>CM057001.1:125968963-128768963 GCA_029891345.1 Dryococelus australis
TATTGTATGTGTGTGTGTATGTGTGTGTGTATGTGTGTATGTGTGTGTATGTGTGTGTATTGTATGTGTGTGTGTATGCGTGTATGTGTGTGTATTGTATGCGCTGTGTATTTCGCTGTTTAAAACAATTGAAATTATTCACTTGCAGTTAAAATACAACGTGGTTTTGGCCCGTAAAGCTACTAATCTTATTCAAACACGGAAATATTGAAAACAAATATGGCGCCTGCAAGAGAGCACCAGCGAGTATACAACTTCGTGCTCTCTCTCTCTCTCTCTCTCTCTGTGCTCTCGCTCTTTCGCGCTGTCTCCGACGAATTGAGACGACCAGAGCACGTTCTCTCTGACGTCATAATGACGTCGTCGCGAGAGGAAGAGCGCGAGAGAGCGCTCTTAGGGCCAATTGAGATACGGCCTAAGATGATGCAGCACGATGGACGCACGAGGGCTACGCCACGCCTCGTTGCTGACACGCAGACCGACTGCTGGCTCGGTGACGTGGTGACTTAATTGGGGAGGGGAGGGGCGACCTTGTGATCCCCTCCCTTATATACAGGATGATTCTCAATTATACCGACCATACTTCGGGAGGTGATTCTTTACGAAAAAGTAAAAAGGTAAAGATATGTGACACTTTATACCTAAACCAAATGTGAAGGGAGGTACGAACCCTTACAAAAATGAGATTTTAAGCCATATTTGTGCAGAATATTCGCTCTTACGTTGAAGGTCCCGATAACATACAATAATGTTCCGAGAGTTGTCATTGTATTTTACTTTGTAACCGATATTATGCACAAATACGACTTAATACCTCGTTTTGTAAGGGCTCATACCTCTCGTAATATTCGGTTTAGGTAAAAAGTGTCTCGTATGTTGCCCTTTTACTTTTTCATGAAGAGTCACCTGCCGAAGTTTGTCGGTCTAATTGATAATCATCCTGTATATGCGCGCCTGCTGGTCTCGTTTCCTTCATGCCGTCTTTTGTTTCATTCGTGTCTCCCAAACATTGCACCCCGGCTGCTTCCCTATGGCCTCTGCCACGCCTCGTGTGACAATATGCTTTGATATGTAAACGAAAAAAAAAAAAAAACTTATAAGTTATACCATAACACCGGACAAATATACATTATCAAGAGAAAATCGTAGATGCTCAAACAGTTAATCAAAACATTAATAATCATGCATATTTATTAGATACCAGAGGTAACGAGACTTTTAAATATTACTGTCAATCGTTTTTACTGAATTAAATACTGAAATGAGAATAAAAAAATATATTTTAAAATAGTACACTAGTAGTGAAGCAACAGTAAAACAGTAAAATAGTCGTTACGTATTTTAAATGTCACACGGTAAGATTAGCAGTGTCGTGTGTAGGTGCCCCATTCACGGCTACTTACAAATTTCTGAAGCCCTGCTAAAGTTCTACTTCCTTGATATTTCTCCGCCTCATGCAAACAAAGCTTAACAGTGTTAAGGTTGATCCTATTACATAGTGTGAAGATTAATGTTAAAGGTGGGTTTACGATTAAAGACTGACTAATTAAGAATTGTACTTAATGACTCGGTAAGCACGCATAAAATGAACAATAGGAAGATTTGCAGTTTATGATTGAATTAGCAACTGTTAGTCTAGTCAATCAAAATCGTAGGAGATTAAGAAACCGAAAAGACCTGTAAAAATGGACAATTTACATATATTTAACTATTCGTGGTTATTGCTTGTGTATACGTTAAAAAAAAACTCGCGAAATCTTACAGAAGGGGAAGCCGATGCCAACATTAGGCATTTATATCAATAAATCTGAAAATGTTTATTAAAACGAATTCAATAACCTCTTCCACGAAAGAAAACATAACCATGAACTATTCTTTAAATTAAGAGGATACTGCTTCGCGATTAAAATAATTACTTTCACGCGATTTCACAATACGACATAACCTAAAAGCAAGTTGTAAATACAGTTTCCCACCAATAACAACTGCCGCTTTGCTCTGATTGGCTAATTCGTATTTACTTGTACTTATGATATACCCTAAAATATAACGATTTCTTACGTCACGCCAAGAACCTTCACGACCCGTCAATACCCACACACGACAGTCATAAACTAATACCTTTGAATACATTGAATCATATCTTAAGCACACGGCCAACTTATTCTGTTAAGTCAATCGTAAACCCACCTTAAAGGTTTGGCAAGGAAAAATTTTTGCCACCAGATAAGCGCTAGTGTCGTATGTGTATCGTATTTTTTCTATGTTATACTTTAGAAAACAGGATAACTGTAATAATCACAAATCAAATGTAAAATATCTTCGTAAATAAGTAGAATCTTTAACTTTTATAATTCACATAGCTTAAAATTTTAATTAAATGTTACCTTTTGGTACACTGCGCACCTGACGGGGGTAAATTTCCCTACTCCAAAATAACCCAAAACAAATCTTATGTTCCTAATCTGAGTAGAATGAACCGTGACAGAGTCTAGAAAATTACACCAAAGTGACAACGAGTCGCATTCGTCCACGATCAGTGTAATAATTAATATTTTACGTAACAACTATTTGTTAATAGGTATTGCCAGCACACCTATTTTCGCCTTTTATATGCATATCAGTTATAAATGCACTATTTTTTATTTATAGATGAAATATAAATACATAATCAATTAAATATAAAAAAAGGGATCTTTATGTTAAGAGTGAGGACACCCGTGTCAAGGTCAAGTAGCGAGAGAGCGATACGGGCGACACTAACACGCACGCTTAGCGCCTCATCGCTCCTACGCGCAAGCCATGCAGTGTTTCCGTCCTAACGTTTTACTGTGTAAATTAGATATGTAACTGTGGGCTTTTATTACGCGCGGTGAAAGCCCACAGATCAAACTAAGCCCATATGTTTGTACTTTTTCTTGCCGCGCAAGGAAAACTGCATAGACAAGCTTTAAAAATGCGATATTAGACGACAATTTTCACAAATTGTTTTCTCCATGTAAATTGTTTTCTCCACTTAATATGACAAAATATATAAAAAAAACGGGGCATAGATAATTGTGTTTTATCCTTTCTGACAATATGTCGTATTTGCAGAACATTTATTTACCGAGATATGCGTATTCGCGCAAACAAATACTTAACAAAAAAACGCGTGGGGGGGGGGGGGGGGTCCAACCCACTCTGAAGACAATTATAGAATGCTTGAGACACAAGACATATTTAGGGAACAACTAAACCAGTCATTCATGGGGTGACTAGTCAACGGTTGGATTCAAGAAGTGTGAAGAAACCACGAACGGACAAGAGGCTCAATACTTGTGGTTTGCCTCGTGTTGACGTCAGAACGCAAGTGGCTTCGGTGAGTCATGCCGTTACACCTGCCTGCTGGGGCCCTGATAATGCGGCGGGGGGACATTGCCCCTCCCTCACTCACGCTAAGGGACCTGCCAAATACTTCACTTCGTCTACAGTTAGAGGCTACTAAATATTGTTAAATTTTTTCATAGATGTGTGCAAAATTACCTAAATTATTTATAAAGCCGCTATTTTGAACACCGTTATCTGACCCATTTAAATTATGAAAGGTTCTGGCCGGAGGCCATGGGTGCCGGGGAGAGGGTGAAATGAGGCGAGGATGGAGCGGTGGCAGAATGTAGGGTCCGGGGGAACGGGAGCGCCCCGAGAAAACCCACCGGCGAATGGTAACGTCTGTCACGTTTCCCACATGCGGAAACCCGGGTAAACCCCCCCTCCCCCCCCCCGCCCGACGGGAATCGAGCTTTGTTCGCCTTGATGAGAGGCGAACAATCTTGAATACTTCAACACCGCGGCCTGCCTTTCGAGTCAAGGATGTAGTACCTCAATGCTATTGTTTTCCATTTAAAGTCTGTTCACGATAAAGTGAGCATTTTTGAAATCAAACTTAGAAAATAGTCACTGCCCCAACCTACATATACTTTAACGGGAGCACTAAGCGACATTCGCACAGTAAAGTTGGTGAAGATGAATGGGAAGTAGTTCCGTATCTTAACGTCGAATGAAAAGTGTTATGTTACGATTTGTGATGACTTATAAATTAATTCTTTCGCTTTCTGTATCTTTAATGCATCGAAGGGTAAAAATTAGCAGTTTTGTAAACTATTTATTCTTATAATAATTTCACAGTGACGAGGCCCATGGCAATGCTAATTTTACGTAAGGCGGAAGAATACACAACGTGCATACAAGTAGATATTAAGCAGGGCTTTCAAAAGTGCTAATTTTACTGTGAATAGCCTATACCTTCTACCTCATATAAATGGTCGCGCGCCCCTTCTGCGACCCTACCACCTCTGGAATTCTATCCCAAGAAATGAGGTTGAGTGGGTTTAGTAACAAACACTTCTATATACGAATGGGATCGCCAATAAAATGCGTGTTTCCTTTTATTTATTTTTCAATGCATTGTTTTTTTATATAGTGTTATAATTTTTATATTAATTTTGGGTTTGGCGTTAAGATCGTATCTTGATTATTTTAGAATTGCAATAACAGGAACGTGCCATGTTATTTTTAATATATGATTCTGATAAAGTGCTGGTTGTGACAAAACTAATTCCCAGTGTGTTGCTTTATTACAAATAATTTCTTAAATGCGACAGCTCTTGTTTGAGTCAAGGAAAGCATTGTTAATAGCGTATTGGGTTGAATTCAGCAGATCACTGGTTCGGTCCCTGCCAGCCGCCCCAGGGAGGGGGTGAAGGAGGGTAGAACGCCCGTGTCCTCTGTTCCCATGTCATAGGAACAGTATCACAGTTCCCCACATTAGTCACGAGCTTTGCTTGTACACTGCAATAACATCTTTGGTAAACTTCCTATACTGCAATGGAAGTTTGTAACCTATACAGTGTATGGAAATAATACTAGTATGTATCAGACTGAAAATAAGCGAGTGTTTATTGTCACTAGTTTACACAGTTGAGAACTTCCCTATACATTTGGCTCTTCACTGAGCAACTGTAGGAACGTTACCATGCATGTATGGGAAACTAATTTACCATACATGCATGGGAAACTAATTTACCATACGCCTTTGTCACTGTTAATGTGCACTGAGATGGTCAATTTTAAAATAATTTCTTACAATGTAATGTGCTGTGGAGAAAATGTTAATGATAATAAAAAACAACCCGTAGTTATTACACGTACAATTAGAATTTAATGATATTTTGTTTACCACCTTTTAGTATAAATCATATGTTGTCTAAAAAGTAGGACAAAAAAAAACACACCATGAACAATTTTCTGAAATTTATTACCTCTCTTTTTTTATATCAGCATGTCGCCAGCTTCGCGTCAATGGAATCTGCAGATAATTTGAGGACCTAATTTGGAGCCGTATTTAAATTTAAAGGTCTGTTATGATTAACTACATTAATTTTGAGATTACATATCGCATTTTATTGATTTATATGTTTGAATCAGTATTGCATTATTTACGCATACAATATGTAATAGAGACGTATTTTGCGCCGAATATCGTAAACACCTAATTTTGTTTCTAATCAAAATTTAATATCGTTTTCATTTTCGATGCTTTAGAAAGGACAATTTGCCAGCAAACATTCCAGTACGGCGTTCATGATATATACTGTGGTTATATGCAATAAAGCATTAGTACTAATTTTTAATATTAGTTTTCATGTACTATAATTTCAGTTATTAAAATTATAACTTACGTAACTGGAACGAATGTGCATAAATTCAATTATTAAAAAATATTCTAAACATTAGTATAGTTTTTCATTAACCGTGATCCTTTCTTCATTTATAAAATATGTTTGATTCTTTTTTTTCAAAATATTATTTTTAAATTATTCAGAATATAAATTATAATTAAAATTATTATTTTACTAACTGATATTTTAAACTTTGAAATAGATAAACTGTAGTAAAATATATTACAGTGTTAAAATCGGAAGTAAATTTTCTTTCAATTGCAAATATGATTCGTACTTGACTAACAATGTAGGTAGGGTGTGAGCTAGTTTGTAATGACACAGCGTGGTGCACACTTCAGTTACACAGTAGGCATAGGCTGTCCACGGTAAAATGAGCACTTTTGGAAGCCCTGCGTAAGATCTACATGTACGCACGTTGTATATTCCTCCGCCTTATGTAAAATTAACATTGCCATGTGCCTCATTACTTTATTCCTGCGTCGGCCAAGTGAAACTGTGGAAGGATTAGAAAAGTTAATGTTACAAATCTTCTCATTCGTCTACTTAGACGCATAAAAAAAACAGAGAGGAAAATAAATAATTTCAGTTTATAGAAATGATTACCTAACACTATATATTTGACGTTAAGATACGGAACTATTTCCCATCCATTAAATATGTGCATAGCGGGGTAGTGACTTTTTTCTAAGGTTGATTTCAAAAGTGTTCGCTTTATCGTGAACAGCCTATACCTATTTGTACTAAATGTTACAAGGTGTAACTGTAAAAAGGCAAGAACGTATCCATATCTTAACTATGCTATTAGTGATTCGAAAATAGTACGAATTTTGTGCATATACTGCATAGTTAGCTTAACTTCTATACTGTTAAATTTTTCCATCAAACTGCTTCCAATAAGTTTGGTCAAGTAAAGTTGGACAGTCGTGACTTCGCCGAAACGTCATAAACGCCGCCATATTTGTCTGAAAATGTTTAATATATCGAGTTTCCATCAAACTTTTGAAGATTGGACAGGTTCTAAAAATAATATGGTTGTGTGATTGGCTCAGCCAATCAGAATTGTGCACAACAAAAATGGCCGTTTCCGACGTTATGAAACTTTAAAATGAAGCACAATCGCCGGAAACTTAATAACGTTTTGAAGGTAATTAATTTGTAAAGAAACGATGAGAGCTTGAATGCTATTTTCAGTGGGTATTCCTCGAAATATTAAGAACTTGGAGGCCTTAAATTTCTTTGTACAGGAAACATCTTTGGGAAATATGGTTGAATTTAGTAGAGAAGTGAAATAAATTACAACAATCTTTACATTTCGTTTTGTAATGGACTGCATGCAAACACAACAACACAGACCTCACATTGAGAATATTTCGACAATAAAAGTTCAGATTAAATCCTCGATAGCGTGACACATTTTCAAACACATTCAAGATTTTTTGATAAATTTCTTTGCAAGGAATAATTTGATGGGCGTATTTCGTCTCCAAATTTTATTGTCAAATATATTTGACATTATGACAGGGGTTAGCGAGGGCAGACAGTCAGTGTTAAGGGGGGGGGGGGGGGCGACGTTTCTGCGTTGCGTTTGTCGTCTGCTCTTGTTTACCAATTAACCAAGTAGTGGAACCCCTCTCCTGGCTTCTAGCGTTGTTTGTTGATAACCGCCCTTCTCCTCGTTGACGTCAGAGATAGCGCCATTCCCAGACAACAACAATGCCCATTTTCTCTACTAGTCTTCCATCTCTACTAATACAGTGACGTGTAGTGAGTTCTTTTTACAGGGCAAACAATTTCTACTAACAGACGCAACTTCCAACTTTGCTTACCCTCCACATGTATTTACCGTTTTATAATACCTAACATTAGTTATAAAAACGGAAACGAAATTAATGTAATAATAATTAAACTGTATATTATTTTGAGAGCATATTACAAATTATAGGAAAACTCCCGTTTTCCCGAACACTTTCATCAACTTTCCAAGGAAAAATGTCGGACTGGAGGACGCAAACAGAACGACTGCTTACCCTACCGAAGGAACGTGGTCGAGCGTGTGGCGTGCTGTTACTTGCGAGTTCGATACATCGCTAGTCGCTCCCGTTTGTGGAAATAAATACTAGATAGCAGCACTATGCGTGTACAGTACGGGAGTTACGGAGACTCTGTTTCTCGAAACGGAAACGGGAAACTCAGAATTAAATGTGTTTTGACGAATACTATAAAGGGTCAAACATTTCCGATATGTATAGGGTAAGAATTGCTTACCTTGCGTCTATGGAACAAACGCCATTGACTAATAATAAAGAATGATGTCAACCTTCTTTCTTCCGTAGTATTTCTGTTTAATGCATGCAATAATTTTGAATTATTTCCTGTCAGCTGGTTTTTACGGTGTCTTTGACGTATTTTCCCAGTCTCTTCTCAGTTATAGTTTTAGCTATAAGTAAACTTAGGGAGGTAGTGAATCGCTGGCCATGGCTGCCCAATCTCTAGAGACCTGGAAAATTTGCGAATTCAATGATCTGCAGGCTAGACTCCACAATACTATGTACACATATGCAGATATCAACTGACCATTGGTTGCCTGCTGTCACAGTGGAAGGCGACAATTGGACTGGCGTTCTTCAGGAGGTGCCAAACACCGCGAGGATCGCTGGGTAAAGTTATATAAACGCACGTGTTTTGCATTCTAACTTGTCCCAAAATGAATCCGCGAATTAATCAGGTCTCTACCAATCCCTCTCTGTCGTGATGCATGTCTCCTTGCATTATTTCCTATCCTTGTAGGCGTAAGGGGTTAGCCCTGAGACGCAATAAGATCCCGCCCTACCCACCGGGCTTCCACTTAACACTTAGTAATAGGGTAGTTAGAAAAAAAATCGACGTCACAGAATACTTACAGAGGCGAGGTGAAACAGCGGCGCTTTGCGTCAACTCCAGCCACACACTGGCCAGCAAAACGGTGGGTTAACCGATCGCTAGTCAGCAACTGGTAGTCTATCTCGCCAGCTGGCAGCTTAGCAAATAGGGAACCTTCCGCAGCTCGCAGTAGCCAATAAGGACCGTTGCCAGGCCCTTCCACAGCCAATTGCAGAATGGATACGTTCACAGCAAAGGAACAGCCACGCCGTTTCGACTCTGTACGCTTACCTACTCTGTGATTACAAAATAGAATCAACACCGAATTTAATGTTAATAATCTGTACCGCATAACACCGAAATTTAGCACTTTTAAGCCCAGTGTATAAAATCGTGAAAATGTTGCATTGGAAGCTTATATTTACAGGTATTGTACTCTACGGGTGTTAGTGACCAATGTTCTTTCTTGTGGGTAACTGATTAGTAAACTGTGCTACTGCGCTATGTTAAAGCCTAGTACACACGGGCATCTTTCTTGTACAAGAAAGATGCCCGTGTGTACTAGGCTTACATCGGGTTGATATCACTGATCAACCAAGCACAAAGTCCACTGCTTATTGTCTGGGGTAGCAAAACAAGTTCTCTACCTGCTTAAGTATAGCACGCGTCAAAATCTCTAATTCGCAACACTAGACATAATTAGTTAATGTCGGAACGAAAGTGTTAAATTAAGACATGCAATAAAACTATATTAACAAGATTACTCTATTTTATCAGTACCTAGTAACTACGCCTTCTAACAAATTATATTACTAATATTTTTTAATAGATTCTTATTGGCTGTTTATGGTTAAATGAGCACTTTTGAAAGCCCTGCTTAAGATATGCTTCTACACATGTTGTGTGTTCTTCCCCCTTATATAAAATTAACATTGCCATGGGCATCACTTTATTCATGCGTCGGTCAAGTAAAACTGTAAAATTTTTATAAAAGTAAAAATTTTATAAATCTGCTAATTTTTTCACACTGAGGCGGTAAAAAAAAAATCCAAACGCGTATGTTATAATTTAAACTATCACAAATGGTTATATAACACTTTTTATTCGACGTTAACATATGGAACTACTTTCCATCCATCGTTACCAACTTTACCGAATGCATGTCACTCAGTGCGCCTGATATAATATATGCAGGCATGCGCAGTGACCTTTTTCTAAGGTTGATTTCAACAGTGCTCACTTTATCTTGAACAGCCTTTGGCTTCAAAATAAATCAGTCCTTCAAAAAACGCATGTCTGTGAATACCTTCTCGAGTGGCGTGTTTCTCAACGACGCTTTTAGGAACATGCTGCGGAAATGGGGTCAGGCGAACACAGATAATGTACGATTTAAAAATATGTTATAAATAGAACAAGACAAGCTGATGCGAAACAACTTTTTGATGTATATGTAGAAGGCTGCCATTTATTTGCAGAGACCTTCGTGTTCAGGCAAGCCCTCCGAAGGTACCATAAAAATTACCGATATTTCTTGTTGTCTCGTGTTTACCTAGGAAGCACTGAAACTGTGCAGTCGAATGCATTTTTTTTAAATCCCTTTCCGCATAGGAACATTGCATTTCAAAACATCCTGTGCACGACACAGATGCAGGCCTAATGTTCTATTTCAAAGTATGTAAATACTGTTCACGATAATGTGAGCACGTTTGAAATCAACCTGAGACAAAAGTCGCTGTCTTTACCAGCACATATACTAACGGATGCGATATGTGACATGTGTCCAGTAAAGTTGGCAATGGTGGAGGGGAGAGTAGTTCCATATTCCATATATTAACGTTGAACTAAAAGTGTTAGGTAACCATTTGTGATAAGTTAAATTATTCAACTCACTTTACATATTTTTCTAATGCACTGAAATGTAAAAATGAGCAGATTTGTACAATATTTACTGTTATAATAATTCCACAATTTCACTTGACCGGCGTATGAATAAAGTGATGAGGCCCATGGCAATATTAATTTTACATAAGGCGGAATAACACACAAAGGGCATGCAAGTAGATCTTAAGCAGGGCTTTCAAAAGTGCTCGTTTTACCGTGAACAGCCCATTGTTTAATGTATAGTACATAACTATTGTTGAAACAATGCCGTGCCGTTTGTACTCGACTCATTGATGTCACCTGTGTATCGAGACTGCCACGGAGATAGTGAAGGTGTTCGGTTCGAGAGATCGACCTGCAGTCCACGTAAGGAATATTCATGACGATTTAGTAACGAGGCCAACACTTGGGGGTTGGCGCGGTGACGGACACAGGGGTGGATCGTCTGCAGTGCGGCCAGACCCGATATTGTAACGACACGACTGAGACAAGTGCGGTATCGCGCAATGCGAGCATTGCCTTGAGCATGTGCGGGGCGCGGGTGGGGGCCCGCGACGACTACTGCGTGGGCGAACACTCCCGTGCACGTTGCCTCGCCACTTTGATATGCAGCGCGCTGATTTTGGCGCCCAACGAAAAAAATATCGTTTAGATCTGTCGATGTAAGCCACAATAGCCAAGCACCAATTATTTCATTATATTAATTTAATTCTCACATTACCCTCCCCCTCTTTTTTTTAAAGCGAATAACGATGAGGTTTTGATAACCTAGCCATATGTCGCCATATTATATAAATTCCTTGCATGAGAAAATTTTCTTTTATTTGACTAGTTAATCCTATTCTAGACATCCGTGATCAAAGTGCAGATAATTATGCTCGTCTATCACAAATATTATTAAAGGCTGTTCACGGTAAAATGACCACTTTTTAAAGCCCTGTTTAAGATCTACTTGTATTGGCGTTGTGTATCCTTCCGTCTTATGTAAAATTAACATTGCCATGGGCTTCATCGCTTTATTCATGCGTCGGTCAAGTGGAACTGTGCAATTATTATGAAAGTAAATATGTAACAAATCTGCTCAATTCTAACACTTCGGGGCATTAAAGAAACATAAAGAGTAAGATATAATTCCGGTTGTCACAAATGGCTACCTAACACTTTTAATTTTACTTTAAGACATGGGACTACTTTCTATTCATCGTTACCACCTTTACCAGGCGCATATCACTCAGTGCGCCCGATTAAAATATGTGCAGGTAGGAGCAGTGACTTTTTTTACAATGTCGATTTAGATTCGAAAGTGCTCACTTTATTGTGAACCGCCTTTAGAAACTATCACTGGCGAATGGCGAAATGTCGATATTCGCTGAGAAAACAGCGTGAATCCTCACACCTCTATCGCGCCAGTTGCGCGTCGCCTGTGAACCCTGCAAATATGGCAACGATGCGGTCCGAAGCGAAGTCTTCTGTCTGATGAAGGCAAACAATGGGGATCCTATCACCTGTGCCTCTGGAATCCTAGGTAACGAAGTTCACTGGCTTTCCTCCCTCCTCTAATGAAGAGCTCTGGCATGCTGCCGAGTCAGGAGCTAAGTAGGCCAAGCATTGCGAAGAGCTGGGTCATTAAGGAGCGAGTGTTACTGGAGCGTATTGTTAGGAGTGAGAAAGAGCTGCGGAGGTGACGAAACTGAACTTGGGTGGTGACAATATAAAGCCGAGGCAGACGGGCCGGGCCACACATCAGCTGAAGAGTTTCTTGCTAGCGGCAGAAAGTGACCTGTTGAGGTGACGGGGAGAGTCAGCGACGGCACGATGGTGGAGCGTCACAACTAAAACCTGGTACATGCGCTCCGCATTTATCTAAACTGTTCAGTGTTAGTTACGAACAGAATTGCCTAAATTGTAGGCTAAACACGTTCGAGAGACGCGTCTCTTAGTCGAAAGGCAAGCTGAACAAAACTCCTGTTATCACTTGCTAGGCAAAATGTATGTTAAGATCAACGTTTCAGCCAATATTTATTTTACCACACACACCTTTTAGACAAAATTCCTGGTCGACTAAATTCTTTTTAAACAAAGTACCTATTAGGATTAACTCAATGGAATGTGCCAGTTTTTTTTTAGGCTAAACGCCTTGTAGATTAAACGATAGTTGTGATAAAATTGTATACGTTGTTTCATTTTAGACCAAACGTTTAAAGACTAAACGTATGTTTAGCTGAACACCTCGTAGGATATAAATGCCCTGTTTATATTAGGGCGAAAGATGGTTAGACCAACTGTCTGCTTGGCTAAATGGCACATGTCTAATTCATATTTATCTATAAAGTCTCAGGCAAAATGCCTTACAAATAAAATATTTTAGGTAGAAAATTTTTATTTAAGCATTTCAACATTTAAACCGCGAAATGTTGTAATCACACAAAATCGCTTATTACCTAACATGTTCCCGATAAAATCATATTTGTGATCGTGGTCATCGTAGGCCTATTACAGAAAGTTTTTGTCGCACATTTTTGCAAAATCGAATTGAAGGGACGCACAGTTCATTTGTCTCTTTCTCCGTGATCGTTTGGCTACCTCTTATTGTTGTTATCGTTTTGGGAGTCAGGAAAATGTTTCAATTTTCCATATAAAGAGCATTCCTCGTAATGTGCATTGTCTTGTGATGCTTGCCTCATCTGGAATGCATGTATTAAAATATGTTCGATATTGATGTAGAAGTAAGAATTTAAATTCAAAAGAACTACTTTGGAAATGCACTGATAGAATATTGAACAAAATATTTGTTACTATAGGACCAAATATATATTAATATGTCCTAACAAACTATAGTGATGAGCAAACAAAATTTGAAAAGCAACAAAATTACTATTTTTCGTCTAAAAAATATTTATATTTGAATATACGAAATCTCTGTGTTGGGCCAAAAAAATTATTATTTTTTTTTAAAAATAAACTGCATATATTTGTTTGGCCACTCATTTGACTGCCTTCGTTCGAAAATACAGCTCGAGAGTTTGTATACTATAAAAATTGTTTTAGGTAAAATTCCCTTACAATGTAAAGTAATATTGCCTCTTAAACGTAGAGTAAATTTACATAACAATAAAAAGTACTTATCCCTAACCGTACAGAAATAGTACCTGACAAAAGTGTGTGTGGGGGGGGGGAGGGATCCCATACAAGGGAAAATTAATTATATTGTATATTAAAATTAGATTTTAAAACATCACGGAATATTAATACTGTTAATATTTGTAAACACATATATCCTCTGACGAATAATCACCGAAACCTCAACACTAAAATCCTCGACATTTGCTGGTCTGTTATCACGATAGGCCGATCCGCTCTCCATTACAGCATGACAACAGCGTGACGGCATCGGTGAATATTAGTGTATTAGAGCATAGTTTCTTCTGCACATCCCCCCACTTAGCTGTTGAGAATGCAGAAGTGATGCACGAGTCGTAAGGTAATTTTTCCATACATGAGTAGTACGAGCTTGGTTTTCTAACTCAAAGGGGATGCGGCCTTTATTGATATCAAAGGGTTAAATTGGTAGAAAGGGTTAACTTTTAACCCGATCAAAAACGTTTAGTCAGATGACAATCCGATCGGGAAAAATTATTATTTTTTGTGTTTGGTGTAAAAGTGTACTAAGGACCAAATTTATTTGTTTCTTTCTTTTTGTGGGTTGGGGAGTAACTCTGGTAGATGTTCACCCTCTGAGCTCTGGCACTCCACTGTGGTGTGACGTGTTCGGGACAAGGCATATACAAGGTGAGTTTTGTGCAAGAGTGGCAATTTGTTTGGGTTGGTGGTGATATTGCTCATAGACAATTGTGGGAGATAGTCGATTTTTTGGTAATTAAAAAGAAAGAGGAAACGTTACTTATAGTTAACACAAAATAACAATTTCAGAGTATTTTCCCGAAATACGTAACGAGATCTACATATAGAATAACCCAGTATCGACAAGTGCTAAAGAATCACAATTACATGAGTATCCAGTATGAAATTAACTAACGAATCAAAAATATTGCTATGAATCAAACAGCAGTCTCCTTAACCACAATAACAAGATATTTGAAAACACGTAAAAAATGTGACATTACGTGATGCCTCTCGCACGTACCTTACATGATTTAAAAACACCTCTGTTTGGTCGGGAGATGGCTGAAGCAATGACTGCAGTGTATGATGTGTGCCAACCTATAAGCTGTTAGATACATGGAGTACAGCAGTCGTCTGAAAGGCGACTAAGGATATAACTAATAGGAAAGAGATGTGAATACATGACATATGGATAAAATTATGTTTACAATGCATGTAAAAATGTATAAATTACACCAGTTGAATTAAAAAACACGCAACGAGGATCGTGGTTAAGAGTCAGCAATTATAATATATGTCCATTCGCTCGGAAGGGCGCTGCAGCACTGACTTGGATATAGCACTTACATCAATGTATAAGCTGTATTCAGAGCAAACATAACCTGCATCGGTCTACATTTGATTATATACTGAGGTGAAAAACTCGGAAATGCACGAAAAATACAAAACGAATATTTCCAAATAAATTAAACAGCTAACAAACACAAGTACATGACTATCACTAAACAAATTAAAAAACACTTAATGAAATCGCACCGGGTGCTCCCCAAAAACACATCTGTCTACCTGGGAGGCTGGTGAATGAATGACTGGAGGGTATGATGTGCGTCGGTTTATAAGGTGTTACATACGTTGAGTGCAGCTGAGTTGAAATTTACAATAAAAAATATGAATACACTATTCGTTCTACAGCAGACAACGAAACTATAATTAAAAAAAAACTTATCCTGATTTATAAAAAATGTATTACTTTTTATGAAAGAGTTGAATTTTATTTTTAAAAAACTTTCGATTTTGTTTTCTGAGTTTGTTGAAAGTATGATTATGTTTTACCACCAGACATCTTCATGTTGAACCTTCAGCTGCAGTAATAGTTGTAATCTTGTTGCTGTGAGAAAATTTATTTTATATCAAAGTTCGTTGGACTCCGCCACTGCTTGCTGTAGAATAGTAGGGCAGCGGGAAAATGCTCTTGGAGCTGGGGTGTGTATCTAAGAGGTCTTTCTACCTGCCTCTCAAGAAGGCATTTGTGTCGCTTGACTCTCATTTTTGCTAAATGCCCCAGGGTGCTTTATGTTGAGCAGTTTTCCGTCGAAGTGCAAGGAGACTCGGATGGCTTAATCCCACAACACTTTATAGAAACATACTATATATTATTTTTAATTATTTAAAATAATGGATGTGGTACAAATTTTTCCGTTATGTCTGTGAAATTCTCGGCACTAGTTAGCAAAACGATAGTTGAAAATGCTACCAAGTTTTGTTGACCGAACTCATAAATGGGGTTTAAATGATAAACGCGCTATATAGGTTTAACACACAAAAATTATTTTTCCCAATAAATTAAAAAAAAAATCTTATAAATTTTTTTATATTAAAATGAGAGTATGACATGCCTACACTCTTCGAATCCCGATGACCGCCAAACCCCTTGGTCGTGTCATGAAGCCCAACCAACCATCTACCTGCCAACTACTTGTATTGGATGGATGTATACAACAGTTCTCCTGACTTCACCAGTCAGGAAAACTGTTGTATACATCCATCCAATACAAGTGTTTGCCTGCAGCAACTTTTCTCTTCCCCCCCCCGACCTTTACCAGCCCGCATCTTTGTGCAAAAAGAGTCTTCCTACCCATGGCCCCCTGAAGGTCAGAGCATGTTTTCAGAGGACTGCCCTGTCGATGGTTACACATCCCCACTATCGATATAGCACTGCAAAAACCTATTTAGCACCAACCACCCCCTCTGCCTACACCAGCTCAGAGTGTGTTTTCGGAGGACTTCCCTTTACAAGGCCACACACCTCCCTTCACCCCCTCCCCAGAGCAAGTTTTTCGGATATTTCGAGAAATGTCCTGTCCATGCCGACCCATCCCCTCCCTTTCGTCACCACCCCAGAACTGGTTTTTCTGAGATGATAGCTGTCTTGGTCAGGAACAGAAGTTTCCCTCAAGGCCAAAGTGTATTTTTTACGCATCACGTTGGGAAGCCTCCATTCCTCGGACCAGCGGATTTTGAACTGACCTTGGCTATTTGCCCTCGCCCCCTTACCCACAAAGTGTTACTTTATCTCGAACACTGAATCGACAAGAAAAACTGTTTTCCCCAATGCCAGAGCCTAATGTATTCCCATAGAAATACAATTTCACAACTCCTGCTGATGAAATTTATATCCCTGAAGTATAATATTTCCCGATATTGTAACCCCCACAAGATAATCCCATAGATTTAACATCCGAAACAAAATACTTTATATTTTATTCCTGAAAACTTTATCCCCATTTCCAGTAACTAACTAAAAGACATATTTTGACTTGTTAAATTATATTTTAAGTAATAAAAACCACACATCTTTCTATTTACTCAAGTTATACTCAGAGTTCCATTTGAAAACTCACCTCATTCGATTTAAGCAATACACAAGTAAATGTGTTTTACTTTCAATCTGTTTAAAATATTTATTTGAATAGCAGAGGAAACACATATTCTATGTGTAATCTTTCCTAGCCCAGAATTTAGACTCTACTATCTGCCATCAAATGTGTGTATTTGAACTTATTTTATTTGAAAATACTATTTTCTCGACATTTTATTACTGAAATAGCACATATCCATCTTGAAATGACTGCTATCGAAGCTGAAATCTGTGAAATTTCACGACATTTCAACCTATTTTCCTAAAAAGCCAAATTTAAGCAAATTTAAAGGAAAATGGTAGCCATTTTGAATCAGTTTACTATATAAGAAGGGAAAAATAAATTTTTCCTCAGTGTTGAGTCGTCATCTGTTACAGTCACTTTGTGTGCATATGTGTGCATGGGCATTGAATTAGCAGTAGTGAGATTTAGGTGTTTACTACAACACCAGATGTCTACTACATCAGATGTCTACATCGAGAACAATGCCAGGGGTCCATCACGTCTATCTACATCAACACCAGGCATTCACTATAACTCCAGACTTCCACTACATCATCTAGATCAACAACATAGTAACTACAGGGGCTTTCACGTGCATCAGCCTGCAACAGCTACAATGCATCAAGATCACTGCTGTGACAATTGTGATTCTGAATATGTGGAAGTATTCAATGCGATTTCAGCATATAAGGAAGAGAAAATTGAGTTATTGAGTGAAACAGAAATAACGTAAAAACGATTTTCTATATGCAAGGTTTCGAAAACTACCAAGCAACACCTTTGTATTTAAGGAGCTTGCTATTTCTTATGCAACTGATGCCAATGATTCTAAAGTATTATGCTTTAAACCTCCCACACCTTGGTATACTTTAAAACCTTAAGTTAAAATGATGTTCCGGGAACATACTTATGAGATACATTACCTAAAATGGTATTCTGCTTTCATATCTTATGCAGTGCTCTTCTGATATGTGAACGATGTGCTCCTCGAAGACTATCCAGTATATGTGCTTGGAAAAACACGCAAGGGAATTAAAAAAAGTTTGACTAATGTTGAAGTGATAAATGTTAGAATATATCACGACTGTTCTTGTATCAATTCAATAGTAAAACACTATAATACAAATCACTGTGAGAAAAAAATGTTCTGTACACAATGCAAAAGTGAAGTATTAAGAGAATATTTATACCAGTATCTTACGTATGTATAAAAATTTTAATTTCCGAAAAATAGGTTGTTACAGGTAATATTCTGAAAAAAAAAAAAAAAAGGAAAATTCAACCCAGAGAAGACATACTCCAATATTTTTCGAGGTTACAAGAAAGTATAGATACAGTCTCCAGACATCATATACTTACAAACACAGCTGTGCAACGGAGATGAGCATTGGAATTTCTCTCAATTTTTGACTCTACAAAGTAAACCAACTAGTTATGATTCCACTTTAACTACCTGCAATAGTTTTAAATGTCTTGTAAACCAGTACAGACCTCTTATAGTAGATCGAAAGTGTAAACTAAAGGACAAACACATTGTAATGTCATATTATGAGGAAGAAAAATGTTGAAATATCTTGTTTATAATACAGACAATGTTTTATGCTATCAGTATCTCGAAGAATGTGATGATAATCTTCATACTTTATATCATTACAATAAAAGCAAGTTTGGTTACATGGCACATACTGGGTGTGATTCATCAAAATGTTTTGTGCATCGAACAATAAAATTAGCAATAGTAAAATTTAACTCTCAAACATGTTTCAACTTGCAAATTTAGAGAGAATGAATTTTTATCAATATATATGCATTGTTCATTTCTAATTCTTCCTAGTTGAGTGTTGGATGTCATAGCAATAACACGACATATTTTCCGATTCCCCAGCCTTAGTGAGGCCTCTGCCATACCTGACATACAAGCTAATGGCTACAGTGTTCGAGGGAAGAATAAATGACATGCGGATAGTTAATGATAGGCTTAACAGTGATGCAGACTTTTATCGTTTTTTTCCAGAGGTGTAATTTCCCTTTAGTAAACTTAATAATGGCATCACCCCAACCAGTTAGAGTTTCAGTTATCATAGTGGGAAAATAATTGAAATCCCTCATGGCGGGGAAGGTGCTACGGAAACCTTCTATTTTCAAAGCAAAGTCCTCCTTGTCCTACACTCATCGAATGTGGGTTTAATATATTATGATGACAGCGTCCCTTATCTTACTAATAGACTTGGGGAGTTTAGTGAGGGTGGATAAGGTCGGAGTCTGCAAATATTGACATACACGGATGTACATGTGTCCAAATATTGGCCATTCACTGCTGGTGCTGCACACACTTAATTACCAAGGTTTATTGCTGCTAGGAAAGCTTATGTCGATGTACACTGTCTGGAAGGAATGTGTTTCCACTATGCCATTGTAGCATCTTTGTTTCCTGACACATGCAATGATCAGATAATTACTTCATATCCAAACCTCATAAGGTTTGGAATACTGAAGGTCTATCGACACCTGCAGTCATACAAGATATTCACAAGTTCGAGGAGAACAATTCTATTTCTATCAATGTCTACTGTGTTGTGGTTAGATAGCAATATAATTGACGAAACTGTGAATGGGGTTGTAGTACTCACACATATTTCTCATGTATGTGACGATGAACTTGTGGATATTTTGGCCACTGGCAGGAGTGGAAATGCTGCTCATTTGCATTTTTTCTGTATTAGAAATTTGTCATGGTTGGTTGATAGTCAGCTGAGTAAGAGACATCAGTAAATTTTGTTTGCAATTGATGCCTACTGTACTTCCAAACTGATGATAAACTTGAGAGTTATGCTATTCCTTGCCAACAACAAAAGGCTGTGCGCAGTACTTTTCCCACTGGGAATTACAAGTTCTTGGAATATAAAGATTACAACAAACAGCAGAGATTGGGCTTCGTCGCCTATTGCGATGTTGAAAGTTGCCTGAAACCCATGTCCACTTGCTTGCCTAATGATGAAAACAGTAATACGACTACCATCAACCAAGACACAGTGTGACAGCAATTATTTCGAGACTGTGTGTATGTGATTGTGTGTTGCACTTTATCATTCAGTGTGTGAGAGTGTTTGGAAATTATACTATCGGATATGACACAAAGAAAGAACACACCTCATTTAGCATCTTTATGACCTCTTCAAGAGTCTACAAATATTATTTATATACATATAGTTTTAGGTAAAAATGACGATCTTCAGATTGCTGTATTATATTTGTAAATATTTTGTTAACCATTTCTGTAATTATTATTTTTTTGTTTTCGATTTATAACGATTTCAATAAAATTTTGGACTGTAGTAATAGTGGTAGTAAAAATTAATAATGATAAGATGTACATAACTTATATGAAATGTTTGGTAATTTAAATCTTAAAATATCACTGATAAAATTTCTTGTTTTTTTAAATTTCCTATTGTTGTTAAAAAGTTTGATAAATTAGCGCATAAGATGTTAATTGTATTTTTGATACTTTGGTGATATGTTTGTTTTAAAGAATGAGAAAAAATAGATTTTGCATATATATTTATTTTATTTGGTAAAACATAGTGTGATTGAAAAATGCTTCTCTAAATTAAATTTTTGTATGATATTTTAAATATTTAGTTTTAAGGATGATTTTGAAAAATAATAATTTTGAATAACATTTTTTATGTTAAAAGGGAATATTGTGACTTGTTATTTATTAGTTTGAAAGTTCCTTATGTCCTTATATCTCTTGTGAATGATTGGAAATGGGATGTGTATGAAGACAAAGCACATGTATATGACTGGATATTAAATGTTAAAATGAAAAATGTTGGTTACTTGGATGAGCAGGTGATCGTACGTTGTTAGTTTTATTTTAAAATAAGGTAATTTGTTTTCTCAATTGCATGAAAAAAATACAAGATATATGCTTTCTTCTTTATGAGGGAGAAAATGTTATACATTAAAAACCATCTTTAAAATTAAAACACCTTTTTAATGGGGAAAATTACAAAAATGTTGGAGACAATTGAACACATGAATGAATGAATTTTCAATGAGAGGGTAGAGACTAGTATCTCGAGAAAACTTTGCCGACCCGCTGGTGAACTTGAAGAACACTGGGGAATTTAACATAACTGAGAGTCAAGTGACACAAATGCCTTCTTGAGAGGCAGGTAGAAAGACCTCTTAGATACACACCCCAGCTCCAAGAGCATTTTCCCGCTGCCCTACTATTCTACAGCAAGCAGTGGCGGAGTCCAACGAACTTTGATATAAAATAAATTTTCTCACGGCAACAAGATTACAACTATTACTGCAGCTGAAGGTTCAACATGAAGATGTCTGGTGGTAAAACATAATCATACTTTCAACAAACTCAGAAAACAAAATCGAAAGTTTTTTAAAAATAAAATTCAACTCTTTCATAAAAAGTAATACATTTTTTATAAATCAGGATAAGTTTTTTTTTAATTATAGTTTCGTTGTCTGCTGTAGAACGAATAGTGTATTCATATTTTTTATTGTAAATTTCAACTCAGCTGCACTCAACGTATGTAACACCTTATAAACCGACGCACATCATACCCTCCAGTCATTCATTCACCAGCCTCCCAGGTAGACAGATGTGTTTTTGGGGAGCACCCGGTGCGATTTCATTAAGTGTTTTTTAATTTGTTTAGTGATAGTCATGTACTTGTGTTTGTTAGCTGTTTAATTTATTTGGAAATATTCGTTTTGTATTTTTCGTGCATTTCCGAGTTTTTCACCTCAGTATATAATCAAATGTAGACCGATGCAGGTTATGTTTGCTCTGAATACAGCTTATACATTGATGTAAGTGCTATATCCAAGTCAGTGCTGCAGCGCCCTTCCGAGCGAATGGACATATATTATAATTGCTGACTCTTAACCACGATCCTCGTTGCGTGTTTTTTAATTCAACTGGTGTAATTTATACATTTTTACATGCATTGTAAACATAATTTTATCCATATGTCATGTATTCACATCTCTTTCCTATTAGTTATATCCTTAGTCGCCTTTCAGACGACTGCTGTACTCCATGTATCTAACAGCTTATAGGTTGGCACACATCATACACTGCAGTCATTGCTTCAGCCATCTCCCGACCAAACAGAGGTGTTTTTAAATCATGTAAGGTACGTGCGAGAGGCATCACGTAATGTCACATTTTTTACGTGTTTTCAAATATCTTGTTATTGTGGTTAAGGAGACTGCTGTTTGATTCATAGCAATATTTTTGATTCGTTAGTTAATTTCATACTGGATACTCATGTAATTGTGATTCTTTAGCACTTGTCGATACTGGGTTATTCTATATGTAGATCTCGTTACGTATTTCGGGAAAATACTCTGAAATTGTTATTTTGTGTTAACTATAAGTAACGTTTCCTCTTTCTGTTTAATTACCAAAAAATCGACTATCTCCCACAATTGTCTATGAGCAATATCACCACCAACCCAAAAAAAATTACCACTTACGCCACTCTTGCACAAAACTCACCTTGTATATGCCTTGTCCCGAACACGTCACACCACAGTGGAGTGCCAGAGCTCAGAGGGTGAACATCTACCAGAGTTACTCCCCAACCCACAAAAAGAAAGAAACTAATAAATTTGGTCCTTAGTACACTCATACTCCAAACACAAAGAAATTTTTTTGATCTTAGTAATATTTTTTGATCGGATTAACATTTTTTGATTGCATGGAAAATTATTTCTTTCTATCCATTTAACCCTTAAAATTTAATTAACCCTCCCAATCAATTTAATTAACCCTTGCAATTCCATAAGCCCTTTCAATACATTTAATTAACCCTTTCGATAAATTTAATTAACTGTTTCAATCAATTTATCCCTTTGATATCAATAAAGGCGGCATCCCCTTTGAGTTAGAATACTTACACTCCTACTGCTTACAAGTATGGGATTTTCAATTACCATGTAGATGAATTTTTTTCCTGAGTGCAGTAATTTTACCTTGTGCATAAGGAAAACTATGTTTCCCCCACAAGTTTGTGAATATTACCTTCCACTTGCCACATAGCCTTCCCATTATTTTTTACAATGTATTTTTGTGACATTTAGGATAGTAACCTTGTTTGTTAGTGCATCTATAGATGCTTAACAATCGTTGAAAGACATTAATAAAACAATACAAATTAAACTGATAAGTAAAGCTGTAAAACTTGAAATATTGGTTTACACACGTTGCTCAATATTTGCAGTATCTACTTGAAAGCTTCCCGGCGTCAACAGTTGTCACATTAGCTGAGGTTGTAGCGCTCGAACGGAAGTCTTATTGATTCGAAACTAGTTCGAACTTATAAAGTTTTTTTTTAAATCAGCTTAAACTTTTTAATGTACGTGGAGCCAAACAAATCTTAGGTTGCACCAACTAGCTCTTACAGTTTGGGGCAAGCAATTGAGAACAAAACAAATTTGGTTTCAGCAACAAAATATTTCATTGCCCCAATACAAACAAATAGTTTGGTTGCACCAAACAAATATTGTTAGATTCAACAAGACCTTTTTGTCAGTGCGTGATGAGAGAAGGTCGTAGTGTGTGATTGCGGGGGGTCGTTGATGTTGCAGGAAGAAGCTGGTGGCTCAGGAGGAGCAGTTCAAGAGGCAGTTGACGGAGCTGAGCGGCCAGCTGAGTGAGCGTGACACTGAGCGCAACAGGTTGCTCTACAAGCTGGAGGAGCTGCAGAGAGACGTGTCAGTCAAGAGCGCTGGCATGGAGCGTGAGTACCCGCTTCACTTACATTACACCTGCTTCCAGCCCTTACAACACAACAGAGCGCTGTATTCGAGTTCGTGGCAAATGGAGCTCTTAAGGAGCCTAAGTACCGAAACATTTTCTGTGTAATTGTTGTTTGCACGTAAACGCGTATCTCGGTAAACGAAAGTTCTGGAATTATGACTTTTCGTCAGAAAATATAAAAGCAATTATTTATGGCCCTGTTTTTTTTACTTTTGTCATATTAAGTGTATTCTTGGAGAAAAAAATTAATGAAAATGGTCAAATATCGCATTTTTAAAACTTGTCTATGCATATTCCTTAAGCGGCAAGAGAAAAGTACTAAAATACGGATGTAGTTTAATACATGGGCTTTAATCGCGTGTAATAAAACCCCAATGTTCCAGATCTAATTTGCACAGTACAGTATTATGACGAAAACACACTGCTCATCTTTTGCATAGGAGCGATAAGGCACTAGGCATGCATGTTAGTGTCACCTGTATCGCTCCCTCGCTTCTTGAACTTGGACACATAGCTACATAGTCCCCTTAATAAAAACAATAACTACATTTAATTTTTAATTTATTTATTATACTTAGAGATAAAAAATAGATGTTAAGTACAATGGGACCTGTAACCGGAATGAGGATGTCCATGCGCTATCATTCTGGTCTCCTGATGGCCATTTTCCCTCAAAATACTCCTTTTTCCTCAAAATTGTTCTTTTCTCCCTGAAAATTTCTCAACATTTCCTCTAAAAACACTGAACCCCCCCCCCTCCCAGTTGCAAAAACGATCCAACGAAAGTTACTTTTCGATCCATCGGAATGATTTGGGGGGGGGGGGGGGAGTCGTTTTTGAGGGTAGAGAAGAGGTGGCCATATTGGTTTTATAGGCACTGTGTATGCCAAATCAGAACACAGGGTCGGAAGTCAGACCTGACCATCATCCATCTTGGTTATGTCAACCATCTTAGCCACCATATTAGATGGAGGTGACATTGACCTTGACCTTTGACCTTGATCAGGTGACAGTTTAACTAGAAATCCCCCCTCCAAATAAAAAATCTAAAACATTTATTTTAAAAATGTTATACAAATTATTATTAAAATTTCTTTTTAAATATCTTCCATTTATGGACATTACCCCAGCACCATGTCCAGCAGGCGACTGCCCCCTCCACCAATCACATTGTCTTAACATTCCCCTCCCCCAGCCACTCACATTTTTTTTCATTCCATCATATGCAGCCATCTTGGAGTTTTTGTTGGTCTTCGGTTTCCAAGTGTATTAATTTTCTATCTATACACCAGGCCAGCTAGCGATTTAGCCACCAAGTAGCAGCTATATTTGTTAATGTTTTTTAACATACAGGTGCTGCTGTCAGCACCCTCCATACTGGATTCTAATTTCAATGTCTCGGTAGCGCTAATTTATCGATTATGCAGCCGGTTATCGGCCTCTACCGAATGGAAACATTGACCAATTCTGCAAAATTCGTACATTTTCATATTTAATTTTTGTTTTATTTCTCAAGGGAGGTGTTTCTATTTAACATATTTTTTTAAATATAAAGTAGTGGTATTTTGAAGTAAATAAAACAGAGAACATATTTTTCTTAACTAATTTTATTTGATAATGTAAAAAATGAGAAAACACATAAACACAGGTTTATTAATTGCTATATTTTGTGTTTACTGCTCGATGTCTGCGCTGTCGACCCAGGAATTATAGCAGGCTGGGAAACCCTGCCACTTAACATACGATCATCCAGCATGCCATTTCAGGAACTTCTCAACCAAATACATATCTGGAAACTTTGTAGGCAGGTTCTCCTCTGTGTAGAAACCACCATGAGTGTAAACTTATTCAGATCCCCAAGAAAGTTGCTCCTCAAAGCGTAGTTTCAATACGTCGCACGCGAAAGAGTTTGGGTCTCCAATTCACAGTGAAACCATTCTCAAATACGCTTTTATGTTTGGAGATGCACACCAGGTCACCAACATTGTATTTAGGCTTGCATGGCTCCCTCCTTTTTATGTCACTATAAAATGTTTGATGCAGGGAGTCATCTTTCACATCTTCGGGCTTCATGCGAGTGTACTCGCGAATGAGTTTTGGGAGTATATCCAACCATGTGTAGTTGCCATTCACAGCGAAATGCCTCCAAATTTTTTCCTTCAGAGTCCTGTTGAATATCTCGACCATAGAAGATTTGAGATTGCTATATGTTAAATAATGATTTATGTTATGTTTCTCCATCAGGGCCTTGTCCTTTACATTTTAGAACTACATGCCCTGGTCTGTTTGTAGATTAGTCGGGATGTGTCCTTCATGCAATACATTCACCATGAACCTCAGTGGCATTGTGTGCATTCTTCGACTTGACAGGCCTCACAAAGGCGTATTTGCTATATGCATCAATGACTGGAGACATGTATTTGTAGCCCTTATTGACCCGAGTATATTGTATCGTCTCTACGAGGTCGGCTTCAAAATGGTCATTCATCCCACATATTACAACCTTGCGGCGGTGGTAGTAGCATCTTGCAGATGGATGCAGTTCATTTGTGATTCCCAATCGACTCATTCTATGCAGCCTCCCTCCTTCAGTTCTTCGACAATTGAAATTTGTTAGTGTTGGAGTAATTTTCAAACCTTTGCGAGGCATGCAGTAGCTGTAGCCTATCGACCGGCTTGTCTGGGTTGTCCCATAATATGTAGTCGAAGTTTTTGTCGTCTATCTTCTTCAGAACTTCACTGCTTTTCAGTGCTAGCCACACGTCTGCGATAATATCGATTTTCTCGTGATCTTCGTCCTTATAAACACCTGTCTTAGGATTGTTATCTTGGTAAAGTGCATGCTAGAGATCGAGCAAAGTCTTGTATTCCGGCAGGTCTGATCCTGTAAATTCCCTGTACTCCTTGCGAAATAGAATTTCTTACAGCTGACTGTTCTTAAACTGACTTAAAGTTGGCTGACCTGGTGAGGTCAGCCAACTTGGCTGACCTCGCCAGGTAGAAACTGTATTTCATTAACACCAAGGAGCCATTTATCATTATGCCTGTATATGCCCTAAGTCATATCATGGTTATGATATGTGTACAATAGTAGGTACCGGCGAACCAGAGTATTGGGTTTGAAAACTCTCTTCCATACTTTTTTCTTGTGTGGTAAATCCACATCTGACCCATCATCCCAATCTGTCTGTATATCATGTTTTTGCTTCTTCATTATCTCAGCTATATTGCCGATTTCTTTTTGTCAGCAATGGGTGCTCTATCGCCCTCCCTGATTACATCGAGATGACGAGTAATGGGCTTAAATATGTCTTTGTTTAAAAGGTCCCATGAAATTTTGGCTCTCTTGGCGAGCAATTATAGGTTAAGTCGTGGGTTTCCACCAAAAAAACTTTTTATCTTGCCCAGGCATTCGCTGCAGACCTCCAATGTGTGCCTGCTGTAATTTTTTATAACAATTTCAATAGCAAGGTGAAAAACGAGGTAGTGAATGTGTCAATATATCAGTCCAGGTTTTCCAGATTTTCTTCATTTTGTGCAGATGCCAAATCCAACCTGTCAGTAATTTGCCTTTGAACACTCGTTATGTGCATGTCCATGGCTACCATATCACAGATTATCTCTGTCTTCACACACTCTATCTTCGCCCCGATCTCGGACATAATTCTGAAAGAATGTGTTTTGTTCAGTCATTATACTGCACAATTCCGAAATTATGTCATACCAGTTTCGAGGATGTAATGTTTAGTAGCAGCATTCTCAGATAGTTTGAGTTCGCCAACATTTCGAATTATTCTTCTACCAGCATCACAAGTTCCATCGCTTATTGATACAAAAGTTCTCCATCTTCATCTTTGTTAAGATGCAGCTTGAGGCTACTTTGCCCGAATTTTGATATGCTGCAACTCATTCTCGACAGTTGGCAGTGGACTGATGGAATCGCCATCGATACCTCATATTTTAGTCAAAAATCAGTACTTCTCTTTTGGGCACAAGGCACACAGACTCTTGATATCTGATAAGCCATGTCCGTATTGATGCGATCATTGCAAATATACTGCACATTCATATAGTCCATGCGAAACAACACTACCATGTTTGCACTGCCACGGAGAAGATGCTTGGGTGGTATGCACGAATAAGTCTGGCCGAGGTACGCACAGTCTACCCTCGTGTGCCATCCTATTCTAAAATACTCCTGGATGTTCTTTTTTTCGCAGGCAATGTCATCGAGAAGTATCGAGTTTGGCAATACTTTACTCGGTGTCATGATGACTCTGTTATCACTCCAAGGGAAATAACCCACACTATCCACTGCCTGCAGTACAAATTCCAGTTGCTGGTAATTTAGGTGGTGGAGTAATTTGTAATAAATGAACGCGTTCTCGAACTGAAGGCCATTCTCTTCTTCTAGCAGGCTCAGTAGGACACAAGTTTTTCGACAATTTGATGGTCCTGCGATTATGCACCGTACTGTATTCGGAAATAGGCTTCTATGTCGTGATTCTAGGGGGATAGCTTCATCTTCAGCAGTAATGCATATGGGTAGAGTAATATCTTGCTGGATAATATGTATGTTACCACTACTATCTTGCAAAGCACGTTGAACAGATTTCAGAGCATGTGGAGCAGATTGCAGAGCTTGTGGTGTAGATTGTAGAGCATGCATAGCAGTTTGCAGAGCGTGTGGAATGGGTTACAGAGAGTGCATAGTGGATTGCAGAGCATGCAGAACAGATTTGCAGAGTGTGCAGAGCAGATTGTGGAGCGTACAGAGCCGATTGCGGAGCAGTTACAAAGAGATTGTGAAGCTTGCGGGGAGTGCACAGAATCAGTGCTGCAAATTTTTTAATGTCTCCTCAAAATATCACCCCAGGTAAACTGTCTTTGACAGGGTTTGCACTCAAATGTCATACTTGAACTTTTCATTCTGCAGGTCGTTATTTAACGTCCCTGCAAATTGTGCAAAACTGTAAATGCTTTACCGCAGAACAGAAGCGACAAAGCAGATGTGTCATTCACAATTTACATCCGTACTGTTCCAAGTCTAGAATGAAATTGAAACCAAAAGGATTAAAAGGGGCATATTTATACATTTCTCGCTCAGTTCATTGCAATGCCTCGAATAGGTAAGCGGGATTGTCAATACACTAATCAATAAGCTACCATTCGAGCTGCATGTTCCCAGATACAAGCTCGCAGGCTGGGAACCTATCATGTTAAAAGGTTGTCATGCGGTGATGTGGGTATCAATGCACTGGGCGGGGCATGCAAGTAGCACAATATCGTTTACTCCCTAAACAAGGATCTGGAAACCCAACACCAAGCACACAATATACTTGTACAGAAGGTCTACGAGGTAATAAAATCATCAGACACTGGACTTGGAGAAAAAATAGCCGCATGGGGCATGTCCGACATGACGAAGGCCAAGGTTAATATGGAAATGGGTGATAAGAGCAGAGAAAGGCACAGGCAATAGAAACAGGTACAAAGAGAGAAAAGCACAAGTGAAACTAAAAGTGATGACAGGGAAGGGAAACATGCAAGAGCAAGGAAACCTCTACTGGTGGATTTTCTATTGCTTTTGTCTGCACTCGGGGCCCTTGTGGGCTTAATCGGAGTCATGAGTGGTATCGTCTGAGATGTCAACACAAAATAGAACGAAAGGAAACAGTTTGTTCAAGGCCCGACAACACAATACAAATATGGAAGCTGTCGCTAAGTGTAAAAAAAAAAAAAAACGGCCAAGGCCTCTACCTAAGGCCACACCCAGTATAAGGCGAAAATGTGCAAATCGACGCAGCAGGAACTGACATTAATGAACTCTACCGAAACGACCGTTCTCAAACGTGTATCTGGAACTGTATGCACGCAAATTGAAGATATATAATTTCAGGGGAGTGTTTACGAGAGATGCTTTGAGCACTAAACCCAAGAGAGTGAATGTGCCATAATTAAACTTGACATGGCAACAGGGTCTGGTACGTACAATGTAACTTACATAGAATGGGGCACACACACAGACTATTATGCCAGTTTTGAGAATTTGTATCCTCCACGTGAACTGCGATGGTACCTGAAAGGAACGAAGCTGACATACAACGAATAGATGTAGCAGATGCCTAACACGTGGAACTGTGGACATTTGTTTCTTCGCTTCCTGGTTCGTTCGTACAAGTAATTGTATAAAAAGCCTATACATCGACAGGCAACTATCAGTAATGCAGATAACGCTTACCTTGACGGGTCGTAGCTTGGAGATGCATGTGGTACACTTTCCATCATTCGACATGGAGGGGGAATGGTGTATAGGTCTTGTTGATTTTAAAAATTATAATGCGATACCTGACATCGATAAAAAAAAAACTGCAAGCTGTATCCTCGGAAAAGTGGCGATGTCTCCCATGAGGTGTCACTGCCCATTGGTTCTTATGAAATAAATGGCATTGCAAGGTACTTTGAAGATTCGCTGTCTCTCGATACAGAATTCGAGCTACATGGGAATCCCAGTACTCTGAAAAGTGTCATCAGATGCAGCGAAAATATCTACTTTACGAAACCATATTGTTGTAGTGCTTAGCCAATTGTACAGCCTATCTATATTCTTGCATAACCACACTGGCTCAAGGCCCTCAACATAGTACCAGGATCGACTATATTAACTCTTCTAAATTACTACCGCCGGTTGCTTCATTAATATAAACCATTATTACATAAACAAAACTAAACTCAATTACAAATTACACAGATTCAATCAATGCTACACTTCTTGACTACTGCCACATTTCGTTATATTTCAGATCTCAACTATCTTACTTATAATGAATTTAATTATTACGTTAAATTTCTATATCTTAGTCTATAATGACTAATTATTCTCTGATTCAATAACTACTTTAGATGACATTAATCGCTCTACCCGACTCGTATCGCACCCTGCTCGCCCTTGCACTCTACTCAACATCACCTACCACTGACAGCCTCGAATCCCCGGAGCTCCTCCGTCGGCTCGTGTAGTGGAGATGTGGTGAAGAAGGACGGCTTGTCCAAGCCTGGTCTCGACCCAGCTCCTGGATCACCTCGGAACTGGCTCCGCCCGACGCTGCTCCAGCATCGGCAGACTCGCTGATTGGGGATCGCTCCAGCCTCGCTGAACGAACAACCTCCGACACGCACCAGGTTACCAATCTCTTGAGTGGGTGAAGGAGGGAGGGGGGTGTCGACCGTATTAACGTCCGTGGCGTGCCGGTCAGCTCATCGTCAGCGCCTACCCCGCTGTCCCCTGGACGCTCTCTCTCCGGCAGGGCGTCGCCCTCGACCACGGGCAGGCGTCAACCTCGTGGACAGCTCTACTCTCACTTGTGTCCACAACAATATACTATCGGACCGATGCTGGGATTCGAGCCACATATCTACGAAGCTGGCAAAACACATGAGGCGTCGTGGCCCGTAAACATCTTCCTGATTAACATGATAAAACTGCAATTTAGTGAGTAGCACAAATCTCAATGGCACGTCGATCAATACTTTGCAATAATTTTCGCCTGTGGTCCTTCCATGTTTTAAACTGGTCGTAGCACCGCAAACATAATTTACGTTCTGGTCGTCGCAAAGAGAGCACACAAGATGGTCGTAACTATCGCGTCGACCAGCATGGAGAGTTGTTGCATTTTCGAAATGAAAAAATCATCCTACGCCTGCATTTGATAAGATGGGAATAAGATTTACGGCGACCAGAAGCAATAAAACAAAGTGTCATGCAAAACCTGCACTCAGTATGCCACAGGTCTCCAAGAAGTTAACACACGCAAACAAGATTTTCCTCTACAGTCTCGGCTTCAAAGTCAATCGCCAAGGAAGATTACCTAAACAATGACGAACCGGTCGTTTTTGAAAACAGTATGATGAAAGTATAACTTCATGCAACCCAACCATTCCTGATTGGAGCAAACACACTACCATTGGAAGTTCGGATAGCAATCCAACACCAAGATATCTGCTCTCTTCCTGTCACGAGATGTGGGCATTACCTCAAAAATAAAAAATAACCTTTTTCTCACGCCAAATGATATGTCTGCAAGCCAATGTGGCAGGCTGGGGCTGAAACTTCACGACTGGCTTGTATTGTACAATTGCAGAGACAAGAACGTCAAAATCGATTGTGTGCGCAGCTGAGAATTTATAGAAGTATAACTGTTCACACACTAGAACTGTGTATTTGTCTTCGAGCATCGCCAGCTTCAAGGTTTGAGACGGTACTGAAATGACGTAATGGACGGTTTATGTCAAATGGTGGGGTTTCCCAGCCTGTTACAATTCCTGTGTCAACATTGCGGACATCGAGTTTTAAAACAAATTATCTAGTATAGAGCGTGCAGACAGCAATACCTATTCTTTTAAAAACGTAAACGAAATTGGCTGCCACCTGGTGAATAAATCGCTAGCTCGCATGGTGGGTAAATTGATAATAAATTAATAAATACACTCGCACCACCTTACTGTTGAAAATGGAAACAAATAACTAACGAAAAAAAACTAATATGGCTGCTTACGACGGAATGAATAATGGTAGGAGCTGGTGGAGGGAAATGTTAAGACAATGTGCTTGATTGGGGGAGGTGTGGGTGAAAAAAAGGGGGGGGGGGGATATCTGCTGGACACAATGTTTAGGAAATCTCCAGAAATGTTTTATTTTTATTTTTAATAATTATTATTTAATAATTCTGTATAGGTATATTATTTATAATTTTTAAAATAATTTAGGTAAAATTTTTTAAAATACATTTTTGGCAAATTTTTGGGATTTTTGGGATTTGAAGGTTAAAGGTCTCCAGGTCAAGGTCCAAGGTCAAGGTCACCTGGATATAATGTGGTGGCTATGACTGCTATGATGGCTGACATTCAGATACGACTTCGGACCCTGTTTATTGATTTGGCATGCCATATGCCTAAAAAACAATTATGGCGGCCACTGCTCTGCTCTCGAAAACGATTCCCCAAATGCTTTTTTTCAGGGAAAAACGAGACATTTTGAGGGAAAGAATGGCAATTTTGAGGGGAAAGGGGAAATTTTGAGGGAAAATGGCCGTCGGGTAACCGGAATGAAAGAGCATGAAAAACTGCGAGTTCTGGTCGCAGGTCACCTTGCTCTCAACCACCCATTTTTCTACTACGCATACGGATGTAAATATTCACACAGCTATCATTTACAACAATAATTTACCTCTCCAATATTACTTTTGTTATTTGCAGTAAACGCAATATTTAATGTACCTCTCAATTGTAATTAAAGTCGTCATCATTGCCTCTATATTGGTTACAGTCATTTTACGCGCATCGGTTCTTGGCTTTAAATAGTCTAGTTAACCCGATAATAGAAGGTTCCCCGCCCTCCGAATCATGCTGCGAGACGCAAGGGCGATGACCAGAAAATTCTTGCAACGGTAACCCCATACACTAAATATTTCCAATGACGGAAGGCGGTACGAGTCTCGATAGGCTTATCGCGGCAGCGGCTCTCCTTTGTAAATCTCCGTGTACTACTCGGGTTACCACTCTGCCCTCGAGACACTGCTTCGCTCGCTCGGGCGGGCAGGACCGGGCCAAGGGAAGAGCAGCAACATGTAACAATACCTTCTAAACATTATTCGAAAATTTACCACGTTCGTGGATACGTATAGTGAAAAAGCGCGAATGGGGAAGTTTTTCCGCATTCGTCCTCGTCCATTGCAGCTTCCCCACATCTGTACAGGGAAGATTCGAATGCGCAGGAAAGTACCCAACTTTTTTCAGTAGTGACGTTCATCATGACTGTACATGCAGCCTGAAGTGTGGTATTACTTCCTTACTGTGTATAGGTTAAACATTTCCGTTACAGTTTGGGAAGTTTACCAGAAATTATTTCACAGGGTGTGCACGCTGATTAGACAGAACGGAAAACTACACTCTAAATATGAATCAGTGATTTTAATCAACAGCATTATTGTATCGCACCTTGAGTTGATGAGCTATTATCTGCTGGCGGACAAGTGGAATGCACCAAAGTTCTGCTGCCAGGCAAGTCAGTGCAATTTTATTATTCACCAATAGAAATTACCGTTTATGAGTAAATACAAGCATATAAGATTATCAGTAGAAGTTAACTGAGCCAAGTGGATCACTTTGAACAGATTTGCTGTAAAATTAGCTGATTTGGATCAGTTTGAACAGTTTTGAGTGTAGAGTGTAGAGCAGCGAATCAGAAACCACCCTCGTTTTCCTCACGTTGAGCTCAAGCCGAAATTTCCGCTCGCGGGAAGAGCAGAATCCGACTGTATTTCCCAGATATCGTGCAGTTGGTTCACATTTTGTATTAATTTCACAGACTATCAATGTGCATTGATTTAATGGCTTAGAAGAGTGTACTATTTATAATGAAATACATGCACATATCAGTTAATTTCGTTTAAAACTTGTATTAAATACATGTAGTATGGAAATTAATTTATAGGTAAAACTAAACTTTTAAAGTATTTTTGGTATTATAAAACGAATTTACAGTCTATTAAAAGTCACGAGGTAAAATTTTGTGCCATAGTAAAATTCATCAAATATTATGTGCACATGACAGCGTCTATTTTATTGTCCATCACATATATTGAAATCTCGGCATAAAAATAAATGAACGAAACCACGTGATCGTAAACAGCCTGTAACCATACATTAAAATGGTACACACAGAATAAAGGGCATACGTGCGAACAGCGATGCATTAAATAGCTCTGTGGCCTATCCACTTCGCTCTATCTTCACATGCTTGCCAACCGTGTCCATAATCGCCGTGATACATAGTTTTCCTTATGGTAATACGTTGCAAATATTGTTTTGTTAATATAGCAGAAGTAGACATAAACATGCCACTATAGTATGCGAGAGTTTTTTCAAAATTTCGATTGTAAACGTGGATGTTTGGATAATATTTGGACAAACATTAAGTGATAGTCATAACTAGTGACAGGGGAATCTCGCGAATTGATTTGGGGTCAAACTGCGCTTCAAACACTCTTGTGTTTGAGTTACGTTTGGAATGGGATCATAGTTTATTAGATAATTTGGGCCAATAGCAGTTTACATTTGCGTCAAATATTTTGTGTAGTAAACGTGCGCAAGGAATCTCTCTTCTTGCGAGTTGAAACAGTAATGGCTCGGTTGCACCATCGTGGTTCGAAACTCGATCCGAGATCGGATCTAAGATTGACACAGAAAACTGTTTCACCATTCGAGTTCAGAGCTTGACTGAAGATCGAGAAGGACTTCATTTCGATCCGCCGAACTTGGCGGTTCGAAATCTCGATCCGAGATCAGAGAAGAATACAAGTCTGTTGAATATAGGTTATGTGAATTTAAAAGCTCTGTTAAAAGTATTTATTTACTAGAAATAAACTTAGTATTATTTAAATCTTTTAAAAATGGATTCGGTTGTTTACTGTTGTAAAATGTAGATTGAGAAATTTACAAAGGGTTAAGTTCAAATGCATTTATTCAATTGAAGATGTATTAATGTTTTGTAAAGAGAGAACGAAATTCATGCTTATCCCTCCGAGCAAACACAACATAAAACTGGAAAAGCCATTCTAAATATCATAAAGTGTAGGTACTAATTTTCCGCACAAACTAACTACCACGTAGAATTCTTTGATCACGAAAGAACAGCGACGAATGTAGTTTAAAAATTCACCAACAGATAAAAGTAATTACAATAATTTTCTTGGTAAATTAAAACAACATTATACGCACTTTAAACATAATTCAGTTAAATTCGTATAACAATAATTCACTTATAACACATAAAACATCGCACACTTAGTTATATGTACGCTACCTTCTTCAATGAAATCGGTATTAAAAATATCGAGAAACGTGTGTGCTTACTACGCCTGCATTTATCATGACGTAATATATTACGAACCAATAGCAAATTTTGCCTCATACTTAATCTCGATCTCTCATTTTGGAACCGAGCTCGACGAATCGGAGATACAGATTCGTGCCATTTCGTTGGTGCAGTACTTTCACAATGGAGCCAAGATCAAATTGGATCCTGGTTCGGAACTAGGATCATTCGATCTTGGATCGGGGTGGATGTTGGTATAAGCGGGCATAAGTGGCTGTACAAGTGCGGTGCAGTCCTGGAGAGTGGACATATTCGTGGCCAGTGCCAAGACCGGCTATAACTTGTGATTGATTGCGGAGTGTCAGACCGCTATGGCAGGTGTCGCAGACAGACAGTCTAGACCATAGACTAAAGATGAGGTAGACCGCTTATCCGTCTTCTGCGCATGGACCCAACATTCACCTACCCCAATCCTACACAACTGTCAAAGTCACATGGTCAACAGTGATGAACGTGTCTGTATATATCTTAATTTTTAAATGACAAGCACTATTATATTAATAAAATACTTTTACGAGTTTTAATTTAATCAAGTTGCATTACAAATTGGTTAGAGGAAGTATAAATTCATCTCAAAGCATTTGTTTACAAATCAGTTTTTTATCCTAAAATCCAAACCACGCCATTTTGCTAGACGTGATGGCAGTGTTGCAGTTCAATGTTCGGACATGGAGATTGTTTGTGCTCAGCCAGCGAGATCGGTCTACCTCATCTTTAGTCTATGGTCTATACACCTAGCTCGCGGTTCAGGTCGCTATTCTTCACCAAGAAAGCACTTGCTTGGAATCTACTTTCCCTTTCGCTATACGTGAGATTAACATCGCCATAGTTGCCTCGCATGTTTCATGCGTCATCCTAGTGAAACACAAGGAATATGTTATAAAACTAAATGTGTTGTTAATTATATTATGCAAATTCTTGCTTTCATTTGTATTAAACACAAGTAAACCTTACTACGATAGGCATAGTCGTACATAGTCTCACTCCTTAAACAACGTCAGCTTTTATAACTATAGGCCATTCCTGGTTACTTCCAACTCTTCTGAAGCATTGCTAAACTTGTTCTTCCAAGATATTCCTACGCCTCATGCAAATAAAGCTTACTTAAGGGTCTTGTGTACTGAAACGTTTTCTGTGAAATCGTTGTTTGCACGTAAACGCGTATCTCGTTAAATAAATGTTTTCGAAATACGAAGTTTCGCAAGAAAGGATTTAAAAAAACTGTTGTCTATATCGCTATCTTTTTACTTTTACCATAGTAAGTGTATTAATGGAGAAAAAAATCGTGAAAGTGGTCAAATATCGCATTTTTAAAGCTTGCCTATGAAGTTTCTTTAAGCGGTAAGAGAGAAGTACAATCATACGCAGGTAGTTTGATCTGTGTACTTTCATCGCGTGTAATAAAACCCCAAATTTACAGATCTAGTTTACACAGTACAGCGTTACGACAGAAACACTGCACGCCTTGCGCGTAGGAGCGATGAGGCGCTAGGCGTGCGTGTTAGTGTCGCCCGTATCGCTCCCTTGCTTCTTGACCTTGGACGCGCAGCTACATAGTCGCCTTAACAAAGTCTAAAAAATTACACCAGAGCGTAATGCACTGCATTCGTGTGCACTCACTTTAATAATATTTTGCGAGAGAACTACTTATTTTACTAGGCATTACAATACACCTATTTTCTCTGTTTTCATTCCTAATAATTACAATTGAAATATTATAATTTATAATTTATATAAGTTTAATTAATGGTTAATATTAATAAAAAATAATGTACTTTTATGTTAATAGAAATATAAAACGTTTGTGGTACATGACTAATTTAGGATACAACCAAAGGCGTCATACATGGTATGATTTTTCAAAGGTTTTGTTTAAAGAATGTGAAAAAAACTGCGAACAGACTATATTTTTATTGATTTGTTCTGAATTGAACCAGGAACCAACATGTCAATGTGTAAGAGTGTGGCAAGAAGTGATCTTTTTCAAAGTTTGATTTCAAAAGTGCTCACTTCAGTGTGAACAACCTTTCAAAGCGTGGTTTTCCGTTCTCTGGTCAACTATCGGGTCAGCAACCGCGGTGATCTATCCATAGTCTACGGAGTTGAAGTGCCGTAGAGTCCGTTGTTAAATCCATTGGTGTACGTTATATTTTTATGTTTAAAATTAATGACCTGAAGAATTCGCGGATTCATTTTGGGATAATCTAGAATTCAAAACATGTGTGTTTATATAACATTTGCCATTAGCCCCACACGGTTTTTGACACCTGCTGGATAAGGCTGGCCCAATCGTTGCCTTCGGCCGTGACAGCAGACAACCAACGCACAGCTGACATCGGCAAATTTGTACATAAGACTGCAGAGTCTATCCTGCAGGTCATTCAACTCGCGAATTTTTCAGGTACCAACTAATAATTCATATTAGATATATTCAAATTCAAGTTTCTTTATGTGCATTTTATACATTAAAAAAATTTATTTTGCCCTTCACAAATGTGGATGTGTAAGGGGCCGCTGTGGCGCCGTGTCAAGAGCGCTCGCTTCCTACCAAGGCGAACGGGGCTCGATTCTCGGAGGATGATGGGGGTTCGCTCTCGGATGTTCGCACGTGAGAATCGTGCCGGACGGTGCCGCTGTTTGGCGGGTTTTCTCGGGGATATCCCGCTCACCTCGGGACTGCTCCGTACTTACTTCGCTTCATCCACATGGGCTCTCTAGACGTCAATGTTAAGAGCCGAGGCGGCCATACTTCTCCACTCCGCGAACTTGAGCCGCGCACGCCCGCAAAATGGCGTCACTTGCTAGAAATATGGCGGAACGCCGTTCTTCAATCAGCGCATGGTGACTTACTAGCAAACAGGCAGCCCAGCCAATAGGGAAGAAGCTTTGGCAGCACGCTGTATCCAATCAAACAACAAGACTCGTTCCCAGAGCTTCGTGTAGCCAACCAGAGAATGGACACGTTATTATCACAAGAACTGGCACGCCATCTCGCCGCTATGTAGGTATAGGCTGTTCACGGTAAAGTGAGCACTTTGTAAGGCCCTCCCAACAGTCATTAACCGCTAATAAATATATATATTATTGTAGCCGAAGGCATTAAATTTTGATGGTGGTGAAATGTATACGCTTTGTTTATTGGTCACATTGCAATGTTTATATTAAAAAGCAGCAGGAAGATGGAAATTTGACGAAAGGAAACATTTGTAAGGGCCTTAAAAGTGCTCACTTTACCGTGAACAGCCTATACGTGTGTACTCCGTGTCATCATATTTTTGCATGGAATGTTAGAGAGTAACTAAGTAGTTCTTTATATAAGACAAGCGTGCTGGACTTCTCATGAATACATTCCTCAAGCGAAAAGATCTGGGCACGAGCGTCTGTGAATTCTAACAACAGTTGAGACAGGCTTATGAAGCCCTCGGAGGAACGCTTGCATCGCAGAACGTGCTGACGCGGCGGGTATGTAGTGTTGTTGGCTGTCCAGCACGTCGCGAGATTCATACACCCATGGCTCTCGAGGCTTGCTGCCAAATGTCTTTGTTAGTTTTATTCCCGGATCCCCGGGTAGTGGCGTGCGTGAAGATTTATTTGGCGAGTCCGTCCATCGTGCAGCTGCAGCGACCGACTGCGGTATATTACTTACGAGCGGCGGTTCAAACTCAACTGTGTTAGAAAACATATACACTTTCCTTGTGCTTCTTTTATCTTCAGTTAATGTCATATATTAATTTGTTTTAATACGTCGTCTCTAAATGATAAGTGTTACGTCGTGTGTATATATATATACATCTGTTTTCGGCCTGTGTAATATAGATAAGCAGATACAGACCACAGAGCAGTTATATACATAAGAGTCCTGGCATGTTGCCGTTCAGAGACTGTGTCCTATAAGTGTCCCGGCAACCTGCACGCACACTTTGCACAATTTTCCGACCGTTTCAATTCGAAATTACTGCACTGAATAAATAGACCTGCGAACGACACCATCTGTTCATCAAACTAAAGACCCTTACACAATTGTAAACTTTAACATTTGACTTTACCTTTTCTTTCCGACATGTTGTTTCTTGTGGAGCTTGACACAATGGAACTGTCAAAGGTAAAGTCAAGCAGCCATTTTGCCGAGAATCTAACAGAGGTTATGTGGAAAGTGCGTTATTTTATTGTAGGGCGATTTTAATCTCGGTATATTAAACAAAGCTCGTATTAAATAAAATAAATGGCGATCAAATATAATGTACAGAGGAAACATATGAATTTACATATTCAATAAAGTAAACAAAAGCAGTTTTTTGTTTCAAAATAAACTTTTAATATAAACTTTAAGCCCATTTTTTGTAAAAAAAAAAAAAAAAAAAAAAAAGAGCATTCCTGGATAATACCATATTTATTTACATAACAAGATACACATTTTTACGAAGCTCGCAGAATCAATGTTCAATTGTCTGAACTCTAACTTTACAATATTGTATTGTGTATTGGTGGTTCCGTCAGAGGAAAGGAAACGTAAAGTCAAATTCTGAAGTTTTCTGTTATGTATGAAACATAAATTTACACGTGTTTGTTCTGTCGACAGCTACTCTTTCCATAATACGTCACTGTATATGTGCTGCCCTATGTACTAAATGCCAGGACGGTCAAAACTCAACAAATGTAGCGTCCATTCCTTCGCCTTGAGGGAAGTAGATAGAAATAAATGTAGTGTTACCAGTTTTTCAACAATGAAATGTATTCAGCTTTCAATATTGAAATGCACTGGAAGAAATATATTGTTGTAGGAGCTATAATTATGTAGCCATTTCACTCCAAGACTGTTAAAAAAAATAGCGACAACAGTTTATTTGGCTGTGCCTACCCTACGAATATTGTGAAAGGTATATTGTATCGCCAACAGAACATATTGTAAACTGTCAGTGTGTCACAAATCAGTGACTTGGTTACTTTCTACATTATAGAATGTTGCTATTAGAAACGAGTAGGGTTCTGAATACAATACAGTATGGTATTCCCTACAATGCTGACCGGATGCCGCTACAGAGATGACTGTGCACCCAGCTGTAACATATGGTAGTGCTAACATTTTGCTCTGCTGCCTTTACTGAGCGGCATGATACCCCTAACCATCTTGTTTCGTCTATTGTAATTCCCTCGTCGGCTCGTAGGGTGCACTGCTATCTCTACTTATTTTTCACAACTTGAAATATTTCTTGTGAAAGCAAGCAGCTTCGAACTGCTGAACCTTGTGTTGATAGACGGACGCCATGTTGATAGACGGACGCCATGTTGATAGACGGACGCCATGTTGATAGACGGATGCTATAGACCGCTCGGCTATTATATCAGTTATGAGATTCAGGGTTTTAAAAGTATTTGTGTTACGTTGTTTAATTCTTTTAAAAGCATGTCGGGTATCAAGTCTGCTGTCGAATTTCGACATGGATTCACTTATGAGTTAACTCTTTTATTTAATAAAACAGTCGTTACTTTATGGTATATGTATTTGTATTATTCAACATCTAATATAAAAATAATTTTACGCGTAACGTTTGTGTAAACAGGTTTTCATTTTACGTCAGATAATTTGTAGTACCATAAAAAATATGGCGTTAGGTATTTCATTTTTATATCCTGTTTGTGTAAGTGAAATCAGTCTTTTAAAATAAATAGGAAATGCCAGCACCCTTGATGCTATTATCACACTTAACACCTAAAGTGGCGATGTATTTCTACAGAACAGTACAAAAGTTAAGTTGTCGCTACCACAAAATGCCATTACAGAACTGTTCTCTTAAATTCTCTCTGCTTTTCTTTCACTGTGTATTCTTCCATAATGTGTTGTATATGACTCAGATGTTTGAATAACTGTAATGTCAATAGTTTCTTTTTTATTTACCGTGTTTAAAAAAAATCGAAATTAATTATTTATTACCTTGTTGGAATGACTACATAATGTACAGTATTAGAGGAAGTAAAAAAAAAATATCGTCTCTAAAATGTAATGAAATTATGTTCTATGCCTTAATAAAGTCACATTCTCCAAAAAATAATTATCGCGATAACTCTCCACGTTAAGGCTTGGCCTCACATTTTTTTTTGCAGAAATTCTTCTTTTTTCGTGTCAAGTCCAGTTTCAGAAATATTATTGGATAAGTTTGGTTATAGATAATGGCACCGGTTTTTCGCGAAAATATATCACGAAAGGTTGTGTTCTAACGCATTTTAGTTTAGAACCACTTTCGCGATCGGATCGTTTGAATTGTTACGCGTCGTATTTGTCTGCTCGGATCACGAATGATCATTATCGGAGGAACTTAATTTTTATTGGCTCACGCATGTAACAAGCATTCTGTCTTCACACGAAGACAAGCGACTAATAATCGAGTGAAGAGTGCTGGTGTGCAAGTAGGATATTGAAATCTAGCCTCCGCGTAAATCTTTTGGCGAAAAACAGATGGCCCCCTAGTTCTAGAAAATGTACGATTTACTAGTTGTTTAATAATTTCGTGTCTAATTTTCACTCCGTATTATTTCCTGCTTGCGAAACGCAGAAACGCATTGATAAAATATAAATGTGTCGCTGACTTTTCTTGCAACCAGGAGATAACTTATAATGAAAATTCAGCACGAAAATATTAAACAACTCGTAAAATTGAACTTTTCTGTATCCAAAATTATGGCATGAAAAGGAAGAATTTCTTCAAAAGAGGTGAAGGAAAAGTAGCCGAAACTGGTTCTAAAAACACCCGCTTTAACCAATTTTACACTCAAAAATCGTTGACCTTCACTTTTGACCGCGTGGACCGTGATGCCACTATTAACACCACTATTGACACTTCTATTCACATCACTATTGACACCACTATTGACACTACTATTGACACCACTATTAACACCACTATTGACACTTCTATTCACATCACTATTGACACCACTATTGACACTTCTATTCACATCACTATTGACACCACTATTAACACCACTATTGACACTTCTATTCACATCACTATTGACACCACTATTAACACCACTATTGACACTTCTATTCACATCACTATTGACACCACTATTAACACCACTATTGACACTTCTATTCACATCACTATTGACACCACTATTAACACCACTATTGACACTTCTATTCACATCACTATTGACACCACTATTAACACCACTATTGACACTTCTATTCACATCACTATTGACACCACTATTAACACCACTATTGACACTTCTATTCACATCACTATTGACACTACTATTGACACCACTGTTAACACCACTATTGACACTTCTATTCACATCACTATTGACACCACTATTGACACTTCTATTCACATCACTATTGACACCACTATTAACACCACTATTGACACTTCTATTCACATCACTATTGACACCACTATTAACACCACTATTGACACTTCTATTCACATCACTATTGACACCACTATTAACACCACTATTGACACTTCTATTCACATCACTATTGACACCACTATTGACACCACTATTGACACTACTATTGACACCACTATTGACATCTTCGAGTTTAAATAGATCATGAAACTGATCTATGGACACGAAACGTTTCTTTTTTAGTATTTAGACAATGTTTAGAAATACCCAACCGTTTTTGAAGTAGTTTTCCACCAAACCTTTGCAACGCACTAGAAGGCATTTTACTTTTATTCATAGGTGTCATTTCATGTGTTTCCTTTTGACGTTACATTTGTTTGCTATTTCTTTAATTTACACAAGCTTGCTTTAATATACCGAGATAAAAATCGTCTTATCATTAATAAAATATAAATTCCACATAACCTTTTATAGACTCCCGGCAAAATGGCTGCTTGACATTGAATTTAATTTTCAACTTTCGGAATCGTAAAGTCGAGAGTGGCTGACTTTGTCGTAAAGTAAAGTCAAATTCAACCCTCTGAGTCCCAGTGTCTAAGATCGGTGACTTGTTGCAAATGAAGGATATAACGACGCGATATGTAATGCACACAGAAAGGAATCGGTGCCCGGTGTTTTGGGAGTTGTCCTTGTGGGTAATCCGATTGTGTTGCTCTCGTCTGTGAATGGTTAATTACACAGAACACATAACATGTTGCTCAGTGCAGGGGAGTAGTAGAGGGGTGATGGTTTCAGATTAAAGGGATGCCGCCTTTTTTGATTGACCAAATTAATTTGATAACAAATTGATATCAATGGGTTAGTTAAATCGAGTGAAAGGGCTAATCAAAAAGGGTTAATTAAATCGAAAAGGTCAAATTTTTTTCTCATTTAAATTTGTTTGTAGGTATATTGGTGGCAGATAGGCGATTTTTACGAATATATTTAACAAACAAGAGGAATTCAGAGTGTTTAAACAATTCCTGCGTATGAATAAATAACACGAGAGAGAGAAGTATAACTACCTGGTTTCATTAAGAAACAAGTGTAATCACGTGACTCTCCAGTATGTAATTAAACATAGCATGATCTTACTACCCCGAGCTGTATGCTAGCAATATATTTAACATATGAGAGGAATTCATAGTCTTCAAACGAGTTCTACTTATGAATAAATTACACACATCGAATCGCAAACATATAATAAGTGCAATTACATGACTCTCTAGTATGGAATTAAATGTAACATGATTTACTACCACAAGCTGTATACTAGCAATATAATTTACACGAGAGTGAAGTATAACACAATTACGTGATTATGGAATTAACAATCTACAACAAAATGTCCCTATAAATTAAACAAACAAGATATATATACGACGCTGGCGTCTTAAAGGCAATTGAGTATAAATTAACGACTAACAAAACCTATTGCCCTACCAATTAACGATTTAATTCCTCCTACAAGTACGTGAATGTATAAAAGTGAATTATTTAAAAATAACTTCAAATTTTTTTCCATAAAGTATGGTAAATAGAGTGCACTTGTTAACACAAAAGCGATTTTAAAATCATGCCAAGTTTCGTCAACCGAGCTCAGAAACGTATTTGAGACGATTATAAAAATAATGAACGCACTATATCGGGCTGTCACACGAAATTTATATTTTTCCGATAAATTAAAAACATATTTCACACTATAGTTTATGAAGACTGTGAACGAGATCTGAATCCTTGAGCAAATGATATCCCATAACGAAAATCACAGCTACCACACTCCGAAGCCTGATGTATATGAATGAGCTATTGAGGTATACATCCATCTATTTTCTGTAGGGTGCATCGTTTACACAGTAACAAGATATGTTAGAGTATACAGGAAAAAATCTTTTACACTGTCAAAATGTTTTATAAATTTTTCGAAAATTAGTTACACTCAAGACATTATAAAACTTGTCTAAATTTTTAAACAAATTTTTTAAAAATAGTAAAAATTAAAATATGTTACGCTTTAAAACTAAACATATAATACTTTTACAACTTTAAAAGCCTACATAAGCATTCAAGTCATTTTACTTATATTCAACTTGAAATACTTTTACAACTATATTTGCATAATTGCATTTTAGATATAAATTTTCTGACACTTGAAAATACTTTATATATATATATATATATATATATATATATATATATATATATATATATATATATATATATATATATATATATATATATATATATATATATATAAGGGGAGATGTTTTTCACATACTTTGTGAATATTTAAACAGTGAAAAAAGGGGTAGATACATATTATTAACACTACCTTATCCCATATAGTGCAGTAGCTACTACTGGCGGCTCACCTGTATATCCCTCTCAACTCTGCTAAGTAAACTCAAATGTACGTAAAAATTTCATCTGGAATTAAATTTGATCACCTTTCCCCTGCATTCACACTCGCAGACTCACACACACACACACACACACACACACACACACACACACACACACACACACACACAGTTTTACACACATATGAATTAACTTTAACTAAACAACTTACAGTTTAACAAAGTCTAAAAAATATATCACACTCAGAATAAATTTTATGTAATGATTTTGAAGACCCGTTCTACGATTTTAAAGACCTGTTTTGCGATTTTAAAGACCTGTTTTACGATTTCAAAGATGACTCATTCAATCTGTTAAAAAGTTTTACTATTCCAAAGACTTGTTTTACAATTTCGGAGACCCATCATTCAACTTGTTAAAAAGTTTTACTATTCCAAAGACTTGTTTTACAGTTTCGAAGACCCGTCATTCAATTTGTTAAAAAGTTATACTATTCCAAAGACTTGTTTTACGATTTCAAAGACCCATAATTCAATTTTATAGGAAGTTGTACGATTCCAAAGACTTGTTTTACGATTTCAAAGACCAGTCATTCAATTTGATAAAAAAGTCGAATGAAATTCATGCAGTTTACTCAAAGTTTAAAGAAAATGCGAAGTTTTTTTTTAACAAAATACCAAAAACCCTAAATTTTTATATTTCAAATTATCTTCCTTAAACTCTTTTAGCAAAGATAGTGGATGTGGAGCAAGACCCGAACCCAGGTGAAAGGTAGGCCGCTCCGCCAGGTGAGCATCAGGGCTCCTACCCCAACAGGTTAGCAGGCGGGCGGCCGGGCACTCGCAGTCCCCCCGAGAGCTCCGTGGGAGCCTACCCCGACAGGCTAGCAAGCAGGCGGCCGGGCACTCGCAATCCCCCCGAGAGCTCCGTGGGAACCTACCCCGACAGGTTAGCAGGCGGGCGGCCGGGCACTCGCAATCCCCCCCGAGAGCTCCGTGGGAGCCTACCCCGACAGGTTAGCAGGCGGGCGGCCGGGCACTCGCAGTCCCCCCGAGAGCTCCGTGGGAGCCTACCCCGACAGGTTAGCAGGCGGTGGGGCGATCGCAGTCCCAGGCGATCTCCGTGGGTGACTTCTCCAGCAGGCATAGAGGGTCGCTTTCACCATCGCGGCAGAAGCAATGGGCGAGCGGGTCCCTTGGTCGTAAAGCCCCGTTGCGGAAAAGGCAGGCAGAGGGTAATGGCGAGAGGGCGGCCGATGGCCTTGAACTAGGCACCCTAGCACCACGGACCGGTTCACAAGGCTGAAGGTCGGTATACTTTCACACACTGGAGGAGAGAGGAGGTCTTGACCCCATGAAGTCTCAGTAGCAAATTAGCTCCATTTGGGCGCGTAACCCTATTTATACCCTCACCGCCCTCCCTTTTCGCAAAAAAATTGAAATAATGCTATTTGCCTGAAATGGATATCAAATAGACGAATAACACATTTTAAGACCTTTTAAGTGAATTTTAAACAATTGTAATGCGAATTAAAAGTATTTAATGCGTTTTAGGAATTTTTGCGTGGATATGCTGAATTTTATCATTTATATCTGAATTTATCATGTAATTGTTCTGTTTTAAACCACGAGGTTTGAATAAAGTTCTTATTTAACGATGACATACACAAGTAATTGTCATTACAATACGAATGTTTTTGCATTACGAGGTGATATGAATTTAATGCTACGATTCAACACTCTTCTTACGTATATGAACAAATTCCTGTTTTTACTATCATTTATATGTAAATTTATATTTAATTGATTAATCGTTTTAGTTAATATGGCTAATGATTACTGATTTACAAACTAGCTAATAGTATACAAGACCTAACCGGGAATCGAACCCATAATATAGATATATTACAATCATATCTACTCGACAGTGAAAGTGAGAAACTGAGTTACAATTGTATATTATCTAAGCGGGATTTGAACCCATATTATAGTAACCATGCCTTAGCCGGGAATCGAACCCGCAAAATATATATTACAATTGACCATGCCTTATCCGGGATTCGATCCCAGAGCCTCCAACTAATGCCTAATCTCATAACTCTTCAGAGGCTGGTGAAAGAATAAACTCTTATATGTACATAAATAATTTTTTTTTCAGCAGAAATTTTTTGTCAGATTCAATTATTTCTTTAGTTGAATAGTATTTTTGGCGAAGTAATAGTTTGATTGATTTATATTTTCTTTCAAGACTCTTTCTTGTTAATGGAACATACTTTTTATATAGAAAATTTAAGAATCTCTCTCACTCTCTCAGTGTAGGGGACAAATTAATTACTTTTCTCTCAAATGGCTCTGGGGAGAAAATATTTTTCTTACCAAAAAAGTTATTTTTTACTAAGGAATAGGTTAAATAACTGTACGAAAGGAATTCATTTTACATCAAATTTATTTACAAAATAAATATACACATTTTTTATTATTATTTCGAAAAATGAAATATACGCTGTTGCGAAACATATTTAAGCAAGTAGAAAATTTTGCTCCAAAACATAAATAGATTACACCCTAGTTTCAAATTATTTAACACACAGAATCAAACAAGTATGGGATAACACAAAACATTTTAACACTAGCAAGTAGAACTTGCTCCAAAAATTTCCATGCTAAACAACACAAGTGAATTCTCAATATATTTACAACATTTTCAAGAGACAAATTATAAACCCATAAACAAATATAGGATGTCACACAAATTACACAATTATTTCAAAAAATATAGGTAGATCGAAAACTTTATTTACAACAATTACACCTTGATCTGAAACAACTACTGGGCAACACAAGACATTTAAAACTAGCAAAATATATACAACTTTTTTTCTTTATAAACAAATATTTTTTTATAAACTGTTAGCAACTTCCATGAACAAAGGTTTCATGCATTTACTTAATATTGGATCCAGATCCCCTTCTTGGCATCTGCGTTCAAGGAGTGAGCGTTTCTTACGCCCTGGTTTTAATCTGTATGTTTGTACACAAACATCTTTACAAGCAGGGGCATATAAAACAATGCTTTCAACCAAATCAAGATATTATTTAACATAATGAGAGTATACATCTTCAATAATGGATAGAAGAGGTCTGTTTGCAGTCATATGAAACACTGGACATTTCTTATTGCCACTGCACAGTATGAGTTCGTGACCCTTTTCGTCTCCTAGAAGAAAATAATTTACTTTAAAATGAAAAATATTGTCTCAAGTCTCCACAAATTCTCGCAAAAGCCCATTGTACCATAGGGCATAAGTTATATTGGATTTTTCTTGTTTGACACTGACGTAGAGATCTGCAGGACGAAAATACGTCGTGTTGCTACCTTGACATCCAACACTTGACTGAGAATAATTAGCAAGGAACAATGTATGTCTATTGATATATTAATTCTTTTCTCTCTCTCTCTCTCTCTCTCTCTCTCTCTAAATGTGTATGTTGAAACATGTTTTAGGGCAACATTTTATTTTTGCTAATTTTATTGCTCAATGCACATAGCATTTGGATGAATCACGCCCAGTATGAGATGTGTAACCAGACTTGTGTGTTGGCATATTGATATAAAGTATGATGATTATTATCACATTCTTCGAAATACTGATAGGACGAAACAGTGTCTGTACTATAAACAAGATATTTCAAACATTTTTCTTCCTCACAATATGACGTTACAATGCGTTCACCCTTAAGTTAACCCTTACAATCTACTCTGTGTGGTCTGCACTGGTTTACAAGACATTCAGAACTGTTGCAGTTAGTAAAGTGCAATCAAAACTATTTGATTTACTACATGGTGTAAAACCTTGAAAGAAATTTGTACATTTGAAATTAATGCCTGACTCGCACATTTCCTTTACAACAACATGTGAATATGCTATTCTATATGTGACAAACTACAAACCTTTAGTAATAAACGCATACTTGCAAATTAATGAGAACATTATTCTGATTAAGCCACTTCACACGCATATAAATTACACATGGATGGAAAAACTAATCCTCCTTGTTCAAAAATAAAGTTGTAGATGTCCCCATCGCAGGTCGCCTTCCAACGAACGATGATTCCCTGATGAGGTATGGTGTGTGTGAGAGAGAGAGAAAGAGAGAGAGAGAGAGAGAGAGAAGAGAGAGAGAGAGAGAGAGAGAGCGCGCTCCCCCGACAGCTTATTTAAAGTGTTTTCCTCGGTCGAAGAAAATAAAACACCAGGTCACTAGGGCCTACACCCCATATCTTGCATTGATATTTTAAACTGTAACAATGAAGTATGTTTCCGTTAGGGCTTCCATAAGTATTTAAATATTTCAATAGGCAACGTATAATTTACAATTTATAAATAGGATGCAAATAACTTGGTTAAAACAATATTTTAACCGTGAACTATCTCTTACTAGCCGTTCCCAAAACATCGCTGCTCTCACTGTTTCGAATTAGTTTTGCATACGAAATAAATATTATAAGTTATAGAAGATACTGAGTTTAAAGTTTCATTTATTCAAGAAGACAATTCTTTAAAGTTAATCACTGTGTTATATAAGTGTGGCGTACAAGTTATGGGAAAGCCTGGTTAACATGTTACTCCTAGGATGATTTTTCAAAGGTTCGTTTCAAAACGTCTGAAGAAACGGAGAATAGAGTATATATTACAGCTCATTAGCTGTGACAAGGACCAACTGTTGTGTTGGCTTGAGTACAGTACGCATCCGAGAAATTTTGTTTGCAGTACCTGAAACCGTAAATGAGAGTGAACGTGAAAGGGTTGAGGAGGTGTCAGCGGGTGTGATGCCGTGCAGTTGTTTATTCCCGGTTGCACCAACATCTTCCCTGATCCGAAATTGAATGATCCAAGCTCTGAACCAGGATTCAGTTTGATCCTGGTTACATTATAAAAGTGCTGCACCAACGAAATGGCACAACTCTCGATCTCTGATTCGTCGATCTTGGTTCCAAAGTGAGAGATCGCGATTAAATATGAGACAGGTATTGCTATTGGTTCGTAATATATGACTTCATGGAAGTAGGCGTAGTTTTCGCTATAGTAGTTATGACTATTTGTTTTGGTATTGTAATCTGTGTGTTTACCTAATATTATCTGTCAAGTCTCGGTAATACCTGATTATTTAATTTTATGGAGACAAAATATGGTTAGAGCTGCAAGTGGTTCGAAACTAAATATTTTTACAGAAAAGGAGAAAAGAGTAATCGTTGAGATGATAGAAAAAAATCAATTGTATGCCATTGAATACTTATATTTAACCCTATCTGTTGGCGAATTTACAAACTACATTTGTCGGCAGTTCTTTCGCGATCAAAAAATTCGATGAGATAGTTAACTTGTGCGGAAAAATTAGGACAGTTTATAATATTCTGAATGGTTATTCCAGTTTTACGTTGTGTTTCTTCGGCGAGATAAGCATGAATTTCGTTCTATCTTTGTATAAAAAAATAATACACGTTCAATTCAATAAATGCATTTGAACTTAAACCTTTGTAAAATGTTTAAATTTACATTTTACAACAGTATAGAACAACCTAATCCATTTTAAAACTATTTGAATATTACTAAGTTTATTTCTAGTAAATACATACATTTAACAGTGCTTCAAAAATCGCATAACCTATATTCAACAGACTTGTATTCTTCTCAGATCTCGCATCGAGTTTCGAACCGCCAAGTTCGGCGGATAGAATTGAAGTCCATTTCGAACTCCAGTCAAACTCTGAACTTGAATGGTGCAACAGTTTTCTGTGTCGATCTTAAATCTGATCTCGGATCTAATCTCGAACCACGATGGTGCAACTGACCATTAGTGAGCTGGAGGCCGGGGGTGAGGAGGCGGCCGGGGGGGGGGGGCGTCCAGACGCCTGTTCGGGCGTCACGGCGCTGCCCTTCCAGCGGCGGGCGTAGCAGGAAACACGAGCTGGTGCAGGCGAGCCGCGCCACTTTTAGCAGAGCGAGCGTGTAAACATGGAGCCCAGCCCAACCCTCGGCCGCCGGCACTCTACATGTGGCCAGTCCACTGCTCTACTACCCGCTACAAACACATCGCCTCCTACTCTGCTCTGTGCTCAACCCTCACTACACTCACTGCCAGGGTTGCCATACAAGTAGCCGGTCCACTGCTCTACTACCCGCTACAAACACATCGCCTCCTACTCTGCTCTGCGCTCAACCCTCACTACACTCACTGCCAAGGTTGCCATACATGTAGCCGGTCCACTGCTATACTACCCGCTACAAACACATCGCCTCCTACTCTGCTCTGTGCTCAACCCTCACTACACTCACTGCCAAGGTTGCCATACATGTAGCCGGTCCACTGCTATACTACCCGCTACAAACACATCGCCTCCTGCTCTGCTCCTCAAAACACTGCCAGGGTTGCCTATATATATATATATATATATATATATATATATATATATATATATATATATATATATATATAAAATTTTTATAAAATCATTTTACTGCAATGGAAAAATATACCTTTTTAATGTCCGGTTTTACCGTCGTGGTTCGAAACTCGATCCGGAATCGGATCTAAGATCTATACAGAAATCTGTTGCACCATTCGAGTTCAGAGCTGGACTGGAGACCGAGATGAAGTTTATTTCGAACCGCCGAAATTGGCGGTTCCAAAACTCGATCCGAGATCAGCAGCCATCGTCGGCAAATATAGTTTGAAAATACGCAAACAGATAGAACAACGTTCGATTGTTTTCTTGGGAAATTAAAACAACATTATACGCACTTGAATATTATTCAGTAAAATTCGTACCACAGTACATCACTTAAAACAGATGAAACGTCGCACATCTAGTTCTATCTATAGTGAAAAATACGCCTACTTCCATGACGTCATATATTACGAACCAATAGCAAAAATTTGTCTCATACTTAATATCGATCTCTCACTTAGGAACCAAGATCGACGAATCAGATATCCAGGATCATGAAATTTCGTTTGTGCAACACTTTTACATTGGAACTACGATAAAACTGGATCCTAGTTCGAAACTAGGATTGTTCGATCTCGGATCGGTGAATATGTTGGTGCAACCGGGCATAAGAGAAACCCTAGGAGGGTGTTGTCGATCTTGGGATTGTAGATTCGGGGAATTTTCCGAGTTATATTTTCTATCCATGACTAAACTACCATCGAACAGCTTTATACAGTGTTAACATCCGACGTTCTTGGGCGCCGTCCAAACTGAAGTTGTGTGTTATAACGAGAAATTGATTAGCCGTATTCAGATACATCACGGAGGTAGGATTGGAAACATCAGCTTCGATTGTAATCAGTGCAAAGTTTTGGTAGACTAGGATTATAAACATCAAATATTCACAAGGACATAATTTTGAAAGCAAGTATGTGAGTTACTTAAATCATGCAAGTTTTCATGGCCTACCACAACACTGCTAGTGTGTTAATTTGACCGGATCCTCAGATATGGCATAAAAACTTGCGTTTCTCATTTTGCGCTATCGTACAAAACATTTTTAAAAAATCTTACCAACTTGAAATATGTAAATTTACAAGCCCACTGTGGTGCTACTTTAGTGAAATATTAGATGTTAGGTTACCGAGATATATCAGGAATTATTCATTTTATCATCTGGCACTTTCTTTCAGAAATGCGGAAAAAGACGATCTCTATAAGCATACTAATGCTTTTATTGGTTACTCTCAGTAGGTCTGTACAAAATTTAATTGAAATTGGTGAAGTTGTTTAATAGAAATGATTAACTTATCTAAATTATTTATTTTGCAGCCATACTATAAATAAAGCCAGACACACTTTATACATGGCCTACTCTAGTAGACCTACTACTAGAGTTAAAAGTTCGTAGGGAATCTCTTGATTAGTCCCTAACGTATGACAAAAAAGATCCACTTTCTCACGTGGTGGTATCTTCATTACTAGAGAACAAAACGGAGATTTATTGGCACTTTATATGTTCGTCATAGATACTGTATCGTATTAAGTCTGATGAAATTGCTTGTGACATGTGATATACCGACAATATATTTAAATTGCTGTGATTTTGGAAAATTGTGACTACCTCCTTAAGTCATATCAATTTAGATGGACTACAAAAGTATAACTTGTCGCCTGACTTTGGTGGGTATCAGTTAATAGTTTCCCAAGATAGGACACGAAAACTTAATTTTTCATATGGTGCTATCTTCCAAAATGGCGGACAGGTGAGTTTATTTATTCACTCGTTTTATGCTTGCACTGTCAGCATACAAAGTTTGGTTGAAACTGGTTACATTGTTTCGTAGATATAGCATGTTATGCTAAAATGTGTAAAAGGGTACTATTCTGAAAATAAGCGCCTGATCTTCTTGAAACATGGCCTATAAATTTACATTGTTTACCGCAGTATTACTTGTTTGCCATTTGGAAGGAATCGGTTGTATAGTTACCGACATATAACATAAATGCTTTATTTTTAATGTTGCGCTATCTTCCAAAATGGCTGGTTAATAACATTATCAAAATTCATTCAATGCATACATCATGCACTGTCAACACACCAAATTTGATTTCAATCGGTTAAATGGTTCCCGAGATATAATGAAAAAGCTTTATTTTTGCCATTACCGCTTTCAATATGCAGTGCATTATAATACACTGTCAATGTTCCAGATTTAGTTTAAATAGGATAGATAATTGGTTCCCGAAATATGACACAGTGGTATTAATTTAAATGTCGCCGCCATTTTTAAAATACTTACCTGGCGTGATTGAAAACTGCAAGTCTGATGTCCTTACTAAATACTATAATGTGGACCTAGTTGGTTAAATTCGATTGTCGGGTTTAAAAGTTATTAGGATGAACATACATTCCAGACAGACAACCAGGTGAATGCATAAGCGTATCTTTCCTTCGGAAAACAGGCTAAAAATATCCCAGGAGATTACTTGCCTTTCTTCATAATATCGAATTTATTGTAGTTTATTTGGAAAGTTATGGTTAATTTGTCAGTTTTTATACCTATTCCAATTTTCGGTCTGAATTAATCAATTAGGCTTTATTTGCAAGAGAATAATCAGAAGATATTTTTGTCTATATATGCATGTATATGTATTTACGAATATGTATTTAAATGTGCGAATGTGTATGCATTATGTATATGCATATGTGCATGTGTAAAAAATCTATATGTACTTGAATGTATATATATGTATGTGTGTGTGGTGTGTGTACTTGTATGTATATATACATGTATGTGTGTACTTGTATGTATATACATCTATGTATGTGTGTACTTGTATGTATATACATCTATGTATGTGTGTACTTGTATGTATATACATCTGTGTATGGGTGTACTTGTATGTATATATTCATATGTGTATGTGTGTACTTGTATGTATATTCATATGTGTATTTGTGTACTTGTATGTATTTACATATGTTTTTATTTGTATATATATACATACATATGCACTCATTCCGTATGTTCATTTCATTGTGATGTCCGCAAATCTGTTCAAATTAAATGAAATTAGCCAGGTAATAAATATGCAGAAGTTGCCATAATAGCAGTAGTTGATTGTGTTGACATCTCTTACAAATTGTAAGCAAATTGGCAAATAGCATTTGTTCGCTAAGTGCTATGCGAGGTTTACACCACCATTCGATTGACAGACGATCTCCAAATCACCATTATTCAACTGGCATACGCGCCAACCTACGATGCAAGGGAGTCCAGATTCGAATCCTGGTGAAGGCATGAATTGGTGTGTCTTTTATTTGTTTAAGAATAGCTTTAGTTTATTCTGTAAACCCCGCTTACTGGCTCTGCCTCCCAATATAAAACGAGGGCATTGAAAAGTAACGCCCGGATCAATTAATGGTTGACTACTTCCCTTGGATTATTATTTATTTATTACGGTGATTGTATTTTATTAGAATATGCGTTATTAAAATATTTGTTGAGTGAGAATACAAACTGAGTTGGGTCACTTTAATAACCAAGTTTTATGAAAAAGGAGTGATGTGAAATTTTCAAAATATTCTCTTACTAAAAAATCAAATCCACAGCGAACGATTGGTGTCTCACAATTAACACGATAGAATAAAAATAATCACTGAAATAAATAATGTGTAAAATGGTTTTGGTAATATAATTCAATTCTCATGCCTTAAATATATTTAACAAAAAAATACAGACGGTTCATCGGAGAAATTAATTTTGTTTGCTTTCGTCTGAATATTATCATGTTGAAGGGCCTTCCTAGTTGTCACGTGGGTCTCGTGCCTATTCAAATTAAAAATCAATTATGGTATATTTTAATGAGAATCTTATAGTTGCACACCATAAGCTGTGAAATTTTGTGAGCCATTAAGTTAAACCAAAATAATATTCTAATTTTTACCAAAAACAATGAAAATGTTTCTCAGGTATTTATTTATATTAAATTGGCCTTTTAAACACGACTGTCAGCTTTAATTTAATCTGTAAGCTGTAAGCTGATTAACAAATCACCAAACATAAAAATTCAAGCTGTAATTTATGTATTTTATACCTACTGATTATCAATTCTAATCATTACAACTATCTAAATCTATCACAAAGTGCATAAGTAATTCAATAGGAGCTAATTATGAAGTTAATAATATAAGTCCAAATATAAAAATACAGCAGGAAGTGACCACAGCATTTTGTACCGAACACGTAGAGCATCAGGAGAAAGGACGACTCCTGATGCCGTCACGCACTTGAAAGCAGGCCTGTAGTTCAGAGGGTGGTGGCACTGGGCACAGTTTGTTAGGTATATTTCCTTTTGTGCACTCTAATGGACAATGGGAGAAAGCACACAGAGCAATGCATATGACTATCTCTCTTGACTTGTGTGTGTGTATGATGGCCTTAGTACGCAAGTGCAGGACAGGGACTGACTGTAATTACGAACACTGTTTTATACTATACTCTCTGTTGGTGTTTTAGTAGTGGGGCCTCTTGCTACCCCATCGACGAATGAACATCCAATGTCGGCTTTATGACGACTTGTATTACCACTCTCTACGGGAGTCGAGCTTGTGATACATAGCAGATGGTTCGGGGTACACGCATTATTTCCTTTCAATAGTACACCAGTATGTAGATTGACAAGGGGAGTTGGTGGGGTTATACAGTACCTGGTTGGTATCTATCATGCACGGAGGGCGGGACCGGTCATTGCAGTCTCCGCTTCCAACAAGGTCCCGTCGATGATGGCAAGATGTGCTCACAGCCTACGGGTAATTCACTGCTACACAAGTTAAGGTAGGGGATAATTTGTTTCATAATAAGAAGCTTATCACTGTAGCATGTGTTGTTGTATATGCGGGCACTTGGCTGTGTATATATTGTGATATACCGAGTGACATCTCATGTAGATACATCGAAGTTTCGGCACATGCCACACGAGTACAAGGTCGACCCCCCCCCCCTTAGTGGCATGATACTAACCGACTGTCTGGAAGTATGTATGTGCATTGAAGGTTTGGGTGTATCTGTCTTATTGTTACCTGCTTCGTACATGAGAGCAGGTCGGAGATAAAAATAGGTTTTATACATCCTGTGTGTGTGAATGTCTACCAGTTTAACAGTTACATCTATCATGCTTTCTTTTGAGCTGTTGGGAGTATTGTTTCGTACCAATAAGGCTGGGAGCATTATTTCTGTAATGTTAGGGACAGCAGATTTTTTTCAACAAGTGTATTTTAGAAGTTGGTAATTAATTGTGAACTACCATCATTACTCAATCTACGAACACCGAACTGATTGGTGCTAGCTGTGGTGCTTATAGTTTGTGCTTAGGATTTACTAGACCCCTCGATCCTTTATGGTGACTGTTGGTAGCTGTATCTCAAACAAATCGATAATTACGACCAGCTATGCTTATACATAGCTATGGGCCAAACATAACCCATCGATCCTTTTTTCTCATTGTCTGGAGTGGTGGTGGTGCCTATGTTATGGTTTTAGCCACTACATATCTCAAACAGTTCAGAAATTACAGGCAACTATGCTAATGCATAGATATGCATCATACTTGACCCCTTGCTTCCTTTTCATTGTCTGAGGTCTGTGTTTGCCTATGTTATGATTTTGTCCACTATATATCTTAAATGGTTGGGGATTTACAGCCAACTATGTTTGTACACTAATATAGGGTTTACTCGACCCTTCTTCTCTTATGGGGTGTTGTCTATGTTAGGAATTTGTCAACTGTTCGGCAATTATGGTCAGGTTTGCATATTGGTAGACATAGGAAATACTGGGCCTTGTGAGTCATCTGGGGTGATGCCCATATTATGCACTTGGCTACTCTATCATGGACAGTTCAGGCCAACTATACTTATGAATAGTCATAGGACACGCCCTTGTCATTGCGAGTCTTCTTGTCTTTTGGGCTGATGCCTATGTTATGCATTTGGCATTTTTGTATCTCACACGGTTAGGAAATTACAGCCAATTCTGTTTATACATCTACAAATGACATACTTGACCACTCGACTCTTCTCGTCATCTTGAACGATGTCCATGTACTGAATTTGGCGACTATAACTTAAACAGTTCGGAAATTACAGCATACTATGCTTATAAGTATACATAGGCCATACTTGACCCCACAGTAATTCTCATAGTCGGGGTTGATGCATGTGTTATGAATTTGGTAGCTGTATCTCCATTGGTTCGGTAATTACAGCCAACTATGCTTATAAGTAGACATATGTTATATGTGACTTAGCGACCCTTCTCATAGTTGGGGTTGATGCTTATGTTATGAATTTGACAACTATAACTTAAACAGTTCGGAAATTACAGCCAACTATGCTTATTAGTTGACATAGGTCACATTTGACCCGCGACCATTCTCATAGTCGGGGTTGATGCATATGTTATGAATTTGGTAGTTATAAATCCATTGTTTGGTAACTACAGCCAAATATACTTCTAAGTTGGCATAGGTCATACTTGACCCTGCGACCCTTCTCGTAGTCGAGGTTGATGCCTATTGTTTGAATTTGATGTCTATAACTTACACGGTTCGCTAATTACAACCAACTATGCCTATAAGTGTTAAACACAGACCACAGGAAAGGGCAGTGGTGCACGAGATCCTACATTAAGTTCTGGTCGACTTGATGCTCACCACTTGCCGCCAAAATGGCCAACATCCTCAGTTGTCCTGCGGCCATCTTAAAATGCCCTGCCGTTGCCATATTGTTGGTCAGTTGTGCTCGTGATCCAAGAAGGAGGGGAGGACTCACATGGGTACTCACACAGAACATGAGTAATTTGCCACCTTGAGGATTCGCCCACTGGATTATGCTTATTACGGCAAAATGGCTGCCGACACTGGCTGCCAAGATGGCCACCATCGGCGGGAGGGAAATTCGGGAAATTTTGCTGGGAAAGTGGGGGGAAATGGCGTTTTTGTATGTGAAATCGGCCATTCTGGACGTGAAACAGGGAAAAAAGGGAAACTTTTGATGATAACCTCGGGAGGCTGAATTTTTTTGGGCAGGGACCTTACTTAGCTAGACACAATCCACCAGTCCACTGCCTGACGCCTGTGCCAGAACTCTCTATTTTATATTACTCATGTGCAAAAAATGCGCTTTTCTAGGTCACACACGTGCAAAAATGCAGCTTGTCGCCGCACCCCGTCGATAGTTCTACTAACAGTTCACCATACGTCGCTGTTTGACGGATAACATTGATAGCGTGGACAGTCGCTTCATGAACTCGACTATCTGGCACATGGGTTGCTCTGCAACATTTTACAAATAAATATGTAAAATGAAACTATTGAACTTATTTGAAGTTGTTTAAAATCCAAAACACATCTCACAAGATCCGTAGCGATAGATTTCAAGACATTTTGTCTATTTGATATATTTATATCCTCTTCGACGTAGCCGGACTAAAATAAATTTTAGACTGCTTTAAGCTCTTTATGTGTGAATGTATTCGCTATTTACTTCACACTTTCTACGTGCAAAACTAGGTCTTGGGTGGCCTTGACTGCAGTATCGCTGATAGCGAATATCCTGCGACGTGATTCGGTTTGTGAACACGACTCGCCAAGTGGTTCGAACCCCACTTTAATGGTGTCGTCATGTGGTGTGTAGATTTTTTGTGCGTAACCTCGCCATGGAACACTTACATTTTCAAATTGACCGCAGTTTGTAAGATACGTCCTGAACGAATTTGAGTGAATAACAAACGTGCAGATAGGGAGGACCGAGGCCCATGCCACTGCTGGGGACAAAACAACTAACTTAGGCTGGAAGATACCTAAGATTGTGCAGTCTAGCTTGTTGCGAAATGATTCCGCGACATTTCCGGATATAGGTTGTTCACCGTAAACTGAGCACATTTTAAAGCCCTGCTTAAAATCTACTTGTACGCGCGTTGTGTATTCTTCCACTTTATGTAAAAGTAACATTGCCACTTTACCCATGCGTCAGCAAGTAAAATTGTGAAATCAATGGAAAAGTTAATATTTTACACATCTGCTCATTTTTACACTTCGACGCTTTAAAACAAACAGAAAACGAAAGGAATAATTTTAAATTATTACAAATGGTTACCTAAAACTTTTTAATCGACTTTAAGATATGGAACTACTTTCCCTCCATCGTTACCAACTTTACTGGGCGCATGTCACGCAATGCGCCCGTTACGATATATGCAAATTATAGCAGTGACTTTTTCTAAGGATTATTTCTTAAGTGCTCACTTTATCGTGAACAGCCTTTATCTAACTATAAGCCGTATATTTAGGCAAGTTGTAGGTAGACTGAATAATGATTGGTTTTCCGTATTGCAGTTGCGTGGGAGCCTGCTGTGAACTGGGCCGCAGCCAGCTTCTGCTCCTAAGCACATGACGTGACGTGACGCCGTTTGGAGCTCTGTGAAGTCACGAGGTTTCCTGTTCCTGCCTACCTCCCCCCCCCCCTCCAAGCAGTCAGTCTAGACACTATTTACTTCTCATATGACTCCCACGCATCATGCATGCATGCGACATCTGGCAGTAATGACGCGCAGACGTGCGACATGTTGGGGCGGACTGAAGTACAACTGGAGCAGGCCACTGCACCTGCCATATGCACAGTTACTTCATATTTTCCGAAGCCCGGCTAAAGTTCTACTTCCACGATGTTCCTCCGCCTCATTCAAACTAAGGCCATGTCCGAATTCAGGTATATACTTGCGTACTTGCACTCTTGCAATACTTTTGTTACCAAACTTGATGAATTCGGACAGCCAGTTTTGTTGGTTTCGGTGGCATTTATTAGCCAGCTAACCGCTTTTAATGTACATGTATTATGGCTAAGAATTTGAACATTGCCGAAAGTTTTCGTGGTTAAATAAAGTATTAAATAATATTTCTAATTGATTTCCACTAACCTTTACTGTCTTGTATTATTGTATGTAAGTGCAATCTGGATTGCTTTTTTATCTTGGCTTCTGTGAATTAGGAACATCGTCCTAATATGAATTTATTGTTTAGACTTTTTTTAACCTTGCGATGATTACTTACTCAGTTCAAAATTCTATGTTTATGAAGTAGAAATGTGGCCTTATTAAACTTTAAATAAAATAATTATGTTGGAAATCAGTTATAACCTATAAATTGATTCTCAAAATGGCGGCATATATTCCGTAAGTACGCGAGAAGTATACAACTTCGTTTACTTGTATACTTGCATACTTCACTTGCAATTCGGACGGCACTTACGACGTCACTTCCGGGTACAGGTACGCACAAGTATGTACTTCAGACGAATTCAGACACAGCCTAAGCTTAAGTATGAAGTAAAGCAGCTGCCTAGGGAGCACTGCACCCGACTATACTACGTGAATAAATCGTTAAAAAGTAGAACAGACACCATGAAAATTGTCAGAAAGTGCGATCTATGCTGTATATGAAAGAAGAATGTATATATTTTGCAACATTATGAAATATTTTACTAAAATATACCTCTTACTTTTAAAATATAATTGCTTTTAAAAATCTGTATTTTTAACCAAATTTAAGTATTTTTTCATTCCGGATGCTTCAGAAAGCAGACTTTGCAAGAAAATCATCGACATGGAATGTCGTCATAATGTTTACTATGATTTTGTGTAATAATATTGTAATAATAAAGTAGGAAGTATTTTTTATAATTTGTTTTATGTGCGTCAGTTTGTCACAAACATTTATGGCTGAAACTGATGTAAATAAAGTCTATAATAAAATTGATATAATACATTATTACTATGACTTTATTATATATGATGACAGTAAATATTATGACGATCTTTCTTGAAGAATATTTTCTTGTAAATTGTGCTTTCCGAAGCATCCAAAACGAAAATGAGCTTAAATTTGGTTAAAAATGCAGACTAATTTTTTACAATTCATAATGTTGCAAAATATATACATTTTTCTTTCATATACAGCATAAATTGCACGTGTCTGACAATTTTCATGGTCTCTGTATTACTTTTTAGAAGAAGTTCTTTACGTTGTATAGTCGGGTGCAGTGCTCTGTAGGTAGTTGCTTTACTTCATCCTTAAGGCTGGGAACACAGGGCAGCGGAAAACGCCCCGCCCGGGCATGGGTCATGTCCCAAAACCATCCACAGGCCCTGCCATAGACCAAAGATGAGGTAGACCGCTTATCCGTCTTCTGCGCATGCTGCGCATGTACCCAACATTGACCTAGCCCAATCCTACACAACTGTCAAAGTCACATGGTCAACATTGATGGACGGGTTTGTTTTCATCTTAATTTTTACATGACAACCACTACTATATTAATAAAATACTTTTACCTGTTTGAATGTAATTAAAAAGCAATACAAATTGATTACAGGAAGTATAAAAACATCTCAAAAACACATATTTACTAAACAGTGTTCTAACCTCAAACCCAATCCGCGCCATTTTTGCTAGACGTGTTGCAGTTCAGTGTTGGGACATGGAGATTGTGCGCAGCCAGCGAGATCGGTCTACCTCATCTGTAGTCTATGGGCCCGGCCTGTGGAGCTTGCCGTGTTCTCCTACGCGGTTACAAGGCGACACTTGTGCTTCTCAACCGCGTGGGGCGCTGACTATCTCTTTCGCCGCCTTATGCCACAAGGTATGCGGTGAGTTTGCTCGTTCCCTCCCTCTTCTGTCTGGAGGGGGAAAGGGGAACAATGTGTGCAGTGGCTCACAGTTTGACAGTTTTTTTTTTTGCCTCTAGACAAGCTGTGGATCGCAAACTTTTTTTTTATTTTAGGGGAATTAAAAACCAAATTGTAATTGATACGGCACACCTAAGCGAAAGGCTGTTCACGATAAAGTGAGCACTTTCGAAATGAACCTTAGATAAATGTCACCGCTCTGGTGTGGCATATATTTTAACGGGCGCCACGAGTGACGCGCCCAGTAAGTTCCGTTTCTTAACGTCGAATAAAAAGTGTTTGGTTACCGTTTCTGTTAGCTTAAATTATTTCTTTCGATTTTTTTTTTTTGAAGTGTAAGAAATGAGCAGATTTGTAAAATGTTAACTTTTCTAATAATTTCGCACTTTCATTTGACCGATGTATGATTGAAGGGACGAGGCTCATGGGAGTGTTAATTTTACTTAAGGCGGAATAATACACAACGTGCACACAGGGATATCTTAAGCAGGGCTTTCAAAAGTGCTCATTTTATCGTTAATAGCCTATATTCATAAGATCACATGGCGGCACACACCGTGGGAAAACTGAAGAAGAAAAATATATGTCAGCTTTATATTTAATCTATTTTAAATGATGCAATTTGAATTTTTTTCTGCGAACCTAATGACATTGTCGCACACGTTATTTATAGTACCTTTTTTCTATCAAAGCTATTATTTTAGGCAGGTGTTTACAACTGCATGAGCATAATTACTAAATAAAGTTTACGTAGCGACTTCCAGTGCATTAGTTTATGTGACGTCACAAACTTCAGATGTCGTTTTGTATGGCGCATGGTCCAAGCGTGATTATGACCATAATTACAATATCGTGTCTGCAGTGGCGAGCCAATTAAAAATAATAATGTTTTTTTTTTTACTTAACTAGAATTAGTGTACCGTAAATCTCAAGTTTAACACTTTACGCCAATAATTTCCACACACACATATATATATATATATATATATATATATATATATATATATATATATATATATATATATATATATATATAGTGTTATTTTTAAGTAGTTTATATTCAAGATATCCAGCAACTGTAAATATTTTAATGGTCGAAAAGGAGTGCAGGTCGCGTTTTAATAATTGAACTAGCGAGTTCTTACACTTGGGGATAACAGACATGACAACCTGCAACGTTGATAAAAATGTTTATTTCGCAAGCCACCTCGGAGTTATCCATACCACGAAACAAATTATGTAAATTGAGATGGAAATATGACAGTAAAAACCATTCTTGTACGTATCAAAGTATATATATATATATATATATATATATATGTATATATATATATATATATATATATATATATATATATATGTATATATATATATATATATATATATATATATATTTACTTTGATATATATATATATATATATATATATATATATATATATATATACATAATATATATATATATATATGTAGATAACCAAATTTACATACCTATATATATATATATATATATATATATATATATATATATATATATATATATATATATATATATAGGTATGTAAATTTGGTTATCTACATAATCCTTCTTAGTTGAATGGAATGCTATTTACGTGTGTCGTGCAACTATACAGGAGAGACCCGGTAGAGTGGGGACAAAGCGCAGATCTTTTAACTGGAAGGTCGTGGATTCCAGTCCCACCTCGCGCAGGTATTTGCTGTCCACTGTTGTAAGTTAGCGCTAAGCTGTGTCCCAGTATGCCCACTCGAAATAAAGATGTGGAAGTGAATAAGTCCGAGATAAAAGGATTATTGATGATGGAAAGCAGGAAGGCAGAAGTAGCACGAAACAATTGAACAATTTTCCAGAAGGCCGATCCTGGCGCACTGCACTCGTGTCTGTATTTCTCTAGATGAGTCTTGACTAATTACTGTCGTCCACATCAGAGAAAAAAAGAGATAAAATAAGATGGGTAGTTAGAAATGGTATGTTCCAGTGCAACTGGCTCCTGGCTGCGGATGTGCGGATGACCGCTGCCACCTTGGATTTTCCCTTTTCCCTTTTTCCCTCAAAAATTTCCCGTTTTCCCTCCGCTCGCGACGGCGTCCATTTTGTCAGTTGGCATGTGCAGACGGTGGCAAGTTAGTTTCCTTAACTACCTCAAAAATGTTCAAAATCCCGATACATATTTCTGTGGTTTTCTAACTCTTTCAGGCATGGTTGTCTAAACATGGAAGCGTATTAACAAATGTACACTGTACTCAGCAGAGAACAGCACCCAGCAAGTATAAACCTTATTATTTCGCATTTTAATTCAGTCCCAAAGTAGACATTATTGAAGTATATGTTAGTTTCGCGTGTTTTATTGGACATTAGCTCATCCGTCACGCTCCGTATGACTCGGAACCAAAATCTAATATTCACCTCTGTGGCAGCCACATCCCGTGTGTTTGAGTGGACCAGAAGAATGAATTCTGTCTGTGTCAGTGGCTTCCCAGTGGAGTTGGGCGCCGGGAGGGTATGCCGCTCTGGGTTTGTCGTAGTCGCCTCCTTCCCTCGAGGTGGTCCCAGGGTGGGAAAGGCGAGCGACCGGCTCATCATTGGATGTAAGGCTTATGCCCGCTGAGGTACTCTCAACCACCTTGTGTGGAAGGGATTTCCTCTGCCATTCCATCGACGGAGCAGTCGGCCACAAGTGCCATGGAAAATAAGTGGTAGCACGGGACGATCGGTTGGCCCCGCTGGAGGTTCTCTCTGGTGACCGATCATAGGGTTGGACTCGTGCTGGCAGTGGTTGACTCCGTATGCTGGAGAAGGTCTGGAGATGTTCCCACTCTTGCTGACAGACTGGGCGGTGAGTGGCAACCTGCCCCGGTTGTACCCTGGAGAGACACTAGGGGTTGGATAGGCCCCGGCCAGACCACACGCTTGGTCTCTGAGGGCGAGGGTCTCAGAACCTCTTTGGTAGAGGGGGCAGAGATGTGCGGACATGCCGGGTTTGGGCTTAGGATCTGGCCAACGGTCGCATTAATCCTGGTTTCCTTGCGGTGAGAGGATGTAATTCCTCTTCCCCGCCTATTGGGAGGCCGACGCGCGGTAAGGCTTAATGGCTAAGAGCGCTGCGATAGAACACACAAGTAGAATGACCGAGAGGTCTATATGTATGTGTCAGTGGCCCATAAAGATGTGACTCTTTGTGTATGGAGAGAACTGCGGAGTCTGGCTTGGTACATTTTTTTAACACGAAATGGCAGTGTCTCTGCCATTAAGGCAAGTTTCTCATGTGGTGGTAGACATTATTCGTTGTTTAGATCATAGGAATGCGTAGCCTCATTAACAGCTGCTGCCAATTACATCAAGTATTAACACACTTCTATTGGTCGCGATATAGCACCAGCGTAATGCTGGTGCTGCGACAGTGCAAAACAATGTCCTTTGAAAAGCTTAAAATTACATGATGATTTATGCCTGAAAGCGTTAAGATGGCATGAGACATAAATTAAGAGTCCTGTGTACTGAAACGTTTTCTGTGAAATTGTTCTTTGCGCGTAAATGCGTATCTCGGTAAATAAAAGCTCTGGAAATATTACTTTTTGTCAGAAAAGATGAAATGTAATTATCTATGGCCCTGTTTCTTTTTTACTTTTGTCATATTAAGTGTATTCTTGGAGAAAAAAATTCGTGAAAATGGCCAAACATCGCAATTTTAAAACTTGCCTATGCAAGTACAAATATACTGACGTAGTTTAATCTGTGGACTTTCATCGCATGTAATTAGACCCCTATGTTACATATATGGTTTGCACACAACAGCGTTACGACGGAAACACTGCACGCTTTGGGCGTAGGAGCGATGAGGCGCTAGGCGTCCGTGTTAGTGTCGCCCGTATCGCTCCCTCGCTTCTTGACCTTGGACGCGCAACTACATAGTCCCCTTAATGCTAGCTACAATTATTGAAATTAACAGGCAGCAAGTATGGAAAATCCAAGAAAGGGCAATCCCAGGCCGCAATTGTTGCCAATGCTGTGAAAAAATATCTCTATATATTGACTCATAGTTGTCCAAGCTATTTGTTGCGCTGTGAATTGGCACATACGTTTGCGGCGCATGTTATCATGGTACGAGTATAGGCTACATCATTCTGGTAAAATACATGGCAAAACCTAATTCTAGAACTTAAGTTTCTTAGTTACTAAAGATCTGTAGGCCTCAGTAAACGAGTCTTATTGTTTACCTTACGAGTTTATCAGGCATTTGACCAAGTTTGTGATTATCCTGTGTTCCGAGTAGTAAATCTCATTCGTATTTGGGGCCACGGTGGCTGAGCGAATAGCACGCTCGCCTCCCACCAAGGCGAACCAGATTCAATCCCCGGCCGGGTCACCGGATTTTCGCAAGTGGGAATCGTGCCGGACGATGCCGTTAGTCGGCGGGTTTTCTCGGGGATCTCCCGTTTCCCCCACCCCTTCATATCGGCGCCGTTCCATATTCACTTCAATCACTCTCATCGGCTCTCAAGACCTCGCTGTTAAGAGCCACCCAAATCTCTTCACTCATTCGTATTTATACTTCTCAGTTTTGAAACAAATATTTTGGTGAGTGTTTTAAGCGCTGTAGCACGTGACTTTGATCTCGCCGTCACATAGGCCAGCAGTGGGAAAGCGTAGCTACATCGTATGCGGCTTGGGGTCATTTAACCCCTGGTGTCAAGGACAACTCTTGTACTGTTATTCTAAAAGCGCGATACAGCTCTGATCAAGAACATGTGCTCTCCAAGACGAGCCTGTATGTTATTCTGCGTATTTCATCTTCTCTTTAAGTCTGGGCCATCTGAGTAAACCGTTATGACACGCGGAAAATCTATGTTATGACGGAGCACTTAAAAATACAAAGATGACAGCAGCTTATACTCCAGCCGCACACAACAGCAACATGGCGTCATAAATCAGCAACATGTTTGAAGCCTGGTAACATATTGGCGAACTTGCAGCTCAGCCAATAGGAAACCTTTTCGCAGCATACAATAGCCAATCAGACGCAAGGCCCTTTCTCAGAGCATCCTTCAGCGAATCAGAGAACGGGAACACACATATCAAAAGGAACTGCGACACCATGTTGTCTCTATGGACTTATTACTCTGAGCTCGAGCCCAGTTACAATACAAAACATTAAAGTTGCAACACCAAGAATAACTTGAGCTATCACAACCAGCTTTTCTGTGGGCTGTTCACGGTAAAATGAGCAATTTTTAAAGCCCTGCTTACGATCTACTTCTATGCACGTTGTGTATTCTTCCGTCTTATGTAAAATTAACATTACCACGGGCCTCATCACTTTATTCGTACGTCGGTCAAAATAATTTGTGCAATTATTAAGGAAGTAAATATTTTACAAACCAGCTCATTTTTTACACTTCAATGCATTCAAATAACAGAAAGCGAAATAAATAATTCTAAGTTTTCACAAATGGTTAACTAACACTTTTTATTCGACGTTAATATGTGGAACTGCTTTCCTTCCATTGTTACCAATTTTACTGGGCGCATGTCACTCAGTGCGTCCGTTAAACTATATGCATGCCGGGGCAGTGACTTTTTTCTAAGGTTCATTTGAAAAGTGCTCACCTTATCGTGAACAGCCTTTACTAGCGATGCGAAACTTTCCGAGGGGGAGAGAGAGAGAGAGAGTGAGAGAGAGAGCGACAAGCTCCGCTCAGCCAACAGTTTATTCCTCAGTCGAAAAAAACAAACACCATGTCATAGGGCCTGCGCAACATATTCTGCGCTCTTATTTTAAACTGTAGCAATGGAATAGGTTTCCATTGGGGATGCCTAAATACTTAAATATTTCAATAGCCAACGTTGAATTTACAAATAGCGTACCAAAAAAAAAAAAAAACTTGGTTAAAACAATATTTCAACTGTGAACTACTTCTTACTAGCCGTTGCCAAAACATCGTCTCTCTCACTGTTTTTAATTCGTATTGTATAGGTATTAAATATTACAGGTTATAGAAGATACTATGATAAAGTATCGTGTATTCAATATTTCATACTTTTTAAGTTAATCAGTGTTATATAGTTGTGGTATACACGTTATTTAAAAGAACATGTTAACATATTAATCCTAAGGTGATTGTTCAAATGTTTTTGTCTAAACATCCGTATAAATCGTGAACGGACTTTAGACTTGATAAGTCACAATGCCACCAAAAATTGCATTTAAAATTGCCCAACATCAATTGGATGTATAAAAAACTCAACGCCAGAAAGTTAAAACTGCGGCACAATTATTTTCCAGAAGTCAACTGCGGAGTTCTTGGAATTACTTAATAATTGGTTCGATATATTTAATTCAAGTTTCCATACAACAAAGAAAAGGGTAAACGTGCTTAAGGAGTAGAAGAAGATTGGCAAAACAATATTCTAAATGAAGTTGATAATGTCGTGGAAACCATGAGAGGAGCTGGCTGCAAATTTGAATTGTCATTCCAGAATGGCATTCTTATGAAGAACAACTCTTTGAAAACTAAACATAACGTCAGGTATTTATTGACCTGCAAGGTTAATCAGGACGTCCTAGAATTTTTTTTTTTCCTTCATTAGATGCCTTGGTCACACGAACGATCATCCAGCATCACTGGATTTCATGTACCGCCTTGGATCAGATAATTTGGGGGAACATTCGTGCGCTGTGTTTACATTGAACCAGAGCTCGGAAATGGCCGAGGAGACAGGCACTGAGACCTGCCCGACTGCACATATGTTACATGAAGATTGTTGAAGGTGAGGGAACAGATGTACATGATTACTATGAAGAAGTTCCACTTGATTTGACAGGCAAATATTTATATAGTGGGAATGATAAAACATTCGATATAATAACACCAGAAAGCTTAACTTATGTGGCTGGATACGTTGCTCATCATTTCAGAGCTAAGTATTCGAATCTTGGAAATCCAACTAAAACGAGTATCGTAAGGGGAAATACTTGGATCGAATTCATTTCGTGCGGACAGTTAATGCTTCCTAGGCAGGACTTTGTGAACGCTATCATAGTTGCAGAGAAAGTGTTTCTTGATTTCCGTGGTGACTTTTTTAGCAGACAAGCACAAATAATAATAAAAAAAAAAAGTGACGGAAGAAATTTTAAAAACATGTGCCGAATTTCCTTCGGAGGTTATAGAATATTTTGTAAAAACCCGCACCTACATCATACGTGTTAAAGAACTGAACAAAGAAATGGGAAAACAAAGTTCGTCTGCAAAACCCCAATTCATAAAGAAACTGAACGAATGACTGTGAACTGGTAACATGTCTCAGTGTCCAGGCTATTATGCAAAATTAGGAAATAAACACAACCATAGATACCTTCTGAACTGCAGTGCATTTTTGGCAATCTTTTATGTTGATCTCGGTATAGAAGTATAGAATATGTATGTGAAAATAGTGTAATCTATTGTTTGAATACAAGACCGTTTTATGTTTATTGTAATGTATGTACATACCGGTAGTAATTCATACTTAATTTTTATTAAGGGCGACATATCACTGTTCACGTGAACTTCTTGAGAGTTACTGTGTGCATCACAATTTTTGTCAAACGTGGAATGTGACATCGCTTACTACACTTCCCGTAGCTGCCATTGCCACTAATCACGCTGTGCTTGTACGCGTATATTTAATAATTAGGTCACTGATATTGTAACAAGTTACAAATCATTTACACTTGTTTAGTAATAACAATTTGGGACAACGTGAATATATTTAGATTATGCTTTACACAATAAATGAAAGAGGTTTATGCACAGTCTGAAACAGAATTATAAGGAAATATTAAGATTCGGAATGATGGACACTTCCTTCTTAAGAACTTACAGTACACTACCATATGTATGCGGCAGATGTTATCCCGTCTTATCATTAACATGTTAATTAACGTGGTTTATTTAACCTCTTTGTGCAATTTTAATATGCTGCCCATTTTACTAATAGAGGTAAGATGAAGATGGTTTTACTTATGTCTTGTGAACAAGTTGGACTAAACGTGTAATACGAGTTCCTTGTGACAAAACATTTTACACTTGGTCGTTTTTATAAAGTTTTGTGTGTGTGTGTGTGTGTGGTGTGCGCGCGCGTGTTGGTGTGTTCAACGCGTCGTGTACCTTTTTGGCCACCATGTTTTATTGTACATTCGGAACTCTTTTTGAAGACGTTTGCTTTTTATAAATGTTAGTATACATTACAAACTGATTTAAATGGACAGTTATACGAGCTACTTCTTTCAGTAGGCTTGTAATAACATATAGTTTTTCAATCATGTAAACATTTTTCTGTAAATAAACTAAGTAAACGTTACGATAACTTAAAGGTTTTTTTTTGTTTACAAATAGTAATTATGAGGTACTAGTTTCTGTAGACATGCAATCACAATTGTAATGCGAATGTTATTAATGTTATATCACTGATGTTTTTCAGCAGACGTTAATATTACATTACGTACACGTTCGTGTAAACGGGCGATTATCATAAGGTATTGGTTTCTGTAAGCATGTCACTGCTTGTAGTAATTGAAATGTTACTTAGGTAATTATTTTTATAATGTAAATTATTTACGCTCAATATAGTATAAATTGGAAGCTTTTCATAAAAAATACAATAAATAAGAGGTTAAAGTTTATTGTATGCTATGTATATGCTCTTTTTTTACGTATTTCACACGATTCGAGCTAAAAATATCTGACATCCTTTTCGTTGCATAATTGAGTGAGGTATTTATAACCCACATTAATCAATAATCATATTACTGTATTAAAATGTATTCTCAATTCCAAATCCAAGGATACACCCACATGTTGGCAAACCTCTTAATTTATTAACGTCTAAGTTTTTTCAGTGTGTTTGTAGACGTGTCTCTGTGTTCTGGGATGATCATAAGACACACATTTTACAGTGCACTGCTGCCTCGTGTATTTGAAGCCACAGTTTTAATGAGACATCTCTAGGAACAGAACAGGAAGTGAAGGACATATTGGCCCGCTCCTTGCCTGTAAGTGCAGTCTGGCTGGTGCCGCGCCTGCCTGTGCAGCCATGGTGACGTCAGTGCACAGTAGGGGACACGTTTGAGCGGCCGGAATGTTTCGCCTCCCCTTCTTCTTCTCCAAGACCCAGGCGGTTATCATTTAAGTTGTGGAGGGAAAGAGAAGATAACCCCCTCTCCCCTCCACACCCATAAAACATTTTACAATTTGCTGCGAGGCATACAACATTTACAGTTATAGGCTATTCACGGTAAAGTGAGCACTTTTTAAGGCCATGCTAAATTTTTCCTTTGAGCCGATTTCAATCTTTCTGCCACTTTTTAATATAAACTTTGTGACTAATAAACACAGCGTATACTTTTCATCACTCTGAAAAGTTAAAGACTGAAGCTACAAAATAATGTATTTATTAGTGGTTAAAGCCTATTGGAAGAGCCTTAAAAAGTGCTCACTTTACCGTGAATGGCCTATATCGCAGGGTAGCGCCTGGGAGCTGTTTCCCAAGCTGTGATTGTACCCGCCTTTGGTGTGCTGTCGCGAGTTAGCGACAGTTTGGTATAATAAAGTGATGGGGTATGCCAAAAGGAGTTATATTATTGATTATTGTTGACGCAGCGTACTCACTCTACTGCAGCTGGCCATCACGTCACTTCCTCACAGTCGCCCCCGGCTAGATATCACTGGTCACAACGCTCGGCCTTTATTATATACATCTGCCCTCCCTTCTACACTCTCTCTGTGTGCGTGCGGCGCCACACTTCCTGCGTGTGTTCTGTTAGTGTGCAGCGCTGCCTGCCAAGTGGCTACAGTCGTCAGCGACCCCAGCTAATTGCCTCCCCCCCCCCCCTCACTTCTTCATCGAATGTTCAGCAATTCAAAATGCGAGCTGTTGTTCTCCTCGTAGGGACAAAGCTATATCACTGAATAGGTAAAAACACAGAGATGAAATGGCGTGGCTGTTACTTTGATGTGGGCGTTCCTTTTCTCTTACTGGATGCACCGAGCTCTGGGAACGTTCATACTGTCTCCTGCGTGCTGACCTATTGGCAGGTCTGCCGGGTGGCGAGTAGCTGACCAGTCGCTGATTGGTTCCGCTGGCCAGTGACGCCATTTTGCTCGAATGTCGTCGAGGGGATGATGACCAGAAAATTCGCGCGATGGCTTCCGAGTCGTTGATTCTTCCAGAGACGGACGGGTGTGACGTCAGTCCTGTTAGCGTTACCGCGGCCCGTGTCCCCTCTCTGGGTGCTTGTGACGTCGTTCTGGGAAGACTACGCTTGGCACATCCGAGGGTGGAGGGAGGGGTAGGGCACGGGGGCGTAGTGGCCACACGTAACACTACAAACATGAGGTAGGCTGAGTGAAGAGCGGGGAGATTCGGGCGGATCTTTGCATCGTGGACCTGAGAGCCGATGAAGGCATTGGCGTATGGTGGAATGTTGCAAAGTAAGCTGGTGATTGCTCAATGCGGTACACACTCGGTGCACACAGCGGGAACCAGTAACCGGAGTGAAGCCAGGAAAATTGATTGTATTGCGGCCACTCACGAGACATCAGCGACGCACCCATTAGACGTGTGGTGTGACATCAAACGCACTGCTATGTATAAGTGGCCGATGTGTAAATTAGCAAACGGTCAAAGCCTATTCACGGTAAAGTGAACACTTTTGAAATCAACCTTAGCAAAACATCACTGCCCTTGCCTTCTTATATTTTAACGGGCGCACTGAGTGACATGTGGCCGGTAAACTTTATAACGATGGATAGAAAGTAGTTCCATATCTTAACGTCGAATAAAGTTAGGCAATCATTTGTGATAATTTAAATTACATATTTCGATTTGTTTTTTTTTTTACACACTAGTGTGCAACATTAGCCGATTTATTAAAATGTTTACTTTTCTAATAATTTCACAGTTTCACTTGGCCGACGCATGAATAAAGTGATGAGGCCCAAGACAGTGCTAATTTTACAGAAGGTGAAATAATACACAACTTGCATACAAGTAGATCTCAAGCAGGGCTTTCAAAAGTGCTCATTTTACCATTAACTGTCTATAGCACGGCCGTAGAATACAGGTCTGGACACTCGCCTATCTAAGAATGTTAGCGAATTGACCCCTTTATTGACTGATTTATTTCATGCAGTAGCTGCAGATCGCTGCAAGCAAACTAGCGTTGTTACAATTGCTGGTATAGGGATAACACCATAGAGTTATGGATGTAATTTTCCCATTTTAAGAAAAAATAGAAAATCCCCCCCCCTTTTTTTTTATGCTAGCCATGTAAACAGCACTACTTCCATAGCAGCGCTCTGCGGCTGGGTTCATAAACTAAATGGGTCAATAAGGGCGTCAACTATTCAAGCTATTGTCCAGGCCTGTCTTCTACGGCTGTGGTCTATAGATACCTATAGCACAGAGCAAAACACAGTGAGGTATAGGGCAGCACTGGAATGTAAGGATGGAGGAAACGGGAGAGCTGCGAGAAATCCCGTCCACCAAAGGCATCGTCCGGCTTGTTTCTCACATGTGCAAACTCGGTAGCGACCCTGCCGGGACTCGAATCCCGTTCGCCTGGGTGGGAGGCGAGTAGTCTAACCATTAACACCACCGTGGTGTACAGAAGTGTAATGTCGTGGCGTTCATATGGAATTTGAGATGTACCCATCCGCTGTCTGGCTGTTGGAGTCTCTGGAAGTGGGTGCTTTTGTCTGATTGTCTACTGCTTGCTGCTAATGATTGACTATCGTTTCGACAGTCCCGTGGAAGTGAAGTTGTCAGGCGCTGATTGGTAAACGGCGTTGCGCCATACAGTGGTCCAAAATCAATCGTTAAGATGACTAAACAAATTAGTAGCTTATATCACTTTATCTCGCACTTACAATATGTAAACTTATTGAAAAATAGATTTTCTTTTTGTATTTGTTTATGTGGCTTGATAATAATAACTAATTTTATGAAAAATTTATTTCGTACAATGATTGCACTGAAAAAAATATTAAGAGAAACAATTTGCCTGGTACTGTTAATTATATTATGTTATTTGTTTATCCATTTGTTATCAATTGTGTATAATTCAATTTATTATATCCATTGAATTATTAAAATTATTAGTTGACGCATTTACAAATTAATAAATTTAAATAATAAACACATAAATATAGAAAGAAAAATGAACAAGAGTATTACACATAATACAGGACAGTGAGAACATAATATAGTTTCAAATTAATTTTCTTTACAAATTACATAACAATTATGTAATTAAATGTATATTTTAATTAACACGAAATCTTTCAACTATATAATATATTATCGAGAGTGGAGACAAATCATATTTCAGTTCTTATTGAGACCAGGAGGCCTATGCTTTAAAAACCACTCCAGTGTTCATGTACGAGCAATTTTCGAGTGGTCATTTCCGTATACGCATGTACGTGTATTAGAAATTGTATGCTCCACTGCCTATCATTCGTAGACGAATTTATCATTCGAATTCATTTCGGCTGTCAGTTGTTTCTTTCATCTGACTTAATTTTCGCGGTGACTAGCCAATCAGAAAACTGGCTTATGTTGTTATGAAATAGACTGTAACTTTTTTGTATCCAACATGACAGTGGCAGAGTTCCAGTTTCAGATATTGAAATTGTTGAGTTGATAATTATGTGTGTTTTTAATGAACGAGATACGAACTAGAATAGTAGGTCATACCTATGCCGAAGCCGAAAACGTAACTAACGATAGGCCTATTTAGAAAACGTATTTTGTATACATGTCTTTCACACAGATTGTAGGGCAGTATGCACTGACACGCCTAGAAAAGAAGCAGCATACACTTATATAATTATGAGATTTTTAAAAGAGATTTATGAGGGAAGGAAAGTTATTTTAGTGCTATTTGAACAAATCGATAAAAATTAAAAAATGTGGTGCAGAAAATTTGGGAGTAAGTACGATTTTGTAAATATCATTGGAAAAAATTTAATTATACTTTGGTAATATGCTTAGTGTCACAGAAAGATACTTTGTTTTTAAATTGTAGACATTGTGTAAACCTTTCTATGTTTTATAAACTGATGTGTATACATTTACATAATTTACACTTACATACAACAACTAACAATCTATGTTAATGAATAACATTTATTAAATTTAGCACTATCTAGTTCTTGCAAAGTAACTATTGCTGCTTCAGACGAATTATGTGTTATTTTTGCTATAAGAAACTGTATGAAAAATTACAATGTAATCATATATGTAGCGTTCCCAGTTCCATAAATGCATTCTCTTAACAGATAAATATATTCACTTAACAAGATTGAGTAAATCTGCAGCCCCATACGAACTGAAATCTTTAATTACTGCAGTTCGCTCGCTGTCGACCACATGGACAAAGTTCGTATACGAATCTCATCTAAAGAAGACCAAGTTGTTGTTCACGCATACCAAAACTGCAGTTCACTTGGTGCAGTGGGCAGCTCGTATAGAAATGAGAACTCTAGCATAGGCCCCCAGAAACTCGAATAAAAGAACCTATTGAGATGGGCCATCTCAAAGTTTCGCCATTTTTCATCTGCCCAACACGACCTGCCCGATAATTCGACTCCTCGAGCAGCACACCGAAATGTACGAGTTTCCGCCACGGAAATTATTTCGCAAAAATGTTGCGAAAGGCAATGTAAATGCAGTTAAAGAAGATGTCCTACCTTGTGTGGAAAACTGCGGAAACACAATGTTGTATGCTGCCTTGGGTAGGCAGCAACTGCGGAAACACAATGTTGTATGCTGCCTTGGGTAGGCAGCAACTGCGGAAACACAATGTTGTATGCTGCCTTGGGTAGGCAGCAACTGCGGAAACACAATGTTGTATGCTGCCTTGGGTAGGCAGCATGGCTTGTCGGTCAGCTAGGCCAATATCGCCTCTCTCTCTCTCTCTCGCTAGTCACATGCGTTCTGTCCATGCATTCCACCACTTCAGTCGTGGTCTGAACTCCGAAGGGTGAACATCTGTGCTGCTCCTGAGATCAATAGGCTGTCAGACTTCGACCTGGATGGGTCTCTCCTGCTCTCTCCATCCATTAGTCACATCCGTTCCACACCTTCCTACCCTCACCCACTTTCACACACAATTCTATCATCAGACTCCGAAGGGAGAACACCGCTCCAGATCTCAGTCGGCTGCCAGACTCGAAAGAGTCAACATCTGGTCTCCTCCGATGTCCTTTGTGCCATTATTGCTCCAACAACCGGCCTACCAATCACATCACACCCCCAGGGGAAAGAGGGGAAAGTAGAGTGCTGGCTGGGCCTATTGGTGTAGGTCATGAACGGACATCGCAAGCTGGCCGACCACCGCCTTCATGCACTATGCATGAACTGGACGCCATGGCTCTGGGTTTCGCCACACGCCGCAGCGAGGCGCTAGCATCGGCGTAGTGCATGAGAGTGCCTCTTTCGGAAGTACAGCAGCGCTACGTGTAGTGAAAAGACACTGGTAATGGACAATAAATAATTATTAATAAAGTCTTCTAATTTAACGTATTCAGAAATGAATCGTTTGAAGGCCCAGACAGTGGAGAGGAGTTATGAACGTTTTACTATATAAAGCCAGGTTTGCTGCATGCTCGATGAGAAGCAGCTCCTGGACTTCAGCGTGAGATAATTACTGGTTATAAAATATTCGGACCCTTCTGGTTAGCATGATTAAAGGGAACATTTGTGAGTCCCATATTAGGAACTTAAATATTTCAAAATAAATCTGTTGATAGAATTTGTATTTTGTGCAAGGCTATGTGAACATTAAATTCTTGCAAGGTAACAGCCTCAGTGTTATTATTTTAAACGATTCTTTAAAATCCAATGTTATTACAGGTTATTATATCTTTGTGGTATAAGCCAAAGTTAATGTGTGTTCAAAGTATTACAGTTACCTTAACGTCAATATATTTTCATGGTGCTAGCCAAAGTATTAAAGTTTGCTTAATGTTTACGGCTGTAAGTTTTATATATATATATATGTATATATACATATATATATATATACACACACACACACACACACACACATATATATATATATATATATATATATATATATATATATATATATATATTATATATATTTGGTAACAGCCAAGTGCATGAAAAATGGAAAGGTTTTTATATATGTATGATTGTATGCAGAGTTGGGTGATTTTCTATAACTATCTTTCATGTCACCCAGTTTTGTACTTTGTATTTCAAAAATATGTTTCTATTAAATCAACTCATGTTTCTTTCAACAATTCAAATAACAACCAAAATTCCACCATTACTCTTTTTTTTTTTTTTTTTTTTTACTCTGTTTCGGGCTTTACGTTTTGCCTCTTTGTGTCGCCCTGGTCAGTGCTACAGGGCGTAGCACGCAATCATAAAGTTTGTCACTTCCATGTATGTAGCTCTATGAAACAATACGGAATTTATAACTTATTCATCTGTAACACTGTCATTAGACACATCTTCTTCACTCTCTGAATGCTCAAATTGAGTTGTTCCATTTATTGGTCTTGCCTCTGGAACCTCGATCAAGCTGATTACGACTAGAATTGACTAGCCGTCCTTCTAGGCAATATTCTTTTGCTGTTTATGTGTGGGTCCGAAGTCATTGAAAGTATGTGAAGTAGGTTCTCCATATTCTTACTTCGACTCATTACCGATTGTTGTGGTGTTCATGAGAATATCGACTTCTCTTATGCCTTGCTTCCAAAGCGTCCTCTCTGGAAAGGTGCTTTATTAAAAAGCTCACTAATCCAATGCTCATTCTGCTTCAGAATACTTGCAATATTCGTCCAGTTATTTTTCCTACGATAGAGTATATTAAAAGAAAAGTGACATATTTTAGCCACAATTGTCTGTTCTTGGCACATAACTAACAAGCTGTCTCCTTATTTTCTCTGCACAGGCCTTCGGAATCAGAGATTCATTTCTCAGTTGTTCGAATAATTGCAACCGAAATAATTGCGCTGCAGCATCTGGAAAGAATAATAAGTATAATTAACCACTTTCGCACACCTACGCACCATCGACCATTGTTTAAAATGTAAACAAATAATGAAAGTAAATAAGAAATGTCATTTAGAAATGGAATAAAGGGTACTTTTTGTTTTCTAACTTGCTTAAAGCTGTTATTAATAGTGAAACCAACCTACTGTTTAATACAGTTTCTATTTATGCATACTTTAAATTCTATAATAATATAGAAATATCACCAAACGAAACATATTACATATCTGAAGAAGTACTTGACATGATGGCATTAAATGCCAACTAAAATTAACACACACATACAACAGTTATTTAGTAGACAAGAAACGGACGTTCGCAGCAGTTTTTGACAAAAACTAATGCGTTACCGGCCTGCGATAAGTTCTACACCTCATATCTCGTTATTTATTCAAGCCAACTGCGTCAAATGACCCTTTCTGTATCTCTTATATGTAGTACACTTCCGATATTGGTATTCAATTACTGTAATTAACGAGATTAGCTATATTGTTTTTTTTTGTCTGTGGATACGAAACATTTTGAGATATTATCATGAGCGACATTTGAGTTTTGTCGATATTTGCGATATTAGTGTAAGCGATATTTGCAATGTGTCGCCATCGAATTTCAGGACGTTATAAAAGCGGTATATCGCACCAATACCGATTTCGAAAGTGAACAGGTTAAGGGTCCTATGTACTGAAACGTTTTCTGTGAAATAGTTGTTTGCGCGTAAACACGTGGCTAGGTAAGTAAATGTTCTGGAAATACGAAGTTTCGCCAGAAAGGACAAAAACTTTCGTCTATGTCGCTATCTTTTTACTTACATCATATTAAGTGTATTAATGGAGAAAAAAAATCGAGAAAGTGGTCAAATATCGCATTTTTAAAGCTTGGCTATGAAGATTCTTTAAGCGCTAAGAGAAAAGTACGATTATACGCAGGTAGTTTGATCTGTGTACTTTCATCGCATTTAATAAAACCCCACTGTTACAATTCTAGTTTACACAGTACAGCGGTAGGACGGAAACATTGCACGCCTTGCGCGTAGGAGCGATGAGGCGCTGGGCGTGCGTGTTAATGTCGCCCGTATCGCCCCAAGTGGATATAATCGCAGAGACGCAGGCAGCGCAAGTCTGCGGGCGGCGCCACTCATCAGCGTGCCATTTATTCCGTGGCTTAAGCAGAAGGCGACGATAAGGCGCTCGCTGATAAGATAAGAAACGACTGTGTTGTGCGGTATTTGCCGGGCGCCGCGGGCCGGCCTGTCAGCAGTCGACAGCAAGCTGTGGAGCCAGCTTGTACGTCGTCTGTCCTGCTAAGACACAGTCACGTGAGTCTATCTTCCTCAACTGTCGCAGAGAGCACCATGCATGGGTAGTATTTTCAACTAAAGATTTTTTGTTGGAGATTGAACTCATCTAGATTTGTAAACCTCCCAAATTCTAATTTTTTAATTTCAAATGTGCGTTTTCATTAGTTATAATATTGTGACATTTTATAAATAGTTAAAAAGTGCATTTTAAATTTAAAAATTAAAATTTGTATGATCTACAAATGCAGACGCTTTCAATTAAAATAAAAACCCTTACTTGAAAATACGATCACAAAAATGACAGAGATTTTTTTTCCTCATTTAGCTTTTGATTCCCTATACGCCCATGCATGGTGAAGCCTGGCCTTAAAGCCTGTTCACGTTAAAGTAAGCACTTTTGAAATCAACCTGAGAAAAAAGTCACTGCCCCCCTGCATGCATATATTTTAACGGGTGCCTGAGTGCCATGCACCCAGTAAAGTTGGGAACGATGGATGGGAAATAGTTCCGTATCTTAACGTCGAATAAAAAGTGCTAGGTAACTATTTCTGATAGCTTAAATTATTTATTTCGTTTTCTGGTTTCTTTAAATGCATCGAAGTGAAAAACCAGCAGATTGGTTAAATATTCACTTTTATAATAATTTGAGTTTCACTTGACCGACGCATGGATAAAGTGTAGAGGTCCACGACAATGTTAATATTACATACGGCGGAAGAATATACAACGTGTTTACAAGCAGATCTTTAACCAGGTCTTTCAAAAGTGCTCCTTTTACAGTGAATAGCCTATACCTTGAAGAGCGCAGGCAGACTCGAGCCTCACACTTCAGCATCGTGGCGTCACTGTACAGCAACATGGCGGAACGACAACCAACTCTTGTCGCTGTACAGCAACATGGCGGAACGACAACCAACTCTTGTCGCTGTACAGCAACATGGCGGAACGACAACCAACTCTTGTCGCTGTACAGCAACATGGCGGAACGACAACCAACTCTTGTCGCTGTACAGCAACATGGCGGAACGACAACCAACTCTTGTCACTGTACAGCAACATGGCGGAACGACAACCAACTCTTGGCCATATGTGCCGGCTACTGTTTCCAGAAAAGTGTTCACTTGCCGTCACCACACCTACGTGCATATTAATCTTATCTCTTTCTCTCTTAATATGTGATCTATGATTAAGTTCGAAGTTATGCACTAATAACAAACATTTTTATATATTCCAAGGTTTTAAACAACACGAGTCACAAGTATGTAACAGAATTGAGATTTCACTTGGAAAGGCCACGTAAATTATAAGAGTGTCCTTAAAACTAAACATCCTGAATCAAATATTCAGATTTTTACAAAAAAACTTAAAATACAATACATTAGAATACTACATTTGAATAATAATGAGGCTATAAGTTAGTTAACCATAAGGTATTCTTGTTAGGTACCGTACTAGTGGCCTACTGCCCAGGGACAGCTCCCCTGCTAACTAAGAAGTAGCAAGAACGACAATTTTCCAATTAAAATAAAGTTGTTATTGTGGACTTAACGGCAATGCAAAGACTATAGCGTTTTTCCGCGTACATTTATTGCAATGAAATTCAGATGACTTTTTATTAAGCACGAGAAAATAACTTCATCATCAATCTTTAAACTAGCTATAAACAATAAGTTACTGATATAAATAAGTCTACTTTCCACAACATGGGTGCAATTCATTTCTAAATAAGTTCTTAAAAGCTGTATTAGTATGAAGGACTTGACATCTGTTTTACAATACTGTAATACAAACGTATTAAACAATAGTGCGACAGTTCAAGTTCACACGTACCTTTCCGGGACTCGAATCAGAAAATGCCTTACCCTTAGCTAGTGTGTAATCCACTGCATTATGGAATTACAATTCGGAGCATTAGCATTAGGGACTAACCTAAAATATTTACAGAACCTTTATTTTGAATAAGTGACTGAGCCACATAAATCATGCAAGTTTAAATGTCCTACCGCATTGCTACTTGCATGAAGAATTTGATGGAAATCGATTTCTTGGTCCCTGAGATATGACATAAAAAACTTTATAGTCTTATTTGAAACCTTTGTACAAAATTGCCAAAAAAAAATGGATCTATATACGATGCTTCTAATGTGTACAGTCTACATACAAATTTTGGTTGAATTTTGTTAAATTGCTTAATTTGTGTGACAAAATTGCCTAAATTATTTATAATGCCACTGTTTTGAACATCGTTATCTGACCCATTTAAATAATGAGAGTTTACATGGCCGACCGTAGCATTTATGGTGAGCACAATTTGGTACAAAATAGTTGTGTTCCAGTGTAACATATGGTGAGAAGCGGTTGAATGGTCGGCGAGAAATGGCATAAAATCTCCATAATTTCCATGTGGCAATATTCATGAATATAGGATAAAGAAGTAACGTATTAGCACATTCGATTATTGTATACTGTCAATATACAAAGTTAAGTACATAGTTTCGTAGATATGATATACAAAACAGAAATGATTTTATAGCCGCAATTCTGAAAACTAGTGTGATTATATATATATATAATCACACTAGTTATATATATAATTACACTAGTAATATATATATATATTAATATGGCTTACCACAGTATACCATCTTTGACCAATTTCGTAAAAATGGGTTGATAGTTTCCTGAGATATAAGATAAAAACTTAATTTTTTATTGGTAGTGCTCTCTTACAAAATGGCAGTGAAATGAGAATCTGCATAATATACAAATTTTATGGTTGTAATAGGTACTGCCATCATACAAAATGAAGTTGGAATTTGTTTCGTTGATAATATATACTGAGCTAAAATATTTATATAGCCACCATTCTAAAATAAGTGCATGACTTACTTAAAATATACTAGTTTACACCACCTGCTGCAGTACTATTTGTTTTCTAAATTTGATAGTCATCTGTCAATGGTTTATCGGAAATATGACATAAAAACGTTATTTATTCACATAGCCCTGCCTTACAAAATGGAGGACATAAGGTGCTCCGCGTAGATACAGTTCATATTTGTAATATTTGCTGCCAGTATGCAAAGTTAAGTTGGAATTGATTACATTTTATTCGACGATATAGCATTCGAATCTTAAAATGGCTATACGGCAACCATTTTGAAAATTAGTGCATGACGTGCTTAATTCATATCGTTTAACATCAGTTGCATCAGGTGCTATTGGTTTGCCAATTTTTGTAGGAATCGGTAAACTTTTTGCCGAGATATGACATAACATTATTTGTTGCTATGACTCTATCTTCCAAAATGGCCGATAAAAGTGTTTATACGTTGGTATATATGATGCTTGTAATGTATATTATACTTTCAATATACCCAATTTGGTCGAAATTGTTTTAATTGTATGATAGATATACCAAATAAACCTAGAATATTTGTGTGGTAACCATTTTTAAAATAAGTACCCAGTAAAAGCCAATTACTTGCGTGTACTTGGCCCATCGTAGCATTACTTGCCTGCTAAATTGGGCGAGAATTGGTTTAATAGTTTTCGAGATATGTGAAATCTCTGTTTCTTCATTTTGTTGCGGTTTGCCTCCGGGGTCTACCGAACCTACCTGTTTCTGGGAGGCGAGCTAGAAGGTAATTAATGAGCACTCAAATGGGAAGTGTAGCTTTGAATTAAAGGCGACGTCGTATCTAATATCTTTATGTAAAACCACACTCAAATACAAGTGATACGACTCGCTCAATCTTTGCTTTATGTTTAAGGGTGGGGGAGTTGATTGATATAGTTTACTTTATCGTTATCAGCCACGAGATCAATGTGTACTGAAATCTCTGCAGTGACTCACAGGAGCAATATCATCTTGTTAATGATGCCGAAGGCTGCTTGCAGAAGTCTTGGTAGCGGCGGCCCCGGAACGCCCTCTTGCGGTCCATAGTCAGGTGGCGGCTGTCGTGCGGTAGGTCAGTGACAACCCCCCTACAGTCCTCGCGCGCGCGCTAAATACGCGCCCCCGGATTGTTACGAATGACTGTTATAATAATATATCGCTGCTCGTGTGGCCTCGTCCCGAACACTGTCGTGGTTGAGGTAGTTTCCAGCCACGCGCGGGGAACAGATCACAGCAATTTGGTGCTATTCTCCAAAATGGTGTAGCGCACCAATAATATTCGTTTCAGAATTTAACAATTATTTGATGCTCTGTCAGCATGCAAAATTTGGTTTAAATCGGTTGAATGGTTCCAGGATATGACATAACATCACTTTGAATTTTAAAATGGCCGCCGTTTTGAAAGTAAGTGCCCGTCAAGGTCGAAAAAGAAAAAAGTTGGGTGTCCTTGCTTAGTACTACATGTGTACCGCGTTTGTTGAACTTCAGTTCACGCGTTCGAAAATGGCGTGTGTTTGAAAAAGGGGGAGGGGGGTCGACACATACTCACAGGCTCCTATACATACGTACACGCACAGACAGGATGGTGATATAAGCTTTTTTTCCTTCGGAAAGTAGGCTTTAAAGGGAAATAATGGATCATTATTGCGACCGTGGAGGGGGGGGGGGGAGGTACAAACTAGCTTCCCTGCAATTTGAAAATTAAAGAATTCGCTATTAGCTCACTGCAGCATCAGTAACTGGTAAATCGACAGTGTTATAGTAACGATCAACGCCGAATTCCTCTGTAAATTAATTTTGTAGGCAAACATTTTATTTGCGTGTATGAAGTCACGTGACTGAAACATCGTTACCGAAGCTGTGCTTCTGTGTGCGCAGAGCGAATGCTCGAATACTCAAAGGAACGATATGTACGAGTGAATAAAAACACATGTCCGCATATCACAGTGACAAACGCGAAAGGAGGATTGATACGAAGTCTTTAATTTGATGTTGCTCTCACGCACACACTAAGCTTCCGCATTCACAGTTTTACAAAGACAAAAACACGGTTTTGCGAAGAGCTGCAATATGCAGTGTGGATGAGAGTTGCTGGTGTTTTTTTTTACTTACACAGCCTGCCAACCGCACGATTGTATGAGCCTATCCTTCCCAAGAAAGTAGGCAAACTAAAAGTATTGAAATCCACTTTGTTTATGTGATGTTTTCTGAAAATAATTATAACTACTCTGTTCGCCATTCATTGAGCACGCTAAAGACCAACCTCTGAAAAATGCCACTGCCACTGCTGTCCTGTATATACATATTGTAACGTGCACACTGACTGTCATGAGTCTGGTGGGTTTGTCAAGTTGGTAACGACTTAACGTTTAATTAAAAGTGTTATGCAAACATTTGTTAATGAGTACTAAACCCTTTTCTATCGCTTTCGGGTGTTTTTAATGCATATACGTGTAAGAATAAATACATCCGTAAAAATAATTATTTTTGATATTAATTGCGTAATTTTACATGAATGACGCATGGATAAAGTGTTCATGTTTCATGGCAATGTTCCTTTTACGTATGGCTGAAGAATACACAATATGCATACAAGTAGGTCTTAAGCCGGTCTTTCTAAATATGCTCACAGTATACCATAAACAGTATATACTTAAGTTTGTGTACGTCACTGCTAAGCTTGTTTCACGCCGCAGAAAATAAACGTAATAAAAACACAAGCACAAAAGATAAACGTAAGAAAAACGAACTATGTTAGCTGCTGAAAAAAATTCAATACACAAGGTAACATACAGTAGCGTCCTTTCCCTTCGATTGGCTTGATGATCTGAGAAATCATCCCATGTAATGATGATATTTTTGCCACTGACAGCGATACGAGGCAGACGAAGGGGCATTGAAGGCACACAGCTATAGTTCCAGGGAGTGTTTACGTAATACAACACACCTGTGGCCTATCCCGGCCACCTGATTGGTCTTCTTCGAGTATTTACTAGATCAGACGGGATGCCGGCTTCCCCCATGTTCATGGGTTCGTGATGTGAAGCATCGATTGCAACAACTCTGGGCAGATCTGCCACACGCGGTCCATTTGCAACTCTCGGGCTGTCTTTATACATAATTTATTTTGGCGTAGGTCCAGTTCCGTACACGGGATTTTATTTTGACACGGGCTGAACCGCGATTTCTTAAGAGAACACTCACTTTGCACAGTAAGAAAATACATTTTCCCAATGTCAAATAAATATATATTTTCAATTCAATGTTCCATACATAATATCCAGTAAATTTTCCAAAATCTGTTCATAGTTTTATATTCATTTATACGTTTACTTTTCTTGGGAGGGGGTGCAACCCCTTAGTTACCCCCTTACGCACGCCCCTGTGTACGCCTAGTTACCTATCCATTCATAGAAGTATATTACATGTGATATCACAAATAAATTATAAAGGACGTGGTAGATAGGGCTTAACGACCCCACGTAACTCATTAATCGTTGTCACGGCTTATATTCAATTACTCTCAGCTTTAAGGGTCCTATGTACTGAAACGTTTTCTGTGAAATCGTTGTTTGCGCGTAAACGCGTATCTCGGTAAATGAAAGTTCTGGAAATATGACGTTTTGTCAGAAAAGATAAAAAAAAATAAATAAAAAAAACCAATTATCTATGGCCCTATTTTTTTTACTTTTGTCGTATTAAGTGTATTTTTGGAGAAAAAATATCGTGAAAATGGTCAAATATGGCATTTTTAAAACTTGTCCATGCAGTTTCCTTAAGCAGCAAGAGAAAAGTACAAAGATACGGACGTAGTTTAATCTGAGCACTTTCATCGCGTGTGATAAAGTCCCGCTGTTACAGATCTAATATACAAAGTACAGCGTCACGCCGGAAACACTGCACGCCTTGCGCGTAGGAGCGAAGAGACGCTAGGCGTGCGTGTTAGTGTCGCCCGTATCACTCCCTCACTTTTTGACTTCGGACGCGCAGCTACATAGTCTCATTACGTGGGTTTTGCCTAATCAACGATCACTGTAGTTTTTATTGTCACAACCTCCTTAACTCCGGTAGATGTTGTAGGCGTATTAGTTTGGAGTAGACACCAGCGGTAACCCGGTTGTTTAGTTTGGCATCTGTTTCTCTTTTGTTTTGGTTGGTCCTTTAAGAGCAGGCTCTGGGCCAACTGAGTCCTAGGTGTTGGCTCGAAAGAGGAGATTCGTAAACTGCAAAGCTCTCTTTCTTGGCGTGTGTTTCGTCTCGGAAAAAATTAACACACACTCACACACCTACGCACACACACACAGAGATATATATATATATATATATATATATATATATATATATATATATATCTGTGTCTGTGTATATATATATATATATATATATATATATATATATATATATATATATATATATACACACACACACACACACACACACCGGGTGAGGCATTTAAAACAGGCCACCTTAGTAAATCGACCACTTGTAACGATAGAGGAAAATGCTTCAGACAAACGTTGTTTGGGGTGGAAGGGGCTATAATGTTACGTTAATAAATAGGTGTGTTGTACGTCGAGGGGTGACGGAAATGTAGGGGTCAACTGCGGTATGTTAAATGGGACGATGTGGTTTAATGTTCACATTTATAGTACGTGTGGCCCCCACATGTTTGCATTCATCTTGCGAAGAGCTGTTCAGAGGTGTGTAATAAAGTGTGTTATCCCATTTACAATACAATACCGAAGTTGACCCCAAATATCCACTTTGTAGCTCAAAGTGGATGTTTCCAACACATGTTATCAGCCATTTGCCTTTGATGTCTGCTGTTTCCTGTGCCATGCTTACACAAGTTTCGCAATGTTTACTGTGTACGGTGTCGGTGGGGATTTCCACATAACAGTGATCCAGTGTCCGTCATTGTATATGGTAACGGCTCTAGCAAAAAATAGAAACATTTCCGGATCTATTTCATTAACATTCCTGCCTTCCGTACATGTCCTGAATATGTGCCCACATTGTTGACGTCTGTTTCTGATACATCCTGCGTACGTGATGCAACTGTTTCTATTAGCTTGTCCACACACAAACACCATGTCCGCACGTTTAGCGGCAGTGATTCCATTTCGATCTGTCTGATCAAGTGCACTCGTCTGCAAGTGAACACATGTCCATTCTACTCCCAGTTGTACCTCAGGACTCACCACGTCGACACACACCGCCTGACATCTACTGTGCATCAGTGGAGCGCATATGCTGTACTACGCCTACTGGCTGACTCAGGGATCGGGTTTAGCATGCTTTCAACTGCTTCCCTCCAGGCACATATATGCTGTTCACGGTAAAGTGAGCACTTTTAACCCCCCCCCCAAACAGGCTTTAACCACTAATAAATATATCTTATTGCAGCATCAGGCATTACATTTTGAGGGTGGTGAAATATATACACTGTGTTTATTCGTCACAAAGCAATGTTTATATTAAAAAGCAGCAGGATGGAAGTAGGATGAAAGTAAGAGTTTAGAAGGGCTTTAAAAAGTGCTAACTTTACCGTGAACATCCTATAGTTCCATTCCCGGCTCGAGCGAGGATGTTAATGCTGGTTTGCATGCTTCAATGTAATGTTAGACCTTTACCTTATGTTATTAAACGTAGTACATTCTTCCAGAACGTCCCCACCTTTGTCGTATTACACTTCAATAGACACCCCAGCACTGTTTTGGTTGCAACTTTCGACGGAGGCATTTCCAGTCCGGCTTTCCCTATCTCAAATGAATGCCTGTGCCTTTCTCCATCATCCGTGAAAGTTTGCAACATCACCCCGGATACAATCTTGTATACACAAGATGTTTGGGAATTCAATACATTATTGTTAAGTGATGGCAGGCCACACCAAGGCGATCATTTTTTATATGGGCATGTGTTGTCGGAAACATTTCCCTACTGTGATACAAGCGCCGAACGCACTGCGTACAATTTAAACTTGGCGCGCGCGTGTCGCGGGCCCTTGCAGCCAATGGACGGCGCTGACGTAATCCGAAACCCATCGTTTGCACTTTTGGTGGGCGGTAGGTGTGTAATTGTTGTTCGTGAAGAACTGCCCGAACACTCAGGTTGCTAATGCCCAGTGTGTTGACTATTGCGCGGGTACTGGTAGATGGCTGGTCTACCGCCTTCTCGAGCACATCTTCTTCATAACTTGGGGCGCGAACTCGCCTTCGCGCACCAGTATTGGCTCTTTTGACTTGTACTGAACCTGTTTCACGCAAACGCCGAAAAGCACTCGGGGGTTTAGTTGACGCCTGGTGTTGTGGGCTCATCCGTGGAGCTAGGTGAGCCAAACTGGAGGAGCTCCCTGGCGCTGCAAGGTGGGGGCCATACTTGTTATCACAACATGGTGGCAAGAAGAAATTCAGGCCAGGGATAGCTGAGTATATAAGAGGCCGTGCGTGCGGTGCACCCTCCCCCTCCTCCAGACTTATCAGCTGTCCAGGCGGCCGAGAGCGTCGTCCACGAGTTGCTTCGAGACGTCCAGGGTGGACGCCATCAGGAGGTCATCACGACAACTCCACAACGAGACGAGGACTCAGCCGATCGACTCCCGACTTGTGTGACTGCGCGTCCATGAACAGCGGTATAGGCTATTCACGATAAAGTAAGCACTTTTTAAGGCTCTCGCAACAGGCATTAACCGCTAATAACTTATAGCAGCCTTAGGTATTACATTTTGATGGTGGTGAAATGTATACTCTCTATTTATTGGTCACATTGCAATGCTTATATTAAAAAGCAGCAGGAAGATGAAAATCGCATGAAAGGAAACATTTATAAGTGCCTTAAAAAGTGCTCATTTTATCGTGAACAGCCTATAAGAGAGAATCTGAATTAGGCGCAGGAAGAGATAGTCACGCTAGACGAGATCCTCAAGAAGTTGACGTAAACGCTAGATCTGCGAGAGAATCAATTTAGCGGAAGCTCATTAAATTGTCAGTACATGAACGGGAGATCAGCATGACATTTGCAGATGCGATAACTGTTGAATAATCGATCAATGTATTGTTACTGAGAATCTCTCAATAGTGCCGCTTGTCCTATCTCCCCAAAAGCTATTTCATTCCGTCTGATGTTACACTTCCCATTGCTTGTTCTAGTAGATACTCAAACAGAACTCTGCCCAGGTATCGCTCACTGCAACACCTTGCCGCCACAGCAGCACTACACACCTTGGGCCTCGCCGTACACGTATACCTTATCCTTATACTCCGCACACGTAAACGCATGTACCGCTGGTACCGCCATGATTATATTCTGTAGCTTTTTTTACTTGGATGGCTACCGTAACGTTATACTATTTGTAGGTACACATAATAATACCAACTTCACTGGGCGCATGTCACGCAGTGCGCACGTTACAACATATGCAAGTAGAAGTGGTGACTATTTTCCAAGGTTGGTTTCTAAAGTTCTCACTTTATCGTGAAAAGCCTTTACCTGACTTGGAATATTTCTGCTATGAATTTATGCACGTTAGCAAAATATCAAAGAACTTTAAAATTTAATTGTAATTCATTTTATTGTATTCAGTTTCTTGCACGGGGTAAAATAAATATTAAAATTAACACACTCCACCATATACGAATATGTCGACTGGGATGAGCAGAGCATTGTTTTCAACATGTAGATAGAGAATACCGATAGGCCACAAGTGAAAATCCGCTAGAAACGAATACGTTATGAAAATATATTCGTTCAACTTTTGAATAATAAAGTACACAAGTTTACAAGTTCGAATTAAAATATTAGTCAAAGTAGCACAATTTTAAAAATTATTATTTTGACAAGTGAATTTACATAAATAAGCATCTTACATAACAGCGATACTGACAAAGTTAGCAAGAAACTGAAATAGCAGCAGCAACGTAAAAAACAATAATAATGATGCAAAACCACAATTTCATATGTAACAACAACAGATATGTGGTAAAAATATTTATCAATTCATCATTCACAAATTATATTTTCCCTTCCATTAAACTGTTCACAACACGCCACGGAGAGTTTATTTCAAAGACTCGATATAGAGTATTCACTGACCAGTAGTTAATAATTTCGTCTAGCTGCTAAATGTTATATACACACACTTAGGAGTTGTCTTCAGACACGCATTGTTCTTCGACCTTTATTACCGAGCCATAAAAATGCGTACAGGTTCGCCACGACCATAGAGTATGTAAGTACATAGAGACGAAATGGTGTTGCGGGTTCCGCTGATTGGCTGTGCGAGGCTCTAGGTGTTCTTCAGTACTCAATGGGAGCGATGTGACAAATCGCAAGTTGGGGGTGTCTGTCAAACAGAGGTGTGTTCGAAAACTCTTATTTGGTGTACGTCAGGCATGTCTGGAGCGATCCGTCTTACGGCGATCCTCCTCGTCCGTGTGGCAAAGATCAAAGATGCCGAACCAGCAATCGGAGTTTAGAGTGGGAAGCCAAGGGCTGTGTAAACAGTTGTCGGCGCAGGCGAGCTGTTCCCAAGAAGGTATGGGCATTCGCGCAACGGTATTTTGGACAATGGTAGGCCACAAAGGCACGACCATGAGCGCGCTTCATCGGGTGATGTGCAGTGGGGAAGGCGTGATCGCGATCAGATGGACGTGGTCTCGGAGTATCCGCGAGCACGTGATGTCACGCTGGTCGCACCTACACTCCCCAGTAGCGACCTGAACAGAGCAGATGCCCTGGGCTGCCCTACTTGTGGTCGAACTGTGCTGGGGTCCGCTCCGCTCCTCATCTCGTTGTTGCTATTTCCTGCACGCACCACCGTCTGGCACAGTGCCTGCCTGCTTGGCCTTTGTCTCGCCTCTACAGTGACTATTACCGAGCATCTGCACACATTGCTCGCCACACGCCTTCCTCTATTACATACACTCCGAGGACTCAGCTATGACGACCGCCTTTTTGACTGTTGCTTGGCAGGCAGAACCTCATGGCTGTGTTCGTCTTCAGTGCAATGTGTCCTCGATCAGTTCCCCACGGTCCCTTCCTGTGTCACCAGCCCTTGCTCCCTTCATGAGAAACATTTGTTTGAATTCGGACGTGCGTGTTCGTTCCCACCTTGAGTCCTGTTCAGTCAAATTTCACTCTGTGCGAGGTTCATTTGCCTTTGTTTTCCGCTGCTGTGCAGAGTTGTAAACACAAACCAAACACAAACAGATGAAATATTACAAACAGTTGTACACTGGAAAACGATCTATGGCTTGAGAAGGGCAAGTGACTCGTACCCTTGGTTGAAGGGATTATTCTAGGGTGCCTAATGTGACCTTTCTGTGAATTTGGACAGTGGCAACGTGACGTCACGTCCAAAGTGCATTTTTCAAGGGCATGAAGCCAGATAAAGGTCCTAAGCCATTAGTCTTTGAATACGACAGGGTTCGTCAGATTCATTTTGTGAGTGAGTGAAGAGATTTGGGCGGCTCTTAACAGCGAGGTCTTGAGAGCTGATGAAGGTTATTGACTTGAATATTGAGTGGCACCGGAATGAAGGGGCGGGGGAAACGGGAGATCCCGAGAAAACCCGCCCGTTAAAATATATGCAGGTAGGAGCAGTGCATTTTTTCTAAGGTTCATTTCAAAAGTGCTCACTTTATCGTGAACAGCCTTTAACATAGTTTAATCCATCTGAAATATATTTGATTTAGTCCAGGTATTTTATTCATGTAAAATCGTGGGTGTGCTGAAAATTCAAATGTAAGCAAAAGCGTCTCACGCGACTCGTTGCTGAGATATGCAAAACGCGCACGATAATGGGCCTCAACCTCATCTTTATACTGGTACCACAATGCAGCGATGCGATGCGATGCGATGCGATGCGGTAGGCTGTGACGTGCTATACTTACTGTTTCATAACTGTGCGGTGATCTGTACACGAAGAATAATAACTGCTATTTCTTTTTAAGGCGACACACGCGCGTATGCCTTGTTCACGGACACGCAAAACATTTGAGTGTAACAGGGTGAATGTTTTTCGTATGTCGTGACAAAAGACATACGAAAAACATTGATGCTGTTACACTCATATGTTTTGCGTGTACGTAAGTAAACAAGGCATACGCGCGCGTGTCGCCTTAAAAAAAAAAAAATGAAAGTGGTTATTATTCTCCATGTACACGAATACTTGTAGTTCTTCTACTTCATTATCTTCTCCGTCGCCGACAATCACAGCGCAAGAATTTGGCGCCACGCACTGCGACACACTGCAGCTTCATCGTGATTGACTACAGCTCAGCGCAACGCATCGCTGTACTGTGGAACCAGCTTTAGTCTGTCGTATTGAGAGTGTGGTGGTGCACCTTCTATCTTCGATTTATTTCTGTTTCGCAATATGATAAATTCCCCACGTAATATTTGGAAACGGGATCTGTTAGGGCATAAGGCATAACTTAACAGGCATTTTCAGGTCCACAATGATTTGCCCATATTGTTTCTATTGCATCTGTAACTGCGATAAAAATCAACTCATTATTTATTCATGTTAAGTGTCACAAGATAAATAGACGGGAGTTAGTCCATTATTGTTTTGAGAGGTTCAAATAAGTAGTTATGTATGTAGGAGCAATGTTTGAATCTGAATATTAAATGTTAAGACTCGGCGTCACTACACTATCGGATTCTTTCAATACCTGCTAGGCTCTAATTAAAAAATATATAAAGTAAATTTTAAAAAAATGCTGTAGTTAACGTTCAGCAGTAGAATGATTATGGCGGATTTGGGCCATTGACGTCTGGCACCGGAGCTCCGAGCTGTTAATGCTCTGTCATTCCGGTCCCCCGGCAGCCATTTTTCCTTCAAAATTTTATTTTTTCCCTCAAAATCGACCATTCCCCCTCAAAATCGACTGACTTTCCCCTCAAGATTTCCCTTTTATCCTCAAAAAAGCATCGATCCTCCAAGTTGCAAAAACGAACCGCAGAAAGCCGTCCATCCATCGAAAGGATTTGGGAGGTTCTCTTCTCGAAGGCAGAGCAATGGTGGCCATATTGGTTTTGTTGGGATAGGGTATGCCAAATCGGTACACAGGGTCCAGGGTCCAGAGTCAGAAGAAACCATCATCCATCTTGTACCCTTCAGCCATTTTAACTTACGTGTGGGATGTTGGTGACCTTGACTTTGATCTTGACCCCATGGCCGTGACTTTGGGCGAGCTTGAACCCAACAAATTCTCAAAATTGTTTTAAAATTAATAACAACCAATTCTGAAAAAAAAAAAAAAAAAAAAAAAAAAAAAAAAAATTCTACTGATATCTATTAGAATATTCTATCAAAATAATGAATGATTAAGATGTTTTGGCTTAGAGGGGCGAGGGACTAGAACCGATCCGCCACCATGATATGACGTCATCCAACCTCCTTGTTGGACCCAGGGGACTTTGGTCGTATAACCATAACATTAGATGACCTTGAAAACGAATCAAGAATAATGAAAAAACTTAATTCAAAGAAGTCAGCGAGCATATTAAGTTACTATTACCGCCATCTTGGGTCTAGGTGACCTTGCCCTTTGACAGCGACCCAATGACCTTTGATCTTAAACCCAAAAAATATTTTAAAAATCCCAAAAAATTGCCCAGGAATTCATTAAAAATTAATAAAAATTATTATTGGAAATTATTCAATTTTTTTTTAACTTACATTTCCGGAGGTCCCCCATAGCACCATGTCCAGCAGACAAATCCCCCCCCCCCCAAGTCAATCACATTGTATTAATATTCCCCTCCCCGACAATTGTTTCTCATTGGTTTATTAGTCAGCAGGCCTCCACTCCCCTCATCTTTGCTCATTCTTTCCAATGCATTCCAATGCATTCCACCCGTCGTATATTTGTTTTTTTTTTTTGTCAGTTTTTTTTGTTGCATTTTCAACACCTAGGTAGCACTGATGTCTCAGGCCAACATGTTAGATCTGGGTGACCTTCACCTTGACCTCACATATGTGACCCTGACTCCGTGCCCATGACCTTCGATAACCTTGTACCTAAAATGAAATAATAAAATCTTTTATAAAATTAAACAAAAATATTTTTCTTATTTGAAAAATTAATTAATGAACCGTTTTTAATCAATATTTCGATCAATCTCACAATCTTCCAATAAATAAGCACCACAATCAGCACCACAATCAGCGCCGCAATCAGCAATCCACACCAATCCACACCAATAAACACCAACCCACACCAATCCACACACCAACCCACACCAACCGACACACCAACCTACACCAATCCATACTTCAATCCATACCAATCCACACCAATTAACACACCAGTCCGCAACAAAGCACACACAAATCCACACACCAATCAGCAACAAACCACACACCAATCCATACCAATCCACACACCAATCCGAAACAAACCACACACCAATCCACACCAATTATTCGTAATCCACTCAGCAATCCGCCCCACAATCCTCCTCCGAAATCCACAGTGACCCATGCACATCTTTTAATCAATCAAAATTCCTTGGATCAATCCCAATCCTTACCAAGCTTTATCCGCAATCTACAGAAAACCATGTCAATTCTTCGATCAATCCCAATCCTTCGATCAGTCCTTCGGTTTGTCCCCCGCTCATATGTATAGAAATTACATTCGTGCACTCCAAGCGAGGTGGCGATGTGGTAACACACTGGACTCGCATTCGGGAGGACCCGGGTTCGATTCCCCATCCGGCCATCCTGACTTCGGCCCTCCATGGTTTTCCGAAATAACTCCAGGCGAATGCTGGGATAGGTCCCTAACAAAGGCTATGACAGATTCCCTCTCAATCCTTCCCCAATTCCTCCTCCTTGCGCAACCCTCACCGTCTCTAATGACCTCGCTGTTGGCGAGACGTTAAGCCCACTTACTTACATCGCCTACATTCGTACACCAACTGTCTCCAAATTTGTACATGTTGACACAATTAACGTTTTGTATACAGTCATCTTATACATGCGTTTGTACTTAAAATTTTGTTATCATTCTATTTGTAGACCTTTCCATTAATAGTCGATTGCTCATAGCGCCACTTTAAAGTTGTGAGGTGAAAAAGGACACGACTCACAAGAAACAAGGAAAACCAATTATTTTATAATAATAATAATAATTTATTATTATTTTGTAATTACAATTTCAGAAAAAGCAGTTCAACACATCATGCGATACATCCCTGATCCTTCAGTTTATTAATGGTTGAAGATATCTCATAAATGGGCGGGAAATATCCGCGTTTTTGAAGGTCAATCAAATATCTGAGTCTATCAACAAGTTATTCGGATCTTCGGAAATTAAGAAGCCAGTATTCTCGGAATCTTCTGCTTTCTTCATGTCACTTGTCGCAGCAAATGTGTTGGAGAGGTGTGTCAGTGCATCGAGAAGATCGTAATCATCGTCTTCAGCACTATCACTGTCTTCATGTTCATTTTCATCAATGCTCTCTTCATGTTCATCTTCACTTCCTGTTTTGTATTCTATATTAAATTTGCTTTCCTTTGTAGCAGGATTTGTATGATCATCAGTATTTAAAGCCGACGACCGTTTATTTTGAAGTTGGTCGACTTCCATAGATTAATACGAATAAAGTGTAAAAAAGATTGCAAAGGTTGATATTGATAAAGAATATCCTTCACTGTGTCGTAAAGTATTTAGTGTAGAGAAGAGATATATTACTCTCTCTTTTTATACCATTTCGGTCTTCAAGTTATAACTGATAAAGCTGTTAGTGGACTATTTGAATTTGGTTTCTTTCGGAAGGCTCATAATTCAAAAGATACAATATTTTAGGAATCAATTAGTTCAATAGTTATTGATTGTTTAAGTTTTGAGTTTTGTGATTTTGTGATGAAAGGCCATTTGTGGTTGCAAGCGAGGCTCTTTACTGTAAAAGAACCGCATTTATATAGAAAAAGATGACAGTTGATGTTCTGACACAATGAGGTGAACATCGGTTTGGAAGCGCTCTCTCGTCATACCACGAAGATGAATTGCGAATACAAAGGCCTGCCTTTAACCTCAACGATAATGGAACCGCGACCTGCATCATCGTTAACTGGTTGTTGCCAGTGCCGATTCAGCGATCGAGTTATCACCTATGGTCAAAATGCTCGTCGGCATGAGAGAACGGCCTGTAGCATTACAACATTGGCCCCATGCAGTTTGTGCAAGGCAATGAATTGAAAGAACATACAGAGATCTGCAAGGATTCATCTACTGGGAGTCAGTCAGTATTGCTGGCAATACCGCTTGCTGCATCGATGGGTACCGATTCGACAGGCGATTATGATGTGTCAGTTAATGCTAAAGACGAAATGAGTGCAGTAGAGTCGGTTTGTGTGGAATGTACACTTGCAAGACTTTCGCGTGAAGTTGACGAACTACAAAATAAACGATTGTCATCTCTAAATACTGATGAGTATACAACTCCTGCTACAAAGAAAAGCAAATTTCATATAAAATACAAAACGGAGACGAAGATGACCATGGAGAGATTATTGATAAAAATGAACATGGAGACTGTGATGGTGCTGAAGACGATGATGGCGATTTTCTCGATTCACTGACCCACCCCTCCAACACATTTTCTGCAACAAGTGACATGAATAAGGCAGAAGACGCCGAGAATACTGGCCATCTACTTCCCGAAGACCCGAATGAACTTGTTGATAGACTCAGATATTTTATTGACCTTCAAAAACGCCGGAATCTCATTCTTGTTTACAAGATTTCTTCAGTCATTAGTAAAGTGAAGGATCGGGGATATGTAACTTGATCTGATGAACTGTTTTCTTCTGAAATTGCACTTACACAATAATAATAAATGATTATTTTAAAATAATTGGTTTTACTTTACTTTTGTGTGTCGTATCCTTTACCCTCGCAACTTTAAAATGGTGCTATGAACACTCGACTATTAACGGAATGATCCGCGTATAGAGTGATAATAAAGACTTTAATATAGAAATGCATGGATAGTTGACTGCATACAAAACATTCATTCTGTTGATTTGTACAAATTTGGAGACAGTTGGTGAACGAATATAATATCTATACATATGTATAGGGGATAAACCGAAGGATTGATCGAAGGATCGGTCGAAGGATTGGGATTGATCAAATGATTGGGATTGATCGAAGAATTGACATGGATTGCCGTGGAATGATCCAAGGAGTGTGATTGATCGAAAGGTGGGCATGGGTATCTGGGGATTGCAAAGGATTGACGTGGATTGGTGTGGATTGGAGTTGACTAGTGTGGATTCGTGTATGGATTGCGGTGCTGTTTGTGGTGCTGATTGTCGTGCGTATTGCGGTGTTGATTGATGGAAAGATTGCGAGATTGCTTGAATCATTGATAAAAACAAGTAATTAGTTAATTTTTTTAATTTTAAAAATATTTTTTGGAATTGTTAAAAATTTTTACAAAATCTTTTGAGTTCGTTTTTGAATTCAAGATTATTCAAGGTCATGGGCACGAGGTCGAGGTCACAGATGTGATGGCAATGTGAAGGTCACCCAGATCTAACATGTTAGTTGGAGACATCAGTACTACCTAGGTGTTGATAATATAAACAAATGACAAACGAAAAAAAAACTAATATGGCGGCAGAAATGTATTCAACAGCATGAGCAAATGTGAGGGGAGTGGAGGTCTGCCGACTGATTAACCAATGAGAAACATTGGTAGGGGAGGGGAATGTTAATACAATGTGATTTACTGGACGGGGGTCAGTTGTCTGCTGGAAATGGTGCTGTGGGGTACCTCCGGAAATGTCAATTTTAAAAATAAATTTCAAAAATAATTTCCAATAATATTTTTTTACTAATTTTTTATGAATCCTAAGGCAATTTTTGGGATTTTTGACCATTTTTTGGGTTTAAGATCAAATGTCACTGGGTCAGGGTCAAAGTACAAGCTCATATAGATCCAATATGGCGGTAGTAGTCAGCAACTTAATATACTCGCCTACTTCTATGAATTTATTGAATTTTTTAATTTTTTTCTTTATTTGTTTTCAAGATCATCTAAAGTCGTGGTTATAGGGTCGTCACCTGGGTACAATATGGCGGTTGGGTGACATGATAACATGGCGGCTTATCGGTCCCAGTTCATCGATCCCTCTAAGTCAAAACATTCGAAGTATTATTTTTTAATAATATTTTTTAAGACATTTAATAATTCTTCGTACAATTTAGTGATTTTTTTTTTGGAAATTTTTAGAACAATTGTGCGAATTGTTGGGATAAAGGGTCATTCAATGTCATGGTTGGGTCAGGGTCAAAGGTCAAGGTCACTGACTGCTAACATGGCGATTAAAATGGCTGGCAGATACAAGATGACTAATGGTTATGTCTGATTCCGGACCCTGGACCCTGTGTATCGATTTGGGATACCCTATGCCTATAAAACCAATATGGCCGCCACTGCTCTGCCCTCGAGAAACGAGTCTTCCAAATCCTTCCGATGGATCGAAAAGTGACTTTCTGCGGCTCATTTTTGCAGCTGGGGGATCGGTGCTTTTTTAAGGGAAAAGTGAGAAATTTTAAAGAAAAAGGGAATTTTGAGGGAAAAGGGGAAATTCTGATAGATATTTAGTCTATTTTGAGGGGAAATAGTCTATTTTGAAAGAAAAAAGGGAAATTCAGCTAGGGAAAAGTGGCCGCCGGGGTTCTGGTATGACAGAGCATGAACATCTCCGAGCGCTGGTCCCAGACGCCGATGTCCCAAATCCGCCATAATAATTCTTCTTCTAGATTTCTGCCGTAATCTACAGCACAGATATTATATCCGAACTATCAACATAAAGTTTTTTCGCGAATAAAATTAAACCAAAATCTTAAATGTCAGTTTGTTCCTATCTTTAAAAACTACCAAATAACATGTCTTAAAATCCAAGAACAAAAAAATAGAACAGCTCGTAAAATATAAATTTTGTATTGGCAGAGTTTCCTAATAATTACTCTGAAACTGAAATTTTAACAGGAAAACGAATAATTTTGGAATTCGGTTATCTGAGAGAGGTTTGCAAAAATGCTCCCTCAATACAGTTGTTAGTTGTCAAATCATTACAGTTTTCAAAATATAACGCTCAAATTCCAACACAGGCGTGTTATAGGCAGGTTCAAAGTGTTGAATTAGAGAGTAGGCGCGACATACCGCATTTATGTTACAAGCTACGAAAGGAACAAAAACAACTTTTCATCTAGAACTTATGGTTTAAACTATTTATTAAATTAATGTCAACAGTTTCGCTTGAATGAACAAAAATATAATTTACGACAAGTCTGGCCCGTATTTTCAACGAAATTCAGAGTGCCAATACTCTCTTACCGGTTTATAAATCGCACTTTTACTGAATCAGTATGTTCTGCACACCATGCAGATTGCATTAGATGCAATTTCAGTGCACTAGATTTGAGGTAAAATTCCCTTACATGTAAGAGAACCTAATTACCTCTACATGTAAGGTAAAATTACCTCTTAAATGTAGAGTAAATTTACACAAGTAAAGTGCTATTCCCTAATTGTACGGGAAGAGTACCCGACAAAAGTTGGGGGGGGGGGGGGGAATCCCATACAAGTATGGGAAATTAACTATAATTAATAATAAAATTATATTTAGATTTATCACGGAGTTTTAGTACTGTTAATTATTTTGATATGTATATCCTTTGATGAATAGTAACCGAAACCTCAACACTAAAATCCCGTAAGGTCATTTTCCCATCCATGCATGGGATTCTCCACTATCCTGTACGTGAATTTTTCTCCAGAGTGCGGTCATTTTACCTTACCTGTAAGGAAATTTGTCCCCCCCCCCCTTCCCCTCTAGTTTGCGAATATTACCTTACACTTGTCAGGTAATTTTCCCATTATTTTTTACAGCGTGGAAAAAAATATCTAGGAGCAAAGTCTAGTGTGCTGCAGAATTCGGGAAATTAAGACTTTTGAGTGTTATGTTTTGAAAGTGTTTAATGATTTGACAACTAATAACTCTATTAAGGGCACTTTTCGAAAGTTCTTTCAAATAACCAAATTTAAAAAAAAAGTGAAATATCACCTTAAAAGTGAGTTGTGAATCGATATAAACAAACACAAGATGACAATAATAACAGTGGCTAAACGACAGGTTGTTTCGTGCCGCAGGTCTGCAGGCGGAGCTGGCGTCCACAACCAAGGAGTCCGAGTGTGTACGCAGGAGGATGCACCGGCTCGAGGACGACCTCAACGAGTTCAAGCAGAAGAACTCGGAGCTGGCAGAGGAACTGCTCAAGAAGGCAGGTCAGTATATACATGCGCCGCTCCGCCATTCTCGTTCTACCTATGTGGCCGGGATTACCACCTTACACGTGACCCGCACCACGCTACACTTTCACGTACCAGGCAGCCTGGTACATTATGATGATTCACGTAAGCATGTAACATTTGTGTACCGAAAATAAATGTCGGTAGTAAGTATTGTTGCTTCTCAGGTTGAAAACGGTGAAAATTCAAGTCATATGCGCTAATTTTCATCTTGACAATGATGTGGCTAGAACGGGTTGCGAAGGAGTAGTTGTAAAATAGCGACTCTGGCACAGGGGATTGGGGATGAGGAAGAGGGGGCCACCCTGGTAGCCAGTAAATTGGCGGCCATTTTGGCGGCCAGTAAGTCAATTTTCTTGCAGAAATTAGCTCGAAAAGTGGGCAAATTTGCGAACTAATTCCCTTTCCCGCTATAATTGTACCCTTTCCTCACCGAAATTTCCCTTTTCTCCGTCAAAATTTCCCTATTTTCCCCTCATGCTCTTGCATGACACCAATGACCACATTGTGGCGTTTGACTCAATGAGGACAAGAATGTGGCTGGATGGGAACTTCCTGCTCTATCAATCCGGTCTACCATCTTGGAAGTGGCACTGCCTAGCAAAAAGGCGGCCAATGCACTGCCTATAAAATGGCGGGCAATGCACTTCCTAGCAAAAGGACAGGACACTGACATTCCATGAAGTCAGCGGCGGCCATATTGTCAACTAGTACCTCAACGGCAGCCATTTTTAGCCAGACCAGTAAAAACGTCTGGAATCTTCCATCCTACCGAATGCCACTACTTCCTGCTCTATCATTCTGTAACACTTTCCCCTCCTCAAGCTTGTTGCCATAGCCCGAGCCCCCACACCGAATCCCCGTACCAGAAATTTCGCTCTCTACTAGCAAAATGCCAAATGGCTGTCAATTTACTGCTTTACAAAATGGTCGCCAATGCACTGCTTAGCAAAATGGTGGCAAAGAGTATGGCAATAACGGCCAATTTGTTAGCCAGGCCAGCAAGAAACTACTTGAAGCTTCTATCCTACTGAATGTCTCTACTTCCTGCTCTAGAACTCTATAACACTGCCCCCTCCACAAGTCTGTTCCTGCAGCCCAAGCCCCCACAATGAATCCCAATGCCAGAAATCTCGCTCTCTACTAGCAAAATGTCTACCAATACACTGCCTAGCAAAACGGTGGACAATGCAGTGTGTAACAAAATGACAGCCAGGAGGCCAGTGACGGCCATATTGTCGACCAGTACATCGATGGTGGACATTTTGTTAGCCAGGCCAGTCAAAACGTCTGGAAGATTCCATCCTACCAAATGTCTCTACTCTTGCTCTAGCATTCCATAAGACTGCTCCCTCCACAAGTATGTTCCCACAGCCTGAGTCCCCACGAGGAATCTCTGTGCCAGAAATATGATGCCCGGGTCCCCATGACGAATCCCCCCTTATCATAGTGACCAGTATAATGGCGGCCGAGTCCCCAATTGCCAGTAAGCCAGCGGTGGCAATCTTGTTAGCTATTCAAAACGTCTGGAAGCTACCATCCTACCGAAAGTCTCTATTTCTTGCTCTAGCATTCCATAACCCTGCCCCCTTTAAAGACATTCCAGTACAGGGTTCCCTCGACATGCTTCTGTGGCTATCAGTACTATCTAGCAAAAATGGCAGCTGGCCGTATGTTCTAGAGGACCCCACTGACTACTAAAATGGTAGCCTCGGTACTGATCAGAAAAATGGCGACACACTCTAGCAAAATGGCTGCCAATGCAGAACTTCCTGCTGTGCCAATCCAGTCCGCCTTATTCGCAGTCACATTGCAGCAAAACTTTGGCTGGGTCCAGAAGTCACCTTGCCAGTCATGCTCTGTTATACCAGCAACATCCATATTGCCTGAAGAATACTCAAGTTCATAGCCCCCTACAATGTCTCTCTCTCGACATAGTTAGCTGTAATTTCCGAACAGTTTGAGACGTAACTAAAAAAAATCATAACGTACGCATCACCCAAGACAAGGAAAAAGGTCGAATGGTCGAGTATGACCTATGTCTACGTATGAGCAAAGTTGGCTGTTATTTCCGAACAGCTTAAGATATAGTTGTCAAATTCATAACATGGACATCACCTCCGACAAAGGAAAGGACCGAAGGGTCAGATATGACCTATAATTCCAGCTCGTACGCGCTGAAAAACTTTGCTGTATTTTTCAGCTTGTCTCTTAGTAGGTTTTCGGCTAGGGTGCCGAGACTGGCGAACATGAAGCGGAGGGTGTCTATAAATTTAAAGGTGAATATCTCCCCCAGTAATTTCGAGAACGTGATTAATTTCGCCTCTTTATGCGGGATGATGATATGTTTTCTTCGTCTAGCCCAAATGTTTTATAGTAAAATTTCTCGTCATACGCCAAGTTGTTGAATAATACAGGCAATCTTTTTGGATGGTGGTGGAGTTTGTTGCAGTTATTGCAGGAGGCCCCAGTGTTAGTTTCCGGTGGAGGGGTCGTGGTCCATTACCTTCCAGTCGTCATTTGTTAATTTTTCTTCGCGGTAGCATCATGTATCTGTTATTGCATGATTCAGTAGTACCAAGTCGCTGAGTGGCTTCAGGGGTTCACTCGTTTCATAAACTTCCTTCACTTTATTTCCAACGTCAACGATTTCCTTGATAAATGTTTTGATAGCATCTTCCCCAGTGTAAATTTTCGGCCCCATTGGCATACTTATGGTTCTGGCTGCAGGTATGATGCCGTGGTCGACTTGAACATAATAGCGAAATCTTCAGGCCTCGTGCTTTTGATAAGAATGCATGCTGGATGTCGGGGGGTTGGCGTGGCAGGAGCATGGCCTCGAAATTGGGGTAGATGACGATTGGCGTCTTGTCAGCATTATGATGGTTTTTAAATTTGAGGGTTGGTCTTCTTCCCTTCTTGTCGTGGCTCGGCATTTCAATACATGCAGGACCTTGAGAACTGCATTTTTTTTTGTGCTCCACCAATTTTCCTTCGCCTGTACTTTCTGCCACTCGTGTAATGTCTAGGTAGGATGTAAAACACAATTTGCAGATATGGATATTTTCTCTGTGGGCTGTAACATGACTTCCCACTAGGCAAAATATGTTTTTGATATTCGTGAAGTGTGCACTGTTTTTAGTGTTGAGGAGAAGAAGAAATATATGTATGGGCTTCTCTTCATCGCAGACTCGTCTTGGCGCAACCTTCATTTCATAATTCAGAATAAATACATTTACAATCACTCCAGGATTTTGTTTCTCGAATTTGGTTATCTGGTGCGAAGGTGTGGGAAATTTAATGCCATTAAAATCGAACTTGTTTATCAGTTCTCTGTAGCATTTTTCTATTCGCTATGGGTGTGCTCCTTCAATGTATCTGGTGAGTACGGCACATTTGGAACACTCTAGATTCTCGTTTTTCGGGTTTATCACTGCGTTCGTTTTTTTTTTATTGGTGCTCGCAGATCAGTGTAGCTGGATGCATGCAGTGGATCCAATTTATTTATTTTGAGCAGCATTATCTTTATTGCGGAGAGTGTCCATCCATATCCCTCTGTCATGTACTCCTCATCCTGACATATCTTGATCAAGCTGGCCACCACAGCTTCTTCCACATCATAATCATTGTAAATAGGCAATCTTTGACTTTTAAGGTGCTGGTCTACCTCATCTTCGTAGGGCTCAGGTTTGTCATAGACACAGTCCACGAATAAATTAAATATTTTATTGGTCAATTTTCAATTACTTCTACCTGCAGCTGGTCGATAATAATCTGTTTCATATCTTCAATATATATTTGCGCTGGTCAGTTGTATTTTCTGCCACATATATTTTCAGATTCCCTCTAAATGCTGTCTCGGCCAGCACAAATCCATGGGTCGTTGGCTGTCCGGCCCCCACTACCCTTCTCGGTCGAGGTTCTGGTTCTGGTGCTGGCTGCTGCTGGGTGGAAACATCACGTCTGGTCTTCTTCGCTGGTGAGGGTGCCGGGTCTGCACTCTTCTTGGCATGCTCTTTTAATTTATCTGCCCTGGAATATGCATTGCCTTAGTCCTCACAATGAAACATCTTCTCTGGGTTAAACTTAAACCTCATTTTGTGTGTGCGTGCATCTTTCTCATTGGCAAATGGACCATTACAAAACTTGCAGTTTGCCAGCTGCTTTCTGCCGCACGAATCCATTACAGCTCCTCAGGTGACATTCCTCACTATCCTTCCTTCCGATTTGCATTCCACATTTTTTCACATACCTACCCTCCTCTGTGAGGATTATGGACGCAGGAGCGTACTTCAGTCCAGACTTCTGGATGGCAAAATACTTGCTACAAAACCCGCAATTTAAACCTAGTGGCGGTTCTATACTCACCCCAGAGACTGAAGGAGTCGAAATAGGTTGGGAAACCCCGAAGTTCCCACGTCGACACGGCCGCCCTCCGTGCTGAAGACTATAGCAAAAAAATCTGAAACATACATACGGGTACGAATAATATTAATGAAGTGGTCATGACAGGTTAACAGCAACTATAAAAAAATGTATTTGGGGCGATGCTAAACTTTAATAAAGTGAACGTAAAAAAACTTTTAAAGCCGACCTTTTATTTATAAATGCACTAAAAAGAGAAAAATAATTGTAATAGTTACACAATTTGTAGAACTTGTACGATGTGGTCGAACAGCCGTAATAAACGTTACTACAAATTATATGTTTGTATCAATTTATATTTAGTATATAAAAGCATGGTGCAATGTAGACATACCTCATTTGCGTAAACGTAGTAATCACATATCTTGCATAAGTCTCTTAACTATTCACAATATAGAACGTATATCACATTTGCGTAAGTAATGTAAAGAGCAAATCGTGCGTAAGGCTCTTGACTATTCGCGCAAAGCGTTTATATACTAAATATAAATTGATACAAACATATAAATTTGTACTAAAGTTTATTACAGCTGTTCGACCACATTTTACAAGTTCTACAAATTGTGTAACTATTATAATTATTTTTCTCTTTTTAGTGCATTTATAAATAATAGATTTGTTAAAAAAACTTTTTTCACATTTATTTTATTTTTCAATGTTTAATCTCCAACCATGTGTTTGTATCACGGATATGGTTTGCCTTTGCTAAGAAAGATCCCCATGATGTATCGTGATCAACCAGTAGTTCGCTTTCATTCCGATAAGGGACATACTGTAGGAGCAAGCTATAATAATAGTTTTCAGAACCATTTGCGCTACAAAAAAGGTACGCGTACAACAGCAGTGACACTTCTAATCTCCATTTTACTGTTACTCGATTCTATAAAACAAACTCGATACTTTTATTGCATGTAGTTGTAGAGTTCCTATGGCCACCTTCCGGCTCCATCATCAGATTAACTCAGTGTGGTACATTCACATCGTATTGTCATCGGAACTACGCATTTCAGTTCAATTGGAAAACGGGAAATGGTGTAACATACATACCCGTTAAGTTACATAAAAGCTTGTAACTTCAGGCTCCATCATCAGATCAGCTCAGTGGTACCTTCACATTGTATTGTAATGGGAACTACACATGTATGCGAAATTTCAGTTCAATTGTATAACGGGAAGTGGTTCAACATACATACACATGAAGTTACATAAAAGCTTGAGTAGTTATAAAAGGATGGTTCTGGTTCAACTGGCTCTTGGCTGCGGAGCCGGGGCACCACGGTGGCCATCTTGGAGTTTGTTTTAAAAAAATCGATTTCCCCCTTTAAAAACTTCCCATTTTCCCCTCCGCTCACATCGGCCATTTTGTCAGCCAGTACAATGGCGACCATTTTGTCAGCCAGTACTACGGTGGCCATTTTGTCGGTCAGTACATGTATGGTGACTTCTAGCATTTTATGGCGTCGTCTATTTTGTCGGCAAGTACATGCATGGAAACTTCTAGCATTTGCATTCTGGATGCTTCTATTTGTTCTGGTTGCTTTTATCCTATACTACTACATCGGCCATTTTGTCGGCCATTACATGTATGGAAGCATTTGAATTCTGGATGCGTCTTAAAAACTTCCTGACAGCCTCAGGTCAAGTATACCCTAAGAGCACTTATAAGCTTAGTTCGCTGTAATTTCCGAGCTGTTTGAGATACAACTTTCAAATTCATAACATAGACATCACCACCAACGACGAGAAGGATTACAGGCACCAGTAGACCCCATGTCTACTTATAAGCATGGTTGGTTGTAATTTTTTAACCATTTGAGATACAACTACCAAATTCATAACATATGCATCACCCATGACTATGAAAAGGGTAGAAGGGCTAAGTATACCCTATGTCTACTTATAAGCATAGTTGGCCATAATTTGCATACAGTTTGAGATAAAACTGTCTAATTCATAACATAGGCATCATCTAGGATGACAAGAAGTGTCGTACTGTCAAGTAGACCCAAAATCTACTTATAAGCATAGTTGGCTGTAGTTTCCGAACCATTTTAGAAACAACTACCAAATTCATTACATATACATCACCTCTGACAACGAGAAGGCTCGCAGGGCCACGTAGACCCTATGTCTACTTTTATACGTAGTTGGCTGTAAATTTTTATCCATTTGAGATACAACTACGAAATTCATAACATATGCATCAACCACAATGGTGAGAAGGATAGAAGGGCCATGTGTACCTTATGTTTACTTATAAGCATTCTTTACTGTAATAACCGAACTGTTTGAGATACAACTACCAAAATTATAATATAGGCATCACCCCAGATGGCAAGAAGGATCATGGGGCCAAGTATGCCCTATGTCTACTTATAAGTATAGTTGACAGTAATTACCGATTGACTGTAATTACCGAACTGTCGAAGATACAAATACCAAAATCATAATGTAGACATCACTCCAGATGGCAAAAAGTACCGAAGGGTCAAGTATGATCTAAGAGTTAATATACGCATTGCTGCCTGTAATATTCGAACCTTTCTAGATACAACTACAAATTCACGATGATGAGAAGGGTCTGGAGTCAAGCATAACTGATAAGCATAGTAAGCACCTCAGATTTCACTGCAGTTAGCACTGCACCACCTACTTATCAAATTCATAACATATCCGAAACAACAAAAAGACACAACCTGTGGACTACTCGGCTAAGTCAATGATGCCCTCGACAGGCATTGCATACCAGTATCGGAATCGTTTGAGGGACAGTTTCCAAACTAAGGCATCACCTCAGACCATGAAAATAGACGATCTCCGGACCCGCCTAAGCCGATGACTTCCTTGACAAGCATTGCATGCCAGGAGAAGAAATATTGGCATGGGTATTGGCATTTGCCAAAAAAATTGCAGGAGGAGGTGCGGGTGATCGTTATGACTTCCCTTGGGTTACCAGTCCGTTACCTTGACCACACAACCACCATTGCATGAGATGTGTGAGGAGAAGAAATAGAGTACATATATATGTGCATTGGTGTACACACATGAGAGACATTGTATGGTTAGAGGAAGTAAATTCCTGCATTGGCCTATGCACTCAGCAGACTTGCCTTCGCGAGGAATAGATGTACCTCCTTCTTGACCCGCCTAAAACATGATGCATTCGACAAGCAGGAATGATACAGACAACACTGCCACACAGTGATGCAAATAGAAAACATAGTATAAAGGAAAATAGTTATATATACTTACTAACAGCACAACCGCACAAGTGCAGGCTGCTGTACGATGCTAGACAAGACCAGATAAGCACAACAGAACGACTTCAATATAAACCGAAATCATCAAGCAGAAAAAATAGTGTTTGAAGGTCAACACACCTACACACTGATGTAAAAGGGAAAAAATTGCTATAAATACTTACCAACCAGCACAAGCATACAAGCGCAGGGTGTGTGTTAAACGATGCTGCACAAGACCAGATCACCCCCCTGCACCAGAACGACTACCGTACAAAACGAAAATCATCAGCCATCACTCGCAACACTAGCAGCAGCTGACCCGGCTGTGACAGGTACTCATACTCCGTCTCCGACCTGCACTCGTGTACCAAGCCTTCAATTACCCCTACTCCAGTCCTCCATGGCCTAAGACCATACAGAGCAGGAAGCCTTCCGTACGAGCCGAGTGGAGCAAAACCAGCCACCAGAAAGTCTAAGGATGACACATATAATACTAGCCGACAGATGTCAGGGGTGGCAAACCAGTAGAGTGTGTGTTCCTTTACAAGACGAACTCAGTACACAGTGCCAGAACAGTAAGTACATACGAAACAACATACATACATACATTAGTCGTGCAACAGAGATGATGTTTATAATGCTAGAACTGTTAGCTCATTATGAAACGAAATACTCATGACGAGTAAGGAGATATCGCAACACATACACACACACACACACACATTTCAAACTGAGTATGTACTCCGCTTTTATAAGATGCAGAGCAGAGGTTTACCTGAACTGGAGTAGCAGTAAAGACCTGTAGGTCGCAAATACATCTCGTTGTCGTCGTCGTGAACTCACTGGAAGGAATAACCGTCCTGCCTTTCCACATACGGTATATATTGCCGACCAAGAAAGCAACTCCCCACCTGCAAGTATTGCGTCAGCATTCCTTGACAAAATGTACTTACTTTGTTGGCAGTCGACGAGGCAGCCCGAGACAGTCAACACAAACCAGCGTACTGTGTGTCCATAATTACAGACAGTCGTACTATGTCTCCGACCTGCTCTCGTGAACAGAGCCTTTGCAATTACAGGTAGTCATAGTCTGTCTCCGACCTGCGCTCGAACCTTCAACGCATGTACTTACAGGCAGTTTCCATCCAGCAACCATGCACCATGCAACCAGCATGTCATGTTCAGCTGTTCTACTATGGTAACTGTGATAGTGTGTTTACCCATAGTAATAACCTGCAATAAGTGTCGAACTCGGGTTCCTACTGACAGCTGCTTGCTCTCACCTTCCAAGTTTCCCCAGTCAGCTGCTAGAGTGTATGGAAGGAAAATAGATATAAACAAAATTAGGGTGTTATATAAATAAAAATAAAAACAAATGAATAAATAATTTTAAATAAATATATAAATAAATATATATAAATAAATAAATAAATAAATATGTATATGTAATTTCATATCGAGCAAATCACGCAGTGAAGAAACAAAAAATATTCTTGTACATGACCGTACTCAATCTACACTCATCAAAAATATGTGCAGCCTGAGAGTCATAGGTGACAAGGAGCCCTGACAAGCAGTTTCAACGTCACCAGTTTGGAAATATCTTTAGAAAATTCTGTAATGAACGACATCGTGTTTAACCATAGTGATAGCCTGCCTGAATACCTTTTTGCACAACACGAAATAAAATCAGTCTGCAAACACCTTCCTGTAAGGGTGGCGCGACCATTACAGTCACAAACCATGGCCCTGATTACGAACTCTCAGATAGCAGTCGTTATGCTTCGGAGACACAACAAATACAAAGCAAATGTGATTATTAACTGCAAGGCGATACGCATTTCGTTATACTTCGATGTATATCGAAAATCTCTGACGTCACAGAACTATCGAATACACAAAAAATCGTTATGTTAATTTATTTAGTAATTTTATCCAGGCAGATGTAAATATCTACCTAAAATGATAGATTAACTGTAAAAAATGCACTATGAATAATAACGTGTGCGACAATGTTGTTAACAATATTTATATGTATGGTTAATTAACGTACAGCTTACTGATCGCGACATCTGTTGGGTAGAAAAGTAAACACCTAAGCGACATCTGTTGAGTGAGATAATATACACATTCCACTCAGTAACTAGCCAACAATAACCTACATAGACTGCTGCAACTACATAAATATGTGTCTTGCGAGTAATTCAAAGTGTTTTACAACATATTAGAGTGTATTATGTTAATTTCTTGATAAATTAGCTTTAAAGTAAATTACGTGCAGTGTTTATTATCATCTCTCCACGGACAATCGTACTCGTGTTGAATAGCACACTACAGTTGCGCTGTTGGCCGTACAAAACGCAGGTTCGTACCCACATCTAGCTTTTCCCCCCGCTGCGACGTCATCAAACTCCGACATTTGCGGTACGATAACGAAACAAATATGTTCATACTCAGCTTGCTTCCGAGTGAGCTACACAACTGCAAAATCGCTTCTCAGCGAACCTAATCTTGCGATATGTGAAATTCGTAATCAGGGCACAGGAGCTGGTGTAAGACACAATGGGTGCGAGCAGCAAACTAAGACACACATCCAACATGGAAAGATTAACTAGTGTAGTCGACCTCCCGTGCTGCAGTCGGTTGGTGTGCCACCGATCTGGGGTGCTGAAAGCTCTGGGTTCGAATCCTGGATAAGGTATAAGTGTTAATTTAATTTAGGTTATAAGTTAGTCTTATGCTGGATCCCCTGTTAAGCCTTCAAGCATAAAACAGGGGGACATTAAAAAGTCCTTTGCATTACAATAGTGAACGAGTGTAAAGAAGTTGAGAGGCCAAATTCGCACAGTACTCGACTGGATAAAGTAACCAACCATGCTGACGTTTGTACTATGCGCAGGTATCCACCAGGGCAGTGCAAACTAGCATGTAGTGCGAACAGTATTTAAGCGAACGTCTTGTAAACACGGATGTCATTTCGTCGGCGAGTGGAAAGCAGATCGTTACGACTACAGTCATCTACCACGATCGTGTACTCTCCTACAATGAAGACATACGACCATCAGCAGCGTCAACAGCAAGGAGTCCTGAAGAGTCGCTGCAAGCATTAAAGTATCAATGCACGCCGACATGAATGTTGACATTGCATGTTCAGCCAATATACAAGGCGTTGAACTGCGATAGGGTGTTTACCAGCAGCAGTGATAAGCTGTATAATAAGAATTGCAACGAAAATATTTGCCAGGAAGTGAGACATTCGCTAACCACACCGGTGCCAAATGTCATGAAGAAAGTAACTGTAATTATTTACAAGACCTACCTGTACGGTGCGGCGAATCAGCGTACCTTGCAAGCTCACAGTTCTAATGAAGACTGCCTTGGGCGGGTAAGGTTATGAATGAGTGTAAAGTGCCTAACTTAGCAGGCTAGACAACAATAATCGACCTGATTAGTTCCACCAACCATGATCATGTTTGCACCACACACAGAGCAAATCTGAGACAGGCAAAGGAAACTAACCTGCATTATGAACAAGTGAGCATCCTCGTCAGTGAGCGTTGTGGTGGTGGAACGCAGACCACTAAGACTATTACCACCATGTACGCTGCTACAGATGGAATCAATGATCGAAGATGTACCTTCTGTAACATTGTCAGCATCGGCAAGGGTCTCTGAAGAACCGCTACAAGCTTGCAGTATCACTGCGATCTCATACTCTACTACAATATGAAGACGGAATCAATGGTCGACGGCGATTTAGCATCTGTATCACCATCAGTGTTGGCAAAGAGGTCTCTGAAGAGTCGCTGCAAGCAATCATTACGGCATCAATGTGTGGAAATACTTTTTTTATTAGTAAAATACATCATGCATGTCGACATGATAGTTGCCATTGCATGTTCAGCCTATCATGCTGTGTGTGTTTACCTGCTGTGATAACTAGTATACATACATATAGCAACAAGTGCAAAGGCAATATGCGTCGAGAAGCGAGTGCAGCAAGATATTTTCTAACATATAGCAGTAGGAACATTTCTTAGACAATATAAATTAAAGGACAAATTATTATTTTTTGATTTTTTTTATATGCATAACTAAATCACACACATATACATATATAATTCAATAAAGCCTCACTCTGTCTGAGGTCATCAATAATCGAATTTATTTCTCCTACAACAGACAGATATCCACTTCCCTGCAATGAAACCAACAACCACAGTCTATCAACTAGGTCATCGAGGTCTTCAGAGTAGATTGACTTCACCTGATTCTTCGCAGATGGTTCATGATCTATGGTCTTCCTCCGTGATCGGTTGGTTGCGAGATACCTCTGTACTTGTGTAGTAGGTTCGAATCCATGTTCAGCAACATGTTTACACTTTCGCTTTGCCGATGTCGGCACGTCATCGTCATCGGTAGAATATATATACTCAGCATAATCACCAGCAGACTTGGAGGTTATATTTTCGTTCTCAACATCCTGGGTAGCATCTTTGCTTTCCACTTTACATGTTAGTGGTGTCGCGTTGTTGTTGTTGTTCACAACTTCCGACTATCTGTATGGTTCACACTCTTCAATGTATGCATCACTCGTATTTACACGAAGAATAAGCAGAATGGCTAGCCTTGACATGCAGCAAAGCATGCTGTCTTGTGTGAAGCAAAGGTACCATGCCTTTGCACGTACCAGCATGTCTCTTTAGATTATAGCTTCTACCAAATGATGCACCACACATTTTACATGCTAGCATTCTGGAGGTCGGTTTCTTTGTACATTCACTCTGTTCATGACGATGTGCATTGCAACTTTTACAGAAGACCTTATCATAGTAACGACAATGTTTTCTGCGTTATTGTAAATCGATTGGTGAAGTTTTGTATGCAGTCATTCTCGATTCCACACCCTCAGTGGTGTTCGTCATCTTCAAGCATATGTGACCTCAAAACACTTGTACTACCACTATGTAGTCCCGACTCCTCACTGCTGACTCTTCACTGCTACCTTCTCGCATTACCGACGTTATACAAGGCAGTTTAACAACTGTGTGTGAATTTCTGCACTTGCAGTAATTTATACCCTCTTCTACTGATCGAAGACGAAGCTATGTTGTTATCCTCTCCGTATGTCGCTATTTGCTCAGTGATAGTACTTATAAATTCTCAACTCTTGATGGTTTACTGAAGCCAGGGTCCAACCCGAAACCTTGACCATTATTTCTTCTTCCTCTTGAGATATATTGTATATACTATCAACAATCGCTTCTTCTGCTGTAGATGAATGATGCACAGCTACAGTCGAAGTCTTGAAAGCTCTAGTACAATATTAATCACCATCAGACTCTTGTTTTGTATAGCTACAGTCTAGACATGTATTATATTTGACAGCACCATGTAGTTATACCTCATCGATAAGTTGGTTTATTGTATTAGGGCCCATACATGTCAGAAAAGAGCAAACATTGTGCTGTGTAGTTGGCATATCTGGAGCAACAAAATATTTACAAAGCCTCCTGAATGCAGATCGCTTCAGGTAAAAACCATTGGCATTAGTCTTCAGAGATGTTGAATAACCTTGAGGTTGTTAATCAGTGGTCTTTCCTTTACAAAGTTTCAAATGTCTATTTAAATCGTCATCATGTACATACCTTCGTCGGGTATCTTGATGTCTTCGGAGAATTGTACATGTCCAGGATCAATGTTGCTAATGGGGACCATGAACTAACATCCAATATAGCAGGTGCAGTCCATACTCTTGATGCCTGTAGAGAATGGTCTGCATTGTTAAGGTCCGATGTTGTCAATGGTGAGAGTGTATCCAATGCGGACATACATTGTTTAGCTGGTACGGGAGAGAGTCCATCACATGTCGCAATATGTCTTTTTAAGCTGTCGCGTCTACCAAATTGAGACTTGCACTGGTCATATGTTAAGGTAGACTGTTTCATGTACATAGAACAACCAGTCTCACGTCGAATAGTATGGCAGCTGTTGGAAAATGACATTCTGAAGAATGTTCCATCTTCGATGTTCACTCTTCGAATAACAAAAACACACTGACGATCACGACAATCCCACATGTTGGATATATGCACCTCTTTTCATATTTCGTCAGTGGGATTTAAGCATTCTATAAACACCAATTCAGTTAGGTAGTATATCTGGTTTACTACACTGTCACACAGGTAGATCTCTCATGGTGTCGTGCATTGCTATTTCTACTAAAGATCTTACCACAATAGCGACACTGTTTCCTCCTCCCCGAAGAATTGTTCAGGTTGGAAGTTGGTGTGCCATTACTCGATATGGCAGGCACCTGTTCATCACATGTTTGTTGCTTAGCAGGAACAAGGTCTTTGCACTTTTTTCATATGTATGTTTAAACTGTCTGTACGAGTGAAAAACCTTGACACTTATCACATCGCTATCCTGTGCGATATGGATTCAACTTACATTTATGCTTCGTATGTCTCTTCGCAGTGTATGCATGTGCAAATGTCCTGTTACAGTAGTTGCATGAATATCTAGGAGCTGATCCAACCATTGTCGTTTTCACAGTTGGGCACGATGGCTTTAATGATGTTTTTTTTCGCAGGTATCCCCCCCCCCCCAAATATAGATTGCTTTAATCCCAGAAAATATTGACAGAAATGTGCAGGAAGGAGTTTTTTTTTGCATGTTGCAATGTCACGTCGTCGAAAATGCGAGTGACATCCTTTACAATACACATAAGCACACTTCATATTGTGAGCACAACCAGTCTCGTATCGACGGGCATGGCAACTTTGAGAAAAGGTCTTCTTGAAATACCGACACAAACATCTGTCCTCCATCGTCGAAGAAGAGCACGTAGCCGCTATTCACTCTTCAAATTCTGGATGACAACTGAGCTGACCAACCCTATACTAAATCCATCATATCGTTAGTTTAACTACTATTACTGTGAGATTCATGTATATCGCCAATTGCAGCCAGGACGGCTCCTACCACCAGGATGAGTGCAAGAGCTCATTCTGCTAGGATGAGGCCACCTCTACTTTTGTACCAAGGGCTCCCAGGGACAGAACTGCAAGCTTGATCGTGACTGTCAGCTGAACCTTTGTCAGAACGATGACCTCATCAGCTGCTCCAAGTACACAACTCTCTCTGTCCGTAATGAGTTTCTAAGGGGTGGAATCAGTGTTGTATACTTATTCAGCACTCTTCCAACGAGGATTACGCCACCCCCTAAAATGTGGTGTGTCCATAACAGTAGTACATCCTTGCAAACACTCTATACACTTTGTCCTATTGTAAATATGCAGGTAGATGTTTCTAGACATACCGTATTTCATGTCGAGCATATGTCAGAAGGAATTCTTTAGGCAAGTATGCGAGCTCAGTTTCTTTGCAAGTGCTGCAAGTGAGTTAAGCTTTCCACATGACACAATAGGCGATAACATATTCTGCTCGCTAGAACAGCATTCCATCATTTTCACTATGCCTGCACGACGAGTTGGGGATTATGTGTAGCTATGGTACAAGCTGCTGGCCTAAAAAAAAAAAAAAAATAGACACTCTCAAGTCGCTTAAAGTCAGTCAGAGCTCGAACTGCGAATGAGCCAGAGAGCTTGTACAACTGCGTATTTACCTTACATATGCACACTTCGAATACTTATCTAATATGGGGGAAAACATTTATACTCTATACACAGCAGGAAGGGAACCTTCATACACACACACCAGCAAGGGAATGGAAAAACCAGCAAATTGCAGTTGACCAACTCGGTTGTCTCATTGGAAAAAATTATACGTCAGATGTGGAATTCGAACCCATACTCCCTTTACAGGAACAAGAGCTTAAATCAAGCGCCTTAGACTGCTCGGCCAACCTGACAATTTGTGTTAGTGAGGAGATTTAAAGGCTTTATTAAAATGTCACACCATGTGTGTGTGTGTGTGTGTGTGTGTGTGTGTGTGTGTGTGTGTGTGATTTGGTTAAGAAAATAAATACCAAAAATAAATATTTTTATTTTTTTACTTTCCCATTGTGTAACACGCAGTAATGTTTTCTGGTTTGAAATTAAAGCAGCGAATGTTACACACATGCTATTATAGTATAGGACTCCTAACTGAAGGTATCTTTTCGAAGTACGAGTGTGTTTTCCATTATACAGGCTTTTTTTTTTATTTTTTTGTGAAATTAAGAACGAATGTAATATTTTTCCTATGTGAAATTAAGCACCAGAATGCAATGTTTTTTCACATGTAATGTATGCATGTATGTGTTCAAATTAACTGAACATAACCAATTGTGTGCGTGTTTGTGTGAGAGAGGGTAGTGATTGTAATAAATATGAACGTACAATAAAATGTATGTAAGTGTATGTTCTTTATTAAACAGTAACTAGCTAAACATACCCCCCGAAACATACTTATTCCGCGTTACCATAACAGTAACAAAATATGAAGTGTAGAGTCAAACAAGTGTATATATGTAAATTGGTTCGACTGACTGGAGTAGTATAGTCCCTCGTTACATGTAAACAGGTAATGCAATCACTAGATCTTTAACAGTAGACTGTGAGGCTGCATATTGCAGATCTCAGTACAGGATAATGCACACTTCAGAGGGGAACCCGTCAAATGGGCTAACGAGTTATTATTACGCCATTGTGTGTGCGGCTGGGGGGAGTTAACAACTGGCGATACTAGGAAAGGGAGCACCCCCTAAGCAATCACGCTATTGCCGTATATAAACTAGCCTACTGTCTGCCATTGAATAATCTCGTCTAGCCAGCGAGCGTGTACGCACTCTCTCAGCTCCTGCTCGCCAGCCAGTGTTCACCGATTCTCAGCACGCACCGCGCCTACCCGCATGCCTACCTGCATGTCGTCGTACTTTACTACATCATGTGTTGTAAGTAATACTACATTTAATTCATGTTGGGACTTTCTTGCCGACTGTTCGCGGTTCTAAGTATTTGTCTTGCGCCTTATGTAAAATTAACATTACCATTGGCCTCATTACTTTATTCATGATTTGAGCATGCTCATTTTTTACATCCCGATGCATTACAACAAAGATAGCAAAACAAATCATTTAAATGTCACACGTGTGTACCAAACACGTTTTATTCAATGTTATCATATTGGCTGGGCTGAATAGGCAATTGCAACTTTCATGTATACATGCATTACCCCTGTTACTAATAAGTATTTCCGCAATAGCAACATAGATACCTTAATGCTGATAGTGGAGGTGACACAGCTGGTACGTCTGCAAACATTGTAACAGAGTACACGTTCATGGTGGATGAATGTAGTCATAACGATCTGCTTTCCACTCACCGACGAAATGACATCCATGTTTACCACGGGAGATCGGCTACACTAGTTCATCTTTCCATGTTGGAGGTGTCTCTTGGTTTGCTGCTCGCGCCCATTGCACCAGAGGTGTTTGTAGACGGATTTTAATTCGTGTCGTGCATTACAGCATATTCTAAAGATATTTCCACACTGGTGACGTTGATACCGTACTACTTGTCAGGGCTCCTTGTCACCTATGACTCTCAGGCTGCACATATTTTTGATGAGTGTAGATTGAGTACGGTCATGTACAAGAATATTTTTTGTTTGTTCACTGCATGATGTGCTCGATATGAAATTATATATACATATTTATTTATTTATATAGTTATTTATTCATTTGTTTTTATTTTCATTTATATAACACCCTAATTTTTGTTTATATCTATTTTCCTTCCATACACTCTAGCAGCTGACTGGGGAAACTTGGAAGGTGAGAGCAAGCAGCTGTATGTAGGGACCCGAGTTCGACACTTGTTGCAGGTTATTACTATGGGTAAACACACTATCACAGTTACCATAGTAGAACAGCTGAACATGACATGCTGGTTGCATGGTGCATGGTTGCTGGATGGAAACTGCCTGTAAGTACATGCGTTGAAGGTTCGAGCGCAGGTCGGAGACAGACTATGACTACCTGTAATTGCAAAGGCTCTGTTCACGAGAGCAGGTCGGAGACATAGTACGACTGTCTGTAATTATGGACACACAGTACGCTGGTTTGTGTTGACTGTCTCGGGCTGCCTCGTCGACTGCCAACAAAGTAAGTACATTTTGTCAAGGAATGCTGACGCAATACTTGCAGGTGGGGAGTTGCTTTCTTGGTCGGCAATATATACCGTATGTGGAAAGGCAGGACGGTTATTCCTTCCAGTGAGTTCACGACGACGACAACGAGATGTATTTGCGACCTACAGGTCTTTACTGCTACTCCAGTTCAGGTAAACCTCTGCTCTGCATCTTATAAAAGCGGAGTACATACTCAGTTTGAAATGTGTGTGTGTGTGTGTATGTGTTGCGATATCTCCTTACTCGTCATGAGTATTTCGTTTCATAATGAGCTAACAGTTCTAGCATTATAAACATCATCTCTGTTGCACGACTAATGTATGTATGTATGTTGTTTCGTATGTACTTACTGTTCTGGCACTGTGTACTGAGTTCGTCTTGTAAAGGAACACACACTCTACTGGTTTGCCACCCCTGACATCTGTCGGCTAGTATTATATGTGTCATCCTTAGACTTTCTGGTGGCTGGTTTTGCTCCACTCGGCTCGTACGGAAGGCTTCCTGCTCTGTATGGTCTTAGGCCATGGAGGACTGGAGTAGGGGTAATTGAAGGCGTGGTACACGAGTGCAGGTCGGAGACGGAGTATGAGTACCTGTCACAGCCGGGTCAGCTGCTGCTAGTGTTGCGAGTGATGGCTGATGATTTTCGTTTTGTACGGTAGTCGTTCTGGTGCAGGGGGTGATCTGGTCTTGTGCAGCATCGTTTAACACACACCCTGCGCTTGTATGCTTGTGCTGGTTGGTAAGTATTTATAGCAATTTTTTCCCTTTTACATCAGTGTGTAGGTGTGTTGACCTTCAAACACTATTTTTTCTGCTTGATGATTTCGGTTTATATTGAAGTCGGTCTGTTGTACTTATCTGGTCTTGTCTAGCATCGTACAGCAGCCTGCACTTGTGCGGTTGTGCTGTTAGTAAGTATATATAACTATTTTCCTTTATACTATGTTTTCTGTTTACATCACTGTGTGACAATGTTGTCTGTATCATTCCTGCTTGTCGAATGCATCATGGCTTAGGCGGTTCCAGAATGAGGTACCTCGATGCCTCGAGATGACAAGTCTGGCGGGTGTTTAGGGCTGTGTATTTTTTCGCCAATATTGTACGCACGTATCTCGAAGTAGAACATCTCGCCAGCTCGCGATAGCATGTCTGGCGACTGTGTAGGCCAATGCAGGAATTTACTTCCTCTAACCATACAATGTCTCTCAGGTGTATAGGCCGATGCAAATATATGTACTCTATTTCTTCTCCTCACACATCTCATGCAATGGCGATTGTGTGGTCAAGGTATCGGTCTGGTAACCCAAGGGAAGCCAGAACAATCCCCCACATCTCCTCCTGCATTTTTTGGCAAATGCCAATATCCATGCCAGTATTTATTCTCCTGGCTTGCAATATCTGTCGAGGATCTCATTAGGCTTAGGCGGGTCCGGAGACCGTCAGTTTTCATTGTCTGGGGGGATGCCTGAATTTGGTAATTTTCTCTGAAACAATTCCTATCCTTGTTTGCAATGCCTGTCGAGGGCATATATTCTGAATTTGATTATCCAGTGCTGCAGTGCTAACTGTGGTGCTAACTGCAGTGCAAACTGCAGTGCTTACTATGCTTATAAGTTATTCTTGACTTCACGACCCCTCTCATCATCATTGTTGTGGGTGATGCATATGTTATGAATTTGATAGTTGTATCTCAAATGGTAAGAAATTACAGCCAACTATGCTTACAAGTAGACATAGGTCTACTGGGGCCTGTAACCCTTCTTGTCGTTGGGGATGATGTCTATGTTATGATTTTGATAGTTGTATCTCTAACAGTTCGGATATTACAGCCGACTGTGGTTATCAGGCCCGCCAACAGGTTTCTGGGGCCTGGGGTAAATAAAAACAATTGGTCTCCCAGCCCTCCTTTATCTTCAGGGAAGGTCATTCACAATTTTCCATGAAAGCTGTAGTAAAAGTTATATATTTATAAAAATGTTATATTAAAATTGTTATTTATATTCATTTATATAATTTATTTAGTTATTTAAACTGTGATGGATATCAGCCATGATTCTAGGCAAATAGGGGAATCCGCAAAATACAATAAAGTATTTATTTAGATGTGGAGAGTAAGTATAGTGGTGCATATCTCAAAATAGCACACTTTGTGTCATGCAGTCAGCGTTTACTCTTCTATTTGACGTATGGGACTACGAACAATTAACCTAAAATGCAGATCACTGGTTGTATAGCATGGGTATTACACAGAATATCGTGTATCTTGAGAGAGGGGAGGCTGTAGCACCAGCTTACTATATAATAATGATGATAATGATTTAAGCTACTTGTAGATACGAGTTACAGCTTAATGGACATATATGTTTAGTAATAAATTCCATGTTACTTGCCAATAAAATTCAGCAGAATCAATTATTTAGTGCAACAACCATTCTTGCTACTAGGAGTGTTAAATTGTATTACATAGCCTTACACTGTAATTCAGTGGTACTCAGATATGTACACAACTGCTCTGTCATTCAAGATGACAAAATTAATGTTACAAAAGTTCTGACAAATATTTTTGTACAAGTCCCGGTTTATTTTTATCCTTTTTTGCTATGTTAACATAATTGTGCATAATTTATGTTAAACCAAATAAAAATTACTTAAATATATGTTATACTATCTCTATGTTATCTGCCTTTAAATCTGAACTTTAGTGCTATTTGTTGAAAAGAATTTAAATAAAATATTAACATTTTTAAACAATCTGTTAACTACATGCTCATTTCAAATGCCACTCGGACAATGGCAGTTCAGAAGATACAGCATGTAAAATATTTTGATAAAACACTAGATAGTTATGGGAATCATTTTACTTCATATGTTATTTTCAGTGCTGCTGTAAATGAGCAGAGAAGGGTTAGAGAAATCATTATTTATCCCAGAGTTTTGTACCATAAAATGTATTAAAAATTATGTAACTCAGTTTTTTAGTTTCAGTCAGAAGAAACAAATTTATTACTATTTTACATAAATGTCTAAATCTCGCCTTACCAGAAGCTCTTGTGATTATGGGCAGTGCATAGAGAGTAGTGTACAGCACTCTGTATGAATGGGTCTAAGATCAAAACATTATGCTTTAAATAACGAATTGTGACACACAAATAATAAACTAAATTGGTTTGCTACATGTCCTGGTTCACATTATGCCTTTTTTGTGTGCCTGTAAGAAGATAACTGCAGGGTGGCTAGACTAGCAAATGTCCTGGGGCACACAAGGACCTCATACATTTATTCTTATCTTCAAGGAAGCAGCAGTAACTTGAGATAGATTAGAAATATGTTTATATAGTGCTAAATTTTACATCAAGGTATTGTAAATGTTTTACGTGAAGTTTTTTGCATATTTGTGGTATTAATGAAATAATATTTTCACGATAATCGTATTAGGCTACTGGCGTGGCGTGGTAATTGGTGAGATTGTGTTAAGGATTCGTAATCCTATGCAGCAACGTCTCTGATTATGCTGCCTGATGGGGCTGTGGTCAAGGCCAACGAGCACCTTAAAGAATGTAAAAAGGTTGTAAATATATTCACTCTATGTTTGCATCGACTCCATTTGTCCATTTGCGTATAAATACATGCTTACACATTGCAAGCGTAATATAACATAGCTTGTCCATTTAGCTTGAATGTCTTCGTACTCGACATATGCAATGATAGTATTAACACTTATTTCTATTAAGCAGTCCGTGGTTACGACTCTTGACTTCGGAGAGGTGATGGATAACTTTGCCGAAGTCAAAGTTGGAAGATATTTCAAGGTATATTAACGCAGAAATTAAATGTAAACACTTGGCATTTCAATTATAATCAGAGTTGCAAATTTCTACTACACCGACTGGAAAGCTAATTTAATGAATAATAATATATAGCAGAAACATAATATAAGTTAATCAAAATACCCGCAAAGGGGCCCCTTATAAAATTCGACAGTCATGAAATTCTCTACTTAAGCCTGTGCGTGCATTGTTAGATTTTACATAAGCATTAAAAAAATTAGTTTTATTTTATATCTTACGTAAATATTCTGCAGCATTGACCAATTAGAACATGGCAGTTACATGCTGTTGGCGGAAAGTGGCATTTACAGTTATGCATTTAAAAGGGATAAATTTATGATAGCATGTATGATTATATTTGTTAGTTAAATTAACAGGGAGAAGAGTCTCTGCCAGAAAATCTCATCCTTGAATAACGATACGACTAAAGGATGGAAGAAAATTTTAATACAAAGAGTCAAAAATGCACAAAACATTAAGAATATTTAAGAAATTTCCCAGTAATTTTATCAGATACAACTGTTTTTAGTGATAAACTGTAATTTTTTCAAGCTACCTACCTGAATTAATTAGAAAATCAGAAATTAACCACAATTGGCCGAAATTAAAAACGCATATCGTACCTATTTGGAACAGGCCATACATTGAATCACTGAATTTGTGTGATATAATTTAAGGAACTTTCTTCGTAACTGGTTAAGAATATTTTATTAATAAATGCAAGAGCATTAGGTAAATATATGATTTACAAATGGAGCAACAAATAACTACCACAATAATGTTTTGCTATTGGTGTATTTCGGGCTTCGCGAATAAATATTATACACGATCGGAGCACACGATCTGCATTACAATGTCGCCTAGTTCTGATCTCAAGTCGTTTACACTAACTCTCTATCTGGAAGGAAATTCCGCACTAGCGCCTGTCAGAATTACCGCACTACTTGCCTACGAGGGTCGGTTTGTTTTTATGACACCTTTCTGTGTAAGAGACTGCACACAGCTCAATAGAGACTGCCCTCAAAGTGCTTGTTTGCCACTGGCTTTGTCCAAGATGACTTGGCATGGTAAAGCAAGCTAGTGGACACAGCTGCACATTGTGTTTGATCATAAGAGTAAATTAAAGTCAATATTATTCTTTTAATTACCAACACTTGGGGCCCCTCACGAAGTGTGGTCCGAGGCAGACTGTACCCACTTGTCCCCCCTCCCCCTTCTGGGCGGGCCTGATGCTTAGGACTAACTTTACATGAGGCTGGCAGGAGACCTGGGACTGTGGTCTCCCCTTCCATGCAGAATGCATGAGTGTGAAGTGCGCACTTTCGGTAGGACAGAAAACAAAAAAAAATATCGACTGGAAGCACCCAGGGAACACCGACTGGAATGCAAGATCATGAAGTTGTCAGGGTGACTCCACACATCTTACTCCACACACACAAAGAGTCAACACTACATTGATGTGTCATGGGCAGAAATCGGCCATAATGCATGAGCATGAAGTCGGGAATCCAAGATGGCCAAAATGTTTGTTCACAAACATAACTGGAATGCAAATGCAGAAAGTTTGGCAGGATAGAAGCATAGAAGAGAGACGTGTTGTGGCGGGGATCGGGGCTGGAGTTGTGGATGCAGAACCAGGAGGCAGGATGGAATGCAAGAGTATGAAATTGAGGCTTTTGGTAGGATAGATAAATCCAGAGAAAATACATAGAATGGAAGCATCCAAAAAAACACAATGCAGAAAGTGTGCGCTTTCAGTAAGGCCAGAATGCAAGAGCACGAAGTCGAGAATCCAAGATGGCTGCCATACTGGCTAACAAACACAACCGGAATGCAAATGCAGGAAGTTCTGTAGGATAGAAGCATTAAGAGACTGACATTGTGGTAGGGATCGGGACTAGCATCGTGGCTGTAGAGCCAGAAAGCAGGGTGGAATGCAAGAGCATGAAGTAGAGACAATCGGTAGCATGGAAGCATACAGAGAAAATGGCCGGCGTGGTATAGGATAGTAGCATCCAGAGAAAATAGAATCATCCAGAATGCAAATGCAGAAATTTTCCAGATGTACTGGCCGACAAAATGGCCGCAATCTGCACATACTAGCTGAAAAATGGCAATCCTACATCCTACAGGAGTCAAATGCCATAATGAGTGATCGGAATGCCAAATGCAGGAAGTTTCTAAGAAGCATCCGGAATTCAAATGCTTCCAAACATGTACTGGCCGACAAAATGCCGATGTCATACTGGTTGAAAAAATGGCTGACGTGGTAGTATAGGATAGAAGCAGCCAGAACAAATAGAAGCATCCAGAATGCAAATGCTAGAAGTTTCCATACATGTACTGGCCGACAAAATGGCCACTAAAGTACTGACTGACAAAATTGACGACACCACAAAACGATAGAAGTCTCCATATGTGTACTGGCTGACAAAATGGCCGTCATTGTACTCGCTTTCGAAATTGTCGTTGTGAGCAGAGAGCAAAAAGGGAAATTTTCTGAGGGAAAAAGGGGAAAATAGATTTTTTAATAAGCCATATCCAAGATGGCCGCCGTGGTGCTGTGGTTCCGCAGCCAGGAGGCAGTTAAGCCAGAACCATCCTCATAACTACTAGCTTGTAACATCCGGCTCCATCATCAGATCAGCTCAGTGGAACCTTCACATTGTATTGTCATGGGAACTACTCATGTATGCCAAATTTCAGTTCAATTGGATAATGGAAAATGGTATAACATACATACACATGGAGTTACATAAAAGCTTGTAACTTAAGGCTCCATCATCAGATCAGCTCAATGGTACCTTCACATTGTATTTTCATGGAAACTACACATGTATGTCAAATTTCAGCTTAATTGGGTAACGGGAAGTGGTTTAACATACATACAAGTGAAGTTACATTATAAGTTTGTAACTTCCGGCTCCATCAGAATTACATATGTATGATAATTTGATCTCAATTGGATAACGGGAAGTAGTTAAAATCGACTTACAAGATTTGACCCGAACGTACTAACAAACTAACTAACTAACTAACAAGGCAAGTTAAATAAAAGTTTGTAAGAAAAAACTCGTTTGCAAACAAAGCCAGAGTGTATAAAGCTACCCTGCCACCTATTAACCCCTTAATATATTATCCCGAGTATACTCGTTCACAGTTAACATGTTGCAGAATAAGTAGAATCATAGTCGTTGCTGTGTATGCCCAGAAGCTATAAACAACAGAGACAACGCATTTCCTTGAGCAATACTTATGGTTGCTGGTGGCACACAAACTGTTTTAATAATGGTTTGTTCTTGTGCCATGGATATACTGAAACTCTTTCCATAGGTTCCTAAGTGACACTTGTATTAAAAAAATCGTAATTATGTCTCACACCACAAAATTTTTAATTTTGCGAAATGTTAATGTGTATGTTAAGCGATTAACTATATAGCAATTCTGTATAAAATAAAATAAAAATAAGTAATGCTACTACAAAATATATTAATAATTATGAAACAATACTGCCAAACATTTATGTGACTTCTTTTTAAATAAGCAATAAGCTAATGTCTTGGTGTAGAAAAATGGCATTTCCTATATATTTAAAGCTATGGGCAAATTATTTATTTATGAATACGAATATTTTTTTACTATCACATTACTTGCAATTTTACTGTCAAAGAGTATAGTGACGAACTGTTTGTGTGCGCACGACAGAGTTACATACCGTAATAAGAGAACGAAGAATGCAGTATAATGGCTAACAACGGTTTGCTGTGTTGCTAGACTGTTATGATGGCACCACAACTACCAGCCTTTGTCCTGGAAGGAACATTACCTATCTACTACCTAACATACGCTAACTTCATGATAGGTAAAGAAACGGTTAGTGTTTGCCACAAAATGCGATAGTGGGGAGGGCAATGTGAAGCAGGGAATATGTGGGGTACAAAGCATAAAATTTATGTAAATTACATATTGTTTGGGTTTGTTAACAATGTTAAATGCAAAAACACCCAACATAACTCAACTTAACTTCACAATATGTGATTACAGGGGAAGAGCGTGCCGACACAGGATAGTGTGTTACAAAATGTTAACCTCGTGGCAGTTCATTCAACCCCAGTCATTCACCTATCGTGAAGTTCGGTTTCATTTGGTCAGGTTATCTGCATTTTACATGGCTAGCAGCAACAGCACTGAAGACCTTCAGTTCCCCCAGTGACAAGCAAAACTACACAGTACAATTATGAAATACACTTACGTTCTATGCAAAAACTAATAAATTAAGTTATCCATTTAAGCGGTGAATATAATACCTTTGGATCTATTGCTGAGAAATTATGCAACAATTGAACGTATATTCTATGTATGTTGTCAGACTTATTAGTAACGCAAGGATATATGATTAGAGAAGGACAGACTGTTATGATGAAATGTCTATTTTTAGACTGTTATATTGTTTGTGGTTATTGTGAGGAAATATAAATAGCAGATACATAAACATTAATGACCATTATATACAGATTCAGAGTATAGCTCCGCATCACCCCTCGTTAATATTAGTACGGGCGACGCAACATGGCGTCCATTTCGAGGTTGTCAGATTCCAGCGCGCAACTTCATATGGCTATAACTTCTAAACGAATGAACGATTCGAAAATTATTATGATCAGAATTAACGGCACAACAAACAGATGAGCAGGCACCGTAAGACATTATTAACATCTTTTCTAAATTTCTAGCCATGAACCAGAGTTTCTCTCAAATCTGGCGTACTTCGATCCTCGCTTGCAACCAAACCATGGTAAAACACTTTCATCACTGTTAACTGTGTGTCTTTGACAGTTGTGTATTATTGGTGTAAGTCAGTGTTGGGTACATGCGCAGAAGACTAATAAGCGGTCTACAAAATATTTAGTCTATTGTGATATCATGCCCGCTACTCCTTTCTTAACACAATGGTTAACACAGTATCGTGAACATGTGGTAGAGTGAATACCCTATCTCTCCATGTCCCGATATTGGACTGATTTTCTACCAGTACGACTAGGATTTTAAATTATTGCGCTGTGTTAACCACAGAGTGAGTATGGGGTAGAGTGATCTCTCTGGCTGCGCAAACCAAACTCAGTTTCTCAGCATTTTTTTGTCAACACGACTATGATACAATGTGTGTGCTTGCAGGGGAGCTGCAGAGCTCGGAGGATGGCGATGCAGATCGCACTGCCCAGATGGAGACCAGTGTGAAGGAGCTCCAGGACAAGATGCAACTGCTGGAGAGTCAGCTGGCTGAGCTGAGCAAGGAGCGTGATGAGTTGCAGAAGGAGCGCGAGATCATGCTCTCCGAGCGCGAGGAGGAAATGAGAATAGTCCAGGAGGTCAGCTACATTACTTATTTACATGATCTGTAGTACAGCTGCAGTTAATTTCCAGCTCCTAATGTTGGTCCACCAGCCCTTTAGTGGTTGCTTTTGAAATAAACTTTTGTATAAAGCATACCTGTCCTGTACTGTACATACGCTTTGTGGTGCAGAGTCACTGAGACATCCCTTCTGCTCTCAGTGAACGATGCTATGCATTTGAAGATACTAATGCTTACACTGCACATGGTATTTCCTGATATAATGTATGAACAGACAAATTTTTGTGCTTTCAAAAATGGCATTTTTGTAGGTAACTACAAATTTGAGCATTCCATCAGAGAAATGCGTTAGAAGATAAACACGTCTCTGTCCACTGTTAGAAATGTCTGTGTAGAGTGGACATGTCATGGAATCACTGGCCTCAGTCTCAGAGTAAATCTAGACATTAGATTGTTGGTAGGGGAAGTGCATGTTCTTGTGCAGGCATGGCAATTTCTATTCACAGTTCAGGAGGTGGAACAATCTCATTTTAGATTTTTTTTTAAAATATCAAATGAATTAGTAAACAGGAATATTGTCATTTTATTGGTATAATAATGTGTGTGCCATTGCGAAACTTGTTTGAAAATTTATTATTTGCTATTTAGATTTTGACCAATCTTAATTCTGAATACCAATAATATTAATAATTGTCTGAATTTGGTGTTTTGACTGTTTGTTATGATAGGTTTTGCGTGTGTCCATGCTTTATACCAATAAATGCTATGTTTAAGTTACATCACCTTACCACCTTATTATAGTCACACATGTTTTTGCAATATTTTTCTCCCAACAATTTCGAGTATTTGTTATGCGGACGATGGGGGAAATCATGGTTCCCGTGACTCCCGCCCAGGATCTGTCGTTTCCCTAAGCATTGCTCTAGTAATCCTAGAGAGCTAATCGGGACTTGTCAACTTTTAAGTGTGTTGTGCGAACCAGTGATTAAGCCTGGCAGATAGAATTGACTTGAATGTGCAGTGTTGTCAGACAAATTTGGTTCCTGTAATTTAATATGCTGGGCTGGTGGGCTGTTTCTATTTATATGGACTTAGGTAATTATTTTAATGGATCGATCAAAGAACTTTGGCATGTACTAAGACACACTGGGCAAAGTCGTGCCCTCCACACTCTTTTCTATATCAGCATGATAATTCTTTTGTCCATAAATTAAGCTAAATTCACTGAATAATTAAAGTGGGCCTGCATAACTGGCCTGCTCATAACTGGAAACTAAGGCCAATGGAATACTTGTAGGTTGAGCTAGAATGGTTGTTGGTATATCAGACATACTTGTCCAACAGACTAAACTTCAACCACTTCTGACTAATATCGCCATATATATACCAGAACTTAGCACTCCTTGAATTACAGCAGAGAAAGGTGTGACATTGTACTCAGATGGAGTTTTTGGAACAAATAACTTTGGATGTTCAGTGAAATTTTTTTGCCACCAAAGAGAATTTTAATGCACAATCATGGTGATATTGAACAAAGGGCTAATCCAGGGGTGGATGTGACTTGAAGAAGCTGCAGTCCTTTACCTTTTTCTCAAATAACAATCCTACAATTATTATAATGCTGTCATTAAAATAGCAATTTCAACAAATATATTTCTGCCTGTGTTTGTCATTCTGTGTGTAATATGTGGACTGTTAATACTCAGTAAATACACTGTTGATGATATCTGTTACCATACTTGTTCCAACACATGTACACACTAATCATAACACTGACACACTACTGGTTGCCATGATTAATTCACTGCCTGTTGCCAGTGCTGCCAACCTAGCACAACTATGACATCCCCATTTCTGTAAATACGAAGGTAAATCCCCCATTAAGAAGGGGATGGGGAAACCCACAGCAATCACTTAGCTAAGTAGAATATGCTGTGCTTGGGCTGATGAATGATGTGGCTATAAATTAAGCCTTTGTGGAGGAATCACTCTGCATTCCAATCACGTTCTCTGGTGAGCATTTCATTCACCAGGCCCTTCACGAAATCCCAGGAATTCGGCAGAGCTGCTCCTGGATTCCACATTGGCTTCTGTCTGAGGTGATGATTCAGGGGGAATCTTTTGTGCTCTCCTCTGGTACCTGCTGATCCAGCTGTATGCTCTTAGGTAACAATGTTGTTGTTGATTTAAGGAGACAATGTCGTAGTTTTAAGGAACCAAGAATTTCTTCTATACATGTCCCGAGGTGTCTCGATGATGTACAAACGAGAGTAGGGTACTTGTTTGACTACCTTGGCTGGAACCCATCGTTTGTGTGCTTCTTGGTATAATACTGTGGCTCTAGGTGCAAGTTTAGGTGGCAAGGTTTTGTGTTTGCTGAATGCCTCTCTATCTCTGTTTAAATATTTGAGGTATTTGGCTAACCCCTTTATTAAGGCTGGTAGCACCAACTTATCATTGGTGGGGAGTAATGTTGTAGTACTTCTCCCCATTAGGTGCTGCACGGGAGAGCCACGCCTGCCTCTGGGAGTGTTTCGGTGGTGCAGGAGTGCTAGTGTAGGACCAGAACCTTCCTTGCAACATTGATCTATTAAGTTTGTAGCCTCTTGAACATATCATTATGCTAGCCCATTTGAGGGACGTAAATTGAACTTGTGAAATTCATGGGAGGTGTACTGAGGGCCTCCATCTGTGCGCAATTCATCTGGTATTCCATTTTGCGAGAATCACCTCTTCAATGCTGCATTTATTTGCACACTCATAGTTTAACTAAGTTTACAAAGCCCGAATATCCGGAATAGCTGTCTGAAATTATTAAATAGTTCTTCCCTTTTAGCCGAAATATATAAGATGCGACATTATGAGAAATTCCTGGGCAAATCCTGTTGATGTTTTTGAATCGTGGCACATTTTCTCTCGTACTCCATGCAATCTTGTGTCATCCCATCCCTTGAATACCTTTGTGGACATAATGTAACTGTGAGAGAATTAGTAGCTTCATTGTTCCAGGGATTAATGTCTGCATCCCCTTAAAGATGACATCATTGTAAACAGCTAACTATTATCTGTATGTCCAGTATTTCTGAATATCTTTGCACAGGAGGTTGTGCTTGGTGGGCCAACCATTTAATATGGTGTGTCGTATATTTGACAGTTTAGCACTCGCATCGATGGCTTCTTTAAGGTCGCAGACACTTTCTTTCGACATAGTTATTACTACCTGCATGTCATATGTCTGGTTCTGGACAGTTGTTGCAGTCTCTTTGCAAAGCATTTGCTATATACGATTCCGATCCATTTTGTAGCTTACTATTGGATTGCATTGTAAGACTTCGAACAAGATTCTTTGAAGCATGGCAGGCACATACAGACGTGGTTTCTTGAAGATGGCTTCTAGTGGCTTGTGGTCAGACTCTATGAGCACATTTTGATTTCCCCAGATATATTCATGAACTTTTTTGCATGCTACAAGAATGGTAAGTGCTTCCTTTTCTACTTGGCTATAGTTTAATTGTGCTTTGCTGAGTGACTTAGAAGCATAGCACACTGGTTGATTTCCTTGAAGGAGCACTGATGTTACTAAATGACTGCTAGAATCTACTGACAAGGTTACTGGTTTTGTGTGATCATAGTATCTTAATACTGGAGGTTACTTGAGACTTTCCTTCAGGTTTTTAAATTCACTTTCTTTTTCTTCATCCCAAGTCCATGCTGTGTTATTTTCCAACAGCAGTCGAAGGGGGCTGACAGTTCGGACACATATGGGATTTTGCCAAGTGCCAATAATATCATGCCAATATCATGCCAATAAAACTCTGTAGTTCCTGCACTGACCTAGGATTTTTAATTCGTTCAATGGTTGCGACTTTGTCAGGATCAGCGAACATTCCATTCTTTGACATGATATGACACAGAAACTTAATTTTATTCTGTCCGAATGTACATTAACTGGCATTAGGATTTAATCTGGCTTGCTTCAGTTTGTAAATGGCTTCTTGAGTAATAGCTTCAAGCTCCTCTTTGGTTGCAGCATGGATTAATATGTCCATGGAACATTCAACTCGTTTCATCCCTCGCAATATGTGGCTCATTATTTGTTGGAATACTTCCATAGTAGACTCCAGTCAAGATGGCATTCGTAGACATGCATATCTACCCCACAGGTTTGAGAAGGTTGGGTACTTAGATGTCCACTAGGGTGCTTTTACTTGCCAGAACCCTTTTGTACACTCCAACAGTGTGAAATATTTTGATATTCTATTGGTTGGATGGGAAAGTTTCGTCTCTTTACATTTTTGCTGATGTCTGAAGGATCAATGCATATTCTAACTTTTCCATTTTTGTGCACCACTACCATAGGGGTGGGTTCTGTAATTGGTTCAGTGATGTTAGATACAATGGTGTCCTGTTACTGCTTAATGGCATCCCTGATGCGGTATGGTACTTTTCTAGTTGGATACATTCTGAGGTTAGGTTGGTCAACCAAGTCAATGTAATACCCAAATCCCTTTAAACAACCTATACCATTAAATAAGGCACCATCCATATCTACCACATGTAACTTTTGATGAACTCTAGATTTTTACAAGTCTCCCTTCACAGTATGTACTGAAACCCATTGTCAACAATCACAAATGGGAATGTAGCAACCTTTTTTGCTGTCGGTCATCACACTGAGTTTTGCCTCTCCTAGCGCTGGGACAGAATCTTTACTAAATTGCACTAAATACTTGGTTTTCGATGGGAGAATTTGAAACCCACATTCGCTGCCGACAGATGTAATTAGGACGCTGAATTGTGCCCCAGTGTCAAATTTAAACTTGACTCTGTAGTTTTTGTGCAAGGTCAGGGTGTCTATCCAGGCCAATTCGTGTTTATTTTGCGACAGTGTGTAGATAATTAATGTTTCTTCTGTCCCTAATGAGGTTTCCTCTTCTTGGACTGAATATAGGTTATGTTGTAATGAATTGGCGGGTGTCATTACCTTTCGAGACCTGCATGCTATAGCAAAGTGCCCTAGTCTTCCCCACTTTTGTAAACTTTACCAAATGCAGGGCAGGACTTCCATTGATGACTTGTGCCACACCTAATGTACTGGAAGGTGGCCGCTGTCGTTTGTCCCTTTCTCTCATTTTGCTTACAGGCTGCATCTACACTTAATGCACTGTCTGCCTTCATTAAATTTAGTTGCTGTTTCGTTAGCTCCATTGCTCTACATATCTTCACGGCTTGGTAAGAAGCCTTTCTTGCACTGTGTCACTAATGATACCCACAACTATTTTGTCTCAAAGTAAATTGTCTGACAATACTTGGAATTCACAGTTTTTTCCTTGATTTAAGATAGCCATAAGGAACTCATCAAATGGTTGTCCTTCCATTTGCACCAACTTGTTAATGATGTATATTTCATAGGTTAGGTTGGCCTTAGGAGAAAAATATGCATCAAATTTTTCATTAATGAGTTCAATATAAATTTCCTCCTTCTCTGTCAATGTAAAAGTATTGTAAATCTTTGCTGCATCTTGCCCAATTATTGTCATAAATGTAGCAACTTGATATCTGCTAACATACTATATTCCAAAACTTGTACATGCTAATCATAACACTACTGGCTGCCATGTTTTATTGGCTGTCTGTTGCCAGTGTTGCCACCATAGTACAACCATGACAATGTTAATATATTTTGATTGTTTTTCGACCTGCATTTCAATTTCAACATCTAAAACCTAACAACCCTAGCTCTAGCCTAGTTGCATTTTTTTTACATTTTTTAAAATAAAAAATCTGAAAAATCATGTAATTTACGACGTGTCTGGTTGTTTCCTAAATATGCTTTGAAACACAATAATTTTATACTTGTGTGTTAACATAAAAGTGCCATATCTTTGTTATGTTATATATATTTTTTGTGTATTATTATAATATTCATTTCTAATTAATATCAATAAAACGGTAAGAAAACGTGTGTTGGTAATGCCTACTAAGAAATAGTTCTTAAGTGAAATATTATTAAGTACACTGAGTGCACACAAATGCAGTGTGTTTTCCTTTTGGTGTAATTTTCTAGTAATGGTTAAGCTTTGTTTTCATAAGGGGAGGAATATCCTGGAAGCAGAACTTTAGCAGGGCCATGATAACAATTATTATAAATTGTGTAGGCTATGTTACAAAAAACTAAGCAAAAGCTAAATAAATAAAATAATTAATACACAAAAGTAATAAATTATCAGGTATGCAATAACACAATTTTAAGAAGTTTAAGAAATTATCAATGCTATAGACACAATGTGTTTGCAGTGAGAACCTGTCTGCGGTTAGGTCGTACACAATTATCTTACAAACAATAATTCTGCTGGTGAAAAATTTGCCTTTCTGACATTTCACGAATGCTCTTGGAAATCTCAAATACAATGGCTGTCGTGAAACAACCATTGAGGAATACCAGGATGTAATACCAGCAAGTATTCGAAAGCCATTTATGATGGTGAAAGTTGTGCCAAGTGTTGCATTGCATTGCGTTGCACCACAGCCTAACATGCCAGTTGAAGTTGAGTTTCTGTTAACATCACATCGGTAGTAGGTTACATGTGTCGCCTTAGAACAGCTGTAGGTTTCCTGTTAAGAACAGTTAAAACAGTGGTTACATTTGTATTGTCTTGAAAAGGGGTTGTGTTTATGTACCTACCATTGTCACACTCCCCTTTACAAATGTGGAAGTGTGTACATAGGTATAAACTTAAACAGAGCAAACTCAGTCTGGGCACACAGGGGAAATGGGAGATGAAGTGCTCTATAATATGTTGAATGAAACATTAAATTTGTATAGCGATGATTTACTAGCAAACAGCATTAAATAATGACAAGTCTTGAATTAACGCAACATGCAAAATACAAAATATTAGTAATGGGATCCACGATGCTGCGATACATCGATACCCTCGATACTTTATAGCATCGAGTATCGCATGAGAATATCCGAAATTATCGGTTATTGACATCGTGGTAATGGTATTTACCATGCACAATTTTTCATCAATCACTAATTTACAAAATGTCCATAATAGTGAAACATCGTTGTTGCGATCCCATTTGTTGCATTTCCCCGTATGAGTAGTTTTTTGGACCGCCCCGACAACTAACGTATATAAACAATGTTAGAAAAAACCAACTTGCTACGACTCTAAAAAAATAAATTTCCCGCATCTATCGATGAGATATTCTGCCCGAAAGTCAAAATATATTCGGAACAATAGTTTAACTTTGAAATAGAGTGGATTGTCGATTCGTTCCCATTATTTACATTTCACAGTATTTCTCATCGGTACATTTGCCAAAAATTGTGCGCAACGTTCTTTTTTGAATACTGTGTGTATGCAAAACAACATAGATAATCGATAACTGGTGATATCGATAGTATTGTTTACATTCCACAACAGTTTTTCTTCTTCCCACATCTTTACTGCATTCGTAGGTTGGTGACAAGAAACTATTCAACGAACTGTGGCGTTATTATTGTAAACATAATTTGGAATGAGGTTAGAGATGTGCGATAGTTTAGCCGGGTATTATTATCGGAAACTATCGGCTGCGTGTTTGGTTAGAATTGTATAAAGGTTTGAAAAAGACTAGCAAGTAATGATTGGCAAAAATTGCTGCAAATAGATCAGTTGTAATTTTAACCGAGGGATTGATAATTGTTCGCCGATGAAGGAAAATTGAATGAAAATATTAATATAAATAAAAATTAAATTTCGTTCAAATAAAAAATTGAAATTTTTAATTGTGAATATTTTATCATAAATTGACTTGAATAAATTTTTTCTTACATCTTTAGGCTGTTTATTTAAACAAAAAAAGCACTTTAAGGTTATGAACGATATTTCTCAGGTCTAAAAACTACGTCTGCATCCATCGTTTTCCTGCATACTTTGTTTCTTCTTGTCGGTCCACTGAAAAACGAATAATTGAGAATCCGATTTTTCCATACTGTGTTTTATCGCATAATTATTGCCGCCACGTAACAGTGACACAGTCATTTTTAAATACTCGAGCCGCACTACAGCACATGGATCAGATGGGAGGGGAAGAACCGAAGCTGTAAGTAATGTGACGAGTTATAGTTCCCCTTCTTCAAGAAGAAACGAAAGTGGGTTACGAGTGTTTGAGTTACAGGCCGTCCACTGTTTGATTCAAGTGTAATGTAGGTTTTTATATAGTTTCAATGTGCATCAACAACACTAGTGAAATGACCAATTTTCTTGGCTAAGTTGTTTTGTGTTCATGATAATTTTAATTTGTTGCTAAGAAAAGTATCGGTATCGAGTATCGTGAGAATGTTTTGGTATCGATAATCGAGAAAATGTGGTATCTACTCATCCTTACAAAATATACAATAAAATGTCATACAGTATTATAAGAAAAAGAGACACTATACCGTAAATGATTCTATACATGAAATGGAAAACTGAAATATGCCCCTATCAAAATTAAGTATTTATTTCCAAACAATTTAATTCATAAAAAATTATGGGGTGGCCGGGACCTTTTATCGTCACGCAAAACAAACTACGCCGCACAAGTAGGCATAGGTAGCAGAAAATGGGTGGCCCAATAAGAATTACAGTAAAACTCACAAAAAAACCAACTATCAGTTCGTACAAATTAACTGCCAGAAAAATACACCGGAGTGGCTCCATGGTGACGTAGCACCAAACCAGGGAAACACCAAAAGGAAATAACAAAAAGTAAAATAAAAACCCCAATGAACAAAAAACTAGGAAACGTGCCACCGTGGTGCCAAGCACCTTATAACAAGCTGCCTACAAACTGCTGTAAAACACTAATTCTGACAAGCAATGGAGCAATACATGGGTCAAGCATTAACTATGTACTTTAAAACGCCCAATAAAATAAATATCAATATTCTGCTTCCTCGATTCGTGTTGCGCAGCGTGATGACAAACTTCAAATTCAGAGGACAAGTATCTTGTAGACGGCCCCGCGGATATGTGCACCTCAAGACGCTAGTGCGGTAGTATAAGTAAGTCCCAGACCGCCTGCTAGTGCACACACTGTTAACATTTTCCGTATATTTAAGGAATTTTTTTTACGAAAATGTACAGTAAAAATGCGGAAATGCGATCGGTAATGACGATAAGCGGAGTTAGGTGCGTAAAGACAAAATACGGAAAATCTCCTGTAACTTCGGGTTTCGGACATGAACAATGCCGACTGTACACAAAACTTTCTTCGCCACTGTAACCAGAAAATTATCGTTTCTGTGGCAGTTAAGGTTATCCATGTCACTAAGACCTGTTCTTTCGAACATTAAAAAGCAGCAACAGGTTCATGTAACACTTTGCAACACTTCAATACACTTACTTTAAAAGAAACAAAAAAAAGTTGTATCTGTGACTAATATAGACATTCAAAAGTTACACCAGATTCACAATTTGAGCATTGTAGGTAAGTAGTTAGGATTGTGAACTTGCGACTTTTGTCTCGGGTTAACCTTGTGTAAGTATGAAAAAGCTTAACTTTTTAAATTATCTTTCTTATACACAGTAGAACACCCACATAATGAAAATTAAATTAAAATAGATATTAAAACTTATTTAAATTAGAGGCACAGAAAACTTACTAGGGAATTAACGGAGAGGTGCCGTGAATTTAACGGAAAGTCTGTTTTTGAACATCAACGTTCCCGTAATTTTACAGAGAGATTACGGACACCAGTGGATAATTTTTTACCAGCACCTTTCCGTCAAATTAAGGAAATTATTTTTAAACGGTGCAGCAGCACATGGAGAATGTGGTAGAAGAAGGAGGGTCTCAGGCAGTCACTGAGCCAGTAGGGGTTCGAGTACTTGGTGGAGCAGCCAAAGTCTACTGTTCAGTTCTCTCCTGCGGAGTGCCGGGCATGCCACACAAACATGCTCACTTTAGCTCTCACACAACCACAGTCCCAGTTTTTGACACAGATATAGGTGAAAATAATTGTAACATGTTGCTGTGGCCTGTCCTGAGGGGAGCAGGTCATGCAATAACTAGGGAGATAAGGGTTGCTATATGGTAAAGTACTCAAATACAAAACACTACTCTTATTCAACTCAACACAATACAAGTATGCTGCAAGAAAGCATATATCAATTAAACTATTGACACTTCATTTATAGAAGAGCTGAAATACGTCCAATATTCACTCAAAGAGGCGAATATGCCTTTTCTCAGTTACAATAAGTATTAAGCTTAAAAGACTGAACTCTGCTCAGATGGAGCTTAATAGTCTTCGCATGTCCCGAATCCTAACATGCCTTCAGTCGCCCTACCAGGGAATATAATAGATCTGAATGACGTCTCGATGAAGCTCTCTCAACGGCAGGCTTGTCAGGTGATGAAGGCAGACCACGGGAGGTGGTCCTCTCGTCTGGCAGGACACAGGCAGAGCCTCCAGCATCGCTGGCAAGATGGTGCCCAGGGGTCGCCATTGCTCCGAGCTTATATACTTCCTTCCTGACCTCGCGCTCAATCCCCCGAAATTTGTTTTTCTACAACAACGGCTCGGCTGGCCGAGGTCGCCCTGCGCCTTGCCTCAGCTCGCAGCTTGGCAACCCTTACAGAGGCCAGCCGCAGCAAGATTCCCCTCTTAGGAGCATCCAGGCGCCCTTGCCTGGAAATGGGTTGAACGGTGCGGGGGATTGGCTGGGTCAGGTCAGGCGGCCGGTGAAGGAAGGCGACGTGGAGTTTGAGTGGGAGGCCAGACCTCGTGGTAGCAGTGGAGCCCGCCGGAAAGAGCTTTTCTTCTTTGCGGTAGAAAGGGTAAGACGAATGACTGAAAATTCATTCCACATAAAGTGGACTTTCTAGGACGATGTCAGGCACAGAGGGTCGGGGCATGCATTACATGAATTGCTGCCCTTGAAAATGGCGATGCTAAACTATTTACTTAGCTCTTATAAAAAATTCCAAATGTTATTTACATACAATATTTGTAAGTATTTATTTCCGTTTCCATACATGGAGATTTACTTGTACCTCTGGTTATTAGAGTAAGACGTACATGAAATTCACACTTTTTACAACATTTTATTTTTTTACACTAAAATATATTTGTCCGAAGACTGATTTTGCCTCTGTAGGATTAATCTTTCTATGTGATATTACAGATGATGTACTGTTATCTTATTTACATGCTTCGTGATATTTGAACATTGTGTGACTGTTGAAAAACTATTTCTATTTTAAAATAGTTATTTCTCAGTCCATTCCACGGGCATGTACAAATCTATAAAATTTACATTTTGTACAATGGAATTTGAATTCCTTATTAAGCAGTGACAAAATAAATCTCAATTTGTATACTGTTTGTGTTGGCACTTAAACAACTTAAGACCACTATTGGTTCCTGTCAGGTCTTAATGGGTAGTAAGGATGTGCTCCACTCCATGACTATAGCTGAACCCCTCTAAAAGAAATTGGAAAACAAAGAAAACCCAGCATCAAACACATAATGTTTTGGATGTAAGGATGTGGGCACTTAGTAAACACAACAGTCTGCAATAGCATCATGTGGTTTACTGTCTCTCAATTGCTTACAAGCAACGCGGTATGCTTTATTTAATTAGTTGATATTTAACATAATTAAAATTATATGTTGCAACCGGACGTTTTTAAAAGTGTTAGTTTACATACTAGTTTTGGTATATATACTTTACAATTATTTTCTTTGAAAGGAACTATGTGTGTCGTGGTGACAGACTTGTGAAACAAAATAACTTGTTATGTACATGTGGTAAAAGTTATTATAAGATAACATTGATTTTAACAAAAGTTAGATACATTTTTAGGGGACCCGACAAGATATCTATGGTGTGGATGCTGCACTGCTTAGGAAGTGCCGCTTAGCGCTCTCTAGAGCAAGTGAAATGTTCTGCAGTAGACTATGCGCATCAGCTGCTGCGCTCTGCCATCATGTTCTGCATTAAACTGGCTGCAATTACAACTTTGGCCGCTGTGCTTTTAATGCCTGTTCCTAGGTCACGCTGCTAAACTCTTATGTGCCCTGCCTGCGCTGACTGGGAAATGTTCTGTCTTTCCAAGTCGATATTCGTAATGAACCTAGTTCGCTTGTCTAATAACAAGAGAATTTATATGTTAGCTCAAATTATCTGCTATCTTAAGAGATCTATTCCGTACTGAGCTTTCTTTGCTTTTACTTATTAACCATATTGTACCGACAGTGAACTTATGCCCTGACCATATAGGTTGACTTAACCTTTGCATCAGGTACTCCCTTTTATTGTAATACAATGTAGTACTGCTACTAATTGTAATTCATTGCTTAATGTTTATCGGTATCCAGCTTAATGTTTAGCGGTATCCAACTTAATTTATATCGGTATCCAACTTAAAGAGCACAATGATTTTACTGGACTGTGTGCCACCTTTTTATTTACGTCATCTTAGGGTTGCACCGCATGCGCCAAGCGGTTCATTAAAACAGCTATTTTAATTAGCTTGTAGTATATTGGTGCAAGAGCGAGAATCAGTATAAAAATTGTTGAAAAACTAATATAGTTGTAATATTCCTGCGCTAAGAGGAAAAAAAAAGGGCATTTGTCAAAATGTCGATGTTGTTTCTGTATACTTTATGGTGGGAAGTTCTGCATGCGTCATTTTCCATTCACTGTTAACTACTTTCTCTATAATCTAGTTAAAACAATGCCTCCATTTAAAGTGAAGTTAGTAGCTTCAAAATAACTTTTCTCTGACTCAAATGCATTGGCAATATTGGAGCAAAAACAAGTAGCAAAGGCAAATGGTCATGTTGGCACTACTGTATTAACCAATTTCACCTGGGCCACACTTGGCCTCGATCGCTGTCCACTTGCTCGTACACTGCAGCTGTAACAAACGGGTGGGGTACACACATTACACTAAATTTGCACAACATTTACAATTCTTTAATTGAAACAATAATAAATCCTAGTGATATCGCCGTGCGCTGTCGCCTGATCCTCGCGCCGTAGACTACACCCTGTTGCAACCGAGCGAGGCAGGTGCTCATCTGGCTGAAACTGCTTTGTTAATTTCGGCTGTGGGTTGATGCGAAGTGGCAGCTGAAGAGGTGTAACCGCGCAGACTATTTTCTTCTTGCTGCTGGGCCGGTATGAGCTGTCGAAAATAACCCCTGCTGTGGTTCTTGTACAAGTGGATGCAGACATTATTTGGAGTGCTAGGAGCAGCATCCCTTACATTGTCCCCATTCCAGTGGCGATTAACCTGTAACATACATTCAGTTATTAGTTTCTGATATTAGCGAGCCGGATGTTCCTTGTGTTGACTGTATCAATTTTTGGCGTGGTCCCGTTTTTTTTTTTATTTCGATGGACATCATGGGTCCCGTACGGACCATGGTATTTTGAATTTAGAGCTTTCTGTCTTGCGTGAGTTTCTACCCATACGAATTGTCCGATTTCAAGTTCGTTGGGTCTAAATTTTCTGTCAAAAATGATTTTCTGTTGTTCCTGTGAAGCGAGTAAATTTTAGCATGCTTGTCTGCGTGCTTGCTGTAGCTGTTCACACCAGTCTGCATCTCGCTGGGAAAATGTCTGTGATATTACGTGGCACTGTTGGACGGTTTTAATGCCGTGTAAAAGAAAGAATGGTGAAAATTTAGTGCTTCTATTAATTGTGGAATTGTAATTGAAGACTGTGTAGGGGACGTATGTGGTGACGTATGTGTGCGTGGTCTTCGTTCGCACAAGCAGTCAATTGCTGTGACAACATTTTATTTACTTACTCGGTCAGCCTGTTACAAGCTGGGTTGTATGCCGTTGTCTGCAGATTTTTAATTTGTAGTTTCTGCAATAATTTTGCAATCATGTCGTTATTAAAAGATGTTCCTCGATCTGTTAATATTGACCTGGGGCTCCCATATCGTAGTATGACTTCTTTAATGAAGTGGGCACAGGTATTTCACGTCAATGGCATTGATGGGTTTAGCTACTACATAATGCGTAATAAACTCCATCATTACAAGAGTGTATTTGTTACAGTGGAATAAGGGAGGGGCTTCAATAGAAGTCATAAGGCCTACAGGCTTCTGATTTGTGTGTTTCACCTTCTGGCAGGTGGGGCAGTTTTTAATGTAGTTTTTTTACATCATTAGCCATGGTGTCCCAATAATACTGGTTTTTTATTTTCTCGAGGGATTTAAATTGGCCGAAGTGCCCTCCTCCTATTAGGGCATCGTGGTGTGCTGTAAAAATTTATGGAATGTAGTATTGTGGTACAAGTGTTAGGCATTTTTCCTCCGCGGGGGTGTGCACTTTAAAGTATATTTCCCCATTGTCTGTAATACCATGTATTCTTGCCAGGCGTATGTATTTTTGTGTGGCGTTTTCTGGGTCTGTAAGTTCTGTTTTCAATAAATGATGTTAGTAACAAATGTGTGTCGTCTTCGACTTTAATGTATTCACGATCGTGTATGTAAATCGGGTGATAGTGTGGTGTGGAGTTGTGAACTGTGATTACAATTTGGCAGTTTAGTCGTGGATCAATACATGTTGATTTAATTTTGTTCTCGTGGCCTTCCATAGCGATTTCTAGATTTACCTGGTATAAGGTTGTGGTGATTTTCGCAATTGCTTGTAAGGACAAATATTCTTCGCTTATAACCATTTTGGCTATACATGCTTAGTAATTTGTACAGATATCCGATTTTACAAATGTTTTAATCTTTTGCCAATTGTTAATTTGTGTATTTGGCAATACTTTGTTTTACTTCACCGTCTTTAATTGGATTTTGTAATAATGATTCGGCAAGAGCTTTGTAAAATGAGGTGCATGTAATTAATGTATTCCTTTTTGATTGTGAAATTTTGGTTTTCTGTAGTTATTTGCATCGTTTCGACTTTGCCTGTTGTAGGGATTTGACTCATCGTGCCAGCGAGTGTATTTAATTTCCCTTCGACGATTTTAGCTTCGAAATCATACTCTGTAAGTGCTATTGCTAACTTTTGAATTCTTACTTTATGCTTGGTCATCGTCTTTAAATGCAGTTGGCTGGCGTGATCCGTTTCAATAATAAATATTCTCCCATACAGGTATTGTTTGAAATAAATAACGAAATATTAGATGGCTGACATCTCATGTTCCATGGCAGACCATTTTTTTTTTCGTTTAGCAAAAGTTTTTTTGATGCAGACACAATAATGGCATGGTCTTTGCTTTCTGGTGTCTTCTGCATGAGGACCGCTCCTATAGCTGTTTTTGAAGTGTCACAGGCTAATATGGTGTGTCGGTTTTCATTGCATTTTGCTAATATGGGTGGTTCTAGTAATGCTGAGTCAAGGTTCTCGAATGCCTGTTGTTGTGCTTGTGTCCATTGAAATGGTTTTGATTCTTTTATTAAATCTGTGAGTGGTTCTGCAAGTTTCGCGTAGTTAAGAATGTATCTTCTTAAATAAGATGCTGGTCCTAAAAATGTTCGTAACTGCTTTATATTTTTGGGTGGTGCCATCCGTTTGGTGGTTTCGATTTTCTCAGGGTCCATTCGGATCCCTTGCGGTGTGATGTAATGGCCAAGAATTTCTATTTCTTGTTGTGCGAAGTGGCATTTTTTGTGTTAATTTTTACATTATACTATCGTAATATTTCCATAACTTTACCGATGTTTTGCAGGTGTTCCTCAAAGGTATTGCCCATCGTCTTTGTTTGGGTTTTGTAGCAATGACTCTGCGAGAGCTTTGTAAAAGGAGATGCAATTAGTGTATTCTTTTTTGATAGTGTAGTGTTGGCTTTCTACTATTATTTGCATTATGTCTGCTTTGCCTGTTGTAGGAATTCGACTCAGCACGTCCGCGAGTGTGTTTAATTTACCTTTGACGATCTCCGCTTCGAATTCATATTCAGTAAGTGCTATTGCTAGCTTTTGGAGTCTTACACTGTGTTCGGCCATTGTCTTTAAATACCGAAGGCTGGTGTGATCTGTCTCAATGGTAAATTTTCGCCCATACAAGTATTGTTTAAAGTGTATAACAAAATATTTAATGGCCGACAGCTTGCATTCTGTCGCCGACCATTTTTTTCATTTAATTTAGTGGGAGTTTTTTGAAGCAAATGCTACAATGCTGCGATTTTTACTACCTGGTATCTCCTGCATAAAGATGGTTCCTATCACTGTCTGAGATGCATCGCAGGCTAATATGGTGTGTCTGTTTTCCTGGAATTTCGCTAGGATGGGAGGATTTATTAAAGCTGTTTTAAGGTTTTCAAGTGCTTGTTGCTGTTCGTGTTTCCATTGTAATGGTGTTGATTCTTTAATGAGATTCTTAAGCGGTTCCACGAGTTGGGCATAGGTAAGGATTTATCGTCTTAAGTATGACATTAAGCCTAAAAATGTCCACAACTGTTTTATGTTCTTTGGCCATGTCAGTTGTTGGTTGGCTTCGATTTTGTCAGAGTCCATTCGGATCCCTTCTGGCGTGATATAGTGCCCCAGAATTTTGATGTCCTGTTGCGCAAAGTGGCATTTCTTAGAATTAATTTTGACACTATTCTTACATAATCTCTCCATTACTTTGCTAATGTTATGCAGATGTTCCTCAAATGTGTGGCCTATGATGAAAATATCATCTATATAGGCTACCGTCATATTCCAATGTAGTGGCCCGAGCATGATATCTACAAAGTTATGAAAGTAGTTAGGGCTTGTGGCCAACCCCATAGGCATACGAACATACTCGTATAAGCCTACACCATCCATGTTTAAGCGAGTTTTTCCCTGTCTTGCTCCCTTACTGGGATTGAATAGAATACTCTAAACATGTCAATTAATGAAATGTATTTGGAATATTGAAGTGTATATATTATACCTTTGGTTGTGGGGATGGGGTATTGTACCTTCTTTATTTGTTGGTTAAGGAGCCGAAAGTCCGGTATAAATCTTATGCCTCCTTGGTGTTTTTTATAACTAGGCTCGGTGCAGCATAAGGGGATTTGGAAAGCGTGATTTTCTAGTAGTTATTTTAGTTACTTTTTGTGTAGGGGTAGGTTATTGTTTATACTGCCAAGTATATTGTTATCATGGGGGTTGTCCATTGACTCTATTTTGTTGATGTAATATTCAATGAAATTGTTTGTATCACAGTATACTCTGTTAGTATTTATTGCTATTTCAATTGCATTCTTATTATGGTAAGAATATACGTACTTAACATCTTTGATTAATATCGGTACAATGTCATTCTTCTTTATAAAATCGACTCCCAATATTACGTCTATTTTCAAATCATCAATTAAAAAGGAAATCCTGATTGTAATTGTACTCAACTATATTAATATATAAATTAATTTTATATTTAGGTATGTTGATATCTGTAGACCCACTAGTGTGAACTATTCAGTAATGGGTTGCCTCTTATGATTATGTATGACTGTTGTTGCTATATATGATCGCGAGCCACCCATATCAAGCAACACGTTGCCAGTTAGTGGGACTTGTTTGTTTTTAGAATGTGACACAGTACTGTGGCTCAGTTCCTGTTTTTGCTTTTCATCATTGCTACTGTTTTCCATGTTTATGTTTGTAGTGTCATATTATATGTTATTACTTACTACCTTAGGGATGCGTATGTTTACTGCTGCCATTCCAAAACATCTTCTAAATTTCTTAAACCATTCATTGGCTCGGTGACCCTGATACATGCAGAGAGTACACGTCATGGCCGCCAACAACCATGGTCAGATGAAGGCCGCATGTACGCTGACATCACGGCTGGCTTGTGCATTCCCTGGCCCCGACCTCAGCTTGCATCGCCACTTCCTTGATGTCTACCATATCGAATTTCACGGGCGCCGTGTTATGTTGGCGTGAAGCTGTGTCCTTTTGTGAGGTGTCGGAAATACCCTTGTTTTCTCGTGACCTGCATTTAGTTTCTTTAAATGTAATGCCTGATGACCTGATTTCTTTGTTGTCACATTTGGGAAACTTCTGTGTAATTTGAATTTTGTTTTCATGTGGAAGATAAAAGTTTCTGATCGTGAATTGAACATGGCAATATCCGCATATGAGCACGGTGGTATTCTCTTGCTAAATAGCGCCTCGCAGGCATTAATTGAAGGTCTCACTTTTACTTCTGGTTGAACATTTACTTTACCTCTCTTTATTTTGTTTCATGTACTTATTCTTTTTGGCCGTGGTTATAACTATACAATTTTTATTAGCATGATGGGAGGGTGTGTTTTCGTCTTTACGCGATTCTTTCTTGTTTTTTCTTACGTCACTTAAGGACTTTGCCTGACTTCCGTGTGTTACCCTTAAGTGGTCTGCCTGACTGGTTTTGATGTATGGGAACTTTTGTTTGTATTGTGGGTTTATGTAATGTTCCCTGTACTGTGTCTTGTGAGAATTGGAGTATTGTTCTGCCATGATGTATATTGGTGTGATTCTGTGGGTGGCGTGTTTGTGGTGTTGGTGAAGTCTGTTTGCATGTGTTTTGCCATCATTTCGCTGTAGCATGTTGGTGTCGTGTTCTGAACGTATCAGTTGCTGTATCTCTAATCGTAACCACGATATTTCATCTTAAAAATTGGCTTGTTCTGTGTATTTGGCTTGTTCACACCTTAAAATTCCCAATTCAATGTTTTGAATGTTTTGTGTCAGTTGCTCGAGTGTATCGTTCTGGAGAGGTATAAGTCTTTCTGCTACTGTGGGCAACAAAGATTTCCATATTATTTTCACAAAATTGGCCTCTGGTAGTTGTGGGTCGCCTTTATCTTTGTAGAAAGTAAGGTTTTCTACATGTGCCAGGCAGTTTTCATTATGTTTTTGAGTTTTGGCGTGTAAGAGTTGTTTGTATTTCTCTGTGTAGTCAATGGGAGTGAATATTATTCTTAATTTATTTTCAATCTGTTGCCATGTGATCTCCTGTCGTATGTTAAAGTATGTGTTCTCATAGACTCATTTGGCTGTGCCTTGTAAATATAATTTCTAATGTCTATTCCAAAAACTGTGTGTACTCTGCATATGCAACTAAATCATCAGTTGTCAGAGATAGCTGCCACTGTCTTTTAGAATCATTGTCACGCTTGTCTGTCACCAGGAAAACAAGCAACGAGTTCCAGTGTTCTACTGATTGTCCAAGAATCTTGAGTAGTCTAGTACATGTAACCACATTATCCAACAGCCTATGAAACATTGTAACATGTTCAGACAGTACAGTTAGCTATGTAAACAACTGTCTAAGTTTCCAATCAACCAATTCACGTTTGATTTTATAAATGGAATTCAAAATTGCTCATGTCTCACTGTAATTTGTACTACTAATTGGTATTTATTTTAGAAGTGCTTCTGCATCACTTCGAAGTAATCCCTTTTAAGTACTGCAACTTTTGTGTCCCAGATAATGTTTTGTTGTTGTGGACGACTGCTTCAAATAATTCTTTAAATGTGATCCATTCTTTAAGATTCCCACATAACACTGGTAACTGCAGTTTTGGTAACCTAACCTTACTACTCCCATAACTTTTTCCTTCGTTATTTTCACCCCTTCCCGCCCCTAGTTCTACTAATTTTAAGAGCATTGTTGCTAACCTTTCTTGCACTTCACCTAACTCTTCCTCATTAGTACTGTAGTATTCCTCTTCCTTTGCTTCAATGTGTATGTCCATCAACAGTTTATCAATTTTGGTCATTTTAAACTCAGTAAGTCTATGCACTGTAATTGCACACATACCCATTAACATTTCCACTAATAAGTGCTGAATTGATGTAAAAACGTAAGTTGGCTGAGCTAGATGATATGTCTTGGGCCAATGGTGTGGAGGTGGTTGTTGCAGGCTCTGGAGGAGGCGCACGAGGAGAAACTGTCGATCCGGGCACAGTTTGAGCAGGACTTCGAGAAACTGCGCACAGTGAACACAGACCGGGAGCAGCAGTTGCTGGATGACTTCGAGTGGAAGCTGCGTGAGGTAGAGCAGGCGTGCAAGCGAAGACTGGAGGAGAAGGACAAGGCGACCGAGGAGAGGGTGCGGCAGCTCAGGAAGGAGCTCGATGACGAGGGAAAGGTCAAGTCGGAGCAAGACCAAGCCTCACAGGTCAGCCATTGTCCTGCTTTGCTAGCAATATCTGTATACAGAATGTCAAACCTGATAACCACTTTACATAATGCTCTACTTAATTCTCTACCTGTGTAAGTACTTAAAGCTACAATGGAGAATGTTTGATACTGGAAATTATGTGGCAAACATATGATCTTACATACATACAATCACAGTTATAGTCCACTCACTGTTTCTTCGGCTTTTTTTGAATCAAACCTGAGAAAAATCTTACCATGTATGATGTGCTTGGTTGTTTCCTAAATACTCAGTGTATCACAAGAGTTTTATACTTGTGTTCATTAAAGTTACTTTTTTTTCTGTTAAATTGAAATGTTATTAATATTTTATCTATAAATTATATTGCTTCATTTATAAATAATTTGAATAAAAACAGTGAGAAAACATGTGTGTTGGTAACACCTAGTGTGAAATTGTTCTTATACAAACTACTGTTACAACAGAGTGCGCAGGAATACGGTGCGTTGTCCCTCTGGCGTAATCTTCCAGACTTAGTTACGCTTCGTTTGCACGAGGCGGAGGAATATCCTGGAATTAGAACATTAACAGGGCTTCAGAAAAGGCTGAAGATACCATGAATCAACTATAACCTAAAATTCTCCTCTTCAGATTTATAAATCTGTTAATAATCAGACAAAGAACATGTTGAGAATATTATTTGGTGAATGACATACATGTGAATTGCCTCAAATGTATGTGTAGTATTGAGAGATTTGTCTCAGAGAGTTTAATTCATTTGTTTTTTGTAAGAATGATACACAATAATATTTGCATATGGACACCATACATTTACCTTACTCAGGCACTCTGGTAGACGCTGGAAATCTGGAATTTTCCCACAAGAAATACTCATGCACATGGCACTGAATAACAAACTACTGTGAAATGAAAAACATAAGTAGGATAAGATATTTCAATAATACCGAAAATTAACCAGAAAATAACGATTCACAATTTAATTAAACTCATTGCAAATAAACTTTAACAATAATAAAAATTAATTAACTTTTGAGGTTAGGTCAAATGTGATAAAATTATTACTGTAACTGCAAGTAGAATTACTGTAGCATATAATATACCACAGTAGTAGGGTTTGGTTCTTTGATGAGTAAGGGGATTGTGGATCGGATTCGGAGCTGGGGGAGCCACCATGTTGTGACGTCATCCGACTGCCACCTTTTCCCCCTTTTAACCCTCAAAATATCCCTTTCCCCTCAAAACCAACTAAAATACCCTAAAAATGTCCCCTTTTCGCCAAAAATGCCCCTTTCATCCTTTTAGCAAAAAAAAAAAAAAAAAAAAAAGGATCACCAGAAATTTCACGTTTCTCCCACAGCAGGCGAGGTGGATCAGTGACTCCGAGCCAGAAGAGCATGACCTATGACCTTGACCAATGACATTGAAAATGAAAAAATCCAAAAAATACAATTTTTTTAATTCCAAAGAACCCCTAATTTCGCCCAATTTAAATGATTTGAGGGTGCTTCTCTAGGCCTGACAGCGCAAAGACTGTCATATTGGTTTTATAGACAATTGATACAAGAGTCCAGGATTGGAGTCAAACCTAACCATCAGTCATCTTGCATCCATATTGCATGCAGACGATCTTTGATCTTGACACATTTGACCTTGACCTTGACCTTAAAATTCTAAAAATATAAAAAATGTATGATTAAAATGTATTAAAAATTACTAAAAATATATTGTCAAAAATAGTTGAAAAATTATTTTAAAAACTTAAATTTCGTGAGGATCCCCCGCACCTCCCCTCACCCAACAAATTAAGTCGGGTGGCCTCTACCCCCTGGCCCATTCCCGATCTTGATAGGCGACTGCCATCTTGGTAGGCATCGCCCATCCGCCATATTAGATGCAGACTACCTCGACTTTGACCCCATGACCTTGACAACAAAAAACCCAAGCAAAAATACATAAAGCTCAACAAGCATGTTACATTACAGACTACCACCGCCATTTTAGCTGCAGACTACCCATACCTTGACCCTATGACCCTGAATAACCTTGAATACCAAAAACCCCAAAAAATCCACACAAGTCAGTAAGCATAATACATAACAGACTACTACCGCCATATTAGATGCATACGACCCTGACCTTGACCCCATGTCCTTAAATTACCTTGAAAAAACTTGAGAAAAAAGGCATAAAAGTCTACAAGCATAGTACGATACAGACTTACTACTGCCATATTATATGCATACGACCCTGGCCTTAACACTATGACCTTGAATGACCATGAAAAAAACTCGAGAAAAAAGGCATAAAAGTTAACAAGCATCGTATGTTCTAGACTACTACCACCATATTAGATGCAGGTGACCTTGACATTGTATGTTTATGTGTATAAACCAGGTCCATCATACTAATAGCAGCCACATGCATGAGTATGTTATAATCATGGTATTAATCAGCATTTTATAGGCTTAATTGGCATTAATTTAAATGTCTATACTATTTCAATACTGCCGGACCCTGGAGACATGGAATGTACAAGGACAGCTAAGGCGGTAATCATTCATGCCCTGTTTGGTCGAACGAGTATTTGGGTTTTCTCAAAGTGCTCCCATTTTTTACTTATACATTTTACGGGGTTAATTCTTTCGTGGGCACAAGCTGGACTCTTCTCTGCTAAAATAACGACATTTATATATAAAACATGACATTTGATGTGTTGACTCCGTGAGGTAAACATCGATTTGGAAGCGCTCTCTTGGTATACCACAAAGATGAATTGCGAGAACGATGGTCCGCTTGTGACCTCAACGGTCGTGGAGCCGTGACCCGCAACAACGCCAACTGGCTACTGTCAGTGTAGATTCTGATATCGAGTTTTCACCTATGGTCAAAATGCTCGACGACATGAAAGAACGACCTGTACGTAGAGACCTCTTTGCGCGATGAAGCATTACGCCAATGATCACGTGCAGCTTTTGCAATATGATACAATGAAGGAAGATAGTAAGATCTGCAATGGTTAGTCTACTGGGAGCCGGCAAGTGATGCAATCAATACCTCCTGCTACTTCGATGGGTACTGTTTCCGCAGACGATTATGACGAGACAGTTAATGCCAAAGACGAAATGAGTGCAGTACAGTCGGTTCGTGCAGAACGTACACTTGCAAGATGTTCGCATGAAGTCGAGGGTCTTAAAGATAAACGACCATTAGCTCTAAATACTGATGAACATACAACTTCTGCTGCAAAGAAAATTAACTTGATATTGAGGATGAAGCAGGAAGAGAAGACGATCATGTACATGACATTGATGATGACTATGATGACAGCCAAAGTGTTGAAGACGTCTTTATTCCCTGAGCGGTCCCACACATTTCCCCTACGAGTTACCTTCGACAAGTGATGCGGAGAAGGCAAAGACGCCAAGTGCACTGACGATATGTTTACCGAACATCCCAGCAAACTTGTAGACAGATTTAAATATTTGCTCGATAAGCAACATCGTGAGGATTACTTGACCATGACAGAGGTGGTTTCGAGCATAAGAGAACTTAATGATCGGGGTTATAAGACTCCTATAATTGTGCGTGCACAGTTGAGTCTCCGTCGAAAACGTTATTAAAATGTATTTAAACGTTCATTACGTCACTTCCATAATCGTTAAACTAAGATACACGCATGAAGCTCTGGATTACGTGAAACTCATCGTGATTTTCGCAACACTGATACATAAAAACTGCGACTACAGTTAGACCTCATATCTGAACGGCCATGTTTTCTTTTACGCAGTTCATAACATAGTATAGCGTCTTTTTTATCACACGTAATTGCAAAACACTTAGTCTCTCTGAAAGTTTTTACTCTTACCGTTTTCTTCATTGTTAACATTTATTCATTTAGCACAACCTTTGGTAATACCAGATAACTGTTTATACTAGGATAGTGTTAGTGAACGATTACTAACCTTATTCTTATCACGATAAAATGTTTATCTGGATCGTGATCAGTTCACCTAAGGTTTATGCTGTTCTTGTTTTCCAATCATCTACTAAACTTTAGCAGCAAAAATAATTAATCATATGATATATATATATATATATATATACAACAACTACACAAATAAAAAAAAAATTAAAGACCAAAAATATTAATGGTGGTATCGAACTACCTTTGTTTACAATGTTGTTCTAGTCTTCTGGCTTACTTATTATCTTCTTCTGTCGGTTGTCGACTAAACAATCACTATAGGAAAATTGTGAGAGTCTTTTGATAACCCTCGAAATCCCTATACAACAAGTCAAATTTAATAAGACTTCAATGTTGAATTATCTCAAAGAGACTTCAAGAACTATACTTCGAACAACACTACATTCTACATTATCACGAAGAAAATTCAAACATGCACTACACAATACAAAAATACATAATGATAATATTAGTGAAATTTGTGTGAAATCAAAGTATTAATAAGAGAAGAATTCAATAAGCTGTGAAATAGTGTTTACGTCTTTTGAAGAAATCTCGATGCAACAACAACAAAAATAATTAAGTCCCTTGTTCCAAATAAAGAATATCCTCTTACTTATTATCGTCATAAATAAATATTATTGGATTAACCTTGTTCGATGTAAGTCACGGCAGGTGAGTGGCAATATAATGCTGCACTCTTTATCAATAGGAGATAGGCTGTGCATGTAACCTTTCCCTTTCCTCGAAAAAATCATTCTAAACTCTGGTAACCTTTTCAAAGTGATACACTCTTCAGTAGGCTAACAGATTAATAACTTAACGTATGTGACGTTGACGTTTTCTGTTTACTTCGATTCAGCTTGTACAGTCATCAGGAAGTATAGTCTACAGCGGTGTTCTAGGGACATACCAGGCTCATTAATTCACATAATGGTGCTAAACTGCGAAACACGACGTAATAGGGTGTAGGGGTAAATACACATCCCACACAAAATCAATAATCATATCTGGCACTAACTTCAGAGGAAAAATAACTACATAAATACATCAACTACGTCGTCCTTACTATACACAGTAAACATTATACATAGGCTTTAAGCAATAAACATTTTATCCCTTTCTTTCCATCCGTAACTCCTCATATGTGGCGTGTTATTTCTTCTCGAAGCGCTAAACTGCACATCACATAGGTTATACAAATAAATGTTCTTAAAATCAAATTTCAACTTCCGAAGTTTTGTGCTGTTCGAGTTGTGTTATATTAAACCTTCCTATATTTTCCCCATCCATTGTCAACAAACTGTAACAATTTTCCTTAATCACTTTAGTGTTGTCGCTTTATAAGGGTCTTTAAAAAGTAAGAATAGTTTACGTGTTACATGTTCAGCTGCGGAGCTTAGATGGCTAGTTCGCTTTAACTCTAGGTATCCTATCTTGAACTTATTAATGTGAGAGAGCCTGTGTTGCCTCCTGCGCGACTTAGCGGAGTCAAATAACTCCTTTCTTACCAATTCAAGTTAAACCTCCTGCGTTACTGCCGTATTACTTTCTTCAAGAGCTGTTTCAGCTGGATTTAATTTGTCCAATATATCACTCGCGATAGACTATAGGTTAACTTGCTAGACGAAAGGTTGACTGTAGTTTGCCCGTTATGTGTATTAGGTAACCACTGTTGCTGGGTGTTTAAATGCGGCTTAAAACTTGGTGCGTCAGGATTTGATTGTTCAGAATATGACATATATATTCCCGGTGGTTGAAACCCATTAGGAAGGTTTTGCATGCGAGAACCGATACTCACTTGGTATCGTCCGCGAAGTATTTTGTCTTTGCAATTCTCTTTTTTTTCGTTCTCTGGCTGTACAAGAGGTAACCATTGCAACTGTGTACCTGTTTGACTTACATTAGTAACACGGGGATCTAAAGGAATCTCTCGAGCTTGTTGTTTCTGTTACGGTACCAATTACCTGCATTACAACTTGAGCTATTATTTACATAACCTCTCCGGTTCCATATTTGTAGGTACGAACCTCCACTTCTGCAAAAAGAATTTCCTAGCTACCTGTTTCCTTGCCAGCGAAATGCATTTCCACGAAAATTCCTTTCTCCTTGGTGCTTTCTCCTTATTGCCAGCATGTGGTGGGTTGTTACTGTCTTGTTGATTATATGGTGGACACATAGGCGGTTTATGTGTTTGTATGTTCCGATCTATTTACCTCTCTCGAACTGTTGGTAGTACGGGCTTGCCTTTCTAGTTGGTCTGCTCGTAGCAAGGGATACCGAAATTCCGACAAATCGTTATGTACGTTGCCAGTGAACTGTCTCTGGTAGGTTATAGGCAATTGTGAGATTACTAGGTCTGTAAACTCTTCGTCACTCATGGGAGATGCAAGGTGTCTAATGCGTCCATACTCCTCACAAAGATTGTCCTCTATGGTTTTCTCTTTGCGAGGGTCCCAGTGATCTTGAGCTAATTGGGAACGGATGTGTGGCTGTATCTTTATGCTCTAAAACTGTTTTAAGAAAAGTTCCTGAAACTCGGAGAAAGTAGAAATTCTGTCCATAGCTACTTCCCACCAAAAATAAGCTGTGGAATTTAAGCTCATACTCATACACCTCAATATGTGCGCATCATTAAATGTGAAAAGTCTGGCATACTACTCCGTTTTTCTTAAATATGTTATTGGGTTTTCGTTCTCTTTACCTGTAAATTTTGGCAGACCCTCCGAACATTGTTTGGCGGGGTGATACAATAAAGCTGCTGTAGGAAAACAATTACTTATCGGGCTTGGTTTTGGGTGAAAGCTGTGTTTAATTTCAATCTAGTAGATACATCGAAAAATCCAAATTCCGAGTGGGCAAAGTCACGGGCTACAGATTTATTTTCTATCTTCTAAATGCCAACATCTATAGTTAACTGATACTCTCAAAGAGTTCCAAGAATCCTTGGTTTAGATGAGATATGTGTAAACCGAAGTCTCCTGTGGTTATTGACCACATGTCCTTGAGAGAATATTTGCTTACTCTGTTTCTAAACATCTGTAGCTCGCGGGCATGCACATAAGACATGAAACCGATATAACCATCCAGTGGGGAACGTTGTTCAGAACTAAAAAGTTTTGAAATACATATGAGTAGTATGAGTAGGGGTTTAATTTCACCTAGGGTTAATTGATTGATTACCGATTTGATTGATTTGATTAATCCTCAATCCGATATTAATCTGATCGAGTTTAAATCGCATTAAGGATTAAACGGATATTAATACGATAAAATGTGATCAAAGTTCTGGCATAAAATTTGTTTGATCAAATTTCTTTGATGTGATTTTCTTGTGTATAGTTTGGTGCAATAGTGTACTAAGGGTCTTATTTGTATTTATTTTTGGGAGAGAGGCATGGTAGGTCCTCCCCCTTTGAGCTCTGGCATTGTATGAGGTGGTCGTGTGTTGGGGAAGATGTCTATAAAGATGAGCGATGTTCACCCTCTGAGTTCTAGCATTGTACTGAGGTGGGGCTGTGTTGGGGAAGGGGTATATAAAAAGGTATTGTGTTTTGTCTTAATTTTTAGAGTATTTCGTCTGACAGGAGACTGAGAGATGTGCAGCGCTATCGGCAGTTAATAGCAGAGTTCGGAAAGGCATATTTAATGAAATTATTATGTAATGAAAATCAATTAAATGAAAAGAGAGATGAATACATATACAGTGTGATTTTACTAGCATGTCCTGCATGGTAGCAATACCATTTACGACAGACTAAATGATAACAACTATGTGAATCTCCAGGTGTCATAAAAAATTAAGTAACGAGTTGTACCTACAACAAAGGCAAAATGTCCTAGCAATATATAAAATGCATTACTTTAATTAAACATCACACTAAAAGTGGGTTTGAAATCACGTAGGAATTTGTACAAGCACCTCTCCCAAAACATGTCCATCTGGCTGTGAGGTCAGTGAAGCAATCCCTTGAAATAATGTGAAAAACTCGGAAATTAACTAAAAGATAGTTGAATGCGATTTACATGACAAAATAAATGAAAACACATAGCAATATATGAATTACAATACTTGAATTTAAAAAAACACTTAATGAAATCGTCCAAGCAGGAGAAACACGTTTGATCAGTGAAGCAGTGACTAGATACGTGCATCACAGTTGTTAGGCGACTGAGTTGAAATTACGGGAAAGAGAGGTGAATGTGATTTACATCCAATTACGAAACGACTGTTTCCAAATAAATGAATCAGCAGGTGTTACTCACGAGAGAAATGAAAAAAATGAAATTTTGTAACATGACAAAAGTATGAGGAATGGACCAGAATATAAATATATATTTCAAACAGCAGAATGGAAAACTTCCTGCTCTCATAAATAAATGAAGTGTTTAATCACTAAACGAATTAATAGAAAAAAGATTTCCACATCAAAATGAAAACTCGTTTACCACCCATGTGAACTCCTGCATAGATGGAATTACATTTATTAAGCAAAACCAATCAAATATTAACATAGGAGTGGGACATCTCAATGCAAAATGCACATACAACTTTTCACAATATGTAACGATAGCATGGGCAAACTAGTACTACGAAAATCTTACCCAGATTTTAAACACAAGTTCCACTCCCCTGGGAAAATTAAATTTCAATATTTGTAAGAATAATTCGATTTTTAATACAATTTCTGTCGAAGCATAGGGAGACTCAGATCATGTGAAGAAGTGCTTAATCCTAGAAAGCTTATTTAAAAATAAATAAATATAGGAACAATTTGAGTCCAGACACTTTGTCGAAGAAAACATGATGAAATCAATAATATGTTACATTTAAAACATAATACCCTAGATGTACTACTTAAGCCGAATAAAGTTAATACAAATCCCGTTAAGTCTGGGATATTCACCACACTCATTAACTCAACCGTACTTGAAAATCATATTCACTCTCTAAGAACATCAGAAACATACTTGACACGATAAATGCTTATAAATTGACTAAAAATAACTGACACACTATAGCGATCTGGTCTTAACACACAAATAAATAATTATATTAAAACTTATAAAAATATTACTCACTGTTGTTTACAAATAATGTGAACGAGATCTGAACTACGGGGCACATATTATTCGAAGAAAGCGAGATGCGAAGTCCCCTGTAGGCTATATTGAAACCCCAGGTATGCAGACATCTTAAGCCTCGATCATGACATGAGTCCCCACCAAGTATCATCCCGAGTGGTGAAGAGGGATGATCAGTGGTGCATGTGCAGAGAGTGATGTGTCTAGGACGAGATTCAAACACAAACTCGAAAATGGCACAGGGCAGGGAAAATCAATTAGAAGTTCCTGCTGGGAGTGCCAATAACATTTGAAGGTGACAGGCCGAAGCAGTGGAAATTAGAAATGTAATGATGATGCATGAGACTGCAGTGGGGTGCAGTTGACAGTGGGATACCAGAGGCTGCCACCCCGTACCCCTCCCCCTCGTACCCTTGACCCCTATGTGTTTTTGGGTATGCACCCCCTTAACCCCCAGCCCAGGACGCGTTTTCGGCTAGCTAGAGGACTGCCTGCAACTGCTAGGTAGCCCACCAGCCCAAAATGCGTCTTTATCCAGATCAAGGGCTAGTTGCTTTCCTGACTACCTCTGCTCGGACAGCTAATTGTGTCTTCTTCCGAATGTGTTAACCTTTTGCAAAACTGCTCTCTACCCACGAATTTAAAGTGGACCTGCCTAGCTGCCTCATTCCTCTGCGTTCTCCAAGGTGATAATTTCTCTTGGCCGTTGACCTGCCTTGCTGTGAGAACGAAATAGCTATTCTACACCTTTCCTCTGAGTTGCCAGGCTTGAAGCAGGTCAGAAGCCTTCAAGCCTTTGTGCGAGGGGATGTTTGAAAAATTCTCACATTTCACGTCTCAAGTGTTGGAAATTTATTTCCATCTAATAATTATTTAACTATTTTTAATGAAAAATGATCCCCTTAACATTAAGAGCTATGTTAAATAGATAGGTAATATCTGTAGATATGTAAATGTTTTTACGGAATTGCAATTGATCGATTCCGATTAACTTTCGCTAATGTAATAAATGATTTTTTAACACATCTTCTAATGAAACTTATCAATTCCCACATTGTGTAGCATACCAAAAAAACCGAAATATTTTACAAAAATACCTTAGATGAAATTTTCAGAAAATTAATGTAATTTCTTCCAATGTTATTATTAGCATATCTAATGCTATGAAGCAAATTAAAGTAAAACAGCAGAACAAAAACCCTGCAGGAGGAATGTTTAAGGAAAACTAGATTAAAATTTTGTTAGGAACATCCAATGAACACCAACTTAGGTTTTCTCCTATCTCACTTGTCCTCCCCTCGCTCTTCAACCTTGAATCCGACCATTAATGCAGGGTCAATAATCCCTTGCCTTTGTCATACACATTATTTGCAAAAAAAACATTGCTCTTTCTCCACAGACTTCTTTCTAGAAAAATAATCTAACTGAAGAAATAAATTACCTTGGAAAACTATACATTTATCCTCATTAAAAGGAATAATCACATTTTAAATGTTTTTGTTTGAACTTAAACAATTTTCCAAGGAATATAATACTAAAAGAAAACAAATAGAATGGATTACTGCTCGAATGTTAATCCAATGAAATGATGATCCAATCAACAAGCGGATTGATTGCACAATAATCAGTATATCCAAACCCCATTGATATTGATAGGTTTATTAAATAAATTAACACATCAAATATTATTTAAAATATTTTTATTTTGTATCATAATTATATAAATAATGTGTTACAATCTTTTAAGATATTTATTATTGATCCACGAGTTGTGAGCTTTTGAGAAACCCCTTCATAGTATCAAGGACAGATCTTTTTTCCATTTAATGATTTTGTCAATCAAATATTAATTTGGAGACCAACTTTTTACAATTTGTGTTCATAAAATCCGCCTTTTATAGGCTCGAGGTAATACACTCTGGGAAATGATTGTTTAACTGAAATAATTTTTAATATGGTATCCCATAAGACCAATTAACCGTAAATTTTTTCTCAATGACACCTTTCTGCTTCGAGATTTATATAGTCACCTACATTGAACTTTGGCTTCATCTGATAGGATATTTTCCCATTATTTTATATGCTTTTCATCAAAGTATTGTCCTTAACCTTTGCAGGAGCCATTTTGATAGTTCATGCTATCTGGAGTTATAAAATTAAAGTATTTCAGGTAAATATCCACCCATTTGTAAGTCCCTTTCGGTGTGAAATGCTTCTATATTAACTGCTTAATCGATTTGTTGTATCATTCCACAACACTGGCTTTAAGGTCTGAATATGTTGTGTAGTGATTAATACCATAATCTTTTATTAGTTTCTGGAGTGATGCAGATAAAAATTCTGTTCCTGTGTCAGTTTGGAGCAAATTTGGAATTTTTTCTTGCAAAACGATCTACATTGCATTGCTGACCTGTTTCACAGTTTTGTTTTTCAAAGGTTTACCCCAACCATATTGGCAATAAACATCTATGATTGTTAAAATATATTTGTAACCCTTATTGTATTTGGACAGAATTGTCATTTCACACAAATCAGCTTGAAAAAAGATCATTTAAACCCTTAGTAATAACTCTTCTTCTAGGATATCTTATCCTGGCTAAAGCGTGAAGTTCTTGAGCAATATTTCTAAACTGCTTTGGTAATATGACCATCTTGTTTCAACTTCTGAATAAAAGAAACAATTTCATTTGTATCTGAATTATTCCCATATTCTCTCGAAGTGATGAGAAATTTTGATCTATCAACCAATGCATTAGGATTATTCCAATATACAGGTGAAAACTGATCACCAATTTCATATTTATATATTCCACTTCTGACAATATCATCTATTAGATGTAGTATCGGATCGTTTTCATCTCCTAAATGGTTATTTAGGTTCGTACAACGAAGAAGTTCTTTGTATTTCACCAAATCGGTGTCGGAATATCCATTTGGAATGTTTTCAAATATTAATTCAAACAATTCTTCACTCACATCAGTTATGACGTCACCTATTTTAATTATATTGTCAGACAAAAATGTAATTATATAATCTCTCAGAAAGCATGTATTTCCATTTCGATATACACCAATTGTCGTATCACGTGTAGGTGAAGTATGTTTTAAGCTAAATAATGACACGTTAAATAAGAAAGGGGTTGCTTTTTATTTTTCTTGAAATGTTCTCCCAACTTAATTTCTAAATGTGTTTCATTATGCATATTGATCACAGAATGTATGGCATTCATTCTACTCATAACAGGTTTAAATGTTTCTTCATTTAAAACATTCTGTTCAGTATGGGTTCATGTGGCTTGTAAATATTTCTCCTTCACAGCATATATAACGTCATATAATTCCAAAGCAGAGGCATACATGTTTGATTATATTACATTAAATATGGCTATTTATATATGAATTAAGTTTGCTACTTTAATAACTGCTACACTAGATAGATTAGTTTGTGCTTTTTCAATATTATCGACTTTACTTAAAACATATCTAATTTAGCTATAGTTTTAACTCTCAAATCATTAATAAAATAATTTGTTCATGTTTCCGAATCATTATTTTGTTTTCTCTTAGATCTGTTTGCATAACTAAACTGTAGTTTTTATTAATCAATTCATCACTTATATATCATTATTTTTTTCCATTTGTGTTTCCAGTTGTTTTGTAATAGTAGTGCTTACCACCTCATTAATTACAACTCTTAAATTAACTTGCATTTCTGCAAGTTGTGTTGTAAATTTATCTTTGTCATATCTTTGTCTAATCATTACTATTATTGGTTAAAATGTTTGCAATTACACTCATGTTTTTGTAAACACTATCATTCCCATCAACTAAGATTATTAATTTCCATACCCACATTATGTAATATATATCCATTCAATCACGCATAATCACCAGAAAACCGTATTTCTTTTTCCAACAATAAAAACAGATATCTTTGAACTTTGTAAATGTTATATCGCCTAAAACATGGTCATTGTAAATATGTTGCAGGTTCATATTATCAATTTTAAACACAATGATCATATTTTCATTATCGTGGAAATTATGTTTTGGAATATGTGTATAACCTTGTGATAGATAAAAAACAATCAATGTTTGAATGTCGACCAAAACTAAAATATTGCTGTATTTCACCCTGGAGTTCGCACCAAACATTGTCAAAAATAAATACGTAGTGGGGTAATGCTCATTTGGAGGCACAATATCTTCTTTATTTGTAAAAGGAAAATGTCACATTCCTTGAATTAATGATAAAATAGTCGCTAATTGTTGATATTTCTCTTGAATTGTTTTAGAAAACACATATACATTTTCAAATTTTAGACCATTAGGATGTTCCAACAACGATATTATAACACATGTTTTTCCACATGAAGAAGGATCATTTAATATACAACATATATTTGATTTTAGAAGAACACCATGTTTCTGTACAATTACATTTTCTTTTGTATTTGCAATTACCGGAAGATGTACATTTTGTTATATAACCTTCATTTATACAGTATTACATAATGCAATGTGCTAATGTAAATCTATAATTGTGGGTCTAATTATAGGTTGCATTCAGTTGAAAATAATGGCTCGTTTTATACGTAATAAAAATTACAAGGAGTATTGAATACATTGATGAATAAATTACCATTTTAATTGCATTTACCAAAATATAAGTATTGTTGACCTGGTACTAAACTTGCTAAATGTCTGGTACGGAACTATCAAGGAATAAACTCTCTGGATAACACTTGTAAAAAACATGACATAGTTTATGATCGGACAAACAAGTTGAAATAAAGACATATAATAGATACTATTCGAGCAGATAAAGCAGCAAATATAAGGAAGAAACCATCTACATCGACAGGTGAAAAGCTAGGTGCCTGGGTTGTTCATGAAGTCATGTGAGCAAAGGTTAAAAACAGTATGGGTTAAAAATGTAAAACAAAATGAAAAACAAAGAAAGGAGAAATAATTCCATTATTATTTCGAACATTAACCCCTCTTGGTTCGATCTTCGGAGGAGTCTAGGCAATCTGTAAAGCAGTTAAATCAAAGGGTAAAGGAATGTATTTGAAACTCTATAAAGTTGGACAAGGATGAAAAATCTCCAAACTCGGAAAAAAAATGCAGAAAATCCAAAATAGTCTTCCAAAATTTGTATTGACAAACAATGTGATATTACTGTATTTGCAAAGAAACTGGATATTCTTTATTTCCGAGGTGTGTATATGACAGACAATTTAGCAAAGAAACCATATAACAGTGAATGCATGATTGTTAATTTAGATTCGAAACAAAAGCAAGGAACACATTTGGTAGCATTAATTAAAAACATAAATCAATCATTGTTTTATGACAGTTTTGGTGATTTACATCCTCAATTGAATTATGTAATTATTTAAAAAACACTGAATTAAGGTATAATTACCAAACAGAACAATTACTAAATACAATCAATTGAGGCCATTTATGTTTATTTTATATATATATATATATATATATGATATATAAGTAAGTGTAATTTTAAGCATATTAGTAATATGTCAATAAAGTTGATATTAAGTGGCAATTCATCGCAATTTCATGCTGTATATTTCCTTGCATTGGAGTTAGATGGAGAATGGCAAAAATGTCTTTAATCGAATTCGTTACTTACAACAGCATACTAAATAGTGATATGCACAACCAATCATTTATTGTTAACAATGGCGAAAAAACCTACAAGATTGTGATATCGATAGAATTTTATTATTTGGATAACATAGAAACATTTATTAAAGTGACATTACGTAAAGAGATGCATTTATAATTATGTGGAAATCACAATACGTTGACTAGTGCGATGTACAGTAATGCCGATATCAATTTCTCATAAAACAATTCAATTGCAAATATGTTAGGATATGAACAGAGAGTGTATCCCACTAATGAATTACACAAATCATCAAAACAGTTTAATATATTGTCAGTAGATGTACATCGTATAAATATTAATATTGTAGGCAGTTCATATTTGAATGGGAAACTGACAAATACACTATATGAATTCACGTGTGCAGTGGCTCCAGGATGTAAAATAATTGAAAAAACGAACACATTGATATATATATATTCCAATAGTAGTGAATTGTGTTGATGAAATAGTTGTTCAATTGTCAATCAAGACAGAAAAATTATTAATTTTAGAAACAAAAAATTACCATCTGTTTACATAAAAAAAAAGCTATATAAGCAGTTTACTTCCATGCACATTGCAATCATAATGGGTATAGTGTATAACACACAATATGGATGTAAAGTAGGCGGTTCTTTTAAGAAGTATGTCACTAAGGAACGTATTTTGAAGAAAGGAACTATAAAAAGATGTAAATGCAAGCATGAAACACTCACTTCAAATAAGATACCTGTGAAGTTAACATGAGGAAATGAATTGTTTTTAAAATAATTGAGATACACAGTTGATCGAATTGGAAGGCGACCTTAGTGTTAAAGAACCAATCAATTTTGAAGATGCAACCACAAATACTGAAAAACACGTGTATGAACCATTCCAAGTTGGTCCGTATACATTGCCATCGGAAATAAGGATTTCAATTTCACGATATTTACACAATACCATTCAAGTTTAAGGTTTAAAGGAACAATAAAAAAACAGTCGATGCAAGCAATCCAGTAACTACAAAAATATTTAGAAACAGAATACTACATTTAATCGATAGAATTTAATATTTGCTCAATGGAAAGGAAATCGATCAGACAAGAGATGTTGGAATTACTTACATGATAAAAAAACTATCACTTGCAAACTCTAAATGATCTTTATACAGGTCTGATTGCCTAACATGCCTTTGAATGCCATATATGATACAGCTAATAATGAGGAATATGTAGCATTTGAATTAAGCAGTGTTGAATGGGTGATACCATATATTGAAATTAACACACACGAGCCTGTCAAGTTTTAAAATATATCGAAAAAGGGAAGATTTTAGATATTGGATACAGATCATGGGGTCTGGAGTATTTTCCAACTCTACCAACTACACAAAAAAGTCATGTGGGGTGTGAAATCAAATTTTTTGTCTGAGAAGCCCCACTTTGGTGTCATATGTTTTCAATAAAACAGACAAAACTATTTAAATCTGGATCGATCATTATTCGATAATTTTGATATGAAACAATATTAAACTATATCCAAACAGACAAGCTTATCCCTATGTTGATTATAATACAAACTTTGATAGTGGGGAATTCCGTATTTGCTACAATATGTATATAAAGTTTCTAATAACACAATTTGCAATAGTGTAGTTGATTCACGAATTAAAATAATTGCAAACACACCCATTCCAGAAAATACACAAGCATTTGCTTTGATAATTCACCATAGATTAGCAAGTTGTAATGTAAGAGATAAGGTGGTCAAAATAATGAATTGAATTAGTAGACGACGAACCACAATTGCAACGAGATGTTTTACAATGTGCAGGGATTTCAATCGCCTGAAAATTCTTATCATTAATGAATTAGCCATTACTGATATGGAAGAACACACAAATGTATCCAGCTTCAAAGCACCTTTCGACTGGAAATATCTAACTCCAAAATACAAGAAAACTAATAGGTTGGTAACCAAACACCATAGCGGTTTACAATGGGAGAGTGGATATATGGAGTATGGGATTATTGAAGATATTTGCAAGCATTACTTAAATAATTTTAAATATATGTAGCTGGAGTTGAGAAAAAATGTATTTTCGAAAGTATGTGGAATGGGAAAGTAATAGATATTCAAAAAGAATACAATTGTCCATCGTTCAAACAATTACGTAAAACACATGGATCTAGATCAACATTCTTTTCTGCACAGGAAATATCTAAATTAATACTAACTTGGGCAACTATGTCTGACTGGGGTGAAACAGATTATGATGATTCTCCTCTTGAACACCTGTGGATATTATACAATTGATATGGCACTATTTGGGATGAGAGAACATTGTGGACTACTGAGTGAAATATAGTATAAAAAGTATTTGGTTGTATGTAATCCAGTAGTTCGTAAAAATTAATCAACAAGAGAATGAAATCACCTGTTCATGTATACAGAAATCAAAATGTAAATTAAATATTAGCAAGTTATTAGCACGATGGAGTAAACCATTTCGACGTTATTTTGGAAAGAAGTAATTGTTCTATATTTTAAAACATCCTATAGTAAAAAATGTGCTTAAATTTGTGAAACAACTGTGTTTGTATATATTTTGATTAATAAATATGTTTCAAAATGAGTGGTTCAGATACTTGAGTTACAAGTTTGATAAGTTCTTTGGACAACGAGAGTGCTCCTACACTGCAACCATTGCTATTGTCAATGCCCTCCTTAGGGCTAACACAATCGCCTCTGGCATCGAGCAACTGCAGCGCCACCTTTGGTGTCGACACTACCTACAGCGCTGCCTCCGACATCGAGACTACCTACAGCGATGCCTTCGACGTCGAGAACGACTGCAGCACCGCCTCCGGCATCAAGACCACCTACAGCGACACCTTCGATGTCAATAGCACATACAGCAGCATCGTCGAGACTACCTACAGCACCACCTCCAATTTCGAGACTACCTACAGCTTCAAGCTTGGAAGCTCTAAAGTTAACAACAACCATCAAATCAGGTGACCCACTTGTACAAAAACAAAATGAGTACTTGTCCATGAGTCCATTAGACTTAATGGATATACTCTTAAATAATGTCTGGGAAGATATGTATAATAACAATGACTTATTTCAAGAGTTAGAAGAATTTTTACTTTTCAATTTTGTATCTTTACCTGCTCCAAGTCTGGTGTCTCCTGAATTAATATCACCCAAATCAGTACAACATAAATTAATTTTCCCACCTCTTCCTTCGTTCATGGCTTAACCACAAGAAATAATATGTAATCCCATATTATCACCAATATCAGCCCCTTCACCTGGTTCTCTACCACCACCTCCTGTTGTTCCTGTAAAGAGATGCAAATTGAGTTTATCTCTTAACTCTAAACCGAAATTGTTGGGAAAATTCAAATTTAAAGTGTTTAAAATGATTTTTCAGTTGTATGATAAAGTAATGATATTATATATTTAAAAAAAATTGTAATGTCTTTTGGTGTAACATTATTTTATAATTTATCAGCTTAAAAGTTTTTCAGGCTTAATATGAAGTGAGTGTTTTTAAAGTGTCAATGATTTCTGATGTAATATGATGTGAATATTGTTCAGCTTAAAAGTTTTTCAGTTACGAATATTTTACAATTTTAAGACTTAACATGATGTGGAAGTTATACAGTTTAAAAGTTCTTCAGTCGTAGAGTGATTTGTTATGATTATTTTTAATGATTTGTTGTTTATATACAGTCTATGTCTTGGAAGTGTTAATTAAGATGTGTTTCGTGAATATTAAAATAAAACGTTTCTATGTTAAAAAGGAGTAATATGACTTCATATTTATTAGTTTCTAATTCCTCATGTCACAAATTTTTTGATATCTTGTTTTGTAAATGATGAGTGGATAAAATTTCATATTACTAAAGAGAAGTTTGAATAAAATGCTTGTAAACATGAAACAAGTGGCTGACTAGCACTGGTGGTATAGGCCATTCATGGTAAAGTGAGCACTATTGAACCCCCAGTTACCTTTTCTTTTACCTTATTTTTATCCTCCTACAACTTGTTAATTTAAACCCCGCCATGCGAGTAATAAACACAGTGTATACGTTCACCATACCCAAAACCAAATAAAATGTATTTATTGGTTATTATACCTGTTAAAACAGCTTAAAAAATGCTCACTTTATCGTAAACAGCTCTTAGCGCCCTAGCCACAAGAATATTCCCATATGACCATCTCTACAGCAGCAAGAGCCAGACTGAATCGATTTTTACATTTAACAAAAATATTTCTACTTACAAAACAGATTGCTACTACTGCTCGGAATCAACATGCTGCTAAAACACACTCATACTTTATACAAACTCAGAAAACAAATTTGATCATTTTTAAAATGAAACTTGTAAAAAAATGGCAGCCATTTTCCTTTAAATTTGCTTAAAATTGGACATTGTAGAATTTTTTTTGGAATTTAACAGATTCCAGCTTTGATAAAAGTTATTTCAGACTGGATTCGTGCTATTTAATTAATATCATGTCAAAAAGTAGTATTTTTTAAATAAAAATAAGTTTATATTTGTACAAATATACATATTTTGTGGTATATAGTGTAGTTGAAAATTAAGGCTGGGAAGCTTTTGAATTGAAACTTGGGTTATAAGTAAATTTTAGTGTTGTATAGAAATGAAAATGTAAAATACTCATTTTTTCCTGTTATGTACAAATGTTTGAAACAGATTGCATTTGTATGTTTTACATTAGCCTAAAATTTAGACATTTGGTTTTAATGTAATTATTCAAAAGGTGAAAAAAAACTTTTTCCTGTGTATTGCTCAAATCGAATGATGTGTGTTTTTTCAATACTTGAAACTTAGGTAGTGAAAAATATCTCTTGGACGAAATATATTTCATAGATTCCCAGATTTCTGTGAAAATATCTCTTGTACAAAATATTTTGTCATAGATTACCTGATTTTGTGATAATTAAGAAAATTATACTGGGAAAATATACTTGACACTTCAAGTTTATTGGATTAAAATTCCTTTCTTGGAGTTTTTAGGGATTAAAATATCGGGTGAAATTTAATTGCTAGTCACAAGGGAAATAATTTTATCAGTGGGAGTTGGGAAGAATTATCCTTCGATACCAGTACAAGCAAGCCATTCCTTGTCTTCGAGAATAGGAGAAACCTTCCCTTCTGAACAGGTTAACGGCCAGGCGAAAGTATAAGCTTGTAGGGCAGGAGGAGAGGGGAGGTACCAGGCAGGTCCACTTCAAATTCATGGGTAAAGGGAAGTTTTTAAAAACAGGTTAACACATTCAGAAGAGTCCGAACTTGATGTCTAGAAGGGCGACTCAGGCAGGTGGACAGTCCCCGACGAGTTGGACAAAGATGTGTTCTGGGCTGGTGGTGAAGAGAGTCGTGGGAGGGAGTCGGGGAGGGGGCGCCTAGTGGTTGTCCAGCTAGCCAAAAACACATTCTGGGCTGGGAGTGAACAGTTGAGCATACCCAAAACACATGCTGGTCTAGGGGCGGCGGTCGGGGGAGGGGGTCGCCCAGCAGGAACTTCCAAATTATTTTCCCTGCCTTGTGCCATTTTTTAGTTTGTGATTGAATATCGCACTGGACACATCGCTCACTGCGCACGCACCACTGACTATTCCTCTTCACCGCTCGAGACGACGCTTGGCAAGGACTTGTGGCGCAATCGAGGCTTAAGATATCTGTGTATGCAGGGTTTTGTTCCAACCTACAGCAGACTTCACCTCTCACTGTCTGCGAAGAGTATCTGCTGTGGTGTTCAGATCTCATTCACAGTCTTTGTAAACTACAGTGCGAAATATTTTTATAAGTTTTAATATAATTATTTATTTGTGTGTTAAGACCAGATCGCTATAGTGTGCCAGTTATTTTTAGTCAATTTATAAGCATTTATCGTGTCAAGTATGTTTCTGATGTTCTTAGAGAGTGAATATGATTTTCAAGTACGGTTGAGTTAATGAGTGTGGTGAATATCCCAGACTTAACGGGATTTGTGTTAACATTACTCGGCTTAAGTAGTATGTCTAGGTTATTATGTTTTAAATGTAACATATTATTGATTTCATCATGTTTTCTTGGACAAAGTGTCTGGACTCAAATTGTTCCTATATTTATTTATTTTTAAATAAGCTTTCTAGGATTAAGCACTTCTTCACATGATCTGAGTCTTCCTATGCTTCGACAGAAATTGTATTAAAAAATGAATTATTCTTACAAATATTGAAATTTAATTTTCCCAGGGGAGTGGAACTTGTGTTTAAAATCTGGGTAAGTTTTTCGTAGTAATAGTTTGCCCGTGCTATCGTTACATATTGTGAAAAGTTGTATGTGCATTTTGCATTGAGATGTCCCACTCCTATGTTAATATTTGATTGGTTTTGCTTAATAAATGTAATTCCATCTATGCAGGAGTTCACATGGGTGTGTAAACGAGTTTTCATTTTGATGTGGAAATCTATTTTCTATTAATTCGTTTAGTGATTAAACACTTCATTTATTTATGAGAGCAGGAAGTTTTCCATTCTGCTGTTTGAAATATATATTTATTTTCTGGTCCATTCCTCATACTTTTGTCATGTTACAAAATTTCATTTTTTTCATTTCTCTCGTGAGTAACACCTGCTGATTCATTTATTTGGAAACAGTCGTTTCGTAATTGGATGTAAGTCACATTCACCTCTTTTTCCCGTAATTTCAACTCAGTCGCCTAACAACTGTGATGCACGTATCTAGTCACTGCTTCACTGATCAAACGTGTTTTTCCTGCTTGGACGATTTCATTAAGTGTTTTTTTTTAAATTCAAGTATTGTAATTCATATATTGCTATGTGTTTTCATTTATTTTGTCATGTAAATCGCATTCAACTATCTTTTAGTTAATTTCCGAGTTTTTCACATTATTTCAAGGGATTGCTTCTCTGACCTCACAGCCAGATGGACATGTTTTGGGAGAGGTGCTTGTACAAATTCCTACGTGATTTCAAACCCACTTTTAGTGTAATGTTTAATTAAAGTAATGCATTTTATATATTGCTAGGACATTTTGCCTTTGTTGTAGGTACAACTCGTTACTTAATTTTTTTATGACACCTGGAGACTCACATAGTTGTGATCATTTAGTCTATCGTAAATGGTATTGCTAACATACAGGACATGCTAGTAAAATCACACTGTATATGTATTCATCTCTCTTTTCATTTAATTTATTTTCATTACATAATAATTTCATTAAATATGCCTTTCCGAACTCTGCTATTACCTGCCGATAGCGCTGCACATCTCTCTGCCTCCTGTCAGACGAAATACTCTAAAAATTAAGATAAAACATAATACCTTTTTATATACCCCTTCCCCAACACAGCCCCACCTCAGTACAATGCTAGAACTCAGAGGGTGAACATCGCTCCCTTTTATAGACATCTTCCCCAACACACGACCACCTCATAAAATGCCAGAGCTCAAAGGGGAAGGACCTACCATGCCACTCTCCAAAAAGAAATAAAAATAAGACCCTTAGTATACTGTTGCACCAAAATATACACAATAAATCACATCAAAGAAATTTGGTCAAACAAGTTTGTTGCAAAAACTTTGACCAAATTTCTTTGATCACATCTTATCGGATTAAGATACAATTAATCCTTAACCCGATTGAAATATTTTGATCGGATTAATATCCGATTGAGGATTAATCCAATCAATAAAATCGATAATCCATATATTAAATCTAGGTGAAATGAAACCGCCACGCCCCTACTGCTCACATGGCAGAAATTCTTTTCGTGAAAATAGTGCGCCCCTTCCAGTATCAACAGCATATTAATTTTTTATACAGGCCAAGTGGCGAACAAATACTTTGTTTTATTTTATTCTTCACCACACTAATATAATGGAAATTAAAATTCCGAGGGTGCGAATCCGCGGTTAAAAACTACCAATAAAATAACCATTTTTACCATTGTTCCGACTTGTAGGTTGTAGCCTAGAATTGGCAACGAACTCTTGAGTACGAGTCCGTATGGCTCTCAGTCCTGCTATGCTGGTCTGCTGTGTGTCATCTGACCACACCTGCTAATGGCCATTTTTTTGTTGAGGGGATAAGCGAGAAGCAGGTAGATAAGCCCCCCCCCCCCCTATTCTCTTTCACATACCCGTGTTCACATCGAGAGTATACGACCCCTGCTGACAAACTGGCGCCATATCTGCTTTAACGCTTCTGCTACCTAACAGCAGATAGCTGAAATACTTGTAGCTAGATCCGGACATCGGTGTATCACTCCCTGCTGCTAATTAGTGTTCCACCTTACGGCTCAGCATTACTCGATTTGAAAAAAAAATTCTTTGTTTTCATGCCATAATTTTGGATCCATAGTAATTACTGAAAGTGTATGATTACATATAGAAAATTAATATTTTACATGTTATTTAATATATTTGTGCATAATTTAAATAGTGTATTGTTAGCTTGTTGTAAAAAGTAGAGAATTTAATAATATACTATAAATATGTTGTCGACTTTTTACAAACAGTTAACACAACCAATATTATGCACAAAAATATTAAACAACTTGCAAAATGAAAATTTTTATAACCGTACATAGTCAGTAATTACTATGAATCCGAAATTACGACGTGAAACAGGAAAATGTCTGCACAAGGCGAGAAGTCGTGCGTGAAGTTTCAAAACATTTGCAGGATAGTTTCATGCCGATGTGATGTGAGAGGGTTTCTGAGAGGTAGGATCATGTCCCCTGCGACATCCTCTGGATGTATGTGTGGTGTCAGCTGTTGCAGCTGAAGTCATACGAGGCGGAGGTGAACCAGCTGCGAGGTCTGAGTCACGAGCAGCAGCGGTCTCTGAGGAATTCCGCCCGGCAGACAGAGCAGCTGCAGGTGTCAGAGCGCATGTTGAAGGAGGAGATCTCTCGCCTTGAGTCGTCCCTCGACAAGGAGAAGGCCCACTACTCCGCCATGCAGGTAAATCCCTCATTTATGTTTGCAATCCTAATGGCAGCATTATGGACATCAGAAGGCAGTATAAGAAAAAAACCAGAAGCATAAGCAAATTTAACTATTTATAAGTTATTTGTGAAAATCTCAGATCCATACAACATTTTTTATAAGTTCATCGTCGTTTAGCGAAGTTGTTCCACATGTATGTGTTATTGTGTGTGTGTATAAATATGGCTATTAATATAACAGTAATGAGTGCGATATTATAGTTTTTCTGTTGTGAATAAGCAGCAAGCTAACTATGCAGATACTATATACTAGGAAGAGTAGTTTTTAAGTCCAGGTCATATGTGAACATTTTTGTATGAATTTCCAAACTTATGATAACATACAGCATTATCATACCTGAAAAAATACTACAGTAGACTAGTGAAACGCTGTAGTCGTGTATTTAGAAAACATTTCACTGGCCACTGTAGGCCACTTCAGTAAGGTTGCGGTGGGTCACTTAAGTCAAGCTCGCAGGCCGTAAATGGCATGTGAGCTGCAGTTTCCCCATGGCTGAGAATAGCAAGCAAGCATACTTCTACTAGTGAATTAATTTTGTAACTTTCATTGGTGATATAACTATTATATTTTGAAAGAATTTGTTCACATTTGTGTATGTGTACATTTTTTTGAAATCCTTTCGAAAATATTGCAGGACTGCCTGGCATAACTAAAAACAATAAGTACATGCTGAAAATATAAAATATACGTGAATGAAAATTGTTTACAATTTAACGTTAATTAATTATTTTATAATACTTGTAGAAAAATATGAGAATGTATTTAATAACAAGTTCGACATTTAATTTCAGTAAAATAACTGACCATGGTAGTAGGAGCACAAATAGGTTATTGTGTTATTGCATGTCAACTTCGACAAGTTATTCTCAATTGCACATTAAAATATATTATATATTTATGTTGGCAACTATGGTTCTGGACAAAGTATTAGGGCTAGCGGACGCAGGTGACCTTTGTCAAGGTGAAAGATTTGTTACCCTGATCAAGTCTATTTGTTGTTATTGAGGAGCGTGCACGTTATAAGGCGACAACAGGGCGACTTTTTTGACTGCAAGTATGGTGACATGCCAGTGATGAAATCGTCACCATGCCCCTTAGTTTTAATGATCGTATACACAACAGAGACAAAACTGTCACCGCCTGTGCTTTCCTGCGCGAGCCAGTTGCCTCCTGTCCTCGCATTTTGCGAGATTTTTTTGAATAAAAAACCAAATATGGGACGAATGGAATTTTCTTTCCAATATGGGATATTTATTCATTTATTAACAGCTTAGTTTATATTATAAGCTTTTAGAAATTTCGTGAACATTTCGTACACAAAGCAAGGAAGATGTCTTCGCCGGTTCTCACCGACAGGGCTATGTTTTGTTTGTTCTTTATTCATCGTTATTCTCTGTATTTATTCACACATTTTTCTTGTTAAGTACATACTTCCCATGACTCACAAATAACAACTATTCTCAAATTTTCTCATTTTAAACGTATTACCAGCTTAACATTTACTTCCTATATCTACATATACAACAATAAACATATTTTCAAACACAGCTGTCACATCCAAAATTATAACAGCCAAACTTTTCGTGAGAAACTGATGGTACTTTATAAAAGGGTAATTCGTGGCTGAGATGTATGGTAATGTGCCACAATGTAAAAACAAATTCTTTGTTGTTCTTTGTTTTAGACTATTCATGACAGACGCATGGCTGAGTTTGAGAAAAAGCTTCAGAGTCGTTTGGATCAGCAGAAGAGTGAGCTTACAGCTTTTGTAAGTTACATTTTGATATCATATTTGTTGAGTTAATCAGTTTATTTATTTTTCTTCTGCATACATAGCTTTCATATAAGACATACATTTCAAAATGCGAGACTTCTGTTTGATTTTTGTACTGTTACGGGATGTAAACACTTAGTTTCAAACGGTGACATAGTGTACAAGTCAAAACCCAGGCGCCATCTTGCCAACTCCTGCCACCTGATAGTATATCTTTCTTCTCAAGTTTTATTTAGAAAACCATCTACAAATATCATAGTAGACTTCAAAGTTTCCATACTGTAAGCAGTACCGTATCATCTGCAATTCACTACAGCAGAATACGTACACAGTTTACAAACATACATACACAGCCAATACATTAAACAGTGAACATTTATCATATAAGATTCACTACAGTAGGCAAAGTACACAGTTTACAAATTACCTCTACTCCAAGGTTACCTAAGTATTTAGCTGCTTGAAACTGTTGCTTAGTGCCAAACTTAATGCACAATTACTATCAACAACCCCCTTACTATTAAAAAAAAAGTTACTTTGCCATGCAGGTTGTTTCGTCCGACTATCAGATATACATATGACTGTCTGTGAAGTGCCATCCCTTGATGAGTGTACCAACATATACCTCTGTCAGTAAACTCAGTCTCCTTACCCATCTTAAACCCTTGGAAATATTCTTCACCATCTAATTTTTCCATCAAAATCTTCTGCTGTGGCCTATACATGCCAAAATACAGTATATGTCCTAAGTATTCTATACGATTTTTCCAGAAGTGGCACTTCTTTAGTCGGCAGGTAAGTCCATGTAGGTCAAATAGTTCCAGGACTTTTCACAAGTGTACCTGGTGTTCCTCCCATGTTTGGGAATTGTTGTGTTTACTAGTCCGCCGTCATCTTTGCACTGACTCACTTGCCAACCTCCGCACCCCAATATTCCTACACCACACTCTTCCCCACTTAATTTAAAATGTACCCCCCTCAGTTTCTCCCATAACAGAAGTCCCACTCCTAGACCATTCAGAGAAGAACCCTATTGCACCACCTAAATGTCCCATTGTGTAGGTGGACGTCTCACTCTACCACTGCGCCGGAGAGGTTCCAGAGTTATTGTTGTCCTGGTTTCCCTTCCAAACCCCTTGAAGCCTTCCACTTCAGTTGTTGTTGCCCTGGTTTGCTTTTCAAACCCCTTGAAGCCGTCCACTTCCCCAACGTCTTCGTCCGACTCAGAATAACCAGCCGACGATCTTCCCTCAGCCGTATCTCTTCCGCTGAACGTCCTTCCTGTGCTTCCTTTTCTGCCTGGTGTATCAACCTCCCACCATCTTGCGCTGGAACTGCCGCTGGTGTCCCCACCGGTACTTCCCCCTTCGGGTACACGTTTGACTCACCATGCAAGAAACTCGGCTGCAAATGATCTCGGTGGCAAAATCTTATCATACCACCCACTTTAACTCTGTACGTGACTGAGTTAACAACTTCTACCAGAAGTCCCGGGAGTCACTGTAGTTGTTCTTATCTAACACACTTTACCAATACTGCCTCATCCACCCCAAAAGGACGCTTCATGAGGCTCTCTAGTTTTTTTTCTTTTTGGTATTCTGGCAGGTGAAGATTGACTAGCTGTAACATGGTGTGTGGTATCCGTCTTAAAACATTTCTGCTGGAGTCCTACCTGTTGTTGTTTGCGGTGCATTGCGATATGCAAAAAACCACTTAACCATTCCCAGTTATAACGGCTGCGTGCCCGTCTGCTGTCTGTTCTCAATCACTTGCTTCAAGAGTGCTGATTTTATAATCTGGACCGTTCTTTCTGCTGTCCGTTAGACTGAGGGCGAAACGGCGGTGTCAACCACAGCGTAATCACATTGCCTTCACAGAATCGTGCGAATTCTTCCAAGCGGAATTGTGGCCTATTATCTGCCACCATCATTTCTGGCAAGCTGTTCGTAACTTTTCAATAGTCTTTTTTGTTGTTGTACTCTGTATCAGCCATATCTCCACCCAGTTAGAGTAAGCGTCCACCAAAACCAAAAATTTGCTACCCTCCTTTTCCGCAAAATCCACATGTATGTGCTCCTAGACCCAAGAAGTTTCAGGCCAGGACACCACAGGTCCTTTTACTGCACTCGGCCTACCGAGCTGGCATGCTGTGCATGTTTTAACAGTTTCTCCAATGTCCGAAACCAAGGCTGGCCATCCAACATAGCTTCATCCTAAAATCTTCATCCACACCGCCCCTGGATGCCCCTCATGAAGCATCTGTAACATCGGTGCTCGTAGTGCTGGAGGTATTACCACCTGGTTTCCCCAAGGTACACAGTTCCCCTCTACTGCTAACTCATCCTTCCTGAGGAAATATGGTCTCTAGTCGAAGTTTCCCGTCTGGTGGTGTCAACCATAAATGGAATTGTGGTGTACTGCTTTCAGAACCAGGTCTTGGCCTGTGGCCATTTCAATATCAGTTGCTTTGAATGGCAAACCCTGAACCGACTGCAGTTTGAACACTGGTTTCTACAGTGTCTCAGCCTGAGGTAATGGCAAATGAGACAATGCGTCGGCACTGCCCATGTCTTGTCCTTTCCAGTACTTAATTGATTAATTAGCGGTCTGTGTACAAAGTAAAACCCCTACCATACAAATATTTATGAAACTTTTTCAAAGCAAACACAATACTTAAGGCCTCTTTATGTATCTGACAATAACCCTGTTCTGCTTTGGACAGAGTCTTGGAAACTAAACATATGGGTCGTTCAGTACCATCGAGCATTTTGACTAAAAATGTTCCCACCCCATATTGAGACACATTGCTAGACATCACCACTGATTTCTGAGGGTCAAAAGGCACTAACACCAGAGCCTGCAATATCAACCCTTTGCTATCCTCAAAGATCTTCTGGCGATCTTCTGTCCAGACCCACGAAACTCCCAGTGTCAACAGATTGTACAGAGGTTTCAATCTACCCGACATAGATGGGACTAATTTGGCATAAAAACTTATTAGCCCTAAATAATCCTTCAACTGTGACACCATTGTTGGTGCAGGGGCTTCCCTTATGGCCTCTTGCAAGTCCTTAGCGGGCCTGATACCCTCTCCTCCAATGACATAACCTAAAAACTGGACTTCTCTTTCCAGGAAATGGTACTTCTCTCTCTTCTCTCTCACTCCATACCCTTGCAGTCTTTGCAAGATGGCCTCGAGGGTGTGCCCACATGGGTATTGATGGTTACCAATTCTCTGGACTCCTACCCATAACTAACTGTTGGTAGGCATTTAATAAGTCCAAAACACAGAACACTTTACCGTTCCCCAAGGATGCCAAAATATAATCCATGCAGGGCAGGGGCTGGCTTGTCAGCTCCACACATTGGTTAACTGTGATTTTAAAATCGGCACATAACCTTATTTCTCCATTTGCTTTGGGTACTAACACCAAAGGGCTTGCGCAATTTCTGTACTCTACTTTATCCGAAATATGTTGATCCACCAGGTAGTCCAACCTGTTCCCCTTTTATTTCAGTGCATAGGGAAGCGACTTAGCCTTCTGGAATACCGGCGAGGCCTCTTCCGTGACTGTCAGGTGGGATCGAATATGCTTGATTTCCCCAAAGCTCCCATTCAAAATTTCAGAATATTTGTACAACAACTTACTCAGTATTTCCTCCTTCACCTGGTCTTCCAGAACTCCCTTCTGCCTTGTTTGATCTGCCGGTACCATCCCAATACTGCTCCATTCCACCTGTAGTTGTTCCAGCCAATCTCTTCCCAACAAGGAAGTTACCTGCTGCTGTCACGAATCCACCACCAAAAAGGCAATAATGGTTTCCATACCTAACCTCCATATGTACCCTTCCCTTCACCAGTATAAAATTCCCAAAATATGTACGCAAGTTGATATCCGTCTTCCCTAGCACTTCACTGGGCCAATTCTTCTGGTAAGTCACATTGGAAACCAAGGTCACAGCCGCCAACCAGTATCCACATGCATCTCTGCCAGTTTACCTCCAACTCTAACTCAAATTCTGCACCTCTCCGCTGCTGCCGGCAGTCATTGTACGTAAAACAAATCATACACTGCTCTCAGACTCCTTCCTGTATTTCTTTCTGCCCCCTCTCTCTTCCAGCCCTGGCTCCCACTCCATCACACCATACACAGCTGCCTGATTCCTCCCGAGACATTTTCTAGCTAAATGACCCATTTGTGAACATTTGTTACACTTGTACTGTTCATGTGGGCATGCAACTTCCAAGTGGTCTCTATTACCAAAACAATAACATTCCTTCACTCCGCCACCCCCAATGCGTGTCTTCGTATCCGCCACTGTCGACTTCTGTTGCACCCGGACTTTACACACTTCCCTATTCACTTCGTCCATGACCCCTTGTGAAACCTGGAAGAGCTTCTTTTATAGCTGTGCTTGTTCAAGAGTCGTTGCCAACATGTAGGCCTGTTCCATACTGCATTCGACTTCAATTAGTTTCTGCTGAATATGTTGACTCCGAATGCCACTCACGAAATGGTCCCGTAACCCTTCCATCAAAAAAGATCCGAAGTTGCACGTCGCCGCCAAATGTTTAATGGCTACCGAAAAGTTCGCGATCGTCTCATTTTCTCGTTGTACGTGGGAGTGAAATTTTAGTTGCTCTGCAATCATCAACTTCTTCGGACTAAAACAATTTTTAAGCACTTCTCCCAACTCTTGGAATGTTTTACTGCCAGGATCGTCCTGAGCCACTAAATTCAATTTTACCTCAAACACCCATTTCCTAAAAACCGACAAGAGGACCTCCACCCTCTTTGTTTCCGGAACAGAATTCGCTTCGAAATTGTGTCCTAAGCACATCAAACATGACACAATATCGTCCCAGTGTTCATAGAATTCTTCCATCCGCCCGAAAGATGCCATTACCTAAAAATTCCGCACTTTTTGGAATTTTTAATACCTTGTCGCCACTGTTGTGTTAACTAGTCCGCCGCCATCTTTGCACTGACTCACTTGCCAAATTCCGCACACCGACATTCCTACAGGAATATACGATCATTTCGTCCAAGTAAGCCAGACAAAACTAGCCACTATAGCCTGTCAAAACCATGGTTGTCATTAATCACTGGAAGGTGACTGTTGCATTTTTCAACTCGAAGGGCATTCTGCGAAACTGCAGCATTTAGCCTTTGGGGCGAACACCGTGAATTTCCTGGACCCTGGGTGCACCGGGATTTTCCAGTACCCACTGAGCATGCCTAAAGAAGAGAACATGAGAATGTCTTCTAGGTAGCGTAGCACATTAGACATGGGGCGCTATTGGGTACATGAAATCATTCAAAGTCTGATAGTTGACACAAAATCAGAGCTCCCCATCCTTCTTTGGCATAAGCACTACTCTGGCATTATAAAGTGAGTTGGTTGGTTCTACTATTACTTGTGCTTTCATCTCAGCTACCTGGTCTAATATTATCTGCCTGTGGTAGGCTGAAGGATTACCTGTTCGGCAGTACAATAAGTTATATGGGATGATGTTCCTTTGACCATGTATAATTCTGGATGGCAGTGGTCTAAATTAATCTGCCGATATTCTTGAATATAGCCACATGGGTGCTGAGTATCAGTAATAGGGTCCTAAGCTTGTTGGCTCTTAGTTGGTGGTTCACCTCCTTACTACATATTTGTTGTTGTATTTGTGGGTTTGCTGGGGCTTCCCAGTTTATGGCCATTCTATCCTACTTTCCTTAATATAATCATGTTATCTGCATCAATTATACAGCTTGCATTTGTTAGCTATGGTTGTTCGAGGATAACCTCTTTCCCTAAATGTGGGGTGCGAAAGAACTTAGTTTCTGCTGTTTCTATACTCGTGGACACTCAATGCGACAATTCCTTCTATGGCCATTCGTGACTCATCCTGGGTCATTTTGATTATTTGGGAGCTTTCCTTTATCTGAGTTTTCCATTTTGGTATTACCAGCCATGTTTGAATGAAATTTCCGGTTGTGGTGGTGTCCAGAATGGCCTTAATGTGGTGGTTGTTGATTCGACTTTGATTCGAGGGGCGTGTGCAACAGGTCTCATATCACTTAAGATTTGGATTGGTTCCACCCTATCACTGATGCTGGGGATGACGGGCGACTCGATGTCCTAGCGGCTGCATTTTCCGGCCCCTGATTCTCGTTGTTCTGGTGGTTCCCCTTTTGTGTCTTAAAGGGGACAACGGGGTCGGCACTAACGTGGTCCGTGGTGGTATTCTCTCTAGTGATTGCCATGCGGGCTTTTACTGTAGAGCAGTCACTATGTATGTGCCTTTAGGCAATAATAACACCTTGGCAAGGATCTCCCCTCTTTGCTTCTAGCAGGTTTGGCATTCTCTGTCATTCGCACCAGGTGGGTGGGCGATGGGCATGCCAGAGCATCTGCCTTTTCCTGCTGTTGGTAATAGAGTTCAGCTTCATGTGCACACTCTACTAGCCCCTCTATCCTGGTTACATTCGGGTGTAGCAGGGCCCCTCGCATGGCTGGTATTTACAATTTCGTAAAGACTGTTCACGATAAAGTGAGCACTTTTGAAATCAACTTAAGGGAAAAGTCACAGCTTCTACCTACATATATTGTAACAGGCGCACTGAGTGACATGCGCCCAGTAAAGTTGGTAATGATGGAGGGAAAGTAGTTCCAAATTTTAACGTCGTATAACAAGTGTTAGGTACCCATTTGGGACAACTTATATTAGTTCTTTCCCTTTCTGTTTTTTAATTGCATCAAAGTGTAAAGATGAGCAGATTTGTAAAATATTTATTTTTCTAATAATTTTACAGTTTTCGCTTGACCGACGCATGAATAAAGTGATGAGGCTTATGACAATGTTAATTTTACACAAGGCAGAAGATACACGAGGGATATGCAAGATAATCTTAAGCAGGGCTTTCAAAAGTGCTCATTTTAATGTGAACAGTCTACAATATCATGCACATCCTCTTTCTTGGTCCCTTCAGGAACAATTTCTGAATACATACGCCCTTTTTCAGAATACATGTCTCTGCTTCCTCCTGTTTTTAATGTAAAATTGCTATGCACAGGGTGGTGAGTACATTTTCCCGAGCGAACTTACTGTTCAGGCAAGCAGCGAATTGGTCCCAGGTCATCACAAATTCGCCATACCGATTCCACCAGGTAAGGGCGGCGCCCTTTAATGGGTCATTTGCCTTCATCATCCATCGCTTGTTGGGGACCCTGCCAGCCTTGAACTCGTGCTCACGAGCATAAAAAAAAACTTGGGGGGCTCCTTGGTGCCTTCCTGAAAATATGGGCAGTACTTTTGCTTTGGGTATTCTCTGCTCCTGTTCTGATCAGCCATCGGGGGGTCGGCCGGGGTTCAAAGGACATTCCCATTTCACTCGTTTTTGGCATACCATGCAGTAGTATATCATGCCGGTTGTGTTATTGGAATCGTCAGGTCATCCCAAACAAATATGGCGGAGTGTCTGTGGACATGTCGCACATTGGGTTCGTTGTGTGTTGCGTCCCGGTCAATTAAGTAGTTCGCATCGCGTTTGCTGCTCCCAGAAATGGATTCAATGGTACTCTATCCCTTTAGTTGGTCGGAATGTGTAAGGATAGCCTATACACTTGCAGCAATAGTGCTGCGGGCAGTGGCTGCACGCAATCATGTACAGTCCTGTTCCGTGACACTGGGAAGCGATGCACTGCTCCAGCTGGTAACATTCATACTGTACCTGTTCCTGTCTTAAAAATATTAATTTCTCTGAACAACACAAAATGCAGTGTATTGGCTCTATTCCTTTGTAATATTTTTATAGAAATATAAAATGCTATTCGTTCTTATGCAGTGGAAGTATACATTGCTTGAAAGTATAACTTCAGCAGGGGTTCCAGAAAGTGTACACTTACTGTGTGTGGACTTTAATATGTGCACCAACAGTATAAATCATATCGGACTCGACTTGGTTGTTTGTTAAGCTGGAACATCAGCAGGGGAGCACTGCAATTCTATGGCGTATCTTAAGGACTTGGCTTCATCCCTTTTGCATATTTTTTTTGTTTCTGTATCATATTTTCAGATTCATAGTAATTACTGACACTGTACGATTATAGAAAATTTACATTTTATGAGTTGTTTAATGTTTTTGTGTGTAATTTTAATTATTGTGTTACATCAGCTTGTTGTAAAATGTCAATAATGTATTTTATTTTATCAAAAAGTTCCTGCCTTTCTGCAAGCAAGAAATAACACACAGTGAAAATTAGATACAAACATATTAAACAACTAGTAAATTGTACATTTTCTTTAATCAAACATTTCCAATCATACCACTAAAACTGAAATTTGAAAGCAATGAAATGCTGCAAAAGAGGTGATGCAGAGTGTGTGCAAATACATGAAGAATTTGAGATTTCTAACACTGGATGTATGCACTAGAGTGAATTTGTGGATTTTCCACAGGCTGCCCAATTTCTAGACCTAGAGCTTCCAAAAAATTTGCTGTTAGTTCAGTATAATTTGTTGAACTTTTTATTTTGTGTTTTTGGAACATTGTTATTAATATTGGCCCAAGAGAGTAAGGTTGGCAACTCTGAGCTGGTGGCTTCCTGGCTCAGGTGACTATGGCAGTTAGTGGCATTATTCAGAGTTTACTAACGTAACTTCTTTCATATTGTATTGCAGGGACTTAAAGCCCTACACAAAAATGTTTAAAACAACTCTTTATACCAAATAAACACAAGCCCCCACCAATTGCTCTTTCCTTAAAGAGAGGGCCAATACAAAGCCCGACAATTATCTACCAGAAAACTCGTCTTAGTGGCAAAATTATTTAAAACTCTACAACCATCAAAAAAAGAAAATGGGGTGTGAAAGATGGGGGGGAGGGGGGTGGTTTACAAACGTTCAAACCAAAATCTCAGGCAATCGCTTTGCGAGGGGAGGGAGTCTTTCATGGCTGGATGGATTCAAGGCTGCTTGTGTTAATGAAAACAAAGGAAAGTGAAATAATATACAATTCCTAATAAACTAATGTTATTAAATACATTCTACTCGTTCACTATTATTTAATTTACCAAATCAAAAGAAAACAGAGGATATTCTGTAACACAACATTTAATTTATTTACATCAAGAAAGATCACAACCATCTGACATAACTTCAACAACAATTGAAAATTAGCAATAACTTTTCCTGTTTCTCAAAAGTATGGTATACCATTTAAGCGTCAGTCACAAAAAAAAAAAAAAAAAAAAAAAATCATTTCCATCCCGTTTCACAATCTGGTCAAGAAAGTAAAAAAGAAACAACAATTAACTTATCTAGTATGTTTGTCTGAGAACTTTGCCTCGGGGTACTTTAAACCACGAGTCTTGAGAAATGCTAATGAAAGTGATTTCTAAAAGATTTAAAGTCACAAGCAGGTGGCAAGTGCCTTATAGTTACGGTGCACTGCCGCAGAGTTATTCTGGAGATTCTGATTTTATCATGGCAATGGCCACCATCTTGTGACATCAGCCCATCCACTTCATTATTTAAGGTATTTATATCTCCCAAACTAAGGGTGCATATTCAAAACTAAGGGCATATCCATAATCAGTATGAATAGCAGATTGGATTAGATATGTATTCAACCCCCAAATTATCCCTTTGCTATTTGGGAAAATACTGACTCACTGACCACAACTTCTTCAAGGACAGACATACGCATATTGATTTCATTTCGCCACATCTAATATCTTTCGCGTAGTATGACTTTTGACTAAGAGAGTTGCAACATTCGTTTAAGTTTCAATCGACAGCTCTTATCAAGATCAATTGATTATGTGTATAAAACATTTGTGTGGCATGGTTGTTGTGAAATTGTATGAGTTTAATGTACAAAATTAAGAAAACTTAACACAATTTCGTCTTATACTCGTCAAGAAAGCCAAGTCGAAATACAGAGATCGTATACGGTTGGAAAGAGCATCTGAAAAGCAATCCAGTGATACCTACCCATAAAACCCCAATGATCGAGCGAAGCGGTGCTGGAATGAAAAAAAAAAAAAAAAACATAAATTCATCCGAGCGTGTCAACATTCATGCAAAACGAATAGCCGTGTTACCAACAGAGCCACACCTCATTTTTTAATCAATAAAATTCTTACAAACAGTTAGTTTTGCCAATTTTATTGTATCAAACAACATTATCTCTCATTTATTTCACATGCAGTGAAAAAAATGTTAAATTTATTTTCCGTAATCAAATTTGTACTATATAAGAAATATTTATATTTTATCTGTAATAACATATTTACTAAATTTTTGTGGTTAGGTTGTGAATTTGTATCAGAGTTATATTTAACAGTGAACAGGCATTTTACCAATGTTTGCTGTTTTTTAAATTTGACTACAGTTTTATTACTTTCCTTTTCATTATTAGTACTATATTTTATAGATGGAGGGCAATTTCCTGGTGTAAAATCACTAAAGTAGTCACATACCCAAAATAAACAGAGTGGAAAACAAAATTTGAAATAATCTGTCGATGGTCAAGATATGATAATTCAGTGGGTACAACTAATTAAAAAGGACAGTGTTTTTTGTATTCTGATCATAATATTTTTACCTCCACTTGAACATAAACTGTATGTGAGTGGTGTGTAATTCTTAGGGCCTAGATATCTTGGAGAACAACTGAATAATGCAAAATAATACTAAAATTTTGAGAAATTACATTAATTCAATTCTCTAATAGTTCCCGTATATATGAAACTGCATCAAAATTTGCTCATTAAAATGTTTCCAAAATTACAATGTCAAGCTTTTTGTTTTTATCATGAAAATTCTTACAAATAGTTCGTTTTGCCAGTTTTAATGTATCATGCAGAATCATCTCTCATTTATGTCACATATGCACTCATAACAATTACAATTATTTCCTATAGTCAAGTTTGTATTAAACCTATAAGGAATATTTTAATTTTCTATGATAGTAAATTGCTGTGGTTAGGTTGTGAATTTGTATCAGAGTTATATTTGACAGTGAACAGACATTTTACCAATGTTTGCTGTTTTTTTAATTTTACTAAAATTTCAATATTTTCCTTTTGGTTAATAGTATATACTTTATAGATGGAGGGCAATTTCCTTGTGCAAAATCACTAAGGATGTCACATACCCAAAATTCAGAAAGTGTACAAACAAAAATGAAATACTCCTGTCTGAAATCAAGATATGATTATTCTGGGGGATGTAACAACTAAACAAAAAGGACAGTGTGTTTTTGTAATCTAATCGTAATTTTGTTACCTCCACATAAACATAAACTGTACGTGGGTGGTTATAGTTCTTAGAAAACTCAAATGCTAGTGACTGTTCTTAAGCAATTTAAAAATGTCTTGATAAAGTACAAGACTGAGTGCACAGAAAAGACTGTCACAATGTGCAATATGTGACCAAGTATACTCTCGTGAGCTTATCCTTTCATACTAACTGTATATTTTCATGGAAATATGTAGTGATTAAAACTAATTAATAGTAAGTTCCATTTATGGTTGATTGAAATTATTACAAAAACAGTAAATTCGTGTGCTAATAATAATACATGCAGTTTTTGCTATAACATTTATTTAACAAAATGAAAATACTTTTATAATCTAATGGCGAAATTTTAATGATGAAATCAGTTAATTTTTTACCTTAAATGTATGGCCCCCAATAATAGTTAATTGTAAAAACTTCAAGTGTTAAATGAAAAATTGTAAAACTGTGACTTTGTATCTAGTGGGAGGAAAGACTGAGGAAGGAATGTGCCCGCCTGAAGACAGAGCTGGACCAAATCCACATGGAGGAGCAGAAAATTGCTATAGAATCAGTAAAAGCTCAGAAAGAACAAGATATGCAGGCAGCTAAGGAGGAGTGCGACCGAAGACTTCAGGAAAATATCAAAGAGGTGACTAGTGACTAGTAAAAATTATCAAACTATTTTAAGAAATATAAAATACTAAGAATAAATACCTTCATTAATTCATTATATTGGAGCCCATCATATTTTCTTAAACTCCTGCCAAAATAACAATTTAAATATTAGGACACTCATAATGGTCACTATTTTTTTCCAATTTAGAATGTTGATGCGTGACACTCTTTAGTCGATGACTACATCATGGTCAGGGTGGCTTTTATTACGATAAGTCAGACATGCTAGGCATATATCTTTAAGTTACGGTCGGTGTACTGGTGTTTTGCGGGTGTGTAGCACCGCATCAGTAGGCTTACGACTGGATACGAAATCTGGGATAGATAGAACTGCAATTCTTCGGACTGAGACTCACACTCTCTCAGGTTTACTTGACTTACCAGAATCCAAAGGTACCTATTTGTTCAGCTATGGTGATGGAAGTTATCGACTGGTACTGGCCCTGAATCCTGATGAGTAGGTGGTAGAGCTGGTGTGGTGGACATTGGTGGGTTGCCCCAGGTGAGCTGGTTGGTCAGCTGCTCCAGAACTGGGGATTAGCGATACCGTACCTGGCCTCTTTGTCTGATAGGAAAGTGGTGATGACGGTGTGCTGGCTACAAGCGAGTTTGGTGGACACTGCAAACAAGGAAGGGGAGGGGACTGGGTGGTGATGAACCTCCAGTCGTTAGGTGGCTTGAGCTTTTTCCTGCTGGGTCTCTCTGCAGAGTGGAGGTGGATTAGGGTTGCAGCCTTGCATGGCGGCGGCAGTAGCTGCCTCTTTCTCTCTCGTTTGAGCCCCACTACTTTACATGCATGGCATAGAGAGGATACATATTCTTAACACTGTCTCATAGAAGCAAGCAGGCGACAATTCCCTATCTGTGTGTACTTCCAACAGTAATTGACAACCAGAACTCTGTGTTACTACAGATGGCCACCGAAGCATGGTTGACCTAGAACAGCGGATAATCAGTCATCTTCCAACAACTGCTGTGTGTGGGTCGCAAAAGAGGCCAGACCTCGAGGACCGAGTGAGAGCTCCCTCCGGCACATTTCAGTGTGGTGGTGGAGTACAACTCAGAATGACTGTCTAACCATCTTTGGATTGTGTTGCTAGTGCTTAGGGCTCTACCTTTACCATACACCTGGGTGCATAGAATGAGTGGGATTTTTAATAAGTGTGTGGTGACATTTGGGCATCCCTGAAGGGAAGCTCGCAGTCTTACTCTATAATTCGCAATTAATTGCTGGTAAATTTCCCGGTCTCCTACTCACTTCTGTCTATAGTAATGTTCCTTAGAAGCAGTACAAATATTCTTTAAAATGAATACTCTGTCAGGTTAAGAAACGAATATATTCCAGTAAGAATAAATCCTGTCCCCATACTACTTCCTAAGAAAGCAATCAGTGAATGGAAGTAAAGCTTTGGTAAATCAGGTGAAGGTGACCTGTTCCTAGACTGCACAAGGTAGACAATCGCTAAATGGCTATGAAAGCAACTCTATCTAACTAACATTAACTTGGCATTCAGGGGCCACTTTCCAGAGGGGGCAGTGGGTTGTGGTTACCACTACCAGAAGGCAGTGATGATCATCAAACCAGAAGGGTCGTTGATGGAGAAAGTGTTGTGCAGACTTCTGCAATGTTATGGATGGACAACTTCTGGCTTCGGTAGTTGGTAATAAAGGCCTTTGGGGCTGATGGTAGCTGGTGATAGCAGCCTCTGGGGCAGTTAGTAGCTGGTGGTCGCAGTCTCTGGGGCTGTTAGTAGCTGGTGGTATAATTCTCTGTTAGGTACTGAAGACGACATCGAAGACTCTGGTGTTCTTGTAGTGGATCGTGAGGACCTGTCCAGCAGCTGAAAGCCCCAGCATACGAGGTGATGGAGCGAGCTACTGGAAATAATAACTGGTGTTTGTAGGCCTCGCACTAGTATTTATAGTGCGCTCGGCCTGTCCACGCCTGGACTGGAGTGGGAGGTGTTATATCGCACTTGTGACGTCTCTTATGAGCCTGGCCGTGGAGGGGGGGGGGGACGGTAACCACCTCGGCTTTGGGCTTATTCTGCTGTGCTCGGCATGCGTCGTGGCAGGTGTTCGCTTGGAAATCTTCAGGGTGCTCCATGACAGTTCAGGGAGGCTGGCATGTTTTCTGACTGCTTGCACAACGTACATTTCATATGTCTGTAATTGCCCTCCACAAAAAGAGCAATTCTTTAGGCACTTGTGAACGACCGTCTCTGGTTTGACCCTTACTCGGGTGACATAAAAATACGTGGCTGGATAAGTTGTTGTCGTTTATTATATGGCAGAAAGCGGCAGGTGTCAATGTGCTACATTTTTATGTAGTTAGGTGAGGATGAGTGTGTGCAGTTGGTACTTTGGTCTACTCTGTTTACAAATACAGCAGAGTCTAATTGCTAAGACCCCTTACAGTTACCAAGAATAAGGTTTTAGGTGAGTAATGGTCTTAATAGGTGGTTTAGAATATTTGACAGATTTAGACCAACCCCTACCTCTATACATCAAAATGGTGCAAGTATGTACAAATATATTCTTACATATGCAGGACTTGGAGTACAGTGTTTCATGTGAGAAGTTTAATTCCAGCTAATTATTTTTCAGCTGATTTCTCTCAAATATCTAACATATTTTTCCCAGAATATTATATGGTTCCTCAAAAATGGGTTTCTAAAGAGAAATGGTTTTAATAAAAAGAGTTGTAACATTGAGGTTCCACTGTAATCTACTTTCTAAGTAGACTGTTGGTGAACATGAGAAAAAAGATTAGAAGTGGTGTGCTTAACAGTTATCCTTTAGAACATGTTCGGCTCTTACTGTAGTAGTTAGTGCAGCATGAGCAAAAACCAGTCTTAAGGTAGACTTAATAACTTCTTGCATGCAGATCTCATCTCTGAAGAAGCAGGCTATGGAGAAGGACTCGCAATACCAGGTCGATTTACAAAGGCAGCAGACCAATGCCGACCGAGATATCCTCGAGTTGCGACGTAAGCTGGATAAGCTCGACATGTCTTACCAGGAGCAGATAGAGCAAATGGTTGAGAAACATGATAAAGAGATACGTAAGTGTTCTGATTCTTATTAAATATTAACTGACGTATTTTGTTTTTAAGTTTGAGTTATTATTCGAATGCAACTATTCAAAGGCATTTAGTTGTAGTAGACTTACAGACTTACATTTTTTGAGAGTTCACAACAATTTAAGAATTTTAGTAATGACAATAGAAGTGTTAAAAGTTTAATGGTTTTTCATTATACACTTATGCTGTGAAAAGCTGAAAGTGTTGGGAGATTCCCACTCCAGTGCTTCAAACAACTTTGGTATAATCTCTATGTTTATAAACTGTTGAGATATATCAGAAGTTTCACTTTGATGCATGATGCATTTCTGCACATTTATGACTCGCACTTTACTAAACGCTTCGCCCTGTCTTGGAGCCAAATACTCCCAATGGGAAATGTCAAGTATGATAAACAGTACTTGAAGCAGGACACGTGCATACAGGGTACATTGGTGTTCACCTAGATTTTACTGTTCACCCAGATTCGCCAAGAAACAGTCATGTCAACACCCCGTCCGAAGATTGTACTGTCTACTGAGCCCCTGGCACCCTCCAGCAAAGGTTGCGCCAGTCCCACAGTGCACCACTGGAGGGCAGCATACATACTACAGGATCTGCTAAGACTCCAGAGCCTTCTGCTGAGGAGATACGAAATGTCAATTCTGTCATTACAATAAATAAGAAATGAAAGACATCCCTTCATTCGCAAGAGTTTTCAACCGCTGAGAAGTGAGGCTAGCTTCTCCTTCAACCTTCTCAGCACTAGCAAGCTTCAGAATTTAGTATAAAAGGGCCAGCATAACCCTGGCTCAGGGCAGTCGCTGCACTTCCACTGCTGTAATGGCTGGAGGTGTCAGTCAAGGGTAAGTACTCGCAAACCCTTCTCCACCGCTTGCCAAGGCCGGAGATTGTTTTCAGGGTGTGCCAGCCACTCGACCCCAGAGAGCCACCACTGTTATTGATGGGATCTCTTCATGCTGGTAATGTAAGAAACCAGAGGTTCGCAAACTCTTCGGCATCCTACAGCACTGCAGAACCAACAGCTCCGGGTCGCCGATGCCATCCAGAGGGTCCTCTGATTTCGCTCTCGCCAACCTCCCCTCTCTCCTTGGTTAACATCTTGAGGTAAATAGTCACGATGGCATCCCCTCTGAACGCGCCCCCTTTTACTCACCTTCTAGTAAAACAACTTACAATTGCCCTTCTGGTGATTGAATCCTCATTAGGTTACTTCAAAACACCCCAATATTAGGTTAGGTTAATTTATCAAGTAATTAAATTTTTTATTGTATCACCCTTGTAATATTTAGCTTAGCATCCAGGTCGTCTTGGCCTGGTTATTAATAATAGGGTTAAATTCTGTAAATAATTTTTATAATATTAAGAGAGAGTGGGACCACATGATTAAATATGTATTAAATAAAACGTATTATTTTTATAACCTAAAATTTAACTTCGAGTTTACACTTCTTGCTCAAACCTAACTTTTAGACTTTAAGAAACGCAAAATTCATTTTGCTCGGAGGAAAAGCCAGTTGATTCGCATAGAAACCACTATGGTAAATCCATACAGGTTAAGAGCAAAGCCGAGTTCTGCCAGCTTGATAGATCTTCGAGTGCCCCCAAAACAACTTAGGAATTCCTTGCACATGAAATTGAGAGACCTAAGCATTTCCTACTCTGCCACCACATGCAAAGGCTGGATTAGAGAGTAAATTGTTTTAGCCTGCACAAACCACAGTGGATACCACACCTGATTGTTTCCACATAAAAACGATGTGTGACTATGCTAAGCTCTGTCCATCACTTGAAATGTCCAGATGTTCCATCCACCACTTGCTAAAGCCAGACATGAAACACAGAGTTGATATCACGTCGTAAAGTCGATATGTTCAGATTTACACATTAGGATATATATATATATATATATATATATATATATATATATATATATATATATATATATATATATATATATATATATATATATATATATATATCACGGCTTAACCTCAGGTCAATTGGTATTTTAAATTCTGTCTTCATGCCATTATCCCGTCAAGGAGGAGTTAAGAAACTGCTGAAAAGAGAATTAAAAGACATTATAGATATTATTACCACTTTACCTCCTTTGGAATGTACTAGTAATTCCCAACTGTTTCCACCAGTATTAAACTACCAGGTGAACAGTATCTTATCATAGAGATAATTCAAATGTACGCAGATGCCATTTGAGGCATAGACTGGTACTGGATAAAGACCCCCTTACAAATACCCCTCCCCATACCAATCAGAGCCCCCACAATAACCTCAGCACCACTCCAACACAGCTAGCGCTGGCCGCTGCTCAGCCACCAGATACCACAGCAAGTCAGCCAGGAGAGGAGCACGCCTCATCCCTCCAAATAAAGTTATAGTCTTGGCAAAGGGTTTTGTGTATAACTCCTGATTTCATGCCCAACCGAAAGCCCAACAGGCCTACTTTGTACACTGACTGTGCTCCTAAACATTCATTAGGCCCCTGCCTTACTCTGATACCCCTAGCGATTCTGACTTCGCGATGGTTTAAGTCAATCAAAGTAATCAAAGTTAAAGCATCCTATAAGAAGAACTATTGTGTTAATAAATTCCTCATAGAGGGTCATGTCCCTCGTTGGTCAAGGTCGGACACAAACAAGCTGTAAGTTAAAATTTCAGCCCCTAACGTGGAGAACACTTCCTAGCCTGGATTTAGTGTTACTTTCAATTGTGTCAAGTGACATCCTGCTGGAAGACTTTAACTTGCTATTATCCCCAGGGCTTGTGTTCGACCCCCGATGGTAGATAGCTCATAATAACGTGAGAGGTCAGGCCTCAATTAGCGATGCCCAGCCAGGGGCAAGTAATGTTATACTCAATTAAGCAGTAGAATACTTGCTCCAGTGGGTCACTATTTGTAATAGAGATTTTTAACAGTCTTCAAATTTAATCACATATCACTGATTATATTTTTTATCATAATTGCCACCGAAGTAGTTACCCACAGTAAAATTTGCTTTTTTGTGATGAAGATGACAGCAGAAAGCAGACAGTCCATTCGTGGTCTCTTCCAACTTCTCTGAAGCTCTGCTAAAGTTATACTTCTAGAATATTCCTCTGTCTCATTCAACTAAAGCTTAAGCAAGTATTTCAAATTAAACCAAAATGATAGTGCACCGCATTTATGCATCATATATGGGGTGATTTTCCAAAGGTTGAATTCAAAACGTGTGTATGCGTAATGGCCTAGAGAGAGGCCCCACGGCAAGAGTGGGGAAGTTTTTAAATTTTGCGCTGGGACAGTTGAACAGGTAGGAGGCGGACTCTACTGCAGAGGCGTATGTAGAATGACTCGCCACCGTCACGCTGGTACCTAATGTGTACAAAGTCTGTGAGGGCGAAGTTATGCCTCTGGACATTGGACACACGTTTGCGGGCTAGCTTACCACTATTGTCGCTCCCTTGTGGCAGATGCTGGCCCTGGCTGGTAGACTTCAGCTCCAGGTTGGAGAGGATGGCTGAGCAGGCTGGCTCTGCTGTCATGTGCTGGTGACCGGGGTGCTGGCCTGCTGGCGGGCACGTGGTCTGCTGGTGCCTCGCTAGTGCCCGGGTCGAATGGTTCTACTCCCAAGGGGAGAGTGTACCCCTGGCTGAGTAGTCCGATGGTGGGGTGAGGAACTCTGGGAACCCTAACTGGGAGGCCAACTAGGTTGGAGGGTAGTTGAGTGAGGATCCACTATTTGTGGGTGGCTTGTTCTCTCTTCCGCGGGGACTTGCACCTCAGGGTTGGTGCATGTTGATTACTTAAGGGGTGGCAAGATACAAGGATAGCAGCTGTGCTTCAGGTGTTCCTCCTGCTCCCTTGTCCATGACCGAATATCATGGACAGGAAAGGTGCTAATTCTCATCCTGTAGAGTGAGGCAGGCAATAAACCCCTATCTAAAGTGTACTCCAGAAGTACCTGGGTCAAGCCTCGTCAGGCCTGGCACCCCCTTTGGCTAGTTTATATGTTCTGGAGGGAATGTGTTAGCTCTTAGTTGGCCCAGATGCTTCGTACATGTGCACCAGGTACCTTTACATACCGGATCCACAGTATAGGTGGCCATCAAACTTGTGCTTGTGTGTGATGCACATGCAGACCTGATTAGGGGCGGCCCGCAGTCCTACTCTAAGTCGGAAATTTGTTGCCAATTCGCAGTCCCCTGTCGCTCCCTTCGAGGGTGATGCTTACCAGGTAGGGGAAAGGCATACATTCACTACAGAGCATGGCAAGACAGAAGCTAGCTGAACTACGTATTTATACCCATGAGAATAGAAACAAGGTAACCCGCACTACCTCCTACCTCTACACACACTAGGTGTTCAGCGGACTTTGTAAAAGAGCAAGGCAGGTTAATGTGCCTGTCGGCTTGAGGAGCCTGGCTTGAAGAGAGGGCAGGAGCTGATAATTAAGTAGTTTTGAAAACAACTGGACCCTAATTGTGGCTTGGAGTCCTGAAGGGACCCAGGGCACCAAGTGTTCTGTATGTGTTGGGTGTGGTGGTGATGCTTGGTCGCAAGTGTCAGGGTGTAGCAACGACTCTTCGACTGCTGTGTTAGGGAAGGCATCGTTGGCTGGAGAACTGGTAGAAGACTGGAAGCTTTAGGAGAATCCTGAGGAGGACTGTGGCTGTGCAGAAAAGAGCCTTAGTGATGAGGCAAGCTATGTGGACAACTGGCATTGGCACCTCGGGGAGAAGTGGGGTTGGCAGAGAGTCCTAGCACTGGATGGTGCTAAGACGAGCTGCCTCGCCTGACTGGCATTTATCCTACTCTAGCTGGCATATCTGCCGGGTCCACAGTGTTTTATTCCTCTTGGCTGTAGAGTTCTCGCATGCTCTGTTCTTTCTCAGTAATCTTCGGCTGCCTCCCATCCAGATTCGGGCCAGGTGGCACTGCTGCTGCCATCTTTTGGAGGGGTGGCGCAGGGGGGTTTGAGCATTGTTAACTGCATCTTCTGCGTGCCTATGGGTGCGTCTCAGCGGGTTTATAAGTTGTGGTGGTGACGATGTGACTTCCTATCATTACATGGGTGCTGGCCTTGGTGGTGGTCAATCGGGGTTCTATTCCCTCGCACGTGATTTTGCGAAGTCGAATAATTATAAAGAGTAAGATGCGCCATGTACCAGCATATTATTAAAAATCTCTTACTACAAGGAATGTCATGATTTTACTACCAGGAAGGTCATGATTGCATTTTCCTTTTTACTTATTTTGGATGTCCACCAACTGTTACTTTAAATTTTTATATCAAGGACACACTGTAAAATGATTACCTTTTACCAAGGACATTTATTCTTCAGGTTGGGTGGGACGTTTATCCATCAAGTATATATGAGCCACAGTAAATTCAATAATTTTGAGGAGGGCGCACAGGATGATCTTTCTCCTCACTGCATATCTTCTGTTGCATTTTTACATTAATACATATTGCCACAACCTTGAGACTAGTGCTAATGTGAACTCCAATGATGTAATTTTTCTGTAGGACATTTTAAACTTGTATATGACAAGAGAAATATTAATGTCAGCAACCATCAGTTTAAAAATTACACTTTAATTAATATGTTATGGGAAGAATGTACTTTCCTTATATCATGACATACTTTACTAAGAGTATTGTGTAATAACATTTGAGGTGCAGTAATGTAGAAGGCCTTATAAAAATTAGAATTATTTATGGTATATTGAGGCACTGAATGGTTCATGATTATTAAAAAACCATCAGACTTTATTCGACATCTATAATCGTTAACATGGTTTCTCTACTACTGCTGTCAAACTTGACAGATAACATTTATTACACCATTCTTGTCCAAACTATTACATGTATTCTAAATATTTGTTACAGTATGTAAGTCAGTACATATATGTAAATACATGCAGTTACTGGTAATTCTTTTCTTCAAGGGCTGATTTCAAACATTCTATATTTTTGGTGAACTGGCTGCAGCTATCCCCATTATTCTGTCTCAAGCATGATTTAACATAAGGAATACAATCAGATGATTGTGCTGTAGGCACTTCAACTTTCATATGGTTAGTTCACACTTTCGAACAAGCTAGGAATACATCAAAACAGCTCACAGCCTGAGCGGTTAGCACTGCCAACTATATAGGAAATAACTGTTCATGCAATCAGTGCAGATAACAAAAAAGCGAACACTTGCTAATTATTCCAAAAAGAATGATAATTTGCCTACATAATGTGGGCTGTTTTAATCACACACTAGTGATCTGGCCTCTTACTCGTGCAAATACAAGTTTAACTCCTATGTATGCAGAGCTGAAAATCTTATCGACAGTGAGACAATTAGGATTGAGCAAGTAGTGCAGACAAGTAGAAATGAGGAAGGATTTAGCTATACCTGCAGTAAGGAACTATGCAAGCATTCACGTGGAGGTATTTAGGTAAACAATGGAAAACATAAATCAGGATGGCTGAATTGAGAATTGAACCCATGTTCTCCTGAATGTGAGTCAAGTGTGCTACTACTACATAACTTCACTTAGTTTGATTCCTGGTGTGGTCACGTGTGATTTTTAATTGTGGAAAATGTCGCAGATGTTGTAATTGGCTGGTAGGTTTTCCTTAAGGCTGTTGCTTATCTCTGCTCTTGTATTCTGCCACTTGCTCTATCTCTGTTTCGCTTACTTCTGAGGGTGTTAAGACTTAGTTGTAATGGTGCCACCAAATCTCTCAATACTTTGTTCCATTTGAAAATGGAAATCCACACGTGGTTCCAGCATGAGACAATCTCACATATGGATGAGAGGAGGCTGACGCTTATAAGAGTCAGCTACCCTACCCCAGGAACAGACCTGTCACACCGTCTAGCCTGAAGAATGGACGAGTTGAGACGAGATGGTAATGCAGATGCAGCAAAATAAAGATGGGGGAGGATATAGGAAAATCTGAATAAAACATCCACACATCAGCAGTGTCTGCATTTGAAAATTTTGTGATTCAACTGTAGTTTTCAGGGATGTGAGGCCAGGGACTAACCAGCTGGGTCAGTCATGAGTACACTCTGCACCATATAAAACATTCATTTCTATAATTGTGTTTTTATTGATTCAACTTGTATACACTTGTTGAGGAGCTGTGCTGTAGTGACGTATTTGTAAAAGTGACTGTACCCCACAGAGCAGCTGAACGAGGAGGCGGAGCGGAGAGTGCAGCAGCTGGAGCAGAACTGGCAGCTGCAGATGACATCGACGCGGACAACACTGGAACTGGTAAAAGAGCAGATGGAGCGCGATGCCCGGGACCGCATGGAGGCTGCCGAGGAGAGGCATCGCTCTCAGCTAGGTGCTTACCATAGGTCATGAACGGCATATCGGCTGTCTGTTTCCTGGCAAAAAACATATTTACAATAATACTGAGTGCTATGATGTGGGCACAACTAATGGCGTAGCATCATTAGATGCCCAGATGCCTGATGTTCCCTGAAAACTATTACAATATTTATAAGTTTGCATTTTAAGGTGCGAGTCGTGTACTAACTTTTGCCTCCATTATGTGTGGTACAGAACATCAGTAGCCGAGTCAGTTCTTTCCCTTCTCTATTCTCTCTGTCTCTCCCAAACTCAGATGTTTACACAGGCCAAAATTTGGTCCTTGTATCTTTAGATATGTTTCAGGGAATGGTGTTGGCGACATCATGTGCAGACCAGACACACATGAATGCATCATCATTTACATTTTTTATTCCGGAATATTTCACAGTTAATTTAGGTAATAAATGGCTTGTACCCTCACATATTAGTATGGGTAGGTACGTGTGCAACCGGGCGTTCCCAAGTTAATATCTTGTGGTATATTACTGGTCAAAACTCCCACATTATTTTATGATTACAGTGGATTCCTGTTACTGTATTCCTGAAGGCACCAAAAATTTTAATCTTTTGAACTCCTTTGTACAACTAGATACATAATCATTTATTTCATATTTCATTCTGTTAAACCAGATCTCCAGTTGCCAAGATTGTGGCGGATTGCCCTTTGGCTATTTTGGAATGGTATATCCCTTTTCTGTGTTATTACAGGCTGATAAATTTTACATGCAATAGAAAATGAAGGATCTTGTGTAACATAGGAGTATAAAAAGTTATCCGCCCTAATAATACATAAGAAAAACATTTATAACAGTGTAATTTCTAATGAAAATGGATTTGGTTACCAAGTGAACCAGGAAATTGTTATAAGCAGGAATATTAATAAAGTTCTACTATGCTTTTAACAAACAGAACACAGTGTGATGTATTTTCATATGTGACTTGCATTACTTCGTGGATTTATTTGGCAACATGGCATTACCAGGCTAGTTGAAAAGTGAAAATCCATTTCAAGTGTGCATGCTTTTTGCTAGTCATGTTATATACCTACATGTCTTGTTGGTAAGTGTAGGTTTTTTTAGAATAAGTGTTATTATATATTACTCTGAAGTCCTTTTCCCAAGCCTTATCTCTCAAGACTATGCACTTTTTTCAGATACAACATGTACCAGCAGTTATCCTGTATCCTGTTGGCTGCACAAACACACTCACCTTAAATTGTATTATCATGAGTTTCCTTCTGTGCAGTGAACATGCTTGTGGCACACGAAAGACAGTTCAGATGCACATACAGCTACTTACTTCAAATATGATTCCGAATGCTGCTAATAAAGATAGTTAAAAACACTTCAAACCTCTCCCCGAAATCTTGTAGCGGTTATTCTTTAACATGCACCTTTACATCACACACTCCTCTGCTCACAATTCACCCTTTTAGCAACTGCTGTGCAAATGACTTTGAGTACAAACATCAGAACACTGGGAACAGACTCTTATTAATACATTATGGATGCATGTAGTAAATCAATTAAACAAAGTCTGCATGTTTGTAGTTACACCTTTACTTCCACCAGTCTTATACAAATCTGTAATAATCTTACTTTTCTTAAAAAATTCTCAAAATATTCTCTTCATCTCCTGCCATCTTACTTCTATCTTGCTTTATACTGCCAACCTTACATTCTGAATGTACCACAATGCACATATCACAGGTAAAATGCATCAAATTTTTTTGAAAGGAAGCATGCGAAGTAATCACCATAGAAGCATACATAATCGGTTTTCAAAATACATATAATAATTCATAAAAATAGATAATTTTTAATTATGTAGCACAGGATGCAGAATGAGTGATAATATGCAAAATAATACAGGACTATGTTTAACCTGACGCATGATGCTTTTACACATCTTTGGTGCACAACACTCGACTTCACCTCTTCTTGGACCCAATGTTCAACTCTTTGAGCAAGTTCTTACCCAACAGTACTGAAGATTCTGGACACCTGGCTACAGGATACACCAGCGCATGTTGGAAGCGATTACAGACACGTCAGTCTAACTTGTACTGTTCACCCAGATTCTCAAAGAAATGCCATGTCAACATCCCCGAAGTGAGATTGTACTGCTGGAACAATACAGTGCTCCCTCCGAACCAGGCCAAGTAGTTCTATGGCATGCCAAGGGAGGGCAGCACACATTATAGAAGCACCTTGCAGCCTAGATAAGGGTCGAAACTCGCCGTATCAGAGATAACACTGCCCAGCAGATGAAATCAAGCATACAAGAGCTGCCGACCTTGGGGAGGATCTTATCTCCTTTATTACCCCTCGTGCTTCATAGCCAAAGCAATAATTGGTATAAAAGGGCTGGCGCGACCAGCAAACTTCAGTCTCTGCACGTTCACCACTCTCACACAGGGCCGGAGGAAGCCACCGGTGGTTCACATGACTGGCACACCTGCAGATTCCACCATTCTTCTTGGGCCGGAATCTGACTACCAGCTGAAGACAACCCCTCCAGAAGACACTTCTGGACACATTCTAGACCTCTCTGCTTCTGGAAGACTGAGCCATCAGCTGCTACTGAAGAAGTCTGCTCCTTGATTTACGACCCTCTGGTAAACAGTTGTCGACAGTCCCTTCAGGATCCTGCCCTACCAGAGGGTAATGGCAATACTACCCTTCTGGCAGTCACCATTCCTGTCCCTTCGGTTCACCAGGTGATAGTTAGGATTGAAATTGTAAATTATTTACTTACCTAAATCCTCAGTTGCACTTTGCACTTCCCCCTGCAGGGCAGAGTTCCTACCACCTGTACTACTAAGAGGTCTCACACCTCAGCCCTCCCTCAACCCTTATTTTCAATATTAGTCAAGACTCCTAGGAAGCCTTACCCATTGGTAGAGGCCATAATACGGGGAGAATAGCCACCCCTAGGCCTAGTCTGCCCATAGTTCATGGTCAACCAGCAGTCAACCCAGCACCAACCTTTTACAGACAGCAGTTACCCCAGCAACACTACATGTCCCAAGGAGGATGCTGGCGACCAGCAGCTGGCACATCACCTGGAGCAACCACTTCAACGGATCTTCAATACTCCAGGTAACCCAGTGATTAAAAGCAGGCCTCTTCGAAAGGTCTTGACAGCAGCTGTTGACTTTGTGCAGACAATACAGGTTACTAGACCAGTCTCGTATACCGGCCAGGCACCTCCGAAGCATTAAGGACCCCATCATTGTCTTATGTTTTTTGTGATAGTGGCATCATGGTCTAAAACTGAAAAATTGGCCATGATGAAATCCACATTTCATAAACCTTACCTGACTTCATTTTGTGTGGCAGTTAACCTCCCAAGTTGTTGGTAAAACAAATCACAGAAAACTAACCCAAGGGGGAGTTTGTTTATTCTGGGACTAAGGTTAGAGTTAAAACAGTATAGTGAGATAATGCTATATGTATTTCTAAAGCATAAAGTTTGCCAAGTACATATCTACCAGAATATAGAATGACCTCAGAAATAAGATGACCACCTAAATTCTTATTCCGGTTTACAGGAAAATATGTGTTTCTACAAATTATTTTGACATTAAATTTAATATGATTATTGTATAGTGGCACTTAAATAAAGGAGAAGTTACATTGTCTTTATCCAGCCCGTTATTTTTCTAATTGTAAAATATAGTTGGTTAATGAAATTTTAAAATTTTGAAGTGACTATTACTATAAAGAAACATACAGTATTTCCAGTCGGAAAACATTGACCAACACACGTTAACCTCAAAATTTTTGAAATGCAAAAATAAGATGGCTATTAATTATTTGTAAATAAAACTGATAGTAAACTACATACATATAGTCTTATACTCAGGCAGATATGGTTATATGTTGAACAACTTATTGTGGGCAATACAAAATAAGCCTGTACTGAACAATATCAGCAAAAAACCATGTGCCTTAAATGCTCACACGAAGTAGGAAATCAAGTCTGTTATTAAAGAAATTTAGTGCTGAGAAACTAAATAACTACTATATTTACAAATATATAATGGCCTCATGAGTAAACTTAGTGCACTTCAAATACATTAAAACATAAAAAGACATCACATTTTTTTGTCTATCCCTACATTTTTTTATTACATATAAAGAGCAAACACTTAAATGTTTTTAGATCTCGTTAAGTGCCCTGTACTGTAGTAAAACTTGTGTCAACTACACAAGCAAAAGAAATGGCTTAAAAAATTTGTAGGAGGTATGTAAAATAAGACAACCCACATATTTTTATAGAGAAAAATGGGGAAACAAATGTAGTTTTGTATTCGGAAACTTAAGGTTATATCAATTATATGTTTTATTTTCTAGTTTTCGGATGTTTAGTTAAAGAAACAGTGTTGGTCAGCATTGGGAACAGTGTAGTGTAGTAATGGGGTGGCTGTGGGACACTGTTGCAGCTCAGCAGTGGGACCAGCTGATGGAGCAGAAAGAGCAGGCTTTGGAGGAAGAGGCGAAGAGACAGAATGTCATGGTGGACGAGGTGAAGGAGCAGGTCGAGGCAGCTGTGACCAGCCACAAAGCCCGCGAGGCAGAGGTACCCACGCCTACTTACTTCTCTAAAAATATCTTTCCTCTGTCACAGAGTAGATAAGTACCCTGAGACAAAATTGCATGATGGCTGTTTCTTTGATTTTGGCATACTCATCCTCTAATTGGCTGTGTGTGGCTCTGGGAATGAGCCTTACGTCTGATTGTTTACTGCATGCTGCAAAAGGTTCCCTTTTGGTTGAGCTACCAGCTGGCCAGTAGGTATGAGCAGCTGTTTCACCTCTTTTAAACTTGTTACAGTCTTTGTAATATTTTAACAAACACTAATGTTGTGTGGTTGCACCCACGACTCTATTTATGTGAAAACTTAAGGGAAGTGTGATACATAGTAAAATATGTAAATGGGTTTGGTAGGCAATCCTACAAAAAAGTAGAAAGGGCAATGTTATGAAACTGTTTTTGCTAACTTTGTGAAAAATATTTTGCCAAAACGATGTATTTGAGCATTTCTGTTACAAATCTGCAAGTACTTCAAAATTGAGTTTCAGCTGAACAATTACATATTTGGGGCTTGTGTTCAGCTTGAAAAATTTGAGCTATTATATCAATGTCATTTCATTACATTGGCAAATGATGACTGTTTTATTGTTTATGAAAGAAAATAATCCATTCTTTACTAATAAAACATATATATTTAAATACTAGGTGTGTTTCAGTAAAATGGACTTCTAAGAAATGGAGATATGAATGCTGATTAACTGTAAAATTGGCCTAAAATTAGACAGAAAATATGCCCTACATGTGTCACTTGATAAGAAAGTTTGTTAAATGTAGTTTGCTAAAGGCCAATATAATGGAAAGTGAGCAATTTTGAAAGCCCTACTAAGTTTCCACTTTCAGTCCATTGGGAATAGCTTTTCATGTACCATACCAGTAGTATAAAAAGATGCAATCTGCAGCATCTGATATCAGGCGGTGAACTGGTGGATGGCCTCCAACAAGTAAGGTCCCTGCCCATAAAAAAAATTCGAAATCTTCCTCTCATCCTATGGAAAATTCCAGAACATACCTTCCGATGGCGGTGGTGGCAACCATTTTTGCAGCCAGTAAAAAATCCCCAGTGCTCATCAAAAATCGATTTTATGTTACCATAATGAACACATATGTCGATTGTGGCCATTTTGGTAGCCAGTCGAAAATCACATTATTGTGATAGCCATTGTGGGAGCCAGTGGAGCCAGCAGCAGCCATGATGCCTAGGGCAGGCGACAACATTGCACACATGCACATGTACACAGCCTCCTACAGCAGTCTGTCAGTGCCACACAATAAATATGCTACAAGTGGCCATATTGGCAAGCAGCAGGGACTGAAGTTTGCATATGTGATTACTACCACATGTAATGCATAACACCATTGACTGACCACCAAGTGGCACCCACACTCAACATTGTCTCCATGTATCTGGTCGCAATGAAGGACTCACCAGCACTGTCCTCCAAGTCGTATCCAAGCTGGGTGACCATAAAATGTGCATTGTACACCATATTGTGAAGATGATCGGCAGACATTTGGGGTGGCATCAGAGCTTGTTGCAGTTGTTACATGCCACACTAATGAACACCCCTGTGAAGTGGTCATGATCATGAACTTTCCAGTTCGCTCCGGTGAAGGGGCTGGCACGTAGGTAGTAGCTGCTGGCCGACCTATAACCAGCACATTCGTCTGGTCAGTGCATGCAGCGGCTTGGACTGGCCATATATCTCCTTCACCAAAGCGCTGATCTTCATGACTTCCACCATGAAGTGTGCACCAGCATCTTCCTCAGTGTAGATTTGTGCATTGATGGGGAGGCCGGCGGTTTTGGCTGTCCGTAATGATGTCATTGTCCACCTTGATGTACACCCCATAGCTGCATGGCACGTGGTACTAGTACCTACAGGTGTACAATGCTGTTGGGTCCTGCTGACATGACTGGACAGATGCCAGTAATGCCTCGAAATCGGCATACATGACAATATTTACCTTGTCGATGTGATGATAGTTCTGAAACCTGAGCTCAGAAGGCTGCCCATTCTCTATAGTGGGCATGTCGGCACAGATGGTGGTGTGGTAATTGTGGGACCTCCTGTGCTCGGCCAAAGTCTCATCACAGGTGAGCCCTGTCACCTGTGGCCAGTTATTGTACACTCACAGACATTGCTTGCAGATGGCGATGGCTCCATGGTGGGTTGTCACCTGCAAATGTGTGAGGCAGGAGATATCTACTATGAGGCAGTAATGCACATTGCCATCTTCCATCATCACAAGTAAGAGATCGAAGTGGGTGGCCTGCTCCTCCTTCGAAACTCGTATTGGGACAATGGTGTTGTCTCCCTCATGAGTGTAGATATTCACGCTGACCCCTGGGTTATTATTTGACAATGACTGGAGGCTTGTCTCCCTCTGCTTCTTCTTCGACTTGTGGCTGAAGCGAGGTGGTGATGGAGCTCAGCTCGACACCACTCACATGATGCAGGCCAGGAGTGAATCCCTATAGACCACAGGATAGGGCTAAGAGGGGGTAGGAGTACTGTGTGAGCATATGACAAGACCAACTACCCCTAACGTACACTAGTTTCATGCGAACAGACATGGTAAGTGCGAGGGCATAGGTGTCGCCATTATTAACATGAGGAAATACACAGGTTTTACTACTTAAAAAAAGAAAACAAAAAAAATTCACCCAAGCAGGTTTCTGTGAAGTGCTCCCTGCCACCATTCCACCAGCACGCTATATGAAATGCATGGCATGGGTGTGAATCACCTGTCCCATGGTCGAATTAATTAAAAATTTTTTTTTTTACCAGATCAGGTTTCGTCAGAGTGCTCCCAGCTGCCATTCCATGGTACATTCTGCTTGCATGCTATAAGCGATGCCTGTTGTGGGTGTGAGCACATACCCTGCAATTTAAATGATTAAATAAAAAAATTATGAAGAGATTTGTACTGCTTTTAACAGTGGGGTCTTGAGAGCCGATGGGGATGTGTGACATTAATATGGAGCAGCGCCGGAATGATTGGGCGGGAGATCTTCGAGAAGCCCTCCGATAAGATTCCCACTTGTGAAATAACACAAACAAACATCCGGTGGCCCAGCCGGAATTGAACTCGGGTTGCCTTGGTGCTACACTATAGCCTGTTCACTGTTGTCTAAGCACATTTGGAATACGAAATATCACTGCCCCTACCTGCACAATCACTCTCATACACCCAGTAAAGTTGATAACTATAAATAGTCCAATGTCTGGACATTAACTTAAAAGTGTTAGATAAACATTAGTGAGTTTTGAAATAATTAATATCGCTTAGTTTTTACTGCACATAAGTGCAAGAGAGTGTAAATATGTAAAAATGTCTTTTCTCATAATTTCACAGTTTCACTTGCCCGGCGCACGAATGAGGTGAGCGGGCCCATGGCAGTGTTAATTTTTACATGTGGTGGAAGATTACACAACATGAATGCATGTTGATCTTAATCAGGGCTTCTAGAATTTGTTAGATTACCATGAACAGCCTATAGCAACACACATTATAGTCCCATAGGCACAGGCAACATTACAAAAAAAAACAACAAAACCAGCAGTTGAGCACCTCACATGCATTATTCCAATAGTGATATTCGTGAGCTTTGTAGGGGAGCCCTTAATGGTGTTGGAGCCACAAAAATTAATAATTGTATTTTTGTATCACCCATTGTTCAACATGTAGGCATAGTATGTATGACATTTTCCTGGAATAAAAACATTTTCCACTTTATATTCTTTGAACAATAAATTTGTTTTCTGTTTCTCTGCAACCATAATAACAAATACTAAGTTGTACAAATACATCAAATTACAAAGTAAAGTAACACCATGGGCTACCATGTGATATATATGTACTCACCAATTAATTGTCCATACATTCTGGCATGAAATAACTTTTATTTTATTTTATGAAGAGATTTGGGCGGCTCTTAACAGCGAGGTCTTGAGAGTGCTGATGAGGGTGATTGAAGTGACTATGGAGCGGTGCCATAATGTTGTGTTGGGAGATCCCCTTGATACCTTAAATCATTTTAAAGCATCGATGCACTGTAATAAGAAGATTAGTATAATATTTACTTTCCTAAAAATTTCACATTTTCACTTGACAGACGAATGAATAAAGTGATGCAGCCCATGGCAATGTTTATTTTATGTAAGGCGGAAATATACACATCATGCATACAAGTAGATCTTATGCAGGGTTTTCAGAAGTGCTCATTTTACCATGAACAGCATATTCCAATTTCTAGAGAGACATGCACAATCGCATGGTGTGGGAGCAAGGCCTTCCAAAGGTTGAGTTGAAAGACAAGCTGGTGTTTTTTTATCCCTGCTGCATTGGTTACAACAGGCGGTAGGGGGCCAGGCTTTTTTTTCTCGCCACATAGGGGAGGGGGACAACTGATGACCGTCTTCACCGCCGTGGTGGTGCGATCTCATTTGTATGCAGGCACTCACTGCAATGGACCACGATAATGTATGTGAGCAGAGCATGATAATATATGCACCCCATGGACCACAAATGCTCTCCGTGTACCTGCTCAGGTCATGGAGTGTGGAAGGCATTTTGACAACATACACTACAGCGGCCAAAGGCATATCGGTGGCTCTCTTATGATACTGCTAACCTGCTCTCGTGCACTCAAGGTGGTTCACATGATTTTTTTTGCCATCTCCGTGATGTTGGTTCCCGCATCATAACACTCCCATTCTGCATACATGCTAGGATTTCTTTCTTTCTTTTCTTTACTGTTTCTCATTTTCTTGTTCAATAACTGTATCACGCACATTGTGTTAACTAGACCATGAACAATACTTTAATGTGTTTAACTACGTTCTTGTATTTTCCGTTTCCTCAGTGGAGAATAAAGTAACATATTATTATTGGGATTATCTGACCAGAACCCGTGCTTTTTAACAATGGATTAAAAGTGTTGGTACCTCGTTCATGATAATTTAATGAAGTCTTTACATGGTAATAAGTTTATATATGTTCCTGTTACTGTAACAAGAAATTAAATAACTTATTATTATTGGTATTCTATGACCAAAACCAGTGCTTTTTCTACAGCCGAATGTCATGTCGTATTAGACATATATACGAACTGCGCTGGTTCTTTACTGTGGACAGTCTACGATCAAGTCACATATTATTGACCATATACATGCACAGTGTGCGCTAAGGTATGCATGAATGTCGATCTGTACATTTACCATACCGATGTGAATGTCAGGCGGGGCTGTACATCTCGCAGTGCTGTAGGGCGCCACAGTGCTGCAGGGGTGACTTGATGCTGGCACAGTGAAAAATACGAGGTGAATAAGTGTGTATCCTTAATGGGATTGTATTTAAATGCTGCAGCATGGGGGCCCACCTCCCCCTCCCTGGTATACATTCACCTCCGCCGCCACAGAGCACCTAACTCCTTCCTTCATTCCCCACACATGCACTTCCAGATGACAGATGCTGCTTATATTACTGGCTTGCTTCAGCTCGCAGGGCTGTCAACCATTCCAGCTGCCTCTCTCCACTCCTCATACTGCATGTTCTTCTTAGAGTGAATTGTCCTTATAGCATGTACCAGACCGATAATGCGTACTCATCACCGTAGTAGTAGTAGGTGCATGTAGGTCATGCCACAGACGTTACTTCGTTGGATTTGTAAAACAGTTTTTTTCTTCTCTTTCCTTCTTACATACCAGTAAGGCTGTATGTCATTGTCATGGCCTTCCAATTCAATTGCGCAGGTCATTATTATTATTATTACTTGGTTCGTGTTTCATTGTGCATGTAGCCATGATGATGCTGGAATTTATCTCTCATTATTCCGAGCAAGCACTGCTGGTGGGGGCTTCGTCATGGCCAGTTGCATGGGGACATCAGCGTGTGTAAGCCATTTTGGTGGTCAGTCACACGCTGAGATAGTGTGAGTACTCGCATTTCCCCCCCTTGTTTGCCACACAAAATGTCCATCATGGTCTTATGCACTACCTAATTGTAGTAATCACATATGTGAACTTCGGTCCATTCTGGCTGCCAACATGGTGGCCGGTAGCATATTTATTGTTTGGCACTGACATATGTCTGGAGGAGGCTTTGTATGTGTGCATGTGCAATGTTATTGCCCACCCTAGGCATCATGGCTGCCACCAGCACCACTGGCTCCCACAATGGCTGTCATGTGTGATTTTTTCGACTGGCTACCAACATGGCCATCGTCGATGTATGCACTCATTGGGATAATATGAAATCGATTTTTGACAAATGCTACAGAAATTTCTTACTGGCTGCTAAAATGGCCACCATTGGTTTAGGGAACCTTTTACTGACTGCCAAAATGGCAACCACCACCATCGGAAGGTACGTTCTGGAATTTTCTGTGGGACAAGAGGAGTTATTCGGATATTTTTAATGGGCAGGGACCTTACTTGGCTGGATGCCGTTCACCAGTCTACCGCCTGATGCCAGGTGCAGCAGAATGCCTCTTTTTATACTATTACTTGAACCTATCAAAATGAACACTGCCACGTGACTTTTAGCTGGTGTTTACATCAGCTGACTCATATGCGTACAGCATACTCATTGAATAAACATAAAAAAAATTACATATTTTAATCAGCACTGTAAGCACTGACACACAAGGCCTTGGAAGAACTAATTCCCCTTGGTAAGCAGCACAAAAAACCCTTTGTGGGCGACACCTTGAGATAAATGCCAAAAAAAACTTGTTGCATTAGTTCTGGTCGCTGTGGTCAATACTACTATCATTTTGGTTTTTGTTGCTAGTATCAGGAGAAACATAACTTTGAGAGAGTTAGTGTTTCACTGGTGCTCGACCAGTATATAGTACAGGTCTTGTGGCCTGTCTGAGTGAAACAGAATCACGGCCTGGTGGATGGACTGGGCCTTAGCAATGAGCTTACCTTGCTAGATGATGATTCTTGGTAGCTGCTATTCGAGTTGCTGTGAGGGCAGGTGACTTCTGGGGATCCCACCGGGTTGTGGCGTGCTGCTAACTCTGTTGGGGATTGGAGTAAACTGGTCATTGACGACTTACTGGCCCCTGAAGCATGGGATTTCTATTCCCAGAGGTGGTTCTTCTCCTCTGCGGATAGCCTCGACCAGGGGTGTGATGAACCAGCAGTATTGAAGATAGGGGGGTAAGAACTCTGTCCCACAGAGTTGTACTGCCAAGCACAGAAGAAAAAATTGGATCAAAATTCAGGCAACTTCTGGAGGCATAAGCTGCCCTTCTGGACTTCCTCTGGGCACCACCTTTCTGGGTGTACAGCATAGGAGAAGGTTTAAATTACCGCCTCGCAAAAGTGAAGCTGGTGACGCAATTCGTTAGTGTTCTGCCAAGAGCCGCAGCCACACAGGCAAGAGTTATACCCTCCCCTCTTTTCGTCCGGTCACATAGAGTGTGGTGGACAGAGCAGTGGGTTACCTTTAGCTGTACACTTACAACACTTGGGTGTGGTGTCCACAGGGGGTAGTTCATCAGAACCAACACTTACTCCTTTCTGGCCCTGTAGAGAGCAGTGGCGAAGTATAGATTGGCTTGACTGGCTAACCACTTGGTGGAGGTCTTCCTAATGGTCGGGGCTCTACTGTTCTATACCTTGGCGCACAGCAGGGTGGCTGTCCAAAGAGTGTATATTCTATTGCTTTGGTTAGTGAGGTCTTCTGGCTTAACTTTAGTGTGCTGGTTTCTACATGAGGTTAACAGAGTGACACTCAGAAATCAGTTCTCAGAAGTCAGTTTAAATCGCGAGTATATTAAGTGAAAATAGACATGATCGCCCTTAATATATCCCAAAACTAACCTGAAATTTACATGGAAGTTATGCCAATGTATATACATGTGAAGGCGACCTGATTCTAAACTGATTAGGAAGGTGAAATACATCTAGGTAGTTAACTACAACTTTCCCTAACTCTCTTGTCTCAGTCCTGAAGTGACCGATAAAATCCGCTACCAGAGGGGTAGTGGTAGAACGATTGCCGTTACCATCCGGTAAGGCAAGGGTAGTTGTCCTGAAGGGACAATTCACAACAATTACCAGAGGGTGGTAAGGAAGAAGCTTTTGGTGTCTTCAGGAGCTGATGCTGGAGTCTTCCAGAAGGTCTAGAGGGTGTTGCCATAGACACAGAAGAGGCTTTTGGTGGGGTTGATATCAACAGAAGACTTCATCCGACCCTGAAAAGAGTGGTGGAGGATACATTTACTGATTTCTGCATGTTTTGCAGGGCCTTATATGCTGGTTGATTGCTGCACAGGAGGATACGAGGGGTTAAAAGGGAGATAAGATCCACCCCTCGAGTCATCTGCTAGTGTCATCTGCTGCATGGAGAACTGCTGATATGGTAGACTTCAACCCTTATCTACAGCTGCTGCATGGCATCTGGTGATAGCTGGGTGGTGTGTAGTTCTCTCTCTCTCTCTCTCTTACTTGTGCTCTTGGCATGTGGGCTGGGTTGTGACGGGCGAACATCTGTCGAATTCTTTGTTCCGAAGGGAATGGAAGGGAAGAACTGGGTCACACAAGTATGTTTACCTGTCGGTGTATGGTGGGCTATCTTTTTATGAGTGCTTGCTCGCAAGCTCAGCTGAGTGTTGTGGTTAATTTAAATATATTGATATTGAAGTACTTTCCTGTAAATGCTGATGCATGACACATTACAGAGCTTTTATGAAGTACACTCTATTAAAAGACTTCGCCCTATCTCGGAGCACAATAATCCTGATGGGGCAAATCAAGAAACATCAACAGTACTTGAAGCAAGACACACGCCTACAGGGTTCTTTGGTATGGTCAATTGCTACTACAAACATGTGCACTAAGATTGTACTGTTCGCCCAGATTCACCCAGAAGAAGTCACATCAACATCCCCCTCTAAAGATTGTACTGTCTACCAACCACTGGTACTCTTCAGCGAAGGTCGTACCAGTTCCATAGTAAGCCACTGGAGGACAGCACACACATTCTACTGTAGCACCCAGCCTCCAGAGCATCCAACCGAGACAATAAGATATATCAATGCCTTCTTCATAGGCGATTAGAAACAAAGGCACACCTGTACAAGCAGGAATTTTAAACCGCCACGAAGTAAGGCTAGCTTACCCCTCACTCTTCTGAGGTCTGGCAAACTCCAAAATTTGGTATAAAAAGACCTGCGGAGCCAAGCCTCACTGCAGTCTGCTGGACTTCCACCTCTCTAACGCCAGGAGATGTGAGCCACAGGTAAGTGCTTGCAAAACCACCTCCACCGCTGTAAGGTCGGAGACTATCTGCAGGGTGTGCCAGCCATTAGAACCCAGAGACTAACCAATCTAACGGCCAAGATATCTTTACGCTGGTAGTTGACGTCAACCAAGAGGTTTACGACCTCTTCAGCTCCAGCAACTCCCAGAGGGTTCTGCTGACATCGCTGCTCGCCGACCATCATCTGCAGAGACTACCAGATACTTTAGAGTAGGACTGCATAATCCCCTTCTGGGACAGCTGTATGTCAAAACACATGCCTTTGCCAGCTACCCATTCTATGCACTCAGGTGCTTAGAAAGATAGAGTCCCCCACTAGTAACTCAATCCAAGAGTTGGCCAGGCAATCAGCCCAGGTTGTACTCCATCCACCGTGCTTATGGTGCTGGAGGGGGTATTTGCCTGGACCTGAGGGCTTGTCCCCTCTTGTGACCCGCACCCAGCAGTGGTTGGAAGGCGATCTGTACGATCCATCGCTCTAGGTCAATAAAGTTGACACTTGTTATGAGACAGAGCTAACACAACATGTGCAATAAAAAACATAGTTGGATCCTAATAAAAAAAATGTTGAATCTCATATCTCGATAATATGCAATTTAAAACTAATTCATCACATGTATTAGATATCCCCTTTGATGTAACTTAACCTGTACATGCTGTTTTGTGCATATCTAAAACATTTAACTCACTCGGGAGTCAAAAATTTGCGTTGGCCATTTTGTATATGCAGGTAACAGCAGTGACATTTTTCAAACATTGTTTTTAATAGTTCTCAATTAACTTTGAGCAGCCTATAATAAATAGTTCTTATGCAATATATCACTAAACTGAATGTGCAGGAATACAGTGCACTGCTTGACTGGTATAATTTTCCAGACTCTGTTTAGCTTTGGTCGCATGAGACGGAGAAATATCTTGAATGTAAAATGTTGGCAGGGCTTCAGAAAAGTTGTAAGTAACCATGCATGGACTATACACAATATTCCCTAATACTTAACAGTTGCAGACAACTTCTACATATGTACACAACAGAATACCTATGTATAGCCACAAGTGTTGTTTATGGTGTGCTCACAGCTTCTGGAGAGGATTGGGCTCCTGCAGCAGCAGTTAGAGAGCCAAAAGACTGTGATCGGGGACCTGCAGGGTAACGTCGACCTGCTGGAGGGAGGCATGCAGGTGCTCAACCAGCAGATCACCAGCCAGAGCCAGGAGATGGTACGCACCCAACAGCAGGCTGCAAACAAGCTCAGGTGAGAGCACTCCCCCCTCATATCCTGTAACACTCTTGTCCATACTCCAATACCATGCAACAAAAAGACTTTTATGAAAAGTCACTCTGTTAATCTGGTTCGAGTAAAACTTTTACTCAGCTCATCCTATACGTGACCCAATTGAAGTTTACTTGTGTTTTGAAAGGTTACAAAGTTAACTAGATCATTAACACGATCAACTCTGGGATAACCCTATTCGACACCAGGGTAAATTTTTTTCAGCATACGGCACAGGTGAAATAATGCAAAAATATGTAAACAATGCAAACCTAAGAAACAAGTAAGGCAGTTGTAAAAGTGGTGTGGAGAGGAATGTTTTCCCCTGAAAACTCAGTATTTTGGGATATTGCCTTTGTTAGTAATCAAAAACTAATATTGCAATATATTGTTGCAAACTACATTTTAGTAATGCATCCAGTTGGATGGTAATATGTTTATCATTTTGTATTTGTTATATTCACCATTGGTGCAGAGCTGTGTCGTAGAGACAGATGTAAATGGGTGCCACTCAGCAATTACCCCATCTAGGACAGGGGCAACATCTCAAGTTGTGTAGTGTTAGCCATGGTTGCATTAACTTTAACAGTGAACTGATATGGTAGCACTGTTTTTGTTCCATGTTCGTGGCCAACCAAACTACAACCGCCCTACTGTTTTTAAGGCTAACAGAATTATAGAATCATAAATGTGGTAGTCTTGAAGTTGATCCATGGAGTAGCATCCACCTAACTCCATGGCTAAAAATGAACTGAAGAAGTAACATGGTGGTCACCCCATTTGGCTGCAGAGGGATTGGTCTAACTACATGTTCACAGAATACATCAGTAGAGCATGTGACAGAACTCTTAAAATCATAGAAGATATACCAATACCTTTGAGTATCCAAATGGGACTTAAAACTGTTAAAAAACATGAACAGTAATAGGGGGCTGTTACAAGTAATATTTACATTAACAAATTAAAATTATGTTTAAATATTCTGTCCACATATTTTCATATCCTGAAAAAATAGTAGACAAGAAACCCTTTTATTAATTGAAACTTCATTCACAAGAAATTTAAATGTCATGGTGTATATGCTATTTGGAATTGCCACAAAAAACTAGCCTGTTTACCATCTGTGAAAATAAAAACTGTAGGAAAGCACCACATTATTGTTTATGTTTGTTTTTTAATTGACAACTTCCTGTACTGGATAATTCACATTACATGCTTCATGTTGCATGTTCAGAAGCAAATATTGTGAACTTGATGATATCACTGTCTTGCCATCAGGTGAACTCCCTCATTTTCCCAGCTCTGGTGCAAACAAGAACGTGCCCTCTAGGTGTCACTCATGCTTGTCAGGCTGGGTTTTGATAAGTCATCAATGATGTATGAAGATATTATAATGAACTGATAGAAATATAGCGGATAGTTTCAGTTTTAAACAATTTCATCAAACAGGTGATCAATTTACAAGAGAATAAGCCCTTTACACTACTGAAGTTACTTTCCGAAGTTTGAATTATGGTAATGGTTTGTTAGATGATGGTGCAACCCATAATACCTTGTTGCAACAATATGGTACTGATAGTTCAAATTCAGTCCTGGTTTGACTTATTATTGTAGAATTACAATTCTGTTCGGTTGGCAGTATGAGAAAGAGAGAGAGAGAGAGAGAGAGAGAGAGAGAGAGAGAGAGAGAGAGAGAGGAGAGTAATGAGACTAGAGTTATGTAGACGTGGAGTTATTGATTAAGAGAGAGGAATGAGTGTACCGTGTAGTACAGAAATTTGAAAAAAGTCTGCTATGTGTTTTAATTATAAAGACTTATGATTAACAGGTTATGGGGCCGAGATGCTGAATAAGTGATAGTGTTAAACATGAGCTGTGAGTTTTACCATGGGCTTTAGTGTGCTTTGTGAAGCAGATAATTAAAATGGCGGAGCATTTGGATTTGGGTAATATTATAAACCTTGATAGACAAAATTTTCCAGTTGAAATTTCAAATTCATGTGCTCTTAAAGAAATGTTTGTATAACATTGCAGTAGGGAAAGTGAAGAAACCTGATAATGAAAAATTGTCTAAGAAATGGACGATGGATGATACAAATGGCATGTTTGTGTTGATGCCTGCTATGGATTTTTCTCAAATCATGCTAATTGAATATTGTGAAACTTTGATGCCCGATGGCCTTAGACTGAGAGCAGGTTGCAGTGGACAATTACAGTTTTATTTGTGTCACCAGTTACATGAGAAGTTATTACCTTAGAGATTAATGATCACGGACCAGAGCACAGCTAGTGGAGAAAGCAGGGTGTGTGACATCTGCTAGGCATGAAGTTGGCTGCCACTTTCACGGTCCGGCAAAGTAGTGGGGACACTGCCACAGGTTTACCCTACTGGATGACCGCCTGGGGAGGCTGCTGTCCCAGCTGTGGTGTTTGTAGCTGGCTGCTGCTACTGATGCTGCCACTTTGTGCTAGCCCAGATTGTGCTGATGGCCTGGTGTCTCCAGAACCAGGGATTGGTGATGCCGAAGGGTATGTCCTCGCCCCGGCTGATAGTGACAACTATCGGGTGAGAGTTCCCGGTGGTCTTGATGAGTGCTGGAAACAAATTGTGGTGAGGGAGCTGGGAGTTAAGGCCTCCCCAACTGACGGGCGACATGAGCTCGTTCCCGTGGGGTTCTGCTGCAAAGTGCAGTTGAAACGGGGTTGCAACTGTGCTTAGTCATGGAGGTTGGTAGCCACCATTTTCACTTTCTGCCGAATACCACTCCTCTTAGTATATGGCATACGGGAAGGGAACTAACTACTACTGGCCTCGATGAGATGAAGCAGGTTTCAAAGTACCGAGTAGTGTGCTAGGCCAAGCCCGAAGCCGAACAGGTGAGAATAGTGCTCGGTGCTCCTTTGTCTGGCACAGTTCAGCGCGATGGATGCAGAACGTTGGGTTTCCTTAAGCTACCCGTCAATGACACTTGGGTGTGGTATCCAGAAGTGGTCAGTTCTCTAGTTCCAAAATCATACTCCCTCTTGCGCAGTTAAATGTGGTGGATGGAGTATAAGCTCGTCTAGCTGGCTAACTGCCTTAAGGAGGTCTTGCCAGTGGTGGAGGCTCTACCATACTATACCCCAAGGGCATAACAAGGGTGGCCATCTAATGGTTGTGTATTTAATAAAGTTTCGGTTTCCTGCTCTACCTTGATGGACGTGGTATCTACATAGGGTGACACAATTACTCAATGAAATAAGTATTCAGAAGTAAGTGCGAAGAACGTATATATTCAAGAAGAGCATACACGGTGGTCCGTACTATATCCTAAGTATTCCAGTGTTGAACGGAAGTTAACCTACATGCATCCAGGTGAAGGAGAAATGATCCTGAAATAAAATAAGGCGATTTGGCTAGGAAGCTAAGAAACTGTATTCTATTGATATCTGTTGTCTAGAAGGGACTGTTCACGACCAATACCAGAGGGGCAGTGGCGAGTGATTGCTATTACCAGCAGGTGAGGCGAGCATGAGGCGTTCTGAAGTAACTATCGACAATCACTACCAGAGGGGTAGTGTTGGTGCAATTGCTGTTACCAGGGGGTAAGGCAAGAGGGTTGACAACGTCTTTGGGAGCTGTTGGCGAAGAGTCTCCAGAAAGTCAGGAGGGTATGGTTGCAGCTGCTGAAGAGCTTCTGGTGGGTCATGATGATTTGGTGACTCCTTCCAGCACAATTCAGCATGGCGGAAGGAGTGACTGCTGAGTGGGTTCTTTCGGGCACAGTTCAGCATGGTGGATGGAACAAGGCATACTGAAGATCTTCAGGTAGCACACTGACTTATATTCTCCTTGTCCGCAGGCCCTCTGTGGCACGGTGTGTGGAGGGTGGCTAAGCACCATCCCTCGAGTTGTCTGTTCTGCTAGTGATGTCTGCTAGCATCGTCTGCTGGTTGTTTTCCGCTGCTGCAGCAAGCGTCATCCCTTGTTACTGGTGGTGCCAGCCCTTGGCATGCTATAGAACTAGGTGACCTTGGGCGGTAGGCTTGGCCGCTCGGCCGATAGTACAGTCTCTCTTTAGGGAGATTGATGTGACGTATGATGTGAACAGTACGAGTTGGACGGACATATCTGTAATAAGGCTCCTTGTTGCAAAGGTGTATCTTGTAGGTGTGTGACCAACCTCCAATACTGTTATGACCCTGCCTTGTTGAACTGAAGGTATGTTCAGATGAGGCGAAGTTGAGTTGTGGTTTAGTCAGAAAATACGTCATTCGTCAATTTCATTTGAAATATTTAAAAAATTTGACTCAGTTTATTAACAAATGTCACAATTCTGCCATATGGCAATACTAGAATGCTTTCATAAGTTGAAAATGGTAGGCAATAAGGGCATTATAAAATACATTTCAAAAGCGGAAAATTTGCAAAATTCATAAGAGACATGGGGGAAAGTATGACTGATATTGCAGTTCCTTCTAAGTTCATTATCAGACAAGTACATCAATTTTTGTCAGGCTTGGTTGTTCTTCAGATGAAAGTAGGCAAACCATTCATAACCTCACAGCCAATTTATTGGATGAAGAGATGGCAATGACTGTGTGTGAGAACCGAGAGTTGCCGTTTGATGTGTCAGAATACAGAGCTGCAAGACGAATTGTTGTGTGTTATAATTGTAGGGAAGTACAAATAGCAAGGATTTGCAGACAACCAAAGTCAGGCAAACTACCATTCAGAAACAGAGGCATTACAAGTGACAAGAAAGCATTTGTAGTGAGTGATAGAATCCATGAAAACCTACTCAATGAAGTGAGATGGACAATGGATAGTGGAACATCTTGCCGTATACATATTTGGGCGATATTCTGTATGATTTTGTAGGAGTAAGTGAAAATGTAATTCTAGGGAACAATGCAAACTTGACTGTGAAGAAAAGAAGTATTGTTAAGATTGAATGGCTTTTGAATGGTATATGGTCAACTAACAAAAAAGGAATGGTGATAATTAAAGATGGAACGAAAGCTGAAATTTACGAGCATGGGAAATTGGCTGCTGTGGATGTACGGGAGGACAACAAACTTTACACAATGCTTTTAAAGACATCCAGATGTAATTGTGTTGAAATTAATGTAGCTGAATACAGTTTAGAATTTAGGAATTAACGTATTAGTTAGTGAGGTTGAACTGGTTAGACCCAAAGGTTTTTTTTGTGAAAGATGTATTTATGGTAAGCAACACAAGTTATTACTATACAAGCAAGTTACAGAGAGGGTAGGAAAGGCAGGTTAGTTGATCCAGTGTGATGTGTGTGGCCCTATGCCTTAACAATCTGTCAAAGAATGCAGGTATTTTGCCCTGTTTAAGAATGGCTATTCATCCTTTAAGTTTGTGAAACATCTCAGGCATTAAATGAAGTCCTGAGCGGTTTTAAAGAAGTGGTGAACATGTGTAACAATAAGTTTAGCTATAATGTGCAAAGGTTGAGTGTTGATAATGGAAGTGAATTCATTAAGAGTCAATTCAAGGGATCTTTGTGTTCCCAAGGAATAGGTTTGGAAACAACTGCCCCACATTAACCTGAACATCATGGACGAGAGAGAGAGAGAGAGAGAGAGAGAGAGAGAGAGAGAGAGAGAGAGAGAGAGAGAGAGAGAGAGAGAGAGAGAGAGAGACTGTTATGAAGAGTGTACGATGTACGATCAATGCTTTATTCAAAGGACATGCCACTGTACTTATTGGCAGAAGCAGTGAATACTGCGGTGTACCTTCTAAGTCGCATATATAATTCAGTGACATAGGACATTACCCCTTACGAAAAATGTACTTGTAAGAAGGCATATTTCATGCACACTCGGGTCTTCAGAAGTGAAGCATATACATTAATCCTTGAGCAGAAGCGGAAAAATTTGTCTGAAAGAGTTAAAAATTGATATTGGTTGGGTAAGAAAAGGACTCAAGAAACTATAGACTTTTTGATCCACAAACTCGGAAAATTGTAGTATCTTGCAATGTGGTTTTTAGGGAAGATACTTAGCCTGTTGTATTGAGGGAAAGCATTGCAATAATTTAGGTTGATTTGAAAATAGGAACAGGGTGGGGAAAATCAGATGAACCAGAACTGTTTGAAGAAAATAAGTGGAAGAGTGAGGATGGTGAAGTGGATATTCGTGGTTTTGAATCTGTAGTACCAAATGATCAGGTAGACAGTGAATAAACTAGTGACTTAGCACAAGTATGGACCGTGGGAGAAAAGTTTTCCCAGTAAGTTGACATGTGATGGCTGGGAAGCTTGGAATGCCACCTGGTTTACAAGAAGGGTTGCTTTATGTGGGTTCTGGCTGAGACCCTGGGTGGCCTTATTGACTGGTAATTTTGGGTGTACCCTAGCTCGGAGGGAGCCAGTGTACAGAGTTGGTCTAGTTGGACGGCTGCAGGCTATCTAGGCATCTAAGGCAGCATGGATGGTGCTGGCCTGCCACCAGTAGACTGGTGCTGTAGCTGCCAGCTGGCAGATGGTGGCGGACGACGCCGAGGATGGCTGGTGTGCAGCTGGTGATGGCTAGTGCAGGGGCTGCTGTGCGTCAGGCGACTGGTCCTGCCATTTTTGACATCTAGTGCTGGCGATTCCCAATCCCACAGGCAGTCCTAACGGACGACGACAGGATGCGGTGTGCCTGGTGATCTTCCCATATTGTTCAAAGCAGTTGCTCAGGGGAACTGAGGAGTGAGGCTCCTGCAGTCAGTGGGCAGTTTGTGCCTGATCCCAAGCAGAGAAAAATGTTGTCAAAAGCTCACTGGGATGGGTATCTGGCATTTGGTTGGCTGTAAGAGCCGTAGATGCCTTCATATCTGCCCACTTATTCCCTCCTCGTTGGGTGAACGACTTTAGGTTAGGCACTACAGGTCATTGCAGCAAGTAAGGGGCAGGTGACAGTATATTCCCTATATATGAACACCGAGATGCAATAACGACACGCCTCGTCTAGTCTGGTGCTCCAACCGGTGAATCACACTAAGTGGATGGATAAGGTTGGCTTACTTGGGGTGGCGATTAGATTTCCTCATGAGCCGCTCAAAAGCTACTGGGTCTAACCTTGTCAGGCTTGGCACTCCAACCAGCGAGCACGAGGTGGATGAATTGGGATAGCTGAGTTGGGTGATCCAGTTGCTCACTTGTGGAGTGTATAGTATGTCTATGCCAATTGCCTTTGCGCACTTGGCCCACAGTATGGATGGCCGACAAATCATGTGGTGTTTTGTGACTTAAAAATTACCTAGTTAAGGGTGCCCGCAATCCCACCCTAATATCGGCAATGGTTTGGCAAGATCCTGTCGCTCCCTTGGGGGGCGGCATTTTCAGGGGATCGAGAGGCACATATCACCCTTGGAATTAGAATGCATTGTGTTGTCTTGAATGTATTTATTCTCGAGGGATAAATATGGTTAACCTACTAACTCCTAGGCTTTCGTAGTTACCAAGCAACTGGCGAAAGGTAAATAACAATCGGGTGAAGGTGACCTGTTAGTGCAAGAGCAAACCTAGAGCAAGAGCAAACCTAGAACAACTAATAAAGTAATCATGAGAATTATTCAAACCCTTCTGTCATCTAGGGTGGTCCTGAAGGTAAAGGGTGTAACGACACTCCCGAGTGGAGTGTGTGTCTCGGGGGTTGAAGCTAACTTCGCTCATAGTAGATCGGTTGCAGCAAAGGTCCCTAGCACATCAGTGGTAGGACAAGCTGCTGAGCTGCCAAGGCAGAGGAAGCCTATGTGATGATAAGTCGACATCAACTGGTGTTTTGGGGTCTTGTCCAGCACTAAATACAACTAGTTTCTTCCTTTGGCTTCCTTTGTGCAACTTTGGCCGGCTGGCTCCTCCCTGAGTGAGTGGCATAATTTTCTGCTGCACTCTCTTGACGAGGGTTGTAAGTGGGGTATCTCTGATTGCAGGTGATATAACGGCAATTGTTTAGGGGCAGTCCAGCTCTGTTCATATGTTCTCCGATGTAGCAGTCAGAGTTCATCCCATGGTACAGGTGTTGTGGCTTCCTACGGGCTGAGTAGAATTTGTAGATGCTTAGATAGTACATTGCCAGCTATGTGTCATGCCTGAATTCGCCCCCCCCCCCTCTAAAAACTCCTTTGCTATGTAAGTTCGTCTCGTAAAACTCTGGGGTTGCAAAGATGTAGAACTGTCACTGGAAGTGTCTGATGTTGCCTTCTTTAGCTCCCACTCTTCTGTGTGTCCTCTCGGGCTAGTGTGGTTTATGGACAGTCCCTCTCACTTGGTGTGTGCACTGAAGGAGTTAATTTGGATTTTGCTGACCATCTAGGTTGGCATGAGGGTTCTTCTGTTCCTGTTTGTCCACAATGGCCCACATGATGCGCAGTTTCGTTTCCCCTGCCCCAATTACACTTTGTCGGTATGGTAATCAATTGGTTGGTTTAGCCAGCTTGTAAAAGCAGCACTTACAATCCATGGTTTACCAAAGAGTCATCTCTCCAAAAGTTCAGGGGGGAAATCACTTTTCAGGTTCACTGATCACATCGCCCTGGGCATCCTCATAAGGCCATGTGTTGAGAGCATGTCCATGTGAAGCATTTGGTAAGTCACCAAGGCGACTCTTTGTACTGGCCGACTTGTCCCTCATACACCATTCAACTCGTGTGGGTGGGCATCTGGTGGGTCCCGCTGGTGCTCGGCAAGCTGCTGGTCTCATTGACTTCGGGTAAGGTGGTCGACATTTCGGAGCCATCTAGCTATGTAGACTGGCTAGGTCCGTCATCAGCGGAGTTGGCCGTCGGAGGCAATAGCTCTTGTGGCTCCTCCACTTCATTGGCGCCATCGTACACTTGGGTTGTCGTCAAAAGCAGGGCCCTTGGGGATCCCTCAGCGCCTCGGCTCTGCTAGGTTCATCTTCTTTGGGGTCAGCAGGCATTATCTCCGAGCTATTGAGCACCAAGGTCCTACAAGGCCCCACGTCCTCCCGGGGATTGCCAATGTCAGCAAGGGCTGTTGGGGCTCCCCATCTCGTCTGGCTGATTGTGCACCGCATACACCTGGGTCGCCTTTGGGGGCAGGTGCTCTTGGGGCTCTCTGACTCTGCTGGGCTTATCGGCGGCAGGGCCCGCTGGCGAGGTCTCAGGGCCGTTCATCACAAAAAGGTTCTGCTACTCCCCATGTTTGCTGGAGTGGCGATCTGAGGCAAGGGCTCTTGTAACTACCACATCTCCTTGGCTTAGTTGGGCTCTTCCCTAATGACACTCTGAGGTGTGATGGTTAGTTTCGTAGCTCTGTCCAGGGCTGGGAATGAACCTCCTCACCCTTGGTTGGTCCTCCACCTGAAGCTGGATAGCATAGAGAGTAATATACAAAAGGACATCGCTCCTCATGGTGGCAGGTAAAGTTTGGCATGTTCCGCTCTTGGTTCGGCCTTGGCATTCCTGTCGGGGCAGCCAATGGTGCGGGTGCTGCACGCCGGGGCGATGAGTGTTCTCAGGATCGGGATCGTGCAGCGTCTTGTTTCTCAGGTTCTGGTGGTTCGCCCACCATTTCTCTATCAATGTCGACTTCTGCCCTCGATCTCTAGGTACTGAGAATTAAAATTCCTGCTGTGTAGGGTCTCATATGCCCCCAGGTCGCCTTCCAGATCTTCCCGTGGTAGTCTTCGGCCAAATACACCTGGTCTTGCTATTCGACAATGTGGTATGGGCTTTCCCTTTGGGTGCCAGACCAGCATTGAACTGGCCACTGGCTTTGCTGAGTGGTTGGCTCCTAAAAGGACTTCTTCTCCCATGTCGAATTGTCAGAATCTTGGCTGGGCTGGGGTTATTTACGGTCGATGTATATTTCTTGCACCCCTTTAGCCTTTTCTATGCAGGCTAAGCCTCCAATCGAACATCTTCTGTCTGTAGCATTGTTGTGGGCTCCTCATCCCACCGCTGGTCTCCTGGACTATGGAGTATGTGTCCCAGGATGAGCTGGCTGGGACTCGTGTCTATGGCTTTTGTGGCAGTATTTATTGGGGAAGACATTTGGTAGGGGTTAACCTACCAAAAGCATTCTCCCCTCAACCACACCACAAGAAAGGAGACACCCGAGGGCCAGGTTGTGGCGCGTTTGTGCATAATTGGATGCTAGTAAATGATAGTAAAATGCCTAACCAAAAATTCAGCTTTTTACATCTTATATCACTAAACAAAACAGTAGTTACTTTGTAAGTACCTGTAGAAACTTAAGGTTTATGCAACTAAGGTGCTTGATATAGCTACAATATTTATGAAAAAAAAAAAAAACTATTTCATCTCAGGTGACATTATTTATTTATTTTTAAAAGATCTTTTCGCTTCCAACAATCAACCAAAAACAAATATATCTAGAAATTTATATCAATTAAAATGAGTATTTTTTGATGTTCTTTCTTTTATTATCTTTTCTTTCTATTACTTTCACATTACTTCGGGATCCATATGAAACTGAAGTTACATAAATGATTTATCATAAGTGGCCATTTTCACCAAGAAAATTAATGCACTCACTACATTGCCTTTATTTTCTTAGGCTTTCAATTCAACATAAATTCATATGTAGGCTGGTACTGTCACTGAGGCATTGGTCAAACAACCATAATTAAATGAACAAATATTTTTATAGTTCCAAGATAACTTAAATATTCAAAGGTCAGTCCAATAAGATAGTTGGCATCACTGCATTTGGAATCTACATGAAATGAAAATAAATTTTGGCTTGGTGATGCACGAAAAGCAGATCAGGAACCCATCTCCGATCGAGAAGTTAAATGAATGGAGAAAGGGCGGCGAGGAAAATCCTCCGAGAGCGACCACGCCTCAACTCCGAAGACAAATTCAGGTCGTCATCTCAGGGCCATGCTGGAGAACAGCTACAATGCAATTTAAGGCGAAATGGGCGAATGCCGCGACAATCACAAAGAACAACAAGAGTCACGGAAAATTTGTTACACAATAAACATACCTTTCGCGGTAAAATTGATGTTCTCACATCAGGATTGTTAGATTACATCTTTCAGAAGAAACAAGATGTCACAATTCAGATCATGTCGATGAAGAAGGAAATTGACGTACCAGAAGTCGTCATAGAGTAACATTGATTCGAGAGGACGAGTACCAACATAAATCGAGTTACATTCCGCGACTTTTACAATTTAGTTCACAAATATTACATTTAAAACATTTAAAGTAAAAATTATATGAAATACTAATTTTACAAATATTAAGAACTCGTTTTTCTGATACATGTCAAACCCTTGACATACTGGTTCGCCTAGTTTGAAAATGTATTTTATAAACAAATGGAAATTTTAACCTCAGATAAATATTACATTAGCAAACAAAATATTACTAAACACAAAGAATATTGGTGATAGTTAATACACCATTCACTTATTTTATCCGATTTATATATATATATATATAATTGTTAACGAATCAAGTTAGCTCAGTAACTAGTACTTAGCAAGTACTTTATACTTACCCAATACTTTGACAGAAAATGGGATAACAAAGCTGAATTCGGAGGTTTTAGCAATTCCAAAAGCGGAATTCGAGTCACAGACTTACACAAAAACAAGAATTCAAGAAATTAGAGGGCATGGGCCACCAAATCGGCACATACTCCCTCCCTAAAAGGACGCCAAGGGGGAGCAGGGAGTAGGGAAAACATTGGCACAACACTACACACACTAGGTCAAACAATATTTAAGTAAAACTGAAAGAAACAAGTAACTATCAGATGTGGTAGAAGTGGTAGCTAAGGGAAATATGACACACCTTTCTGGTACGACTTGTTGTGGACCAGAAGGTGAGGGGCTATTTTTAGTGCAAAATTTGGATTTTAACGAAAAGAAGGTAACAAACAAATAAAGAAGTATTGAGACACAGGAGACGATGATGGCGGTGAAATTTAGATTAGAGGAAGGCAGTGGAGGACGAGGACGTAGGAGAATCATAACATCATGTAAAGCAGTGCCTTTAGGGTTTGATGCTATGAGGTTATTTAAGTCTTTAATAAGGGAGTTATTCCTGATGAGGTTGTGCAAAATTGGACCACTGGCATGTGAATGATTGGTTATTAGTTTAGGTACATGAATAACTAGCAAAGATCAGTTGTAGTGAAGGGCGGAATTAACTGAACCAAAAGTTCTGAAAAAGGGGTTCATAATGTCACAATGGGATGCATTGTTGATCACGCCAGTACCTGACAAGGATAAGGCAACCTGTGCAAAGATCTCTCTGGTAGATCTACAGAGGAGAGTAACATCAATAGTGGTGTTTTTGGCAAACATCCAATACACACCAGTCTTACATAAAAAGGGGAGATTTGAGTTACTTACTGACTTGTCACAAAATTCAAAATAATTTTTGCCGGTGAAAATATTGAACTCACAATTGTCAACATGGCTGTCAAAAAAAGGGAACTCAGCAGGACAAAGAGTATGCCATGAGATATACAGTTACTGAGATCAACATAGTTAACTGATGCAAAATGTTTACGATCGGTTCTAACAATCAAATACTCTTGTACATGAAATAATATAAATTAGTTCAGTTTTGCAAGAAATAAGGGAACTGGTATTACATGGTATCTTTCAAAGAGGCTGTCTTTGTTTGCCAGAGGGACACTTATAATAACATTCAGTGAAGAGTTGTAGATAACGGCTTGAACATTACTTAGACCATAGAGCATGTACAGATTCTCATGTACTACCGGAGCTATCATGTACAGAGGCAAAGTGTGTAACTGCTCGATGTGCCTTAAAATATCAAGAAAAGAATTGGCGCTTAACAGGGTGGGGCTTAATTTTCCATGAATGCTAGTTTCAATTGCATATCTGAGATCAAAAGTTTCTAAGCGGGCATTTGTAAGAGCTTCGCTGACTCTACTAGCATGTCATTTAAATCAGTTCTGTAACTCAAAAGAATCATACCGGCAAGGATATCATGGAGTGTAAAGGAAAGTTTGTGATACAAACCACTGTAATAATCCAAGTAGAGTTGACAAAATGTTCTGATATAAACAGTATTATTAATAACTCTGTGCTCTAAATTCTTGATAATAATTATTTGGTTTGTCATGCTAGTCGAAATATCATTCAGAGAGTACTTTAAAGAGTTTAACCTGTGTTCAAGCAGAGCTAAGTCATCACTGACGAGAGTGCCAAAAACAGTTTTTAAGATAGTGCCGCCAAAGTCAAAGAATGCACGTTTTACACGAGAAGGCAGTAATAAAGTCAAAAGTTTTTATCTGAGCCTGAAATGCACTAAAACTATTCTTCAATTGCACAATGATTAGGTCAAAATTAAGTTCAGGTTTTGGTTTTCTTGTTGACGCACAGAAATTATAGAGTTCATCATATCCTGAAGATCACTGCATTCATTGTCCAAAGACACCAGATCAAAGTTCAACACTACTGAGTAAGAGCTGTCCAAAGAAAGGACATCGTCCTCACGATCAAAAAGAACTTCTGATTCCAGGGTGAGGTGGTGACCGAAGCAAAAAATGCACTGGCCACAGCCATAACTGCGACGCAGAGGAGACACATGATGCTTCAACTGGGAAAACAACATTAAAACAGACAACATGGTACATTCGTAGGGGTATAACAAAAATAAAATGATTCTCAAATAGACTACTAGCAACTTCCATACCCGAAGAAAACCTGTATTCACATCACCAAAGGTTTCACAGAGAAATGGAAAGTTGAAATAAATTGTTATTGTCACCCATAAAGTTCAATACCCAATCCAATTAAATGCTGGAGAGGAATAAATCCCACAAAACTGACCCAAAATACACATTTGATATCAAAGTACATTAATATAATAAGATCCCCAAAAAATCAACAACTAAATGACCTAACTTAGCAACCACAAAATGATTTAACCTAGTCCCTTCATATTGAATTTAATTAGTATACTCAAGTAGACTTAAATTAGTATCTCAAGTTAACTTAAATTAGTATCACAAGTTGACTTAAATTAGTACCTAGGATTTTTCTTGCATTTATGTAGCATGCAAAGAGAAATAGCCTCAAAAAGGACTCGAACCAGCGGGTGATCAGTCCACGGTCAAAATCAAGTCAAGGCTAAGAATAATTTAAGTTGGGGCAGGGTTAGAACCCCAACAAAGTTTCTGAGAATGGGGAGAAATCCCTTCCAGAAGGATTGTTTTCCTTGGTTGGCTAGCCGCACAAACGAAAATAATTACAAAATTACCTGCTACAGCTAGGGTCTGCAGCTCCTAGAGATGTAGAGAACACAATAAATTTATTAAGACACCGGAGGGTGAAAATTCTTTAAATGAGATACATGAGCTCTCGTTACAAATTTACCTGATCTAGGGTTAGCAAGACTGGCAGTGACTGGCGTTAGAAAATGTTGGATCTGGTACGGACCAGTCCAATGGAACGAAAGCTTAGTCACTTTCTTGTCAACTGCCCTACTAACAGGGTGAGCTTTACAGAGGACCAAGTCACCAACACGAAATGGATTGTCAATCCTATTTGTTATATCTGTCATGGCTCTTGAAATGGGCTCATCTACATACCATAAATTATACAGAGGATTTCAAGGCAAATAAGTGAAGACACAGTTGAACGGACTATCTTTGAGGGATTCATGTTTGGCAAAATTAAAAGCCATCTGCAACCAAGTTAAATTTTTGTCCCAATTCGAATGCTTTGTAGCCTGGAAGGCTATGAGGGCCAAACGAAGGTTTAGGTTGAAACACTCCGCATGCGAAGGAGGTGGATTATATGGAGACAAGGTGATGTGGCGAATACCAAAGGAGAAACACAAATCACGGAAAATTCTGGAAGTGAACTGAGAGCCATTATCTGATACAATAGCAGCGGGTACACCAAAGTTTTGAAATACTCTTAGTTTGCAAAGCACGAATGGTTGATGCAGCATCAGCTTTTCTCATAGGGATGAGCCACATAAACTTGGAAAATGCATCAACAATACAAACTAATAGAATATTGTTGCCTAACTTACTTCTATGAAAAGGTCCAACAAAATCAATGAAAATCTTTTGCATAGGTTTCTCTGCAACTTCCGAAGAAAGAAAACCTAAATGGGTGTTATGAGCAGGTTTGCTTAAAGCACACAATTTACAAGTTTTAATGTCTTCAGTGATTTCACCATCCATGCCCTTCCAAATGAAATGTCTACTGACAGCCTGAATAGTTTTACCCATGCCCAGATAAGCACCATGGGGTGATGAATGAAAATAGCCAAAAACCATGGGTCTGAGATGGTCAGGTAACACAACACATTTCACATAATCACGAGACTTGCAACATAAGACACCTTTTGAGAAAAAATATGGCTTTTGTTCTATACCTGATTTCAATTTTGTGGTTTTTTTTAGTTCCTGATCCTTTTCTTGGTGCTCTTTAATATTTGTGAAAGCAAAAGTGAAGTCAACTATAAGATTACAATTTGGCAGAACAGTGGTCTAATTACTAGAATTTGTACAATCAACTATGCGGGAAAGAGCATCAGCCACTATATTCTGGGATCCTCTGTGTTGTACTCGGAATTTTAAAGAAGATATTCTGGTGACCCAACGACCAATTTTGCCAAGTTGCTGTGGGTGAGCCAAAAGCCACGGTAATGCCTGATTATCTGTTTCTAGTAAGAATTTGGCATGTTCTAAGTACTGCCTAAATTTGTTGATGCTAAAAACAACCACTAAACATTCTAACTTATAAATAAATGATTTTATTTCCTGGGACATGAGAGTGCATGATGTGAAGAAAATTGGCTGCCTAACACTATCGAACTCCTGACGTAGGACCGTTCCTACTGCCAAACAGGAAGCATCTGTTTGCAAAATGAATTCTTTGGAAAAATCTGGCATTCAGAGAACAGGGGTGTAATTATATCATTTTTGAGAGTATCAAAGACCTTTTGTTGTTCCTCACCCCATATAAAAGGTACAGTCTTTTTGCATAAACAATTAAGAGGATCAGCCTTTCAGTTAGGTTTGGTATGAATTTTCCGAAAAACTGAATCATCCCGATAAATCGGGCAATGCCCTTTATATCCCAAGGCATCGGAAATTCTCTAATGCATATAGTCCAGTCAGGATCAGTGGAGACACCTTTAGAAGAAATAGTGTGGCCAAAAAAGGAAATCTCCTGCACAGCAAGTTTAACCATACTAGAATTGACTGTCAGATCTGCCTGTTGTAAACGGGACAAAACATTTTTCAAGTGGACCAAATGTTGCTCAAAAGACATCACCAGGTCATCAAAATAATTGTACAAATACCTGAATTTAACATCACAAAAGATTATCTAAAAGTCTTGTGAGGACTTGGGCACGTGTGGCCAAACCAAAAGGTACATATGTGAATTGGTAAAGATTCCAGGGAACACAGAAACTAGTAATTGAGTTTGGACTGTTTGGACAATGGAATCTGGTAGTAGGCCGAATTAAGATCAATTGTGGTATAAAACTTTGCTTTCCCAAACCAATTAAAGGCCGAATTAAGGTCCGGGAATGGGACAGGCTCTATTTCAATTTTCTTATTAATTTTGCGGTAATCAATTACAATGCAGTGTTTGTCATTAGGCTTAGGAAGTAAGAAAGCAGTTTTAGCATATTGGGAAGTGGAGGGTTCTATCACACCCTTTTCTAATAAATCTTGGACCTGATTTCTCAAAATTTCCATTTTTGGGAAGCTAGCTTTTAAGGGTGACTGCTGATGTACTACTTGTCTACCAGTTTGATTTCATACTCCAATAAGTCAGTTTGACCTAACTGCGAAGTAAGGACTTTAGGAAATTGCTTACAGTGTTTTTGAATAGCAACTTGCTGATGAGGCTCTAACTGTGAAAAGGGGTGCACAGCTAACTCAGATTTAATTCGAATTTCAGAAGAAAGGGGCTGCTTATGGTTACAATTAATGAAAACAATTTTTTCAGTAGGGGCAAATTTGAAAAATATCTTCTGCGCCTGAATGTCTAAAACCAATCCTGAAAATGCCATGAAATCTGCCCCTAAAATAAAAGGCAGTCATAATTTCTCAGATACTAAACACATGTACATCCATGTAAAGTGGCCAATTTTCAATTTAATGGTGGCATAACACAAAATAGGCAATGCTTCACTAGAAGCAGTATAACACTGGATATTAAATGGCCCAACATCTTTACCATTTTTAATTCTATCAATTTCTTGAAGAGTCACTTGAAATTATGGTACAAGCAGATCCCGAATCTACTGGGGCATGTACTAACAATTGTCCAACCTTGAGTTCAACACGAGGGGTGGCAACTTTCTGTACCCCTACAACATTTGGGAAGTTAACCTGAAAAGTACTGTCTTGTCTTTTAGTTTCACTTGTGCGACAAGGACCAAAAAACAGCTTGAAACTGTGACCAAAGTTAATAGCTTGAATGATGTGAGCATTAAACTGAGAGTTGGCAAGGTTGCTCCTTTGGCGGGAAGGAACGCTCATTGTTTCGCCCCCGTAGGATTGGTATTTTGTACCTAGCACAGGACTTCTCGCAATATGGTTACCAGTTTCTTTACAATAAAAGCAAGCACTTGCATCACTACCCGAAACATTAGCTTGACCTTTCCTGACACGCGACATACCACTAACTTGCTCGGTGTCAACATCTACATCAGGATTACGCATTTTGCCCTTCTTGTCTGGGATAGGGCCTGACTTACCAGTATACCTACTCTTGGTGGAGATGCTCTCACACTTTTGTCCTGTGTAACAAATTTTTTGTAAATGGATGCAGACTAGGTCTAGTTCAGTGAAATAATTTGGTTTGGACAAAAATACTAGGCGAGAAAGCTCTTGCAGTTCTAAGCCTTCCAAAATAGAGTTCACAATATCACTCTCAGATAGGGGCAGATGCAAAATGGTAGCAGCCTCTTTTATACTACTCGCATATAATGGCAATGATTCATTAAATTCCTGCAGCCTGTTGAACATCCTGAACTGTAGTTGGGTGAATAACCTGGATGGGATGAAATAGTGCAAGATGTTAGCATGATACTGGTCGAAAGTGAAATGCTGGGAGATGGCATGTCTGGTCCTCTCACTAAGAGGTCCCAGGTTGAAATGGTATATGATTTCTAGCAACTGGGTTTCTGGAACAGTTTTACTTTGATGTAACTTCACAATGGGTTTTAGAAACGCTAAAAATTTTGGAACATGAAGTCCATCGGTAGCTGGAAAATCACGCAACATTTGCTCAAGTGGGTGGGTAATTTTGGAGATGGATGATGCGAATTGCTTTGGTGGGACTTCTGAGTGGAACTGGTGGGGATATCATGTGCTCCCATTCCTCGTCTTCATTCGTGCCACCTTGGATATCTTGCTGCCAGGACAGGGCATCGGGCAGGTCGTTTGACCTTTCCATGAGGAGCATTGCCCACCTCCCTAGCTTGGCTTTAGTGTTTCGGGAAGTGTGGATCCACTGCAGGGCTGTGCTGTCGTTTCTATAGATGAATCTCTGTCTTTCCAGGTGATAGTGATACTTGCCAATTGCCCAAATCACTGCGAGTCACTCCTATTCATTTATGTGGTAGCATTGTTCCAAGGCATTTGGTCTCATGCTCACGTGTACTATCACTTGGGGTGTCCTTTTGGGTCTTCCTTGTATTAAACTGCTCACAGGACATCTTGGCAGTTGTAAATTTGCAAGATGAGTGGCTCCCCTCTTGTGACCAGTGGAGAAGCTGGATTTTCGGGAAGCTATCTGCCAGGCTTTGGAAGGCAGCTTGATGTTCAGTGCCCCATTGCTGGCGTGCTTCTTTTCCCAAAAGGGAGTTGAGAGATGCCATCAGCTGGGTGATTTCGGATACGAACTCCCTCAGACAGTTGCATAGGCCAGCGAAGCACCTTAATCGTCGCTTTGTACTTGAAGTTTTGGCCTCTTCTATGGTGCGAATAGAGCTGGTCTGGGGGAAGTTCCCCTCTGGGGGGACCAGATGCCCCAGGTAATCAATATTCCTTCTGGCAAAGTGGCTTTTGGAATGGTTGCAGGTAAGGTAGTGTATTTCTAGGTGCTCTATAACATTTTGTAAGTTCACACAGTGTTCTTCCTAGGAGGCTGAATACACAATAATGTTGTCTAAGTAGTCAAAGTAGAACTCATCGATGTACCAAGTCAAGACTTCGGTCGACATTAATCTCTGGAATGTTTCGAGTGCATTCTTGAGGCCAAAAAGGAATGACCTTGAACTGTAGGGTTTCCCCCTCGGATGTTGTAACAGCCATATATTCACGACTATTGGGTGTACTGCAATCTGCCATTATCAAGTCTGCATATCTAAAGTGCTGAACACCTGGGTGCTCCCTATATCGTGCAGCGTGTGTGACAGGTTAAGTGTGGGAGGTACAATGAGATGCGTGACATTGTTCAACTGCATAACTGTCTATCCTTCTTGGGTACAAGAACTAGATGGGAATTGTATGGCGAATCGCTAGGCTCGACCATCCCTTGTTTCTTAAGTGCCTTAATTTCCTCCATTAGTATTATTCTTATTTACATGGACACACAGTATGTGAAGTATACAGGCTTGTCATCAGTCAACCATATTTCATGTTGAATATTACTTGTTTGACATAGCATGCCTCCATGACCGGACATAGTGGCTTGTTTATTTAATATTTCCTGTAGTTCCAGGAATTCAGGCATTTTTAACTAATGGTTTATTTCTGCTGGGTTGATGGGAGGAGGCTTAACAGCTTCAGTATCGTATTCCCAGTTCACTGTTACTCTCACTTTGTTCCCAATAAAAATGTGCTTCTGACTGAAGACCATGATACAATTTTGCTGTTGTAGCCATGGCTGCTGCAGGATCACTTTCTTCATGATGTCTGGTACCACTATAAACTCAGTAGGAATTTCATGGCAATTTAATTTTACAATAAGTGTAGTTCTTCCCATAACTGGCAAAATGTGTGCGGCACTGGCCATGTGAATTTTGCAGTTCTGCGGTGAAAGCTCCTTTAGTTGTATTTGTGTGCAGAGTTCCTTTCTTATCAAAATCTCCCATGGCCGATGAATCAAGTAGGGCGGTCGTGGGCTGGTTGTTTACTTGTACTTTGATTCTGTGGGCTTCAGACAGTTTTGGTTCTAGGATTAACATCTGGATGTTGTTGGCCCATGGTTTCCAGCGGTATGGGACCACTTTGCACCCCGGAGTTGGCATTCGCCGACTGTGGTTTGCTTCCCTTTTGTTCAGGAACTCTGGGTGTGGGTGAACTTCCTACACTTGTTTCCATCTCTTTCATTCCCCAGCAGGTGACAGGTTTGTTTGGGCAGTCCCTATTAAAGTGCTGGCTGGGGCAGTGCGAGTACCATGGGAGGCCTGGTGTAGTATGGGGTGCTGGTGGGGGTGATGGAGGGGAAGGGGAGGGCATGCGACCAGGTGTATAAATTGACCACTAGTAAAACCAAAAGGGCAAATCCCACACCACATGTCAGAGTTAATGGTGAACTGGTAACAGATCTGCAAAAATCGATGGTGGTTCTGCTCAACACTCTTCTGCCTGATGACTCTCAGGATGGAGAGGGGGAGGAGCATGCTGAGAAGAGGCAGTCAACGGTAACAGTTCCGGGCGATATAAATGCACTGGAATTTGACCTCGAAGAACTAACCACAGTGGTATATAATATGAAAAATGGCATAGCACCTGGAAGAGATGGGATAATGGCAGAAATCATCAAAAGGTGTTATTCCAGGATCAAGAATATACTACTTCGAATATACAATAACTGCCTTCGTATTGGTGTGTTTCCTGCCCCTTGGATACAAGGTTGCCTAAGAATACTTAAAAAAGGGAAATTACTGATGTTGCTTCTGGTACTGGACAAAATCTTCGAGAAATTGGTCAACAGAAGGCCTATTGTGACTTTGGAGGTAGAAGGCACAATTAGTGAAAAGCTGTATGGGTTCCAAAAAGGCACGGGAATGGACTTCGCCATTCATGACATCATGAAGACTATAAGAGAGACCACTGCGAAGTATGTGTTAGGCATCTTTTTGGATATCTATGGGGTCTTCGATAATGCTTGGTGGCCGGAAGTGATGTTTTAGCTAAAACAGAAGAGGTGTCCAGCGAACATCTATAGGGTCATGCAGGATTTCTTTCATGATAAATGGAGTGTATACTTTGCCAAAACTGTGCAGACAAGGAAAATGCTGGAAAAAGGATGTTCCCAGGGATTGGTCCTAGGACCAATCTTATGGAACATATTGTTTGATGAATTTTTGGAGGTGGGTCTCCTGCCTGGATGTACAGTCTTTGGATATGGTGTACAGTCTTTGGATATAGAGATGATGGCTCTGTGTTGATATCAGGCGACTCCAGAAGATCATTAGAAGAAAAAGCAGCAGAAGTAATGGACATGATCCTGGATTGGTCAGCAAGAGCTAAATTACGATTCTCCACGGAGAGGACAAAGACCATGCTGCTAAAGGGGAAGCTGCAAAGGCCACCGACTGTGCGCCTTGGGGGTAGGGAATCAGTTAAACACGTGCATGAATGTAAGTACCTGGGAGTCATCATGGATGACAAGATGAGTTTCCTCAAGCACATTGAGTATGTGTCAAGGAAAGTTGTAGTGGTATTCCATAAGCTGCGAAGAATAGGGAATACGAGCTGGGGCCTTGAAATATAAACTTTAAGGATGATATACAGAGCAATGTTTGAGGCCATTGTGACCTATGGCACTGTGATATGGTACTACAGGGCAGAGTTGGTGCATAATAAGAGAAAACGCATTAGTGCTCAAAGGGCAGCACTGCCAGCTGTAACAAAGACGTACAAAACAGTGCCAAATGAGTCACTCCCAGTGATTGTGGATATGTTGCTGGCAATTTTGTTGGTGAAATACAGGGGAACCACGGTGGAGAGAACATAGGTTGCGAGAATGTCAAATGAAGATAAATAGGAGATAATGGAGAACATCCTACAAGAATGGCATACAAGATGGGATTATACAGACAAAGGAAGAATGACATGAGTTGCTGCTCAACATCAGAACAAGATTGGAAAGTAAGTGGATTAGTATTAACCACTACAGTATGCAACTATTAACAGGTCATGGCAACTTCAAAGCAAAGTTACACAGTCTGCAACTTGTGCAGTCTCCACTGTGTGACGTCTGTGGAGTATATATGACTGTTCACCACATGATCACAGAATGTCTGAAGACCGAAGACATTTGACAATGGCCGTAGAATACTGTGTAATGGCACAAAAGAATAGTGAATGGCCCGAAAAGAGAAGAGGAGAAAGTGCTGAGCACTGTCTTACTTATCTGAGAAAAGTTGCAGTGCTGGAGGATGGAGGGAATGCCAGCCTTCAGCCTGTAAAATCTGTCAGTTTTAATCCTCCATCATCTTGCTCCTCTTATTACAGTCTAGCGTGGCCTGTGCATTGTATTTTTTTTTGCTTTCCCTCGCGTGTTCCACTAGCTCTTCGGCTAACTGGGGCCGCTGGATTTGTAGCAAATTTCTCAGGTTCAACAGAAGCATGCGTGTAAATCCACGCGCACAGCTCTGCTCATCCCCTTCAGGGAAAATCAGCAGTACATTTTGGTTTTCCTCCTTATTAAGATTTCTGCTTCTTCTTTGCTGGTTTGGATTCTACTGTGAAATTCGGATGTGAGTCAAGCGAGGACACCTTCTGAAAACTGTACAGCGAGACGGGAACAAAACTGGAACCAGTCCATGACAAACTCTCTGTACCTGCTCCACCATTTTAACGCCTTCTCCACTTACTGTTTCCTGGCCTTCGTGACCCATTGTTTGGGAATGACTCCATTGTCCTTAAATTCATTTCACATTCCTGCCTGAATTCTACAGGATCTTCTTGTGGTCTACCTGTGAACTCTGGTAGCTGGGGCCCATCCAAACTCCTACTTGTGGTCATACTGTGGTGGTGTCTGGGGTTACTGGGTCGGTATTCCACCGCTCACTGGCAAACTTTTCACTGGTAAAATAATACTGGGTGTGCTATGCGCTCATCAAGCCACCTAATTCAGAGATGGCGAAACATTTAGGTGCAAGTCATGCATCTGACAGTGTTTACCCATCACACATTACAGGTTATCCAGGCACACTAAACATTTTGATGTGTACAGTATCCTTTTCATCTGAATTCGAGGCCGTCTGGAAATCTTAGCTTGTCTGCCCAACCTATGCAGGTATACTGAAATCTGTTCTCACACTGGGTGCAATATATCACGTGTTGCCCCATTTCATGGCATGTGGCAGTGTGGCATCATTTAATTACTGGAACTTCTCCCTGTCCCATTGCAGAGTAATTATCTCGTGGTTTGGCTAGGTTAAGATTCAGGCTGGCTTCAGCCATACTGGGTGCTTACTGGATGCCACTGGGTGTTTCCTGACTCCCCGAAGTCTCTGGGATGGCTAGCTGGTTCCCACAGTTCCCTCTCAAGGTCTATTGGCCTGGCTCTTGTTTAATCAACAACAATGTAACGCTCCACATTGGGTGCCTCTAAATGAACTATCCTGTACCCTTTTGACGGGTGATGGCCGAGAAGCTTGGCACATCACCTGATCTACATGACAGCGCATTTATCTGGTTTCAGACCGAGAACCCTGGGTGGATTTATGAGCTGGTTATTACAGGTGTGCCCTAGCTCGAAGGGAGCCAGAATACAGAGTTGGCCTGGTTGGGCGGCAGCAGGTTATGCAGGTGTCTAAGGTGGTGTGGGTGGCAGTGAATGCTGCCACTGTAGCTGACTGCTGGCAGCGGCAGATGACTCTGTGGGCCCTGTTCAAGGGTGGCTGGTGTGCGGTTGGCAGTAGCTGGTCCAGGGGCTGCTGGGCTCTGGGCATCGGCATCGGGTGCTGGCAAGCTCTAGTCCCATGGGCAGTCCGAGTCGCAGACAGACGACGACAGGATGCAGTGTGCCGGAGATTTTCAAGGGTAGCTCGATCAAATTGCTAGGGAGGACTGAGGAGTGAAGCTTCTGAAGTCTGTGGGTGGCTTGTCTCAGATCCCGAGCAGAGGAAAGGCTGAAGACTAACTAGGATGGGTTTCCTCGCAATTGATCGGTGGTAGGAGGCATAGATGCCTTCATATTGGCCATATGGGTCGTTGCAGCAAGTTAGGGGCAGGTGACAGTATATTCCTTAGCTAAGAGTACCCGATGCGATTACATCGCACCTCGTCAGGCCTGGTGCTCCAACTGGTGAATCACACGTGGGGGATGGAGTGGGTTAGTTTAATCGGCTGGTTCATTTGGTTTCTTGTGGAGTACGTATACCTAGGAAGGATCTGTACAGTACATCTGCACCAAGTGCCTTTTCACACTGGGTCCACATTATGTGTGGCTGGCGAATCGTATTATATTTTGAGATGTACAAACTACTCAGTTAAGGGAGTCAACTGTCATACCCTATTAACCACAATGGTTTGGTAAGACGCAATCACCTGTGGCTCCCTTGAGGGACGTCATTTACAGGGGGGTTGAGGGTTACAAATCATCCTTGGAATGAGAATGCATAGTGTCGACTTGAAGGTATTTCTTCTCGGAAGAATAAACTAGGTGATCCGTACAAACTCCTAGATTTTGTTAGTTACCAATAAACCGTCGGAAATTACGTTACGAACAGGTGAAGGTGAGCTGTTAGAGCAAGAGCAAACCTAGAGCCACTAATAAAATAGTTGTGAGAACGACTCAATTTCTACTGTCATCTAGTGTGATCCTGAAGGTTATGGGGTGTGATGACACTCCCAAGTGGAATGTGTGTCTCTGGCTCGGGGGTTGAAGCAAGCTTCGCTGGTAGTAGATCGGTTGTAGCAGAGGGCCCTAGAACATCAGTGGTAGGCTATCTGCTGAGTTTCCAGGGCAGAGAAAGCCAATGCGATGACAACTAAATGCCAATTAGTGTTCTCGGAGATCGTCCAGCAGTAACTATGGACTGGTGTCTTTGTTTGGCTTCCTTTCCCAGAAGCAACTTTTTGTTGGCCCAATGCTGGCCCAACATCTGGCTCTGGTGTTGGGCCAACATTGGAAAATGTAAGTTGGCCCAACAACAAAATGTCACTCGGGGCAACGTTTACCCAACGTGTATTTTTATGTGGGCTGCCAACTGAAATATGATACTCAACCTACATTATTACACTAATGAAAATGTATGGTTTTCTGCACACTTTCCTAAGTTCTCTTTCTTTCAAACATATGCCATATCAATCAACTACCAAAATTGGTTTATCGTGTGTATATTACAGATCACCAATATTATATGACAGAAACCAACAACTAACTAATGTTTGTATTTCGTAGGTTATTCATCGTATTTTGAGCATTTTTATTTTCTCATTCAGAAAGACATTCACACCATCATTTATCTACAGTTAGCAATGTTTTGCGAATACGTGTTTTGCATACATATGCCAACTAATAAACAATGTTCTGCCAATGTTGTTTCCCAGTGTTTTAAATAAATTTTACCCAATAAGAAAAAATATAAAAAAACTCATTAACCCTGTTATTACTCATTGCATGCCATTTTACTACGACCTGAAAAATCCACTGGCAGATATCGGATTCGAATCCATGACCCTTTAGAATACCAGAACGATATCTTATCCTCTAGACTACTGTACCTCCTTAGCCACTAGACTACTGTAACTTGTTATCCCCGGTGTAGACATAGGTATATATCACTATATTCCAGTTTGGATATAAAATGTTGGCCAAACATACAAAATTCATGTCAATTACCTACTATGTCTACCAACATGCTGCCAACAATCAGCAATCCATGACCACAAAATTATATTTAAAACAAAAATAACATGTTTATAAAATCCTAACTGGTAAGCAAACATGAACAATTATTGATAATTTTTTCATACCTAATATAATATTGAGTATTCTTGGAAGAAAAAAAGTACTAACTATCAATTTTATGGTTACCAAATTATCCCAGCATAATACCAACAAAACATATTTCAAAGAAAAAGGGTCAGTTGTGTGAAAAACATTTGCACTTCATTAAATACAGGAAAGGGGCATTGTTTTCAGTAAGAATACCTATTCCCTAATGTTGACTTAAAATGATGGTTTTACAGTACGTTGCAGAATTATGTTTATTAGTTGGCATTATGTATGCAATAACACATCTTTGCAAAACATTGCTAACTGTGGATAAATTACTGTGAATGCCTTTCTGAAAGATAAAAGGATAGTATTTAGCAAATTATCAAAATACTATGAATAACTAACATAATACCAACATTAGTTAGCAGTCAATGCAAAGATACATGTTGTGCCAACATTGCTCTGAGTGATTTTTTGACATTGGGCCAACTTTGCTCTGACATTTCGATGTTGGGCCAACTTACATTTTCCAATGTTGGCCCAATGCCAGAACTAGACATTAAGCCAATGTTGAGCACAAAAAAAGTTTCTGTATGTTTACCAACTAGTTGCCAACAATCAACCAACCATGATCATCAAACTATATTTTAAATACAATTAATTTATTTATAAAAAAAAAACAAATTTTTAATCAAGCATGGAAAATTATATATTTTTTTCTCATCCCAATTTTTTTATGGAGCATTGTTGAAATTATGTTGGTTACACAATTTTGACCAAACTAACGAAAAATGACCAAACTCCAATCATTTGGTTTCCACCATTGTTCCAACATAAAACCCACTGAACATATTTAATAGAAAAATGGTCAGCATCATGAACAACATTTACATCTCATACAATACAGGAAATATACATTGTTTTCATTAAGAATAATTATTCCCTAACTTCGACATTAAAGTGTTGGTTTTACAAAGTTGGCCCAATATAAAAATTAATACCAATTACCAACTTTATACCTACCAAATTGTTGCCAACATTCAGCCAACCTCGACCATCAAATTCAATTTGAAACAAAAATATTTATGTATTAAAAAACCTAAATTTTAAGCAAACATCAAAAGTTAATTTGTTTTTCATTCCCAAAATACTATTGAACATAGTTGGAAATATGTTAGTTTCACAGTGTTGGCCCAACTAAAAAAAAAAGTACCAATCACCAACTATTTAATTTCGAACATTGTCCCAACATAAAACCAACTACACATATTTCAAAGAAAAATTTGCAGTATCGTGAACAACATTTGTATTTCATAAAATTTAGGAAAGCAACATTGTTTTAATTAATAATATATATTCCCTAACTTTGCCATACAATGTTGGTTTTACAACATTGGCCCAACATAAATATACATACACATTACCAACAGTATGTCTACCAATTTGTTAACAACATTTAGCAAATCATTTTAAAGTTTCCAAGACTTGCTCTTGCAATATGTTGTAACATTTTTTGATATAGTGAGGTTTTGATGTATGCTTTCCTAAGGAATCTCATTAAAATTTCCGAGTAAAAAGGTTTGGTTGGCATATTATATTGGACCAATGTTGTATTGATGTATGTTTTATAACCCAACATTTTATCAAACTTTCCAACCAAATGCCAACCTTTGGACCAATGTATGTTGCTACCTGGGTTGTTGCATCTTCTGTTCATCCTACCACAGAGCCAGACGTCACTTCAACATCCCCCTAACATCCTAAGTATCGGCCGAGACACCGCACCCACCACCCAAGGTCACATAGTTCTAGAAAAGGGTTGAAGTCCGCCGCATCAGCAATTCCTTCAGGTAGCAGACGATGACAGCAACTCAAGGGAAGGAGCTTATCTTTTTCTCCACCCCTGTTCTACTTCGGTCACAGGAAAGGCCCTGTGAGACCCGCAGAAGTCAGTCTATGATTCCTCCACCGCTCACGACTGGGCCAGAGGAAACCACCAGCGGTTCGTGCTCTCTGATACTTTGATTTCACCACTCTCTTCAGGGCCGGAAGAAGTCTTCCAGTTGACGACAACCTCTCCAGAATCCTCTTCTGCAACAGTATCAGCCCCTCCTGCTTCTGGAAGACTGGACCATCAGCAGCTCCTGAAGACGTCGATCACCCACTTCATTACCACCCCTTGGTATCAACCCTATTGTTAATGGTTGCGAATGCCCTCTTCCAGGACGCCCCTGCCTATCAGATGGTATCGGCAAAGTTTAATACTACTTTTCTGTTAGTCACCTCTCTTGGTCCCATAAGGACAACAAAGGGGGATAGTTAGGGCAGTGCAGTAGCTACCTAGCAGCATTATCACGTTTCTTTTCCCATCAGCTTTAGAACCAGGTTGCCTTTACCTGGCTTACGTAGTTTAAAACTTTCGTGTCAATTCAGGTTAGTATAGGTGGTAGTACAGGGTAACCTTTTTTATTCACCCTGAATATAACACGTGTTTCTAAACTAACTTTCTGTGAACTAATTTTCTGAGTGTCACTGTGTCGTTTCCCTACATAGAACAGCCCACCAGAGTGAAGCCGGGCGACCACACACTTTTAAGCCAGAAATGTACCCATTAGATGGCCACCCTTGCTGTGCCTATGGGTACAGCATTGTAGAGCGTCAACCACTCATAACTCCTCCACCAGGTGTTCAACCAAGCCTGACTAACCTATACTTCTCCACCATCCCTCTTTATAGGGCCGGAAATGGGTAGGTATTGGCTTTGGACGAACTGACACCCTGTGGATACCACACCCAAGGACGTACGGCCTGAGATAACCCACCACTCTGTCTATCGCTCTCTACAGGGCCAGGCGAAAGGAGTAAGGGGTACGCTTATTGCCTGTGTGGCTGCTGCTCTTGGAAGTACATGCTAGGGAATTCGAATCGCCAGCTCTAGTTTTGCGAGGCTGTATTTTACTCATATCACCTATGCTGTATACCCGGAAGGGTGGTGCGCAGAGAAAGTTGAGAAAGGCAGTTTATGCCTCTGAGAGTACCTGAATTGCGACCCAAATCCTCCGTCTGCATAAGCTAGCGCAGGGTGTTGGGGGGGGGAGTGCAAGGGGCGCAGCTGCATCCCCATTTCATCATATCATATTAGGAAATTAAAATAGAATCTTACCAATTTTATATTTTTACTAGACAGTCTGTAAGTTTATAAAGACCACTGGATTAAAAATATGTATGTTTGGTATAGCATATACTATTAATAATGTACAAAAGTATAAAAGCAAAAGTACTCACAGTATAGTACTTGTCAACAGGCACACACACACACAGACAGAGGATGACACATGTTTGATGTGGTTGTGCAGTCGCGACATTTCGCTGGCTAGACCAGCTTCATTAAGCTGTGAGTTGTAGGGCAGTGCCATGCAACGGCATGAAAACTGTGTCGTCCTTCTTTGTTTGTGCCAGTTGGCAAGTACTATAATGTGCGTACTTGTGCTTCTGTCCTTTTATATACCAGGTGAATCACCTCAAACTTGCAACCCAAATATTTCTGAAATGGAAGGTGCTATTGATGAGCTGGTTTCACAGCAGCATCGTTTAGACAAGGGTTCACAATTGCAATGCAGACACATATTTTAATATTTATTAGACTGTGTATTTCTTGAACAAAGCTATATTTTGTTTTAATGGAAAAATGCCTACTCATATCAAGAAAATTAAACTACAAGAAATTAGAATATAAATGGTGTGTTTTGCAGGATTCTAGTACAAGTAGTTTACGTGCTATTATAACATGACAACTTTAAATGCCTACAGTTGTCTGCTCCATTTTACTGTACCATATATCTATGGCCCTATTTTTTTACTTTTGCCATATTACTTGTATTCTCGAGGAAAAATATTTGTGAAAATGGTCAAATATCGCATTATTTAAAGCTTGCCTATTCAGTTTCCTTAAGTGTCAAGAGGAGAATACAAATATATGGGTGTAGTTTAATCTGTGGTATTTCATTGCATGTAACAAAATCCCTAAGTTACAGATCTAATTTGCATAGTACAGCATTACAACGGAAACACTGCATGCCGTGTGCATAGGAGCGATGAGGCACTAGTTGTGCGTGTTAGTGTCCTCGCCCATATTGCTCCCTCGCTTCTTGACTTTGGATGCGGGGTTCCCAAAGCAGTTCTTCCCATTCTTAAGAAATGCAAAACTGAATAAACAAATACTGTAAGTTTTGAAGATTAAATAGAAAACTATCCTTCACAGGCTGTGTTAAAAATCAAGATAACCAGCTACATTATAAGCCTCCAGTCTTGTTATGTAAAGCTTGCTGCACTTGTAGCATTCCAGCAGAAATTTCAGAACATGCAGCTATCTTCTGGTGTAGTCGTTATGTCCGTATAGACAGTGTCTTTTAGCATTCCTCACAGACAAAAAATTAAAGGGCTCAGGGAATCCAGTTTTCCTTCTATGAAAATAGGGCCTATAAGTTGATGGTTCACACATTTACTCTCCATGGACACTGATGTTCCTCTTGATAAAGCCAATGGGATTTGTTACTGAGCAATAGTGCATTTTTCTGAGGTTGACTTGGTCATGATGTGTAAATATTGTTTCATCATTTATCAAGATACATGACAAATCTGGTGTATTATGTCTTCATGCCCTTGTTCGAAAGTTAACACAATTTTCAAAATTGTTACAATGTAGGTCTTAATGGAGAGAGACATTATATGGATGGAACTTATGACAGTGCAGAATGCGTAGTAAACTTGCCTGACTCGTGCCATTCCCTCTTGCGATTACACAGGACCCAACTTGCGGATTTACAACGACAGCAGCTAGAGCATTAATGTCACCCTCTACTCTGGTCACTTGTTTGTTTCTATTAAGTTTTCGAGGTATTACACTTCTAGTTTCTCGTAATTGGTTAAAGTGGTTCGCAAATAATTGTGATCGTTGACATCTATTGGTATATTGTCAAGTGTACACATTACAAAGACAAACAGTATTCTTCCTACATTTGCCATACACCATGAGCATGTTGGGGTCTTCATCATTAGTAAATAACATTTTCTACCACGTCCTATGTCTAGGTGGTATGAGCTATCACAAAGTACTGACAATGCGGTCCCAATGAAATCAGCGTAAAAGAAACAGCATCTAAACACACATACGATTATTGTACCATAGTAACTAAGCAGGTAAATGGAGCAGGCAATTGTCTCTATTTAAAATTGTCATATTATGATAGCACGCAAACTACTTGCACTAGAATCCTGCAAAACACACCATTGACATTATAATTTCCTCTATTTTTATTTTCTTGATGTGAATAGACATTGTTCCATTTGAAAAATGTAACTTTGTTCATGAAATACACATACTAACAAGTATTAAAACCTGTTTTTGGGCCGCAATTATGACACATTGCCTAAATTTCAATTCTGTGAACCCAACACAAATTCATTTCCGAAATAATTGCGGTGCAACTTTAGGTGACCCATCCAGCCTAACAGCCTACTTGCAATCTTAAATAATAGCATACACTATTCGTGATACGGTTGAATATAGTCTTAATCTAGTAATTGTGGATCGCTATTTTCTGGTTTACACCCCCCATTACCTAACTCTGTGCACGCCTATGTGCATCTGCACTTGGCATTACTTTACCGTGGGGCAGAATCCTCACCACCCGCATAACTGAGAGGCCTAACCCCTCAAAGTTGCAGTTACCAATTTTCCCGCCATAACTAAGACTACTGGTATACCGTACCCACTGGTTGCGGATTTTCTACGAGGAAGGAAGGGAACCTCCCTTGGAGTTAGCCAACCTGTGGTGTGGAGGTAAGCAACCTACTTCAAGCCACGAGTCCAGCAAGAGCAGTCGACATCTTGAGGAAGTCCACGATGACCACCAGCTCTCACCAAAACTGGGGCAGTACCTCCAGCAAAGAACCATAACACCAGGCAAACAAGGGAATAAGGGCCAGCCCATTCGCCGCTGGGCTGTGACAGTGCCTCTCAATTTCATGCCACTCCGGCAGGCCACTCGCACTGTCTTGTATACTGGCCGAGCACCAGTGAATCATTGAAGCACCTTCATGTTTATCGTGATTCTGACATCACGAAATAAAACTTTGGTATTGACTACAACAAACACCTCCTACTTCAGCAGTCACATAGCTAGGGTTTTTGTGGCAATCATCCTCAGGCATCGTGTGTTAACCATATATTGACGTCATTATAAAATATTACTACGTATGCCACATGTCAAGGGGTTAGGCTGCCAACTGCTGCCTCTGGTTTACGTGCCTGCTTGGCAGTGGCAATAGTTGCCTTCTGTTCCTGCCTCCGACCACTCCTACCACTATAGAGCATAGAGATGTGTATGACACTTTACAGTACGTAGTATGGGGTAAGCAGTTGACAAATGCATACTAGGTGTACTTCCAACAGCTTTTGACGGCCAGACTCTGTGCTCTTGCAGCCCTGCACCACCGGCGCTTAGATCTAGAGAGGTGGGTCATGTGGGCCACCTTCCAACCACTGTTGGGTGAGTTCACAAAAGGGGTCGGGTCAAGTTAATCTAAAAACCTATTGACTTTTGATCATATTTGTCACTTGTAGAGTTCTTTCATCTGTTACTCCATTCTAAGTTTCTTAATTACATGTGTGGTGATAGCCATGAACTTCGTGGCAAAAAAAATTAGGTAGGATACTGGTAGAAAATATGTAAACAGACAGCAAATTATACAATAGGAATTCAACCTGAAATATTCATTTGGTGATTAGTTACAGATAGAATAGTGTTTTCTGTTGCTTTTTGATATTTTCTCATATGCATTTACACATAAATGTCCTTACATTGGAAACTATGCATATACTAAATCACAAACCTTCTGTCTGCATTATAAATAATAAATTCTTTCAGAATATTTTGTAGAACCACACTGCAATGCCAAATGAATTATAGTCTTCATTAAACTGTCCTACGAGGAGTGTCAGTGTTTTTCATCATATACTGAAAGTACAAAGCACAACAAATCTTCACTCATCTCATTACCAGGAATGATGTAGTTCCAAGTGAAAAATGAAGCAAGTACGAACATACTTATTTGAAATATGTAGGGAAAGACTAAAGGATGTGGCTGTAGTTGATTATAGTGGCCGGGGAACCACTTGGAAATGATTTGGTGTTTAGATTGTGAGTCGTCCTAAGTCTGTTTCATTACATACTCCTCTTCACATGCGGGTGACACCCTAGTGACCAGTGCTGCACACAAACCTCTGTAGACTGTAAATTACAGTAGGCAGTGTTTATTAGATGTAGTTACATTAGCTATCTCTCTCTTTCTCTCTCTATGTACTACTGTGTGTGTGTGTGATGTGTTTGTAGCGATGCAGCCAGCTTGCAGGACAACGAGAGCGGCAAGCTGACGGCTCTCTCTGTCTTCCTCCTGCCCTTCCTGTCCTGGGTCTTGTCTGGTTCCTTTTCCCTTACCTTTTCCTCTGTGCTGGTTGCATGCGCCGTTATTCTGTACCGTGGCATTTGATGCCCCTAGCACATGCTTTACCAACATTCGTGGCTTGTTGATAACCTTTTGAGGTCGGAAGGGATTTTTTGGACAATGCTACTTCTAAATGCAGCCTCTAATAATAGTTAGATAGAAAAACAAGAAAACAGAGCACAATTGCTGTGATATGTTTTCTTATTTGTTTCACAGTGTTTCCTTTTGCATGAAATTGTATATATTATGCTCTAATATTTACTGAAGTCCTGCATTTTTAAAAAGTTTTCTAAATGTTTTTGGACTCATTTAGTTTTCTTTTGTGATCTTAATAATAGATATGGTAAAGTAAATTTACCTCCTTACTGAGAGTTCCAGGCTTTTTCTTTATGTTAATTGTTTCCACTGTTTAGGCAGGAAAGATTTGATGTACCAATTTCTTGTGTAGCATTATTTGAATCCAGGTTTATGTGTAATTGCATGTGATGAATCATTATTTGTACTCGCAATGGGTGCATGCACTGATCTGCCTATTCTTGTCGAGTGATTTCCAAATAAGATTTTCTAATTAAAATGTTGTAGTAGTGTGACCACTTTTTATATTTTTACTTTTGTAAGAAATATTTAAGAATGTTGTACCTGGAGCATGTAAAAATGCATATCTCGGTAACTTGCACAGTTAAATTTGTTGTATGTTGTATGTAAATATTTTATTTATTGTAAAAAATTAAAAAAATGGAATAAAAATTTTATGTAAAAGCATTTATCACCGAGCATTTTTCTAAAACGTAAAGTTTTGAGAACCTATTTTGTAACTATATGTTAAATTATGAAATAATGTGAAGTTCCTACAATAGTTAGAATGAAAACTTCTGTGATACTGTACCTGTTATTTAAAGTAGCTAAAAGTTATTGAAATATACATCTCCCCCCTCCCCTTCATATCTTCATTGCAAAACCAGAGTTTTCTTATATATGTTAAATATTTTTGAATAAATTATTATGTATTTGAGCTTTGAAAAAAGCCACAGAAAGTGTCAGTCTGTGCAGAGCCATTCTTTCCCTTAAAATTGATTACATTTAAGAAACTATAGTACATATGTGTTGTCTGATGTTAGAGTACCTCCATAATAGTGTAACAGTTTCAACACCTTATATCATTATATTTACACCATAGGTCATTTAAATGGGTCGTTTGCATCTATATTGAATATAAAAAGAAACATTTTTATAAAACAATTTACAGTAGGCCTACCTGCTACATAGTTAGTTCGGTTTGATTCAGTTCACAAGTATTTGTACATGAGTAATCTTATTACTCAGATCATCTAATTATAAGGTCTTTGCTTGACTTCAATTGATGGTACCTTTATGGCAGGCTGTGTTAAAAATACAATTACGTTATTCTTGGTTGTTGCCTGGAGGTCAACTGCCATCAAAATGTCACCATCTGCCTTCAGCAAGTACTTGCTTGTACTCTTCATCAAAGAGCCGATGTTTACTCAGATTTAAAACAGTGCAATGAACTCAGATCTTGGAAGTTGATTCAGAAGACCAAGTTTCTGACATAATGTTCATAATAATCTCTATGATTTGAGGCATGTCTTTTGAAAGAGTGACAATTGAAGCAGGCTGAAAAATTGCTGGTTCTAACTTAAGTAAAATATGTGTGTGTGTATATATATATATATATATATATATATATATATATATACACACACACACCTACATTCATATATGTCTACACACACAATTTCACAATATAAATGATTTATGCTTAAAAGAAAGGAAAACATTCGCGAATACATATTACCCTGTTATCTACTTTTTTTCCCTCATTCATCGATTCATAGGGGGATGAGGCTTCTCCCACCACCACCACTGAGCATGGGTCTGATCAGAAATTAATAAAGAAGACAGAGTAATATTTGACTCGAAGTTTGGCTACAAAATATTGATTCCATAAAATATTAAGACCGTCTATAAATGAAATTATAATTCTTTCTTTGCAGTTAATTGTAAAAGGGTGAGATCAATAACCAGTGTGGATGGCAAGATAGGACATACACTTATGTAGGTATTAAACGAAACTCAGGAATATCATCTCACAAATGCGAGTAACGAAATAATTATTTATATTTGGTTACGCACTGAATAATTATTTTGTATTGAAGATGCCTATGCTTAGTCATGTGCTTCTGCTTCTTTTTAAAATGCAACTTTTGTGATTGTATGCAAGGATGGGCTTAAGGACGTGATTAAGGTGAGATTAAATGTTTCTTGGACTGTCAAACATCAGATAAAATTTTATCGCGTTATAGGGCATTTTAACATTGAGAAGTATGATATGTTTAAATAAATAGAGAATGGTGTGTAATTCGTAAAAGAAAGGAATGTTGCCCACGTGTGGGTTAGTCCTGATGCCGGTACTAGACAGTGTGCATGGGCTGTGCCAGCTTCCCCCATCCTCCTTAACCTGGTGTTGGTACTTGCCGGTGCTCCCCCGTGCAGAGAACGGGATGCCCACTGGGAGGCAGAGCTGCGTCGTCGGCTGGCCGAGCTCTCGGCACGACACGATCAGCAGCAGCAGCACTGGCGCACCCAGGTACAACAGTTCCAGCAGAAGGTGCAGGTGAAGATCAAGCACCTCTCCTCCCTGTGAGTACTGTACCTTCTTCTCTTTGTACACTTCCACCTTCCAGTGGACTGTGAACTGTTGCAGCGTGTGCTGGTGCTTATTATCTGGTGTACACTCTCTGTGAACTCAGCAGGAACGGATAACCCTTGCAAGCTGGGTGAGAGCTGAATATATTGTGATATTTCACAAGCATGCCGTGAGGCATCCATTAAGGTATGTTTTCCTCAGAGCATCTCTGGCGATTTTGCTCCACAGTCATCGCTCCACGATTGTCGCTTTTGATCAAAGTGCATGTTTTTAGCATTGAATTGTTTTCATCTGAACATTGATCTCTGAAGTTACTAGCATCTTCGCAGGGCCAGTGTTCATCTCTGCTCCCGGACGGGAAAATGATTCCAGTCACTAGGCTATTGACATGCAGCGATGTTTCATTCGCGTTGTGCATTAACTAAATTCTGAAATAACTGAGAGAAATTTATTCTCCTTCAAAGATGGGTAAAAGATCTTGTAGAAGAGGTGGGAAAATGTAGTGCCCTTTGTGATTTAGCACTCAAATACTACTGTGATCAGGAATGGAAGGACATTATTTGGAATAACATTTCTCAAGTAATTGGAAAATACTACTGTGATCAGGAATGGAAGGACATTATTTGGAATAACATTTCTCAAGTAATTGGGAAATTTAGAGAGCGCTACATACAGTAATAATTAGCATTGCAAGTAATTATAAATTAGAAGGTATGTAGTGTTTTGTAATTTTTGCTTGCTAATCTCAAAAGAATTGAACTACCATTGAAAATGCCGTGGGATAATATAATTGTGGTCATGGATAGAAAAAGAGTAATATGCATACAGAATGAAAATAGACTAGACAGATAAGAAGATAGATTGATTGTAGATTACACATGTTTTTAGAAAACGACAAATATTTGCAGCAGTATATAGAAACAAAAAACTATCGACACACATAGAAGCTCGGCAGAAAACACTATTGTACCTGCTACTGGCATCTCATACAGCACAATCATTGCTTAAAACAGATGCCCAGAGAAAAATGTGTTTTAAAACATGGTGTTTGACATCAGCTGCAGAGGTAGGCTACGGTTTAATCTCTGTATCATATAACTTGGCAAGATCATTACAGTCAGTGAAAAAAACGTGAATTATAAAAAGTTCTTAGATTAATTAACACATTTTATTTTACGTGGTCACAACACAGCTGCTGTTAGTGTTAAAAATTCATGCTGAAGTAGTAATGTCGAGGTGTTAAAAATTAAATGCAAATTAAAATGGTCCATATTTAAATGAAACGCAACTTCAAATATTGGGAGTTCTATTTATGTTGTATCTCTACACACCTTAACACCCATTTATGCGTGATATTAATTCCTAAAGCCTACAGAAATATTGCAGTGTATCGTTAACTTATTTTTCAAATAATTTGACGATATATAATACAAACTCGTTTGCTTTCGTGCCAGTAATAGGAGAAAAGAGAACTTAAAAAAAATGATTAAGAAGTATTTCCAAATGCTGCTATCTGTTGATGAACACACTCTCGGCTCACAACATTCCCTGCCACGTCATATGTTAGTCAACTCCCGAAACATTGCCAGCCAGAAAAAAATTGCTTACATGTGTAAAATAATAAATTTACAAACTGTTACCAATTGTTTTATTTTTTCGCGAGCTCTGTGTAATTTTAAAAGGTACATATGTATTTCCGTGTACAGCGATTTTGATTACTAGTCATTTCTATTGGGCGGTAATCATACGTCTATATCCAGTACACGCCAGGTTCTTCTCTTCCTGCAAACCCATATCTTTGTCGTTTTTGTGTTTTTACTGTAGTGTATTAATGAAACAAAGAAAGTGGGACGCGCTAGGGTGGTATGTTAAGCTATTCTTACGTTATTCAATGATACATATTTCCAACTGGAGAGCTGTTTAGTCTCAGTAATAGTGTATTATATAGCAACCAAAGCCGTGTGTGTTCAGGGCCATATGCTTTGTCATTGTCTTGGATGAAGAAGTTTCTCTCGGTCGGACCCATATCCTGAATGCTTTTGGTCGAGTACTCCTTCAGGATGTTAATATAGTCCCTGTGGTCCATCGTTCCATCAATATAACTAGGTCACCTACAACATTGGCACTCATACATCCCCATAGAACACTCGACCCACCATGTGTTTTACATTGCATTGAAGATTTCTCTCCTCCAGCTTGGTATTCTTCTTCCGCCACACCAGCATACGGCCGTTGGACTTGAATAAATGAAATTTACTTTCGTCTCTGAAGATGACGTTCCTCCAGAATTTGAAACCTTTATTTGTTTGTTCTAAGACACACTCGAGCTTCTTCTTCCTGTTGTCCTTATTGATGTAAGGCTTCTACGAACCGCTCGCCCTCGGTAGCCAGCGTTATGGATGATATTCTGCACAGTTTGTGCACATGCCGTCTTTCCCATCTCCTGTTCAACCGCTGAAACTATTGTTGGGCACTCAAACGTGGAATGACTGCGACGTTCTGCACCATCATGCGTTTTTTGTGATCCGTGGATGCAGGACGGCTACTTCTTGCCATGTTCTAGACAATTTTTAATCTTTTACACTTATCAATAATACTTTTGATGTGGTGACAGGTCGGTCAACCATTTCACCGATTTCTTTAAAGGATTTGCCTTTACGGAATAGACACACAGTATTGTGCCTCACTTCTTCTGTGGTATCTTTATTTTTGCACTCCATTACCTCTGCATCCGATGAGAAACGTCCTGCCGAGGTTTCTGTTACGAACTGGTAGGATGACAGCGTTCAGTCAATACGAAATGGACAGTCTGCTGTGCTGCGGACAAATAGTAATTTCATATCCGATGTGCATCGTGTGAAGAAATACCCAATTTCTTCCGAAACGATGGGCCATGTCTCGTCAATCTGCTTTCTTTCGAACACTGTTGTAACTGACGCGTAATACGTATCACACACAGAAGGTTATGTCGTCCTTTTTCTGTAAATTTTCATAGCATGTTCGGCAATCATCATCAGACGAATACTTTTTTTTCCCCCCCACTGTGTGTTACCAAACATATGTGTAGCTGTAATGTATTTATTCCAAATACATTTCTCCAAATTTTGAAAACTTTGGAATCTCGGAAATAGGATAAGCTTTATATTTGTGACATAGGTAATTCTGTTACCCAGAAACATGCATTGGTGCCAGTAAGGTCTTTAATGACGTAGCAGAAACTATTAGTTAACAGGTACAGTGTGTGCATGACACAAATAGATGAGATATTCAAACACAAAATCCATATGTTTCATTGCACTTTCAATGTCGCAAGTCGTGTTAACATAACATTATTTTTTTATGCAATTACTGTTTAAGAAGTTGCTTGTCTATGGGAAACATGAACAAATTTAACTAAATTTTCAAATGTGGACTACTTAGCTGGCGGGATGGCCACATAATTATGGTCCAGCGTGAAAGTCACACTTCCACTCCACCATCCATAGAAAATATCTGCATTGTTAAACGTCAGATGGCTGACACCACCTTCCCAGTCATAACCACGTGTGTTTCAGCAGATGGGAAGAGAGCAGACTGTCAGGACATAGCCTGCTACTCTCCAGCCCTACAGCGAGTGACAACTTGACTTATATGGAACAAACAATGCGCCATTTACAAAATTCTGTCTCAGTTAATGCACGAACGAACGGAAATTAATATTTGGCTATTCTGAGTGCACTGCCGACGCACACCAGACAAATAGAAAATTTGCGGATAAGAAATAGTTCCTAGATTAATGATTACATTTAATTTTTCATGGTCACAAAACAGCGGTTTTAGTGTAACAAACTAAACTTTGTTCTAAAGTAGTAATGAAAAGGCGTTCAAAATTAAAGGCACATTAAAACGATCCGTATTCAAATGAAACACAACTTCTAACCTTAGGAGTTCTTTTCACGCCGTATCTCTACACTCCATTCTTTTGTTCATACATGCTTGATATTAATTCCAAAAGCGTACAGAAATATCGCAGGGTAGGTATTGTTGAAAATATTTTTAAATAATTCGACGAAATATATTTCAAACTCGTGTCGTAACGGGAGAAAAGTCAACTTTCAAAGAGACGGGATTAAGACGCAGGCCAACATGATGCTATAGTCCATTCGAAGTTACTTCAGCTTTTTCCGAAGCCCTGCTAAACTTTACTTCCAGGATATTCATCCGCCTCGTGTAACCTAAGCTTAACTAATCCTGGAGAATTACACCAGAGGGATAACGCACCACATTCATGCGCATTAAGTGTAACAGTATTTTGTATAAGGACTATTTCTCACTAGGCGCTACCAACATACTCATTTTCTCCCTGATTTTTATTCAGATTATTTATAAATGAAGCATTATAATTTATAGATAAAATATGAATAAAATTTCAATTTAAGAGAAAAAAAAAGTAACTTTTGTGATACAGGTTGTATTTAGGAACTAACTAAACACGTCATACATGGGGAGATTTTTCAAAGGTTTGATTCAAAAAAGAAACTGTGAATGGACTATACCTGTTGAGTAACGCATGGCTCACAACATGCCCTACCATTTCATGGCGCTCCATCTGTCAGCTTTCTCCCGAAACACTACCAGCCAGAAGAAAAAAAAGCTTTTGTATGTAAAATAATACAAACAGATACTGATGGTTTAATTATTCCGCGAGCTCTGTATAATTTTTAAAGTAGGTAACTTGTATTTCCGTGTACAATTATTTTGATTACTTTTGTTGGGCCGGTAATCATTACGATTACGTCTATTACACGCAGTGTTGCTCTTCCACAAACCCATTGCCTTGTTCTCGTGTTGTTACTAAACTGTATCAACAAAATGAAGAAATTGGGGTACGCATAAAATTTGTAAGCAACTCTTAAGTTATTCCATTTCAGATATTTCCAAGCTGATCTGTTTAGTAGCAGTAATAGCAGAATTACTACTTGCAATAGTCGTTAGTGAGTTGTTGGCGAATGAAAGTGTGTTGTCAAGCAAGTTCCCCAAAAGATTTATTTTTTCCAGTCTTAACATATTAGCTGTATGTCCAAAGTGTGGTATTAACTGCAGTTACTGTCTCGCAAATGTTAATCCAAATTCAATGTCTCGGATAAAATAAAAAACAGTTAGCAAATATTTCATTCTTTGTATAGTTTTATATTTTTACTTTCCAAAGATACATATTTTTTAGACAGACGTCAGTCTAGAAATATCTTAAAATTTGTTTAGCATTACAGTACAATGGCAAGTGGGTTAGCTAACAGCATGTTGATAAAATATACAGCCTCCACTTGACACACCAACTGATGGCGAAAGGATACATAAACGAAAAGTAAACTTTTGGTGCTACTTTTGTCGAACAGTCAAAATTTTGCCAACTTACATGAGACAAAATAAAATAAATAAAATATTATGGTATGGCATTAATGGAACTTAGAATACTTACATGGGCTGCATGTAAACTTAATGCCAAAGATTTTGTATTAACTCTTCAGATTTTACATTATTAGCAGCACATGAAAGATTTTGCATATTTAAATAAGCAAGTTTCCAGTATATAGCGTATTTGTTATCTAAGCAGGACTATTCAGATGTGTCAGTGAAATAACATCTGAAATTCTGCGGGTTAATTTTGTATTGCGTACTACAAAAAACTAATACAGATTTCCATTCAGAGATTTATTTTTTGGTTCATGAACTTCCCCATTGTTTTAGATAATCTGGTGGATTCCATATACTCAGAATAATTCATTTAAAACACAAATTGGAAATTTCATATTTTATAACAATTGAAATTTAGTCTTCCTGACATGATTTGAGAAACCAATTTTTTTTTTAAACTTATTAAAGTTTTAAAAATAGTTTCCTTTCAATATTATGGATTAAGTGAGGTGACCAAACAAATATTCTCTGGTTGCATGCTTATGTTTGTTGTATGATAAGGAGCTGTAGTTTGAAGAAACAATTTTGCAAACTGTAAAGTGAATCCACAAACAGTATGCTACCTCGTTGTTACAGTATGCTACCTCGTTGTTAAGGGTTAACATAACTTGAGTGGTGTTGTTACCAGTTTGGAGGAATCTCGCAAACAACACGAAGACCGCGAGTCTCGGCCAGAAGACCTGGAGACGATCGCAGCTTTGCAACAGATGATCGCGGACAAAGATAGTGAGCTGGCAAGCCTGACAGAGGAGAAGCGGTCCTACGAGCTGCAGCTCGCTGGCCGACGGGTTGACAGCAGTATGGGGTCGAAGCCGCGACCTAGTCCAGCTCTGGTCGAGAGTGATCACTGCTGGGAAGGCGGAGGTCCGGGCGACCCCGGCAAACAGTCGACCAACACCACCTTTGTCTGTGACACTTGCATGACACGCTCGCAGTCTGTAAACCTCCCTGTAGTCCACACCCTGGCTGTTCCCGACGCTAGTCCACCTCTCTCCCTCCACAGCAGGTCCAAGTCCATGGATGCCTCCCCTGAGTCCTGTAAATTATCCCCTGATTCACCCTCGTAACCTTCATTATAAAGGAAGAGCTAATTACAAAACATGCAGAGATACCAAGTTAATGATCCAGTGGTTTCTTACATGAGAACCAACTTTCAAAATACCTACATATCTGAGAAACTGTATATATTTAATTAGTTAACTACAGTCATAAATTCACTGTATGACAATAGTTTAAGTCTTTTAGTTGTGAAAAGTGAAAGAGAAGAAATATTTATTTAAATTTGCATGTAGCTCACATTGTTAATTTTTTGTTAGATTATTTTGATGTTGTAAATGAAGGAAAAGTTCACTACTACGTCAATAATTATAAAAGGGTATAAAATGTCTGTAATTTTTTTCTGTCATTTCTGTGTTTTACTTTGTAAAATTGCATCACATTTGCATATTGTCACATGGTAGTAATAAGATAAGTCATCAAAATTCACATACATCACTTCCAATAAAAAGGGTGCTGTCTCTATTCCTTCTTGAAATTGTTATAGATTAACTTCAGCCAAAGTAGTAGTAACATATTTTTATAAGATTTATAGCTAAAAACTTAGTACTGGAGGTAATTATAAATCCGTCAGTATAAACATTTTAATCAGAGAGAAAGGTTCGTTGTGTTTAGCAACATTAGATTTCATGTTGTATATGACAGCCAGTATACTGAAATAACTTGGCACTGCTTATTACAATGTCATTACTTTAGGTGATTGCATTCACAACCAAATGTTTACTTTACAGTTTATATAATCTTATATTTGACTAATTACTTAATGATCATATTGTTAAATGAATGTCACTACAATACTATGAAAATCTACATGTGCACAAACAGAACTTAAAATTAGTATTTAAGAAAAAATGGTGTTTCTTGACAATTTTAGGTCAATAGTACAATATTTCTCATCAATTGGTGTTATTACTATCTGCTTTTGTGGAAACTTGGTGCACATCGGTGTAATGAAAATTGAGGTTTTTGTGCTAACCAAATTTTTGTTACAGGACTGCACAATTACAAAAGTATGCTATACTCTCTATATAGTGTTATTTTTTCATTAATTATTTTTTTGTTTATTCCTATGCTATTCCATATAGTATCTTAAAATTTGTCAGAAGTTTATCATACAAAATTAAATTGCATGTGGTCATCCTTCCAGATCATCTACTTGTTTATACAATAGTTATGGTACCATTCTACTTGTTTATACAATAGTTATGGTACCATTTTGCTTGCTTTGAGAAATTTTTAATTTTCTGTGTGAGGGTGATATTTTATGTTACTCTACAGTAAAACGGAGACTACACGAACAATGTCTTAACTGACATTATTTAAGGTTGTAGTAATGTTTTAGACATATACTATATACCTCTTGTGATAATCTAATGTTTTCATGAGAATATGTTACATATTATAGAGCAACTTTTCAAAAATTTTTGTGCAGGAAATTTTTTTTTGTTAAAATTAGGCTTTGAATATTTCTATATATTAGTGACCAACAGAAAGTTTTAGAACATATTTGTAGAGAATATTTACATATCTGTGGATACACTGAACATACTAACAGTGTTTATTCATGTGGCTTCATAACAGTAGGCCTAATGCTTATGAATACCATCTAGTTAAAATTTGAAGGGTAAACGAAAAATTGATATACTCCTCCATTTAGAAACACTTGAACATTGCCTCAATAAATTCATTTCATAAAGGATTGTTAACTGAATGGATTGATTTAGTAAAGACTGCATATTCAGAGCACATGTCAATTTAGTGTCTTGCGAATGACTGTAATCTCTAATTCCACAATTAATAAATGCTTTGAACTGTGCTGTAATTTATTTATTCAGCAAAGGGCTACAGATGAAGGTGCAGAAATAATTCATGCAAAACATCTTGAGATACTAATCTAGGTTGTGTTTTGGTTAAACAACATGTTAGTAGGTATAAGCATACTATCATGTTTTTCTTAGTGGGCGGCAGTATAAAGAGTTGGCTAGTGTAACTGCTCTAATCTTATTTTCTTCAGTGGAATAACTGGATTATAGTTCAAAATGTGAATGAATAAGTGCCATTAAATAAAAATATACAGTAGTCACACATTTATAATCTTTCTCCCCTTCTCCCTTGCAGAATGGGGAGGCAGTTGCATCTTTTAAAATGTTTTTTGGGGGAAGAGCGTTCAAATGGTCCTCTCTCTCTTGAAAGTGAAGTAATTCAAGGTCAGAATATTATTCTTAAATTTACTTTGTATTTTAAGGACACTGAAAACAGTTCTAAACTATTGACAATCAAATTATAAAGCAAATGAAAATAAAACAAATAATAGATTATCTTTTTTGATAGCTACTTGTGTGCCAACTGATACTTATGTCATTATAGTACAGTACTGAGCTTATTTTTAAACATATCTTCCTCCTCGTGTTAAAATTGACTGCAACATATGCTACTGTCTCCTGTTTACAATGTTTTTATCTAGTGCTATACTGCATTACACTGTTTTAATTTTATTTGGCATTCAGTAAGAAATAAACTTATGAATGTTCATTAAAATAATACAAATGGTTTCTCTTGTTGTCAAGATGTGGAGATGATGATAGGCTTTGCATATTTCTGAGCATGGCCATTTTTATCTGTACAGTAGCCTGTACACTGAACTCTAGTCATTGTGTGATTTGCATGTTGTGTATTGTTTTCTATGACTGGCAGCTTGTAAAATTTTGTGTGCTTGAGTGCATAAATAATATGTTTTAATGGTTTATATTGTATGATATATCTGAATATTAAATGCTGTACTATTTACATTGTAAAAATAGTGTTTTCAATTATAGGTACCTTCAGTATTACTATACATTGGATCAAAAAAATTGTCTTTTATGTGACTAGCGTAATACCTGAAATATTTTCTTGTAAATGTGTAGTAAAAAAAGACATTATTTACTGATTAACCAGTTGGTTGAAAGTTGTTTTAATGTGCGGTTTCAAGGCAACGCCATGTGGGGCACTGCTGTCTTGTTTGCTACTGCTTGCAACATCTGTCATGTGCGTGCACGCTACTCTCCTCTGTCTGGAAGGGGAAAGGGAACAGTGCAAGCAGTTTCAGACAGTTTATTCGCCTGGATTCTGCAATAGTTTGTCTCTAGTGTTGACTGAGACACTAGTCTCAGTCAACACTAGAGACTGTGTTGTCCTAGAGTGTCCACGTGTCACTCTTCATAAGCATAGTTGGAGAAGGCATTTCAAGCCTTTGCGACTGACCGACACGAGATAGTTATGTATTTTTACCCAAAGGCAGGAATTGATTTTTTGGCGGGGGGGGGGGGGGGAATAAAGGTTCCTTTATTGACATAACTGCATCAGTAAAATGAGGTTTTTTTCAAGGCTATGTGATGTCAATGCAACCTTAATGATGATATGATTTTTAAAGAATCGTAAGAAGTGTTTTACTTATAAAATATTTGTTATAAAAACCATCAATATGACTATATAGTACTATTTTCGAAGGAAAATTTATTTTTATGTCTTGCATGAAAAATTATCGCTGTTATCTTACACTTTACACATAAACTCTTAACAAATTTATCTTACATTTAAAGATATGCGTGATGTCGGGTGGCTCAGGGCGACGTCAAGGTTGGGATAGGTTTTAGTCGTGTCGGTAACATGGGGTTAACTTTGCTTGTCCTTTCTACTGGCTTTCCGGGCCCCGGCCGGTACACAGAACTGGGCATGTGGCCTGCCGGCAAGGTACTAAGTCAAATACAGGCATGACAGCCCAGTGTGTAGGTTGACACACAGCCACTGCGTTATCTTGTTTGGAGGTGGCCCGGGATGACTGCTGACCCAGCTGCTGCGAGCTGGCGACGGTTGAAACTGGAGCATTGTCCTGGTGCTCCGGTGGTATGCTGCAGCTGGTGGTGCTTTGATGAGCCCGGTGTGGGCTGCTTCTCTGGTTGCCCTGTAAACAGGGGTTGGCTATGCTGAGAGGCATGTGCTGGTCCCTGCGAAATGCTGACACAATCGGGTGTGGACATCTGGCTGTTTTGATTGAGTATGCAAATAAGGAGGGGGCTGAGCTGGGAGGTGAGGCGTCTCCAGCTGACGGGCGGCTTGAGCTCGTTCACGTGCAGGCGGCTTGAGTTGCAGATTGCAGTCGGAACTGGGGTGCAGCTTCTGTTAGCTTTGGAGGTGATGGCTGCCTTTCTTTCTTGCCACTTTGTACCACTCCTTTGGGTATAAGACATAGGGCAGGTACAAGTACCGGCTTCGTAAGAGGGAAGCAGGCGACTGTGTGTTTCTGACGTAGTCTTACACTAGGCTTGAAAATGGTTCGGTAAAGGCAGCTGTCTTCTGCTTCCCTCTGATGGGCTGGAGTCGACAGAGGAACAAAACAGTCGCCCTTAGAAATGAGTAGTGCAGAAGGTTGAGGGAAACAATTATTTATTCTTTGAGGAATAAACACAGTGACCCATACTACCTTTTAACTATCCAAGATCTGACCAGATATAAAAACAAGTGAGGGGACTGGTGTATAACTTGAACAAGGTAGGTGTCACTAGGTAGCTATTAAAACAACTAACACTAACTAACTCGAATACCGTTGTCCAGAATGAACTTGCAGGGGCCACTACCAGAAAGGCAGTGGAGCGTGTAACTGCCAGAAGGGCAGACAAGGTAAAAGGGGGCGTTGAAGACTTCTTCAGGGGTTGCTGGAGAAGAGCTTCTGGAAAGTCTGGTAAACGTTATTAGTCAGCAGAGAGTGCCAGCACACTATGTGGTGGAGCGAGCTGCTGGAGAAAAACTCGAGAGATCAACTGGCATTTCTTGGCTGTGCAGGGGCATATATTCTGCCAGCCTGACCTCATCTGATGGTACGGGGATGTGGGCGGTAATGAATTATGCCTCTGTTCGGAGCAGAGTGCTAACACCATCCCATAGCACACTGTAGAACTATCTAGCTCTAGGAATGGTGAATCGACCGCTTGACCCGTGGCTCATTCATACTTCGGGAGGTTGGCATGAATTCTGAAATTGGCCGAGCAATACAATATTATGTGTCCATGGGAGCCCTCGCAACAAGGAGTGTGTCTTGTAGGCATTCAGGTAGCTTGCTGTTAAGGTTCAAACCCCACCTGGGGTGGCGTGGAGGCACGCTCTGATGAGGCGAGGTCGTATCCACCGTTGCGATGTAGATTCTTCTGGGTGAAAAATAAATTTGTTTGGAGTGCAAGAAAGCTAGTTGGCATCTGTAGCACTCCTTCATCTGTGTACTGGGCTCAGGGTTGCGGTGCACCTTGCAGTGTGAATTACTTTTATTAATTGCTGGTGTAGCACTGTTTCTCTTTAGCACAGGGAGCTGACCGGGTGAGCGACCAGCTAATGACTTATCCCCCCCCCCTAGGGTGTGTAACAGTGTCATGCATTAATGGCCCAGTGTCGGGAATATGGACGCGCCCTAATTTCTTATAAAACTGCACCCTTACAAAAGTCATCTGAGAGCTGTGATTATGTAAATAAAGGAATAAATTATCAGTTTTCAACCTGAGGGGAAAAAACTAAGTACAAGCAGCACAAAAAAAAAACACTTTAGAACTATTTACAAATCCCACTCATGAGGGGTGTGTCAGCTCTAGTTTCTACCTGCCATGGTGCTGGATGCGTGGAAACCTGGCTCTGCCTTGTAGCAATCCTGTGGGTCCACAGCAGGTATCTTTACGTGTGACTTTGCTAAGAGGGTGCCAGTGCTAGGCCTTCCATTACCCAGGCCAGTGGTAACTATCTAATATATTTACACACAAAACACAAGTACCCTTGAATGAATAAATACTAATCCTAACCATTGCCGCGCATAAATATAAAAACATAACACCCTAGACAAGCAAACACCGCAAAATATTTTCAACAATATGTTCAGAATATGCAATGTCTTTCTCTTTCAGGTAGAAATTTCTGGGTTCAAATCATGCATTCACCTGATTTCATCGTGACACGTGTTGCTCCCATGTATTTAATACAAAACAATTAGACTTGTCAGACTCTAGTATTCTTACTAAATCCGAGTGAGAGTCGAACCCCACCAACCTGGTACATGGACATGTTGGATTGCCACAATCCCAGACGGCGTTTCCGAACACATGGAAATGATGGTTGTGCAAGCCAGCGAGCATGCCGCCCTCCCCCTTCCTGAGAGCCAACAAACCATCTGTCGCCTCGGGGTGCAGCCGAGCACGACCAAATATGCACGAAGCCTAGAGCCAGACAGATGGTAGCTACCCCCACCCTGGCCTCATGACGTCACAACTCGCACTGCAGCCTGGCGATGCACCTGTCATTCGAACTATAAAAGTTAGTGTGCGGCCGGGCTCGCGAGTTATTCTTCCTGATTCTAGAGCTCACTCCACTACTTCGTATGCTGGAGCCTTCGACGAGTCACCAAGTCTTCAGCAGCCACCAGAGGTTGCTACCATTGCCTTCACCAGTAGCTCTTCTGCAGCCACAGTTACCAGAGGCTTCATTGACGACGACTACCACCATTTACAAGAGGTTTCATTACCAATAGCCTTCATCTATCACAAGCTCTTCGTCTTCTAACATCACAAGACCCTCCGCTACCGGATCATCCTGGAACATCAACTGCCTCTACTTGCTGGTAGGGGCAACTACACTCCCTACTATTAGAGTATTGTATCCCTTTTCCTAATTGTCTCTTCTAGACATTCCAATGTTTGGTTATCTCTGCTAAGTATTCTATTATTACCATCTATGCAATTTGCTTTCTCACATAGCTTAGAACCAGGTCACCTACACCTGTCCAGCGTAGGATACTTTCATACATACCACCTGCTTGGTTAGGAGATAGCACGTGTCACTGTATTTACTACACATGTAATACATAGAGTTTTGTTCCTTTACTGAAAGTATTCTTCCTAGAGAGTTTTTCACAGCGACTGCTAGGAACCATACGTGTTGTGCACTGCCGAGCGAGACCAGGGTTTTGAAGTTATCTGTAAAATCTAGATTAGGGCTGTGGGTCCCCATCAGGAATCCACCAGTCAAAAACACACCACTGTTCTAGACCTCCCGGGACAGAACAGCAGAACCCTAACCACTAGCAACTCATCCAACCAGGGAGAGACAGTACTCTTGAGTTGTATCCACTACCTGAGCACCTAGTTGTGGGAGGGGGGTTTCTCGGGGGTTATGGCTTGGCCTTGGTTGCGACCTACACCCAGCAGGCAGGAAGGCAAACCATACGGCTCAACGTTTCTGGTTCATCCGCCGGTGGCTGGGGCCTTCTGGAGAACGGAGCTCGTGCCAGCAGCCCCTGCTGGCAACAAACTAAGGTAGGGATTTGTCTCTCGTCTATGGTGCACAGCATCTATAGTTAAGCGGCAGTACAACCTTTATGCTTTTAAAGAAAGGCACGGCTCAAGGAGGGAGGTGAAAAGGACAGCGTATATCGCCATCAAGCTACTAGACCCGCCTTCTTTGAATAGGCAAGCTGAACGGTACAGTGCCACGTTAACCTTCTTATAAGAGGGGCCTACCTCTCCCGGATATATGTATATTTATTTCCCGCCACACATATATATCCTCAGGGAATACCATCCTGTCGTGCATGTAGTAATACATGGTAGCGAGACGAGATACGGGGTAGCCAACCCAGGTTCTGGAATTTAGAGTCAGCCACCTGGAACCTAATATACCATTTTGGCCAGCATGGTATAATTGTGCTACAGCTAGCTGTCTGCACCTCCAGTTCCAGCCAGCCGATACCAGCAGCAGCATATTCGGCCGAAGATAAACTGAGTAAGTCAGGTATCCCAGACACCTCCCACCAGTCAATTATCACCGTAATCCATCCCACAGTGGGAAACAACACCAATAAGGTAGTTTCTAGTAAACTAGCTACTCGACTAACAGTAGAGCACTTTGTGCCAAGTCACTATGCGCAAAATAAGTGAATGAACCCATAACGGTCCTAACTTGGTCTCATGCAAAATCAATGCCATGGTGATCATGCCAACTGTCCATGCACCTGGCAAGTGTCAAGTGATTTTCTGGCGCCCAAAGGGGCATCAGAGTAAGTAACTGTTTGCAGTGAAAGACGAACCAGACCAGCCTGGTGCTACAGTGTTTGCCAACACATACAGGACGAGGTCCTTGTCTCAACTGCTTCCTGAATGTAGGGGTTTTAAGTTGGAAAACTGCTGAGAGCCCCCCAATGATGTCAAAAAAGGGATTTGGGTTGGTTCCAGTGAAAAGGTTTTAAAATTATTCATTGCCTTGGTTTTTATATCAAAATATAATCATTTACATAGTTTTTCCCCAAAATTTTACAATCAATAAACATTATATAAATATATAGTTTCCCCACTGATTACATTTAGTACAAAATAGGTATCAAACAGAATTCAGTTTAAAACTTCCCCCAAAATCTACATTTTTTACAAGATTGCATCACTTTCCAGCTATATGCAGGTTACATATAATTATTTTGCTTGAAACCACACTTAACAAAAATGGCAGCAAGGTCCCCCCCCCTTTTTGTAAAATGTTGATGGAACAGCAGTTTCTGCCCAAGTGAAATCCCTATGCTGTCTCCTCGAATCTGGGCGAGACACCTGATCTTCACTCCATTTATATCTAAAGTCCTGGAAGAGCACCCTGGTGGTTCGTGACTGGCTGACTGGCGTCACATGGTCAAGGTGACGTACGAGGGAGGGGTTATAGATTTTGTAGGCGGCAGCGGCCGCATGGCGCCCATACTTACAGACCAACAGGTCCGCCCAGAGGACGTGAGGCGTGGAACTCGTCAAACACACCCCCGTCACAGCGACAGTAAGTCGCCCCAAACGGACAACAATTTCTCAACTTCATATGGCACCATCGGTTTTGACTTTCGTTCAATGTGCAGGGATAGCCGTCACACCGGGCCAGAGACCTAAGAGTCAACCGGGAAATCGAAGTGGACTACAGGGAGTCAGTAAACACCTCAAGGCGCCCATAAGTCATAACTATGTCAGATACCGAAGTTAACACCACCAAGGGTACACCCGTGATTTGGTAATCTCAGACATATCCGATAAGGGATGTAGCCATGCCGACTGTTCAGGTACTGGCACATTTCTTATTTCTTGTAACTATTGCAGCAAAGCATTTCACCATCTTTGTTTAGGATGGAAGGATGAAGCCCGAAGTACAGAGGGCCTAGAATACAGGTGTGAAATCAGCCGAGTACACTCGACAACATTTTGTAACGAGGTAACATGTCCAGAATCAGGCATTTATAATATACACTGCACGACTTATACCATGCCTGTATAGGCTGGCCCGACGAGAGGGTCACTATGCCAGGCATGGTTTACCAGTATGAGAGGTGCTTATAAACTCCATTCCCGCTGGTCACGGACCTTACAGACAATTGTACAACCCGGAAGAACCCCGGGACACCCAGCGACCAGGAGGGACGACGATATAGAAGTAACGGATTTTGAGAGTAGACCCCACGAGGACCCGGTAGCTTTTACACAGTAATGAAAAAAAAACGCCAACCTTGCGGGATAAAACGACCTTTAAACACAAAAGAAAACATGTTTTCGAATAATAATTCCTCTTTAAAATGTTTTGCATATCATTTTCAGGTAAAACCATTTGCTTTGAAATACAAGTGACGTTAGATGCAAATACCATATTTACTTGTGTATAGCACAAACTCGTGTATAGTGTGCACTCGTGTATAGAGTGCACCATGATTTTTTCAACAAGTTCCCGGGGATTTAAAAAAAAATAGCACAAAAATGTGTTGCGCCCTTTTAGGAAGTATAGAAAAAAATATTCATTTTTACATTAATGTACGATGATCGTGATATTTTTGGAAAATTCTTCAATTAAATAACTTGGGTGCAAAGAGAAACCCCCATGCTCCTACTACTCAATACTTCCGGCTTTGTTTTTCATTTGTCTCCTTACTCCTTTTAACAGTGAAAGGCTCTTTTTGTGCTGCGCTAGTATGTCACAGTATCCTTCACTCAAAAAAACATGTCGCCTCGTCCCTTCTCCACCCACTGGCCATAGTTCGATAGCCTATGCACGGAAACAAAGAGGGCTTGGCCCAATTATCGACCAGCAACATCTCGGTGTTATGCCCCTGGTGGGGGTGGGGGACCGTAAACACGTGGCAGCTCTTGTTTTTGCAGCTAGACAGGATGCCATTTGAATGAAGAGGGGGTGGGGTCAGATTGTGACTTACAGATAACTGAAGGGCCTCTGAATGAGAAAGAGAGAAGGGAGAGGAGTGATCTAAGAGAAAGAGATAAGACAACAAACAGTTCCGCCACTTCCCTCAACATATCCGGACAATTTATGGCTACCTCACCCATTCCTCTTTTTTCCCTGTGAATAGCGAGCAACCCAGAAATATTTTCGTTATTTTGGGAAAAAAGGGCGTGCTACACAGGAGTAAATACAGTATTTTGAGCGATTCACAATCTTGATAAAATTATGTTCGCCAGGCGCACTTTATTTGCTCTGCTGCCTGTGGGCGGCGTGTGGAAGGAAAGCTAAACAGGTGTGGTGGAGAGAGCGAGAGAGAGAGCGAGAGAGAGAGAGGATGAAAGTAATAACCTGATTGCATTGTCTACAACCGATACTAAAATACTAGCCCGGTATCACATCAGATACAGATACATCGGGAAAAGGCGAAGTATCGGAACAAATCCAAAATTTACATCGACTTTCTAGCCCGACCAAATTTGTGGTTTCACCCATACTAACAGAAGAGGTAATACTCGACTGCCCATGGCTCAGACAGCAACAGTGTGTCATTGATCACGGACAGTACCGAGTTTATCTAGGCGATAAGAACTGTGTAACAGTAAATTGGAACTACAGTACCGAAACTATTATACCAAATCCCATAAATCCAGTCTAGATAAACAACGAATTAGGTGAACTGGAATTTAGCAACCTGAAACAATTGTTACATGACCATGCTAGCACATTCGGACATGGAGGTTTGATAGGCAAGGCTCGTTCGATTGAACATAATATCTGGCCAACAACAGAGGCTCCCTTATACAGTCGGCCGTACCATGTATTAGCGTGCCGCCACAACCTGATAATGAATCACATGAAGGACTACAGGATTGTCCAACTCCCCCTACAACTCCCATGTTGTACTAGTATCGAAAAAGGATGGCAAGCTCAGGTTTTGCATTAACTTCAGAACCTTGAACGATGTGACACACTCTATTGCTCCCCCAGACATTGATCTAACCCATTCCCTGCGAGACATTGGGGAGGCGAAAATTTTCAGTACCCTGGATAGGGAGTTTGGGTAATGGCAAATTACTGTTCATCCAGACAGCAGGACGAACACTGCATTCACGACACCCGAAGATGAAACCTTACAACTCAGTGTGATGCCTTTTGGGTTAAAAAAAGACCCTGTCACATTCCAGCACCTAATGTCCGCAGATATATCGACTGGGTACATCAAAGAGTTTTGCTTTGCTTATCTCGACGATGTGATAATTTACTCCAATACCTGAGAGAAGCAACTCGGTCACATACAGAGAGTTCTCGAACGACTTGAACTGCATGGGATGATGTGCAAGCTCTCCAAGAGCTATTGCGGAAAGTCATCCATTGATATCTAGGCCATGTGGTTTCCCCTAAAGAGAACTTCCCACAGCAAAGCTCTATACGAGCAATTGAAGAGGCCGAAGAACCCACCAACAAGAAACAGCTAAGATGTTAACCTGGGCCTTTGCAACTGGTCACAGGACTTTGTAGCGAATATCGCTCACCACATGGCACCACTTCACCCACTTCTTGAGAAGGAATCCCATTGGCGATGGTGACCAGAACAGCAACAGGCGTTCCAAAATCTGAAGAACAGCTTCGGAAACATTCACCAACTCCACCGGCCTCAAGGAGATCAACCACTAATCTTAAAGACAGAGACATTTCAACACCGTCTAGGGGCGATCCTGTACCAACAGGATGAAGACGGCCACCCACATGATATAGTGTATGCTTCGTACTCGTTGAACGGAACCGAACAGTGCTATCACATAAACGAACAGGAGCGTTTGGCAGTTATTTGGGCAGTAAGAAAATACCACTATTACCTCGAAGGGCAACACGACATCTTGTGCAACGACTCTAAGGCCCTCCAATGGCTGAGAGAATCGCGGAACACTAAGGACAAGCTCGGCTGGTAGGACGTGTTCCTCACTGAGTTTGATTTGAGGTACAACACTGCCCGTGCAAGACTAATTACTTGCAGATGCCCTGTCCCATTTCCCGACATTGGAAGAGAACAAGAAAGCTGAAGAGGAATAAGGGGAGAAGATGTCCCTCTCCCTCTGCTAGAACGAAGTCCAGAAGAACAAACACGCCTCCTCTAGCTACAAATAATCCGCCACCAGATCACAATAAGCCAACTGGAGGAACCTGAAATTCACTGCCTCCTACAGGAACCACCCCAAAGGTTTTAATTAAAGGATGATGTTGTGTGGACATGTAGCAGACAACCCACCGCCTGGTGGAAAATATGGATCCCGCAACAACTACGCACCAATATATGCCGTCACCACCACGACCATCCACAAGTAGGACACCTGGGTACCAGAGAGATCCTGCTGGACATCGAAACACATAGCCAGGATGGAATAAGCTGCGACGTCCCACAGTACGTGAGCAACTGTGTCACTTGCTGCAGCGGCAAAGCACACCCTGTTCCTCACCACTACAGCATGACTGAGAAGGCCTAAGATGGCATGGACCCACATTGCCACCAATCTGGTAGGACCATACCCTCGGAGTACGAAGGGGAACCGACACTTACTGGTAGTCACAGACCAGTTTTCCAGGTGGGTAGAAGCTTTTCCGCTACCCAGCCAGGAAACCACCCCTATCTTATAGAAGATGGAGACTGAGGTATTTTCATGTTGGGGATACCCGAAGGCCATATTGACTGACAATGGCACTCAGTTCACGAGTCGCCAATGGCAGTCAGCATGCCAAGGATGGGGGATAGAGACATTGACTACCCCACCATACCACCCCCAGGCCAATCCCACTGAGCAAAGGAATCATGAGATAAAAAAGTGCCTCTGACTCAGTGCAGGTGTTGACCACCGACATTGGGATAAGGTCCAGGATACCTATATCCAACGCATATGCCTTCAGTCAAAGACGGGGGTACGAGAGTTCAATCTTGGCAAAGCAGTCTTATTCAGAACTCATCCCCTCAGTAAGACCAGCAATCAGTTCAGTGCTGGTCTCGCTGATAAATGGGATGGACCATAACGCATAGTAGGCAAAAGGGACAATGTCTATTGGGCAGAAGACCTGCGGGGATGGATTCGAAATGCTACCAGAGACCAGATCCGTTCATTTCTGGGCAACATACCAGACCAGAAGACAACGGCGCCATAGATACACCTCCATAGCATTCCGAAGATGAGGACGACCCGACGCCAATCAGGGCACCTTCCGTAGTCGAACCAAGACCAGTGAAGAGGCCCGAGGTGCGAATCACAGACACAGATAGGGAGCCAAGCTACTCAGCACCTTGGATAGTAGACTTAGACCAGCGTCGAGGAGCAGTTTTCATCAGATCACTTCCCTCGATACCTCGCAGCTTTGCCCAGAAAGTCGCAGCCGGACATGAGAAAGCGACCCCTAGCTGCACCGCAGTGTCATGACGAAGGCCCCGAGACTGGAAATACCACCAAACACACCGGCGATCGAGGTGAACTAGCGAACGATCGGAACCGCAATCAGTGAGAGAGGTATAAACAGCCAGAGCTCCTACCCCTCCACCTAGTACCACTTCCAAGCCAGAGGTCAAACTCGTGCCAGCTTCTCCAAAGTCGATCTCTGACCCCGAGTAAGTACTACTGCCCACTGCTGGGCTGTCAGGTAGCAAACATGCTAAGGACCCAACACCGACTGCCGTACTGGATGAAACGCCCGAAACAGGGATCAAGAATATTCCAGCTTCAACGAAGCCGATCGCTGCTCCTCACTGCGAGCAATCAAGACCGCAGGGGGCATCCAGCATGTTCGACATCTATGCTTCGCCTCAACCTACTGCTACACAGGACACTCCACCTGCAGATGCCAATGAGGATGAGAGGCCCTTTCTGCTTCCTGTTCGAATGGCAGCTGATGCATCAAATATCGAGACCATCGATGCCTCCCACTACCCTACACTTGGTGCACTACCTGCAGTCGAGATGGAGGGTGGTCATCTGCTACTCCCATGCATTGCCTTGACTAAGGACCTGGACATCGTAACCGTCGGACCTTCGTCGAGGATCACCAGCAGTCGAGGTTGAGAGTGGTCATCCGCCATTCCCTTGCACTGCCACATTAGGCGTCGAGACCGTCGATGCCTCGAGCTACCCTACTTCTGGTGCACTATCTGTAGTCAAGGTTGAGGGCGGTCGTCCACCACTCCCTTGCACTGCCACTTCACAGAAACAGCCTATCCCATGTGTAGTAACCCACACAGTCGGGTTGGATGGCCTTCCTGTGCCACGCCCTTGCACTGCCTCACCGTCCCTTGTTCCTGTGCCCTCCCCAACGTTCGCAGCATAAACAGATGCCTTAGCACCATGAGCTGAATGATGATGCTGCCATGCCGCTAAAGCAGAATCGACGCCTGGTCGGTACAGAGAGCCACATCAAGGTTCACGTGGCCGTATCTGGCCCATGCCACACTCAGGCCGGGGGGAAGACTGGTAAAACCCAATCCCACCGAACAACTGTAAGTGCAGTGCTCAGTAACATGACGACAAATTCAGGTAGTTGTAAACTGCTACTAAAACAGTGAAAAAAGTCTCCTTAAAGACCTGTTACCAGTAACAGTTAAACTAACTACCCAATCAAAGACAGTAAGAAATAGGATTAAACACATTAGACCAGTTTAACATAGTGAAACGACAATAGTTAGCATACCCCGCTGTCATTAAGCGGGGGAAGGGTAGGAACTGGTGAGGTAAATGCAATAGGCAATTATTAAGACACTCGACTAAGTGATACATGAAATAATTGAACACGTAAAAACAGCAATTATTATCCTGTAGTAATTTCGACCAGTGAAAAACAGACGATTTACACTTCACCAGTGATGAGGTTCTGAATGTCAGTGACCGACAGTGCACACGTACCTGTAGTGCCACTTATACACACTCTCCACAGTACCAGTGTAAACACGAAGACAGAGACTTCGCTATTGTGCATATTAGGATTAGAAATATGTATAAGATGGACTCCCTATAAGGATAAATAGCTAGATTGGGTTTTTATTATATATGACTTGATGTGTAGGTACACATGTAAATATGCTTTTCGAGTTTTCTTAATGGCCTTGTGAAGAAACATATACGAAGATTAATTCCATTTCTTGCATGGTTAAGTGTCATTGTTACATTGTTCTTCTCGTTTATTTACTTGTGTACTTGTTTTGGATATCTTATGCACCTACTAAGAGTCGACACAGAACTCTGAGCCACAGAGCTCCCATGAACTCACTATGTTGAATCCAGGTACAAGATATAATAAATTCAAGTTCATTGCAGTGTTATATTTGTTAGTTTGTAAGTGACCAACTTGCACCAATTATCCGTGTGTTAAAATCCTTGTAAAGTGTACTCGTATTGTTCGTTAGCAGGTCAACCCAGGTGATGGAGGGCCTGAGGTTGCCGAACCCTTAACCTGTTACACGTAACTGTTTAGTTTGCTGTTAGACCCACAGGCTACCCCAGAAAGTGTGCTAGTTGTCTTTCATAAATCACCGCAGCAAGCATCGTGATAGATAGTGACTTTACCCCACCTTCTATGAGCAAGATTTGTACAAAGTTTTTATCATCCATCGTATTTATTGTGCTGTTTTTATGAATTTTATTCTTGGTCCTTGTAAAAATGATTGTAATTAACCACAGCACTATGCCGCCTTTTGTCAACGGCATGCATAAAATGAAGTAGGCCTGAGGACACTCAATACACCACATTACTCCTGACACTAATCCTCACCCCAAGAGGGTAGGGTAGTGGGATCAATTAGCAGCGAACATCGCTCCAACCCGCTTGGGCGAGGGGCAGAGAGAAAGCTCGCCCAAAGAGAGAGACAGCATTACTACTGGCACGCCATGCACCAAGTGTCTCCAGCCGGCCCCAGCACACCGAGCATGCACAATTACAATGGACAAGCAGACCAATGTTAAGGGTCCCATCTAGCTGAGTGATAAATGTTTTTCTTCCTGACTACTCCCAGAGAAATTCCAGGTGAGAGGACATACCTTCCTCATGCCCTACTCCACCGAATTCGCCCGATGAGTATTCATCGCAATGGAAGAGGGGCGAATTGACACGTGTCGTTCCCATGTATTTAATACAAAAGATTACGACTCATGAGACTCTAGTATTCCTACTACACCCGAGTGAGAGTCAAACCCCGCCAACCTAGCACACAGACATGTTGGATCGCTACAATATAGGATGGCACTTCCAAACACGTGGAAACCAAGGTTGTACAAGCCAGCAAGAATGCCGCCCTCCCCCGTGCTGAGAGCCTACAAGCTGTTAGCCGCCTCGGGGCACAACTGAGTGCCACCGAACATGCAGGAAGCCAAGAGCTAGACAGAGGGTAGCTACCTCTACCCTGGCTTCGCGCTAGAGAGATGTCATGGGGCGACGTCGCACCTCACACCCCGGCCCGGCGCTGCACCAGTCCTTCGAACTATAAAAGTCAGTGCGCGTCCAGGCTCGCGAGTTATTCTTTCTGATTCTTGAGCTCGCTCCACCACCTCGTGTCCTGGGGCCTTTGACGAGTCACCAAGTCTTAAGCAGCTACCAGAGGCTGCTCCCACTGACGACAGCAGTCTTCGGCAAGCACTTGAGGCTGCTACCATTGCCGCCACCAGTAACTCTTCTGCAGCCACAGTTACCAGAGGCTTCATTGGCGACTACTACCACCATTTAACAGAAGCTTCATTGCCAATAGCCTTCATCTATCACAAGCTCTTCGTCTTCTAACATCACAAGACCTTCCGCTACTGGATCGTCCTGGAACACTAGCCGCCTCTACTTGCTGGTAGGGGCAACTACACTCCCTACTATTAGAGTATTGTATCCCTTTTCCTAATTGTCTCTTCTAGGCATTCCGATGTTTAGTTATCTCTGCTAAGTATTCTATTATTACCATCTATGCAATTTGCTTTCTCACATAGCTTAGAACCAGGTCACCTACACCTGTCCAGCATAGGATACTTCCATACATACCGCCTGCTTGGTTAGGAGATAGCACATGCCACTGTATTTACTACACATATAATACATAGAGTTTTGTTCCTTTACTGAAAGTATTCTTCCTAGAGAGTTTTTCACAGCGACTGCTAGGAACCATACGTGTTGTGCACTGCCGACGGAGACCGGGGTTTTGAAGTTATCCGTACGATCAAGATTAGGACTGTGGGTCCCCATCAGGAATCCACCATTCAAAAACAACCCATTTGATGGCCCTCTGTTCTAGACCTCCGGGAACAGAACAGCAGAACCCTAACCACTAGCTACTCATCCAACCAGGGAGAGACAGTACTATTGAAACCTATCCCTACCAGAGCCCCTAGGTGCTGGCGGGAGTACTTGTTTGAGGGTTACGTCTTGGCCTTTGTTGCGACCTACACCCAGTAGTGACAATAAGGTAGCCAATATGGCTAAACACTCCTAGTTCGCCCGCCGTTGGCTGGAGGCCTTCTGGAGCACCGAGCTCGTGCTGGCAGCCCCTGCTGGCAATAAACTGAGGTAGGGATTTGTCTTACATCCATGGTGCACATCATATATTGTTTAGTGTTAGTACAACCTCTATGATTTTTAGAGAAAAGCATGGCTCAAGGATGGAGGTGCAAAGAACAGCCTGTAGCGCAGTCAAGCTGCAGTGTTTACTAGTCCCTCCTACTTTGAGTAGGCAAGCTGAATAGGACAGCACCACTTTATCCTTCTTGTTAGAGAGGCCTACCACTCCTATATATACGTATATTTATATCCCACCATGCACACATATCCTCAGGGAATACCATCCCGTCGTGCATGGATTAATACACAGTTCAGAAAAGAGGTACAGGGTAGCCAACCCGAAGTTCTGAATTTTAGATTCAGCCACCTGGAACCTACGATACCGTGTTGGTCAGCATGGTATAGTTGTGCTACAGCTAGCTGCCTGCACCTCCAGTTCCAGCCAGCCGATACCAGCAGCAGCATCTTCGGCCGAAGATAAACTGAGTAAGTCAGGTATCCCCGACACCTCCCACCAGTCTATTACCTCCATAATCCATCCCACAGTGGGAAACAACACCAATAAGGTAGTCTCTAGTCAATTAGCTATTCGACTAACAGTAGAGAACTTTATGCCAAGTCGCCAACCAACGTACCCAGTCAGAGTAACGGGCACTAAGCGCAAAATAAGTTAATATACCCGAAACACTGCATGCTTGGTCTCATGCAAAATCGAAGTCACAGCAACCGTACCAACTGTCCGTTAATTTGGCACGCGTCAATCTTCTTCTCTGAGGGAACTCCGGGCTTCACTGGCTTTCAATAGCTCTAGTGGGATGTCTATTGCATCACATTATTTTACACTGTCAATTGGTATTGTCCTATGGTGCTACAAAAAAAAATCTGGTTTGCATTGTATTTAGTCACTGACTGCTACTGGATTATTTATTGTAGTCTTATACAGTCCATCTCTATTTCTGACTGGTTTAAATAACGTTTTACTTGGAACAGCTACTCATGGATGTATTTCTAAAATGTCACTAAAATCCATTCTATATGTAGCATTTGGTGATTGTGGGTTTATATACTGATGTCTTTACAAAGTCTGTTTGGCTTTCCAGTCACTGGTTCTAGCTACAGCAATTAACACCTGTTTTAAATTGTGGTTCATACACTGTTAGGTTGAGTTGGTTCAACACTCACTGCATTCTGTTCACTGGGGTTGATATCGGGATTTCATTCGTCGGCCCCACTTCCTCATGGCTATGTGCTGAAGGTATGGCTATGTAAAACAGGAAGTGGACCACCATGGTGATTTTAAATATCTGCTGACTTGAGAGGTGCCATGGCAGGCACAGATGAGCATCTCCCTCGTTGGCTGGCTGGCAGGCGTGGTGTTGTCTTCCCCAGCAGTGACCAGCTGGGGGCCACCAGGCACCGGGGACGATGGGGTACCCTCTCCTTCTGAAGGGGCGGCATCGGGGTAGTCATCAGGGGCAGATGCTCTTGGTGCTCCTGTGTCTTGTTGGTGCAGCTGGGCTCACCCTCCTGTACAGAAGGATGTCCCCGACCATTGGTTTCAGTGCCTCTTGGTGCAGCAACCTGGTTATCGACCGTGGTGTCCTGGATGGGTGTAGTCAGGGCTGCTGTCCGAGGCAGGGGCTCTTGAGGTTCCCCGACCTTGTCGGCACTGGTGTGCACATCCTTCCATTCGGAAGGCGAAGTGTGGGTAATCTCTGCACCATCCAGCATCGTAGCCTGGGTGTTGACCATGTCGTCCTGAGTTGGAGCAGACGGAGTGCCCGGTCGAGGTAGAGGCTCTTGGCGTTCCTCTACCTCGTGAGCTTGGCATGATTCATCCCTCTCAGAGATGGGGCTAGGCGGTGAAGGATATCTCGGATGGAGTAGGCATTGTCCTTCTGCATATGGCTGCTATCTTTTGGACAATGCCTGTGGGCATCGAGGGCAAGGTTTGGGCGGACACTGCTCCTTGATGTGTTGGGAATTCGAAGTCGGTAAGCGCCCTGAATTGGGGATCTTCCTCAAGTTGATGTAGCATGCGACGGTGCCGGTCTCTTTGGGGTTGACATTTGGTCTTCTGTGGGTGTCTTGAGGACAACTGGTGCACTTCCACCTGCAGCTGTTGAAAGGAGATGGGTTGCATTGACTTTGTTACCCTTCCAGTTAATTGTCAGGCCTCCTTCTCCATGGTGGATGCAGCATTGTTCACAATCCAAAATGCACCACTGCTGTTGTAGACAGGTTGCCCCAAGGTCATTTTTACCCCAAATGCGGGGGCTATCAGGAAATTTAACTGGGTGGTTTGGGGGTGGATCCCAATTGTTAGTCGTATTGAGCCTCTACATTGAGAAGATGGTCGGGTTTCTCCATATGAACCCTTTTCCCTGCAGGTGTCAGACGGGCTTTTTGGCAGGGTGTAAGCAGGTTGCTCCAGACAAAGTTGCCTGTGGTGGCTGTGTCTAGCACTACAATGGCAAATTACAAGTTTACTTGATGTTTATACTTGACACATCAGGGCAATAACACTCTTTTGTTAATGTCTGGACCATTGATCCTCCCTCCCTATTCCCAGCTCTGGGCTCTCTATCTCTTTCTTAGCCGAGCAATCGTTGTGGAGACGTTGGCATGGGTAGTTCTAGCAATTCGTGGCATTGGGGAGTGGGGAGGGGGTGGGGGAGTGCACTTAATCCTTCTGCTTGTCTCCCTGCCTGCAGTCAAGCATGGCCTGCTTTTTGTAATTCCTCTTAATTTCCCTGGCTCTTTTTCCTAGAGCTCTTCAACGGTCTGGAGTTTCGGTATTGGCAGGAAGTTTCTTAGTTTAGGTAAGAGCATGCACGTGATATTGTGCATGCAGCTTAATTCGGATTCTTTGGGGAAGATCCGGTGGTGCAATTTGTGTTGGCTACTGGGCTCACATCACCACCATGCGGTGAAAAACCCCATAAGTAACAAATTAGCCAACAAAGCGAGCAAAATAAACACGAATCTCCACTGTAACTGGCTGGGACGAGTGTACAGTACTAGGGATAGTATAAGCCAGAGCAAAGGTCGAACTAGCATTCAGCTTAGCATTACAATTCCCAAAATTATTGTGCATCACAGGGCGTATAACACTTACATAAAACACTTAAATAATATAAAAAATAGGTGTCCTAATTATTTGAGGGCTCAGGATGTTAATTACTCAAACTTAAAACAAATAAAAAATTTACTTTGGAAGCTCATAGCGAATTTATTAAATTATGCCTCTTTTTGGTGATAGTATATGTTTCATATACATCTAACAAAAAACATAAATATAATCTCAGAGGTGTTGACACAAGTTCACATATTAGACTCGATAATCAATACTTTCCACCTCAGTATAATATTATTTCGTGAATGCTCTTTAAAATTGCAGTTATTAAATTACACAATAATCATTCAATAATGGGATCCCATATAAGAAACACGATTGATAAATTTTTCTAGGCAATTGAAAAGCAAACTGCAAGCATTTTGCCACCCAGAGTTGTGTCAAGGACACCTTAAACACTTACATGAACAAATATTACTCTATACATTACCTGAATGTTTCTCGCCATAAGGTTTAAGTAGGATGTTGGTTATGAAAATTTAGAAGGGTTCATGACCAAAAGGATGCAAATAATATTCCCGATTCCAAATGATTACTTTTCAAAATTGAAGTGCTGGAGTTAGTAAATTCCACATGCACATGATTTATAATGTAGCATCTATGGTCTATCTGTAGAATTTAGGCTTCGACCACAGCCGGAACGATCCTGGGGTGGTCGAGGGATGCCACACATAATTACGAGATACAAGGAAAGCACTCAAGGCTGCATGTTTAGGGCGGTAGTCACCGATCGTTGAGACCCATATTTACACACATAATAAACATTCCCTTCAGTGATAAAATGGAACAAACATTAACGGAATAAATAATTAATAAACTGAACTCACCAGATGTGGTTAAAAAGGTGGAACTACAACATTATAGTGGGAAACAGAAGTAGAGAAATATAGATCCAAAATGTCCTACATGATAAGAAAGTAGGAGAAGAAGGAACTAGTTACTGCCGGAAGTCGTCATGGACAAGAATCGATTCGGGAAATTGCACAATCAATATAAAATATTATAAAATCATTAAACAACTGTATGTAAGTGACATCCTATCACAATTAAAATATACAAAAAAGTGACATCGTTTAGAATCCTTATTATACATAACGAAATGCTATTATTTTTTTACACAGCATTTTTAACGCTTCCACCTACACCAAATTAATTTCCAAAAGTAACGACATTGTGGTTACCAAAAAAAAAAAAACTGTTTTGCCAAATAAGAGAATTTTCTCTAGTCTAGAGTGTTTACTATAGAACAAAGGATATTTTAACAGAGAAGCAAAACGGTATCTAAAGGTAACTACGCCTGACATAATTATGTTTTAAAACATAGTCACAGATAATGACGAAATGCCAAAATCCTTTAACTTATTTTCGAAAAGATCCAAAGTGGAAATTCCCCTGACAGATTTTGGAAAAATATACAGAAAATTAGTTAAACAATAAACCTCGCCCAATTACACAACTATATCGGTCAATAGTATAGTGTCACAACATGAATACAAGTACTTAATGAGGTCAAATACACGTGCTTGACAAATTTACAAAAGCGAAAAACTGACTGCTGAAACTGAATACTTAAGTTTTGTCACATAGACCAACAAAAATTCATTCCAGAAAGCAGCCCAACATAAACTCAAGCACATGCACCTAAACACTCTAAAAGGAACTATGTACTTTAAGGTCATAAAAAAACTAACTTTTGGTTGAGGCTGAAGGGGTGGGCAAGGGTATCATAACACAGCTTTTGGAACCACCTGAGATCGGGCAGAAGGTGAGGGATAGGTTTTGTGGCAAAATTTGTATTTCAACCAAACAAGGTAACAAGCAATTATCAAAATGCTGTGATATAGAACTCTAACATGGCGATGAATTTGGGGTTGGCAGAAGGTTGTAAAGGACAAGGATGGAGGAGATGCATGACTTTGAGGAAAACTGATTCCTCAGGATGTGAGACCAAAACTGAGATGTCACTAAAAAATAAAACAAATATATTGTAAAAAATGATTCCTACTAAAGCCACTATGTAATAGTCGCGAAGCTACTCCCATTACACAAACTAGATGTGGAAATGGAAAGTTACATTACATAAAGGGAATCTAAAGGAGACCTAGAGTTGTCACTCATATATTAAAATTAATTAAATTCAAATCCCAATCCCAATCCAATCCTGGGAGAAACATTTTTCAAAAGCAATCTAAAAAAAAATTACCTAGCACCAAACTAACTTAGTACTTAAAACCAAACTAGTCTAGTATATTACACCAACTTAGCCTATTCAAGACCAAATCAAATTAGTATCTCAACTTGACTTAAATAAGTACCCATAACCAACTCAGCTTTGTACCTAGGATTTATGCATTTATAAAGCACGGAAACCGAATTGACCTCAAAAGGACTCGAACCAGTGGGTGATCAGACCAAGGTCCAAATCAAGTCAAGGCCACAAATGTATGTGCCTCTGGAGGTGAAGCCTCCTATAGCAAAATAGTGGCTGGGATTAGCTAGGCCCCGCCCAGAATTATCTTATTAACTGGCCAATCAAGTGAACAATGAAATTTCACAAAACAAAACTACGGCTAGGGTCTGCAGCTGCTAGACATGTAGGAAAACACAAACAAACTTACTTAGAAGTTGACTGATGAAACTTGTTCAGATGAGATACATGTACTCTTGTTACGTATTTACCAGAACTAGGGTCAGCTAGACTGGCAGTGACTGGCATTAGAAAATGTTGGATCTAGTAAGGACCAGTCCCTGGAAAGAAAGATTTGCCATCTTCTTGCCGACTGCCCTGCTGACTGGATGAATTTTACATAGAACTAAATCACCAACTCCAAATTGATTGCCAATCCGACCCTTATTACACTTGAAACGGCTCTTGAAGTGAGCTCGTTTGAGATTATTAAGGGCTGCTGTCCAAACCTCATGGATGTCCTTCGGATCATCCAGTAATCAATCATTCAACTGCCACAAATTAGATAAGGTTATATTAGATAAGTAGGTGAAGACCAAATTAAATGGGCTTGTTCCATGGGATTCATTTTTGGCAAAATTATAAACCATTTTCCACCAAGCGAGATTCTTATCCAAACTTGAATGATCTGTCGCATGAAGGGCCAAACAGAGGTTCCGGTTGAAATTCTCCGCATGCGAAGGAGGCAGATTGTACGGAGGCATAGTAATATGGGGAATGTCGGAGGAAAATTACATATCACTTAAGGCACACAACTTACAGCACTTAACACGTTCAGCAATTTCAGCATCTATGCCTTTCCAAACAAAATGTTTACTAATGGCCTGAATAGCTTTTGATTCCTAAGTGGGCACTAAGGGATGAAGAATGAAAGTAATCGAAAATCATGGGCTTGAGATGGGTAGGAAGCACAACACGTGTTACATTATCACAGGATTTACAGTACAGAAGACCTTTAGAGAGGAAATTTGATTTTCGCTCAGTATCAGATTGCAATTTTGTAATAATTTGCTTTAAATCATTATCACTTTCTTGATGTTCTTTAATGTTAGTAAAGGCCAAAGGGAATTAAACTACAACACTGCAATTTGGAAGCACTGCAGTTTCATTGCTAAATTCAGTGTCGTCAAACATTTGAGAGAGCGTCAGCTACTATGTTTTGGGAACCACTGATGTGCTGCACCCTGAATTTCAAAGAAGATCCTAACGAACCAACGTCCAATTTAGCCCATTTATCGTGGGTGAGCCAAAAAATCATGAAAATGCCTGTTTGTTGGTTTCCAGGAGGTATGCGGCATGCTCTAAATATTGTCTAAATTTGTTAATGCCGAAAACAACTGCTAAACATTCCAGTTCGTAAATAGAAGACTTTCTATCCTGAGAAGTGAGTGTACGGTTGGGGCGGGGAGAGGGGGGGGGGTGGAAAGAAGTTGGTTGCCGAACGGCATCAAACACTTGACACAGGACTGCTCCCACAGCCAAACTGGAAGTGTCTGTCTGCAAAATAAATTCTTTTGAGAAATCCGGTATTCGAAGAACAGGAGGGTTCATTGTATGATTTTTGAGATCATCAAAAGCCATTGTTGCTCCTCTCCCAATACAAATGGTACAAATTTTTTATGTATACGATTAAGTTGTGCAGCCTTCTCAGCCAAATTAGGGAAAACATTTCCAAAAAACTGCACAATTCAAATAAAACAGGCAATGCCCTTAACATCACGAGGCAGTGGGAAATTCCTAATACACCTAGTCCACTCAGGATCAATGGAGACCCCCTGAGAAGAAATATTATGGCCCAAAAAGGAAATCTCCTGGACAGCAAATTTTACCTTGTTGGTGTTAACCATTAAACCAGCCTTTTACAATCGTGAAATAACTTCCTTTAAATGCTCTAGATGTTGTTCAAATGACTCAGAGTATATTGCCAGTTCATCCAAATAGTTATACACATATTGTTGAATAGGTAATGAAAAGGCGCGACAAACTCTCACCACAACATCACGTTTATTGCATTGCCACGCACACACGAACTGCCATACTACTATTTCCAACAACAAAACACAGCTAATACTCAATAAAAGTACTAGGGGCGCCACATAGGCCTTGTAAACAACCACAGAAGTCAGCCTCACCACTGATGCACATAACCTAAATTTGTCTATTGTGTCCTACAAATGCCACCTGTATTTATTTCGGCATCCGACACTTCCCCTTGAGATGCAAAAGAAAAATTTTAAGGTTATGTGCCTCTCACAGATAACTTACATACTAACATTGCCAATTTCTCAGCGCAGGTCATCAAAACATGATATTATATAACAAGAAAACAGCAGGAAATTAACTTAACATCATACAAACAACATGCAAGCTTACACAACACTCAATATGTCCACATACTACTTACAAGACGACACATCACATAAGGGGTACACATGATGTTTAATTTTCGGGAAAGATATTTTCTACAAGCACCATTTAGACCCTTTGTGAGCAAATCTGCCGGATTCTCCCTTCCCGATATATGTTTTACCTTTATCTTTCCCTTTCCAACCTCGTGCTTCACAAAATAATATTTAATGTCAACATGTTTCGTTCTCTTGGATACCTCCCATGTCTTACACATTGAAATAGCTGTCTCATTGTCCGAAAATATGATGGTTGGAACAGGGGCTAGTTCACCATGTCCCAACTCGGCCATCAGCTGTGATAACCACCTTGCCTCCTTCACAGCTTCGCAAATGGCATAATATTCTGCCACTGCTGTCGAGTCTGCAACACAGGTTTGTTTTCTGGAGATTCATATGATTGGCCCTCCACGTAAGATTGCTACCAAACTGGTGATGGTCTTCTTGTCCTCGCTGTCGTTCGTTAAGTCCGCGTTACAGAAAAGCATGGCAACATTCTGGTACTTGTCATATTTTAGCTTCCAATCTCAAGTACCTGAGTATGTGTTTGATATCATGCCAGTCCTTTAAACTTGGATCTGCACTCTTCTGACTGGCTTTACCAATGGCAAAACTGATGTCAGGTCTAGTTGTTTGTGACATATGCAACAGACTGCCAAAAGCCTTGCGGTATAAGTACTGGTCACAGAGTTCATGTCCTGCATTCGTGCCGTCATCTCTGTTGAGTTCTACCAGAAAGGAACTCCCCTTTGCATCCGACATTCCGAAAGAGCATACTAGTTGATCAATGTAGTGCGTCTGATCCAGCATAATGGAATCATTTTCCGAAACAATGTTGACGGAGAGGAAGGTATCCATTTCTCTCATAGCTCTTACTTGGATAGAACACGACAGCCTCTCCTTAACCAATTCCACTTTGTACCGGGAACCAAATATGCCAAGGTCATCAACTTACACGAAAACGACCAGTTTATCACTACCATCCATGTATACACATGTGTCCTTTTTCAGTCTGTTAAGACCAAAACCTTCAGCATGTCATCAAGGGTGTTGTGCTACTCCTTCCCACTCTGCTTCAGTCAGTAGATGCTCTTTGCCAATTTACACACCTTACCATTTCCATCCTGTTGATATGTTGGGGGTTGTTCCATGAAAATCTCTTCATTAAGCACTCCATTCAGGTATGCTGCTCATAATCCAGATACTCCCTTACCCAACCCCGATGCACAGACGAGAGAAGCACATAAAACTTTTTTCTTTGCAACTGGAGCACAAGTCTCATTATAGCCAGTGCCTGGAATTTGTGAAAACCCACGAGCCACTAACCTGGCTTTGTACCTGGAAATGGTGCCATCTGAGCTAGTTTTGAGCTTCAGCACCCATTTGCACCACAAAACATTCTTCTCCTCAGGGCGGTTCACAATTTCATATGTGTTTTTATCCAGTAGGTTCCTAATCTCCTCATCCATGGTGCAATTCCCATTTCTACCTCTCTGCCTGGTCACTATTTATTGCTTCCTGAATGTTCTTGGGTTCATTAAGACAGCCTTTCGTCATTGTGGTCACACATCTATATGGGCAGGTAGGAACCTTTTGACTTTGTGCCTGCAGCCTAGCAGATCTTCTAGGTAGATTCTCTGTTCTTGCTTCCATTTCTAAGAAGGGTTCATCATCTTCAGACGAAACTTCACAAGGGTTTTCTTCATATTACCTAGTCTGAAAAACATCATCCACTTGTTCGCTTGCTGGGGCTTCATCTGCCTGTGATAGGCTTACATATTCCGGAAAAATGTCCTCTAGCTCAACAACGGCTCTCGCATGGGATTTCTCATACACGTGACATGGAAATTTATCCTCCTCAAAAACAATATTGTGTGCAATCTTGACTTTCCTTGCTTCAATATGCCATAATCTATATCTCTTGATGCTCCCTTTGTAGCCAATAAAAACACATTCAACTGCTCTGCGGTCAAATTAGTCCTTGCCGCTGACATGCATCCAGGCTCTACATCGAAATACCCTTAAGGAATAAAATGTTCTAGTTCTGACCTTCCCCTTCCATAGATCTATGGGAATTTTAAAATCGATGGCACGTGAAGGACTTAGATTTCTCACATGAGCTACAGTGTTTGATGCCTCTGCCCAGAAACCCTTTGGCAAACCTGACTCTACCAACATACACCTGACTGAGTCTGCAATAGTCCTGTTAGCTCGCTCTGAAATTACATTTTGCTGTGGTGATTCTACAACTGTTCCCCTGTGTACTATGCCAGATTGCTTCAAGTACAACCAAAATACTTAACTGCTATATTCACCCCTACCATCTGTCTAAGGTGCCTTTATCTTAGTGCCATGTGACGTTTATACCTCGCTCTGATATGCCTTAAAGGCGGCAAAAATGTCACTTTTGCTTACCAAAAATTTCATGGTTAGATGTCTGGAATAATCATCAATGAAGGTCAAAAGATACTGAGCCCTTCCATTTGATAATAGGTAACTTACCCATCAAGTCGGAGTGAATAAACTCCAATAGCTGCCTAGACTTCCTATCGCTCCTCTTAGGAAAATCAACCTTAGTTATTTTGCCCTTCATACAAACATCGCATGCTTCAAGTGACTTACCTTCAGCAGTCAGCCCTGGGATCTTCCTGATGTACTGTTCATTTAGGTGACCAAGCCTTCGATGCCATATTGCCATTCTTCTAAGGGCCATACCATCCGTAACCTCACAAGTATTCTCGGAGTTGACATTTATTATACACTCTGATCTCCCTTCTGCATGCAAGACATATAGGTCATTAAAAGATAGGGGCCTTGAAAATGACTTCATCCCCATCACGCCCAAGGGCTCCCTTTGAATTCATTTCCGTGCGAACACCTTTTGCTATAATTTTGCTTACAGAAAGCAAATTGAAGTTAAAATCTGGTACGTACAGCATATCTGACATGGCTAGCATCCACATCCCACACTCATCTGTGACCTTAATTTGGATATTGCCACACCCTCTGACTTCAGCCATGTTCTTGCCCATTGTTATTTCGCCCTGACATCCTCTCAGTTCCGAAAACAGTTCTCTTTTGTTACAGATATGATCTGTGGCTTCTGAGTCCACAACCCATCATATAACATATTTCTTGGGTGAAGCTAGACCACAAGCATTTACTAACAATTTGTGCCTTGGCTGTCATTCTATACCCTTTGCCTCAGAAACTTCTAGATTTTGTTGCACTTCTTTTTCACAATCGTTTGCCCAATGCCCATTTTCTCCGCAGCATAAGCACTTAACCTTGGTACAAAATTTGGCAATATAGCCCCACTCATCACATCGATAACACTTCCGGTCATTTCTGATTCCTGGCTAGTCCGGGCCTCTCAGTTTCTTCTCCGCAGGGTTAAATTTCCTTTCATGATTTTTGTAGCCTTGCTGATCCCCTCCTCTGTCGCGGCCGCTGGGATTCTGAGCTCTCCCTGATAGCCACTCTTGTCGGTCGCGAGTGCGACGGCCTCATTTTTATCTCTGTCTTCATTCTCTTCTTCCAACAATCTCGCCTTCACCAGCTTGATGGAAAGTTTAAATTCCTTTCCTAATTCTTCCACCAACGACCCGTACCTGTCCCATGGTAGACCAAGAAGTATTAGGCCTGCAATCTGTTTGTCCGTAAAACTCCAACCTGCCGACTTCACCTTTTGGTTTTATATCTGCAGTCGTGCAACATACTCATGCAATTTTTCTCCCTCGTTTTTGGAAATTAAGAACAAGGTTTTCAGCGATTCTTGAAGAAAACTGACCTTGGTGTGGATATCGGCCAAAATGTCCCACACATCATTTGCAAGCACACTCTCTGCGATGTCATTCAAGTAGGAATCAGACACATTTTTCTATAGAAAGGATAAAGCCTTCCAGTTTACTCTTTCTTGATCGGCATTCAATGGTGAATCAAGACCCAGTTGAACTGTGTTCCTGCAGTTTTGTTGGATTAATTTTGCTTTTGCCTGCAATTTCCACAAAAAATGTTCAAAAATAATTTAAGTGCGGAATGTTACTTCGATATTCGTTTTCAAACTGCACAGCCATTACCTTTATGTAGCGCCGGACGGCTCGTTTTGAACAGTCAAAACAAAAATCTCCGCACTTCACTCCACTTTATGGAACGGTAGAAACGTCCTGGGCCCAGTACCTGTTGAATAGGTTATGAAAAGGCCCGATAAACTCTCACAACATCACGTATATTGCATTATACAGATACAAATACATGCCACACACACTAATGGTCATACTACTATTTTCAACAACAAAACACAGCTAGTACACAATCAAAGCACTAGGGGTGCCACATAGGTCTTGTAAACAACCACAGAAGTCAGCCTCACCACTGTGGCACGTAACCTAAATTTGTTTCACAAATGCTACCTGCATTTATTTCGGTATCCAAAACATATCTGAATCTTCATGGAAAATTTGGTCCAAAAGCTGCATAAGTACTTGGGCTCCAGTGGCCAAACCGAAAAGTACATGGGTAAACTGATGAAGATTCCAGGGTACATAAACACGTGTTATAGGTTTGAATTATTTGGATAATGGAATATGGTAGTAAGGAGCATTAAGATCAATTGTGGTGAAAAATTTTGATATCCCAAACCAATAAAATGCCGAATTGAGGCCAGGAAGTGGGGCAAACTAAATTACAATTTTTTGTTGACTTTATGATAATCTATAACCATTCTGTGTTTGTCGTTAGGTTTTGGAGCCGTAAATGCAGGGCTGGCATTCTGGGAAGAGGAGGGCTTGATAACACCTGTGTAAATTAATTCCTGAACCTGTTTTCTCAATATCTCCATTTTTGGGGGCAAGTCTATATAGGTGGCTAGTGACGTACTCCTTGTCCCCGAGCTTAATCTCATACTCCAAGAGGTCGGTGAGGCCTAACTCTGGGGTAAGAACCTTGGAAAATTCACTACAGATCTATCAGATAGAAACACACAATTGGGTTTCTAAGTGTGCAAAAAGGGCCAAGAACAATTTCAGTTCCCAGGCTACCTTCAGACGAAGGGGTTTACTTTGTCCACAATTAACAAAAACAATTTTCTCTGCAGTGACAAATTTGAAGAAAATATGCAGTGCCTGAATATCTAACACGAAACCAGTGGCTGCCACAAAATCTGCTCCTAAAATGAGATACAAACTTAATTTCTCAGAAACTAAACACTTATGCATCCACATGAAACATCCAATCTTCAACTTAAATGTAACAGAACACAAAACGGGTAGCACTTCACTAAAAGTGGTGTGACACTGGGTACTACAAGGCACAACAGCTCTAAGATAATTTTAATTCTTTCAACTGTTTGAAAAGTTCACCTGAAATTATGGTTCGGGCAGATCCAGAGTCAACCAAGGTATGTACAACTAAAGGTCCAAAACTAATCTCAACACGTGAGGTAGCTATGCTTGGGACACCAACAACATTAGGAAAATTAACCCGGAATGCATTATATTGACTTTTAGTTTCACAACTGGCATAAGGACCAAAAATATGTTTAAAACAGTGGCCAAGGCTAATGGATTGTAAGATGAGAGTATTTAGTTGAGAATGGGCAAGCTTGTCTGGTTGGTGGGAAGGGAAGCTGGCTTTTCGCTCCCGGTCGACTTGTTTTTTTTTTTTTATATCTAGAACGGGGCACTTAGCAATAAGGTGGCCAGATTCCTTATACTAGAAACATGCCCGAATAACCTTATCTGAAGCTCTAGTGACACCATTGTTGTTTTCAGCACTATTACCTAGCTTTTCAGTCATATCAGCTCTAACATGAGGGTTGTGATTCTTAGTTTTGTCAGGAGCGGGCCCTACCTTCTTTGGATACCTGCCATGAGCTAAAAAAATTCTCCTGTTTTTTGGTCAGCATAGCTAATATTCTGTGCATGTATGCACACACTGTCTAGCTCAGCAAAGGAATGGGGTTTTGCCATGAAAACAAAGCAAGAGCACTCCTGAGGCTCTAACCCTTCCATAATGTTGTTGACATTATCACTTTCAGTTAAAGTCAGGTAGAAAATAATGGCTGCTTCCTTGATACAAATAATATATACTGATAAAGGTTCGTCATATTCCTGTAGCCTGTTAAATATCCTGTATTGCATTTGAGTGAGTAGCCTATATGGAATGAAATACAGCAAAATGTCCTCATGATATTTATCAAAAGTGAAATAGTTTCGAATGGCGTGCCTTGTTCTCTCACTTAAAGGACTTTGTATGAAGGGATAAATAATCTCTAATAACTGTGTTTCTGGAACTGTGTTGCTTTGGTGTATCTGGACAAGAATCTTTAAAAACTCTAAAAATTTTGGAACCTGGAGCAATCAGTGGCCAGAAAGTCATGTAGCATATGTTCCAATGGGTGGGTAATTTTGCCAATAGGGGGTGATATAAGGGGTTGAGAGGTTGGTGGTACTATTGCAGATGAGACGAGCAGTGTGGTGGCAAAAACATAATTGACAAGAGTGGGGAATGATGGGTGGGGACATGGCCAGGAATTGAGGGGTTAACAGTATGTGGAACAGGTTGGGAAATTAGAGGAAGACTGGTTAGGGTGTTTTGAGCAGGGGGAGAAAATGAAGTGGTGGTAGTTGCAGTGGTAAGGTTAAGAGTAGCCGACTGATCACTAATAGTAGCAACTTGAGTATTTTGGGGGATTTTTAGCGACTCAGCAATTTCTAGGTTACACAATGCTTCTAACAAAGTTTGCACCTGAGTAATGATATTTCTTAACTGCTGTATCTGGATTTCTGGGAGCTGATCAGGACACAAGGTAAGCAAGTTGTGTGCCTTTTTATTTAAATAGCTAAGTCGGTTTTTGAACAGGAGAAATGTCACGGGACTGGGGTCCTCATCTACATTCTCAAAAGCTTCCTGAAGGGAAATTATCTTAGAAGCACATTTGCGATACTCGTTATTAACATTGATGGCTGATAAATATTTAAAGTCTAATGGTACTTCAGTACTGAGTGTCGCATGCAAAGCACTGCATGCTGCCATCATAGGCCAAGCCTGTGGGGTGGGGGTGGATGGGGGGGGGGGGACCTCCCTCAACTACAAAATAATTAAAAAATATTTTTACCTATACAACGAAACTTTACACATTGCGACTCTGATATAGACAAAAATTGCAATTTGTGTGTGGACTAGTGACTCGAATGTATGTACTACAAAAAAAAGGTAAATGTTATTTACGAAACATAATATGCACAGAGGCCGAATTATATCATTCGACTCGTCGCATTGCGATGTGAAGACGACAGGTGGCCTGTAATCTGATCAGAGTATATAGCTTACTTAGGCTTCCAAGAACCTCTGGCCTCGGTGCAACACCGACACACAACAACAATCGATAAGAATACTTTTGCCAGTTGTGTTACAGAACTCGCGCTGTATTATTAAACTGTATGTGTGGCATGAGTATGGTGTTACATGGGATATGTGTGTGCTAGGCATCATATCGGGAGTAGTTGACCATTAACAATCAAATTTCGAAACAAAAGACTGTATTGCAGTTCTTCCAAAAAAGTTCCAAATGTGATAATAGTTCCTCAGTTGAAACTAGTGAGCAACACCAAAACCCAAATTAGGAACTTTAGGTGCAAACACAGCTACAAGTTAAGCTAGTGCTAGTGTCAGTATAGTTATAGATGCAGGTGGAAACAATCCTGTTTGTGGTGTGAAAATCGCTTGTACTAGTGATGGACCTTATCGACCTAAATACAAATATAGAGTACAAACAGTTCAGGGAAAGTCTAGATCTTTTAAGGAATTATGGTACTCTGTTTTTCCATGGCTAGAATATAGTGTCATGAAAGATTCAGCATTCTGTTATTCATGCTGAATATTCTGTCTACAAAAATCAGGTCGTGGTGAAGATGCTTTCACAACTGAAGGGATGTCAAATTGGAAGCAAGATTTAGAAAAATTCTAAAAACATGAAAAAAGTTAAATACATTTAAAATCAATGCAGTTTTGGACAGAATTTAGATCTTCTGGTAACATTGTTGCTGATAAACTTTTATCTGTTCATTCAAAACATGTCCAGGAAAAAGAATGTATACAGAATTCATAGTGTAAAAAAAAAAATGTTTCTCGGGAAGCAGTGTTTAGCTTTAAGAGGGCATGATGAGTCAGCTTCGTCAGTAAATAAGGAAAATTTCTTGGAAATCACTGAGCTTAGAGCTAAAGACAAAGGGAAAGAGATCCACGAAATTATGAGATCACACATTAATTCATTTAAAATTGGTAAAATACAAAATGCTATTATTTCAATCATAAAAAGTGAGATTGTACACAACATTGTCGAGGAACTAAATTCGTGCTCTGCTTTTTCTATTATTTGTGATGAAAGAACAGATAGTGTCACCAAGGAATAATTTGTTAGTGTATATGTGCAGTATCCATACAGAAAGCAAGAAGGTGTTGCAATTACAGAAAGGTTTTCGGGTTTTATAGATGTTGCACAAACAATGGGTGAAAACTTACATCAAATTATCGCGGGATTCTGGAAGAAATAGGATTAAATGTGGGTAGAATGCGAGCCCAGACCTATGATGAGGCATCTAATATGAGTGGGCTGTTCAATGGAGTAGCTGCGCGATTTAAGGAAGATGAACCAAGAGCTTTGTATACTCATTGTCATACTCATCTTTTAGATATGAAGTTATGCACTTTTGTGAAGATGTCAAACCACTACGAAGTACGCCGAATGCTGTGAACTGGTATACCATCATGCATGCATCTGCCAAAAGGAGTGCAATTTTTGAATGTATTTGTAAAAACTCCGCAGTTTATCGAAATCTTGTTGGACTGTCCGTCATCGCACATTGTCAGCAGTGATCGAAGAATTCTGCGAGATTGTTGAGATGCTAGAAACAATATCAAATGATTCATCAAAACGAAAATAGCTAGTGAAGCAGATGGGCTGCAGAAGCTGATAACAAATTTTGAATTCATATTCTGCTTGAAATTTCTTCATAGTGTTTGTCTCTCACAGACATACTATCCAAAAAGCTACAAAGTGAGACTTTGGACATTTCGTCAATATTTCCAAAAATAGAAGCACTCGTACACTGCTTGTCTTCAGAGCGAAATGACGCAACATTTAAGCAATTTGGAAAGAAACAGAAGAGATTTGTGAAGAATTTAGTGCCAGAGGTTGTGATATAGCAAGAGTTTCAATGACGACAAAGAGGAAAGTTCCCAGAAAATTGGATCATGGCGATGTGACTACTGCATTTTTTCCAGCTTTGCCAGAAGAAGAATACAAGATAAGTTGTTATTATCGTGACTTGGATGAAATACTAGTTAATCTGAAAATTATGTTTTCAAAGAATGACTACAGCAAAATTTAACACATCACAGAACTTCTCCTAAAATGGAAAGAACCTTTGAAGGAAGCAGTTACAAAAGAGATACATAAATTATATAAAATAAATTTAAGTTTATTTCCACAAATTTGTTTTTACAGAAGATAAGCACAACTTGATTTCACCAGTCTCTGTTTCACTCTAGTAGAACTTGCATGCTTGTTCTTTCAACATCGCCTTGCTACAAATGCTCCTGATGTCTTCCAGCTATTTGAAATTGCATCATTATGACTGATCACTACAGTGAGTGCAGAGCGCTCATTTTCTATTCTGCTGCGTCTGAAGACATACCTTCATTGTACAATGGGAGAGGACAGGCTCAGGGGTTTACCACTCATGGCAATCAAGCAAGAAGCTGACACATGCAAACTTGCTGCACAACGCAGATATATGCTCTACGGGAGACTTAGCCCCATCTACGAGTGACCTAAACTCGGGGCAAGCCATTAACAGTGGCAAATGTAATTTCACGTATCGAGCAAGGAGACTCCACGCATTGGATAGCCGAATATGTAAAAGTAATCGACGCGTTTAATTACAAAATCTACAGCCCGCCCGAAATCCCGCATGCAAGTGCCTCCACCTTGAATAAATTAAATATTTTTGGCAAACCACTACCCTACAGATAGCTGCGGAAGAAGTTCCAGCAAACCCAAGAGATGGCAGCACCCCTGTGAGCTTGTGATGTCACATCCTGCCAGCTTGAGAAAGAGTTGTTTTAATTTGTCGTAGCCTCCAAGTGGGGAGATAAGAAATGAGCGGGGCTCCTACTCTGGAAGATCGCTGAGGAAGGGATTTTTCAGTATATAAGGAAGTCCAGAACCATGCTCCAGCAGAGACACCGGGCTCACCGGCAACATAGGTCAGTGAGCTCTCCCATGTGTTCAAGAAGACCACTCTCTCCTCTCCTCAGCCTGCAACATGGCTCCAACTCATGCCTGCAGCTTGTGAAGGCAGCACTCTCTCTCCAGATATCAATTTGTGAAGGCCGCCAGCTCTCCAGCCCACCAGCTTACGAAGGCTCGTCCACACCAGCTGACTGCAAGACTTCAGCGCTCTCTCCAGATGGAAATCTGACCTCCTGTACCCACTACCCCTTTACTTCAGTCAACTCCCTTGACTCCCACGATAGAAGGTCGTCGCGCGATACCAACATCCCTCTGGACACCCCCATTGCTGAGGTTATGCTGTGAATTGTGTGCATATTAGTATTTATATATTTTTGCATTTTTATTAATTAATCTTCTAGGCTCACCTTCACCTAGTTTTTGCACGAATTAGTATTCTATTAATATTCTAGTTAGTTTAGATTTTGTACCAGTCAGCCGGGACTTTCCGCTTTACATTTTTGTCATAATAAATATTACATGAATTTAAATCTTGTCTCGCCTCTCGTGCAATAGCAAATCCCATTGAGAACCAGCTGTGAGTATTCCTATATACCGGACTGCACATTATACGTCAGCGCCTTCGGTGTGACTACCAAAGTCGTACCCCCCCCCCACCCAGGGCTGTACATCTGCAGAAAGGTAGAAGGCAGTACTTAAATGCACACTAAACACATGTTGTTAAAAGCCGCATAAGGCGTCGAGAGAGACGTGCTTTACACCAGCAGGTTACTTCAGAGATAAACATTGTAACCCCCAGTAAAGTAGAACCTCCACGTGCGGAACCAGTGTGCGTACCACTGTCTTACGAGTCTATCTTACCACCCACACAGGAATCACCACTGGATCACTTTCTGGGTGCTTGTTGGCCGGTATATGATCCGGAAGGCACACATCCTGTCCATCTAGAAACGCCAACCCCGATAGTAAGCACCACTGAATCCCAGGTACTACCAACAAAGGGGTATACTCCAAACTCATGCATCATAAAGTTGTCAACAGCGAAATTCATTAGGGTTCGTCAAGCCGAAGGTGGATTTGCCAAGTCCCTGTACAATAAAGTTGGCATCGGGGAAACATATCTGGGTTTGACCCCCGCCGAAGGTCGTCCCCAAACCTCGTACAATCCCTCCCCAGCCAACTATATTCCTGCAGGCCAATCGATGAGGCCTCTGCAGATAGCCCCTATAGCCCTGGTCAGATCATCCACAGCCACCATCACCCTCGAATATCACCCCGTTTACCATTCATACACCCCTGGACCACTGGCATCCCACCTTTTGGGCAACTCTAGTCATGTGGAAATTTGAACTCCCTCAGCGGGATTCAATCTCAATCTACCTACCTCTGGGGTTTGACTTCTGTCTCCCCCGACATACCAGGAAGGATGATCAGCGCCCTGACCTCAATCCCCGATTAGCCAAGAGGGAGCACACTTCAAATGGCACCCAACATGGGGCAATACGTTTTATGTAGCTTACACTTCAGGGTGAGGATCTGGCCAGTAAACCACCCCCCCCCACCGACTTCTCCTTACAAAGGAGCCGGCCTGCGACTTTGGGGGTCAATTTAAACACCCTGTGTAGCCCAGATTTAGCCATGTCAGATTCAGAGACGAGTCAGCCAGAAGTGTGCAGCACTCTAGCCGAGATAAATGTAGCCAGGGTAAGCAATACGACCTGACCCATCCCCTTGTGCACAGGCTCCAGCATTAACCTGATCAGGTGTAGCTACTGTCATCTGGAGTACTATTATGTATGCATCGGATGGGAAGATGCAGCTTGTTACATGGATGGTTTGGAATACCATTGCCCAGCATGTAGACAGGAAAACCGCCTAGGTATGCCAATGGCACGAGTGTGAGGGCAAAAGGAGGTATATTGTTCACTGGATACTATACAACTGTGAATTCTACCATGCTTGCATAGGCTGGAGGGACGAGCAAGTCCGAAACCCCGGCCAAGTATACCAATGCGAAGTCTGCTGAAGGGAGCAGACATAAAAACCATGCAACCCAATCCACAGGCACATCCTGGTAATTCAAGGCTGTCCTGTGAATTAACTTTACCAGAATTTAACGTGAAACAGTACGCCGACCCGGAAAAATTCATAGTCCAATGCGAACGTTCCGCCTCAATCCATGCAGACAGTGGGTGAGCAGAGCTAACCATCAGCTTAACGGGACCAACATAAAGTAGTGGGAGAAATACGGCACGTTTGTGGAAGGTTGACCACAATTTAAAGCTCAGCTCGTGTCACATTTTTCCAGCAACGAAATTCTTTCCGATCTCATAATCCACCTACATTCCCATGTGCAAAGAAACAATGAGGAAGTTTTGCTGTTCATAAGGCGGAAAGAATGCCTTCATAAAAGGGTATACCCTGACCAGACCGAAGAACAGCATGTCAGGTGTATCACCTGCATCCTCCTGCCCTCATTGAGGAACCTATTAGTGGCATCCGAAGCCCCAGATGGTCAAGGAACTCACAGACAGAGCAAGGAAGCTACAAATGAATGAGCAACCTCTCCCTGGAAAGGGACAGATGGCACGTGCCAAGGCCACCGGCCCAGCCCCTTCCCCAGACCGCCTGCAGGGCACATCGCGACCTTGCCATACCCATCGCCCCCTTACCATGTTGTAGGTATTTGCCGGATCGGCACTTTAACTGGGACTGCCCGAGGTGGCCCCAAGAGACCCGTGTTCCCCTCAGCAGGAACAGTATGACGGAGTTGAACCACAATTCAACCAATGGGAGACCCTTAAAATATTCCACCAGATTTACGTATGCCCTAGCCCAAATATAACCAGAACGAGCTCCAGTCAGGAACAGAGCCCCCTGCGAGAACCGAACCCTGGACACCCCCGAGGTGGACGAAGCATTCCCCTCCACCTGGCGATGTCAGATCACCCTTGTAGGACTTGAGATTAGACAGCCCCCCTCCCCCATCCTACCATTCGTACCCCTTGAAAAATATCCATAGGAGGTTCTTCCCCGCTGGAACCCAGTATTCATCTCACTCCAGTAGCAGTTCACTGTTTGAGGCCCACCGGACAACACCTCATGTCCAACCAGAGCCATCGTGGCGTGATCCAGCAGATCGCTTGTCGCCCGAGAGCCGACCCTTTAGAGTTAAGTTAGTGAAGGGACACCCCCCTCAACCACTTCCAAGAGCACGACGATTAGGCTGCGAACTCCTCTCGTCCTCTTTCTTGCCCCTCACCAGGCTGTAGATCGCCAGGGAACAACCAAGACAATGACCACACACAATACGTGAGTCTCCCTGGCCTTCTTCTATGCGGCTGAAGAAGTGCCCACCTCAGACGATGACCTGGACTTGGCAGCATATCCACTCCCTCCAGGATTGGTCCCGGCAATGTCTCCCTCTGAAAAGGTGGAGCCCTTACAGGATAGGGTCATTAGGACACACAAAATACTACTCTACCCTTTGTACCACTCCCAGGCAAGAAAGGAGAAAGTGAACTGAGGGAGAAAGTCTACTGCAGCCCTCGTGAACAACCGTGGCGACTGGCACCAGCATTTCGTCGGAAAAGGCTAGACAAGAGGAGAGTCACGATGCCTGGGCCACAAAACCAGTGAATGCAAGTTACCGGTCGTTTGTATACACTACGGCCATCCGCAAAATCCCTCCACCATTGGGAGCAGACAGTGAAAGTCAGTACTGCACACCAGTCAACAACAGCCCACTGCCACGAGGGCTCAAATCGAAGCATATGTCACCCACAGCACAATCGCAGTTTGCAAAGCAGATGCCACCAGCCTCTCAGCAGCTGCCCCTGAAGCAGATGTCGCCAGCACACAGGATGCTGGCCCCATGCAGTCTGCTACCACCGAGCCCACATCACAAGTGGCCCTATTGCATTCCAGGCGCATGTGTCACATCCCTGGATGCTACCGAGAGGCGCCATGGAGGACGCCTACTGCATTCAACTGGCCTGCCGCCCCCTGCAATGCCATGCAAATGAGGGCACCCGCTGAAGCGACAGGTCACCAAGCGCCAGCGCCCTCTACCAGCATCAACGTGTTCAATTACCTACCTGAAATATGACCTTTGACCTGGCGTCTGCTCCCAAAGTCTTCCAACAAGTAATGACACACCTCTTACACAACATTGATGGAACAGAATGCTCGATGAATGACATCCTGATTCACACCTCCACCAAGGCAGAGCTCGAAGACAATTCAAAGAAGGTAATACTCAAATTAAAACAGGCAGCACTAAAACTCAATGCGAGTAAATGCATATTCAACAAAGACGTGGTCAAATTCCTGGGGCACATTATCACCAGCAAGGGGATATAATCAGACCTTGCATACGTTGCAACTATTGAACAAATATGGAAACCACCACCATACAAGAACTGCAAATATTTCTTGGTATGGTGAACTACCTGTCCAAATTCATACCAAATGTGTCCAAGCTATCTACCCCCCTCCCCCGGGAGCTGTAGGAGAAAGATGTGGCCTGGCATGGGAACATGACCAAGACAGTGCCCTCGAGACACTCAAAATATGCCTCAAGCTCCCACCAGTGTTAACCTATTATGATTATAACAAGCCTGTCACCTTGTCAGTAGATGCAAGAAGCCACTCAGTGGCATCAGTGCTGCTCCAAGAAAATCAACCAATCGCTTGTGTCCAAAGCACTTACCAAAACTCAGCTGAACTGGAAGCCTTCGCCATACTGACAGCATGTAAGAAATCTCACCAATGCATTTGGGGTAACAACCATTTACATATTGAGTCAGACCATAAACCTCTCAAGGTCATCTTTAAGAAGCCACTTCTCGATGCACTTGCAAGACTGCAGAGAATCTTGTTTTAAGTGCTGCAGTATAATCCTACCGTTATATATGTCAAGAGCTCACAATTGTAGATTGTGGATGCTTTGAACAGAGACTGCCACAATTCACCAGAAGTGGATGTTCCACCCACATTTGAAATTTATGTCCTGAGTCCACTGTCAAAAGAACGTACAATGGAGCTGCAACAAGCCGTCGACTCTAGTGAGGAGCTTTCTGCATTATATACTACAATACTAAAAGGGTGGCCTACAAAGCAAGAACTCCTAACAAAATACCTAAAAAATACTGGCCTTGAAGAGCAGAATTAGTAGTGTATAAAGACGCCATCTTCAAAGGGGCTCAAACCCTCATCCCTAGCAGCATGAAAGGACATGTTCTCTGACACCTACATCGCCCCCACAAAGGCATAATAGGTACCTTGAAACTGGCAAGAAACCATGTTTTCTTGCCCGGAATGACATATGACGTCACAGAATTTGTCCAGAAGTGTGCAGCCCTCAAACTATCACAAGGAAATCCCACCCAAGAACGTCTTACAGTAGAAGACATTCCGTCATATCCGGGATGTATGTGGCTTCTGATCTGTTCCAGCTGAAGGGCGACAACTTTCTGGTTGTAGCGGACAGCTATTCAGGATAATTTGACTTTACACCGCTGCGATCAACTACAAATTATGCAGTTATCAAGGAGTTGAAACGATGGTTCTCCCAGCATGGCATTGCAGATGAACTATTAACTTTGGATGGATGGCGGCGCTCAATACTCCTCTCATGAATTTGAAAAATTCCGTCGGTAGTGGATTTTCGCACAGTCTTTCCAGTCCCCACGTTCCTCATTCCAATGGCTTATCCGAATGCTACAACCAAGAAGCTAAGAATCTCATTCGTAAATGTCGCATGAATGACACAGACACAATGCTTGCTCTCTTGCATAACGGGAATACACTCCGAGGGAAGCTTGGATCTCCTTCCCAATGCCTCATTGGATGTAGGACAAGAACCTTACTACCAACCAGTGAAAAGTTCTTGTAACCAGCATTATTAAAAGGTGTCAAGCATAGCCTCTAATCATTACATCAGGCTGACAGAAATATACCTTCAACCAAAACCGAACTTTGCCCCCTCCATTGCTAAATGATGACATTGTGTATAGAGAAGCAGACAAGCACTGGGTCCCAGCAAAGATAGTAAATCCAGTACCAAAATCATGCTCGTACATAATTGACATGCGCACTGGTAGATGTCGGCGAAACTCGTGGTTCATCAAACTCAGCAGTGCATCCTTACCCGCTATCAGCACCCAGGTAAATGGAAAAAGGTCAGTTTATCTAGGAGAAAAAACATATGACGATGTGAAACAAGTTCCATATACAGCTGCTGGACCTTCACAACAACTAGCAGCAACATGCTCGTGTTCCCGGAGCACATCCCCTGATTTCTTGGGCTTTGGAGGAGACCTCTAGAAAAGGGACAACCCCAACATGGACACTTGTGCCCCAAGAGCCCCAAAGAAAATTCGCAGTGGAAGAAATGTGATTCGCCCACTAAAACTGGATATTTAAACTACATAGATTTCAAAATGTATTGTAGTACCAGTTTTAGTTTATAGAATGTGAATTGATGTAAGGTTTAGTTGTTGTGGCGAGACTGTTGTGTAACGCATCTGAAAACTGTTCCTCCTAGGTAGGTAGAAGAAACTGTTTGTTAGGTATGTAATATTGTACCCAATAAAATAAGTGCATACTATCTAATATTGTCATACTGTGTGTTCAATTTCCTACCTGGAAGATGCCGACAGGTAGGTAATGTGCCCCTCCACAATTTAGAGTCACGCTATGCCTATGTTCTTGCAGGAAAATCAGATAATTTATTATTTAAATGTTGGTTATAATCACAGGTCTATTACTTGGACATTCATGGGCTTTATAGTATTCACACACAAGGTGGTATAATACAAGGTCTAAATGCACTTATAATTAGTGTGGCTCTCTTACCGACATTCCATCCCCCTGCATGCACACTTACGCCCATGCATACATGCACAAAACAAATCAGAACACCATCAGTAATATCCTATACTAGGTAGATACTGTACTGAAGTTAGCTAATGAGAGTCTGTCAGTGCGTGCCATGAAATTAAATTAAGCAAATGGAAAAGGAGAGGAAAATGTTTATCCCCTCTGTCAAAATATGTAGTATTTCTACAGATAAATAAAAATTACGAACATTTTTATTATACTTAGCCGAGTTTAATTAAGTCATTAATTGTATCAAGCCAGACTTCATTTTTTGTTTTAAATTTAAATCCAATTAATGTGGATTTAAGTTTCAATCAGTTATAGAGTTACTTTTGATTGCAATTACTATTACACCAGCTACTTTTAAAGCAATCAAACTTATAAATGGGGTGAAAATAAATAATCCTTGCTGGTTGAAACAAAATTGAATTTTTATGTATAAAGTAAAATTGGATTTTTAGTGTCCCGAATGCATATCTATTGAAGTTAATGATTATATAAAATCGTCTAATAAGTGGTTAGTTAATGACAAAGTTTTTATAAGATGTTAATTTAAAGTGTACACATGTGTTCAACTTTCTTCATGTTCTACAATCTTAAATGTGTGTACCAGTCAAGGGAGTGATTTATCAATAGTACTAAATTAACATAATTTAAGGGTATTCACTAATACAAAAAAATTTAGAGTAAACTAAAAAAAATCCAGCATATTTTTCAGTTTATTTCTCAGCACATTTCTATGAAAATTATTCTAAAATCATACAAAACTAGACAACCTAAAACCAGTGTCCTATTAAATACAAGAAATATTAAGTTAAGTATATAAAGCAAACTTTCCTAGTAACATTGTGGTATCGAGACATTGCACGACTAAACTTCTGTTACCTCAACTTCTTTTACAATATTTGTTATAGCTAAAAATTTTATAAATCAGTTTTTCTTCTCTTCGATCAATCTCCTTTCTTTAAAAAATAAAGTTCCCTTATTTCCAAAGCTACTCGTTTTTGCCCTTGTCACTTTCACTCATTACTGTCTTTTTCAAAAATGTTTGCTGTATTTCCCACTAACATTTAACGTGGTACTGACACTGGTGAGGGTCAAGATACACCAGATTCTAGGCAATTCCTGACTCATGAATGGGAAGTTTAAAATTAAGCTATTAATTCTGGTAGGGTGCCAGCTCATCTAAACCAGGGTGAGGACGTGGATTCTATTTCTCAGGGCCGTAGCAGGTTGAAAACCATGTGGTGATCCCCTCACAAGTACACGTTTAGAGAGAGAGATAGAGAGAGAGAGAGAGAGTGTTTTGTGTTCACACTCTTATTAAATCGTAGGTTTCAGGAGTGGACTAGAACCTGAAGGTACTTACATACGAGAATTAATGAACACAAACTCGGATTAAGATTGGCTATAATGAAGAAAGCAGCAGCACACTGATCACACTGATGCATGCCACCCTGCTGCACAGCACGCCTGTGTACTCTACTTGACGACTTCGCCCTATCACTAAGAGCTGAGAGCATTTGGGGCAAGTCAAAAGCGGCAGACAATTGATCCCATAGCTACAGGGTTGATTCTATGTGTTGGACAACTACATACACACAAATAATTAACTCAATTAATTATTTAAATTGTACTGCCCGCTCAGAATTTGGTATGTGGTCGCCACCCCCCAAAACCGAAGATTGTTTTACTCGCCAAGCCACGGACATGCCAGATCAGATAAGAAAGTTAACTGTGACACTGCAGGATAGCAGCACCCCTGCCACCAGTGATGTAATCGCTGCCGAGCCTCGAGAGGAGGCGTTAAATATGTCATCAGCCTCCATCCATAATGATAAGAAAAGCGTGGCACAACTCACTGCCCAGTAATAACCAACCCTTGCGATGGAAGGCTACCAACACCCACACCCATGTGACAGCCACGAAGCTGAGATTTTGAATATATAAAGAGCACTGAAAACGTTCTTGCCAGAGTTCGCCGGCCCACCGACTGCACAGGATGGAGGGCTCTCCTGGGTCTGATGAAGGCCACCATCTTCTCCAAGCGTGAAGAAGTCTTATCATCCTCTACAACTTGCAGAGGCTCTCTACCTCCAACTCCAACAGCTGGCAGACAACTCCTCCGACAGCACCAGCATCCACTCCGCATACTGCAGAGAAAACGCCTTGGTGAAGAATCCGAAGGTAACCTAACGTCCTCACCCCTGCATCCCCTTACCCAAGTCATTCCTTTGACTTCCACAGTAGCAGGCCATAATGAAGTCCCTTCTGGACATAAACCACCCCTTAATATTTCGTGGTAAATTGCGAATTAGGTGTTTGGGAGTTTTTTTTGGAGTTGGAAAATTAATAATCAGGTACACATTTACCTGACATAAGTAATTAATTTCTTTATTAAGTATTTTAGCATTGGATGATATGAAACCGTTATCACCATTGTCTTCCAAAGCTGCAATAAATATACTAAGTAATATCTAATCCTTTGGTGATGTAGTTATTTTCTCACTCCTTATTCATTAAAAATTCAATCAATTTTAAAGTGTGGATTTGATCAGAAACGATTGGCTCAAACCACTATCTAAGCAAACTCTGCAGGTGTGTCCGGTGCACCCAAGCATATCTGTGGAAGTGCTCCAATATTAGCATGTCACATCTCAGGTTCATCACCTAGGAGTGACTGTACAAGACTCTCCCCAGGTGGGGTTAACCCAGACTGCTAGGATACGAGCAAGCTAATCTAATAAGTTAGTATATGGAAAGAGCCTATTTGAGAAGAAATTATTTAATTTATTTTTCTCTGTTTCTCTATTTTTATATTTTTGTCCATAAAGAGTTCAAATTCCTAAGGGAGATGATCAGAATAGCCGTATTATTCGCCTAGCCTGATGAGCTCTGCAGCGAGAACTATCCTAGTCAAAATGTATACCTCCTGTCGAAACTGCTAGCGAACCCGCACCATGTAGACCCCTGCCCGAGGTAAGATCCTCAGCACCACGTAGGGAAGTCTCCTAATCAACGAAAACCACGACACATATTTGGATCCACTGTTAGGGATTTGTTGGCCATGGTCAAGTTACGAACACATAAGTTATTTAAACCCTCCAGCCACTGAACCTGTAGTAAAACCAACCCATCCTCTACAACCTAGTACCACTACTTCCCCTACCACGTGTAGAATCCGAACTGCTGCAGAAACCCAGGATAGCATCTCATACCCTTGATTTCGTTCTCATTTGTAAGCTTATGAGGCCTGTCCCATATAGGCATCCTAGAAGTGAGCAAGCGACTCAATAGGGCAGTATCCAGGACAACATTTCATGCACCCCCCATTTCATTATTATGTTCTCCCCGTTTTCGTACTTTATTTTTATTTATTTATTTCTTGTTGACATGTGGTGTCTCGTATTTCAATAGCCTTTATGGTGAGCAAGGTCAAGCTCCCTGGGAGGGAGACATTTAAGATCAAGTCACCCTGGGGATTGATTCCCCTCCAACCAATCATAGCCCTCATATCAGGCGGTATGCCATTAGATTCCCCAACCTGGGCAAATTGCCGACCCACCAGGCGAAAACCCCCTTCCGAAACTCTTCTACCACAGAAGGTCCAAACCATTATACACCGGAGGGAAATCAGCACTCATACCAGTTTTGCCCAACTTTAGAACGAAAGCCTTAAAAAAGGGAAGCTGCCTATATGTTTTATATATAGCACCCGTGAGAGGGCTGGAGTGCATAAACACAATACAGCTACCCGAGACTAACACGGGTATGGCAATTTGACCTGCCATCAGCTGAAATGGTAAAAGTACTGTTCAGTATGTTACGTGAAATTATGGTAGTAAATCTCTGGGACCATGAGTCTTCTGGAACACGATCACGAGAGTAGCGACAAAATACAAAAGGTTATGGTATATAAACTTACACAATTGCAGCTAAAGATGAGTAGACAAAATGTGAAGGCTCTCGATATGTGACATGCATGTGGTCCCTACCCCCACGAAGCCAAGACTTAAGAGTGGGGATGACATGGTTGGCCACCACGCCAGCGATTTTCTGCCAACTCTGAGACAGAAATTTATTATGATACAAAATTGCAGCAAGTACACTAAGCATTGCAATACAGAATAAGTAAACAGTGATATCATTAATACGAACATTTAGAAATGTTAGATTGAGTAACAAGAGTCTTCGAGTCCTTTGGTACATTAATTGTCAGTATGCATTAATTAAGGAAAATAAGTCGGAATGGGCCGACAAGGAATGTGAAAGCATTTAAAGAACAAACATTACATTTGGAAGTTACGTTAGCACTTTGAATCATATAAGTAAAATTTTGAAAATAAAATAATTCAAAGCATAAGAATTTTTTTTTGGGCAATTGACAAGGCGGAAGCCAAAACTGCCAGAATGTTTATGTGTTACATTTTATTTTATTCAAAGAAATTAAATTTCCCTTTTAAATTAACGAAATATATTATCAACCCTAGAAAATTATGAAAAGAATTACGAGTGTCATATGTCACCTGTTTTGCAGTGGTTTCAAACCCACGTGGCTTTTCAATCACATGCTTAGGTACTACACCTCACTTAAAGGGAATAAAATCATTATAACACTTCCACTAGTTTATTAGTGACTTTGCTTTATGCGGCACTGATTATAAATGCAATGCACGCACATAATAAAGAGAACACTCTTGGAAGTTGGGGTCAGGCAGGTTGTGGCACAGCTCTGTGACTCGTTTCTGCACAAATGGCAGACATGACCCGTGCACGAGGTGTAAAGACGTGCATGCCTGGTATGCCTCCCGAGCGGAGCAGTGAGGGCAACATCACATTTGTGATTACAAAGACAATCAATTTAGTAATTTCAAAATTGTCTAGGGCACCCTTTGCAATCACAGAATCATACATGATACAAAAAGATGTGCCTTAAAAGTGAAATCCTTAAACCTACCCATAACTTTGTTGATGTGCATTTCAACAAAATGCATGAAATATTCCAAATAAACTAAGCAAATAGTTTTGTGGGATAAGGACATTGTATGACAACCCAGTTTCGTAAATTGACTAATGTGCTGTGTGTTCCTTCACTTTTTAAAATATATTCCCACTAGTATTTCTCATCGCAAAGACAACAAATCTTGTTATTTCAATATTGTATACGTTTCATCCACATTAGCCAGTCAGCCAGCTTTGCATAGCCCAGCTTCCCTTCGAGAAGATGCCAGCAATCGATTGTCAGTAATAGACTCTTCGCTACAACCCCCAGCAAGTACAAGGGTTTGCCAAGAGATGACGCTGCCTGTCAACAATAGTTGTCCTTAGCTCCGCCCAAGATGTATGCTCATAGCATCCCCTACCATCATGGCCAGCGAGCTCTCAACCGAGTAGAATATATTGCAGTTAGGTGACTCGAAACATCAGTTATTCGTTGGCTCTTCTGAGAGCCACAACAAGCCTTGGACAGTCTGCTCCACCATGCTCATTCGCCGGAGCTTTCAGGCCAACACTGCCCACACTACCTAGCGATTTTAGCGCTAATGCAGAACTTCAGAAGCCCTACCCCAGCGAAGCCTTCCAGAAGTCGTCTGTCACCCTTAGTTTCTTGCCCCTGGCAATGGCTACCCCACATGCCCTTCAGAACATCGGATCCCCCAAGTCCCTCAAAGACACATGAAACAGCGTAGACAGGGAAAGTTGTAATTAGATACCTAGTCGAAACTTCCCCCTGCTAGTTTAAAACCAGGTCCACTTCAACTGAGCGTAGTTTACTACTTCTGGTCAACTTTGGGTAGACAGGAGATAGTATGAGCCACCATGTCTTATTCCTCTCGAAAAAAAACACATTCTAATCCTACCTGTTCTCTCATTTTCCCTTGAGTACTTCCAGACTTCCATAGTAAACACCATAGCCCTTAGTGTGGAGCAGGAGTCTGGGTTTGAATATACCAGTTTACTGCATAGTGTAGGAATACAAGCTCCCATTCAAGGACACTCATGTCGAGAACACAAACACCATTCGACGGCCATCCGTTCGGTGCACCACGTATATCGAACAACAGAGCCCAAAAACTAACCATACCCCTACTTGAGAGGATAAGTCGCTAGACCAGTTTGCACCTATCCACCGCACCGCTGTTTTGCGGGAAAGAGTGCTTTTGTTGGTTCTGTGTCGGGCCTGTCCACTCAATAGGCTCACCCATATAAGCTATTGGGACACCTCCAAGGAAACCCACTCGTCAAACACCGCACTGTTTGTGTGGTCGGTTGAGGAATAAGGTTATACTCGGTGTCGTTCTAGTATGCCTAGATGGCAGAACACTTTTAGATAGTCAATGCATGCTGCCTGCTCCTATCTCATAGGATATGAGTCTAGCATCTGATGCACTTTACCAAGAGAGGTGGGAAGGACATTAAGATGAAGAAGGCTACCTCTAACTACCAGTCTACCTGGAGCTGCACCCAACCCAGAAAGGCACTTTGCCAGGAGTTACCTCGGGAACGAGCTCAAACAGCACGCAAGTCGGTGGGGCTTAATCCCCCAGCTCCCTCCCCTTCTTAGTTTCAGTCACCCCGGAAGGTTCCTGGGACACCACATTCTGCGATAGAAGACTTCGGACGAGGGAAGAAGGTGCCTATTGGATTACTAAGCTCTTGGTTCTCCATACGCTGCTACCTCAACCTGCCAAGGTCAACCACCAGGAATCCTTGGATCAGCAGCAGTTCCAGCTGCAGCAGTCCTTGGAGCAACAGTTAGCCAGCAGCCATAACACCATCAGCAAGCACGCAGCCACCGTTATCAGGCCAATTGCAGAAGTACATAAGCCATCGGCCCCAAAGGCAGAAGCCTGGCCCATTGCCAAACTGCCAACTGACTTCGTACTCTGTCACCAAACAACATGGCCCACATTATGTATGCAACGGGTTTCTGTAAACAAGTAAAGACATACCAAACCGCGCATAGTAAGTGCTCGTGGCCAGCACTAACAAAGTCATTGCTTCTGACATTGAACATAATTTCCCTGACTCAGATATCATGACGCATCAAGAAGCAGGTAGGAACTTTCTTGGTGCAATGTGGGCCATTAGCAGCTAGTGAATCAAGTAGTAGCACAAGAACCTAGCCAACATGATCCGAGAGTAGTCAAGCTAGCCCGACAGTCCAACCTAGCTAGACCACAAACTTCGGGGAGTCCTCAATAATATCATGGTGTCCAACTACCGAACTAGCTATGTTAATTTGCGAAGACACCCTAAACAAAGCCCAAGAGGCCACCATGGCCCAATCCCATGACACGCGTTGTCATATAGCGACCTGCCCCAGAATACACATCAATGCTATCACATGTGTGCAATGCCAGGTTATGTTTCACTATTGGTGCCTAGGATGGGCCGATGATGTGCGGTACACAGACAAGATAGAATTTAGATGCCAGGAATGCTGAATGTGCAAATCAGCCTATTGTAGTTGGATCACATACCCAGGCCACTACATTAATTTGGTCCACTGTATAATATGCACTCAGCCATTCCATCACAGTTGCATAGGCAAGCCAGAGGAATGGGTCACTTGCATCAGACTAATCTATAGATGCGAGGTATGCAAGCTAGCCACCGAATACAGGCCGAATAATCCTGGACCCACGATCAGTCCAACTATGTCATGTGGTCCCAGCGAACTACAGATGCCAGAATTCGCAGGCCACCCCTATGAGGACCTGGTTTCATTCACAGACAGATCTGAAAGGGAATTAACAGTGCACTAAATTCCTTCAAAACAATGGGTCTCCCAAACCAGCAAGCAACTCCGTGGCCGCGCATTAGAGTGGTGGATGCGATATGGAGAATTTGTGACGGACTGGAGCCAGCTATGGACTCTCTTCGCTACCCAGTTCTCAGGTGAGGAAGTCGTGGCCCACATAACCCCTTAATTTTACAGGAAAACCCAACATTCAGCAGAGGAGGCCGAGTTGTTTATTCGACGCAAGGTCCAATTATACTGCCGGATATGCCCTACCCCCAGAGAAGAGAGCTGCATACGAAAATCGCAAGAATGCTCCTCCCCAAACTCCGAAACTTCGCAACTTATTGCAAATACCGAAGCCAACAACTGTAGAAGAACTAGTCGAGAGGGCTAGAGAAAGTGAACGCAATTTCAACAAGCTGTGCTCAACAAACCACATGAGAAGCGAGAGGAACACAAGAAGCAGACAGGTAAGCAAGGAATCATCCCTCCTGCCCCTCCTGCATGGACTCCACCAGCTCCACCACCTCCCAAAACCCCCTTGTCTAGATGCTGCTATTGTCCCAGATGCCACTTCAACTGGGATTGCCGAGACAGACCGGTGGACCAGTGTGGGTGGGGGAAGGGGATACCACAAGGGCACCCACCCCTCTTCCATGCAAGGACGAAACTAAGCCTAACTAGCCGGGAAACGCTGGTGCTGGAGCGAAAAGCGGGCTGTAGAGTACAAGAACAAAGGGCCCCACATTCAAGGATTAATGGAGGAATCCAAACCACCCAAAGTCTCTCGCAGAGAGGCCACATTCAATAATCAACACGTATTAGTATTGCTATATTCTGCCACAACCGCCAATTTCATTCACAGTGATGTTCTCACAGCTCAATAAAGGGCATCACTACAACCCCAGAAGAACATTGCATGAATGGTGCAGTATTGTGCCACACTACCAGTAGAAGGCCGTGCCACATAAGAAGTACAATTACTGAAGCACTGTGCACTGTGGAATTTGTCATCTTACCGGACTTATCTGGAGCCCCCATTTTAGGCCACCCATGGCCGCGCCAGCAACAAAGCATGCTTGATCACAGCCAAGGAAAAGTCTATTTGGGAAACAAAACAGCATTATGGTAAACTGGGAACACAGTCCCACCACTATGAGCCTTCAACCAATCACCCCCAGCGAGATCAATCCCCACATAAGTGGACTAGAGTTCGACCAACTGAGACAAATCCTAGACAAGCACGCCTGAGAATTTGGACAACCAGGTCAACTGTGTCAGACCCGCTCGATCCAGCATGAAATTTGGACTATTACAGACACTCCAATTTACACCTGCCCATACCATGTATCCATCAGAAGACACCATCTCAACATGACCCAGGTCGAAGAGATGGAGAAACAAGGGATCGTCGAGCCGGTGGATTCACCCTAAAATTCCCACATCGTACTGGTAGTGAAGAAAGACGGTCATCTGCGCTTCTGTGTGAATTTCAAGGTTCCGAACGACCTCACACATCCAATAACACTGCCTGCCATCAATCATGTCAATACACCAAGACACACTGGGGAAGTCAAAATCTTCAGCACCCTAGAAATGCAATCGGGGTACAGGCAGATAGCAGTCCACCAAGACAGCCAAGAGTCACGGCATTTACCATGCCAGATTGTGAAACACTCTAATTCAGGGTAATGCCATTCTGCTTGAATAATGCACCAACCACGCTCCAAAGACTAATATCAGCCAAAGTTTTTACCAGGTGAAATAGGCCAATTTTACTTGGTCTACCTATACGACATCATAATTAACTCGAAGATCTGGAAAGAGCACTGTGTGCACCTGCAATGGGTACTAGAGCGCTTGGAAATACATGGGCTCTCCTGTAAACTATCAAAGAGTCATTTTGGCAAGGTGTCAATAGACTACTTGGGCCATGTTGCTTTCCCAGATGGAAACTACCCACAACCATCATCGGCAAGAACCATTAAAGAGACCAAAGGACCAGCTACGAAGAAAAAACTGCACCATTTTTTGGGACTCTACAACTGGCTGTGAGACCTTGTACCCAACACTGCCAGCAAGATGGCTCCCTTACACCCTCTATTAGAAAAGGATGCTTGATGGAAATGGGGTCTGGAACAGCACCCAGCCTTTCAGTACCTGAAGGAAAGCTTCACACCATTCAGCTACTTCACTGCCCGAAGGGGGACAGCCCCCTCATACTACAAATGGACGCATGCTAGAATGGACTCGGGGCTGTCTTGGAAGACACCAAGGGCCACCCTAAGGTAATCGCTTACACAAGTACTCATCTGAATGTCACAAAACAATGGTACCATATCAATGAGCAAGACTGCCTCGTCGTGATAAGAACCATCCGCAAATATGGCTACCACTTGGAGGGCGAGAAATTCATTCTACGAACAGTAAGGCACTCCAGTTGCTACGGGAGTCGAAAGGATCCAAAGGCAAGCTCAGCCGGTGGGAGACGTTTCTCACCAAGTTTGACTTTGAAGTCCCACACTGCTCGGGGAAAACCAACGACTTGCTCGATGCCCTATCTCACCAGACGGACTTTGACAACAAAAAGGAAGAAGAATGGGATAGAATGGTTGCCCCGCCAGTGCTAGAACACAGCCCCGAAGAATACATCCAGCTACCCCAACTCCGCTTGAGCAAGTATCAGGTAGCCAACTATAAACAAGAAAATCTTGACATCCAGAAACTGCTGCAAGGTCAACCCCAGTGCTTCGAGCTCCACGACGAGCTTGTATGGTCCGGGACTGAACAACATGGAGTGGGCTGGCAGATCTGGATCTCAAAAGGATTAATGGTAGACCTATGACACCACTACCATGACAACCTTCCAGCCAGACGCCCAGATATCAAAGAGATGCTACGTGGCCTGTGCAACCATTATATCTGGGACAGGATGAGTCGAGATGTCCGGCAGTATGTCAACAGCTGTGAGATATGCTGCCAGGCAAAAGCCCTCGGCCCATACCCCTGCCAGCTGCCAAGCCCATTGGGCACATACTGCATGGATTCAGATTGCAGCCGACCTAATGGGGCCCTACCCTTGGAGTACATGGGAAAACCGCTACTTGCTTGTAGTAAAAGACCTATTCTCCCATTGGGTGGAAATATTCCTGCTGCCAAGCCATTAAGCCCACCATATAAATAATCAAGAAATTCGATACAGAGATCTTCCCTAGTTGAGGATACCCACAGTGCATCCCCTCTGATAATGGCATGCAGTTCACCAGAGAGTGCAGGTTGAAAGCCTGTAATTCACGGGGAATCTGAACGTGGACGCCTCCCTACCACCTTCAAGCAAACCCTACTGAGCGGAGAAATCAAGAGCTCAAGAAGAGCCTTCAATTTAGTGTGGGCACCGACCACCGCCATTGGGACCAGCATATTCCAACCATCCTCTTCACCTTACACAGAAGAGCGAACGAGGCAACCAACGCAAGCTCTAGCCAGCTCATCTTGGGACAAACACTGCGCCGACAAGGAGACTAGCAGTGAGGCCATCAGCCCAGCGAACTCCCGCAACTGGAAGAGATCCGCAAAGCAGCACTAGCCCGGCTGGACCAAGGACGAGCAGCCCAAGTCCACTATATTGACAAGAAGCACCCGCAACCACGCACCGAAGTACGCATTTTCAGTATGAGTGAAGCCGCTCTCCTCCAAAACCACCAATTGAGCAAAGGCTGGCAAATTCAGCATAGGAATGGCCGTGAAAAGGGAAGGACCTTTACCGAATCATCGGCCACCAAGAAAATGTCCGTTGGACCGAATATGCCAGAGGCCAAATAAGGAAAACTACTAGAGGACAGATACGCCCCTGTCCTGGATGAGCAAGAGGAACAAGAACATGGTCCCACGCCCAAACCTGTAGCCTTCAGATCACCTTTGCCTCCAAGGACAGGAGGGGAGTATGAGATTCGATCACAAAGTCGCCAGGCTACTGCCACCAGAGTCGAGTTTCCTGCACCCTAAGTTACTACATCAAACGGACATCTACCATCAACCCAAAGTAGCTACATACACCAAGCCACCACCTGGTACATCCAGATGTCTCATACCACTATGGAGATGATCTGGCACAGCCTGTTGAATCGGGAACCACATTGTAGACAGCCACCTCCGAGTCCAATAATGGAGAAGACAGAAGAACCCAGTGCCAGCGAGACATCGGAACATCAGGAACTGCCACCTCGATCGGCCACTCCGAAAACTACGTCCCTGGAGGGCCAACCCTGTGAAAAGGCTGCCACGCCAGACAACATCGCAAGCACAGCCGAGATGTCACCTTTCGAGGGGAAGGCCTCCGCCAGAACTCCCAGTGATGCTGAGGTCAACCTGGCGACCCCGACTCAGCTGCTGCCGCCAGCCATGTCCTTCCTGGATGACGCGACTACCAAGCCAGTCTTGGCGCCACCTGGTGCGGATGTCGATCCAGCACCAGTACGAGAGGATAAGCCCAGCTGTTCGGCTGCAGAGACGTCGAAGCCACTCCTGCCTTCGCCTCTGATGGCCAGCCCGAAGGCACCCATCCTCGAGGAGGTCCACGATGATCTTCTCCCAGCATCCAGTGATCCAGAGCCAACCGCTGCTGGGGACAACTCATCATAAACTGGCCAGATGGGGATAGAGCAGCTAGTACGAACTTGTGCGGCCCTCATCAGCCTAGCCGGTACAGAGAAGCCCCATAAAGACCAACGACGAGCTTCACTTGGTCCTACCTGGTCCATGTGGTGCTCTGGAAGAGGGGCCGATGACCCAAGAAACCTTGCCAGAACCCGAGAGTGCTACAAACTTTTGCCAACTGTCAAGAGCTGAAGTGTTATAAACTCTTAAGGAGCGAGTACCTTTTACCAGATACATGAATTTAAATGCGAAAACAGCTTTTATTCAGGTACAGTTATTTCAAAAACTACTGGTCGTATCAACTTGACATTATGGCACGTTATTTAGCCTATCTCCTTGTGCCTTTCCTACCAAAATAATTTAAGTAGCTCTGTTTATCCACAATAAAAAAAATCTGAAATTTAGTAATATTTTTGTTTTCAAAAACTAACAAAAATATTTTTTTTTGAAATGGTAAAATTATACTGATTTAAAATAAAGTGGTAAGGCAGACTCATATAGTAATGAGAAATATTTGCACCAAGTTTCAAGTTTGTAGTTCAAATAGTTTTTAAGAAAAATGTATCTTAACATAAAAAAAGGGCATTTTTGAAATACCAGTCTTTAAAGTTGATGGCACAACTTTCTCATTTCAAAATCCTCCTGAACAGTAAATTTCACTGTCTTCTATCTTCCTTTTTCCCAGTATCCTTCTAAATCTCTTTTTATTTTCTTCTTGAACTTTGTCAGCCTTTTTTCTGCTCTCTGCATCGATTGCCTTGAGACCATCCATCATAAATTTCCCTGGTTTTATCTACAATCTCTCAAGAACATTGCTTTGGCAATAGAGCCGTCATTGAAGCAAACCACTGCATCAGCGACACCAAGTTTTAGGGTCTGGATCCCAATGCAGACTGTTTTTGGAAGTTTTTGCCATATTGTGCTGTCGAAACTCTCGTTGCGATTTCCAGTTTTCCCGTGGAGACACGGCTTCAATAGTTCTATTTTGGACAAGTAATTGAAAACTGGTTTTATAGCAGCCATAACTGCTTCTGGAAGTGAATTCTGGTGTGTATATTCATTTTCTTGGTTTTTTTTCTTTAGCCTGGTTGAATTTCCAACAAGAATTTTCACCAGATGGACAAAGGAAATGCTGAGGGTTTGCATCTGTTTATATCTTATGAAAATTAGTTGTCCAAATAGCTTTCCTCATATTTTCTACATTATTCAGATTTTTCCTTATGGAATGACCGTAATAATGCTGCAATTGGTCTATTTCAGCATCAGCGAGTCTTCCTTTTCCTCCAAACCCTTTATCATCACTAAGTTTTTGTCCTTTCAAGTCCTGTTTCTACCATCTATGTCGGGTGCCACACTTTTTGCACATGTCTAACACATTCAAGTTTGGTAATGTCAACATTATTGCCACAATACATGTTTTGCAGAACAGCAGCAAAACTTTTGGAAACTCCATCTCCTAAATACTGGACGTAACACAGGGCAAGTTTATGTACAGATCGAGAACATAGAGCAGTGGCCCCAGCAACCATAATACCACCACTTGAGCCCTCACTATTTCCTGCAAATACTTTTTTGTGTTCTTCCATTTTCTCAGGATTTAGTACATATATTTTATGAACACAGCCTGTATCAGATTTGGATAAGAATTCAAAATCTAATCATTTGCCAGTGTCAAATGTGGTTACAATCACCACTCCATTCATGTGTGTCCCTGCTTTTGCCATGTTCCATCTTAAGCAGCATCCTTGTCTGATCTTCTTCACGTGGCCATACACACAAAGCATCAATTACATGAAAAATACACGGGACCCTGAATGAAATATTACATAGAACCCTGAAATTAATTATGGCTCACATAATTTTACACAAATAAACCCTCAAAGCGCATGGATGGTGCAGATATTAACTTGGCGGCTGTTAAACACGTAGTCTCATAGGTGTCTCATAGGTGCTTCTCAAACTACAGCTCTCACAGCTGCAAGAAGCTTTGTGTTCTATTTTTCAAATTTTGTATTTGGTGGCAACAAATTTATTACTGCTGAAAAAAATCTTCCCAAGTTCCTTACCTCTGCCAAAGGAACGAAAAGCATATGCATATGTTATATTTATTTCATATATATTTCTAATGCACTTTGATCTCATTTCTTAACCATTTTCGTCACAAAAACGACACTTTATGACAATTCGATGAGCCAAACCATATTTGAACTGTTCATCGAGTGTCAGCACAAGGCTGTTTTCACTGCCACAAAATTTACACTTTGCTATTGATTGTACTGACCTAGAAGTTCTAAATCAACAATTACAGTCATGCCAGTCTCTTCATCAGTCTTTTGGAATTTTAGCATGTGTCAGTTTTTTAGACCTAGAAGACGTCTTGGGGCTTACTTTCACAGAGTCTGGACTTGTTGTTGTTGAACACCTAATATTAGATTTATGTTCATTAGTATGTCGATTGCCTCTGAAAGTCCGTTATGGATTGAATTTCTTTATCCTTACCATATTTGTTGCCAGGTACAATATGTACAAAATATAGCCCTACTAGCCAATTAGTACAATATATTATTCTTAAAATAAAGTAAAATTCACGACTGTTGCACAAATTGACGCCGCCGGGTGTGACACGAGACGAATGGTGACACAATAAAATTACGGTAGATGGACGCCAGTGCTATTCCCCAGTCACCGCACTGTTGAGACACATGGTTCTCAGGGATGCTGTGGGTTCTGTGTGTCCATCTCACCCGAGCATACTTACAAAACACATTGCATTAATAAACATTTTATCACTGAAAAATGTGAGAGGTTGCTGTCACTACAAATAAATATTTTCAGAAGTGTGAGACTTGCTTTTATTTTGCCATTCATACAAAATCGTGCCAAGATTAACTTTATGAATGAACTCGGATGTGTCTAGCTAATTCCGTTCGGGTGCTCCCCAGCCCCCTATTAATACATCGCACTCCTAGATGGATGAATTCTCTGTGGTGTTAGAAAACACAATCTTCACAAGGAAAGGGATCAACAGCCGCTAGTGTGGACTGCCGATTTTTCCTGAAGACAGGGTACGGAGAATTATGAAATGAACGAATACGTGTGATTATTTGGCATCGCTAACACGTGGTTAGTGTGGTGACGACTTATACACATAGCCGGCTAGGACGGAAATAATATCACCGTATAAATTACATAAATTACACGACGTGGATGGTCACAATAAACACGCAGGTGCATGAAAGCAAGCTTATATGGCGCGGATGCCGCTGGATAAGATTCATAGCGGATCATGTGGTGCAGGTAATATTTCAGAACCTCTCCATAAAACGGCTAATTATGGTCAGACAAATTGTTATTAATGATGGGGAAAATATTCTCCTGTAGGTTGAGAAATTTCTAGGCTCGTAGCACACCTGATGGTGGGAAAATCACACTTGAACGAGACAGTGTGGCTATACACACAAAGCATCATTTACATGAAAAATCCACATAACCCTGAATAAAATATTACATTGAACCCTGAAATTTATCATGGCGCACATGATTTTACACAAATAAACTCTCAAAGCGCATGGGTAGCGCAGATATTGAATTGGCGGCTGTTAAACATGTGGTCGCAAGTGATGTGGCTGTAAAACAATGAAACATGAAAAATATCGTTAAATACATACATGGAAATAAAGTCCTTAATATTGCACGTAGCAATTAAACAGAAATTACATTGAAAAGCCTTTAATATAGGCGGATGGCGCTTAGTAGATGTAAAAGGCCTATTCTAGCACAACCCACATTTTCATCGAAAAATAAAGCAATTTGAGACCAAAATCAAGGTTTTTTTTTGCTCCAAAATAATGTTTTGAAATTTAAGAACTTACACATTTAAAAAAAAAAAAAAAACAAATTTACCCCAAAATCAAACAAAAATGAAGAAAATTTACCACTTTTTCAAAACTTCCCGAGCAGCATTTGTGTAACTTTAAAAAAACAAGCTACTTTGCCCCAAAATAAAGCAAAATAAGCAAAAGTCATATGAAAATATTTATAAAATTAATAATTCATAAAATTTATATATTTTTAAGAGAATCCTAGATAATGGACAAATTTTTCATTTTTTAAAGCCTTTATACATTATAAAAAACCCCTTCTCATTGATTTGTTTCAAATAATTTTTTTTCAAGTATCTTGACATAGCACTCTAGCATTGAAATTTTAAGTTTACTATCTAGAATACAATTAATATTTTTAGAAAATTATATTCATAAATTTCAAAATCTGTAGCAGTAAACAATTGATTTGTTTCTAGATCTTGTAGTTGGGTGAATTCAAGCGAATTATTCAACTTGTGGAGCAGAGATTCCATTCTGTGTTATTTACAAAGAAACAAATTACTAAAAAAAATATACATTCTTTTCTCAATAAATTATTTTCCTTATTAAATAAAAAAATAGAAAATTTAGAAAAGCAAAGTAAAACGTGTGGCATAGTACTAAACATAGAAAGTTTTTCACTACATATACACGCCATAGATAAGAATATTAACACCAGCAAAAATGTCATAGAGAATATGGTAGAATTCTTTATAAGTAAAAAAATGTGAAAATATCATGCGAATGTAGAAAATATGTTTGTAATCAATATCTCAAAAAGCATAAAAATACTAAACTACACAATTCAAATGAATCCGACATGCTGATTATTCAACTAAGAACTGTGTAGTATGAAATGAGAATAAATCTATCGATTCATTTTATATCCACAAAGCTAATATAGACAAACATACAACAAAATTTAAAAAAAAAAATGCTTTAGTATATGATGGAAGTCGCTATTAGTTTAAAAAATGAGAAAATACTATGCGAATGTGGAAAATAAGTTTGTAGTGGATATCTCGAAAAGCAAAAAAAATAATAAATTACACAATGCAATAGTAGATATTCTAAATGAGATTCAACATGATAATTATTCAACAAAAACATGTACAGTATGTAAAGAGAATAAATATATAAATTCATTTTCTCATCATAAAACTACTAAGGACAAACATACAACAATATGTCAAAAATGCCATAATGAGAAATGTCCTCATAAGAAGAAGTGAAATAGTTAAAAACGATTTCATTATTATCAATAATTTAAGCTCATGTCTCGATTTTACACACTTATATTTTCTACCCCCATTTTTGTAGTCATCATAAATGTGTTTTCTTATAAATATACAATAAAAATGACATCTCACAATATCGCAGTTGAGTTGGGTGAGAAGAGATTGAGAGAGTTGAGAATTGTAAGTAGAGATTTAAAAATTAAATATTGGTACAGGCTACGGAAAGCTGATCTAATTGAATTTATTATACCATTTGTTATAAATCAACAAAGAAAAGGAAACTTTAAAAATGTACCCTTTTCAAATTATACTATAAAATATCGAAAAGCTAAAAAATAATTAAAAGAAATTTTCCCATTTTCTACTCATGTTTTCGTACAACCTAGAGATAAAAGTAAGCGAGTAAAAGAATGGATAACAAAGAATAATTTTACAAATTTTCCATTATCAGATGCCAATATCAAAGAATTATATAAACAAGATAACGAATTGAAAGAAATATTTCCTTATTCTACTAATGTTTTCGTTAATTAAAGAGATAAGGAAACCAATGACACATACTTAGCTAATAAAGCTTTAAGAAACAGGATATAAATATATAACATTGAAAAATTCTTTATTTTAGTACAACATATTAATTTTTTGGTTTCAATAAAAAATAAGGTATCGGAGAAAATACATAAACATCTCATAAAATTTAACGGGTTGAAAACCAGTATTAAATTATATATCAATGTTCATAAGCAAGAAAATATTCAAGTTGAATTATTTACATTTCAATCACCAGATTATACAATATTTAATGATGGGGATATTAAAAGAACTTATAAATGCATACTACAAGAAATAATTACAAATTTATCTGAATTCCCAAAAAGAGATTCGGGATGGACTTTAGATAGAATCATGGGGATACAATTAGCAATAAATAAGTATAATACATTAAAAGGATCATCATACATTGAACTAACTGAAATTATAAAGATCAAGAAAGCATGTATAAAAGGTTTAAAAAAAATGATCAAAAATGTTTTCTTTGGGCAATAAAATCTGCACTGTTTCCTGCAGAAAAAGACCCACAAAGAGTACCTAAATATAAAAAGGTTGGGCTCAATATCGATAAAGTAATAGATAGATTTTAATAGCCAATTATAGTTGATGATATATCAAAAATAGAAAATAATATTGATACACACACATTCATATATATATATATATATATATATATATATATATATATATATATATATATATATATATATATATATATATACACACACACACACACTCTCTCTCTCTATTGCAGATGAAGTTAAGAAATCCATGGTATATCCATTAAAACTCACAAAAAATGAAAAGAATATGCATATCAATTTACTATATTTCATAGATGATACAAACCCGCATTATAGTTGGATTGAAGATTTATCAAGGTTAGGTTCAGCAAAAATATAATAAACAACATAAAACTTATAGATATGATATGTGCCTTCAAATATTTCATTCTCAAGAAAAATTAAATAAACACACAGAAGAATGTTTAAAAAAATGAAGCAGTAAAAATCCAGTTACCTTCGAAAGGCCAAGAAATAAATTTTAAAAATATTAAAAATACCAGGAACGTACCTTTTTCTATATGCAGATTTTTAATCAATCTATACTAATATTATAAAGAGGTAGTGTTTGTAACTTTGTGTGTTTGTGTGTTTGGATGTAGGAGGTAATCTTCGAAACTACTCATCCGATTTTAAAAATTCTTTCACCAGTAGAATGCTACGTTATCACTGAGTGTCATAGGCTACATTTTATTTTGAAAATCAATAGCGATCCCTACTAAAACTCCAATAATGTAACCCAAAGTGTAAATAAATGACCTATAAAATTCCTTACATTGCGTGCACTGCGAAAACTATTGCTGATAGAACAAAATAATGTACTACGACTTTGCAGGACGGACAGATTCGGAAAATAAAACGTGCTGTGTGCTGCGTACGGCGCCAACCTTAGAAGCTCTACTGCCATTATGGGGGGAGTTACTTTTGTGTTTGCTGGGGATTTTCGGCAGACACTCCCTGTAGTTACAAAAGGGACGCGTGCAGATATCATCAAATCATGTCTTAAATCATCTCCCTTATGGAGTTCTATTCAATACCTAAATTTGAGAACGAATATGAGAGCCTATCTTCGTGGAGACACAAATAAAGATTTCCCACAACAATTGCTCAGACTTGGAGGAGTTTTTCCTTCTCTAAATTTGGGCACTAAATCTGCTGAAACATTTTAAATGAGACATTAGGTCAGATAGTCCACAGTCTGCAGCATCTTATAGAAGCAGTATATCTGGGCCTCGAAAATTTACTCCAAAGAGACTTTCACTGGTTGTGTTCCAGGGCAATAGTATCGCCTAGAAACGACACTGTCAATGAAATCAACAATCTCATTATACAAAGAGTTCCCGGCCAAGTCAAAACCAATATGTCGATTGACACAGTCACCAATGTTGACGATGTCGTCCACTTTCCTCAAGAGTTTCTACATTCGCTTAATCCTTCTGGCTTGCCACCTCACGAACTATCATTAAAAGTCGGTACTCCTATCATGCAAGCCCTCCTAACATGTGTAATGGCACAAGATTGCTCATTAAAGACTTGAAAGAAAATTTGATTGTCGCGACCATCCTCACCGGTCCAGCAGCCGGCCAGCTGGCAAACATCCCGAGGATTCCCATGATTCCCACGGATTTGCCAATATCTTTCAAACAGTTGCAATTTCCCTTAAAAACATCGTTCGCGATTACTATTAATAAGTCCCAGGGTAAACTTTCTCCTTGGTTGGAATCGACCTACGAAAAGAGTGTTTTTCCCATGGCCAATTATATGTTGGTTTATCACGAGTTGGAAGTCCCGAGAAACAGTACATTTTGCTACCAAACAATAGCAGGACATCAAACATTGTCTATAGAGAATGTCTTTGCCAATAACGTACTAAATACTTCTATCTCAAATAAATTGCATTGTAATATAATGTATATTAATATGAAAAATTATAAAAAAGTAAAAAATATCAAATAAAAATAGCAAAAAAACTTTAAATTATAAATTATTTAATTAATTATTACATTAAAATGTGCTTTTTTAATGCTTTAGGAGAGTTACCCTACCTAATTAACACCGGGTTAAGCAGTTTTTTATCTTAATTGCACCCGTGCGAAGCCGGGGCTCATCACTAGTTATAAATAACATATCAACAACAAAACCAAATCCAAAAGAAATGTATAAATTTAACCTTATCAAAAAATATCCTATTTTATCTGAAGATGTTATTTATAAAGGTTTTTATAAAGAAACATGTAGAGAAAGATATAATCATACTAATGTTGAAATAGTTAACAATGATTTAAAATTGAATGGCGAATCATATACAATTAAATATCAGTTACATGAAACATCTGGTTTTTGTTATTATATTGTATCTAATTATGGTGAGTATAAGCCACCAGCTGTATATCAAGGTCCAAATGAACATAACATTTTTATACAATCAATAAAAAGGGAAGTAGAAGAAATTGGTGAAGTATATTCGAAAATTAAACCAACGCACCCACTAACAAAATAAGAAAAAAATATTGTACAACAAGTTTAAAAAAGAAAGCACTATTTGAGAATTTGAATATTCTAAGTACAATAAAAAGTACATCATCATGATCACATAAGTGGAAAATTCGTTAATTCAACATGCAACAATTGTAATTTTTAATTAAAATTAGAAAACATTTTTCCAATTTACTTTCATAATTTAATTGGATATGATGCACATTTATTTATTGAAGAGCTAGGATATGATGATAAAAATATAGAATCAATTGCAAATAATGAAGAAAAGTTTATTACTTTTGGGAAAGAAACAAAAAATTGAAAAATGAGAATTATAGACACATTTAAATTTATGGCTATTAGTTAAGATGAATCATCATCTAATGTTAAGAAATATCAAATGAAACACACACAAGAGTATTTTCCTTAAGATCAAGTTGATTTAGTTATAAGAAAGGGTGTTTACCCATATGATTACATGGATAGTTGGAAGAAATTTGAATATACTGATCTTCCACCAAAGAGTGGATTTTATAACAAATTAAACGAAAATAGTATATCTGATGATGAATAAGAACATGCAAAAAATATATGGAACCAATTTAATATAACAAATTTTGGTGAACAAAATAATTTATAAATAAAAAGTGATGTATTATTGTTAGCAGATATATTCGAAATTTTAGAAACACATGTATAAATGCATATGAATTAGATCCAACATGGTATTTTACAGCACCAGGTTAATCGTAGGACGCAATGTTAAAAATGACCAAACAACAGCTAGATTTATTATATAAATATGATATAATTTTAATGATTTAAAAAGTAATTCGAGGTGGTATTTCACAATGTTGTAAGTGATGTGTTAAAGCAAATAACAAATATTTGGAACATTTGAACTCTAATCAAGAATCAAATTACTTAGCATATCTCGATGCTAATGATTTATATGGTTGGGCAATGTCACAATATTTCCAATATGCTGGTTTTGAATGGGTTTACTATAAATTAAATGATTTACAGTATTGGAGCAAAAAATAAATAAATTTGAAAAATTATTCACAGTATGGTTATATATTAGAAGTCGATTTGGAATATCTATAAGAACTACATAATTTACATAAATATCTGCCTTTTTGTCCTGAAAATAAGATAGTTTCAAAAACGTGTCTATTTAAATTAATAACAACTTTACATAAATAAGATAAGTATGTAATACACTATCGTAATTTTAAACAGTGCGTAAATAACAGTTAAAAAATTACAAAAATACATAGAATATTAACGTTTGATCAGTCCGATTGGTTAAAAAAAGTGTATAGATTTAAACACAACAATGAGAACTAATGCTAAAAATGATTTTGAAAAAGATTTTTGTAAGCTCATGAATAATTCAGTATTTGGCAAAACTATGGAAAATATTAGAAACATAGTTGATATAAAACCAGTATCAGATGCTGAAAAATGTGAAAAATTAGTAGCCGAACAAAAATTTCAAAAGAAGTACTATATATAATGAAAATTTTGCAGCTATACACATGAATAAAACAAATGTAAAATTTAATAAACCAATTTATTTGGGTACATCAATTACTAATGTATGATTTTCATTATAAAGTGATGAAACCAAAATATGATAACAAAATTGAACTATGCTATCAAGATACTGATTCATACATTTATAACATAAAAATAGAAGATTTTATGAAGATATGAATTCTACGATAGAAAAAATTGATGCAAGTGATTATCCAAATGACAATATTTATAACATGCCACGAATAAACAAAAAAGTTTTAGGAAAAATGAAAGACGAATGAAATATGAAAATAATGAAATAATTTGTTGGTTTATGAGCAAAAATGTATCCATATAGAGTTGGTGATAAAGAAAACAAAAAATCTAAAGGCATGAAAAAAAGTGTTGTTAATAAAAGAATTACATTCGAAAACTATAATAATCCATATTTGATGAGAAAATTCAATATAGAACTATGAATTTGATAAGGAGTGAGAAACACAAAACATATACAATAGAAATTAATAAAATCACATTAAGTCATTGTGATAACAAGAGAATTATACAATATAATAAAATTGATACACTGCCATAAGGATATCAAAACATATAATTTTAATTCATTTTTCTAATAAAATAGTATAATATTTTAAACTTCTTTAATTTCCAAAACAAAATCGATATCACCACCATCAAAAATCAATTAAATTTCCATTTTTGTCTCTAATTTCTAAGACAATATTATTAAAACATTCATTATTTATTCTATAAAGAATTGGATATGGGGGCTCATAGCTAATGTAAGCTCGAAAACCAAACATAGTTTTTGGTGGAAAACTAGCATTTATATCAAATTTCTAAAAGATTAGATTCATTATATTTTGTGAACATACCATATGCTAAATAACAGTGAGTATTTATTGTTTTAAATTTATTAAAATTAGGTAATTTAGAACCTAAACCAATTTTGTCATTTTCAATTTGATATTCTTTCAAAACCAAGAATATCAGATAACCGATCATCAAGTTTAATACCATACTTAGTTTTGATAGATATTCTATTTTTCAGATTGTCTGTTGTCAATTCAGTGTTATTTTTGAAAATATATCTATTGAATTTGTAACTTCTTTTAAAGATTCAACATAGGATTGATGCCTGGGGATTCTGATAACTTCATTTTTGTCAACAACAGGGCTAATTTTTTCAGTTGTAGGTATAGTATTATTGTGTATACATGAAGTGATAAAATTTTTGTTGTGATAAAATTTATGCTCTCAATTTATCTTTATGAATTATATCATAGTGAAGTTTCTTCTTTAGAATATAACTTTTGTTTGTTAACTTGAAAACTTTATTATTATCCATTAATTATAAAAGTTTTGTAATTTAATGAAAAAAACTGACTGGGGTGTTGTTTTAATTTCTGAAGAAAAATCTAAGAATAAGAAAATTGCGAACTTTGTCTGATAATATAAGAGATATAATAGTAAAAAACCAATTTGATGATAAATATTATTTACAATATGGGGTGGTTAAATTTATTTAAATTACTTGTTTGCTCTAAAAATTTGAATAAACCAAAATATATTCAATTACAAGATGATTTAAAGTGATATCCAAAAAATTTAATCAACAAATTGCACATTTTAAAATGACACTGAGGAAATGAATCCTTTAGATCAATGCAAAAACAAATCTCTAATTGTATTTGACGATGTAATTTTAGATTATCAAGTTATGATTCGTGAATATTTTACTCTAGAAAAACACAAAAATATTGATGTTTTCTATTTGGCTCAATCATATTATAGAGTGCCTAAACAATTGGTAAGAGACAATACAAAATTGTTGTGTATATTTAGACAAGATGATACTAACTTATATCATATTTATAACGATTTTGTTGGTGGAGATATGCCTCATGAAAAACTTAGAGAAATTTGTGCAAAATTCTGGGGCGAAGATTATGGTTTTATTAAAATAGATATGTACAGGGAAACTAATGATGGTATGTATAAAAATAAAATTAAAGTGTTTATTACATTTTAAAACTTTTTGTATATAAATGAATGCTTAAATAATTATTCTCGCTATTACAAACACGATGTTGGAACTATCCAAAAATGAGAATCAGGCAAAATGTGTTATCAACTTTTAAAATAAATATGGATATCTAGAAGGTGATGCAAATTCACTTTCAAAAATTGATACTGAAAAGTACGAAACGTATTTAGGAATATTTCAGGAATATCGGAACCTCTATTCAATCGATGGTAAACTCAGTGAAGAAACACTTAATTTGATCTGCAAGCCAAGATGTGGGGTTAAATACAATATATTTGGTAGCTACTCAAGTACCACCAAATGGAACAAAAAAACATTAAAATGGAATTTTGCATATGCAAATAAATCAATTACAAATTTAGCAAAAGAGGCTTTTAGCATTTGGCAAAAATGCACACATTTAAATTTTGGTTACGATGTAAAAATTCTAGACATAGTTATATCATACAAAGCAGATCAACATAAATATCAGAGATTACGCAGATTTTGTCCTTATACATTATTTCCGCATGGTAATGCACTAGCCCATGAATTTTTTCCAAATCAACAAAATAGTCTTGTAGAACTTCATAACAATAGGCAGGAATATTGGTATAATGATAGAAAAAACACTCCTGAAAATAAAGTTAATTTATTAGCAGTTTTGATCCACGAATTTGGACATGCATTAGGTCTCAAACATACAAATTATAAAAATGGAATCATGTATCCAATTCTCAAAAATGATTTGGTTGATTTGGAACCAGGTGGTATTCACAGTATTCAAAACTTTTATGGGCCACTACTACAAAATAATTTTAATGGAAATAAGCCAATTGATTTATGCAAAGAAGAATATATAAAAACATTTTTAATTATTGATGGCGAACTAGTTATTTTTTTTACAGTAAAAATGCTTGTAAAAAATTTTTGGGAGACAAGAAAATAACCAATAAGCCATTTTCGATAAGAAATTGGTTTTGGTTACTACCAACCAATTTCAATATTTTTAAAAATATTCCAAAGACCATCAGGCGAGTTAGTCCTGTTCGTTGATGAAAAAATTTATATTGTTGATTATCATAGTTATAATATTATTGGCAGTTGTCCGAAAAAAATTCGCTTTATTTGGATTAAAAGATGAAAATAAAATAAATGTTTTTAATTCATATTCGGGGAAAACTTTTATCTTTTATGAAAAGTTGTATTATGCAGAAATATATGAACTATATCACTTCCAGATAAAAAAAAGCATGGTCAAATTAGTGAAAAATTTCCTAATTTACCAAATATGACCGACTCAGCTTTTAGGTATACAAATAGTTTGCTGTATTTTTTTAGTAATGAAACTTTCATGGAATATAATGAATTTACAAAAAAAAAAAACTGACAAGATTTGGCAAAAATAACATTTCATTGTTTGGTATAATGTGCGAATCCTATAGCGAAATTATAAATAAAATGAAATATATTGTCAATGATTTAGAAAATTTGACTCCTTAAGAGCTATACAATTAAATGAAATTGGTATATATTATTTAATATTATTTTCTTCAATTTTTCGCTTTCTTCATAGAAAAGAATATTAATAAAAACACTTATTACAACTCAACAATTTCGCTTTCGCATAGTTTCGTAAATAAAAATGGAGTCAATTCTAAACATACACAACTACAAACTTATTTACAAAGGTAAACAAGGTTTTTATGATTATTGATGAGGGCAAATAATCCTTGATTTAATGTAACCGATGCAATTAGACTTTTGGAATACAGAGAACCACGAAATGCGTTATATTATGTTGTTGATAATGATGATAAGAAGAACTTTACTGAACTAAGAACTGTCCCTAAAATAGGGACAGTTTCAAACATGAAACCAAATGCAATATTTATCAATGAAGCAAGTCTGTATAAGTTACTATTTAGATCAAATATGTCTCTAGCTGAAAAATTTACTAAATGGGTCACTAAAAAATGTTTTACCATCAATTAGAAAACATGGTGAATATAAAATTTGAAAAGATATAATTCATTTATACAAAGGCGAAATGGAATATATAAAAAAAATGAACGAAATTCAAGTTAATCATTTAAAAGATATGAAAAAATTCAAGATGAACATATTGAAAATTTAATAGAAGCAGTTCATATGTCTTTAGACATATTAGCTTGAGAAATGAAGAAATTAGGGAAATGCCCCCCCCCCCCCCATGTTGTACCACAAACACAAAATAAAAATTTAAATCCAACTTTTATACTTCTAAAATTATTTGATGATAATTATGAATTTGATTACTATGTCATTAGAACTCGATGAAAATATGCTCAAAGACAATTATATAGAATTGAAGGTAGACATCCAAATTCTGAAATATTATTGAGATTAGAATATATTCCAAATCATATCAATTTATATCAAACAATGAAAGAAACCATAAATTGCAACATTAAGTGTTTTCACAACAATTTTAACATTGATAGAAATAACTATTCTCAACAACAATTAGTAAATGATATTAATAATCATTATCAAATTGAGTAACAAGCTAATTTTTATTTTTATTTACAAAACATCTGTTTTAGTAATCCATTAATTATGCAATTTATCAAATCCTAACCATTTAGCACAAATTTTTTCACCTTTAGTTTTTAAAACTTTTTCAGTCAAATGTCCATCAGCATAGTTAGTTTACATAATTTCGTAATCATAAAAACTACCCATAATTTCTTCTCCTTTCGTAACTTTTAATTTGTTAGTAGGTATATCATATTTCATAACATTACAAATAGTAAACAATTCTGTTGACCAATTTGCAGTAAAACATTTTTTATTTTTATTTATTCAGTTTGCTTAACGAATAAGATCTCCAACTTCATATGTTGGTTTAAAATTATTTACAAAATTTGTTTGCAATAAATTTTACGCAGCATAGGCTGCTTTAGCTGTCATTTTTTCATTTTTTTTTTTAAATTAACCTCAATTGGTTTCATACCAATAGTGCTGTGCTTTGTGTTGTTGTAGTATTTCACTAATTTGTCCACTATATTTGTCCATTTATAATTGCCATTCAAAGCAAATTTTTTCGACATTATATTTTTAAAGTTCCATTAAATCTTTCAACAACATTAGATTTTAATTCAGAAAATGGAGAAAAATGAGTTATATTATGCTTTTCCATAAGTTCTTTAAATATTTTACTATAAAATTTTAAACCATTGTCACTTTGTAAATTATTTGGTTTTCTTTTCATCAAAATATTTTCTAAAGCATTTACTACATTTTTTGGAAAAGCAAAAGTAAACATTGAAAAAAAAAAACATCAATAATTGTCATAATTTATTTATAGTCTTTATTTATGCGAGATAATTTCAAATGTGCGAGAAAATAACATTTAAAATTTCCAGTATCAATTTATACAAGATCAATTTGCCATAAATCATCAATTCCATACAAAATAACTTTCCTTCTTGGAAATTTTTTTCACACTGATTTATATAATTCATTAATTATTCCTTCTCTCATATTGAGCAATGGTTTTTCTATTAAGAATGTTAATTTTTTTAGAATTGCAAAACGAGCATTTACTTTTCCGAACTAATCACCCATTTTTTGTATTCTCATTGTATATATTATTATTTTTAGTGACATTCTTGCACTTCAAACACCAAGTACTAGGCAGCTGAAGCTGCCGAGATGTAGTCATCTCCATTTAATAGTAAAAAAATATACATAGTTATAATTTTTATATTTCACAAATATTCCTAGTCAAGCCATGATCATATTTAGATCTTTTATTATTATTTATTCTAAAAATCAATTTATCACCACTTGCGACAGCAAAAGGCTTATGGTGTTCTATTTTTTAGCTGATATAATAAGAGTCTAATAATAATCTGGAAATTTGAAATGAAGAGCATGTATTCTATAAATGGTACAATTCATCAAAAAAGTAAAGAAACCTACATCACCGGGTAGGCGAAATTTTTTTTTTATCCCACTTTGCAGGTACACAAAATATCTGAGATTTTTCTTCAATTTTCGAGTCAACAAGTGTATGGCAATATTTAAAAATTAATTTGTTTAAATATTGCAATTTAACATCGAATTCTTTATCAGATACTTCTTTGCTTTTTTCAACTTTTGTGTTTACAAGTGTATCACAATAATTCAAAACTGACTGGTTTAATTTTGTAATTTAACATCTATTTCTATATTATTGTATCTCGATTATACTTCCTTTTTTAGTGCCTGCTTTACATTATTTATTCGTTTTATATAATCAGCAACAGTATTACTGAATTGTAAACATATATCTTCTTTGAAGCATAAACAGCTATTTGTTTATCGAAATATCTTTTATTGGTCGCATCTCTTTATCTGCAGGTTCGCCTATATTCAGAATTCTTTGCCCCAGCAAAGAAACATACGATTTTATAAAATCAAAACAAGTGCTCAATTCGCACTGTAAAGAAGAAAAACTCGAATTGCATTTTGAATTTACATATATATTTTTTTTAATTTTCAGCAATATTACCAAAGTTTTTAATTTAAAGGTTCGATTCATGGTTTCCCAAATATATATGCAATTTAATAACATTGAAATTATATCGCGAAACTTGGTTTCTCGAAAAAAGATATAATGCTACTAAACATAAATGTCCACAAATAACAGAAATCACATTCTGAACTCGATCATCATTGTAATAAACATTATTGTTATAGAAATATTTAATGAAATTATTACTAATATTACCTACAAATGAATTAAAATAATAAACATTATTATTTTATTTAAAATAGTATACTCAATGAGTGCCAGGATTTGTTGAAATGTCAACATTAACCACGGCACACCAATTTCTGAGAATATTTTTTGGTATTTCATCAATCATATAAACATTTCTGAAATTTTATATATTTAATTTTTGCACACTTTTTAAATGTCGATATTGGATAATGGAGTTAAAATTTCTTTTTAGTCTTCCTCTTTTTTTTTCCAATTACACCACTTTCAGCATTATCTTCCATAGCTAAATTATGTATTTTTTGTTCTTCTAATTCATTTTAATTTTTGCTAGTTCAACATAATTGCATATTGAAGTATCTACTCCTGCTAAAGCACCAATACCAGTTAAAGCAGCCACTACGAGGGGAATAATTCCTCCATGATGTAACCACTTCCAGATTTTTCTTTTAATATTTTTTGGGAGTTTTGGCAATGACAAAGTTAGCAAGAAACCTTGGCCTTCTTTTAATTTTTTATTTTCTTGCTCAAGTTGATCTTTTGTTAAATATATATATATATATATATATATATATATATATATATATATATATATATATATATATATATATATATATATATATATTATATATATATATATATATATATACACACAATAAAACATAATTTCCCAACCTAATACTCTTTTTGTAGATATTGTTGAAGCAACAGCTGCAGAAGCAAATTTTTTTCTCCATTTCGAGTATCTGTATTTAACATGATTTCTTTTGCTTCTTTTGTAAAATTTTATCAGCTTAGTTCCTAGATTCTAAATCTTTCTCTGTATGCATATCTTGATATTTGCAAGCTTAGTCTAATTTATTTATTCCTGCATCTCCTCTTTATAATCTGTTGGTTTCTAAAGTGTGGGTTTCCAAACTAATAGAAAAAATCGCGATGAGCAATATGCGCATGCTTAAATGTTTGATCATTGTAATGAGAGAAATGTTTTTGTTAAAAATGGAAGAAATGATATTTTTCCAAGGAAAATTGGAATCTAGATATCGAAAATGATCTTTCTCTTAAAATGTTTCTAATTTTAATGATTTTATAAATTCTAGATCTAAATTAGATACTATATACAGAAATAATGAATATTATTAAAAGCCAACTACAAACTATCATGGCGATATCAATTATTATTGATTTTAGGGACGAAGACCTTTATATGTTATTGACTACCTATTAAAAAACCAGCAGTAGTTAAACATAAAACAAATATAAATTTAGTGTAGATTTAAAAAAAACTGTTGAGTCTGATACAATTTGTAATGTTGTTTTAATTATCCAATAAGTTTAACTTATGATTATTTGGAAGAAAATATCACAGAAGATATATAAATTTTTAATTTTATTAAATGGATAATGTTAACAATTTCAGCGAAATAAGAAATTGTTTCGATATTTTAATACAATTTTTTAGACTTATAGATGAGTGGTTGTATTAAAATTTTTTTACGAATTTCTGATTAAATAAAAATAATTTTTCAAATTAAGATTTTCTCATGTTATCACACTTTTATAAAAGATATATAACATTTTAAAAATTATAAATTGATCAAATTGTAGATCTTTTAGAACTTTGGGATATTGGATATGAAATTATAAAAACATAAACTTTTCTTGATATAGAATTGGACACTCTTAATTTCAAAATTGTTTTAAAAAGCAATAAAATTGATTTAATATCAAATAAATTTTCTGATTTTAAAGAAGATGTTTATGATTTGAATTGTTGTGATGGTTGGGATTTTGGATACAGTAATGGCTAAGCTTCAGATTTTTCTTTATTTTTAGACTTTAAAAAAATTTATTGGTGTTTTACTTTTGTTGAATAAAATTTATAAATTCTATCAATTATCTTTGTTAATATTTTCATTTGATTTCTGCTTATTTTGTTTTATTTTGTCTTAAATTTTCTTGCTTGCTTGCGAAATTACTATTTCTAGAAACTTGAAAATTTGCTTGAAAAGTAATAAATCTGCTTGATTTGGGGCGACAGAGCTTGTGTTTTTTTTTTTTTTTTTTTTTAAGTTACACAAATCCTGCTCGGCCTATTTTGAAAAAGTGGCAAATTTACTTGATTTTTGTTTGATATTGCCGTAAATTTGCTTGTTTTTTAGAATGTTTAAGTTCTTAAATTTCAAAACATTAATTTGGTGCAAAAACCTTGATTTTGGTTTCAAATTGCTTGATTTTTCGATGAAAATGTGGGGTCTGCTAAAATCTGCCTTTTACATCTACTGCGCCTGATTCATAGTTGCGCAGGACGTATGGCCTTTCCGACATATTTCTTCATTTCTCCTCATTTACATTAAAAAAAACCACAAGGGCGCAAATTATTAAGTTAAGCAGAAGCATAATGCTGGGGAATGTCTGGAAAAACGTACGCAAGGCAAAGGTTAACTTGTATACTAAAAGTGAGCTATGGTAATCTACATCAGCGCAAAAAGTTTGAAGTGCATATGTGACAGCGACCTTGCCAGCTTTCCTCGACAGACTGCCCAGAGGCAGAGGTCGCGTGGACCTACCATGGCTGCCTATGGGGTTCACACAAGCGGAAGTGCAATGAACGCTGAGTAAAAGTTTTATCTTTTAAAATAAATATCATATAAATAATTCAGATAATAACTCACATTTTATATTTAAATAGTGAATTTTCTGAATTCATTAAATGTCTTTTATGACGGTGTTCATGCTGGAATAATAATGTTCTTAGTCTTCACGTAGCACACATTTTGAATTCATAACCAAACATTGTGCAATATTATTAAATATACATTTTAAACACTTAAACACTTGAGAACCTTAAACTAAAACAAGAGACATAATTAAAACTTCAAATAAATATTCCATTACAGGAAAGTTCAAGTTATAGCCTCCTTGTGCACACGCATGCCCACATGTCATGTGAGTAGTAAGCACCGTCATGGTCTTAACGCAGCTGGCTTCTAGCTGGCGTCAAACGACCCCTCCCTCGTAGGCCAAGATGGTGAGAGCAACTCACCTCTGCCCAGCAGTGAACCGGGACCACTGGTTGAGAACATAAGAAGCATGGCCTCGGGAGTCTACTTATTCTGCGACATTTGCAGGGGGTGGGGGTGTAAGCTGGAACCATGTTGTGGGGAAGTAGTGGTGACTTGCCTCGCCACTTGCGAGTGCTGTGCTGTTGGTTGTTGACATGTGGTGTCACACTCAATTCCCTATACTAACTTCCCCGAACCCTTTGGAACTTTCTTGTCCTATTAGGCTATCTCGTGCGAGGGCCGAAAAACCTCGGAAAGGTGTTACACTGACACTTGTGGTATGCTGATTTACATTTTCACTTTTGTTACAACCATTGGTATTGGTGCCTTGGGGAAACTCCTTAAAACCTACGTCACTGGCACTGGTTGTGTTGCAATTTATGTGTACACTGTTGTTACCAGTTTCTTCATTCACACGTGTGAAACCTATGAACCTACTTTGATTTGTTATACTACTATTGGCCTCAACAGGTAAGCCCTGAAACTGTGTTTCACTACTAATTGCTTCTCTTACTGGTGTGCGTACACTTACGTCGCTTTCTTACTCCCTGTTTGGTGTGGAGTGCTCAGAAGGTGCAAAGCCCCTATAGACATAGTGTTCCAAGTGTTATTGTTTACATTTCCCTGGTGCGTGGTCACGAGACTGATGTTGTTTTGATACATGCTACCCGTGTCATTCCTCGTACCACCTGGTATCCAACATCGCGCTAGCTAAGGTACTGGGTTTCCGGCTTCTCTTTGCCCCTCTTCTCTACAGGTGTGTAGGCTATATGTAGGTCGTCGCAGTAATGTTTCGTGACTCGTCGCGGACCCAGCTTCACGAGAAACTTGGGATTTCCCATCTTGGCCATTACTCTTACCGGCCCAATCCACTTGGGTGCGAATCCTGCACAACAGTTCTTCTCTCCCGCCGATATTATGTTTTCCCCTACATAAACATACATACTGGGCACTAACTCTGTTGGCGGCCTTCTCCTTTCTGTTACCCAAACATTGCAACAATTTTCTTGGTTCGCCCTTGCCTCTTCATGGATTTACATTTGGTGTGTGACAATCTCTTCAGGTGGTATTGGCGGGTTTCCGCAGGGTTCTCTGGGCGCACACAGTTCGCGATCCTGTACCATTTCAGCGGGTGTTTTCCTGGTTGCCGCATTCACTATGTTTCGTTAACAAAACATAACCTCTGGCATCAACTCCGCCCTTCTGGTGTGATCGTCTCCTAACCTGATGTATAACTGAATTTTTATGTCTTGGTTACGAAGTTTGGTCGCATTTTCCCTGGGGTGGTAGGCCAGGGTGGTACAGTGTTCAACTCCCTATCTGGTACAATAGTCTCTCCACTTTCTCCCTATGAACTGCGTACCATTGTCGGTCAGTCGGTACTCTGGATGCCCCCATCTTGGAAAAAAATTCAGTTTGCATTACCTGTACAACTGTGTGTGCACAAACATTACTGACTGGGAACGCCTCGGTCCATCTGGTAAACAAGTTCGTGGTAACAATGACAAACATTTTACCACTTTTGGTGTGCGGGTACATGCCCATGATGTCAAGTTCTACAGTTTACAATAGTTCGGTTGGCAGCCTCGGGTGTTATGGAGCATCGCCATCTGTTCTCCGTGGCTTCCAGGTGTTGCACATGACACAACTCTGCACATGTTTATGTACGTCCCCTTGAACTGCTGGCCAATGAAAAAACATTTGCACATTCCAATGTGTCTGCTTGGAACCTGGTTGCCCATGTTCTAAACTATCATGTGCCTACCTGAGTACAAGTTCAAGTGTTTCCTTGGGCACGTATGTTCGCCACCTCGTGCAATCACTGGGGGGTTTGGTTTGAATTTCCCGGTTCACTACTCTCTAATGTTCCGAGTACCTTGTGGCACAGTGTTGTCGGCAAAGGAAAGCATCTGGGGAACTTTCCTGTGCTGTGTGTACCTCCCTTAACATGTCACGGACGTTTAACGAAACAAGTTCACCGGGTGGTGGTACAACAATGTTCTGCAAAACAAAAGCTGGTGTGTCTGCTATCTGTGTGGCACGGCAAGGTGTTAGCGCCTCTTCCCACTCAGCATTATCTGTTACCGTTAGATTCGGACAGGGGTTTCTGGACAATGCATTGGCGAGTTCGTTGGTTTTCCCCGCCCCATGTTCTACCTTGAAGTTGAACTCCTGGAGCAGTAAGGCCCAGCAGGCAAGTTCACTCATCCCATTATGCATGCCTTCCAACCAGACTAGACAGCGGTTTTCTGTTTTCAATATAACTATCTCCCTAACAGATACGGCCGGTACTTTCTCAGCGCATGTACAATTGCTATGTACTCCTTCTTGTTCACAAGATATTTTGTTCCACCTTGCCAAACTTTGCACTGTGGTAGTTAATGATGAGTTTCTCTCCGTGTTCTCCCACCTGGTACAGCACCGCTCCAATGCCCTCTTGGTTCGCATATGTTTGAATGACAACAGGTAACTCCGGACTAAACCTGGCTAACGGCTTAAAATTTTAGAAAGCGAGTTTAATTTCTTTAAATAGTTGGTCGTCTTGAGGTGTTCACAAAAATTTATGTTTTTCACATAGCAATTTAGTTAAGGGTGCAGTTATCACAGAAAAATTTGGAACAAATTCCCTTAACCAATTTATGAAGCCAAAATTTTTCGAACTTATTTATGTGACCTGGGATTGGGTTTGTTTGGTATTTCTTGTAAATTTTGTTGTTCCAGTTCATGTCCATTCCCTGTTATATAGTGTCCCAAAAACTCCATTTTACTCATCCCCAACTTACACTTGCCAACCTTACATGTGAGTTTGTTACATTCGAGCTTCTCGAACACAAGGCTCAGGTGGTATAGGTACTCTTCCCAACTGTTCGACCATACAAGTACATCACCAAGATAAGTCATTGCAAAGTCTCCTATGTAATCATCTAACACATTTGCTTTGAGGTTTTGAAAAGTTGCAGGGGCACATTTTAGGCCAAATGGCATGGCAACAAACTAAAATCTACGCCCATCTGGCTTGGTAAAGGCAATCTTTTTACAGTATTGTGGGCAGATAGGTACTTGCCAATACCCTGATTTAAGGTCAAGTGACGTGAACACAGAAACTGGCCCTAGTGTTGATAGAGTGTCTTTGATGTTAATGACTGGAGGTGGCATATTTACAGTTATTTTGTTGAGAGGGCGAAAGTCTACACAAAACCTCCATCCACTGTCCTTTTAAGGGGCTAGAGTAATGCCTGAATTGAGACTCTGCATAGGTTCAATCACATTATCATTGAGCATCTCACATACCTGCTGATTGATGATGCACCGGAAGAAAATACCTAGGTCTCGTGGCTTGGAGTACACCAGGTCCTCGTGCGTTGTGATGATGATGTGCTTGGTGACGTCGGTGCACTGCAGCTTCCCATCAGTGTGGAACACATTGGCATACTGGTCCAGCAGGTGTTGCAGATGTTGCTGATGTTGTTTCAGTACCTCGTGCTCGAACTCGCTGAGCGGCATGGAAGCTGTTGTCGCCAGCAGCATTGCTCCTACTACATACAGTGTCCACCTTCCACGTATCCCCACATGTAGACGGTCGAGATGTAGTTCAATTACTGCCTGGTTGTTGATCAACCATGGTAACTCCAAAATCAGCTCCTCACACAGGTCCGGCACAATGCAGACATCACACTTCGTACGGATTTCTCGTACCCCCAATGTCACATTCATCGCGTTTCTTGCCTCACCCTGTTGATTAGTGGTGGCGAATTGTAGACGATGTGGTGGCACTCTAGTTGTTATTTCCTGTACTAACCTCTCACCTAAAAAAAATCTGGCTTGCTGCAGTGTCTACCACTGCGACCACAGTCTTTACCTCAAGTTCAATGTTGACCCTTAACACACATACAGTACTTTCACTGACCTGGAACACTTTGGCACCTTCTTTAGGCGGATTCCTACGACCTGGCAGTGAGATTGGTGCAGGTGCTGTTTCGCCAACCTCCCGACTCAGTTTCCCGACCGATTACCCTGATAATAGTTCTCCAGGTTGTTGTGGTGGAAGTTCTACTGTCCGTGATTGGTTCTCACAGGCGTAAACAGCGGTGGTGGTCTCGTAACATCTGGCATCATGGTGGATGTTGACGTGTGTTGATTCTGAGTCGGGGATTGGTATGCCTGTCCCACTCGCACATCCTGTTTATAGAGGCACGCCTCCCATGTAAATTGCTCTACGCTCATCCTTGTTGCTCATCGCAGATACAGCCTAATGTCTGGTGTTGACAGAGAGACAATTATTTCTAGTGCTCCACGGGTAGGTTGATCTGGGTTTAGGCATTTGTACAGGCCTAGTTTATGCCGGATGAACACTTCAATCCCTTCATGTTTGCAATGCTGCTCGTGATATAACAGCACTTGGGCCTGAATGGTGTCTCCACCTTAAGCGAACTTGCCCAGTAACCTGTCACAAAACTCTTCCCATGTCACATGATAGTCCTTTCACTAAGTTCAATGACATGGCAGCTGTTCCCCTTAATCTGTTCACTTTGAACTCCGTCCAATCCTCAGGGTGTAGGCGATGTTGGTGCAGCTTCTCTTCACATACTGCAAGGAAAGTGCCTGGGTCCTCTCCATCAAGTCCGCAAAAGAATGTTACGATCTGGACCCATTTGTCCTTGTGGTGTATACGTTACCACTACTGGTGGCGGCGTGGGCTTCACCTTCAGTGTTGTTGGTGGCACAATCTCTGCAAAGTTCGTCTTATGGCACTCATCACAGTTTATGACACCATCGCAGAAGGTGGTATTTTCTTCTGGCTCTATGTATCGCAAATGTGAGTCCCATTTGCATAGCTGGCACTGCACCCACTTGGTTCTCACCCCGTCAAATCCAGTGCGCATGCACTGGCGTGTTTCTGACGGCGTTGACCAAATTGTTCGATCAGAATGTCCAAGTAATTCGCGTTAGCGATCCTGGGTCTTGCTGTAGCCGACACGGAAGTCTTGAGGCCTTCTTGTAGATGATCAGATGCGGTGTCCGCCATTTTGACGCTGTTGATGGGACACAGATGGAGACTCTGGCCACACTTGGGAACGCCAATTCACGCCATCAAGTGAGACACGAGACGAACGGCGACACAATAAACCTATGGTAGATGGGCACCAGCGGTGTTTCCCAGTCACCACGCTGTTGAGACTCAGGGTTCTCAGGGATGCTGTGGGTTCTGTGTATCTGTCTCACTCCAGCATACTTACAAAACACTTTGCATTAATAAACATTTTATCATTAGAAAAGGTGAGAGGTTGCTGTCACTACAAAGAAATACTTTAAGCACTGTGTGACTTGCTTTTATTTTGCCACTCATACAAAATCGTGCCAATATTAACTGTATGAATGAACTCGGATGTGTCTAGCTAACTCCGTTCGGGTGCTCCCCAGCCCACAATTAATATAGCGCACTCCTAGATGGATGACTTCTCTATGGTGTTAGAAAACACAATCTTCATAGGGAAAGGGGTCGACAGCCGCTAGGGTGGACTGCCGATTTTTCCTGAAGACAGAGCACAGAGAATTATGAAATGAACAACGAACATGTGTGATTATTTGGCGTCGTTAACGCGGACTCGTCGCGGCACACCTCCCAGCATGTGGTTAGTGTGGTGACGACCTATACACATAGCTGGCTAGGATAGAAATAAGATTATCTACAAATTACATAGATTGCACAAATAAATATGAAAAAAAGATGGGAAACGACATGGATGGTCACAATAAACACGTACATGCCTGAAATCAAGCTTATATGGCACGGATGCCGCTGGATAAGATTTGTAGCGGATCGTGTGGTGCAGGAAAAATTGCAGTATCGCTCCATAAAACTGCAAATTATGGTCAGAAAAACTGTTATTAACAATGGGGAAATAATTTCCCTGCGGATTGAGACATTTCTATAGGCTTGTAGCATGCCTGATGGCAGGAAAACCAAACTTGAATGAGACTGCTTGGTCATACATACAAAGCATCAATTAGATAAAAAATACACAGCACCCTGAAATTAATTATGGCGCACTTTATTTTACACAAATAAACCCTCAAAGTGCATGGATGGCACAGATATTGACTTGGTGGCTGTTAACCATGTGGTCGCAAGTGATTTGGCCGTAAAACAATGAAACATGAAAAATACCATTAAACAAATACAGAGAAATAAAGTGCTTAATATTACATGCAGCAATTAAACAGAAATTACACTGAATCACGTTTAACGTAGACGAATGGCGCCTGATTCAAAGTTGTGCAGGCAGTGTGGCCTCTTTGACACCTTTCCTCCTTTCTACTCGATTACATTTAAAAAGCCACAAGGGTGCAAATTATTAAGTTATTATTCCCCAGCATTATGCTTCCGCATAATGCTGGGGAATATCTGGCAAAATGTACGCAAGACAAAGGTTAACCTGTATACTAAACGGGAGCTATGGTAATCCACATAAGTGCAAAATGTTTGAAGTGCATAAGTAACAGCGTCTTACCTCGCCAACTCTCCTCGACGGACTACCGAGAGGCAGGGGTTGCAAGGACCAGCTGATCACATAAAAATTATCCGAGATGTGCGGCTGCCATATTGCAAACTGAATATACTCCCGTCTTCATCCCACCCCCTCCCTTAAATGGCCACAACCCTCTTGGTTTACATCCCAACTGTCTATTGACTTATCTATGCTTAGGACTAAGGGATAATGCTGATTTACAGACTGTAAAAAAAACAATTGTAGGGTTGCAGTCCTTCACTATCTAAAAAAAAAAAAAACATGTAATGATATAGTTAAATTCATTTTTTGATCAGTAAGCAGGTTGCACAGTTTCAATTGTTATACATCATTTTAAACAGAATGAAATGTAGTTTTTTTCAAATTAAAATAAAAAAAACTAATTTTTGTAACATAAAAGTTAGTACCTACTCGCTCCCCTTAATGTGGTCGTAAATTGCAGCTAGTGTTAAAAAATTCCACAGCTCGTAAAACATTTTCACAGCCATCAGATTGCTGTCTTACCAATGAGTGTATGAACAGACTTTATACAACCGTCAAATGTTGTCCAGTGAACACCAGTGTAGAGATTGACAGTTATGGCAGAGTACACAACTGCCTAATTTTATCATCCAGTATTGTGTAACCAGTGACCTTCAGAAAGACTTTGAACCCACATAAACATTACTCTTTTGCCTTAATCCATAATAACCCAGGCACCCAAGGACGTTATTATTGTGCCTACCGAAAGTGCTGTGATGTAAAAACGAGAGGAAAAGGACTTCCCATACCAAAGTTCCAGTGTTTAACCGGTGCTAGAGACTTTCCACACTGAGAAGCAGACGGCAACCCAGAGTAAAAAGAAACCGTGTAAGAGACTTCCCATACTGAGAAGCAGATGATAACAGGCTAAAGCCTGAAGTCATCTAACACAGCCAGCTATACCTAAGATAAAAGATTCTCTAAACAAGCAAAAATAATTCTGTTGAATTGCTGTAAATAACGTTTTCAAGACATATTGTCGCAAATACTCAGTGTCCATTTTGGGTATTTGAGGGTCCATTGCAATTCTATTCTTCTACTTGTGGTAGTTTGTAACCGAATGTCTTTTTGCTAGTAAACTTTTTTCAAGTGTTCTCGTGCTGCTTTAGATTTTAGCTAGCTTCTAGTCGGCCAGGATGACGGAAGGTCCTGATCTGGCAAACCCTTCAATATGTTACATGTAACTGTTATTGCTGTGTGACACATAGGACAGCCTGGCAGAGCCATTTTATTCTCTGTCTTCTGCAGCCACAGCTTGTAATTAGTTACCTAACACGCCTTTCACGAGTAAGGCACTGAACGCACACAAAGTGTCAACTTTTCAAGCCACTTGTTATGTGATCTTTCTTATCAATAGGAATATCTGTAATATAATATTTTGTCACCCCATACCCAAGCCTTAAACTGATTTTTGAATGGCACACAAAAAAACGAAGGGCTGCGAGCATCTCACCCAACCCTGGTAACACACGTTTATCGTCTCTTTTATCCCTCTTCGCTTTGAGATGCCCCAGGGGAAGGGGTATAAGAGGAGCTGCCACCAGTGGTCATTAAACCAGCTGTCTCCCTGCTGACTAGTGTGTGAGAGAAAGACAGCACTAGTCACCCGCCAGCGAGAGATGATTTACCGGCATGTGCTGCTGCTTGGTCAGAACTCTGGCATACAGAGCAGTGAGCACTACAGAGGTGCAACTATCATATTCGAAGGGACGACAGTTCTACATCATCTCTGAGAGGATGGCCCATCTTCAAGGAATGGTAGTTCTTCATAATCACCGAGAGGATGGTCTCCTACTGAATCGCCCAGATTAATCTCAGTCGCCTCCCTCGAGAAGATTCCAACAATTGATTGTCAGTAATAGACACTTTGATACAACCTCCAGCAAGTACAAGGGCGCACTGAGAGATGATGCCGCCTGCCAACTATGGCCACCCTTAGCTCCGCTCAAGATGCATGTGCATAGCACTCACCACCACCAGGGCGGACAAGCCCTCAGCCGAGTAGAATATATTGCTTTGCAGTGGATGAAATCGCCATCTGTTCGCCGACTCTTCCGAGAGCCACAACCAGCCTTGGGCAGTCTTCTACACTGCACTCGTTTGCCAGAGCTTTCAGACCAACACTGCCCACACCGCCTAGAGATCTTCAGCTCACAACCACATAGTACAGAAATTCAGAATCCCTCCACTTGCCAAGCCTTCCAGAAGTCATCTGCCACACTTAGTGTAGACAGGGAAAGTTTTAATTGGCTACCTAGTCGAAACTGCCCCCCCCCCACCTAGTTTAGAAACAGGCCCCCTTCACCTGGACAGCACAGTTCCCTACTTCTGGTCAACACTGGGTAGACAGGAGATAGTACAGGCCACCATGTCTTATTCCTCTTAGAATAAACATGTTCTAATCCTACCTGGTCTCTCAGTTTCCCTTGAGTAATTCCAGACTTCCACAGTAAACACCACATACTATAGTGCATAGCAGGAGACCAGGTTTGAATATTCCAGTTTACCGCCTAGTTTAAGACTACGACCTCCCCCTCAGGGACTCGTATTACAAGGAAACACACACCATTCGATGGCCATCTGTTCGGTACACCACGTATATTGAACGGTAGAATCTCAACCACTAGTCATACCCCATACCCCTACTGAGAGGATAAGTCGATAGACCACCTTGCACCCGTCCACGGCACCATTTGTGTTCCAGAGGGAGTGCTTTGGTTGGTTCTGAGTCAGACCTTTCCACTCAAGAGACTCACCCGTCTAAGCTATTGGGATGCCTCCGAAGAAACCACCTCTTCAACCAATGCACCATGTGTGTTGCCATTTGATGAATAAGGTTATACTAGGTGTCATTCTAGTGTTCCTAGAAGGCAGAACACTATTAGGTAGGGCACGCACGTTTTCTGCTCCTATCTCACGAGGTACGGTTCTAGCACCTAATGCCCTTTACCAAGAGAGGTGGGAAGGACATTAAAGAGAGGAACGGGGAATGAGCTCAAGCCGCCGGCATGTCAGTGTGGCTTAACCCCCAGCTCCCACCCCTTCTTTGTTTCAGCCTCCCCTGAAGGTTCCTGGGATGTCGCATCCTGTGGTAGCAGCCTTCAGACAAGGGGAGAAGGTAGCCATTGGGTTAGTGTACCCTTGGTTCTCCATACTCTACTACCCCAGCCCACCAAGGTCAAACACCAGCAGTCCTTGAAGCAGCAGCAGTAATGCCACAAACAAGCTCATAGCCACAGTCAGTAGGCCAATCGCCGAAGTACATAAGCAATCGGCCCCTTAAACCAGTAGCCCAGCCCATTGCCAAACCACCTATGGTGGACCTACACACAACAAAGTACTAGAGCTAGCCAAAAGTCCGTCCATTTATTGAAAATCTCTTCACAAGTACAATGAACATTTAAAATACTGGAACAATGATAGGTAATCATTCTTTCAAGCCCTCCAACATATTTATTTTCAGTAACAATTACAATAGCAATACAGACTAGCTATATTCTTTCAAATGAGCAGTTATTCTGAACACAATGAACCTTCATAGACAATACTTTATTAATACTCTCAATACAACAAATTTAACAATTATTCAATGGATGTATGCCATTCAAAATATATTATTATATGGCTTTCTCTTTCTTACCACATTGACTTAGGGCAGTTTTCAAAATTATGAGTGACACTGTCAGACTTGCCAAATTTTAAAGTTTTCAATCAGTAAAATGGATAAAAACTAATAAAACTCACATAAACTGGCTGCAGAAATTTCACATACACTAAGTTTCTTAACATTCATATGTAATTTTAAGTAATAAAACTTCCATAATTTCGCAACGAAAATTAAATATAATCTAATATTTGTTCAGTGTTTCAGACAAGAAACTATGATTTCCCTTAGAGAAGACATATATCATTGAAATGTGTTTGCTTAGTTTTACATGTAAAGCCAAAATATACTTATTCCTTGTCTTGGCTGAAATATACATTACTTTAAGATAACTTTCATGCCAAATCTATTTTCACAGGTAAGCTTATTAATACAATAAGCTTACCATAATAGTATTGAAATTCACTTTGTAATATACAAAATCCCTATTCTGCAATGATTTAAATTTAAAAATGACATCTAAAACTTGTATATAAAAAATGTGCAAATACTCAAATGTCAATTTTCAAACTAAGAAAGCCTAAAGCCTACAAATTTTATTTAGAAAAACAAGCAGTCCTTTTGTTTTCTGGATTAAGTTAGAAAAAAGGAAATGTGGTAATTGTTTATCACCGGATGAAAAACAACAATAGCAATTCTACTGCTACCTGAAGAAACATAAATTTATTATTCTGTTTATTGATTTGTGTTAGTCATTTTCACACATTGTACACACACAGAACAGGTAAAATAAATATGAAGTAACGGTTGTGAACACATATGGCACGTAAAAAATCAAAATATGTACTTGCAATCAGAATACAGAACATAAGTTCACTAAATTTTGACAGCTTTAGAAATGTAGCACAAATGTAGCACGATTCTTGTTAAACAGCTGTTCTGTCTATGAAGAAAACAATGAATGTAGGTGAATGCTGTGAATGAATTGCTGTGATCAATGTAGGTTACCTTTCCAACCTACCTTGTTTTTGTTATGGCAAAGTCATACTGCTGGCGCTCCATTTTATTTTATTGACAGCGGATTGGATGGGGTTAGGAGAGACATTAGTTTAACCTCTTTCACGAGACTACATTGTTATGCACTTTTTACGAGACTATCATTTTTAATTACACATTGTTTTAGTGGAAGAGTCGAAAATTTGCTCGTTATTTTGTAGGTATCAAGACGTTGTCGACAATCACTTGTTTAGCACTCACAGCAATGCATTATTACATTAACAGTGAAAAATATTTTTATCTTAATTTAATGCTTAAAACAGACATAATATTTCTGCAATTATCACTGGAATGCTATGAATACGTTAATAAATATGAAAATAATAAATGATGTAATAACGACTTTAAAAAAAATTTAGTTGAGGAATATATAAACAAAGCACAACACTCACTTGCTTTGTAAAACATGCCTAGTGTATTTTATGAACAGTTATTAGTATAAAAATATTTTTATTTACACATTCGCATGTTTTTAAAGTAAAAACAAACATGGAGCTGATTTTGCCATTTTGCATTTTTGCTAACAACCGCTAGATACAAAATACGAAATACCAAAGACATCACCATTTTTTGTATACGAAATCGGATCACGTGATCATTTTATCAATAAAATCTGTCAATTCGGATACGGCCTCAATTTATTATATAACCTGTCAAATTAATTCGAATATTAAACACAATTGAGACATAAATATTTTTGGTGAAGTTAGTTTACAATATAATAATCGTGTTATTTTTACACTGCAAAACAAAGTTGAATTAACGGTTGTCGGGGCCACTTACATTTCAAACACGTAAATAACAATATATACTGACTTTCTGTTTATAATTCCTATTTTCAGCTCCTGAATACACGTTGTTCTGTTACAATTCTAACTACACATTTCTCTTCCATCGATACAAATTAATTAACTGAATCATTAAATAAATATGACATTTCACTGGCTTTCTGAAACTAGCTGTGCCGACGAAGCCATTCACGTGTCGATCAACATTTGAGGTCTCAAAGAAATATATCGATAAGCACGTCGCGATACTATCGATATGTAAGTCGCGATTCTCAATACTTTCGATATGTCCCAATATCGAGGTATCTATGAATCGAATGTCACGTCAAGTAAATATCCACTAAAAAATTTATTCCATTATCAGAATTTGGAAAAAAAATTCAAGGCGTTTTCGTAAAATCGTAAAAAGGGCAGATTTGATTACCGTACTTTTACCGAAAAAGTCTTAAAATATTGCAAGTCTGCATTGTACCTTCCTTCACTATAACCAGATAAAGGATTATATAGGTTTAACTATTCCAAAACTTCACACAAATATAAAAATTGTTTAAAATACTAGCCACCTCTAAATGACGCGCTCCTCGGAGCCGCGTGAGGTGGCAGCCACAATATAATAATCGTGCACCAATTTTTGTCCGTACAAAGACTGTTAATACTATCGGCTAAAACTCTTCTTTACCTTTAAAACGAGAACACTTATTACGTTGTACAACTCAAATTTAACTATGACTTCCATTCTCTACACACCTCTTAAAATCATTTTCGCTAAGGCACAACCCCATTACGCTCTCACCGAAATTTCACACAAAATTCTGGACATTCACAAACGGACAAAAGTTTAAAACTAACTAAAGGTATAACCCTTATTTATTTGTAAATATGGGCTTAGCAGTGCAACTGAGAAAACTATTAATGGGACGAAGTTGACTGCGCCCAAGACAATCGTTACATCACTCGTCTACTTACACCGGTGTTGCGAAACTGGGAGCCCTTTTGCTTTTCCTTAAAATCCCCACACTGACAATGCTGAACAGGGAGGCCAATTATCTAACAAAAGATCCATGGCCAATACAGTTAAAAAATCATTAACGGATTCCACTTCGGTGACCACTCCAATAACCAGGATTAAGACATTCACAGCCAAGAAGATTAGTAACCCATCTTTGAGTCACCGAAACATGGCGACTGACAATGCTGAAGGTATTGTCCACAGTCCTCAACCAGAACCAAGTTATCTCAACTAAGGGTGAAGGAAGAATAGCCAATGAAAATTCAGATCAATCACAGGTAAACCCAGGCGGTGGTTTGGTCAGTGTGCATGTGCAAGGGAGGGGAAAGACAAGAGGTAGCAAGGCAGGAGCGGGGAAGAGGAAACCGATATTGTACCTATGGAGCAATAGCACTACAACAAAACTCAAACACTGCCGACAGCGCACTCTGTGCAAACCAATTGGTGTCGTACCCAGCCGCCAACCGACATGGCCCACATTATATATACAATGGGTTCCTGTACACAAGTAAAGTCAAACCAAACCACCCATACTAAGTGCTCGTGGCCAGCACTAACTAATTCAATGCTTCTGATCCTGAGTATAATTTTCCTGACCCAGATAGCATTACATGTAATATGATATATTTATTCCGCATCACTACATCTGTACTAGACCAGTCTCCAGGCGAGCTGCCATGACATTGACTATTGTCAACAACACATGAGTCCAAAAACACAACACACTACTCTAGTCGATCATACTACACTCCCCTTTCCATTTCAGAATTTACTACTTATAAATTTAGCCTATTTGGTACTTTAACTACTCTATTTGAACATCAGCGCTGTGGAGTACTCACTGGTGTTGCCACAGGAAATCCTCCGAACTCTTCATCCTCTTCATCACTCTCACTTCTCTTCCAGTCTGCCATGCTGCTCCCTGAACTCCCTGCTTCCTCCTCATTCTGCTGGCCATCCCACTGCAGCCTGGTGGCTCTCTCTTCATACTTTTTTCTTGGAGGCTGGATTCCCCGACTCCCTCTGAAGATCCCAGTTTTCCTCTTGTGTCGTGCTGCCTTCTCCCCTCTCCTGTGCCTGTTCACCAGTTCTGGCCCACGGCTTCAAATGATCCGCATGCACTAACTTGACCCTGTCACCCAACTGTACTTGATATGTTACAGCACTCACCCTTCTTCTAATTACCCCTTGAACCCACCTGGCATCTTCCCCCTTCACTGTTTTTACCAGAACTGTAGCACTTTCTTGAAACACTCTAAGTGAGCTTCGCTTTCTGTCCAATCGGCGCTTCATGTGCTCTTTCTTTTCTGCCATCTCTCTTGAAAACGTTAGTTTTAGCAGTGTCAAGCAGTTTCGAGGGTGCTTCTGTAGAAACACTTCTCCTGGGGTGTTCTTGGTTATGGAATGTGGAGTGTTCCGGTATGCAAATAAAAACACATCCAGTCTATGCTATAATGTGTGTTGCCACTGCATTTTCTGGTCTTCTTGCAGCTGCTGTTTGAGTGCTAATTTGACGGTCTGTACCTGCCGTTCTGCCACACCATTCGATTGTGGGTGATATGGGGGAGACTTGACATGTTTCACACCATTGGAAAACAAAAAACCACCAAACTCCTCCGACTGTAAAGGTGGTCCATTGTTCGTTACCACTTCCTCTGGTAACCCAAATGCTGCAAACAGTGTTGATAACTTTTCCACCGTATGACTCGCTGTAGTTGCAGACATTGAAATTACTTCCAGCTACTTTAAAAAGGCAACAATCACAATTAGAATCATATGTTTATGCCCCTCTGAAAAATACAGGGCATCATCTACTATCTTCTCCTCGGCCAGCTCCAAGGGTATAGTGGTACCAGAGGGGCAGCATTTTTGCTTAACTGACACACACCATATTCCCGCACCTCATTCTCAATCTGGCTGTCCATACCAGGCCACCACACATATCTGCGAACCAACATTTTTATCCTGGTAATTCCAGAGTGCTCTTCATGTAAAAATTTGACAACTCTTCCATACAACACCTTTGGAATTAGAACTCCCTTCCCCCAAAGCACACAATTCTGCTCCATGGGCAGCTCTAACTTTCTGGTGGCATAAGGCTGCAGCTCTGGTGCCACTGTTTTAGGCCACCCCCGCAGAATAAGATCAGACAACTTTGACATCACAGCATCCTGCTGAGTAACTTCTTCAATATCTGCAGCATTTAACGGGATGTCCTCAAATGATGCGAAGAAAAAATGGGCTCCCCCAGCCATAGCTCACCAATTTCTTCCTGCACCTTTGGTGATGGCAAATGAGATAATCCATCTGCATGCCTAATCTCTGCACCCTGCTTATAATTCACTTCATACTGGTAGGCTCCCAACATCAATGCCCAATCCTGTATTCTGGCAGCCGCCATCACTAGTACCCCCATTTAATACCAAACAATGCAGTTAATACCTGATGGTTCGTTACCAGTAAAAACTTGCAGCCATACAAATAGTTGTGAAACTTCTTCACCGCAAACACCAAACTCAGGGCCTCTCTTTCCACTTGACTGTATTCTGCCTCTGCTTTTGACAAGGTTTTGGAGGCAAAAGCTATTGGGCAATCCTCTATCGAAGGCATGGTATGATCCAGCACAGCTCCGACTCCGTTCACACTTGTATCCACTGTAACCACAATTAGTAATTTTGGGTCATACAGCACTAATACTGGACTCTGTATTAACATCATCTTACTCTTCTCGAATGCCTTCTTGTAGTCAGATGTCCATCGCCAAGGTTGGTCTTTTTGCAACAGCACATACAACAGATGAAACAAGGTGGCTAGGTTAGGCAAGAACTTGTCATAGAATTGCAATAACCCCAAATATGAATGAAGTTCCGTAACATCTCTTGGGGCCGGGGCCTCCTGAATAACTTTTATCTTCTCTTGCATGGCTTGAATGCCCTCACTTGACAGTTTATGTCCTAAGTAAACAACACTTTTACAGAGCAATTTACATTTATCCTTCCATACACAGATTCCAAACGCCTTCAGTCTCTCAAATACCTCAGCCAGCTTGTGACGACCCTCTTCCAGACTAGAACCTACCACCAAAATATCGTCCAGATAAGCATACACTCCATTTATACCTCTCAGAACCTGCTCTATTGTTTTCTGAAAGATGCATGGATTTACCCTGGCTATACATTACAACCATGGGCAGAGTCATTTGCTGACCTTGGTATTCCCCAGAACTTGACACTCTCCCATGATTTGTAATAGTTGTCCTAGTACATACACAAGGCCAACTCAGTCGTCTTCAACTTACATGGTTGTAACTTTGCCTGGTAGGTACTGTCTGAACATGCAAAAACCACCGGCCTAGTGTCTATTATCATTCGCTCATGCTGACCATTTAGTAGCACATTGACTGTAAAACTACTGGCCTGGCCTGTTACTTCGTTAAAATCAATATTGAGCAAGTCCAGCTCTATTAAATTTGCCTCCTTCATGTATGTGCTTCTTGGGCTCTACATTATCTTTTAATATGCCCCCCTTTTTTACAGGCATTGCAAATATAGTTGGCAAAGGGACATTGTGCTGCCAAATGAATTGCCCTATTACACCGGTAACAATTTCTACTTCCTCTTAGACTGACCTTCGGCCTAAAAATTGTCCCTCCTCACTGCCCCGTGCCCCCACCATTCCTTTGCGTGACAGCATATGCTCCCTACGCATCACAACCAGAGTCCTCTACCCTGTGTTGCACCATCCCCGGTCTCATTTCTTTAAAATGTTGCAAGGCCACTTCCATTATCAGTGCTTTTTCCAGTGCCGACTTGAAGGTTAACTTATCTTCCACTAACAGTTTCTACACGATGGCCTCGTTTCCTAATCTGCTCACGATTGTGTCCCGCAAAGCCTCATCTAGAAATTGACCTTACTCAAAGCCATTGACATCTTTTGTAGAGTTACTGCATATTCCGAAATGCTCTCGCACACATCTTGCTTCCTACGTAACAATTTTACGCACTCAGCAATCACAATTTTTTGGGGCAAGTAATGCATTATCAGTACCTTCACTAGCTCTGCATACGATTTTGTTCCTGTCTTATCTGGTATACACAAGTTCTTTAACACCACGTATGTTTTGGGACCTAACAACATTAAAAACAAACTACACTTTTCCTCTTCTTTGACCTTGTTGGCTTTGAAATAATGTTCTAGCCTCTCCACATAGCACTCAAAATCCCCTTCTTCGCCATTAAATTCTTTTATTACGACTTCTTTTCTTGTCTAATATGGCCATCCCGGCTGTTTTAACGTGGGCCCCCAACTCCAGCACAATAAAAAAAAACTATGCCACTTCGTCCTGCTACCTTATATCACACAATTACTTATCTCTCATTTTAAATGATCACTTCCCCGGACTAAATATCCCATCCTCATTGCCAGTTATTATATATATTCCGCATCACTACATCTGTACTTGGCCAGTCTCCAGGCGAGCTGCCATGACATTGACTATTGTCAACAACACACGAGTCCAAAAACACAACATGCTACTCTAGTCAGCCATACTACATAATACATATCATTAGCATCAGAAAGTACCGACTCAATCTCTTGTTCCCACTTACAATTTTATTTTATTTTGCTTCGTACACAAATTATGAGTAATATCAAACAAAAATGAAATTAAAAATAGTAGGTGTGTTGAACACAATTTAAATGACAACTATTACGACATGAAGTTGGTTGAGAAGCACAAAAAAACAGATAGCGGTGAACAAGACGCAACAAAAGTTACACTACTACCAACACTAATTACAAGAAATAATTACTGCCAATTAATTATTCTGTTATCGATACAGCGAATCATCATAAAAACATGTTAGCGCCAATTGTTACATCTTTTGTTAAACATTTCCATGCGAAAGACAAAGACGATGTATACAACAACTGACATCTTTCAACACTACCGGCAACTTTATTATTGTTGTTCTCGTGTGCAGCATTGAAAAAACCTTCATGTTTATTTCTCGCATCAAGCAACAAAAATATTTACGCCGCAACAAAAATCTCATATATGTACATTTCTAAAACAAAATTAATTAAAATATTTTATAACAATAGTATGGAAAACTGAAACTGTGTCAGTGCCAATTTGCCTTTAATTTCACTTTCCATCTTCTATTTTCAACTATATTAGACTGTTCTGTTGTTTTTAATGGATGCACCATGCATCGCACGCAACTCATCATCCCAAACCACTAGTGTCTGTATATGAGAATTCTCACACTTTTGCTGCCAACGAAAACCTAAGCATGACAAGCATTTTCCAGTTCACACAAAAACAGGCTGGGCAGTTGGGGTAGCCTCCGCCCACCGCCATGCAGCGGCCGGGCCCGACCGCATGGGAACATTCCTTTTCATGTCCTGTTGGGGAGACACATGGCAGTGTGCACAGTGTAGCACATTTATTTGTAACAGCACCAACTTTTCTTCAGTGTGTTCCTAATTAATACTAATTATAAAAATTTTTAACCGTAATTTGAAATTCCAGTACAGAACGATGAATTTCCCGTGCTTTCCTATACATTTCCGTATTTGAAAAAAATCCCAGTAATTGACGTTTTCTCCCTTCAGATGGACACTGTGAATTTTTATTTTCTTTATTAATGACTTAAAATATTTGTGACAAAACATAATTTTTTTATTTTACTAAATATTGCTTTTCTCATGTTATTGTAATTACACAATCACTACAGTTAAAAAGTTATGAAAAATGCAGGACATTGCACATGTCGGGGAACAAATAAACAAACTGGTGACATTTAGGTTATGTTTACCATGTTAATCGAGTTCAATCAATTGCGGAGAGATAGTACGCACAAAGCATTTTCATTGAAGCTGACTAAATTAAATTAACAGGCAGAAAAAACCTAAATGTCAGGCATGTCTGCTAGGCTATTTACGCGTGTGACACTTCCATCCCTCTTTATGAGATGTCTTGTCTGCACTTGGCATACGTGCTTGTGTGTGTGTGTGTGTGTAGAGTAGTAGGAAGAAACTACAAAAAAAATGGTATTTGATACACGTGCTAGTTTCAATTTTTCTGTGGGACAGAGCATGTCACTTCTGTCCCTCCATCTGTAATATTAGCAGTATTTCTACGAAAAGTTTTTAACTCGGGAGTTTCCTCTCTTTCGGAATGTTATATGCTTATTGGTTGTGCGTAATCTAAAACTGTTATGCTTGTAAAAAAATCACCTGGTGCAGGAATGCAGCTGTTAAAATTTTCATTATTTAAGTCTGAACATTCTGCCATTTAAGTGATATCTAATTCTAGTAATTAAAAGATATGGTTTTATTACAAATTACTTATAACACTAAAAATTCCTTATTTATTGTTTGGAAACTGCGTTCATTCTCAGAGGTGTGTGTCGTCATTGAGAGATTTTGAAATTCTGAAAGTTGAGGAAAGTTAACGGAAAAGAAATCAAATCATATATGCTTTGGTATTTTTTGTTATGCAAAATATAAATAAATACACTTAACAAACAGGGAGTTGTTATGTAATATGTTCTTAACCTATTAACATAAAAATGTTATGATTGAACAATGTGATTTTGAAACCAACATGAGTTAGTGGAAACTCTAGATGCTAATAATTCCATGGAAGTTGCTGCGACAAATGAAAAAAAAAAAAATTACTATCAAAGATCCTATGTAAGTGTTATGTGACTGTAAACAAAACAATAATGAAATGTAAATATTAGGAACTTCAGTGACTTCACACGCAGTTATTATAATTACATGTATTTGTACAGTCAAATGTTTCGCAATTTCAAAAATATTGTAGATTTAGCGAATTAAATTATGGGTTGATGCGGAGCACTTGTATCAAAATAGCAATTTTATTCTAAAACAAACCATAAGCTTAATGTGTAAAATAATTTTTAACAAAAATATAATTTACAAGTATGTTTTCCAATGATAAATTGAGAAGACATGACTACTGTATGATAATTAATTGCTAACAACATCCCCCCCATTCTCAACAAAAAAATATTCCACTCACAAGTAACTGATTCATTAATACTTGCAAATATAACATACTGTTCTCGTCTAATTTGTATATAATAGAAAATTCATTTTCTAACTGCAGTAATGTTTTTTTGCCAATCTTACTAATGTACTGGTATCCTGAATCTATTTTGAAATAGGGATAAATGTTTTTTCCAACAGATTTTCATTCTTCTAAGAGAAAATTAATTAATACTATTAGTTTCTCCTTAATGGATTAAAATGTGTTGGCAAAAACATCAATACATACCTATTTTAAAAGAGATTCAGGATACCAGTACCCAAGTACAGAATGTTAAATATAATTGATACTTAATTATCATGTGGTGTATATGATATAGATCACATGCGATGTGATTCATTAGGCAAAGTAAATTAGGAGTATAGAAACTTCAGCTTTTATATTTCCCTAAATTTTTGACTTTTTGGTACTGTGTTTTTAAAACTATAATCACTAGACAATGAATATTTACATATGTAGTCCTTACATAAATCTCATCAGATAGTGAAATAAAGCATCATCGTGAAATATGGCCTTAATGCTGGCTGCTCAAAGAAAGGAAATAATTCTCATATCCAAACTTTATGCAAGCGATAAATTTGCTAAGTAATAAATATTTACACTCGTCAGTACATGCTACTAGTGAGCATCAGTCGTCTATTTCGCTACATTGAAATTCTAAACTCAGTTGGGAAAGAATAAAATTTGCAGTATAATACTGTTACAATTTCTCTCTCTAGAAATTAAGTGGGCTATACCAAGTTCGTTAAGGGATGGAGGTCTTAATTAAATAAAAGAATTAATTATGATTTTCAAATTTTATTTACAATTACTACAGCAAAAATTCTCTAAACTCAACTTCTCACAATAAATGGATATCACTAACTGTTCATAATTGACACAAATTAATAAACTTCATAGTTACTGCAAATAAATCAGTGGAATTAAATAATAAAATATCAGTCCCAATAGACAGTGTATAACCCTACTCAATTATTTAAAAAAACCAATGCGTCCATATTTGAAATTTCGAATATTTACACTAAAATCTGTATTACACTTCTATTCAGTCCCACCTCAGTTCATTCCATGTCCCACCAGTCGCAATGTTCTAGAGTCCTCCAAGCGCCCTCACGCATAGTAGGCTTCACTCGTCGGTTTCACACCCTCTCGTCCATTCAAGCCACAAACACCTCACCTGCCGTTGTCCCACACTTCACTTCGCTCGTGCACACTCGTCAAGCAGCCTCCATCAAAGACTCTTGGCTGCTGGGTTGCGGCAGTATATATAGTGTCTTAGGCCGCCCCCCTAGAATCTTCTCCAACTTGCATGATGCGTCGCGAAGGGCTGAAGTGCCAGCCAGTCCCACCAGAACATTCTTGCACCGTCGCTAAATGTATTGGAAACTCTAGCAGGCGAGAGGAGTTCGGTGACAACAGCAAGTCTCGCTGCTGTCAGCATTCACGGGATTCCCAGAAGTAGGGATCAGGAGGTCGCGAGTGCATCGTTCTAAGTAGAGGGGAGGGTGAGGTGGGTCTCCAATTATGGTGCGGGGTAGCTGAGTCAGCACCAGTTGCAGCATGTACCACTGCTGTCTGTTCGTCCCAAAGAGACTCTCCAGAATCAGAACCTTTGTACAATACCAGTCGGTCGATGTGGACAACCTTAGGCTTTGCCCGAGATCCCTGTCGGCAAATCCTGTAGACCACATCATTTATCCACTTCAAGATCGTGTATCCAAGATTTCTGTGGCTTTGGGCAATATCACTTATTCCTTTGAGGGTCGTACAACCACACCAGCTCTTTGAAAAGTCTCCTCAGGTTTTCTTTGGTCATATCGTGCTTTCATTCTGTCACTGTTAATGTTAAGGTGCCTCCAGGCAAACTCATGAATGTTGCTTAATTTCTAACGTAACTTAATAGCATATTCTGGAGTGGCTGCTTCTTCCTCCACTGGACGTCCGAAAAGCAGGTCACCAGATAAGCACAGCACTCTCCCAAGCAGCATCCTTTAAGGTGTTACCCTTGTGGACTCGTGGACCACCGAGCGATATGCGAGGAGAAATAAGGGTACTTTAGAGTCCCAATCCCTCTGATTGTCTTCTTCAAAGATAGCCAGAGTATGTTCCAGGGTACGATTTAGCCTCTCAACCATTCCATCCGACTGAGGGTGTAATGCTGTGGTCCAGGTTTTCTTCATTCCCAAAATCCTAGTAACTTCTTGAAAAAGATTTGCTTCAAAATTTCGTCCGTGGTCCGAATGTAGCTCCAGTGGAACTCCAAACCTGGAGAAAACATGCTCGACGAGAGCATCAGATACTATGCCTGCCTCTTGGTTTGGCACAACAATGACCTCGGGTCACTTTGTGAGATAGTCTTGTGCTACCAGAAGGTATCTATTTCCCCTCTCAGTGATTGGTAGGGGTCCGAGAATGTCAACTATCATCCTATCGAATGGGGTCCCAACATTGTACTTCTGGAGGAAACCATGTCCCTTAACCATCGAATCCTTCCTTGCAGTACATGCATTACACATCCATCTGACAAAGCAGGCAATAGAATCTCATTTGTACGCTGTCAAGTGTCTTATTTACACCGTGGTGACCACCTGCTGATGTGTTGTGCAGTTCTGTTAACACTTCTGGGATTCGGCACTCTGGTATCACCATTTGTAAATGACTGTCTCCCATCGTTACTTTCCCAATTCCTGTAAAGCACACCATATTTATAACAAGGCAATTCCACTTTGCCAGTATGCCTTGACTGTCATGCCTACGCTAGATATCTCCTCCCATCTCGGTCACCACACGGTTTTCTTCCACTCCAATATTGGATGCAAGGTGGGGTCACTTAACTGATAATTTCTTATGTCCTTTTCATCCCACGTAAATGACCCATCGCCAGATGCAGGGCCTTGAATTCTTGTCCTCCTTGCTTTCCACAATATACCAACTTTCTCCTCCTGGTGTTCACAATGACGACATAATGGTTCGTATGATCTCCTGGAGAGTGTATCTGCATTGCTTGGAAGCATCCATACCTGTGTTGTATTTCTAAGTCATATTCTTGCAGGTGCTGTATCCACCGGGCTATTTGACATTCGGGGTTCTTGAAATTTAGCAGCCAGCGTAATGAAGCATGATCAGTTCTAAGGATGAAATGTCATCCATAAAGATATGGATGAAAATGTGCAACCGCCTACACCACTGCCAAAAGGTCCCTGTGTGTAACACAGTAGTTCCTCTCTGGCTTGTGTAGCACCTTGCTGAAGTAATCCAATGGCCGCTCTTTTCCATTCTGGATCTGAGATGATACAGACCTGGTTCCACATCACTAACATCAGTATCCAGAATAAATTCATCCTCTCTACCTCGGAAGCCCAGTACTGTGAAATATATCATGATTTCCTTTAGTCTATTGAAAGCAATTTTGCACTCTGGGGTCCAACAATATTTTCTTTTTGCCTCAGTCAATTCGTGCAGAGGTTTCGCGATAGTGGCGGACCCAGGCACATATCGATGGTAGTAAGCACATAAGCCCAGGAAACTTCGAATTTAAGTTTTATCCTTTGGTAGAGGCCAGTCTCTTATTGCCCTGGTATTCTCAGGGTCTGTTTCAATCCCATGGGCCGATACAACGTGACCCAAGATATTAATTTTCTTTTGGAAAAGGTGGCATTACTTGGGAACTAATTTCAGGTTTGCCACAGTCACTTTCTGAAACACAGAATCTAAGTGTGCCAGGTGCTCTTCAAATGTTCTTCCTGTGACCACAATGTAAGCTAGGTACACCTGACAAATATCTAAGGACAAATATCTAACCGAACTCACTGACACAATACGAGTGTTTGTGGAATGGTAGAACCTTTGTCAATACATCTGCAACCATTCTGTCACTTGGTAAATAAAAAACATCAATCTGACCTTTATCGGCTGCTTCTCGGATAAAATGATACCTTATGTCCAAGTGCTTTATGCGCCTATGAAATGTTGGGTTGTGCAGTAGTCTCTGCGCAATCTGACTACCATTGAACATGGCAATTGGTTTATCTCTACCTCGCCATTCACTTAACAACCCTTTGAGGTGGATAGCCTCCTTTGTAGCCTCACTCATGGCCATATACTTAGCCTCGGCTCTAGAGAGGGTCACAGTTTTTTGCTTTCTATATTCCCAACTCACAACTGCACCACTTATCTTGAACACATAACCACTGTATGACTTGTGATCCAATTCGTCTCCTGCCCAATTTACATCCATGTAGCCTGTGATGTCCTCGCTAGTCTTTAAAACACTAGGGCATAGTCTAAGGTGCCCTTCAAATAACTTAACACTCTCTTGGCCAAACTCCAATGCTGGTAATTATGACCACTGATAAACTGACCTAGTACACTGGCTGTGTGAACAATGTCTGGCCTGGTACAGTTGGCCAGGTACATTATGGGGTCCACCAATTGTTGATATGGATGGTTATTTGATGCACTCACGTCTTCATCTGTCCACCTAGTTAGTTTTTGATCGACCTCAATCAGTGTTCCCACAGGCTTACAGTCTAGCATTCCAAAATGCTCCAATACTTGTTCTGTATATCTCTTTTGGTACAGTCTGATCACCATTCCCTCTTTGCCCCTGCCAATTCTTATTCAGAGACATTATTGTATTTCACCAAGATTGTTGATTTCATTTTTTTTGAGCTCTTTCACTAGTCTTGATTTCTCAGGTGAATCATTGTAAAACAATCATCCACATATAGAGCAACAATCATTGTTGACTCTCCACTTCTTCTCTGGTACACACTGACGGCCAAGTAGTGGATCAAAGTGGTGTTCATTAAGGTTGGGAGCAGGATAGGAGATGTCCAGTAGATTCTCATCAATTCTTCTACTAGTAGATGGCGGGCACCAGGTATTTTAAGTGAAATACCAACTAGCTAGCATAGAGCAAATTCTTCTTCTCTCCGGGTTGTGTGCCGACGACCAATGGGCGGTGTCCTCCTGGTGCTCCGAATGACGTGATTAATACAAAACAGTTATGTTACTGAAACCCTGCGCAGTGAGATCTTGGGGTGGCTCACATACCCATAATTAGTTGTGCGTAGATTAAAAACTGAAAGATAATATAAAATACTGATACATAACACTTAATGAATGGTGGGAAAGGTGGGGCCCCTATGGCCTGTAGGCAACCCAAATGAGAGCACACACCATTTTAATCTGAATCATTGGGTTTTATTAATAGCTCCTCCAGGAAGCAAACTTATACATTGTGCCGGGCTTAACCCACCGGCAGGGTGACACTGTAAAAATGGCCCGAAGGTGACAAAGAACTTACGTGAAAACTTAAGCCTTCCCGGGCGATGCTATTCCATGGGAAGCGAGTAGTGGAGAAGCTTGGGCGGCTGAGAAATAAACAAAGGTTACGGTAGATTAATGTCTATTGCTGTGAAGTGAATAGTGAGTAAAGATAAAGCGCTCCCCAAGCACGCGACATGCGACTCCCTCTGTCAGCACATCCAGCTCCTCGAGAGACCGTGGTAATACTAACTGTCCTGCACTACGTGCCGGCCGAGGTTTAAGGCGGGCTAGTAGCGTGGACTATTTTCTTACACTCTCAAACTCCTGAAAACACATCCACATTACTTTAAATGCTACAAAACTTACAAAAATATTTACCCTTGCCATAGGAACCCTTTAATTGACATATTACACTGTATGAAACAAAATGTGGATGAAACGTGTGAAAATGATAATTACTGAAAAATACAAAACACTGTAATTAAGGCCCGCGGGGCCATCAAAATATTATGAGTCTTGTTGATTGGCCATTTAGTGAACAGGTGTCCTTGAGCGTTTCTTAATTAAGATTGATTACACTTAGGCCAAAATTTGCATGGTCTCATTTTAAGACACGTGCGCATGGGTGCACGTGGTTCGCTCAACACTTGCACCTTCCTGCTCACATCATGAGCGCTCTCTTCAGTCCCTGCGGCTGCACTCATAACTGAGGTCTTCGTGGTTCGACCGCTGCGGTACACTCTCCAACCAGAGTGCTTGAGAGCCCGGTAGTGTACTGGTAGCTGCAGTGGCTGCCGGCGACGGCGGCCAAACAGGCTAGGGGGAAGCAGATGGTGTCAAATTCCCTCCCTCCCCACCCGCAAGTCCATTTACAGCTGGCGACTCACTAGCAGCAGGAGCATCTTCTCTGCTCCCTGCTGCGAGAACGCAGCATGTAAGCCACCCTATGTGCTGGCATTCTGTTGTTCCTTGGCTGCTGTGTGCGAACCTGCACTCTCCAGAGCGCTGTGGTATTATCACAGGTGGTACATTCCCGTGCAGGTGCTCTTCGCCTCTTGGAACGTTGAATAGGTAGCAGGTTGTTCAACCCGCCACTCTCGCTGTCCTCGCTACTTACCCCTCCAATATCTTCACTTCTGCAGTCGTGTCGTGTCTGGTTGCGACCCGGTAATAGCATTCCAGTAGGTTGGGTCCTGCCTCGAAGCTCTGGTGTGTTTTCTTCCTGCAAGCTTACAGGTGGTGTAACAGAGGTGGGATCTGGTTCTTCCCCTTCCCCATCCTCTTCTGGTAGTACTGGTGCTGTTTCCCACTGTTCTTGTTCTACGGTATGGCTCGACGGCCCATCCCCCTTGGACTTGTCGACATCGGTTACCGGGCTCACCCCTGTTGGCACCTCCGTGTCGGATGTCTCTGAACCTCCTGCATCCTCTGCCGGTATATTTTCTTGAGGTACTGCATCACCTCCCATCGATGGATGGTCACCAGGGGTCTCGTCAGAGCGGTCGCAGTCATGAGGCTCCTGGTTGTCCTTGCTTATCGCCTATGGTTCTGGCTCCTCTCGCTCTATTTACAACTCGGGAGTTCCTTCTCCCCTCATCACTGCGTAGTCACCATCCCTCACAGATACGGTGACATGTTCGTTCGCAGCGCTGGCGTGACATAGACCCCTGGTGAATTCTGTTTGGTTAAGCATCGATGCCCCATCTGCACTAGTTGGCCTTACCCCTCCTTCATGTCCTGGACCACTTTCCACTTCACTATCTCTCCTGACATGCTCGTCCTAAGTGTGACAGTCCTGGCCGATTTGGGGCTCGTCCGCATTGTTCTCGGGAACGCTCTCAGCCACTGCCCGAATGTCGTCACGGTGGATCCTTAGTATATTGCGGCCTGTCCTGACCAGATATGTGGTCGGCCCCAAGGTGTTTTCCACTCTGTGAGGCTCCATCCAGCATTGTGCCAGTCAGGTTCAAAAGTTCTTGTGGGCCGCGGACTGCGGATGAGCTCAGATGCATACGGCCTGTCCTACCATTAGTGATGTTGGTGGTCGTTTGGTTTCTGAAAAACCAGCGATTCCATATCTCACCTGCCAATCCCATTGTTTGCAATAATGGCACCTGCGTGTCTCGTCTGGTGCACCACTTGTTTCTGTCTCACTATTCTCACTACTCTCTCTCTCTCTCTCTCTCGCTCTCTCTCGGACAATTTTTCTTGCTTGGCAGTGTTATATTTCTTCCTAGCAGGACTTGTGCCGGGGTTTGTCCGGTCGCGGCATTTACTCTTCACCTGGGCATTAAAAATGCGGCGGGCAGGTGTTCAGCCCAGCTGTTGTGGTGCTCACCCACACAGAGCGGGAGTTGCGCCTTCAACTCGTGTTTGTACCTCTCAGTGGGGATGGTAAATAGCAGTTTTTATGTGACGCACTCCTTAGCTCGTACTAAGATCATGCCATCTTGTCCCGGTAAATTGAGATCCTTTGTCCGTAAGTAACTCTCTCAGATATCCCCAGCGTGTGAAAAATGCTGTTTTAAGGCATTTCACAATTTGCCTGGTCCTAGCACTGTTTACTGGGTAAGATACATTCCTTCTCAAAAAGCTGTCTCTTACAACTGAAATGAATCGCCTTTCACCAGCTGACTTCGGATATGGCCCCAAGAGATCTAACAAACAGTTTCAAATGGTCGTTTAGGCTGCCTTGGCTGTTCTGTCAGACTGCCAGCATTTAAACAAATTACATTTGTGGCATATGCGTACCCAATTTCTGACATATTGAGTGACACCAAGCTAGAAAAACTGTTCCCAAATGTTTTTAACCGTCTGCTCGGCTAGGTGGTACCTACAAACTCCATTTTGTATCGTCTCGCGGTGAGCACATCTCAATACGCCCTTCTATATATCTCCTTCCATCCACGTGATCTTTTTCACACTGCTCTCTTCTCTCTCCCAAACTCACAAGTTTTCTGCACTTTCACTACGTCGCAGCACAAATCTGCTATCAGTTGGTGATTCTCTCTTACCATTATCTGTTTACGTTTGCCTCTGTAACCGGTTCTGTAGCAACCCGGTGGCGGGGGGGATACCTCCTCCCAAACAACATCGTCTGTGACTGTTACTTTCACTTCTGGTGCCCGTGACAACCTGTAAGCTAGTGCATTCTCCTTTCCCGGTACGTGTTCGATAGCAAAATCTTAAGCTTGCAGCAAAAGTGCCCATATCGTAAGTTAGCTCATGGCTTCCCGCATGTTGTTAAGCCATACTAGGCAGCGATTATCGGTTCGCAACGTTAACCTACAATATGGCCTATACTTTCATATTGCCCATATCACTGCGAGGCATCCTCTCTTTGTCGTCATATCTGCGTTTGGTACTTCCCAATTTCGCACTCGCGAAGTCGATTACCCTTCTCTCACCTGTGTCGCCGTACTGGTACAGCACGGTGCCCAGCCCCTCCTGGCTGGCATTGGTCTGCAGGTAAAGGTGTCTTGCTGGATCATACCACGCTAGAGAGGGACATTCTCGGAATTTTTCTTTGATCTGTAAAAAGGCAGTTTCCTGTTCGCTGCCCCACATGTACTGCTTTAGTGGAGATAGCAGATCCGTGAAGGGTGCGGTGATGACTGCAAAATCCTGTACGTGTTCACGTAACCAATTGATTAGGCCGAAGAATTTACGTAGTTGTTTACATGTACGTGGTGGTGCCTGACTCTCAATCAGTCCCGGCTGTTCGGGGTTCGGTCGGTTTCCTTGCTCTTTCAACACCTAGCCTTGAAACTCTAGATCGCTCTTGCCAAGCTGGCATTTCTTAATGGCACATGTTAATCAATTTAACTAATCTCTCGAGTACAAGTGACAGGTGTTTTTGATGTTCCTCCCACGTCACCGACCATATGACTACATCGTCGAGGTAGGTGAAAGTGAGGTCTTCGTAGTTTGATAGCTGTGGTTCCCTCTCCAACCAGTGTGCACGAACGCCCAGTAGAAAGCTGGTAGCTGCAGCAGCTGCCGGTGATGGTGGGCAAACGGGCTAGGGGGAAGTGTATGGCATCAACACATGGTTTGTTTTCATACCTTGAGAAACTTAGCTTTATCATGTTGTAGTGAATCTGTTAGTTGAAGGCTCGTGATGCCTGCTTTAAGCCATAAATTGCCATATTCAACTTGCACACCTTTCCTTTATCTGCCTCACTGACGAAACCCTCTGGCTGTTCCATGAAGACTTGTTCGTCCAAGTCAGCACGAAGAAAAGTAGTTGCCACATCAAAGAGGTAAACATTCAGGTCCAATTCAACAGCGAAAGAAAACAGTAATCTAATCGTCGAATGTCTCACAACAGGGGAAAAGGTTTCTTCATAGTTGACGCCATACTTTTGACTGAATCCTTTGGCCGCTTACCTAGCTTTGTACCTCTCCACATCTCCATTTGTTCCCTTTTTGACTTTGAAAACCCATTTACACTGTACTATGTTGCTATTTGTTTTGTCAACAAGTTCCCACGTGTTGTTTTTCAGCAGTGATTTATATTCCTTTTACATTGCATATTTCCACATCTCTCCTTGACTACTGGAGTGCTTCTGGAACGCACTTCGGATCACTCAAAGGCTCACTGCTGGAAGCATATGTTACAAAGCCTGGATACATCTTCTTCTGTCATGCTCTAACTGGAAACCAGGATCCTGTGTTCTGCTCAGGCTCATGATCTTCCGTTTCCAGTTCCACACCTGGCCCAGCAAGTACCTGTAGCTGTGTGTCCACTTCCTCTGACCAGCCTCGCCAACCATCTTCTATCAGAACCTCTGGTTGTTCTGGTCAAACAATATAATCTGACGTAGTGTTATCAGGCACATGTAGAATCTCTGTCTCAGTTGGTTGTGCTCTCCTCTGCCTGTTTTTTAATATGCTTAGATTTTTCAATAAACAGTACATCTCTGCTTTTCACAATCCTAGTGGGTGACTTGGGATCAATGAGTCTATTGCCCTTGGTCATTTCAGAGTATCCCACAAACACAATTTTATTGCTCTTTGCATGCTACTTTCCTCATAGTTGTTTAGGAACATTAACAAACACCTCGCAGCGAAAAACCCTTAAGCGACTTAAATCGACTTTCTGTCTAGTCCAGGCTTCTTCTGGGGTTACTTACACCTTTGAGTGTCTTTCTTCATTGGTGACCTATTTTTTTTTTTTTTTAAGGTAAATTACAGTATTCACAGCTTCAGTCCAAAAGCATTTTTCCAAAACAGTTTCTTGAACCATTGCCCTGGCCTTTATGGCAATAGTTTGGTTGTCTCTTTCAGTCACTCCAGAAAATAGTAGTGTACACACCTGAGCAAAATGGTGTTTAATTCCATTGTCGTTGATAAACTGCTTCATATTATGTTAACATATTCGTTACCATTATCAGAGCGTAAGCATTTCACTTGCATGCCAGTTTCTCTCTCAACAGCTGCTTTGAATTGCTTGAACCTTTCACATACATCCCTCTTTGATTGGAGGAAGTACCCAAAGGTATTTCTTGATGCGTCATCAATTAATGTTAAGAAGTATCGAGCACTACCAAAACTCTCTTCAGACATTGGGCGACAAATATCAGAGTAAACAAGTTCCAACTTCTCTGAGGCACGAGTTCCACTGTTCTTCTTAAATGGCTTCCTACTCTATTTGTCCTTCATGCAGGCAATGCAAAATAACTCATTCGCGTCTGAATAGCTTACACCTGTGACAATACCTTCCTTGAGCTGTTTCAGGCCCTCTTTACCAAGATGTGCAATACTTTTGTGTCACAGCTCTCGTGTAGGCTTAGTTACTGCTGCGTTGGCCACCTCAGTGGGTAAGTTTAACTTATAGAGACCACAACATTTGCTGCTGTGGCCATAACCTCACCTTGAATGCTAAAGTCCCTTTTGTGATACATCGTACAGCCTGACCCCGAAAAAACAACAATACCTCTACCCACCAGTGTACTGACAGACAGAAGGTGTGTAGAAATTTGTGGAACATATACAATGTCACTGATTTTAATAGTACCATCCCTTTTGGTTTGCATTACCACAAAGTCTCCACAATCTACACCAAGTAAAACATTATTTGCAATAGTGACCCCCTTTTTAACAGTGTCCTTGTAGTTATTTAACCAGTCCTTTCTGTTTGTTATGTGTGTCATTGCACCAGAGTCCACATACCAATTATTTGAGCTCATGCTCGCTGTCAGCACTGTAAATAATGAGTAATCAGACGCATATGTTCTAAAACCTGTCTTGCTCCCTTGTTCTGGGTGAACCTACATTCAGATTTCTTGTGGCCAATCTTATTGTGAGCGTACCATCTAAACACATTTTCCCTGCTTGGGTACGATTTCCCTTCATAAGCACCAGACCGATGGCTTCTTACCTTTATAGCCGCCCAAGAGGAGGGTTGAATCTGTAGTTTGCTTATTCATTTCCCGTTTGACATCTTCTTGAAGAAGTTTGTTCTTCACAAAGTCGGTTATAACTGCAACAGAGCTTTCCAATACCATTACCATCGGATCATATTCTGATGAAAGACCACTGAGCATAATAATGCCGACGAATTCATCGTCTACAGGAGCACTGATGTCAGCAAGTTTTTGTGCTAGCGACATAATCTAGGTAACATAATCTTCCATGTTTCTGTGATCACATAGTATAACTCTGAATAATGTTCTTGGAAGCCCTAATCTTCGTAGCAGTCCTTTATCCTCATATGCTTTCCTGAGAATTTTCCATGCCTCCTTTGCTGTGGATGCCGACCATGCATGAACAAAACAGTTTGGCTTGATGGTTAGACATATTTTTGCCCCTGCATTTTGGTATTTCTTGAAGTAAACTTCCTCTCCTTTTGTTTCAACACAGTCCCACAATACATCAACATACATGCAACCTAAGGGCACGAGAACAAACGAGACAGTAAACAAAAATGGCACCAAAAACAATTGCCAACTTAACACAACTCACATCTGATAAGAAACATTAGATTATCAACATGAAACAAACATAATTTCCAACAATTAATATGAAATGTGTAACATTATCTTTTCAACAAATCTCTCAAGACCTCGGTCTTAAGAGCCTCCCAAGTCTCTTCACGGCCTTTTCAACAAAAATACATGTTACAAAAAGTAATTTACATACTGAGCAAGGTGACATAGTGATGATACACTAAAAGATTAGCATCCAGGATTACCAATGTTCAATTTCTAATGTGTACTGATGCGTGACGTCCTTTATACTTATTAAAATCATCTTATACTCATCAGTGTGTACCATTCAGCTGCATACCCCAACAGAGTTTGATTGGCAGTATAATCTACTTGATGTCAATAACTTATACTGTTTATCCATGGTAAAATACGCATGCTCAGTTGCCCGAATAAATTGTACTATTCACTGGCCATGCCACTGAGATGATGCTTCAAGGACATCTAGTACTATGCACCCCGAGGGATGGCCCTAGTATGAATCGCAGAGACATATCCCACTCATTATATTATTCCTGTAGTTGAACATCCCTACCGTGAAAACCTCAGGTCCATCAAGGAACAGCATGTGACCAGGAATTTTATTCCAACCAAACTGCTAAATTCATCAGTAGACACCCACACCTATATTGGATGGCCACCCTTTCTATGCACTCTGGTGTATAGAACAGTAGAGACCCAACACCAGGTACTCATCCTTTTGGCGTTGGACTGTCAGTCTGGATTCTGCTCTTTCCACTGAGCTTATGGTGCCGGAAGGAGTACTTCCTCTTGTCTGAGGGGACTGACCCTTCAGGGAAACTCACCCACGTACTGGACCATCAGCTTGATTGTAACCTGACACTAAGTGTCCACTGCTCTTCTGGTGCCGGATACTAAGATAGGGAGCGGCTTTGGCCTGGTAGTTGCGATACATGGAAGTATACCTGAGTAGGATCCAACATTACCTGTTCCACCTCCACAGGTATGGTATTTGTGTATCTTTCCTCAAATCCTTATCTCGTCGGAGTGGTATCCGTAAGAGGGTTAAAAGGGCTGATACTATCGCTAATTAGGAAACTGACAAAGTTATTTTAGACTTTCTAAATAGATGCCCTTTTGCGAAGTTAAGTGAAAAATTTCAAGACGTTTATAGTGAGTATTTTGATTGTAGTGTTGACCCTTCTAATGATGAAGATTCTGATAACAGCAATGTTTTGCAGCTTGACGACAATCATTATATGTAATTTAATTAAATGCCTTAACATGGAAATTTTTTTAACCTTTATTGCCTAACGAACATAATGTTCTGTGAGGTTAAGTTTGCTACTGACATACAGTGACATACGGTACCTAATTTAAGACAATATAATTTTAACACTGAATGCACAGTGCTAGTTTCTGGGTTTAAGAGGCTCACGCTCACAGGGGATGTTCTGTTCTTTTAGGCTGAGAATAGGGGCACATCAACAAGATAAATGGTGATAGATGATCGTCTCCCTAACCTGCTTTCTGGTGATCAAGCAAGTGGTTTTTTAGATGAGAGTGATGCAGTTGAGACTATGCTTGAACATGATCATCATATTCTAGATTCTTCATCATGAAGAAAATGTTGATTGTAATAAAGTCAAGGGACTTTTGGATAGGAGATGTGGGTGTAAACTCGGAAATGCAGGTGTAAAATGCTGTACTTTATTGAGTGTCCAACAGCATATATATCTAAGGGCTCAAAATGCAAATTTAGGTTATTATGATGAGGGCTATATCAGTAAACTAGATCTTGTTTTACTTGGCCAACTTTGAACACTGTGGCCGTGTTCTAATTTGTTTCAAGTTTCATTTTTCGCAATTTGTATTTAGGATTTTGTAAAGTTTAGTAGGTACACAACATTAAACTGTCTAGTACGCTATGCCGCTATATTGTTACTATTGTATTTCCACTAAAGCATTTCTGGTACTCGTCGGCCACAACATCTGTGCCGACATCTTGCCACTTACTGTCGCCTGCAAAACCGTTGCCACACAACCACACCCTAACTACAACACTTCCCTTTCTTCCCCTGTTTTTTTAAATATTTTATTTTCCACTTTAACATTACAGATTTAGTTTATTTGGTGGCCTGCGGTTTCTGCTTAGGCACCTCACAGCTGGAGACCCTCAAAACCCTGGCGAAGGCGTCGATGCAGACTCCCTCTTTGCAGGAAACTCATGGGATGTCGTACACTCGAAGATCAACACGCCCTTAGCTGGTGATGCCACCTTTCCCTCTGCTGGTAACACCGACCCATGCTTTACAGGGCTCGGTTCTGCGAAGCCCGTTGCTTTCCTGACTTCTACTGGTGTCGCTAATGCAGACTCACCATTTGTTGTCTGTAATCTTGTTCCTCATTCCGTCGGTGGTGGTACTTGCCTGTCCGGTGGTGATTGCCCCTGACCGGACAGAGGGACGAAATTACACCTTTTTAAATTGTCAACATGAACCAGACATGTGCGATTTGCGACTTTCGCCATGTATGTGACAGGACTCACCCTCTTCACAATTTCTCCACAACTCCAGTCCTTGTCCCTAGGGGTTTTAATTAGAACAATTTCCCCCACCCTGAACTTCCACCATAGATTTTGTCGCTGGTTCAGGCATTCCGGCATCTTCTCCTGAGCCAGTTGCCATTTCCCCCTGTAAACATGTTTTCAACAAGCTCAACCAGGTGCATAGTTTTCTCTGTAAAAACAGTTCAGCTGGTGTCTTGCTGTCATGGTATGAGGGGTGTTCCGATAGGCAAACAAAAAGCAATCCAACCAATGCTGTAAGGTACAGCCACAACTCCTACCGCTATCGTCTAACACCCGTGTTTCCAAAGAGCTTTTTTCAATGTTCCGCCCGATGCTCTATTGCACCATTGGACTGGGGATGGTATGAAGGTCTCAGCACATGTCGACCGCCATTTGACATTAAGATTGGAACTATGGTCCATTGTCTGAGACAATCGCTTTTGGTAACCCATACAATGCAAACATCATTTTCAACCTTGCAATTGTTTGGGAGGCTGTAGGTGAGGGCCTAATGAACACCTCCAACCATTTGGAATATGCATCCACAACCAATAAAAACTGTAAGTTTCCAGCCTCTGCAAAATCTATATGAATCCTCTGCCATCTGTGACTCTACCACTTCCATGGCTGAGGTGGGCCTGGTGCTTGTGAATTTTGAACACATTGACACACTGTGCACTACATTACAATCTCCTCCACTTGCCCATCTATGTTTGGCCACCACACGAAACTACGTGCCAATATATTCATACGTCACGTCCCAGGATGTTCTTCATGAAGTAACTGCAATACCTCATTTTGCAGAACAGCTGGGATCACCATACAATGTCCCCAGATGATGCATCCTTGTTGTCTTGTCTTGTAAGATACGAGTTCTGGTGATACCTGAGCCTGCCAGCCATGCCATATGTACTCCCTCATGTGATGCAAAATGGGATCTTTCTGTTTTTCTCTAGCTATATCACTTGCCTGTATTGGACTATCAGCAGGGGCAAAGAAAAATATTGACTCACCCTTTGCCATCTGTGAATCACTTACCCCTTCTGTACTGGGTTGTGGTAACCTGGATAACCCATCAGCATGAGCGATCTGTACACTCTTCTTGTATTTGATCTCATACTGATACACTCAGAGTAAAACAGCCCAATGTTGTATTCCTACGGCTGCCATCAGTGGTATATCCTTACTACCAAACAAGGCGGTCAATAGCTGATGATCCATTACCAAGGTAAAGGGCCTGCCATATAGATAACAATGAAATTCCTTCACTGCAAAAATAATTCCCATGCTTCTCGTTTCAGCTGATTATAAGCCACCTCAGAACTAGTTAATGTTCTTGATGCAAATGCAATTAGCCGTTCCTTGCCCTCTGGCATAATATGTGAGATAACTGCCCCCACTCCGCAAGCACTTGCATCAGAAGTTACGACAATTGGTAGCCAGGTGTCATATGGAACTAGGACTGGGCTCACTAGTAATAGCTTGTGACGGGTTACTGTCCTGTTCTCTTGTTATAGTTCTCAGTAAACACCAATGAACTAGCTCAGCGTGAGTTGGAGACTTTGACTACATAATAATGAAAGTTTGTTGATACCAGGATTGCCAATAAATAAAAGAAGAAGTTAATGTTCACTGGAGATTTATTGTCGCCTCGGCAAAACAAACCACTCACTTGCAGCTGATGAACAAAAAAAAGACACAATGGCAGTCTTCATAAAACAAAACTTCTCACTTCAAGAGTTACAAAGACAAGATAGAATCGTTACTTTTCTCTCCCGACGCCCTATTGACTCCTCACACTGCAAGGAAAATAAATTTAATAGTTATTTGAAATGTCCGGAATAAAAAAGAAGGTTAAATCGCGGGCGCTGTTCAGTGCGAGTAATGTGATCACTCGTTGCAGGCTGTCCGACTGACAGCTGACAAACGATGGTGATGCGACGAACTGTTGTGATACCTGAGAAAGGTCGTGCTTCCTTATATATTGGTAGAAAGTTTCCTCATTGAAAACATATTGTTTTCGAGCAGTCGGTCACGTCAGCTAAAGGTGACCTCAGTTATTTTCCTGGTTTCACCATGTAGTGCAACGCGGTGGCGACATGTTTAGTTTATCAACCCAGTGAAAAGAAAATATGTTCTATCGTCCCGTGACGTCTGTTGTTGACGCCTTTTCTACTGATGAAATGAGGAAAGAAAAATAATCAATTTGGAAAACGAAGATATTTGGAAAACAAACAAGTTGTCATTGCCTTGACCTTTCAAATATTACATGAATTACTATCCTTGACTCAAATATAGACAATTGAAATACTCCCCGAATATACCAATGATATATACCTAGCTGCAATGCTACAAGCTCTTTGCTTTTTTCAGATGCTCTTTGGCATTCATCTGTCCAACTCCAGCATGTATCCTGATGTAGCAATTTATGTAATGGGAACAGCACAGTTGAAAGATTCGGCATAAACCTGTCATAAAATTGCAGTCCTAAATATGTCCGCAGTTCCATCACATTCCTTGGGGCACGCCTTCACAATAGCTCTGGTCTTCTCCTGTGTTGGCCTAATACCCTGGGCATAAATTTTATGGCCCAAGTAAACTACACTATCACAGAGGAACTTGCACTTTTCAACTCTGATTATAATGTTAAACTCTGCCAATTGTTTAAGTACTGCCTCTAACTTCTCAACCCCGTCCTCCAGGTTTTCCCCTACAATCAAGATATTATCTAAGTATACTATCACCCCTGATAGCCCAGCCAAAATTTGGTCTATGGTAGCCCGAAAAATACTCGGGCACTCCACAGATCAAATGGTAACCTAGTATACCAGTACAGCACTTTATAAGTGTTTACAATCAGCAAGGGCTGGCTGTCCATCCCCACTGCCAGCCGGGAATATGCAGAGTACAAATCCACCACAGAAAACATTTTTCCTCCCGAAAGGACATTAAAAGTCTCGGTAGGGGTAAGCAATGGATAATCTTCTAGTTCTACTGCAGGGTCAAAGTGACCTTAACATTTGCGCATATTCGCACACTTCCATCTCATTTCTTCACACACACTACCGGTGTTGCCCACTCTGATTTCCTCACTTAGTAAATTATCCTATTTTGTACCAGTCTGTCCAGTTCCCTTTCCACAGCCTCTCTCATAGCAAATGGCACAGGCTGGCTTTGCATAACACTATGGTGCTCCCTCCTTTACCCTGATTTGAACCTCTGTCCCTTTAATGGTCGCAACATCTGGCTGGAAGACAACCTGATATTTCTGTCTCAGCCCCTCGATAACCTCTTCCCGTACTAAAGTTGTGCTGGTGTTAACCTGGTTCACCATTTTCACCTCCTTGCTCACCTTGACAATTTATTGCCAATCTAGTTTCAGCTGCCCCAGCCAATTTCTGCCCATTAGTGTGGGCAACTGTTTTCCTTTACTACCAATCACTACCGATGGTAGAATACCCTCAAACTCCTGATACTTTACTGGTACCATGCATTCTCCTAGAATCGGTAATGGTTCCCCCGAGTATGTTCGCAAGGCCAGCCTTGATTTACGTAACCTTACTGGCCACAACTATTCATTATATGTCATTGCAAAACAAACTGACACAACAGTACCTGTGTCAATCAACATCATTTCCTGATGACCATTTATATTTACTCCAACCTGTAAGCTGTTTGTGTAGTTAACATTTCCTTTGCCCTCATTGAATGCTACGTTACAAAGGCTTGTCCACTCTTAATTGATTTCTTTCCATTCCCAGAAAACACTATTCAATGGCCCGGCTCCTTCCTCCTCAGCTCTTCCGTCACTCTCTTCCATGATACCGTTTACACTTCGACCCTGACACACCCTCTGTATGTTTCCCTGTTTTCTGCACTTGTGACAAGTATAACCCACAAATGGACATTTTGCCGCCAGGTGTTCCACACTATTGCAGCTATAAAAATTCTTGGGGAACCCCCCCGCCATTACCATTATCCCCCACTTCTTATTTGTAATGTTCCGTAGAAAAAAGCATCCCCTGATTGCATAGGTATCTTCGGCAGCTGTCCCTACTACCTCGTTTATCACTTAGCTTCCAGATGCTGTCCAACGAAATGCCTTTGCTTGTCGAAGAGCCGCCTCCATGATCAGTGCCTTCTTCAGGGCAGTCTGAAAGTACAAATTTTCCTCCACTAGGAACCACTGAACCATATCTTCATTTTGTAGCCCACTCACAAACATATCGTGTAACGCCTCATTCAGAAATTGTTTTCAGCCACACGACATTGAAAGTTTCTGCAAAGCCACTGCATATTGGCACACTTTCACCATTTCTTTGTTTACGGCGTAACAGCTTTACCCTTTCCGCTATGACTATTTTCTTAGGTGTGTAGTGTGTCAACTAAATTTCTTTTAACTCGTATGACTTCGTCCCGGGCTTATCTGGAACACACAAATTCTTCAACACATTGTACGTTTTTGGCCCAAAAAGTATTAAAAACAAACTGCACTGCTCATCTTCCTTCACCTTATTAGCTGTAAAGTAGTGTATCAGCCTTTCTATGTAGTTTTCAAACTCGTTATCTTCATCCCGATACTTTTCAAATTTCCCGAACAACATGTTTACACTATGCCCGAAACTCCAGCTGCCGATGTATACCCTTAATTACAAAACTCCACTTCGAAGTTGCGAACTCTCTCTGATCCCATCCTCGTCGCCAACTTATTATATTTCCACTTAATCATTTCTGCTACTCGTTTGCCACAACACCCGTGCACCCATCTTGCCACTTACTGTCGCCTGCAACACCTGACGCCGTCGGGTGAGAGACAAGACGAACGATGACACAAATATTTACTGGTAATTTGGATGCCAGCGGTGCTTCCCAATCACCGAAATATTGAGTCTCAGGGATGCTGTGGGTTCTGTGTCTCTGTCTCACCTGTGTGTACTTACAAACATGTAGGCAATACCAAACTTTTAATAAAATCACTGAAATACACAATTGATAAAACATATGTGGCTAGGATACTGCCACCACTGATTTAAAAAAATTGAGTTCACTGTAGACTTGTTTTTATTGATATTGTTCATACACATCAACGTGCCAATGAAAGTATGATTATCTCGGTCATGACTAGCCAACTCCGCTTGGGTGCTCCCCAACCCGCAATTACTCTAACGCACGCCTAGATGGATGATCTCACAAAGGGGCATGAAAGCACAACCTTCACAAGGGAAGAGGGCAGACAGCTGCTAGGGTGGACTGACGGTTTTTCCTTGAAGACGGGACACTGTGAATTACAAATGAAAAACCTTAATACACATTAACACGCATGATTACTCAGCATCACTAATGCAAACTCGTCAGGGCTCGCTCTCCAGCATGTGGGTAGTGTGGTGACGGCCTATACACAGAGCCGGCTAGGACGGGAATAATTGCACCATACACTAATTACAAAATTACATAGACCCTTGAATGATACATGGAATATGATGGGACACAAGATGAATATTCACAATAAACACATACTTGTGTGAAAACAAGTTTAATGGTGCGGATGCCGCTGGTTGATGTTCGTAGTGTACCATGAGGTGCATGTGAAAGTGTAATATTCCTGTGTGGAAACGGCAAACTAAATGCAGATAAAATCTTATTTGTGTTGAGCGAGTGGTTCTCTTTACGATTAGCGTTGTTATAGGCTTGTAACCTCCTGATGGCGGAAAATCAAATATTACTGTGACTGCGTAGTCAAGTACAAAAAGCATCAATTTACGTGAAAAATACATTAAACCCTGAAAAAAATACATAGAACCTTGAAATAAATGATTCCACATACCATGTTAAATAAATAAGCTCTTAAAACGCAATGATGGTGTATACAAAGACTTGGCTTCAGTCCGCCACGTGGTTATACGTGATGTTGCCGTAAAATATTCAAACACAAAAATTACCCTTAAATACATACATAAAAATAAAGCTCTTAAAATTGCGTGTAGCAATTATGCAGAAGTTACAATGAAATGCTATAAACATAGGCAGGTGGTGTCTGATTCAAAATGCGCGGGTCGTGTGACCTTTCCGACATCTTTCTCGTCCTCGATTAAGTTAAAAATGCCACAAGGGCTTAAGAAATTAGTAAAGTGGGAGCATAATACTGGGGGACATGCCTGGCAAAAAACGTGTGCAAGCAAAGAGTAACCGGTAAACTACATTGACTATGGAAACCTACATAAGTGAACAAAAGTTGTAGTGCCTATGTGACAGTGTCTTACCTCGCCAGCTCTTCTCGACAGACTGTCCAGATACAAGCGTCGCACGGACCTATCATAGCCGCCTACGGGGTTTACATAAGCGGAAGTGCTATGCACGCAGAGTGAAATATCTTATAGTGAAAATAAAATGGCACAAATTAAATTACACGTTGTTTTACATTTCTATAATTTTGTTACGAATTTCAATATTATTTTAATGTCTCTTTGTGATGGCGTGCATGCCAGAATATTAAGTGTTCTTAATCTCAGTGCCACAGATAGTTTGAATATTCATAACCAAACAATTAAAATTAGTACAAGCACTTTAAAACATTTTATGACCTATTAAACACTGTAAAGACAATATAACACATTTTACCCTGAAATTAACATTTATAGGAAAGTTCAAAATGCTCGGCCTCTTTACGCACGTGTGGAACATGTGACATGTGAGTGACGTCATGGGCTCTAACGCCGCTGGCCGTTAGCCAGAGTCACACCGTTGCCACACTTCTAAACACAACCACATCCTAATCACAACAGTTACGAAGTCATTTTCACACTTTAATTTTTTTGTTTGGGTCCCCTTAATTTTTCGGGGAAGCCACCCTTTTTTGTTGCCATGCATTAGGTAATTTGAATAATTTTCGTCTAATTTTAGGAACTTTGAATTATGTTGTTCTGATTAGGAGTATTTGTACCTTTTTGTTCAGATAATTCCTAGGCATGGTTCAGTTGGTTGTCTTTTGGGGTTAGGTTTGCCCTTCCTTTTATTTGTTCAGATGAGGCTTTATTCTTGGAATTTAGATAATGATTAAATAATTCTAACTCTAACTCAGGATTTTGTTTATAAATTTTGGAAAGTAGTTTTGCTTCTGTTTTGATGTTCATGCAGATCAGTACTTTTGTCTTTAAATTGTATTCGTGGTTTGTTTGAATCTTTAATTGCTAATATACCTTCTTTTGATAAATTATTTTTATCAATTTTCTAGACAGGGCCCTTAATGGGTTTTTATTGGAACTCCTTTATAATTTGCTTTACACTTCTTAATTTTTGTGAAAGGTTCACTCTAACAATTTTATCATGTTCAGGATGGGACTTAATTATTTTAAACGGATTTGGGATGTCAGAATGTCTAGTTCATTTACTTTGTCATCTCGGGAATCTGCTTTAGCCTTGAGATCAATGGTTACAGAGTTGTTACTGTAATTGTTTGCTTTTTGTGTCGAGCTACAGAGATGTAGAGTCCGCATAGTCGTAGCAGACATGATTGGAGGAGTCTGGTGGACCAGACAGCATGTTGACGGTTAAAGAGTACTTTTTAGCTATGTAGTTGTAGTTAAAGATTTATAAGTCCCTTAGATACTTAAGGTAACTTCGGTGAGGACTAATGAGACCTTTTAGTTTAAATATGTGATTTCTTTTTGTATTGACGCCGACAAAATTTTATTTCAATTGAGTCGGTAGGTCAGAACTTAATATTGGAAACGAGAGCAAAACATTATCGAGATTTTATTTTTATTTGTGTAAACAGACGTCTTCCTCCAGTCGTTAAATTTGTGTCTCAGTAAAAGGAAAAGTTTACATATGATGTACGATAAGTACCTATTACTGGGTTTTCGATTTGTTGTTATGAAATCAATTATTACTAATTATTTTGTGTTCCATACCTGTCAAATTTATCGAAGTAATTGTTTATTTATTCAATTAATCATTTCTCTTAAAAATTTATGCAAGAAACAATAATTATTTGGTGGTTCAAATAATTTTAAAATTGTTTTCTTTTGTTTGGATAAAGCCATTAATTTTTTATTTAACTATCTTTACCAGTAGGACAATAATTTGATTGTAATGCCAAAGTCTTATAACTCAAAAAGTATTTTTGGTGATACTCATTTATTCATACACTTTGTTTTTACAGGTGGTTGCTCTACCAAAAATTGAAATTATGATTTATAGTTACAAAGTTTTGGGCTTAAAGGCCATCCTAGAATTTCAAGTGCCTTGTGGTGGAACGCCCCCAAGAAATAGATAAAGATACAGATACATAACATGTGTTTGAGAGGATAGGTCGGAGATGTAGGATGCAGAAATTTGATTTTTATGCAGTGTTTTTTTGAAAATAATGCATAGCTGAAGAGGAGCTCTGGTATGCAGTTTTAGGAGGATAGTTGAGAGAGAGAGAGAGAGAGAGAGAGAGAGAGAGAGTGTGTGTGTGTGTGTGTCTCAACACATAAGATGTTTACCCATAAAAAGTGAGTTTAATGGTATTAGTTATTATAGTTAGTGAGTATTTGAGAGTTTTCCTATATCTCCCTCCTCTATGAGTCATTGAGTTTTTAGATGTTGTTTCAGTTGGTTTAGAATTTGAACATATTAAATAAGTTAATGAATGAACCAAATGATTGATGGATCAATAATCAAACCTACCCTATCTCCCCATTTTCCCTACTTTATTTCTTTTCACCCCCCCCCCCCCACCCCAACCACCTTACCATTTACCATTCCTTCATTTTCTTCCAATTTTCCCACCTTTAACAATATTCTGGTGTTATCATGATACCAAAATTAAAAGTCGGTAAAGTCTCAAAATATACATTAATTATTCCTGAAAGTTGTTAGAAGTCCATTTAAAATTAACAAAACAAATATAATGTAAACTGTTACCTACGTAACAAATATTATGTCATGAAAAAATACCTATTTAAGGAATATTTTAGCAATTTGCTTTGTGAAATGCATATTGAAAACAAGTTTGTTTATTCCAGCCTATTTGTGCATTTAAACGTTTCAAACAGGTGAAACTAATATGATGGTGGTTTGGTAATTTGTATTTGAAATTTGCCAGCTTCAAAGCTGACAGAATGCAGAACGTAAATTACAAAAATATGTCGCAGATTTTGAAGACAAAACAGGTCACGTGACCATTTTATTAACAAAAAAGTGCCAATTGGAAGATGGCCTGTGTCAGACAGGTGACATAACATGCCATAGTAGGAATATAAATACTGAAAGAAAACTTTCATGTACACGTACAATATTTCTGCTCAGCAGATGAGAATTGTGTTCAGAAAACATTCCTTTTTATACATGGTTCCCCCCCACCCCCCGAAAGGTTGAAGATTTTGAAACAAATTCTCGACACTGAAGAAATAGTAGTCAAGATTCATGGAAACGTAAGATATAGCCCAAAGGGTCATATCTTGTCGTTCAACAAAATAACAGATGTGAAAGAATTAAAAACTATGCAGAACAAATTGCAATTTTCTTACCAAGATGTCAAGGCACTCAATTTAAAGGGGCATCAGTAAAACTTTGAGAAAGCTTGCTATGGTCAACAAATAACCAGTTATTTCTGAGAGGTCACTTAAGATGATTGGCTGATCTTTTGTCTTGACATAATAGTTCAGAAGCAAAAAAGTGACTTGTGATGTAAATGTCAAGCAAGTTATACATATTTAAGTCAGCAGTCGCATTTCTCAGAAGCTGAGAAACTTAAAAAAATATAGGCATAATGACTAAATACTTACAAATAAGGAAATTTCTACAAGCAGTCAGTGCAACAAACCAAAGACTGAATGGAAAATGTTGCTTTTCCTCAAGCACCAAGAGCACCATGTTGATACGAATGCTCCTGTCACTATTCATATTCATTTGATATAGGCAACACAATATATTTCTGTGCCATAGAACCCTTTGCAGCCAGGGCATATCTCCTTCCTTGTCCCATACAAAATTGAGGTATTTGAGATGATGTGTGAGTCAGTGAGCCAACAGCACAATTACATTATAACAGAGGCAGTAGTTGTTTCTAAAGGTGCAAACGGAGTTGTTAGTATGATTGACCATTACTTTTAAAACTTAGGTTATGGAGATGCAGACATACTGCTTCATGCAGATAACTAAAATAATAACAATGCACATTATTGTTAGATATAGTACCCCACTGTCCCATCTTAACAAGGCAGTAAAAACTGGGATGTATAATGGGAAAATTTTTATTCCATTTAGAGACAGGCAGCAGTTCTTCACTGGATTTGGCTGGACAAAAGTACCACACAAATAGAATACAACCCTATCAAATTTAGCATAGATATCCCAGGAGTTGTGGAATGCCAGTATTAAATATATTATTCAGCAATTTCATGTCGCATTGGAATTGTTACCAGCGTCAACTGATATTAGGTTGTGGTGGTCGTAAGTTTGATTCCCAGGACGCCAAGTGGTGAATATGTGCATGGCCATGCAGTAGGAAAATACTCTTATCCAAAGGGTGCTGTCACTACATGGCTTCTTATTTGACGCCGGAACATGCTGACCCTGTCAGGTGAGACACGAGACGAACAATGACACAAATACTTACTGGTAATTTGGGCGCCAGCGGTGCTTCCCAATCACCACACTATTGAAACTCAGGGTTATCAGGGATGCTGTGGGTTCTGTGTGTCTGTCTCACCCGTGCGTTCTTAAAAACATGTTAGCAATACTAAATTTTATACTAAACATCACTGGAAATAAACACTTAATAAAATATATGTGGCTCGGACACTGTCGCCTACTGATTAAAAAATATAAGTTCACTGTAGACATGCTTTTATTGTTATTATGCATACTCATCAATGTGCCAATGAAAGTATGATTATCTCGGACATGACTAGCCAATTCCGCGTGGGTGCTCCCCAACCTGTAATTAATCTAGCGCACACCTAAATGGATGATCTCACCGAGATGCGAGAAAGCACAGCCTTCAAAAGCGAAGAGGGCTGACAGCCGCTAGGGTGGACTGACGGTTTTTCCCTGAAGACAGGACACTGAGAATTACAAATGAATACTCTTAATACACATTAACATGAGTGATTACTCAGCATCACTAATGCAAACTCGTCAGGGCTCGCTCTCCAGCATGTGGGTAGTGTGGTGACGGCCTATACACAGAGCCGGCTAGGACGGGAATAATTGCACCATACACTAATTACAAAATTACATAGACCCTTGAATGATACATGAAATGAGATCGGACACGAGATGAATATTCACAATAAACACACACATGTGTGAAAACAAGCTTAGGTGGCGCGAATGCCGCTGGATGAAGTTCGTAGCAGACCACGTGGTGCAGGTGAAATTGCAATATTTCTGCGTGGAAATGGCAAACTAAATTCAGATAAAATATTATTCGTGTTTGGCAAATGGGTTTCTTTATGATTAGCGTTGTTACAGGCTTGTAACATGCCTGATGGGGGAAAATCAGATATTACTGTGACCGTGTGGTCAAATACAAAACAGCATAATATTACGTGAAAAATACATAGAACCTTGAAATAAATGATTGCACATACCATGTTATATAAATAAGCTCTTAAAACGCAATGATGGTGTATACAAAGACTTGGCTTCAGTCGGCCACGTGGTTATACGTGATGTTGCCGTAAAATATTCAAACACGAAAATTACCCTTAAACACACACATAAAAATAAAGCTCTTAAAATTGCGTGCAGCAATTATGCAGAAGTTTCAATGAAATGCCATAAGCATAGGTAGATGGCGTCTGATTCAAAATGAGCAGGTCGGGTGACCTTTCCGACATCTTTCTCCTCCTCGATTAAGTTAAAAAATGCCACAAGGGCTTAAGAAATTAGTGGAGAATAATACTGGGGGAAATGTCTGGCAAAAAACGTACGCAAGCAAAGATTAACTGGTAAACTACATTGACTATGGAAACCTAAATCAGTGAACAAAAGTTGTAGTGATTACGTGGCAGTGTCTTACCTCGCCAGCTCTTCTCGACAGACTGTCCAGATACAAGCGTCGCACGGACCTATCATAGCCGCCTACGGGGTTTACATAAGCGGAAGTGCTATGCACGCAGAGTGAAATATTTTATAGTGAAAATAAAATGGCACAAATTAAATTACACATTGTTTTACATTTCTATAATTTTGTTACGAATTTCAATATTATTTTAATGTCTCTGTGAGATGGCGTTCATATCAGAATATTAAGTGTTCTTAATCTCAGTGCCACAGATACTTTGAATATACATAACCAAACAATAAAAATTAGTACAAGCACTTTAAAACATTTTAATACCCATTAATCACTGTAAAGACGATATAATAAAGTTTACCCTGAAATTAACATTTATAGGAAAGTTCAAAATTGTCGTCCTCTTAACGCACATGCGGTACACATGACACATGAGCGCCGTCATGGGCTCTAGCGCCGCTGGCTGTTAGCCGGCATCAAACGACCCCTTCCTCGAAGGCCAAGACGGTGCGAACAACACAACATTGCTCTGGCGGGCTCTGCCCGACTGGTTGCCGAGCGATGGCAAAGAAAACATGGCCTCGGAGGTCGTCGGTTTTTTGGGCGTTTACAGGGGGTGGGGGTGTAGGCAGGAACAACAATGTGGGTACGGGGTGGTGACTCGGCTCGCCTCTTGCGAGTGCTGTTTTGCAATTTGTTGACACTTGAAGTCACACTCACTGTCCTACTATTCTCCCCAAACCCTTTCTAACTCTCTTGCCCTACTAGGCTCTCCCCTGCAGGAGCTGGAAAGCCCCTAATAGGCATCTCGCCTTCACATGTGTTATCAAGGTTTACGGTTACCCTTTGGTTACAACCTAATTCAGCTGTGCTCTGGGGGAACCCCTTAAAACTCAACTCACTGGCAGTTGTTGTGTTGACATTTACGTATGTACTTGTGTTACCACTTTCTTCGTGTACACTTGGAAACCCCTTAAACTCGCTCTGATTCATTGTGTTTTTACCTGTATTAATAGAAAAACCCTGAAACGGTTTTGCGGTACTTCCTGTTTCCACCTCCTCACTACTAGGTGTTGAGTGTTCAGTCGGTGTAAAAACCTTAATTATCAGTTCACTACTTTGGATGGGTGTTCCCGTGTTAGTATTGTTCTCAGTGTACGTGTTGTTCTTCTGTGAACTCCCTGGTGAAATTCTCCGAACTCGCTGCGGTACTGGGCATAACGTCGTTTCCTTGCCTCTCTTCCCTACAGGCGGTCGGGATATCCGCAGGTCGTCACGGTGCCGTTCGTAACACGTGTGGGTCCCAACTTTACTAGATATGTGGAATTTCCCATCTTTTCCACTACTCTCACTGGCCCTGCCCATCTAGGTGCCAGTACAGCACAGTATTGCTTCGCCCCGGCCGATAACGAGTTTTTTCGTACGTACATGTACATCCCGGGTACAAGTTCGGGTGGCGGCCTCTTGCGATTCGGTACCCACACATTACAATAGCCGAGCTGGTTCACCCTGGCTTCTTCATGTACCTGCACCTGGTGTTCGGCGATTTGTTCAGGTGACCTGGGCGAGTTTTCACGGGGTGATCCGGGGGCACGGAGTTCGCGACCTTGTACCATCTCAGCGGGTGTTTTTCAGGTTGCCGCATTCACTCTATTCCGTAGGCAAAACGTCACCTCTGGGATCAATTCAACCCACCTAGTATGGAGAGGCCCATGATGTTGGTGTAAAAAATAGGTCTGCCCCAGCTCAAAATAGTCACGTCAGCCCACAACAAAGCTGTTCTATTATCTATCTCTCGGCCAGCTCCGGCTAAATGTGTGTGTTGTCACCAGATGTCCCATTCTAATTATCAACGTCCTTTCTTTCTGGATAAATTTTTAAATGAGAGGCAGCAGTTGGTGCACAGCAAACTACTGTGTTTCATTTGTCTCGGGTCTGCTCACATGGTAGCTAATTGTTCTTCACAGCATACGTGCAGTCAGTGTCGGCAGAAGCACAACTCATTGTTACATGTAGATCAGATGTCTAATGAAGTGTCATCAGAATCAGTTCCAGGGGCAACTTTCCATTCACCAACAAATATTACACCTGATACTCAGTCTGAAAACTCAACATGTGTTGGCCTTACAGCAAGGAAAAGTGCTCGTACCACTGTGTTGTAGTCGACTGCACTAATTAAGATTCAGGATGCACAGGGTCAGTACCACAACTATCGGTCAATATTAGATAGTGAGGCATGAGGAAATCTTGTCACTGAAAGTCTGACTCGAAAATTGTGTCTGCCTCGTTCCCAGAGTATTGACCAAATATCGGGTTTGTCTCAGTGCCAAAATTCATGGTATTGTCACTACTACGATTGCACTGGTTGCCGCTCACTCATATTTAGCCCCACAGCCATTGCTGGTTGTTTCAAAAATCACCCATTTACTGCCTCCTACTCAAGTGGACATGGGTATTCAGCAAAAGGTTCGCTCTCTTCCACTTGCTGATCCAGCGTTTGACAATCCTGGAATGGTAGATCTCATTTTGGGTGCAGAGGTTTTTTCTGAGGTTTGCATTGAAAGCAAATTCAGTCTGGGAGAAGGTTTACCAGTTGCACTTGAAACTGAGTTTCGCTGGATTTTGATGGGAAAATGTCCAGAAGCAGCATCTCAGACGACGGGATGAACGAGCCCACCCACTGCCTTGTGTGTGACCTCACTGGAAGCAACACTAAGAAAATTCTGGGAGTTGGAAGAGCCCCCTGTTCTTAAGCAATCCTCCCCTGATGATTTGGCACGTGAAACACATGACGTAGACACGCATTATCGGCTCCCCTGTGGACGCTGTGGGGCACGTCTTCCCTTTCGTTAAGAGGTAGTTCCAGGGAATTTGCTGATGGTTACTGAGAGGCGATTAAAATCACTGGAACGCTGCCTCCTCACTCAACCTGATTATCGTTGCATGTATGGGGAGGTCATGGAAGAATACAAAAGTCTGCAGCACATGGAACGGTGGCATGGGCAGCAGACACAAGAACCAAGGGTGTACTAAATTCCTCATCATGAAGTGCTGAAGTCCACTAGTTCAACAACCAAACCGAGAGTAGTTGTCGATGGTAGTGCTAAACCACCCCATGGAAATTCATTGAATAACTGTTTGTCAGGCTGACATCACTGTCATTATTTGTACATTTAGGACCACTGTGATGTGAAGCAGATGTATCGCCAGATCCTTGTATATCCAAATTACCGAAAATATAAGTTGATCATGTGGCGCCCTGACCCCGTGCAGGAATTACAGGTGTTTCAGTGAACTGTGATTTTTGGGGTAAAATGCTCCCCTTTTTAGGCATACATACGCTGCACCAGTTGGCTGAGTATGAAGGTAACCTATACCCCCATGCCTCAAAGGTACTGATAAATGAAACGTTCATTGATGACATTAACACTGGAGCTGCCTCCCTTGAAGATGCTCTGCTTTTGCAGAAGGAGCGGATTGAGTTATTGAAAAAAGATGGGATTGAGGTCTGCAAATGGGTAACTCACAAGGCTAAGCTGTTGGAAGGGCTATCATAAGCAGAGTGTGGAACGCTAACGTTTCAGGATGCTACTCAATCATGTGATGTTCTTGGAATTCAGTGGCAGGTTATCATTGACCATTTTGCTTACTGTGTGGATAATATATCAGAAGTGAATTCCAAACGTGCTGTTCTGTCGTGCATTGCTAGAATATTTAATCCATTGGGATGGTTCCCTCCTGATGTGGGCAAAGGTATTCATGCAGTTTTTGTGGCTGCAGTGACTGGCTTGGGATAATCCACTGCCATCCTGTCAGGAATGGCAGCAGTTTTCCTTGACACTCTCAGCAGTGCATCAGCTTTCCATACCTCGTTCCTTTGTCTGTCCTGAGGCTATAGACTTGTAACTGCATGACTTCTCAGATGCATCCGAAAAGGGCTAATCAGCTGTGGTGTACCTCCACTCTGTCGGTACAAGCAAGCAAATTATGGGCAGTATAGTGATTGCTAAGACCAAAGTTGCTCCTCTGAAACATGTCTTCTACCCCACCTTGAATTATGCGGTGCCCACCTCTTACCAAGGCTTTTGTATCATTGTCGGCGGCTTCTTGGGCAGGCCTATAAAAAAATTATCAGTGAATGCATTGGCAGACGGGCTTTACCACCATACAAAAAACTTCTGTGCCCTCCGAACTGTCTGCCATCACTGCGCCGGCCCCCACCCCCACACAGCCTGTGAGAACCTGAACAAAAACCCCAACTGCGTGAACTGCAAGGGGAAAGGAGTTCACGAAGCCAATTCAAGGCTCTGCCCAGAATACATCCGCCTGGTGCAACTTCGTCAGGAGGCCGCAGCAAAACGCGAATCCCAACGCCCCACACTTCGTGCACCCCCTGTATTCACGCAGGAACACTTTCCGTCCCCAATCTCAACTAGGAACATTGTTAGGGAAAATGTTTCCTACTCACAGGCAATACGGTCTCAAACACAGCCACGCAACACACAACAGTCTTCCTCTCCGATCTCAATCCAAAAACCACCCAGCAACCCATTCCACCCCTCCTCCCCACCCCACACCAATCCTCCCCTCCCTCCATGGCCCCACCCGATATCGGCGATATCAGTTCCACACTTACCGACCTCCGAGACCTTATGCGCTTCCTCCGGGAAGCGAACTTCCTTCAATTCATGATCACATGAAATCCTACATCCTCCTGGGCAACTCCACACCTGACCCACAGATGAAAACCCTCCTGCTCCTGCAGGCCTTGACCACCTACTCCGGGTTCGATTAGTCATGGATCAAACCCACACAGATAGACCCTGTGTCCTCTCCCTTCTCTACTGGAATGCCAAAAGTATATTTTATAAAATTTACGAATTAGAAAGAGTTCTAGAAACTTACGGCGTAGAAATTGCACTAATTAACGAAACACATTTAAAACATAGAAAAAAAATTTAACATAAAAAATTACACGGCATATCGAACTGACAGAAAATCTAAAGGAGGTGGCACATTAATACTAGTTCATAACCGCATACAACACCATTTAAATAATGTCCCAGTCCTAGAAAATTTAGAATACACATCCATAAACATTCGCACACAAGCAGGTCACATCACTCTAGCGGCTATTTATAATTCCCCCAATAAACCGCTAATCCCAGCTGACTTAGATAAAATAACAACACAGCCATACCCATTTTTCTTAGCAGGAGATTTAAACGCGAAACATACTTCCTGGAATAGTAGAGAAAACAATCAAAGAGGCAGAATACCTGCAAATCATTCTAATCAATATAATTATTTAGTTACAGGCCCTACAGAACCGACATATTTTCCTGCTTGTACAAAATACCAATCAGACATATTAGATATTGCACTTACCAATTTAGATAATGTAAATATTTCATTTGAAGTCCTCGCAGAATTAGATTCCGACCACTTACCTATATTTTGTCAGCTGGAAGCAAACATACTTAAACACCCAAACGCCACTCTTCTAAAAACTCCGGTAACTAACTGGGAGGATTTTAAATTAGACCTAGAAAATTTATTTGAAACGCACCAAATAAATATTCCATCTAAAGATCCCATCGACTCGGCAACTGAATTAATTCAAAATACGATATTGAAAACAAATAAAAAACACACAAATTTCCTAAACCGTCGACAATTTTTAAAACACTCCTTTCCCGAAGCAGAAATTCTTTTAGCTGAAAAACGCCACGCCCGCCATATTTATCAAAAATCTAGAAATAAGGAGACAAAGAAAAATATTATAAATTGAAAAAAGAACTCCATAATAAACTCATCAAATTAAAAATTAGTAAATGGGAAACTTTCATGACCGACATAAACAATGATTACAATGATTTCTGGCGCGTCGCAAAAACATTGCGAGGTCAAACTAAAAAATCAATCTCCCAGCCCATCAAAAACTCAGCAGGAACACTCTTATACGTCCCAGAGAACAAAGCAAATGCAATAGCTGATTGCTATCAGGGCCAGTTTTCACCTAATGCTGATCTAGGAGAGCCAAATTTTTCCAGAGATGTACAAACCAATATTACAGCTTTTTTCAACAGAACCATAACAGCAAAACCAGAAGCAATAACACTTAAAGAATTACTTGTACTAATTAAAAAACTTAACGTCAAAAAAGCTCCAGGACACGACAAAATTACCTATAAAATTATTAAAAACCTCCCAGCTAATGCACTATTTGCAATACTCAACCTGTTTAATGCAATATTAAATTTCAATTATTTTCCTATAGCATGGCGAACAGCCAAAGTTATCACGATTCCCAAACCAGGCAAAAATCACTCTATCCCAGAAAATAGACGGCCTATTTCCCTACTCAACTCCCTTAGTAAAGTCTTCGAAAAACTGCTTCTAACTAGATTATTAGTACATGCAGAATTACAACAGATTATCCCGGCAACACAATTCGGGTTTAGAGCCCAACATTCCACCACTCACGCCCTCACTAAATTCACCACAGACACCTTAACTGCAGTGCAAAAACACAAAGTCACAATAGCCATTTTCCTAGACATTGCTAAGGCATTTGATAAAGTGTGGATACCTGGATTATTACAAAAATTAATTAACTTCAATTTTCCCGACTGCTACATATATTTACTCGCCTCATACTTTCAAAATAGAAAATTCTTTGTTAGTATTGATAATGCCAACTCTACTACTCGCGAAATTACAGCAGGTGTCCCACAAGGCTCAGCAATTTCCCCATTTTTGTATAATATTTTTACGTCAGACATTCCCATAACCCATGCCTCAGTACAAATGTACGCGGACGATACCATAATTTACACTCACGATAAAAAACTGCCATATGCTATCCTCCTAACCCAACTTCAAATAAACGATTTAGAACATTGGTTTGAAAGATGGAAAATTAAAACAAATCCTACTAAATCACAAGCATTATTGTTAACTCAACGCAGAATCCAGCCTTCACGCCAAATAACTGTAAATAATATTCCAATCCCCATCACACAAACCGCAAAATACCTAGGTTTAACAATTGACTCTAAACTAATCTGGACCAATCACATTTCAACAGTAAAAAAGGCAGCACTAAGTAAACTACCGCAACTCTATCCAATATTAAAAAGCACCAATCTACCCAGACGATTAAAACTATTAATTTACACAGCAATAGTTAGATCAGCCCTTTTGTATGGCAACGAAGTATGGGGGAACTTAAATAAATTCCTTCTAAACTCTCTTCAAGTCATACATAATAAATATTTAAGAATCGTAATAAACGCAGCGCCCTACACTACCAACCTATCGATACATGAACGTTTAAAAATTCCAACTATAAAAACACTATTACTAAACCGAAATATAAATTATTACACTAAACTACTCTCGCATTCCAATCCCGCCATTAAACGGCTAGGAGACTACGAACCCGATAAAAACAGAAGAATAAAACGCCCTAAAATGCTTCCCACATAATAACTAACATCTCCTAAACCCGTACACCCGGCCGTAATTCTCCGATCGGTCCGGGACAAAATCCAGTCAGTTTAACAAAACTATCTGGCGCTAGCATCGCTCACATCACTCCGCCTGCTGCTGTCACAGCGAACACACCTCTCTCCTCCTCACTAGCTTTTCCTCAACGAGCTGACTGATGAAATACATTATCCCTAATTATGTCCCCCAAGTTTTTAACATGTTTGATTACAAAACACATGCTAATTAAATCGCAGTGCTGCCTTCTCTCCTCGGAAGACAGAAGCCCTGCCCTCGGCTGAGATACAGCCAATCAGAAAATTCCTTTAATATTAATCCCCGCCCACCGACAAATCCTTAAACCCATTGTCCCACACAAATAAAACCTTATATATCAACATTTAATAACAACATACACACTCACAAAAAAAAATCGATTTATTAACGTCATAGCTAGAAGAAGACCCTGCTTCCTCTGCCTCTTCCTGACATCTTGCTTAACTTCACAGGAATATTTTATAAATTAATAAAACCAACTTTTTAATAGATTTTACCTAACTTTTAAAGACCTACATTTTTAATTTTCAAAATTCCGTGCCAGTAGGGAACGGAACTCCACCGCCTTTCCCCTCATTTTTGCCTACAAAAATGAGGGGAAAAAAGATTGGAACAACCGTGGCTCAGGGGCTATACTGGGTCACAAAACCACACTCCTGACATGCGAGCGCCGCGCGTGCCAGGTTAAAGTGCCTATAATATGGGGGATCAGGGAGGGGTGGGTTAGCTGCCCCTAACCCTGATCCATTCAAATGACTACCGCTTGGGAAGACAAGGGCCTCGGTCTGTACTTCCCCCGCGCTGAGAGGCGTAGCCTCAATGATGATAAATCGGCATTGTCAGACTCAAGTGTAACATTTGCTTGTATCAAAAGTCCCCCCATATTCTCAAAACCTATGTTGCTAACAGGGTCACTCAGATTCAAGAATGGACATCTCCAAACATGTGGAATCACGTACACTCCACTTATAACCCTGCTGCCTGTGCCTCGCGAGGTTTGTTACCAAAACAATTGATCCCCGAGCACATGTGGTGGTCTGGATCCAGGTGGTTGGCACTTCCTACTTCTCATTGGCCAGAACCCGAATTCCCTTCGATATCCTTGCAGGACTTACCCGATGTGAAGCCAATTAATTCAGCAGCATTAATTGTTACTGGTCCAGCTACTTTATAGTCAATGTTTGAAATCTTTTCCTCGTAGTTGAAGCGACAATACACAGTTGCATGGATTATGAGATTCCTCTTACGAGCTAAAGGAGTGCATTGCTGTGAAGGTCCTCTGACTCCTACTGAAATCACTCAGGCCACTCACTAGATTTGTTGGGTGATCCAACAAACCACCTTTCAGAAGGAAATGTAATTTCTACACAAAAGGAAACCATGCTCACCTGACATCCAGCATTTGTTGCCCTTTCTTGACTCGAGGGGGTTAATCAGGGCGGGCGGGCATCTAGAAAACTCATCCATGCCTGATAGCACCAAACACCCTATCTACTCCCTCATGATAACCAAGTGGTCAAGCTGTTGGTCAACCATTACCACTTGGCATTTTTACATGCTGGCCCTCAACTACTGCAGGCAATGTTAGCCCAGAAATTTTGGATTTTGTCTGCTAGAAACCTGGTACGATCATGTGTCCAAAAATGAACAAATTGTTTTCGATGCGAACCCAAATATACTTCTCAGTTCCTGGGTAATCCTCCCCTTAGCTTGGGTTACACCTAGCTCTCCTTTTACTTACACTGGAGTAGATTTCACAGGTTTTTTCACCATTAGGCTCAACAAATTGAGGAAAGCACGTACTCAGAAAGCCTATACTTGTGTGTTCATCTGTTTCTCCACCAAAGCAGTGCATATAGAGATTGCGTCTTACTTAACTGCCGAGGACTCCTTAGCAGCTCTCAACCATTTTGTTGCTCGTAGAGATATCTACTTAGATTTGTACACTGACCGTGGCACTAATTTTGTGGGTGCTGCTTTTCAGTTGCAAAAAATGTGGTAAAATTTCCTTAGATCAGGTGATTTGCGAGAGGCTATTCAATGCTTTTCCCTGGCTCATCACATCAACTTTCATTTCAACCCACCTGCAGGTCCACATCAAGGTGGTATTTGGGAAGCGGCGGTGAAATCAGCAAAGACTGTTTTAAGGAAAGTAATGGGTAGCCAAATATTGACCCTAGAAAAGCTCACTACAGTCACTACCCGTGTGGAAGCAGCATTAAATTAACGTCCACTGACTCCCCTATCTAACGATCCTACTGAGCTTATGGCCCTCACTCCAGGACACTTTTTGATTAGGAGCTCTCTCCTGACATTCCCAGAGGAAGACTATACACACAACAATATGAACCACCTCCAGCGATGGAGATTAGTACAAGTAATAAGCCAGCACTTCTGGAAGAGGTGGCATCGTGAGTACCTTCACACACTGTAGAGTCGTAGAAAATGGACCATCCCAAAGAAGAACCTGGCTCCTGGTGATCTTGTCCTTGTCTAAAATGATAATGTTCTCTCATTATGTTTGTGCATGACTCAAGTGGTGGAAGTCTTTCCGGGTAATGTCAACTTGGTAAGAGTGGCCAGAATCAAGACAGCGAATGGGGAATTGGTGCGTCCGGTGAACAAGCTCTGTTTGCTCCCTCTGGAATATGTGAACTAAACTGTTGCTGTTCAAGTCTGTTTAATTATTTGTAAAATAGTCATTTTAGGCCAGCGGAAAATGTGTACATTCTATGTGTATTTTGTGTGTGTGTGAAAAATATTTTAAGTTATTCTTATTGTGCTGGGACATGTTTCTGATCTACGATCTGCTGCCGAGTGAAAATGAAAACATCTATCACCAGGCAGCACTCTTATCAGTATCAGACAAGATGTCGGCATGGCAAGTCAATTGAATGCTCGTGACTCGAAATAAAGCCCTGATCCTCCGATTAAGTAACTCTTTTCTTGTCTCTACCAAACAGTCGCAATGTTTACAAATATATACATCGCAGAAATTACTATTCCACAGATGTTAATGTGACTTGAGAAAGCAAATCCACTGGAACATGTTACATAAAATGGTGTCTATCAATGTGCACTTATGGCACTGCGGCGAGCATGCGAACTATGTAAGAAATCTATCTCTTGTATAGCAGCTAAATTCACAACATGGCTTCTAATCAATGGCAACTTATGGCACTGCGGCAGATGTACGAACTACGTAAGAAATCTTTCTCTTGTACAGTAGCGAAATTATTTTTGCATTTGCGGCTTCTGTGACCAAGCTGCAACTTGTTTACATTGTATGTGTGTAGGATGAAGGTTATTTTGTTTATGAACGTGAGTGAACAAATTATTGAACGAGTGATCAATATTGTAAAACGTACAATCACACCATATAATTTTTGTGTCTAAAAAAAGTAATAACCCAATTTCAATGTCAATAACTGATACTAATGCATAGGCCCAATACAGATACATAGGAAAAAGATTAAGTATCTGCCGATACCAATACTTGGTATCGGTACTGAACACCTCTAGTCTTGAGATAATGGAATTCGAACATGAGCTTTATTCGGCTGGCAATTGTGTGGGTGCAGTCTGATTTTGCCATCTGTACAGTCTTGGTTTGTGGAAACAGATTTACTCTCTGGGTGTCACTAAGGATGTCTCGGCGGATGAAGTTTCCAGATGATGCAGAGTCGAGCTATACTAGTGCGTTCCTTACGTTGATTCTGACCTCGATGTAGGGAGCTTCGGGTACTTCCGTATCCTCATTTAAGAAATTGAAGGTTAGCCATTTCTTTTTCCAACAGGATCGCCCTCCTTGATCCGCTGGCGAAGGTGTTTCCCTTCGGCTGTGCATTTGTCGATTTCTGTCCCACGGAATTGGGTTATGGCCCACAATTTGTGCATCCTCCTTCCATGCGTTCGAGCTGCAGGCCAGGCTTCCCCGGACAATCCTTATTGTAATGGTACTCTGGGGAGTACCAGCATTTATGTAGCCGAGGGGCTTGCGGTATGGGTGGTGGTGGTTTGTTCTTGCGTTCATTTGTTTTCTGGTCTTCCAGGACTTCAACGGGTTTAGGCTGGTTGAGCAGAACTTGTGCCTGAAAGATTTTCTTGACTTCACGGACTCTCTCTATGAGCTCATCCAAGGTGAGCTCGTCCAAGGTGAGAGGCTTTGGAATCAGTAAGATAATGCAAAGCCATGGCAACAATAGGCATAATATTTGTCTGAAGCAACCTTCTTCGTATCCGTCGAGGAAGATACGGTGGTACATCTGGGATTTCCCGGGAAAAAATCTCAACCTCATTTCCTGGCTTCTGAGTATGGCTATAAAATTCTGTCATCAAGTGAGCTAAGACCTGTTCAATGGTGAAGTGTTGTGCTAGGCAGGTGCTAAGCTGCTTCCAGTTGGACACCAACTCCCCATACGTGTTCCACCAGACAAGGGTAAGTGAGTGAGTGGGGTTGTGGGGCGCACGACAGCAAAGTCATTACCTCCCACAAGAAGTTAAAATTTAAAACACAAAAAGACCTTCATAGAAGGCTAAAACCAAAGCACTCCAACAAAGTGTGCCGCACAGTCAAGGGAGTGCAACAGGCATCACACTCAGGAGGTTCACCACAAAGCAGGTACTTGTGCGTCAGACAAGTGTGCCCGATGCGAAGATGAGAAAGCACTACTTCTTCCCTGCGGGTACACGAAACAGGACGAGCACAAACAGGCAAGTCGGAGATGGCTCGTAACTTATTGGACAGCGGGAGAGAAGTCCATTCACGCCGCCACGCATTCCAAACAAGGCCACAGACAGCATGCGGCACATCGCACACAGGGACACTATGATCACAGGGTGGAAGGCTGCATGCCTCCTTAGCAGCCATATCTGCTGCTTCATTACCAGGGATGTAGTGATCTGCGAGTACACGAATTTAGAGTTCGAGTCAAGATTTTAATCACTACTCATGCTCGATACTGCCAGTTAAATAAGATGGATCAAGTTCGAGTTTTCAATAGGCCAATGGCTCTGAAATTCACTGACACGGATTAAGTTATTATGTATGAAGATAAGCCCATTCAATTACTTATGTGTAAATATATTTCTGAAGGTTTTTTTATGATACTCAACATACATCGCAATAATATATGTATTTTATTTAATTACTTCAAATTAACATGCCATGTTGGTAATTCCACATCAAGTTATCTTTAAATATGTACGTAAGCCAAAACTGTGAATATTTTAGTCTCCTTTGACCTTTCCTACAAATTAAGAGGTTTATCAGAAAATTCAACCATAAAACCATGTGTACAACTAACGTGTTTACAGAATTGTTTACAAAGCTATACGGCATGCAGCAGCCATTTATGCAATGAGAAAGTTCTCCAACTTAACTATTTTGTTGCAGTTGCATTGTCATTAACCAAACATCGTTACGATATAATTTTTTATAATTCCAGTTAAATATAATTTAAGCTTTAACATTATAAATATTACATTAAACTTTAAATTACTTCAAAATAGTCTCTAAAAGAGAAATAATTTCTCAAAATGTGATCATACGAGAAATTTTGTTGTGTCATGTTCACATTCACAATCATAAGCTCGTGGTAAGCCGACTACAATCGCGAATGCAAATGATCACCATGAAAACAATGAAACAATAAAATGCATGTGAAGTATATTTGGTTAAATAACGATGTAGTATAGTAAAGGACCTATATTTAATTTAAAAATTATAATAAATTGTTATTAAATAGGCTATACTTATTGCTTGTATTCCCCGACAATATAACAAACATTTACGGTGTAAATTTCAAAGTTGTTCTGGCTGTAATTAACTTAAAACCAAGGTCATTTGTTTGGAGTGATGTGTTTACCGTTTCCGTTTTTATTGGCTTATGGCTGTCTTGTGGTATGATTTTGCGATTTCTCATGTTGTGTGAAATCGTGTTTTTTTGCATTAATTAAGTTTAGTAATGAAAATACTCAGAAGAATATTTGGTTTTAAGTAAGTTATTTAATATGAGTGTTCAGTAAATAGCAGAATTTTATCATAGAAAGTACATCATTTCAATATGATTAATTTGCAGCAAGTGGACACACCAGCGAGTAATACTTGTAAAACTGTTGTGTGGAATTTTTTCGATAAGGTGGACAGTTTAAATGCACAGTGCAAAACATGTGGTAAAAATCTTAAAATACCATCGTCTTCAACAAGTAGTTTGATACGACATCTTAGTTTGCATGCCAAAGTCAGCATTATTCAAAACATTGAATGATGAAAAACAAAAATTACAAAGTGAATAAAATCAAGGTGTTAAACGGAAAGCTGAAAGCGAACTTAAACAATCATTTATTAGTGATATACTCACAAAGCCAATGTTTTTTTTCAAAGGATCATCCATGTGCATGGGAAATAACGGCAAGTGTTGTTAAAATGATTGCGATGGATATGCAACCGTACTCAATTGTCGAAGACTGTAGTTTTAGGAAACTCTGTTCTGTAATGGAACCCACATACCAGTTACCATCTACAACAACATTTTCCAGGAACATTGTACCTGCCGTGTATGAAGAGCAGGTCAAAAATCTTAAAACTGAACTTTCTACTGACATAGAGAATGGCTTGCATTCCCTCTCTCTTACTACGGACATGTGGAACTCTCGAGCAGGTGATCGCTATATTTTCCGTACATACTACTACCTATCTGACTAGTATGAACTAAAGAAACATGTTTTAGAAATTTCACACTTCCCAGGCAACCATACTGGAAGTGGAATTGATACAAATCTGTGGCAACTTCTGCAATCATGGTGGCTGGATAATGTGAGTGTTCCTTTGTTCGTTGTATCGAATAATGGCCGGAATATTGGTAGCGCCCTTTCAGGTGGAAGATTTAACCACATTACCTGCTTTTCCCATATGCTGTAACTAGCCATTCATGATGCAAAGGAAGGACTAGGTGTGCTGGATCTCTTGGTCTCTGTTCGAGAAATAGTATCATACTATAATCACAGCAGTGTTGCAAGAGGAAGATTGCACTCCAAGCAAAAACAAATGGGTTTGCCAGAGTATCACCTTGTCCAGATGGTAGATACCAGCTGGAACAGCGAGTATTTGATGTTGTCGAGAATTTTAGAGCAGAAAGAGGCTGTGATAGCAGACTTATTTAAAACTGGCAAAGATGGATTGGCTGCAAAACAGTGAAAGATGGTATCAGGAATGGTTACAGTGCAACAGCCTATTCATCATGTGACAAATGAATTGTGCTATAAACAGCCAACCATGTCAATGAAAATTCCAATACCACACGGAATAATAAGTATTGTCAACAAACATATTGTGTCTGGAGAAAGTGGCGAGGCTCTAATGTTTGCCAAACAATTAAAAAACTGTATTCTATCGAAATTTCCAGAGTACAAAAAGTGCAAATTATCAAGAAATGCAATGATTTTGGATCCAAGATTCAAATGTGTTTTGATCGAAATCCACGAAAATGCTCTTGGAATACATGAGATTCCAAGAGAGATTCAAGATACACAAAGCAGTTCACTTCCTAATGAGGAATCAGTCAGTTGGGGGTAGCAGCAGTGCGGTATGCGGTACTTCACATGGAAGTGATGATAGCAGCCTCTGTTCAGCATTCGACAAGATGAAGCAGACCCATTTATATGCCAGTCACAGGTATATGAATTGTTTTGCACAAAATGTAAATGTATGGGGGTTACAGGTGTTACAATTTGAATGTCCATATTCTGTTTTATATGTTATGTGCCGATGTTGGCAAACACTGTTCACCAGTCAGTCGATAGAAATGGCGTCGTAGTGATGTAACTCAATAAACGTGTAATGTAAACACTGAGGCTTTTACTTAAAAACTACCACCTTAGTAAAACAAATTCTAATAACAGGGTGACTAATTTCAGTTGAGTGTAATTTCTATTCCATAACCATTAAGACAGTGCTACAATCAAAATATGCATTACCATACCAATAACAGTAACAGTTGAACACAGTTTGTACAATTGTGTTTGCTAAAATTGTGCATAACAATACTCATTAAGTACATATAACAATTGCCAACGCACAGCTGCATAATAGCAAGTTAGTGAACTTTCAACTTTATTGTTCAAGAATCTATTGGTAGCCAATCAGAATCCACTCCTAGATGTTTACACTTAGTAATGGAGGGAATAATTGTACATGTAACAAGTTGCCCAACCACTACGATCAAAAACCAAACTAATTTCGTAAAAATGTCACCTTTGGAAGTGAAATGGTATTGACAGCCAAACAAAAATGCCCCAAAATTAATATGTAAGTTGTAGTACAAAATGCTTACTATGGTAGTGGTAATGGTAATGAATATGGTTCTGGTAATGTTTATTTTGATTGTAGTACAGCTTTTAGATGCAGGTTTTTTATATAGGTTAAGCAAGTTGCTGCTATTCGGAATCTTTTTTAAAATTTTAAATTTGTACTGGTTTTTATAACGAAATTACACAGCATCCCCAACTAAATTAAATTGGTTCAGTTTAAATTTATAATTTTGTGTACCTACAGTGATGCAGTATGATGAAACCCAAAACAAAATGAAAATATTTCTGGCTGAACCAGTTACTCCAAAAACCAGTAGTGTTTGTGAATGGTGGCGTAACAACAAACAAAGGTTTAATTTGCTGGAAGCTGTTGCCAGGCATTATCTGGCTATCACAACCACTCCGATGATCAGTGAAACACTATTTTCCTGTGCTGGAAATACAATTACCAGCAGACGTGAAAATTTGACTCCAGAACACACAGAACAACTTGTATTTCTGCATGAAAGACTTAATTGGAAATTTAGTGTTACTTAGCAGCTCATTAATGTAATTGTTTCTATATGTATTAGCTATCCAGCAATGATTTAACCATTTTACAATGAATATGCAGTTTTTTACTTTTTATGTATACATTCGTTTCTTGCAATACTTGTTAAATGAAAATTAATATAAAACTAAAGTAATAAGGTATGTATGTTGTATTATTTCTTTTGCAACAAAGTCAGAGTATCATGTATTAAAATTGACAAGTAACTTGCATTTAGTTATTTATCAAATCCTTTGGACTACTGCATTCTCTACTCTAGCTTGACTCAAACTCGAAACATTTAACTTGCTCAAACTCGACTCAAATTAAAAAACCTGAACTCGCAGGTTCCTACAGGGATACCCACATGCCCTGGAACCCACAGGAAGATAACGCGAACACCAATCCGCACAGCCCCAGCCAGCTTCTTCCGGATCATGGGAAGTATCGGATGAGCTGTTGAGCCAGATTAAATGGCTGTCAAGGCAGTCATCGAAAATGTCATGAAAATGCACCCAGTTGAGATATCAGATTTGGAACCATCCGTAAAACAGCAAATAAAACCACAGAACACAATTGACACAAGATAAACAAAATGACCCTTGTAAACAAAAGGAGGAGTGGTCAGTCTAGGAAATTCCGTGAGGTCAAGGCGCACCTCAGCCGATGCCGTCAGCCACGACTGTTCATGGTGAGGCAATGGGCAACACACACAGAGGCATATTATACCTTTTCAGGGTTTGTGCAAAGCGGATAGATGCTGGCTGAAGAGAACCTGGCTTAGCGGAGTACAACAGTTCATTGGGCAATGAGTCAACGGATTTAACCTTCAGTTTTGCCTGGGCTCGGTTGACCCACTGATTCTCTGGTATTCCATGGAGTCTGAACTCCATCTCGCATTCCGTTGTGAATGCAACTGGATCTTCATGAGGTCTCCAGACATACTGTATTTTGGCGTGCATAGGCCATGTGCATGTATAGGTCGCACCAAAAATTTTTGATGAAAAATTAGTGATAAATAATATTTCAAGTATAGGTCGCACTGAATTTTTGTATTTCTGTAAATAATGTTAAGTCACGATTCCATTTAAACATAGTAAAATCCGACTTAATTGCTCCCCTACAACACATTTGTGACAGAAAATTTGTATTGTCGCAATGTTTACAAATATACATTGCGCAATTACTATTCCACAGATGGTAATGTGACTTGGGAGATCAAAAATTCTGCAACATGTTACCCAAAATGGTGTCTTATCAATGTGTACTTGTATCGCAACGGCAGGCGTGCGAACTACATAAAATATCTTTCTCTTTTACAGCAGAGAAATTAATTTTCATATACGGCATCTATGGTCGAGCTCCAACATGTTTACATTTTATACATGCGGGATGAAGGTTATATTATTTATTAATGCGAGTAAGCAAATAATTGCATGAGTATTTTTTTCTTTCTTTCCCCCTTCCTTCGAGGCTAAGTTAAAACCATTAAAATGTAAAATTCTTTTTGCCAATATCTTATATATAAGACGCACCCCACTCTTTGTGGTAATTGTTTTGTAAAAATGTGCGGCCTATACATGCCAAAATAGTGTATTGTGGAAGTTGCAGCTGTCCTAGATTGGGCGGTTGGCTACATGTAGAGGCTGGGCCGGGGTTGGGCGATTGGTAATCTGAGGATCATTTACATACCTCACACTTTATACACAAGGCCAGGTCGGTTGACTGGCTCGTCGGGCCACTCTATACAGGCGTGATGATATGTCTCGTTGCATATTATATATCTGGCAGTGTGCAAAAAGCGGTCTGTCTGGTTCGGCATTCTGCACAACGTAACTTGAGGCCATCCGTCAATCTGGTTCATCTGCCCAGCCGAGGCAGGTATAATGATGCCATTGTTGGCAGTGTGCACATTGAATTCGGTTCACCCCCATGCCTGAGCATGTGGGCTGTGAACAGCGGTTGTGTTCGGTTGCAGCTGTGTTGGCTTGATCAAATTCTTGCTTGCTGGGTTCTGTATTTGACATGTTGGTCGTATTTTGGGCACCATGGGGTGTTTCAAGGAGTCCCCAATGTCAGTGGTGCTTCTGAGGAGGGGTGTGGCTGACTCGTTCGTTGCCGCCTAGTTGAGATATAACAGCAATTGGCCCCACATTGGGCGCCAGAAAAACACTCTTATCTGTCTCTACTTGAAGCGTGACGTTTGGTTCAGTAAAAGACTTACGTTTAGTGAGACATGGTTTTTGTTCGGATGCTAAGTCAGGCGCTCCCTTGGCAGTTGGGGTTCGGTGTGGAGTTTAGTTCTGTCGGGGTACAGGGGCACACCATATGTACAGGACAGACCTGGTAGCTTTGCGGTAAGGCACAAAGTCTCGTTCTGACAGCGTGATTTTGCGCTTGAAGTTCCCTGTCTTGCTTGGTGTACCTGGGCGACAGACGTGATTGTTGGATAGGCCAGCAGTAGGTATGTTGTGTGCACGTGGTGGAGGAGCAGGTGTAGGTGAGCATCATGGTGGAAGTGCTGGTCGGGTAGCTGGAGCTAGCACGGTTAGAATGAGATATGCAACTGCAACAGTAGGCCGTTGGTCTAATTGATGGAGGGAAGCGGCCAGCAATAGCTGCACTTCTGTGCTCACTCGTATGGGTTCTGGAAATAGCAGTATAGAATTAACCCTTTCTACAATTATTGCACCATAGTCTTCGTTTAGCAGAGCGTTAGAGGTTCGTCTAGAATTTATTTGCTTGGTATTCCTTTTTGGAGTGCAGTGGTTATTTTCTAATATAATAAATATTTAGAATGTGTGTTTCTTCAGTATTTTGTGAAATGAGTTGGCTCATTTAGTGTGTAGTCCTATTTGTCATGGACCAACTCGCCGTTGTTTCTGCGTCGTCAGTTCACTTGTCGAGAACTCAGTAATATTTTTATATTAATTTTTTGTGAATTTTGTTTTCTTTCTAGGGCTATGCTCAGCCTGCATACACTATTTTTGTCAAGCGCGCGCGCGTACACACACACACACACACACACATATATATATATATATATATATATATATATATATATATATATATATATATATATATATATATATATTTATATTGTATAGCTTCTGCTTTTCATGTTGAATTTTAAAGTGTTTAGCTTTTTCGGTGCTTTGGTAGGGCCGCAGGCTGCCTTTCGGCTTATTTTTAATACAGTGTTGTCTTATATAAGTTTCAATATATCGACTTTTAGACAAGAAGTAAATGCATATCCCCTGAATTTTGGTGTGGCTTGTAGATATTCACTGTGTTTTAGAGCCTTGGGCACTGTATATTTGTTGTGGCCATTTGATATATATTGATATTGAATTGCTACATTTTAAGTGTGTTTAGCCTTTGTCAATTTCAAGTCTTACATACGTGCTCTTGGAATTTAACAATTTCTTTCCACGCGATTTGACGACATGCAAAAGCCAGCAGCTTGCCTTGCCAGCTCACACATCGCGCGAGGAAAAGAGAACAGCAGGGTTGAAGTAAAAACCACAGTCGCAAAGTGTAATAATTATTTTAACCTGTAAGTCGTGCTATTATGTGAAAGTCCCGTTTAATGTTTGTAGTATATGGAGATAATTGGAAACGCTTGAAATTGCTTTGTAAACCCAGCACTGTATATCTTATACTGCAGTTCACTCAGGTGTGAACGTGCTTCAACAATTTTCTTGAAAGTTTGTCAAGTAAAAATCTACTTTTAAATGATCAAGTCACAAGTGGTTGGTGCAATTGAATTGTAGTTTAGAAGTATAAGTACCTGTCCTGTGTCACTAACGTATTTACTCGTGTGTAGCGCGCACCATGATTTCTGAAACAAGTTCCTGGGAAAATTTTTTAAAAATAAAATTGCACCAAAAATTAGTGGCACCCTGTTAGTTAGTACGAAAAAAAATTAATTTTTTAAAGATTAATGTGTAGTGATTGTGATATGTTTGGAAAATAATTTAATTAATAACTTGGGTGCAAAAAGTGAAAATAAAGAATTCCGGAACCTTTACTACATAACATTTCCAGCTTCGTTTTTATTTTATCCTTTCTCCTTTTAGAAGTGACCGGCTCTTTTTTTTTGCCGTGCTAGAATGTCACACTACCCTTCTAAATAAATAAATAAAAAGTTTCCTTGTCCCTTCTCCCCCCCTTCCCCGCGCGACATGACTCGCTAGCCTCTGCCACGGAAACAATGAGGGATGGCGGAATTATCAACTGGTAACATCTGGGTGTTATTAAAAGCGGGAGGGGGGCGTAAACATGTGGCAGCTCTATTTTGCGGCATGACAGGATACTATTAGTTAAGAGGCGGGGGGTGGGGGTGGGAGCTGTGTTGCGACCTACACATAACTGAAGGGTCGCTGAGAGAGAAGGGAGAAGAGTGATGTAAGAGTGAAAGATGAGTACCGCCACTTCCCTCAACATCCCTGTACAATGTATGGCTACCACTCTCCCTTCCTCTTTTTTTTTCCAGTGTATAGCGCGCACCCCAGGAATTTTTTCCTTTATTTTGGGGGGAAAAAGGGCATGCTATACACGAGTAAATACTGTATTAAGACTGTCATATGTTATGTGGTTCGTAAGTGAGAATCACAACTACCTCGTACATGATATTTTTAGCACCTGGTATATGTTCTATTTTTATTCATTTATGGCAGACAGGTGTAAAAGGCTGTGCCTTCATTTCAACGAATTGTAATTATCCTGTTACTCGAACAAATGAATTATCAGTACTACTATTGCGAAGTACCTTTATGAAATAAAAATTGTTAACATGAAGTTAATGTATGTTTTTTCTAATTTGCTAGTTATAAGATCCTGTCATTAGTGCGTACTTTACAAATTTGTACCAATTATGGTGCAAGCTCCTTTGGTATCACTGGTTCGCAGGGGTCGTGCAGATAATATATGGCTTGAGCTTGTTCCCTTGGTCCATCAGAGAAGAACTTCACAAGTTTTACTGGAGATACTATGGAATGTGTTGGTATAATTGAAGTGATTGTAAATGTTAATGGTGAAGGTAGAGAATTATTGTTGCATGCTATAAAATATGGTGGACCCAAACCATTGTTTGGTAGAAGGTGGATGAGGGAATTTGCACTTACGATACATTGCATGACCTCTGAAAAGATCCTAGTTACATGTTTAACTGCTAAGTATCCTGATGCGTTTACAGATAAGTTAGGGTTGTATAACAAACGAGACATTACCTTAGAACTAAAGGAAGATGCTAAGCCAGTATACCATCAGCCATATTCAATATCCTATGCTATTAAATATAAGGTTGATAAGGAAATAGATCATTTTGTGGACATGGGGGTGTTGAAACGGGTAGATCACTAAGAGTGTGGGACACCTGTTGTTCCAATTGTTAAGGATGATAAAACTATAAGAATTGCTGGGAATTCTAAAATCACTGTAAACCCATGTTTAAAAGTTGCCAGGTATCAAGACCCTAAGGTAGAAGATTTGATAAGTACATTGAATGGTGCAAAAAAAATTGTCAAGCTTGATTTTTCCAGAGCCTACAAGGATGTGAGGATAGTGAATACTTGCTGACTATTTCAACACACAAGGGTATTTATGAATATCAAAGATTAGTATATGGTGTGGCATCAGGACCTGCATGGTTTCAAAGAGAAATGGAGGAAGTGTTACAGGGCTTGCAAGGTACCATTGTGTATATAGATGATATTTTAATAAGTGGGGAAACAACAGACATAGTTCTGGAAAGAACGAAACAAGTTTTAGACAGACTGCGAGACTGTGGCTTAATAGTACAGTTGTGCAAATGTAAATTTCTGACACCTGAGGTACAATTTCTAGGTTATGTAATTGATAAAGATGGTTCTCACATGGACCCAGGTAAGATTGAAGCAATTGTAGATGCACCACAACCAGAGGATCTAGAACAGCTACAGGCCTTTCTAGGATCAGCGAATTATTATTATTCAAAATTTGTACCCAACATGTCTGAAACATTAAGGCCATTGTATAACCTTCTAAGAAAGGATTTGAAATGGGCATGGTCAGACACCCGTGACGAGACATTTCACAAAATCAAGGGAGTATTAACATCAGACACAGTGTTGGCACAGTATGATCCATTATTGGAAATAATCCTAACATGTGATGCGGGTAGCTATGGTCTAGGGGCACAGATTAGTCAAATAAGTAAGGATGGGAAGGAAAGGCCCCTAGCTTATGCTTCCATTTCATTGACCAAAGCGGAAGGGAATTACTTCCAGGTGGAGAAGGAAGTACTAGCCATTGTATTTGGGGTTAAGAAATATTATCAGTACTTGGATGGGAGACAGTGTGTATTGGTAACAGACAACGAACTGCTCATTACCATTTTTGGTCCTAAAAAGCAGTTCCAATAATGGCTGCTAGTAGATTCCAGCATTGGGCTGTATTTCTGTCAGGGTTTATGTATTCAATAAGACTAGTACCATCTAAACAAAATAGGGCAGATGGGTTATCTAGACTTCCACTTAGTAAAGTGTCTCAGAGTCAGACAGAAGCAGATGATTCTTCAAATATAAAATAAATTGAAAAGGAGGTGCCAGCTGTTACCTTTCATGAGGTGGCTAAGGAATCTAGGAACCATATGGTAATCAAACAAGTGATACAATTTGTTTTGAATGGGTGGCCAGAAATAAACCTGCCTGAAGTTTTCAAACCCTATTATACTAAAAGACTTGGCAGACTTGCACATGAGTCACATGGGAGTGGTAAAGACAAAAAGCTTGGCGCAATCTTATTTTTGGTGGCCATCACTTGATCGTGAAATTGAACAAACTATTAGAAACTGTAATTCATGTAGACAGTACCGAGCAAACCCTCTAAAAGCAGAATTGAGTCCCTGGGCTTGGCGATCAGGACCCAATCGACAACTGCATGCTGATTTTGTGGCCCAGTACATGGAAAAAAGGTTTTTGGTAATAATGGATGCTTATTCAAAATGGATCAATGTTTTTGAAATTAGTAAAATTACTGCAGCCAAGACATTGGTGGCATTCAGGCAATATTTGTGTACATGGGGATTGCCTATGTTTCTTGTAACTGATACCGGGTCTACCTTTATGTCTGCGGAATTCCAGGAATTCCTTAAAAATAATGGCGTTAAGCACATCACAACACGGAACAATCGTCCCCCTCTACATTACAAGTCTGGATTTATTTTCAGGTTTTTATAGTATCCCTATCCGAGAACAGGACCAGTTTAAATTGGCATTCACAATTGATGGTGTCAGTTTATTTGACTATAAAAGAATGACAATGGGGCTCAGCACCTCCCCACAATATTTTCAAATGTTTATTAATAAACTACTAGGTCCACTTAGATGGACAGCGGCCATAGTTTACATAGATGATATAGTTTATTGTAGGAAACACTTTTGAGGAACATTTAGCTAATATATAACAAGTCTTTGAGTATTTATGCATGTTTAATGTGAAAGTGAACACAAAAATGTACCTTTGCTGAGCCAACAGCAAATGCCATAGGTCACATCATTACCTCTAATGGTATTTCGACCGACCCTGATAAAGTGTCAGCTATAGGAAACATGGCCAGGATGGTGAATTTAAAGCAATTTTGTACTTTCCTCGGTATCACTTCGTATTTGCGACACTATATCATGAGCTATGCAACAATAGCACAGCCACTTATAGCTTTGACTTAACATAATATGCCATTTAAGTGGACCAGGGACCATCAGGAGGCATGCAGTAACTTGAAAAAAAGCTATTTTACAAGCCCCTGTATTACAGAGATTCGATGAGAATAAAGAAATCATTCTGGCCTGCGATGCGAGTAATGACGCAGTTGGTGAAGCACTCCCACAGGTAGACCCGCAATATAAACAACGATCTATTATTGCTTTGTATCGAAAAGCTTTCAGATCAGGAATCATGCTGGAATGCTACCGAGAGAGAACTTGGGGCTATTCGATACCTTTCTAAACACTTCTGCCAATATCTATATGGTAGGCCATTTAAAATTGAAACAGATCACGCGAGCCTGCGATACCTGCACTCTATGGCTACTATGCAGTGGTATGCCGACAACAATGTTCGCCGATTGGACTGGCCCACCCTGAGCCCCGACCTCAAACCTATAGAACATCTTTCGGACTAATTGGATCGCCGAGGGAGAGCTCGTCAGGTGCGGCCAAAATCCATTGTTCACCTCATGGAATGGTTGCAAGAGGAATGGCGACGAATCCCCGTGGATGTCTTGCAAACACTCGTAGACAGCATGCCAGACATGTTGGCTGCTGTTATAGCCACAAGAGGTGGCCCTATGAGATTCTAACGGGGTGACAACCACCAAGCAAACATTGTGGACAGGTGCCCAATTACTTTTTGGTAGATAGTGTACATAACACTGCAAATAAAATCATGTGTCCGTGTCATGTCATATGTCAAAAACCCTTTTGTTTACATTTATGAACACATGTCAACATACATATAAACCTGAAATTTCACGTGGCAAATGTATCGTTGCACTGGATGCACTCCGAACACTTAACTTATGCTTTCACAATGCTCTATACAATATAAACAAACCATTTAATTACATTAATTTGCAATCGCGCATTATCACTACACCGACACAACTGGTGTGCACACGTGGACCAGTAAGCTTGGCACAGCAGCTCTCACAGTGACATCCCTGGTGGCCTATGTGTGTTGGGCGCTGAAACTTGGATAATGGCCTAGGGTCGACGGCGCACGTCAAATTGACTGTTTTTCCCTTAAAAAAAAAAAAAAGGCCATGCCTAGAATATGCATTAGCCAGCCCCATTTTTGCAAAAATGAGCCAATTCAGGTGATTTTTTGGGCTTACTCCATACTTCTAGCCCACCACCGATGGAGGCTCCTATTGGATCTTGTTTTTTTCCATACTCTGTCTTCCATGTCGTCTCTCTCTCATTCCATCTCTTTCACAATTGCCTTTCTCTCTTGCCTCTCATTACATTTCTTTCTATTTCCTTTCTCTCTTGCCTCTCTCATTCCTTCTATTTCTATCTTGTCACTCTCATTCCATCTCTTTCTCTCTTGTCACCTTCTTCTCCCACCATATGCAGAGTTACTTCATTGCCTGTTAGAGTGCACGAATCGTCAGTACGTATATTTATTTACTAATTTAAAGATGTAATTTTACATATACAAGAATGTATATAAAAATTATTGAACAGTTCATACATTCCAGGCAAGATTTTGTAAAAAAAGATTCGCATTTTAATTAATATTCTTGAAGCTATTTAATCGATATTTTTAATACTTACTTTATTCAATTTGTTTCTACTGTTGTACTGATAAAATCATTTAATTTAAAACAAAGCTGTCTATCCTTGTAACCCTGCACGCACACACCGACATCCGCGTGAGGCAGACACACCTGTTATGGCAGGCGAGAGTGCAAGCAATGTCGGTAGGCACCGTGCTGGAAAGAGGCAGCCAGTGTAATAGGCCCCCGAGACAAGTGCATGCGAACTGACCGTGATCGCATGTCAAAATTATCATACATCTAGGATTCAACACATGTTTTAATAAGTTGAATTATTTTATTTAAATTTAGTTTATCTAATGTTAGAAAATTCCCGAAATCTTTAAAACATACATTAAAATGTATTTTAATGCAAATTCGTTTAAAATTTGTTTGATGTAAAATTTACGCTTTCCCAAGACAGCTGGTAACAATTAAAAACAGAAAGAATCCCATGGAGGGATGGGGATTCGAACCCACAGCCTTTCATATAAGATTCGGATGCTTTGCCACTAACCTACAGAATCACAATGAACAATGACTACTTTCTGAATCATATGTTACTATGCTTTCAATTATTGTTCTTATATATTCTTTTTAAATAAATATATAGCAGACCACATTTTTTTTTCTCGGAAGTTTTACTGTAAGCAAACAAATATTTATAGTCACAGGTGAATATAAACTGCTATTTCTTAGGGCCAGGCTCGTGAAATTCAGTTTGGAAGAATCATTTCTAGCTCCAGGAACATATGTTTAGAACAGACTGGTAAATGTACAGAAATAAAATATGTAATTTTTTTGTTTAAAACTTATTAAAATATATTATTATTAAACACTCAAAAAATGAACCTAGCTACTTATATGTATGTGCTGTTGACATTGCCCTCTGCATTTGATTTTGGTAACCATAATATTTTTATAGGCATAGGGCATGTCAAATAAAAAATCCGAATTTAACTTTAATTTTTGTAATTTGTACTTAAATAGTATGTAGATCATAGGAGAACCATGTAAAAAGTTCTCAACTTAATTTCTGGTCTCCTCTCTTTAAGATTAATCATTACATTATTCGCTGCCTTGACTGTTATTGTAGGTATAAGTATGCTACTCAGATCTTTTATAATGTATGTATATATGAACTAACCAAGGCCACCATATTACCAAAATCAGGGAAGTAGGCAGGATACAAAACCAGTGTGAATTTAATACTTTTCATTGAAATTATATGTATTTACATACCTTACTTCAGACTACAAACATATAAACAGAATCCTTAAATTTTTTACACCATTCGTGTAGTGTCTCTACGGCAGCATGCTCACTTTTCACACAGTAATTAATATAATCTGCTTATTTGCAGCTCAAGGCAGTCTATATTAGCAAGCATCCAAACAGAACCCTTGGCCAAATATTCTCCATCTCCACAACAAAGTTTCACGGCTGTCACTGTCAAACTAAGCTTCCTAACTGGAACCTGGCTACTATATACCTGCACACAGGTACCACACCACCCACCATTACTCAAGTTTACAGAAAATACAGAGTTCAGACCAGCCTAAACACAAAAATCCCTGCCATATTCTCTACCAACCAATACCAGACGAATTACACTCATCGTTCATACCTCTTACTATAACTCAAACATACCTCGACCATTCAGCCCACACTGACCTTACCATAAATTCACTTACTGCTCATACTTTCTGAACTACTGGTCGACACCAGCCAAATATATACTAGTCACTACACCATCATACCAACCAACCAACCATCCATTATAACCCGAGTCATACCAGGGCAACCAACATATACCATCACTTCAAGAAAAACTCAATTCAACAATACTACCCAGTACATTAAACACAAAATCCATCATAACTCATGTGTACCAAGCAACTATACAGCGGAGGTCAGCCCATAACCTAACACCCATTCTAATTGTTTTACCAACCAGCACTACTTAAACCTACCAACTGCACCATCCACTATAACTATAGCATACCTCAACCATTCGTCCACACAGCCCATACGAAGAAAACATACAGCCCAAACCAGTTACACAAACAACTTCTCATTCCATCCAGCATGCCGACTGACACTAGTCAAAATACCTCCGAACACCTATACCAAATACTTTAACTTGAGCATGCCTTAGCATTACAGGTCTCACCGACACACACATACTGTCCGCACTATTCGATGTGCACCAACAATCTCAAGACACATTCTGGAAAACATATCACCCAACATACCAACCATACTATCCATGTTAACCCAAGTGTACCAAGCAAATTTATAGTCCAGACCAACCCGCACACATTCTTACCATCTGCCAAAATATCATAACTTAACATACAAAAGCACAAAAAAATCTAACCAACCTTAACCTACCAAAGGCCAGAAAAAATCAGAAATAACCTAACATAACCTAACCTACCATAAGTGAGATAAAAATTATACTTATCCTAAGCACACATATGTCCTACATGTCTAGCATTATTTCAGTCACTTAGAAAATTTGACATGTCCGAACATCAGAAACGTATTGCAAACAGACTGTGACCAATCAGAATTTCAAGTAACAGTCACGTTCAGATACTCACATAGTGTAATAATTGGACTTCAACAAGAGAGGAGGAAGGAAATGAAGTTGGGAGAACTTTTACATGGTTCCAGTATACTCTACATACAATTTTTAAGTGTGTTAGTAGTAATATATTTTAATAAATTTTAAACATAACAATGTAATATTCTATTTTTTATTTTAATCCTGTATCGAAACCGATCTGTTATAAACTTTGTGTTAAAAACAACACTATGAAGTAAGTATATAGTCTAATCAATATGGCTATGAAGGGTTTAAACATACATTCCTGGAACTAGAAATTATTCTTGCAAACTAAATTTCAAAAGCATGACCTTAAGAAACCGCAGATGATTTCACCTGTGACTCTGTAGGTGAGTGGTCTGCCCCTCACGTTAAATAATTTTTTATGTGTTCATCGACTTTGTCAGTAAAACCAATTCACCAAATGTTCATATCGTTTTGTGCCCCTATGTAAGAATTGTGTAGATATTTTATTGAGTATTTTGTTATTGTTTATATTGTGGGTTGAATGTGTACTGCATATAATAGGTTAAGGGTAAACGCCTCTGTATATCGTGTGTGATAATAAATCTATTTTTATAAAAAAAAAATGGTCAAAGTGCCCGACTCCTATACAAAAGGTTGTATATTCGAATCCCTGTCCCTCCGTGATTTTTTTAAAGGTTACCAGCTGTCATCTGAAAGTGTGAAATTTACATAAGTTAAATTTTTTTAAACCGATCTTGCATTAGAATACACAAAAAATACATTTAATTGTTTTTTTTTTTAAATTTTATTTTTTTAAGATTTTGGCATTTTCAAAACATTAGATAAAATTATTTTAAATAACATATTTCTACTTATTTATCAAAAATGTTGATTCCTAGATGTAAGATTGTATTGACAAGGCTGCACAGCAGCTGATGTGCAATCATTGTCAGTTCGCATGCACTTGTCACGAGGTCTATTAAACTGGTTGCCTCTTCCCTTCGCCTGTCATACAAGGTGCATCTGCCTCGCACATCTGTCTGTGCGTGCTTGCATGCATGGTTACAAGGCCAGATGGCTTAATTTAAAATTAAATTCATTTTTCGTACAACAGAAATTTTTTTGAATAAAGTGAATACTAAACAAATGTCAGTTGAATTTATCTTCAAAAAATAAAGCATTAAAATGAGAATTTTTGTTTACAAAGTCCTGCCTGGCATGTACTTGCAATAACTTTTTATATACCTTCTCGTATATGAAAAATTAAATCTTTAAATTCGTAAATAAATACACACTGACGATTTACGCACTCTAACAGGCGATGAAAGAACTATGTAGACAGTGGGCGAAGAAGCCGAAAAGAGAGAAAGAGATGGAATGAGGGAGATAAGAGAGAAAGAGATGGAATGAGAGAGAGAGACAAGAGAGAAAGAGATGAAATGAGATAGAGACAACATGGAATGACAGAGCATGAAAAAACAAGAATAGGAGCCTGATCGGTGGTGGACTAGAAGTATGAAGTAAACCCTACGAATCACCAGAATTGGCTCATTTGTGCAAAAACGGGACTGGCTACTACATGTTATAGGGCATAGTTTTTTAAGGGAAAAAATGGGAAATTTTTAAGAGAAAAGGGGAATTTTTAGTGAAAAAGATTGATTTTTGGGGCAAAACTAGCGATTTTGAGAGAAAAATGGAGAACTTTTTAGGGAAAAAGGGGAATTTTTAGGGAAAAAGGGGAAATTCCAAGATGGCGGTCGGCGCTACAGTGGCACTGCCCTAAGTCCTCTGTCCAACAACCAATATCACCTTTCTACTCAGGTATATTTATGTACTACAGTCACGTAATAAGTACAGGACCAACTCTCAGCAATGTCATCAGTACCCTTATTAACTCTACTTTGTGTGGGTATGTAGAATGACCCATAAAGTTCTACTGTAACTGGTATTTAAGAGAGCCTACACACTTATCGAGCAAATGGTCGACATAATGGATCATCGTCACTATCTTACGGATTTCTCGGTAGGACTTCACAACATTGTGGTCGGGCCTAAAGATTCTATACTAACCCTCATGTTCTACTAAGTATTGTGATGCCCTGTCAAAAACCTTCTCCCATAGTTCTGAAAAAAAAAAGAAAGAAAGGCCAGACCACCTAAATCTCGAGACAACCGGGTGTCAACTTTTGAAAGCACTGTTAAATTTCTTCTATCAGCCTGCTGCATATCCTTAGATAAATACAATTTTAAAATATCTAAAATCTTTTTAATAGGCTTAGTGTTTATGAAATATTGTGTTGATATAAAATTTTTGGATATGTAAATAAAAATAATTTTTATATTCGCATAAAATAAAAAGAAACCAAATTAATATTTCATCTAACCTTTCTGTAAGACGTCATGATGAGAAACTACTATCCTGGATTTGTTTCCAACTTTGCTGGACATACTCAAGTCGGCATAGGAGGAAAATGATGATCCACATGTATTAGACTTAAATTACAAAGTAAGCATATATTTAAACATATTCGTCACAAATATTCTCCGCTACAACGAACTTATATTTAATATAGTGGTTCGTTTCAAACACTCAGACTGTCTAGTCAGAATAAACGCCCTTAGGACTAAACCATTGAAAACTTTAACATTTGACTTAACGTTTTGACTTTACTCTTTTGCTTTCCGACATGTTGTTTCTTATGGAGCTTGGCACAATGGAACTGTCAAAGGTAAAGTCATCCACTCTTGACTTTACGATTTCGAAAAGTTGAAATTTAAAGTCAAAGTGAAGCAGCCATTTTACCGAGAATCTAACGGAAGGTATGTGGAAAATGGGTTAATTTATTGTAGGCTGATTTTAATTTCGGTATATTAAACAAAACTCGTCTTAAAAAAAATGGCAAACAAATATAATGTGTAGAGGAAATATATAAATTGGAATATTTTAATAAATCAAACAAATTAGTGTTTTTTTGTTTTGGAATTAACTTTCTATATCAATTTTAAGGTTATTAAAAAAAAGTTACGTAAAACGCATCCTTGGATAATATCATTATTACTTACATAACAAGATACACATTTCTACGAAGCTCGCAGAACCGATGTTCTATTGTCTGAACTCTGACTTTACAATTGTATTGTGTATTTGTGGTTTTGTCAGAGGAAAGGAAATGTAAAGTCAAATGCTGAAGTTTTCTATTGTGTAAGATGCTCTAGAATCTGGCAAGATTATGTTTTATTTTCCTAAAACATGAAGCAAAGGTGGCGCAGATGCGCTTTCTGGATCCCCTCTGCGCACACCTATGCCAATCGGTGTTTTTTTTACAATATCTACATTTAGAGGCAACGATTGTTCTTAGATTTAATGTCACAAGTGCCTAAACACGAATAGCCTATAAGAATTCAGTGTTTATTTGTAACAATCTGTTTGTCTATAAATTATATTGTATGTAATTTCCTATATTACTGATTGAATAATTTAATTGTAACTGTCGAAGAATACATATTTTTATTGTTTTCAATTTAGCAAAAATCTCATTTTTCATTGCCGGCCATTGGCTTGGTGGTGCCACTGTGTGCAGAGGCAAGCGAAAGTTCGTCACCTGCTAGCACCTATTTGCTTTATTCTTAGTGCAATGCCAGTAACATCCACGTCATCCCTCTGTACCATTTTACACAGTTACATTGGATGTGGTGGGACCCTACAGCAGGACACCAAGACAAAAATGTTTCTTTATTGTACTCATCAAAATGTTCCTAAGCAGGATAGAGTCGCCCTCTGTGTGTAGCTTGATAACCATTACAGTCGTCGAAGTAGTTTATTGCTTGCTACTTACCTACAACAGAAGTCAGTTTATGGGCAATACTAGGTATCATTTGTACCAAACATACGAAGTTCAGCATCATATAATGTTAATACATATCTCAAGGCCAAACTGAATTGAATTATACAATCTGAGAATCAGAGTATTACTTAGAGATGCCATCACATAATGTGACCAAAGGCAGCACCCCAGCACATTTAGCTCAGGGCAGAGACCTGAAATTGCCAGAAAAAAGTACATGGGTGGTAAGAACAACTCCTAATATGATGCTGCCGCAATGCAGGTTTCTCAGGAACTCAGGAACACCTGCAAGAATACATCAGACAGGTAATGCAAGTTATTAGAATTAAACACCTGCATGTTGCACTCGACCCCTGGCATATGTTTTGTGTCTCCAAACTTTTGTTATTCATGGGAGAATGGTAGTTTTGTGAAGAAATGTCACCACATTGGAACGATCCACATAATGCAGTGACCTGGCTAGGAAAATATATTAACAATGTGAAAGATTAGTAAGGTTTTTCCATGAAAGAGAATCGATATGACTTAAGACTAGTCGGCTAGGAACTAGAACATAAAAAAATGGCTTGATGTTGGATGCTGTGATAGCACCATCACTAGTCCCCGCAAGAGAATTATAGTACAAGGTGAGACATTGTGCCACCCATACTGCCGATGCTTCAGCTGTAGACAAAATATTAGATATTACATAATTACTGAAGGTTACAGATGATAGACAATCAAAACGACATACTTATCTAGGTCCGCTATAAGCTATAATTTAAGTACAGCACATCGAGATGCATAATCAACAGCATGGGCGAGAAGCCCATAAAGGTTCTGAATAGTCACCATCTCCCTTTCTGGAATTCGAAAAGTGTCAGGACGCATTAGAGGAACTGACGAAAAGAGAAAGGTGGACACCCTACTATACAGCGCTACACAGAGTACCAATTTGGACATGGCTTAAATAGTTATGACTTATATCACCATAGTTAGTTAAACCTCATGAGTTTTTCGCATTCAGAAGGTGATATTACGGGTGACTATATTAGTCAGTTTTTAACTAGACATGGATTAACTTAGAAAAGAGAAGAAGTAGTTTAAGTGGGAGTATCATATACCATCTTGAGATTTTGAATTTTCTTCCATAGTTTTAGCTTTAAAATGTGTACTGAAATCTTTGGCATTATGAAGTGCAGTCCGAGTCTTTCTTTCTATATTGTTACATTATCACTGAAATGAAAAACATAAAGATGAAGTGGAAGAAGTAAACCAATATAGTGTAGGTTAGAAGTAGGGAAATGTTCCTTGATAAGCAAAGGAGAGTGGAAGTCGAAGCCGGAGCTGGGGTAGCCGCCGTTTTGTGATACCATCCGACCACCATCTTGGATGTCATCGACCTTTACTCCTGACCCATGACCTTTGAATTTTGCACCAAAAAATTAAAAACCCCAAAAAATTCTACAAAAATTATCAAAAAATTTATCATCAAAAATGATTAAAAAAAGGATTCCCAAAAATTTCAAAAATATCCCAGAGCAGGAGAGAGGGATTACCTGACCCATGTAACAGCGACCCAGGGTCAGGGATCAGCGACCGAAATGAGTAGGATCAGTGATCCAGGGATCAGGAGAGCAGAATCCATTATCTTTGATCTTGACCTTTGACCTTTGAACCAAAAAATTCAAACAATAAAAAAATATAAAAAATCCAGTAAAATGCTAAAAAAATCCCAAAAAATAATTAAATAATTATTAAAATTTATTAGAGACTATTTAAAAAAATTAAATTTTAGAGGTCACCCCTCGCCCGTACCAATCGGCCATCTTGGTAGGTGCAATCAACGGCCATCTTTGAAGGCGATTGCCATTTTGGTAGGCAACCATCATCATGGTAGGCAGCCGCCATCTTGGTAGACATCACAAATCTACCATATTGAATGCATACTACCTTTACCTTGGCCACCTGTCCTTGAATGACCTCGAAAACAAAAACATGCCAAAAGTTCATAAAATTCGGCAAGACAGACTGCTACCACTATATTAGATGCACACTACCTTGATCTTGACCCCATGATCTTGAATGGCCATGAAAAGTAAACTCGAGAAACAATCTACACGAAGAGGCAGAAGCTAGCCGATACAATCCAACTTTCACATCAGCTGCTGTCAAATTAAACCTCCCAGCTTACCCCCTTCTGCTTATAAAATATGAGTATGCAAGCACTTTGGAAATATTTTGACTTTGAACCAATTGTGCTGCACCATTAATACATTGTTCGGTCACCGACCAGCCAATCAATGAGCTGCCACATGATTGCAGCTGACCAATCACATGCAGGCACAGATACATCACAACATGCAGGTTTGTTGTGCTGACAGTGCCTTCCGTTGTGTGGTTGTGTGGTTTGTTCTGAGACGAACGAGTATTTGGGTTTTATCAGAGTGCTCCCATACTGTGCATATGAATTGCGGATACGAAGGCATGCATATATGACCTCGTTGACCATGGAGCTGCGAACTGCATCATCGCTAACTGGTTGTCGCCAGTGTCGATTCTGTGCTCGAGTTTTCACCTATGTTCAAAATTCTCGTCGGCATGAGAGGGTGGTCTGTACGATGAAACCTATTCGTGCGACAACGAATTTGGAAGCATTGTGGTGGGCTGCCGTGGTGCTGCATTGTTAAGACCAAAGTCGAAATTGTGCTATGGGCCAATGGGTCCTTGGGTCATGGGTCAATGGGTCTATAACTGCCATTCAGGGATCATTTTGGGGTCATTAGGGGTCAGCACCACAATCAGGGATCATTATGGATAAATGGGAAAATGGGTCGTAGGCCATGAATCAATGGATCAATGGGTCAGTGGGCCAGTCTTGTGAGGGTTTGGTCTGACAACAGAAGTCAGTTGTCTACTTAAGTGTGACCATGATTTATAGGTGACTGAAGAACTTGTCTGGAAGGAACTGATGAAGATATAACTGCATGGTAATGTGGTCAAAGGACTAGCATCTAAAGCCTGTGTACCTGTATGTGTGTGATGTCTCGGTGCCTGCATGTGATTGGTAAATTGCAATCATGCGGCAGCTCGGTGTTTGGCTGGACGGTGACCGAACAATGTATTAAGGGTGCAGTACGATTGGTTCAAAGTCAATATGATGGCATAGTGCATGCATGCTCGTACATTATAAACAGTAGGGAGGTAAGCTAGGAGGTTTTGTTTGACAACAGGTTACATGAAAAGTGGATTTATCGGCTAGCTTCTGCCTCTTTGCATAGATTTTTTCTCGAGTTTTTGTTTTCAAATTCATTCAAGGTCTTGGGGACAAGTTCAAAGAAGGCTGCACATATTATGCTGGTAGTAATATGTAATGTATTATGCTTGTTAAATTTTATGCATTTGTTCATAGGTTTTAGTTTTCAAGGTCATTCAAGGTCATGGGGTCAAGGTCGATGTAATCTGCATCTAATATAGTGGCAGTCTATAACATAATATGTTTGCTGAATCTTATGCATTTTTTCACGTTTTGATTTTCAAGGTCATATAAGTCATGAGGTCAAGGTAAAGGTGGTCTGCATCTCATATGGTGGTAGTAGTCTGTATTGTATTTTGCTTGTTGACATTTATGCATTTTTGCTCGAGTTTTTGTTTTCGAGGTCATTCAAGGTCATGGGGTCAAGGTCAAAGTAACCTGCACCTAATATGGCGGTAATAATCTGTAATGTATTATGCTTGCTGACTTTTACGTAATTTTTCTCGAGTTTTTGTTGTTTTTAAGGTCGTTAGAATAATGGAGTCAAGGTCGAGGTAGTCTGCATATAATATGGTGGCAATAGACTGTAATGTATTATGTCTGCTGACTTTATGCATTATTTCTTGAGTTTTTGTTTTTAAGGTCATTCAAGGTCATGGGGTCGAGGTAGTCGGCATCCAATATGGTAGTAGTAGTCTGTGATGCATTATGCTTACTAAATGTTATGAATTTTTCACATATTTTTATTTTCAAGGTCATTGAAGTTCATGGGATAAAGGTAAAGGTAGTCCTCGTTCAATATGGCGGATGGGTGATGTCTACCAAGATGGTGGTTGCCTTCCAAGATGATGGTCGCCTACCAAAATGGCAGTCGCCTACAAAGATGGCCATTGGTTGCACCTACCAAGATAGCCGAATGGGTGTGTTTGAAGTGTTACCTTGGAAATATAAGTTTTTTAAAATAATTTTTAATAATATTATTTTGTTCTTTTTTTTTTTAGAATTTCCTGGAATATTTTTATTTATTTATTGGGTCATAGGTCAAGGTCAAAGGTCATGAGTACTGCTCTCCTGACCCCTGGGTCACTGATCCCGGTAACCTGGGTCGCTGATCCCTGACTCTACTGATTTCTCTCGCGGGCTCCGGGAAGGTTTGGAAATTTTTGGGGATCCTTTTCTAATAAATTTTAATAATTTTTTAATAATACAATTTTTCGCAATTTTTAAAGATCTTTTTGGTATTGTTTGGAATTTTTTAGGTTATTCTTGCAGTTTTGGTGTCAAAGGTCAATGTCCGAGGTCAAGGTTAAAGGTCAGGCATCCGGGGTAAAAAGTCAATGACATCCAAGATGGCGGTCGGGTGACATCACAACATGGCGGCTCGGGCTCCGATTTCCACCATTACTTGTGCGTCAAGGAACTACTTAGGTTATCCCGTGCAAAATGTAATTACATTTGCATCTTTTACGAAACCGTAAGTTTTGTAGCTGTTAAGAAAAAATCTGATGTTTTCCTGAAAGGTATTTTTGTAATGTATTTACTAATCAGCACCCAGTTTATGAACAATGTGATCGACAGTGCCACATAGGGAAATTAAGTTTATAATATTTTGTGACTTTCTTTAACTCTGTTTGATTGTCATCTTAACATGCTAGTAAAATTACAAAGGAATTGAAGCAGGGAGACAAAAAGGAAATATTACTCTCGATAGTAATACCACTTTGTTGTTCACAAGAAAGGAAAATTATGAGGGTGGGTGACAGATTCAAGGATTCTGAGAAACTACAGCAGCAAGTGGAAGCTGAACAGGCTTTAGAAAAGCGTGGAACTAATGAGCAGGAAAGTGACCACCGAAAATTTAATGGATTAAATGTGATTCGTCACAGCAGAGGATGTGACGACCCGCAAAGTAAAATTAAACGATTTAAGAACTATGAGGCCAATATGGCTATGGCAGTATGATGCAGATCAGACTCATCAGTTACTCGGCCATTTTTTTCCTAGTGAAATACTTTTATAATTCCAAATTTTAAGTTCACAAGAGGTATGATATATTTTCACAGTATATATCACACATATACAAGCTGATATTTTTCATGTCTACACAACAAGAAATCATCTCCGACTGATAATTCAAAATATTTTAAATCAAAATGATAGCGGTTGCCATTACATCTATGGACCATGTGTCGCCCATTTTGTTTTTCTTGTTTGCTAAACACCCTTAGTATCCCGATACAGCATGGCGTTGCCCCAGCAACATTGCAGCAATATCACACACCAAAAGTTGCGGTGTCCCAGCAACGTAAAGAAACGTTTTATAAACGTCCCAGCAATTTTGTAGACAAGTGTGTATGTCCACTTTTTGTGATGTCGCAGGGCAAGATTGCAATGACATCGCAAGGCAACATTGCAGGTAAATAACAAGGCAACATTGCATGTATGTCGTTAGGCAATGTTGCAGGGACACCGCAAGATAACATTGCAGGGACATCACATGCCAATGTTGCAGGGCTGTCGCAAGGCAATATTACAGCAATATCACAGAGTGTCAGCCATGTTAAGTCCAACAATATTTCAACTTTTCTACTTGCACATTCAAAAAATGATTTGTCACTATTCCACACTTGCCAGGAAAACCTGAATGCAGCACTGGGACATAATTTGCAACGCTGTGTTCATATTATAAACACTGTAATTTGCTGATAATTTTATTCTTATCAGATAAAATATAATAACCATTACTTCCAACTTTTTTCACACTACCATTATCTTAAAAATTTTGAGGCTAACAATACTACTGCAGATTCACCTTTGCATATCATACAATTTGAGAACAAAGCATACTTCAAATACTTCTGTTAGTTGACGAAGATACTTGTGAAGAAACAACAAAAAATTGGTGAATTATGTTTGCTTGTAACTTATTGATTTTATTTCTTGTGATGTTTTGCTTAGCTAAATAAATATTTGCAGCGTAAATTTCATTTTCGAACTATTAAATGCATATTTAAACATTTTATTTAGTGCGATTTGATTTCATTAAATATTTGCATGTAAAGCTATCTTTTCCTGAAGCAACAATGAAAATTAATTAATGAAACCCAATGTAATTTGGCATGCTGTAATAAAGTAACTATGCAGCCTATCAATGCAATTCCTGCAAGCAAGATATGCAAGTTATCACTTACAATCTCTTTTAATTGCCGCACATCATGAAATCTGAAATAAAATAATCAAAAAAAGTTTATGTTTACATATCTATGTGCCGTACAGAGTTATTATGCCTGCTCACTGGTATATGTATAGGCAGGCAAGATGGTCCAAAATTCAATTGTTTAAATAACACGAAATGTAATTATTATGCTCACTACACGTGCCTGTTTTGATTATAAATACTTACTGTATACAGCCATTTAAATTTTTCTCTCTCTTTTCAAGCAGGGCTCCTCGATGACAATGCAACGGTTATCCATTTAGGTTCAATTCCCGGTGGCATAGTCCTGGAGTTTTGCATGTGGAAAACTTGGTGGGCATTGCTGGTGGTCGATGGGTTTTATCAGGGAACTCTTGTTTTCAGCGCTGCTTCATCTTCACATCACTTCACTCTCACCAACACTAAAGACTTCAGCTGCTTCAGTGCTGCCCAAATCTCACATTTCGCAGGCGGCTAGCCAAAAAGAGAGTAACATTTCTGGCCAACAGTTACAGAAGTCCATGCAAAATATTATATCTTAAACAAGCGTAAAAGTTTTATCCAAGGCTCTAACCACTAACTGCATAGAATGATAGCCCGAAGAGACAAGTGGAGATACTATGAATTTTATACACGCCACACAGAGATTTTGAGGGTAAAATTTCATGGAAATATGAACAATACATTTCAATGGGCCAGTATCAATATTTGTAAAACACAAATTATTCACATAGGACATGGTCGTACGAAAGATCAGTCACTTATAACATCCAAGAGTCATATACTGCAATATAACAAGTTCCTGCTTGTGCTCACGGCTACATCCCCAGTATTTTAGATAACTGGAGCATGTGCTCGCAAATGTGAACACGATGCAATGCAGTTGATCATTCTCCTGCTCTAAATTACAAGGTAGCTGAACACTCTTCTCTCATGTGACTATGCCCCTGTGACAATTTCGGTACAGCTATGTAGCAAAAACCTGACTCAATTCATATTTACTGCAATTTTTATTATAATCGTAAAACAAAAAGTATCACAGATAGTTCTTTCAACAGCTTCTGTCACAATTGATATTTTACCATCCAACAATATAAATATGAAATATTAGCATACCTAATCATGAATCACAAACATGTCTGTGTGAGAACAGTAAAGTTTAAGACAAATGTAACACCGTGGTTGGTAAAATTTTGTTCGTCATTTCGCACATCGTCGTGGTTGATTTTTTTAAACACTTTTTGCTTTAGCCACTTTTTCCGTTATAGGACTACACAAGACACATTCGTCCACAAAATGTCACATCAGTAAAATACAGTTATTTTGACACACGGAGTGTAACTTTCGGCAGTTTATCGAAGGTGCATTTATTTGATACATGGATGACTAAAGCTCATCGTGCAGAAGATTCCCAGTGAGTATGGGTTGTATAAATGGTTTGCTAATGCGCACTTTTCAGGGAAGGATCATAAGACTACGCCTGGAGGTTCAGTTGGGCTCGCCGCGCGACACCTGGTGGTATGCCATGGGAGTGGAGGAAGAGCTCTTGCGCCAAGGCAGCAGTGAGGAGCGAGCTGATGGCGGTGGAGCACTAGGGGCAGTGCTTTGGCCGTTCGCCACCTGTCAACAGAAAAACAGTTAGGCCTAAAGCTGCTTTCACACTACACAAAATGGATTTCGAATGCAAGGCCTCTCTGAAAAAATTACATGCGCGAATACAAGGAACATCTCATGAGAAACGAGTTGACAGATCAAACCTGTAGCAAAATATTTCCTTGAATGAGAAAAGCTAATGGTTTCGTATGATCTCAACTAGCAATATTTTTAATAATAAAATATTACGAACGCATGCTGTAAAAGGAACAGTATATTTCTTGTACTTATCCAAAAATTTCACAACATTTTCTTGAAATCTACTCCATTTACAAAACAGGATTCTCAAGTATTTCACAGAGAATATGTTTCGCTTGATTATATCTCCTTCTCTTTTCACATATCTCTGATTGATATATAGTTCACCACAATAGCAGAGAACGACCAATAGAATCACTCGTTTCGTTCGAAACTTTCCTGAAAAAAGGATATGATCTATCTCCTGCTTTCGTACGAGATCTGCCTTGCACGATAAATGGTCATATGAAATTTAATATGAGAGTGCCATCTTTTGCGGGTTTTCCATGTATCAAGCATCTTGTAAAAGCGCTTTCCTTGACAAAAAATAACACTTAAACAATAAATATTTGTCATAATTTAACCACTATCCTTTTAGATAGGTCCTATTACAACAATTATCATTTATCACAGACTACTGGTATTTTCCCCTCGCTGTTTATTATTTTTGCCACCACTGTACCTGTTTCGCAACAACTGTAATCTCCTCCACACATATATTTACATCCAGCTAGCACACAGCTTGTGACATTCTACATCTATTTCGGGGATTGGCACAAACTGAATGGTATGCCAGTGAACATGTGCATGTAACTGGCTGGTCGATTGCAGGAGGTGGAGCATCCAAGACACTGAGATAACAATAAGAAAACACACTGCAAATCGCATCATCATTGAAGGCCAGAGGATAAACCTGTGTCATAGTACTGTCAATTGTAAGTTACATGGAAGAAAACTCTACAAGTGAGAACACTGGCAGTTGCTCTCGGTTTGTAGCTCTCATTCTCATGGCAAATCCAAAACGCAAGTAGTATGAGCGGGGTATTTTGGATCATCAGTGCAAGAATGGCACAAGTGCCCATAAGGTTAACCTGGGGAGGGACTGGGAGCACAAACTGGTGCTATCCACTCCAAGATTATTTCAGGCACAACCACCTCTCCCCCCTCATCACCACTCCTCACAACAGTGCTGTGATTGGCAAAACCATTCTCCCCTCCCCACCCTAACTATCTACGAGATGTTCTGTGATTGGCTGTTGGTTGGTGGTGGGGCCACCACTTCCTGCAGTCTTTCCGCTCCTTATCCTGGATGTGTCCTGTGATTTGCCAGTTAGTTATTGGAGCAAGATCGGCACAAGGAACATTTGGAGAGATTAGATGTTGCTTCTTCGGTGTCTAGAGAGTCAATGCGAGCTCTGACGATGGAATGGAAAGGGAAGGAGAAGAGGGAGGTTGCCGGGACCTGCATAGGTTTTGCTTCTTCAGTGTTTGGCATACAACTGAGGAGGTTGGAGGGGGTGTGTAGGGTATAGGCGAGGATTAGAGGTGAGGGAGCAGTAAAGAGGTTTCCATATGGGGTTCGAGACCTGTTCATCGCATTAAAAATATTTTTAAGGGGAGAGGTTAGGGAAAGTGTATGAGTTTACTAGAATTCCAATGGGTGTTGATTTTGGGAGTTAAGCCATATCGAGAGAACTGCATCATGTTTTATCTGAATTTGAGTTTAAATTTTTATTCAATTGCATGGATGATGTTATAGTGTATAATGAGGATATTAAAACACACCTGGACCACTTACATCAAGTTTTTACGTGATTTCGGGAGGTTGGATAAAGAGTGAACCCAGAAAAGGTCACCATTGCTTCAAATAGAGCAAAATTTTTGGGGTATGCACTAAGTGAAGGGAAACTTTTGCTGTATTCCGATCGCATGGCACCCATTTATTATCAACTTTCCCCATCACCACATCCTGAAAGGGGAGCAGGAGTTTTTGGGGCTTATGGGTTATTACTGACATCTTATAGAACATTATTCTGAGATTACGGTCCCTTTTAACACGATAGAGAAAAAAAGGAGTAGAATTTTCCTGGGGTCAGGAGCAGGAACAGGCCTTTAATTTGTTGAAGAAAACACTTATTTCTCCTCCCGTCCTGGTGTTACCAGGGTTATAACGCCATTTCGTGGTTCAGGCGAATGCTTCTTCTATAGCACTATGTGCAGTGCTGGGGCAATGGACTGGAGGACATATTGCTTCCGTTGCCTTTCCTACTAGAAACTTAATGGAGGCTGAACGATCATTAAGAATCCATGAAAAGGAATCTCTGGTTTGTTTGTTCGGACTGTAAAAATTCACTTCATACATCGAGCAAGACGAATGCGATTTGTTTACGGAAAATAAAACATTAAGTTGGGTATTAAACCATCCCCACGAATTAGGAAAGTTAGGAAGATGGGTGTAACGACTATCAAGGTTTCGTTTTAAGGTTTGTCATGCGAGAGGTGGGGTTTATCCAGTGGCGTATGCTCTGTCCCGGATGTTCGATAAGAATGATTTTGAGGTTAGTCCCACTGAACATCCTACATCTTTAAGTTTAATACAGGTTTTTCTGGAATTTTTTGAACAGCTCCGTGTTGTGCAGGTGACAGATGTTTTGTGGCAACAGATAAAGCATGATATTACGACAGATGTTGAATCCCCTTGTTTGATTAAGGGCGGTTTGGTATATTTTACTGGGAAATCAGGTTGGGCAAGAAAATAGGTTGTCCCTGAGGCTCTTAGGCCAATTATTCTTTAATATTTCCATGATTCTTTGTACAGTGGTCATCTAGGCATTAAAAAACCTTTATGAAAATGTCGGCGCATTTTGTCGCGTCTATGTAAAAGTTCGATGGAAACTCAATATGTGCACACCTGCGATTGTTGTCAATGGTGCAAACAGGCTGCGCAAACAAATTTTGGTCATACTACAGTTCAGGTTCTGAGTTGTCCGTGGCATGTCGTGCATTTGGACGTATTTGGTACCCTAGCCAGGGCGAAAAAAGGAAATATTTGCATACTGATTCTCACGGTTACCTTTTCTAAATTTGTTATTTTCCTTCCATTGTGGAATATGAAAGCTTCTTCCATAGTCAAAACACTCCAGGAACAGGCTTGGAGAATATTTGGTGCGCCGGTGGAATTGGTTATAGATCATGTCCAGCACTTCCAGTCCGTATGGTCCGTATGTTTTAAGAATATGTGCTTTAGATGGGCAATAAAGTATTGCAATAAAGTATTATACATTTAGCCTTGTGTTACCAAGGGCAATCAAGTCGAGCACCTTAGTAAAAATAAAAAAGCATGTCTCACTATTTTTCTAATAAGGGCCATACACTCTGTGACAGTGATTTGGAGTTAATAAATGTAGGATTTAATTCGGGTGCTCACGACCCCACTGGCTCACCTCCTTCTTTACCGTTTTTTGGGTAAGCAACTTCCTCACCCTTTACTTAATGTCTGGAACGTTCCTATTCCCACCACCCTTCACACTACTGCACGGAATCACCTTCTCGACGATGTGGCTCGTCGGCTCGAGGTAGCGAAGCGCGATGTTGCTGCATGTTTGGATAAAGATTGGGTTGATCCTCCGTTTGTGGTCGATACAGCATTGTGTAATAGTTTTGTTTTTGCCTGACGATGGAAAGGCTGTGGGTTCGAAGCCCGTTCCTTAGTTTACAGTGCCTTATGAAATATCTAAATATTTGGGTTTTAATATTGCCTTGCTGTGTTTACCAGGTGGTTCACGTGAATTCTGAGAGACTCACGTGAGCCACTTGAAGAGGTATTTGCCCAGGCTTAGCATTGTTAGTCTAATTTGGTTATTTGTTTTTGCTGTCATCAGTTTTCTGTTGTAATTGGGTATTGTTTATTAGTTAAGATATATATTATTTTTTTTTTTTTTTTTTTTTTTTTTTCCCCACCTGAGACGTGCGTCGTTGTGGAGTCTTAGTTGACTGTTCAAAGTTTACTGAGCACTGGATTCTTGCGGTTGCGGCTACCTTCTTGCACTGGTGATGGACGAGTTGCTGCCATCCCAGGAGCCAGAGTGCGGGTGATGAGCTTCGAGTTCGTGTTGAACTCTTTTTCCGACTTAAGAATCTCCCGAGAGATATATTTGGACGTTTGCATATTTCAAGATTCCTCAGGAGGTGTTTTAGTGAATTATTCGAAAGACTTTGTTGTTCTTCAATTTGTTTCTGTAGAGAAAATGTCTACGAAGAACAGAGGCTTTCTTCAAAATTGATTGCATTTGAATCAATTGTTCTAAGTTTATTTATTTTTTTTTAAATCTCCTCTACTGTACTATTATGTGAATCTTCTGATTTTTCTGTGCTTCGTTTGTGTTGGACTAGACTGTTTACAGGCACTGGAGAGATTTAACAAGGACTGTTGCACAGTATAGAGTGGACTGTGTATAAAAAAAACTTGGGTCATTCCTCCACCTTCGCATCGCATTGGGTTTCCTCACTCTCCTTTTTCCTTCCCTTCTTTATGCTAGCTCCTTCTTTCCGAGCATGCGCGATCATTCCTCTGTCTTATTGGTTGAAGTGTAATACCGAGCAGTGAGCCTTGTCGCTCTTTTCGCTCTCTGCCACTTCTACATCGACCAGCACTTAGTAATCAAATTTGATAGTTCTGCTCCGGCCCCAGCGACTGAACTTCGGTTTTATGTTAGGTGCTACAGTAGTCATTGGGGTAGCATATGTGATTGATGAAATCGGTGACGGCCGAAGGGTAACGACAGGTGGGTTCGCCGTTTGATATAATATAATTGGAGTGTGAATAGTAACTGAGATGTTCGGTTTTGCATTGTTAGTTTAGCATTCTTAATAATTGTTTGCAAAGTGGTTGAGATTGGACATTTAGTTTGGTTTCCTTTGTTATCTTTCGGTGCGGATCCTAGTAAGCTCAAATGTGAATAATTATTAATAGTTATTGGATATTTCAAGTTTAATATTTGCTGAGTTGAGTCATCCGGAAAAGTGATAAGTGTATTTGACCGGACCGCATCGACTCGCTTCAGCTTGTGCATTCTATTGACAATCCACCTGCTCGTACTTATGAGATTCGGTAAACCTTTCAGATTTTTTAGTTCGTGTTTTGAATGAATTGTTGAGGGTCATTTTATCTCTTTAGGCTTTACTGGCCGTTTGGTCCCCTGGAGAGAACTATTTATGTTAAAGCATGATCTGAGTGCTCCACGAGTTGGGAGCTTGTAATATTGTAGAAGATTTAATGTATTTTCCTCATAATTTTGATTGTAGAAATTTGAGCATCAAATTTGGTCTGAGACATGTTGTAATATTTTAATTATTTTATTATTGGTATGGCTGTGGATTTAGTTCAGTGTGATAAATGTCCACGTCAAGTTTTATTTAAAGGTTCTTTGAATTTTTTAAATTAATAATTGCAAGTCTCTATGATATCAAAGTCAAATTTTATTTCCAACAAAGTCTGTGAATAAAATATTGTTGAAACTGATCCATGATAAAATAACTTGTGTCCTGATAGCCACAGGTTTAAGAAAGGCCTCCCAAGGAAGCAATAATTTTCTCAGAATTAATAATAAAGGAAGCAACCTTTTTTGACTTCAAAGATTTCCTATAATTCTGAGATTTGCATACCATTGAAAAATGTCCTCTCATTCCACACAAATTACAGTTAGTATCTTTAGCGGGGTAGAAGGACCTTGGATGCATATTTTTGCCATGTGGCGTACAAGCCAGGGACACACAGGGATAATTAATTACAAAACATACCATTCGGAGAACACTCGGCCTTTAATGGTAATAAGGATACAGAGAATAGATAAGTTCGCTTGTGACAAAACTTTCAACCAGCAGAAAAGGCAATCTACAGATTTAAGCATGTAGAATAAAACATACTAAAACTAAGCGGAGAACTTGGTTCAATTCTGAGAAGATATACTATTTGTATTGCCGCTTGATTATGCCAATATGTTCCACTAAACACAGAGTAGATTTTATTTTTCAATAGAATTACACTATAAAGCTTTACATTCATGAAACAATTCCGGAAATATATCCCGACAATTTATAAAAAAAAAACATTATAAAACATTATCCCAATAGCAACATACGGCATCACAATCCAGCCGTTTATTTTCGGTTCCGGGATCTGAATAAAAACCACTCAAAAAGCACGTACTATTTCGAGATCACTTGGTTTTTTTTAAAATGTCTGTCAGACACATAAAGTCTCACTACGTAATTTTACATTCAAGTACTTCGATATTTGCAATAACTATAGGAAAATTAACCCCGCTCAAACACGTCGATCAATCCTTAAAACCTTTTTCTAAAAATTCCTACTGCATTAAAATTAACAAGCCTTTCCTTCAGACGCATTTACATTCAAGTAAATCCAAATTTCTCATTTCACAATATGAAAGTAGGAAAAAAATTCAATGTTACAAAATCATTTATGCAGCCCTCTGATTATATTTTCAAAACATTTTAGCAGATTCTGATTACACAATGTTTAGCAATATTTCGCAAAAGCCAGTCCTACAAATGGGACTTATTTGACCCCAAACTCCATCAGGGTATACTCAAGACTACTTGCATACGGTAAACGACTAATACATGCCAAGGACGACTTACTAAAATCTATACAGAGCCGTCATACATTTTAAGAAAAAATATAGCCGCATCAAGGGGCCAGTGAACAACACTATTAAAAAAAATACTAAAAATTTTACTGCTTAAGGGAAACTTTACGTAAATGAAATTCACAAAGTTCACTGTAACTTTCATATCAAATTAACTGACATCATCCAGAAATTGTAAGGGCTCCAAATTTTCCAGAAAAAGTGTAAACGCACTGAAAGTCGAGGTCCGACATTAAATGCCCTAACAAAGCCGCTGAACTTTCGGACCTAGGATTTTCATAATACAAAATGCATATTCAAGGTTGGAGTGTACACAAACGTTAATCCCAAAGTATTATAAATTCACCTTCAATTAGATAAAACTTACACAGTTCACCGGCCACTGAAAAAGGTGGTGAGCCAGGGCACTCAATGGGGCAATATCAATCCCACTCCACAGTATTTAACAACATTAAAAAAATACGTTGCAAAAACCCGCAACAAACAGGACAACCTAATCAAGAAATACTCTCACTAGGAAAATTAGCGGATGCAAATAACAATTCATGTAAATTTCAAATTCCCTGAAAAATTGTACATGAAAGATCAGAAAAACTATTACTGATAATTGACACCTGATAAACTGGTAATTGGTCACATAACACCTTGGTGGTTGAGGGAGCAATGGCTTGGTTGCAGTGATGAAACTGTGGAGAATATATGACTATATATGATATAGACTCTCAATTTCAGAGCAAGGGCTGCTATCCCCGGTGAACTACGACACCGGGAAGGTGTCCTGGCTGCTCTCTTGTGCCCGGCCGCCGGATGGTGGCCACTCTGAGTCATAGTAATTCCCCGCCACTAAGGATGTGGCTCCTAGGGAGTGGAGTGTGACCGGCCCATCATTGGGTGTAAGGCTATGCCCAGTGAGGTCTTCTCAACCACTTGTGGAAGGGAATTCATCTTGCCACTCCATTCGGGGGATAATGTCGGTCATGAATAACCCACAAGTGCCATGGAAATTAAGTGGTAGCACAGGACGATCAGTTGGCCCCAACATGAGGTTCTCTCTGGTGTCCGATCATAGGGCTGGATTCGTGCTGGTAGTGGTTTACTCTGTATGCTGGAGGAGGTCTGGAGAGATTCCCACTCTCGATAACAGGCCGGGCAGTGAGCGGCAACCTGCTCCGGTTGTGCCCTGGAAAGGCACTAGGGGTATGGATTGAACCCCGGCCAGATCACAAGCCTGGTTTCTGAGGACGAGGATCTCAAAACCTCTGTGGTAGATGGGGCGAGGATGTGTGGATGTGCCAGGCTTGGGCTTTGGGTCTGGCCACCGGTCTCATTAATCTTGGCATTTTTGCATTGAGAGGACGTGATTCCTCTTACCCGCCTATTGGGAGGCCGAAGCGTGGTAAGGCCACAAGGCTAAGAACGGTGCATAAAAATACAAAATACATGACTGATAGGTTCACTGTAACTGTTTGTAGCCAATGGCACAATCATTAAGCAACTTAACCAAAGCAATTATCCATTATATTTTTAATGGCGCACTTACGAATAGTTTTAGTTTAGGGTTTTAGTTGCAGTTTCCTCGACATCATTAACTTTTATCCCCACTGCTAATGAGTCTCATCGAAAACTCAAGCTCTACTCATTGAAATCACAAAAGGCTCTGTCAAAAATTACAAGCGGATCATAAACTGGATGCCAGCAGGAAAACAAGATTTCGAAGACATCAAGTCTAGTTTGGATAATGCAACACTGCTTGCACATCAATCTGCAGATGCCCTATTATTACTCATGGTCGATGCTTCTGGCTTTGCAATGGGTGCGTCCCTACACCAAGTCCATAATGGTTTACTCTAACCCTTGGCATTCTTCTCCAAAAATTAGCTAGAACCCAGAAGATCTATAGCACATACGTCCGAGAACTCCTTGCAGCATATAGTGCCATAAACTACATCTGCTAAAAGCTTGAAGCAAGGGAATTTGCTATCTATACAGTCTACAAACCACTGACATATGCTTTAGGAAGCACTCTGATAAAGCGACACCAAGACAACTATGACATCTAGACTTTGTCGGCCAATTTACAACAGATATTCTACATGTTTCTGATAAAGATAATACTGTGGCAGATGTTATTCTAGAATTTATTCACTCTCAATCTCGTCGGATATTCCATGGGAAGAGATTGCAGCCACCCAAGCTGTCGATAATGAGCTACACCACCTACGCCAATCACAATCGTGTTCACTGCAACTTCGAAACATTCTGTTAGCACGTGACATTCATATATTGTGTGACACAACTGACAGGGTAAGACCTTACATTTCACTTCAGTTTCGAAAGGTAGTATTCAACTCGCTTCACAACTTAGCTCAACCGGATGTCAAAGGCTCAATTGACCTCGCCCAGAAACTGTTTGTACGGCTATCACTCTAACGAGACATTGGATTATGGGACAGATAATGCATCCCATGTCATAGTTCCAAAGTGTGGAGACACACTACAAGTACTATCGGCAATTACGAACCAGTCGACCTCCATTTATATCATGTGAACATAGACATCAGTGGGTCATTACCACCTTCGAAGGTATACCGCTATTTAGTCACAATGGTAGACTGGTTCTTCCGTTGGCCAGAAGCTGTTCCAATTGCTGATATCAGTGCAAAATCAATAGCTGAAACCATTGCGTCAACATGGATTGCACGTTTCGGAGTCCCAAACTTAATCACCATAGACATTAATCACCATAGACAGAGGTCACCAGTTTGATTGTAGATTGTTTACTCACCTCAACATACTCCTAGGTGTTCACCAAATCAAAATGGTGGCATACCAACCATCAGCCAATGGAAAAGGCGAACAATGACCCCACCAGCTGAAGCCTGTCTTGAAGGCTCACCTCACGAATTATAGGGTACCCACATTACCTATCATCCTCATGGGCCTCAGGTCATAATCTGCAGCAGTGCTGCCCTCTATACTGGTTATTGCCGCAGCCGCTACAATTGGTAGCACCTAGAGTCTTGTTCTATGGCCAGCTCGGCTTCCACTCCTCGTTCCTTGGTTTCTCCACCACCTTCCTACTCCAGCCACGCACCTAAGTTTTAAAATTGTACGCTGATTGCTATACCGACCTTCCACGTGTGCACTTCGCCTCTTACCAGCTCGCCAGATGGAACATACGTCTGCGGGAATATTCAACGACATGAATCGTCGCCAATGATTCTGATGTGCGGCCTGAAAAGTAATGCCGTTTTATAGATTAAGTGTGTGTAAGAGGTGGTAATGGTACAATTTTTTAGAAAATGTGCATCCAAGACGGAACGATAGGTGGTGAGTCAGGACGGCAGTTTTTAAAATCATTTTGGCCGTAATTTGTGTTTAGAGACTTTAATGGATTTAGTTCAAATAGCTAGAGTAGTTGGAGGTTCGAGTGGCATTATTGGTAAATTGTTTGTTTGATGTTTCAGTACGTTAGTTTGAAATATACACATATTTGCTTGGTAAATATTTTGAAGCTTTTTATGAATATTCCTTTAAGGTGACTTGCCATTGTCCCATTTGGTTGGCCCATTGCAGTTTTGTGCATCTAGACTTACCTGTCCAGACTCGCGCGGCGGAAGAGCTTTAGTATAAAATATTATTTTAACAGTGTATGTAAAGTTTTACAGTGCGGTGCTTTGTTTGGCCCGGTAATTATTTTCAGAATGTTTTTAGCTACTTATTCTGGAGCGCCACCGTACGGAAATATCGCTTTTATAGAGTTTTAATGTATGCTTTTATTTGCTTGTGCTCTTTGATGGGCCTTTTGACTGCAGCGCACGTATTATGTGAAATCCTTGATTTAAATTTAACGAAAGTGTTCTTGAAGAAACATACATTCATTTTTAAAGCCAATTTGTGAACTGTTCGTACGTGCTTTTCAGGCACTGATCTTAAGGCCAATTTAAAGTCTCGCAGTTTGGCGCGATGTTGCCGCAAGAAATAATTAATTGCTATAGTCCTACTGACCTGAAGGTCTTTTGAGAGGTAGTTGGTAAGTGTATTGCTGAATCTTAATTAATTCTTTAAAGGGCTTTCTATCCCTTTTTAAGGCTGAAGTTGGAACTTTCTAGGACTGGCAAGTCGACTTAATGTTTAATAAGCGGCTAGACACGTTAAATTGTCTAAGTATGAAAATACTTGTAGATGGCCAGCCCAAATAAATCAAGGCCGTTACCATCGGAAGCCTCTGTTGTATTAAAAGCAATTACAAATGTCTTGCACTCAAAATTTTAATTGATTACATTTTATGAAGCGAGTGCTTCACCTCAGAATTCTAGTCATGGATATTTTGCATTGCGTAATAATAGTGATATATAGTTTTTTAATCAATTATTTAATTACAGATTATGATTTATTGGAAATTGTGATATTAAAATTTTTGTGAAAAGGGCCAAAGATCTGTTCAATAAAATTTAATATTTCAATTTTAGGATTTATGTGTCAAGTGTACGTTATTTCTATTTTGTACAATTGCACCCCTAAGTGATGCACATAATTCCACAAAACAACAGCACTCCAGCAGAAATGACATTTGGTGAACCTATTCGCCTCCCTTCGGACTTTCTCAATGATAGACCAGCACACCAAGAAATGGCCATGTTTTTATTCAAGCTGGAGGAAACCACGAGGCAACTACGACCCGTTCTGCCGGGACATCACACTCCCAAGAAAATCTTTGTGCAGCCATAACTGATATCGTCACCATTTGTATTTGTCAGGCATAATGCTGTTCGTAGACCATTACAGCCTGTGCACGACGGATCTTTTCGTGTTGTGTCACGGACAGACAAACATTTTGTACTGTAGAATAACCGTGGCCAACAAAGGATTTCGATTGACAGACTGAAACCTGCATTCATTTTACAGGACTCGTCACTGCCTCCTGCGCAGCCTCTGGAGCCGACAGAACCGCCACCGAGAGTTCCAACTCATCAGTCCTCACGAGCTGTGCCTTTGATGGGTAGGGCACTGTCGTCACCACGTCATCTCCCAGCTCCAAAAATGCAGAACTGCACCTGTTCCGGCTGAGAAAAGCAGATTCCCAGGCGCCTTCTTGACGCTGTCACTGGAGGGGTAGTACGTGGCGCCACTAGCACCAAGTCGATATCGATAGTCTAGGAGAGCGAATGCAATCTTTTTGTTTTGGAACTCATGTTTTTGTTTTATCTTAGTTCTTGAGTCTTGTTATGACACTAGGTATTAAGTTATGTTTGTTATGGCTAAATATCATTAAATAGTCTATTATCGCCAGACGTATTAATTTTATTTGTGCACATCCACACATCTGTAGGTTAGATCTATCATTTGGGGCCAAACCAGCACGCTAGCCCATCGGAGTTACGAGATATACAATTCTGAAATAACCGCCCCCACCCGAGCCTCGCGCATGCGCAGCACCAACTCACGGTCATGCTTGCGTTCTACCCGATCGAACTAAACAATACTAAATTAACTCGCGCTATAGTTCACGAGGTTCGAGTGCCAGAATGAATCACCCTGCAAACGTTACATCACCATCTGCGTCCTGGTACCCCATGTGTCGGTCTGATTTCGAAGATGTAGTCACTTTGAAATTCCCAAGAATATAGGGACATCATTAAAACTTCAGGTTCCTAGTTATGTTGGCAACAAATTCATAAAAATAGTTCTATGACTTGACTTATTGCAAGTGCAGAGTTTAAATTTGTGGCAACTAAAGTTAGTGTTTCTTGTTTTTTTTACACACTAAAGTATGAATGTGTGAATCAGAAAAAAAAATTTACATTCTTACAAATTTCAAGGCTTAATTTGGATGGCGCAAGAATACAGTGGTCAGACTCGTGGCAGCGCTGATATTACATGAGGCGAAATGATCCGAGATGAGAATAAAAAAAAGTACATCTTAAGCAGGGATTTCAAAAGTGCTAAGTTTACCACAAACGGTGTACAAGAGCGAAGATGAAAGGAAGTGCACCTGTGTGGTGGGCGACACCCAGTCCTGCGTCCCGAGCTGCCTGCTGCAAACAGCTTGCCGTCGCTGCCACTCGACGAAGATGCAGGCGGCGACGCCCGCTGCCACTAGCACGACTAGCAGCACGCTGAGCACTAGAGTGGCGTCGCCCGCCCCCAGGTACAGCGCCACCACTACTGCCGCCACCACTGACATCAGCACCACCGACACCACCAACCCCAGCAGGAAGCAGCCGTACGATCGCCGCTCATTGGGCATTACAACTGCCAACAGACACACTTCCTTCATAACACAGTCCATCCACGGTTAACTGAGCGCTTTTCTAAGCTCAGCTCTATGTAGGCTACGTTGTGTATTCTTACACCGCATGTAAAATTAACGTTACCATGGGCCTGTCAAATAAAACCACGATATTATTAGAAAAATTAATGTTTCATTAATCTCATAACTTTTACACATATACGTATAAATAATAACAAAAAAAATAACAAAAATTATTTCAGTATTCAGAAATCTTCATCTAACACTTTTAATTCAACGTCAGGAAGTGGAACTATTTTCCTGTTGTAATTACCAACTTTACTAGGTGCATGCTAATCAGATTGCTAGTTAAAACATGCATGGAAAAGACACTGTTATTTTTAAAATATGGTTTCAAAAATTCTCACTTAACCTTTAACAGTAGACTATATCGTTTATCGATAGGGGACCTGTAAAATGTAAGTATTTTTGTGGCTCTTTTCACTTCTGCCATTGGCCGACAAATTGTGTAGCACATCCCAAGGATGCTTTTAGCCAATATCTAAGCATAAACGATTGAGCAAACAATCTGTTGTGAAGCAGTTACACAGGTTAATGATGCGGTATGTAGGTTGTTGACTGAGCACTTCATAAATTATCATTTGAAAAAATATCACTGTCCCTTCCTGCATATATTTTGACGGGCAGTCTGAATGGCATGCGCCTAGTAATGTTGGTAACAACGGAAAGAAAGTTATTCCATGTCCTAACATTAAATTTAATTCGTTCGGTAAACATTTGTTGATAGAGAAGATTTTTTTTTTTTTTTTTGCTTTCAGTGCTCTTATACGTCTAAGTGTTAAAATTAATACATTTCTTAAATATTTATTTTTCTAATAATTTCACATTTTCACTCAACAGGCGCATGAATATAGTGACCAGACCCTGACAATAATAATTTTATATCTAGTACAATAATACACAATGTACATACATGTAGCTCTCAGGACTTAAAGAAGTGCTCATTTTATCGTGAACGGCACATAGTTGACAACATCCAATGAAATAACGAATTACTCTCACGTACATAAAAGTAATATAAGACTAGCGTATTACGAAATGATAATGTAAATTTTGCAGGTCTCCACTAATATCTTCACATGTACAGATACAGAGTGCGAAAGAATAAAAAATAACCTACACATTTACAATCGTGTGTGAAAAATGTAATGCTATGTACTACAAAGGAAGAAAGCAAATGCAACGAAACTCATGCGAAATGGAAAACCGGGTAAGATATGTAAATGGTTATAATTTGAGAATGACGAGTAAAAGCATATAAATAGCGTACTGTTAAGGGTAGATATGTATAGTTGTTCAACGACAGTGAGCTGTAAACGTTCCTACTGGCATTAGTATGCCTCGTCTGTGGTAAAGCGTACATGTTAAGCAAGCTACGAGGTTCGAATGGGACTGAATGATCGGCTTGTGTCGACGAGTATTTTCACATCGTGAAATTAGTAGGGGCTTCGAGGCCCTCCGGCGATACAATATATTCAAAATGGCGGCCATCCCCTTCCTCTTCCTCGCCCACTACTCCCAACTCTCACCACCCTCCCCTTCACCACTCTCCCATACCCTGTGAAGTGTGTTGTGATTGGCTGATGGGTTCCCTCTCCCCCTCCCGCAAACCCTTTGAGGTGTACTATGATTGGCTGATGGCTTCCCTCTCCACCCCTCACCCCCTCGCCAAGGATGTATGCTTATATTGACTGATGGGATCCCCTCCACCACCTCCCCTCCCTCCACAGGGAGGTGTGCTGTAATGGGTTACACCCCCTCCCCTCCCTCCCCTGTAACTTTGTATCACCGGAGATATTATGACCTCGTCTGTCAGCGTATTGTCGGATGAACTGCCATCAGATTGGAGTTGTGCTAGGCTGTAAGCAGAGGGGGAAGAGGTAGTCTCTGATTTGACTCCTGTGAGGGTAAGTGCGTATAATAAGTAATGGCATATTGAATAAGTAGAGAGACCATTTGCACAATGCCTCAATATGAACTTGCATGGTTAGCAATTGCACAATGACTAAGTACACATAATGGGAATAAGTAGCAATAGTAACTACAAACACTAAGTACATGTCCACTCCCTAGCACTGCCCACTCGCGAGAAGCGCCACAGCCCGACAGACGCCTGCCGCTCGTTGCCGCGCTTCTCCGAGCAGATAGTCTCCAGCCAAAACCAAACCGCTACTGCTGGCCGACTGAACACGATTCGCCACACCGCTGCATGGAGCACTAGATGTTGCGAATGGGTTACTACAGGGGAAATCCGATGGGAGTAACCACCACATTGGATTTCACACAAGGTGAAAATTTATTTTAAACATTCTTGATATAAGATTGGTTCACGGGATCTGCGTAAGTCAGTGCGATGTATCCTGCATATATCAGTGTTAATACTATGACAGTTCGCGTAATCATTCAGCTTTAATATACTTTGGATGTTGAAGAGTGGCGAGTCTGCATACGAGCGTGCGCTCTTCAGGTCAAGGGACCGAGGATGGCATGCAGCTTTACACACCAGAACAGTTCACGGCTTTCACACCTCAGTGAGGGACCTGCGGAAACCCTCCTGGAATCAAGAGCTGGGGCAACAGTCTTCCATTCGAGAAACCACTTTCCCATTTTTCAAGGGTAAACATGAATCGTGCTCACTGCTGTGAAAGCTGTAACGTGAAGTGTTCCCGAGTGTATTATGCAGTTTTGGCATCTTGGAAAACTAAGCCTCTACTTACACTGGACATTGCTAATGAACTGGCATTCCTCCCCAAATAATTATATATATATACATATATATACACACACACACATATTGCTTCACACAAAAAAGAGACCAGCACATTATATCTTACCTCTACTGTGAGAACTGTCCAATTGGAACACCTGCTTTAACTAATGATATATTTTCTCTAACCAACCGCATGTAAGAAGAGGCTGTATGATTAGGAAAATGGAACAAATTATTCATCTCATGCAAGACTACGAAGTGCTGGACAATGTGTCAGTCAACTGTGAAGCAACAATGGAAATGTTGTAAGTAATCTGTCTGAGTGCAAAACACTGCGAGTCAATAAGTATTGTTCAAGAAATATAAGTGAGAAATGTATTATTAAAAATAATAATAATGTGTAAAGACTAACTAATTTTGCATGCACAAAGCAATAAAGCACTAGTAACGTATGCAAATACTCAACACAATATTTAAAAAATATACATATTTTATGTAAATACTTTTAAGTACCACTGCTGTGCGTAATCACTTTACCTCATAAAAGTTGCTCTGTAGTATTCAAGGGTTTTGCAAACCTCTCTGATGTATCACAATTGTTAATTGTAAAAGAAGTTCCTGTATCTTATTTTGACGATGATAACTCTACAAATATTTCGGAATCCAAGCCACCTTACCCATGGTCTGATCCATCACCATAACTGCTAAGTAAACATATGAAGTTCATGAACTGAAGTGGAAATCTGGCCTCATAGAATATGATCACAGATTCCAATATTCAAATGACGCAAATATTGCATACTATCCAACATAGGTTTTAGGTTAATCTGCAAAGAAAGTTCTTAAATTATTATTTAATACTCAGATAATTAATATTAGAAGAAACTGTGAATGCAGTAACTTTAATTCATTATCCAAAACATTATAATGTACATTAGTGCTCTAAACGAATGTTTTGTTCTCGTTACAAAATTAAGCTTCGTGAGAGTTTATCCTTCATATGTCTGAAGCAAAAAAAAAAAAATGTTTATCCATAAGGTAAAAAGAACTTGCTTGTAACTGTATATTTCTGTAAAGTATTCGTGCTGAACACCCTAAAATTTTAGCCGTGTATGTTAGTCACCACATGTATATGAACAAATATTATGTATTGCATAATTTTAATTCAATTTAAAAAAATCACTGTTGTAAATATTGACTAATGTTAAATGTGTATTTTAGTAAAAACAATCACCCCATGTACGTGATAAATATTATTTAAATAAATGAAATACATAATTAAAGATGCTTATATATATTATATATATATATATATATATTAATAATATATATATATATATATATATATATGGATGTTTCTTTGTTTCTCCCGTATGCGTTCCTATACCATTCATCCGATTGCGATGAAACTTTGGTAAGTTGTTGTACGCACTCCCGCGAAGGTTTCTGAGTTGATAAAACCATTTTACAATTGGTGGAGTGCGAGTCGTTTAAAAAAATGAGTGTATCTATAGTCCATTCCCCATTGGAAGCAACTTTCATATATCTACTTGCCGGCCCGTTTCGTATCCTTCCGCCAAATGTAAACAAACATTGGCATGTGATTTCCATGAAGCATCTGTCAAAATCAAGGTTTACATTCCATTGTGAGTGTGTGTGCATTTGTTCGTATACTTTCGCTACACCTAAAAATAAACATTGAAATGTGACTTCTACTTTTATACCTTTCAAATGTGTTGTTTACTGTTTACAGCTTTTCAAAGAATTCTGTTACATTCCAAAAACCATTCCTTACTAATATTCACGGTTTAGGCCTCTAACATTATTTACGTCAGCTTTATGACGTTTTAAAAATGCCTGGATTGACGACAGTTCTTACGGTTATCTTACATTAACATATTTGTTTTCCACTACATAGCACAATACATGTAATACACGTTAGTATTTTGCAGCGACTGTGTTTAAAATTGTTACAACTGCGAGGTAAAGGGCTGTACTAATTATCCTCTAATTATTTAAATGTGTTGGGTTATTTCTTTAAAAGGACGGCCTCAGTTGGAATAAGTATTAAAACGAAGGAACAATCAGTCAAAGGAAAAAGGCACATTGAATTCAATCACACAACTCGTGTTGCTCATTTTTGTCATACAAACATAAAATATAGTACCGAACATGCACACAAATAAGCCTACGATAACTTTTATTCACCTCATATTTATATGTATTGCTACTTACTGTTTATTAGGTTTATTGAAATTTGTCGCGCTGGGCTTAGTATTTTTCTTCTGGGATTGTGGCAAATTACATTACACGACTGTTATTCAAACCCCTTAGGGCAAAGGTACAACGTTGTGATAAATAAACAGACGTGGATGTAAATAATTAACTTCGTCATAAAACCAGTTCACAGAAGAAACGTATAAATAGTGCTAGTCAAATATTTGAAATCATTCACACACACAGGGCCAGCGTATCAACCACGATGCACAAAGGCACGCCATTTCACAGACGCAGTTTTATTAACGAAACACACATTACAGTATATTTATTACTGTCGTAGAAACTCAAATTTATCACATCGTAACTAGCATAGGTAGGTTTAAAAAACACGTCAAAAAAGTGATGTGGTATTTTGAAGTATTTTTCGGAGTGAGAATAATTTATGTTTAGTTTGGCAAAAAGCAACACGCCATGTAATGGCTAGCCACGTCTGCCAACTTCACTTGGTAAATGCCCCACTATCATATCTAAATATATTAAAATACGTATCCAAATATTAACATATCTTTTCAGTTGTAAATTATAAATTCAAAAATCATTATTTTACTGTAATAAGTATGAAATATGCTACAATTGAAAACATGTATAACGGTTTCTCATTACTAGCGAAGTGAAATTTCCCGAGTGTGAAAGAGACGAAGAAAGAGAAAGAGGGCGACAAGCCTCGCCAGCAGACAGTTTTTCAATTGTTTTCTCGCTCGATAAAACAATACCGTACCATTACTGCCTACTTACAATATTTTCCGTTGCTATTTTAAACTGTAAAAATGAGATATGTGGACATCGGGACAACTTAAATATATAAATATTTCGATAGGCACCGTTTAATTTACAAATAGTATACTAAAAAACGAAGTTAAAATAACATTTTAACTGTGAACTATTTCTTACCGGTCGTTGCCAACACGTCGCTGCACTCGCTGTTGTTAATTCATATTTAAAAAAATAAATAAGTATTACAAGTTAAATAAGATATTAAGGTAAATGTTAATTTATTCAATAACACAGTACTTTAAAGTCAACCACTGTGTTATATATTTGTGGAATACAGGTTATTTGAATAACTGGTGACATGTTATGTCTAGAGTGTTTTTTCAAAGGTTAATTTTCATAAGTCGCTTCCAATCGGGAATGGACTATATGTATGTATACCATCCATCCGATTGCGATCATCCGATTGCGATCAGTAGAACCATTTTACAATAGGTGGCGCGTGAGTCGTTTCAACAAATGAGTTAATTCTAGCTATTGTCTTACAAAATACAGATGATAAATGAAGATGACGTACATAATCAAAATATGACAATTTGTTCCGTTTCAAATCTACAATCTACAGGAACAGATCAGGGATTTGGTTATTGATTGACATTTAATCTAAACAAACATTTTTAAATATTAGTTTTATAAACAAGACTAATTACTAATTTGTAACTTTACATTAAATTTAGCTGTACTATCGTTTGAATATAGTTGAGAGATTGGCCGATCTACACCTCAAGTAAAAAAGGAAAAAGGCATCACGAGCTTCAGAAACCGACGAGCAACGGGAAGTAAGACTGGAAACCGTTCGAGTACGCACTGCTTAAGCTCGTTCGTCTGAAACAGGCGTTCAACGGGAAATAAGACCTGAAACCGTTCGAGTACGCACTGCTCAAGCCCGTTCGTCTGAAACAGACGTTCAATGGGAAGTAAGACTGGAAACCGTTCGAGTACGCACTGCTCAAGCCCGTTCGTCTGAAACAGACGTTCAACGGGAAGTAAGACTGGAAACCGTTCGAGTACGCACTGCTCAAGCCCGTTCGTCTGAAACAGACGTTCAACGGGAAGTAAGACTGGAAACCGTTCGAGTACGCACTGCTTAAGCTCGTTCGTCTGAAACAGACGTTCAATGGGAAGTAAGACTGGAAACCGTTCGAGTACGCACTGCTTAAGCTCGTTCGTCTGAAACAGGCGTTCAACGGGAAGTAAGACTGGAAACCGTTCGAGTACGCACTGCTCAAGCCCGTTCGTCTGAAATAGACGTTCAATGGGAAGTAAGACTGGAAACCGTTCGAGTACGCACTGCTTAAGCCCGTTCGTCTGAAACAGACGTTCAACGGGAAGTAAGACTGGAAATCGTTCGAGTACGCACTGCTCAAGCCCGTTCGCCTGAAACAGACGTTCAACGAGAAGTAAGACTGGAAACCGTTCGAGTACGCACTGCTTAAGCCCGTTCGTCTGAAACAGACGTTCAACGGGAAGTAAGACTGGAAACCGTTCGAGTACGCACTGCTCAAGCCCGTTCGTCTGAAACAGACGTTCAACGGGAAGTAAGACTGGAAACCGTTCGAGTACGCACTGCTCAAGCCCGTTCGTCTGAAACAGACGTTCAACGGGAAGTAAGACTGGAAACCGTTCGAGTACGCACTGCTCAAGCCCGTTCGTCTGAAACAGACGTTCAACGGGAAGTAAGACTGGAAACCGTTCGAGTACGCACTGCTCAAGCCCGTTCGTCTGAAACAGACGTTCAATGGGAAGTAAGACTGGAAACCGTTCGAGTACGCACTGCTTAAGCTCGTTCGTCTGAAACAGACGTTCAATGGGAAGTAAGACTGGAAACCGTTCGAGTACGCACTGCTTAAGCTCGTTCGTCTGAAACAGGCGTTCAACGGGAAGTAAGACTGGAAACCGTTCGAGTACGCACTGCTCAAGCCCGTTCGTCTGAAACAGACGTTCAATGGGAAGTAAGACTGGAAACCGTTCGAGTACGCACTGCTTAAGCTCGTTCGTCTGAAACAGGCGTTCAACGGGAAATAAGACCTGAAACCGTTCGAGTACGCACTGCTCAAGCCCGTTCGCCTGAAACAGACGTTCAACGGAAAGTAAGACCTTAAACCGTTTGAGTACGCACTGCTCGATCCAGACAAACACTGCACGCTGATTTAAATCTTGGTGCATTCCATTACGATGCTAATTATGATTACAGTCTTCATGCAAGTGTGGTTATTTGAAAAAATGGATAAATTATGCGTGTATTGCAGTGCCCTTAAATTTATGATATGCCATTCGAGTTTAAACGTTTCTGTTTCCGGTGCGACTCGCATTTGCAATGACCATCAACAAGGCACAGGGACACTCGCTACAAGTGTGTGGACTAAATTTGGAAAATCCATGCTTCTCACATGGACAACTGTATGTGGTCTGCTCACGCGTTCGAAAACGTTCTGACTTATTCGTGTACGCACCGGACGGAAAAATTAAAAAATTTTGTGTATCCAAAAGCACTTCAATAAACAAATTTAAAACACAAACACTTTCTTTCTTTGCGTGGCATTGCAACGCATGCCGGGTATTCGCTAGTATTAAATAAAAACACCCGTTATAGACACTATATATATATATATATATATATATATATATATATATATATATATATATATATATATATATATATATAGAGAGAGAGAGAGAGAGAGAGAGTGTGTGTGTGTGTGTGTGTGTTCCTAACCAGCCGTTGAGAGTATTGCCTTTGCTGAGGCGTATAGTACATAAATGTAAGGTAAGAAGTTAATGTGGTTAAAGTGATTAGTACTAAGTGGTTGACGTTGATTTTGAGGTAATTTTGCTTGTTTAGTGGCGAAGGAGAAATAACGATTGGAGTTTAATTCTTTCAGGTTGTTTTGTTTTTCGTAGAAGTTGGTACTTATGTCAGACGTGAGGGTGTTTTGCTAGCACTCTGCTCTAGTGGGAGTCACTTGTTTCATGTTGTTGTTTAGAGTCCCCTTTTACCGTAACCTGTAAACTGTCGTACAAATTTATTTCAGTTCGCAAATATATTTTTTTTGGCCAATCATTCTGATATCGAGTTTATTTATAAGTTTCCCTAAATCTAGTAAATGAAGATTAGCCTTTAAGAGCAATTACCTTTTTCTTGCAGCTTTTACTAGAGATATCAATGTTGTTATTATTTTTTGCTTAGCTGAGGTACACCCCGAGCTTGTACGGACTTATACCGCAGATATACCTTCAGATAAACACTAATATTAATTTAAAACTAAAGATGATCGGGATAGTTTTCCCTGTTTGTGAATGATTTTGCATATGGGAAAAACTTCAGATACGCAGTTATCTGCCATTTTACAGAGATCGTACACCTCGGATGGTTAGTTATTTCCTATTTGGTAATTTCTTGTGGAAAGCTCAAATCTTATAAGAATAATTCAGAGTTTGGTACCCTTTGTTCTATATACAGATTAACTACTTAACGGTTTCCATTCTTTTTTGTCATTGAAATTATATACAGATATCACCTGTTAGAGGTATGGCCTTTAAATACTTTGTTGCAGGACTTAGAATTGATCAATGTTTTACCACTGTTTTATATACGAGCTTATCATTTGTTAACTTCTTTTTATATATTTTATTTTAATTGTTATTTTATTTATGAACGGATGAATTTGTTTTCTACATTAGTGTTTATAATTGTTATTTATATACTTTACCTGAATAACTCCTCTGTAAGTTTTAATAGAAATAACGGGTTTTCTTTCTTTCACTTTAGGTTAATATCGGACCTTGTTTTAATCAATATAGTTGTTTAATCAAAGGATAAGACATATTTTTCTGGCCTGTCTCTTCTTACTCTCATCCAAGAAGTTTAATTGGAATAATTTGAAGGAACTGGTGTATGGGCTTTGGGTTTACTGCACCTCATGTTATTTTCTTATACAGCATAAGAAACCATGAAGCAATACTTTCTCCTTTAAGCGGTCGAGCGAGTCCTCCCGCCTTTTTTTTCCCCTCCTAATTTCAAAAGTGGGATATTAAAAGATCAAACCAGTTTTTGGAAGGACTAATGTTAATTAGGTTATGAATGTGTTGTAAACATGTTTTAACCTAGGAATTTTTCGGGTTAAGGTCGTCCAGGCGGCACTTTTCTTTTTTTGTAAAAAAAAAATTAGCCTGGTGAGGGAGCTGATTATATTAATTCCTTCTCGCTTCAGAGGTTATGGAATGAGTTTGTTTTGGACGACAAGAATTCGTTTGCCCTCTTACACTTTTATGTGTCAGCATTAGTCAGTCAGTTTAGAGCTTCGGTTTTTCTCAGTTGGTTTTGGAAATTATTTTTTATTTTTTTCTAATGGTAGAATTTATCTTATCACCCTCCTAATTAGCCTCTGCAAAAATATAATTACATTTAATTATCCTCGATGGGTCTCGAACCAAGGACTGTTCCACTCATTGCACCGATCGCTACAGTTCCATCATTCTGGAGGCCGTCCATTCGATGATAGGTCAACAAACGAGGCCATTACATCTCCGGTGATACAAAGTTACGCCAAATTCGGGAAGGGGGAGGGGACATAACCCGTCACAGCACACCTCTAAAGGGCGGGAGGATGGGTGTATAGGAGGAACCCATCAGCCAACACAGCAAACTTTCCAGAGGTGTGAGGGGAGGGATGGAAGGGAACCCATCAACCAGTAACAGCACACCTCACATGGTAAAGGTAAGGGCTGGGGAGGGTTGGAAGTGTGAGGTGGAAAGGGGTATGGGATGGCCGCTATTTTGAATATATTGTGTCACCGGAGGGCCCCGAACCCCTTTCGAGCTGGGCTGTTGTGGGATGAACATCGTGCTCGTGGCTGCTCACTCTCCGGGATCTGCCCGCCCCTTGGGACCAGTGAAGGCGAGGTGGTTCTGAGAGTGTGGTGGGACCACGACAGCTCAGGCGCGGCGACCATTCCGCAACTCGACATGTCCCCAGATGGCGGATCGGGGATCCCAGGCTCTGGGGTGTCTGGGAATAATTAAGTACCAGATCATGGACCAACTGACCGGCTATACAGCGCCGTCGTGGACGTCGGGAGGCTGGGTAGCTCAGTACGAGATGGCGAAGCGCATCTGCAGGAGGCGGCCCAAAGATCAAGGCGGGGAGGGGGCTCTGAGTGCCAAAGGGCGAAGTATAGCGGACCTCACTGCTGGATTTGGCGGGATGTCGACTGCGGTCGAGCGAGGGATGGATTGGAATGCATCGGACCTCCGAAGCTCCCCGATGTCAGCCTTCACACCTGGGCCAGCGGATTCGCCTCCATCACTGGTAGCTCCTGGATGTCTCGCCGAAGCACTTTTAAGTGCTCACCCAAGACCGACGGAGATTTTGGTGGAGAGGGATGGGGTGGCTCGCCTCTTGCAGGTCCCCACCTTCACCCACGGCGTGAAGACCAAGATGTCGGCGTAGAAGAGAGAAAATAGCGTCGGTGCCACGACTGAGCATCCTAGTTTTCCGACGCACTCGACGAAAAGCAAGGATGGCCCTGCATTAAATACCCGCTGCCAATATTGTTGTGCTGGTTCGCCTGCCCAGGAATATTGGCAGTAGTCAAGCCAAGGGCGCCCCATGCCCACAGACCCCGCCCCCTCTTCGTTCAACGCCTGCTAAAATTGCACGGATTCCACACCTGCTGTCTCCTAACAACATTTTCATTAATGTTTCCCAAGTTTTTGAACTCTTTTCTGTCGACTTGGTTTTTTTACGGTACAATGCCGGTTTTACCAACCTCTTCTTAACTATAGTTTCAGCTATAGATACAACAAGGGAGGCAGTCATGACCCAAAACGGCGGCCATGGCTGCTCAATCCCTCCCCGCCATGATGCAAGTCTCCTCGCATGCCACTTCCTCTCCTGAGACGCATTCAGGTCCCTCCTACCGCGGACGCACACCTAATACTTAGCAATAGGGTATATTTAGAAAAGAAAAAAAAAGAAACCCTTACCCTTTACTGAGATTGCTACTGCACGAACGATGGCGTGATGGTTTGATTTATAGACACTCCATGGCAACTGCTACATCAGGGAAGTATTTTTATCCACTCCTGGAGCCATATTCCAACAAGACAATATTCAACCACACGTTGCCGGAAATGTCCAGGCCGTCTTCGAAGCAAGGCAAATACAACTTCTTCCCAGGCCTGTATGTTCGCCCTATATGTCACCTATTGTACATGTCTGGGATATGTTCGCTCGGCAACTAGCCTGTTAGAAGATTTCTCAGGAACACATCCAAGGCTTGTTTGATTCGCTGCCATGCAAAGTAACAGCCCTTATTCCAGCTCGTGGAGGCTTTACATCATACAGATATTTGCAATCAATATTGTTGCATTACTCTGAAATTGTAATAGTTGTTTAATACAATTAGAAATTTGAGTAATAAATTCCATTTCATTCTGATGGTTGCTTCAGTGTGTTCCATTTTTCTCAAACAATATGATTAGTTAGGAAATGAGAGCAATGACATAGGGGATTGGGTATTCGGTGACGGGGTTCCAGGCCGCGATCTTGGATGATGTGGAGCGAAACTTCCTGCTCCATCATTCCATGTGGACGGCCACCATCTTGGCAGAACTTCCCTTTTTCCCCTCAGAATTTACTATTTTCCCTTCGGAATGTCCCTCAGGATTTTCATTTTCTCCCTCCCACTCCCAGCAACCAGCTTGGGTTCCCAAATTCACACTCTTGCATTCCATCCTTGCACGATAAGGTTGCCTTTTGTCAAAGCAGATGAATCCTTCGGAAATTGAATGAACCTATCCGGAATTGAGAAATCATTGTGCAACCATTCCCGACAGCCATTTTGGTTTCCCTGCTTCATGCTCTTGCATTCCGATGTCATTTCATCCAGCTCCAATTCTTTCTTCCTGCATTCTATTAATTTAAATTGGATTTTCTCGTACTCCTTTCAGCCTCTCTCTACCTTTCACTCTCTCTTCCTCTTTCTTTATCTCTCTTCCCCTTGGATGGATGTTAGCATATTCATTCCACCCCTCTGTCGTCGTCTGACACCCATCTCGGTTGTCGTCTGCAGCAAGCAGCCATATTGTTTGAAGTCGTCTGCTGGAGGCAATCATCTTGTTTGTCGTCTGCTGGAGGCATTCATTTTTATTCCCGTACTCGCCACCAGGATGATTGAAGTTAGCCATTTGGCAGCTAGGGGCATTGGTATCGGGAGAGCCTTGTTGTGTTCACTCGTGACCCACCAGGAGTGCTAGTAATTATTTTAAGTTGTTTAGGAACTCAAAAAATTCTGGAATCATATGGGACCGTTCCTGCAACCATTGAGTCAACAGGCCGATGCGCTAACCACACAGCTATCAGTGCATGTATAGTGATAGCAGATGAAATATCGTATATATGTGCATTGCATCCAACACTGAACTTGTAATCACGAAGAACGATTAGCATTGTAGCTAATCGAAGCATAGAATTGGAAGCATAGCTTCCAAACCATTTAAGATATAGTTACCAAATTCATAATATAGGCATCATTCCAGATTACAAGAAGGATCGTAGGTCCAAGTATATCATATGTCTACATATAAGCATAGTTGGCTGTAATTTTGAACTTCTTAAGATATAGTTGCCAAATTCATAACATAGGCATCACTCCAGATGACGAAAAAAGACGTGGGGTCAAGTATGTCCTAAGTGAACTCAAAAGTATAGTTGGCTGTAATTTTCGAACCCTCTAAGATTTAGTTGTCACATTCGTAACATTGCCATCTCCCTCAACAACTAAAAGGACTGATAAACTATTAGTCATGCAAATAGTTACAGATATTTAACAACCTACGTATATTGCACAATCATCGAGCTCTGTAGATTATGTTAGGCGAAAATGTAACATTATGAAGTGTGGGAACGATAAGAGAACAACACTGATGCAACAGAATTAAAATTAAAATATAAAGGAAAACAGTTATAAGCGCTTACGAACCAACACAATCACATATTACACAATCATAGGATACTGTACACTATGTTTTAAACTATGCTAGACAAGACCAGAGTGTTCTGGCAAGTACAACAGAATAACAAACGACTTCCTTACGAACCAATTCAAACGAAACCAACAAAGTCAACCAATACTCTCAAACACTAGTTGCAGAACACTCTCGTGTCCGATACTACATGATAAACTAATAACATGATAATCTGTATGGCAACCCCATGTCTCATCAATTCAAAAGGATGGTACATAACACTAAGAGAGAGAGAGCGAGAGAGAGAGAGAGAGAGAGAGAGAGAGCAAGAGTGAGTGTGTGCGTGTGTGTGTGAGAGAGAGAGAAAGGGAGGAGGTCGTATACACTCACCAACCATTGCAATCACATATTACACATGCATCGGGTGCTGTACGCTGTGTTAAAAAATGCCAGACGGTCAGTACAACAGTCCTGGTCAGCATAACAGAACAGCAAACGCCTTCTGCATGGACCGAGTGAAACGAAACCAGCCAACATTCATCACTGGCAGCAGAACATGTCCGACCCGACCAAAGTTGCACGATAACCTAGTCCAGGTGGCCGGCCAGCGATGCAAGCACCGTGCAGCTCTCGCCAAGTTGAAGGGAAGGTATAGAGCACTAGGTGAAAGAGAGAGCTGTGTCAGGCTCCAGGGTGGCAGACCAGACGAGTCACACAAACATTTTGCTTTATGAGAGGAATTCATTATAAGGTAACAATTTATTCCGTTTAAACATTATCTATACATGTACTTATTTGAACACGTATCGTTTATAGCATCAGAACTGTAAGCACATACGAAACGAGATGTATTGAAATCATTAGTTGTACAAGAAATAGATGACACCGCTATACCCGCTGAGGCAAACAAATTTAAAAAGCACAATAGTTGTATGCATTTACCAACCATTGCATATTGTGTGAGCATCGGGCGCTCTACGAAGCAAAAAATATTACCATTGCGAAGTGCAGGAACAATAAGTACAACACTGATACTCACTGTTATAAGCACTTACTAACAGTTACAATAACATATTACACATGCGTGTCCCTTTATGAGACGAATTCAATACAAGGTAACAATTTATTTCGATTTTATATATCAGGCTGTAAATATGGCATGCCTCTTAAAAAATATCGCTTCGAATAAACTGGTGTTGGTAGAGTATATCGCTTCTATACAACCTACTCACTTTCAGGTTTACATAAGCTGTTCGTACCAAAACAAACACACCGCTCCGAATTGCTTTTTCTTTCATCGAGAGGACATAGTGAAAATGGCGGCATGCATTTCTAGCGGTCAGAAAATTTTATCGTCGGCTGTTGCGGCATATGGAAAGATGAAATTACTTGCAGGACTCGACAGTGATACTGAGCGTACAAACCTGCCTGAAGAATTCCTTCTCATGTGACACGAAATAACATCTGTCCCGACCTGTCTATCTGCAAAAGACAAAGAGATTCTTGGCTGTCTATAATGTTGTCAAGGTAATGCTATCATAACAGACACACCACATCTCAGGAGCTGGTGTAAGACACAAGGGAGCAAAAAAAAAAAAAAAAAAAAAAAGGCATTTCCATCATGGAAAGATGAACGAGTGTTAAGAAGTAGAAACGCTGAATTCGCAGGCTAGACAGTGTAAACGAGTGGGTACTGTTACATATTTCTGTCCGCCAATTATGCAGACGTATGCATCACACAGCCATATCTACAGAGGTAGCCAGAGATGAGCAACGCAAATTAGCATACAGTATACAAACGAGCATCATGTCAGTTCCCCGGCGAGCATTGTGGCAGAAATCAGATTGTTACGTCTACTACAATCATGTACTCTACTTCAATATGAAGACGGAATCATTGGTTGAAGACTTGTCACATGTTACACTGTCAGCATCGACAACAGCAAGGAACATTGAAGAGTCACTATAAGCATTATGGAAACAATGCTACTATTGTGGAAATACTTTTAATAAAAGGGGTAATACACGACATCGTGAAAGTTGTCATTGCACGTTCAGTCCAGCATACAAAGCCTTCCAATGTGATAACTGCGATACTGTGTTTACCTGTACTTATACCCTGTGTATGCATAACAAGAGGTGCAATGTTTGTAGTTCATCGGCAAGCGAGTGCGAGTATTGTGACAAGACATTCGCTAACAGCACACGTACCAAATGTCATGAAGATAGTAAACGCCAATTTGCTATCGCCTACCATTATGTCAACTGCAGCGCGGTATATGTGAATAAGTAGCAGTTGAATGCTCACAACCGGAAATGTTCTACAAAAGAGCATGTATCAAGTCGTATTAAATCAAGTCTGTAAAATAAAGGCAAAGTGTATAAATTGCTTCTCATGTAATTTTCCCTATGGTGATATTAGTTTCGCCTCCATCATACAGACCTGAAACATTTACACATAACTAGGAAAAAATTTGGTATTTTCTGAAAGAGAATTAATACTTTTGTATACACCTTACCTCACCTTAGAAAATTGTTTAATTGCATATATCGGTCATATTTAAGTTCATAAAAAGTCAGAAAATCGCATGCAAAGCTACTCGCACCTATGCAAAATATACACGCGTAAGATTTTGTCTGAAAGAGATTTTTGTATAGTTTCGAGTCTCAAACTCAGACCCCTACGCCTTACATCAGCTTAGAAGACAGTCAGGAAATCACATGCAAAGCTAATCGCGCACATGTAAAATTATACACATGTAAATTACCCACACACACACATTTCAACTATGCTTTTAGAAGATGCAAAACATAAAGTGGATAGCTTTACCTGGTGAAGATGTTTGAGAAAACCTGGAGGTCACAAGCACAGCCACTGATGCGAACTCGGCGAACACACAGATAATAATGACTGACCTGCCTTTCAGTACATGTCGACCAAGAAAGCAACTCGGCACTTGCAAGTATGTCCCACTTGTCAAAATGTACTTTCTTTTCTACATACGCTATTGAAATTTACGAGTAGTTTAATTACATCACAATTGACAAAACGTTCATATGCTATTGAAATTTATAGTAAATAACTCATGTAGCCTGATGGGTGCCTCGGAGACATCGTACTCAGTTCCCAACGAGCGACAAACATTGCCTTTGAACCTCTTGTCATGCATATACAGGGCATTAGTATAGGTAAACACAACATTGCTGTTATCACAGTGGAAGGCCTTGTATGCTGGACTGAAGATACAATTACAACTTTCATGTTGTCTTGTATTACCACTTTTACTAACAGAATTTCCACAAAAGTAACATTGTTTCTGTAATGCTTGTAGTAACTCTTCAGGGCTCCTTGCCATTGTCGATTCTGACGGTGCTACAGGTGATAATTCTTCAACCGATGATTCTGTTATAATATTGAAGTAGAGTATGTGATCGCAGTAGACGTAACAATCTGCTTTCTGCCGCCAAGCTCGCCGCCGAACTGACCTGATGATCGCTTCCATAATGTTCATACAATGTGCTAGTTTGGGTTCCTCGTCTCTGGCTGCCTCAGTATATCTGGCTATTTTATGCACATATCTGCATGGTTGGTGGACTGAAATATGTTACTGTACCCACTCATTCACTGTCTAATTTGCGAATTCTGCCTCTCTACTTCTTTACACTATTCAACTTTCCATGCTGTAGGTGCCTGGTTTTTTTTTTTTTGCTACTCGCACCCGTTGTGTATTACACCAGCTCCTGAGATTTGGTGTGTCTGTAATGAAAGAATCTCCTTGATAACATACTCGACTGTAAGAGTCTCTTCATCCTATTGCAGATAGACAGGTAGGGATGGATGTTACTTCATGTCGCGCGAGAAGGAATTCTTCAGGCAGCTATATACGTTTGGCATCATTGTCGAGTGCTGCAAGTGACTTCATCTTTCGATATGCCACAATAGCCGATAAGATTTTCTAACCGCTAGAAATGCATACCGCCATTTTTACTATGTCCTCCCGACGAGGGAGGAAGCATTTCGGAGCGATGTGTTTGTGTTGATATAAACTGCTTATGTAGATCTGAAAGTGTGGAGGGTGGACAGAAGAGAGATCCTCTACTAACACCAGTTTAATCGAAGTGATATTTTTTAAGAGGCATGCTAATATTTACAGCCTAATGTATAAAAACGAAATAAATTGTTACTATGTACTGAATTCCTCTCGTAAAGGAAAGTGATTGTGTGACTCATATGGTGTGCCACCCTGGAGCATGAAATATCTATTTGCACATCAGTGTTGACCTTATCGCGCCTATGCCTCTTAGCTTTGTGAAAGTATGTGATTGTGCTGGTCCGTAAGTGCTTAAAACTATTTTCTTTTTAATTTTAATTTTAAATCTGTTGCATTAGTGTTGTTCTCTTATCGTTCCCGCATTCACAAAGGTACTTTTTTCGCCTTACATAATGTAGAGTGTTAGATGCTCGTGCAATATACGCATGTTATATGTCTATAATTATTTGCATGACTAATGGTTTATCAGTTCCTTTTTGTTGTCGAGAGTGATACCAACGTTACAAATGTAACAACTATATTTTAAATGGTTCTGAAATTTCAGACAACTATCCTTATGAGTGCTTTTTAAGACATACTAGGCACCACGATCCTATTCATTGTCAGTTGTAATGTATATGTTTAAATTTGGTGGCTATATCTTTAATGGTTCGGACATGAAGTCAACTGTGCTTATAAGTACTAACACATGTGTAATATGTAATTGTGCTTGTTAGTAAGTTTTTTTAACTGTTTTTCTCTGCTTGCATCTTGGTGTAGCAGTGTTGTCATCTTATCATTCCCGCACTTCAAAATGGTAAATTTTTGCCTAACATAACTTACCATGCTCGATGCTCGCGCAATTAACATTGGTTGTTAGTTGATGCTCGTGATGTACTTGAATATCTGGCTGTCCCTTAAAAAGTTCGTAAAATACAGCCAAATATGCTTAGAAGTGCACGTAGGACATACTTAAACCCATGTCATTTTTCGTCCTCTGGGGTGATGCCTATGTTGTGAATCTGGTAACTATAACTTAAACGATTCGGAAATTATAAGCAACTATGCTTATAAGTAGTCATAAGTCATACATGGCACTACAACCCTTTTCGTCATCTAGCATGATGCCTATGTTATGAATTTGGCAACTATATCATAAACGATTTAGAAATAACAGACAACTGTGCTTACAGGTGGACATAGGCAACTTGGCCCTACGACCCTTCTCGTCATCTGGGATGATTTATATGTTGTGAATTTATAAACTTTATCTTGAAACACTTCGGATATTACCAACAACTATGCCTATAAGTAGACATAGCACATATATGGCCCTGCATCTTTTATCTTAGTCGGAGAAGATCCATGTGTTATGCATTTGGTAACTATATCTTAAATCGTTTGGAAATTACTGGCAACTATGCTTATATGTACAATGCTAATCATTTTCATGATTACAAATTTATTGTCTGATGCGATGCACGTATATATGATATTTCATCTCCTATACTGTACATGCACTAGTAGCTGTGTGGTTAGTGCCACAGGTTGGTGACTCAAGGGTCGCCGGAACGGACCCACACGACTCCAGCAATTCTTTAAGTTCCCAAACAACTTAAAATAATTACCAGCGCTGCTAGCGAGCGAAAAGTTAACACAATTTGGTTGTCCCGATACCAATGCCCCTAGAGAACCAAAGATGGATACCTCCAGCAGGCAATAAACAAGATGGTTGCCTCCAGCAGATGACTTCAAACAATATAGCTGTCTGCAGTAGACAACAGCCATGATGGACGTCAGACGGTGATGGAGGGGTGGAAAGAATATGAGAAATCCCCTCCGAGAGGTAGAGAGAGAGAAAAACAAGAGAGGGAACGAAAGAGGAAGAGAGAAAGAAAGAGTGAAAGGAAGAGAGAGAGATGCTGGAAGAAATACGAATGCAGGAATAAAGTATTGAAGCTGGTTGGAATGATATTGGAATGCAAGAGCATAAAGTAGAGAAACCAAGGTGGCCGTCGGGAATCGGTGCACAATGATTGCTCAATCCCGGATGGTGCTCACACTATTTCCGGTGGATTCATCCCCACTGAGCAAATGCCCGCCGTATTGTGCAAAGATGGAATGCAAGAGTGTGAAGTTGGGAATCCAAGATGGCTGCTGAGAGCGGGATTCGAAAACGTGGAAATTCTGAGGTAATAAAGGGAAATTCCGCCAAGATAGTGACAGTCCAAGTGGAATGACCTAGTAGGAAGTCCCGCACGACTTATTCAAGATGGCGGCTTGGCACTGCATCCCCAATCCCCTGGACCACTGCTCTCATTTCCTAACTGCCATTATGGTATAATTTAAGGTATTTTGCCACAATTGACAAAACAGGGCATTTACGAAAAGTAAATTATAATTCTGCTGTACAGAGATCCACTCACGCGCATATTCACGTTAATCCTAACCAGTAACTATTAATATTTTGGCAAAAAAGTCGTGTTAGGTTTGTATTTCGTAAATTTTTTTTTCTGCATTTCTAAACAGCGAGTGTTGCTACTGGCGTTAGCTTCGTACTTGTTTAGGACGTCTCCACTTGCTGTGAGTTGGGTCCGCTGGCCCATCTGAATGTGTCGTAAACGGGTGGCATTACACTGCACTGCTTGCTGACCTTTTACAAAATATGTAATGAAGGAACCGAGATATACACAAGCTAGGAGACTTAAATATATCATCACTATAGATCCATGAATTTTGCAAGTTAAAGTGCTGCTGGATAGCCTTGAAGCATCTGTTCTTAGAGGCTACATTTGTGACTGAGTCACTCGTTACCTGGCACACCCCGCAGGACTGTGAGCCAGAAATACACTCGTAGAAAGAGACCTTGCGAATCACGTACACGCTCAAGTGCTCATTATGGAGGTACTAGCCAATCAACCTGGTGTGTAGGTATACAGAATCTTCGGGTTTGGCCTGTAGCTGTTAAATGAACTCGCAAAATTTCCGATATTAGCCCGCCCTGTTGTCCATTGTCGCAATTACCACTTCGCAGCTAGCACAGGAACTTCATATTGCGGAAAGTTCTCGGTAAATGTCTGTGCTGTATTTGCACAGGATATCCACGTAGGAACAAAGGCCAGTCAGTGAGAGATGCGTCCCCTAGTAAAAGGGAATTCAATGAGAATCTTGTAGCCATTTAACGAGTGCGAGTACCTGACGTGGTTTCAGTTTCTAGTCCAAGCAGGTTATATGACATGGGTAAGAGTTTTATATAATTTTAGTACGCTTTATTTTCTGAATTTTTTATATGGAGTAATAACGCATGCACGCTTTAGTATACACCTAAAAAAAATTGCACAACCGGGCTGCTCGTAGTCCAAGAGAAAGTACGTGACGAAAATACATAGTGCCTGTACAGAATACCACGCATGTTGCTGTGATGATGGTGACTGAGAGGTTAGTCTGCTCGACTCCTACCAAGGCGAACCGCGTTCAATCCCCGGCCGGGTCACTCCCGAATTTTCCCATGTGAGGATCGTGCCGGACGATACTGCTGGATGTCGGGTTTTCTCGGGGGTACCCCGTTTCCCCCACCCTCCTTTCCGTCCGGTGCTGCTCCATGCCTCAATCACCCTCATCGACTCTCAAGACCTCGCGGTAAAGAGCCTCCCAAATATATTCACTCACTCACTCACTCCCTGTGATGTTCATGACAAATTTTTGTACTTGGAAGTACATATCGTGTTTTTCATATCGGGTCTACGAGCAAAGCACATGTAATATATTGATTAGACTGCAATACCGTGCTCTGAAAAGAATATACATATCTTCAAACAGGGTTTAGTTGTGTAGTAAATCTTAAAAAAAAAAAAAAAAAAAAAGAGCGTTTAGCATACTCTTAGATACAAGGATAGTACACGGGGAAAAAAATGTGCTATAACAGAATTGTCCGCGTAAAACAGCGCATTTGGAAATCCTACATGGGATAGAACATTTGATTAACAGGCAATACGGAAGAATATTATTAAAAATACTTTTGTCTGAAAAAGTTTTTTTCCTTTAAAAATTCTTTTATCATAGTGTTTTGCGTGGAAATACATCATACAAACATAATGAAATAGATACTTCGTCAAACGCATCCTTTTAGGAAACTATTTGCTTACATGCAGTTGTAAAACTATCTAACTAAAATTACCATCTCTTGATTTTCTCTTTTGACTTTCAGATTCAGTAGACTTATTTTAAAGTGTTTAGTGTTCATTTATATTCCAAGAGATGTTCCATTCAACTTGTAGAATGAACAAAAAATGTTTTCCTTCATACCAGAAATTCTATTTGATTAGCATTCTTGGCTCTGATGTCCTTTCCTTCTAAATCACTAAAGAAATCCACCTTTGCTTGGGCAAGTCAGTGAAATGTTAGGGCTAGGGTTCAAAAGTGGGGAGTGTTATGAATTCTCCTACTAATCTTCATTTACTCGTTCATACCCATGGGTCCCCCTTCACACTGCCTGGAGGCGACAACTCTGCCCTCAGATTGGGCAGCAGACTGCTATGCCTCCACCCTCCAGCAAGCTACACTTTTATTAGCAAACAAGCTTGATGAGAGATTTCGTCGCCAGATCATTTAGTTTTGTCTCGAGTTTGGTGCACTATCTGCATTTATACGAACCGAATGGGTTAGTTTTAATTAAAACGGATTATTTTTACAAGCCACGATTAATTACTCAGATTCTATATCCTCAAATGCATCACATTTACTCCCTCATTTGCTCTACATAACTTTTTTTATAACAATAACAACCTTCTACACTGTGTAATTTTTGTGAATATTACTGTTATCTTCTTTCTAATTTTACAAAACCGTGTAAAACTACAATAATGGAATTCCTCAAATGTCTTCTTTGTAACATTACAAAGGCCGTATTTGTAATATATACAGACCAATATTTATGATGAACAGAAATCACTTAAAGTTGCGAACTCAGAGTTTTAAACTATTACATTCTGTGATGGAAATTTTTCTTAAAACAAGTGACTGTGTATACGAATGACTTGCTATTGAATAATAACTATTGAGATGGGGGAACAATTTTTCTTTTACTTTTAAACGTTCTTTTTTATAAAGTATGGGGACCTCCAGTGGCGCAGTTGTTTGGTGCGCCACCAATCTGGGGTGCGGGAGGCTCTCGATTTAAATCCCGGGTAAGGCATGGACGTTAATTTAACTTAGGTTATAAGTTAGTCTGTAAGCAGTCCTCTGCTAATATTTCAAGCATTAAACCGGGGGACGTTAAAGAGCCCTATACTATACCATTTTTCTAGAGTAAAAACTTTCGTAACATTTTACTTTACTTTCTCAGGAAAAATAATATCATGCATCACACTGCTGTTTTTATTTCTCCATACTAGCTGTGTTTTTGTAACCAACCAAACCAACTGGAATGATGATCTGTTAGCTTGCAACACCAGTATCTGTCATCCCTCCGCAATGTATATAAAACTCTAACTGTTCAACTCTTCAATCCACTTGCAGACTGAATGTCCTTCTGAAATGTAGAAATTGCCAAAATCACCAATGTTTATTTCTTCCCATTAGGTGAGATTATTTTCTTCTTGCCCGAGTTAATTAACCAATCAGATCACTAAAACAAGACCAAATCTTACAAGATGGAATGATGATATGGGTAAGTGCTTGAGGTGAATCCAAGAGAATGCGAGTTCAAGTCTCACGTATTCCCATTACTTCACACCTTTTTAAAATACAGTTTAAAATATTTTTCCTCGTGTATATATATAATTCAGTTGTTTTCGAAAGCATTATAATTTTTTTTTTTTCACTTCTCGATAATGTAAGTTAAAATACAAACCATAATTTTTAATGTTACTAATATACTAGAGTAATTTTTGCAATAAAACTTTTCGTAGAAAAAATTCTGTTTTGTCGAAGAACAAAATAAATTTACAGTGTAGGTTATTTCGGTGCTCTTCCATAACGTCTGACAATCCTTCCCACACAACTATATGTTGTAATTATTCATAAACGTTTATATTTAATTTTTTTCAATACACTATATATTTACTGGTCGTATGCTACGCTGTGTGCTTCGAGTGCCTAATTTTGTGGGTTGTAATTGGACACCCATATGGTTTGGAACAAAATTCATGCGTATCTGTGGATCGTCCTTTTCTATCTCTCCACGGTGGCGCCTCTCAGCCAGTGGCGGCTGCTGAGGGAAGGCTGCGGGGCGCAGCCCTCCTAATAACATCTCAGAACGCAACATTTATTTATATGCTACTCAGCAAATAATACTGCGTACAAATACGGATGTTATTTCGCAGCAAATGTTTTTGAGATGGACGAGTCTCTTGTCACGAGGGAAACGTTTTTGGAAATGTCGAGTGGTGGGGCTACGATTATTCGCCCCGGAGTGGGTGGAGCGAGTAGAGAGAAACGGCCGTAACAGTTTGAAAGCGGTGATACAGGAGGGAGGGGAGACTTCAGGGGCTCGTCATTTTTCAGCCAATCACATGGTGTAAATCAGAGAGAGCTGGGCGCGCCCCTGCTCTCACACCAAAACGGTTTCCTGGAACTTGACAGGGCTACCAAAACTGGAACTTCTAATTCCACTGTAAACAGAATGTGTTCTACAGTTATACACTACATGTTTTGTAGGCGCACTTTCGCGCTCCGCTCTTTTGCAGTTGTCAAACACATTTCTTAACAATGATTGTATTTATTTCAAATAGTTTTTAATTATATATGTCGTTAAAAGTCGCATGAGCTTCAAACATAGTGTGTAATATTCTTAACAAGTTTGTTGTTGATGATGAGCCATGAGCATCGCTCAGAAGCAGGGTTGAAGAGTTGTTCATGTAGTGCTATGTGAACTTGTAAATAATGAATAATTCGGTGAGTATCATTTAAAACCGTATTACGACAAAGATTTTGGATTACGGGAATAAACTAGAGCTTGAGAATTTAGGACCAGCAAGGCCACAGTTAAATATAACAAAACAACTAAACAACAAAGCCATGATGGTAAACGCCGTGGTTCGTATATGCGAAAATTCAACGTTAAGTTCAGACATTTCGCGGACTGGCTATGAGGGTGTGAAGTGAGAAATACGTTGTTTTGTTTCAATTTTTTTTGCTTGTGAAATCTAATGATCCTGCATGGACTGTCAATAGGGTAAAAGATTTTAAACATTTGGGAGATAAAGTTAAAAGACATAAATCATGTTCACAGCATATAAATAAGGTCATAAAATTGTCAGTGATTAGTAAGATGAATATTCATTGCCAGTTAGATAGCACGTACAGGTTGAAGAATGGATTTTGTTTACAAATAAATAAATTAAGATATGCCACTTTTATCCACTAATTAAAATTTGACATGCATTTTGTATGTACTGTGTGCAAATTAGTAATGGGTTTTATAAATATCAGTTATAATATATATATTTGTGTTATCAACTTTATTAGTATAGTAGAATTAGTATTATTATCTAGTTTCTCGTCGTCTCGAGTAATGTACCACATCACATGGGTACTGGTTGGAAGGCATATAACCTACACAAACTTAAAACAAACATATATGAACCAGTGGCCACAGTGTGTTGGCAATCACAAATCGCGCGATGATATGTTTTTCTTCAAACAACCGCACTTAATTTTTGTATTTAGCTGCATAAACTACACTTACATAAACCTGCCGTACGCAAAATATTTATCACTGTGCCTATTTAAAAAAATGCTTTTGTTATGATTTGCGTTATAATCGCCACAGCCCTCCCAGTTTTAAAAGTCATCAGCCGCCACTGCTCTGCACACATCACTGCACATTCAGGTTGTTGCAGCCTCAATTTATATTAAATATACGAGATATTTACACATGCTGTTAGTATTCTCATCAGGTGGACTTGAGTGAAGCCCTACTGAACTGCTCACAGCACTGTTCATAAGTTAACGTGAGCACTTGTTAAGGCCCTCTTAGAGGGCTTAATACAAACATTTTATATTTTATTGTGGCACTAGACGTTAACTTTTGAGTGATATAGAATTTATACACAATGTTTATTATACTCACCACGCGGCAGTTTTTATATTAAAATATGGCGAAAGGATACAAATGAGCGGAAAGGAAGTTTCTTTAAAACTGCTCACTATACCTTGAACATCCTTTAACTGTGTTTGCCGAAGTGTGTGCTTACTTTACCATGAACATCATATAACTGTGTTTGCCAAATCGTGTGCTCACTTTATCTTGAACATCCTATAGCTGTGTTTGCCGAAGTATGTGCTCACTTTACCTTGAACATCCTATGGCTGTGTTTGCCGAAGTGTGGATTAATTAATTAATTTATTTATTGAAACCTACTCGGCAATGCACGCAGCGTTCTTGAGAATGATACGTGGTATAATGATGAAAAAGGCCTGACATTTGAATTAATCTCGCAGAAGAGATCGTGCACGTTTTCTGTTCGTAATTAGTTTATTTGGAAATAGTCGAAACAAGAGAACAGTAACTAATGTCAGAAAAAGACACACTACTTGCACGTGAAGAGGGTCGCGGAATTCTGAGATACCTAAAATGTACTATAAAATCATAGTGTATTGAATTTTCATAAAACCAGCCCAGAGGTGATTATCAGGAACGTATTTTCCTCAAACAATACAGTCGTAATCTAGAGCACATAGTGACAGGTCTCGGCAGCCTGTTAACCTTATCACTCGGAGCTGATATCTCCAAGGTGGTATCAAAGAGCTGCAGGGAAAGTTACACAAGGCGAATAGCAGCTTCTCTTTCGGACGTAAAAACCATTGATGGCAAAAGTCTCTACGCTTCAGCGCATTGAAACACCTTCCTGACAATATTTGCTCCAAAATGGTTTTAAAACGAATATTTCTGGGCTGTGGTGTTAAGAGAGCTTGGAGCACTCTATTTGTGGTTTCATCGCACTTTCTGAATCAAACTTTTGCAAAATCATTCCATGTATTACGAGTTTGGTATTTTTTTCCAACTATGTCTGCGTGTATCGCAAACGTTTCATACTTTTGTCTGCATAATAGTATCTTATTTCAGGTTAAATTTAACTTTGACTTATATTGTATACATACATTATAATACGTCAATTATAATTAATATGGATAAAAACGGAGAGGAAATAGGGGCGTTGGGAACGCCTAGTAAGAAATAGTTCTAATGCGAAGTGAGTGTGCATGAATACGGTGCGATGTCCCTTTCGTGTAGTTTTATAGGCTTAGTTAAGCATTCTTTGCATGAGATGGAATAATATCCTGGAAGTAGAACTTTAACAGGGCTTCAGAAAAGTCGGAAGAAAACATACAAATATTAATCTTACATTCAATGGAAGCCATTACAGGGAAACAAGAGGCAGTCCTACTTAATCCTCTTTACTTACTCTGCGAGACATAGTTTATCAAATTTATGTCATTCTACTGGGCTGTCTCTGACACTAGTTTCCCAAAAAAATTGGCAGAAACATTTATCTAGCATTGCTTCATTTCGTTTTTCTTCATTCTGCTTCCCAAAAACCGCGGAGTTTAATTTACGTATTTGTATTTCATTTATGCCCGACGCCCTATTAAACTAAAGGCTACTCACGATAAAGTGAGTACTTGTGAAATCAACCGTGGAAAGTCACTGCCCCTACCTGCATATATTTCAACGGGCGCACTGAATTACATGCGCCCAGTAAAGTTGGTAACGATGGATGGGAAGTAGTTCCGTATCTTAACGTAGAATAAAAAGTCTTAGGTAACCATTTCTGATCAGTTAAATTATTTATTTCGTTTTCTCTTTATTTTTTAGTGCATCGAAGTGTAAAAATAAGCAGATTTGTTACAAATTAAATTTTCAGATAATTTCACAGTTTCACTTGACCGACAAACGAATAAAGTGATGAGGCCTATGACAATGTTAATGTTAATGTTACATAAGGCGGAAGAATACACAACGTGCATACAAGTAGATTTTAAGCAGTGATTTCAAAAGTGCTCATTTTACCGTGAACAGCCTATAATAGCGTCTAGCTTCACAAAAATTCGCAATATGGAATGTTAAAAATGTACTTTTTTGCTGGCAATTTTAATTTTTCCAGTCTAAGTTATTTCCGCGATACCATGGCTATAATTTGCTAGTGGCAAGTGGAATGGTTAAGCACTTCTTTTCCAGACGATTGCCGCTCAAAGAAAGCCCAGGCTATATATTTCGGCAATAAATTGTAAAAAGATTCTCTAGTGACGATTCATTAGCCAGTCTTATATACTTTATTGTCGTCATTCTTTTTCACCATTGCTTAAGGTTTTAAAAAAGAGAAACCCCATAGTTTCTATCTACTGCAAACTTTACAAAGTTTTCCCCCTTAAGTAAATTTTAGAATGATGTTAATTCCATGTAAAGTTCTCGGTTTTTAAATTTGTAGCCATGAATGTAGATATCATACAAGTAACTTCACTGAACGCGATGTAAAGTTATGTTATGCGCGTCAAATTGTAAATTATAGTATAAAATGTCTTATTTCTGTGGCGTGTTATTGCTTAACTTGCATCTCCACAAAAGAACGCTACATAAATAGATTATCTTATTATAAATCTAAGCATAAAACCATTTTGGTGAAAAACTAAAATATATCTACAAGGTCTTAACAGTAAATGATAACGATATCTCTGTGTATAAAATCAACTTCCAGACTGACTCACTCATTCAGTGCACAACCCAAACCACTGGCCGGACTCAAAAGCGTGAAAATTTAGGGATGGCTTCGCGGTAGAGTGGAGGCGCCCACTAAGAAGGGCTCTTTTGTAATTAGACCGCTAAAGTCGTGGCAAGGATTAAAATGTGTCTTCAAAGACTTCCCAATAACTCACTAACCCGATGAGATAGAGTAATTCTCTTAGTTTCAAAAGGTAGTATGTGCAAATACCTAAAAATCCATATTATTTATTTGTTTGGAATTTCACCCCTGAGAGGGTGAAGAGTAATAAAATATGTTTTCAAGGATTAAGCAGAAGCTCACTGACCCGATGAGATGTCGTCGTGCTCTTAAATAAGCCTAGATCTAATTCCTGAAAATTCTGAATCTCAATGCCTGTGAGAGTGAAAAGGGGTCAAATGTGTTTTCCGAATACCTTCAATAGCTCATTAGCCCAATAATATATCGTTTAATTTTTTTACTTTAAACGTTGGCTATATAAATATCTAAAAACTATTTTCAAGAATTTCCTAAATTTTAATCCCCGAGAAGGAAAAAAAAAAGTTAAAATGTGATTTCGATGACATGTTACATACTTTACACTGTTTCAATCTCTGCAACATTCAAACCATCACATTTTTAAAAAACTAAACAAACAAAAAAAAAAGTGTGATTAGGAATGAAACCTGTCTCTTACAGAGAAAGAAAAGTTAAATTTCCTTTACAGTAGCAGAAAAAAAAAATGATCAGAATTTAGAAGGATCCATTTTTAAAAACCATATTTTCGTAGATTACGCAGTCATTCATATATATTGCGCTGTTATTTTCCTTATGAAATTCTATGTGCGTATTTAAATCACATTTTATACCATAGATAATAATTTCATTCGTCATTTATGGTGAAGAGCGAACTTAGTATAGTGTCGATTACAGCAGCAACATTTAATTTGTTTCTTGCAAACAGAACTGCTGGAACTATAATCTTGCGAATCGCCGAGATAACTGCGAAGCCATTTGTATGTTTTGTTTTCCAAGATTCCCAAAGCTTTTATTCACTACAAAAATATTCAACGTAACTTGAGTGTTTTGCAGTAGTGTTACAGCTAGAAATGCTCAGAAGACAAAATCATGTTCCCACGTACAATCTTTATTCAGTAGTTTTGGTGTGGATCGGCAGATACACTGCCGGACAATGAAAATAGCGCACCACGAAGACAAATGATGCACACGGCTTGCCATGTTGGTGTTGACCGCACACCTGGCAGTCGCTGCCAGCAAGCACCGACCAGTCGTCGTACACACGGGTGTATAGTCAAAGCCGCATTAACATGAGAAACACCAGGCATTACAAAGCAAACATACAGATTGAAGAAGAATGCCAGGAAGATACTAAAGACGTCGCTTTATACAACTGACGGACTTCGAGAGAGGACTCATAATAGTATTGAAACTCGCAGGTTGGTCGTATCGCTGTATAGCCCACCACGTGGATAGTTCGGACCATATTGTGTGTTGATGTTGGGAGCAGTGGAGGCACCCACACACATAAGACTGGCGAGGATGGACGAAGTTGACTACCTGTCGAGAGGAACGACGGATCGTGCACCAGACGCGGAGGGCGACCAGGTCCACGATACTTGCCCTTATTTGGGGTCCTGTGCGCCCACGAACCATTTCCCGACACCTTCTGGAGGCGAATCTGTGATCCCAGCGCTCATTATGCATGCTGTCCTTAGCATTGCTACAGCAGTGGCTATGTTTACAGTGGTGCCAGGCCAGAGCAATGAGGAACACCACAGACTGGCAATGTGTGGTGTATAGTGTTGACTGCTGATTCGTTATGGGGACTAATGATCGTCGAACCCAAGTGTGGAGGGCAAAATGGTGAATACCACAATCCCAATTTCGCCGTCGAGTGGCACACTTCTCCCATGTCAACATTATGGTCTGGGGATAAGTCCTATACCCAATCCGCTCTAATAGTGTTACATGCAACATTGACGGCTCAGCGTTATGTGGACAAGATCATACATCCTCGTCTGTTCCAATTTCTGGCTGGGAATCCAAGTTCGGTATTCCAACAGGATAACGCCTGACCGCACATAACATGGGTCGCTCAGAATTGCATACGTCGTGTCCAAACACCACCATGGACTGCCTGGTCCCCTGACATGTCTCCAATCGAGAATGTGTGGGACCAGCTGAAACTTCAGTTGCCACGTGCAACAAAGTCCGGAATTTGGAACACGCCATCTGAAAATTGTGGGCCCATCTGCCTTAGGAAAACATTCGGCGTATGCTGGACTCTATGCCAGACCGTGTTGCACCGTGTATCGCAGTGCGAGGGGGCACAATGCACTATTGAAGATGGCCAGATGGCGTACTACAGATCAATATGTAGATAATTATCCTGTTCTTCTGTTTTTGTTATTGTGTGAGTAGATAGGTTTGGTAGACTCCCGTGCAAGGGCAGGGTTGGAGGATTGACTATCGCCCGTCATCTTGGATTCTGAACTTTCAGCTCTGTCATTCTGGTCACACGACTACAATCTTGTATTCCGCCATCTTTGTAGCCAGCATGCCACTGTCTCGGACCAGCCATTTTGTTAGCCAGTATGCCAGTTCTTCATGCTCTATCATTCCATGTTGTTTTTAATGCTGTATCATCCTGTGTTGTTTTTCATGCTATTGCATTTCGAGGGTTTTCTACGAGTGCTCCCATTTATTTCTCTTGCCTATTTTTATTTCATTTATTTCCCTTTCTTTCTCTCTCTCTCTCTCTTATCGCTCACATTGCCATTTGTTTATACATTGCTGGAGGTTACCATCTTAGTGTTTATCGTTTGTCATTTGTTTCTTAAATACTTAAATTCGTTCGACTGCCATCTATGTTTACATCAGCTATTGTTAGGGGCTCTGGTGTCACTCTCGTTTGACGAGTCATAATCGTTCAACTGCAATTTTGGTTCTAGAGTCGACTGCTAGGGTTACTGGTGTCGCCCTCGTTCGAACACCATATTTGTTTACATCAGTTCTGAGGTTGGCTGCTAGGGGGGCTGCTTTTTCGGAACATATATTTTATCTGTAAGAGGAAGGGATCGAACTGCGGAACCTTGGGTCGTCATAATAATGCCTCAGACTGCTCTGCTATTGGGACATTCGCCGGGACAAGGGATTATAAGAAGTATATAGCTTGTGTATATGGATGATTAAATATCTTATTGTGGTCATTTTTTATCATTAAAGACATATCTTTTAAATTTTACTATTTAAGTATTTATTTTAAATATATTTGTAAGTTTTACATTTTAAGAATTTTTTTTATTATATTGTTAAGTATTTATTTTTATTACATTTTTATTTGCATATAATAATTTTTGACTATATGAGACTTAAATATTTTATATATAGTCATAATTAATATTTAAGAACTTTTTCATATAGTAACAATTATTTATTAAGTTTTTTTTTTGCTTTCTGTCCCACACTTAAGTATTATTTTAAGTATTTTATTTATGTGTAGGGACATTTTTACTCACACTGAAAATAAATTATAACCCCCATGTTGAACGTGGAATATTTTGTACCCCTACAAAATGTAGTACTAGGACTTGTAAATTTTTCCCCCTACACCATCCCTTAATCGCACATAACAGTTTAGAAAAAATAAACAACCTGAAGCATATAATGAGTATTTACGAAAATGAACCAAGTAATTCAGAAATACTATATGATGGTTGAAATTTGTACTCACAGAAAAAAAATTATATTATAATAATGAAAAAAAAAAAACGAATTTGCAAACAAAGCCGGAGTTTACAAAACAAGCCTCAAACCAACCAACCCCTTAATATATTATCTCGATTATGCCCTGTCCACTGTCTTAAAAGTAATACTAAATCATAAAAGGTGGGAAACTTTTACCTTTTATGTACAACATTAAGAATGTAAAACTTTCGTATGTGGACATTAAGAAAAATCTAGGTACGTATGAAATGCTGCTAATTGTCAAAGGGTTCACTACAATGAAAAATGCCATAATAATGGCATTAAACACAGCTTAAGAAAAAAATCAGCTGTTTTACAACCGAGCTGAGTCATGAAAACATCGCTCTAAATGCTGAATGTGGTTCATTTGTATTTGCGGCTGCTATTATAAAGTAATGCTGCCATTTTGAAAAGGCCTGTTTCATATACAGGAAAAAAGAAAAAAAAATGCTGTAGGAAGGGAACATTAATTCCCATGGCTCTCCGAATGAGCTACAGGTATTAAAAATTCCGTGGTGGTTGTCGACAAGCATTAAAATCCTTCCTTATGTACCAAAACGTATTGGGGAATTTGAGAAAGAAATTGCATTAATTATTAATTCTAATAATATACTATATTTCGATACGAAAGTCCTTCTACATCCTAATGTAAAGATATCGTGGAACCTAGATATTTAATCACAGTCCATAGGACATATGTAAACATTAGTAACTGTTTTTTGACATAACGTCGAATTGTATATTGACAAAGGGTTTAATTGCTATGTGTTCAATATGATTTTTCAGGAACAAAGTGTTTAACTATACATTTTTCAGCAATTCAATGTTTAATTGAAGCTTATAAACAATAAAATAATTTTACACTATTGCGAAATTGCTGTATTTACTACTCAATTATCTTAAAGACTATTATGTGCCCAATTAAAATATTTTGTAATAGGAAGACCATTTTACAGTATACATTTTTTAAAAAGTTAAAATGTTACGTAATTTTCTTTTTTTTACATAATAAAGGTTACTCAATGTTATTCTTAAAATAAATTGATAGTTACAAAACCACTTAATTATTGGCAGATTAGCACCTCAAGAGATGCTGACTGTTTAGTGTCCGCATTACCGAAAGCGACAGCCGCGTGTACCGCGAGGAAGACTTTGTATACCCCTACTACAAGTCAAGTTCAGGGCCATAGGCACGGCTAATTACACTCAGCGGAAAGAGTAGACATCACGTATCCATTCAAATCCGCAGGCCAAACATACAGTTCAAAGGCTCAAGTCAATTCAAGAGAGAAGGCAAGGCAGCATCTTATCACACAGTTGTTCCTTGAATCAAAGTTCCCTTCACATAGTCCTTACTGTAGCGAAGAGATCTTCGACCGTACCATATTCCCGCTACCAAGAAGCAGACGAGCACCTTAATGACCACACATTGCAGTCAGTTACAACCCTACCACAGGCCATCACAAGAGCTGATGACAGCTCTTATTCTGGAGAAGGAAGGTGATGTAATGGCGTGGGCAAGTCCTGGTTGAACCACTTGCCTGAGCGTGCCATCCTACGTGATAAGAGAAGAGAGAGAGAGAGGAGAGAGAGAGAGAGAGAGAGAGAGAGAGAGAGAGAGAGAGAGAGAGAGAGAGAGAGAGAGAGAGAGGACATCGAGCCGCGGGGCCGTTTTGACAACAGCTGAATGTTGGCAATATAAGAGCCATATTTAGACGAGAGGGGCATCTTGCACGGATCTTGTCTTACCACAACCAGCCGACGACAGGGGAAAATGAAGAGACTACACCAGGTGTTTCCGTCCGTCTGAGCAGTTACGATGATCAGCATTAGGCATCATTAAGATTAAGACGTTCCAATTAGCTAACCAAAGACTTTGGAGATTGAATACACAAGTAGTTAACTGTTGCAACTAAATAGTAAATCATATAGCTCAAGGTGAGCTCTCCCGAAGTAAAGTAAAGTAAAGTATTTGATGTAGAGTGTTGTAAACCATATTTTAACCATTATATTATTTATATTTTTAAATTACAACGTTAAACTAGTACTACACATTATATCCATCTGAGCATGCTTCCCACTTATATTTTGTACAACCCAATAAGAGACCATAACACACAGGAACCTAACTTTGACCCAGGTAATGTCGGATATCAGCCAGATATTCTGGACATTAGTTTAACAAAAGGACTATAAACTCCTTTCCCCTTAACAGTCTCGCGAGTTTCCATCCGACCATTATCCTATCGCTGCTTAGTTCATGCCACTACATGACTTAACACGGCACACTTAAGGATTCTAAACATGCAAACTGGCGTGATTTCCAGGGGTATTTGGAGGAAGAGCATATTCTGCCCTTCCCCTTAGACACTTCCGACAAATTAGACTGCTGTACCCACTATACAGAGAGGCACTGCCAATGTCATGCCCACCAAACAAATTAAACCAACTAATCGAACACTCCTGTTTTAATTAACATGTGTATAGTGCGTTTAATTGTACAGCATACCACGTGTGTGTGAAGATGTTATTTACATCTTATATTTTCAAGGCCTTTTTAAATATGTTTATTTGCGTATTATTTTATTTGAAAGGTTGTGTATATTATTTATTTGTCAGCGCTATTTATTATTTATTGTGGAGGTTTATGTCATGTACTTGTTTTGTGTAACATCAACCTCCTTGTTTACATGCAGCGCTTCTATATTACAGCACAGTGTTTCCCACATATTTAGCATGCAATGCTTGAGGCATACCTATTTGCGCGTGCAGCATATTCTTTATAATTATTATTTTTGCTAGCTAGTCAGTATTTTCCTGTATTTCTGCCAGTATTGTACAGTATTTCACACGTAAGAGGCCACAGGTAACATGAAACTCCAAACATAACCCGTAACATATTAATCACATGGCGAGTTAACCTCACTTTGTAATATTTTATTTAAGATGTGTTTTTATTTTAGTGCCATGTAGTTTTAAGAAAACGTCACTAATTTCTCTGTGTCTTGAGCCAATAAACGTGATAAACAGTCGACTAGGAGCAACACGCGTTCTCCTTGAAAATATCTACCAATTTAGGTTATGTGCCACGTTAACAGCAAACGTCATAAGTGTTATTATATTTTTACATTTTTGTTAATTATGTATTTTTAATAAAGATGACACTGTTTTTGCGCAGCCTCACCTTACCAGTGCTTCACATGTCCATTTCGTTTCATTCATCACATTTTTTTATACAATTAAACATTTTTTCATGTGGACTTGGGAATACTCAGCCATTGAGAAAGCTCCGCGAAATCCCCACGCCAGTAGCGTCTTCGTCATCTCGTCGGGTGGACATTGCGCGCTGCCTCTCCGGACCTGCATCACTGTGTATCATCATGCAATTGCCGTACAATTTAAATGTAGTGTACTTGAACATTCTTAGTTTGTTTTAACCTGGAGAGAGCGCTGCCCCACTCCTCAGTCCATTTTGCTGCACTGCCAAGTTTGCTTTCTCAATGTAATTCATTTAGGCTTCGCGCCATTTTTTTATCAATGTTAGAGTACTCTGTGCTATACAGGAGCATATCATGTCAGTGCCCCAGTCGGGGAAGTAAAATGAATAAGTGTATTACCATTTATTATTTACTTCAGCCACTTAATGGCTGTATAACCCAATTGCAGTGATTTTTGTATGGTTTTTATAAGGTGTTGAGATGGCCTGCAAAAATCTCATGGGAGTGAATCATGCATTGGGGGAGGCTGACATCCCTCATTAGACTAGGTAATGTGGATCATAAATAACAACATCATGATCCTCATCAGACGCTGGACATCAGAGAGGGCCACTTCGAGCTGACGACCACATGCTCCTCATCTCTTATGCTCTATGCTGGAGCCCTCGGTAACAAGAATCCCATTCCCTCTGATGTACCAAATCTGTAAGACATCGAAAGTTATTTAAAAATATATATATTCGTTGAAAATTATTATTGATCACAGCAAAAACATCTAATATTGAAAAAATGACAAAAGGAAAAATTAATAAAATACTCGAATACAATTTTACACACTATTTATTTAGAACACAGTCAATACAAAACACAAAATACAAGCATATGCCATCTAACTTTTTCGAAATTGTAACTATTCCATATATTTTTTGTGCCTCTGGTTAAGAGAAAATTTTGTACACATTGCACTATTTTAGTATACTGTCACATGCAAGGCTAAGCAGTTCTAGAATGAGTGTAAGCATTAGCTTCTTGCGAAAGGCAGCATCAGTCTCTGGATCATGACGATGTCCATCGGTTTCTGATTGATCATCCACCTCATCATAGCCGCACTGCAAATCTTGCTCCTTCTAAACAGTTGGCTCCATGACTTCTGCCTCGCCGATGGTAGGACCACCGCCAACAACAGGTCCGGCATCCACAGCTGTAGGAATACACACTGCTGGGCAGCATTAGCAGGTAGGTGTAGGTTCGTTTCCCGAGATGGAGGCAGAAACACCTGTGGTGGGTACCATCACGAGTGTGGTGCCGTCGCTATACTAGGCGACGTCTGGTCGTCTGGCTGGTAGCATCCTTCTTGGGCCCGGGATACTGTGAAGGTTTGTGCCCTGCCTGGGGCAGCTCCATGGTACAGTCTAGTGCGTGGATAGTAGCAGGCATCTGGGCCGAGGCGATGGTTGGTAGATGGTGAGGGGCAGCAGCGTCTGCGGCGTCATGTGGAGCGCAACACAGCCCGGTGGTCCCGGGCACTCCAATTGAAACTGCATTGACTCGTAGACTACTGGATAATGCACGAAACACTAATGTTGCATGCCGCTACCATTGCAGGTCTCAGTGCATGCGATCAGATATACGTCTTCTGCAATGAAACTGTATTCAATCCACAGGAAAATTCCAAGATGGTGGCTGGTGGGCTCCGGTTTCGATCCCCTTTCTTTTATGCCAGACTTCCCATAATTGTACTACTTATCTACATTGTTATTTCTTCTATAGTATGTAAAATTAAAATTGTCATGGAACTGATCATTTTATTCATGCATCGGTCAAGTGGAATTGTAAAACTATTCACACAAATAAATTTTTGTTACAACTATTCTTATTTCTTGATTATTGTGAGTAGAATAAGTTAGTATGTTAGAGCCAAGGGGCATGGGGGCTCGAATCGTCGGAGATGTTCATTCTCTGTCATTCTGGTCGGTTGGATTCCATTTTCCCCTCAAAATTCCCCTTTGTACCTTAAAAGCAAACATTTTCCTTTACAATTTCCTTTTTTTCAATTAAAATTTCCCTTTTTCCCCTCAAAATTTCCAGTTTTCCCTCAAAAAAGCACCAATCCCCAGTTACAAATAAGAGCCACAGAAAAGGATTTTTCGATCCATTAGGAGGATTTTGGAGGCTCGCTTCTCGAGGGCAGAGCAGTGGTGGCCATATTGGTTTTACATGCATAGGGTATGCCAAATCAATAAATGGGATCCGGGATTGGAGCCGAAGCCGACCATCAGCCATCTTGGTTCTGTCAGCTATTTTAATCGCCATGTTGGATGTCAATGAACTTGACATTGAACTTTGACTATGGCCCAGGTGAAATTTGACCTTGAACTCAAGCATTATAAAAAAAAAAAAACCCAAAGTTCCAAAATCGCAAATAATTAAAAACATCCCCAAATATGTATAAAATTATGAAATAATTTATTTTAAATATTATATAATTAAGATTTTAAATGTTTGGGCTAAGAGGTAATGAAGGAATGGACCCGACCAGTCACCGTGTTATGACATCGCCCAACTGCCATGTTGGACCCAGGTAAACTTGACCCTTGACCTTAGATAACCTGGAAACAAAAACTCGAGAAAAAATTATATAAAAAAAAAACGAATAAATTCATTAAAGTCAGAGAGTATATTACATTACTGACTACTATCAGCATCTTCGATCCATGTGGTCTTGACCTTTACCTTGACCCCATGATCTTTGACATTAAACCCAAAAACTCGTCAGAAATCCCAAACATTTTATAATAACTTATAAAAATCTATATAAACTACTATAAGAAATAATGTTTTAAAATAACTTAAAATCTTCATTTCTGGAGGTCCCATGAAGCACTACATCCAGCAGACTACTGACACCCCCTCCAATCTTTTAGATGGTATTAACATTCACCACCCCTATCCGCTCACCTTTGCTCATTCTGTCGAATGCACTTCGACCACTGTATAATTTTTATCATTTGTCATGAGTTTACATTTTCAACACTTATTTGGCACTGATAACTCCTATCAACATGTTAGATCTGGATGACCTCCACCTTGATGTAACATCTCTGACCTTGACCTTGTGCCCATGACTGTGGATAACCTTGCACCCAAATATAAATTTTTATAATTTTTATAAAATCTGAAAAATTATAGAAAACATATATAAAAATAAAAATAAATTAAATACTTGTATTCAAACAATATTTCTATCAATCTTGCAACCTTTCCACCAATCAGCCCTATAATCAGCAATCAACACCAATCCACAACAATCCACACACACATGCCAATCCACACACCAATCCATGTACCAATCCATACATAAATCCTCACCAATCAAGACAAATCCACATCAATACAAACCAATCCACACCAATACAAACCAATCCACACCAACACAAACCATTCCACACACTTTTCCGCATCAATTCACATGCCGATCCACACACAACCCGCACCAAACCACACACCCATCTACAACAATCTACCCACCAATTCACAAACCAATCCGCACCAATCCTTAACCATCTGATCCGTAATCCTCCTCTGCAATCCCAAGCAATTCATGCGAATTCTTCGATCAATCCCAATCCTTACCAATACTCCTCGGTAATCCACAGCAATATATGTGAATCCTTCGATCACTCCCAATACTCCGATCAATCCCGATACTTCGATCAGTCCCAATACTTCGATCGACCCTTCAATCAATCCTTCGCTTTGACACCCACCCATATGAATAGAAATTACATTCGTTCGCCAACTACCTCCAAATTCGTACATGTCGACAGAATTAAATTTTGTATACAGTCAACTATCCATGCATTTTTATACTGAAGTCTTTATTTATCAGTCTATACGCAGATATTTTCATTTATTATCGAGTGTTCATAGCACCTCTTTAAAGTTGCGAGGCAAAAAAAGCATACGAAACACAAAAATAAAGGAAAATCAATAATTTTATAATAACTATTTATCATTATTTTGGAATTACAATTTTAGAAGAAGGTGGTAGAGGTAGTGTGACACTCCGGCGACGCAAATTACTTCAAGTAACCTTTGACTCCATTTGTTTAATATGTAAAGGCTCTAGGAGAGCGAGCGGTAACACAAGGTGGTGCAAAGCCCCTCCCCTCCCACCATACACACCATGACCTAATTTTCCCGACGCAGCTCTCCTACCCCACCCCCCTGGAGTTGTTGACTGATGGGTTATGCCACCCCCTCCCAACCCGACGCAAATCACCATTACCTGTCAATTTATCACCTGCTGTATCAGTAGTTGCAGATGCAATTCCACACCTCTCCCCTCCAGACTCCGTGGGACTGCCAGAGATTTCAGGGCCTGTTTTTGATGACCGTCATGCTCTGGCTGCCCACAAGGATGGGCTTGCAGCGACTGGTGCCCGGGGCTGCTATTGTGTTCTATTCCCATACAGTATGATTGTGTAATTGTGCAATTAGTAATTACATAATGAGAGTAATTACAGATGTTGTCTTATTGGGCAGCTGGATAATCAGTGAGTAGGATGGGAGGGGGAAATCCATTTAGGTCTTGTCTCATCGGTGGCTGGATGACAAGTGTTGATATTATGGGTGTGGAGGTTGGGAAGGGGAAATATACTTGCATAGATTAATTAATTATATTATTCAATCATGCAATTACTTACTATACACATTGAATATTCAATCGCGCACTTGCATTATTACATATCGCAATGAACATTTACATGTGCAGAGAGAGTATATATGCACTTGCACACCCAGCAATGAACAATTACTATGTACAAGTCCTCAGTACATGTCTTCTCCCAAGAACAGCCCCAGCTCAACTTATCTCCAGTCACCAATATCAACACCATGTACCCCATCGCCATCTGCCATGTTGGATTGTGTTAAATATATAAAAGCTGCGAAGATTATTTTTAAAATACTCAGTATATGTTTGGAAGGAGAAGAGATCAGTTCGCGGAGCTGCATACTCAGCATGACACGTCCTGTATATATTGCTTCGCATTATTAATTATTGAAAAAATGAAAAATATATTAATCAGTGATTATAACAGCGTTGTGTTGGATCTACTAGTCCACACACAACAAGGGATGTGTACCACATTTCACAACAAGTGAGTGGGTAAATACTAGTAATTAATATTTAGATTATTTAATTATATTTTTAATCCTACACTCACCCCATTTACTTACTATGCAAAATGATTTATTTAATCACAGAAGTAATAATTAATAATAAGCATGCACTTGCATAATTACTTATTTACACAACCTCTCGCTAGGACTGTTCACTCGAGATTCACCACAGATATAACTATATCAAGAGAGTACATATTTAACCCCGCACCAATATAATGCATTTCTCGTAAGGCACATGTCACTGGCAAACCATGCAAGTCACTGAAAATTCTTACGTGTCTGAATGTAGGCGAGCAATCTGAGGTAAGGCAGACATTGGGTCTCCAGAGACATGCGAGGGATCGTTAGTTCTCAGGCACAAGAAACTGGGAAGTTCGATATACTGCCATGTCAAGCCACCACTTCACAGGAATCGCTCTTTCGCTCTCTTTTTCTCTCTCTCTCTCTCTCCCTTTCTATCTGCTGGCGAAGCTGGCCTATATGGAGAATACGCATACGCATCTCTATCAAAAAAATAAGTTTATGATAAGAATCCCTGTTCATTCTTACCTACTATATTTAATTTCTTTTTAATAATCACTTTATATCACCCATGTTTTACATTATATCACTCGTGTGTTCAACATGTATTCCAAAGCATTTTCTCAGACATTGTGTAAGCACACTAAAAAAATAGGCACTCACGAGCTGGCTTACTGTAGTTAAACCCCAATGGCCTAACAACCATATTGGAAGGTGTTGATATATAATGCAGAACATTTATTTAAAAAAATCTTATAGATTAAAATTTGAAAGCAAACAGCTTTATTTCGCACGATGCAACCAGCATTGGTTTGACAGTATAACAGTAAGTGAGACTGTGGAGTAAGGGATTTAGAATTGAGGGTGATACTCCTTGCTTCATATCCCATCATAGATGCTTATATTATTTTAGTTTTTAAATACATTATCGAGCATATTTGCTCATGTAATAACCACATGCATTTAGTAATTGCATAATTATATGAAATTGAATATCCATCAGTTGATGTCACACATTTTATGAGGCTGTGGGGGTAAGGTCTATAGACACTTGAAATTAGTCCTCGATTCATGTATCACCAAAGATAATTCGAATTTATATGCATAATAAAAAATTACACCTAAGTAGTATTTACATAATGAACAAACACCGAGAAAAATTTAATCCTTACCATATACCAGAGCTAACCAAAGGTTTGCTGTTATGTTTAAGTTATACACCCACAATGTTGTAATTATCAAACACACTGCAGATCATTCAAACGATATGACTTTACAAATTTTATTTCATTCTCGCAGAAAATCTCGTGGGTGCGATCGCTCTTCTAGCAAGTTACTGCAGGACATCGCACTACAAAAGACTGCCCAGCCCCCACCCCATTCCTCTAACAACCTGTCTTCATCTCTTGAAGGTTAACACTATCCACAATCCGAAAAAGATACAGCTGACCACTTTGTATAGGGTAGGCTATTGACACCAGTTGGTGGGGTCTTAGGTTGGTAACGGTACATTGGAGGGTCGATGAGGTTGTAAGGTTAGAAAATTATGTTTTACGGAGGCGCCAGGCACCATCCAAGGATTGGTGGTGCCATGATTTCTGGTAGAGCGGACTCCGTCGATCTCCAGGTCTTTGAACTGTTCACCCGGACCCAAATCCTCCATGTTAAAGTAGTTCTCCTCTCAATAATTATATTGCCAATTATGTGATATTACCAACATTTTGTGACCTGTTATGGTGGGTTCGCACACCATAACTGCAATAATGAACTATGTAGCAGTTGCCAACCAGGGATCTATCAGCTGATCACACACGTGATAAGTAATTACATCTAGACAGAACATGATTGATAACACTTGATGGTACATAACACTGCAACAAGTATTATAAGGCCCATGCCCTGACACACCTTGCAATTACCCGTGTAAATAATACACATATGTAACTTTGCATGCATATTCCGTGATTTATTGAAAATTCCGTTGTTCCATTGGAACAACTTACATGGCTACCAGGCACAACCTACCAGTAAGGCTCTACTGTAAAATGATCATGAGGCCAGACAATGAGTTACGGTAATTTATGCTACCTGGTGCAATGCAAACACCCACAGAGAGGAGCACACATCTCCAGTGGGAGAAGAAAACTGTTCTGGTTTAAATTATTACTATTGAAATGAAATTATTAGAACATAGTTGTAGGCCACTGGAGTACACACGAACTTAGCCTTGCCCCTGCAAGTTCTCAGGTGCTACTGGCGTATCGGCTTGGTGCCTAACCAGACCTGGGGTCTTATTCTAAGTTTCGTCGGTAACTGCCCACACCGTCGTGAACCTACTGTCTCGCAGCTGACAAAATATTCGTCGGATCCAAAACCTTATTCAGAGTTATGAGTTGTTTAGCACAAGTGCGCAATCGGGCATCTTCGGCTTACCGACTTCCCCACCCCAAGCCAGACGAACGTTCGTCTCTCTGATCACGGTTGACAATATACCAATAAAATACTACTAGAATTGCTTGTTTTAAAATTTCTCAAATCTGTTGAAAAAAACATTACTTAAAGACACGAATAGTAAGCTTTATATTTTTTATCTCGTAAACAATAGTATATGATTACAAAATATATGTTTTATAAGGAAATAATAGTGTACAGTTTTCGTTGATTTTGTGAGGAGTTTGAGAAACTGTTGATAAGCAGTATTTTTTCCGCTCTTCGTGAGATATAAATGTTTACGTGTTACTGACGAGGCCCATGTGTTTAGCAAACTATTTGTGTATGTTCTAAATGAAATATTTGGCCAAGACTAAGTGGAGGAATGTTAGCAGATGTTAATTACAGATTTCACATAAAATTGTCCCGAATAACAAATAAATGTACACATCTTAAATCGATTACATTAATATTCCTAACCTTGGTGTCCGCCGAAGCATAGTCTACATCAAAGCCATGGAAAACCTAATGTTCAAGAGATTGCAAATTTTAAAAACAGTAAGTTTGCATGTTTTGTATAATTATTGAAATGCACGTGGTCTGAAAAAGCCGCAATGTCCATATTTTTGAAGTGAATGAATGATATTTGCTTATTTGTCTATATCGTAAATTCAACGAGTGTAAGGTTGACTTCGGCCAAAGCAAATCATTAAAACTATATAAAACATAAGCTATTCTCAGTCTAAAATGCACGATGATAAATGTAAACAAATGTTTCGCCACCTCAAGCCAGCACAGCACAGGACAATCACTTTTCGCATGGAAAATCGCCAGCTGTCTGGTATTAGTCTCTATAGTATTTGGTCAAATTGTGTGCTTTTGCTACATCTGTACAATTAAAAACAGCGATATATAGGCTTATGTATCCCATTTTGGTTTTTTTTTTTCATTTAAGTTAACATTTTCGAAGTTAAATAATTTGAATGTTATTTCCATACGAGCAAAATTTTCCACTGTTCCATCAAACAATATGCAAATCGAAATGCCACACACTCGCAAGAACATCAAAATAATCTGGTATCAGGAAAGACGTAAAGCTAAAGCCCCCCCCCCCCTTCCTAAACAACAATTTCTGTTTCCTTTTTCCTCGACATAAAATAAACAGAACCCTGACAAATTTAACTTGGCAATTACAAAAATATAACAATTTGGAATGTCAACCTAGCTATAATATCCTACATTAAATATTGTACATAACTTATAACCTCGTTTTTTTATGTTGTTATCGCATATCAGATAACTCTATTTCACATATTTAAACAAAGTAAAAATTATGCAGGAGGAGAATTTCATTCTTCAGCCGTGGAGACTCTTATGCTATGAAGAACGTATCTTATCCACTATACCACCACTCACATGTTTCTCCAGAGATGAAAAATGGTGTATTTAAGCTATGATTATAATAGTTTATTGAATAAATATTTACAATTAAGTATTTGTACATTTACACGCTTTTAATAACATCCCACACGTAAAATAGCCTATATCATGTTGTGGACAATGTTTGACAGACGTGCGTGATGCACGTTTATAATAGTTATAACCAATCTTTTCATGCTTATTCGTATCGTAAATGTACACGTAGGGAAATTATAACGCCATACAACACAAACACGTACTGCACTGACTTTATACTACACATTATTTATTTCCGTGTCGTTGAAATACACTGCCACATTTAGTACCGACGTCCGCCTTATTGGTTTACCTACGAAATTCTAGCCTGCCAACTGCTCGTGAACAGTTGAGACGTTTCGACTCCACTCGTGATGTCACCTGACCTTCGTTTCAAGCTTGGAATACCAAATAGTGGGTTGACACTTTTTTTCGTCGGAACGAAAACTTAGAATAAGCCCCCTGGAAAGGGTGAGCATGCCAAGCCTTGGAACCTTGCTAAAAGTAATTATTGTACACAAACCCTTGCTTGTTGAATGAAAACTGAATTTACAAAATTACGCTTGCAATAAAAGGCGTACAATAACAATACACACACTTAATGGGATGACTAGAGGGTGAATACAAATGACGTGAAACAATACACTGCAATAAAAACTATTTACACCACTTTACTTGTCAGCCTTTATTAAAGGGCGTCCTATCATATTATTTGCACTTGAGGGTTTATGTGGCGTTTGCCGTTACGCCCTTTTACCTTTATGACTATTTGCATCCCCATTCATGGCACTGTAGTGCACCACGCTGCACTGGAGCGCACGAGTGTTCTCCGCTCTTACTCTTTGCACTTTCACACTTGTAGCATAGAACGCACGGGAAAATCACTTAGCACACACATGTAGAGTGGGATTCCTAGCTGCGCTGACTCGGTGCTTGACTGGACAAATGGTATGGGAGGCGAGGGATGCGAGCCCACGTCACTATACACAAACTTGTCTTTGTGTTTACGATATCACAAAATACCTTTCACATAAGTAATTTAAGTATTACGTTATAAAAATCTTTTTAGAAAATAATATTTTTTTTCCTCTAATTATTAAAAGTATTAAATTAAAACTCATCAAATTAATTCAAATCATGTTTTCCACAGACATACCTCGAAAACCAAAAGACTTGGCACTTAAATAAAAAAAATATTTAAAAAAACTGGGTTATGCATTGCTTCAGTTCTCGATAATGTAAGTCTATATCGATTTACAAATAGATATATCGTGAACAAAGACAGAAATATATAGCGAGATACTACTCGAAGCATATATGCAGAAACATTCTAAAAATCACTATTGTTTAAACCTCGAATCTGTTTTAATGTTAAATTAGACGGATATATTTCGTTAACAGTAATATCCTCTTTATCAATTTTAATATCGTGTAAATAATATTCAATATATAATATATTATAGTTCAAAAACAAGAGAATCCGCACGAGTCTCTCTAAAAGGCTTTCCCAAAAGCCAGCATTTATACCGCAAGAAATATTTACCGCAGAGTACTCATCACGGCAGGGAGAAATGAACCACCTCACGATGGAAGGGAGAGGGTTTGGGGGCAAGGATAGTTCAAGCAAATGACAACAGAGGGCGGGCCATGCAGTCTTTGTTTAGCACTCACCCTACCAGCATACACCACCTGCCCCGGCAGGCGTGTCGCTATGCTCAATATTTTCTAAGAACATTCATTCTGCCAAGGCGTCGCAAGGAAACAGAAGCTACCTCACCTCTCTGCGCATAGTTTTCGTAAATGTTAAAACGAAATTACAAATATAAGTATAGAAAAATAAAAAAATTCAGTTTCAAACCTTTTTACATCATAAATTTAAATTTAAAAAAAAAAAACTTTATTCCAAATGAAATATTCGACTCACCCATTACATAGTTTTCCTGGTATGCTTCAGTTATGAAAACCAAGCTCCATACAGGGTTAAAAGTTTATATTTTTTGTAGGTGCAAAAACATTTTGCAAAACATGACAGCCGAACATCTCATGAAAATATTCTGCATCATACACTATTAATCCATATTTATTTAGAATGGTTTCTATAGTCCCAAAAATTCTGAAACTCCTGATATCAACATCTCAAGCCACTCCCATACATTATTCCCTCACAAGAACTTATAATCCTGCAGAGCAGACTGTATCCACAAATCCAGTCAACATTACATTTGTATAACCACCCAAATCATTAAAAGAAGATCTGTGTTATATCTCACAACGCTTCAAACAAAACATTTATCACGCCAAATAAAAAAAAAACAGTATATCATAATGCAACCCTTTAAAAAATTGTACTAGAATACAGATATAAATATTATTCACAAATATATACAGATTACATAAAAAAAAAAAAGCACTACTGTGATACATCGCTTTGACATTTTAACAAATGATTGACTATCTAGTAAATAATTGTCCACACAACATACATCGGTGTACAACATACTCAGGAGTGTGTTGTACACACATGAGTTGTTCCTCATGTAATGATACATAAGACTTCCTAAAGGGAATACCTTCCGACAAAATCGACACCGATTTTCAGAAGCGGGCGAGATTTCCAGCCCATCACCTTCCCTGCAAGATAACACATGTTTTTCAAATTGTATATTGTTATAAGTTGACCTTAACATCATATTATAAGCTTAGAAAGGGGCAGATAGGAAGGATTGTAGTAAATAAGAATAGTGAGATAACATACATGAGGACAAAATTATATATGAAAAATCATCTCCTTAGAAATCAAACTATTCTTAAGAAGTATCATATAAGGCGAAAAATTAATATTTGTGCAAAACTCTTTAAAAAGTTACTACCGAAAACTAGAGGTCCAATCTAGCGGTGATCCATAGGATGAAACACCGACAAACTTGGTTCGCGGTCTTCAGTTTTTAGTAGTGATTTGAGCCCAGTTGGTCTTTAACCACCGAGGTGTAAATATCTCTCCGAGCTACCAATCCTCATCACTTGGTAACAATCTGTGTACTTAAACACACCATCCTTTGTTCTACTTTTAATTAAGTTAGTAATACACGGGAACAAAATATCGTATATGAAAAACATCCCCTGGGAAATTAAACTCATTATAAGAACTCTCATGCATGCATTAGAAGAAAATATTTATGTAAAATTATTTTTAGAAAATTTCCATAACCAATTTATGAACAAGAAAAAAACACAGTTTTTATCTCACTCGTATACATGAGGAGGAAAATAGTAGGCCAAGTCCTATAACTAACTTAAATCGAATGACGACGAATCAGGGTATGTCTAACGTATCAATGTTTAGCAATGAGGGGAAGCTGCCATCATATATATCCCTTACTATAATCAAATATTCCACTCGACAAAGACTCGATCTGAAACAAAAGAGAAAAAACACGTAATTATAGCAAAATAAAATTATAGAAAAATACCTGAAAGAAGTATACTTACATATAATGACAGAGAATATATCTAAACAAAAAAGTTATAAATACTGAGATTTTTCCCATTAACATGTATATAACCAACCCTGTAACATATACACTATGTGAACATTATACCCTGAAGGGGGGAACCAAACATTTTTGCCCTGGAGGGTTCTCTAATCCCTACCAGGGACGCTTCACTCTAACACTTAAAGTATTACTCTACCGAAGTGCCCCCAAAATGTAAATGTTAAAAAAAATATGCTTAAACATTTAAAAATAATTAAAAATGAATTAAAATAGTAAAAAAAAATGCTATAAAAACTTAAAAAAATGTGAATAAAAAAGTTTTAACACCCTCACTTTTTACGCAGGATTCAGCACAGCAGATGCTGCACTCATTCTAGATTTAACATCATCATAGACAAACTACCGAAATCTTAAAAGAAATAAATGCAGTTCTATTTTCGTGTTTGTAATAGTTAGAAACACCTAATTTCCTATACACCATTCACTTACAAATTTAATTAATTTACAGTTACCATCTCAAATACATACCACTCACACAAAAAAACTGTTTAAGTGTGTTTATAAAAAAGCGATCCTTAACACAAAATATAACACACACACACACACACATACACATATATATATATATATATATATATATATATATATATATATATATATATATATATATATATATCACCATGGAAATTACATATGTGGTCATTGTTCATCGAGTAGTGAGTACATAGAACCATTGCTGGAAATTTGTAATATTCCTTGAAACTAACATTCTGAGTAATCCAAGAACAACAAAGCTATGCAACAGTTTTTATATTTGCATTACTATCACAACTTCATTACATTACGAAAATTATTACCAAGATTTAAATCTATATATTAATTTCTTTTTCTAAATCCTGGTAATATAAGGTGTTATATGCTAGAAGCAGAGATCTCACGCCTAGCACAATATTATTTATTAGATATGCAGGCCAGAATTCCCTACCGTTAAATCATAATTAATGACATATCATCCAAGTATATACCCCAAACCTCCATCTAAACATCGAAAAAAGTTTAAACTAACTCATGATATTTTATATTATACTTAATCTCAAAAATCATACCAAACAGCTATTTATACGGATTATACCTATCAACCTATTCTAACCAGTAATACCCCAAATACATGAACAAACTATAACATCAATCATTACTTACATTCCATTACATCATATTAGATACTTAACACTTCCATTCATACTATCCATAACAACAAAGCTATCACATAATTATTCCTATGAAATATTCCAGCTAATTACTCTGACAAAACATTACGTCATACAATAGCAAACACGCATCCAAATATTGCCATCACCCACACACTAAACCCTCGACAGCAATCGAATCTTAACGAAATCTCATGCCAATAGCTCGTATCACCAATCCAGCAAATCAAATGTTCCAGCAGAAAACATTATATCCATCATTACTCCCAAACCATATCGCAATACACAGCTCATTTGCAGAAACTATAGCATCCATTCGCAAAACGCTTAGCAGTGAGGGGTAAGCAGTGAGGGTTCGGCCTTGAGGGGTTAGCGGCGTGGGGTCAGCAGTGAGGGGTCAGAGGGATTTGTAGTGAGGGGTAAGCAGTGAGGGTTCGGCCTTGAGGGGTTAGCGGCGTGGGGTCAGCAGTGAGGGGTCAGAGGGATTTGTAGTGAGGGGTAAGCGGTGAGGGTTCGGCCTTGAGGGGTTAGCGGCGTTGGGTCAGCAGTGAGGGGTCAGAGTGGTCGGCAGTGAATGGTTAGTGATGAGGGTCAGAGGTCAGCAGAGAGGGGTTAGCAGTGAGGAGTCAGTGTTTTTTTCAATATAATTTTAGTATATTCGAATAAGTTTTGCATATACAAACAGGCTAAATACTCGATTTCGCACCAACAGCGGTATACTCCATTCTGATAAAGAGACGAAATTAAACACGAAAATTAATGCCAAAGAGTTTGCTACTGAGGGTGGATAAAATGTGAGATTTTACTGAGATCATACATACTGTATATATTCAAATCATCCAAAAATAACTAGGAGGAAATAAAATTATTATTATTTAGTTGGGTTTCAAACATTACTTAATTAATAGAGGTTTTCTTTCCTTTTATCACAGATTGCTCTCTAATTGAAAATAAATTCCAACAAAACTCTCGTATTTCTTTTATTTTTTCACAGAAATCCAAACCATTACGACTACTAACCATGTATATACATAGATTTAATGTTCTTATATCCTCACAGATAACACATATCTGTATATATCACGAAATTGTGTACGACTACCAGAAAAAATGTATATTTGATGATAAAATGAATAGCATATTCAATACACATTCAACTCATATTAGACTTATTCGTTTCTCCCGTTCACCACATTATAAGGAGAGATCGAGTAAAAACAGAATTTTTAATAGACTTTAACTTTATTTTAGAAACTTGTCAAAAATACATATTATTACATACATACCCTCAAACATATTCTTGATTCAAGAAAAACCTTTATGATTTAAATTAATTTTATATAACAAATCCTGTTGTGTGTGGTACACTTACTCCTATTAGCATACACCACACCACAATTAACACATGGATACATCTTGTATGAAGTGCTGAATATTCAGTTATTTGCTTCATGTTGCCTGGCGTTAGAGCTATCCTCAACTGTTTTGCCACAATATTTACAGATGTTCGATATTCTTGTGTAACTTCGACTCCCAGAGTCTGTACGCTTTCGAATTACCATTGACGATGTCAACATATCCTCACCAGCTCTTTCCGGATACATATTGCAAAAACTCACACATACACACACTATCACTAGATGTTTATGCTCGTAATGATCTGCCCTCCAACATGTTCGTCAAAGAAGTGAAAAAATTCTTACAGGATTCATGTTTATATACTGCGAACACTACAGAACAAACACTTAATGTTAACATCTCGACTGTCTCGATACATGTCTGAAAATTATTTGTCATATTTGGAATTCGAACACATATTACCCTTACACGAAAGCAGAGCTTAAATCCACCACCTTAGACCATTCGGCCAGGTTGGCCAAGCGGTCTCAGATGGTGGATTTAAGACCTGTTCCCTGTAAGGGGAACATGGGTTCAAATCCCACATTTGACAAATAATTTTCAGACATGTATTGAGACAGTCAAGATGTCAACATGAACAGTTTAATCTGCAGTGTTGACATGCATCCTGTAAGAAGTTTTTCACTTATTTTAAAAATGTGTTGGAGGGCAGATCGTTACGAGTAGAAACATCTAGTGATAGTGTGTATGTGAGTTTTTTAAAATATGAATAAGGAAAGAGCTGGTGAGGATATGTTGACATCGTCAATGGTAATTCGAAAGCCCTCGGACTCTGGGAGACGAAGTTACACAACAGTATCGAACATCTCTAAATATTGTGGCAAACATTCAAACATAGCTCTAACGCCAGACGACATGACTCCTGTAACTCTATATTCAGCACTTCATACAAGATGTATCCATGTGTTAATTGTGGTGTGGTGTATGCTAATAGGAGTAGGTGGGTCGCTCACAGCAGGATTTGTTCTGTAAAATTAGACTAAATTATACACATTTTTGTTAAATGAAGAATATGTTTGAGTGTGTGTAAGTAAACACATGTGCTTTTGACAAGTTTGTAAAATTAATTTTAAGTGTATGAAAAACTTCTACCTTTATTCTCTCTCTTCTTATAATATGCTGAATGGGAGAAACGAATAGGTCTAATATGAGTTAAATGTGCATTCAATATGCTACTCCTTTTATCATCAAATGTACACTTATTTGATAATCGTACCCAATATCTTGATATGTACAGATATTTGTTATCTGTGAGGATATAAGAACATTGTATATACAGATATTTGTTATCTGTGAGGATATAAGAACATTGTATATACATGATATTTGTTATCTGTGAGGATATAAGAACATTATATACATGATATTTGCTATCTGTGAGGATATAAGAACATTGTATATAAATGGTCAGTAGTGGTAATAGTTTGGATTTCTATGAAAAATATAAAAAAATACCAAAATTTTGTTGGAAATAATTTTTCAATTAGAGAGTAATCTGTGATAAAAGGAAGGAAAATCTTTATTTATTAAGTAATGTTTGGAACCCAGCTAAATAATAATAATGTGGTTTCCTCCTAGTTATTTGTTTATACAGAGAGTTGTATGATCTCAGCAAAATCTCAAATGTTATCCATCCTCAGTAGCAAACACTTTGAAAATAGTTTGGGTGTACAACTTTGCATCTGTTTCAAAATTAACCATATCTCCGTTGGTGTTGAATAATATACTGACCATTATATATATATATGCACAACTTATTAGAATATTCTAACATGGAAAAAAAAACACTGACTCCTCACTGCTAACCTCTCACTGCTGATCCCTCCAACCCCTGAATACTAACCCTTCACTGCCAACCCCTCTGACCCTTCGCTTCCGATCCCTCTGGCCCCTTACTGCTAAGGGTTATGCGAATGGATGCAATGGTTTGTGCAAAAGAGCTGTGCGTTGCGATATGTTTCAGGAGAAACGATGGATATAATGGTTTCTGCTTGGATCATTCGATTTGGATTGGTGATATGACCTATTGACATGATATTTCGTTAAGGTAGGATTACTGTCGAGGGTATAGTGTGTGGGTGATGAAAATATTTGGGTGTGTGTGATATTGCATGATGTAATGTTTTGTCGGATTAATTCGCATGAATATTCCATAGAAATATTTATATAATTGCTTTGTTGTTATGTATAGTATGAAGGGAAGTGTATAGTATATCCGATATGATGTAAGGGAATATATGTAATGATTGATGTTATAGTTTGTTGATGTATTTGGGGTATTACAGGTTAGAATATGCTGATAGAAACAATCTGTAAAAATAGCTGTTTGGTAAGTTTTTGAGAGTATGAAATGAAATAATATGAGTTAGTTTAAATATTTTTAATGTATTTGGAGGTGTGGGGTACATAGTTGGATGATACGTAATTAATTATGGTTGGGTGGTAGGGAATGCTGGCCTACGTATATAATTAATATTATGATGTATGGGTGATATCTCCGTTTGTAGCAAATAAAATTTTGTTTGTCTTAACAGAATTTTAAAAAATCTAATTTTCATTTAAATTTGGTAACAATTTTCATAATGTGATGAAGTTATGATAGTAATGTAAATTTAAATACTGTTACATAGCTTTGTCGTTCTTAGTTAACTCAGAGCATTAGTTTCAAGGGATATTATAAAATTTCCAGCAATGGTTCTATGTATTAGCTCCTCGATGAACAATTGACAACATATGTAATTTTCATGCTCATTTATTTATATATACATATATAATATTTTGTGTTGAATAAAATAAGGATATGTTTGTATAAAGAAACATACAATTTTTAGTGTGAGCAGTATATATTTGGGTTGATAATTGTAATTTAATGAAATTAATAAGTGAATGGTGTATAAGAGGTGAGATGTTACTAACAATGATCAATAAGAAAATTTAACTTATTTTATACATTTTTTAGATTAATTAGTTTGTCTATAATGATTTCAAATTTAGAACTAGTGAAACATCTGCCATTCTCAATTCTGCATTAAATATGAGGCTGCAAGAACTTATCTAATTCACGTTTTTAAAGTTGTTAAAATATTTTTCACAATTTTAAATTCATTTTTTAAATTTTTTTATTTATGCTTTAAACATTCTCATATTGGGGGCGCTTCAGCAGAGTAATTCGTTAAGGGTTAGGGTGAAACATCCCTGGTAGATATTCGAGACCCCTTTAGGGCACAAATATTTATTCTCCCCTTCAGGGTATAATATACTCTTATTATATGTATTACAGGGTTGGTTAGATACATGTTAATGAGAAAAGTGTGGTGTTTATTACATACATGATAGGTACACTTTTTGTTTTTAGATATATTTTCTGTCTTTATATGCAAGTATACTTTTTTCGGGTATTTTTCTATCTGCTATAATGTTATGTTTTTCACTTCTGTTGCAGATTGAGTCTTTGGCGAGTGGATTGTGTGATGATAATATATATAATGGCAGGGTCCCCCATTTGTAAACATTGATACGTTAGGCAGGTACTGATTTGTAGTCATTCGATATAAGGTTGTTGTAGGAAATTACCTACTATTTGTCTTCGCATATTAGGTGGGTAAGATATAAACAGTTTTTATTCCTTGTACGTAAATTGGTCATGGAAAACATTTCTTAAAGGGTTTTACATAAATAAATATATATTTAAAGCTTGCATGACAGTTCTTCTTAAGATAAGTTTAATTTCCCAGGGGGTGTTTTTCATATATGATATTTTGTTCCAGTATATTACTAACTTAATTAAAAGTAGAACAAAAGATGATGTGTTTAAGCAAACCAGAATATTAGCAAGCGATGAAGGTTGGGATCTCGGAGAGATGTCTAGGCCTATGCCTCGGTGGTTGAAGACCGACTGGGCTCCAATCACTACTAAACAGCGAAGATCGTGAGCACGATTTGTCGGTGTTTCGCCTGATGGATCATCACCAGATTGGACCTCTAGTGTTGGGTAACTTTTTAAATAGTTTTCACAGATATAATTTTTTTCCCCCTTACATGACACATCTTAAGAACAGTTTAATTTAACAGGATATTGTTTTTTATATGACATTTTGTCCTGGAGTATGTTACTAACTTCTTGAAAAGTATAAAAGCTCGATGTGTTTAGGTAGATAGTTCATTTTGTTTGGGATGTTAGAGGTGAATATGTTGGATATGCGCTCTTCAGAAGTAACTTCGCAGCAAATAATGGAATTGGAACAAAAGTGTTGTTATTGTGAGAAGGAGTATATCTATGAGGGAAAGTTACATTCTCAAACTATATTGTCGCAGTAAACCTATACAACTACCTCGATGTTTGAAATGTCAATATTTGTTTGATACTAGTGATGAACTATGCCTACATGGTATGATATGTTGTGGTTATACTCCAGCAAAGGTTGAACCATCATCTGGATTTGAGTGTCAGCATTTTTGTAAAAACTTTAATAAGCATAGTCGCAGTATGCACCGACATGGAAGAAGTAGCTGTGAAAAGAGTCCTGAGTGTATTAGGTACCGCTGTGCACCCTGTAGGGTTACATTTATGAGTAATTCTACATTAGCAAGGCATATAGCAGGTTGTAAAGATAATGCTTCAATGGGAACAAACTTCTGTGTGTTGTTTCTGTGGACAAACATTTACCGCAAATTGTTATGTGCGGTGACATGAAATGAGATTGTTTTCCAAGAATCCTCAATTGATACAATACCAATGTAGAATATGTTAAAGTTTGTTTAAAAAATGTCGCTACATAAGGAAACATGAGATTATTTGCAAATTTTCCTTAACAAGAAGAAGTAGTTATTCGACTAGTTCGCTACCTCCTCGGATGTAAGAGGCTACAAAACCTCATCACCAGTGTAAATCCTGTGAGAAAAAATTTATTTTACCTTAAAAATTGAGAAGAGACCGAACAAATATTAGTTTGAGAAACATTGAAATAATCAATTCTCGGTTATTCAAGTTTTTCTGAAGCCCTGCTAAAGTTCTACTTCCAGAATATTCCTCCGCCTTGTACAAACTAAGCTTAACTAAGTCGGAAAAATTGCACCAAATGACAACACAACAAATTTGTGCGCACTAAATGTAACAGTATTTAGTGTGAGAACTATTTTTCAGTAAGTGCTACCAAAATACCTATTTTCTCCCTGTTTTATTCAAATTAATTATTAATGATGAGCATTATAATGTATTGACAAAATATGAATAACATTTAAATTCAACAGAAAAAAAGTAACTTCTATGAACACAAGTACAAAACGTTTGTGATATATGGCGTATGTTGGAAATAATTAAACAGGTCATACATGGGGAGATTTTTTAAAGGTTTTTTTTTTTTTTTTCAAAATGGCTGAAGAAACCACGAACAGACTATAGAAATAAATATGTTTTACTACTCATATACAAATTGAAAATCATGTGTTACCTTGCGGCGAAGCTGACCGGCGGGAAATTTCGCCCACTTCTGGGAATTGGTGTCGATTTTGTCGGAAGGTATTCACTTTAGGTGGTATTATGAATCATTACATGAAGAGCAATTGTTTACAGAATCCTAAGTGTGTTGTCCACCGATGTATGACGTGTGGACGATTATTTACTAGATAGTCTTTATTAGTCAAACGTTTGTTATAATATCAAAGCGATGTATCGCAGTAGTGTTTGTTTTTAATGAAATATGTATATATTTCTGGATAATATGTATTACTGCATCCTTATTTAATGTTTATGAGGATGTAATAAATACGTGTTTTAATGAATAATATTGTTTTATATTTGGTGTGATGAATGTTTTGTTTGAAGTGGGGTAAGGTATATCAAGGATATTTTTTTTTATATTTGGGTATTTATACAAAGGTAATGTTGACTGTATACGTGGATACAGTTTGCCCTGCAGGGTTACAAGTTCTTGTGAGGGAATAGTGTATGGGAGTGGCTTGAGATGCTGATGTCGGGGTTTTCTGAATTATTGATCATAGAAACCATTTTAAACAAAGATGGATTAATAGTGTATGATTCAGAAAAATTCCACGAGATGTTGGACTGTAATGTTTACAAAATGTTTATGTACCTACAAAAAAAAAAAAAGGATATACTTTTAACCCTGTTTGGTAAAAGTAAGAAAAAATTATGTTAACAACCAAATATTTACCCTAGAAATGTTGAGTCAATGTTAAGTGTGTTTATAACGTAGTAGTGGAATTTAATTGATTTTAAATGTTACTATGTAACAAGATAGACAAAAAAGATTAAATGTTGAACAAAATTCCTTTTGCAACCGTTAAATTTGCTATTTGAAACGCCGCGGGAATGTCCTACTACTGTGATATGTGTATACAATGTGAGAAGAATTTTTCTTTAATGAAGGTGATGGGATGTATAACTTAAATAATCACTGTAATACCTTATTCTGAAATTTCCTCACTAATACAGAATTTTTCTGAATTTTTTTGTGGGAACAACCGAAAACAAAGATGGAACAATAGTGTATGTTCGCGAAATGTGGAATAAATGGGATATCGCAATGCAAAAATTATTATACACCTGAAAAGAAGTGACTTAGTGGAAAATTTGTTGCTTATGGAAATTGATAAATGGGCACTACGAATATTTACTTTAGCATAAAACGATTTCGGCGCTTGGTTGGTTTTCATCACGTAAGTCTACCAGGAAAACTATGTAATGAGTGAGAAGAATATTTCATTTGGAGTAAGGTTTTTTTTTATGTTTTTTTAATTTTATTATGTAAATAGTTAAGAAAAATTATTGAATTTTGAAAAGGAATATTTTTTATTTTGCTATACATCAATTTGCAATATTGTAATAACGTTTATGAAAGCTATGTGCGGAGAAGTTTCCATGCGACATCCTAGTAGAATGAACGTGAGCGCTATGACACACCTACTGAGGCAGATAGTGTGTGCTGATTCGATGGGTGCTATACAAAGACTTAGTGGCCCACCCTCTGTTGTCGTTTGCTGGAACTATCATTCTCCCACACACTCTCCCATCTATCGCGAGGCGGGTGTTTTCTCCCTGCCGTGATGAGTTCTCTGTGGTACACATTACTTGCGGTATAAATGCTGGCTTTCGGAAAAGTCTGTTAGAGAGATGTTATCTTGAATATCATTTACAAGGTATTAAAATTAAAATTTAAAATACGTACATTATTATTAACGTTAAAAAGATTTGAGATTCAAACAATAGTGAATTTTAGAATTTTTTCTGTTTTTAGAATCTTTTCTGTATATGTTTCGAGTAGTTATCCCTATATGTCTCTCTCTGTGTTCCCGATATGTCAATTAGTAAATCGATATAGATGTATTTACATAATCGGAAAATGAAGCAAAGCATAATTCTGTGAATATCTTTTTTTAAATATTTGTTGATTGAAGCATCAAGCATTTTGGTTATCATGGCATATCTGTGGAAAACGTGATTTTAATCAATGTAACGAGTTTTAAGTGATTTTTTTTAGTAATTCAAAAAATAATTTGGAAAAAGATTATTATAATGATATAATTTAGTAACTTATATGTGAAAGGCATTTTGTGATGTGATAAATGCGAATGCGAGTGTGTGTGCGTGTGTAGCCTTTCCCTATACAAAGCGGTCAGCTCTGTCTTTTTCGGATCGTGGATAGTGTTATCCTTTGAGATATGAAGACAGGTTGTTGAAGGAATGGTGTGGGGGCTGGGTAGTCTTGCTAGAAGAGCGATCGCGTCAACAAGATTTCCTGAGAGAATGAAATAAGATTTGGAAAGTCATTACGTTTATATGATCTGCAGTGCATTTGATAATTACAACACTGTGGATGTATAAGTTAAACATAGAATATATCTTTATTTAGCTGGAAGTAAGCTAATAGTTTTGCTCTAATGTGTAATTAGGGTGAAATTATTCTCGGTGTTTGTTTATTATGTAAAACTACATAGGCGTATTTGCTTTCATCATGCGAATAAAATATAATTATTTTTGATTGTGCATGAATCGAGGACTAATTTCTCAAGTCCATAGTCCTTGCCCCACAGTGTCACCAAATGTGTGCTATATATTGACAGACCGATATTTAATTTCAGCTCATTATGCAAATACTACATGCGTAACGTTATTCCATATGCAAATATTCTCGATAATTTATTTGATACTCGAAAAATCTATACACTGATGAGCACACAACTATTGCAAAGGAAAGCAAATTTAATATAGAATATAATACAGGAAGTGAAGATGAACATGCAGAGAGCATTGATGAATATGAACATGAAGACAGTGATAGTGCTGAAGACGATGATTACGATCTTCTCGATGCACTGACACACCTCTCCAACACATTTGCTGCGACAAGCGACATGAAGAACTCAGAAGGCTCCAAGAATTCTGGCTACCTATTTCCCGAAGATCCGAATCAACTTTTTGATATACTTATATATCTGACTGACATTCAAAGATGCGGGTATATCATGCAGATTAACGAGATATCTTCGATCTTAAGTATACTGATGTAATGAACTGCGTTCTCTGAAATTGTATTTACAAAATAATAATAAAGTGTTATAACAAAATATTTGGTTTTCATTTATTTTTGTGTGTAGTATCCTTGTATCCTCTCACAACTTTAAAGTGGTTCTACGAGCACTCTACTATTACTGGAAGGATCTGCATATAGAATGTTAATAAAGACTTCAGTATAAAAATGCTGGATAGTTGACCGAACACAAAAATTAATTCTGTCGACATGTACAAATTTGGAGGCATTTAGTGAATTAATATAATTTCAGTACATATGGGTGGGGTACAAACCGAAAGATTTATCGCAGGATCCATCGAAATATTGGGACTGATAGAAGGATTGGGAATGATCGGAGGATTGAGACTGATCGAAGCATTGACATGGAATGCTGTGGATTGCAGAGAACTATTGCAGAGCATATTGTCGTTCGCACTGCTAAGGATTGGTGTGGATTGGTATGGATTTGTGTGAATTGGTGTGCGAATAGGTGTGTGCTTGGCATGGATTGGTGTGTGGATTGGTTTGTGGATTGGGGTGTGGATTGGTTTGTGGATTTGTGTGTGGATTGGTTTGTGGATTGGTGTGTGGATTCGTGTGGATTGGTATGGATTGCTTATTGCGATACTGATTGTGGTCCTAATTGGGGTGCTGATTGATGGAAACATTATGAGATCGATCGAAAGATTGACGAACAGCAAGTATTTAATCAATTCCATAATTTTTAATTTTTTTTTTTTTTTGGAATTTTTAGAATATTTTTGGATTTAAAAAATTATAATTTCTTTTTGGATTCAAGATTACTCAAGGTAATGGGCACGAGGTCAAGGTCACATATGTGAGGTCAAGGTGAAGGTCATCCAGAAATAACATGTTGGTCGGAGTCTTGAATGACATCTTAAGTGTTGAAAATGTAAACAATTGACAAATGAAAAAAATTAATATATCGGGTCGAGTACATTCGACAGAATGAGCAAAAGTGAATTGGAAGGGGAGGGGAATGTTAATAAAATGTGATTGAATGGAGGGGTCTGTCGTTTGCTGGACGTGGTGTTGTTGGGAACCTACACAAATCTGAGTTCTTAACAATAATATAAAAAAATAGTTTTTAATATTTCTTACTAATTTTTAAGAAACATTTAGGTAATTTTTGAGATTGTTGATGAATTTTTGGGTTCAATGTCAAATGTCACCAGGGTTATGATCAAAGGTCAAGCTCAATGTTACCGACATCCAGCATGGTGTTTGACATGGTTGACAAGACCAAGATGGCTGACGGTCGGCTTTGGCTCCGATCCCGTGTATCGATTTGGCATACCTATGCATATAAAACTAATATGAGTAGATGTAAAAGGTGGATCCTGGACCACCACACATTTTCATCAAAAAATTCAAATTTACCCCAAAATTAAGCAAAAATCAAAGAATTGACAACTTCTTTCAAAATGGTGTGAAGGAATTTTGCTACCTTAAAATCAAGAAAATCTCTTGATTTTCATGCAAATTTTCACGTTTTTTTTATAAATGCCCATTTTGCAAGAGAGTAATCTAAATCAAGCAAATTTAAGACAAAGACAAGCAAAATAAGCAAAAACCAAGTGAAAATATTAAAAAATATAATTGATAGCATATATAGATTTTATTTAACAAAAGTAAAACACCAATAAGACTTTTTAAAGTCTAACAATAAAACAAATTCTGAAGCATAGCCATTACTGATTCCATAATCCCAGCCATCGCAACAATCCATAAGCATCGCCTTTAAAATTAGAAAATTTATCTGATCTTAAATCATTTTTATCGATTTTTAAAACAATTTTGAAATGAACAAGGTCCAATTCTTTATCAATTGAAGTTGTTGTTTTTATAATTTCATATCCAATATCCCAATGTTCTAAAAGTTTTATAATTTGATCCATTTAAAATATTGAAAAATTTATAGCAAGAAAAAAATTATTTATTAGAAAATTGGTTTTTTATTTGATCAAAAACTCCTAAAACTTTTAAATGCAACCACTCAACTATGAGCCTAAATTATTGTTTTAAAATATCGAAACAATTTCTTGTTTCTGTAAAATTGTTTACATCCTCCATTTAATAAAATTAAAAATTTGTAGATATTCACTAATACTTTCTTTCAAGTAATCACAAGTTAAATTTTGTTCACAAACTAGAACAATATTTCAAATTATACCAGCTCCAACAGTTTTATTAAAATCAACACTAATTTTTATATTTGTTTTTTCTTTAACTATAGTTGTTTTCTATATGAACAATCAATGACATACAATGGTCTTCACGCCCAAAATGATTAATAATTTATATCACCATGCATGTTTCAGTTGGTTTGTAATAAAGTTCATTATTTCGAAATACAGTAACCAGTTTTGTTTTTGAATTTTTAAAATCGTTATAAGCAAGATACATTTTATTGCAAAGGCCACTTTCTATATCTAGATTCCAGTTTTATTTTGGAAAATTTTTATTTCTTCCATTTTTAACATAAATATTTCTTATGCTACAGTGATAAAACATAGAAGTATGTACGCTCTGATCAGCTTGATTTTTTCTATTAGTTTGAAAGCCTACAATGACAAAATTGGGCATGTATAATTGTAAATTATTAAACTGATCTTTTATATCAAAGTTAAAGATAGTTGTTCCAGTAGGAACTTAATTTTCTAAAAAATACCAATAAACAAAGCTAATTGGCAGTTGAGGTTCTTTGTGTATATTTTTTCTTTAATTTCAATGGCTTTGTTTGTTTCATATTCAACAACAGGCCACATAATTTCTAATTTTTGAATAACAATTTTGCCTGGATTGGCATAATCTCTATCAAGTGTGCCATCTGCTTTTTTGTATTTTGATAAACATATAAACAGTTGTTGTCAGTTGAATTACGAATGAAAGTAATTTTATAGCTAACTTGTAGGAAATTTCATTGTTATCGCGAATAAAACCAAACAAATATCTCAGTGGATACTTTACTTCATTTGTTCTATCACTATATACAGATTTTACTCGATATAGATTATTAACATACGACATCTCCATATAATTTTGTTCACTTGGCGATTTTAACAAAGCATTAATCATTGTTGGAAGTTATTCCCTCATTATCAACAGTCCATGTTTTGAAATTTTTATTCCAGAAAACTGAAAAGGAAAAAGTTAGAACGTACATCAATGTTATCTAATTTTTCATATTTTGCCTCATCTCCTTCCTTATCTCTCTTTACTAATCTATATTGCTCGAAAACACAAGCATCGTTTGAAAAAGAAAAGCCATCTCTTATAAGAATATCAAACTCAATTATGTTATTATAAACATTCAAATTTCCCCTAGTCTGTTCAGTTGTGGGGAAACATTTGTCTTTCAAAGCTCTTAATACTTTTATAACTCATTTATAAGTTATATATATATATATGAAAGACACAAAGGATATTACTCGAGCAAAATTACTCACTGAAAGATATAAAACTACAAGAAGCACCATGAGGCAGAGTATGAAAAAACCAAGAAGAAAGAACTGCCACTAATTGAACTACGAAATATTGGCAAAAAAAAAAGTAGAACATAAGAGAAAAAAATAAAAATTTAATAAACACAATAGTTCCAGTATCAGTAAAAAATTTAGATTATCCACCAATACCAGAAGAAACATAATTTGAAAAAAAGAACTATTCTCGAAATCCCGGAATGTAGAAGAGCGAATGGTCATTGTACCATTGACGAATTTGTCGCATGCAGCAAGAGTTTCTACTATAAATCTTGGAAAAGAAATTTCAAAACGAATAAATGTTATTGATACTGAATATGGTTTATGAGGAAATGGACATAATTTTTACAATGGAGATACAAAAGGACTCTCTAATTTTTTTAACAAAAGAAAAAAAGATTTTGAGGATAATTTCACTGATAATGACTATGAAAACTACACGAAAATTGTTTTAGATACCAATGTTGCATTCCAAGAATATAATCCAAAAAAGAAAATAAACTCTAATAGAAGTTGGAAATACAAAAATATAATTAAACCAATTTATGAAAAATATATAAAAAATTCACAGTTAAAATCATTACCAAGTACACCAGAAGGGAATGATTTCTCCAAGAACTCCTAGATCTGGAGAAGGTATAAAAAATACAATAGTTTGCCAAAAGAATATATTTGGATGGATGATGTTAAACATTTAATTGATACATTATTAGTTATTCATGGCGAAGAAAATACTGGAAATAAAAATTACCACAATGATAAAGTAAGTATAATGAATATGTTGGGCAATAAATTTTCTGATTTTGTTGTCAATAACCAGAAAGGAATTCCATATCTAATAAGAGTTTTGAATGTAATTCCGCACTTATTTCGGAATTCTGAACACCATGGAAAAGATATTGTAAATTGGGCATTGAATAATTTAAATTTACCCGAAATGCATTTGCCTGGTTATAATTATTGTGGACCATTTACAAAATTAAATGAAATATTATAAAGAGAAGACTCAGGAATACATAAATTAGATCAAGCTTGTAAATTTCACGATATTGCATATAGAGACCACAAAGATTTAGAATCTAGGCATGAAGCTGATAAAATTTTCCAAAAGAAGCAAAATAAATTACGTTAAATAAAGATACTCCAATAGGGGAATAAATTGCTTCTGCTGCTGTTGCCTCGACTATGTTCACAAAAAGAAAATTAGGTTAGGGCATTAAAATGTTTTATTGATTATATATATATATAATATATATATATATAATGTTTTACTTATAAATGAAGATAAATGTAACTTTCAATATTCCCTCAGAGGAATTAAAATATTTGGGTAAAGACAAATTTTTAACAGATGATCGAATTGCGAGGAAAAAATAAACATAAAAGAAGCCAAAGTTTCGAATTAACTTTATCATTGCCAACAGTAAAAAATTTGGCCAAAGAAAAATCTGGAAGTGGTTTACAGCATGGAGGAATTATTCACATCGTACTTGCTGCTTTAGGTGCGCTCAGTGGTTTAATAGGAGCAGGTAGTGTAATTGTCAGTACTATTGATCAAGTTAATAAAAAAAAAAGAATTGGAAGAACAACATAGACACAATTTGGCAATGGAAAATAAAACTGGAAGTGGTGTAGTTACAAAAAAAAAGAGGAAGGCCAAAAAAATTTGAATGTATACCCACTATCTAACATCGACATATAAAAATATGTAAAAAAACCAAATATAAACATTTTCAGAAATGTTTATATGACTGTCGAACTACCAAATAGAATGCCCAAAAATAAGTGTGCTGTGGTAAATTTCGATTTTTTAACAAATCCTGGCACTCATTGGCTCTGCTATTTTAAAGAAAATAATGATGTTTACTATTTCGATTCATTTGGAGGCAATATTCATAATAATTTAATTAATTATTTTAAAAACAGAAATGTTTATTACAATGATGATAGAGTTTAGAATTTTAATTCAGTTATCTGTGGACATCTATATTTAATTGTATTACATCTTTTTTTGAGAGAATTTAAGTTCAATGATATGATTTCTATGTTATTAAAATACATACATATTATTAATTACCATTAATCAAATATTTAAATAAAATTTTTGACACTAGTGATTATGCAATAAAATCATAGGTAGATTCGCAATGCAATTCCAGTGTTTATTCTTTACAAAGTGAACTATCCAAATGCTTTGATAACACAAAAACGTATGTTTCTTTTCTAGGATGTAGAATTGTTAATATAGGTGAACCTAGAGATAATGAAGATGTTGTCAATAAAATATATTTCGAAATATATACAGCAGTTTATGCTTAAAAAAGGACGTAGATTAGAAATATAAAACTATTGTTTCTGATTATGCTCTAAAAGAAGATATTAATTTACAATTCAGTAACAATGCTGCTGATTGTATAAAACGGTTAAATAATGCGAAAAAAACTTTTTAAAAAGATGTAGATTCGAAATATAAAACTATTGTTTCTGACTACGTTTTAAAAACTGATGTAGATTCAAAATACAATAATGTTGTTTCTGATTAAAAAACATATGTAGAATCAAAATTCAATGCTAATGTTTCTGTTTTACGAGACCAAGTTAGTGAAGTGCTTGTTTATACCACAGACTATGTTTCTATTCAAAATCGTAGAATTAACAATACGGCTCATCCTGTAGATGGTAAAGATGTGGCCAGTAAAATATATTTCGATAAAGAAATTACTAATAAATTACAAACTTTCAACTAATCAGTTTTGAAATTGCTGCGATACACTTGTTAACACAAAAGCCGAAAAAAGCAAAGAAGTTATTGATAAAGAATTAGATGTTAAATTTCAAAATTTAAACCAATCAGTTGTGAGTTATTATGACACACTTGTTTACTCAAAAGTTAAAAAAAGCAAAGAAGATTCTGATAAAGAATTATATATCAAATTACAAAATTTAAACCAATCTCATATATTTTATTTACATGCAAAGTGGAATAAAATGACTAATGTTTTTCACTTAGATAATGATCAAATTTCCTTTTTTTATGGATTGTACTAATTATAAAATAGTTACGGATATTCTCATGTTTGATAATAATTTGGCCGTTTTTCAAGAGTAATACAAAAACAGATCACAGCAAGCCCTTTAATGCTAACAACGGTGATAATTTAACTTTTAAAATATAAATAAATAAAACATCTCTTTGTGCTGATGGGGAGGTGGTGGCAATAGGAACATTCGTGAAATATTATATAGGGCTTCATCAATAATCATAAAAACTCATTTATCATTGTAAATAAGTTTGTTGTTAATTATATCTAGAATTGTGTCCATTTTTTGCAAAATTATCTGCAAGTGAAGTTGGTGAGTTGCAATAAGTAGTTTTATTGATATTCTTTTTTATAAAGGAAATGAAAATAGAAGAATATAATTTTATAAAATATGGACCAAATTCATTAACAAATTTTGTAATATTTTCTATATTCTCAACTAGGGGTGTTTCACTGCTAGTCAAATAATCAATATTTCACTTCTTAAATATCATTAATCTAAAGAAATGTTTTCATATTGATCTAGTGGAATTATTTCCTCAGTATTATTGAAAAAATAAGTAATATTTTCATTAAAATTTGGGATATCTCATCAAAGCCATCTTGTAACTGAATATATTTGGGTTGATTCAAACTTTCTGAACAAACATACAATTGATTAAAATTTATCTATCCTGTTTTATAAATATGATTAATAATAAGTTTATCTTCCTGCAATTACTAGGAACAACTATTATACCTGTAATATCATCAGGCAAAAGTTCGCCATTTTTTTTTTTTTTTTTTTAGAGTTTTCTTCAGAAATAAAAATACGAACACCCCAATCTACTTTCCTCATTTTATAACATAATTATTGTAATAAATGGATAATAAAGTATTCAAGTTAACATATAATAGTTATGTTCTTAAGAAGAAGCTTCACTATGATATAATTCATAAAGATAAATCTATAGCATTGATTAGTTTTCATGTAAAATTTATATACTTATCCTTTTTCTTTTTCATAAGTTTTAGTGGATATACCATGGATTTTTTTTTTACCTTCATCTTCAATACAGTATACATTTATAGATGTATTTATTTGATTTTAAAATTTTGCTATATCATCAATTTTAATTGGATGTTCAATTTTATCTATTACTTTATCGATATCAAGCCCCACATTTTTATATTTAGTTACTCTATATGTATGGCTGTCCGCTGGAAATAATTAAGATTTTGCAGCCCAAAGAAAGCATTTTTATCATTAATTTTAACATTTATGCATGTTTTCTTATTCTTATAAATTCAGGTAGTGCAATATATGATGCAGCATTTAATGGATTATACTTATTTATAGCTAATTGTATTCCCATTATTCTATCTAAAGTTAATCCTGAACCTCTTTTTTGGAATTCAGAAAATTGTGTAATGATTTCTTTAACATGCACTTATAAATCCTTTTACCATCTCCTTCATTCAATATTGTATAATTTGGTGATTGAAATGTGAATAATTATACTTGATTATTTTCTTGCTTATGACAAGTGATATATCATTTAATGCTGATTTTCAACCCTCTAAATTTTAAATTAGGTATTTTCTCAAATACCTAATTTTTTTATTGAAGTCAAAAAATGAATAGGCTCTACAAAATTAAAGGTATTTTTAAAGTTATATGTTGTTATCCTACTTTTAAAGTTATATGTTGTTATCCTACTTTTAAAAGCTTTACTAAGTAATTTTTATTGGTTTCTCTATTTATTTTGTTAATGCCTACATTGGTAGAAAATGGGAATATTTCTTTTAATTCTTTTCTGTCTTCCTTATTAGGTTGTGCGAAAACGTTAATAGAAAATGGGAATGTTTCTTTTAGTACCTTTTTCTCTTGTTTATATATTTTTGACTTTTGAAAAGGGTAAATTGCTAAAAATTTGTTTTTTTTTGTTTGATAATTTAAAATTCTTGGTACAACAGATGAAATTAAATCAGCTTTCCTTAGATTATAATAATATGGGATTTTGTAATTTTTTACCAATACCTCTCAAATTGCGAACTGTCATTCTGCTCAACACACTAGTTATCTTAGAAGCGTCCATATTTGTTTATCTGAAGGGAAAACATTTTAAAATACAAAATGAAAAATAAGAATATTAAATATAGTGGAATAGCATTGAAAAGGTGTTAAAAATATTGGGAAATCATATTTAACTTCTTGTTAGGATGATAATTCTTAAGATAGTCACTTAAACATTTTTTACATATAGTTGATCCTTACAAGATTTATTTAATGAAAATAATTTTATAGATTTATTATTATTACATACTTTACATGTTTTCGTTGGGTAATTATCATTTTGAATTTAATTAAAAATACCTACTATTATATTGTGTGATTTACTATTTTTATGGTTTTCGAGATGTAGATTATAAATAATTTTCCACATTCGCATAGCACTTTCTCTTTTTGTTTTTTAAACCCATAATCATTTTTGGTATATTCATTCATACATTTTTTGCATTTTGTTGTAAGTTTGTCTATAGTTGCTTTATGAGGATAAAATGAATCGATAGACTTATTCTCATTACATACTACACATTTCTTAGTTGAATAATCAAGTTGAATTTCATATTTATTGTGTGATTTACTATTTTTCCGCTTTTTGAGAGATAGTTTAGAAACATATTTTCCACATTCCCATAGTACTTTCTCTTTTCTTAAACTCATTGATTTTTGTCATATTCAGCACAACATTTTTTGCAAGTGTTAACTTGCATATCTTTTGTGTATTTATGCATGTGAAAACTTTCTATGTTTAATACTTCGCCTCATTTTTTACATTGCTTAGATATTACATTAGTTTCCATTCTATTTATTAAGAAAATTGATTTATTGAAAGAATGAAAAAATATTTTTCTTTAATAATTTTTTTCTTTGCAAATAACAAAAATGGAATCACTTCAAGAAGTTGAACAATTCGTTTGAATGCCTTAAACTACAGGATCTAGATATTGATAAATTGTATGAAGCCACGGATTTTCAAATTCATGAATATAAGTTTGGTAAAAAATTACTTGCATTCTAGATTGTAAGGATAAAATTACATTACCTGATCGATATGTACAGATTTTAGATAAAAATGCTTTAAAATTAATAAATGCTAAACAAGTTTTTATAATGTATAAAGGCTTTAAAGCAATGAAAAATGGAATATCTGTACTTGATATCGAATTATATTATAATATTTAAATTCTATTAATTTGTATCTTTTTATTTGATTTTTAGCTTAATTTGTTTGATTTAGATCGCTGGCTTGCAAAATTGGCATTTCTGAAAAACGCGAAAATTTGCTTGATAATCAAGACATTTGCTTGATTTTAAGGTAGCAAAAAGTCTGCACGCCATTTTGAGAGAAGTAGTAAATTTGCTTGATTTTTGCTTAATTTTGGGGTAAATTTGAATTTTTTGATGAAAATGTGTGGTGATCCAGGACCCGCCTTTTACATTTATTAATATGGTCGCCAATGCTCTGCCCTCGAGAAGCGAGCCTCCTATATTCTCCCAATGGATCGAAAAATGACTTTCTGCTACTCGTTTTTGCAATTGGGGGAATCGGTGCTTTTTTGAGCGAGAAACGGAAAATCTTGTGAGGGAAAAAAAGGGATTTTTTGAAGGAAAAATGGCTGCCAGCCGACTGGAATGACAGGACATGGACAGCTCCGACTCTCTGCTCCCCCACGCCCTTGACCCCAAACATACTAAATCATTCTACTTACTGTATGTGCATTTTAAAAAACCGAATGGAAAATATATTATTTTGGCGTTTGCCTGCCACTTTTATTCGACGTTAAGACATAGTACTGTCTTAACCAACTCGTCGTCACCAGCTTTTCTAAGCGCGTTTCACTTAGCATACCCGCTAAAGTACATGCAGGTAGAGCAAAGGCATTCTTAAATACAGATTTCCGAAGTGCTAAGTTAACCATGGACAGCATGTAGAAAAAAATTGTTTATCGTTGATATCGCATTTTATAGAATGCATGTCAGAAACAGTTTACGACATTTTAACGTTAATATATAGCCTAATATTAATGGGTTCCCAGGAAAATAAAACTACGTTGAGGGAGGAATGCGGCTTTATATTTACGGACTATTATCTATACATCAAATGTCTTGGAAGTAAACTACAAGTCGCAGGCGTGCCAGGGAAACCTTTCAATGTAAGAAAGAACTCGCCATCATTATATGAGCTGCGATCTGACAGCTGTGGATGGCGCACGAGTCCCAGAGTAGGCTCAAGTCCTTTCCCCGGAGGAAGAACTGTATTGCAGGCGTGCCAGGGAAACCTTTCAATGTAAGAAAGAACTCGCCATCATTATATGAGCTGCGATCTGACAGCTGTGGATGGCGCACGAGTCCCAGAGTAGGCCCAAGTCCTTTCCCCGGAGGAAGAACTGTATTGCAGGAAGTACGTTTCATTCTCTTCGACTGTGTTACGGCACGCCTTCGAGACCTCGAGTGATTACAGTGTGGCGAGATTTGGTCGACTGTGTTACGGCACGCCTTCGAGACCTCGAGTGATTGAAGTGTGGCGAGATTTGGTCGACTGTGTTACGGCACGCCTTCGAGACCTCGAGTGATTGAAGTGTGGCGAGATTTGGTCGACTGTGTTACGGCACGCCTTCGAGACCTCGAGTGATTACAGTGTGGCGAGATTTGGTCGACTCTTAAGGTTGAAGTAAAGCAACTGCCTATGGAGCATTGCACCCGACTATATAACGTGAAGAACTCATAAAAAGGCAGTACAGATACCATAAAAATTGTCAGAAAAGTGCGATTTATACTGTATATTCAAGAATAATGTATATATTTTGCAACATTATATAATATACTTTTTAAATGTAAAAAATCGATTATAATAGTAGGTATTTTTTAACAAAATTTAAGTACATTTCTATTCTGGATGCTTCAGAAAGACGAATTTGCATGGAAATCTTCGTCATGAAATATCGTCATAATGTTTACTATGCTAGTGTAAGAAAATTGTAACAATAATGTAGGAAATAAGATTTATAATTATTTTTATGTGCGCCCATTTGTCACAAACATTTATGGTTTAAACTGATGCAAATAAAGTTAATTATAAAATTGATATGTTTAATTATTACTATGATTTTATTACACATTATCACAGTAAATATTATGACGATCTTTCTTGAAGGAGATTTTCTTGGAAATTATGCTTTCCGAAGCATCTCGAATTTAAATTCGATTAATTAATGTTAAAAATAAATACTATATTAATCGATTATTTTTTTACATTTAAAAAGTATATTTAAGTAAAATATTTTATAGTGTTGCGAAATATATACATTCTTCTTTCATATACAGCATAAATCGCACTTTTCTGACAAATATTATGTTGTCTGTAATACTTTTTAAATGAATTCTTCAATTGTATAGTCGGGAGCAGTGCTCCATAGGCTGTTGCTTTACTTCAACCTTAACAACGAGGGGGCCGCGGTGACTGAGCGGTTAGCACGCTCGCCTCCCACCAAGGTGAACCGGATTCAATCCCCTGCCGGGTCACTGGATCCTCGTATGCGGAAATCGTTCCGGACGATGCCGTTGGTCGGCGGGTTTTCTCGGGGATCTCCTGTTTTCCCTGCTCATTCATTCCGGCGCTGCTTCATACTCACTCATCTCGCTTCGCCCTCATCGGCTCTGAAGACCTCGCTGTTAAGAGCCGCCCAAATCTCTTCACTCACATTCTCTCACTTAACAACGAGGTGTTGAGAGTCGAGGAAGGTGAAGCAAGGTGAGTATGGAGCAGCGCCAGAATGAAGAGGCGGGGGCAATATAGCATGAGCAATCTTCACGTGCAATGTCTTTCCTCAGAAGCTCAGGCGGTCAGTATAGCGTTACAATACAGCAATCTGTTAACAAACGGTACAGAATTGTCGCTATAGTTTAAAACACTCTTTCCCACAAGAATTAATACCGGACGGCTATCTACAACGATTAACTTTAACTAACATTTTTCAACGACCTCATTTAGCTTCGCTTCAGGAAACAAATTAACGAATGGGCAACCGAATACTCACGTTCATTCTGTCCTGAGAAGGCTTTAAAGTAAACTATTGCATACTTTTTTTAAACTTATAATATACACGACTGCTTAAATTGAGACCCATGTGACATAGATTATGTATTAAAATAATTCTGCGAAATCGTTGTTTGCGTGAATGCGCGTATTTCACTGGATTAATTTTCTGGGGATACGAATTATTGCCAAAAAGTAGGTAACAATCAGTTATGTAAGCCCGAATTAAATTTTACTCATATTAAGTGTATTGAAATTAAAAAAAAAAAAAAAACCCTGAAAACTGTAATGAAAAAAAATCGTTTATTTTTTTCAAAGTGTGTTGCGCAGTTTTCCTAAGCAGTAGTAGAAAGTAGTATAACTATACGGCTGTGCTATAATCTGACGCTTATATCGCATGTTATAAAGTCGCACTGTTACTGATCGAAATCCGCACAGTATAACGCACTGACGGAAACTCTGCACGCACAGCGCGTAAGAGCTGTGAGGTGCTAGGCGTGCGTATTATGCCCGGTTGCACCATCGTGGTTCAAAACTCGATCCGAGATCGGATCCAAGATCGACACAGAAAACTGTTGCACCATTCGAGTTCAGAGCGGACTGGAGATCGAGATGAAGTTCGTTTCGAACCGCCGAAATTGGCGGTTCCGAAACTCGATCCGAGATCAGCAGCCATCGTCGACAAATGTAGTTTGAAAATACGCCAACAGATAGAACTACGTTCGATTGTTTTCTTGGGAAATTAAAACATTATACGGACTTGAATATTATTCAGTAAAATTTGTACAACAATAATTCACTTACAACAGATAAAACATCGCACATCTAGTTCTATCTGTAGTGAAAAATACTCCTACTTCCATGACGTCATATATTACGAACCAATAGCAAAAATTTGTTCCACACTTATTCTCCATCTCTCACTTTGGAACCAAGATCGACGAATCAGAGATCCAGTATCACTAAATTTCGTCGGTGCAACACTTATACATTGGAACCAAGATCAAACTGGAACCTGGTTCGGAACTAGGATCATTCGATCTCGGATCGGGTAAGATGTTGATGGAACCGAGCATGGGGCGACTTTTAGTCGTCAGTCGCTGCTACAAAAAAGACGTGGAGAAATGGACCATAATGTAACAAATGGCACAGTGCACACGAGCGACAATTCTGTAGCAGCGTTCGAACAGTCGGCCCGCAGACGCTACCAAATGCAACATGTTCCATTTTTCGAGCGTCAGAGCAGTCGCCAGCGACAGACACGAGAAATACAACGTACGAGTTGCAACGCGAGTGCTCAGGCGGACTACACAACTGTCGCTCAGTAGCAAAGAAGCAGATTTTGAGTTCGACTCCCGGGCAAGGCACTCAAGTTATTTTTAAATATGTTTTGGACGTGGGGGCTGGATAGTACTGGACTGACCTTGACACCATGACCTTTTGATCTTAACATTTGAATGACTTTTGACCGTGACCTTTGACATACCGACTTACTTTGAATGAACTTTTAACCTACTGACCTAATTTTCTATTTTAGCAAAACGAGACCTAGATTCCATATTCGCAAATCCGGTGACATAGAATTCGCGATGCACTTCCGCTTGAATTTTTTGCACTTACAGTGCAATGCCTTTCGGTACAGGGTTCAATTTCCGTTACGGTACCCGACGAATGCAATTTGGGAAATTTCTATTTTTGGCACATGCACTTCTAATACACTGCACTTCCGGTATGAGGGTTTGATTTCCGGTACGATGGTTGAATTCCCGACGAGTGTAATTATTTATTTTTGGCACATGCACTTCCGGTTTGATGTCCGGTGAGTGCAATTAGTGAATTTTGACTAAGAAAATTTTGGTTTGCAGGGTTCAATTCCCAAACAGTGGTAATTTTGGAAAGAAGTGATTTTTTGGAATATTTTGAAAGTTTTTGGACATGGGAGTAATGCGTTCGATTCCAGGGCAATGTATTTTCTCAGGCAGGGCACTTAAGTTAATTTTGGCATTTGTTTTTGGGAATACCGGGTTCCATTCCCGGCAAAGGCATTTGTTTTATTCTTGGATATTGTAAAATTTTGAACTGGGGGGAATTTTTGAGTTCGACTCCCGAGCAGGGCACTTGATGCGATTTTTGACTTTTCAGTGGGTATACCCAATACTGTCTCCTCCAATCACGCCGTCGTCTCGGCATGACAAGTGCGGCCACACATGCTATTTCAACGATGCCCATTGTACTATTGACAGCATCTGAGCGACAAATAAACGCTCGTGTGAAAGATGCAGCAACAATCGCTTGACGCGGCGACTGGCGACATAATTGTCGCGCTACTAAAAGTCGCCCGTCTGCAAGTACTACCTTCTCCCACGAAACTTTCAAACGGCTGTCCAACGTGCCCATCTAAAGAACACACTTCAGACGTGAGGCATATTTGAGTTCTTTCAGAACGCCACGCAAATTAGAAACGCCATTTCATAGCACTACAGCACAGTTTAAAAAAATATGTATATTTTCAAATCGCTGCGTTTCGAAATATACGCGTCAGATACGTATAGGAATATTTGATAGCCATGTACTGAACGTTGTCGCCGACACCAACTTTTCACCAACAAAATGAGAAGGGTCGCCTCTTGACGTGCTATAGGCAGAAGCGCCACGAGAACACTACACGCCCAATTCCGAGTCTTGCGCCTAGCGCACTTGATGAGCGTGGCAACGCAGCAGCACTAGTCGCTCTCGCGCTTCTCCGTCCGGAACGTGAGTGAGTGAGTGAAGAGATTTGGGCGGCTCTTAACAGCGAGGTCTTGAGAGCCAACGTGGGGGATTGAAGTGAGTATAGAGCGGCGCCGGAATGAAGGGGCGGGGGAAACGGGAGATCCCAGAGAAAGCCCGCTGACCAGCGGCATCGTCCGGCACGATTCCCGCTTGCGAAAGTCCGGTGACCCGATCAGGGATTGAGCCTGGTTCGCCTCGTTGGGAGGCGAGAGTGCTAATAGCTCAGCCACCACTGCTCCCGTATCTAACGTGGAGTGTAATTCCAGGTAGGGGTGTTGGACCACAAGAAATCAATTATTTTATAATTGTACCAAACATTATTATGATGACATTTTCCTCGAATAAAAATTTTATAATTTATATTTTTTCAATAGTTTGATGTCAAATACAAAACTCTTCTGTTCTTTTGCAGCCATTATAACAGATACTGCAGGCGGTTCACGGTAAAGTGAGCACTTTTCAAGGCCCTACTGAATTTTTCTTTTCATTAGATTTATATCTTCCTGTCATTTTTTAAAAATATAATCATTGACATGTGATTAATAAACACAGTGTATACATTTCACCACTCCCAAAAGTTAATGGCTGGAGCTGCAATTAAATATATTTATTAGTGGTTCATGCCTACAGAAAGGGCCTTTAAAAAGTACTCACTTTACCGTGAACAACCTATAGCTTAGTTGTTCAGATGAAAACATTTTCAAAGTAAATTAGTCATATGTGCTACCGCATGACACATATGCAAATCACCAAATAACAAACCACATGTATATGAAAAATATAAAGCTATTTTTGCATTTTTAAACGTTTCTGTAATGTATGAACTGTTATTTGGTGATCAAGCAGTACCCTATAGCATTACTTTATGTTGTGTATTTGTTATTATGGCTACGACAAAACAAAAGAATTTGGTATTTGACATCAAATGATTTAAAAAATATAAAGTGTAAAAATAATTTCTTTAAGGAAAATGTCTTCACTTGCAACGCGTGCGAGTTGAACAACTTTTGGTACAGTTATAAAATAATTAATTTCTTGGGCCCAGCTTCACTTGTTGCACAGAAGTTCTCTGTTCTCGTAACATAATTCCAGTTTTAGATGTATTATTAGAAATGTTTGACAGTAGAAAATTCACAATTTAAATTACTGGTTGTTTAATACTTCAGTGTTTAATTTTTACTGTGTTATTTCCTGCTTGCAAAACATAATACAATAATTGATAAAATACAAATATGTTGCCGACGTTTTACAACTAGCAGATAACACAATGGAAATTAAGCACGAAAATATTAAGAAATTCGTAAAATGTGAATGTTCTATAATCGTACATTGTCAGTAACTACTCTTTATGGGAAAGTACGACGCTAAAACGGAGGATTTCTGCTGGAGATGAGAAGGCTGTCTTTCCACTGGTGCGTGTTTGTATGTGACGTCACATGCTCCAAGACATGTTCCTTTCCACTCCACATGCTGATTGCTGGGTCGGCCTCTTTCATCTCTCCGCATACAGGCGAGGAGGATCACCTCAAGACGGGTCGCCCCGAATATACCTGATAAAGGTTGCTGCTCCTTAAGGTCTACTTGTGTGCGCATTGCGTATTCTTCCGCCAGATGTGAAATTAATTTAGCTGATCGCTTTATTCGTGCGTGGGTCAAGTGAAAATGTGAAACTATATGAAAAGTACATATTTTACCGATTCCATAATTCCTTACACTTATATGCATTAGCCGACCTCCCGCGGCGCAGTAGGTTGGTTGCGATTTGGGTTGCGGGAGGCTCTGGGTTTGAATCCTGGGTAAGGCATGGGTGTTAATTTAAGTTAGGTTATAAGTTAGTCTGTAAGGCGTCCCCTGCTAAGCTTTCCGGTATAAAACCGGGGGACGTTAAAGAGCCCTTTACAATACAATACCATTATATCCATTAAAAATACTGAAAAATAATAATAATTTCAGTACTCACAAATGTTAAGGTGACACTTTTAATTCAACGTTAAGACATGGAACTACTTCCCTTTCTGCGTTACCAACTTTACCGGGCGCATACAACCAGTAAGCCTGCCCGTTACACTACAGTGTGCGTGTAAGAGCAGTTTCATTTTTCGAAGGTTGATTTCAAAAGTTCCCTGCAGATAACCGTGAACAGCCAACAGACACAGAGCAAGGGTTTTCCACGGGCAGCTGTTTGACAGACAAGACGTTGTTGACAGATACGACGTACTCGCCAAACAGGCGAGGCAGTGGAAAGGCCGCTTTACAAGGTAACAAACACCAGAACTGTGGTCTAGCCTCTTTACTCTAAAGTGAGCACTTTTGAAAGCCCTGCATAAGATCTACTTGTATGCACGCTGTGTGTTCTTCCGCCTTATGTAAGACTAACATTGTTGTGGGCCTCATCATTTTATTCATGCGTCGGTCAAGCGAAACACTGTGAAATTATTAAATAATTATACAAATCTGTTAATTTGTTCACTTCGATGCAATAAAAAAACAGAAAGCGAAAGTAACAATTTAAATGATCAGAAATAGTTACCTAACACGTTTTATTCGATGTTAACATATGGAAATACTTCCCATCCATCGTTACCCACTTCAGTGGGCACAAGTCACTCAGTGCGCCCGTTAAAATATATGCAGGCAGGGGCAGCGACTTTTTTCTGAGGTTGATTTCAAAAGTGCTGACTTTATCGTGAACAGCCTTTAGAAGATTTTACCTATGACTGTCGGTCCTCTTGGTGGAGCGTCATTCGTCTTTCTTTTGCCTGGGCACATGGTCGCGCGTGCACTCGCCACCCGCTGACACATATACTGCACGCTGATAAACAACGTCGCGCTAAACAACTGCGGATAACACCTCTCCTCTTTCCACACACCCACTTTCCCTTCCTCTTCATTTCCCCTCCTTTCCCCTCCGGAGTCAAGCACGCGCTTCATCAGTCGACAGAGAGAACTTGTCGGGCAAGTTTAGCGCGCCCAGCGCCGTATCTTCGATGTACAGTATACAAGTAGCGAGATGTACATTGTTGCGGATACGACTTAAGATCATATCCACACAAAAGGGGTTTAGGGACATAGCTGATATGATAGTTAATGGTAGAGCTTTATGGTAACTGAGGGGGTTTGTTATGGTTTGAGAAACAATTATTACAACAAGCATGACACTGAATGATTAAACACGTGGGAGAGCTATAATAATTGATATTAATTTAAGTCACGACTAAGTTGGCACTCCTGTGGAGAGGTGCACTTTATTTGACACTTCTGAAGACAGGCCTGATTAAAGCTGTTTCCATGGCTACAGCGGTGTGTCCCCTCCGTCACAGGTGATTTTTTCGTATAGGTACGCACTCAGCTGACTGTACCAAGACTACTGTCAGTAATGCACCCGTTCGTGAGAAAGGCTATTATACCGATATCTTATTTTCGGAAAACCTATTTTCGAAAGCGAGGTTCTGCTGAAATATATCATAATAAGAAAATCGGTCCTGGGTAACTTGTGTTTCGTTTGTATTTGCTGGAAATAATGACAGGTACTGTAATTATATAATTAGTTTGTAAAAATTTTGACACAAAAATGAATAGAATTCTCAGGAACAATTTGAAACTATATTAACGAGTTACTTGAAGTAATATTCGTTCCTTTGCAAGCTTCTTCAAAAATTTATATTTCATAAACTTATTAGAACGAGTTGTACTTTTTGTTATATGCAATTAAAATGAACCGACTAAATGGAGTAGATCATTTTATTACGATGGCGTGATTGGACTGTGTCCATTGCTGACCATGAGAAATAAAAAAAACGCACACTTACACACATAAAACTCAGCAAGACAAAAACGGAAAAAAAAGAAAGAAAAAAAAGTACTTTTACAACACCACAAACATATATTAAGTACAAGTTGTTTCCTCTTAATAGAAAACAAACATGTATATAATATAAATTAAAAATAGACGGACGAACAACTTTGTGGAGCCGGGAGGGGGGGGGGGAGATTATGACCACTTAAGCAGAAATCAATTTTTCAGTCATAAAACCACATATTTTGAATGTGAAAAAAAGTACTTATTTGTCATACATTAAACTAGTTTACTAGTTTATTTTACAGTCACCCATTGTTTCTGAATACAACCTTAAAAGTAAGGCATTTAAAACTAAATGTATTGCATTGATCGCTATTACCCACAGCATGGGGCAATTGCGACCACCAGATGGGGCAATTACGATAACAATATGGCATCTAATCTAGTTTTAAAACTAGGATAGAATGCGCATATTACAGCCATTTGATAACAATCATGACTACACTAATATATAATTAATTATTAATGAACAGGACAACAGCATTTACATGGTACAGTAATATAAAAAAAGTCATTTGTTGGTAGTTGCTAAAACCTACGAATGGTACAATCAAAAACAGGAAGTTTTCAATTACGAATAGTTAACTGATTCTTCACAGTCCTTTTATAATGCTACGAACACATAATTCATATGTATATCCTTCAGGACTCTCCCATCCAGTGCAGAGAAAATAAGCCCAAAGCCCACAAACTTTGCATCTATACATTTATTTCCCATGCCAAATTGACCACATACTAAGCATTTTTCCTCGTCGCACACAGAAACGTCATCACTTACGCGTCGTCACAAATATATTTTACATCAATATTGTCACATTCTGAAGGTGAATCACTTGAAGTAAACTCCTTTTCCAAGTTCCTTCTGGATCTTCATGCTTGTGTTGTTCTTGGCGTGGTGTCCACATATTTTTTATTTCGTTGTGCCGATTCCTCATTTTCTTATTTGCCTTTTTTCCACTTTGTTCTGCATCTTCATTTCCAAATTCTTCTTCTGTAGTGTGGTAGTCAAAATCTCTGAATGTTGTTTTCTTCTACTTTTAACTACAGTACTCACTGATTTTGCTTTTGCAGGCAGAGGCGAAATGCTCTCGAAAGAGACTATAGTACTATTCTGTATAGACGTGCATGTATTGGCCATAGAATCTGCTGTTTAATTAGTTGGAGTGGACATACTATATTCACGTCAGTTTCCACCCGTTATGAGGAAGAAGTCCGAGGCACTGTGTTTAGGTTTCCAGTTTCTATCTGAAAAGCAAAATCCTCATTTATGAATATATTAGCATTAAGCTTTAAATCTTGATACGTCCTTGGCAATTGTGACCATATGTGAATATGCACGACAAAACAGAGCTGCAAAGTGTCAGGCCTAATGATTCTCTGCGCGTTCACCTTCATGAAAATATCACATTCCCTTTGGTACGCCTTCTTCAATGGACCAAGAAACGTGACATCTAGTGGTTGTAAGCGGTGGGAGGAATGGGGTGAAATTTAAACCATGACAATTCCATGGAGTTTGGAAAAGTCATATACCTCAAGCGTCACATGACTGTAATGGTTGTCAAGGATTAAAAGAACAGGTTTTTCTGGAGATGATTTCACATGGTCTTGAAAGTGTCGAAACTAGTCCATGAATATTGTTTTGTTTCACCTACCATTGCTAGAGCATGTTTACATTGCTCCAGGAGGTCTGCCTTTTCCCAGAGTAGTTTTCATTCTCTTTCAAGGGAACACAAACAACGGTGGGACAAAACTACCAGTACCATTCACTGAACATATGACAGTAATATTTTTGTCTATTTTCCAGCTTGTAACTGAACCAATTATTTTTTGTCCCTTTGGTGCAATTATATTGCCAGGTTCTTGAACAGTTCCAATCCCTGTTTCATCCATGTTGTGTACTTGCGAAGGGGAGAACTTACGCTTGGACATTACCTCATCAATGTTACTGAAACACTTTAACACTTCTTCTCTTGAAACCTTTTATTAGCTTCATGCCAGTCGCTTCTGGCTTTCGAACAAAAAGTGATAGTTCCTTTGTAGGAATCCGTCAGATCAGGCCCACCCAGCCATTCTGTTTGCTTTACTAAATAATTATGAGGAAATCCGTTCTTTTCTGCAAACTTGAATTCCGCTCTTCATAAATCGACATGGGTAAAGCCGATAAACATATTAGCTCATTTCTTCACATAGTTAGCTATTCCACTTTCACCCTCAGTCGTAAATGTAGCCTTTCTACCCAAAGAAGGTGGTGTGACAAGTCCAATTATAGCACGACCTTTAACGTATATAGGATACATTTGCTCTTGGAAACGCTTCGAATGCTGTCTCCTTTTCAATTTATTTCAGCGCCTTCTCCAAATCATTCTGAGTCTACTTTGCCTTCTGAGTTTTACAATCATACATACGAACCATCAGAAAAAAAAAAAAATTCAAAATAAATATAATGGAGCAATCGCGATCACTTGCGGGTAATGGCGATCACCCTGATATGCATTGCCCCATTATACATACCATCATATTGGTCGCTACAGAAACGTTACTATTAACTTTGTTTAAATCACTGTGGCGTGAGTGAGTAGTTTAGTGTATTTTTCTTTTAATCTTTCGGACGGCATGACGGTTTCTAAATTGCAAAGTTCCCGGTGTCACCTGGGATCAAAAGAGCCGATTTAGCTTTTTGTTTGTGGAGGCTTACGTAGTCTGGATAGAAAGTAGAGCTACAGGTATGACCTTTTAATAGGTATCGGCCACCTGGAGGGGAGGTTTGGAGAGGCCAGCGCCGGTTCCACCGGGAACTTTGTGGCGTTAAAATACAGTCTATATATTTAGCAATTCATAAATAATAGTATTTAGTGACGATATGTTAAATGTAAGTACTTACACTTCAAATACCAAATGCAGGAAATAACAAGAAAACCGTTCAAAACATTACATTCAATGCTAGACAGCGGAAAACAAAGCGACACTGGTGTTGGAAGAGGACATAATTCCAATACGATAGTAGAGATAGCACTACAAGTAAGTGTGCTTCCATCCTCGATAGTAACAGAGAAAAGAAGGTGATCGCCATTCCCTAATGATTTTTATTACCCCCCTCCCCCCTAGGAGCGGGAGTGCAAGTAATGTGGTTATAAATACAGTCCACTTTCAGAATTGTAACAGTTAACGATATCGAACAAAACAGCACCAATAACACCGGCATTATAACATGTGAGATTTAATTTGCTTTTGTCACAAGCTGACAGTGCAAGGGAATTAATTATGTGATGCCATAAAAGAAGATGCCTCAAAAATCGAGGACGTCGATATTGTGGTTGAAGAGGTTATAAGCGACGGAAGTGAAGTAGTAGCCAATTTCTGCACTTTGTGTGCAACAACCCCCCCCCCCCCCTTTTTTTCGCTCTTCTCATCACAGAAGATATCGATATAGAATATGTGAAACAGCAATTTGTTGCTTACGAACTAGTGTTTCGGGAATCACGTAAAGTATACAACAGAGTCTGACGACAATTTTAAAACTCGTCGGGTAGCGAGTGCAATACAACTGTACAGGATGCACCACAGTCGGCTATGTTTCCAAATTTACCTTTTACTGTGTTTATGGGAAATCGAGACGAGTGGACAGGGTTTTTTCAACTATTTAACTCAATTGTTGGGTAAATCCCTAGCATAAGTAAATTACAGAAACTTCACTACTTATTGAGCTGTTTGAAAGGAGAACCATGCGACCTGGTAAGCAACATCCCAGTTATTGATAAGAATTATAATGTAGTATGGGATTAACTGTAGAAAAGGCACAAAAGTGTACAGCTTACAGCTAACATTCATGTGCAAGAAATCCTGTATCTTCCACCCATACTTAGAAAGAACAATGCTTCATATTCAGCTATTCTCTGCACATTAGAAAATCTTAATGTGCTAAAAGCTTTGGATTTCCCAGCTCACAAGTGGGATTTTTGTTACTGAATATATTGCTGGAAAAACTTGATGGACCCTTGAGACAGGCATTCGAAATGTCACATGATGAAATTCCATCATGCACATGGCTGTTGCGATTTTTGCAAACGCAAATCACTTGCTGCGGTATATGCACAGTTGTTGACTCCCTCTGAACCAAGGCCTAACTCATTTAAGACTGTTCTGAGTAATAAGATGTTAAGTACATGGCCCAACAAGTTAAGGTCGTTAAGTGCAGTCATACAGCCTGGTTTGATCAACCCTTCAAAGACCATGCTAGTATCAGTCAGTGATAAGTCATCTGAAAAACAAAAGTGTGATATGTGTGATGAATCACATACACTGATAATATGCCAGTCGTTCTTGTCGTTTAAACCTGATGAATAAAGGAGACTTTTCCATAGGAACATCTGTGCTTTAATTGCCTCAGAAGTGGCCATATAGCAGTGCAATGTGGATCAAGATTTCGATGTCAACATTGTGGGAAATTACACCACACTTTGCTTTACATAGCAGTAATGGAGGTGAAGTGAATCTGATACCGGATACAGATAATGTCTATGCAGCTGGTTGTCAAGGCGATGCAGCTGATTGTTAAGATAGTACAGTGGTGATGTTCTCAAATCAAAGTACCCAGGACAGGCAAGCATCGACCATGATGCTGACTACAGCATTGGTAAAGGTCATGGATGGTGTAGGGAAATTTTAAATAGTGAGAGCCCTACTAGATATACCATCGCAATCATCCTTCATCACAAATGCATGCATGAAATGCTTATGACTGAAGCATTGCCGTTTAAAAGTCACCATATCTGGGATTGGGCAGATGTCTAGAGCTGATGTAAGGGGAGAGGTGGTGTGCAAAATTTCATTGTTGCACTCAAAGAAATTTACCCTTGTTACTAAATTCTTGATATTTAACAGAATAACATTGGAACATGCCATCAGTACATGTAGATACATCATTCCTCGCTCACCTAAAGGATCTCTCATTGGCAGACCCACAATTTGCAACAACTGGGGCAATCGAAATGCTTCTCTCTGCAGAAGTCGTTGCAGAGGTAGTGACAGGTGCCAAAATTGTTGAACAGTCACATGTCTTCCAAACAGAAATTATTTGGGTGCTGACTGGAAAAGCCCTGTGCGAACACAGTAGTCCAGAGTCAACCCCATTACTTGTGCGTGCAAATAGCATACTTGACAGCATCCTGCAAAGGTTCTGGGACATTGAGGAGGTTCCAGGGAGCAACTTAATTTCCAAGGATCACCAGAAGTGTGAAGAGCACTTTATAAGTACGAACACCCAAGATGATACAGGAGGGTATGTATTACATCCTCCATTTAAGTGTCATGACTGTGATACTGTATTGGGGAATTCATGTGGGGTGGCTCTCAGACGACTTTGCGGTCAGCGCAAGTTAGGGAAGGTTATCAAGTTTGCACTCTAAATATAAACATTTCGTGGAGGAATATGCACAATTAGGACATATGATGTGTGTAGTTACCTTGAAATCTTATGAAAATGGTGAGTTGGAACTGATGTATGAAAAACCTGCTTACATTATCCCCATCAAATAGTTGTGAAGGAAAACAGTGTGTCCTCAAAGGTTAGAGTTGGGTTCGATGCCTCGGCACCAACAGTTAATGGATCATCCCTTAATGATGTGCTCTTGTGTGATCCGAAACTCCAGAAGGATATTTGTGATATTGTACTGAACTTTAGAACATCAAATGTAACACTACAGCTGATGTGCGCAAGATATACAGGCAGATAGGTATTGACTCATGATACCAGATGTATTAATGTGTATTGTGGTGACCAACCCCAGACTCGCCAGTAAAATTCTATGACATATGGGTTAGCATCCTCACCCTACCAAAAAATTTGTACAATTCAGCAGTTGGTAACTGATGAAGTAGCCCAGTACCCCTTAGGAGTACATGTTTTACTGCAGGATGTCTTTGTCGACGACATTGTCACAGGAACATATACCATCACCGAAGCTAAAGAGTTTAATGAACAGCTCATTAAATTATTGGATACTGGAGGGTTCCAACTACATCAATTGTAATCGAATAGTCAGGAGTTGATGGATGATGGAAGTGCATCATCTGAGTCTAGAACCCTGGACTGCACTGAATCTGTCAAGGTGTTGGGGTTGTGCAGGGATCCAGCCAATGACATCTTTGTCTACATGGTCCAGGTATATGATGCACCAGACACCAAGCGAGGTATTCTCTCAAACATTGCCCACTTGTAGGACCCTTGTGGATGGTTGGCCACAATGATCGCAACTAGCAACATCTTGCTTCAGTTGTTATGGACCCAATGTCTTGGCTGGGATGAACCTGTAGGACATGATGTACTTAACCAGAGGGAAGAGTTTAAGAAGTCACTTCCTAGCCTTTGTGAGGTTAAAATTCCTAGGTTTATTCTACTTCTAGGGGCAGTGGTGTAGTTTCATGGATTATACGATGCCAATGAGAAAGCCTATACTGCGGTCATTTACGTCTGATGTGTGACGAAGGATGGGAATGTTCAAGTCAATCTTCTCTGTTCAATGTCGAAGGTGACCCCATTGAGGACTCTAATAGTGTCCAAACTTGAGTTGTGGGTAGCACTGTTATTGAGTAGGCTGTAGCAACACACCAACAGCCTGTATTTTGACAATAACAAAGAGTTTGAGGTTCTTACTTCGACAGATTCAAGTGTTGTATGGGCATGGTTACATCTCTCCCCACACCAGTTTAAGATATTTGTACCTAACAAAGTAGCAGATATTCAGGCCATTGTATTCTCCCCTCCTGCCCAGTACATGGAAGCACGTCCCATCTGAGGGGAACCCGGCAGACGTAGCATCACACCATGCTCTTACTGAGCAGCTTCTGAGGCATTTGGGGTGGTTTACAGACCCATCAGGACTGAAACTTTCGTAAGAATACTGGCCAGATACAGGCCATCATACCTAAGAATCCAGGCCAGAATTGAAGACACCTACTGCTGTTGTCTTGGTGGCAAACCATATAGAGTGTAGTAGCCCTGAAGATCTGTACAAGTCATCTTCACTGGTATTGCATGCAAAAGCAGCATTCAAGAAAACATGCCATGCGAAGAGTAATTTCCTGGCAATGGAATAGGTGTGTTATGCTATAGTGACATTGGTCAAACATGTACAGTTATGTAGCTTCAGGAAAGAATTGTCTGCTCTTCAAAAAGGAAGTAGTTGCCCCAAAGTTACACAGCCAATGATGTAATCTCTCGATTCAAATGGAGTTATCAGGGTGGGCGGACAGCTGCACCATTCATCACTTCCAGAGACTGAAAAACACCCTATTTTACTGCCAAAGCAAAGCCAGTTGTCCAGACTCATTATTGCCCATTGTCATACTATCAATTTACACCTAGGGCCATCCACAACCTTGTATCTAGTCCGCCGCGAGTACTGGTAAATTTCTGCATGCTCTGGGGTGCATACAGAGTTTTAAGGCGAAACCAGTCGCTCGCAATCCAGTAATGGGCACACCACCATGAACACAGTTCGCTCAGGTTCGAGCATTTCGTTCCGTTGGGGTAGATTTTGGGGGACTTTTCCATGCCACACTTGTACGAACAAGGAAGAAGGCAACCTTCAAGGTTTACATGTGTCAGTTCGTTTGTATGTCCACCAAGGCAGTGCACTTGGAGCTGGTCACAGACTTGTCAACTGCAACTTTTCTGGCTGCATTTAAACGATTTGTGTAAATATGAGGAATCCCTACTGATGTGTACTCCGATGTACTCTGATGTGTACCAACTTTGTAGGAGCACTTAAACAATTCAAGAAGGAACATGAAGAAAAATTTTTTTCGGGGAATAATGAGGTAGAAATTGCAGCTAAGGTGAAACTGGGAGGGTCAAAGTGCCACTTCAACCCTCCAGCAAGTCCAAACTTTGGAGGTATGTGGGAAGCAGCAATCAAGGGTGCTAAGCAGCATCTGTACAGAGTGGTAGGTACTCAGTTGCTGAACTTCGAAGAACTCTCAATGCTGTTTGCGCAGGTCTCAGCAATGTTGAATTTAAGACCTATATGTGTCATCCCAACAGGTCCTTGGGAGTATGATGTACTGATACCAAGTAACATCCTTGTGGGTGAGCCATTGGTAGCTGTACCTGGCCACAATATATATTATATTCCTTTGAACCGTCTTGATCGCTGAGAAATGATCGCACAGTGTCACCAACAAATATGGAGTGTGGAGTTCCTACATATTCCCAGCAAATAGGAAAATGGACACAATCAGTTTCCTGAGCATACATCGACCAGTGCTGCTGAAAGACTCCATAATGCCACCAATAAAGTGGAAGACTGCCAGAGTGTCATCAATAAATCCAGACCAAGATAGTGTAGTTCGTGTGGTAACCTTAAGAACATCACAGGGGGAGTTCGTACGACCTGACAACAAGATTTGTCCACTTTCTGTGGATTAACATCAGTGATAGTAGACCTACACATTTCATGTTTTATATTGTAATGTTTTCTTTGTGAACTTGAAAATAATAATTTTCGGTGGGTGGTATGTTCACAATGTCTATAGTGTTTAGTAATGTTTGTGTATGTGACTTACTTTGTTCGGTTGGCCATACTGGGGCCATTGTTATGGTTGACTTAGTGCGAACTATCATGGCGATGGTTGATGCTTTGTATTCGTTCGTGCTCAACAAACTTTGTATTCTCTTTCAGAGTGAATTTTTTAAATAGCAAAGTCGCCTGATTTTCTTTTCCAGCATTTGCAGTTTAAGACATAGGTTAAATAATGTCACAGTCAAAATTTCTGTAATTTTGTGTATCTACCAAGCAATGTTTGAATATATCTGTCAAGCTGTAATTTCAAAATTTATTGGTGACGAATTTATAGACATGCACTGATCAGGTTGAAAGTATAAAAATATTTTTTTTCAAACAAAAATAACTTTCAGCTATTTTATATAAAAATATTACCATTTTATTATAATTATTGCCAACTTAATTCCATAATGTATTAATCCTAGTAATGTAAAATTGTAAAACAACTTTTATTATTACTGGTATTGTACTGAGAGACCTCATATCTGTGACACGTCACTAGCATTTTCAGAATGCATCTTACTTTTTCCTTTTTGCTGGTAATGCATAATGGCACAGTTTGGCAAATTATTGTGTTCCGCACCGCATTTAATCAAATTTTTATGTAGTGATCTAGTTTTTACCACTTTTGGTAAGTTGCTATCGTTGTTTTATATGCCCCGACATCGATAATTTGTCATTTTGTCCCGGGCTATCAATTCATTCATAATTTTTCTGTAAATGTTTAGCAGTCCCCGGCCCAACTTACAACGCTGCATTGAGGTTTGTGCACGATTCTGCTCGTGGCGTTTTGATTTTCTGATGCCTCTTTGATGCCTTCTTGATGCCGACTTGATGCTGTGAGGAATCTTTCTCCACATGTGCCCCACTTGATACAGTTCTATCCACTAAGCCATTGAGGCCCCATTTCAAATATATCTATCCACTGGGACACTAACAATCTCTATGAATAAATACAAAACTTTCACAGAACAAAGTAATTAAAAATCGAATTTTTAGTGTCAAAAGTCATGATTGCATAATCTGATCTCGCTGAAATTCGAACATGACCTCTATATAACCCTGAGGATACGGTATGCAAAATTTGAAGAACTTTGGTTGAGATGCAAGGGACTTAGAACTATTAAAATTTGATGGGCAGACAAAGATCGTCTCCTTGTATAGTAGGATATCTTACAGAATTACTAAATGTTATATTAGTAGTAGGGGCGTGCTGGTTCTACTTCACCTGAGATTAATTGATGAATTATTGATTGGATTAATCCTTAATCCCATCTTAATTCGATCAAATTTTTAATCGGATTAATCAATAATCCGATAAAATGTGATCAAATAAATTTGATCAAATTTGTTTGATGAAAAAGTTTGATTAAATTACTTTAATGGAATTATTGTTTCATGTATAATTAGGTGTACTTTATTTTCTGCCTTTCCTTTTTGGGATGGGGAGCGGCTCTGGTATGTCCGCATCCTTGGAGCTCTGGCATTATACTGAGGTGTGGAGTGTTGGGGAAGTGATGTTCACCCTCTGAGCTTTGGTATTTTACTGAGGTGTGATGTGCTGGGGGAGGGGTATATATGTGTTGAGTTTTGTGCAACAGTCGCATAAATTTTTTTTTTGGTAGGAAGTGATATTTCTCATAGACTTTGGTGGAAGATGGGCGATTTTTTGGTTAAGTAATTAAACAGAAAGAGATAACAGCATATAGCTAGCACATGTGAGAAATGTAGGAGTGTTTAAACTATAATGTACCCCAGCTATGGAAAGAGATAAAATTATTTTAATTTTAATATATATCCATTGGTTTTGGGAGATTGCAGAATTAATGACTTATAGTAAATATTTCTCGGAAATTAATTTAGCCCATATGATTAGAAATGCATTTCGAAATTATTTAAATGGCAAACAAACACAAGTTCGTGACTATCACTAAACAAATTACAGAACCCAGCTATCCTGTTTTTTTAAATTAATGAAACTGTAAATGGAGGAGAAACACATCTGGCCAGTAGCAAGGTTTTATGAGGAATGTGTTGAAGTATTCAATGCTATTCTAGCATGTGGGAAGGCGAAAACCTTACTGAGTTTAGACTGTCCTCAATTATAGGTGCTGCCAAAAGAATTTATGATTACTTTTGCGGGACACGAAATAAATCTAGTATATCCATTCCTTTCTGAACATTTACAAGCTGATGATGATATTGTAGCGTATTTGCCATGTGAAGACTGCCCTCACGGCATGCCTGCCTTTGGTAATGATTGAAATAATCAACATGTGTGGAGGGACTGCATGTTGCGCAGGCTGTAACACCTTATTGAAGCCAGAATTATCTCAGATGTAGTAATGGATGATTCCAGGGTTGATGAAGTGGATTCCGAGGCGACCACTGATATTTTATGAATATGACGTGCTATGCACATAGTTTCGAGAACTACAAAGACAACTTCTTTGTAATTAAGGAGCTAGCTATTTCTTATGCAACCGATGCTAATGACTCTAAAGTACTATGCTTTAAATGTCCCAGAACTTGGTATACTTTAAAACCTGAAGTTAAAATAATTTTTTGGAAACAGACTTATGAGATACATGACCTAAAATGGGATTCTGGAGTCATAGCTTACAAAGAGCATTTCCAATATGTAAACGATGCACTCCTCAGAGACTATCCAGTACATATGCTTGGGAAAATGCAGTAGGAAATTTTAAAAAGTTAAACAAATGCAGAAATCATAAATATCAGAAGATATCACGACTATTCTAGTATTAATTCAATAGTCAAATGCTATAACACTAATCACTGAGAGAAAAAAAGCTTTGTTCACAATGCAAAGGCGAATCTTTAAGTGAGTTTTTGTACCAAAATCCTACATCATGTAAAATTAATAATTTCGAAAAAAAAAAAATGTTTTTTTCCAGACATATACCTGCATTAGACTTTGAAATGGAAAAATTTAACCTAGAGAAGACATATGCCAGTATTACTCCAGGATACAAGAAAGTATGGTTCAAGTCTCTAAACAACATGTGCTTCCAATTCCAGATGTGCAACAGTGATGAGCACTGGAGCTTTACACAAAGTTTCGCAGGAAAGACATATCAATAACAAGTTTTTTGTATTGAGGAATATGGATGTTCGGTTTTTAATACGAGGCCCAACAGTGACCTGCCTTGTTATTCTGAATACCTATGTTTAAAAACTGCAAGTGAAAAAATAACCAAGGAATCTGTATTTAAACAAATAATATATACATTGAGTAGAGAGTTTTATGACAGCCCTACTTTGTGGATTGAAACATGTAATAATAAGGAACACATCATGCAAATGCTAGGCAGTAGCCTCCTTCAAAGGTTGCCTTGTGGAATGTGGTATTGTGAGGTTTGGGACAGCAAAGTTTGTATCTGTAAATTTGATTTAACCAAGTAAGCATTGAAGAACTAATATTATCTTAAATTGGAAGAAAAGCTCAGTATACAAAGAGAGAGAACTCTACACTGGAGCTTCAGTTATGATGAAGATATTCAACTCATCATTTCCTTATGCCAGTGTTACTCTAATTACATGCAAGTGTGGTTTCGAATTGAAGAAGATAGTCCACTACAGATACAGATGTGCAATGGAGATTAACATTGGTGTTTCTCGTTAATCAGTCCTGATTATACTTAAATAAGTTTTCGATGTTTGTTATGGACGAAGTTTTTGTCCTTCATATAATTGGATCTTGACAGTAAGCTACCTTGCAGTGAGAGTCAACTAGCATTTGAAGTTCAAAATTCACACATCGCAAAACATATGTCCTACAAGCAAATCAAATACATCATGCAGAAGGACTGTAATTGTTCTCTTACTACAGTATGGAGCGAACACTCTAACATCATCGAACATTTTACTTGTATAGGAAACAAAGAATTAATTGCTCTGTGTGGCATTTGGAATTGCAAAGTTTGGCTTAGTAAGAACTTAAAATAAGAAAAAGTGATACTTCAACAGGTATATAAAGGTGACTGATTAATATTAATTTGTTAGTCTTGGCTAGTATCTTCAACCCTAAGGACATATACAAGGTCTTGAAAATAGGTTACAGAAGAGTTTTCTTTAAGCTGTATGACAGTATTTTACAAGTTCAAGTCTGCAATGATATAGAACATTGTTACTACACTTTCGATAACAGTCTCAGCATGCACTTTGGTGAAGGAATAGCATGCAATGGTTGTGATGTGATATATCTTCACCCTTACAGTGACTTACCTTAAAAATTAGAAGATCTGATGATTGCCAGTCTTACCAAGGAGCTTGAAGAGGATCATGGAAGAGGAAAAATTGCCTACCAACACACCAGACCTAACAAGAGAATCACCATCCATTGGAAGGAAACCTGCGATGGGGACATCCACAACATTATTTTCGAACAAGAAGGTTTAGTTTTCCCATCACTGTGTAATTCATTTGCATGTGAAGTGGCTAATTCTGAATAATGTTCTCGCCAACATGCAAGCATGCTTTTATTAATAAAGGTTTGTATTCTGTATCATATAGCATAGCATATTCACATTTTGTTATTAGGGAAAATTTTTGAGTCGGACATTCATTTCAAATTTACATATTTCTTTGAATCTTTGTCCATATTTACTAATCCGTGTAGTTTTGATTCTAGTTTAAGTAACTGCAACAGTTCGAAATGTCTTGTATACCAGTACAGGTTGCACAGAGTAGACTGAAAGCATGAGCTTAAGGGTGAGCACATTGTTACAACATTTTGTCAAGAACAACAATGTTTGTAACATCTTATTTATAATAAAGACAATGTTTTACCTTATTAGTATTCCAGAAAATGTGACGATAATCTTCATACATTTTTTCATTATCGCAAAAACAAAATTTGGTTACACATCTTGTAGTGGGTGTGTTTCATCAATGCGTCATGTGCATCAAGCAATAATATTAGCAAACATAACACTTAGCCCTCAAACACATTTTAACTTTAATTATTAGAGAATGATTTTATCAATGTACATACATTGTTCCTAGGTGATTGTGCTCAGTCGGGTGTTGGATAGCAAATGCATAACATTACATATTTTCATCCTGGAAACCATTATGTCAACATTGAACCAGGAAAGTCTAATATAACCTACAGACTATGGTGTAATGGGCTTCTCTGTGAATTTACAGAGAATTGTGACAGTGTATTCCTTTTTAAAGTGATTTATTTTCTGTAAGGAAACAAATAAACACCTTGAATTGATTCTATGCAGTGATAGCACGAAATGTCCTGTGCTTTATATATCTCAAACAACTCCTCTTCCATCCAGTATTGAAGATGTGCCCTCACATTATGTTGAAATATACCCAGACTTAGTTGAAAGTATTGTTTTACATTCTTTGGAATGTAAATACTTATGTGTACAAACCGAGAGGTTAAAGCCAGGGCATAATAAAATTCTCCCTCCTTGAAAGCAGAGTTCAAGAAGGGGATCTGGATCCAATATTAAGGAAATGCATGAAAACCTTGTTTATAGAAGTTGCTAACCGTTTATACAAATATTTGTTTTTTTTTAAAGAAAAATGTATATATTTTGAATCAACCTTTACTGACTTGTGTTAAAATGTTGTAACTAACTTTTTGGATGAACCAGTATTTGTATATATTTTTGAAATAATTGTCTAATATGTTTTGTAACAACTTCTATAAGCCAATGTTTAAAAATATTCTATATAAATTTTTGGAGCAACCTGTACTTGCTTGTTAAATGCTATGTGTGATAATGTTTGCTATGTTTTGGAACACTCTGTAGTATAATAGAGAGTGTGTGTGTGTGTGAGAGAGAGAGAGTGAAAGACAGAGAGAGAGAGAGAGAGAGATTTGTCTTTTAAAAATGTTCTACATAAATTTGTGAAACGAACCATGTGTGTATACATTTTTATCAATAAATATGTCTTAAAATGAATTTATAATTTTATTTAACCTATCCCTTTTATAAGTGAACTTGTTTTCCTAAGAACTTAATTATATAGTGATAAAAGAAATGGTCTCCACAGAGAGTGAGAGAGAGAGCTTTTTATAAGATGTTTGGTTTCTATCAAACTATATTGTAATAACAAGTACTGGTTTTGTAAAGAAAAATACCAGATAACAAACAAATTTATTCTGTTGTCAAAAAAATAGTATTAAACTAAAAATATTTGAACATTTCCCCTGGCAAAGATATCTGTTGAAAAAAAGTAGTATTATTTTTACAACAGACCATAAATACACAAAACATAATTTATTCTTTCGCCAGCCTCCAGCCTCCATGGCATAATCAGTTTACACATTAGTAGGAGGCTCTGGGTTCGAATCCCAGATAATGCATAGTTAATATTAGTTAGTTTCTGGGTTAGAGTCCTGGTCATGCACAATTGTAATCTAGTTACTGGGTTCGAGTTCCGGCTAAGACATATATAATTATAACACATTTTGTAATTGTTGCCTATATTACATAAAAGGAATAATGAAAAACCACATAATCAAACATATATACAATATCTTGATATTTGTTCATTTGTGTATGTAAAAGAGTAAAAATGGTGTTGAATCATTGTAAAATGCTTTAAATTCTGGTTACAAACACAGGCCTTGAATTGTCTGACCTGTGTTCAGATCTCCTTCAACAGCCACTACCAGTTTCACTACTAGAATCTATGCAAGTAAATAAGTTTTACAAAATGTTAGGTCTTTCTCATTAATTAAAACATTTTACCGTGCTTTTTATTAGCTTTAGTGTATTCTTTCTGGTAATAGTAAAAATATTTGCTATTTGAATCAAATTTTAGAAGTTTCTACAGCACTTTTATAAATTTGTTAAAACTGTTTACAATTTGTGTGAAATTTTCTTAGAATATTTTTTTTTCAACTCTTTACACTTTGAATCAAATTTTAGAAATTTTTACAGAGTTTTTATAAATTCATTAAAACTTTTTGCTAATTGACTGAAATTTTCTTAGAATTGTTACAACTCTTTACAATTTCAATGATATTTGCTTGATTTCATGAACGTTTAGTAGCAGTTCATTTCACTTTTACAATTATTAGTATTTTAAGTCACTTTTTAAGTAGTTTTTTTTTTTCAGATTTTTCAAGGGCATGTTTTGGTTATGTCAGATCTATGAATTATGGAGTGAGAAAAAATGAGAGGGAACTATACCAGACTATGCCAAGCATGTCTGAAGAACGAACAGCTCTGACCTATTCCCTGCGCTGTATGTCATTGTTTGGTAATGGATGTTTGATTTGATGGATAAATGGAACTTGAGTACTTCTAATACATGAAATGTTTTGATGTGTGATGTGGTGATTTGGGTATATAATTTCTAGTAGTTTTTAAGATTTTTTTATTTTCAAAGTTGGTGTTTGGGTAACTGAATGTGAGGAAATGTTTTGCAAGTCATTCTAGGTCAGTTGTTATCCTATATTTATAAGTTGATAGAGAGTTGATTATAATTTTTTTTTAATTCAGGAAAATTTTGTTTGGTTTAATTAAATTTTAGTAGTTATAGCAGTAGTATTAGCAGTAGTAGAATGTCTTTAATTTTTAGTTTTTAAGAGTGTGTTTTAGTTAATATTATTATAATAATAAAGTGTGAAACAGTGTTCCTCTCCCTAATAAATTTTATATGAAAATCATTATTATATTTACAAAAGAAATTTTTGACGGTGTAAACCATTTTCAATTTGATGGTGTACACTACAACTTATATTTTTTTACTGTGTACAATATTCTTTTTTAGTTGATGGTGTACACTACTACTTATATTTTTGATTGCGTAAACTAGTTTTGTTTTTGAGGGTATCGAGTAATTCACACTGCTGTTATAAGCCTCAATTAATATCTAAAGTTTTTCTCCTAAAAAAATGTTTTATGCTAGTCAAATTAAAAAAAAATGAGCTTAAAATTTGATGCAATACCGTGAGTTTAAATTTCAATGTAGTAAATGCAGTCCGCTTGCTCCAAACATGTACTGGGATAGATAGACTAGGTGAGCCAGGTCGTAAAGCACTGTGTTTACTGGAGGTGGCAATCAGGGCAATTCGTGTTGCGGACTGAAGTCGTTGGAGGGGAGGACATGTAGGGGAAGTGTCATGTCTCCCTCCTAGCTCTATCGCCCAGGCGACTCTAGCGTATTCTCAGTGTGGTACAGGAGGGAAAGAGGGCAGAGGAAGGCGGGCTGGTTTGGATAGTGGCATGCTAGCAGAGCTTTTTTGAAACATGTTTCATTCTCTTGCTTGCGTCATACACAGCTACCGCACACGGCCCAAGCACTTGGGCACTGACTAGTGTGTCACGTTGCTCCAAATGATTTCCCCCCTTCAGCTCTTATAACCTGACTTTCACACTGCTCCCCAAGCCCTCAGTTATTAGCCACTCGCTGCCTGGCTTTGTCCATGAGGGTTAAGAAAGCCTCGTCCCCTGTATATTTTGTAAACATGTCGTTGTAGTCGACTGCCTTTCCCAAACACAGAACTTTGTTCCCTCAAAATTTTTATTTAAAATAAAGAATGTTGTTCTTTATGTTAGTAATAGAACATTTATTTCAACTAGCATTGTGGTAAGTAAATACAGCATGGTTCTTTTTCTCTGTTTTCAGAACAATGCAATGCTTCAGAGTTATTAATTGTGGTGTTGTAACTAGTATATCGGGGAAAAAAAAAGAAATTTTATTTAGGTTTCAAAATTAGTAAGCACAAAATGCAAAGTATTGAGAGTTTGCTTGAAGATCTTTACATATGTGATTCAGTTTCAGATTTCGAATCGCAGATGGAAAGACATACTGCAAGCTGTCAAGACAGTGTCCCTCTGCCTAAGCAGACATGAGTTGATATCTTGCAGGATGATCTCTACTTAAGCGATTCGAGCACAGATTTACTCACAGAGAGATCATCACCATCAAAAGGTCGAAATGTGTCCGCATCCCCCAAACAAGAAAAGGTTGATCTTTTGATGGATGATTTCTTTCTACCCCACTGGAAAATTCTTGTGATTCGGACAGTGATCCATCCATATCACAACCGACTTTCGAGTCAATTAGAAATATTTCGCCTAGGGAGCCAGAAAATAATTCGTTTTCCGAATCCCCAGCTTCAGTGGAACCTTTGCCAGACTTTGTTAAACTTAGTACTGCCATCTCAACCTGGCATATTAGAGTTTCAAATACTGTAGCGGGTAAGTACTTGAAAACCCTCACTGTAAAGAAAGTTGCTTTAGAAACCTTCTATTTTTTAAGGAAAGCCCTCCCTGTCCTGCACTCATCCGATGTGGATTTAATCTATAATGATGACATAGTCCCTTATCTCACAAACAGGCTTGATGAGTTTAGTGCACATGGATCTGGCTGCAGTCTGCAAATGTTGGTGTGGCACATACTAAATTACCAAACTTTATTGCAGATAGGAAGACTTGTGTACATGTACACTGCCCAGAGGGAATGTGTTTCCACTATGGCGTAATATCATATTTGTTTCCTGCCACACAAAATGCCCAAAGAACTACTTCATATACAAAACCTCTCCCGGTTTTGAACACTGAAGGTCTGTCGACACCTGTAGTCATACAGGATATTCGTAAGTTCGAGCAGAACAATTCTATTTCTATCAATATATACTGTGTGGTGGATAAAGCTAGCAATATAATTGATGAAACTTGCGATAAGGGTGGGGTTGTCGCACCCATGTGTATTTCGCCTGTACATCATGACAAACATGTGAATATTTTGGCGATTCATGTGAGTGGAAATGCCGCTCATTTGCATTTGGTCCATATTAGAAATTTTGTCCCAGCTGATTGGTAGTCAACTGAGTAAATGTGCTCATAAGAAATTTATTTGTTGATGCTGTCTCTAGTATTTCAGAACTGAGGAGAAACTTGCAAGTCATACTATTCTTTGCTAGCAACAAAATGCTTTTTGGAGTACTTTCCCCACAGGGAATGACAAGTGCTTGAAATTTAAAACAGCAAACATCAATGATTGGGTTTCGTCGCCTATAGCGATGTTGAAAGTTGCCTGGAAACCATGTCCACCTGCTTACCTAATGATGAAATGAGTAATACAACTACCATCAACCAACATGTTCCATATGCTTGTAGCATTTTGTTGGTCTGCTCATACAATCCAAGTTTATATAACTATTTTGAGTTTCTACATGCTGATTGTATGTACCAATTAATAGATAAATTAGTTGAACTTACAAAGTGGGTTGCAGGAATTTACAGCATAATTGTTCCGATGAAACCAAAACTCCTGCTGATGAAGCTAGATTGGCGGCTCAAATATGTCACATTTGTAAGGAAAAACTTGGTACAGATAATAATGTGGTTGATCATGGCCATCTAATGGGCGAAATCAGCGATCGCTCACATAATAAGTGCAGCTTGAACTTCAGACTGCCCAAAAGACAACTTGTTGCGGTTTTTCATAACCTGCAAAATGATGATGCTCATGTTTTCATAAAGCCCTTAGCTAAATGTCACGTAATGCAACCCAATGGACAATGGTAATTGGAAATCCTGGTAAAATTCAAGTGATTGGAATGAACCTAGAGAAACACAAAGGTGAAATATTTCAAATTATGTTTTATTGACTCATTCCAATTCATGAGCACCTCTCTGGAAACTTTGGCAGGTAATTTACTACCTGTGTAATTGAGTATCACCTGCTCTATTTTTCCAGAAAACACCCAATTCGAATTGACGAAACAGAAGTGAGTTTTTCCTTATGATATTGTTAAGTCGCCAGACAGTCTGATGTGCAAGTTACTCCCACCAAAGGACACCTTTCATATTGTGATGAGAGGCAAAGGCATTATCGATGAGGATTACGCTCATGCCCAAGCCGCATTGGATGCGTTCCACTGCATAAATTAGCTGCAGTATGCCATTTACTACTTACGTGTGGACACTTGTTTGCTGGCAGATATTTTTGAGTAATACAGGATCGTATATTTGGCTCATTATGACATTGACACTGGCATGTACGTAACAGCTCCGTCTCTTTAATGGGATGCTTTATTGTCAATGACACATGTGCGACTAAAGTTGTTGACAGACCTAGACATGTAACTTTTTATAGGAAGTGGGTATAGGTGCAGAATTACCCAGATTTCAAGAAGCCATGCGGAAGCCAACAATATTTACATGGGTGAGGATTACGACCCCAATGTGGCATTGAAATATATATGATATTTCGACGTTAACTGGCTGTACAGTAATGCAATGTGATCCAAGCTTCCGATTTGCAATGTTGAGTGGATTGAGGCTGATGTGTTTTCAACGTGCGATTTTTCAAACACGGTGAATGATGGTGACACTTTTTTATTCGCGAAAGTGGATCTGTATTTTCCAGATGAATGTCATGATGCACTATCTGATGTGCCTTTGGCCCCTGAAAATGGCATAACCCCTAATGGCTTGCATGAGAAACTTCTTTTGGTCCACGCGATGTGGAAGAATTATGTTATACATAGGGAAACACTGAAGCACTCTTTGATGTACGGGGCCAAACTTGACGCTGTTCATCGCAGTTTGCACTTTGAACAGAAGGAATGGATGGAGCTGTACATAAAATTTAATATTGAGAAATGTGCTCAGGCTGCGAACGAATTCGAAAAATCGTGAAAGTAGTTTGCCTTGATCCAGTATTTGTTGGCCAATAATCTGCGGTGTTAGCCACATGATGGAATATTCGCCTCAACATGTAATGCCCCAATGGGTGTAGATCGCAGTGCCCCTAAACATAAACGAAAACCAGTATTTTGTAAAAGCTGTAAAATTGTGAGAGTAGTTATCATTTATAGCAGTCATAAATACACTACCATAATCCATATTGGCCAGAATAAAGGTTCGATAAAACAGCAACAAGGTGTGTGGATCGCACCTCAGGCAGAGTGGCCAAGCATTTTTACAACTGTAATGTTTACAACTGTTTCTCACAGTAAATATAGAAATTTGTCCCGTCCAAGTGAGAGTAGAGTCGATAAGGATTCCCAAGCAAGCAGTAGAAGTCACTATCTCTAAAGGTGCATTACAGAGTAATAGAGTGATCCTTGACAAGTCCAAACATTTTCTAGTGAACATCATTGCTTTGTTTTATGAACTGATAGTGTCAGATTCATAAGTGTTTCCGCATCACCAACACTGGAGGATAAATTATACAGCACAACATTATAAGCATAACTAAGAAAAAGAACAAATTGTCCAAGATGGAAGATAAGATCTTGAGTGTACAAAATGTATAACAGGAGACTAAGGACACTACCTTGTGGAGTACCTTGATAAACAAGTCTGCCAGTCGAAATAGAATTATACATTTTTAAAGAAATGATTCTGGACTGAAGGAGAGCCTTCAAGAGGTTGACGAGACCCATCGGTAGCCCAATCAGAGTTAGTTTGTGCAGGAGCACACATATATTCACAGCATCAAATGAAGTCAATAAAACAAGTACACAAAATGTCCTTGTTATTAAGTGCTTCTTTTGCCCATCTGAACAATATAGTAACAGCATCCAGAGTGGTCCTGGCTTTACGAAATCCAAATTGTTCCTGATGCAAGAGATGCTTAGTCTCCAGCCACCATTCCATTCTCTTCTTTAATATCTGTTCAAAGAATTTATGAACACAAGAAGATAATGTAATCGGTCGGTAGGCTGTACGTAATGTAACATCTGGATCTTTCTGGAGAACAGGCAAAACTATATTTTCCAGTCATTGAGCAGATATAACCTGATGTAACATTATTCCATTGAAAATCATTAGTAACTATCTATGGCCTTCTTGTGGAAGTTACCATATATGTTAGTAAGTAATCCCGTACGGTCCTGGCGATTTTCAACCATCTCGAAGAGAGTGACGATGTTCTGCAGTAGTGACATCAGCTGTCAAGATATCAGTATTCGTAGTGGACCATTGTGTGGTATTAGGGGCAGGTAAAGGACAAGAACAAGGAATTCACCTAAGTTCGTTGCATACAGGAGAAAAACATATATGTATAGTAATCAGAGTGAAGTAACTCAAACTTCCAGGCTGAAGAGAAGGTGTACAATTTTGTAGAGAACGAATTACCTTCCAGACTTCTTCGACAGGTGAAGCTGAAGAAAGCCGTCGAAAATACAAGTGCCCATGATCCTTGGGTTTGTACGTCCAGATAATGTAGAAAATTTTCCTTTTTACTATGCTGTGTATATTTTTGAAAGGCAAAGGGGATTTCTGGTTAAATAAATGTACAAGCAGAGGTCCACCATTCGTAAAACAGTTTAAGGAGACCAGACTGGGAAGTTCGATGTTGGGTAACTGCTCGTATGGATGTATGGACCAAACCCTGAAATTGATCATAGTATTTGTACATCGGAGCCCAAGATTGGAGTGGTATATATATTATGTGATATATGATCACGATACGCCTGCCATGAGGTGCGCCGATAATTGTAGCAGGAATACCATAAAGGTTGCTGATCAGGATGTGTAATGGGAGAAGTTGTTCACATTGCCTGAATAACCATTTCAATTGGAAAATGAATAACTTAGAATAAGCCCCCACTCTTGGCAGAAAAGCAGTTAAGTATTATGACACAGAGATTGGCTGTGCTGCGCTCCTATAGGCTGCTTCGTAGTAAACAGTCAATGTAGTAATATTGCTGAATTTTGCAGGAATTCCTGCACTTGTTGAATTAACTTAAGTTTAAGGTTGAATGTACCAATACCCACCCAATATGCCATTACAGTAAAAGTGCAGGTTTCATAACATTTTAAAATATCAATAGTGATAAATATTGGATGCTGTTATAATTAAATATCATACATGTTTGTTGAGAATTTCCATTTATTTATCTGCTTTGGGTGTGTGACCACGAATACACGTTCTGTTATAAAACTTTTTCAGGCATGGCTAGTATTTAGCTGAATGTGTTTTAAAGGCATTCGTCTAACGATGGCCCTAACATCCAAACCATGCCGTTTCCGCTATACGTGTTGGCAGAAAAGTTGGAACTTTGACAGTGGATGGAGGAGCAAAATAGCGTTAATTTAAGGTTGGATGTGATAGGATAGTTACCAGTAAAACTTGTTGAATTTTTGGTGTTGTACCTGGGAACCAGGCATTGTATGGAGTGCAATACCAATATGTTATGTAGGGCTGACTTCTGTACGAGGGTTGTGTGCCGACGGCCAAAAGCGGCATCCTTCCGGTGTTGAAATGCTGTTGCTCCTTAAGTATAAATTATATAAGTATGCATGATACGCTGTGGATTCTCGGGGTGATCCACACACCCATACAGAACACAGCGAATAAACACTTGTAAATATTACACAAAACACTGTGAAAATATACTGAATGATATTGCAGGAATGTGGAGGCCCGCACCACTGAAAGCCCATAGGCAACCCGAATGAAGACATTAACAGTTAATTTATATAAATCACTGACTTTTATTACACTCTTCTAATGAGAGACACTTAAATAAGATGACAGACTTAAACCTGCTGGTTAGGTAATGCTGCACAAAGTTGCCAAAGGGCCACAAATAATTACTTGAAATTTATGCCTCCCCAGACGATGTAAACCGTGAGGAGGAGAGGGGTAGAGAATCTCGGGTGGCTAATAAAATTAATGGTTACTGTATTTAGTCTATTGCAGTGAAATGGTTGGTGATCAAAAAGTTGAGAGCCGCCCGAGCATACAAAACGTGGCGAATCAGTCCTCACGTCCACACCCTTGATACATGGTAAAATGACTTACTCTGCCGGTGCGGCATGCCGGCCAGTGTTGGTGGGCAGGCAAAATGTGCTGACTATTTTCTTACATCTCAAATTCTCAATACAACATACACATTGCTTACCTGCTTGATCTTGCTACATGATTAGACACACAAAACACAGAACCCTTTTGTATGCAAATTACACTTAATGAAATGAATTGTGGATGGAAGACGTGCAGAATGAAAAATACAACATTTAACAAATATACACTATGAGGTCTGCGGGGGCACTAAATCACTGTAATACTCTGTTACGTAATGTTTCATGCAAATGCATTCTTGAACGTCCCGTATATTCTGCTTATTTAATAAACATTCTTTTGCTCAGAGACTATTTCTGTATACATGTACACACACTCATGTGGCTGCTCTGCCACCCTACACCTTTTTTTACTGCACTTGTGTCGCACTACACCAGTGCTGATTTCGGCCCCACTTGCGCACTGATGTTGTGTCGGAAACGGCGTAACCGACGTGGTGCACAAGCTTCAGGTAGATTAGGGAATCCCGCAGCAGACGTCGCCGACGATGGGCAAATGGGCTTGGTGAGATTCAATGGCATCAAATGCCCCCCCCCCCCCTTTTCGAGGCTGTTTGTTGCTTTCGGATAATTCACAGCAAGAGCACCTCCTGTGCTCCCTGCATCGAGGTCGTAGTGTGTAGGGCTCCCTACGCTGCAGCAGTTTCTCCTCATTTTTCTGCTGCAAGCAGTTCTGCCATCTGCAGTGTGTTCTTGCATCACCACAGGTGGTACATTCCCACGGCGAATGTCTTCGCCTCTTCGTTCATCGGAGCAGAAGCGAGCTGGCCGGCCTCACTATCCTCACTGTCAACTTCACTGCTGCAGGTATGCTGTTTCTGGTTGCGACTCGGTAGAACAGTGCCTGTAGGCTGACACTCCCTTCTCGAGGTTCCTACAGTAGGCTGACCCTGCTCTACGACCTCCCGACTCTCGTCAGCCTCCATGCTCGAAGATGATGCTATCACGAACGGCTGCCCAAGTTCTTCAGCCCGGACGGTCGTGCTCGTAGGTACGGTGCCATCGGACTCCTCCATCGGGGCCATTGGGCTCACCTCTGTGGATGCCTGTGGGTCGGGTGATGCTGGACCCTCTGCATCTGCTTTCGGTATCTCTTTCTAAGGTGCTGCTCCGTATTCCACTGCTGGGACATTGCCAGAGGGCCCATCAGCGCCTCTGCCGTCATGGGCCTCCTGATTGTCCATATCTTCCACCAGCCAATCCGGTCCCATGCTGTTCGTATGTACCTCGGAAGCTTGTTCTCCTCTTCTGTCACCATTCCGTTATTAGTTTCACACATCATGGCCTGGTTAGCTGAGTTGCTGATGTTAACTTGACTCCTGGAGAACCCTGTTGCATTCGGTGTCTAAGTTTTGTTGGCACCAGGTGGTATTACCTCCTTTGAAAGTCTGGGACCACTTTCTCCTTCGTTTTCTGATGGGCACTGCTTGTCCTGAGCTTAACCATCCTGGCTGTCCTGAACACATCCTGCATCTCTCTCGCGGACATCTTCTGCTGGTGCCCTGATGTCGTTCTGGTGTGTCCGGACTGTTTTTTCCTTGCCGACCCTGACCAGGAAAGTGTTTTGGCCTGTCGCTTTTATTTCCCGACGAGGCCCTGTTCAACTTGGCACAAGTCCCATGCAAAAATTATTTTTGGCGGCCGACTGCAGGTGGGCCTCGATGTAGACTACCTGACCTGGTATGAGCGCTGCCGGCGATCATTGGCTTTCAGGTAGTCACTGTGTTGCATATTATGCTTGATGTTCCCATTGCTGCTGATACCTGTGTCGGTACCTGTCCTCACATGCACCACTGGTCTCTGTTGCGCTACTGTTTCTCGTAGGCGGCAGTTTATCTCACTGGGCGATTTTCCTGTTGCTGTGTTGATGCGGCGTCGGAGTGTGAAGAGTGCAGCGGGCAGGTGGTCGGCCCAGGTGTTATGGTTCTCACCCACACAGAGCTGGAGTTGCGCCTTCAACTCTTGGTTGTGCCACTCCGTGGAGTTAACTCGGGGGTGATAAACTGTTGTCTTAAGGTGCAGCACTACCTTGGCAGTACACAGTTCTCGCCAGTGTTTTCTTGTGAACTGCATTCCAGTGTCTGTTAGGAGTTCTCTGTGATAGCCCCAATGAGCAAAAAATTCGTTTTGCTGTACTCTTACAATTTGCCCTGTTCGTGCACTACTGATGGGCTATGCCTCTACCCAACGGGAAAAAATTTCCATCACGATGAGGATAAACCGCTTGCCCCCTGCTGACTCGGTGTATGTGCCCATTAGGTCTAAACAAACCATGTCAAATGGTTTCTTTGGCTGTTCTGGCTGTTGTTGTTGAGTGTTGTATGTTCTGCGTGTTTTAAACAAATTACATTTGTTGCATTGCCTAACCCAGTTCCTCACACAGTGTGTCAAACCTGGCCAAAAGAAATTCTCATTCCTGTTTCTCACTGTTTGTTCAGCCCCTGGATGTTCTGCTGTCGAACTCGAGTGCGCATGTGCGAAAATGTTTTCTCTGCCCGTAATGGGAATGTAGAGCCACCATGTTGCGCTGTGTTGTGGCAAGCAAGTTTACACGCGACCTTCAATTATGCGCCATCATTCTACATTCTCTCTCTCGCACTTCTCCTTCGTTTCCCATGAGAACACACACTTTTCCTGCATGGCTACGACTTCGCAGTACAGTTCTGACACAAGTTCCTCAGTTTCCAAGATGTTTACTTTGTTTACTCGTGCCTTGGTAAACAGTTCTTGTACGACGGATGGCAACACTTCCTCCCACTCCACATCATCTGTTATTGTTACTGCCAGGTTTGGAATCCACGACAGTGTGTCCACAAGCTCATTCTCCCACCCGGGGACATGTTCGATTATGAAATCGTATGCCTGTAACACTAGTGCACACCAGGTGAGTTTACTCTGGGCTTCACACGCTGTTTAACCACACTAGGCAGTGATTATCTGTTCTAAGTACGAATCGTCTGTATTCCTTATACGGGCGGAATTTCCTCACTCCCCAGATGAGGGCTAGGCATTCTCGTTCATTAATGTCATACCTGCATTCAGTGTTGCCCAGTTTGGCACTCTCAAAATCAATTACCATTTTCTTGCCGGTGTCATCCTATTGGTAAAGCATGCCGCCCAGCCCCTCCTGGCTGGTGTTCATCTGTAAATAGAAATGGTGCTCTGGGTCATATCTTTTAAGTGCAGAGTACGTCCGGAATATCTCTTTACTGTCTTGAAAAGTCTTTTGTTGCCCACTACGCCACACATATTACTTTCGTGGTGACAGCAGATCCGCGAGGGCTGCGGTAATAATGGCAAAGTGCCCAATGTGCTCTGGCGACCAATTAATGAGGCCATAGAATTTTCACAGCTGTTTCGGCATGTGCAGCAGTTGTTGGCTTTCTATCAGCCTCAGCTGTATGGAGTTTGGCCGGTTGCGTGACTCACTGACCATGTGGCCTTGAAATTCCAAATTGATCTTCTTCAGATGGCATTTATTAACTGCATATGTCAGTCCGTTAATTTTTAGTCTTTATACCATTCATGACCGGTGGTGTAAGTGCTCTTCCCATGTTTCTGACCAAATCACCATGTCATCTAAGTAGGCCAGCGTGAACTCGCCCACTAAACCATCCAGCACCCTTATCAGCATACTCTAAAATGTGGCAGGGACACACTTGAGCCCAAAGGGCATAGCGCGAAACTGATACCTTCGACCATCGGGAGCTGTAAAAGCAGTCTTTTCCAGGTCTTCCTGTCATACTGGTATTTGCCAGTAGCTGCTGCGTAGGTCGAGTGAAGACATTATTTTGGCTTTTCCCAATAAACTCAAGGCATCCTTTACATTGATGTAGGGGAATATCGCACTACACATGACCTGATTGCTGGACCGGAAGTCCATGCAAAACCTCCAGGTCCCATCCTTTTTCGGCACTAACATGATAGTGGAGTTACATCGTCTCCTGGTTGGCTCAATTACTCCATCTGCTAGCATTTCTGAAATCTGTTCTTTAATGATGCGGGCTTGATGATCAAGGTAGCTGCATGGGCTGCTATAAATAGGTTCATCCATGGTTAACGGAATTTTATGTTCTGCCACAGTAGTTCAGCGTAATGTGTGGTGTTTTGCAATAACAATTTTCTATTCGCCTAATAGATGCTGGAACACGGCCTGATGGTCTACTGAGATGTTATATTCTCACTCTGCCAACTGAACTTTCGGTATTTTCTCCAACCCACGGTTGCCAACGTTTTATACAGCCCGCCTTTCATTTGACTCGAAATGTATACTTCTTTCAGCTGTTTCAACGATAGTGTTTTGCTCCATTAGCCACGGCACTCCTAAAATACCATAGTCAGTGATTCCATAGGTAATGATTGCAGTTGTTATCGTTTATAAATCTCTGATTTTTATTGCAACTCTAGCCTATTCTAATGCGGAGTAAGTGAACTGTCTGCTTGCCAGCTGAGCTTGATCAGGTGAAGTTACGTCACTGCAATTAACAAATTTAGTTTGCCAAACACTATGGGACATTGCAGTGTCTATTAAGGCATGACACGATAGGCCATTTACATGAACGAGTACCCTTATGAATTTTGCAACACCACTACTAACTTTGCTTATCAGTGCTTGTTGAGGGGATACAGTTGGATTGTTCCCCTGGGAGGAATAAAGATCACGCCAGGTGGCTTTACCCCTACACCTCATTTCCCTGCTGGTCTTCACTGGTGGAAAGACATCTGTTGTTGTTGCACGGGTTCTTGCGACACTCGTTGTGCAATGGTATGCCTCTCCTGGACATTATCTTTATGGTACCAGTGGTCACTGCAACCTGTCCCACCTTGACGAACCTGTTTCCACCTTTGTACGCACTTGTATTCACTGTGTTACCACCACCTCTTGAACAGTGTTGATAACCTTTTCTGACTACTCTTGGTGGTTCCTGTCTTCTTTGTTGATGTCCTGCCAGATTCGCTCTGTTTGTTCCAGCGAGATTGTTTCTGGTCTTGCGAGGCCCATGGCGCGCCCGTGCGCCTCCCATTTCGCGATGCAGCAAGCACATGCTATACCCCAATATGATTGCTGCGCACACAAACTCTTCCAGTCTGCTATTGAGTAGTGGGACGAGAGCGGTGCGATATTCAAGTATGGCAGTCTCTGCTATAACCTCCAGTAACTCACGTTCAGATAGCTCTGGACAAAATCTACATATCAAGTGAATCTTTCTATTCATGAAAGCAGACAATGTCTCTTGGTCCTGTTGCTCCTTTTGGGTCAGTTTACTTTGAGCCTGGATATATGTGAAGGTAAGGCCAATCCCGCACCTAAAACCATGCAAAAACTCAGTCCATGTCAGTCCATAATGATTCATCAACTTCCACCAGTGCCATGCGTCTCCCTCCAGTTGTTTAGCAACAGAGCCTGGCCCCTCATCTTCTGAAACGCTGCACCTTTGCAAGCGTGTGGTGCAGTTTTGTACAAACACAGAAGGATCCTCATTTAGGTGCCCAGAGAAAGTTGGTAATGTCTGAAAATGCGTCGGTGTTGGGCGACTGGGAATTTCGGACTGGTTGTTGACAGGTGACGTAGTTTCCATGACATTGTTTACACTCGGTTGTACAGTTGTGAGTGATGTGAATGTTGTAAAAATTTTCGGTAAATTCGGTAACATAGAGGTATAATGCATATTGTACATGGGTGTGGAAAATATGTAGATATATGTGGAACATAGGGCTTTGAAGGTATTGGTTGTAGAGAGACAAATGGAAGTGTAGGTATGGGTGTGTTTTTTTTAGTGTGGCAGGGAAGTCCTGGCTGATTCCACGTTCATTTGCTGAACGAGTGGTGTGGCAGGAATGCTCCTCCTCATGGCCATATAGTCCCAATATGTGAATTTATCCCCTTCAATTGTAGCCTGCTCTACTTTTTTTAAAACATTTCTAGTGCACCCTTGTTTCACACACAATGTATTTTTTAATTCCTCCAGTTGTTTGCCCCATGCATTCCATACACTCGCACATGTTGAATCCTTGTAATTCACAGAAAAATGTGTCACAGTTGTACGTGGTTGGACGTTACATTGTCTGCATTTAAACATGAGCCCATTTAATATTTCCTGTTCTTTATTGTTCATGCACTCCTTGTGATACTGGTTGTTATACCGTATGCAAATTAGCAGTAGCGTGCCTTGACCCGTGCAAAGAAAGTCGTGACACCAGTTGATTTGATTATTGTTCGAAAGATTGACGTTTCGTTTCTGTTCTGGTAAATTTTACACAAAGTCATGTCTGTTTTCACTGTCGTAGTTTACCACGGTGGGGATACTCATCGGACTCGGCTTCCGTTCACATTTGCAGTACCTGGTACCCCTCTCATACTTTGCAATGAGGTCTTACGGAAGTAGGCGAGTGCACTGCGGACATAATAATGCTGGCACGTTGTTAAAGATCGGGCCAGGCATGGTGTGTTGACAAACAAACCCACATGGTCGTGGAAGAACCGTCACAGGAGCGGTATGTGCAGGAACGTGGTTGGGAGCAGGCGGTGCTCGGCGTGAGTGATGTCATGACACGACAGTCTGTGCTGCACGTCACAAAGCAGGGGTCAGCGACCCTCTCAGCTGTTTGGCAGCGGAGTCGGGAGCATGGAAGAGCGGCTTGTTCGGAGGGGAAGGTCCGCTCGTGCAGCCCCTTTTTCTTGCTGGGTACAGGGTAGTGTGGCTGACATGACGGTGCTCCAAAATGGCTGCCACCTGCTTCCCTACATGTGCTCCCTCATGGTTGCTGCAATGGCGGCGTCCTTTCAGTCTTCGCACGCTTTCTCACCCTGACTACATAGGAGTTTGAAAAGTTTTGAAAATTGCAGGAATTTTCGAAAAATAATTCTGGTTTGATTTGATTGATGCTAGGAATTGTTGGTGGAAGTATATCACCACTAAGTTGGGCGACATTTGACAGTGGATTGTGGACCAAAATGGGGCTAATTTAAGGTTGGGATTGTGGTAGGATAGTTCCAAGAAAACTTGTTGAATTATTGGTGTTGTACCCATGTGCCAAGCATTGCATAGAGCGCAAAACAAATCTGTTGTGTAGAGTTGATTTCTGTTTCAGGGTCGTGCACTGATGGCCAAAGGTAGCATCCTTCTGATGTTAAAATGCTGTTGCTCCTTAAGTAGAAATTATTGAAGTATGTGTGATATGTTGTGGATTCTCAGGGCGATCCATACACCCATACAGAACACAGCGAATAAACACTTGTAAATATTACACAAAATACTTTGAAGAGATACTGAATGATACTGCAGGAAGGTGGGTGCTTGCGCCCCTGGAAGCTCTAGGCAACCCAAATGAAGACGCTCACAGTTCATTCGCATAAATCAGTGGGTTTTGTTACACTCTTCTAACGCAAGACATTTTTCATAAAATGCTGGGCTTAAACTTGCCAGTTAGGAAATGCTACACAAAGTCGGCATGAGGCAACAAATAATTACTTGAAACTTATGTCTTCCCAGGCGATGCAAACCATGGTGAGGTAGGGGTAGAGAATCTAGGGTGGCTAATATAATGAATGGTTCCTGTATTTAGTCTATTGCAGTGAAATGGTTGGTGATCAAAAAGATGAGAGCCGCCCGACTAGGCGAAATGTGATGTCGGTCCACACATCCACACCCTCGAGACATGGTAGAATGAAGTACTCTGCTGGCGTGGCATGTCAGCAGGCAGGTAAGCCGCACTGACTATTTACTTACACCACGAATTCTCAATACAATACGCACATTGCTTACTTGTTTGCACTTGCTACATGATTACACTTAATGAAATGATGTGTGGATGGGACACGTGAAGAATGAAAGTACAACATTTAACAAAAATACACCTGATGCCCGCGGGTCACTAAAACATGATAAGGCCCTGATACTTAACAATGTATGATAAGGCATCCTTGAGCATTTCGTAAATTTATGCCCATTTAAAAACTGCCTTTTTGCACAAGGTTTATTTCTGTATTAGTTCATGCATTCGTACGTGGCTGCCCTGCCACCCTACATATTTTGCACTGCACTTGTGTCGCACTACACCAGTGCTGATTTCGCCTCCACTGGCCACACTTGTGTTGTGTCTGGGACGGCGTAACCGATGTGGCGCACATCTCGACCAGTGAGTACAAGCAACCAGCAGAGTGAAGATTCCCGCAGCTGGGCTTGGACTTGGGGAGAGCAGATGACATCGCCATGGAGATTGCTTGTATGCAGTCAGCAAGGTCAGTTTACCTCATATTTAGTCTATGCCTATTCCTTTCCAATTCCTGTTCCTGGTAACAGGTACCTATTGAAAATACTCCCTATCGCTAACAAAACCATAGACTATAGATGAGGTAGACCGACCTCACTGGCTGCGCACAAGCAAACTCCGTGTCACAACATTAAATTGATTTTCTGCCAACACATCTAGCAAAAATGGCATGGATTGGATTTGATAAATTACATATATACATGCACTAGCAATTAGGCTAGCGCCCAATTCCTCCCTCAACACATTCCACTCCCTCACAGACCTCAAAAGCATGGACTGCCTACCCTGCTCCGTTTTCATCCACACCCTCTGAAGCTTCTCACTGTCGTTTCCTGTTCCTCTAAACACCACCTTACTTAGCTTGCAGTGTAGCCCTCCCCATCCTCCCTCTTCATTCACCACCCTGAAAATCTTGACTAGTCGTAAAAAAAAAAGCGCTTTCTAGATATTTTTATAATTCCTGTAATCAATTTGTAATAGGTTTTTGATTAAATAAAAACTGGCAAAATAATTTTATTTGTATAATAGTGCTTGTCGTATACAAATTAGGATGAAAACAAGCATGGACATCACTGTTGACCATGTGACTTTGCACTTGAGTAGGATTGGGGTAGGTCATTGTTGGGTACATGCACAGAAGACGAAAAAGAGATGTACCCCATCTTTATATTATAAGTGAAACGATAGACTAAAAATGAATAAGCGAAACCACATTGTTACTGATTCAAATATGGAAATACGGTTATTGTTTCCGACGTTCATTATATTTGAAGTTTAAATTTTTGTTGGCTGTAGTGGCTCCGATGGCCACGTGCCTTTGCGCTAGGTATAGTGTTTGTGTTTACCTGTATTGATTTTGAATTTCCTAGTTTATAAAATATAATGTACTTCATGTTACATATTTTGTGTTTTGCATTTGAATTTTGGCGCCTACCAATCATGTTCGTGTTGTCTGCTTGCGCATGCGCATAAATGCATTTATTAATAATATGATGTGGGTCAGAAACGTTATGATAGTCGGTGTTGTCATTGAATGCGTGACTTCAGCTGTTTCTAAATTGTGACTGCGTTTTCGTTCATCCGAATACTATTGACATACGTAATTCTTATATCGATTGGTATACCCACTCTGTTTAGAAAGGCGTTGACCGTCTCAGTGGACTACAATGCACGGTGCTGTAGTGTGTGCAAACTGCACAACCTTGCTTTGTAGGTTAGAATAAAACAACTATACTCCTCTATTCCGTGGCCGTACGTCCATCATAAAACTCAAATGATATTTAAATAAGAACATTTTCTTTTTGCGAGACAGTCTGCAGGTACGTGCGAATTTTTGGTTTTGTCTTTAAATTTTTTTATTTAACATTTTTTTTGTGTTATGCGATTAGTTAAGGTCCTGTTACAAATGTTCAGATGCGTCTGTCCGAAGGGTTTGACTGTGCTGCTAGTTCATGCAGATCACATCACATCACATCATGGCCACGTGCCTTTGCGCTAGGTATAGTGTTTGTGTTTACCTGTATTGATTTTGAATTTCCTAGTTTATAAAATATAATGTACTTCATGTTACATATTTTGTGTTTTGCATTTGAATTTTGGCGCCTACCAATCATGTTCGTGTTGTCTGCTTGCGCATGCGCATAAATGCATTTATTAATAATATGATGTGGGTCAGAAACGTTATGATAGTCGGTGTTGTCATTGAATGCGTGACTTCAGCTGTTTCTAAATTGTGACTGCGTTTTCGTTCATCCGAATACTATTGACATACGTAATTCTTATATCGATTGGTATACCCACTCTGTTTAGAAAGGCGTTGACCGTCTCAGTGGACTACAATGCACGGTGCTGTAGTGTGTGCAAACTGCACAACCTTGCTTTGTAGGTTAGAATAAAACAACTATACTCCTCTATTCCGTGGCCGTACGTCCATCATAAAACTCAAATGATATTTAAATAAGAACATTTTCTTTTTGCGAGACAGTCTGCAGGTACGTGCGAATTTTTGGTTTTGTCTTTAAATTTTTTTATTTAACATTTTTTTTGTGTTATGCGATTAGTTAAGGTCCTGTTACAAATGTTCAGATGCGTCTGTCCGAAGGGTTTGACTGTGCTGCTAGTTCATGCAGATCACATCACATCACGACGACCTTGTGTGCCATAATTGTGTTTGGTTGATGCAATTGAAAAAAAAAAAAAATTATTATTTTTTGCTTTATTTGTTTACATTTACATATTACAATTTAATGTCTGTTTTGAAGTTTATTCGCCGGACATTATACTGCGTGTTATTTATATTAGGTAAAAATTAGCTTAGCCCCACTACATTACGTAGTAAACTGTCTAGCTCTTCTTGTTTTGTTTTAATGCATCCGTAAGATCTTTTTTCAATTCATAGCTGTACAAAGATATTGGACAAGTCAAATTACAGTATACAAAGTTTATACACTGGACATAGTAAACACACACATATATATATGTCAGCCTACATGCATCACATCTTTTCCTTATAATTTGACCAATCCTCCTCCAACATGCTGTGGGGTGTCATCGATTTGCTGAAACGGAAGAAAAAGGAAACGAGAATAACGGGAACAAGAAATGTGTACAAAGACATGTTATACAATAATTTCTTAATTTTTGTAGTTTAGATATTCATCTACACTATAAAATGTTAGTTTAGAAAAAAATTCTTTTAGCTGTTTTTTTAAAGATTTTTTGGTTAGAGAAGCAAATTTCTTGAAGGTGTTGTGGTAACTTATTGAAAAGTTGGATACCAAGGTAGGATGGCCCTTTCTGGATAAGTTTTAAGTTAACTGAAGCCACGTGTAAGTTTCTTTTTCTAGTGTCATGCTTATGAAAGGACTCATTTTTCTGAAATAAATGACTGTTTTTTGACATGAATAAAAGTACTGAAAAGATGTACTCACACGCAAATGTTAAAATCTCTGAGCTCTTGAAAATAAGTCTACACGAGTCTGACTTTCTTTTGCCATTGATTATTATTACAGCTCTCCTTTGCATGTGAAACACTTTTCTGCTGTCAGTGGAATCACCCCAAAATGTTATACCATAACACATGATAGAATTAAAACATGTAAAATATACCATTTTTATTCAAGACCGCTGTAACACTCCGCATGATGAACCTAGTTTAGGTAAAATATATGCAGTGTGAGATTTCCAGTTACGTAAATTGTCTACTTTTAAGCCAAGAAACTTAATCACTGCAGTTCCATTAATTTTGTCTTTGTTACTGCTAACATATGAATTAATTTTTTTTTTTTCTGTTTTCTGTGAGGAAATTCATAAGATATGTTTTATCTGAGTTGTGATTTAATTTGTTTGCAGTAAACCATGCATTTCACTCTGTAAATGTTGTACCAGTTTTTGTGTGTAAGATAATTTACTGAGTCTCCAGAGACTTAAGATGCTAGTCTCATTCACAAATAAAATTGGAGTAGTTTCTGCAGTTAAGTCACATGGAAGGTCATTTAGGAAGAGTAGGGGACCTAATATTGATCCTTGTGGGATACAATGCTTGATTTTTCCTGTTTCAGAGTATAATGAAGTAGTTCTTCCCTTTGATCCGCACTTGTTGTCTGTTTGAAAGGTATGAGGGTATTAGTATATTTGGTATACCTGAGACTCCATAAAACTTGAATTTTTCTATAAGTATGTTGTGATTTGCACAGCCAAATGCTTTAGTGAGGTCGCAAAATATTCCATTAGATGGCATCTTTTTATCAAGTTCTTTAGGAATGCTATTTGTTAGTTTGAAAATTGCATCATTTGTTGACTTTTTTTTCCTAAAGCCAAACTGGAAATTGATAAGAATTTGTGATTCTCAAAATGTTGGAGGAGTCCCAGCATGGTTTCAGGAGGGGTTACTCATGTGAGACTCAGCTGGCTGGGTTATTAGAGGATCTGGTGCAGGTAGTTGATGAGGGGAAGCAGGTGGATGCCTGCTTCATAGATTTTGAGAAGGCATTCGATAAGGTGCCCCATGGGACATTGATGAGGAAAGTGGAGGCACTGATACCAGACAGGAGGGTAGTGGAATGGATAGAGGACTTTCTCAGGGGGCGAAGGCAGAGGGTGAAAGTGGGGGAAGCAATATCGGAGGAAGAGGAGGTTACGTCAGGGGTACCACAGGGAAGTGTGCTGGGTCCTTTGTTATTTACCATAATGGTAAATGACATGGGTTTGGGGATTAGAGGAAAAATCAGATTGTTTGCAGATGATTGTGTTGTATATGCTGAGGTGGAAGACGGGGGCGGAAATTTGCAGACGGACATTGATAAGATATGGTTGTGGACCAGAAAAAATAAAATGAAGATAAATGTAAGAAAAACTAAGGTAGTGAGGTTCACAAGGAAGAAGATGATAAGCAGGGACATGTACAGATGGGAGGGACAAGAGATAGAAGAAGCAGCAGAATATAAGTATCTAGGGATTGTACTGCAGGGAGACCTCAGGTGGAAAAAACAGGTAGAGAGGGTGGTAGCAAAGGGAAGAAGGGCTCTGGGTATGCTGGGAAGGGTGCTGAATGGAGTCAGCTGTGAGGTGAAGGCGTATGGCACAATGGTACGGCCAATGTTAAAATATGCTGCAGCAGTATGGGACCCGTATGTGGAGGTGGAGGTGCGAGAACTGGAAAAGGTGCAGAGAAGGGCAGCAAGATGGGTGAAGGGTAGGTGGAGAAGGCAAGGGCAAGATGATGAGGAAGAAGGGAACTATAGGCCATCAGTGATGATGAAAGAAATGGGGTGGAGCTCATTGAAGGACAGGAGGAAAGTTGAACGGTTAGACAGGATGTACAGGGTGGTGAATGAAGAGGGAGGATGGGGAGGGCTACACTACAAGCTAAGTAAGAGGGTGTTTAGGGGAAGAGGAAACAACAGTGAGAAGCTTCAGAGGATGTGGAGGAGATCGGAGCGGGGTAGGCAGTCCATGCTTGTGAGGTCTGTGAGGGAGTGGAATGTGTTGAGGGAGGAATTGGTATCTGTGAGAGGGGTTGGTAAATTCAGGAAGGGAGTGGAAAAGGAGTTGGTTGGGTGAAGGAGAGTTGAGAGAGCTCGCCGCAGGGTGGTAGCCTAATTGCGAGTGTATGTATGTATGAGATGGGTCTACAATTGTTTACTTCGGTCTTCTCTCTTTTCTTGAACAATGGTGTTACCACAGCCGGTTTGAGTCTGTCTGGAAACAATTCTGTATTGAAGACATCATTACAAATATGGCTTAATGGAACACTGAATTCAAAAGCGCATTGCTTTACTAACCTACAGCTAATGCCATCATAGCTGCTAGATAATTTTGGTTGCAAAGAATTGATTGTTTTCTCCACTTCTTTTGAAATTGTGTTTGTAAAAGCTATAACAGGGTATTCTGTACCCTGTAGTGTAGGAATATTGTTTATATCTTGTTTATGGTTTTTTTTAAAATCATGTTTTCAACAACATTTAAGTAGTACAAATTAAATGTAGCTGCGACTAATTTAGGGTCTGAGGATATGTAGTCATTAACTTTTAGGTTTACAACTGGATATTGCTCTGTTGTTCTTCATGTTGTGTTTTTTACAATATTCCATGTCGTTTTTATTTTGTTTTGAGAATTCTTAACGAGGTTACAGAAAAAATCCTTTTTTACAGATTTTATGACCTTACTCAAAATTTTGCAGTATTTCCTGTAGTGATTCATGATGTTAGGGTTGCTGCTGGTTCTGGGGGCCTTGTATAGTTTTCTTTTGTTTCCGCAAGAAATTTTTAATTCTTTTTGTGAGCCATAAATTTTTCTTTGGATTTGTATTACTGTGGGTCAGTCGGGATGGGAAACATTTTTCAAAACAATGGAGAACTTGGTTAAGAAAAGAGTTGAATTTTTAATTTGCTTCGGTACAAGTATACAATGTTGACTATTGCTCCCTGCTGAGCGCACTTTTGATTTGTAAGACATTTTCTAGCGAAAAACTGTGCATTTTCTTATAAGAAATGCTTTTAGAGGGTATTTTTTTATGGAAGGCATAACTAATATTTGTGAATCATGATCTGATAAGCCATTTATTATTGGGAGACAGTGGCACTCTGCAACTGCGTTATCAATGAAATTGTTATCAATTGCTGTCTGACTGCTTCCTTTTATACTGGTAGCAAAGTTTACTACGGATTTAAGGTTGAAGGTACTGAGTAGACTATCAAGTTCAGTTCTTTGGTTGCTTTCTTTTAAATAATCACTGTTAAAGTCTCCAAAGAGAATAATTTATAGATTGGCTCTGTAATTGGCTTTAAGATTTGCTTCAAGAAATTTTAAGAAGTTGCTAAAGTTGGCAGAAGGGGCTCTATATATAGTGAGGACCCCCACTTTTTTTAATTGGTCGGTCATTACTTCCACATAACTGCACTCAAACACTTGGTCTTTGCATAACAAATGTGTGTCATTTTTAAACATTAACTAATTTTTGATGAAAATACCCGTAACCATGCTATTTCTACAATAAGTGGAACAGAGGGAATAACCAGGAATATTAATTTGCTTCATATTGAAACAACTAAACAAATCTATTAGTTATTAAATAGGTTATGTACGAACTGTAATGCTTTGCGTGCTTTCTCGTGTCTGTGTGTAAACAAAGCATCTCATTGGCTTTGGATCTGATGACGTGAGATGCTGGTGGTGCAGACCGCCCTGTCTGACCTCGAGAGATGAAGTTTAGCCACCTGCAGTCAGTCAACACCTCACCTCACGTCTGAACCATCAGCATCTGACGTCACAGGTCACGTGAACCAATCAAATGCTCTGTAAGCGACAGTACGGCCAGCCCAGAGAGCTCAGACAGACACATCTGTTCAATTGTAGCAGGTCCTTAAGGCTACCTACTGAGATTTAATTTGTTGTCTTAACTGTAAGGCTCGTTCTACAATGCATGGCTGCGTAAGAAAACGAACTCGGAACACGTAAACAGAACAAGCAGATGACTTGAGAGGAATTTTTAACTATGTTATAGGCCTACTACAATATAAATAAACATAGGGTTACACTCTTGCAACTTATGAAATCAAAAATACTCAGTTGTTTCAAATTACTGAATTACTGATGTAGATTTTATAATGCGTACACTTCATTTTGTATATTTCTTGTGTTCAGCATTGCATAAATACACTGTCATACTATGTGCATGTGTTTCATAAAATAAAAATAATAATAGCCGCGGCAAATATATGCACTTGTGGCCGTGTACACTACAGTGGCCAAGAAATCTAATATCAAAAACCAATTACGGTCAGGAGGGTAGGGGGGGTTAAGTGTGGTCAGAAAATCCTAAATTTCACATTGCAGGCAGATATACTTATTCTAAGTTAAAAATATCCGTAAAACTGATACCCTCCCTAAAATATTCATATAACACAGGTTTCCTTAATATGTGCCATAAACTGTTTGTCATTAACTGTAAGAGTTCTTTTGAAAAATAATATACAAAGTATGCAGAAGTGGAAACCAAACCTGCCGCTGGCAATGGGGCAAGTGTGGTTGCTGTAGATTTTACATGTTACATTAGGACATAGATCACCAAGATAAGTGTGGTCCTTTTAAGTTATACCTAATGAATATTTCTTCTGGGATTACATAATTTTGAAGTTTATATTTATTAAGTAACAAATGTAATATTACTTTAACATCACAATTAATGGCAGTGTCCAGTATCAAACCTAAAACACTTGGGTAACAACTTCGTACTATCAACAGAAACCAAGGAAATTAGGCTAACTGCATTTCAACATCAAAAAAGGTGAATCTGAACGTAGTACAAGTTGATAAAATAAATCTGACACACAATACTAAGTCTTACTTTCAAAAAACAGGCTTGATAGGTACATTAAATAAAATATAAACTTGTGCGAGATCACCTGTTGCTATCGGGATGATAAATCTATTTGGCTACATTTCAACATCATAAGTGATTCAGAATAACAGCTGACGTAAAAACATGATTTGCAACATTTATCTACTTTACTTTACGAAAACTTGCTTGACAGGCAGACTAAATACATATTTAATATGTTCATCTGTTACTTTCAAAGACGTTGACTAATATGCCTAACACTTGAGAAACATTTACAAATGAAATATCATATTTTGCAACAAAGGTTTTTTCGATGCTTTTGTCTTGTCACTGAAGTGACATAACACTCGGTTCGTCACAGAATTCTTCATTTTCTGTATCAGGAAGTCTTTGCACGATACATACATATCTGTACTTTGTGGAATTCCTAGGGTCACCTGTGAACTCTACCAGAACAAAAGTCCGCTGCTTTAACTTTGCTACATCAACTTGCTGCAATTCTAACTCCTCTGTATCTTCTTCAAAGGACGAGTCTCCAGGTAAGGCATAAGCAAGTTCTTCACTTTCAGAAGAAACATGAGGATTTTTTCTCTTGGTTATTTTAGCTGACTTACTTTTGGGTGCTAGGAAAAGTTTCTTTTCTTTCAATTTGGCAGAAACTCCTCTTTAGTGATTATTTCAGCGTGATCAATTCACCTCTTAGCTCTTTTTTTGTATTCCAGTATGCCTTACAGTTTTCAGTAAGATATGCTCAAAAGACTTGCTTGGTGTTCCTGATTTGTGATTTTATTCTCAGGTATGGTAGGCCTAATAATAATGTTGCCTGATGTTGAAGGCCGAAGTTCAGATGTGCTCTCGATGTTTGTTATTTCCTGTAAAGTGAAGGTCACACCTTCAGTTGAAGCTAAGCTTAGATTCTTTGTTAGGCCTATATCCTTCGTCTGATGATATTGGTGCAATTTCTCTAGGTCATAATGATCTGCTTTAATGACACTTCTGTTAACACAATATTTGTAACCCGAATCGTAGGCTGCACACTTCTTAAAGCCACTTTTGATTTGGGTTTCACCAATATATGTCCCAAGTTTCGTCCAAGATGTCAGAAAAATCAGATTTAGTCAGTCGTTGTCCATAGTGGTGGCGACACCACTCGTCAGTATTTCATCCCATTTCGACTTAGCCACTCAAAATACACTGACATCCAAAGGTTGCAGTAAGTTTGATGTATGAGGAGGTAGTTTCAGGATAACTATGTTCATTTCAACAGTCTTTTCAATTAACTTAATCCCTACATGCGATAAGTGGCCATCTCGTTTAAGGAGGGCTGGGAACTCTGTGACATTGGGAATAAATGCATTTAGAAATCAACTGTAGAATACCTCTTCAGTCATCCATCCTTTTTCAGGCTCAAAGTAGGATGTAACTGGATATGACTTTTCACTGCCAAACATGGAATCCCAAAGCCTCTTTCCCTTGTGCAAAATCATCAGCTCGTACGCAAGTAAGAACTGTTGTAGTTTCACATCCGCTGCCTGATGAAACTCTGTGCACACTCACCCCTTGTTTGGCAACCACTTAGGTAGAACCTGGATCACTATTAAAAGAAATTTAATCACAGTTATAAATATAATGAGGCTTGTTTTCCTTCACTATTTCTTTTAGTTTATCAAAATAGTAATTTAAGATGAATGGATCTGCTGCTTGACGTGATCGTGTACTTTCCAACCTACTTGACGTGATTGTATACTTTCCAACCTCTGGCTTTATAGATAACTTATGTCTTTGAGAAAATGATCGGAACCAAGCTCCATCAGGTCGGTTGCCCTTAAATGGTGTTTTAAATTTATTAATCTGCATAAACTCTTGTATTACATCCAGAACTTGGTGTTCTGACAAATCAAACCCCCCACTTGTTTAATACATTGATATACTTAACAAGACATTCTTCTGTGGCTAAAGGCAATGCCAACTTACGTCCACCTCCACCTCTCAGTGTTTCAGTTTTTGGATGCCCTTTCCATACTTTTAATTTGAGCTGCAGAGTTGACTTTGGTATGTTGTATGTCCCTGCTGCTGGTTTCTGAGTTATTAGTCCTTTACACACATCTTCCATAGCTTTTCTCAGATCTTTTGACCATGAGCTGCCCTCGCCTCTTTTTGTTTTCCATTTGTATACACGAACTGTGATTACTTCTCACGATTTCTGTAGCCAAATAAAATTATTATTAGCATGTAGGTTAGGCCGAGGCCTTATATCTTAACTCTATTCCAACTGAGCTCATTCATATTGTAAACCACCTCATATTTTAGATAGCTAGTGTTTTCATTGCTCGCTGGCTTTGATCTGCTGCTTCAATCATTGAAAGAGATTGCCACAAGAGTAGGTTTTGACACAGGCTAAGAGCCAGCCACAGTCAGCCCATGATGGTACTCGCCGCTAGCGGTACGCGTGGGTAAGCACGTGTTCACGCACCGCTACACAGACTTTCCCAAAATGGGATAAAAGTTGTTTCAGTGTACTATGTATTAATTTTTCATGGTTAAATTGTAAGTGTAACATTTACCAGGATAGATTTTATAATGCAGATTTGGCCGATGTTTATTGATCAGATTTGCAGAGAAATACTTCTTTTTTACGTTCACTCATGTGGTCCACTACGAGTTTCATCCAGCGGCATCCGCGCCATCTAAAGCTGATTTCACACCTTTGTGTGTTTGTTGCCTGCTCATATCGTGTCCCATGTTCACCAAGTGTTGTTTTATGTATTTTTTTGTATGACGTCATTATCTTAGCACTAATCCACTATGTGCATGACTGTCACTTCGCACCACATGGTTCGGGGATGAGTCCCGACGAGTAGGTGCTACTAGATACATAGATATTTGCCCATGTTCATTTCATACTCCGTGTCCTGTCTCTTGGTAAACCTTGCAGTCCACCCTAGTGGCTGTAAGCCCCGTGCTTTGTAACACCATGGAACATCATCCAGTCAGTGCGCGTCAAATTAGTAACGTGCTTGGGAGGTCACTCACCGGGGCTGGCTAGACAATTCCTTTTGTTTTTTGCTTGACCTATTCTAGAATTTATAAACAGAAACTAGGCAATGGTCAATTTCATCAATATAGGATACTACTTTTGACTTCAATACACTTAACTAAAGGTTGTGTTCAACACAATGAACAGTTATGACATGATTTTCACAATCAGCAATTTTTGTTGCCAAACCATTGACACTCCCTATTATAGAGTGTGCTCCATCAGTAGCTAGGCCAACTAAACATTTTTTATTTCGTCAATCCAAGTTCACATTTTGGAGTTCTTTGTCTATGCTGTCTAGATACCCTGAAGCAGTGCTATGTGCTAAGGGAGAAATGGCTAAATATGATTCCTTGACACCACTGGAATTTATGTACCTAACATAAGTAATGCATTCCTCCACATCAGACCTGTCTGTGGAGCCATCCAATAAAATAGAAACAAATTCTGATGCTTTTATATCAGCCACATCATCTTCCTTCACACATTGTGCAATGTAATGAATAAACTCCTTACACTGTTTATTGTTCGTATATTCTTACAGCACTTTCACATTAAGTTTATCAACAAGCTCTGCAAGACCTCTGATATCAGTAAAGGGCTTATTGTTTTTGGCAATATAGTAACTTAGGTTAAACACTTCCAAATGAGAAAACTATTTCTCATCCATTCTTTTTAGACAATTTGGCATTGAAGATTTTTCTGGATGTCCTTGAACTCTGATGCTTCCATACACCTCTTATGTGGAGCTGTTAAGTTGTGAAACTTTCGTGACAAAATGGTTCTCTGAACCCATTTACCACTCGTGATGATGAATCGCACAATCCTTTGAACTGTGGACACACTGAACATTTTGCCACGCCAGTCACAATATCATACTCCAACCATTTAAAATCCTCCTTCCACTTCTGCAAAAATGTTCTTTTTCCACTGTTCTGGCTACCAGTATCAGACTCGGTACTAGAAACACATAGACTAGATTTACTGTGGGGCTTCTGCTGTTGTACAGTTGTCATTGTTCTCCGATCTTGAGGTAAGAGGTTGTTCTTTAAAAAAACTCAACAGACTCTTTTGTTCCATTTCTTCATCCCTCGCACTTGAACAAACAAGATATAAATGCAACAGATGCCCCAAATGTTACTAGCAAATTTCGGCAACACAAATTATCTCACAATCGCCCTAAAACCACGAGTTACCGACATCTCCTTACGAGAAAACCAGTGTTTTGCAGATAGGGATACTGGGATATGCTTCAGACATTTCCTATGCATGCAAAGTTATAGGCAGACAACTGGATGTGGTTATGTGTAGTTTGGTACGTTGAAGACATTCCAGAGAACAGAAATGTTAGTCGATATCTGCAGCACTCAACCAGAATGGCAGGCATTCAAGTACGTATAGTTCCACATTCACCTGAATTTAAGACAATAATTTTTCCCAATTTTTACTCCAAAAAATTTGGAGGTTGTCTTATTTTCACAACACAAAAATCTGGGGTCAGTTTTTTATTTTATTTTTTTTGTTGGGTAATACACGGTCCATCACTTTTGGATACAAATATTTTGTTGACAAGTATGATTAATATTTTACGTACCTTGAATAATAAAGTGTGTTATCTAGTAACACAAAGTAAGGTTAACTTCCACTTGTCATGCTTTTACATCATTGAAAACAAATTTTTATTAATCTTAAATCTAAGTAGGTACATATGTCGATATTATGATTACGTACCACAGAATCATAGCTAAATAACTGTGTGCATCAACACGTTTGCAAGTAACAGAATCTCACACGATCGTTTATATAAAAATAAGAGGTTATGTTCACCCAAGATACAGCAACATCAGTTGAGTGCAAACAATGCGACAACTATGGTGCGCTTTAGGCTTTGTTCACGATCAAAACGTACATGTGTATATAGCGTGTATTTAATGAAATTAAAAGTTTATATTGTTAGGAATAGTTTACAACAGTTTCTTTGAATAATCCCATAAGAATACCAAATGTAACTTCATTAATCACACACTATATACTTAAATATTTTCAATTTTGAACCAAGGCTTAAAGTCTGAATACAATCATCAAAATGGCATTGTGTTTATGAATGCAAGCGTATATCTAAGAATGCAAGTGTATAGTTAAACTGTGACTTGATCATGCTCCATATTCCATAGAATTAACACGAGTGTGGTTGTGTGCACGCATTATCACATATCTACTATGATGAGGTTTATTTTTATTTGTCAGCTATTCCCATCAAAATGGTAATTCTTTAAACTCTAGATTAATTTTCATGGTGGTAGTATATTCACGTAAATATGGTACATACTTCACTGCTAGAGTTTAAACATCATTCACAGTCATTGCCATAGGAGAATTATAAATTTTAATGATTTTTGGTGACATGTTTGTTTACAATATGGACACATGCGTAGTGGTTTTTTCACTCATCAGTTACAATATTCCACTCGTCACGGATGAGCAGACGAGCATATTTTTTAAGCCCTGCCAGTGACATTCTTTTTTTAAACGGCCATTTGTTTTCATCAGGAGTCTTCTTAGGAAAGGTAATAGTTAACCTAAAATACTAGTATAGTTACTTTTCACAAAGGGCTGCATTTACAGAGGAAAGATTAGTTTAGATAAACTCTTCGTACTTACTAGAGACAAAAATTCTTTCATTTCAATACAGTTTGCATAAACCACACACTACATTTTTTTCTCCATCAGGCTGTTCTTGACAGTAATGCTGCCAACTGATGTGAACAAAATACATATCCAAACTAAATTTTGAAGCATCCAGTAAAATTTCCTCATTAATCCCTCGCATAGAGCTAGGCCTTTGGTAAAGACAAGAAACTTTTGCAATCAATGAAATTGTTTTGTGGCATGATCGGCACAGATAGGTGCAAACAAAAATTTATGTTTTAATTCCTTCTGTGAAACCATACTTCTCCCATTGTTGAAACCACACTTACCCCATTGTTGAAACCACACTTACCCCAGGGATAAAAATGTCTGAGGTAAGTGGGTAAGTGTGGTTTCAAAAGTGTTTTTAGAAACTCCAAAAATATTTTTCTAATAAGAATGGGCCATGCAGGGGCAGTAGTAAAATAGTTATAATTTGCGACCACACTTACCCCATCTGACCCTACTCGATTCCTATTAGCTACATAGATTCACGGACACGGAAGAGTTGGGAGTTGCCCAGCTTTCGTCCGTGTGTCCGTACATGATCTGTGTCCACACGCATCTCTGTGTAGTAGCTTGTACACTGATTGTGTAACATGCTCCCCGTCCATGATCCGTATACGCAACCGTGTCATTATAGAACAGGCCTAATATAATCTTGTAGATGCTTGTCGGCTGGCTAAGGAGAACATCAGTCAAACTGTACCTGGCTAGCAGATGTGGTATTTTCACTGTGGTGGTAAGAATTGCAGCTTTTTCAGAAAACAAACACAATCTCGGAAAATTGTATGAATTGACATTACTAATGCAACCCTCTGAAGTTACTAATTTGTTGTGGGGTTTAGCAGCCAGATGATGATAATGTTGGATAATGACTGAACAATATTTACTAGAATCTTGTGGAGAAGGAAACATTTAGCAAGATATTGATGTGTTTCAAATTCCTGTGTGAGCTTTTGCTTTGTGGTGTCAATTTGAGTATTTCTTTTGCAAGGTTTTAGTTTTTTACTTTTACTATAATCTACTAATTTTTTTAGACAAATGATGTCTACAAATTTATAAAAAAAATTTTAGCATTAGAATGTTTAGTGGCTTAACTGAGTGCTACTAAAATATACAGCCCCCAGTTGCACCAGCTGATGGTGAAAATATACATAAATATGAGACAGAGATTAAGGGAATGCATCATCAGTGCTGCTGTGATAGCCATTAATTTTGAAATGCTACAGAAGGTATGATGGACAGAACTGGACTATTGTTTTGTTGTGTGTCATCTGACTAAGGAGGTGCACATAGAACATTTGTGATTTTGGTTAGTTTATAGCATCTTTTTATACGTCAATCTTATTGTGATACTCTTGAAAAGGCAGCACATTGAAACTAGAATAATTTGATATAGTTGCCTTGAATATAAGTAACCAGTTTTAATGGCCACCAACTTTTTAACCGAGAAGTTAGCTTATGTCCAGTATTTTAATGTATGTGGTCTAAATTTAAAACAAAATGTTACAGGCCTACTTATTATAGGCAGTTACCAAGTGTGTTAATTTTAGACTTGGTTTTTCATTGACTGATTAAACTCTTCAGATTTCCACGAGTGCACTTTATTTCGACAATGGTCAGAAATTTGTGGGTCAAATCATAGTTTAATAGGGTACTATTGTTGTTGAAAATGTACCTATCAATACAGTTATTAAATTAATAATAAAATAATCAAATCACTGAAAGCAGTATTTGTTTCTTAAGTCACTTTATAATAATTAGCAACTACTTTTGATGAGAATTTTAGTTAAACTTATAACATTAATATGTCATATTAAAATTATTATCAATACTTTCTAATTCCACAAATAGCTCCAATAAGATGAATATTAATTTATCTATACTTTATTATTACATTCATAACATTTATAATGAAAATCTACTTTAAAAAAATAATGACTATTAAAAATAAAATAAAACATACAAACCCAAATAATGAAAATTACTGAAAATGATAACAAATTTATTTTCAATATTTCATCCAACAAGATTTTTTAATTTTCAATTAAACTGAAGAGCAGCTTTAATCGGTTTAAAATATTACCAACATATTTTTGATTGATAAATAATCAATATTCACTAATATGAAATAAACCATTGAATATTTTAAATAACGAATTAAGTGTACTACTTCTAAGAAAAAAATAAAGGAACATCTCTAGTAGGCCCTATTTAAATAAATTAATTATTCAGAATAATCATAATGAGTGGCGTTGCGTGCTATAATTTCATGGGCAAGCTACTGTGTGCAGGGGGCAGTAGTGTCGTTGATCTCCCTAATAGGGGGGGGGGGGGTTCGGGTGTCCTCCCCCAGAAAAATGTGGATGTCAATGTGCAAAATGGTGCCATTTAACACATTTTTTTTGTATCTAAATATAAAATATTAATATTTTTTAACATAAAATTTGCCTGAGTGAAAAATATTGCAAATATGCCTTCGTCAAACCCAGAACCTTGTACACTCAAAATCATCATCATTTTTTCTAATACCCATTGACAGTGAGGTATTTACATACACAGCAATTTTGTTTTTATAGAAGTGTAGACAGGAAGATTGATTATTCGTTTTTGTAAAGATGAAAAGTAGTCTACTGAATTTTTACCAAATTCTTTAAGAGACAAAAACAAATTTATGTGAACTTCAGAACGCTCGTGTTTTTGAAAAGCATTGCACAGATTGTTAAGGTCACAATACCCAGTTGCAGTCCATGTTTTAACATCCTTTGAAAACAATAAATATGGCCAACAAAACAGTTTGTTTAGGTCGTTACATCCAGCTAACCAAGTGTTTCTGATAAACATTTTTTTGAAAATTACTTACAGAAGTACCTTTCTTATGTGTTGTCGTGATTGTAAGTTCAGGTGTCGGCCTATCCTATTTTATGTCACATCTTTCATGAAAAGTGAAAGCACTGCTGGAAAAATGCTTCACTCGTAATTCACATACACCACACATCCACATGTTTCTGCTGCACTCATTCTATCTACTCGGTTCTCAGTCCCACATGGTAATTTTATAATTTTTATGTAGGATAGACATCGTGCACGAATATGTATAACATTCTCAGCACCAAAACTAAATTAAATAAAAACAATACGATTTGTGCTGTGTGCACAAACTTGCCCACGCATCAATCTAGTTACTGTAAACTACACCAAGCCAACTGCCTGCGACTAGGCCAGCTTGGGCTATGTCCGCTTCAGTTCGGTGAAGAAAGTACCACCATCATAGCTTCTAACTGAGGTTGACACAGCCATAAGCCCCCGCTCCACCCCGGGCAGTCTTCCTACCCTGCCATCCCTCCGTCGGCTGGGAAACCATTCCGACCACCTACCTGCTGAAAGCATTACTTACAGTGCTTCCAAACGTCTTGGTTTTGCTAGCCAGCGAGTTGTTTTCTTATAATGTACACTAATGTTTCCTGAGTAGAATGTATACAGCATGAGTGAAAAATTACCTTAAAGTAAATATAAGTTAGAATTTAATATTAATTTTAAATATAGCATTATTGGGAATTCTGTCTGGGCAAGCACTGCTGGCCTTGCTTGCCCTAACGAGATGCCACTGATCATAATCAATAACTTGATAGGATTATTCCCATGCTTATTCACAAGAACTAGACATTTAACCATAGTATTAACATTAGCATTACCTCAATGACCATCATTAATATTGTATGGTTGAATTAAAAATACATAAAGAATATTCACACATTTAATCCCAACAGAATGCCTGCTGTACTAATACCATTCGTAGTATGTATTGAAACTATTAAAAATATAATTTGACCAGGGACATTAGCAGTACGATTAGCAGCAAATATTGCAAGACACTTAATTCTAACTCTACTGGGAAACACCAAATTATTTATTCAAGTACTACTATTAACACTATAAACAGCAGTAGGTATACATTATTCAAGGGTATATATTTGTGGTATTAGCAACATTTTATGCTAGAGAAGTAAACTAATGTCAGCACACCAAACTCACCCATACCACCTAGGAGAAATAAGTCCCTGACCACTAGTAGGCACTATATCAACAATACTAACACTAATGGGGTTAGTGAAATTTTTCCAACAAAGATCTACACTAATAAGAACACTAGGAACAATAACAACATTATTAATTATAGTTAAATTATGATGATACTGCAGGGAGACCTCAGGTGGAAAAAACAGGTAGAGAGGGTGGTAGCAAAGGGAAGAAGGGCTCTGGGTATGCTGGGAAGGGTGCTGAATGGAGTCAGCTGTGAGGTGAAGGAGAAGGCGTATGGCACAATGGTACGGCCAATGTTAGAATATGCTGCAGCAGTATGGGACCCGTATGTGGAGGTGGAGGTGCAAGAACTGGAAAAGGTGCAGAGAAAGGCAGCAAGATGGGTGAAGGGTAGGTGGAGAAGGCAGGGGCAAGATGATGAGGAAGAAGGGAACTATAGGCCATCAGTGATGATGAAAGAAATGGGATGGAGCTCATTGAAGGACAGGAGGAAAGTTGAACAGTTAGTCAGGATGTACAGGATGGTGAATGAAGAGGGAGGATGGGGAGGGCTACACTGCAAGTTAAGTAAGGAGATGTTTAGAGGAAGAGGAAACAACAGTGAGAAGCTTCAGAGGGTGTGGAGGAGAACGGATCGGGGTAGGCAGTCCATGCTTGTGAGGTCTGTGAGGGAGTGGAATGTATTGAGGGAGGAATTGATATGTAGTAGGTGAAGGATTATCAAGGACTACATGCAAAAAGTAGTTATTAAAGGATTACGATGAGGCATAATCTTATTTATTATCTCAGAAGCAATCTTTTTTATTTCTTTCTTTTGAGCTTTCTTTTGACAGAATATTATACCGAGCAGTGCAAGTAGGATCTATAGGGATCAGGGAAGAGGAACCGGGATCACCACAGGAACATGAGTGGAAGTGTGAGGAATGTGCTGAGGGAAAGGGTTTAGTGGCAGTGATAGGGAACAAATTAAGGGTAGAGAAGGAAACACAAATAAGTGGAGAAAGTGGAAGCTGGATTTGGGATATGCTGAGGGGAAGCTATGTAGAGGGTGTGCCAGTGCCAATGGAAGTGGCTAAGGAGGAGAGGTGGAAAGGGGAGATGGTAGTAATAAAGTCCACCAAATACTATAGAGACTAATACCGGACAGCTGGCGATTTTCCGTGTGAAAAGTGATTGTGCTGCGATCTGCCGTCTTGAGGTGGCAAAACGTTTGTTTACATTTACAGTCATGTGTTTTAGACTGGGAATTGCTAATGTTTTATGTAGTTTTAATGATTTTAGTGATTCACCTTAATTGAATTACCATGGCAGGTGGCATTTGCGCTGTGTAAAAATGTTTGTTACAGCATTAGTTCTGCAAATTCTATTCCATTTGTAGATTTGCTTCTCCATTAACAAATATATTTGTAATATTTTTACTTGTTATTTCCAGCACATACAACACATCATACACTGGTTTCCGAAGCTCGACATTCATGTTCTGGTATAAACACTTTACTACAAAAAAAACTTACTTTAGAATTGGCAATAAAACAAGGGGTGCGGGCAGATGTTAACTTTGTCAATTTACCTCTCCCCCCCCCCCCCCGCCATTTTTTTTTCTAACCTTCCGGCAAAATCATGCCTAGATCCATCACAGGCCAGTAAAAAAATATATGTGGTATTAATATCTCCTTGATTTAAAAAGAGGGTAGTGAAAAATATTTAGGATTAATTTTCCCTTGCTGTTTGTGGATACAAAGTCATGTGGATCACAAATACATAATCAGCTCAACAGCAGCTTTCAAGAAACTAATTTCCAAAAATGTTTTACAGCGTGGGAACTAAAGCTATTTGTTCATTTTAAATGTTTGATACTTGTGTGCTGGAGATGAGTATTAAATAGGAATTTATCGTAGACTACTCATACTTGATAAAGCAACACATTTGGTTTTATCACTTTTTATTTTTCAATGAGGAAGGTCACTAATGTTTTTAGAACATAATTCTTATACAAGAATTACCAATACAATAATATTAATTTGTGATATATGTTACGAAACAGTATGTCATAAACGTAGGCCTATGTGTGTAGTAGGTTAGGTATTAGGCCTAGTGAGGAAAAACAAGCATATATTTTAAATTTATTTCTGTAGCATACACACATGTACAAAAATTAAAAACAAATCATGTTTAATCACGGTGTGTTCCAGATCTTCAGATGCATCCCATTACAAGATTAATTTTACAGTTATTATTGTTAAGATTGTAGAGTTCACTTGCTAAAGATTTTCGGCATAAAATACCACCTTTATTTAAAAATCAAAACTACTGTACATGCATTAAGACACCTGTACTACAATATACAATAAAAATAAAAAATGTTTTGAACAGAATTCTGTGTAGGAATACTGCATTTCGTGCACAAATGCACTCAATATAGTCACTGTGCATATACACAGATTCAAAGTTCGTGGGTTTTTGCCACCTCAAGCTTCTAGGTTTGCTGCTGCTGCTGTTCACACGCTCGCCCGTGTTGTTTGTATACAGCTGTCTGGTATTAGTCTCTATTGTATTTGATTCCATCCTATTATACAATGACTAAATACTGAAAAAATAGTTATAGTAATTATACTTTTCAATTTAATTCATCTTTCATCTCAAATAAAATGATAAGTGTAGAAAGAAAAATCTATTAATTAAATAATAAATGAAATAAGGAAAAACACTAACATAACGTATACAATAAATTTCTAATTTTAAATCCTTAGAATAAAATCCAGATAAGGCACAACACATTAAACACAAACTAGCAACAACAAAACATTAACAAGTAAGTGGTATTTCCAAAAATAAATTACCTAGAACTCCAGAACACAAACAATAAAGCATGAGTCAATAAATTAATATAAGATAAATAAATATTTCAAAGAAAGAATAGATATTATTAAATCCAACTGACAAAGTAGATAAAGCAATCATCTTCTTTAAATAATACTCAAAATTAGCACAAACACCATCTATAAATACAGCAGTTAAAGAAATAAACAATAAAAAGTAGCCAATGCACTGTTAACATAAAGTGGATTAAATCAAATAAATAAATATCAGCAGTAACTAATGTAGATGAATGAACTAAAGATGATACAGGTGTAGGAGTCTCTAAAGCAGCTAGGAATCAAGGAGATAATCAAATCTGAGCTCTTTTAGTTACTGCTGCAATAACAATTAATAATCTACTAAACTGAAAATCATAATCAAAAGAAAATTTATATATATATAATAGTTTAATCTACCATATCTAAATATTCAAGCAAGTATTAACAATGTACTATCACCAACTAAATTAGACAAGGCAGTAATTATTCCTGCATTTAAAGATTTAACATTCTGATAATAAATAACCAAACAATAAGATACCAACGATAAACCGTCCCAACCTAATAAAATTCTAATGAAATTAGGAATAGTAATCATAAATATCATAGTAAAAATAAACATTGAAGATAAAACATTAAAACAATCAATAAACCACCTCTAATATAATCCCTTCTATAGGCAGATAAATAATTAATGAAGAAATAAATAAAACAAATCCCATGAAAATACACAATATTCAATCAAGCAATAAAGTCATCACTAATTGAGTACCATTTATCATAAAAAGTTAATATTTAATAAAATAAACCAAATCGTTAAATAGAGAGGGTGAAGTGAGTGAAGAAATTTGGGCGGTTTTTAACGAGGTTTTGAGAGCCAATGAGGGTGATTGAGGTGAGCATGGAGCAGCACCTAAATGAAGGTTGGGGGAAATGGGAGATCGCCAAGAAAACCAGCCAACCAATGGCATCGTCAGACATAATTCCCACGTGCAAAAATTTGGTGACCCAGCCGGGGATTGAACCTGGTTTGCCTTGGTGGGAGGCGAGCGCGCTAAGCGCTCAGCCACCACGGCCGCTCATTAAATAGAAATAAAATACCCACAAAAAAGAAAATAAATCTGACAGTAAACAAATAAATTAATAAAACATTACACAATGAATAACTTCAAAGAATAACCTAAAGTATACCTACATTTTCAGTCCCACAAGCTGATATTTTAATTTAAATTATTTAAGGTTAATAGTATTATTGTGTGTTGAAGCACAAAATTAAATCCACACAAATTCAAATCAAATGGAGGTTTATTGAACAGACCCACCATCAATGGCTACTACAAACATTTTCAAAACAATCCAAATGTCACACTGCTGTAAGGGTTTGGCCCACATCACATAATTCCCTAATACAAAATTAATACTGGACATGAATAACAATGAGTTATTAAGAAGTTTGAAAAGGCAGAGCTCATACAACCTTGTATACATAAATATCACAGACCTTAGGAAGTAACACACTCTATTAAAATACTTTTGTGCCTGAATCACAAAAGGTAAAAACCATTTTATATTGGAAAACCTTACTCAAATAGCAGTTTATTATATTGAAGTGGTTTGCCAAGATTTTCAATAATTACTCACTGAAAATATGTAAAAACTGTAAACTGAATCACACAAAAAAGAGTGCTTCAAAACTCATTCCGTTTAGCCACTGACATTGATTGCATCATTACAAAACCTCATATTAAATCTTTCATAACTATTTAAACAACACTCTTGTTTGAACACAGCATCAACCTTAAACTTAACCTCAATGTTATAATTCTCATTAAATAGGCCTGGTACTTCTTTCATCATCTCAAAAGCACCAATCATTCACAATACTAAACCTCTGAACCATTTAACTGTTTGGTGCAGAATGAACCCATTTGTACTACTAAGTCACAGACTACTTGTGCCGTGCACAATTTAACTCTAATTAGAATAGTCTAAAAGCAACCAGTACCACCAACATTGGTTTTAAAATTACAATCAAGAACACTAGGATTAGTACCTAGAGTTACAATAAAAGGACAAGTGAGAATTAACCCTACTTAACTCTTTCTCGTCAATTCAAAATTCAACTTGTCAAGTACAATAAATGCTGATGGGCGACAAATATATTATGCTCTTCCAAAGCCGCAACATTAAATCAAACCAACACATTAAAAAGACCTTTAAAATATATACATTGCACGAGGGCGACAACACAAGTCCACCAAAGCGTATTGCGAATAAAACCCTAGATAAATTTAAGCTTCACATACACTTGCTGCTCCATTTGGATAATTGTTGCAATCGTGCTAGGCATATAAAATAACTCAAACATACACAACCTATCACAGACAAAGGCATTCGCAGCAAGCCAACTAACCAACACCTAAAACTAATTTAGATCAGCGAACCCAAACAGAATGTAGAAAAGCTGGAGCCATCAGCCCCGAAACGTATGCCTATCCCTTACTATGTATATGCTGTCAAAAATCCATTACATATCATCTAACACAACTGCAATAACTCACCATTATTTTGCTGCCAGACATCATAAAGTACGCCAAACAGGCAAACAAAGGCGAGAAGTGCCATGAAAAACAATGGCATAAGCTAGGCCATGTCAAGCCAAACAGGCAAACAAAGGCGAGAAGTGCCATGAAAAACAATGACATAAGCTAGGCCATGTCGGAGTCACCGATGAACGATTGGGCGAACAGTCGTTTAATGATCCCGCACGGGCGAGCAGGTTGCTACTGCAGAGATTATGACAAGGCGGCAGAAGTAAAGTTAATGCAGCGTTGCCAACCCAGTTGATGAAGAAATCTATAGACATTGCTAAAAAATTGGGTAGATTTCGGTAGCCACTTTACTAGGCTAAAAATAGTAAATAAAAAAAGCACGAAAATATTTACAAAGTCAACAAGTATCGTTGGATAGGTCATTCCAAAGAACCCTCTATAATTGCTTGCAGCAGACAACAGCACTAACGACTTAACGAAGTCGGGATCGCTCAGGATTCTTCTGGTGCTGCAATACCAAAGAGGACTAAACCTTAAAAATGTGCATATTTATGACACCCATTTCATACCAACTTAGCATTGTAGTTTATATGCTACATTATTTGTAGAACCAGTCCAACAATGTACTGGACTTTTCAGGCAGCTTCTTAAATAAATTTTAAAAAATTATTGTTGCTATTTGATAAAAGGAAAAAAAATCGGTAGAAATTTAATTATTTTGGTATATCAGTAGATAAAGATCAGTGTCGGTAAATCGACTGAAACATCGGTAGGGTTGGCAACGCTGAGCTAATACCATCACAGACACAAAGCAGCAATGGACCTAACTCGTGGAGGGGGGGAGGGGAGGGAATTGGGAAGTCAAGGAGCAGCAACTGGCGGCCTCGGGGTTGCACAAAGCCAGCAAGACTGGAGACAATTGGGAAAAATTTGTCTCACTGGATATAAAAATATTTACTTTCTTAAAGATCAGTAAACCCTTATATTTTTTTAAATTGTATAATTTTATATTGCTGCATATTATATATATATATGCTTAAAAAGAAAAAGTCATGCATAAATTAAAAATGTAACAATGATCAAAATAAGAAATTAAAGGAAAATTCAAACTACCAAAAAATAATGAAAAATAGAAAATGCAAACTAATATAGGTAAAGAAGAAAATGAAGTATAAAACAAAAATATATATGAGCTTGATGATGCTCAGGTTTAATACCCTCAACCAAAAATAAGAAAGAAAAAGTAATTACTAGAAAAAGATAAAAACATAAAAAATTATAAAAGCACCAAAAATAAATATATTAGAATAATAATCATAACGAAGAGTGACTCACTAGCCATCATCATTAAACTACAAATAAAAAATTGTAATAAAATTAATGAGTAAGGGATAACGTCACAACCACTAAAATAACTCAATTTTCAAAAATAATAAAATCTTGTAAAACTAAAATAAAAACATTAAAATAAATAAACTGTAATGTACCAATCACCAAAGACAATAATAGGAAGAGGTATTAAAAATAAAGAAAATATTAAACACTTTAACTTTGAAGTAAATTAAAAAATGAAAAATAATAATTCCCATACCCACAGATTAATCTAACAAGCAATGATAGTTCCCAAAACAACCTCATATATTTAAAAAAAAAAAGGGGGTATTATTACCATTAAATATATATCAAATATTCTCATAAATATATACATAAAAATTAACTATAATAAAGATAAAACAATATATTCTAAACTCAATAAAGTAATCAAAAAATGATTAATATTAGAAGAAAAAATGAACAAACCAAGTTTAAATATAATTAAAGGTAAAATAAAATAATTTAACATTAGTTTTTGTAATAATTTAAATAAAATGTTAGTCTTGTAAACAAAAAATGAAAACCACATTCATAAAACTTCATAGGAAGAGAAACTCTTATCAATAATTCCCAAAACTATTATCTTAAATTTTAAACTACCCTTTGTAACAAACCAATAATTTTAGCAAATATAATTTTAAATATAAATTTTCCTATTAATAAAATACCTAATATCAATAGCAATAATCAATATTTTTAATATATATATATATAGTAGGAATAATAGTCTTATTTATTTATATAAACAGATTGATACCTGACATAATATTTTCCTTACCAATAAAAAGAACATTACTTACTACAACAACCATACTATTAATCTTATTGTTCATAGAAAAAAAATTATATTATAGGCTAAATAATGATATATCAACCTCAAGAATAAATAATAGAAAATGTTACGTGCTGCAGCTGGCGCAGACTCTGCCACCCCGCGCTGTGGTAGGAGACCCACCTCGCCCTCCCCTCTTCCTGGAAAGATGCGCACGTTGACTGTTGCCTCCCTTCTGGGCATCTCGTGAATACCGACAGCGGCGAGATTTGCTGGCACCACCGACCTCCTCTCGCCTGCTAGAGATTCCGATACATTAAGCAACGATGCAAAAATGTTCTGTTGAGAATGGCTGGTGTGTCTGTCCTCCGCGACGCATCACGCGAGTTGGAGAATATTCTAGGTGGCGGCCTAAGACACTATATATACTGCTGCAACCCAGCGGCCGGCAGTCTTTGACGGATGCCACTTGGCAGAGTGTGTGCCAGCGAAGAGAAGAGTGGACGATGACAGGAGTTTGTGGGACGACGGCGAGTGAGGTGTTTGTGCCGTGAATGGATGAGAGGGTGTGAATCCAATGAGTGAAGCCTACTGTGGTGTGAGGGCGCTCGGAGGACTCTAGAATATTGCGACTGGCGGGACATGAACTGAACTGAGGTGTGACTAAATGGAAGTATAATACAGATTTTATTGTAAATATTCCAACTGTCAATTTGGACACATAATTTTATTGAATATGTTGATACACAGTCTATTGGGACTGATCTTTAATTATTTAATGTCATTGATTTCTTTGTGATAATTATAAATGTATTAATTGGTGTTATTTGTGAACATTTAGTGATATCCATTTATTGTGATAAGTTGACTTGAGAGAATTTTTTGCTGTAGTTATTGCTAAATTAAATTAGAAAATTATAATTTATTCTTTATTTAATTAAGACCTCCATCCCTTAATGAACTTGGTTTAGCCCACTTAATTTCTAGAGAGAGAAATTACAACACTGGTGTTAGAAGTGGGATGGAGGCATTTTATAAAAATAAAATATTGTAATTAGTATTTGTAAATATCATAATATTTGAGCAATACGCCAAGATACTATTCAGAAATTTTTGAATGCTAACTAGGAAAATGTCGCAGACATGGAAGCACTCCAATCTTTATTCAAGAGTTTAAGTGGTCAGATAAATAGCAAAATAGATACTGTAAATAGCCAGATTAGTAGTGTTAGGGAATCTGTTAGTAATGTAAATGAAAATGTAAATAGTCAAATTAGTAGTGTTAGTGAATCTGTAAATAGCCAAATTATTTGTGTTTGTGAACTTGTAGGCAAGAAAATAGTGTTAGCGTAGTAATAGACAAGAAAATAGACAGTGTAAACAAAAATGTAGACAGAAAAATAGACAGTGTAAATGAAAATGTACGTAGAAAAATTGAGTGTGAATGAGAATGTGGACAGAAAGATAGAAGATGTGAGCGAGTTGGTGAACAATAAAATTGACTGTGTGGGCAAGAAGATTGATAGTGTTGAGCAAGAAATGAAATAGGAAGTGAGTGCCCTCAAGAAGGAATGGCAGCAGTTCTTGCAGCAGCGGGGGAGACAACATGCAGTGGCGGAAGAACAGCAGAGTTTGTTCGCCACCGAGATGACGAGTGCGGCCAGCGAGAAGAAGGTAGAGGTCGCCGTCAGTACAGCCATCGCAGGGGAGGAGCTACAGTTCTGCAGCGTAGGTACAACCCAGCCAGGGGTGGGTAAAGGTGTCATCGTTAAGCCCACCCCTTATGATGGACAGACAACTTGGCGCGAGTACTGGCACCAGTTCGAGATTGTTGCCACCCTGAATGGCTGGACTGAAGAGCAGCGGGTGTACTATGTGGCGGCTGTACTGAGGGGATCAGCGTTGAGCATACTGCACTCCCTAATTAATTTGTAATTCTAGGCATAGTAATAGTACATTTATTATTCTTACACCTTTCCATGTATTAACATTCTACCCTTTAACCAGATAACTTTCTGGTTAATAGTAACAACTACATTATTAACAATAATAGGAGCAAAACCAATTGAAGATCACTCTATTCTCATAAGACAAATCCTAACATTAATCTATTTCTCATATTTTCTATTTGATAACCTATAACATATACTTTGAAAGTATAAAAAAAAGATAGAAATGTATGTTAAACTTGCTATACTTAAATTAATTCAGTAAATAAATATTGAAATAATAAACTACTTATAGCCAATTAAAAAATTTAATAATTTAAAGATAAAGGCAAATAACATTTCCAAGCAAGATACATCAACTTAACGAATATGAGGTAAAGTTCCACAAACTCAAAACAAATAAAAAATGTTACAAAAATCATCCAAATTAAAAATATATTAGAAAACATATTACACCCAAAAAAATATGACATTGTCATAAATAAAATAATTTACTATTCTCTTAAAAAATTAAAATAAATCCTCCTCTTCGATACTCATGACTCACCTTCAACAAAATCAAAAGGTGCTCAGTTTGTATCTTTAAAAAATAATAAAATAAATTCTCTTCTTAAGAAATTGTCTGAGCTACAGAGCACAACTCACCTAACAAAGCATAATTAAAGAACGAAGATCAACCAACAATCATAATTCTATAAACATTTAATCGAGTACAACATAAAAAAAACATCCCCAATCCATAATTAAACATATTTCTGAAATAAGAAATAATTAAAATTATTAAAGAAAGAAACACAAAAGAAAAATGATAAGGAATAAAATTAGAAAAATTAGATAATGCATTTTCCTTAGTAAATAACTTAATAGTATCAGAAAATGGTTTTAAAATACCTAAAAAATCTACCCTTATTAGAACCCTTACGAATCTGAACATATCCTAAAATTTTTACGCTCAATTATAATGTAAAAAAAGCTACACCCACAAAAACAAGAACAATTAGAATAAAAAAATTAAATTATAGTTAAAAAATATTAATAGTTATCAATACTAATTATTATAATTAACAACATAAACAAATCCCAAATTTAATGCACTTAATTCTGCCAAATTAGTAAAATTAATCAGATCAATCAAAATATTTGATTTATATGGTCCTTTCATACTGATATAAAACAAAATTCCATGAATAGAAACTAACTTGGCTCACACTGGTTCAAACTCAGATCATGTAAGAATTTAAAGGTCGAACAGACCTAATAATTAAGCACTTATAATTACCTAACTATAATCCTAATCCAACATTCAGGTCGCAATCTCTCTTGTCGATTTGAACTCTGAAAAAGAATTACGCTGTTATCCCTAAGTTATCTCTACATATTATAAAAATAATACAAAGTATATTAAAATAATGACTTAAGTATTTCTCCGTCACCCCAACAAAAAATGCTAATTTATAAAAACATTATTAAACCATAATAAATAAACAAATAAACATCTAGAGGGTATTGTTGTCCTGTAGCTTGGTATTTAAATCAAAACTTTGATGATAAAGACTGTAAAACTCGTTATAAGACATTTATTCAAAGCATGAAAGCATTAATTGTCATCCATAAATTCCAAGTGAAACACTAAAGCCCAACATAATCCTATTGCAATAGAATTATTTTTATTTTAAAATATTAATATGTGTTAAGCTTATGTCAAAATGCATTAATTGTTTAGAGTGAAGGAACTGTATTCAATAATCGTGGAATCGCTTGAAAATCATTAACATGCAGTAAAATACAGGTTATAGTAAGATAGCTTGAGGTAGTCAAACATTTTTAATGTTATGAAACTAAAATGATAAAATTTGAAAGTGAATGCTATATTAGAATAATTGTTTTTATGAGTTATTACAATGACAGTTGTGATTAAAGATTAGTTTCCATTAATTTCCAATAAATGTCTCTTTTATAAAGTTTCAGCTTCTCACTTTGAGGGGCAGGCACAGAGTCACAGAGAACATGGAATTCAAATAACTGAAAAATGTTTTATGGGTATTATGAAACAAGATTTTGTTTTAAATGAACAAGTTGTTTGTGTTATTGTTACATTTGTGTATTTGATAGCTATGGAACAAATACAAAGACATAAGATTGTGTTATACATCTTGCATGTTTGCATACCCTCAATTTATAAATGCACAACATTTATGGTTCTATAAAGTTGTGATAGTATGGACAGACGCAGGTATCTAAGTTAGAGGATGTGTATGGTAGCTGTGGTTGTGTGAGTGGGGCATTGTGGACAGACTACAGCGTTAGTGTTGTGTCAACAGGAGATTGCTGCACTATGGTCCCACGTATATAGCACTGCTGGCTTGCCCATGGCTTCATCAGCAGTCGTCTGCCTCAGCCTGCAGATACGTGAGTACACTGCTATCTCTTGCATTTTTGTGCAATGCACGTTAGGCTGTGCCACCTTGCAGGGTGGCTAGCATCTACTGTCTCACAAATATTAAACTTTTCTTTCATGTAATTTATGTTATGTGTTAACAGTTACAGAGCTGCAAAGAGCACATGGTGATTAAAAAATAACTCATGATATTGTGAAATACATATACACACACTAATTAGCCAAAAAAATTGATTACCATGAATGAATTGTGCAAGTACAACAAAGATTGCCCGTACAGTTTCGTGATAGCCTGACATATGTCCCATTTGCATTTAATGTGATTTTTTTGTCCCTACTAGGGGACACACATGTTCCTCCATCACTCATAGCTACAAGACGCAGAATACGGACTTAGGAGCAGTGTGAGCAACAGAGCCAAGTTCAGTGAACACAGAGCATGCCTGGACAGTGTGTTTGACAAGCCTTTGCCCAGCTGGGTGAGTTTGAGTGAGACGGCATCAACAGTCTCTGAGTGATAGGCTGGAGGTCTTGGCCTGTTGCTAGCCACTTGAACCATTTTTGCGTATACTAAGAGCTGGTGTTGGACACAGTGGGAACAAGAAGGTACACATGCCCATTGAGAAGGTTCGGGTTGAACCACGACAGGAAGGATTGTTCCATCATGCGATAAGCTGTAAGCACTCCACGGGCATTGCTGCACACCGTCCAGGGACATGTCACGGTAGCTGAGGATATGCCTGTGTCTACCAATATCATATCCAGGTGACTAGCAGAATGGGATCTATCATCACAGCATCCCTTACAATGTCTACAATCATGACCTGAGCATCACAGAGCACAAGAACTTGCAGCATGGCAGCTTGCAGATTAGTGGTGTTTTGCAACAAATCTGTCAGGGGAGAGTGAGAGTAAGCGAGAGAGAGAAAAAATCAGTGGATAGTCACTTCTCCACTTCTTCAATTCCAATTCTAATTTACTTTTTTTTTAAAGGGGTTGGCCTGAACATTTATTAGCAATAAAAAAAGAGGTGAAGTTAAATAAAAATAATTCTCTTTCGATGTAAACAATCGCTAGGGGAGTTCTTAGCAAAATTACAGTCGTTATTCACTTGTTACAGGTGGGAAGAAAGAGAGTACTTTAAAAACCTAGTGCCAACTTAAGAGTCTGAGGGACTTGACCCAAAATACATGATTTTCTCACTGGAAAGATACGTGGTACATCGTGGTTGTTATGCTCATTTTGCACGCCGGCTGTTGAGGCTTTGTGTAGCACCCGTGATGGAATGGGAGGGAAGTTTTCATCTTATCTGTATACATCAGCTTGTCTCCTTGCTGTTCCCGTATACCTGAGAATGCTAAAGAGATGTGCCTGGATCCCGCTTTTTGGGACAGTTTTGATGTTTGGCATTGGCAGTCTCAAGTTACGAATTACTGGGAATAGTGTAAAATGATTTTCAAATTGTTTGATATTTGTTCTGAAATATATTAGAATGTGTATTAATGTAATATGGAAAATTTTATGCAATATATACTTAAGATAAAATTTTATTTTTCAATTTTTTAATTACTTTAGTATAGGTAATTAATTTTAATATATTACTTTAGTATATATAATTTTTAGTTTATTCAAAAAACATTCTAATGGCTTTTATATACTTGAGTAGTGTGTATCAATTTTCCGTATTGGTGGGGTGTTTGGGAGTGGGACAGAGGGGCCTTGGAGAAAATCACTATAATATAGCAATTTTAATTACAGATATTTTTTTCTCAGTGACGAAAAACTGGATTTTTGGCAGTTTGTAATTGACCATATTTTTTGTAACACAAAGGTTAGCCATAATCTGATTACAAATATTCCTGAACAGAAACAACTATCACATTATCAATATTTTGGACTGTATAAAACAGTGATGCAAATGATGCATTTATTGACTAAAAAAATGGCAAAGTATTCTCAACATTTTTTTCTTGGTATGAAATCATTTTTCCATAATTCAACTATACTCTATATTTAGTTTCGACAGACTGTTTCTAGTATACACAGGCAAAATCTCTTATTCAGTTCACTGCTAAAAAAATTTTGATCATATTAACAATATTGAAACAACAAACAAATTTTGGCTATTGTTTCTTAAATTTATATAGCATAACATTTACGACATAAGCCTACGTGATTTATTTTGTTAGTACAGTACATTTTATTATAAGACATGACAGATTAGGCATTCTACTCACATATCTGTACTGTAGCATACAGCATTCTGGTGAGCTAACAGAATATAATTGTTTATAAACGGATCTCGCTACGAGCCAACTTGATTCTATCCAACGGGAAACAATCAGAAATGACAAACACCAAATAAGACATATTGCAACTACAAAAATTTAACCAGTAAATTTATTGATATATCTAATTGAATTGTACACTTTGAGACTTGCGTTAAAATTAACGATAAATGAAACAAGATGATGTGGTCAATTGAATTGGATTGGGCTTATTAACTTCCCCCAGTGTTATGCCTGAAGCCTTATCAGGGGACGGTTTACAAAGTAGCTGATGACCTAACTTATACTAACACTCAAGTCATACCTGGGATTGAAACCCAGAACCTCCCTCACCACAGACCGGCAGCGCACCAACTGACTGCGGCACAGGATTTCGTCAATGTGGTCTATAATAGTATAATTTAATAGTAATTAACACGAGTCAAATGGTTAGTGGTACACCCTCCCATTCTTAACGCTCAATTTAAATCTCTGGGAAAGATCAGTTCTTGCCACGGCCATCAAAATTATAGTACAATACACTATTGAGCCTCAGGGATGCTGTGGGTTCTGTGTGCCTGTCTTACCTGTGCGTACTTACAAACACGTTGGTAATACTAAACTTTTACTAAACATCACTTTGAAATAACCACTTAACAAAATACATGTGGCTAGGACACTGTCACTACTGAATAAAAGAGGTAGGTTCACTGTAGACTTGTTTTTATTATTATTGCTCGCACAGATCAACGTGCCGATGAAATTATGATACACTCAGTCATGACTAGCCAATCCCGCTTGGGTGCTTCCCAGCCTGCAATTAATCTAGTGCACGCCTAGATGGCTGATCTCACCGCAGTGTATCAAAACACAATCTTCACAAGGGAAGAGGGCAGACAGCTGCTAGGGTGGACTGAAGTCTTTCCCTGAAGACAGGACATTGTGAAATACAAAATGAAACCCTTGATGAAAACATTAACATGTGTGATTACTTTGCATCACTAACACAAACTCGCCTGGGCTCGCCCGTCAGCATGTGGGTAGTGTGGTGACGGCCTTTACACAGAGCCGGCTAGGACGGAAGTAATAACACCGTACAAAAATTGCAAAATTACGTAAAATACACAAAGACCCTTAAAAGATGATGGGGCACGAAATGAGTAGTCACAATGAACACACACATGTGTGAAAACAAGTTTATATAGCACGGATGATGCTGGATGAAGTTTGTAGTGGACTTCGTGGTGCAGGTGGAATTGCAATATTTCTTTGTGAAAACTGTAAATTAAATTCCAACCAAATATTACTCTGATAGAGAAAATTATTCTCCTTGCAATTACAATGGTTACGGGCGTGTAGCATGCCTCATGGTGGAAAAATCAAACATGAAAGTGACCGCGTGGTCAAACACAAAAGCATCCATTTACATGAAAATTACACGGAACACTGACACAATTTAACATAGAACCCTGAATAAAAATATTGCACATATGATGTTACATAAATAAGCTCTCAATATGCAATGATGGCGTAGACATATACTTGGCGTCGGTTAGCCACATGGTTATACAAGATGTTGCAGTAAAATATTCAAACATGGAAAATACCCTCAAATACATATATGAAAACAAAGCCCTTAAAATTGAGCATAGCAATGATACAGAAATTACACTGGACTGTCATAAACATAGGTGGATGGCACCTGATTCAAGTTGCATGGGTCGCGTGACCTCCATAACATCTTTCTCCTCCTTCTCCTCGATTAAGTTTGAAAAATACCACAAGGGCGAAATAAATTGGTTAAGCAGAAGCATAATGCTGGGGAAATGCCTGGCACACGTACGCAAGCAACGATTGACCGGTATACTAAAAGTACTATTGAAATATACATCAGTGAACAAAGGGTTGTAGTGCATATGTGACAGTGTCTTACCTCACCAGCTCTCCTGGAAGGACTGTTCAGAGGCAAGCGTTGCACGGACCTACCACCATGACCATCTACGAGGTTCACATAAGCGGAAGGTCTATGCATGCCGAGTAAAATATTTTATTATTGAAATAAAAATGGCACAAATAAATTAAATATTGTTTTACATTTTTACAATTTTCCTGTGAATTTTACATATTAATTTAGTGTCTTTATGGCAGCGTTCACGCCAGAATATTAATGTTCTTAATCTCGGTGCCTCGGGCACTTTGAATTTCATAACCAAACATTTTCAAATTGACAACAAAGACTTTTAAAAGATTTTAAGACATTTCAAACCCTGAAATATAAAAATACGACACATTTGCACTGCAAAATATTATTGTGAGGGTTAAAAAATATTGGCCTCTTTGTGCATGTACAGGTACACGTGCGTGGTGAGTGCCGTCATGGGCTCTAGCACCGTTAACTGTTAGCCGGCGTCAAACAACCCCTCCCTAGAATGCCAAGACGGTGCGAACAACGCAACATTCTGGCGGGCTCTACCCAGCTGGTTGCCGGTTGAGGACAGAGAAAACATGGCCCTCTGAGGTCGTCTGTTTCTATGTCGTTTGCAGGGTGTGGGTTGTAGGCAGGAACAAAAATGTGGGTACATGATGGTGACTCGGCTTGCCTCTTGCGAGTGCTGTGTTGCGATTTGTTGACACTTGACGTCACACTCACTGCCTTACTATTCTCCCCAAACCCTTTTAAACTTTCTTGCTCTACTATGCTCTCCCCTGCGGGAAGTGGAAAGCCTCAGAAAGGCTTTCAAATTTCAAAATTTACATTTACACTTTTGTTACAACCGGATTCACTTGTGCCTTGGGGAAATACCTTAAAACTCAACTCATTGGCATTAGTTGTGTTTACATTTACGTGTGCACTTTGGTTACCACACTCTTCATGTGCACTTGAAAACCCCTTAAAATCACTTTGATTGGATGTGTGGTTAAAGGTGTTGACAGAAAAACCCCAGAAATTATGTTTCCCTACTACTTGCTTCTACCTCCTCATTACTTAGTGTTGAGTGTTCTGTCTGTGAAAAACCTCTAAATGACAGGTTATTCCCTTGGCTGGGTGTTCCCGTGTCAGTGTTGTTTCCTTCAGTGTATGTGGTGACGTTGCCCTGCGAACTCCCTGGTAAAATTCTCCGATCTTGCTGAGGTACTGGGCGTAACGTCATCTCCTTGCCTCTCTTCCGTACAGGTGGTCGGGCTATACGCAGGTCATCACAGTGCTGTTTCGTGACACGTCATGGTCACAACTTCACTAAATACATGGCATTTCCCCTTTTTTCCACTACCCTCACTGGCTCTGTCCATCTAGGTGCCAGTCCAGCACAGCACTTTTTCTCCCTGGCCGATAGTGGGTTTTTTCTTCCATATACATACATTCCGGGTACAAGTTCGGGTGGCAGCCTCTTGCTCTCCGGTACCCGCACATTACAGTAGCTGATTTGATTCGCCTTAGCTTCCTCATGTATTTGCGCCTGGTTGGTGCTCAACAATTTGTTCAGGTGGTCTGGGCTGGTTTTCACGGGGTGATCCGGGGTACGGAGTTCGCAACCTTCTACCATCTCTGCAGGTGTCTTCGTGGTTGCCTCATTTACTCTATTTCTTAGGCAAAACGTTACCTCCAGAATCAATTTGGCCCACCTAGTGTGATCTTCGCCTAAGGAGACACGTAATTGGATTTTGACATCTTGGTTACGTCTCTTGGTTGGGTTAGCTTTGGGATTACATGCTGGGGTGGTACGGTGTCCTGTTCCCCACCTGGTACAGTACTCTCTCCATTTTTGCCCTACAAATTTTGCACTATTGTCCGTCAACAAATACTCGGGGTGTCCCCATCTCGGGAAAAAAACTCATTCTACATTACTTGTGCAACTGTGTGTGCACAGGCATTACTAACTGGGAATGCCTCTGTCCAATGGGTAAACAAATCTGTGGCAACAACAAGAAATCTTCTACCAGTTTTTGTACGCGGGTATGGGCCCATGATGTCGATAGCTACTGTTTTGAATGACTCGGTTGGCAGCCTTGGCTGTTGTGGAGCTTCGCCGTCTGCTCTCCGCGGCTTCCGGGTGTTACACGTGATACAGCTCTGTACATGTTTCCTGACATCTCCCTGAATCCCTGCCCAGTGAATTTCTGCACGTTTCTTCCTGTTTGCTCGGATTCTGGGTGTCCATGCTCTAAACTGTAGTGTGCATACCCAAGTACAAGTTCCCATTTCTCCTTTGGCACATATGTTCACTATAGTGCACAATTACCAGGTGGTTTGGTTTGTATATCTTGGTCCACTACCCTCTAGTGTTCTGTGTACCGCGTGGCGCAGTGCTGTTGGCGTTGCGCAGCATCTGGGGAATTTTCTTGGGTAGTGTGTACCTTTCTTAACACGTCATGTACATTCAACGAAATGAGTGAAATGAGTTCGCCGGGTGGTGTGACGACAATGTTTTGTACAACGAGAGTTTGTGTTTCTGCAGATGGTATTGCACTGCAATGTGGTAGCGCTTCTTCCCACTCCACGTCGTTAGTGACTGTTAGATTTGGGCAAGGATTCCTGGACAAGGCGTTCGCAAGCTCGTTGGTTTTCCCCGCCATGTGTTGTACCTTAAAGTCATACTCCTGAAGTAACAGCGCCCAGTAGGCAAGTTTGCTTTTCCTGTTATGCATTCCCTCTAACCACACAAGACATCTGTTGTCAGGTTTGAGCATAAACTGCCTTCCTAGTAAGTACAGCCGGTACTTCCGCAATGCATGTACAATGGCCAAACATTCCTGTTCGTTAAGAGTTTTTTTTTTACGTTTTGTTTCCCCAAACTTCGCATTGTGATAACTGATTATTTGCTTTTCCCCGTATGTTCCCACCCTATACAACATGGCCCCAATGCCTTCTTCACTGGCAAGTGTTTGTACAACAATGGGTAACTCTGGGTTGAACCTAGATAGCGAATTACAGTTCTGAAATTCAAGTTTGATGTGTTCAAAAGCTTGATCGGCTTGAGGTGTCCAGACAAATTTACGTTTCTCACACAACAAAGTAGTTAATGGTGCGGTAATCACAGAAAAGTTTGAGACAAATTCCCGTAGCCAATTAATTAAGCCAAAAAATTCCCTGATTTGTTTACGTGATCTGGGTGTATGTTTGTTTTGAATTTCCTGTACGTGTTGCTGTTCTGGTTCGTGCCCATCCCCTGTTCCATAGTTTCCCAAAAACTCCATTTTACTCATACCCAACTTACACTTTTCCACTTTGCACATAAGTTTACTACATTTGAGCCGTTCAAACACAAGGCTCAAGTGGTGCAAGTGTTCTTCCCAGCTGTTAGACCAAACAAGTTCATAATTCAAATACGCTATCGCAAAGTCCCCGCTGAATCCATCCACCATTAAGTTTTGAAGCGTTGCAGAGACACACATTAAACTAAATGGCATGGCGAAAAATTGAAATCTACGTCCATCTGGGGTACTAAAAGTGGTTTTCTTTCTATCTTTTGGGCTAATAGGAGCTTGCTAATATCTGAACTTTAAATCAAGTGAGGTGAAAACAGTAGCTGGTCCTAATGTCGACAAAGTGTCTTTCATGTTTATGACTTGTGGTGGCATGTTTACTGTTTATTTTATTGAGGGGACGAAAATCAACACAGAATTGCCATTCACCATCTTTTTTTGGAGCAAGGGTGATACCTGAATTATAGGGACTCTGTGTAGGTTCAATTACATTGTCGTTTAGCATCTCACATACCTGCTGGTTAATGACACGGCGAAAGAAAATACCTGGGTCTCGTGACTTGGAGTAAACCGGATCCTCGTGCGTTGTGATGATTGCATGCGCCTTGATGTCGGTGTGCTACAGCTTCCCCTCATTGTGGAACACACTGGCATACTGATCCAGTAGATGTTGCAGACATTGCTGATGTGTAGCGGGCACCTCGTGCTCGAAGTCAGGAAGCGGCACAGCAGTTTTTGTTGTTGGTGGTGTTGCTCCCACGGCGTAAAAGGTCCATCGGCCACGTGTCCCCATGTGCAGATGATTCAGGTGCGGTTCTATCATGGCATGATTGTAAACAAGCCATGGCAGTCCCAAAATCACCTCTTCGCACAAGTCCGGCACAATGTAAACATTGCACTTGGTACGCAGCTCTCGGATTCCTACCGTTACATGCATAACACTTTTCGCTTCTCCCTGTTGGTGTATGGTAGCAAATTGCAAACGCTGCGGTGTCACTCTAGTTGTTATAGCTTGTATCAGTCCTTTACGTACAAAAGTGTGACTGGCGGCAGTGTCAATAACAGCCGTGACATTTTTTCCGTCAAGTTCTACACAGATTCTTAGTGCTTTTACGGTACTGTCAGTTACTTGGAACACTTTTGCACCTTCATTAGACTGATTTATATGACCTGGTGGTGAGATTGGTGCAGCTGCGGTTTCGTCGACCTCCCGACTTAGTTTTCCGAGCTTTTGCCCTGGTAACTATTTCCCTGGTTGTTGTAGTGAAAGTTTCTGTGTCCGCGGTTCTGCCTCGTAGGTGTAAACATTGGCGGCGGTCGCGTAACATCTGGCAGCACTGTAGGTGTTGACGTGTGAAGGTTCAATCTCAGGGATTGGTGTGCCTGTCCCGCCTGCACGTCCTGTTCATACAAACATGCTTCATGCGTAAAATGTTAGACACTTGCCCTTGTTGTCCTCAGATACGGTCTATTGACCGTTGTTGACAATGCCACAATTATCTCTAATACCTCGCGGGTTGTCTGTCCCGGGTGTAGCCGCTTATACAAGCCTAACTTGCGTTGTATGAATTCTTCAATTCCTACGTGCTCCCTCTGCTGTTCGTGATACAGTCGCGCTTGTGCCTATATAGCATCTCCATCAGTGTCGAACCGACCTAACAATCTCTCACAAAACTCTTCCCACATAACTTGATAGTCTCTGATCAAGTTCCACCACATGGCAGGGTTCCCTTAACCTGTTGGCAGTTACTTCTGTCCAGTCGTCTCTATGCACACGATGCCTATGCAATTTTTCCTCACAAGCAGCTAGGAATGTACCCGGGTCTTCTGAGGTATGACCCGCAAAAGTTGGCAGTAATACATTGCGATCTGGCCCTGTTAAGCCTGTTGGAGTGTACGTAACAACTACTGGCGGTGGTGTGGGCTTCACCTCTAGTGTTATCGGTGGCGCGATCTCAGCACAGTTCGTCTTACGGCACTCGTCAGAGTTTGTAATACCATCATGGTATGTGGTAAACTCCGCAGGCCCAATGCATCGTAAATGCAAATCTTTCCTACACTGTTGGCACTGCGCCCACTTGGTTCCCACCCCGTCACATCTGATGCGCATGTACAGGCATTGCTCTGACAGCATACAGACGTTTTTGAACGTGCATTGACACAAGGGTTGCTTCCACATACTTCCCTCAAACAAGTTAATTTCACTCAATCTCCCACAATGCACAGATTGATTAATTGGCATGTCTAAGTAACCCGCTTTCGCGGGTGTCACAGTTGTCGACGCGGATGGTTGAGGGCTTCTCACGATTGATCAAGCGTGTTGTCCGCCATTTTCTCACGGGTAACACGGAAGAACACACTTGGCCCCGCTTGGGAACGCCAATTGACGCCATCGGGTGAGAGACGAGACAAGCGATGACACATATACTTACTGGTAATATGGGCGCTAGCGGTGCTTCCCAATCACTGCTATACTAAACTTTTACTATACATCACTTTGAAATAAGCACTTAATAAAATACATGTGGCTAGGATACCGTCACTACTGAATAAAAGAGGTAGGTTCACTGTAGACTTTTTATTATTATTGCTCATACAGATAAATGTGCCATTGAAATTGATACTCTCGGTCATGATTTGCCAATTCCACTTGGGTGCTCCCCAGCCCGCAATTAATCTAGTGCACGCCTAGATGGCTGATCTCACCGCAGTGTATGAAAACACAATCTTCACAAGGGAAGAGGGCAGACAGCTGCTAGGGTGGACTGACAGTCTTTCCCTGAAGACAGGACACTGTGAAATACAAAATGGAACCCTTGATGAAAACATTAAAACTTGTCATTACTTTGCATCACTAACGCAAACTCGCCTGGGCTCGCCCGCCAGCGCGTGGGTAGTGTGGTGACGGCCTTTACACAGAGCCGGCTAGGACGGAAATAATATCACTGTACAGAAATGACAAAATTACATAAAATACACAAAGACCCTTTAAAGATGATGGGGCACGAAATAAGTGGTCACAAAGAACACACAAATGTATGAAAACAAGTTTATATGGCGCGGATGACACAGGATGAAGTTTATAGCGGACTACGTGGTGCGGGTGGATATCAAAAGGGTCCTAAGTACATAAACACCAAAACAGATAAACAGCTTTCCAAAATTATAACCAAAAGCCAGAATTAAAATAAAGTTATTAATTCATTACCAAAACACCACAAAGAAACACACTCATCCAAAAAAAAAGTGATAACCCTAACCAAACACAAATAACCTAAAATCGTAAAACCCAATGAAAAATTCTAAAATAAATGCATCCTTACAAAAATTAAGAGCTTCCTAGAGAAATTAAGGGCTTCCAAATAAAAAAGGTGTGGGATAAGCCTACCCGAAGGAAAACTGAACTACGTCAGGGGCTGATCCCAAAAAAAAATGAGAACTTTTAGAAAAAATCAAAATATTGAAAAATACCAGAAAACAAAAATTTTGAGACAATTTTCACCTTCGTCAAATTTTCCAGTGAGTAATGATTTCTGGACTCCCACAAATTCATATTGGATTTATTGTCTTAAAGGTTGTTAACAATAAGGATATAAAGTATAGAGTCATCCAGTTAAAACAATATTAGATAACTTTCTTTTCTCTTTTTTTGTACACACATTTGTTAGTGAGGGTCTCTAAAGCCACACGGTCCTCTCTAGTGTCTAGACTGTTCATTTCAACACAAAGATCCCATTTTATCATCTTCAGGACAGTTCCAGTTCATAGAAGTCTTTTACATATACTCAACACTCTTGTGTAGTAGTGAGATCATCTTCCGCTGGAAATCAGCACCCATTGCTCACCTCTTCGGGTTTGGCATGGCCAACTTATTGGACTGGGACACTTCAAGCCCACTAGGAATTGGTCAGAAGTCACGGCCACGCATCTGCCCCACCAGAGACGTCTTCTGCCAATATTACTAGGTTCAGAGTGTCAAGCCAACAGAGGAGTCGTCTTGCAATCATCTCGTCGGCAGCGTGGGAGTTCCAAGGAGCATGAGTATCCCTGTACGCATGGAGACATCCGGAACACCTCCCAAAAATGCTCCGACACAACAGTTCCTCAAACTCTTGCTACCGCAGAGGAGTTGCGAGTAACCGTCCATAGCAAGACAGAGCGACCATTGTTCTCAACACCCTCACGTCTAGTTGCAGGATGATCTTCACAGTACAACAAAGGATTCCTGACTCAGATCCCCTGAAGGATTAGTCCTCATATGACAACCTTCACTGATCTCTACTGATAGTGTTATGTCCGGTTGCACCATTCAAGTTCACAACCGTTATCCAGGTTCATTTTGTGTTTGAACTAAGATCAGTGTTTATGAAGCATTGCACCAACGCATTTCATGCTTTGAACCAGGTTCGTTTTTTTTGTTGTACATGAACCGCCAGATCCATTGATTCAAAGGAAATGATCTTGGTTCAAGTTGTTGTTTATCTATGGTCTGCATTATATTGGAGGTTATGATTATGATAATGTTTATGTCAATGTCATCAATAAAGGTTTGTTGTAAAGAAGGCTCTTAATTTTACTTAATTTGTATTTTTATTATCAAGGCAACAGAATTAGCAGCTGCATTGTCGTGTTTGGTGTAACATACAAATGTTTTAAGACATATCGTTTCTTTTGCTTATAAGCTAATTATTTTTATCACAATGTATTATTCAGAAAATAAACTAGAACACGAACTTCATAAAATGGATAATGTTTTTGAGCAACTTTTTTCCATGAAATACCTAGGCCAAGACACTATATGAGGAGAGAGCATCCTTTCCAGGACCTGTATGATGAGAGATTTAAGATGCGGTTTCATCTTTGAAACAGACTACTTTGAAATTGCTACATAAAATCCAAAATAAACTAAGTTTTGATAGCAACAGGAATAAGCCTGCTTATTCCCTCAATCAATTATTGTTGACACTTAGGTTTTATGCACTGGATCATTTTTGATTGTGTGTGTCAATCTAATGGGTATACACAAGTCCACAGCCATTAGAATACCACACAGGATAACACACTAGATCTCACTTTTGGCTAATGATGTTATTAAAATGCCAGTCAGTAGACAAGAACAGTGTACTATCGTGCCAAACTTTTATGAGATTGCACGCTATCCTGGTGTCATCGGGACGATTGTACACATGCGTTATTGTAACACGTCTTTTAACTGATTTGCAGTTCTATGAACGACGTTCTGTAAATTGAAGTCAGCAGCAATCGTTTGCCACGCAAATTCTTTGGCTTTCAAAGCCACAGTATCAGTCTTTCTGCTCTCCATTATGCACACACTTTCTTCTACTAAATTGATAAACACTTCTTTCTCATGTTCTGTCGTGTTGGGTACACGCGAATAGCTCATTATCGGAAAAAGAAAGTTAAAACTGTCAACGTCAAGAAACAACTATTTTTAATACTAATTCCAACCACGCCAATCCAACAACTATACAAAGCCCAGAAACAATTATGTTTAATATTTTTACTCAAATCTTGGTAAATAACTACAACCATAAAACACAGATAGTTATATAAGGCAAAGATTCAGCACTTTCTCTGACCCGTGTTACTACTGGCACTTGGTGAAAGTGCTATGGAACTACAAGCCACAGGTGGGAAGTTTGAATTGATACTATAGTCTATTCACGGTTACTTCCGCCTTTTCTGAAGCCCTGCTAAAGCTCTACTTGCAAGATATTCCTCCGCCTCGTGCAAACTAAGCTTAACTATTCCTGGAGAATTACACCAGGGGGACAACGCATCACATTCGTGTGCACTCAGTGTAACAGTATTTTGTATGACTATTTCTCACTAGGTGCTACCAACATACCTATTTTCTCCCTGATTTTGAATCAAATTATTTATAAATAAGGTATTATAACTTATGGATAAATTATGAATAACATTCCAATTTAACAGAAAAAAAGTAACTTTTATGAACACAAGTATAAAACGCTTTGTGATACAGGGCGTATTTAGGAAATAACTAAACACGTCATACATGGGGAGATTTTTCTAAGGTTTGATTCAAAAAGGCCGAAGAAACTGTGAATGGACTATACCAACTTCCACTCAAATGTATGTTGGAATTTAAATTTATGTTGAAATTTAAAGTTATGTAAATGCTGTATGCAGTGCAAAATCGGTGTGTGTACATGTTAAACACACTATATAAATGCGTTCATAATATATTTTAATGGTGTGAAGGAGAATGGAGCGGGGTAGGCAGTCCATGCTTGTGAGGTCTGTGAGAGAGTGGAATGTGTTGAGGGAGGAGTTGGTGTCTGTGAGGGGAGTTGGTAAGTTCAGGAAGGGAATGGAAGAGGAGTTGGTAATGTAAGGGAGATATGAGAGAGCTCTCCACGGGATGGCAGCCTAATTGCGAGTGTATGTGTGTATTATTTAATTTCATATTTCCTGTATTGTAACTAAAAAAAAAAATATTTACACATATTTAATTTATTTTCAATTGGAGGAATGAATTGTTTATAGTATTTCAAAATACATCTAAATACACCATGGGGAATCAACTCAATGGGACATATTGGGACATAATGTACTTAATGGAAGATATATTGTTTTGGTTTGGGAAGTTTCGTATTTTCAGGTTAATTTTGATTCAATCAGGTTGCCTAATTGGAAATACTGCGCTCTTGGATGTGTTTATGTGACTGATACAGTAAGACACAGATTCCCAGTTTATGAGTAATGTTTTATTTTGCGAATGGGTGAAGAGATTGGCAGATGAGAAACTTGTTGGCTTAGACAATCTAGAAATGTACGATAGTTTTATTTGTATGCTATAACCACTTTTCCAATGATTGCAGAAATCTTTGCCAATACTATATCTGAAAAGTAAGTGCATTATAAATTTCATGTAAACTTTGATTTTATGTCCAAGATATCTTTTATGAAAGGTATATTTCATTTTATACAAACACACAAATATATAGCTTATACTACAGCTCAATTTTAAGTTCTGATTCTTGTATTAATTGTACCCTACCCTACTATGTAGCACAAGTAATCTTGTAAAGAAAAGACTCAGATCACAAACAACACTTGTGTCTTCCCTTGTTTTCCACCTGTGATATTGTTATAAGCCTAATTCAACTATTTTTGTTTAAATAAATGTACATTTTATAAGTATTTGTATTTAAATCAATTTAATAACTACATAGGACAGAGCTGCGGTGGTGGTGAACTTATTTTACATATACAGTTGCCAATTTTAATAAATTCATCTCTCCCATTTTACAGCCAAGCACCGACCAAAAAAAGAAGTTACATATGTGTTGAAGATCCACAGTCTTTGTTAAATTTTGAAGAACATTCTATTTTCTAAAGAAAATTACACACTTTGATAATCATAAACATTGAACCTAACAAAACCATGCTATATGTTGTTCACAGTAAACTCTGCACTTTTGAAAGATCTGCTTAAGATCTACTTTCTGCACATTGTATATTATTTGACCATATGTAAAATTAACATTGCCGTGGCCATCATTTTACTCATCTGTTGGTTAAGTGAAACTGAAATTATTAGAAAATTAAACATTTTACAACTTTAATATTTCTTGCACTTAAATTGATGTCCGAATTGGTACATTATTTTTTGTAACTTTACCTTCTGCATTCCCTGATCTTCATAATCCAATATAATATTGCCCGTAGCATATCACAATCAGGTAAGGTCATTCAAATTTTCTACTCTCCATATGAAACAATAATATATACATACGCCTGTGCTGCTTGCGTTTTCAGTGAAACATCAGTAGGCCTAGGTTAAAAGTGTCCAACATAGTTTTGTTACGACACCCTGGCCCCAGTATTAATGTTTTGAGAAGCCTACAGTAAAACATATTTATTTAAAAAAATATTGAATTAAGCTTACATTATCACAGGTAAGGGAAGATATATCTGTTGTGTATGATCTGAGTTATTTATTTACCAGACCACTCTGGGTTATATCAGCTTCGTGACTGCCATAGTAGGGCAGGGTACAATTAATACACGAATCTGAACCTAAAATTGAACTATGGTAATATAAGGCTATTCAAGGTAAAATTACCACTTTTGAGACCCTAGTTACTTTTTTCTTTCAGGCATTATTTTATCCATCAACCACATTTTAAAATAAATATTGCCATGTTCATAATAAACACAGTGTATATATTCTACAACGTTTGGAAAATAATGTCTAAGGCTAAAATAAATATATTTTTTGACAATCATTCCAAATGAGAGGGTTTCAAAAATGTTTTTGTACCGTGAATAGCCTACACACACACACACACACACACACACACACACACACACACACACACACACACACACACACACACACACACACACACACACACACACACACACACACACACACACACACACACCACACACACACACACACACACACACACACACACACACACACACACACACACACACACACACACACACACACACACACACACACACACACACACACACACACACACACACACACACACACACCACACACACACACACACACACACACACACACACACACACACACACACACACACACACACACACACACACACACACACACACACACACACACACACACACACACACACACACACACACACACACACACACACACACACACACACACACACACACACACACATACATATATATGCGCTTCAAGAAAAAATATATTTGTAGCGTACATCAAATTTTCAATGCACTTACTTTTCAGATGTAGTGTTGGCAAAGAAAGCTTGTTAAGCCTCTTCGTCCCAATCTTTCTGCAATCATTGGAAAAGTGGTTATCACAAACAAAATAATTACTGTAACATAGGCTGTCCAATCCAACAGCCTCTCAATAAAATACATCACGAATCACAACTTGCGAAACAAAAACAATTGTATTTATAGTTTTTAAATGATGCCAACCTGCAAAGAATAATCGTACCATTGAAAAATATAATTTACTTCAAAATCCATGACGCCATAAATTCCAGCCAATGATATTTTGTGTAACATATTAGTTCTGGAGACCTGAAGTAACAATCTCAAGATCACTTGAACCTAGTTCAGCTGGGTGCAACACAAATATACATACTTGATCGAGGTTATTAACGAGGTTCGTGCACGAACTCAGTTCATGTAAACTAAGATTTTCTACAGTGTTGGTGCGACCAGGCATTAGGGTTCTCACTGTGATCACAGTCTTGTCGACTCACACAAGCACTCAAACTCAGGGTAACTGAGTAACTTTGTCAAGTTTTTCCGCTTGCTTAAAGAGCGAAGCGAAGACCAGTTGCCACCTGATCTGGTCCACCCATCTACTGCTTTTACAGTTAACCCCAGCAGATTAAAAGTTTATGAGTATCAGCAAACAAAATGATCAATACTATCTAAATCTACATCTATACCTGTCACAACAGTCAGTAGCACACCAAATTCTCCCCTTGACTAAATCATCAATGTTTAAGGTATCTATCTATTACTCTCATTAATGTCGCAATAATAAAATGGGGTAGTAGAAAATACATTTTCCACCCTAGGCAAACATTTAAATTATAATTTATTGTAATGGTAGCAAAAACATGAAAAGAAGTTAACTATTTATTTACAACCGTTATGACATCTGTACATTGTTCTCTCTCTTAGCCAACTGGCGGCTACTCTTTTTCTCAGGACACAATACATTTTATAACTGTTATCTGAATTATGACATTTGTATTGTACATGCTTGGTTATGAAACTTTGAGACCAAACGCTCCGTTCCTCTTCTGGTTTCACTACTCTTATTCAACATTACTTCCCACAATGATGTCCCTCCAGACATTACATTTTAAATACCATTAACTTCTCAAACTTGCTAATAAACAAAAAGAAGATACATATAAACATCACATAACGATAATACAAAATTCCTTACAGCTAAAGTTTCTTACTGTTATAAAGTGTATCAACTGCTCTCATTGCTACTCCATTTAGAGCCACAGAATGGTTTTACTGCCATCCACATCTCTTATTGTGGCTCTGACTTGGCCACTTGCCCTGATATGGTCTACTATGGGTCCCATAGAGGAACCATTCTGCCCCTCTGGAGGAGTGCCTCCCTTTCTCTGCTTTCGTAAACTGCAAAATCTCCAGAGAACACATAGCACAAACAACATTGTCAATAGAACAATCATAACTGTTGATCCTATTTACAATGCAAAAACAGTGTCAAAGTCTACAGCTTCAACTCGGGCAGCATGCCCATTCCAACTACCTAAGGGTTTCGCAATGTTATAACCAATAAAATGATGATAACTAGGCCCAATGAAATACTGTGTAGGTTTCAAATCCAAAAATTCTTAAATCCCAAAGGTGTATACAAAACAATATGTGCGGAGATCTGGCAATACTAGAGTCCTAAGAAATATTTAAGTGGGGTATGGAAGAGAGGCAATTTTCTTCAAGGAAATCATTAAATAAAGGTAAAACTGTTTGAGTTGACATGGGATAAGCAGGAAAATGTAATTTCTTAAATTTAGACCATGCTGCAGGAATCACATTGATAATGTTAAGCACTGTTTTTGTAGGGTAATCACAAGGGTACATTTCACTAATTCGTACGTCATTATTCAGAAACAACCTACAGTCATATGGTATTGCCACGTCAACAGCACCTGGATGATCATTATTATCCAACATTCTGGTTTCATTCTTACTCATTATACACTTCACTTTTAGTTTACCATCCTTTGTCTAGAAATACCTTTCCGGCCCTACTTGGGTAATTATCAACTAGGATCCAGATTGGCAACTAAAAGAACACACTTCTCCTAACCCCTCAGCAGTGGCTCCATGAAATACATCTTTTGGATAGAGCACCTCAGTTATAGTATCACCAGAATATCTGGGTACAAAACATAAGTGATCTTGAAAATGTCTACAGTCTTGCAAGATTCTACCTCTGATGGTTGTGACTTCATATCCATTTACACCCAAAAAAGTAGTTACATGATGTAATACACGGACAGGATATTTCCGTTTAAAATGTACAGCAACAAAATCATACAGCTTTCAATTAGCATCTTTTTTAATTATAGGTATTTTCATTTTTACAAAAAAGACTATCCTCAAAAATTTGACATGAACTTATTTTTAAATGGTAACACCCTTACTTTGTTAATTAGGATTACCAAACGATACCAATCTTTTTCATCAACATGAGCCAAACTTTTTCATTTCTTCTTTAACTCCTCAGTTGAGACCAAAACAATGGGTAACATATAGAATCTACATTGATCTAAAATTTCCACCCTAAATATTATGTGAACTTGTTTAGCCATAAGGACTGGCATTAAAAGTTGGGTCTGAAGGACATTTGAAAGCTCATTAATCATTCCTGCATGACTATCTTTCAAGGCCTCTCTAAAAGAAGTTAGATATTTGGTCAGGTTATTAAATTTTGTTATTTTGTTTGAGCTTTAACAAAAAGTTCTGAGACTTCATCATTATCAACAGAGTAGGTTTGAATTCTTGGCTAATGCTAAATGATTTATTAGAACTTGTTTATTCATTGCTTCCATATGCCTTGCTAGTTCCTGTTTATTTGAAATAAACTATCTATTTGACTTACATTATCAATGTCGCAGCACCAATTAGCTACCTCCACAAGAAACGTTAATCCGCGTTTAGGCCTAACATGTCCGGCTTCTACCAAAACTTCGCCCGCAGCCCGATTTAATTTATTTAATAATGTTTCAGCTCATATTAAGTAATTTTTCTTCTTTTTATTCAATAAACAGAAATCCTTAAGCCCTAGCTTAGGACATGGGAAATCTCTGGCCACTTCCTCTACCCAATTGTTTAATTTCTGTGGCCTTGCTGACTGAAAATGTGAGGGGATGGAGGAAGAGTATACAGTTACGGCTGAAAGTGTGTTCCAGCTGCCACTCCAACGGCTATAGGTTCCATGGTGTCACAGGAAGCCCACCTCAGAATCAGCATCAACCGCCACATGTAGCAGGTGGCCGCCATCATCAGGGTGTTGCACCTTCTACCGACTGGATCTTTCACTGCTGACTAGGAAATGGCTAATACATAAACTGTAGACTTCCCTAGAACCCACATTTTCAAAGCATCAGATCACTTTATCAAAAAAAAAAGAAAAAAACTTTCTTGTAACACAGGGGATTTTCTTTAGGACATCTTACATAACTAACTACCCAGTTATTAGGAGTGGTCGGGCAGAGAAATTGTATTTTGGGTGGGCTCGGGCAGGTACTTACCTCATATTTTCATGCTTGGACAATTTTGGCCAGGCATTAAAACCAAAATAAGTGGATGAATTTTGAACACAAAATATTTTCTCACACAGTTTACATTGATAAAAGTATAAAATATTTGTTTAAGAAATAGTCTGCAGTATGCTTTCCAAGAAGTTTTCATTCAAGTAAAAACTAAAAAATAAATGTGAGTGTACAATTACATTTAGCATTCTGTTTGTCCATACGAGTGAAAAACTTCCAGACAGGTGTTTTGAAAATAATATTTGTGTTACTACCTGAAGTTTCATGGTCATGTTTTTTTCACTGCTGTTGAATGAACCATGTACTTGCTTGATCATCGTTTTCAAAAATAGTACCACTGATATCCATTTTTGGTAAAAATTAATTTAGGCCTACATCAAATTAATATAAAATGATTCACAGTTTCAAATACTAATACAAGTAATAATCAAGCAGAATTGCAACAAACTTTGGTTTCTTTAGGTATGGCACAAAAATAAAGTACCATACACTTAATCAGAAAATACAAACAACTATCATTAATTACTACCATATTACTTGGCTTTTTGGTTTGTTCTTTTGTCAGTCATCATATTCCAGACATTGATAAACTCTTTTCAGTGTTTACATTACTGACTAGAATCCATACTGATTTTAGCGTAGTCCATAAAAAACTTCAACAATTTTCAACTTTACTGAAAATGATTGTGTAAATCTTGCATCAGGATTGACGTCGGCTAATAGCCAGCGGTGCCAGAGCCCATGGCGGTGCTCACCACGCACATGTCACGTGGCCAGCACGTGCGCAAAGAGGCCAATAATTTTGAACTTCCCTATAAATGTTATTTTCAGTGTCAAATATGTTATATTGTCTTTGCAGTGTTTAATATGTCTTAAAATGTTTTAAGATGTTTGTACTAATTTTAAATTTTTGGTTATAAAATTCAAAGCTTCCGCGGCACCGAGATTAAGAACACTTAATGTTCCGGCATGAACGCCATCATAAAGAGACACTAAAATAATATTGAAATTCATAAGAAAATTAGAGAAATGTAAAACAATACTTAATTTAATTTGTGCTATTTTGTTTTCACTAATTAAATATTCTACTCGGTGTGCATAGCACTTCCACTTCTGTGAACCTCGTAGGCGGCCATGGTAGGTCTGTGCGACCCTTGTATCTGGACAGTCTGTCGAGGAGAGCTGGCGAGGTAAGAGACTGTCACGTATGCACTACAACTTTTGTGCACTGGTTTAGGTTTCCACAGTAAATTTAGTTTACTGGTTAACCTTTGCTTGCGTATGTTTTTGCCAAACATTTTCCCCAGCATTATGCTTCCGCTTTATCAATTTCTTGCACCCTTGTGGTATTTTAAACTTAATCGAGGAGGAGGAGAAAGATGTTGGAGAGATTATGCGACCCACGCAATTTGAATCGGGCGCCATCCTCCTATGTTTACGGCATTTCATTGTAAGTGCTGCATTATTGCTATGCGCAATTTTAAGGGCTTTATTTTTATGTACGTATTTGAGGGTAATTTTTCGTGTTTGAATATTTTATGCCAACATTACGTATAACCACCTGGCCGACCGATGCCAAGTCTTTGTATACACCATCATTGTATTTGAGAGCTTATTTATGTAACATTATATGTGCAATTATTTATTTATGGGTTCTATGTTAATTTTATTCAGGGTTCAATGTATTTTTCACATAAATTGATGTTTTTTGTACTTGACCACGCAGTCACGTTAATGTTTGATTATACTGCCATCAGGCATGTTACATGCCTGTATCCACTACAATTGTAAAGAGAATAATTTTCTCAGAAAGAATAATCTTTTTTCTAACTTTTATTTGTCGTTTCCACACAGAAATATTGCAATTTCACCTGCACCCTGTGGTCGGCCACGAACTTCATCCAGCGGCATCTGCGCCATCTAAGCTTGTTTTCACATATTTGTGTGTTTATTGTGAATATTCATCTTGTTTCATGTATCATTCAAGGGTAATTTTGTAATTAGTGTATGGTGCAATTATTCCCGTCCTAGCCGGCTCTGTGTATAGGCCGTCACCACACTAACCACGTGCTGGAGGGCGAGCCCCGACGAGTTTGCGTTAGTAATGCCAAGTAATTACACATGTTAATATGTATTGAGGGATTCATTTGTAATTCACAGTGTCCTGTTTTCAAGGAAAAACCGTCAGTCCAACCTAGCGGCTGTCGGGCCCTCTTCCCTTGTGAAGGCTGGTCTTTCATGCACCTCGGTGCTTTCATCCATCAAGGCGTGCGCTAGAGTAATTGCGGGCTGGGGAGCACCCAAGTGAAATTGGCTAGTTATGACCGATATAATAATTTCATTGGCACGTTGATGTGTATGCATAATAACAATAAAAGCACGTATATAGTGAACTTATATCTTTTAATCAGTAATGACAGTATCCGAGCCACATATATGTTATTAAGTGTTTATTTTAAAGTGATGTTTAGTAAAAAATTTAGTATTGCCTATGTGTTTGTAAGTACGCAAGGGTGTGATGGACACACAGAACCCACAACATCCCTAAGAACCCTAAGTCTCAATAGAGTGGTGATTGGGAAGCACCGCTGGCGCCCAAATTACCAGTAAGTATTTGTGTCATCATTCGTCTCGTGTCTCACCCGACGGCGTCAGTATGAATTATGTACCATTTATCACTTTTGTTCTTTTGGTGACGTTAAAACTTTTGAATTATAGTAATCTGAATGTTATTTCCATATAAGAAAAATTTTCCAGTGCATCATCAAAACAATGAGCAGTTCTAATTGGTACTTTCTCGTAAGAAGAGGTGCAAAACAACATTGTTTCACGAAAGATGGTAAATGTGATAAGCTAAATTTCCTCGCCCGCCACCAATAAAATAAACAGAACGTTAACTAATATATTACTCTTCAAAACAAAAATAAAATTGCGCCAGATACAAGTCGTCCTCACATAACCTTGATAACCTTAAAAACATGTTTATAAATAGTAACCAGAAAAAAAAATTTGGTAAACCATAGATATACGAATCTATGGAGTGTACTGTGTGCCTTCACCGAATAAACATGCTGCCAGCACCTAGTGGCAATGGAAAATTTGTTACCAATTTTAAAACAAGTTTTTGGTAATTTTTGTATTTATCACTTTTGTATACTACCAATGAAATTACATTAATTATGCAATGAAAAGTTAAAAGGACGAAATGCAAACAAAATTAGGTTATTGTAGAAAGTCAGCGAGATCATTTTATTTCCAAAACACAATGTTATCCTGTAGGAGTAGATGCTCGTTGGCGATATCGCTTCAGCGATGTAAAATTCAATACATTGATTATGTTGACTTTCCGTTCTTGACTACATAATGAAACTATTTATTGAATTAGTGTCGTAGACATGAGGATTCACAACGGAAATATATTTTTTCGGCATATCTTTCATGTGTTTTGTTTTTTTTTTGTGAGGTATGTCATTTTCCATGAGAAAATCTGTATTTTGTAATTCTGCATGCCACAAAAAACAGGTGTGTCTATGGATGAATATTGGAAGGAATATTGGCCCGATATTTTCGGGCAGACATAATACCCGTCCGGTGTTTCGGGCATTTCCACTACCCGAAATACTGCCCAAAATTTCAGTTACCCTACCTCCTCTACCAGTTATCTCCCAGTGCCTCCAAAAACAGTGTATGCAATGTACGACAGTGTGCCATTGGTCCCTGGCACCTAATGTGGGGTGTTGTTACTCCCAAAACACACCCTGAAGTTCAATGAAAAGGGTATGTGGCTGCTACCTCAAACTTTACAGCCACCGTCCACCTGTCCCCACTCTCGAGACAGTATCACTCTTTTCATAGGCAGGATGTGGAATTTACTGTCCACGCACTGCTCTGGTCAGCCCTCTCCTTGGCTGGTCGCGTCCAGGACATACATGAACATCAGTGTTTCTCTTCTGCTATCAACAAAACACTTAAACACTCCAACGGCTGTGCCCTGCTCCTAGGGTCACTAATTCAGACCACAAGATTCATCAAATAAAATTCAATTCAAGCTCTCTATTTAGTATTAGAAAGCAGATACCAAAAACCAAAGGTGATAAATCTCTGTTAACAAAGAACACAAGTTTCCTTCTACTATCAACAACCCAACGAACCATGATGAACAGAAGGGAACTAGCAAAAGGTGTGGTCGCTTCTTCAACAACACACCCTGTTGTTTCGTGGTAGGCTGGGTGGAACGTCCACCATTCCCTAGGAAGGCCACCCTAATTGTCTGTTCTTGCCCTCCGAACAGATCACTTTCTGCCATGGGCAGAGTGTGGGGTTTCACAACTCACAGTCCCCTTCTGGCCAACCCACTTCAGGTTGGTTCAGTCTGGTGATTTGGCTGTTCATCACCAACAAAGCTGCTACACCCTAACCTAAATTTGCTTCCGAACAAAAAAATGCAAAACAAAAGACAAAACACACACTCCCTACTTCAACTCATACTTTAGTGCTAACCCTAAATGTATTTTAACAAGACTTCTCAACTTACTCTCTGGGAACATTACTACACACCTGCCATGCCTGTTGTCTAAACACCAAGTATCATGACAACAACCTGAAAAAAAAGAAATACGAGACAGACCAATTCAACTACTACCAAATAGTCTAAGCGGCGTGTGCCACTAGTCAGCTGTGTCTATTTCTTATGTCCTACAATAACACAAATACTTTAACAACAAACCTTCTCATCTAAACACTTAGTCACTTATTCTGATTATCTGCTAACGTAGGGACCAACAAACACCACCACCCTGCACTGCGCTCAACAGCACCAAAAACCACTAAACCCTCAGATATTGTCGGTGAAGTTAAGTCGAACACGACCTACCCTCACACCCTACAGTATCCTGCCCAAGCCATCAAATTGTTACAGGTAGGAAAGAAAAAAATGAAACATATAAACAATACTGAAGAACCAATACTGGGTGACTCGAAATCAAATTGAAAAAAAAAATGGGAACATATTGGAGCTAATGAATATGTAAATGCTCAAAAGCGTAATCCCTGAAATCATAACAAACCTGTTACATTAAAAAAAAATTAGAAATTCACTCATTCAGTGAGAGTGAGAGGTTGCGTCCACCACCTGTACAAAACAGGACGACTACATATCTCTTGGCTAGAATGAAGCCCTATAAGAACAGTAATAACTCAGAAACTTCCAGCCATTTGATTATACTGAGTTCAGACAATTTTCACCTCCGTCTCAATATTGCATCACTGGTTTATTTATTAATTTTTGTTTTAAATTGCGGGATGGGGGCGTCCTTTCTTCTAGCTAATTTTTGAACATTTCTTGTTTAGTTGCTAGGCAACTGGCCAGCTCTAACTTATCCTTGGCCTTGAGATAAGAAATTGTTTACAGGCATGCGCACTGAGGGAGTATTTTGCTCATAGCACAACCAGTCGCATCTGCTACACATGTGACGACTGTTCGGTTAGCATCACTTTGAAATAAGCACTTAATAAAATACATGTGGCTAGGATACTGTCACTACTGAATAAAAGAGGTAGGTTCACTGTAGACTTGTTTTTATTATTATTGCTTATACAGAAAAAGGAACTTAAATTATAATTGAGATTGACCTTTAATATTGTTCTCACTGATGTTAGTAGTACAAAATTTAAAAGTAGAGGTGGGTAGTTTAATGTTGTAGATAATAGCTCTGTGTACTTCTATATCATTGTAAATAAATTAAGAAATTTAATGTATTTTTTTGTTTTTATTAAGACTGCCATCCCTCATGAACTTGGATATGCCCTCCGGCAACTTGTTAAACTTGCATCAGAAGTGGGATGAAGACATGAATTTTGGCCGTAGGCCAGTAATTAGTGATTAATTAAAATTAATTAGTTAAAGCAGTAGGTTAACAAAATTAAAATTGTTTTGTGTCAGGTCTGCAGCAAATGTTAAAAATAAAAAATTTCTGCAGAACTGGTTAGGTAACAAAGAAAGTGTATTTGAAACTGTAATTACAGAAATTGGTAATGTAATATAATGTGTCAATGTGAATGTAAATAGTCAAATAACTATAGTAAGTTAATTAGTACACAAATAAATAAGAAAATACACACTGTAAATGAAAAGGTAGATAAGTAAACAGACACTGTAAATTAATTGGTAGATTGGGAGTTTGAATGGCTGATTGGATGAACAGTGGGCTTACTACCTCACACCTGGACAGAGAAGTCCTGCACTGAGCATATTGCAGTCTCTGCCAGAGCGACAATGACTGGATTACCCTACCCTGGTGTTGGCCGTGGAGCTACGTTTCAATGACACATACCTTCAACATGCCCACCATGCGCAACTGCAAAGCCGCTCTTAGTGACCAGGGGAGCCACTGTATTAGCTATGGGAAGTCATTGTATGGCTGTCCCATCTATCTCTAGAAGGGTGCCCTGAGGAGGCACGCAACGTCATCACAGTCTGCTTCCTCATCAATGCCATCACCGTCAGAGGTACGGCAAGTGGGGCACCTCGCTGAACCCCACACCATGCAGAAGGTGGAGACGGCAAGACAGGTTTGAACACTCTTATGTCCTGTATGGGCAGTGACACTGAGCGAAGACAACAACGATAGCATTAGGAAGACATTGAAGGAGGCGCAGACGACCATGAGCGACATCACTTCCAGGGTCTGTGCTACTGAGCTTCACCACCTGTATCCAAATGGCCTGAGTGTTGGACATGTGGACAGCCAGGGCACTTGAGAGCGTACTGCTAGCTGCAGCAAAAGCAGTGGCGAGAAATTAGGCAGTGAGAGGCAGACGAGAGAACAAGACATTAGAAAACTTGTAAACATAGAGCTAGGTGGGATAAGGTTGGTTAGTGCTTGAGGAAGGGCTCCAAAGTTCGTACATGTATGTTTGGTGAAACTGGATTTGGATTCCATTATGGTGGAGGGGAGCCTGAATGATGTGCCCTGTCGGATGGTCATAGACACAGAGGCGACCATAAGCGTATTAAGACTGGACTTCCTCTGACCTTGATTTCCCCCCCCCCCCCCATCCCCCTCATCAACACCACCACAGTGATCGCCCGATAACAATATGGAACATTGTTATTTGACTATGGTAACAAATGAGATCACACCAGTTAAAGGGAAGTGAAGGGTGAAATTGAAACTTGGTGACTTTAGCCTAGAGCACAATATTTACACAGCAGAAACAGAGGATTAATTTCTTTACTACAGAGGCTGGAGTGCTATATAGATAATCAACTTGGTTTTATCTTTGAAGTGTAATGGAAATGGTGAGTCCATGTTATTATGATGGTTTGATTGGACAGTGTCCATTGCCGACCATGAGACTAAATAAAAATCTTGCACACATACAGAACTCAGCAACACAAAAAACGAAAAAACCTTTTACAACACCACAGAAAGAAAATTAGGAAAAGCTGTTTCCTCGTCAATGAAAAGTAAATATGTGTATAAGTAAAAGTACAAAAATACTGACAAATAACTTATAATTACAAAACAGGACAGACAATAAAAGAAAAGGCAACATGATGACGAAAACGAAAACACCACACTAGTGTACACAACAGTGCAAAAAACAATACCAGTGGACACAGCTGAACAATAAAACTGAAAACACGCATAAAAATAGGGCAAAGACCACGATGAAACACAAACCAAATAAATAAGTCTTCACTACATTTCAGGCCTGAAATCTGTCCTCTTCTTTAGATGAGACATTGGAAGAACAATCACAGTAGACTGAGCAAGGGGGGAAACAGCCCATAGACTGCCTCTCTGTCCAATCAGCAAGCACTCTTCCAAGCACCACCAATCAGAGACTACCTACCCTCTTATTGGTGCACTTGGAAGAGTGCCAGAATTGTACATATACTCTCTGTTTTCCACCTCAGGTCAGTATACTGTGAGTGTTCTTCCAGTGCCTCACCTTAAGAAGAGGCGAGATTTCAGGCCCGAAACATAGTAAAGACTTCATTATTTGGTTTTTTATAATCTGACAAGGAATACTTTTCCGGACTTGTTTTTCATTGTCATCTTTGCCCTATTTTTGTATAACGAGACGTGCAGAATAATCTTCCATTCAATTAGCTACTGGAAAGTGGGCTGTAGTTAGTTACCCATGGAAAAAAACTGTTAGACATTTTGTAGGTAGAGTGTATGAAGTGCTGAGCAATGCTACAGCATATGTCATTCACGTTGTAGAGCACATTTCGAAGCAAAAGTTTGCATGGAAAGAAGGGGGAAACAGTGACATGGTGAATAATGAAGACATCCAGTCAGTCCTTCCTGATCCTGAATATGCAGGTCATAGGGAATCCATTGTGTTTGATTTTGCTTTCAAAGGTTTCAATATGAATCAGTGTTAACTACTTTAGGAACTTTATACACGAGATGAAAGATGTTTGTTGAATCAAACTTTTTTGGTGTGTTTTCATGCATATTAATAAAAATCTCTCAATTAATAGGCTGATTTACATGTGCATAGCATATTAGTAATATGTTATGCATTTTGTTCACTTTGGCAGTAGGAAAATTATTTCAGAGTATTTTTATTACTTTTTTTCGTAATTGACAGTTGCAAAGTTGTAATGCATTATATTTTCTACTCAAGTCTACGCTTTATCCTACTTTTTGCAGCAAACTGTGTTATTTCTGTTATTTTATCCATTTTTGGGGTACTAAACTTTTGTAATTTTGTTAACAATTACAAGAAAACTTTCTAACGCCTTAGTTCTTCTGATGCAAATAGTTTCGAAAAATATATATTTTTTTAATATTATATTTATAGACCTCTAACAATTGTGTGAAATAAGATAAAAATTCCCAGTTTCTTTCATTCATTCACATAAATATACCTATTCAAAATAGTGCCATCAATTTCAGAGCAGTGATTGGAATGAATAGAGTAACATTTTCAGAATAACCCCACTAAAGTGGTGGGAGGGTTAAATTCTGAACACTCATGTTTTAATTTTTTGTGGCTTGAATAGAATGCTTTTAGAAAAGTGAGCAGTCGAATTTCAAGTAAAAGAACCTTTTAAAACAATGTGGTAAAATATGTTTATCTAAGAAATAAAAGTAAAAAAAAATTAAACAAAACTTACACAGCACTATTTGGAATAGCACCACTTTATATCAGTTACATATTTTCAAAATGACTGTCATATAGATATTTTAGTTTTGTGTGTTTAGTTTTGATGATTCAGAACCATTTAATTATTTTCAAAATGTTGGCTATATAGATATTTTAGTTCTGTATGTTATATCATTGAAACCATTTAATTAATTATAGTGAAACTTTGTACGCTGACTGTATGTATTAAAACTATCAAATGTGTCCATGTAAAATCTCTTCTATCCGTCATTTAGTAAAATAGTGTTACACTAGCGATCTGACCCAGTTTCGCCCAGGTACAATTTAGTTTTTTGTGCCTGCCGCAGCGTGCGGGACTGTGCGCTCGCCTCGTACACCTTCCCCCCTTGCGCCTCTCTTGCCACAGCATCGCTACACCCCCCTACCACCCCCGCCCACGTATAGGTCCACGCGTGGGTGTCTCAATGTTAGAAATTACTTTTTAACAAAACTTTTCATAACTTTTAAGTTGTTGGTGATAATTGTATTATGTAAATTACATTTCATATCTACATTAAACAGTTTTAACTATGGATTAATTAATTTTGATGAAGATGAAGTTCTTTATGGTTAGAAAAAACAGTGAATTTTACGTTTGTTTTTATTGCGTAATTTAAATTGTAAATTCCCTTATTACTACTTATCTATTAAAGATAGATATACGCTACCACTGACTTTTTTGTAGATCATTTAATTTTACACAGTTTTTTCATACATGATTTTGATATATATCTAAAGGATTAGACAGCGTATTCCATGAGAGCATGCTGGCAGTAAACTTTTTTCCTATACATGATTTACTGCTCAGCTCCTATAAGTGCTAGGGTAATTTTTAATACACATAAACCTTCCTCAATAAATGCAGATCATAAAAGTAATAACCGTATCTAAATCCGTTCAGTGGTTCTTGAGATTAGCGCAGTCATAAAGACAGACGGACGCATGCCAGGGACTTCCTTCTATACTATGTATTGATGAAAAACTAAAATTTGTGATATCTCTAAAAAAAAAAAAAAAACCGATTTCTACGTAATGTGTTAAACGTAGCACTATTGTAGGCCATGTAAACTAATAAAACTTTGAGAGGATCAGACACATATTTTAAAAATGGCAGTCATAAATAATTTTAGTTCACAATTTTTTATTTACGAAACTATGAAAAAATTTTCAACTGAACTTTGTATGCTGACAGAATATTCTATATCCATCAAAATTGTATATGCAAAGCCTCATTTTTCCACCATTGTGTAAGATAGCCCCACATTAAATAATACAGTATTTATGTTGTATCTCGGGAAACAATCAACCAATTTTTTTCAGATTTGGCAAAGAAGTTGTACTTTGGTTTCAAGTGTGTGTCTTATTTTCCGAATGGTGCCTATGCAAACATGTTAGCTTAGTGTGCTATATATACGAGACTATGTAACAGATTAAAATCTACCTTTGTATATTGTATCTATGACAATCATTGAATGTGATAATATATAGCCTTTTTGTTCTTCATTTATGAAGGTCGTTGCATGAACAATGGAGGTTTTATGCCATATCTCGAGGTTCAATTTAATGATTCATATATGCTATTCACGGTAAAGTGAGCACTTTTGAATGCCCTCTCATTTGGAATGTTAGTCGATAAATGTATTTAGTTTAGCCATAGGTGTTAACTTCCAAATGCAGTGGATTATACACACTGTGTTTGTTACTTACAGAGTAATATTTATTAAAAAATATGGTTAAAGGATACAAAAAGGCTGAAAGGAGAAAGTAACTAGGGCCTCAAAAGATCACTTTACCGTGAACAGCCTATACCAAAATTTCATGTACCTAGGTATGTATTGGTATAGTAGGATTTGTTAATTATAGCATGTGTTATGTGCGGCAGGCATTTTTTAATGGGGTTTAGTTAAAAGTGTTATATGTATGAAATGTTTTAAACAAAATTCAACAATTTTAATACATTAACAGTATTAATTAGTAGCATCATTTATGCATACAGAAATATTTTTTTGCCTGATTTTTTGTAAAATAGTTTCAGGTGAGTAAATTGAACATTTTGCCATATTTCTGGAACAATTCAACTAATTTCTGCCTAATTTTGCAGTTGTACAGGTGGCCAAGTAAAGTTACATGATTTAAATAGGGCCAGACAAAAAATTTTCAAAATGGAGGCCATATAAATATTTTGATATTTTGGCCATATCTATTTAACAATTTAGCAATTTCCATCAAACTCTTTATGCTGATCATATCTATTAGAAACATTGTGTACAGAGTCTCTTTCTAGGCAATTTTGTAAGTTAGCCATGTTTAAGGAAATAAGGTTTTTATGCCACATCTCAGAGACCAAACACTCAATTTCCACCAAATTTTTCACACAAGTAGCATTATGGTAGGCTATGTAAACTTATATATTTTTAGATGGTCAGACACTTATTTTCCGAATGATGGCAGTGTAAATATTTTCTGCTAGTGAACCCTATCATTCAGTTTACTTTACTGATAACATCCAAAATTGATGCAGTTGATTGCATGCTAACTTAATTTTACGTTTTTTTCTGAATTGGAATCTTGGGTAAGTCACTTTTGTATTTCAATAGTCGTGGTATTATTTCACATTATTCTGGTTTCATCTGTAATGATATTGCGGCCAGAGAGACGTCAAAACCTACCTACCATCTATGTTTTTAAGAACTTCACTAAAATTTATTTGCACCTATGTAGAGTTAAGTTGTTATTAATTATAATTTATTTAATTCTATAATAATATCTGAGTATATTATAACAAAAACTCAGTGCAAAATTTTGTTTTATATTTCAAAAGAATTTCAACCAAGTAGAAATCTCACTGGGTTGCGGCAGAAGAAAATGCACTGAAGAAATTAATTTAAGGTTCAGATAAAACTCGCATCACCAAACTAATGTGATGGGCCCCATCACAAACTCCCCCCCCCCCCCCCCTCCCCCCTACACCAAACATATCAATGAAAACCCTTCCCTATGGTCTCATCGTAGTTTCTACAGAGTACTTTAATATTCTGCAGCTACTTAGCCAACCGACACTTTCGACAACCTCTGGCACATTCCTGATTATTCAAAATTCATGGTGGGCCAAAAATTCCTTTTTGTTCAAATTTTTTGTTTTTATAATACCCATATGACCCGCAATAGTAGAATCATGAAAATATCAGAGGATCATGGGGTGATCTTTGTCAGGAACATATTTTTACTCTTTTATGGTTGGCAAAATACAACATTTGTATTCCTGAAGGAGAGTTTGCTGTTCATATGACAGATGTGCCACTTGTGGTTGCATGTACTGGGTTGGAGGCCTGTGGAGTTAGGTGTCAAAAGTGACAGTGCTGGAGTTGTGATAGTTGCAATGAGAGGTGGTGATGAGTGAATGCAAGCTTCAGCACTGCCTGGTGTTTGTTGTAGGTGTGGACGCGGGTACCAGGTCAGCTTGCGAGATGCAGCAGGCAATGCCAGCTGCAGACATGCTGCTGCTGAAGACACCCGTGGTCAGCCGGCTGGCGCCGGGCGCCGACTTTCCTGCCAGACGGATCTTGCTCTTCGAGCAGCCAGGTTAGTGCTGGCTCCGTCCCTCTACCAATCACTTACTCTGCAACTAACCTAACCTGACCTTACTGAGATGAATGCTGGAGTTTGGCACTCTTCTGATTTTGCCCATCTCCAAATGTTGCAGACAAGTTCACAAGTGCACAGAAGATTCTGTTTTCGTGGTCAGAATCACATTGTTTGTGCTGCCAATAACGCAGCTACCACAGCTATTGTTCACATATTGACATCTGTATTATTGCAGACCACGTGGTTGACATAGCTACTTATTCAACTTCTACCTCTAGTGTGAATAACCAGGGATGGCATGTAACGAATTACAAGTAATTGTGTTACCACTAACATTAATTTTTGAGTAATTTTCACTTATCTGTTACATGTATAAAATCAAATTTTTACTTGTAATCTATTTATGACCAAAAATATGTAAGAGTTACTTATCAGTAATCGTTACTTGTTGAAAATTGTTACTTGTTAGTAATTGTTACCTATTGGTAATTATTACTTGTCAGTAATCATTACTTGTAAGTAAGCATTACTTGTTGGTAATCGTTACTTGTTAATAATTGTTACTTATCAGTTATTACTACTTTTTTAAATAAAATGTTTTCTAATTGCATTTACATTTATTTCTTTTTGATTTGTCATTGTGAAGGAATAGCACATATAGCAGTCACAATATTGATATTAATTTATACACACTCATTGCTCTTTTAAATCACTAAATCACAAAGAAGTACTTACAAGATTTTATTCTACGCTGTAGATGGCTTTTATTAATTATTTACTTGCCGCTTGTTGGATGTGTAATGCATTGATAGGCAAGGATAATGAAACTAGTTTTAGAACCATGTAACGGCGTGGATATATGTTCATTCAGCATGGTTGTAACCGGCTACTGTCCTGTTCTCTCTTTGTAGTTCTCAGTAAACACCAACGAACTAGCTCAGGGTGAGTTGGAGACTTTGACTACATAATAATGAAAGTTTGTTGATACCGGGATTGCCAATAAATAAAAGAGGAAGTTAAATGTTTACTGGAGATTTATTGTCGTCTCGGCAAAAAAACTATTGGCGCTCGCAACTGACGAACAAACAACAAAAAACAAGACAGAATGGCAGCCTTCATAAAACAAAACTTCTCGCTTCAAGAGTTATGAAGAGGAGAGAGAATCGTTGCTTTTCTCTCCCGGTGCCCTGTTGACTCCTCGCACTGACGGAAAATAAATTTGTTAGATATTTGAATTGAAATGTCTGAAACACAAAAGAAGGTTAAAGTCGCGGGCGCTGGTCGGTGCTAGTAATGTGATCACTTGTTGCAGGCTGTCCAACTGACAGCTGACAAACAATTGTGCTGTGACGAACTGTTGTGATACCCGAGAAAGGTCGTGCTTCCTTATATATTGATCAAAAGTTTCCTCATTGAAAACATATTGTTTTCGAGTAGACGGTCATGTCAGCTAAAGGTGACCTCTGGTATTTTCCTAGTTTCACCATGTTGTGCCTTGTGGTGGCGATTTTTTTTAGTTTACTAACCCAGTGAAAAGGAAAAGATGCGCTATCGTCCTATGAAGTCTGTTGTCAATGTCTGTTACTACTGATGAAATGAGGAAAGAAAAATAATAAATTTCGAAAAACGAAAATATCTGAAATACAAACAAGTTGTCATTGCCGCGCCCTTTCAAATATTACATGAATTACTATCCTTGACTGAAATATAGACAATTGAAATACTTCCCAAATATACCAATTATATATATCTAGCTGCAATGGTACATGGTGTTGTACACATGTAACATAGTCTATGGTTTTAGGGAAATACCATATGCAACTTATTATAATCAATCCTGCATTTAAGTTAAAGATTGTGCATGTTTGCTATGTGAAATGGTTTCCCTGTGAGGAGAAAAACTAGAAGCAAGTGTTTCAGTGGCAAGGCCACACATCTCATCAGAGCACTCAAAATGCCCAGAAGTGATAGAATCGTGGGAAAAGTGCTTCAAATGAATTTTAAAGAGGGCATCTGTTGTGATGCATCTTTAGTCATTTGGCAGCTGCTTGAGGCATGAGAAAGAACAAGCAGGCAGGCAATTGATAATATGACTGGAACATCAATGTCATCATGTACAGTTGGAGGTTGGAGAGAGTGGTTAAATGTGACACAGTCCGTTACACAGCAGACAGTACCGCTATTCATATCACGTACATATACAGTATGCCAAGTATCATATTCTTCCCGCTAAAGAGCAACCAGGACCTGTAATTTTCTCATTGCTGAGAAAAAAATGTGGAAATGGTACACTAAGAAATATATAATTTAACAGTCGCATGCCGACACTTGTAGCAGGGGAAGGGACAGCAATCACAGTGCAAGTTGACGTACTCGCCGCAAATACATACTATTCAACCGAGATCCAGAATATACGTTAACTACACGAGCTCATGTTGTTCCTTTCTTTCATTTGAACAGTTAAGGGTTGGTTGTAAATTACTAGAAATACTAGCGTCTCATCGTCCCTCCTGGCTGCACAAACATCTTCACTACGTTAAATATTCATACTTGTAGGTTTTTCTGGTAATTTGCCATTTACTGAACTTTCTGGAATACCAGACTATACCTCCCCCCAATTAGTGTGTTAAATAAAGGCTTTACTGTATTTTTAAAGTATGAAAAACTATAAAAATTTTAAAAATGGAATTAGAAAATAATAGTAAGTAGGTTCTAATTGTTATACTTAATAACCACTATTATCAATATATTATCAATATTATAATTTTTATGTTTCTTGCTTTTTGGTGTCATAGGTTTTCATTATGGCAGAATCCACACAGAAATTTAATGAAACATGCAACACAAATAGGTTTATACTCGCTACTTGCAGTATGTGTTTGACTAGCACTTGGTGCATACCACAATATTCGCTAGGAGTTTGTAATCAGCCCACTGGGCACAAGTTTACTTCATTGTGTAAAAAAGTTTAGTAAAAAAGCTACACCGAAATATTTTTCTCTTGGACAAAATACTGACTACTTGTATTTGTATAAAGATTCGCAGGTTTCCTTAAGGCCGTACTGACTGAACCGCAAGCTGACTGAAGGCACAACTCCAGGACAATAGGCATTTTTCCTGAAAAATCAATTACAACTTTATTGATGCTATTAAAATGATTACCTTACTTCCAAGCAGAGTATTATTCCTGAGACCACTTTATTTTTCAAATTATCCCGCTCTCAAGATGCAACATCTTTGAACTCCTTTGTAAACAATGAAAACTATTTTCTATTAGCTAACGTATGTTTGATGTAGTTGGACATGTAGGATGAAATATTTTTCTCTTGCAAAATTTACCTGTTTTTGCACAATTTTTGCTACCTTCATTGAGGTTTGAAATATTGATGTATCAAAACACCATTCTGGTGATGCAATATTCGGCAACGAATATAAACTTGTAGGTAAACATTTTATCCAAGAATTGTACTCTTATGAATACAAACTTTTATTTTAGACTTGTGTCATTATACTTAATTTAAATATTTTCCTGCAAACATATACTTCTCAGTTCCTAAATACACAAACCCCTTTTTAGGACCATTTGATGAGCTTTCTATCTCCGTACGGATAGTTGTGTTATTTTGGTATTCCAGTATATTTTGAAATTAGTCCTAAAAATTAAGGATAAGATTACTCCTCTATGGATAAAATTATCATGATATGGGTTTTATTAATCAAGAAATGTTTTAAACATAGACCTGTGTAACAGGTATAAACAGGAGCATATACACTATCGACCAAAAAATAATTGGCCACCTGTCCACAATGTTTGCTCGGTGGTTGTTATCTTGTTAGAATCTTGTAGGGCCACCTCTTGCAGCTATAACAGCAGCCACTCTGTCTGGCATGCTCTCTACAAGTGTTTGCAGGACATCCACTGGGATGCGTAGCCATTTCTCTTGCAACCATTCCATGAGTTGAGCAATGGATTTTGGCCACGCCTGATGAGCCTTCACCCGGCGATCCAATGTCCCAAAGATGTTCTATAGGATTGAGGTCGTGGCTCTGGGCGGGCCAGTCGAATCTGCGAACGTTGTTGTTGGCGTACCACTGCATAGTAGCCCTTGAAATATGGCACCTGGCATTGTCATCCTGGAAGTAACATGGGTCCATTCCTTAAAAATGCCACAATATTGGGAGCATTTCGTTATCCAGAATGTTACAATAGGCTTCTGTGTTCATATTACCACGGATAAACACCAGCGGTGCTACGCCGAAGGCAGTGGAACTGCCCCACACCCTCACTTCACCACCACAGAATATCCTAGTTGGCACTATACACTCCAGCGGAAGCCGTTCCCCAGGTAGACACAGCACCCATACACGTCCATCGGACCGGAATAATGTACACCTCGACTCATCACTCCACAGAACCGATTTCCACTGTTCCAGTGTTAAGTTGCGATGGTCCACGGTCCAAACACCACCTGAGTTTCCTAGCTTTATTGCTTGTCGTGATATAGCTGCTCTTCATAAATATCCAAGTCGGTGGGCGCTGTACGTAATGTTCCTGTTTAGGTTTATTTTAGTTTGTGTCAATTAGTGTATGTACTTGGATTCAAATTCAAACTTGGTGCCAACTGTTGCGAGTGCCATGGCTGGTGGCCATCTTGACTTGTGGTGCTATCTATTAATGAAAGCAGTTAGTTACCACTACTCCATGTTGCTGGATGTCACGCAGCTGGAATGTATTGCAAATATATTGTCTGGAAACATTTTTGGTCCTCCGCGCCGGATATGCATTATTCGAGCCACTTAACAAAGTTTAATCTATAATTACGGTAAACAGTGGACGTGTTTTTGGTATTTCTTTGTGTGCGGATTCGGGCGTGGTGTGGCACTGAAACTACTTCGTTTCACGCCATGGCGGTTATGTATACAAATACCACTGTATTTAATCACAAGACTTCTGTTATACAGTAAGTGTCGTATTTATCATTTTTGTGATTGGTGGTGAAAGAGAGTTTTTTTGAGGTTAGTCATGCGGTATAACAACCATAACTGCAATTGTTTATGTTTTCACCAGGCCGGCAATTTATTCGAACCATGATGAGAAATTGTTAAAATGTCTCAACACCAATTGAAGACACCTTTACGCCTCGTGAAGTGTCGTATAAGCAGACTTCTGACCTTAACTGATGAAGTTGACAACAATCCGAGTCGGGCAGTACTTTTCAAGGCAACATGCTGTGATTTGCAGCAACTGAAAACAGACTTTGAGGAAAGCCATTTGCAACTTGCTGTTCAAGCATCGGAAACTACGTCAGTTGCAGAGTCTGAAGCCAGTAATAGGGAGCTCGAGGAGTTTGATGAGGCCTACTATAGAATACAGGAAGTTTTCAACAAGCTTGTGATCCAAGAAGTAGGAAGAGAACAGCAATGTCATCTCAGCTGAGCCTCATCCAATGTTAAGTTACCAAAACTGCAGTTGCCTACTTTTAAAGGATTGCTTACTGACTGACCTACCTTTTATGATTTATTCACCTCGCTGGTGCACAACAACAAGGTCCTCGCTGCGGTGGGAAAGCATCAGTATCTCCTTACGTCAGTTTAAGGTGAGCCATACAACCTTATTAAAGCTCTCCCACTGTCTGAGGAAAATTATAACCCTAGCATGGCAAACATCAACTGAAAGGTACCATAATATCAGATCAATAGCCACGATGCATTGGGAAAATATAATGCAACTTTCTCGCTTAGCTGCTGTCTCTCCTGACAAATTGCACAGTATGGTAGACATTCTTAAGGAGAACTTGGGTGCTTTGAGAATTCTAAAACTGCCAGTGACTGAATGGAGCTTTGTGTTGTTAAACATTGTTTTACCAAAGCTTGATCCAGATACAAGAGCCCAGTTTGAAGTAGCTCATACGACCATACAGATGCCCACATTTGATCAGCTTTTCGAATTTTTGGAATCACATTGTAATTCAGCATCGGGGTACACTTGTGCATGATCAACAACTAAGAAGTTTGTAACTTCAGGCACAAATATCAAAGCTTCATTCTTGGCAACTGTGGAACAAGATATTTGTATAACCTGTGAGGGCGCATACCGAATTCACGTGTCCTACGTTCAATGGTCAGTCAGTTGATGAGAGGATAGAGTTGGTGCGACGAAAGATGTTGTGTTTGAACTGTTTGCAAAGTCACAGAGTGAAGGATTGCAAGTCGAAGAGAAACTGTATGTACTGTAGCAGGAGACACCACTCCCTTCTTCACACTGCTGTCTCTCCAAATCAAGTGGAGCAAACTCCAGATATTTCTAACCAACAAGAAGCAGTCGCTTCCATTCCCAATGAGGAAACTGCAGCTGTAGTCTCACTTACCTCTTCCACTGATGTGTCGGCAACTGTCATCTTAGGTACAGCAGTCGTTAGAGTTCAAGATGTAAGTGGCAAGATGCAGAAGGTTCGAGTGTTGCTCGACTCAGGATCCCAGAGCTCATTCATCTCTGAAGAGTGTGTCTGCAAACTAGGTTAAAACACCAAAGGACTCATGTTCCTGTTGTGGGGTTTGCTCAGTCTGTTGTTCTTGCAAATAATGGTTCTGTTACTTGTGTTCTGACACCTGCAACAAGTGAAGGGCCTCAATCAATTACCAATGCACTGGTCTTGAAGGGTATAGCCTCCAAATTATCCAGCATCCCACTTCATCACATGAGGGATGTGTATCGTCATTTGGAATTAGCTGACCCATCGTTTGATACTCCAGGGACAATTGATCTTCTTTTGGGTGCTGATGTATACCCAGATGTGTTTGATGGTGGGCGGTACCAACCACCACGTGGGTTCCCCATTGCTCTTCACAGTATATTTGGTTGGGTTCTAATGGGTAAAGTCAGTCAGACTGCAGCTGCTGCTTCCAGTAGTGTTGTTTCTCTGTTTGTACTGTCTGAGGCTTCCCTAACAGACACCATCAGCAAGTTTTGGGAGAGCGAAGAAGTACCTTCTGTTCAACATTGTAGCCCAGAAGATATTGAATGTGAGAATCACTTTGTTGAAACCCATTCACGAGACCCAGAGGATAGATATGTCCTTAAACTGCCTTTTAAGGAAAAGGAATTAGAGTTAGGAGATTCCCGCAGCTTTGCTGTCGAACGGTTGCATCAACTGGAATGCAGATTGCATAGTCAACCAGAAACCAAAAGGAAGTATTCCAATTTTTTGCGTGAGTATGAACAACTTGGACACGTGCATGCAATTAAGAATGGAGTAGGGCACTCTCCTCATTATTATATTCCACATCACTATGTCTTGAAAGAATCCAGCTCAACAACCAAGTTAAGAGTGGTGTTTGATATTTCAACCGCCTCCATTTCTGGAAAGTCTCTTAATGATGTTCTTCTGACTGGACCAAAACTTCAGAATGACACTGTGGACATTATTACACATTTCCATCTTCATCCTGTTGTAATGACCACAGATGTTTGTAAAATGTATCGACAGGTGCGCGTACATCCAGAGAATGCATCTTATTAAATAATTCTGTGGCGCGAGACCCCTGATTAGCCAATACGTGAATTCCAACTAGACACTGTCACTTATGGTGTGTCAGCAGCTCCTTTCATGGCTATGAGAGCCTTACAACAGCTTGCAGTTGAGGAAGGTGGCTTGTATCCCAAGGCAGCTAAGGTCATGATGGAAGACATATTTGTTGACGATGTCGTGACAGGTGCAGCATCATTTGCAGAAGCCTTCAAGTTGCAACAAGAACAGATAAATCTCCGAAAGCAAAGGGGTTTTGAATTAAGAAAATGGTTCAGTAATAGCCAAGCTGTCATAGATGCAGTACCAGAAAACCACTGAGAGAGTCCACTTAGCTTTCAAGGAAATAGTGCAGTGATCAAGGTACTTAGTCTCCAGTGGGAATAAAGGTTGGATGTGTTTTCATATAATATTCAATCAGCCAGCACAAGAGTCACCAAATGAGCTATTCTTTCAGACTCCAGTTGTAATTCGAGCTAAGATTTACCTCCAAACACTCTGACTGTTGGGTGTGTCATGGGATGAAGCTCCACTTCGAGATGTGCTGGAGAACTGGCAGGCTTTCATCTGCCAACTGGATGTTCTCAGCAAACTGTCCATACCTCGTATTGTGTCAGCACCACAGTCAGAATATCAGCTTCATGGCTGTAGTGATGCAATCAATGAAGGTTACGCAGCTGTTGTGTACCTAAATACTGCTCATCAAGGTGGGATGGAGAGACACCTGCTTCTAGCCAAATCACGTGTTGTGCCACTAAAAACAGTCACACTTCCTCGAATTGAATTGCAGACTGCACATTTACTCATTAAATTACTGAGTCAGTAATGTCAACCCTTTCAGAATGTATCCACATTAGCCGTATTATTGTACGGTGTGACTCAACACTGGTCCTCGCCTGGATCAGGATTCCTCCTCATCATCTGAAAACTTTTGTGGCAAACAGAGTGGCTCGTATTCAAGAGAGCAAGATAACGGTCCAGTGAAGACATGTGCTTTCTGCTGACAATGCTGCAGACTGTGCTCCCAGAGGACTCTCACCCCAAGATTTACTGACACACACACTTTGGTGGACTGGGCCTAGCTGGTTAATATCCAATAAGGAATCATGGCCATGTGGAGGAGTAGCAACCAGCATTCACGAAGGTGAAGAAGAGCTAAAGCAGCCTAAGGTAGTCTCATTGGTTGGACATTGTGAGCCAAACATTCTCGCAAGCCTCTCTAGGTTTTCTTCCTGGTCACAGCTTTAGAGAGTGCTTGATTATGTATTAAGATTAATTTATAACCTGAAGTTGGTACTAGGGTGTCGACGCACTGGTGCTCTTACTCTCGCAGAACTTGATGCTGCTAAGATGATGTGCTTGAAGCAGGTTCAACGAGAATGTTTCAGCTCTGAGATTGAATGTTTGATTTCAGAAGGTAAATGCCCCCCTGGTACTGGTATTAGAAAGTTGAATCCATTCTTGGATTGTGATGACATTCTGCGTGTGGGTGGACGTTTACAAAATTCACAACTAACTTACAAAGCTAAACATCAAATCTTGCTACCCAAGAAGAATTTTGTGACAAATCTGATAATTGATTATTATCATCTTGTGCACCTCCACGCTGGTTCCAATGCCACACATGCAGCCATTCGTTGCGAGTGCTGGATTGCGGCAGGGAAGGGATCTGTCAAGGCCAGGATCCACAGTTGTATGAAGTGCCACAGGTTCAGGGCCACCAATATACAGCCATTGATGGGAAATCTTCCACTAAGTAGGGTTCAACAAGTGAGGCCATTTCTAAATGTTGGTGTTGACTATGGGAGCCCGTTCCAAATCAAACAGTCGCGTGTTCGGAACAGTCGTGTGTCAAAGGCTTATTTGTGCCGATTTGTTTGCTTAGCGACAAAGGCAGTACATTTAGAAGTTGTTTCTTCTTTGAGCACCACAACCTTTCTTGATGCATCATTCAGATTTACTGCTAGACGTGGGCTGTGTAAAATTGTTTTTTCAGACTGCGGAACAAACTTTACAGGCGCACGCCGTTATTTCAATGATCTACAGAAGTTCTTAAGTGAGAGTGCCAACTTGCAGTGTGTTGCAGATACCCTTGCCAGTCATGGCATTCAGTGGAACCTCAATCCCCCATCTGCACCATATTTTGGTGGGTTGTGGGAGGCAGCCATCAAATCTGCTAAGTATCATCTGAAAAGAGTTTTAGGCCAGCAGGTTCTTACATTTGAGGAGCTGTCCACTCTCTTTGCCCATATTGAAGGTGTCCTTAACTCACGTCCACTGCGTGCCATTTCGTCAGATCCAGATGACTTAAGAGGCCCTGACACTAGCACACTTCCTTGTAGGCACCACCCTGACAGCACCTCCAGTTCCAGACCTTACAGAGATCCAGTCAAACAGATTGGACCGGTGGCAGCTGGTACAGTGTGCCACTCAGCACTTACAAGGAGTACCTGCACACACTATAACCACATGGAAAGTGGACCAAGAGTGAAGGTGAAGTGCAGATTGGCGACCTTGTGCTTGTCAAGGAAGACCACTTGCCACCCCTGCAGTGGCAGCTTGAACGTGTTGCAGTTCTACATGGGGGCAAGGATGGAGTTTGCAGGGTGGTCACCATTAAGCAGCAACATAGAACAGTGAAGCGCCCGTTCCTGTTCACTGAGAACCACATATATCATTGTGACATTGTACAGATTTTCTAGTTTGCGTAAAAATGATAATTTTGGTGGGCTGTATGTTTAGGTTTGTTTTGGTTTGTGTCAATTAGTGTATGTACTTGGATTTAGATTCTAACTTGGTGCTAACTGTTGCAAGTGCCATGGCCGGTGGCCATCTTGACTTGTGGTGCTATCTATTAATGAAAACAGTTAGTTACCACTACTCCGTGTTGCTGGATATCACGCAGTTGGAATGTGTTACAAATTATATTGTGTGGAAACAGTTCCAGTGGAAACCGATACTCCTGTTGCTGCATGAAACTCCTGTTGGATGGTAGCCATGGGTTGTGCCCTATTTTTGACAATTTCACGTTTCAGGTTTCTGCAATTTTTGTCTGTCAAGATTGGAGGTCTCCCAGAACGTGCAGCATTGGCACAATGCCTATCGGACCTTCCACTTATGCAGGACAAATGTGACCATTGATTTGGGTCTGTTTAACTTTTGTGCAATCGCCCGGCTAGACAGCCCACTTAGATGGCAGCCCACAATCACGTCCTTATTGAAGTCCTACAGCACTGTACCTCATGCCATCTCCTTGTCAACTGGTTCTACACCTGCCTGCAGCATATGGTGGCCACACAAGTCAACTGACGTACTGAATTACCTCTTCACGGGTGCCCAATTACGTTTTGGTTGATAGTGTAGCTCCAAAATTATGAATCAATTTTCAAAGATAGCATTATTGGTATTTTAATAATAAATTTCAAAAACACATAACTGTAGTATGATGGGAACCAGATTATATGTTTTAATGCAACATGACATCTATTTCTCTGTGGCCATACAGTCACTGTCTTTAAAATAAAGACTACCACGTTACAAATTATGTCAGTGCAATTACAGTAAGAAAACAACATATTTGCGCTGAAATTTCACACACAAAACATATACTTTTGTTGCAATTTGCCTAGACACACTTCACACTTTGTTTTTCCACTTACGATATTTGCAGGGTATTTATCAGTAGTGCATTGTGTTGTATTTTTGTAGTGGATTTATGCAACACTTGCTGGTGTTTGGTGATGTATGAATAAAATTAAAATCCTCCTAAACAACAAAATGCAATAAAAATTCCAAATGCACACATAACACGCTATGGCATCTGCATGCGTAAACAACAAAAACATGTACGTTGATGTCACATGTACATCAATGTGGTGGTGTGCGTTTTTCCCATAAAATATCCTAGTGTATTTTAAAATGTGTTATTCTTGTTCAGCACATACATAAATGGAGAAAGGACCGCAGTCAAAGTCATAAAATTTATCATGCCATTACAAGATGCCTGAAGGTCATATTAGAGTTTTTGAGGGATGAAGATCTTAATAAAAATAAAATAAGATTTTCAATTTATTCACACAGTTATTATTTACAACATTGAACTATCCACTTCCACTGTTACTCTTGTTAGTCTCAATGAGTTCAATATTTAATGCCTATCATAATTTTAATTAAATTCATCCTCAACGTGTCTATATTGGTTGCATTCACATGATTCACTCATTTACACATGTTCAGTTTGTCTTTTGCCACCAATCAAAATGTCTTACACTCACGCATTCATTTCAGTAGTTCTTCCTGCCATTCTCTCTCATCACTGCACCAATGCCTCCAGTTCACAGACTTTACTCTGCTTCCACTCGCACGCCTGTTGCTCCAGGTCCTACAATCCTCCAAACTTTCAATAACTGTCGACTCGTAGGCTTGCCACAGTTTAAATAGCCTCCGTCACCCGTTCTGGAAGTTTTCCTGTGCACCTAGTCACGCTGAGAGAGGCAAGAGCAATCTGGAAGTTTCCCTGCACACAGAGTCACGCTGAGAGAGGCAAGGCCAATCTGGAAGTTTCCCTGCTCACCGAGTTACGCTGAGAGAGGCAAGGCTAATCTGGAAGTTTCCCTGCTCACCGAGTCACGCTGAGGCAAGGCCAATTAACCTGAAAATTATTCCCAAGGTAAGGAGTGCGTACATTGTGATAGAATTATCACAGTAGCACGCAATGGCTACATTTTTGAATCACTGCCCACTTATCACGTAAGCACTCTGATGTTGGGACACTGTTTCCTTGCTTCAGTGGTACGGGGCATGGGAAGCGATGCAATGCAACTACGTGTAACAATACTATCACTTGGTTGGCTGAAAAAAAGTATGAAAACCTCTATTTGAAAGGAACCTATGACTGTGCCCAGCAGTAGTCTATAAAAAGACCAATGTGTGTTAAATACATGTAGGCTGATTAAAATACAAAAGTCAGTTAAAATATATCATCGGAGCTAATACTTACTTTCAGAAGAAATTGTGACACACAGTGCCTGTTCATCTCCCCTAGGCATGGTATAGACAAACCGTTGACAGGCCACGTAAGGATGTTTGACATGGGCTTGAACTCAGCAGTGTAACACAAAATAATTTTCACTGTAAGCATCACTGAATAAATTGTATAATTTGAGAAAATCATGAATTAAGCTGATGCATCTCAACAGGAAATGGAAACAAGATTACTCATATCTGGAACACACAACAATAAAAAGTGTGCATTAACACAGGGAGAAAAAAAAGTGAAAATTCGTGTGCCTTACATGTTATGGGTTTTCAAGAATTTAAAACAAAATTTTTGAAATATTATTTGCTTTTTCGCTGTGATATGAAATCACCTGAAAAAGTATGACAATGGAGGAAACTAACATTTCAAAAACAAATTTAACAAGTTATAATAGGTTTAAATTTTTCCCTTGTTTTGTTTAAATCTCAACACCGAACTAAATAATTGTTTGTGGTGTTAGAATAACAAAGAAAATTTCTTGGAAATTTGCTATACAATTTGCCCATATTACAATTATATATTTAGAGATTAAATATAAATCTAAAGTTAAAATAGCCAGATGCCGCACCGTTATTGCAGGTGAGCCAAGTTCCATTCTTGTATTTAAAAATAACTTTTTTGAAAGCAAACTTGTTAAAGTAAGTTTGTGAAAGTTGTATGAATATAGATTTAAGTTAATATTTTAACTCTTATGGTAAACTGTACTATAGGCTATTCACGGTCAAGTGTGCACTTTTGAATTCGAAAGCCTTCTCATTTGGAATAATAGCCGATTAATATATTTTATTTTAGTCTTGGATGTTAACTTCAGAGTCAGGTGGAATATACACACTATGCTTATTACTTTCATTGCAATATTTATTTAAGAGGTGGTTAAATGATAAAGTATGTCTGAAAGGAAAAATTATATAGAGCCTCAAAAGTGCTCACTCGACAATGAACAGCCAATAATATATATATCTTCCAATTCTAGCATGGAGTTGAATAATTGTGACATATGCACCACCTATATTATGGAAAATGAACTATATTTCTTAACACATCCTGCACTCTTACTGCAGATTGTAGTACTACACACGTGGTCTTGAGAATAGTTCCAAAATCTGCTAATAGGGTCAGCACTAATAATAAAATGTTTTACATGTTAGTTTCTCTATCTTTTCCATTAAGAAACTTTGTCAGACTTTTAGGCAAAATAACTAGGACTTTTAGGCAAAATGATCAGCAAAAACTTTCTGGATATTTAAGCGAGGGGCTAGAATTTTAGGCAAAACTACTTTAGGCAAAATGACTGTACGCCAAATGACTTTAGGCCAAGTGACTTTAGGCCAAATGACTTTAGGCCAAACGACTTTAGGCCTAACGACTTTAGGCCTAACGACTTTATGCAAAACAACTTCAGGCAAAACTACTTTAGGCAAAATGGCTAGGCGAAATGAATGTGGCAAAATGACTTTAGGCAAAACGATCAGCTCCTGCTGCAACAACACTTTGCTCAAACGTCCACCCCCAACAACCCCAATTCCAGCTTGGAATGGAAACAGAAACTACAAATCATGAACAGTTCCAACACCACCACCAGAGAAGGGACACAGCTAATTCCGCAGTTAGTGTTGCAGCGCAGCCTGTACCATTTTCGAACAGGCACAGCACCCTGCGGGAAATCCCAGGCGAGGTTTCCCAAACAACAGCTGGCCCTTCAGGCGAATCACAAGCCACCACACAGTCGCGTGCCACTCCTGACAAGCAGGGAAAAACACCCAACTTCCGCCTGGTTATTCCAAACACCAAAACTTACAGCCTACTAGAGCACGACCTCAAAAACATTCATAAAACCAGCTACACCATTATCATCATTTTTAACTGACTCCATGTTATGACGGCAGATGAAGCTCTGTACAAGACAGCCATAGCACTGCTGCAAATGAACCACACTCAGTTTTTCACTTACAAAACCCGTACAGTCAAGCAACAAAAAGTATTGTTTGACTTTGCATTTGGCGCCTTCACTGACGACATCAAAACTGAACTCGAAGGCCACAACTATGACGTAATATATGTGGTACAATTTTACAAGAAAATCATAAACCCCACAGATTCCACAAAATACACCTTGCAGCCACAATGCTTTTTCTGCGTGATGGCAGAGCAAAGTGATGCACTTCTGCCTCTGGAGAAAATCACCAAATTAAATATGACCGTCATTCATCCTCGTCCTTACCGGAAAAGGCCGCAAGATGTCCCACAGTGCCATACTGCTTGGCTTTAAACCACACCAGAAATTACTGTAAAATGCAAACTATCTGGCCACATTGCGCAGGGGCACACCCCCACGAAGTGTGTGCCAGCCTTTCCCAGAACCCTAAATGTAGAAACTGTCAAGGCAGCCACTCACCATTTAGTAAAGATTGCCCAGAATACATAGAATAGTGCAAAAATGCCATACAAAAGACGAGAAAATTAAGACTTCACAACAACAAGCCTTTCTGTCAGTTCCAGTGCCGACTCGAAACCTGGCAAAATATCGAAAAATACCATATGCACAAAATCTACTACGCAGCCTATCATATGCACAGGCATGTATAGGTTTCCAACAACCCAGTTAAGTCCCCACTCTACTCCACATTGCACAGGAAACAGTCACACAACACTCTGTCCTACTCAACCAAACAACCACAACACTTAGTCATTCAAACCACATCCCACAATGTGGCAGGGGGGTTCGGAGAGTGACACTTCAGTATAGGAACACGGCGTGTAACTTTGCGGCCGTCATGTCACATTTCAGCCCCTACATAGCAAAATGCCAAAACTCTCCACTTCACAAGAAAAATCCTGGCTTCCCCTGAAGGCGTTCAGCAGTTTCTGCAACTTTTAACATATTCAAGGCTTCAATCAACCTAAATTTTTTCTCTTACCATACTGCTCCGGAGAATTCCTGGTACTTTCAACACAAATACATGCTCTGACGAGTGACGCAAACACAAATTTTATTACTTAAAACCAACTGATGACAGCATTTTTTGTTTGCTAATTTGAAACCTTACTGCAACCTGCAAACAAATAACTAGTAATTATTAAAAATTAGATTTTATATTATAATTGCTGGCCACTAGACTCCAAAGTGCTCCACGTAAAAGATGACAGTGCAGCCTATCGTAACCCCGGCCACCGCGAGACCTCTTGGCCATTCAGAGAGCTCCAGCTACGTCAGACCAAAGTTACATTTTTCCAGCACGTTTTTTAAAGCTTATATTAACAAATCTATGGCTTTTATTAAATAAATATAATGAAATTAACTTGTGAAAGTATATCCTTACTTCGTTAATACTATATAAATGTGAAAGTGTGTTTGTTTTCCTTGTTTCACATCAAAATGGAGCAACAGATTGACGTGATTTTTTGTACAGAAATATTTGAAGGGCCGGAGAGACACACAGACTACTTTTTATCCCAAAAAAATATCTCATTTCCTTCAGGAAATTTCTTAGGTTAAGCTTTTCTTAGCATTGATTACTGCATAAAAAAATTTTTTTTTAAAATTTCGTCATTTCTCTTTTCTATTTTGTCTATGGGCTCTAAACCTTTTCTTCCAAAAAGCCTTAGTGGTCCAGTGGCTAACGTTATTCCAAGTGGGGCCGCAGTGACCCAGTGGATAGATATATATATCAAGTGGGGCCGCAGTAGCTCAGTGGCTAGAGCACCAAATAGTGTGGCCACAGTGGGTCAGTGGCTAGAGCACCCAATAGTGGGGCCGCAGTAGCTCTGGGTAGAGAATCCAATAGTGGGGCCGCAAAACTCGGGGGGTAGAGAACCCAATAGTAGGGCCGCAGTAGCTCTGGGTAGAGAATCCAATAGTGGGGCCGCAAAACTCGGGAAGTAGAGAACCCAATAGTGTGGCCGCTGTAGCTCAGTGGGTAAAGAATACAATAGTGAGGCCGCAGTAGCTCAGTGGCTAGGGCACCCAATAGTGTGGCCACAGTGGGTTAGTGGCTAGAGCACCCAATAAAGGGGGCCGCAGTAGGTCAGTGGCTAGAGCACCCAATAAAGGGGGCTGCAGTAGCTCAGTGGCTAGGGCACCCAATAGTGGGGCCACAACTGGTCAGGGGCTATGTGCTTTATCATAATAACTTTACATGTCATGCGAGCCAAATTAAGATGCACTGTGAGTATGTAACACGACGAGGCTTATTATCACAAAACTAGAAACACTCGAGCGAAGCCGTGCGCTAAAGCTAGTTCAACTATAAATCACACGCCCTCAGCGTATTTTTTCAAGCTAAAGCCGTTCTGAAGTCAATTTTCTAGCCCACCTTCAGTCACTTGTCACAGTATCATGCACATATGATTAAAAACGTAATTATAAACAACTTATTACCGAAACAGCAACACTAATACTTAAATTATATAAAATTTCCTTTTTTTTTTTTTTTAGTCGCGCAGTACCTTCCAGTCACTTTTTACAGTACCAGTTACCTCGAAATAACAGTTAAGATAAATTCTTTTTTTTAAGCCACCAAATTGTTTCCCAGGCCATGCCACCGTGACTTATCTTAATTTATCAATCCCTTTGGCAGTTAGAATCCACTTTAAATTTATTTAAAACCCAAACCATCATTAATTTCACTTGTGGGTGTGGTAGTGGAAAATTTAAAAGTCCTGTAATACTCAAAATTCTGGTTTTTATTAATTAACCAGGTGATAGTTTGCTACTCCTGCCTTCCTCCCCCCCTCTCCACGCAGGCAGGGGAAAGGAGGTAAACATGTTGAAAATCTGGTCACCGGGCAAATCAGGTGATTAAGTAATAAATACCTGCTGGCCCAGCCACAGGTAACATAATTTTTGATTGTCTCTTGGGGGGGGGGGGGGGGGGTTTGGGGTGTGCTTGTACTCCCCTAACCTGGTTGAGAAAAAATGATGACCCAATAGGAGGACAGGAGCCCTCGCAAGGGTCTCTACCACCCTCTTGCCAACGTCAATAGATTTTTGAGAGCATACATTGTAGTTAACAAAATACTCAATAGGTATCGCATGAGTTTCTGCTGTGAATTCATAAGAGCACTAAAGTTGCAGAGTACTTTTTGTTGAAACCTTAATTAATATATTGTGTAGTTTAAATTATGTTTTGAATTTACTACATTCTTTACGTGTCAGTATTCTCTTAAAAATAATTTTAACACGCCTAAAGTTTGTGTGTTGACTCGGCCATTTCATGTTTTTTTTTTTTTTTTTTTTTTTTGCAAACAAATTTTGGTTATAATCATGATATAAATTGCATGGTGATTTGGGCAATGTGAATATAATTTCACCTACAAATGTTAGATATGCCAAAGATCACGCACAGATCCAGATATTGTCTCTCATCGTGCAGGAACAAGAAGATAGTTAACATTGATGCAACTGTCCCAACAAGCAATAAAGACAAATATTTTAATTTAATTACATAATTTTATTCATGAAATTATGTTTGTCCATAATCTCTGGTTGTGGCATCATATACAGAATGTTTATAAAAGAACTCTGGGGTTACACAAGCAGTTTTTGGTATGGAGCACAGACAATATTACTGAAACAACAATACCTTCAAGCTTCTGCGGTGTTCACTACACTTGTACACTACGCCCCATTTGTGGCCCTGCACACATCCAAATTATATATTCAATCTCTTCCCATGTTCGTGTAAGCATGTCAGGTGGTATGGCTTTGACTGCTGCGATAATGCATTGACGCAGGTGTCGAACGTCTCGTATCATCTCTGTGTACACCATGTTCGTAACATGTCCCCAGAAAAAAAATCTAAGGGGGTCTTGTCTGAACTTCATAGCGGCCACACAATCGTTCCGCCTCTACCCATCCACCTGTTCGGAAATTGTGTGTCTGAAGCATGTTTACTGTAATGGGGTGGTGCTCCATCGTATTAGAAAAGAACCAAACCCTTTTCCGTTTCAATATCACCCAATTACGGAAACACTAAGAGTTCTAACATGTCACAGTAGACATTACCAGTAATTGTTTTTTCGGCAAAGATAAACGGTCCCACAACATGGTCGTACATGAAACCGCACTAAATGTTAACCTTCGGCGAGTCGTGCTGATGTTTAATAAATGTGTGTGGTGGCTCCTCCCCCAAATGCAGCAGTTATGACTTGTATGGAATGTCGCTTCTTCAGTAAAAATTACAGTTTTCATGAAGTTCTCATCTTCCTCAATCTTGTTCAGCATGCAGACAGCGAACTGGACTCTTGCTTGTTTGTCCATAGGTTTTACTTCATGCAGGAGTTGTAACTTATAGGCATTCAAGCAAAGGCGTTTACGTATCACTTTGTGCACAGTCGACTTCGGAATCCCTAACTGCAAAATGCCGTGATGATGACACTTTCGGGCTACGCGTACAGGATGCTGAAATTCTTTCCACGTTTACGTCTGACGTAGGCAGCCTTCCGGGTGACTTCCCTTTTAACACACTGCCCGTTTCCTTGAAATGCTTTAAACACTGGTGAAGAGTCTTGTCCGTAGGCGCGTTACCTACGTTAATAATTGTGTTGCACTGTAACAATGGATTTCGTTTCAATTAACCAAATCACACAGTGTTCCTTCTGCTGTAACATAACCATTCTACCTGCCATCACTCGACTGAAGCATGACCTTCCGCAAGGTCAGGCCGCGCAAGCATGCCAACCTCTGATGCACACATTCCACTACACACTAAACAAAACTTGAAACTTCCCTGCGTACGCTCCATTTGACGGAACATGTCTATCTCATTTACTGCATTCACTATAACCATTTAAAACCCCACAGTTTTTTTTATAAACACCCCGTACTAATCCGTCTTGAAAATACGAATCCACAGATGCATTGCTAGGCATAATCTTTTCAGGGTGGCTACAGACAGGGAAAACCTGGAAAACAGGTAATAGTCAGGTAATTTAAAACAGTCAGGGAAAACAAGGAAATGTTAGGGAATTTTCTGAGAATAAGGGAATTTTTGTACACATTAAAATGTTTAGATTACTTTAAATTCTACTGTTCAAAAATGTTTGATGTTCCTACAATTGATGGCATTGTGAAAGCGACATTTGCTGAATGCCTGGTGATGAGTTGGAGCATCAGTATTTGTGGCTTACTTTAAACTGGAAACCAGTCTTTGAAAAGTTCCTTATGAGGTACCACAGAAGTGATATTTCATAAAACATGAAAATGTTTGCGAATGTAGTTGGAGTAATCGGGTACAACTCTGGTTGGCTCGGCCACTAATGGTTTTACACCTAGCTAGGGATCCTCGTCACCTGCTCTTCCTTACCATTTCTGACTTTATTACCTTCCTTTATGCCATACACCCATAGGTGTGGTGTAAAGTGAAGTTAGGAAGGCAGTTACTGCCTCCGAATCCAACATGAGCTGTAACCCAGCACCACTGCCTTCTACAGTCTAACCCCCCAGGAACGAGTTCAAGTTACCTGACAACTGGAGAGGCCTCATCTCCTAGTTCCTCTACGCTCCCTATTTCTGCTTCCCTATAAGATCATCGACGAGCCACATCCAATCGTCATTTACTTCCGCCAGGGACTCCATGTACCACTGAGTATAGTGAATCAGTCGTTCCAGACCAGCAGCCCTCCGCAGTCTTCTACCAGCACCGCCAGCCGCAGCACCACCTTCACCCAAGGACTGGGGATGAGTTCAGCCGGCACCAGCAGCAACATTGGCCAAGTCAGGAGCTACCCCGGGCTACCTCCGCTCCGGGTAAACCGGTGGCTGTGTGTAAACCAGTGTTGCGGAAGACAGCAAAGTCCACGCCTGACTTTGTGCCGTGCCGTCAAGCTATGCGCCTTAGTTTGTTTACCGACCGGGGTCCGGTTAGTAGCCAATAAAGTCAACCCAGTCATATTGCCAGTGTCTCTGACAGACACACTGAAACCTTGCCCGACCTTTATATTGTCATCAGTCACCCGATGTCACGCGTCAACGTATTTTTTTTTTCTGGTGAGCCCCCAAATCCCGCTACGCCAGCATGAGCACCTTCACAGTTCTGTGTGCCCTCCGGCATGCATGTTAGTAGCTAAGACGGTTGGAGAATGGGGTGCGTCTCAGGGCAAGCCCTTTACGCCTTAGGTCAGGATTAATTAATAAAATTGAGCGCATGCATCGTGGCTGAGCAGGGTTGGTTTTCTGGTGCCATGGCTGCAATTGTAGCCATGGGCACACCCCGAAAGGAAAAGGGTCTAGTAAGGGGTAATAGAAATCCAGGCATAGTGGAGAGAGCCTGGGAAAAACTATGCGACAGTCATGGAGGATAAAAATAATTCTTTTTATTGGATTAGGGCTGGAGAAGGAAGGGTTATTGTTAGTTCGCTAAGATAGACTTAATGAGGGTGATATGAAATGTGTCGATCCGCTGCTGGAATGTATCCAGGGTCATACCGCAGTAGCAATGCCCTGGAGGCGGGGGACAACTGTGCCACGCGCCCGCAGATGCCAGTCATCTCTGTGGAAGAAGAAAAAAGTGTTAGTTTCCAGGCATAAAAATAGGAGTAATTAGGAAGGGGAGGGGGTGGTGGTGCGATGTAATGAAATGAGATTACCTACAGTGAGAGTTCGCTTGCAGCTAGTGTGGTGTTGTGTGTAGTGTTGGCAGTGTTGTGCGTGACCAGTGTAGTGTCGAAGAATTAGGTAATTAGTAATGAGTAATGAGGGGTATAAATAAAATAATCGCCAGCCTGAAGGACGCCATATTGGGTATCAGGTAGGTGTATAGGGCTAACGCACAGGCCTACACCAGACCGAAACTCCAGATTGGATCCCGCGATGCTGACGCTCGGGTGCGCACGTAGTGTAGCATAGAAAACAAATTGGAATGTAAAGCACAGGGCCATCTCCGAGCCAGAAGCTGTACAGAGCCTACTTTGCCTTGTTCTGTGTTCACATAGTGCTTCGCATCATTGTATGTGTTGTGGGAATTATCACGTGACTTACTGGGTAATTTAGGAAGATTATGTCAGCCTGTGAGCCAAAATGCTTTTCGGCCGTTTATATTTTTGTGTTTCCTTGGGGTCATAATCCCCGAGGCTGGATATTTTCACATTTACACTGTTTGCACAATCATTGTAAAATTGTTGTGCTAATTTTAACGAAGTGCTCATCCAGGTTTTTCAATTTTTAATTTGCAATGCAGATCTACAATAGGGCAGTATCGGGGTGCATCTGCTGCTTTTCGCAGACATTTATTTTGAATTATTTGGAGGCGCTTTGTGTGGATTTTAGCTGTACATGCCCAGGTGTGCGCAGCATAAGTTATAATTGGGTGTATTAGCATTGTGTACAGTAATACAGCCTTGCTTCGGGTTAGGGCGCTTCGTGTGTTTAATATAGGATAGAGTGTGGATATCTGAGCTTGGGCGCTGGCACATTTAGCATCTATATGCGCCTTCCAAGTGAGCTTTCGGTCTATATGGACACCTAAGTATTTCGCCACATCTTTATGGGGGATTTGTTCGTCAAAAAGACTTAATTTGGGGCGATTATTCGCCTGGGGTAGTTGTCTGCGAGTAAAGACAATAGCTTCACTTTTGCAGACATTAATTTTAATTTTTCATTTTGTGTAAAAATGTTGGAAAATACTTAAGACATTTTGTAACCTTTAGGTTGTTAGTTCGAGATTGTGGTAGAGATTGAAGATAACTGTGTCGTCCGCATAGCATCCAAATTGCACCAGTCGGTGATCAGGTTTCGGTAGGTCATTTATGTATATATTAAATAATACTGGGCCTAAAATGCTGCCTTGTGGCATTCCAGCACAAATAGTTTTTGTGCCAGATTTAGCACCCTCGCATGAAACAGTGAAATTTCTGTGCGCCAAATAGCTGCTTATCAATTTGACATTGCAGTCAGGGAGTATTAGGCCTGTGTGATATACACGGTCAAAGGCTTTTTCGATATCAAGGAACACTGCAAAAACATAATCTTTGAAGTTAAAAGTATTCGTAGTGTATTCTGTAACTCATACAAGCTGTTGTGTTGTCGAGTGTTTCGATCGGAAGCCAAATTGCTCCTCTTGTAGTAAGTTATTATTTTCCAGGCGAGAATTTATTCGCCTTAATATAATATATTCAACTACTTTTGAAAGTGTGTTCAGTAGGCTGATTCGCCTATAATTTTGTGGCAGGTTCTTGTCTTTTCCTGCTTTGTGATAAACAATTACAATTGCTTTTTTCCATATATAAAAAAAAATATTCGAACTTGAGCATTGAATTCACACAGAGTGCTAAATGTTCAAGAGCTAAATCGGGGAGTTTTTTTAATAGAATCGCTTGTATGCCATCCTCGCCACGTGCCTTTTTAGGCTTCATATGGTGAATGGCAAGTTTAATTTCTTGCAATTGTGTGTATTCGGGTTGGTGCTCAGTGGGCTGCCATTGTTTAATATCTAGTTCCTGGAGAATTTGGGCGGTAAAAATTCTATCACTGGGTACCTGATTTGGCTGGAAAGTGTTTTCCAGCACATTGACGAAGGCCTGTGCCTTCGCTGTAGGGGTGAAAGCTATCCCAGTGTTCATGGTTAAGGGCGGAATTTTATCAGTTTTGTTTAATAGGCGCTTGGTTAGCCCCCACAGATTATTCGTGTTTGTATTTCACTTTGCGAATTTCGCATCCCAAACACTAGCCCTTTAAAGGGCTATTTCTTCAGAGATCACTGCCTGCAACTCATTTATGCGGGTCTTAATTCTGCAATCTCTGCGGTGTGTGTTCTGGCGCCTTAAGTGATTTATTGCGTGATAATATCCCGTATATATTCCGGGAATGTTTTTAGTTTTGTTGTGATTATTTTCTCTGGAATGTGCTCTGCCATACCTTTATGAATAGTTCCAGTAAGGACTGAGACTGCTTCGTCAATTAGTACAGTTAAAGTTATAGATTCTGCATCTAATTGCGGTAAATTTTCGCCAATATAATTTATATGCGGGTCAGTTCGCATGGGAATAGTCTTTAATTTTTCTAGGGGCAGTAGTTTCGACATTAAGTGAGTGAAAATCTATATGTACTGGTAAGTGGTCAGGAGAAAGATCCTGCTCGCCCCTGAGGTCAAAGTCAGTACTAAACGGTTTATTTATTACGATATCAAGCACATCAGGGTGTTGATTTCATTGTGTCGGGTTATATGTCAGCTCATAAGGTGCCATAACCAGATAATTTTGATTATTTCGGTGCCTTTGCAATAGCACACCATTTGCAGTTCTACTTCGCAAATGCCAATACGGATGTTTTGCATTAATGTCCCTGATGGCTAATATTACAGAGCCTACATTATTAATTAATGTATCAAGATCTGCTATTGTAAGAAAGCGCCCTGGTGGGGCATAAATTGATAGCAGTTTGATTTTTTGTTGGCCTAATTTAAGTCCAATTCCCACTGTTTCCAGAGTTAGAAGATCTGTAAGTAATATTTCGCGATGTACTATTGAGTGGTGTATAAAAATTGCAACTCCACCACCTCTGCCTACATTCTGCACTCTGTCCCGCCTGTATACGTCATAGCCTGGGACAGAGAATAGATTATTTGGTGTAAAAGTGTCTCATTTACTTCCGTGATTTTTACTTTATTTAGAGACAAGTAATGAATAAATTCATCTTTTTTGTTACTAAGGCAATGCGCATTCCAGTAGAAAATTGTGTATATGTGTGGATCAGAATTATTTACTGTAGCTGCATTTTAGTTGTTTGTTTGCATGGTCAATGCTGTTGACCATCTTCAAGTGGAGTGTGATAGTTTGTGCAATTTTGTCTTCCTGCGAAAGACTAGGAGTTGTCCAAACGACGATTAGTTATACTAGGGGCATTAATTTGTTCATTAGTTAGGGCGTTTTGCTTAATTCAGCATCGCTGTTGAACGCAGTTTTAATTGCATCCATGAAGAAAGGAGCTTGTAGGGGTGCAGATGCTGCCCCATGGGGTCTGAGGTCATTCTGGGCTGTTTTCGAGCGTCTTTAGTAAGGAAGCTGCACGAACCTGCTCGCCCAATGGGCAAGGAGCTGGCCCCTGATTGGCCGCACAGGTAGGAGCAGCCTCTGGCATGGCGGTGATGCCTGGAGCTTAGCTCTTGTTGGGGGGGGGGGGGGGGGGAACTGTTCGGGCCTTTTTTTCTTTGGGTTTTAGTTTTTTTTTTGTCCCAGCATCTGTTTGGATCGTAGGGGATAAAATCATTTGCGATGGGTGGAAATTCAGTCTCATTCATGTAATATCCGAACCTATTATAGGTCTGAATTGGCTGGGGTCGCGCTTGTTGTGCCCAGTGGGGCATGAATGTGTTTCTCGGAGGCTAGGGTGGCGCCTGCTGTTGCCCTAGGGAGCCTGGGATTGAAGTGGCTGCTGCCATGCATTTGCTTGCACATTTTTGTGAATAGCCAGCTTTGACTGTAGCTGGCGCAACTGTCTTTCTTCTTGTGACAGTCTACTTCACTTTGCTGCCTTGTAGTTCCTACAACTGCGGTAGTTAGCACACTGGTTGTCCCCGCACTGTGCACACTGACCTGTGCTCTGTCGTTGATAATAGTGCAGGCTGTAGTGAGGTGGTTTGGGTGTTGCATTACAGCCTCCGGCCATGTGGCCATATCGCTGGTATCGCGAGTACTAAGCTGGCCCTGTTTCACTGAAAGGCCAGCAAAGCTTGTAAGTGCTAAGTAGGGCGCTGTGTTGGTGCCATTGGACAGCTTAACTATAAGTTTGTTGATCGTTCTGCGGTTTCTATCGTGGATGAAATAAAAACGTGTGACAGGCATTCTGGCAGCTTGAAATTCTTCCACCAGGAAGTCGTGTGGAGTATCATCTTGCACCCTGCAGAATACAAATTTCACCGGGATTTCAGTCTCTTGGTGCAGAAGGCTGTGCTGATATCCCATCAGTTTTACGAGGCGAACTTAGTTTACATAGTCGGTGATAGAGGAGGTAAAAACACGAAAGCGGTCTGTTTCTGTGGAGACAGCATTCCATGATAAGGCCATGTTTGCATCCATAGCCTTTTTCAGGGCTGGATAGGTGTGTTCCCTAGTCGTGTAGACTGTAAAGGGCTTGATTTGCACTTTTTTCAGTTGTGGATTCGCTGCGCTGATGTTTTGCGCTTGTTGTTGGCTTTGTGAGGGTGTATTTGTGCCCTAAGGGGGCGCTGATGTGGCCAGAGGGGCCTGAAGGGCTGTAGCAGGGGATTTTGTCCCTTGTCATTCGCGTCTCTGAGCGCTGCTTCGGGGGCTGGGCGCTTCAAGGAGTGTGGTTCTGCATCCATGACAGCTCTGAGGTCTGCCATGGTTTCGCTTATGTCCGGAACCTACAGTGGAATGAAATTAATGGAGGGAAAAATACAAATTGAACCTAAAACACAAGGGAAGCTACATGAAAGTGTTCCTACCAAGTACCTAAACCTTCGTTGTTGTGGTGTGCTCCTTTGTCCAAGCTAGCACCTCCTGACCTCTCCACTCTACCGGAAACAAGTCTAGGGAGGCCCGGGTGATTAGCGCTTTCCTCAAGTAGAAAATATTTATTTCTGTATTTAGTGGGGCAACTAAATTTTTTACTTTCAAGAAATAAGTAGCCGTAAAAAAGGCACTTAACTGATATAACCGTGGTGTATTAGCACTAAAAAGTGCTGAGAAACACTTGTTGCATTCGGAGCTCTCTGCAGCAGGTCTTCCCCCAACGATTAGAACACTCGCCCGTCTGTCTCTTAATCTGCCTGCCCGCATCAACCTATTACACAACTCTTAAAATTCCTCTAGTTAAATGGATAGCTGCAAGAGTGGAAGTTCATAAACATTTATATTAGTTTGTGTATGTGGTTTCAATTAGCTAAAACTTATGAAAAATGTGATTTTATTTCATATGTTAGGGGGAAAAAATGTCATAGACAGGAAAAATCTGGAAAAGTCAGGGAGTTTAGTTATATGTTTTGTGTAGTCACCCTGCTTTTCTGCACGTTTTCAAAGTGAAATAAAATATATTAAATTAAATACATAAATTTTGTTTATAAATTTTTTTGTGTAATTGATGGATGTTACATCATTATCAAATTATTTTTGAAAACACAAATCCATATACAGGTAGTTATTTCTATATATAGATCATTTAGATCTTGACAGGTACTCGTGTCTTGGTGGCTCAGTCGGCTAGTGGTCTGCCCACCATTCCAAGGTCCATCAGTTCGCCGCTTCTCAACTTCACTGCTTTTTATACTGTATCAAACCTTTCTACGTCAAAGAGGCGAGTGTCTGCATACAGCACATGGAATATCGCCCTTACCCTCCATCTGAAACCAGGAAGCAGCTGATGACGATGAGATAGTGTAGCTATCAATAGATCAATTGATTTTGACTTGCGATACTTTCGATACATAGTGAGCTAACATTTATGAATTGATTCATTACAAATTTTCAACCGAGTGTACCACGAGTTTGCTGTGAATTCATAGATAGCAGCACTGTCGCCTGGCTTACTCGTTCTTCAACTGAGATACTAATGTTTCCGGTCTTCTTTAGTTATATAGTCGTTGATCTGTACCTCCCCCGCTATGAACTTCAGCAGTGATGATGATCCGGCAGTGGTGTTCGGTTTCGCCTGGAGGATATGTGCTCTGCCATCTTTGTTTCAAACTCTACCCCTCTTGCATAAGTCTTTGAAAAATATTTTAATTTTGTAAATTTTCTAAAATGCTTCAAAATGTTTTGAAATTAATTTTTTATATTATTCAAAATTTTTAATTTTATTTTCTATAGGCTTTTTACTTTTTTTTTTTTTATTTTCTCGGTTTTAAGTTTGCCTGGGGTCAAGGTGAAGTTCGTGGATATCAAATATGGAGGTCGGAGACAATGTATTTTGTTCCTCTAATTAGTTTTTTTAAATAATTGTTTTATAATATTTCGGGTTTATGTTTACTTGGGGCGGTTGTGGCCAATAGTGTACTTTTCCCTCTATTTTTAAATTTTTCTAACACATTTTTACGATTTTTCGCGAATTTTAGGGTTTAAAGTTATTATATCGTCGCAGTCGATGTCCCGAGGTCAAGGTTAAGTTTACCCGTATTTTCAAGATGGCGGCTGGGTGATGTCACAACATGGTGGCCTGTCGGCTTGGGCTTTAGGTGCCTAATGCTAAACACATTATAGCTATCTATTGTGGTGCGTCGTAAGTTTGTGTGATGTGTGAGTACACAGTGTCTCTATGTTGTCGACGTAGCTCTGATAGTGAGAAAGACAGAGAGAGAGAGAGAGAGAGTGGAGAGAGGGAGAGGACAGAGCTGTCGTGACTACACGCAGTTCCCAGCCGCCATCTTGCACGCCACGCCACGTCGCCCGCCGCCAAGGTCGCCCCTACAGCCGCTCGATAATTAGTGGCGCCGCGTGCTCGCCTCCTCTTTTATTTGAAGACATGTATTTTGGTCGTGTCTGTGCGATTAAAGTGAGAATTAGCCTATCTAATGCCACCCTTATGTTAGTCCTCGCTTCACTTTATTTATTTGTACTGTATTGCAGGCACATTTAGGTTGTGTTCCAAATAGCCAGCACTCGCATTCACTCTTAACTCCTTTCCTTATAGAACTATCATCACTCGAACTTTTAAAATGAATCGATACGATCTGGAAGTCGATGTTCATTCCACATAAACAAAATTATGTTTACTTAAAAAAAAAAAGGCATAAATTAACATTTTCATTTAAATTAAAAATGGAGTGATTAGTAGGGATGATGACGTGTGTGATAGTAATGTATGAAGAGAGTTAGGCGTACATTTTATCTAATAAACAGTTCGAGCTCGTAATTTTAGCTTCGTTTATTCTAAAATTACGAATTAATAATTTTCCGAAAGTATACATATTTTAAATATTTACTGAAAATGCTAACTGTGAAAAAATACTTTTTCCTGTGCCATTCCACTGTTTTCAGTAATGTAGTCTTGCTTTATAAATTCGTCAATTAAATGTGTAACCCAAAATATGTTTTCGAAGGTTACATGGAGGAGAATGTAATTAAGGCGGTTTATTTATTATTCTTGGTGTTAGAAAACAAACAAACAAAAGAATGGCGGTTGTTGGGAGCACGAACAGATCATGCATGAGCACACACTCGTAAACAAACATTCGCATTCGTACCTACTCGCACTCTCTGGAGTTATTCTCAAGTGCGTGTGCATGAGAGTGTACATGTCTTGCTAGTAGGAAGACATTGTGTGTTCTGGCACAGGATTACAAGATTCGGGCTCGGGGCTCTTGCCGCCATGTTGGATTCCGGACTTCCCGCTCTGTCATTCCGGTCACACGATAGCCATCTTGGGTCCAGGGGACCATTGACTTTGATCTTTGACCTTGAAAATGCAAAAAATTAAAAAAATTCACAAAAAAAAATTCCTAACAATCCCAAAAGAAAAGGCACTATTTAAAATTCATTTAAAAATTATCTAAAAATTTATAAAAAAAAAGTTTAAAAACTTACATTTTCGAAGGTCCCTCCCAGCTCCACTAATTAGTTTTATTCATTTCATCCCCTGCAGACGACTGACTCCCTCACTTCCACTCCCCTCACCTATACTCATTCCGCCATCTTGATTTTTTCGTTCGTTATTTCTTTATACATTACTGGAGGCCACCATATTGGCAGGCGACTGCCATCTTGGTAGGTGATGACTACCTTCGTAGACGACCACCATCTTGGTAGACATCACCTATACACCATATTAGAAGCCAATGAACATGACTCTAACCCCATGACCTTGAATGACCGTGAAAAAAACTTGAGAAAAATATATGAAAATCAGCAAGCATAATACATTACAGACTATTATTTCCATGTTAGATGCAGACTTTGATGTGGTATGTTTATGTGACTAAACCAGGATCATCATACTAATTGTGACCACATGCATGAGTATGTTATAATCATGGTATGGATCAACATTTATACGGGCTTAATTGGCATTAATTTATATTTCAATACTGCCAGGCTCTGGAGACTTGGAATGTACAAGGGCAGCTAGGACGATAATCATTCGTGCTCTCCTCAGACACCAATCCTCACCAATCATCTTCAATCCTCCTCAGTATCTAAAAATTAATGGGCTTGTTGGCTGCCTCTATCCATACATATAAGAAAAAACGATTCACCTACTGCCCCCAAAATTAGTACTTGTCGGCAGAATTAATGTTTGTGTATGCAATCAATTATCCGTGCATTTTTATACTAAAGGCTTTATTATCATTCTGTTTTCGGATCTTAACGTTTATAAGGGAGTGCTCATGGCACCACTTTAGTTGTGAGGTTTAAAAGGATACGACACACAAAAAATTACAGAAAAAACAATTATTCTATAATAATAATTTATTATTATTTTGTAATTATATTTTAAGAAGAAAGCAGTTCATCACATCATCCGATATAACCCCGATCCTTAAGTTCTATTATGATCGAAACCACCTCTTACATGGTCGAGTAATCCCCACGTTGTTGCTTATCGAGCAAACATCTAAGTCTGTCTACGAGTTTATTGGGATCTTCAGTAAACATATCATCAGTATAGTTGGTTTCTTCTGCCTTCTTCGCCTCATTCGTCGAAGGAAACTCGTTGGGGAAATGTGTGGGACCGTCGAGGGAATAATCGTCGTCTTAAACACAATCACTGTCGTCATAGTCACCATCAATGCTGTCTTCATTATCGTCTTCACTTCCTGCTTCATCATAAATATCAGGTTTTCTTTTCTTTGCAGCAGGAGTTGTATGTTTATCAGTATTTAGAGCTGATGATAGTTTATTTAGAAGTTCTTCAATTTCACGCAAACATCTTGCTAGTGTACGTTCTGCACAAACCGACTGTACTGCACTCATTCCGTCTTTGGCATTAACTTTCTCATCATAATCGTCTGCGGAAACAGTACCCATCGATGCAGGGGGAGATATTGATGACATCACTTGCTGGCTCCCCGTAGACTAACCCCTGACTATCTTCCTTCTGTGTAACATCGTGCAAAAGCTTCATGTGACCTTTCTCGTAATGCTTCATCGTGCGAAAAGGTCTCTTCCAGGGTGGCCACTCTGTTGGAAATATAACATTCCAGAGTTTTTGCAGGTTATCCTAAGGATTTTCCAGATTTTACAAAAACACCTAAAAAACCGGTTTTGTAATGTCCCATCTTTTACAATGCAGTATATATAGAAATACGTACAGGTTCGCATTGAAAAAAAAACAATATAAATGCAATATAACCTCCCTATACAAAAATTATTTACACATTCAGTAAGTTACTAATTATAAACGTTCTTTCCTTGAAAATACGCAATAAATGCAATTTATAAGCCCAAATAAAAAAATCGACTTACATCTCCATTATTTATAAAGATTTGTCCTTGAAAAACTGCAATAAATGCAATATACACACTGGACCAAAAAAAATCAAATTTCTATGCACATTATATATAAAGCGGTCCTCCAGCTAGGCGGCGCGCCTTGTGCTGCTTATCTGCAGGCCAACTATGCACAACTTGCTGTATGCTGCATGCCTGTCAGCAGTGATTACAAGCAGGGACAGCCATAAGTTGGGCTATTTTCATGCTTCGCCGACTATTGACTGCGGTTCCTACTTCATTTTATCCCCACGAGCGAGTGGAATGATTGTCGGGTGCGCGCATATCTATCTCTCTGTCACACACACACACACGCGCACACACACACACACACACACACACAGTGTGTGCGTGTGTGTGTGCGCGCGCGCGCGCATGTTTAAATTTACATAGGCCACATAACATTACTACGTTAACGGCGATTTTTAGGATTTTGATTTTGGATTTAGACTTCCCGCACTGAGTTTGGAACTGAAAGTATCAATTATTGGCTATATTTGTACGCGATTTTATTGAATTACGGTTTTTATTTTCTGTTTTGTGCTTTGATTTGACAACTCGCTTATATTTGGGGGGGGGGTTAGACTTTTGACGACTCCTGATAAGACAAAGTGAGTGGTAGCTATTGTAAAGCCGTAACAATTCTGGAGAGATATGAAGTAATAAAAGGAAAGTACTGGTTGTGCAGCGCGGCGGCAAATATCTGGACCATCGTCCTCTACATCCCATATATTAACAGATGTCTCCATGGTACGTAAACGATCGTCAATAACTCTTAAAATGAATTTGCGCATACCAATTGCAGTACGTCGCATTCGTAAAAAATGTTTACGACCTGCTAAAAAGCAGTGACACTCGCGCCTAAATTACGTCGCACAGTTTTAACTTTTTTCGGCGATATCAAGATGGCGGTCGTCTACCAATAGGTGGCGTCCAGTATTGTACAAACAAATGACGAACGAAAAATCAAGATGGCGGATGAGTATAGATGAGGGGAGTGGGGGTGAGGTCAGTCGTCTGCTGGGGATGCAACAAATGTGAATAATTAGTGTTGCGGGGAAGACCTTCGGAAATGTATGTTTTTAAAAATCCACTATACATTTAAAAATTATTTTTAAAATAGTTTTTAATACTATGTTTTGGGATTTTTTTTTTGCAATGTTTGGATTTTTTTTTTTGCGTTTTCAAGATCAAAGATCAAGTTCAAAGTTCAAATGTCTCCTGGATCCAATGTGGCGGTTGTGTGACCGGAATGACAGAGCGAGAATTCCGAAATACAACATGGCGGCCAGAGCCCCGAACTCGAATCCTGGAATCCTTAACGGAAACACACTATGCCTTACTACTCTTGCTGTTTGGAACACTGCCTTAATATTCATTTTGTCTCAGTAGCCTTTTGTCTGATGTCTTGTCCTGTGGTAATCAGATCACGCCGTCCTACTTCCGACCTATGCCTGATGACGTGTCTCTCGTTATTGTGGGGGCGCTCACATGGTGCGGATTGTTTGTGATATGCTTCTTACTTCTTCTAAACAAGCAGGCTTAATGCAAAATACACACAAGTGTGTTACCTGGGGCGCTATACTCATATGGATGGTTTTGTATTGGCATGACTCACGGCTCGCGACTACCCGCTGTCCATTGTAATCGGTATCCCCAGACTCCAGAAACGGGGGTAAGAATGAACACATCTACTGCCTGCTTGTCAGAGCCTCCCGGGGCTGCCGAGATGTGCTAGGCGCGAGGGTCGCCTAGTGGTGAATGCTGGTACAAAAACACACACACACGGACTCGTTCTCGCCAATTGTTGTGGTGCTGATTATCGCCGATATTTATCTATACTAATATTACAAAGAGGTATTGTGAGTTTATTTGTTTATGTGTCTCGGGTATCTCGGAAACTACACAGCCGATTCTGATAATTCTTTCATCATTAGAAAGCTACATTCTTCCAGATGGCTGTAGTCTATGTTAAATTCAAAAAGAAAAAAGTCCTCGAAAAATTTCAAAATTTTCAAACCAAGTCGGAGAAAAATGAGCAACTTGAGTGATTTCTAAGCATGCTGTACCAAAACTACAGGGCCGATTCTTATAATTTCTTCGCGGTTTGAAAACTACAATATTCCGATGGACATAGGCATATACCAAGCGGGGCCACAGAGGCCCAATGAGTAGAGTAAAACCAAGTGGGGCCGCAGTGGCTCAGTGGATAGATATATCTCAAGTGGGGCGGCAGTGGCTCAGTGGCTGGAGCAACCCCAAGTGGGGCAGAAGTGGTCCAGTGGTTAGAGCGATCCCAAGTGGGGACACATTGCCTCTGGCTAGAGCGATCCCAAGTGTGGAGTCAATGGTTCAATGGCTAGAGCGATTCCAAGTGGGCCGCAGTGGCTTAATGGATAGAAAGATCTCAAGCGGGGCCTCATTGGCCCAGTGGCTAAAGCGATCCCAAGTGGGGACGCCGTGGCCCAGAGGCTAAATAAATCACTCTCAAGTGGGGCCGCATTGGCTCAGTGGATAAAAATATATCAAGTGGGGATGCAGTGGCCCAGTGGCTAGAGCGATTCCAAGTAGGGCCACAGTGGCTCAATAGATAGAAATATCTCAAGTGGGGCCTCAGCGGCCCAGTGGCTAGAGCGAATTCAAGTGGAGCCTCAGTGGCACAGTGGCTAAATAAATCACTCTCAAGTGGAGCCACATTGGCTCAGTGGATAGAAATATATCAAGTGGGGATGCAGTGGCCCAGTGGCTAAAGCGATTCCAAGTAGGGCCACAGTGGCTCAATAGATAGAAATATCTCAAGTGGGGCCTCAGTGGCCCAGTGGCTAGAGCGAATTCAAGTGGCGCCTCAGTGGCACAGTGGCTAGAGCGATTCTAAGTGAGGCCACAGTGGTTCAATGTATATAAAGATCTCAAGTGGGGCCTCAGTGGCCAAGTGGCTAGAGCGAACCCAAGTGGAGCCGCAGTGGCTCATTGGTTCTTAGTATTTTTCTTAATGTTATAAATTTGCAAGTAGTCGCAAGTTTATCGCAAGTAGTCGCGGGTAGTCGTAAGTAGTCGCATGTAGGCACAGGTAATCGCTAGTAGTTACGGATAGTGTAAAGTATTCGCAGGTAGTCACGGGTAGCCGCAAGTAGTCACGGGTAGTCGCAAGTAGTCACGTGTAGTCGCAAGTAGTCAAGAGTAGTTGCAAGTAGTTAGGTGTAGTTGCAAATAGTGTTACGGGTATTTGCAAGTAGTTACGGGTAGTCGCAAGTATTCTCAGGTAGTCGCAGGTCGTTGCAAGGAGTCACTAGTTGTCACAAATAGTCAAGCGTAGTCGCAGGTAGTTGCAAATATATTGGTTTGTATTTTAAGAACTCCATGAAACCTGAGCGAAGCGATACCTTGCTGCTAGTTGTTGATAAAGAAGACAGTTTGTGTTTAACCTCTGTTTCTGTGCTAATCTTTGAAGTTGAATTGTTCAGTTATTTCAATAAATTATCTCACGGAATTTCTTAGAAAAGGTAAACAATAAAATTCTAGTAACGGTAAATTAACTTATTAGTTAAATTCTGTAATTTTTCATTTTTTAAAATAAGACTTATTATTGGGTATAGAGCTATGAGTGCATTAATTATGTAAGATACGCAGTATACTCTGAAATGATTACAAGATATATGTGGCCAATAGTATTGTGTAGGCCGCTTTAATTGAAGTAAAGATTACCTATTGTCGGTTAAAATGTTAAGTTACGATTGTAGGGTAGTTTAGGTTATGATCGTAGGTTCGTTTTAAAATATCAGGTTATGATTTTAGGTTAGGCCGTGTCCTAAATTACTTTTTTTTTTTTTTTTTTTGTGATTTCGTAAGTTTCAATTCTGACGTTGTCTACAGTCACTTGTTTAGCACTCGCGACACCGCATTTTTACATTAACAGTGGAAATATTTGTTATCTAAATTTAATGCTTAAAATGACGTAATATTTCTACAATAATCACTGGAATGTTGCGAATATGTTATTGCATAATTTATTATTTTCTTATTTATTAATGACCTAAAAATATTTTTGTTGCGAAATATATAAACAAAGCAAATCACTTACTTGTTTTTTTTATAACACTCTTAGTGTAGTTTATGAACAGTTATTGGTTTACAAGAAAAACATTTTAATAATGGATTCGCGTATGTGTTTTGAAGTTCAAAACCAAAATGGAGCTGAGTTTGTCATTTTGTATAACAACCTCTTAGATACAAAATACCAAAAGTACCAAATAAGTAGTATGAAAATGGGAAGGCTGGCGTAAGAGCAGCCTGCAGTAGGACTGACGGCGGCCATCTTGGATGATGTGCGGAACTTCCTACTCTATCATTTATGTTGGGTGGAGGCCATATTTTCAGCTAGTATGACCTTGACTTTTGGTTTTCGATCTCAAACTTTAATTTTAATTCCGAATTTGGCTTTTGTGCATCTCCGTCAGCGTCCATCTTGGTTTCCACCTCCTGCATTCCATCGCCGAGGGTTTGCTCGGGGTCCTCCCAAGTTTTCTTTCTTTTACATTCCACCTTTTTTATCTTCCTCTCGTTCTCTTTCATTCCCGGAGGGAGTTTTCTCCTTTCATCTCATTTATGGTCTGCTGTTGTCGGCCATATTGTTTTGTAGTCGTCTGCTGGTGGCGACCATCGTCTGCTGGCTGTGGCCATCTTGTTTGCAGCACATCATTGATTCCCATATCGGCCGCTAGAGTGTGCTTGTGGCCATCTTTGATTCACCACTCGCCACCAGAGTGAAGTTCCACTGGTGGGAGCTAGGAGCACTGGTGGCGGCCATCTTGTGTTTGCTTATCGGCCGCCAGGAGAGCTAGTAATTTATTTTAAGTAAGAACTCAAAAAATGCTGGAGTCGTGCGACCCTTGGGTCGCCAGTCCGGTGTTTGACCACAAGACTACCATCGCATGTGGATCGATAGCAGTTGAAATAAGGCAGATACGAGAGCGCGCACTCGTCGGACAGACTTGTAATCGTGAAAAAAAGCTATTCGTCTGGCACCCATCTTGTTTATAGTCGTTTTCTGGAAGCATCCATCTTGATATACTTATAAGCATAGTTGGCTGTGGGATTGAGGACTAGAGGACAGCCCGACCGCCATCTTGGATGACATCACAGGCAGGAAATTACCTATGACTACTTATAAGCATAGATTACTGTGAAATTGGGGCTGAAGACTGGAGGACAGCCCGACCACCATTTTTGATGATGCCACAGGCAGGAAATTACCTATATGTCTACTTATAAGCATAGTTAGTTGTAATTTCCGAACTTTTTGAGCTATAGTTGCCAAATTCATAACAGAGACATTGACCCTGACACCAAAAAGGGTGGAAGGCTCAAGTATGACATAAGCACACATATAAGTATAGCACTGCATGCACTGCAGTTAGCTTCGCAAGAACTGCTTAGCACTGCAATTAGCACCACATGTACCACAGTTAGCACTACAATTAGCACTGCGGCACCACAGTTAGCACTGCACGCACAACAGTTAGCACTGTATGCACCACAGTTAGCACTGCAAGCATCAACAAATTTATAACATAGACATCCTCCCGAGATGACGAGAGGGTACGTAGGGTTAAGTATATTATACATTTTCTTATAAGCATAGTTGGCTGTAGGTTTCAAACTACATAAGATAGTCATCAAATTCATAACATAGTCATCATCCCCAATGACGAGAGGGATATGCAGGACCAAGTATAGTTAGCTGTAATATCCGAACTACTTAAGATATAGTTGTCGAATTCATAATGCAGGTATCACCCTCAAATGATAAGAGGGCTCGCAGGACAAAGTATACCCTATGTATATCTATATGTATAGTTGGCTGTATTTTCCGAATCATTTAAGATATAGCTGACAAATTCATAACATAGGCGTAAGCTACCATAATGAGAAGGATCGCAAGGTCAAATATGTCCTAAGCACACTTATGAGCATAGTTGGCTGTAATTTCCGGAGAACTGTTTAAGATATACACTCCTAATTCATACAGGCATCAGCTCCGACATCGAAAAGGGCCATGGGGTAAATTATGTCCTAAGCATACTTATAAGCATAGTTAACTGCAACTTTCGAACCGTTTAAGGGACTGGTAGATATGTATGTACATCACTAACATCTATTAACACTCTGTGTATATTGCACGAGCATCGAGTGCTGTACATTATGTGAGGTGAAAAAAAATTACCATTGTGAAGTGCGGGAACTGATGAGGTCATCACTACTACTACACAAATAGATATAAGAAAAACATGATGTTAAGGAAACTAGTTATAGGCACTTACCAACCATCACATATGTCGAACATTGTACGAGGTGTTAGAAGCCAGTACTCATGTCCGAACGGTCCTGACTAGTATGATAGAATATCAAACGACTTCCTTACGAACCCAAGTGAAACTTCTCTGACAAATTCAGAGTACAACTAACACTTAAAATACTAGCAGCAGAACATGACCGACCCGACCGTCGCTTCGCGACCAAATTACATTGTTAGAATCTGTTAGTCAGTCCAACAAGTGAATGACTGGCAGCACAGGCACTGTTCAGGTCTAGCCAAGTCGCAGGGATGTGTTATAACTCAGGGTGGTAGACCAGCCCGAATCATACATGCGCTTTTCCATTACCAGAGGAATTCAGTTATCCAGTATAGCTGAACAGATTATTACATTGTAAATACACGCCATTTATAATGCTGGAACTATGAGCTCGTACCTACATTTAAACCATTAGTCCACAAGAGTGATGTTGCTGCTATGTGCTGATGTGAACAGTTATGAAAGCAAAATAGGTATAGCCATTTAACAACCTGTGTATATTGCACAAGTATCGGGCGTTTTGTTTGGTGAAAAAAGTGTTATTAATAAGTATGGGAACGATAAGGACAACACTGTTACACACATTGATACAAACATATATAAAATAGTTGTATGCATGTACCAGCCATAGGAATCACTTATTACACATGTGCCTGGTGCTGTATGCTATGTTAAAATATGCTAGTCAAGGCTAGTCCGTCCTGATCAGTACAAAAGAATAGCAAACACCTTCCATACGAATCGAGTGAAACGAAACCATCAGATTCAGCCATCACTAGCAGCACAATGCACATGTTGTGTCCAGCATTGAGCGATCAACTAATCTCTAAGACATCACTTTAATAGAAAATAGTACAGGTACTTATTTTGAATATATATCATTTAAACCATTAGCTTCGCAAGAGAGGTCTCGCTACACGCTGAGACAAACAGATGTATAAAGAAATCATATAAGAGTAAATAGTTATAAGGATTTAACAACCTGCATGAGCATCGAACACTGTATATCACGTTAGTCTAAATAAAAAATACTTTCACAAAGTCGAGAAGCAAAGACGCGATAAGGTTAACACTGCTACGGACTGATGCAAACAGATATAAAAAACAAAATGTAAAGGAAAATAAATATTAACACTTACCAAAACTAGCGAAATCACATATTACATACATGCGCTGGGTGCTGTATGCTGTGTTAAAAGATTCCAGACAAGAGCAGGCCACCCTGGTCAGTATATCGCCTTCTGCACGAACCGAGTGAAACGAAATCGTCAAAGTCAGTCAGCACTCACATCACTAGCAGCAGAACATTTCCGATGGTGCCAACGTTGTGCGATCAACTAGCCAAGGTGGTCGATCAGCGATGCGAGCTTCATGCAGCTCTCACCAAGTCGAAGGGAAGGTACAGAACACCACACCAGGCGAGAGAGAGGGGGGGGGGGGGAGAGAGAGAGAGGAGAGAGAGAGAGAGAGAGAGAGAGAGAGAGAGAGAGAGAGAGAGAGAGAGAGAGAGAGAGAGAGAGAGAGAGAGGAGAGAGAGAGAGAGAGAGAGAGAGAGAGAGAGAGAGACGGAGGGTGGTGGGAGGGAGGGAGGGAGGGAGGGAGGGATGGATAGAGATAGAGATGGATAAAGATAGAGATAGAGAGGTAGGTAGTAGAGAGATAGATAGACCAGACGTGTCACACAAGCACTTCCCTTTACGAGCGGAATTCAGTACAAGGTAACAATTTATTTCGTTTAAACATTATTTATACATGTACTTTGTGAATATATATCATTTGTAGCATACGAAACAACATGTTTTTAAACTATTAGTTGTGCAAGAGAAAGGTGACACTGCTATGCACTGTGGCAAATAGATTTAAAAGCAAAATAGTTATATCCATTTACCATCAAATGCATATTGCATGAGCATCAGGCGCTGTATGTAGGCGAAAAAAAAAACCATTGCAAAGTGTGGAAACGATAAGGAAATTAGTGCTACAAACTGTTATAAGAACTTAACAACCATTTTAATAACATATTACACATGAATGTCTCTTTACGAGATGAATTCAGTGCAAGCTTACCATTTATTTCGTTTTTAATACATTAAGCTGTAAATATTAGCATGTCTGTAAAATATCTCGTCGAATAAAGTGGTGTTGGTAGAGGATAATGCTTCTGTCCACCCTACTCACTTGCAGGTCTACATAAGCAGTTCGTACCACCACACATCGATCCGAATTGCTTTTTCTCTCGCCGAGAAGACATAGTGAAAATGACCACATGCTGTTATAGCGGTCAGAAAATTTTATTGGTGTATGGCAATATGAAATCACGTACAACGACAAAGATACAATGCGTTCATATGTGTGTAAAGAATTTCTTCTCGTGCGACACAAAATAAAATCCGCCCCTACCTGCCTATCTGCAGCAGAACGGAGAAATTATTGACTGTCTAGAATGTTGCCAAGTGCGTGCTATCGTTACATACACGCCACATCCTAGGAGCTTGTGTAAGAGACAACGAGAGTGAGCAGCAAAGAAAAAAAAAGCAAGGCACCTCCAACATGGAAAGATGAATGAGTGTAAAGAAGTTGAGAGGGCAACTTTGCAAGTCAGACAGCGAACGAGTGCATAAGGTAACATATTTCAGTCCAACAACCATGCAGACGTATGCAGCACACCGCCAGCAGTCATATACTGAGCCAACCTCATGGTGAGAAACACAAACTAGCATACAGTATGATAAGTATACAAACGAGCATCGTCTAAAACAGACATCAGTTCGTCGCTGTGCGTGACGGTGGCAGAAGCAGATCGCGTCTACAGTGATCGCATACTCTACTATAATATGAAGATGGAATCATCAGACGAAGATTTACCATTTATAACAACACTGACACCGTCTTTGTCAGCAAGTGTCGCTACTATGTTACTATTACAGAAATATTTTTTTACTAGAAGTGGTATTACACACCTGCCAATGTGTTAACTACAGTGCGGTATATGCGAATACATAGTGCTTGAATGCTCGCAACCAGAAATGATGCACAAAAGAACATATATTGTTGTATTATGACAAGTCTGTGAAATAAAGGTAAAGTGTATAAATTAATTCTCATTTAACTTAACCTATGATTATATTATTTTCACCTCCATCGCACAGACCTGAAACATTTCCACATAATTAGGAAAAAATGTACCAGATTTTGCGTGAAAGAGAATTAATATTGTTGCTTATAAGTAGATCAAGATGGATGTCTACAGAAAACGACTACAAACAAGATGGGTGCCAGACGAATAGTTTTTTTTCACGATTACAAGTCTGTCCGACGAGTGCGCGCTCTCGTATCTGCCTTATTTCAACTGCTATCGATCCACATGCGATGGTAGTCTTGTGGTCAACACACCGGACTGGCGTTCTTACTTAAAATAAATTACCAGCGCTCCTGGCGGTCGATGAGCGAACACAAGATGGCCCCCAGCGCTCGTAGCTGCCACCAGTGGAAACCCTCGGCGATGGAATGCAAGAACAGTAAGTGGAAACCAAGATGGACGCTGACGGAGATGTACAAAACTAAATTCGAAATTAAAAACCAAACTTGAGATCGAAAATCAAAATTTGGTATGCAAATCCAAGTTTGAGTTCGAAAACAAAATTTGAGATCGGAAACCAAAGGTCAAGGTTAAGGTCATACTAGCTGACAATATGGCCACCGCCCAACAGGAATGATAGAGCAGGAAGTTCTGCACTTCATCCAAGATGGCCGCCGTCAGCCCTGCCGCCCTGCTGCAGGCTGCACTTACGCCAGCTTGTCCATTTTCATACTACTCAAATACATAATCATTTTTGTATACAAACCGTGATCATTTTGCCAACAAAATCTGCCATTTCGTTCAGAGCTTTAGTTTTAAACTAGTGTTAGGATATTATTTTATGTTACGTAGTTTTAAAATGTTATGTTATGGTGTTTAGTAGTAATTTCACAGTGTGAGATGTGTATGAGTTAGTCTAAGTGCATTCTAGCGAAATTCGTAACGTTTATTTTTTGATACACTACAATGTCGTGAAACGATATAAACTGTTCAGTCAGTATCTGGTATTTACCGCACTAGTGTTACACCATATTCTCTTATTTTAGGTTCTACAAAACATGGCAAACAACATTCCGGACTCTTGCAACAATAAAATAGCTTCTTCTACGTGGTCATAAACATCGCCCGATTTCCGATTGGTTTTTGTTATGCCGTCCCTATACGATACCCAACTTCTTCTTCACCTCAAACGTGCGAAGGCACGTGGCCTTAGGATTAATTTCTGCTAACTTATGTTATATCCGTGGGGACAACAGAAGGCATATAAGTTTCAATAGCAGAAGATATGTAAAAATGCATCAGTTTATACCCACATGAATGACAGATATTCCGCAGTTGGCAGGAGTAAAAATTTAATCAAATATTATATATATAGGTGTTTTGTGGTACACCAAAAAGTACGAAATTATCCCCCCCCCCCCTCCTTCGAAAGACAAGTTTATGAGTACAAGTACTAGACTATTAATGTATGGAAAATGATGTTAGTAACGGCACTGCTTATGTATAAAAAACGAGGTACCTACAGTATTCATGTTCATGTACAACGGAAATTTACGCGACTAATTAAAACATTATTAGATTATTAAATATTTATCTTTGACAAGCATAAAACCAATCTTTTGCTTTACGGAATTAAACAAACTTATACGATTAGGAAACCAATGATACTAAAAATAAGGCTTTCACGGGTAGTTGGTTAACATTACTCATGCTACAAAGCCAACATTAAGTTTTTACACAATAAACTCGTAAGATGTGTGTGTAAGTCGTAATTTTAGGTTTCAGAGTTCAAATCTCCGTCGTATAACGTAATTTGTTTAGTTATTTCATGTGATACAGTATTGGTGTTTATAATTTAAGTTATTGCGAGAAAACGTTTATGTCTAGAATATCTTTATCTAAAGGCAGTATACAAGTAACTGCACAGCGCAATCGGCTGCCTGTGGTTATTTGATTTAGCTTTTGTTTGTATTATTTGTTAGTATTATTGCTTCTAGGCAAAGATATTCTTGAAATAAACATCTTCTGGCAAATAGCTTAAATTATAAACAGCATTAATGTATCATAAAAAATAACTAAAAAAACTTAGTTATACAACAGAGATTTGAACTCTAAAATCTAAAAACACGCAGCGCGAACCTGTGCTCTAAAACACTGAGTTACACAACCTGTAAGGTAACGGTGTAAAAGGATGTATACATGACAAAAGTCCGTAGTGAACACATACTTTTTAAAGTTATGTTTATTGTTTTTTTTTATAATGATGCGAGTAAATTGTAACATTTACTGTTACTTACACGTACGCTAACTTTCATTTTGCACATAAATACATCTTATAGAACCTGTAATATTTTCTTAAACGGACGTATACCCCTTGAGGTTGTTACGCTGGTGACCGCCATCTTGTCTGTCACATGCCTGTGGGTATGGTAGAAACTTAGAACATGTTCTAGAGTCACGTATCCAAAATTGCTTTCTGATTGGTCAGCGAACATAGCCTTCTGTTTGTGGTGCCAAGAAATTGACGATATTTAGGCGTGATCGGCGAACTCCCGCCTGTGGCTTTTCATTCGTATCCGAGAATGCGACAAGCAGGCTCACAGGCGAGGGCACGGCGTACTACTACCGCCTACTCAAGGCATGAATCTGAGAATCGCACCCCTTGTCCCTCGCAGCTTACAGTGTCATCACTCGCCCTCCTGCTAACACACACCAGCACCCCTCCAACTCTTCATGCATGTATGGATTTCCCTGTGTCGCTATGTTTTCGCAGTGTCAACTACACCATCTTATTAAAAAATGAAGTGGTACTTTGCTGTTTCCGTGATAAATAAAAAGAAAAAAAAAACAAATAATTTACTAGTTTCATCCTTTTCATAGTGAGAAATAACTAAGAGTGGATTTTACTACAATGATGATTGGCCTGAGAGAAGATGTGAACAAGGTTTCCAACTGCAGTTTCACTTCTGTTACGATCTTTTTTTTCCCCTTAGAACGGACGTTCCACATTTACGGATACTTTTCGACCTCACCAATAAATCGTTTGGTGTCCAAGTGATCCGTAGTGAAAAAAATATGGTAGGGAGGAACAGAAGAAAGTCAAGCAGAGTATATAGTGTGTTCCTGAACTACAGGTACAAACTGTGCAAAATGGGATAGGAAACATTATACGAACAATGTCGTACAGTAACTTATAAGGGAGGTAGGCACCCATGAAAATCGATGTTTTAAATGGTTTTACAGGAAAATAATAAAACATACATGAGATGAAAAAGCCATTCTGTGAATAATTTTTTCTTTAACAAAGACTTGAAACCTCCGAACAGTTGTGGCGCACTACCATCCCCTACATTGATACACTACGGGGTGGTATTTGGTTATCCTACTAATGTGTGTGTAACCCTAGGATATTCAATAAAGATGTCATAATCATACATTACTGAATAGAAACACGTTACCTTGATGGAACACACTCAGGCGAACAGTGTCCGAGACAGTGGATAATGTGCATTTGGTTGCTTGCCAGGTATGTAACCCATGTTGCAAGGCAGGTCGTACGAACAGGGCTTGACTTCTGTGTGTGAATGCAGGTAATGGTGACAGGACAGCATGTTCGTACAATACAGGCGCCGTGGGCAGTTGTAATTCAAAGGAGAAGGCCGTAGATGGTAACTGCAAGAGAACGTGTCTTGCAGATCATCAGTGCATGTGTTTTACAGTAAATGTTCAAAGTGGCGACTACCAGCTTCGATACACATACGACAGCGACGTACACTCGACTGCCTGACACAGGCAGAGGTGTATGGGGGGTTGAGAATGATAGTACAGGTATCAATAATCCAGGCGCGAAGTTCAGCTAACATGTTGACCAGAGTCTCGTATACCAATGTCTTGAGATGACTACGGAAAGAAATCTGGTGGCGTCAGGTCTGAGGAGCGTGGTGGCTACCTCACTGGCCCGCCTCTGCCTATGTAACACTCATCAAATGTGGTGGTAAGGTGGTGACGTGCTTCCAAACTGAAGTGTGGATGGGCTTCGCCGTTCTGGTACCACATACACTAGCGTATGTTTAAATCCACATCCTCCAACAGAACGGGCAGTATGTCCTCTAAAAACTCTCGATAAAGGTGGCCAGTCAAACGTGGCGGCAATAAGTATGATCCAATGAGGTTGTCTTGTTGCCGACATTGCCGGCCCAGACGTTAACAGCAAATAAATGTCACTCGATGACTGTGTTCAACCTTTTCAGGGGGGTTTATGTCGTTCCAAGCGTGACTCATTCGACTGTTGAGAATACTATCACGTGTGAAAGTAGCCTTGTCTCCCCACAGAATACAGCCAGGAAAGTCAGATCCGTCTGCGTAGTGATGGAGAAACGAGTGAGCGAAATCGACGCGTGGCTGGAAATCAGCTGGGTGTAAGGCGTGCACCTTTTCACAATGATACGGGTGTAGCTATTGTTCGTGCAGAACACTTAACACACTTTGGTGGATCGCATACATTGTGCGATCGATTCTACGTGTGCTACAGGATGCGAATCGGCAATGCGTTCCAACCCTTCCTCTTCAAACCTGGCTGTCCGGATGTTGCGTATCACGCCGGTGTTATACCAGTTCACTGTAAATGTTCTGGTCTCGCGCAACTCTCTGTCCACAGATGTGAATATCCAATGACTTGGATGGTGTTTGTTTGGAAAGGTTTGTTCATACAGACGTCATGCTGCTCTTGCGTTGCTACCTGCGGTACCATACTCGAGCTGCATATCCGCCATTTTTGCACACTTGTACTCTCTTTCTATGTTGCGAACCAACAGTGCATTGCCACTCACCCTGTCTCACACACACTAGTGGTGCTAACTCACAGCTGCGTGCGCAAATGTCTGTAATCAATTCCCGACTGGAACAGAGTTTTGAAAAGAAACCCTTGAAAAATCAACCTATGTGTAACATGTCAACCTGTTTCTTCAATAACCTATATTCCACAAATATATAACACTGTGGTTAACTTTATAGTACTGTATTATTGAATAAATGAAACTTTACCATAATATATTCTATAACTTGTAATATTTATTTCGTATTAAATATGAATTAACGAAAGCGAGAGCAGCGACATGTTGGCAACGGCCGGGAAGAAATAGTCCACAGTCGGGAAGTTTCGCCTCGCTAGTAAGGAGTAAAATTATTCATGTTTTCAATTGTAGCATATTTCATACTTATTGCAGCATAATAATTTTTTAATTTGTGATTTACGACTGATGAGAGATTTTAATATTTGAATACTTATTTTAATTTATTTAGATATGATTGCGGAGCGGATACCATCGGAAGTTGGCAGACGTGGCGAGCCATGTCATGGCGTATTGTTTTTTGCCAAACGAAGAGGAAATTATTCTTACTCCGAAAAATACTTCAAGTTACCACATCATGTTTTTCGACATTGTGTTTTTTGAACCTTCCTAGACAAGTTACGATGTTGTGATAAATTTGTGTTTCCACGGCAGTAATAAATATATGTTTGTTTCGTTAACCGCTGCGTGTGAAATGTCGTGGTGTTGCTGCGTGATTGTCGTTAGGCTGGCTCTGTGTGTGTGCGTGATTTCAAATATTGGCTGTGCACTATTTATATGTTTTAACTGTGAACTGTTCTTATGAAGAAGCTAATTATTTACATCCACGTCTGTTTATTTATCACAACGTTGTACCTTTGACCTAGGTGTTTGAAACACAGTCGTGAAACGTGATTGGCCACAGTCCGAACAAAATACTAAGCCCAGCCCGATAAATTTCAATAAACCTAATAAACAGTAAGTAGCAATACATACAAATATAAGCGGAACAAAAGTTACCGTAGGCTTATTTGTGTGCATGCTCATCGCTATCTTTTAAGTTTGTATGACAAAAAATAAACAACACTAGTTGCGTGCTTGAATTTAATGTGCCTTTTTCGTTTTACTGATTGTTACTTCGTTTTAATATTTATTCCAACTGAGGCCGTCCTTTTAAAGAAATAACCCAACAAATATCAATAACAAAAGCATAAATACTACAGTTCTTTACCTCGCAGTTGTAACAGTGTTAAACACAGTCGCGGCAAAATACTTACGTGCATTATATGTATTGAGCTATGTTGTGGATAACAAATATGTTAATGAAAAATAACCGTACGAACCGTCGTCAATTCAGGCATTTTAAAACGTCATAAAGCTGACCTAAACTGTGAATATTCGTACGGAATGGTTTTTGGAAAATGCCAGAATTCTCTGAAAAGCTTTAAACACTTTAAACAACACATTTGACAGGTATAAAGGTAAAAGTCACATTTCAGTGTTTATGTTTAGGTGTAGCGAAATTATACGAATACATGTACACACACAATGAAATGTAAACATTGATTTTGACAGAGGCTTCATGCTACATGACAGTCACATGGCAATGTTTGTTTGTTTACATTTGGCGGAAGTATACGAAACGGGCCTGCAAGTAGATATTCAGCAGAGCTCCGAGTGGGGAATGGACTATAGTGACGTAGTACTGTTACCGGCAGACGTCTGTGCACGCGAGTCCCCTCGTACTCTAGACTGCGGCTCGGCATGGACCGGCCTGTAGCGGAGCGCTAGGACAGTGGCCTGGCAGTATACGTGCGGACACAACCACATAGGCAAAACCGGACACGGAGACTTTTCACTGGCGACATCAAATAGCAGTGCTCTTGTCACATTGTGTGGCGTTCGACAGACACCAGCTGCTTTTCTGTTATTGAGAGCAAATTTCCTGTTAAAATATTCAGCAGTATCGAATTCAAATCATGTTAGATGAAAGAAGCAACAATGGAGGTGGAATACTTTGTGTGGTTTGATGCATCAGCAGATTACTTGTTTCTTTTCTACATGTTCATTACATGAAGACAGAATAAATGTATTACACGTCTTCACCTTTAAAATGGAGAAAGGGGGAGGTATATAAATATTTGATGTGAAGATTTACGGCGCGGCGTAAAAAATATCTGGATGGGAATTCATTAAGCATACAATATTTGTTCATAAAGTTTGCTAACATCGAGGGGTTTGAGACAGCATAATGTTATGCCAACTTAAACACATTCCACAGCTCAGCAGTTTTACTTCTAAATAATCCAAAAATCATGCAAATAACAACACACAAAGTCGTACATAGCTGTCGTCTATCTAGCTAATGCTGAATGAAATTTCGGAGCACGTTCGTAGTTACTGGAACGTTCTTTTTGATGGTATAAAATTCTTGATTTGTCTCTTTTGTCAAAATCAATCACAATACGACCTTTAGTTTTGGGGCTGCGAATAAAACTGCATTTAATTCAGCGCAAAAATAGGCAAAAGAATCCCAACTAATATGCCAGCTAATCATGCAATGTGGAACAATTAATTAGTATGTTACTTAAATTGTAACTTAAAAATAATCTCCAATGCTATAAAGTGCTTTTTGTTCACTTTAAATAAGTTCATATTACCACTGACGGTGTTCTGGTTGACATATTGGCTGCCCTCTGTGACACAGACGGTTGAGTGTTGAGCGTGAGTGGTTCCAGTTTCGAATCCCGGGTAGGGCAAAAGTGTGATTCATACTCGTCCGTATGGGTTAAATTTTCATGGGAAAAGTCACTTCCAATAGGAAAACTGCGAGAAAAAAGTTGTCACGGAACTTAAAAAAAAATGTGTGCTGTGAATCGGGAATATATTTGTTTTTATTTTCTTGTACTTTTACAAGTAAAACCCTGGATATTTGTAATCAAATGAAAATTTACTTTTTCTTGTAATAGGTACATTAACTTACTAAGTGGACTTACAAGATATAGATATAAAAAATTCTAATATTGCAGTTACTAATATTGCAGTATTCTAATATTGCAATCACACTGGTAAATAGCGAATGTAAAATTATATATAAATGCTTTCGAATATAAATTTATTTATACCAGTAGTTGGAAAATGCCGATTCTGGTGCAGGGGGCTTGGAGCTGCGGCGTCTCGGCCGCCATCTTGGACGATATCATCAGGGAAAAAAATCGCTTTTGCGCGATTTTCCCGCAAAGTTTTTCGTGATTTCCCTCGTACCTGCGGCGGTCATCTTGGACCTGTACCTCTGGCTCTCATTCTGGTCGATGTTCTCTGAGTACTCCCAACCAATATTAGTATTAAAGTTATTCCATCCTACGGAAATCGTGTACTTCCTGCTCACTCATTCCGTGTGGAGAGGAAGACTCAATTTTAAGACATCCTGCCAGCCTCAGGTCAAGTATGACTTATGATTACATGTAATCATAGTTGGTTGTATTTTCCGAACAGTGTGAGATACAACTACGAAAATCCGAACATAGGAATCATACCAAACAGTGTAAAGCGTAAGGTGTCAAGTATGACCTATGTCTATTTATAAGCATATTTGACTGTAATTTACGATTGTCTAGCTATCTGGCACTGACTAGCAAGATGGCGGCTAAAAAGGTGATTCTGGGGCCGGGTCTTGGGGCTAGAGGACATGGGGACACACTGCTGCCATCTTGGATTACTGAGGGATTTTACAACTGGCAGCCATTTTGGCAGCCAGTAAGCCAGTAGCGGGCGTATTGGCAGCCAGTATGCCAACGATGGTCATTTTGTTAGCCAGTCAAAATGACTGGAAGCTTCCATCCTACCAAATGTCTACTTTCTGCTGTGGAATTCTGTAACACTGCCCCTTGTTCCTGGATGGTAATGTCTAGCAAGATAGTAGATATAAAGACTACTCTGGGGCGAGGACATGGGGATACATGGCCGCCATCTTGGAAGTCGATGAGGGATTTCACAACTGGCAGCCATTTTTGTATCCAGTAAGCTGGTAGCATCCATCTTGGCAGCCAGTGCACTTACAAGTCATGTTAGCCAGTCAAAATGTTTGGACGTTTCCATCCTACTGATGTCTACTTCCTGCTCCAGCATTCCATAACACTGTTCTCTGCTTAAGGCTGTTCCTGCAGTGAAGATTATGCAGTGGCCAACTTGGCAGCTAGTAAATTGGGAGTGGCCATGTTGGCAGCCAGTACTACAATGACTGCAGTTCTGTTAGCCAGTCAAAATGTCTAATTTTCCACGCTACCGAATGTCTGCTTCCCGCTCTAGCATTCTGTAACACTGTCTCCTGCTCAAGTTGGTTCCTGAAATGAGAAATTCCTGTTCATTCAATCTGGCCCGCCATATTGGAAGCCATGGTGACTAGCAAAATGGCGGCACTGCCTAGAAAATTGGACAGTACAAAACTTCCTGCTCTGTAGATCCAGACTGCTATCTTGGAAGACGTGCTGAGTAGCAAAATGGCGACACTGTCTAGCAAAACAGGTACCAATTCACTTGCTAGCAAAGTGGTAGCCAATGCATAACTTCCTGCTTTGTCAATCTGGTCCACCATCTTAGAAGTCATGCTGACAAGCAAAGTGGTGATACTGTCTAGCAAAATGGCAGCCAATACAATGCCCAGCGAAATGGCAGCACTTCCTAGCAAAATGGCTGAACATGTGCTGTCTAGATATATGGTGACACTATCAAGCAAAATGGCTGCCAATTCACTGTCTAGCAAAAGGGTGGCCCTCCAGCAAAACCACTGACCAACAAAATGACAGCCATGCTAAAGCCCTTCAACACTGACCAACTACTACCACCACTAGCACTGACTAGCAAGATGGTGTCAGAGTACATCCGCTGTCAGGGGCTTGGGGCTGAGGACCCTAGGACACCCGGCCACAGTCTTGAATGATGTCATGGGAAAATTTTGCATTTGCACTTTTTCCCGTGACACCTACGCCATCCATTTGGATGTGCACCACGTGCTCTGACACACTGGTCTGTGTTCTCTGGATGCTCCCAACAGAGTTTTATGTCCTACCGAAAGTGTGCACTTCCCACTCGCACATTCTGTGTGGAGGTGACCCCATTCCAAGGCACCCTCCAGCTTCAGGTCAAGTATGACCTATGCTTACATGTAATCATAGTTTGCTGTAATTTCCGAACTGTGCCATATACAAGTACCAAAATTGGAACTTAGGCATCACCCCTGATAACGAAAAGGATCGAGGGTTCAAGTGTGACCTATGTCTACGTAGTTGGCTGTAATTTGCTAACCATGTGAGATAGAACTACCAAAATCGGAACATAGGCATCGCTTCAGACAATGAAAAGGATCGAAGTGCCAAGTTTGATGTATGCAAACTTATAAGCATAGTTGTAATTTCCGATCCTTGTGATGTACGACTACCAATACAGAACATATGTATCACCACTGACTGCGAAAAGGATCGAGGGGATGAAGTGTTACTTATGTCTACTTATAAGCATAGTCTGTTGTAATTTCCGTACCATGTCAGATACAGTTTCCAAAATCGGATCATAGGCATCACCCCAGACAACAAAAAGGATTGAATGGTCAAGTATGACCTATGTAACTATAAGCATAGTTGGCTGTAATCACTGATCCATTTGAGATAAAACTACCAAATTCATAACATAGACATCACCCCCGATGATAAGAAATCCAGCAGTGTTAAGTATGACCTTTTTATACTTAACAGAACTATTTGAGATACAACTACAAAATTGTATCATACACATCACCCCAGACTTCTAAAAGGGGCGAGGGATTAAGTATGACCTATGTCTTCTTATAAGCATAGTTGGTGGGAATTTCCGAACCATTGAAGATATGATCGCCAAATTTATAACACAGGCATCTCTCCAGACGATGAGAAGGCTCGCAAGGTCAAGTATATCGTACATCTACTTATAATCATAGGTGGCTGTAATTTCCGAATTGGTTATGATATTGATAACAAATTAATAACATAGGTATCACACCTGAAGACCAGAATGTTTGCAATATCAAGTATGGCCTATGTCTACTTATAAGCATAGTTTGTTGTAATTTCCAAACCTTTCAATATATAGTTGTCAAATACATGACATAGGCATCACCCCAGATGACAAGAAGGTGCCACAAGGTCAAGTATGGCCTATGTATACTTATAAGCATAGTTGGCAATCATTTCCGAACTGTTCAGATTCATAACATAGGCATCATCCTATACAATGAGAAGGTTCGTGAGGTCAAGTATGCCCTATGTCTACTTATAAGCATTATCAGCTGTAATTTCTAAACCAGTTGAGATATAGTTTCCAAATTAGTATCATTTTCATCACCCCATACGACGAATGGTTCGCGAGGTCAATTATGCCCTATGTCTACTTATAAATATAATCAGATTTTATTTAGGAACTGTTTGAGATAGTTACAAAATTCGTAACATAGTCATCGCCTCAGACATCGAAAAGGATCGAGGGGTCAAGTGTGTCCTAAGTACACCCATAAGCAGAGTCGGCTGTAATTTCTGAACCCCTGATGACGAGAAGAGATGTGGGGTCAAGTATGCCCGATGTATACTTATAAGCATAGTTGGCTGTAATCTCCGAACCATTCAAGGTATCGTCAAATGCATAACATTGGTATCACCACAGATGATAATTGTTACAGGGTCGAGTATGTCCTATGTCTACTTATAATTATAGTTTTCTATAAAATTCGAACCAATTAATATATTTATAGCAAAATCATAACATAGACATTTACGCAGTCGACGAGAAGGTTTGCAGGGCCAAGTATATCCTAAAAGCATATTTAGCTGTAATTTCCGAACCATTTAATACAAAATTAACGAATTCATAACATAAGCATCGCCCCAGACATCGAAAAGGAATAACGGGTCAAGTATGCTGAACAATTTAAGATACAATTAGCAAATCTATAACATAGCCATAGTCCCAGACAACAAAGCTGGTTGAGTGGTCAAGTATAACCTATTCATATTCATAAGCATAGGTGGTTGTAATTTCTGAATCGTTCGAGAGACAGTTACAACATTTATAACATAGGCATCACCTCAAACATCGAAAAAAAAGACATGGGGACAAGTACATCCGAAGCACACTTATATGTATAGTTGGCTGTAATTCCCGAATTGGCCGACCAGCAGTGCTGGCACCACACATGTCTCAACAAGTCGAATGGATGGTACAGAACACTTGTAGAGAGAGAGAGAAAAATGTCAGTGCTTCGGGGTTGTAGATCAGCCGACATGAACTTTTTTCCATGCCAACCAGTGCAATCACTCAAGTGTTGGGGGCTGTTAACACCAAGAGAGAGAGAGAGAGAGAGAGAGAGAGAGAGAGAGAGTGAGAGAGAGTGATAGAGAGGCGATAGTGCTACACGCTGGGGCAAACAGATTTACTAAGCAATGCATATTGCGCAAGCACCAAGTGCTGTACATTAGGCGAAAAATAATTTCCATTGTGAAGTGTGGGAACGACAAGGCCAACACAGCAACACACTGATGATGCAAACACAATGTAAAGGAAACTAGTTATAAGTACTTACCAATCAGCACAATCACACAAGCGCAGGGTGCTGTAATAAACAATGCTAAACAAGACCGGCCCTATCACTACACAACTGCTTTACGAACCGACTGAAACAAAATCATCAGAGTGCAGAAATAACTTGCAGAACTAGCAGTAGCCGACCCAGCTATCGTGCAACCACCTATCACTGCAAGAATCTGTAAGGTAGCCCAGATGGCCGACTAGCAGCACAGGCAAGTCGAAGGGGTGGAATTCAGTTAATCTGTACCTTGTGCCAGAACCATACACATGCACGAATCAACAAAATTCATTTAAGCTATAAGTCATGTAAGAGAGACCACACTCGTACATGCTGGACAAAAAACAATTTAAAAAAAAAGCAAATAATATATGTACTTGTTTCGAGTATGTATCAGTTTTAATACTAGAAATGTAAGCTCATTACGAAACGAATTACCCATGAATTGCTAATGACTAGTAAGAAGGTATCGCAACACACACACACACACATGACAACTATGAATGTGCTTAGCTTTTAGAAGATGCCAAACAAAGAGCAGAGGGTTACCTTAACTGGCCTAGCAGTGAAGACCCGTAGGTTGTGAGCACATAGAAAGCAGAGACTATAATGACCATACTGCCATTCCATTCATGGTATACATTACCGACCAAGAAAGTAACTCGACACCTGCAGGTACTGTACGGAGATCACCACCCTTGACCAAATGTACACACTTGAAAATAAGGTATCGCATGTTCAATTCCCATAGTCAAATTTCATAGGTAAAAAAATCAGTGGTAATGCATGCCGACTTGAAAGTAGTAATCATTGCATGTTCGCCGGCATTGAATAGACAATGTATGCCATTCACTGGGAAGCAAGTGGAAGTATTGCAGCTAGACATTTGCTAACAACTTCACTACCAAACATAATGAAGATAGTAACTGCTCATTTGCAATTGTCTACAAGACCTACTCGTGTGGTGTGGGTATATGCGAAGTAAGTGTGTACCTTGCATGTACACAGCAGGAATTTTTCGAATGAAGACTAGGTTGATTGTGTAAGATGAACAAGTGTAACAAAGTTGAGAGGTCAACTTCACATACTAGGCAGAGAACGACCTGATAAGGTAACCAGTCCAGTAACCATGCAGACATCAGAAATAAGTCATTGCATGTTCAGCCCAGCATACCATCACAAATACTTGCAGCATGCCAGTCATAGGTAACAAACAAGTCACACTGTGACAACCCGAGACCCGAACTATCGTCATGTAGTGATAATTGTATAAAAGCACTTCGCTGTCGAGCATAGCGGGAAACAGGTCGTTATATCTACATTCACCTACAGATGGAATTATCGGTTGAATACTTACCATCTGTAAACACTGCCAGTATCGTCAACAGCAAAAAGGGGGGGGGGCAATGAAGGTCATGAATACTATCTCTAAGTACATTGGAGTTGATAACACACACTGCCAAGGCCATGAGTGGTGGTAAAAAACAAGTTCACAGCACTGTGGTCCTGGTTCCCACATACACCTTCCGACCGAGCTACTGTACAGAGGCTCACGAATTCCGCTACCGACCATCACATAATGTACGAGCATCGAGCAACGTACATCACATTCGACTTTAAAAAATGTAAAATACTATGAGTCGAAAAGCAGGGGGAGCGACAAGGTCGTCACTGCTACAGCTACATACTTGGCCGTGCTACCCTTCTCGTCGTCTGGGGCGATGTCTGAGTTACGAATTTGCCATATATCTTGAATGGTTTTAATATTACAACTGACTATGCTTATAAGTAGACATAGGCCATACTTGACCACACAACACTTATCGTTGTCTGGAGTGATGGCTATGTTATGAATTTGACAACTATATCTTGGAAGGTTCGGAAATTACAGCCAACTATGCTTACAAGTATACATCGGGCATACTTGGTCTTGTGAGCCTTCTCGTCGACTGGAGTGATGCCACAGTTATGAATTTGCGACTATATCTTCAATGGTTCAAAATTCCAACCAACTATGCTTATAAGTAGATTTAGGTCATACTTGAACCCTCACTCGTTTTCAATGCCTGGGGTGATATTTATGTTATGATCTTGGTAGTTGTATCTCATATAGTTCTGTAATTACAACCAACTATGCCTATAAGTACACATAGGTCATTAAAGTTGATGTCTTTATGAATTTTGTAGTTGTATCCTCAAACAGTTAGGTAATTACAAACGACTGTGGTTATAAGTTGACATAGGTCACATTTGACTCCTCGATTCTTTTTGCTGTTAGGTGTGATGCCTGTGTTCTGATTTTTGTAGTTGTGTTTCACAAAGTTCGGAATTTACAACCAAATATGCTTATAAATTGGCATAGGTCAAACTTGACCCCTCAATCCTTCTCATTGTCTGGGGTGATGCACATTTTCAGATTTCTGTTGTTGTATCTCTCACGATTCGGAAATTACAGCCAACTATGCTTATGTGGGCATAGGTCATACTTGGCCTGAGGCTGGTAGGGTGCCTAGGAATGGAGTCACCCCCTTCACACAGAATGCATGAGTGGGAAGTGCACACTTTAGGTAGGACATTAAACTCGGTTGGAGCACCCAGAGAACATGGACCAGAATGACAGAGTAGATGGTGCACATCCATGATGGATGCTGCAGGCATGAGTGAAAATCGTGCAAATACGAATTTTTCTCTTCATGATGCCATCCAAGGTGGCAGCTGGGTGTCCTTGGGTCCTTAGCCCCAAACCCATGGCAGTGAACATACTCCGTCACCATCTTGCCAGTCAGTACTAGTGGTGGTACAAGTAGTTGTTCAGTGTTGGAGGTATTCATCATGGCTGCCATTTTGTTGGTCAGTTTTGCTGGAAAGGTCACCACTTTGCAAGACAGTGTGTTGGCAGCTATTTTGCCAGATAGTGTTGTCATTTTGCTATGCTTTGCATTGGCAGTCATCTTGCTAGACAGTGCCACCTTTTGCTAGTCTGCACAACTTTCCAAATGGTGGACCAGATTGACAGAGCAGGAAGTTCTGTATTGGCTGCCATTTGCTAGGCAGTACATTGGTAGCCATTTTGCTAAACAGTGTCGCCATTTTGCTTGTGAGCACGACTTCCAAGATGGCGGACTTTATTGACAGAGCCGGAAGATCTGCACTGACCACCATTTTGTTAGACAGTGCCATCAGTTTGCTAGTCAGTGCGATTTCCAAGATGGCGGTCTGAATTGACAGAGCAGGAAGCTCTGCATTGGCCACCATTTTGCTAGGCAGTGCCACCACTTTGTTAAAGGCTGTTCATAGTAAAGTGAGTACTTTTGAAACGGTTTCATCAGATGTAATAACCAATAAATACATTTCATTGTGGCCTCGGATTTATGGTTTTGGGTATGTTGAATGTGTACACTGTTTTATTACTCACATGGCAGGGTTTATATTAACAATTGGTAGAAGGATATAAATTGGTTGAAAGAAAAATATAACTAGGTCTTCAAACGTGCTCATTTTACTATGCACAGCCTATAGTCAACATGACTTCCAAGATGGCAAGCGAGTTTGACAGAGGAGGAAGTTCTTTTCCTAGGAGCAGAGTTGAGCAAGGGGCAGTGTTACGGAATGCTAGTGCGGGAAGTAGAGACATTCGGTAGGATGGAAGCTTCCAGACATTTTGACTGGCTAACCAAATGGCCATCATTTTACTGGTTGTCAACAAGGCTCCTGCTGGCTTACTAGCTACCAATATTGCCACTGGTTACTCTTGGCTGTAGGAACAGACTCGAGAAGAGGGCAGTGTTATGGAATGCTGGAGTAGGAAGTAGAGACATTCGGTAGAATGGAAGCTTCCAGACTTTTGACTGGTTAGGAAAATGACCATTGTTGGCATACTGGCTGCCAAAATGCCTGCCACCAGCTTACTGGCCGCCAAAATGGCTACTGGTTGTGAAATCCCTCATCGTCATCCAAGATGGCGGCTGTGTGTCCCCGTGTCTCCAGTCCCTAGTCCCTGTCCGAGTCTCTTTTAGTCGCCATATTGGTAGACATTAGGAAATTACAGCCAGTCATACTTGTAAATAGTAACAGGTCATACTTGACCCCTGGGTCCTTTCCACTGTTGGGGGTGATGCCGGGGGGTACTATGGTTTTGGTAGTTGTATCTCACATGGTTTGGAAAGTACAACCAACTATGCTTATATGTAAGCATAGGTCATACTTGACCTGAGGCTGGCAGGGTGTCTTGGAATGGGGCCTTCCCCTCCACACGGAATGCTTGAGAGGGAAGTGCACACTTTCGGTAGGATGGAGTAACTATAGTACTAATATTGGCTGGGAGTAACCAGAGAAAACCGACTGGAATGACAGAGCAGGAGGTACAGGTCCAAGATGGCCGCCACGGGTGTGAGGGAAATCGCGAAAAATTTTGCGGTATAATCGCGGAAACACGATTTTTCTCTCTCGTGATGTCATCCAAGATGGCGGCCGAGTAGCCGCAGCTTCGCAGCCCAAGCCCCTGCACCAGAATCGTTATTTTTAAACTTCTTATACTACTTCTGTATTTTAAAAAATAAGCTACAACACAAAATCGAACGCGCAACTTATTGAGCAGATACGCGTGAAATTAACTTCAACACCAGCAAACAAATATACTTAACGATAGCGTTAGTTTCGAATCTGTTTGTCTAGTAATTAGGCAGGCATATTATTTTAAAATGTTAATGTTTTAGTTTCTAATCCTTTTCAAATAGGATTACATATTTGCACATTCATGGTTTCATAATGGAGGAATTATTTTGTCTTAGTGAATGTTGCGTTTGGAATTACATCTACTGGCATAAATCATATAGAAAAGTTTATTACGAACTGTTATGTTAGTACAAACAATATTTTATCATAATGGCTTCAGAAATTTTTTTGCAGCAATTACATCGTACTGTTGAAACAAGCATTATTTGGAAAATCATATTTACAGGTGGCATTAATTTTGCACATATTCGGAATTCTATAAATAATACATAAACCGACATGATAATAAATACATTTTTATGTAAATGCTCAATGATTTACTATGATTTTTGTGGGTTTTAGAATTCGAAACCCTACGCGCATGCAGACCACAATTTCACATAAACTACCGTTAAAACATGGCGAGAATGCTTACACACAGATTAATTGGGTGGATTTTATGCAGTAGATGGACATTATACTGTTTAGTGTAATATGTCATAGCGGGGGCATTGTATAATTTTTATTATATTATTTATTATTTTATAACAACTGTGTGTAGGCTTTCTTTATACCGCGGGACAGTCCACTGCGAAAACACTAATTTTCTCGACTGTGAGCAAATAAAGCTATAAAACGTTTCTATAGTCCCACATGAAATGCACTGGCCTAAAATTACTGTTCATTACTCGACCACAACAAGTGTGCAGCCGGAAAATATGCGAAATACAAGCCGACGCCCCCCTTCCGCTGTCATTCACAACTAGTGGAGGATGGGAAGAAAGCTCTCAGCTGCGGAAAGGGTAGTGTAGAATTGGCCGTAACTTGTGCCACAATATTTCCCGTTTTCGTACGCCAGCGATTGATGGAAGTGTTTATGCGCGCATGAATGATAGATACAAGGTGTGGAATGAAAGTGGCAGTGGTGTTAGGTGTTTAATAACGGCATCAGGCCCCACGACCCCTGAGTATTTCACTGTAGGGGATGATAGTAGTCCACAATTGTTAGTATGTTTCAGTTCTTGATTAAAGAAAACATTATTCAAAGAATGGCTCTTTCACTCATGTAGGTTTCATTATTTTTCGGTAGAACCATTTGACATATCGATTTTGAAGGGTGGCTTCCTCCCTTACGAGTTGCTGTACGAAGTTGTTCGTATAATGATTCCTATCCCAATTGGCATAGGGAATAACCTCACAGAGTTTGTACCCGTAGTTGAGACAGGACCCTCCTGTGTACTGTGGAGGAGAAGTGCTGGCTGTCGCCGTGCGAGATATCACCTGTCTCACTCAAGTACTGTATGTTAATGGGTTAAAGTCATTACACTAATGAACATTTTTAGCACTTTACCCTTTGACTATACGTTTTCTTTTCGACATGTTGTTTCCTATGGTGCTTGGCACAATGTAACTGTCGCACTTAGTCAATCACTCTTGTTGGCATTACGATTTAGAGAACTTGAATCTTAAAGCCAAATTTAAGCAGCCTTTTCGCAAGAATCAACTCGGATGTTAGATATGTGTGTGTATATATATATATATATATATATATATATATATATATATATATGAGTCATTGATTATTGTAATAAACACACACACAAAATACATTAATTAACGATACCCTAGACTGCGGTTGCTCATAGGCTCTTGGACCTCGTTGTTAAGAGCTGACCAAACTTCTCCATAATGATTTATTATATCACGTTTTACAAAGATTTGAAAACTGATTTTCCTTGTATACGTTTGAATTGTGTATCAATGATTTTCGTAAAGGAATTAAAATGTGAAGTCCGGTGTTAAAGTTTTTAGTTGTGTAAATACTTTAACCGCCGTGCGAGAAAATTATGCTCGTGTGTTGCTGTACTTCGAGGCTGTGCGATGTCCTGATGCCTGTGCCATAGCAGTGTGGCAATGCACATGATCTGCCTGTCTCTTTCGGGATTTTGAAATACTTTTGAATTTTATAGTATTCTGCTCCTCCAATGCGCTGTTACGATACCTGCACTTAGCGCAATATAAATTGATTATAACATGACCGATTAAATTGTTCAACATTGGTTCTGCAACATAAATGGCACTATCTTTTTTTTTCTTCAGCCTATATTCAGATACGGCTTTTGAAATATTTCATTTTGAGCCTAGTTTCCGAAAAGTTTTAGGTTAATTTGATTGCGTTCCTCTGTGTGTGTGTGTGTGTATCCGTGGTTACACAAGTGCTGTTAAAACACATTCGACTAAATACATTCGGTAGCCATGTTTGAACAAGTTTAAATACAGAACGTGTTTTCGTGCACACACCCCCAAAGCAGAATTAAATCAATGGAAACTCTAACCTCAACAAGCATGGAACTTAAAATGTATGATATCTTTATATATAAAATCCTTTGTGTGTGACTAAACCGCATCATCACTGACAAACCACTGGACCAACTGAGACCATATTCACACCATATGTTATTGAAGTGGCGAGTAATGTTTTTAGTTATGCTTCATTCCGATAGGTGGTGGCCGGGATCAGCTAAACGAGAAAAATGCCTGCGATATCACTGTAAAACATGGTCGATGTACCAAACGTAATAGAGAGGACGCATTGAGAAGACAAAATAGCCTCCAACATTTATCATTATTGGTCTTTTTGTTATGAAACCTACATTTTTACTATAATGGCGTACTGGGTGGGTATTAATACATTCAACCTTAAACTTAACTTAATTCAATAAGTGCAGGAATTCCCGCCAAACTCATCAATATGTATTACACTTCTTGTTTATTTCGAAGCAGCCAATAGGAGCGCAGCAGAGGAGAGAAGTCGTTCGAAATTACTTACGAAAATTGTTCGCTTTGAACGAGAAACAGCTGCGATCGGAACTAGTTCGAAGGTAATGTAACCTCTTCAATAGCTGAACTTGTTTTAGTGAAGTAGTTCTGCATCCCGTGGAACCGTGGCCTAATTTGACGACACTTTATACAAAACTTTTTGATGCGAACCATTCAACCCATTTGAATCAAATAGGATCTTTGGGTGGTTCACAGTTTTGTTTCTTAACTCTGCAGGATGTAGTATATATTTTTTCGTAATTTTAAAGTATAATTGCTATTCAAATAATGGCGCTTTTACTTTATATCTCTTGAATGATTAAACCGATTGCCGCCAAATTTGGCAAACAAATACGGATATGATGTCATCCGAATTTTTTATTTAATGTAGAACGAGTGTAGAACCCCGAGACCACTTTGACCTTTGACCCTGTGACCTGCTTTGTATGCTCTTTTGACCTACTTTCCGAAAAGTGCATTTTTGCACATGCACTTCGGGTTGCAAATTTTTGCACATGCACTTCCATTCGATTCCCAGTGAGAACAATTTTTGGAAATTTTCGAGTTTGATTCCCGGACAGGGCATTTAATATTTTTTTTTTTAATATGGGAAATTTTGCGATTTTAGAGTTGTGGGTTCGATTCCCAGACAAGAAACTTAATATTTTTTTTTAAATTTTAGGGAGTACTGGGTTTGATTTCCGGTGAGGACAATTTTGGGAATTTTGTTTACAGAGTTCTATTTCCTGCTTGATTAATTTTCTTATTTTTGGACTTTGTGAATACCGGGTTTAATTCCCGGTGAGGGCTACTTGGGAAGTTTTTGATTTTGAATAACTGGGTTCTGTTCCAATCAAGGCACTTAATTTTTTTAATTTCTGGATTTGGGAAATTTAGTTTTGTATTACCGGGTTCGATTCCCGGTGAGGACAATTATTATTTTTAGTTTAATTCCTAGACGTGGCATAAATTTTTTTTATATTTTTTATTTTTGGATTTGGGAATGTTGGGTTTTGGAGTACCGGGTTCGATTCCCAGAGAGGACAGTTGCGGAAATTTTTGTCTTATGAGTTCAATTCCCAGACAGGACAATTTTGGACATTTTTATTTTTGGAGTACGGGATTCGATTCACGGTTGGGGCATTTAATTTATTTAAAAAAATTGAGAGTACCAGGTTCGAATCCTGGACAGGGCAATTTTGGGAATTTTGGTTATTGCACAATCACACATGTTGACTCGTTGACTGCTGGAGAGTGATTTATGTGTTGGATCACAACTGAGGGGGAGTGGAGAAGAGAGGGGGAATGCAGTTGCATTTACTTACACAATCACATGTGTTGTCTCTTCGGAGGTCGGTCAAAGACTGACACATTGCTCCATCGGGTTTCGGTTCACAATCGAGAATGTGTGGAGGGGAAAATACAGTTGCAAAAACACTTTACCTTCCCCGCCCCCTCTCCCATTGAACTCTGATGGATGGTGGGTGGATTGATACCGAGTTCGATTCCCGAACAGGACTGAAACATTTATTTTATATTTTCCTAACTCTCGATCTCTGTGGGATTGCCGGTAGGCGGATTAGTACTGTGTTTAATTCCCAGACAGGACAATTACAAATTTGTTTTTAACTTTTTGCTAACCATTGGGCTATGTGGGAGTGCTGGTGGGTGGATTTATTGAGTTCGATTCCCAGACAGGACACTTAATTTTAAAGATTTTTTTCCTAACCCTTGAGCACTGAGGGATTGCCAGTGTGTGGATTACTACGAGGTTCAATTGCCAGACAATGCACTTAATTTAATTTGGATTGCTATGGTGCGGTTCGATACCCGAACACAATATTTAATTTTTTTTCCTAACCCCCTCGAGCTCTTGACGACTGGTGGGTGGAATTATACTAGGTTCGGTTCCCATTTAAGATACTTACATTTTATTTGTTCACCTGTGCAATGAGACTAATTACACATCTTCGCCCTATGAAAACCAGCTCTCTGCTGAAGTCCATTGGCATATACCAAAGGATATTACCCCCGTCATTCGTTATAGTTTGTCTCATCTTCATTAAACCAATTAGTCGTATGCGTTCCATCCCTGTCAATGTTTTCCCATTATTCGTGTTTGCTCCACCACCATATTGGATTCCAAGAATACTGCAAATTAAAATATAAAAATTTATATAGATTTATTAATAGCACACTTGCACAAACCGTGCAATTGTGTAATCACATAGCAAATAAGTCAATAAATATTTACTAAGTACTCACTTGCATAATTTTCTGAGAGATACATATGTAACCACATCCTCTCACTTGGAGCATCAGCTCGCGAATGAAGTCCGAGTGATATATGAATGAACTTTTGATCCCACTGCCGCCATATTGGACCGTGTTAATATAAATAAGTAGAGGAAGTTGTTTAAAAAAATGTTCAGTATAAATTTGTAAGTAGTTGACGTCGTTTAGCTTGCACAACAAGCGTAGTTAGTATCTGTGCTGCAACCCGCATGTATAGTACTGTAGCAAGTGAGTATCGAACCCGAGTATTCAAGATCGATGGGGAACCAGCCATTGAAGCAAACAACAGAGAATCTTTCACGATGCAGCAGGCATGCCCTGGAGCCAACTTTTCCCATCAACAGTGACCTTTGCATTCTCCTACACCGCCACCAAAGTAGACTGTGATCAAGAATCAAGACTGAGGTATGGAGCTACTGATTCTCAAATGAGGAGTTTGGAAGGAGAAATGCACTTGCATAGGGAGGGCGGATGTGTTTTTTGTAATTATATTATGTAAATATATTATGTAATAGTGCACTTACATAATCAGCAATGAATATTGGCGCACTTGCGTAATATACATATTGTGTAACCACTAATTCCATACAAATTTACGTAACCATATCCTCTCCCTAAAATAGTCAACTCTCGAATGACCTGAGATTGTATATATCAATGTTCTTCACCCCGAGGCGATATAATGTAATCCCAGCAGATGCACATCACACTGAGCAAGTCGATGTAATTCCTAACATGTCCAAGGACATTATATTTTTTATTTCTATTCTAGGAAGACTGTTGTGAATGACTGACAAGTTTCCGCATTCTTTCAAAGACAGTCGTGATTTATTTTTATCCTCATAAGCTAACGTTTTTAATGGATAAAACACCTAAACTACATTTTGAGAAACTTTAAAATTTTTTTTTCGAAGATGTTCGGCTATGGGATGCAGTATAGACTTACGTAGGGAGAGTTGAGGACTCGCTTCATCACCCATCAAGAGAAAATGTATTTTGTCGCATAGCAAATAATGATTAATTAGAGATTAGTATGTACATGCAATAGTATTTATGTATTGATTCAAGAACCATACATGGTAATTAGATTTTCTTATCAATCGTTTATCAAGTAAATTATCGAGAGTATTTGCATAATGAATATCCACATGCAATGAGTATGTGCATAATCAGCTGAAACCAATTACCCACCAATCGATGAAACACAACGAACAAGGTTGGAAGGTAACTGTAGGATTGAGAATTTACTCGTTGCATCATATCCTGTCAAGGATACTTAGATTTTATTCGAATAATGAAGTAATATGCATAATTAGCATTTACATAATGAACAAACACCCAGAATAATTTCATTCCAAGTACACACCCCTTACTTCCACTTACCACGCCTTACTTCCAACTGAGAGAAATCTTTTTTTGTTATGTTAACTTATATGTATACCATGTTGTAGTTATCAAATGCACTACAGAAGAAATACTTAAACAATGTTATTTTCCATTACCTATCGCAGTCTGAACTACTCTTGTCCATGATTATTGCTAGTTTAACAAGCTACTGTACGTCGTCGAATGACGAAGTACTACCTAATCCCACCCACCTTCCCTACTCCATTCTGTCTTCATCTTTCAGCGTGAGAACAACTCTCTCCACGACTCCGAAAATATACACGTGAGCTCTTTGACTGGGAGGACTGCGCAAACATTGTCTTAGAATTTACATATGTTTTTTACTAGTTACACAGCCAGAATGAACTATAAATGTCGGAGTCTCTGAATACTGCATTATTAAAGGACGAAGTACATAGTACAAAAATATGGGCTCCAATATCAACCCCCCCCCCCCCCCGTCTATGAAAAGTAATGGGCTGACAGCACATCTGTGACAAAAAAATAAAACTTTCACTTTGTGTGTTGTTTCATGTGTATTTGTAATCTACCTTACATGGTGAAGAAAATGTCCGTAAGTTTTAGAACAATTAATTCATAATATTCCATCAATGAATCTCAATGTCTGGCATATAGCAACACATTCGCTGTCGGTGCATGATGTTGCTGTTTTAAACGAGACCACATAAGAACAAGTTGTGTTTCATGTATTATCTATACCTACCCCATCTAACTATCGCTGGTATACAGTAGGGCCCGTGGTGATGCAGTGGCCAGACAGCTCAGTAGAGGCAGCATGGGTTGTTCTGGATCACTTTGACCCTATGATGTACTTTCTGCGATGCACTTCTGCTGAAAGTGCATTTTTTGCACATGCAAAATGCATTTTTGTACAAACATGACCTACTTCCCCGAAAAGTGTATTTTTGCACATGTACTTCCAGTGTAATGTACTTCCGGTTCGATTCCAATTGAGTGCAATTTGGGAAATTTCGTGTCCGATTCCCAGTGAAGGCACTTTTTATTTTTGGATTACCGGGTTCAATTCCTGACAGGCCATTTTTGTTTACTGCGCAACCACAAGTGAGGAGTGGTTATTTTCGGGGAGAAATGGTGAATGCATTTACTTACGCAATCATCTCTTCGATGTTACCTATTCGATGTCGCTCCATCAACTGGCGAACTGCAACTGATGCACTCACTGACTGCAGGTCTGCTTATGAGGGGGGAGGGGAGTGCAGTTTCATGGTGTAATCATATAAGTAACAAATACACATTGCCAAGTATGTACACTTGCATAACCATGTAATCGCACAATTAGTACATGCAAAATTACCATTACACAATTACCAACTCATTACACAGCTGCATAAACACATCCTTTCACCAAGACAGCCAGCTCATGACTGATATCAATTTGCATATATCAAAGGGTATTTCTACTGTTTTAGAGTTTGCATTAGTATTAGAAACATGTATTTTGTTTACCTAAATTGGTTTATATTAAAAGTGTTTACAAATTTGGTTTATATTGTTATTATTCATAAAAGAATTTATTAAGTGCACATGTATTCCCATGACTTTATGTAACCTCCTTAATTTAAGGTACAAAGAAATGAAAAACACAAGCCTAATAAGTTTTAAACACTATTTATTAACCACAATATTTACACTTCTGCAACCATGTTATGTACATAACTTTGTTCTTCTATATACAATTCTTCTTTGATGGAAGGTTCCTTCTTAAACCCTTCAGCATTGGAGTGAAGTTAATACTCGCTGTTGTAAGGCGTATCCCCACCCTCGCTGATGTTGAATCAGCAACATTGTTAACGTTGATGAATGATGCTGGAGTCGTGGATGTATCTCACTTGTGGCAACCAGGAAAACAGGCTGTAAAGCTGAACTATGCGTATTAAAACTGAAGAAGTTTGTAGAGGAAATGTACCTGGAGATGTGGTCTCGCAGTGCAACATTTCGAAGCAAACACAGAAGTTGTATTGGTGGTTTACTGACGAAATGGTGGATAGACCCACACAGCAGATTTTGAAGTGGTGGTGGTGGTGGTGGTGGTGGATAGACCCACACATCAGATGTTTAAGTGGATGGTAGAGATGTTGGTGGTCGACTGCTAGAGATGATGGTTGACTGGTAGAAGTGGGGGTTCATGTATCGTTTGAAGCAGCTGGCGTTGGTTGACTGGTAGATGTCGGTGGCGGTTAACTGGCGATGTTATGCCTGGTTGTCTTTGATGTGTAGAGGATAAATTTATTTTGGGATCTTCTAATGCCCCCATGGTACTGTCATCATGCTATCTGCTCCGACATACAGTTTGTCATCATTACTCGACAACACCACTTTCGTTATGCGTTAGGTGAAGAGCTCGTATTTTTGTACTTTGTTCTTTAATAATTTAGTATTCAGAGACTCGGGCATTTATAGTTCACTCTGATTGTGTAACTAGTAAAAAACATCTGTTTCAACTACACTTTCAAGGGCGGCTTTCACCCCCTTCGGAATAGACTTAGGCTATATATTGTGTATATATTTTTGACCAGTTTTTTGATGAGAAATCACGTCACGAAGTTTGTCGGTTCAGTTCTTATCCATCTTGTATATATGTTTAGAAAACATGTGTACAATCACTCTCAAGTGATTCGTGACTGGAAAAGATGAAGAATGATATACGACACGCATGGTCCATCTCTATAAAGTGGAGTAGAGGCCTTTAAAGGTGGAGGGCAAAAAGCATATTGCGTGGGATATTATACAGAGTACTTGCATTAGAGGAACACACATTCTTATACGGATTAATTAAACCAAGATCGTTGATAAAATGAAAGTATGGTACATTGTACACACAGCCATCATGTAAATAATAGGGGTTGGCACCCTTTGATTGCTTGTAACATTCACACTGTCAGGTTATATTTATTGTAGATACCATAGGATGAAGTAGGGTGCCGTAATTAGCAAATAAGGCCCCCATGTTAAAACTCTTATGATATACAGTTTCCGGTTCAATCGCAAATTGTGTGTTCAGTGGTAGCAGTATCATGGGCTGGTGAGTAGTCAACCCTTCCTTCACCCGGAGGAATACGGGGGGGAATTCTCCTTCAAATGAGTATGGCCAGAAACCAACACACAGCAAACAGATTAGCATTAGGAAATGTGCTACAGAAAAGTGTAGCTGTGAGAGGTGGTAGATTGTGTAGCACAGGGTAGAAACGAAGACAATAGCATGTTGCTTGCATACCTCTGCCCGTATCCATGATAAACACTTATGTTTGGTACGTCCAGTGATGGCATGCGATGTACAATGCAGTCGGTATTGCGATACATTGAGAGTAGTGATAATGAAGTAATGGGCCCAGTACCATGACTGTACTAATGTGTGTAAACACATGTAATTTCCATGACATAGCACTGCATCATCAGCACTGAAGGCACTACCTGACAGCATAATAGACCAGACAATGCAGTCATTCGAGATTATGCAGGTGGCATATCACGACCAATTTCACAACACGCGTTTGAAATGTTCCGCTCCTATGTCAATGGAGTAGTTCATACAGTGTATTAGAGACTGTTGGATGCATTGGAAAACTTCTGGTGTGTCTTGGACTTGATTGCAGGCAGCCATGACCCTTGCTAACAGGCCCTCTTCAGATGCCACAGGTGTATCGTACACACACTCCTTAAGAAACTTCACAGCCAGAAGTCTAAAGATATAAGGTCCAGGGAACATGGTGGCCAAGCACGATGTCCACCCTGTCCTATTCAGCAAGCGGGATATGCTGTGATGAGGTGGTCATGCACAATCATGGTTAAATGGGGTGGTGCGCCATCGTGTTGCAGCCACATACGTTCTCTGATGGCGAGCAGAACATCATCCAGTAACTGTGGCAATCGGAATAGCAGGAAATCATAACATTGAAATCCTGACACACTGTTCGGCAACAAAAATGGGCCAATAGCATTGTCCCCCACTATGCCTGCCTAAATGTTGATGGCAAAATGGGGCTGATAGCCACTCATTAAAGTTGTATATGGGTCGGAGTCGTCCTGCATGTGGACATTTCTACTGTTGCAAATACCTTTCTGTGTGAACGTGGCTTCGTCTGTAAACATGACAATCGCTGGGAAATCAGGATCAATTTCATACTGCTGCATGAACCACAGGCAAAATTCTAGGCCCTATTGCTTGTACCCTATGCACATGGTATGGTCTCAGCATCTATTCATGGAGGACACAGTACACTGTACCATTCGATGCATCCATTTTCTGTGCGATCGTGCAGGTGCTCGTCGAAGCGTTGTCGTCTACATCCTCTAAGACAACCTCTTAAAACTACTGAGTGCGGGCGGTTCTTGGTCGACCAGATCCACATTAATGCTGAAATGTGCCTGTTTCCCGTAGTTGCTGTGTAAGGTGTACGAATGTCTGGAGGTTCGGCTGACGTCTTGCAGGGTATCGTTGGCTGTACATACACACAGGTGCCCTGCCATTGCATCTCTGCCTCTCACGTCACCATACACCAAGACCATGTCAGTCATTTCAGAATTTGTGTACCTGTCCGTATTCACGTTTGCAGTACCTAGTGAATCGAAGCAGTGACAGACTGCCAATAACATCCCGCTTGGGCAGATGGGCTGAGAAACTATACTGCTCAGGAGGGAGGGGTAAGGGGAACTGGCTGTGATGTGTAACATGCATCATACCACCATGAGTTTACCACCGGGTGCAGTACGTGTTGCCTACCCACCATGCCATGTCTTTGCTACCACTGTACACTTCTTTATGATTTAACCAAATACGATGGGTCCTAGACAGTTGCAACCTGGGGGTCTTATTTACTAATTACAACATCCTGCTTCATCCTAAGGTATTCACAATCAATTTAACCTCTCTGGTAATTTTGCATGCAATCAAAGGGTGCCACCACCAACCTATATTTACATAATGGGGGCATGTACGAAGTACCATACATTCCTTTTATCCAAGATCTTGGTTTAATTAATCCGTGTATCGATTTGTGTTCTCTAATGCATTGATTTTTAAAGAGGGGAGCGCACCCCCCAAGGGAGGCAAGATGAAATGCTAAGGGGGGAGTGGGTGCTGGGCTGTTCACTTGGACAGTTAATAAATCGAAATCAGATTTTTTAAATCGGACTGTAAATATGTTTTTGATGATACTGTCACTAAAACAAAAATATCAAACTATTTGCAGTACCTAAGTGACGAGTTCAGGTGTTACTTTCCTAACTCGTGTAATAACATTTATAGATTATAGACGGATACTTTCCATGTTTATGTATACTCGCTGGTAGAAAGCCTTCAAGAGCAGGCATTGGGAATAAAAAATGATTCTGCTGCGAATACGATTTAGAGAAGATTGACAAAACATTGTTGTTGGTCAAGTACTTTAAAGTTTATATCAACATAGCAGAGCAAGTGCTGCGATTGTAGTTACCTTTTGAAGAACCTGCTTATGTGAAAGGGCATTTTCAGCAGTAGTAGCCATAAAAACGGAGTATAGAAGCAAACTCGATATTGCCAGTGATTTATGTTGTGCAATTTCTTCTATTCAGCCAAGAATTGGGAATACATATTGTTAAAAATATGCAAGCTCGCCTGTATCATTGATTGATTTGTTAACAACCATTTGTGTTCAATAACGATTAAAATTTAATGATTAAATAAAACCTTTGAGGCTTTTATTCGATTTTGTTTTACCCTCATAATAATTAAGTTGTGACACGGGGGCGTAGTTAATTTTTTGCAGAAGGGAGGCATGATAAACTAAAGTTTGGGAACCCCTGCTTTAGTGCAAGTTGTTTGCATAGTATCCCACACAATAGCGTGTCACCCTACACCTTTAAGGGCTTCCACACCCCTTATTATATGATATGGATCATGGATGTCCTATGTCATCATTCCTCTTTTCTGATCACGAATCACTCGTCCAAGTTTGTACACGTTTCCTGAACACATATAAAGTCGAATCACATTATTATGGCCACCTGGCTAGTATACAGATTAACCGGCCTTCGCAGCAAGGACAGCAGCTAGACGAGCTGACAGTGACTCAGGTGCTGATAGGTCTCCACAGGTATAGCCATGCTGTCTGTATGGTGCCCCGCAACTGTTATGGGTGCGTGGCGGAGGAGACAGATGGCGAATACGACGATCGAGGTGGTCTCACCGGTGTTCAATTGTACTCAGCTCGGGGCTGTTTAGGGACCAGGGAATAACTTTGAAGTTTTGATTGTGCTCTTACAGCCATGTGCGGACACTTATAGCCATGTAGCAAGGCGCAATATAGTGCTGGAAGATCCAATCCTACCGAGGAAAGGCAATCATCATGTACGGGTAGACGTGATCGCCGAGGATGTATTCATAACCAAATCGATCAAGAGTGCCTTCCACACATATGATGGGACCTAGAGAATACCATGCAAACATTCCCCAGACCATAATACTGCCCCCACCACATTGTGTTCGTCCAGTAATGGTTGCAGGGTGTCGGTTCTTCGATATTTCTCGCCGGACATGCTGACGTCAATCCGTTCAATGCAGCTGAAAACGATACTCGTCGCAGAAGACTACACATCGCAAATCAGCAGTGGTCCAGTCGCCATACTGTCGAGCACTTTTCTGTCGTTTTCGTCAATGCACCTGTCGTCAATGCACCTGTGTTAGCATGGGTGCAGTCACCCTCCGTCTACTCCAGAGCCCCATTAGCAGAAAGGTTCTCTGAACTGTTGCGGTAGACACATGTCTGGACGCCCCTTGGTTCATTTAGACGGTGAGCTGTTCCACTGTATCATCTCGTTTGGTCTTCATGCACTGTCATAGTCGACGTTCACCTCGGACATCATTGGAGGACGAAGCTGCGCAGTTTCCACGATGGTTGTTCCCAATGGTGCAATTCGCCCACTCATGATACATCTTTATCACAGAGGCACTTGAACACAAATACTAATGTTTCCGAAATGCTGCCCTCCTTGGCCCGAAAGCCGATGTTTTTTTTTTTGCAACTCTGTTAAATCGCTTCCCTTACCCATGACAACAGGAAGCACACTGTGTACAGCCAGCGTGTCGTTCACGTTATATTCCCACCTTACAAGCTCACATCACATGCAATATGTCATGGGCTACACGCTGCAAATGGTACTTCTAGCAGATGGTTATAACAATGTGATTGGACTGTGTATACACATACACATACTTACCTTTTTTTTAAGAACAGTTTACTAATAGAAAAATATATTGGTGCAGAAAAGAAATGATCAAATATATGCAGATATATTCCACTAATTGCTCTTTAAAATTATGGACACACATTTGTGTCCTTAAGAAGAAATAATGACGATTATGAGTAATGGAATACAATAAACACACAACATAAAGACTTGTTTGCATTTTATGCTTTTTTTTTTATCAACAGTTTACTGATAAAAATGCAATAAATGCATTAAATTAATAATGGGAAAAGTCACATAATTTGACATCATGTTATAATGATTGCATGTATTTCTTCAAGAAAAATTACAGAAACTCCAATACAACTATAACTCGGCACTCTTTATGCTCACTGCTTTGGATAAAAATGTTATATGTGCAAATGTAAATTTATAAAATTGATTTGAATAATAATAATGAAACAGTAAAGTAATTTATGCCATTAATTTACTTTTGATAATGCAGTTTATTTTCCAGTGGAATCGCTTAGACATAAACAGTACCTAGCTGCACCTTCTAAACTAAAAACATTTTTAGAAAATATCAGTCACTCTTAGCGACAGTTACACCAACATCAGGCCACTGTTTCTTGGATTACATCATTGTTCAAGTTCAGTAGCAAAAATGGAGACTACTATATAGCGCATTTACAGGAACAACTGGACTCGGGTCAATTAGCGGCCAAGGTGTGGCTCGCATTTCGCTTACTGAATAGCACACAAACTGAAATGCAAGGAATTAATTATTGATTTAATGGAACAATTTTAAAGTTATGTAAATTGATTACCGTGGACAAAGTGCATTGATATTTTTAAATTCAAGAGTTAGTTTGCTATTTAAAAATAGTATGATGTTTGTCTGAAAAAAAAAAAAGAGCTAACTAGCCCAAGGCGTTATTAAAAGCCATGGGTTATGGTCTGTTAAATGCTTTCTGTATTTATCATATATAAATTACTAAACTACGACAATTGGACACAGTCTGCATTAAGATTATTTTTGAAAAGTGTGTGTGAGATGTAAACAGGTTCTTAAAATAACTTTGTACGTTAGATGTCTCAATGTGGTAATACAGGTAAATAAGCCATGGTTCATAGTCGAAGCCAGATTGGTGATAATGGGTGGTCCCATTCCCAGGACCCATGGCGTGCATTGGCGCGTAACCCCTTAACATGTCAAGACCCAATATAGATGTATAGTGGATGGTTGTTTTAAAACACTGAAGCTTATAATTTTTTAATGGGATGAAACCAAAACACGAAATAAAAAGAAATTACAGAAAGAGTATTAATCAAAACAGTAATTTGCACAATAAATATTTATAAACTGCATTGTCAAGCGCTAGATACACAACAAAATAATTTGTAACAATTATGTTTTTATGAAGATAATATAAACATCTTTAAAGTAAATGCCTTGAGCTATTTTCGAATAGTTTAAGAAATTCATTTGCGTGTCAAATATAGCCCTAGTTTAGAATTCTTCAATAATATCTTCAACCTGGACACATTTTGTAAGTCAATGCTGAATGTAAGGAATCATGGGATTCTGACGGCTGTGCTGTGTCATTGGTGATCTCAGTTTGGTTTTAACATGGCACAATTTAAAAAAAAAAATCCACTTTCACTGGAACAGCTAATTACAGCGATAGCAAAGAAGTTTTCGTAAGTTTGATTTTGGTTGTATTCTGAAAACCATGTTTTCCAGTCCATAGAGTTAAGAGAGCATCCTTTCCCTGTTTTAACATCCTTTCAGATGACATATATTAACTTGGAGCTCTAGACCACAATTAAGTGAAATTTAGTTTCTCAAGATTTGAATATCATTGTGACTGGGTGCGAGTCTCAGACTTTTGCCAGTAGCAGAAATTATTTCTTGGTTTCTTGAGAAAATCTGGTTTTTAAACCTTGAAGGAGAGAGTAAATCATGGCTGTATAAATATTTACTCTAAATTTGCCCTTTATTGATTCAAAGAAAACAATGCTTTTTGAATGGTCTTTTATTCTACATTAGGGGTGATGCTTTCTCCTTGGACTCGGTATATCAATTCCTAATCTTTCACGTTTTTCCTCAACTCTTTTGAAGATCTCATCGACGTTTGACACTTAATTTCCAAATGTTCTAAAACTGATGCAAGTGTGTAGACTGATTCCATTAACACGCACAGATCAGTAGTAGACGCCTGTAAGGGTTTTCGTGTCTTAAAAATAATCTGTATAAAATGATGCATGATTTTTAAGATCAGTATGAAATTGAAAGACATCATCTGATGAGGATACCTTCCCCGCTAGCTCTAGCATTATTGTCAATAGACCTCAGTAGTTGTAAAATAGCGACTCTGGGACAGGGTCTATTATGGTGACGAGGGGCCAGGCGCCCATCTTAGGTGATGTAATTTTTTTCGCACAAATTCGCACAAAAACTGCCAAATTTGTGGAAAAATTCCCCCTTTCCCTTAAATTTTACCTTTTTACCACCAAAAATTTCCTTTTCCACTCGGAATTTCACTTTTTTTCCTCATGATCTTGCATTCCACCAATGACTCCACATTGTGGCACTTGACTCAATGAGGATGAGAATGTAACTGGATCAGTACTTCCTTATCTGTCAATATAGTCTGCCACCTTGGAAGTGGCACTTTCTAGCAAAATGGCGGCCAATGCACATCCTAGCAAAATAGTTGCCAATGCACTGCCTAGCAAAAGCACAGCCAGTAAGCTGGTGGCTGTCATTTTGACAACCAGAATGCCGATAGTGGCCATTTTGTTAGCCAGGCCATTCAAAACTTCTGGAAGCTTCCATCCTACTGAATGGCTACTTCCTGCTCTAGAATTCCACAATGCTGCCCCTTTGAAAGTCTCTTCCTGCAACCTGACTTCCCACGACAAATCCCTGTGCCAGAAATCTCTCCCTCTACTAGCACAGTATGTCGCCAGGGTCCCCACGATGATGCACCTGTTGTACTGAACAGCAAAATGGCGCTCTCACTGTCTGGGTCCCCATGATGAATCTCCCAGCTCTGTCAATCCGATCGCACTGAATAGCTAAATGGCTACCAATGCACTGTCCAGCAAAATTGAATCTAATGCACTGTCTAGAAAAATGGTTGCCAGACACCCGGCCACCACCCTGGATGACATCTTGAGGAAAAAACTTACTTTTGTACGATTTTCCCTCAATCACACAGCATCCAACTTGAATGTGCACTTAATGCTCACACATTCTATATGAATGGGGATTCACTATTAAGGCACCCCATCAGCCTCAGGTCAAGTATGACCTATGCTTACATATATGCATAGTTGGCTGTAATTTCCGAACCATGAGAGATACAACTACAAAAATCGTAACATTTGCATAACCCCCGATCACAAGAAGGGATGCAGGGCCAAATATGACCTTATGCCTCCTTATAAACATGTTTGTCTGTAATTTACGAACAGCTGGAGATACAACTACCAAATTCATAAAAAGGTCATCACTCCCGACAGCAAGAAGTGCCTCAGGCCAAAGTAGACCCTATTTCTAATTATAAGCATAGTAGACTGAAATTTCCGTACTGTTTGAGATACAGCTACTATATTCATAACGTAGGCATCACCCACGAAGACGAGAAGGATAGAATGGCCAAATAGACCCTATGTCTTCTTATTATCATAGATGGCCATAATTTCCGAACTGTTTCAGATATAGTTGTCAAATTCAGAACATAGGTATCACCCATGATGACGAGAAGGGTTGTAGGGTCAAGTATGCCCTATGACTACTTATAAGCATATTTGGTTGTAATTTCCGAATTGTTTGAGATACAACTACCAAATTCATTACATAGGCACCACCACCCCAACGATGAGAAGGGTCGAAGAGTCACGTTAGACCCCATGTATACTTATAAGCATAGTGGGCTGTAATTTACGAACTATTTAAGATATAGTTGTCCAATTCATAACAGACATCATTCATGACAATGAGAAGGATTGAAGGGTAAAGTACAACCTATGTCTACTTATAAGCATAATTGGCTGTAATTTTCGAACTTATTAAGTTATAGTTATCAGATTCATAACATAGAATTCACCGATGGTGATAAGGGTCATGATCATTATTAGTATTGTTGGCTGTAATATCCAAACCTTTTAAGATCTAGTTAACAAATTCATAACATAGGCATCACACACGATAAGGGTCACAGGGTCAAGTATACCCTAGGACTACTTATAAGCATAGTTGACTAATTTCCGAACTATTTAAGTTCAAATTTTTCAAATTCATAACATAGACCACCCACGATGTTGAGAAGGGTCGCAGGTTCTTGTATACCCTATATCTACATAAGCATAGTTAACTGTAATTTCTGCACCATTTGAGATACAACTACCAAAATTATAATATAGATATTGTCCAACAGGGACGACCTCAGGACTCACCTAAGCCACTCGACAGACATTTTCTGCTAGGAGAAGTTCGCTTGGGCCTATGCACTCTACAGAAAGATGCAGAGGTCTTGCGGGTATCATTCTGGTGTCCCTTAGGTTACCTGTCCAATGCCTTGACCACAATCGTATGAAGCATGTGGATATGAAATAGCATACATCAGCCTGCCCATACAACAGACATTGTACAGTCAAATTATACTTTGACCTACACACTCACCAGACTTGTCATCGCGAGACTCGTCTATGGTGATGGATAATCGCACAGGTCTATACACCCACTTCGCCCAATTACACATTTGACAGTGGTAATGATAAGGCTACACTGATGCAAACATAAAACACAATGTAAAGGGAAAAAAGTTATACATATCAAACAGCACAAGCACAGGCTGTTTAACGATGCTAGCTAAGACTAGGCCGCCCTGCGCCCTCCTTATGATACATAATCATCACATACTATCGTAACTACCAGTGGAACACATCCGACCAGCATCCATGTACCGATCATTCAATGCCAGTAATTACATAAAGTCATACTGTGTGCTTGTGTACTGAACCTGAACTTACAGACAGTCGTACTGTCTCCAACCAGCACTTGTGTGCCAAAACTGTCAATGCATGTACTTAGAGACTGTCTCTGTGCATTTGTGTACCAAGCCTAGTCTCCATACTTTCAAGCAGTCATACTCATGTACCAAGCCTCTAATTATAGGTACACATACTCTGTCCGACCTTTATTGCTCGTTTTTACATCATGCCTCCCATAACTGGAGCCCAAGACCATACCCGGCTTACACACCTATGCTTCGTCATGTACTGCACCTTCAGTGAGAGTGATAGCAATCACTGACGTGACTGCCCTGGGGCAGAACGTCTGTATGAACCGAGGGAAACCGGTAAATAGCAAATATGCGTTCAACCTGCTGCCACACGAGTAGCTTGTAAGACTGCAGTCGACCGACAGTGTGCATGGTACTAGCAGATATATATATGCCAGGGTGGTAGGCCAGTCGAGTGCATGTTCCTTTACGAGACAGTACCTAGTGCCAGAACTGTAAGCACATATGAAAAAGAAACATACATTAGTCATGCAAGAGAGAGATGACATTTATAATTGTGGGAACTCATTACGAAATGAATTACCCATGATAAGTAAGGATGTATCACAACACACGTGCACACATATGCATACATTTCAGCTAAGCATGTACTCTGCTTTTATAAGAAGCAGAGCAGAGGTTTACCTTAACTAGTGTAACTGTGAAGACCTGTAGTCTGCGATCACATTTTGTCGACGTGAACTCACTGGAAGCACTAAATACAATTATAGTCCTGCCTTTCCGTGCACAGTATACATTACCGATCGAAAGCAACTCGATGCTTGCAAGTTTTCTACTACATCACGACCACCTCTTGACTAAACATACATACTTGTTACATATGCTATTGAAAATAAGATATCGTAGCTTCAATTCTTAAAGAGTATGATAACTTGTTAGATATGGTATTGAAAGGTTATAGGAACTAATACATGTACCCTGATGGCTGTGAAGACATTGTACCAGCCTTGCAAATAAGGCATCGCAGGTTCAATTCCCGTAGAGAGTAGTAATGCCTACTGACATATGTTCACCAGCAGTGACTAGACAATCGTTCTTCCGGAAGCAAGGTTTCACTGCCAAAAGATACAAAGTGCTATCATCTAAAAGACCTACCCATGCATGTGGGCGAAATATGTGTGTACTTTGCATGCACACACGAGGAAGTGATAGAACTAAGTTGATTGTGTATGAGTGTAAATAAGTTGAGAGGCCAACTTCACAGCCAGCATCTGAGACATCGGAAGCTAACATGCTGTAATATGGTCATACTCTATCTCCGACCTGCACTTATGTACTGAATCTTTGCAATTACAGGTCGTAATACTCTGTCTTGATGAACCAGCCTGTGCTCGAACCTTCAATGCATTTGCCAAGCCTTTGCAATTACAAGCAGTTATACTCTGTTGACACAGCATCGTAGTTATCACAGTGGACCATTGTGTGTGTATGACGAGCTGAACATACAATGACAATATTCATGTGGATGTGCACTCCGACTTGTACTAAAAGTAATTCCACAATTGTAACATTGATCTCGTATCGCTGTTGACGATGTAGCTGGTAAGACTTCATCCATTGTAGCAGAGTACACAATCGTAGCAGATGAATGTAGTCATGACGATCTGCTTTCCATTCATAGTGTTTACGTGATGTTGGCTTCAATACTGTTCATACTACATGCTAGTTTGTGTTATCTTGGTAGAAGACTGCATGTGATGCAAACATCAGCATGGTTAGTGGCCTTATCTGGTCGATCGCTGTGCGAAGTTGGCCTCTTTACACATATTCATCTTTCCGTGTTGGAGGTGACTTGGTTTGCTGCTAGCTCCCGTTGTGTCTTACACCAGCTCCTGGGGGTGTGTGTGTGTGTGTGTGTGTGTCTGTCTGTAATGGTAGCAGTACCTTAATCTAGGCAGCCAAGAATCTCTTCGTCCAGTTGCAGGTAAGTGTTTGCAGATGGATTTCATGCGAGAAGGTATTCTTTAGGCAGTCTAACACTATGGGCGACGTTGTACATTGCAGCATTTACTAAAAGCATTTCTACACTGATAACGTTGATGCCATAATGCATGTCAGGGCTCTTTGCTGTTGACGATACCGACGGTGTTTACAGATGGCAGTCTTCAACTGATGATTTTCGTCTGTAGGAGAATGTAACAGTGTGCTTCCTGCCACGTTCTGTAACAAAGTGCTTTTATCACTACATGATGACAGTCTGTGTCTCGGGTGGTTACAGTGTGATACCTATGACTGGCAGGCTGCAAGCATTTGTGATGACGTGTATGGTTATATACGAAAGTAATAATATAACACAGACACATACATACAAATGCAAACACAGTAATTTTTTTGTTTACAACTATTTTCCTTTTGTTCGCTCTAGCGATCGACTGTGCAAACAGGGAGCTGAGTTCGAGGCTTGCCACAGGTTATCACTATGTGTAAACAAACACACCATTACAGTTATCACAGTGGAACTGCTGGGCTGCTAGACAGAAACTGCCTGTAAGTATGTATATTGAAGGTTAGAGTGCAGTCAGGGTCGACAGAGTATGACTGCTTGTAATTGCAAAGGTTTGGTACATGCATTGATGGTTCGAGTACAGGCAGGGTCATGAAGATAGATTATGACGACCTGTAATTGAAAAGGCTCAGTACACGACTGCCGGTCGAGACAGAGTATGACTATAACTATGGCATTTTAGTTTGCAGTGTCTCGATTGTTGGCTGTGGAGTTAGCCTCGCAGTGTCTTTACACTCGTACACGATCAACTTAATTCGAACATTTCCTGTAGTGTGCATGCAAAGTACACACACTTATTTTCCTCGTACCGTTTGGGTAGGTCTAGTAGACAATGGCACTTCGTAACGTTTTGGCAGTGGGGCCTTGCTTCCTACAAACGATTGTGTATTCACTGCTGGTGAACATGTAATGTCAGCATGTATTACCACTCTGGATTGGAAATGAACCTGCGATACATTATTTTTAAGGATGGAGAACTGACTCCACAGCCATCAGGGCACATGCATTAGTTCCTATAACCTTTCAATAGCATATGTAACAATTGTGTATTATCATGCTCTATGAGAATTGAACCTGTGATATCTAATTTTCAATAGGATATGTAACAATTATGTACATTTGATCAAGGAGTGGTGGTGATGTAGTAGTACTTGCAGGCGTCGAGTTGCTTTCTTGGTCGATAAGGTAGGACAGTCATTGTGTTCTTTGCTTCCAGTGAGTTCATATAGACGAATTGTGCTCGCGACTTACAGGTCTTCACAGTTGCACCAGTTAAGGCAAACCTCTGCTGTATATCTTATAAAAGCAGAGTACATACTTAGTTGAAATGTATGTGTGTGTGTATTGCATTACCTCCTTACTTGTCATGGGTAATTCGTTTTGTAATGAGCTTCTAGCATTTTAAATGTCATCTCTACCTCTTGCACGACTAATATATGTTGTTTTTCGCATGTGCTTACGGTTCTGGCACTAGGTACCCTCTTGTAAAGGAACATGCACTCGACTGGTCTATCACCCTGGTGTCTCCCTTTGCTATGTACCATCCTTAGACTTTGCATGCTGTCGGTCGACTGCAGTCTTACGAACTACTCGTGCAGTGGCAGAGTCGGACATGTTTTAACTGTTGGCCAGTTTCACTCGGTTCGTATAGACGGCATTCTGCCCCAGGACGATCATGTCAGTGATTGCTGTCCACACTGAAGGTGCAGTACATGACGAACCATAGTCGTGTAGGCCGCACATGGTCTTGGGCTCTAGTGGTAGGAGGCATGATGTAAGTACGAGCAATGAAGGTCGGACAGAGTATGTCTACTCGGTACACGAGTATGACCGCTTGTAGTACGCTTGGTACACAAGTGTGCAGAGACAGTCTCTAAGTACATGCATTGAAGGTTTTGTTACATGAATACTGGTTGGAGGCATAGTACGACTGTTTGTAAGTTCAGGTTCGGTACGCGAGCACAGAGTATGACTATGTGTAATTACTGGCATTGAAGGCTCGTTACACTTGTGCAGGTCGGATGTGTGTTCTGCTGCTAGTGATGGTAGCATGTGGCGATTATGTTTTGTAAGGTCGCAGGGGGGGGGCTGGTCTTGTGCAGCATTGTTTAACACCCTGCACTTGTGCTGGTTGATAAGTACTTACTACTATTTTCCTTTGCATCTGTGTGTTGGCCTTATTGTTCCTGCACACTTCACAGTTATACTTGTTTTCACCTAACATAACTGTATGCTTCCACATTGGTTGATAAATACTGTTTGTCTCGGTGTCGTCTCTCTCTCTCGCTCTCTCTCTCTCTCTCGGTAATGGTTTCGTTTTAGTCAGTTCGTAAGGACGGTCAGGTCGTATCACAGCACCGGATGCTGGTTGGCAAGTGTGACTCGGCTGGTCTGTAGCTCTGACACATCTCTCTCTCTCTCGGCCAGTGTTTTGTGCCGTCCCTTCGATGGTTGGGCTGCCTTACATATCATGCTATAATGGTCGGCCGCTGCTAGAGTCTGGGTGATTGCTGCTGATGATTTCTGTATTTTTTTTGTAATGAGATAGTTCTGTTTTTCTGGTCTGGTCTAGCACCCCTGTGATTGTGCTGGTTGGTAAGCATGTATAACTGTTTTTTCCTTTACATTGTGTTTTCTGTTTGCATCGGCATGTAGTCCGTATCGTTCCCACCTGTCGAATGTGTCATGGGGTGAAGTGGGTGTGTAGGCCTGTGCGATTCTTTATCATAGGTGAGTCTCGCGAAGACAATCTAGTGTGTAGGCCAATGTACGTATTTTAACTGTAAAATATCTGTGAGATGCATAGACCGATGCATGCTATTTCATCTCCTGACACGTTTTGTGCAGTGGTGGTCAAGGCATCGGACTGGTGACCTAAGGGAAACAGGAACGATCACCGCACCTCCACCTGCATTTTTTTTGTCGAGTGTGTAGGCCCATACGATCTTCTCCTAGCAAGCAATGTCTGTCGAGTGGCTTAGGCGAGCCCTGATATTGTCTCGTTTTGTTGCATTTGGTGTTGTCTATATTATGTTTTGGTAGGTGTATATCAAACAGTTCAGAATTTACAGCCAACTATGCTTATAAGTTGTCATAGGGTCTATTTGAGCCTTCGACCCTTCTCGTTGTCAATGATGCCTATGTTATGAATTTGACAACAATATCAAAAAAAATTTCGTAAATTACAGCCAACTATGCTTATAAGTAGACATGGGGTCTAATTGATGCCTCGACCCTTCTTGTCGTCGGGGTGATGCCTATGTTGTGAATTTGGTATTTTTTTTATCTCGCATGGTTTGAAAATTACAGCCAACTATGCTTCTATGTAAGCGTAGGTCATACTTGACCTGATGCTGACAGGGTGCCTTAGAATGGTGTCTCCCTCTTCGCACAAAATGTGTGAGCATTAAGTGTACACTTTCGGTAGTGCAGAAAACTTGGTTAAGAGCAGCCAGAGAACACCGACCAGAATGATAAAGTATGAGGTGCACATCCAAATTGGACGCCGCAGGCATGTGGGAAAATCGTGCAAAAGCTACATTTTTCCCTCGAGACATCATCCAGGATGGTGGCGGGGTGTCTGGGAGCCATTTTGCTAGACAGTTCATTTGATGCCATTTTGCTAGACAATGCATTGGCAGCCATTTTGCGTGGTGGTTTATTGATCCCATTTTGCTAGTCAGCATTGTCCTCCATTGTGCTAGGCAGTAAGCATAGCACCAAAATTAGCACCATATGCATCACAGTTTGGCTCGACAGTGGACTGGATGCTATCATTGGATGCCATTTTTGCTCGGCAGTGCATTGGCTGGAATTTTGTTAGGCAGTGTCGCCATTTTTCTAGACAGTTCATGCAGCCATTGACAATCATTTTTGCTAGATAGTGCATTAGTAGCTATTTTGCTAGTAAGTGCTGATCGACAGAGCAGGGGGATTCGTTGTGGAGACCCAGCCAGTGAGAGCGTCATTTTGCTGGTCAGTAGGGCCAAGGGGGATCGTCATGGGGACTCGGGCGATGTATTTTGCTAGTAGAGAGAGAGAGATGGAGAGCGAGAGAGATTTCTGGCACAGGGCCTTGTCGTGGGGACTCAGACTGCGAGAACAGACTTGAGCAGGGGATAGTGTTATGGAATGCTAGAGCAGGAAGTAGAGACATTCGGTGTGGTGGAAGCTTTCAGACATTTTTGACTGGTCTGGCTAACAAAATGACAGCCATCAGCATGCTGGCTGCCAAAATGGTCTATGCCAGTTTACTGACCGCCATTTTGCTAGGCAGTGTGTTGACCACTAAAGGGAGAGAATTCTGGCTTGGGGGTTTTTTGTGGGAATTCGAGCTGCAGGAATTGACTTGTGAAGGGGCAGTGTTATGGAATGCTAGAGCAGGACATAGAGACATTAGGTAGGATGGAAGCTTCCAGAAGTTTTGACTGGCCTGGCTAACAAAATGGCCTTCGTTGGCTTCCTGGCTGCCAAAATGGCCACAGCCAGTGTACTGGCTGCCATTTTGCTAGAAAGTACATTAGCCGCCATTTTACTAGGCAGTGCATTTGCCATCATTTTTCTAGGCTGTGCATTGGCCGCCATTTTGCTAGATGTCATTTTGCTGGACAGTGTCACTTCCAAGATGGTGGACCAGATTGGCAGAGTGGGATGTTCGGCTTTGGTCACCACTTCGCTAGATGGTGTCACTTCTAAGATGGCGGACCAGATTGACAGATCAGGAAGTTCTGTATTGGCCACCATTTTGCTACACAATGCATTGGCAGCCATTTTGCTAGTCAGCATGACTTCCAAGATATCGGACCATAGCGACAGAGCAGGAAGTTCTGATGCAGCCACAGTCTCCTCCTACTCATTGAGTCAAACACCACAATGTGGGGTCATCCTTGGAATGGAAGAGTATGCGGGAAAAGGGAAAATTTCGAGGTAAAAAAGGGAAAAATGTGGTGTGAGAAGGGTCAAATTTGAGGGTTAAAGGGAATTTTTCCAGGAATTCGACTGTTTTGGAGTGAACTTGTGCGAAAAAATGACGTCATCCAAGATGGCCGCCTCGTCCCCAATCCCCTGTCCCAGAGTCGTTATTTTAGAATTACTGACCTCGCTATCATTGTTTCAATAGCCTTTACAATAGATATATACATGACCTGAGTAGCTGAGATGGCTTCAGTTCTGCAAGCCCACTGTGTGGTTGAGAGAGACTTTAGAGTTGGAAATTTTAGCTGCACTGTCTTTACAAATTTTTTCAAACACAGCATCTTGGAACTTTCAGATAACACAAATACACTGGGTTACACCAAAAGAGTCGAAAATAACATTTTTCAATTTGTGTGATGCACTAGCATTTACAAGTGCCAGGTCTAAACAGTGAGCAAAGCAGTGTACATACATGGTTAGAGCATTCCCCCCCCCCCCCCGACATCTTGCCTGTACCCCATAAAGCTCACCTTCCGTTATGGGTGCATTATCAAAACAATCAAGCAAGAACTTTACTTCATTCGCACGTCATGGTTTTGACAATGTTTTCCTATACCATAAAAAATGTCTTGGTATCGCAAGTTTTTGGGTGCTGAATTGTAACCAAAATATCATTCTCTAATATTAATGCCTACTATTTGCGTAAAGAGTCATACTCGACTTATTATGTGTATTTTTTTCCTTTGCAGCCAAACATTTAACACTATTATATCGCATGGCAGACGGTGTAAATTTTAATCCATCCCGAGAAAAACAGGCGCTGACGAGGAGATCAGTGTCGACACCTGTTCGACCTAATGGGAGGTCCTGTGCATGTATGAACCACTCCCTGGTTTCGCCTATGTCTTGGTTGTCTAGTATCAGCGACTTTTAGAAACAACATTTTTTTTCTGATTAGAGCAAATTAAATGAGCAATTAAAGTATTATTTAAAATACTTAAAGCTGAACATATTGTTGTATATATACTAAATGTGTATTCAAAATATTGAAGCGATATCCAACAATTACCAAATAACATATTTTAGCACCTTACGAGGTGGCTTAGTTATCAAATATTGGACTTGAGTTCGGGAGGACCTAAAGTCCAAATCTCAGTCCAGCCAGTATCCAGCCATTTTTTTATTTTCCATATTTTCGTGAAATAACATCATCGCCCATGGTCGAGTCCTTTCCGAATTCCCTTTAAAAGTGGTACTGTTTTATGTCTCCATCTCCAATAACTTTGATTTCGACGAGACTTAAGTCATAAATTAAAAAAAATTTATTTTATCTCACCATTATATGATTTCTTTACACTATACTGCATCTGTCTTTTCAAGTACGTTTAACACCTGGTTTGCACTTGCTACTATACAAATAAGAAAGTAGTGTTGGTGTGGCCTGAGGGGTAAAAAACTTAGCGAGAGGGATATGCATGGAGTAGGGGAGGGCGTTTGAAATGGTGGTATTGCTTGAAAATACCTTCAATGTTATTATTCTATCTGCTGTAAAGAATTCCGGTCAGTTAACTTAAGAGTAACGCATTTATAAACACCGAAAGAAGCAAAAATCTTTTAAAATACATGGTCTAGGGAGGGGGGGGGGGGAGGTAGTTGGCCCCCACCCCCTTGGATCCGCCCCTTATGCATGCACTTGATTAAAGAAGTATCAGTTTAGCTCAGCTGCCAGACTGAATTTGATGAGTTACTGAACGCGAAAGCGCTTCCCGGTTTGTTTCTGTACGATGCCCGACTATAGCAGAGTGGTCATTGTCACGCCCGAATTTGCGGATGAAACTATCCTGACTTTCTCGTCGTTGTGGCAGGACATTATCACCTCCCATGACGAGGGGACCTCGAGAGTCTGCCGCTGGCTGTATGTTGTCAAATCAGGCAACAGCAGAACATTTTTACATTCAGTATGCTTCGCTCATACTTACCAGTAAAATAAACTATATACAAGCGTGTGTATGCACACAGTACTTTATTCTCGAACTAAATGTCCTTCTCGCGATATTAAGTTTTTGTTTTCGCAGTCTCAAGTGTTGGGGTTGCAAATTGTATGCTGTAACCCATTATCAAAAGGTTGGGTGGTGTGGGGGGGGGGATGTAATGGGTCATCGTACCCCTCTACCCCTTGTACCTTCCGTCTACTGCCTGAAGACATTATCGCACAGTTCCATATTAACTCCATAACTATTTTAACTTTAACTTTTATACGTCAAACTTTTCTTCAATTAACCTTAAATTTCTATTAAATTCAATTCATTGAATACTATATGAATCATAGAAACGTATTACTCGCGGCCATTTTCTCTTTCAATTGTTCATGGTTTCTTTTTCCTTCAAGATTTCGTTATGAACGCGTATATTTTTTAAAATGGGAATTTTGAATCGTTTATTACCGTTTTCCTGACAGCATCATATATTCTATTCACACAATAATAGCTTGCGTGCATGTCTTAAAAAATATGACGCAATTTTTTTTCAAAGAAAATGTTCAATATCATGAAGATTTGTTGATGGGGTTTAACAAATTATTTTCGTGTTGTGTATGAGCCTTAGATACTTAAAAATATTTACTTTTGGTAAATTTGTAACTGGTTTCATTAAAAAGTTTGTGATGAATTTTCGTTTGGAGACTTGGAAGCTTTATTGAATGCAATTCATTGAAAGGTAAATTAAATGATTTCTCAATTCAGTAAATTGAATTCAAGTAATATAATTCGATAAATATTTGATCGTGTAAAATGGCCTTAAGGCATAAGCGCCCTCCATTTATCACACGTGCACCGCACTATTCACAACTTATGTACCTACACTGCCGCAGACCAAGTAACACAAATCCCAGTTATAACCAAGTTCCCAGAAATCATTTCTTCGTATAAGCACTGGTTAGCTATCCCCAATTTTCTGGCAAATCAAAAGCAATTTGTTTTCCTATACATTTCATTTTCTTCGTTCATACCATCAAATATAAATATATTCAACAACCCTCTTCGTAAAATATAGTCAGTTGGAGAGCTGTGATTCTACCTTCACCGTATACACGACACTTAGATTGAATAAAATAGGGGAAGTCAGCCTCGAGTTAATAAGCGTAGTTTCTGAACAGATGGAAATATATATATGGAATAAAAATTTTGTTTTCAACTTATTTTCCGGTTGCACACCATCTGTCCAGTTTATAAAAAAACTCGATGAAATTATTCGTACTGCCCTTATACATTCATTCGTAACGAAATTACTTCATCAGAAGGGCTGCGGTGGCCGAGCGGTTAGACTGCTCGCTTCCCACCTAGACGAACCTGGTTCAATCACCGGCCGAATTTTCACAAGTGGGAGTCGTGCCGGACGATGCTGCTTATCGGCGGGTTTTGTCGGGGATGTCCCGTTTCTCCCGCCCTTGCATTCCGGCGCAGCTCCATTATCACCTTATTTCACCTTCACCGGCTCTTGAGGCCTCGCTGACAGCCCCCCCCCCCAAATATCTCAACTGAACTACTGTATCAGAGTTCTCAATTTTTGTGTGTAAAATGCATTCAACGTTTTATAGACATGCATGTCGTTAGCTACACTCATCGTGTGTTTGTATATAGTACCTTCTTATGATCAAGGTTACATATATTTGTGTATAGGAACACACGGTATATCAGAATATTTACATTCGATGATAAAACTGAATATTCAACTTATATACACAACTTCAACCTAAGCACAACTTAGATTAGTCTTATTCACTTCAACGTACATTATTAGCATAGGTTGCAATAAATAACACAAACGTAATTTGTACTCACAAACTTTATTTTTAAATACATTCCAAAATAGTGTTTACATAATAGTTGTACACTCAACTCATTTCTCATTCACAAATGCTAATAGGATGTAGACTGCAAGGAATCAACTAGGCTTGCTGATCTGATGCATTACTACCTACTTGTTGAAGCCTGCTCATGGTTCATTGAGTACCTTCTACGGAATGAGTCCTTTAAAAGAGTCCCCGTGAGACATGTGTGTAACGAAGCGAGAGGATGAGGAAATACAGACCAGTGTGACAACAACATATTGAGAGAAGGTGCTGGAAGTGTCTGCCAAGCGACCTTGAGGCACGCTGCATGCAGCTCCCGCGTGCTACGGTCGGTTGAGTGAAGGACAGCGACGAGCAACGTTGTGAGTGTGTTTCAGTGCATCGGCATGGTGTTGACGGTTCAGCAGCGATTTTTTGTAGTGGAGACATATGCACGCCACGGTTATTGGAAGCAGTGTGCAGAATTGTTTGAGACGGAGTTTGCGGTGGGTGGGGTTGCAGCGAAGCCTCCTGCCAAATCAGTCATGCAGAAACTGGTTGCAAAATGGCGTGCAACCGGAGCCGTGCTGAATAAGCAAAAGGTGCGTCGAAGGTCTTTCCGCACTAAGGCAAAGGTGGCCGATGCAGCGCAGATACTGACACACAGCCCACATATATAGTCTCGGCGTTTGGCGCAACAGTTGCAGGTGTCCCAGTCAACCACTATGCGGATCCTGAAGCAGGACCTGCACCTGCATGCGTACAAATTTGCTGTGGTGCATCAGTTGCTGGATGTGGGAAAGACAGCTCGAGTAGTTGGGGGGGGGGGGGTGTTCACTTCACCTTGGTCACTGGCAGGCGTAGTGCCATAAAACTAACCTGGGAAGGGTCTCAAACAGGAGGATACCAAACTGGCGCTGCCCATATTTGGAGTGAGGGATAATAGCTGGCGCTATCCTTGGTGCTGGAGTGAGGGATACCAGCTGGCGATAACCCTAGTCGCTGTTCTGTGATTTTTCGTAGTCCCAAAAGATAAACCTAGCACCTCAATTGCTGGAAAAGTTGGACCACTCAGCATGTCAACCAGCACCTCATTCAACACCTCAATTAACACCTCACATAGCAAAGAACTCAACACCTCACAAAGCATCTCAACTAGCACCTTACTCAACACCTCAATTAGCACCTCACTCAAGACCTCCATTAACACCTCAACTTGCTCCACATTCGCTCCACAATCTGATCCATCCCTTCACCTACGGGGCGTTTCACTTCACTTTGGTCAATCGTAGTCCCATAAGATTAACCTGTGAAGGGGCAGGAGGGATTTTCATTTCACTTACCAGGAGTGTCGATGTCTCTTGATGCCACCTTCGACCTCTAGGTAGTGCTCAAGTTCGATGAAACGATTACATTGAGATCGCATCGAACGCATCGTTTAACTTTCAACAAGTCGTTTAAGTCCTAAAGACTTTCTAGCAAGATCAATTTTGAGTTAAGCCCTTTTATAAATATGTACATAATTTCCGAACCGTTGATGCTATAGGGATCTATTTCATACCATAGACACCATATCCGATAACCATCACAGCGGTAAGAGCATTTAAGCCCTTGAACCTTCCTACCAAGGAAATTTAGGCAGTTAAGCCCTTTTATAAATGTGCTCATAATTTCCGAGTCGTTGGAGCTATAGGAATCAAATGCATAACATAGACACCGTACCTGACATACAACATATTGGTAAGGTAATTTAGGCCCTATAACCTTTCTGATAAAAGTTTAATTTTAGTTAGGCCCTTTTATAACCATACTCATAATTTCCGAACCATTGATGATATGATCATCAAATTCATAACATAGACATCGTACCCGATATCCAGCAGAATGGTAAGGACATTTAGGTCCTAAACCTTTTCTGGCAATGCCAATTATGCATTTAAACCCTTTTATAAACATAGTCATAAACTCAAGTACATACTCAAGGACATATTTACCAACGTAATATAATTTCATTTCCGATTTTAACCTAATTTTATTTATGTCTTGGGTAGGTGCTAGACTTACTTAATGTAATCGTAATTTCGAATTATCGAGTTCGAGTCTCGGTCAGAACACCTAATATTATTTTATATCCGAATTTAACATAGTTTTAGTGTTGATTTGTATTCCTGCTTATAGTAATTAATGCAATATTTTTTTTTATTACTGAGCTGGAATCCCAGGTGACACACTTAATAGAACAAAAAAAGGAAATGCAACCTTAAGCATTCATTCACTTACGATCACTGTCTATCATATTACCTGATCTGTGGCTAATGCTCAACTAACATATTATATGTTCGATGTCAACTGTTGAAGGTCGATAATGGTGGAGGGGAATGCAATTATATGATGTAATCATGTAATTAACATAGTCGTGAAAATACTAAATTGCATAAACATGCAATTAATATTTACTAGGTATGCACACACACATGAATAATTAACAACTTGACATTCACCAAAGTAATATATCCTCTCAGCAAAATAGCCAAACTTCAACTGTCATATAACTTTTCATTTATTTCAGAATTTTCAATTAGTATTACTTTATTATTATTATTATTATTATTAGGTGTGGAAGGTATTACACTTACACTATGCTAGAATTCACTATACACACTTATCAAGTATGCACATTATATGTATGAGATATATGTCCGCTCCCGAGGAACCACAGCTCAAAACTAAAACCTTACCATAAACATATTGTCCATAGCATATTTTCCATCAAAAACAGTTCCTGCTTTATTCCTGTCAGCTCAACGCGTACCCAAACAGGAAAAAACAATTGTCTATGCGATTTCAACATCTATCAACAACCACGAACAGAATATTTCAATGAATTACTCTGATAAACCATTTTATCATGTAATAGCAAAACACATATACACACATATCAAACCCGACAACAAACAAGACAACAAGTTCAAACACACAAAGCTCTTTTATAAGCATATTATTTCATAATTTTCCATATACCAAAGCTACATCATCAAATTCGTTACTTAGGCATTGTATCCGTTATCCAACAGTGATAAAGTTATTTAGACCATAACCCCTTTCTAACTAGGTCAATTATGCCTTTATCTGTTTTATAAGCATACTAACTCATAATTTCCTATATGCCAAAGCTTCAGTCATCAAATTCATAACACACACATCAACCCCAACAACAAACAAGACTATAAGGTTAAACACAGATAAAGATCTTTTATAAGCATACTAACTCATAATTTCCCATATACCAAAGCTACAGCCATAAATTCATAACACACACACACACACGACGCATACTGTACGTGCAACGATCGGGCGCATTGAGTCGATGTTCCAGCCTGATCGTGTCATCAGCTGCAGAACAAACCAACATATGCCGCCCCTTTCTCCAGATTTATCCGTCTCTGATTCCTTCTTGTGGGGCGCTCTAAAGGGACAGGCTTACAGCAACAACCCGCACACACTCGAAGAAATCCAGGCCAACCTTAGCACAGCTATCGATGCCATCCTGCAGCATGCCCTCGCCCGTGCCTTTCACAAGTTTTGGGTGTAGTCTGCACACCTGCCTCGAGGTCAATGGCGGCCACTTCTAGCACCTACTCTAAGTATTTAGTTGTCACACTGAACTCTATTTCCTCATTTCCTCTCTCCATTACACACACGCCCCACAGGGCCTCTTTTAAAGGACTCATTCTGTAGATAGCTGCATGTATTTTAACGGCCATACTTCGCGCCCAGTAATGTTGGAAACGAAGGAAGGAAAGTAGTTCTCTCCCTTAACATTCAATCACAATTTCTAGTTAAATATTTATGAATAATGAGATTGTTTTACTTTCGGTTTGTTTAATACGCATAAGTTTAAGAATGAGGTTATTTGTGAAATGCACAGTCTTCTAATAATTTCACAGTTTTTATTATAAAGTGATCGGGCCCATTGCATATGTTTGAAGAACACACAATGTAGATCTTAAGCAGGACTTTGGAAAGTGCTCAGTTTATCGTGAACAACCTATAGAACACTTACTGGTGCAAACATTCAGTCGACTCTTACGAACATGTGCCATACCACATTGCAGGGATAAATGTTGTGTAAAGTGGCGTACTAGTTACTTGCTTCATGTCATCGTGTACTGTCGTTTGATGTAAACACTTCGTCACTTCTTGGTGATCGGCGCGCCATCTTCTGGAGTTCGGACACTGTCGGTGAAGCAGTGCTCATCCAAGTGGCTGGCAGAAATGCTGAGATCTTGTTCTTAACCACTAGTTCTTCCATCATGTTTACATTCTATGCTTATTAACTATTAACACTGAGTGGCAGACAGCTTGTCTCGGCGTGTCACAATATACGTCCGCTGTCTGTGTACTTGCTACTAACAGCATGGTTGCTGGACTGTAATCGGGACCTCTTCAAGTTTATCGTCAATCAGACTGACCATCTCCTTTACAGTGGTCCATCTTTCAGGTTTGGAGGAACCTTTTTTTTAGCCAATTTTCCGAAGGAAAGAAATGTTTGAGATCACCTCTCTCTCTCTCTCTCTCTCTCTCTCTCCTCTCTCTCTCTCTCTCCTCTCTCCTCTCTCTCTCTCTCTCTCTCTCTCTCTCTCTCCCCTCTCTCTCTCTCTCTCTCTCTCTCTCTCTCTCTCTCTCTCTCTCTCTCTCTCTCTCTCTCTCTCTCTCTCTCTCTCTCTCTCTCTCTCTCTCTCTCTCTCTCTCTCTCTCTCTCTCTCTCTCTCTCTCTCTCTCTCTCTCTCTCTCTCTCTCTCTCTCTCTCTCTCTCTCTCTCTCTCTCTCTCTCTCTCTCTCTCCTCTCTCTCTCTCTCTCTCTCTCTCTCTCTCTCTCTCTCTCTCTCTCTGCGCGTTCCCATTTCACATTTTTGAATGCATCAACCGGATTTCTCCAATCTCGGTACACATATAATACTTCGTAAGGACACCCGAATTTTGTAGTTTTCGACCACGTCGGGCACTTACTTTAGAAATGTTGGCAATTTTAGACTTTTGGTTGATAAGTAATATATCGAAAACCATCCAACCAATTTAAACATAATTGTGTAAGTTAACTGCGCATCGTGTAGGCATTAAATTTTGAGATGGATATTGTTAGTCCATCATATTGGAAGGTAGTAGCACGTGAAAAAATAAAATGTTTACATTATATCTAAACTCTTAAACTAGTCTCACCAAATTTGGCATGTAAGTAGACCATGTGAATTTATGCAATTGAAATTGATGAGGTTCTTATTTTCAAAATGGCGGTAATATAAATATTTTAGATTTTAGGTTATCTGCTATACCGTTCAATCAATTTCAATAAAATTTTGTATGCTATAAGTATTTTATTACAATCATCATATGTGCCAAGAAGTGATATTTTCGGTCGCCATTTTGTAAGGTAGCGCCACATGAATTAATAAGTGTGTATGTCATATATCGGAAACAATCAACCGATTCCTACCAAATGTGGCAAACTGGTAGTTCTACAGTGGACAGGTCTGACACTTTCTTTAAAACTGGCGGTAATATAATTTTATTTTAGTATGCTGTATCTACAAAACATCGAAACCAACTTTTACTTAACTTTGTGTTATATCAACTAATCATCCGATTCCTACCTAAACACGCGAACACATAGTACTGTGGTAGGCCATGTAAACTGTTAGGCTATGTTTTAAGAGAGCCAGACACATTCAAAATAGCGGCCTTATAAACGTTTTACCATAGTACGCTATATCTACGAACAACGTAACAAATTTAAAGTCAACTTTGAATGCTAGCAGTATTTGTGGAAGGTTAAAATGAGCTAGGCCTAATACACAAACTCATTTTTCCGTAATTTTGGAAGACAGCTCTACATGAAAGATTAAGCTTTGATGTCCCATCTCGGGGAAAAAATTGACACCAACCAAAACCAGGTGACAAATTATACTTTCGTAGTCCATCTAAATTCATATGATTTAAGTAGTTAGTTACCCATTAAAAAAATAACCATGTAAATATTCTAGTCTAATAGTACAATTTCCTGAATAATTTCAACCCAACTTAATATGTAACAGTATCTGTGACAAACAAAGATAATGCAAATATATAACAGTTTTGTTCTTTATTAATGAAGAAAGCGCCACATGAAAAAATGGAGTTATATGCCATATGTCAGGGACCAATTTACCGAATCTCACCGAGTTGAGCACACAAGAAGTGTTGCAGTAGGCCATATGAACGAACACGTTTTAAGTCGGTCAGGCTATATTTACAATATGGCTGCCATATAAATAATTTATACAACTTTGGCGTAGCTATTAAACACTTTAACCAATTTCAATTAAAGTTTGTATGCTGAGAGTATCCATTAGAAGCATGAAATGTGCTTTTTGCCTTTTTCTTCTAAGATTGTGCCAGATGACAAAGTGATATTTCTGCCATATCTCTGGAATCGTTAACTGATGGCCATGATATTTTACGCACAAGTAGTAGCCTACTACAGTAGGATATGTAAACTGACATAATTTTAGGTGGTCAACATTTTTTAGTGGCTGTAATACGAATGATTTAGGTAAGTTTATTATAGGTACCTATTAAGTAATTTTACAAAATTCAACCAAACTTTGGATGCTGACAGTATAAATTAGAAGCATCAGATATGCAGACATAGAGCCTGTTTTGGGAAAACAAAGCTATTATGCCATACCTCTGGAGCCAGTCAACCTATTTCCACCAAGGGGCCATGGTGGCTGAGCGGTTAGCCTGCTCGCATCCCACCAAGGATATCCAGGTTCATTCCCCGGTCGGGTCACTCCGGATTTTCGCATGTGGGAATTGTGCCCGACGATGTCGTTGGTCGGCGGGTTTTCTCGGGGATCGCCCGTTTCCCCCGCCCTTACATTCCGGCGCTGCTTCGTACATCAATCACCCTCATCGGCTCTCGATGTTAAGAGCTGTCCAAATCTCTTCACTCACTCACTATTTCCACCAAATTCTGCACACAAGTAATGCTACGGTAGGCCATGTAAATTTATATGACTGAAGTGACTTGCGCCCTGCCAAAATGTCGTCCCTGAAAATATTTGAGGTTGGTAAACCTATTCTTCCATAACTCAAGACGGATTACAACCAAAGTTGATGAGCCGAATCCTTCCTACCTTCGTTATGCTGTTGGTTGTACATGAGCTTATGGTATGAGCGCGTTCTGGGTTCGGGTACCAGATAAAGAGCCTATCGTATGTATTCGCAGTTGTCCCACTAGTACATCATTTGTTTCTGGTTCAATCTGTAATGATATATCTGTCAACCAGACGTCAAAACCCAACAGCGATTTAACCTTTTAAGAAATTCATCAAAATTATTTACATTCATGTAGAGAAAAGTAGTTTATTTGTCTTTGCTGCTGCAGCGACCTCCCGATGCACCTTAATCCACCAGCTTATAGAATGTAGCGTGTCTGGAACAGTGGCGCATCGCCGAAAACTTCACAGGCATGGAAGACAATAATCTCATCATCCTGTTGCATATAGGAGGCTGGTGCTTGTAGACCATTTGCATTTTGTTCCATGCATAACGAAGAAGGAATTCTTTGTGAGGGTACACGGGTTCACATATTTTGTCAAATGCTTCAAGTGATTTAAGCTCTGTGTATAACACAGCTAATAGACACAATTGTCTGATTAAGAGAACAGCAGATCATAATTTTCAGTGTGCTCCCTTGGCTAGAGAAAGTTTTTTCGAGTGCTGCGTGGAGATAAGAGCTGCTTTATAGGCGTAAAATAGGCGGGTAGGTACAATAGCTATGTTTTTGAAGGGGGCGAGAGACACACTTGTTGGGTACACAAGTTCACTTTTCCATCTATAGTAACAGACGAACTATGCATGTTACGTGCCAAATTGACGACAGAATCTTCTTCCACTCGAGCAACAAGCAAACATTTTTTTACTCGTCTGCTTCTTTTGCAGGTTGACTACCCAGATTCTGCATTCTAGAAAATATGTATTTCGTAGATACCACACTGATACAAATCGCAAAGCTTTTATTTCGAACACAGTGTTTCGTTGGATCATCGTATAGTAGCATATTCAACTACTTTGCTTGAAATAACAAAGCTTGGCTATTTAAAATCGATTCCTTAAATGACTCCCCTTATTGAGTACCTACAACAGCAGTACGAAATATTAATAATTCTTGAATTTGGTTTGATGTTGACTTTTGGATCGGACGTAAGCGAATACAGTATGGTAGCCTATGCGTATTGTGGGATATATGATTGTAGCGATACATCATGAAGGCTGTTCACGATAAAGTGAGTAATTTTGAAATCAACCTTAGAAAAAAAGCTACTGCTCCTACTTGTATATATTTTGACGGGCGCACTGACTAACATGCGCCCAGTAAAGTTGGTAACGATGGAGGTAAAGTAGTTCCATATCTCAACGTCGAATAAAAAGTGTTAGGTAACCATTTGTGATAACTTAATTCAATTCGTTCACTTTCTGTGTAATTTTTTAATGCATCGAAGTGTAAAAGTGATGAGATTTGTAAGATATTTACTTGTATAATAATTTCACAGTGTGTGAACAAAGTGACGAGGCCCATGGCAATGTTAATTGTACATAAAGTGGAAGAATACACAAGGTGCATACAAGTAGATCTTAAGCAGGGCTTTCAAAAGTGCTCAGCTTACATTGAACAGCCTATAATAACTGTCTTCAGTGCAACTGGAGCAGTTAGTAAACACAATGTAGGTATCCTGTATTCTGGGAGGAGGTGTAGTATTAGCTTTTACAGGTAGGTGGCAGCAGAATATCGCCTTTGCAGGGATCATGTCTGTTGTGTGGATATACCATGTGCTTGTGATTCATGGCCCAGTTATCTGCCGCTTCTCTGCGACTAGATGAAGTTGCGTGAGCAACAGCAGTAGGGAATAGTTTTCGGCGGACAACAGACTGCGGTGTGTGGTGTGGTTCTGACCTTGACCATACACTGTCCTCAGAAGAACTACTCCTTACTACTTGCGTGACAGTGACTTAGTGCCTGCCGTGCCATTTCTGTTGCGTATTTTATACCATTCTAAGATATATGTTTTTAAAACTCTTTAAGAAATAGGACTGTTTTGGAATCTATCGGGATATTTTGGAAACGTAAAGTTAAAGTAAGGTAAATTAAAATGTTCGGTAAAAAACGGAACAGCCGTTTCCCAGTATTGCGCCATGTCTGCTCTACTGCACATACAAGTCGTGAAGTTAGTTGCCTCCATCTTTCGTCTCAGGAAACTGTAACGAGTGTTTGCGAGGCGGAACTTTTCTAACTTGGAATTGTTATTGTTCTAAGCAGGCTGTGAAGTACGTAAGCTCGGTTATCGGCTCAGTTGAATATTGCCACGTATAGCGACAATGCTCCGGCGCAGATACGTGGTCCAGCGGGAGGCTGCATACTGACACGAACCAGCGAACAAATATTGGCTTCTCAAGTGTCCCTCTTGGGGCAGATGTCACATGGGCCAGAAAATAAATAATAATACGTTATTGGTAATTAATTAGCCTACTTTACTATGCACGTAGGTTTTCAAGGATGTTTAGGTGATTTTTAATAACTTAGGGATGAAGGTTTTTGTTGTAAAATAACTTAAAAGTAATTTGAGACATTTTTTATGTATTATTTTCAAAATAAATTTCCAACCGTTATTACATGCGTTAAAATGATAATAATAATTTTTGCAGTTTAATGTTTTTAGCAATGATTAAGTTTGTAAATATGATTATGGTTGGCAAACATTAGACTAACATTCTAAGTAAGAACACTAATGACATAAATAAATTATTCTGCGGAATCATTTTTCATTCTAGCAGTAGTGTTCGTATTAAAACGCTGGTATTTGCCAACCAACACATAAAACACTGAACTAAATGTATGTTGATTCTAGAATGTAAAATCGTTTGGAAATCGGTGTTTGCCGACTTTATAACAAAGAAATACAGCGGTTTTAAAATGTTTTATAGACGGTTATTAGTAAAATTACTGAAGCTATAAATTTTAAACTGTGCTGTCATAACTAAATCAAAACTGCTAATTGTATTGTATTAATTTTTTGTGTACTAAAGTTGAAGGGATTGAGCCACTAGATTTTAAATGTTAATGTGTGCGTGCGTGTGTGCATGCACTTAATTTTCAAAGCAGTACACATGCACACACACTAACACTCTCTCTCTCGCGCTCTCTCTCTCTCTCTCTCTCTCTCTCTCTCTCTCTCTCTCTCTCTCTCTCTCTCTCTCTCCCCTCCCCCCTCTTCCTCTCTCTGTGTGTGTGTGCATCTCTCTATCTCTCTTTCTTCTCTGCTCTTGATCAAAATTACGAAATATTAGAGTTTTATTGTTTGAAATGGTGGACGGATGGGGATTTTTTTTTAATGGAGAAAGATGCATGCAAAACTAGCAAATAAAGTGTATGTAGTTCAAATTGGCCTTGGAGCCTCTGATATATAGTATTGCACCCAAAATAATGTGAAAGGTAGCTATTTGTAATGGAAGCATTGTAGAGGGGTGAAAAGTAGAGAAGTAGGGGGATAGAGGCAGGCCGATCTAGCCGGGTAGGGTAAGGTGCTGCCGGGGGCGGGGGTAGGTGTGGCCGGCCCGGGTGGTGCTGGGTCGATGCGGCCAGCTGCGCGCGCACCGAGGTCGTGTAGTGTAGTGCTGGGCAGATGCCGCCGAGCCGCTGGTCTGCCTGCACGCCGCTGCCCTGGAGGGCTTCCAGCACCCTCTGTCCGCCCTGGGGGCGCCGCTGCATCACCACCACCTACTGAGGACTCCGCCCCAGCCACAGCTCAACGCCAGTAAGTGCCTGTCTAGCCGCCATCTTGCCCGCTCGCGCTGATAAACATGCATACTTTCCCCAACTAACCACAGGCGTGTACATTCGTAAGGCATCGCTCGTGTCGACGGAACATCTCAAAACAATGGAAGAATGCATTCCAAATATCGCTCGAATTCCATGTGCCCTACTAATTATATTCCTTACCATACCTGCCCATGTATTAAGCACAAATTAATTAACAAACTTTAATCTTGTTATGATTGTAAAATTTTCAACCTGCGTGTTTTTTTTTTTTTTTGCGTTCTAAAGTGTATCGACATGTGTGGGAAAATAATTTTTTCAACTGGAAAATATGCTGTCGCCTCGAGATTTAACTTTTAACTCTCATCGGATGCTCTGATAATCAATCTATTTGCATCAAAATCGATTGTGAGGGAATTCAGGATGTTATTAAAATGTACTGATGATAACCTGTATTTAACTGGGTGTTCGTCGACTGCTGCACGCATCAAAGTGAAAGTTCGGCCATTTTTAGACGAGCTAGCCCTCTCCTATTCGGCCAGAACATCCTTGGCAAGACGAGGTGTTTCATCACTGCCAACCATAGCAATTGTTAACACGAGCCGGTCTAAAACATATTGTTGTATTGCACGGTGCCAACCTTATCGAGCTATTTTCAAGTGCTGGCCACTCTATGGGATAGCTAGCACAACTGTATAAAACATCACATCCCCTTTATTCGCCACTTTTCCAACTTGGGTGCAGTGTGCTGCTGTAGGTTAAGTTTTCTTCATACCGATTGTAGTTCTGTGCTGCGTCTATGAAGGCAAATACACATATGAGTATGTTGCATGTAGCGTGTGTATCACAGGAAATTATTAAGGACTCTTCTGTTTGCTAAGGTTTTACAGGAATGTGGCATCGGACACACATCGCGCAAATCATTTCCGAGTGTGGTGGTTTCGCCCTAAAATGGAAACATTTATTTCAAAGAGAAGGATGCTACCTGCCGAAAATCCAGTTTACACCTACAAGTTGCTGCCAACTACGAATGAACGCATACAGTGCCGAGAAGCAGTGGAAGTGCATGGAAATCACCTGTGACGATCAGTGACACCGTTGGAGCACTGCCAGTGTTTCTGTGATGGAGTGCGGGGTTCCAAATAGTTGTGATTATGGTGTGTATTCACAAAAACGAGAAAAGTTCAGCATCCAGTGAAAACTTTACAATGATTTTGTAGACTTTGAAGTTTGATTTTTTGGGTCATGCACATGATGGAAGTGAGCGTTTCTCAAAGCAATAGTTATGCACGAGAGTTGGACAGCGCGTCCTCCCTCCAATCTGCTGTTCCATGGACATTCTCACCGAATGCTGTTACAGTTGTACAACCACTAAAATAAAATAAAAAACTATGCTGTCTGCTTTTGCAAGGTACACTCCAGAGTGAGAGTGCTATGAGCGACTTTGGTCCACAGGTCTATTCACTTACCAGTATGAATGTATGCTGTACTCTCTAGATGTCATCGTGAAATGGGCCATTTAAGTTATTTTCACTCGCTAAATACATCACCAGATAAAGACACGCATGAAAATTGTTGAATAATATTGGTGCACACAGCCAGCAATATGCCAGAGCATGGTTCTGGAAGTGTTTTCTTCCAGCCACCAGACTCCTGCAAATATGCCTAAAAAAAGACATAATTATGTCGTGCTGGCTGGTACATGTGAGCAGTTATCACCACCATTGACATTTGGTGGAGGACTTGTGGGGTGAAGCATCCAGGCTTCCTTTCTCCATGTAGGCATCTTTCTGCAAGTGACTAGTGGCAGTGTTGCCTCCACGCTGTTTAATGACCGTAACGAACACACACTAGTGTTAGTAATGTTAGACAAACACCTGAATATTGGCTTCTGACAGTTGGGTATGTCAAGCAGTTTCTGCCGTTTGTCACCTGTACCCTCCCCAGTTCAAAACGATATTGTTATCGCCGACTGAAAGAAATGTTTACTACTCACCTATAAATGTATTGATGCAAAATAAACACTAGCGAAGTTTGCCACCCAACAACTATTACACACTGCTGGCTCGAAGTACCCCTCGAGTTTGTGGAATTGTTATGGCCGGGACACATTTTTATTACTGTAGCTTTCAGTTGATGTCAGATCGCTCAGTATATACTTTGCCCTGCCTGGTAGCCGGATCACTGTCGCTATGGCCGCAACTTCCACGTAGACTTGCGAGCTTCCCCTTTCTCTCCCTATTTATAGTGATATCAACTTTTCTCATCAATTTGCAGCACACAGGACTGTTGCTGTTATAATTTAGTTATGACTGGACTTGTTTTGACATTCCCTACAGACCTTTTCAGCCAGTAATAATAAACTAAGATTAAATAACAATACTACTACCAATGCTGCTTTATACCACTCGTTATTAAACCATGTTCGTCGTAAATTAAAGAAGTTTATTAATAATTAGTCTAATCTAGTAGTGCTACTGATATTGAAACCGGTAAATATAAACCTTGATTCTAAGGAAGTTGAGTACTGGAAATAGGAATTTGAATATTTAAATTAAAGGTCGTAGTTTATATAAGCATATTGTGAAACACTTAAGAGATAACACAGTTGAAATACAGCAGTGTTAATATTGCGACACTGCCGTAAACAGCAATCAGCAGACCTGTGTACTGTAAAACGTCTGCTCTGAACATCTACCTTCTTTCCTTCTTTAAAATGCATTTTTTTTGTCTTCATGTGTGTTGGAATTTGGTTATTTCCTTCTTGCTCAAAGGCGGGTTTATCTCTAGTCATTTCCTGTAAACTGCCTTTTCCTAAGTGGCATTTTTAACTATTTTCCTCCTTTTCTTGGCAAGTTGTTACTTTTGGTATTCCTCTGTACTCTTTGAACTGTCCTCGGCCTCGGTACATCTATATGTCTGACCTTGTCTGCACCTTTTATGCCCTTTAACCTTTGCCATTGCCACAGCCAAATCACAGAACTTTGCAAATACTTGTTTCTTTCTCACTTGTCACTCATGTCTTTGTGACATTTAATGACATTTTGTAATTATGTTCATCTTTTGTATATTATAAACAGTATATATTTATGGCTTCTTGAAGTGCCTTTTTATCTTTACTTATAACTGTTCTGAGGGCTTTTGTGGTCTGTATGTTTTGTGCAACTCTCATTTGATGTTGGAACACTTTCCACAAACACTTGATCACGATTCTTTATGATGCTTGTACTTATGTTTCCAAAACGAGTGGTTCACCTTGTGTAGATGCAGTGGACTACATAATATGAACACCTGTGACTTTACACGAAAATATTTAGTAGTATGGGATTATATCACCCATGGCCTGAATTACATCTCCTCTTCGACGTTCGTTGAGATACAGATCGTGCATGATGTCCAAGATGATATACGTCCATTCCTCATGAAGAGCGACCTCTAGTTGAGAAAATGTGGCTGTAGGTTGAAAGATAGTATGCACCGCAGCTTCCGAAATACTCAACACAAGTTCAGTTGTATTGAGATTCGGGGACTGAGGAGGCCAGACGAGATAGTGTTCAGTGCGCAGAATGTCAGGTGGATAATAATGCCATTTAAAACCCTACATGGTATTTCCAGTAGAATCGATAGCTTGCGTGACATGTATCTTTCCTGAGATTAAGTTAATAATTCCCTTAGCAGTTTCGTTTCAAGGACCTTGTGTGTGTTCATGAGTGCGTGTGGAAATAAATAAAATAATGTACTTTTTCAGCACTATTTCAACAGTGGCGGCTGGTGACTTTTGAAACTGGGAGGGCTGTGGCGATCCTAACTCAGATAATTACAAATAGCATTTTTGAAATAGGCACAGTGATAAATAAATTGCGTAGCACAGGCTTCTGTAAGTGTAGGTTATGTAGATAAATACAAAATTGAAATGTGGTTGTTTGAAGGAAAATGTATTATCGCTCGATTTGTAATGTTGAACACACTGTGGCCTCTGGTTCAGATCTAATCACTAGCACTGATATTTGTTTGTTTTAAGTTTATGTAGGTGATATGCCTTCCAACCAGTACGCACGTAGTGTGGTACATTACACAAGACAACGAGAGATAAGATAATAAATACTAATTATAATATATTAATGATGATAAATTGAATATACTAAAACACACATTTTTAAAACCCAATAACCATTTACATACAGTACATATAATGCATGTCAGATTTAAATTAGAGGATGAAAGTAGCATATCTTAATTACCGTAATATATTTTAAACAAAATCCATTCAACCTGTACTTGCTATCTGACAATGCATATTCTCCTTACCAATCATTGAACATTTTATGGAATTTTTTAATATGCTATGAACATATTTATGTTTTTTTAACTTCATTCCCAAATGTTTGATATATTTTACCCCATTGACAGTTCACGCAAGATCATTGGGTTTCACTAGCATACAAATGAAAGGAAACAACACATTTATAACTTCATACCCACATAGCCAGTCCATGAAATTACATGTACCTTAGTTGAATTTTCTTGTACATGAACCACTGCGTTTACCACCTTGGCTTTATTGTTGAGTTGTGTGCCTTGCTGGTCCCAAATTCTTAAGCTCAAGTCTATTCTCATAATTAAAAATCTATGTATTAAGGTTTAAAATGTTACGCACCGAACTATCCATTATTTACAAGTTTACACAACACAACATTAACAACAATTCAACCCTGCTTCTGACCGATGCTCATGGTTCAACATTAACAACTAACTTATTTAGTAATATTACACACTATACTTAAAGCTCAATGCGAGTTTGAACAATGACTACAAATAAAAATTATTCGAAATAAATACAAGAATTGTTAAGAAACGTGTTTAACAACTGCAAAAGAGCGGAGCACGAAAGTTTGTCTACAAAACATGTAGTATATAACTGTAGAACACATTCTGTTAAACAATAGAATTCGAAAGTTCCAGTATTGGTAGCCTTGTCAAGTTCCAGGAAACCATTTTTGTGTGGGAGCAGGGGCGTGTCCTGCTCTCACGTATTTACAGCATGTGATTGGCTGAAAAGTGACACGAGCGCCTGAAGTCTTCCCTGTAGCACCTCTATTACATTGTTATGGCCATCTCTCTACTCGCTCCACCCACTTCAAGGCGTAGAATCTGAAGTCCTGCCACTCTACATTTCCAAAAACATTTCTCTAGTGACAAGTGTCTCGTCCATCTCAAAAACATTGGCTGGGAAATAACCTCCGTATTCGTATGCAGCATTATTTGCTGAGTAGCAGATAAGTAGAGGTCTGCGTCCTGAGATTTTATTAGGAGGGCTGCGCTCCGCAGCCCTTCTAATAAAGCCGCCACTATTCAGGTAGGCACATTAATTTCTGCACAGCAATGCCATAAAACAGCATTTTTGTGCTCGGTTAAAATAATAACTTCCGTTTAGAAAATAACATGTTTCGGGAAACACTGCCACGTGAATCCCAGGCAATGTCAGGTTTTATTTCTCTTCCAGAAACTCGGAATATTCGCATTTTCGATGCCTCCAGCGGCCAGCACTATGTCGACGAAAATGGCCATTATAGAGGATATAACGAGATTTTCACAGTGAATGTTGCAGTAAAACGTGAATGTTGTGTATGTCTACATAATATATAGTTGGTCACGAAACAGAAATTTTTGAGGCCGTAATGGAATTCCATGAACTAATTGTTTTTTTTAGGGGATTTAATATGCTTATCTGTTCCATGTTTGGATATTATTTAGATTATATTATGGAGTGCGACGTTGTTTAGCGAAGTGAAAATAAAACTAATAAGGCTCTGTATTGATTACAGTTGTGTCAGTATTCATCAAAGCGTATTCAAATAAAAACACGTTTCATTGGCAGATGCGTATGCAGCTCGGTGATTATAGAGAATAGAATTGTTTCGGGAAAGGGTAAAACACATTCCAGAGCTGCATTTTTGGGCTTACAGATCATGTTAGTACTACTACATGTGCATGTTGGTTTTTTTATTTTCCCTCCTTTTTAACAAAGAATGTTCATTAATCAATTTTTAGCCTTGTATAAACTTGGTAGCTCCGTGTTAGTAAAAATAATATAATATAGTAAGAAAAAGAATAATCTACAAAATAATGAATAAATGACCTGTACTAATTTTACCGTCGTATCTCCCTGGATGTGTGTTGATTTCAAGTCCCTGCAGATCAGGTTGGGATTTAGTATTTGACTTTAAAATCGTTACCATAGCGGACATTGACTGAATGGTTTAAAGTAGTTTCAATTTAAAATTTGTATTTTACAATTGAATTCGATACCTTGTGTGACGATGGATGTACAGTGAATACAATGTCCTAATACCTAATACTAGTACTAGCATACATTCCTTTGTTTTGCTGTCATGTGCATCACACACAGGCATAGGCATGTTGCCTAGTAACTGTATCCACATAGGCTATTTTACAAGTGAAGGTTTATAGGCCTGTAGTATTCAAACGATCATCTAAAGGGTTACAAAGACAGGACAAGTCTGATTAAGTAATTTGAGTGAGATTAGGTAATGGAGTTTCTCTTTCCTGAAGTCTATCTATTTCTTTAAATTTAATTACGCCTAAAATTGTATCATTAGTATCTGACAGTGCTACTAAATAATTTCATTTTGCCGATAATCTAATATGGTTTGCTTTTAGTTTTCTTCCAAGATTGTCTACAGAATTTTATTCAAGGAATTATGTTGGTATGATAGGTGTCTTATCTTACTAGCCCAAATAAATCAGTTCTAATACTTGGTAAGTAATTAAGTCATATGGTCAAAAATTAAACATTTTAAGTGGGTGGTATATTTAAAAAGGTTGCTATCATTCTGAAATTCAACTGATTACAGCCGAAGTTGATCTTCTGTATACTACCTCCGTAATGCACGTGATTTCATTTTATCGTATGGTACGAGGTTTTCTTGGTTCGAGTCTAGTTTAAGACATGCGTGTATTTGTAATTGTCTCGCTACTGTCGTATATGTGTTTCTTGTTCTATGTATAATGATATTGGTATCAACAAGACGTAGAGGAAAGTAGGCTCTAGACTCTCGTAAGGTTAGGCATATTTGTAGGTTTTTTAATGACCAAGTGAACTGGAAATGTTTGGTGATGTATTATGTAAGAATAGTTTAAGGATATCTTTTTTAGTTTTTTTTTAAATATCTTATATGTTGTACTAAGTTTTATCCTTGTATTGAATTTTTTTTCGATAATTTAACTCTAATAACTTACACTTTGAACATGAATGCATGTTTTGTAGATAGCAAGTGTTTGAACTTTAATATTCTTTTCATAAATAAATTTGTATGGCGATATTTCCCCCATATGTGGTAGAAATTCCATTTTACTATTGGAAATGAAATATTTTTAGTATTTTCTAAATTAATTTTTTGAAAATTTTGTCTGTGGTGGGTAAATAGCATTGTCTGTTGTAAATAAAATGAAATTATAATAACTTCTTAAAAAAAGACGAAACTTTGAATTCAGTGTGGCGTTATTTTCAGAACTTCACCTGTTTTTCATTTCATCCCCATGTTCATCAAACCGTCATTGTTCTCGCTAGGCATTGTAAATGGGAGTCCTAATCATATTGGAACACAACACAATCTAAAAACTGTAGTTGAGATGCTCACCCGGAATAAGACACTTCTGAGATGTGGTTCTCCCATGCAGGGCTGAAAGTTGTCTCTGACTGCACCAAGACATAGCGACAAACATAATCACATTTACATTCATGCTTATGAGCAGGAAGGAATTAGTCATTATGATAGGCTTGTGTGTGTATAGTACATAAAGACATTGGGTGCGCTGAAAAATTTCAACTGCTACTGCTATTACATCCAGTCTCTGGCTGTCAGCGCCATTGTCGTCGCTGCTAAGTGTCACCGATTGTATAGAAACATCTCTGCCATGAATGTACAAAGCACGGAGTTCCCATAGGATATTTTTAGTTGATACGGATCCGTGGATATGATTGTCTGGTTATGAGATTATCTTGGACGCTGTTGACGGTTAGAATCAACTGTTTTGTTTCAATGATGTTGACAGTGCTCCTTGAATCACACATTAATCTTCGCCCGATGCTACCACTACTTGGGAACCTCACTCATTTTTCAACCAAATCGTTCAGCTAAATTTTTAAAGACCCTTTTGGCTTCCATTTTAATGCTGTCTTCGCTGCGTCCTTGCTTTGAATCTAATCTTACAGTACCCACTCTTTACAAGCCGGAGGGTTTCCCAGCTGAGGGAATCATCACAGTTCTGAATAGGAAATGTCGTACATGTGTTTTATGCATATCTTGTTGCACGTCATCGCCTGTAGTCGGTTCACGACAGGAACAGACTTTTGGACAACACCTTAGTTGTCAGCTGCATGCATCTTTACTATAAACAGTGACTGGCGCGGATACAGTTTGGCAGCATGGAGAGAGAATATAGTTCGAATGTGTTAACGTATTTTTAAATATATTGCTTAAAAATGGTGGTAGGAAAGATTGCGAGAAAGTCTGTTCCAGTCGTGAACCGACTATCAGCTCCTTCGCCTTTCACTTTTCATTTCCTCTCTCGCGATTTTGCATTTACTTTATCATTATCGCACAACTCTGTTCCATACATTCCATCATTCGAACAACATAGAGCTATTCACTTTATACAGTTTCACGTCTTTTTTTATTCTTATATTCCGTTCTTAAATATTGTTTCCCACGTACAGTTCTTTAATTTCTTAATATTCTCTGTTATCTTCTGCTATCTATGAGTAATTTCTCGATTACTCTCCTGCGGGCCACGGTGGCTGAGCGTTTAGCACGCTCGCCTACCACCAAGATGAACCTGATTTAATCCCCGGCCGGGTAACCGGATTTTCGCAAGTGGGAATCGTGCCGGACTATGCCGTTGGTCGGCGGGTTATTTTCGGGGATCTACCGTTTCCCCCGACCCTTCATTCCGGCGCCGCTCCATATTCACTTCAATCACCCTCATCGGATCTCAAGACTCTCCTCCTGTTCCTGGGCTTTCGTTTCCATTTTAATATCTTCCTCGTCAACCTATGACGAAGTTCGGCAACTTTTCCTTTGGGGCCAGCGGCGTCCTGCAGCAGAATTTCCACGTGCGAAAATCCGTGGGCGACCCTGCTAGGACTCGAACCCGGTTCGCTTATGATGGGAGGCGAGTGGTTTAATTTTCTTCTTGACACTCGCGTTTTGTAGATTGTGGCCCGTCTCTCTTCAGATCATGCGGTATTTCAGTGAATCCACAGAAGCCGTTTCTAATTTTTTTCGTAGTTACTACAGTCTAACTAACACCAGTTTGCACTCGGTTTTAGTCGCGCGGCATTTTTAAACGATAGCCCAGGTACTTACTATCTGTGAGCGTTACTTGTGTAAGTACATGTGACTTATATGTTGTTTCGATGCCGGTTTTTAAACGATAGCCCAGGTACTTACTATCTGTGGTCGTTACTTGTGTAAGTACATGCGACTTATATGTTGTTTCGATGCCGGTTTTTAAACGATAGCCCAGGTACTTACTATCTGTGATCGTTACTTGTGTAAGTACATGCGACTTATATGTTGTTTCGATGCCGGTTTTTAAACGATAGCCCAGGTACTTACTATCTGTGGTCGTTACTTGTGTAAGTACATGCGACTTATATGTTGTTTCGATGCCGGGTTTTTTTGTACATTCATCTGCTAGTTGCCAGGAATTTCAAAATAATCAAACTTACATTTTCACTGCAATATTGCGTGCTATTATATTGTCTTTCTTTGCTAAATGCCTTATTTTAAGGCTAGTCAGCAAATTGTGACTAGCTAATAAGAATAATGAACCTTTCAACTCAGCATCTGACGAAAGTGTTTAAACAATGAATATAACAGTTCAATCATTGTAGTTCGGCTACTGAGTGTGGTGCCAGTGATTCTATTGAAACAGTTTTTACCAATTTGTGCATAAACGGTCGGTTATGCCTCAGATTTTCTTATCTTAAGCCATCATCAAGTATAATTTCCAAGTAGTTAACAAAGCATTTTAAAAATACCGATGTCAATTTTCATAAATTGCCTGTTGTCGAAATTTAATGTAACTTCCCATTTTTCCATATATTTATTGCTTCAAATCAATTATTTTGCATTAGTCATCTTTGTAAGCTATGTATATACTACTTACCTTCCAAATCTACAACCTATAACTTTTCTCGTACATCATAAAAATAAGAATATTAACATAATCCCTGTAAATTATTTATAGGATGACCTTTATGAAACTTTGAAAAATATCCCAAACATCAATCATCAAATTCCATCTGCTACAAATTTTGTTGCACATATCGATAAATAAGAACAAGATAAAAAATAAGATACTTTAATAAAATTCAGTGCACACTTTCGTATTTCTCTTACTAAACCGTGTGTAATGTTTAGATGGCTACTTGAATGTCAGGTGTTCTGCTTATGTTTAAGTCATTTGTTTATGATGATCCTATTACTGCAACATTGATGCAGTAATTCCAGGAATTCGAGCAAATAAAAAAAAAATAGAACATTTGAAAGTAAATAATTATATTGTAGCATCTTTTGGTTAATTTTATTAGTGCCTATCTCTTTTAAGAACAAGTATCAGTTATTAAGAAACAGCATCGTTTGTGAAATAAAATTCATTCCCAATAAAAATGTCATTATTTTATAATAAACTTTCAATTTACTCCCTGTTTGTAATGCTGCAGGCAACAAATACACCTAAATATAGGTTCTATAAAACTCCAAATTCTAGTAATTAAATTCAAAAATACATATACCAAAGGAATATGTGTGATGATGTAAGGAAGTTTAGTAGATTGTTAGTTTTCGTGATGTAGGGTTGGGCTGGGCTGGGTTGGGTTGATAGTTTTGGGCTACAGAATGGAGGGCTTGTGCAATGACAGTGGAATTCTGGACTGACTATACGTGACAAGTAGCTAGAAATAGGGTGATTCACTGGCGCAGGATACAGACGAGGGGACGAGCTGGTGGCCATCTCGGATGACGTCACGCCAAAACCTCCTTCCCTGACATTCCTTGTCCGCAATGGCCATGTTGAATTTCTCTTTTTCCCTCCTGCTCTACCATTCCTTCCAATCTCTTCATATTCTTGCATTCCTCTTCTTTTTTCTCATGCTCTGGCATTCCTTCCTGCTTCTCTCTTCCACCTTCTCTCTTCCACGCCTGACCTCTGTCTCTCTCGTCCATTCTAATCCTTGGGGTTTTCTGGTATTCCTTCTGGTCTTCTTTATCTCCTCTCTCTGGTTTTTTGCATCCTCCATCTTTAATTCCCATGCCTGCCACCATAATGCACTAAGTTCTTACGACCACCATTTTTAATACCCTTGCCTGTCGCCAGTCTGCTGCTGTAGGCTGCCATATTTGATTCCTGCACCCGCCACCAGTGTGTGGGAGGTTCAACCATTGGCAGCTAGAGCGCTGGTATCGATGTGGTCATTTTACGTGTATTGGTAATCACGTAGCCTGCAGAGGCACACTAGGGTAGTGGAGTTCCAATGATGGTCGCCAGGAGCATTGGAAATTATTTTTAGTTGTTTAAGAACTCAAAAATGCAGGAGGCATGCTGGATTGCTCCATCACCCCTTCGGTTGCCAGTCCGATGTCTAGACTACCACGGCCCCATTGCATGAGTAAATATAATAGATGAAATAAAGTAACTATCACCTTGGTGTATGCACCGCCCAGATAATAAACTTGTCATCATGAAAAAAAAGGTGTTTATAAGGACTTTAGGTGCTGCGTGCTTTCACACACCCTTTTAATAGGCTATGTGTAAAAGTTATTCATAAAAATTAATAGTGCAAAAAATACAGTCATTCTATCCAGTGCCCCGGCCACAGTCCTGCATGTTCGTATAAAGAAAAGATCAATAATAATAATAACATAAATAAATGAGCATTAAAAAAATTAGCATTAAAGACACTAACCTATGGCGAAACGGAGTGTACACAGGCAACACACTGCGTGCGTGCTGGCATGGCAGAAGGGGGGGGGGGTGTGTGTGTGTCTAAAACAGAGTATACAATTCCTTCCATCGCCGTCACAACCTATCACTCGCTCCGGGGCGTGGGGTTGCGGACCCGAAGACGAGGACACACAGCCGCCATTCTAACATTCAGATAGTAAAATCTGTTAGCATAAAAATTTGTGCAGGTTGCGGCCCTGCTAACATTCAGAAAATGTGGACACGTGATCACACGGCCACCATTCTAACAGTCAGAAAATAAAATCTTTATGTGTAAATATTTGAGCACATCGCATCTGTATGTAAAAGTTATATGCTACCATAGAGATTAAATGACCCGGAACATAAACGAAACTACCAGTGCAAAAAACGAAAGGAAAAAATATAGATGCACTTACCAGACGATAAGCCCACCACAAGTGTCAGTATACCGCATATATATAGATATATATATTTTTAAATGCCAAAAGTTTTATGACTGGAGTATTGATGCGGCATCATGCTACCAGATTCTCCTTTGCGAGCACATGCAAACTCTTCGCAGAATAGAAGGTTGGGTGGATTGTCCTTGCCAGAAATATGATTGCAGTCTTGCGTTATAATGTTCTTGGATTTCTTCAGCATTGTTTGCAATTGTTTTCCATTGACTCGAAGAGAAAGAAACACATGCAAATGTTTTACTTGAATCATTTCACATGGAGGTTATGTTGACCTTAAGTTTCTGACTGGTCTCTGCCATCTTCATTAACAGTAATGATTTACAGAATTCCAGAGAAGGTATTCACAATACCTTTAATGATGCCACTTTGTATCTTAAACAGATCAGAGTCACTGAAATATTACCCAAAGAATATACACACTGTAAGTATATACAAGTTTCGTATGCCATTTTGGATGAATCTGCATATTCATTTAGTTGGAAGAATTGCCTGTGTACTCTGGCCAATCACTGGTCTATATATATATATATATATATCAATTAAATTCAAATCGGCAAGCAAATAAATTGTCATTTGTAAAGCAGTGGATGGGCGAGGATATAATCCTATTGCATTGTAGTTTTACTTAATTCTGTAAGATGATGTTACGTGTTACAACTACTGGACCAATTAAGTCTTGTGGATTAATAATAATGGCTGTGATTCCTAACATGCTTCATTTTGTAAAATTTGGTGGGTGGTGGCTATGGAAGTTAAACAAAAATAAAAAATGTATCATAAGAAGACTGCAGTTACAAAACCCAAGGCAGGAGCGACCTCACCATTGTTCATAGCAATGGGTGTCGTCTTTTTACTCTGTTTTGTTGAAACAGCAGGTATGAATTCTGGGTAGTTTGGTGCCCACTTGTGCAATAGAAAACAACTCTTTTTTTGTCCTGCTGATTAGTTCTACTTATAATTTTAGTGCCTTTTCAAGATTTTATCTGCCATTATGTACATTTTTTTCTTGTATATCATTTTGAAGTATCTAATGACTGGATGTTCCAGTTCTTTATCAAAAGCTAGATTTTTGGGTCAACATGTGGTCAGAAAGGGACCCGATGTTGTGTCAAATGTTACCGTGGTGAGACGATAAATTTGAAGTTCGTCTTGTAAGGACTCTCTCCAGATTGTTTTTCATAGATGTTTCTCTGGAATCCATATAGAATATTGTTTCAGTGTCAGCAGTGGTGGCAACCGGATGAACATAAAATCTTAATATAGAACACAGGTCTTGCTGTAAACCATCAAAATGTCATCTATGAAAATATCATTGCTTCTCTTGGAAGTTGCATCAAATTCATGTGTCATTGTGGTTGAGCTGGTTTTTTTTTTATGACTGCATGATGTGTCCTATATGTTTCTCCAGTAGTTTTGGCTTTCGATGTTTTATGTACTAATACCATATGTCCAACGTCTTTGTACTCAATCAGAAATGCAATGTAATCTTTTTTGAAATGTAGGTTTAGCACAGGTTTTTTTTTTTTTTTTCCAGATATAAATGTTTTGGTCACATTCTAAGAAGTTTCAAAATGGGTCAGCCGATTTACAAAAGTGTTTTTCATATATCCTTTTTTCAGCTGACATTACAGGGTCAGTAAGTGCTCAAATCTGCCAGAATCTTTGTTGTTGCATTCTCAAGCTACCGTAAGCGGCGGTGACAAAATTACATGTAAACTTCTCCCTATTTTAGTGGGACATTTCAGATATCCAGTGGTGCCATCTGAACCTCTGGACATTACTAATAGCTTCTTTTAAATGGATTAAATGTAAATAACAGTGAAAAATTCTGTGTCACATAGTCACCTCCATTTACGGTACTATCATGAGAAACATTGATGCACTAGGTGATCAGTTTCTTGACTGACTGAGAGTCCTGATGCTTTTTTCTTCCATCACACAATAAATCTAAAAAACAATCCTGCCCCAATGAGAAGATCTGTTGTGCTTGGAACACTTGAGACTTGGGTTCTAAATGTTCCAGGGCTTAATGTCAATTTAAGTATTTGGTAGGTAACCAGTAATTTTATAAAGAATTGAATGTGTCATTTGAGTGTTGAAGTTATTAACAGGGAATTTTAAAAGTAATGTTAATGCTGTGTGATGCTTCTGCAGTTGCCCTTGAAATTCCATAGTCTTTATCATTGATCACATTGCTCTTAAACAAAACAAGATTGAGAAGTTGAGTGGCAGGTCTCTACATCATGGCTGCCATTTACCATTCATGTTGTTCATATGAACAAGATCAGTAGCAGTAGGCAGACATACCTGTTTCAATGTGTATTCCTTATAGGCTTTATCTTCATTTGTGTTACTAGGTTTCACTATATTGTCTGAAATTATGCCATCTGATATTAGGTACAAAATGATTTGGAATACCTGAGGCCTGCGTGTAGACAATTACAGCAGAGATTATGTTCGTGAACCAGGAGCTCTTGTTTCTCTATGCTTTTCTTTTTGAATAATTGACATTGATAATATATATGAGCTTCATTACAACATACACATAACTTACTAGTAGTTGTGTAGGCATTAGATGAATTAACCAACTTTATCTTGGACAGAACTTGTTTGTCTGGGAGTCCCTCTACCATCACTGTGCTTTATTGGATCAAATGCTTGGCATTGTCAAAAAATTTCAAACGTTTATCACATGCAAGCAGTTTTTTAGGAGGTAATAGACATTGACATAGGATCCAGTCTGTCAGCAACTAATTTAACAATCATAGTTTTCTTAAATCTCTTATAAAAAATTTGTTTCACTTCCAGTATAATTGTGTGTCAAAAATATTTCTTAACTTCCTTGCCTGTTCTGTGCTAACTATATTATTTTCTAATAGACCTTTTGTGTGTCTCAGTACAATAAGATTTGTTAAGAGTACCATGCAATATATGCATTCCATGTACCACTGTAGTTCACTACTGCAATAGGAAATCTTTGAACTATCATAATATTACTTGCAGATAAAATTTGGTGGAAATTAGTCAAATAGTTTTTGAGATATAACAGAGTGCTATATTTCAAAATGACAGATCAATGAAAGAGATACTTTCATAAATTCCATGCCTAGGTAGAGCACTGTCAAAATACCAATTTGGTTTTAATCTATTTTATGGTTACAGAGATACGACATTAACACCCTAAATTTGGTAATTGCTGTCATTTTGAAACTAAGCATTAGATGTGATCAAAAACTGTAAGTCAGATCTCCCTACTAACTACTATGTGTGTGCAGAGTTTGATTAAATTTGGTTTACTGGTTCAAAAGTTTTAAGAAACACACACGCACACAATCATGCATGCACATTCATGCTCACAAGAATGTGTGCACACAAGCACATGTACGAACACACATACTTGCACACAAAGAGGATTATGATCTTGTAACCCTATGTCTCCTTCGGAACATTGGCTAATAAATTATGTAATCAGTAGTTTTCACATAAACGTATATCAGTATCACAATTTTGCTTTTTGTGTATAGTGCTTGTGAAATGAGTTTTTTTTTTTTTTACTCTGCTTTCGCATTCAGCTGTGTCATTACTGATACAAAACAGTTTTGAGTGTAGGATTTGCAGTATTAACATCCTGTCTACCATAAGTAAATTGAAATGGTAGGGAGAATGAGCACATACAAGAGTGTGTAGCTATGACACAGTCTGTCAGTAACGTCCCATGATAGGCAGGGCTGACTGCTTAGTGGAGGATTTTGTAATTTATTTAGTTTTGTGGTGGTTGAGTTGTCAAAGCTAAGTGAAACTTACCCAAGGGTTTGGTATACAAGTGCTGATTCCAGTTACTCCAGACGGTGGGTCCCACGCAGTCAGTGGGAGTAATAGGTGGTTAGTCATAGAGAAACAATTTCATAATGAGGCTGTGCGCTACTATGTTGACAAGCACTAGGGTGCACTAACAAGAAAACAAAGTGTAAGCATCTTCAATTTAAATTCCAATATGAGTTTGTGTATTGTAATTATGTGTGTGTGTATGTATATGTGCATGTGAGTAGCTACTGGGGCTGCTGATGTTAAGTGTAAACTGTGCCATGTGACGACAGAAATTAGGATGTTGCAGTAGAGACATTTTATTATGTGTGGGTTCTAAACAGAGGCCCTCATCTTAAGTGGAGGAGGGGTAAACAAGAGTACAAACCTTGTTATTATGTTGAGCATACGGATAGCTAACAGCAGCTTGCAACTTGTTGCAAATTGACAAGTTTTAAACCTGTAATGGAATATGTAAGAAACGTAATACTTGAGGGGAAGAGGGTGATTGGTTTCTGTGGTGAGGTGACAGGAGAGACACTAGAGTTCAGTGCAACTACGCCAATCTTGAAGTTGCCTTGCAGTAGGGGGTGGTGGCTGTAAGCATATGGTTACATCCTGCAGCTAGCACGAATGGTCAGTACTCAGCTGTGTCTGTCTGTGTTTGTAGACGGGGAGCCGATCAAGTTGCCTGAAAACCTGGAGAGCCTGCCCAAGGCTGATCACTTCCCCACGCAGAGGCATCGCTGGAACACCAATGAGGTGAGTCTTCACTAGCAACATTGCTTGCCTTTCACAGTTTACAGAATTATCTTTAGCACTGAATATTATAATGCTACTACTTTAAGCACTATGCTAGGTGTTTTTGGAAATTGTGTGGTATAATTCCCCCTCCCCACCCTTCCTAAATCTTACCGAGCTACAGGCATCAAACGATGCATGCACTGCCTCGGCCACGCTCATGTGAGCCGAGTAGAGTATACAGGTGCGGTACAGATTGAGACGAAGCCAAGCCACTCTACTGGTGGACAGTATACAACAATCTCCAATTGGCATAAGGGATGAATTGTGTAGTGCCAGTGAGGTTATGGTGCTGTACACTTTGCCAAATTAGCAGACATTGTCTATGTTTATAAGGAGGCATGCAGGGATTGGGGACTGTTGTCTGCTGTCTGCCTGCAGGCTGGCTCTACCATCCCAAAAATGATGGCCAACAATTTCCAAATGCCCAGTTGTTTTCAATATATACGTACAGATATTGAATGTCAAAATGATGTACCACCAGAGGGGTGACTGACATATGATTGTAATGTGGTAGACTGAGTAAGAACAACAAAGCAATAAATTCACAAAATACGACTTTTTTTTAAAAATTGATATCTTTACCATTCAAGTGCCAGATATTAAGCAACAATATGAACAAGAATTGCTGGAATACAGCCAAGAATTTTAAGAATGCATTTTCATAGAAAAAGAAATTTCCAAAAATTTAATACATTCTGTAACAAGAAGGTACCATAATAACTAATGAGCCTAGTTTCCTCTTCATGGATGTCAATAGTTTTGATGAATTTCTTTAAAGTGAAGTTTGTAGGTAGGCGTTGATGTCTTGTTGACAGTGATATCACTAGAAATGGAGACTATAGACTGTTCATGGTAAACTGAGTACTTTTGAAAGCCCTGCTTAAGATCTACTTGTGTGCACTTCTGCCTTATGTAAAATTAACATTGCCATGGGCCTCGTCGCTTTATTTATGAGTCACTGAAGTGTAAACGTGAAATTATTACAAAAGAAAATATTTTGCAAATCTACCCATTTTTACACTTTGATTCATTGACAAATAACCAAAAGTAAAAGAAGTAATTTTATTTATCACAATTGGTTCCCTGATGCTTTTTATTCAATGTTAAGATATGGAACATCGCTGCCAACTTTACTGGTTGCATGTCACTCAGTTTACCCGTTAAAATATACACAGGTAGGGCTTTTTTCTAAGGTTGGTTTCAAAAGTGCTCACTTTATCGTGAACAGCCTTTAGATACATGCAATACCAGGGAGATAATTACATATTCACACATTCTTAACCATGACTCTAATCTAGAACCCATAACCCCTTTCCTGGCATGCTACAATTACATTACAGGCTCAAGATTAAGATTACGAGCATCAACGTCATTTGTCATCAGCTTAACATTTTGAAGATAGGGTTTACTAACCTTAAATATTTAGAGGCCAATCATTTTTAAATTACATATTAGAGTTACGTAAATCATGTAAGTTTACATGATCCTCATAAATACAGTTTGTGCTGTCGTATATGAAAGATAAATGCTTACTGTGGCTTGGTTGCTGGTGAGGGGCAGAGTACACCGGATTAGAGAGAAATCCTGATTCACGGGTGAGCACGCAGACTTTTATTCTCATGGTAATAGCAGGTTGACAGCCACGTGGCGGTCTCCTCACAAGCACACATTAACGAAGAAAGTAAGAAAAGAGCTCAGATTGCACAGTCACACAGTTCATATAATTGAGCACGTGGTTCCTGTAGTGGGCCAGGCCCCGAAGGTATGAAATGTACAAAGCAAATAATTAAGACTTGGGATACTTTGAAGATGTTTATTGATGGAACGAGATCACATTCAAAGTACAATGTACACTGACCCTCGTCTGAAGCGGACATGGCATTTGGGCCTGCCATAGGCCAAAGCAGTAAAAAGTACTGTTAAGCACATGATATCTTTAAAAGCAATAAACTCTCCGGTTCCATGAGTCTGGTGGAGAGGATATGTACGTGGGGGTAGCAAAAACAATTAAATAGGTTCCGGTTCAATAAAGCTTACTATTGCAGCTAAGATGGGTAGAAAATGCAGATGTAGCAATTCCGAAAAGTAAAGTTGATTACTTATAGTCCTAGAATTCATATATTTATTTGTGTCGGAAAAATAATAATTACTTAAACAAGCCGGAAGGGGCCGGCAATGCATGTAGAAATTAATTAGAATATATTACAATACCTTTAACATAGGCACTGACACTTACAAAGCTGTTATTAAATTATAGATATAATTTAATATTATGTGAAAGAATTTGGTTTTGGGCACGTGGCATGGCAGATGCCGAACTGCCAGTATCATTTTCGTAACATATAAGAAAAAAATTAAATATGCCCTTTTAAATTAAATGAAACATGATACAAACACTAGAAAATGATATCATTAAATATTAATTATAAGTATCTCAGGTTCGTGTTTATTATTAAAATGTAACCCTCGTGGCTTCGCACTCATAGGCTAATTATGCCTCACTTAAGAGGAGCAAGAGGGAGATAACACTTTGCCTTATAAGATTTAGGTTCTTTCAGGGGCACACATTGAAATGGCACTATGCGCTCATGAGCTGAGCTCTCTCTTGGTAACACGGGCCTGACAGGTCATGATACGGTTCAAAGACCCATTCATGCATGAATGGCAGTGGTGACCCGTACACGACACGCATGGAGTGCATGGCTGGTGCACAAGCAGAGCATCAGTAGGCTGCCCCCCTCCCGCCCCCCTGAGCGGGACAGCGAGGGTAACATCAGGCCACTCCGAGGGTCAAAACCATTTTGTATACAAATACATCACTTTTGCACGTACACTACACTCACCGAACTACATATAAGCTTCCACAAAGACGTAAAATATGATAAACAACTTTTTTAAATCATTGTAACTCATGCAAATAGTTTAAAACACAAACCATGTAGTATTTATAATGTAATTTAGAGTACATCGTGGAAAGGATATTCCTAACACACATGCAAGCAAAGTGCAGCAAGCGTTAACTAGCCATGTAATCAACTATTCCAATGTCACTTCCAAGTTGTTACTCGTACCACCACTGAGAATGTAGTTTTACCGTTTTAGCACGCGGGCTCACAAATATATTTATTTTTCACGTACTTTATATACTATCTTCTCTTGTAATGTAAGGTCTGTTAATAAAAAAAACCAAAAGCAAAATGGCTTCTGTACGTGAGTAATTGGATTTATTAAATATCACCATTAAAAGTATCACCCATTAAAAACTTTGTCAAATAATAGTCATTATATCATACTGTTAACAACACATCATTACATACTTTAATTTTTTTTTGTAACTTATTTGAGAAAATATACTTTATTCAACATAATACGTTTGGCAATATGTAACTTCAGTTGATTTTAAACCCGTTAAAAAAATTATACATATTGCGATATGGACCCAATAACATCTTCATAGATGCCCTACCAGTTATGCTAACACGATATGTGCAAAGTCCATTGTAGATAAATAATATGTAGAGAATTTCAACGGTTATGTTTTTTGCTGTGTTATAATGATGGATGCTCTTAAAACATCTCAAATATATTATGTAGTATTTTTGCTGAGGTTAAATTTTTATTTTCAAAACAACTCAGTCATGCTGGTTTCATTATTGTTTGATTGGCCTAAATAAACACATAATGTGAAAATTGAATTTTATGGAATAATGATTATGATTATTCTTGAGTTGGTAATCATTCAGAAAAAAAAATATTGGTGTTGAAAATAAGCTAGGAATTCTTACAGGGTATTTTGTTGGTACCCTAAATTTTATTCCAACTCAATTTATTAACAGAAGTTGGCAAGATATGACACCACCATTAATTAGGCTTTCTATCTGAAATATGTAAAATGTTTGTTTCTAGTGTAAAACTATGCTTGAGCACAGTTATGGATCATTAGTAAATTTTGTAGTTAACATGGTTTGCAAATATTTTTAATATGTGTGTTTATGTATCTGAAATATTGTAACTAACAGTAAATGCAGTAAAACTGCATAATAACCACAATTATTAAATATCACCATTAAAAGTATCACTCATTAAAAACTTTGTCAAATAATAGTCATTATATCGTACTGTTAACAACACATCATTACATATTTTAATTTTTTTTGTAATTTATTAGAGAAAATATATTATAAACTGATTATTATCATTTGTTGGTAATTACCACACTTTACATTGGGGATGAAGTGAGAAGGTAGGAGGGTGGAAGAAGGGTAGGGTAAAGAGTTGCACGTGCAGTGCTACAGCTGTCATACGAGTGCCAGACCATAATGTTGTTCACTCAGCTATACAGACCAGTCAGTCCATGACGAGCTCCAAACATGCGAGCGTGAAACAACAGGTTTGTGAAGTGTCTGTCTGGCATGTACATGGAAGCATATCTAACAGGTTGAAACGTTAAAAAAGTTTTAACATTTAACATACCAGACAAACAGTCAGGTAATTTCATAAACCTACCTTTCCCTAGGAAAGTAGGCTAAAAAGGACCAGAACGAAATAACGAAATAAATTGAGAACACCATCTAATATAGAGCGTTGTAAATCACATCTAACTTGGTTAAATTACAATTAATGCTTGGCGAATCTTGTTTACCTGAGTAAAATTACAGTTAATTGAGAAGGCAGTTCTGGCCGATACAGAATTTGTTAAATCACAGAATTTGTTAAATTCCATTTACTTTAAATAAGTTACATTTAATTGCGTAGCTTGAACAATTCAAATACTTATACAGACATGCCAACTTTTATGGTTTTTCCGTAATTTGTACAAAAAAATGCAGATTTTACGGTTTTACGGGAACCATTCAAATTTTTTAATTTTTCCTAATACTGTGGTGAAATTGCATAATTTTCCACGCTACACTGACTTCTATTGAAACAAGCGATATTTAAACAATATATTTCATACCTATACCTGTACTTTTCACCAAAGTACAGTGTGCTATGTAATAAAGTAAGCAGGAGATACCATTCTTTCATAAACTAGCATACTATATTTCTGGGAAGTACATAATATTTTTGACCACAGAATACAATATTATTAACATGTATGCTCAGAGTAACCAATCTTAGTAGTTGGATTCATGACTGCAGCTGAAAGTTGGCTAAATTGCAGTCCATTACATCAAAACAAAAATCTACCCCAAGCATGTTTGCCTATATGTTTTTCACACATTTCAGTGAAGCTAAGAAGGTTTTATGTACGTGGTTACTCATCTTGTTAGAATGTATTCTGATAAAGTTGCTTTTTTAACTGTTTGTCCACCATCAACGCATGCCCAAACAGTCTACTTTTTTCTGTTCCACTCTCGTGGTAAACACACACACACACAATCACAGTTGCCAACCTGCACCTTCTGCAACAGAGATACATATCTATTACCCATTACACTTTGGTACATAACACTCCTTCCCTCCAAGAATGATGATTATCCTACACTAATGAACACAACAAGATTTGTATTATGTACACTAAAGGACATAGTCACTCAGTTTCTTTGGCTTCTATCGATCCCGTGTCAAGACAGACTGCTTCCTACTGCTTAGTGGAGTCCCCAACCATTGTCCTGTTCACGGGGCCTTGTTGCGACACTCTGTAATAAGAACTCAAGGCATCCCTGTAGTTCCTTTACTATATGTCTCCCAGGAAGAACACTGCCCACCTGCTCTTTTTGATCCTCCAAGGGAAACCCCAAAAATGGCACCTCCAGGTCCCCTGGCAACTGAGGTTGGTCCTGGTCCTCTCTGTTTTTCCACGTCCCTAATGCTCCTGCTGATGTTAGTGAACCCACTCTATCTTGGGGCTCCCAAGACTGGTCATGTACCCTTGGCGCTGCGGACTGGGTATCTTGCTGAAGGGGCTCGCGCAAGCATCCTGGAACTTTATCAGCTTTGCCGGATGATGGAACTGAATTTTCTAGAAACTTCACATCCATTTTTCCACAGTCAACCGGGCCTGACTTGCTGTCCCATGGTCTGGAAGATGAACCCACATGTTGGGTATGGTCTAGTTGCCTTTTCTGAAGAGGGCACTGCAGCATCTAGTTGTATAACCATCATCTGTTTGCGCCTGGTAAGTCACCGAGCACTACCTGTGCAAAATTCTCCAGGAATCCACTTTGGTCCAGCCACGTAGTTGCATATTAACACTGTGTCGTTTTCCTTAAACACTCTCGTATTACCACCCCCAACCTCCTTAATTACTACTTCTGCCGCTCTGGAATATGAATGGTGATGCAGTCAATCGAAAATGGTTTGCAACTTTCTGCCCATTAACAGCTCTGCAGGCATTTTCTCTGTGACTGTGCTTAGTGTTGTGTGCAATGAAAACAGCATTCTTTGCAGCCTTGTATTCCTATCCCTCTTCCAACTTCCGCAATTTGCCCTTGACTATTTGAACAATCTGTTCTGCGTGGCCATTGCTAGCTGGATGGTACGGATGTGTGTATCTGTAACCAATTCCATATATCTCTATGAATGTCCTCATCCCACAAGATGAGAAGCCAGTCCCATCATCAGACACAATCATATCATGGATACCGTGGATGCTGAAAGGATTCCTGAGCGTTTGTACTACACCAGCTGATGACACTGATGTCACCAACTTCACTTCTGGCCATTTGGAATATGCATCAGTGAGTATCAGGAACGTTTTCCCTTGGAACGGGCCAGCAAAATCTACATGAAGGTGGGACCATGGTTTCTTCGGTGCTCTTCATGACGCACATGTTTTTGCCGGGGCTCTATGTTCTGCCTGACAATTCTGGCAGTGGCAGATGATGATTTCAATCTCGTCGTCCATTCTTGGCCACAAATATAGCTTCATGCTATGACCTTGGAGCGCACCATCCCATCATGTGATGTGTGTAGCATCTCGAGCAAGTCTTCTCGCAGCTGATGCGGAATTACCACCCGAGCGCCCTACAGCAAACAGTCACATAGATTTCCCGTTGTCTGTTCCAATATGGCCGAACATTCTCATTAAGTAATTTGGGTGGCCACCCATTTTGCACGTACTGCTTTACCTGCTTTAGGACTGAATCTTCCATGGTACATCAAACCGATTCTTGGACATCCAAGGGTATTTTAGGTATCGCTTCTAACATGATAACTTCTGCCACCTTTGGAACTTCAAAGGTGGGTATTGAATGAGGCAACCTGCTCAAGGCATCCGCATGTCCAATCTGAACTCCTGGCTTGTAGATGCTCTTGTAGTCATACATCTAACATCAGACTCCAACGTAGCATTTGTGGTGACAAAATACCTGGGGTTTGGGCGCCTTGGATCCCACAGTCTTAGGAGAAGTTTTTGGTCCGTAATCATTGTAAAAGACCGGCCTACCAAGTACTGCCGAATTCTCGTACACCAAAAATGACAAGCAAGGCTTCCTTATCAATCTGATAATATTTACGTTCACATTTCGGCAATGAGCGTGACTCAAAAGCTATTGGTCATTTTTTATAGTTATTCATAATATGTGCCAAAACTGCACAAACCCCAAATGCTGATGCATCACATGTTAGCACAAACGACCTTCAAGGGTCATAATATACAAGCACACACTCAGCTTGCAACAATTCTTTCGCCCTGGCAAATCCTTCAGAATGCTGTGTTTTCTACTCCCATGCAGCTTGCTTGTCAAGAAGATGATGTAATGGCTCCAGCACACTAGCTTTGTCTTTCAAGAATCATTCATAAAAATTCAATAATCCCAAAAATGTCTGCAGATCCTTCTTATTTTGAGTAACTGGTACCCTGTGAATAGCTTCCACCTTGTCTTCTGTGGGGTGAATGCCTTCCTCATCTATTCTGTATCCCAAAAAGCTCACTACTGTTGAAGCACAATCACACTTGGACTTCTTCAGTTGTAACCGTGACTTTTTGATTCTATCACCCACCTCTGTTACTTGTGTTCAATGCTCTTCTTCATTTGGTCCTGCTATTAATACATTGTATAACAGTACCACCACTCCATCTACCCCTGCTAGTAGTGTTTCCATATGTCTTTGAAAACTGCTGGACCACTGCTCACTCCAAATTGCAGGCGGTTAACCTTAATAAGGCCCTTGATGGTATTTATGGCCAACAGCTCAGCTGTTGCCTTATCTGCTCCAACCTGTAGATAAGGATATGCCAAATCCAATTTTGTGAAGAATTTCCCTCCAACTAGTGATGCCAGAGTTTAATTGATGGTCGGCAAGAGGTAGCACTCGGTCTTGCACATTGCGTTAACTGTACCCTTGTAATCAGCACATATGCACACTGAGCCATCAGTTTTCATGATAGGCACAATGGGTGTTGCCCATGCTGAATATGCTACTGTTTCATAGGCCCCCTGTGACACAAGTTTTTAGATTACTGTCACTACCTTCTTTCTCACTGCAAATAGGACTGGTCTAAATTTTGTGAAGATTGGTATGGCTCCCTCTTGGAGAGCCAGAGTGACTGGCCGGTCCTTATACTGCCCCAGATCACTGTTATCATACACCTTCAGATACTGTGTTATAATTGCCTTTATCCATTGGTTTTCTCATATATACTTGTTCCTTGCAGCTTATTAATTTCTTTAAAAAAATATTACGAACTGTAAAAATACCTTCCACTGAAATACCCAGTGCCTTGAACCAATTTCTCTCCAGTGAACTGGACCCATTTCCAGCAGCTTCTACCAAAATAAAGGCTGTTGCTGCTGCATTTCCCCTCACTTCCACACACATTCTTAGCTCCCTGAACCTTAAAATGTTCTTGCAACCAAGTGCATAGGGCAATGGTGCAGTTGTCTAGGGGTGGTTGTGTAGGTCACCCATACTTGTAGGTTTCCCAACTGATAACAGAACAACTTGCCTCTCTATCTGCTTCCATATGATGCTTCTTGCCATCCAAACCCAAATCGATAACAAAGGGTGCTTTATTCCTCAGTGACTGTAAGCTGTATAAACTGTACACTGATAATGTTTAATTATCTTGCTCCTCTACTTTATCTAACAGTCCTACCTGTCTGTGTTTTGCTTACATCATTACTCTGTGGCCTAGTATCTATGTTTTGTTATTTTTTCTTCTTAAGGCATGCCCTCTCTAAGAGACCCCGTTTTGAGCAATGCTGGCACGCGTTGCTACGTACCTACATGTTTCTGAGAGAACACCGCCAACACAACTGCTTAAATGATCCCTCCTATACTGGCTGAAAGTCAGTGCGTATGTCTGTATGTCTTCCATCCACCACAGCATGCACTGAATGCCTGTCCTCCCCGAATGGGCTTACCTCTGTGCCAGTACATTGTATATCTGCACATTCCCTCCTGCTGCCTCATCTGCCAAGGCAATGTCGACTGCATCTTTGAAGGTGAGTTGGTCTTTAGCAAGCAAGGTGTGCTGCACCGCCCTTTCACATACTCCGCATATCAGCTTGTCTGACAACATCTGCTCTAAATTAGGAAAGTTGCAATGCATGCTCAAGCACTGTAACTCTGCTAGATGCACTGCTATACTTTCCCCACCCCGCTGATCACGTTTCAGAAACTTGTAGGTTTCAACAATTTTGCTGGGTGTCGGCTCAAAATGTTCCGTGAGCTTTGTAAGAACCTCACTTAGTGATACCTTATCTGTCGACAGTGGCATCAATAACGATGAAACAGTCATATAATTATGTTCTGCACACTAAAAAATACTGCGTGCTTCGCTTCATCATTTTCAATTTTATTACCTATAAAATAAAACTGTATTCTTTCATGGTAAATCTTCCACATGTCTGAACCCGGCACAAATTCTCAGATTAAACCGATCGTAGCCATATCTGCTACTTCGTAATATTAACAGGGCACTCACGAAACAATTCCACAATCCTCGATGCTACTTTTATGTGCTTGGTCACTCATCTTGCTTGGTTGTATTCCAAAAATGGTGTCTTTTTAACGGCTTGTCCACCATCAGCGTGCTCCCAAACAGTCTACCGTTTCTGTTCCACACTCTTGGTAAACACTGACACTGTGTGGTGGTGCGATAAGTGGTGATAGGGGATTTCAGGAGCAGTAGGTTCATAGAAAGGAAGTTTTTGTTGACTTTACCCGATTAGGTGCCAGATGTCGCCGGATGGTGGCGTCGATGGTGATGATGATGATGATGGAGCTGGATAGACTGATGCTCTTGGGGTGCTGCGGGCCGTTCACCTGGATGTAACTCCGTTTGATAATTACCTATTATATGAAATATTACCTGCGGTGTTTATTAAACGGTAGGCCTATTTCAGGCTGGCTTTGCACTTAATTGCTGAGATTAATTACTTTTCACACGAACACTGAATAAGGATGATGGCATTTTGGCGGGTTTTTGAGGGACCCATTCCCTTAAATGCCCAAAGGCATTGCTTAAGAAAAAAACACAGTTTTCACGTGATGTAGTTTTACTTGCAGAAACGCATTATACATCACCCTAGGTGAACACTTGACACTGGGTTGTCGGGTTGAGCCAGAGAGAGGGAGAATGTTGTCCCACTTCACGTCGTTGTGCACACTGATGTCAGTGTTTAGTGCCCTTGGTAGTGCATCCGCTAATTGATTCTCCTTACCAGGGACCTGCTCTACAGTGAAGTTGTATGCCTTTATCAGCATCACCCACCGGGTCAGCTTGCTTCATGCCTCCTTCATATTATGTAACTAATCAAGTAAATGGTTGTCCATGTGGAGTGTGAACCTCTGATATTCGAGGTAAGCCCGGTACTTTTTGATAGTCCCAACTACGGCCAGACTCTCGTGCTCGTTGACGTCGTACCGTTGTTCTGTTTGGCCCAACTTTGCACTTGCGAAATCCATCACATGGCAATCGCCATCATCGTCACTCTGGTACAGCACCGCACCCAACCCCTCGTGGCTGGCGTCAGTCTGCAGGTACAGGTGTCTACTCGGGTCGTACCTGGCCAAGGTTGGACACAACCTGAAATTACATTTAATTTTCTGAAAAGTATCCGCTGTGCTGTCCCACTGCAACTGGCGTTGCAGTGACAACATATTGGTCAGAGGTGCTACTATTATTGCAAAGTCCTGGAAGTGTTCACGAAGCCAGTTCATTAGCACGAAAAACTTCCTTGCTTGCGCATGCTCGGTGGTTGGCATTCGTCGATCAGTTGTAACTGTTCGGGGTTCGGCTTGTTTCCCGTGTTGTCTACAACGTGCCCCAGAAAATCTAAGTTTGTTTTACTCAGATGACATTTGTTCGCAGCACATGAGAGTCCATTAATGGTGCCATGTGCCATCCTTTTTAGGTGCTAGCATGATACTGAAATTATAACTGCTGTTGGTTGGCTTAATCACTCTGTCTGCTAACATTTCCTGTATTTGTTGACATATTATTTGTGCCAGGTGGGGTAGGTAACTACATGGTGGTGTGTATATGGGCCCTTCTTGCACTAAGGGAATTTCGTGTTCCACAACTACTGTAGTTCGCCACAAGGAGTCATGTTTAGCAAACACATCCTTATGTTCATCGAGGAGCCTTTGAAAATTTGCCTGGTGCTCTGGCGGTATGTTATTGTCAAACTCCCATAGCAATACTGCAGGTGCGCTGTCAGCTGTTCACCGATCAATATTGTATACCTTGCACCAAAATGAATACGTCTCGCAATGTGTTCTAATATGGTATTTTGTTCTGTCAACCAAGGCACTCCTAAGATAGCATCTTCTCTGATATCTGCGGCTATTATTACAGTAGTGATTGTCTCTAAATCATGCACTCTTACAGTTATTATAGTTTGCCCTACTGCTATGCTAGTGTGTTGATTGCTAGCTAACTGAATTATGTGGTTAGTTGTAGTCACGCCACTTCTGTTTACAAAATGTGGTTGCACAAAATTGAGACGCCACAGTGTTAGGGCATCACAACGATGCCCATTTGACACTATGATGTGTACAAATTGCGATTGGCTACCACTAATCTGGTTTATGAGGACTTGCTGCGGTGTCACGTTCATGTTGTGCTGCGGGACCTAGGTGTCAAGGCCGTCCGACCCTTTTACCCTGCTTCCCATTTCCCTGGTTGCTGTTTGCAGGTCCTTTGTGGTTATTCAAGTGCGGGTTGTTGGGGCACTCGCTGTGCCAATTGAATACTTCGCATTCGCAGTAGCGGCAGGCTATTGGTGGTGGCTTGCTTTTGCCCGCACTGTCATTTTTATCGCTGTTTACTTTCTGTTAGCGATCACTGTTCGATCCTGAGTCAGAAAATTTTCCCCGATTTTGTCCGAAAGTTTGGTTTTTGTAGCTGCCCCATTGTTCACTTTGCTTGTTGTCACTTCCACCTGGTGGCTTGTGGCACCATCATGCAGCAGCGGAATCGCGACGTGGTTGACTTGAGTTGTGCTCCACATAATAGCTGTGTATATTAGCTCTTCCAAGCTACTGTTGAGTAGCGGTACTAATGCGTTATGGTACTTTGGCTGTATAATCTCTACCACAACTTATAATATTTCCCATGCCAGCAGTTGCCTTTTAAAACTCCACACCAGGTGCACTTTGCACGTGATAAACACGGTCAGCTGTTCCTCTGCTTGCTGTTCTTGCAATGTTAATTTAGTCTGTACTTAGAGGGAAGTAAATGTCCCCCCTGAAGCGGCATTGTATAGAATACATTAATTCTTCTCATGGGAGCTCGTAATGATTGAGGGAACTCCATCACGATCTTGTGTCTCCCTGAAGTTGGTTACCTACATAGCTCACCTATTCCTCTTCACAGACCCCGTAGCGCTGCAGTCTTGATGTGCAGTCATTCAAGAAGGCTGACGGATCATCATTAGGTGCTCCTTAAACGTGGGCAGTGTTTGGAAGCATGTTGGGTCGGTTTCTTTGCACATTCAAGGCTTAGCACAGTGGATGCTGTATTGGTTTCTGGTTGCCTTTGGTTTTCTTGCAGCCAGCTGTGGGCAAGTGCTTGCCTGTAGCCGTTCTGGAGAAATTGTCTCGCTGGCTGTACAGAGGGATAGGGCGTGGTAATGGTTGGCTTCACTGCTGGCAGGTTTGTTGGAAATATTTGCTTGGGATAGAAGGCCGGTATTTGTGGTAGGTATTGAACAGATGGAATGAATCGGATAGGTGCTGCTGTCAAAGCTTGCGGGTTTGGTGTTGACTGAGGGCATGGCGTGTTTTTGTTGATAGCTGCCACATGCGTGCTGTGGGCATGTGACAGTTTGTTTACATTCACAGTGGCTGTGCAATTGTAACACGTGAATTGCTTTCCTTTTACTGACAGTCTCTCACCAGTTGTCAAATGTTGCTTGTGCACTATTGCGTCACAAACACGAACGTTGCCAATGCCCCATTGTCATTTCACTCTGCTACAAGTGGTGACTTGTTGATTAAATTTCGTGAAAAAGTCATCCCATTTGTAATGTGTGTCTTGTGGTTTGAGATTTACACTGCACTGTTTACATACAAATTTCAGCCCCGTCACAGTTGCTGTTTCGCTCACATTCAGGCACTCACTGTGGCATTGCTTCTGGCATAGGGTACAAGTGAGTAGTAGTGTCCCCTGGCCCACACAAGATATATTGGTACACCAGTTTTAGGTTGCTTGTAATTAGGAAAATTCGGGTTCATTCTTTGTGGAGTGTCCGAACTCTTGATTGATTTGTTGTTGCTTTGGTGTTCCGTTTCTCTACCAATGTCGTAACTCAAGGTTGTTTGCGACGCTGTTGTTGGTAGGACTGGTCTTTCGGTCGCGACAGTGTTGAGTGCCCATTTCATACTTGGCCACTATATGTTCTTGAGTGATATGACGTAAGCACTCTGAAAACACAGGGGTGCTGGTGCACCCACGTGCATCTTGCAAGTCATGGTAAACACATGAACAAGTGCACGATGCGGTGTTGGACGGAGAGATGGCTTCCCCTCTCATGGCTGACACCTCTGCACACACTTAGGGGGTGAAACCAACTGGAAGAGATGGGGGAGGGGGGTTTAGTGTCCGCTCACATGACCCGCTACTTACGATCAATGCTTCCCCAGCTGGTATAAGGTGGCAGAAGGGGAGGTGGTGCTGGCACTGGCGTGCACCTGCTCTCTTTGTCCAGCACTGAAGAGGTAGTGGGTGGGTTGGCATCACCTTGCCACTCTCTGTTGTCACTGGCTGATTTGAAGAGGTTTGGCGCACTTTTCACCACACCACATGGCACGTTGTTCCAGGCATCAGGAAGGCTTTGAAACACTGTTGTTGGTTCGTTTGCAGTCATCCCTGATATTCCCATTGCGGGTAGACAAAAGTTATTGCAGGAAAATATTTCAGGAAAATTTTGGATGCTGAAATTTTGGTGGGCTTTGGGGTTCAGTTGGTTAAGGATTTTCACAGATGGAAAATTATGCCACACGGAAGGGCAACATTTTTGACACAGTGTAGTGGTGCAATAAGGAGTGAGAGGGTATTTCAGGAGCGGTAGGTTCGTAGAAAGGAAATTTTAGAATGTGTTGTCATTACCAAACGTGGAGCCAGACATCACCAAATGGTGGTGTCGATGATAATGGAGTTGGAGACTCTGCTGTTCTTGGGGTGCTGCAAGCCGTTCATCTGGATGTAACTTTCCGTTGTTAATAATTACCCATCATATGAAATATTATCTACTGTGATTATTAAATGGTAGATTTCTTTCAGGCGTGCCTACATGCCTTAAACTTTGGCACTTAATTGCTGAGATTTATTATTTTTCATAAGAACACTGAATAAGGATGATTACGTTTTGGCAGGTTTTTGATGGACCCATTCCCTCAAACGTCCAAAGGCACTGCTTAAGAAAAACAGACGGTTTTCACCTGATGTAGTTTTACTTGTTGAAACACATTATACATCACCTTAGATGAACACTTGACACTTGGTTGTCAGGCTAAGCCACCACATAAGCAGTGCAGAAAAAGGCACGAAGGCCTACGTGACCACTTATGGAAAAATTGCGCTTCCCCAGGCGATTTACGTTCTGGGGAAGGAGGGCCGGTGTGTCTGGTGGCTAAGAAAGAAAAACTGTTCGGGTATCTATGCTAGGCTATTGCAAGTTACATGGTAGGTACAAACAATGTTGGCCACCGGAGCGCATGACATGATGCTGCCTTGCTTTTTCGAGTCCAAGATGCGACTGTCCATTTCCGCGTGATGCGCTAACCTCCCCTGGCCGGTTTGTGTGGCACGCAGAACTACTTCCCAACACACCGTGCATAGAAACTCTTTCAAACAATGAACACTGGCAAAATAACATCATAAATTAATTTGAATTATGTGAACAACAAAACATACCCTTACACCCTTACACAGCTTCCATGAATGAAATAACTAAGGAACATATGAATGACAAAACCCAACACTTGTAAATTAACATAAAAACAACACATTAACATTCAGTAATACTATTAAGGGATGTATCTCCAGTTCCTTTAGTACGGGATTGAACTGCGTGAGTTGTTGAGCCCTTTTGGGGCGGCGTACTTTTATGCACATGGCACTACATCACACGGAACGGTACTGCGCTGCACTGACTTGCACGGTTTGCACTACACTGTATGCGTTGCAATGTGCACCTTGTGCACTGTGGCACAACACATTGTGAGTGCGATGCGTGCTGCTGCGTGCAGTGTTGCTTGGCAGGCAAACTTTCTAGGGGACAGGCTCAAGGCATGTTTCAACACACACACCATCACAGTTTCCAACCTACACCTTCTGCAACTGAGGTACATAACTACTAACCGTTAAACGAACATTTCGGTACATAAGGTACAGAAGGCGTGAAAATGGATGGCTTTTGTATAGCTATTGTGACAGTACAGTACTTTTCAACCTCACAAAGACAGCTTAAATATTACATGTACTGAATTATTATACTACTTTGACGCGCTGTGCTCTCCGGATTTTACAACCACGACTTTGTCTCATCTGTGCATATTTCCTTGGCACACCAGACTGGGCCTGAACCAAGTAAGATATCTACCGGTGTGCCTACAGGTTATGTCCCTTGTTACGGGGAATAGTACAGACACATCAGTATTTTACTAGTCACCGCAGTCTGAGAGTTACGCCAAACCCCTCTCAAAGAAGATAAGGGAGCCAGCGGCACATCCGAAAACTACCATGAGTAAGCAAGTAGTTTCAGAGCTTGCTGAGGGATGACGCCACCTGCCCTGCTCCATCCAGCAGCAGACACCGCAGTAGAAAACCCTTGGCTCCACCTCCAATGACGTTTAGACACCCACCCCTGCAACCCAGGTGAGGGTGAGCCAGCCGGTATTTATACCTGTGCGCGTCCCAGAAACGCCAGTTGTTCATCGGCTTTTCTGAGTGCCACACAGCTCCAGCCACTCGCTCCACCACCTTGTTTGCTGGAGCTCTCTTACTGCGCTTTGTCCTCCAGACGACCTGGACACTCTTCATCACCATCGTTAACATCTACCAAACCTTCCAGAGGATCTCCCTCTGCAGACCTTGAAGAAGTTGTCAACCCCCCCTTACCAATTACACCTGGTAACGGCCACCCTACAACCCTTCAGAAAATGGGCACCCTTAGTCCCTTCAGGACACGGATACAGAGTAGATAGGGAAAGTTAACAGCTACCTAGTCGAATCTGCCATACTCAGAACTAGGTCCCCTTCACCTGGCATTCGCGTAGTTTACACTTCCGGTCAACTCAAGGTAGTTAAGTAGTATGGGCCATTGTATCTATTCCTCTCAGGAATAAAACACGAGTTCTCACCTACTTTGACTTTCCTTCCTTAGGTGACTGCGATTCCACATAAACACCATGCCCACCAGAGTGGAGCAGGAGACCGGGTTTTCACCACCTGATTTTACTGTCTAGTGTAGGACTGCGGGATCCCCCTCAGGGACTCATCTGTCGAACAAAAACACACGTTTGACGGCCACTTGTTTACTTGTTTGGTGCATCTCTGTGTACCGAAAGGCAAAGCCACAACCACTAGGAAGACAACCCATAACACGGCTAGACAGCCAGGCCAGTTTGTACTCCATCCACTGTACAATTGAGTTACCAGAGGGGGTGTTTGACTAGTTCTGGATGCCTGACTGCCTTTGGACCCACACCCACAGTTTTTGTCGGACGACTCAGAGAAAACTTGCCCTCCAACCACCGCGCTCTTTGTGTTGCGAGTTGGGGTAAAGATATGTCTCTGCGGCAAAACACTTCTAGCTAGGGACCAATTGTCTGCCTGCTCCCCTCTTGGGAGGCCGGTTGTAGCACCCTCCATGCCTTACACCGAAAGGGTTGGGAAGGATCTGCAGGAGAGAAAGGCCATGGCTGCCTACGAAGCTACCTGGGCTGCTCTCCCTCCACTAAGGCAATCTGCTACGATAACCTCCGGTACCAAGCTCACGCTGCCCGACAGCTGGAGAGGCTTCATGTCGCAGATCTAGACTTATCTATTTTCAGCCCCCAAGAAGACACCTGGGATGCTGCATCCAGTGGTTCCTGAGGGGAGGAGGTCCCACTAGGCATAGCGTACCCCTGGTTCAGGGGAAACCAAATTTCCAGCCCGGTCAAGGCGTTTTCTAGCAGTTCCAGCCACTGCAGCATCTTTGGATTGCCCAGTTCCACTGGCACCTCCTGCAGCCGTTACCAGCGTATTTGATCAGTACAGCAGCTTTTCGGATCTAGTGCCGGTACAGGTAATGCCGGAACCACGAGTCACAATGCCATATGTGTTGCTGAACCAATACTTGACTTTGTGCTCAGTCGCCAGGTGGCACGACTTACCCTGTATACCAGTCGGTCCCCAGCATGTAAGTAAGTTAAACAGCAACAGTTCACCCCTGTGTGTGACCAACTTGCACCCTAAAAGCTAGCTCTGACCATAACATAGCTTTTGAATGTTCCTGAGACCCTTACACATCAACTAGAATAAACTAGATTACGAAATTTTTAAAGTGCATGACTTATTACAGGTTCATCAAAATAATGAATGAATGTAAATAAGAAAGCTGGAACCAATATTATAGTTAGCAAATATTAAAAATATTTTGTAGAAATTCAGTCTGTTCATTGAGAAACTTGCATCGGGAGAAATTAGCCAGAAAATCAAATATTGAATAACTTATAAACTCTTGTAGTCCACATCTTGCATTTAACATAAATAATAGGGATGGGCTGATACCAACGATACAAATTCTCAGCTGCCAATACCGCAGAGTACAGCGATGCAGATACCAGTTTTGATGAGCACAATCATAATTCCTAATATTTGGAAATACGCACTACTTTTTTGTTACTTAAATTTAAGTCTTTAGTTTTGTGAACACTGTAAGCACTTTGTATTAGGCGTGTACAGCATAGAAATGAAAAACAACAATAATGTTAATAATAAGTTATAAGATAGATAATTTAACTGGACAAATAAGTGACTTAACAGTCAAGCAAAAGCTGTTACCAGACAATACAGCTTTCACTACAAACTTAAAACGAAGTAACTTGGCAAACACTAAAAACAAACAATGTTACACAATTCTCATTTATTATTTGAAATGATTTAATTTTCTTATACTACCCCTCCCACAATGTTTTATTTTTCTCTGTCTCTTAGGAAATAATTATAGTCTTGCTGTATTACGTAAATGCATCTTGCAAATAATTACAACTCAGCCGTAGTAATGTTACACAAGTAGTGAAAAACAGACTTGTTGAGTAATGTAGGTCTAAAAACCAAATAACAAAGGATAAAATATAAGCTGCTAGGTTCGATTCTGTTATTTGAGGTTAGGTTCAATGCAGCTTGTATATTCACAAGGGCTACTATACTGAAAAGCAAAATATTTACTGCAGCGGTAAACTTGCATGGAGTTTTATGCTAAACTCAGCTTGAACATATTTTTCTGGCCAGTTCCTCATGCTGGGATTGTCAGCTTTTTCCAGGGGAATGCTGGATGCAACCATCATTTATACAAAATCACCCATGGATTTTTGTTTGTTTTTTTTGCAAACTGTTTACGTTTTGAAGTGATTCACCAATAGAAACGTGTTTCGTAGACAATGTAGATTTACAATCTTTCTTTGTTTGTGTTTTTCATTGGACACGTGTTTTGTGCACAAATTTTTTCTCATCCAGTTCACACGCACGTTGCAAAACCTACACATCATTATTTCGTGTTTTCTATCAACAACGTATAATCCATCACTTTTATACCCCCTTTCATGATTTTTAATTGACAAAATCTTTGGCATTTTGTGGGCTTTAGGCAACTGACTATTTGATTTCAATTTCCAAAAACATTGCCGAGATTTAATAATCTGAAGACAGCCCAAATCAAAACAATAACAAGGATAAATTCCAGTTGGGAATCCAATGCCCGAAGATTACACGAGATGTATTTTGTTGGTGCGAGAAAACTCGCTCAAATTGCTTTTGCTGCTTTCTTTCGGTTCACGATCGATCCAAATAACTATCTTTGTATGTCTTACAAACACTTATTTGTTGAGTTTTCTGCCCTCTTTTGGATCTTTGAGAAAATTGCGTGTACTGTTGATTAAGGTTACTATAGATTCTAACAACACTCAATATTGAGATGACGTCTCGCATGTGATGTAAACAAACAGGAATGTATGTATTTTTTTCATATAGAACTTTCTGTTTTGAAAACAAATAGTGAAAATTCACCTAAAACTGTTAAAAATGACACATTTCTTAATTTTTCGCACTTCACCATTTTTGGGGACTCTTAAGTCGCATTGTTTTGCATTCACATAGTGTCCAGAAATGAATTATGCACACAATCTTTGGTGAATGTACTAACATGAAATACAGTAAAATGTAAACAAAGGGAACGAATCATCGGGAAACAATTGTTCCGAATATGTTTTGGGTTTCGGACATGATATCTGATCGATGGATGTTATAAATTAATGCTTTACGAGCTGTAGCATGCCGGTGTATTTAACACTAATCTGTGAATAATAATCAGCAAATAATGTCCAGATGCCACCAATGCTGATGGTAGTGATATCAGCCAGTTAATCTGTATCAGTTTGGGAATCGGGCAATCCCTTATAAATAACGGTTTAAGCATTACTTGTGCAAATAAAATAACAGACAAATCAACAATTCATTAATTTTTCAAAAAGCTAGTTCAATAATAAAAAATAAAGAGTCAACAGACAAGCTCATGTCTGGCCACCATATTTTATTATATTCTTTGTTACACAGAATTTTTTACTAACCATGAAGCAGTTATTAGTAGGCAGTTCATATCTGTCAAATATTCTAATGAAATAGGCACAATAGATGTCGGTTCAGACTGAGGGTTTTGCGAGATGATTTAGACGAACACCGTTAAACATGGCGGTGTGTCACACTATTGAATAATGGGTTTGAAAGGAAAATAAGAATAACAATCTTGACTATTGCTTGTGTGATTATTTTACTGTAAATACAAACCAATGGCTGTGTGTACAGCTTCACAGTGTTTTCTTCTCAAAACTACTTTGTTATTTACAACTGCTAAAACCAGAAACTATTTTAGAAACTAAAATGTGTAAAATTGAGAATTGTTAATACATTCACCTTAATATGTAGATGTTAACAACTATTGGAAAATAATAAATATACATTGCATGTTAGTATGACTAATGTAAACAAAGCTGCAATTGCCCACACAGTTCAAAACACTGGATATCTGTATAGTATTTACAAAGTCAAAATATTGTGCGACAATTTCAATTATTTCAGGTATAATATTTAGCATGTGTATCCAGTGTGATCTTGGTTTGATGGAACTGTATATGCTTACTTGAAATAATGAGCTGTATCAGAAAATGTATTATCTTTGTGATAAGTGGAAGTGTTTTAAATTGACTCTCGTGCACATAAGAAAGTAACATGCAAAATATACTACGTAGGCATAATGAGAGTGAGCTGAAAAGTTTTAAGTAAACCTAAGTTTGTGTGGAATTTGTTTTTAGCAGCTTATATTAAATGCCATAAAAAGATAGCAGGTATTGAATTTTATCAGCTTTATACAGGTTGTTCCATGTATCTTGCCTGGGGCTCCAAATGGAAAAGTGTTTAACACAAAGGTTGTGTAACTGGAAGGGAGAAACTATATTGCTGGGGAGTGAGCTTTATAGCATTAATAATTAGTGAGATGCGAGTACTAACATCTGTATTTCAAGTTGCACAATGTATCTATTCGTCAAAATTAAATGAAACTCATCAAGAACTATTCAAAAATTTAACACAATGTACCAGTCTAATAAATAAACAGATAGTTAAAACCCACCACAAATATTGGGATTCATAAGAGTTCATGAAGTCCTGTTCTGTGATGCCTTGCGGCATGATTGCGTTCCATGATACAGTACAGTTAGATGTTGACGCTCTGCATTTGATGTAGAGGTTATATAATCAGTGCAGGTACCCAGAGTTGCGTACGCCATTCCACATAGGTTGCACTTAAGGGGAAACAAAGGAACACACATGACATGATGATTACTCAATCAGTCATCTGTCTGCAGTCAAATATAGTACGCTGCAAGGTGAGAGTGGTCGTAACGGAAATGTACTCCAACAACGAGAAGGTAGAAATGCTTCTTGTCTATGGAGAATGTAAATTAGCAAATGAATGCAGTCATATTATGTTATAGTACAGTGTAATACATTCAAGTGAGTTGTATTGAAACACATACACTATTACCATTAGCAATAGCTTGATTTGCTAACTCATTGTTCATTTTATTGTAAGTCGGCATAATGCTAGTAGGGCAGAGGAACTCTACAACAGAGAGTGATACCCTGATAAGATCCCGCCATCCTGATGGTTTCTTTCCCTCCAACTAGTGATGTCAGAGTTTAATTGATGGTCGGCAAGAGGTAGCACTCTGTCTTGCACATTGCGTTAACTGTACCCTTGTAATCAGCACATATGCACACTGAGCCATCAGTTTTCATGATAGGCACAATGGGTGTTGCCCATGCTGAATATGCTACTGTTTCATAGACCCCCTGTGACACAAGTTTTTAGATTACTGTCACTACCTTCTTTCTCACTGCAAATGGGACTGGTCTAAATTTTGTGAAGATTGGTATGGCTCCCTCTTGGAGAGCCAGAGTGACTGGCCGGTCCTTATACTGCCCCAGATCACTGTTATCATACACCTTCAGATACTGTGTTATAATTGCCTTTATCCATTGGTTTTCTCATATATACTTGTTCCTTGCAGCTTATTAATTTCTTTAAAAAAATATTTACGAACTGTAAAAATACCTTCCACTGAAATACCCAGTGCCTCGAACCAATTTCTCCCCAGTGAACTGGGCCCATTTCCAGCAGCTTCTACCAAAATAAAGGCTGCTGCTGCATTTCCCCATACTTCCACACACATTCTTAGCTCCCTGAACCTTAAAATGTTCTTGCAACCAAGTGCATAGGGCAATGGTGCAGTTGTCTAGGGGTGGTTGTGTAGATCACCCACACTTGTAGGTTTCCCAACTGATAACAGAACAACTTGCCCCTCTATCTGCTTCCATATGATGCTTCTTGCCATCCAAACCCAAATCGATAACAAAGGGTGCTTTATTCCTCAGTGACTGTAATCTGTATAAACTGTACACTGATAATGTTTAATCATCTTGCTTCTCTACTTTATCTAACAGTCCTACTGGTCTGCATTTTGCTTACATCGTTACTCTGTGGCCTAGTATCTATGTTTTGTTATTTTTTCTTTCTTAAGGCATGCTCTCTCTAAGAGACCCCATTTTGAGCAATACTGGCACGCGTTGCTACATACCTTCATGTTTCTGGGAGAACACCGCCAACACAACTGCTTAAATGATCCCTCCTATACCGGCTGAATGTCAGTGCGTATGTCAGCGTATGTTTTTCGCCCTAACTTTAAATTTTAACACATTTAGTTCTGAGTTTCTCGTTTCTGATATGAGAAACAGAGTTTTCTTAACTCCTGTAATGTACACACATAGCGCTGCTATGTAGTATTTATTTACACAAACAGGAGTGACTAGTGTTGAATCGAACTCGCAAGCTCGTTACCTTGGCACGTTCCTTTGGCAGGGTAAACAGTCATTCTGTTTGCTTCTTCCAGTTCTCATTTTTTCTTGGAAAGTGGATGAAAGTGTTCGGGAAAATGGGAGTCTTCTTATACTTTGTAATATACTTTCTAAATAATATTCAGTGTTATTATTTAATACGATGCATAAGGAAATAATCTTAAGCATTCTGTTCTTCGATATCATTGAATATCGTTATAAGATGATGTTTTTTATCTTCGGATACAGATTGTAAACATTTACGTCTGCGTCTGCAAAGTTATTTTTAATCCATGTATTGTAACCAATGTGATGAATACATTTATTTCCTAAATTGAACATCTTGTGCAACCTAAACTAACGTAACCGAATTGTGTTCTACGCTCATCCACCATGAATCGCATGTACAGAGTTGGCAGTACATTTTGATGCCCAAAATTTTAAAAATATTCACAAAAATTCCCATTAGATAATATTTATCATGTCATAAGTTCCCACCTGTAGGTACTGGATTCCAGTATGTTTCTCTGGAACTAATTTTCCAGTTGTGTTTTGACGTACTTTGTACCAGTAGCTCAAGCTTTCTTTCTTTTGTTGTAAATCCAATTAGATTGATTTCTTCTTCTGTTCCCTTTGATTTGATTTTCATAACAAGCAGCATCATCATTAACCATTTGTGTAGCCATCTTATTGTCCACTACACTGACATCTGGTGGGAAAAGTTATAAACTGTGTTTGAAGAATGCCCCAACTCCTCGAGGTGGGATGTTCTTCTACCACATGGAATTTTCTGACTACCACATTACATGTAATGAAATGAAGTTGGGGCCTTTCTTTTCCTATGATAGACACACATTACATTTTGGCCAAAATGTGGAATTGGGACGTTCTTAAAGTCACTGGTTCAATTGTTACATGTGAGATTTAGTTAATGTATATATTGTTGCATAATAGAGAAATACAATTATCTTAAAGAAGACAACAAAATTACGATCAATTCAACTGGATAATGTAGTTATTTATTTATAAAATATAGATCGGTGTGGTATTTTGATACCAACAGACTGTTCACAATTTATTTTTCAGAGGTTTATATAATGTAATAAATATAATCATGTAAACATATTTTGTGTTGACTGTATGTGGGAAATTGTTTGTACAGAGAGGGAGAAGTGCTGCACTCCTATTGTTTCATGAAGCTGATGGTAGATTTTGTGACTGTATGTGGGGAATGTGTTGCAGGAAATCGCAGCCATTCTCATCAGCTTCGAGAGGCATGCAGAGTGGCAGTCCAAGGAGGTCAAGATCAGGTAGCTATCCGCCAAGCTGCCTTGTTCCTTGCATTCTCATGCCCTAGTGGGATAGTCATTTAGTTTTACTTTTTGTTCATTAAATTTTTCCAAAATAGATTTATACTGATGGATTAAAAAAATTGGCAAGACTATTAAACTTTAAGGAAACAGTCAAGTGGGAGGTTGTACGATTCTGTGTAGCCAGAGCGCACTGCCAACCAATTTGTAAATACTTCTAAGCCATCCGCTAAATGGCACCACAGTCGTATTACCTCCCCTCCTCACACACAGACAGCATGTGTTGTCCATTCAGGGAACCACAGTGTGTCAGTGTAGCTGGCCAGGTAATCCACTTACCTCTCTAGGGACCCAGCACATTGTTCTCTGCAATATACATTGTGGTCAAGGGTTGGCATTACTCCGACCATGTGTATAACAGATGCCAGTAGGGAAGATATGCATATTTGGAAAGCAAATAATATATTTCTGAGAACCTTTCACTATTGATTACAGTGGTTGGAAACATTTAAGATTTGTTAGTTTTACATGTGTTAGTAAAATTATGGGAATAAAAATGTACATTTGTTTATATACACCAATTGAGGTGTTAACACAAAATTCTAATGTGTGAGACAGCAATTTAGTTACTGTTGAGCAAATGGGATCAAATGTCAATGCGTTTTCATTTGATAATGAACCTTTAATTGGGAGTGTTAATTTCAGGGAATTAAATGAAGAACTGTATTTTTTTTTCATGATGTTAATCCATAATGTTTACACCAAAGATCTTGTTTCGTTATGATGTAATATTAGTAAAAAAATTTTCCTTTACAGAAATATAATGAAAATATTGTTAAACAACCTGGCCTGGTTTTTTAATCTAATAATTTACTGATACAGTAGCACTTCTAACGTTGTAATATGAATTTTGTTAGTATTTTGATATGTATTTTACAGAAAATATTCTGCGAAACATCTTGTAGCAACGAATGATTTTATTTGATGTACTGTATAAGTGACAATAGCACTCTGCTGAGCAAAATTATACACTAAAGAAAATATTTGTTGATGTAACCTGCACGTGTTACACTTGAATTTGATAGGAATATTTATCAAGAAACCTATTTTACTTGTGTTAGCTTTTAACATACAAATATAAACTGCCATATTTTAAATTATGTAAATGTATGTCTATAAGAGTGTGAAAAATTTATTATTATAAACTTCTGGACCTTTTTGTTTTGCATTTAGTGTACGTAACACTTTGTTTTTCTCTGTGCACTATAAATCAAAAGTTCATATTGGGGTTTAAAAGGGGGTAAGTGTAAGGCAAGGCTGCTGCGTTAACTTCGCCACCAAACAACAAACACATAAATAAATAGTATTCTTTGTAATTTTTGTTTACCTCTACTTTAATAAATTATCGTTTCCCCGAGCATAGTAATGAGTAGAAGTTAAGAAGTGAAGTAATGTTTTATAATGTAGAATGTACATTTTTTCATTAATTGCAAATGGAGGTGGTGTACCTCAGCAAGTATGTCCGACTTGAATATATAATTTTTATTTTGGAAAAACTAGTAACAGGTTGTACTTTCAAGTATGTTGACATATTTGTTCAGTAAATTACTCCTACGTTACATGAAAAACAGGTGGTTATTTACGTTAAACTGTTTATAAAGAAATTTACAATATACAACAAACCACTCTTTAGTCCTAGGGCATCAAGATAAAAGAGCTAAGCTAATATTACATTCAAGGAGAAATAGCCTTACAAACCTTTCATAGACAGAAAATTAAAAAATTAACTTAAATCAGACTGCTCTTATGGATCAACCAAGTTACATTTTCACTGCCTAGCAAAAATTGCAATTTTTCTCACAGTTTTCAAAAGTTTGAATTGTCATCAGGGAAAGGGCTTTCTGAAAGGCTTTGCCAAGTAATTCGTGCTCGAGAACGCATGGTATTACAAGTGAGATTGGCAATGATTTGCACGACGAACACATAAACTGAAATGTGATTGTCAGTTACGTAATGCATGGGAAGAAGCTAGTATTTTTATCGCATGCAAATTTTCTTCACATATCTCATGCGTCTTGAAGAGTGAGTCTTATGTTGTATGGGTTTTCTTATGTGTATTGTTGTGTGTGTCAGGTGTGCATGATACCAGTGTTTACCTACATGGATGTATGTCTGCTTCTATACGTACGTAGACCATGTATGCATGTATGTACATTTCCAATGTAGCTATCTAACAACATCCAAATAAGATATTGAATCAGATGAAACATTTTCAGTCTTTCATATATTTTAAATATGTCTTAAGACATTATAAAAATAGTTATATCAAAACTTTTAAAATGTGTCTTAAATTTGGATTGTTAAAAAATAATACGAAAATAACTTTTGTGTGTAAACAGGAAGTAATTGACCTTAAACAATCTGGAGTTGAAATTTTTCTCACTGATTGGAAAATAGCAGCCGCCTGGTTTGAAAGTATTTTAATGTAAAATGAAAGAGTATATTACATATTTTTTTATTCATTAAAAAGACAACTAAATGAGTGAATTAATCAGCAAGACTGTAAATGACAAAATATTTGAGCCTTTTCTAGCAACTTTGTGGCCTAGTACTGTAAAATAATGGCAGTGGTTGTGTTTGCTGAAGAATGTGTAAATTGTCTCAAAATTAAGATATGAGTAGTAGTAGGAAAATGGGCATTCCAGGACACCGGCATCCTGGCAGGGACGAGGGGACGACGTGCCACCATATTGGATTTCCCGTTTTCCTCAAAATGTTCCTTTTTTTCCATAACCCCCGGTAACCATGTTGGTAGCCAGTACACCAGTGGCTATCTTGGTAGCACATATGCTGGCAGTGGCCATATTGGCAGCCAGTATACCTCAAAACTTAATGCATTTGCATTTCTGTTGTGGTTTCCTCTGGATGCTTTCATCCTACTGAATGTCTCTACTTCATGCTCATGCATTCCATCCTTCTGAATGCTTCCTGGCTTCCTACCATGATACCAACCGTATCCCTAACACAAAGCCAACTTCTCTCCGTGGGGTGTTCCCCAAGTACTTCCACCTGCATTCCACCCCAATGGTAGCCATCTTGGATCCTCAATCCAATGCTTGCCTGGATTTTTTCTGAGCCCTCCCACGAGCTAGAATGCCCCTTCCCACTCTACTTCCCATTCTTTGCCATGATGCCAGCCAGGGGCTCCCCGCCACAACGCCAGCCTGGGGTTTTCTCTGAGCTCTCCCATGAGCCAGAATTCCCTGGCCTACTCTACTTCCCGGTCCCTACTACGACGCTAGCCAGGGACTCCCTGACACAATGCCAGTGCTGGACCAGAGCACTCACGTCACACCCACAGCGGTTTTCTCGAAACTCTCCCACGAGCCAGAATGTCCTTTCCCACTCTACTGTCTGATCCTTACCACAATGTCAGCCAGGGACTCCCTGCCACAAGGCCAGTCTGAAATCCCTGGCACAAGACCCTGCAGAAAAAAAGGGCCAGAGAGTTTTCCTCCTCCTACTCCACTCATGTCACCCATGATGATGCCCCTGCCTCGATTGGATGTGCACAACCTTAGAAAAAGTACAGCTAACTGTGAACGGGGGTTGTAAGAGCTGACTGGCTGACAGAGACCACACTATAGAAAGCACTTGCAGCACACCTTTCTTATATGCTACCTTACCACGCGCTCTCCTCGTCTTTGCCCCAGCTTCTTTCCTCCCTAGAACCGGACCACGCTCTCACCTCTGCCTGCACCTCTCATCCGGCCGTCCGGCTTCACCACAATCCCCAGAGCTCTGGGCCAGCCCCGCATGTGACAAGCCAGCCTGCACATCAACTGTACCAGAGAGCAGACACACGTTCCTGCCGCACCCTCTGACTTACTGTTCACATTACATTATAACATGACATGTGTACAGATTCTGGACTTGGGACCAGCAATTCAGTGTTGTGACAACACCACCAACAATTAATTATTTTAACCATATATACACAATGCATGTAAGGTGAAAATATAATAACTGTTAGTGAGGATGTCAGAATATTGAATTGGTGCCTTTCGACATGGGCAAGTAAGGAGACCAAGATAAAAACAAAGAATAGAGGATTAACCACCAGAGAAGGATGACAGCCCAGAGAAGTGTCTAAGTTATAGAAAGATAACGAGAGAAGGGAGGTACAGTGCAGGTTTAAAAAAAAACGCCGGTTTGATATGGACCACGAGACACTTCAATGTTATGTGATACATTTACTAGTTTACACATGCACATCACACTCGTCAGGATAAGTGTCGAGTCCTCCAGGTCGGAGACTTAACATAGACGCCAAATCTCCGGGCAGATAAAGTATTGCAGAAGTGGTGGTTTCAAGATATTGGTTATGTAGAAAGAGAGAGGTTGTGCAGAAATATTGGTTGTACTGGTTTGCAGATAATGTTTACATAGAAATAGAGGTTGTAGTTAGTGAATGTGAAATAGTACATGCATCACGAGTACTAGTAACATGTACTTAGCAAGAGAATATGTTACAACCCTTGCATTAGGCACTGGCATGTTCTTTAATTGTTGCAGTAGCATCCCTGGTATGTATATTATATTGGACTGGAGGGCGAATAAACTGGTTGTACGCTTGGCGTGATAACGGACGACCAGCCAGCACACTTGACCAGTCTGTATTATGTTCTCTAGTGTGCTGAAAACACTCACAATGCAGAAACACACACACTGTCGGCACGTCTGGCACAGCCCCTACATTTGCTATAGCGTGGCGTCCAGGCAGCCAGCACACTTGGCAAGATTTATGTGGCTTTCGCATGTGCTGGAACTGGAGCAGGAAAGTGCCAGCACGCTTGGCAGGATGTGAATGGTTCCTGTGTGGACTCTAGCATGCTGGGAATAAATCTACACACACAAGTGATTCATTGTGGGAAAGGGGAAAGGAAGCGCTTCAACTTCAACCATTCTGGGGTTAGGTGTAATAAAGTAATATCTTGATTGATAGTATTCTTGATTTAAAAAAAAATCACAATTTTTTTTATTTTGTTTATTTTAAATTAACACTTAAAGTTTTATTTTATAAATGAAAATGATACATTTGGAGCCCTTCCAGAAAGTATTGTTCAACTAAGTTGTAGATATATGCCATTTTTATGCTATTAATAATATTTATATAAGAATTTATAATCCATGTAAATGTGCATTTTTTAAAACCTCTGACAAATAATTAGAATTTAATGAGTAGTAAAATTATGAAATGAAAACTTGAAATTGTAAATAATTTGTAACCATTTTAATTTTTGGAAGAAACTCGTATGAAATTTTATATATTTTATTCAAATTACAGTGCCAAGCAAACCAGGAAGTATGAACTATAAACACTTTATCCTTGTAAAAAATGTAACTGAGTTTGTTTGTAAAGAGGACAGTGATCAATAAGTGTAGTTATAAAGAAAGAGCTTTGGCAGAAAAGTTGAAAGGGAACGTCTTGTTAAAAAGAATGGCCAGTTTGTCTCGGAAGGATTGGAGGTGACTCTTTATTGGCAGTCTAAAGGAACGTCGGTGCCGCGTATGTTTTGGACGGTTCGTAAATTTGTCCCATGTATGAGGTTTGAAGGCTGCACATTTTCAGAAGTGAAAGTGAACTTTGTGCCCATATTTTTCATCATGACGGATAGCATCAGTCTACAATGATAATTTTGAAGTAAGATATGAACGTTCATTAATTTATAATGCTGTCAGAAGTCATGTATGCAGTGCTTATTTAAATATTGATAATCCTCGACAGTAGCTCTACTCTCCAGTTTAAAATGAAATCTAGTAAATAGACTTAGGCTGATACATATGTCACAATATGCAATTTGTTCATCGAACGATATGTTTATGTTAATATTACCAAAATTCCACCCAGTAGTCCAGTTCTAAAGTAAACTTTTTATTTTTCTTCCTTGAAGAATTAGCCAAGTATGTTGTAAATATGAAATTTGAAAGATATAACAATCAGTTCTTTGGAAGTTACAGCTAGTTTAACATAATAAGTTATTGTGTCTTGATGCAGAGTTCTCAGAGGATTAATTCATATATTGATTTAAATATAATACTTTCTGCAGTCATAGCTAAGATGAAAAAAGCTAACAGCAGAATTTAAATTTGCACTTGTTATTATTATATTGTAGTGTTCTTGTTGTGTGAGTCCTTATGACCATAGACCATGGATTAAATATTTGAAGGTATTTAAAATGTTTGTCTGAATTTTCTACTAATATTTATCATTGATTAATTGATTTGATAATTATGGCAATAAGATTATCTACTGATTTAATTTAATAATTTCTCTTGCTCAAAAATGTATGAATTATTTAGAGTTTCAAAGTAGTTATCTAATTATTCCCGCTAACATCGCATACGTAAACTGTATGTCTTGTTCATCATCGTACGAGGTTCTACATATGTTAATAAATTAAGGAAATTGTCTTACTCAACTGTGAGGCCATACAATCTCTTTAGGATTCTGTAATTTTCCCACCACAGAGGAACTGCCTCTACTCCACATCCCAACCCGATTGCCCTCCCGCGGACAGAGACATATATGATGATACGTGCGTGCCTCAGAGGCGTGTGTATAGACTTACTCATCCTAGCCGCAAAGGATGGTATGGATGGAATCGTCCAGAATCTGACGCGTGTTGCCCATCCACGACAGAGCTAGCTTATTGCTATAGTCTGTGTACACTTCGGGGTGGTGTGACCTAATGCTATTGACCTGCACCCTCATGAGTTGGTGGTTGAGAAGAAGGCGTCTGTAGTCTTCAATAGTGATGTCCTTATGGACGATGCTCTTCTGAACGAACCCTCTTGGTCCACTTCACTACTTTGTCTCGACAACGATAAGCATACAACTTGGTCCTCATCAGCCCGACAAAATCGATCATATTGTTCCCTCCGCACTCATCTTTAAATTTACCTATAACTTTGGCATTGGTGGGTGAGTGGGATGGTAGCCGCTGCTATCAAACTCTGACATTAGTGTCGAGTGAGAGGCAAGGTTGCGGGGGAAGTTAGTCACAATATGGTCATGATGTAGGAATTGGTATCCGTATAGACCAGTCCCACGTCAGGGCCATACCGTGCCCTCGTGACATCATAGTAGAAGCGGTACATGAGTGTCTTCGAAAGGTCAAGTACGGCAAAGCCAGCGTAAATCAGCTTGTCAAATAAAATAGTCTGGTGGTTGAGCTTGACGAGTGATAGTGAGTAGTCATAGATGGATAGACACTGGAATGCTGGCTTAGAGATGAGCTTCTTTGCTCGCATGTCAGTGCAGACGAGCTCCATCCACTGACATTTGCATTTGTTCTCCATCAGCTGACCGTACATAGCATTACTGATCAGCTTGAAGAATTTCTGCTCAAAGGCGTTCGTGGCAGCCTGGTGTTTGATCGTGTTCAGCTCAATATAGGGTGTAAGCCACGCCTTCTGATGGAACTTCAAAAAATAGTGGATAGCCTTCAGCCTTAGCCCATCTGCTAATGCCTGCTTGAGGGTGACGTAGCATTTGATGTAGTGTGTCTATCCCTTAAGAGTGATCATTATCTTGGGCTGTTTCGACCCCGAGGGTAATCTATATCTACCTCCAGTATGTAGCTGATCTGGCCATCATGTCAATATCTTTGCCGGTGCATTCAAAACCACCATATGACATCGACAGGGACATTGCCCATCCATACAAGTTTTTAGCATCAATATACTGGAGGTAGGTAGACAGCTGGCTGGCATCATATATGGCGGGCAAATCCTTGTTGCTCGCCACCATGTGCCGTGTGTTGCACTGGGCCACCCCTCCGCGGATACCTGCCTCGATAAACAGGTGGGCATCGTAGTCCACTTGGAGGTCCAATTCAACACCTGTCTTCCTTAACATAGTGTCCAATGAGAATCCAGGAGCACTCACGTACCAGACATAGTCCAGTCTGTACATCATCAGACACAGCCCCCGGAAGTTCTCAAAAACGTCACATAAAATGAGCACATATGTCTTGAGATACAGCTGGGAGTAGTCTTCCAACGTGTCGCATCCAAACGTCGCCCAGACCATGTGTGTGGCTGTAGTCTTCCGCACTGATGCCACATCTGGTGAGATGGTTGTCGAATGCATCTATGCTTGACAGCTGTGGCTCAACGAGCTTCCCCCATGAGTTGACATAGTCGTAGGGGAACACACACCTTTACAAGTCAGAAACTTCAGCTGCCGGGGATCTGTGAAAAACGTCGCTGTGGTCTTAAACTCGCTGGATGGTAGGTTCTGGGCAAGCATTGCAAGGCTGGCAGACATGAATCGGAAAGTATAAATAAATTGTATCATGAATTTCTCGCTGAAACTTTTGCTGAAGGTTATTAATTTCTCCTCCGTATTTGGGGTAGTAAATATGTCCTCTGTGTCATATCCAAGCTGAGTGACAGTAAAATTAACATCATATGTCAAGTTGTGGAACATGATTGGCAGGCACTTGGGATGGCATCTGAGCTTCTTGCAGTGGTTACAAGCTGCCCCAAGAAAGTCGTCGAAGTGGTCTTAGTCATGCACTTTCTTTGTTTCTCTGGTGAAGGGGCCGTAACAGAGGTAGCAGTTGTTGGCCAATGCATAGCCAGTCTGTTCGCCTGAAGTCAGTTGGCGCATTAGCTAGGACTGGCTACATATTTCCTTCACCAGAGAGCCAATCCTAACAATTTCCCTCGGGAACGTCTTTGTAGTATCCTCTCTGGTGTACAGTTCCACATTGGTGGGGAGGTGGGTTATCTAGGAGGCCAGTATGACATTGCTGTCCACCTTGACATATATGCCATAGTTAGGGTATGTGCTGCTGGTACCTATAGATGTACAACATCGCAGGGTTCTGCTGGCAAGTCTGCACCAGTATTAATATTGCTTCTAAATCGGCGTACACTACTATAGGCATCTTATCGAGGTTATGATAGTTCTGGAACTTGAGCACAGGAGTCATGCTGTTCTGTAGCCCTGGCAAGTTGGCACAGATGGTGGAGTGATCGTTACAAAACCTCCTGTGCTCAGCCAGTGTCTCAGCACCTGTGAGTCCTGTCACCTGCGGACTGACATTGTACCCATGCAGACCTCTCTTACAAATATGTACAGCACCATAATGTATCATCGCCTGTGAGCATACTAGGCTGCATAAATCAGTAATGTAGCAGTAATGTGAATTGTCATCTTCCATCTGCAGGAGGAAGATATCGAAGTGAGTAGCGTGTTCTTCCTTTGATACCCTTATTGGGATGATTGTACAGTCTTCCTCATGAGCTTAGATATTCATGCTGACCCCCCGGATTCTTCCTTTCGAAGAGGGGTATCTGACGTGAAGGGGTGGGAAACTCCAGTCCTGAGAAGTCGAAACGTGTCTCCAGGTCGTAGTAATGTTGGTTGACACGGTCAAGATGCACCCCGTCTGTATAATGTGCCAGAATTACCCATTTAAAGCAATGCTGGTCCTGGTTTTGGGAATTAATAGTTGCTGTCTTGGCTGCAATTCGAGCAGGCAGGGCTATGATGGAGGAGGCTTGCAGCAGGTCAAGCTTATTGACACGCAGCTGGAGCCTTTTCATGATGTTGAGGGTTGAACCTCTGCCCTTGCCCATGTATTCCTCCTCCTCCTGGCATATCTTGGTGATGAAATTGACGACAGTATCGCTCAAAATATTTTCAGTGGCATAAGTTCGCATCATGCACCTAAACGCGCTCTCCGCTTCCATAAATCCATATTCGTGGCTCACGCCAGCTCTGGTGATGATGGCTGGATGACAACAATGTCTCTCGGCGGCAATCTGATGCGTGGGAACAAAAGGCGAAGGCTGAGGTGCGGTGGACTGTCCTGGCTGGAGTTGGTCAGTTGGCAATTGGGCATGTTTAACTGGTGGAGGGGTGGGTCCGGTACACTTAGCATTGTGAGTACGCAAATTATATGCACATGAAACTGTCTCCCACAGTTCCCATACTCCAGCGACTCGGCATGGGGATTTTCCCAACAACCACACTCATGACAACATGCATTACAAATGTGAGAAAACCCTTCATTTCAGTAGTTGCAATGGGTAGAAGCGACCTGCCGGGTCTGCCCTATGCACGACAAAGTATGACTAGCAAGTTTATAGGTGAGGGCAAATGTCTTCCCGCACTGCTTACACAAGTACTGCTGTGTCCCCTCAAATGTATTGAGGGCACAGTTATGCTCATGACGTAGTTCATTCTTGCAATTGTTAAAGATGTGATCACAAAATCCACACTGAAGTGCCTGCCACTGTATCGGAGTTGCGATAGGTGAATGAGGTGATTGCAATACTGAAAATGACAAAGAAGATGAAGGTGATGTTGGTGGGTGAGATGGTGATTGTGAGGAAACAGAAGAGAATGACGGTTCGGAAGAAGAACTGTCCAAATCCATTGTGGAAATAAAAAACATTAACAACGATAATCTTCTTGACTGGTTGGGTCACGGGGCGATGGAGCTCATGTAGCGCTGCTCAACACTGTGTGATGATGTAGGCCAGGAGGAGAATCCTATGGAACACTGTTTAGGCCTAAGAACGTCTCGAGGGATGGTAAAAATCCTAACATAGTGTCAGCTTGCGCAAAAATAGGTTTTCTCAGCGCACTCCCGGCGCCTCCACACGAGTTCATTACATCAGCACTCTGGCTTGCCTCTGTTCCGGTTGTGAAAAACCACGAGTCCTCTGTCTGACATGTAAAATGATGGTTAAAAGCAAGCGACTGATAGATGGAATAATACTAGACGTATCTTAGCCGTAGACGTTCACTTCCAAGCACGGCGGTACAGCCACACCCAGTGCTTACATATTTGAAATGATTGTTGCAAGTAAACAGTAACTTGGGGGCAGAAACAATGCCTAATGTACTATGAATAGGCTACACTCATGTCACCACTGTTTGGCTGGCAGCAAGCCGACAGATGGCTACTGCTTGTCCTCTGTTCTCAATCAAATGGGTGAGAAGGCGGGGGAGATAACTTCGTATTTTGCAAGTGATGAAAAGTCCAATCTCATAACCGTTCTCGCACACCCTTAAGGGGCAGGGCACAAGCAGTTGAACGGAGGTATTCAACAAACATTAACACTGTACGAGGAGTACTCCCTCATTGATCTGTCCATTACCTAGGCTGCTTGCCTCTGAATAACACTCACGGGGCAAGAAGATTGCTTCTCAAATGTGTCCATGAAGAGGAGTAGATGTAAAGAACCCCACTTCCTCTTGTAGGGAGCATGCTGTAAAAATCAGTATTCACAAAGGGATTCCAGTCAGGTACAATGGGCTGTTTGGAAGAGTGTGTGTGAGCGGTTATCACATATTGTTTCTTCTTTTTCTCCCTCTGGGCGTGCATGCCACAGGGACATTATATGTGTGACCGAACCCTAGGCTTAGCGTATGGGAGTCAGTCCTACCTCACAGTCCCCTGGTTGGCTTGTTTTTCTCAGGGATCTCTTGTTTCCCAGCCCTTTCACTCCAGCGCTGCTCCATACTCTCCTTGCTTCACCCTCATCTACGCTCAAGACCGCACTGTTAAGAGCTTCCCAAATCTCTTCACTCATCACTTTGTATCTATAGACTATTCACTGTAAAAAACACTTTTAAAAGCCTTGCTTAACATCTCCTTGCATGCACGTTGTGTATTCTTCAGACTTGCTTAAAAATTAACATATGTTCCACGTTGGCTGAGCACAGTTAGCTTGCTTGCCTCCCACTAAGGCTAATAAGTTTCAATTCCTGGCTAGTTCATTCTCAGATTTTCACTTGTGGGGATAGTGTTGGATGGTGCCGCTGATTGGCAGGTTTTTCTCGCGAATTTCCCGTCCTTGCATTCTGGTAATGCTCCATACTCATCTCACTTCACCCTCATGGACTCTCAAGACCTCGCTGTTAAGAGCAGCCCCAATCTCTTCTCCCACTCACAGTAAAATTAACACTTTTAAAAGCCTTGCTTAAGATATATTTGTATCGTAGTTATGTATTCTAAAAATAAGTAAGGTTTAACTGAATGTTACAGCATCGCTATATTACAGTGAAAAGGAACTTTTGTCATTCTCGATAATATTGCGAACACACATTAAAAAAAAATTAAGCATACAATTGTATAGGCTGTTCACACTTAAATGAGCACTTGTTGAGACCCTCGTTATTTTATTCTTTAACTACCTTATTAAATAAATAAAATATTGACGTGTAAGTAATACACATTGTGTGTACATTCCACAGCATTCGTAAGTTAACATCTAGGGCTACTATAAAATGAGACTTTTTTTTAAAGTGCTCAACTTTACTGTAAATGGTGTATAGATTTGAATGTCCTTACGACATATAATAATAATAATAATAATAAAAATAAATTTCATGTGAGCATGCTTGTAAAGAGCCACCCACTCTGCGAGCTAGAATTTCTTTTGTTTCTTGAACAACCAGCCTGTCATGTAGGTGAGGAAAATTAGTTTGTCACCCCCCCCCCCCCCTTCCTTGGGAAAAGCGTTTGGAAGGTGAGATTTTGTAGGGGGAGCCCATCCTACAAAAGATAGGCAGAGTTAAATCTGTTCATCACCTTCCTCTGCGGGAATGAGTTTTAAAGGGTCAGATTGTTTCTTCTTGTAGAAGTAACTCAGGGCACGCTCTGGAGGGGCTCTAAATGTGATGTGAAAAGGGAGTCAGTCCATCACCCTCCCGACACAAGGCTGCAAATCAACATTGCCAAAATGAGATGAAACTCCTCCCTCCCTCACTCCCCCCCCCCCCCCCCCCCCCCCCAACTCACTTCACTGTGGGCGTCTGCGACCGGGAGAAGGCAGCAGCCATTCTTATTTCACTCCCCTGATGCCTCACTCTTCAGGTTAGAAAAGAGAGTGAGGCGCGGCCAGCTTCCCCACCCTCCCCAGCCGTCAGCCCTCGCCACACACTCTACAAGCGTGTGCTCTTTCTTCCCCGTATGACCGTGAGATATATTGTCTTTCCTTGTAGCGTCCAACGAAATACAAACCCCCCAGTGTGGGAATAAATGTGTGTTTATATATATATATATATATATATATATATATATTAGCCATATACCTGAACTTCAGATTGTGGTTGAATATACACATTGTCTTCATTACTTATATGGTAATATTTATTTAAAAGGTGGTTAAATAATAAACTATATTTGAAAGAAAAAAGTTAGTAGGTCCTCAAAATTACTCACTTTTACAGTGAACATGCTATATACTGACAACTTTTTGTCACTATGTGACCGCTAAGAAATTATTCTGAAATTTACCATATTAGGCTTGGTGCGAAAGCGGGAATGTTTTTTCCTATACCTCTATTGCCACTAAACTCAATTTTTTTTTGCCCAGGAAAGTGTCAAAATGTGTACGGACTGGAAAGGATAACTGAAAAACATCCAACCTTCAACGCTCTGACGACAAATAATCAGGATGTTCCTTAAATGTTAAAAATCATTACCTACTCAATCTCCACGGCAACCTTATCTAATCTGTCACAACTGTATGTCTGTAAGTGTCAAAACTAAACACCACTTATTATGTATACGACCTTGATGTTCCTTACAGCATTCGTAATAAACATCTCTTCAGCTAGACATGGGGGGCTTCCGCCACCAGACAGATATGGGCCACCTAGATGCCCTTTACTAGTATCTTTGTGTAACATGGTCGAGCATAACTCAAAATGAGAACACTCATCTTGGCAAGCTGGAGGGTACCTTAAAGGATCTTTGAAGACGAACGAGTGAAGATGCTATGAAGTTTTATTCAATAAAGAGCATTAAATTAAATTAAAAAAAGGAAACACTTTTATATTCCAATAGAATTTCAATCAATAAAAAAAGTTAACTTAATTAAGTACCAGTTACAGGGGGAAAACTATTGACTACAAAACAAAAGAGAAAAAATTTCAATAAAGGTGATTTAACAATTCAAAAATAGATTGTGTTACAATAAGTAACATGGATGAAATTGTAATATCAAAAATTTAAATCACAGAAGTAGAGTATCTCTGTATAACAAAATTAACAAGTACATAAAGTCTCGTGGATTTTGATCTGTAAATAAGTATAACATTTATGTCATAATCTTTTGCTTAGTGCCAAAACAAAAATATAACATCTGAAAAGTAGTAAATTCCTGTTTCATTTCCAATCACTTTTCTCAAATGGCTTCAAAACTAAATTAAATACATCATAGCTTTCATTTTACTGAATTTCTACAAATCAGACTATCTTAGATTTAGTTACAATCTTTACAAACAAACAAAACCTTTGTTTAAATAAATTAAAAATGGGTCCACAAATTTGATGACAACTGGCAAAATGGTCAATGGTCCTAATCAGCAAACTGATTATACATCTCGCAAAACTACCTGAATTTTAAAAGTCGGAAAAATCTGTAACAAAACTTAAACTTCCCTGCCGTCTAAAAGAACTGGGATTAAGGACTAACTCTCAAAATGATTCAACTAATTAAGACAAGCTATCTGCTTTTATAAACAAAGAAAAAGGGAACTAACCAACAAATTTTTATCTAAAACGAATTTTTGACTTTTGTAGTTGCCAACCAAATCTCCAAAAACTGTACACAGCTAGCATAATTGATACTTAGCTTTTCTAGTGTTCTACATGCTGTTAGTATGTTGATGCTCCTCCAGCGTCCACCTTAAACTTCTCACTCCATGCTGCTTGACGTCGGCCCAACCACTTGCGTCAAGGTCTCTACGTTGACCCTCTATCTCAACTTCCAACTTAGACTCTCATGCGCCATCTCTACAACTACTCTTTAAAAACGTCACCCATCCACAGCTGGCTTCCTTCAACCACGCCCAACATCTGGCCTCGGACGACATCATCCGGCCTTCAGCCAATCCAAGCACTCCGCGCACACGTGTGGCTGCTCACAAACACAGGCTTAGCATGAAGTTAGCCCCCGCTTTACCCCAGAGGGTCCTACACTTATATCTGCCAACTCGCAAATGTCCCCGTCAATGACTGCTCCGAGAACTTACGGGCACATGTGCACCACAAAAATATGTTGTCTGAAATGAGATGGCACTTTGCTGATGCAGTGGTGAAAACAAGAGGTGGAATACAGCTCTAGCCATCACACAGGTGAAGTCTGATATCAGTCCAGTATGATCGGCAAACAGCTCTTGCAGCAGCTCTCTGGAACTATCTACTGCAAGTCTAAGGAAAATTCCGGGAAGACAAAGTGAACGGCCTAACAATCTTATATCCAAATCCTTTTAAAATGATTTAAACCCATCCTGAACAAAATAAATTATAATTTACCTCCAATAGAAAAAAGTAAAGGCCTCTTTATAGAAAGTAAAATAATTAACAATTAACATTTTAAACAGGCACTATAAATTAAAAAATCCAAACAAAGCATGACTACTATGTTGAGGTCAAAAAGTTCCTAAGTACCCTATCACTAGAACAAACACGAAATGACTTTCCTAAATTGTTAACCAAAACCCAAATAAAAATATAAATTATTAAATCATTACCTAAACACCACAAAAAAAGACTCACATCCTAATGAAACCAAGAAGAAATCTACCTAATCAAATCAATATATTTAAAAAATCCTAAAACCCAACAAAAAATAATAAAATAACCTAATGCCTCCTAATGAAACAAACAAATAATGAGCTTCCCATATAAATTAATGGTTTCCAAAAAAAAAAAAAACAGACACACCAAACTGTAGGAAGACTAAACTACATGAGGGGCTGATTTGAACAAAAAAATAAACTTACAGGAACTAAGCTATTAAAAATACCCAAAAATCAATAACTGTCTACACTGTTAAAATAAAAACAAAAAGTATCAGTGGCCTGCATCTGAATTAAAAGTAGAAACAGCAACTTGCTCCAACAATGAAAGGCCTAAAACACACCCAAACCCGAACTTAACAAAAAATATAAAAATTACTTAAAAATAACTTAAAAATTATCCATACCAAAAAAGAACAGCTTCGTAACAATATGCTTTGATAATAATGCCTAGACTGCTTATTGAAAATAAGGTAATTCTTACGCACTACGAAGGAAAGAGTTAAGTCAATGATAATAGCATTTAACACAAATGCTTCTGAGACAATGGGGCCATACTCTCCTATTCATGTATTATAAAAAATAGATATGAGTCTAATTCAAGCGAAGGTGACCTGAGCAAAGTAATAATTTTACGTGTTGTTAATATGACGTCATTTTAAGTAGCCACAAGAAAAAATATTAAAATAATTAATATTTAATTGGGACGTGTTTTGTAGGAACCTAAATTGAATTGTACCAGAAGGGCACTTAAGAACTAGTGTGACTGTTAAAACCAGAGGGAACGACGTCAATGGAATGAGTTCCACGAAGACCAAGAGGAAGGTTATCAAGAATGGGTAGCTGGTTGACGGTGTTGGCAGGACCCTCTGGCAGCGTCCAAGTCTGGAAGCCTTCTGGGCCAGGAGATTGCCGAAGAGGTGGAAGACCCTCTCGACTGCTGGCGGGATCTCCGGAGCTGCTGGGCAATGTTGAAAGTCGAGGACCTTCTGGAGCATGGCCACCTTCCAGTGGCCATGACAGTGGTGGAGGTGCAGCAGACTGTGTTCGGGAAGTCCTTATGGTGATTCTTCCAGCTTGACAGCACTCAGAAGGGTGAGGGGGAAGCTGGCTCCACCTCCTTGGGGGTTGGTCTTGTGATGTCATGCATGGGTAACTAGATTATTATCTCTCTGTACTCGCTGCTTTGTTGCGAGTTGTTGATGTGTTCTGGCCAGCCTGCACATTTTGGAGGCAGTGAATGCTCCTGTGGGTGGCGCTTAGCTCTCCAGCGGTGGGATTGTGAAATACTGCTGCCATCCTGGAGTAACGGGCAATTCAAATTTTAACGGAGAGGTGACCCTGCTGACGGTTTTGTGACATGTTGCTTTGCTTAGTAGGCTCACGTGTTCGAGTCTTAATAAGGGTACTGTTCCCAAGGTGCTCGAGCAGACACATGTTCCATCTCTCTTTCTTCCTTCATCAGTGGTTTTGGACTGGCCCATAAGGATTGATGCATTCCAAGATGGGACGCATTTGCAAGTAGAGTGCGCATCAGAACAGCGCAACACGTGTCACTCTTCACAACTTACGAATTTTGTATGCACTCAGTTGAATAATATTTTGCATGAGAAGTTTTTCTTACTGGGCATTAACTAACTCACATATTTTCTCACTTTGTGATTCATATTAATAATAAATTAAATATTAGAATTTATGGCTAACATACAATGTAGTCCTATGTAACCAAACAAAATACGTTCACATTTACAAATATATAAAATGTTTGTCATTCATAATATATTTAGGACATAACCAAACATGTCATACATATAGCAAGTTTTTAAAGGTTTGATTTGAAAAGCATGAAGATATTATATGTTCCCTTCTAAATTTCTTTTATTGGAAGAAAATGTCAACAGAGCTTGTGGTACTATTTAGTTTCCTATATCTATGTGAATTGTGTTTTGGTTTACATTATCAAAGCGTTAATGTGTTTCTGTGCATTTTGCTGATACATATTTTGTTTCCAGTACTGAATCATTAGTGTAGGAATGATAATACATTCTTGTTTAGTGGGGTGAACTTATGTTGAAAGAGCTGTGTCATGTGGTTTGTAGGCCGAAGAGCGGGTCAATGCTGCTGTACAGCCGCAAGAAGGTGCGTTACCGCAGAGACGGCTATTGCTGGAAGAAGAGGAAAGATGGCAAGACCACAAGGGAGGATCACATGAAGCTGAAAGTGCAAGGAACCGAGGTAGGAGTGTTTTTCACCCTCTAATGTGGCTACAGATACAGAATGGTAGGAAACATATAATCTTAAAAGAACAACACAGACCCTGTAGTTTGGAGTGCACTCCTCATGTATATTATTAGTTGTGTTTCATAGCATCTGGTAAACCTTCTTCATCTCATTTGCCATCCTTGTTCCAGTGTACTCGCACTGTCACCCAGTCTTCTGCACCTGCCTTGCCCCACAATACTTCTGCCATGTTCTCTTCTCTGTGCCCTGCAAGCTTTGCATCTGCTACATCAATTATTTTGGTTTTTTGTTGTAACAGATGTGTAGTGAGAAATAGTGTGCATTCAAAGAACTCTCGTTATGGTATTTCTTTATTCTTCAAGTTGGAATTTGTAAGTAGCGTTACAATTTATGTACTTTTTTAGCTTAGCACTCAAAAAAATTTTACAAGAATTAGATGTTCTTGTTGCTGCAGCACATAATAGAACATGTTATGTTCATATTTAACACCAAAGTAGCAAGTGATGAATTCATGGGTAAATGGTGCGCCACTCTTCTTGCAAGGGACCTTGGCACAGAAATTCCAAACATCAGTTCGAGACCATTGTTTATAGAGTTCCTCCAAGCCAAACGCCACTCACGAGAAGTGTGAAATGAATTGCAGATGTATCTTTGGTTGTGTAGAATGTAACCCAACACATTAGGGACATTAATCTGTATCCAGCATCTTCATATTTACAAAAAAAATAACATGCAATTTTGACATGTCCAAATCCATGTATGTTTTCATTCAAAAACTTTGAAATTCATACTTGGCAAAATCATGACAGTTAGTGAGTGGCAACGTGATGTGTACCTAATAAACAGCATGCTATTTACAAAATCCTGTCTCAACTAATGCACGAATTAACAAAAATTAACATTACATGGGCTATTCTGAGTGGGCTGTAGACGCACACCAGACAAGCAGAAAATATGTGACTAAGAAAGAGTTCCTGTATTAATTAATACATTTTATTTTACATGTTCACAAAACGGCAGTTGTTAGTATTACAAACTAAACTTTGTGCTAAAGTAGTAATGTATAGGTTTTCAAAATGAAATGTACGTTAAAACAATCCGCATTCAAATGAAACACAACTTTAAACAGTGGGAATTCTTTCCACCTTGTATCTCCATTTTCCATCCATGCCTTCCATACATGCTTGATATTTATTCCAAAAGCCTACTGAAATATTGCATGGTATTGATAACTTATTTTTTAAAATAGTTTGACAAAATGTAGTTCAAACTTGTCGTTTTGGGCCAGTAATAGGAGAAAAGTCAATTTTTAAAAACACTGGATTAATATTAGGCAGTTGAAAATGCTGCTACCTGTTGAGTAACATGCTCAGCTCACAACAGCTTACAACACGCCCTGCCATGCCATCTGTCAGCTGTGTCCCGAACACTAGCAGCAAGAAAAAAATTTGCTGTCCTGTGTAAATCAACAAATAACAAATGCGCGCACAGATACCAATGGTTTTATTTTTCCGCGAGCTCAGTATAATTTTTAAAGTAAGATGTATTTTTGTGTGCAATGATTTTGATTACTAGTAATTTCTAATGAACCGGTTATCGTCTAATGGTCTACATCCATTACACGTCATGTTGTTCTCCCACTGATGGGGAACGGAAACATAAACGAAAAGTAAACATTTGGCACTACTTTTGTTGAACTGTCAAAATCATGCAGAGTTACATGAGGCAGAGAGTGCAAAGGTATTAAGTTTAATGTTGAATGAAAAAATATGAGCAAGTTCAAATGGGTAACTATTTTTAGTAATGGCTTTAAAAAAAAATAATTTTTCTTTCAACTTTGTAAAAAAATGTATAGTTTTATTTTTAGTTGTTAATATCTTCTGTAACCTTACATACTCATACAGTATATGAGTTTATTAACATGTTATAAAGAGTAAGGGAATTTATGAGATTGTCATATGAAGAATTAAAAATAGAAATAAAATTTATTCTTCTATTTGCTAGGATTCTGCAAAATTTAAGAAGATATTAATTTATTAATGCAATCAGCCCTATGCCATTGTCAACATCTGTCCCTTTAAGTTATGTAATTTATAGGTCAATTAAGGTATAAATGTCTTCTATTTTTATTTTAAAATCTAAGCTAGGTAGAGAAAATAAAATGCTTTATTATCCTGCTGCTCGCATGTGACATTGTGGAGTACCCTCGCCAATGCCATGTGTTTCACTGCATCAAGAAGGCATCAAGTCCGCACTAAAACATCAAAAGACCACAAGTCCATAGTCGTGGACAAACTTGACCGCTGCATTGGAAACCCAAGCTGGGGAACCACTAAAAGTAATAAAGATATGCCAATAAAAATCAGAGGAAAGCAAAAATAACATATTATCAAGGTGGGGGCATAAAAGGAAAATGCAGTAGGCTCCATTAAATAAAGATAAAATGTAGAGCACTATAAACTACGAATTGACGCCATAATGGTTACAGTGAAGAAGTAAGTAAGGTGCATTCCCGAAAGCTAAGTGAATATCACAGATATCAAATCACTAGGTACACCACCAGTAATAATACAGTTCTTTTATAATATACAATCTTTTACATTTATTTGCTTAATACTGACGCATGTCGCCCTGGGAAGCACTAATTCCTTGGGCTAGCTACATCAGACTCATCACTAAAGTTCATGTTATGTGAATTGAGAGGTAAAAAGTGGTCATAGTGGCCAATGGATGTGGTTCATAATGCCAGAATCATAAACTCATTGCAACTTAATGTTTCGTGGATGGTCATCCAGTGTACAAGACAGGTCTGGTGGCTCTTTGAAGTAGTAAAAAATCAAGAGACACAGTCATGGTCTTGCGAACAGGCTGGCCCATACCTACTGGTTTACCTTGCTGGATGCGGGACCGTTGAAGGTGAAGATGCTGTCCCAGTTGAGGTGATGGCTGGGGGCTGCTGTTGGCTTCACCAGGATGTGGAGCGCCGTTGATCTTGTCTGTGTCTGGAGCGGACTGGTGGTTGCTAGACTGATGTACCCCGAACCACGTGTTCGCTATACCCAGGGGTGGTTTCTCTCCCCGGCGAATGGCCTCGACCAGCGGATGAGGTGACCCTGGAGTCTTCGAATAGAAGCTTCTAACTACAACCTCGCAAAAGTGAAGCTGGCGACTCAGTTCCCTGTAGTGTACTGCCAAGGCCGCAGCCGCATAGGTAATGTTTTACCCTGTGTTCCTTTTATCCAGCCTCGTAGTTAGCGGTGGGTTTGTTCAGACTGTACGTCAGGACACTTAGGTGTGGAATCCGCCGGGGTCAGTACATCAGCACCGACTCTTACTCCTTTCCGGCACCGTAGAGAGTGGTGGTGAAGTTAGTCCGACCTGACTGTGTAGCCGCCAAATGGAGGTGTTGCTAATGGTAGAGGCTTTACCGTACTCTACCCTGGGGCAAAGCAGGGGTGGCTGTCTAAGGGTGTGTATTTAATTTTAGTGAGCGTGGTTTGCCTGCTTCACTCTTAACGGGCTGGCGTTTACGTTAGGTTAACACACAGTGACACACAGAAATTACTAAATTAGTACAAAGAAGTCAGTTCGGACCATATGTATATTGAGGTGGCGGATGGGGTTGTGGTGGCGTATTAGAACACAAACAATACGACCAACATTTAAAATTTGACAACTCATAGGGGAGGGAGATTTAGGGAAATACACTACGACTAAATCCTAAACTCACTATCAAGGGGCAAACATCGTAAATATTGAGACACTCTCTAAACTACACAAAAACAAGTAAACCACAGCTCATCTTTAGCGGCAAATAAACTTGTATAAAAATCTGCGTAAAATTCAAAACGTCTCCATCCTACATCTCCAATCTATCTTCACATGAATGGGGGGGCATTCCACCACAAGGCTCTTTTTGTAAGGGGCGGCCTTGAAGCCCTATACTTTCAAACTAAAACATTACACTTATAAGACTTAAGTAGATCATCTAGTACACTCAGCATCCAATGCAAAAGGTAGTACGTAATCTTAGGGTAGGTCACTTACACACTGACAAGATTAGGAAAAAATTAATTAATGAAAATAAATAACTTATAAATAAAAATCACTCTCAAACACAATTAGCTTCACCAATGAAAGTAATTGTACAAGTATTTATGATTTCCCAAAACCATCAAATTTTGGTGTTGGGAAGGGGGGTCTATCATTTAGAAATAAAAGAGGAGATGTTACCTTAAATATCATAGAGACTTCTAAACCTTCAACTTCTTAAACATATTATCATAATACTGCCTACTGGAAACCAAGAGTACTTATCTTCTTAAAGGCCTACATGATGTATGGCCACCTTGGCCTCCTCCAGCCTTCCTGCTTTGTCGTTGACTGACTTCTACTCCTTCCGCTACGACTCTTCCGAGTGACTCCTGTGCCATACTGACTCCTGCACTCCTTCGCTGACCATAGTTTCCCCACTTCGTCGCTACGACCACTACTTGAAAATGTCACCCCTCTACAGCTGGTTTCACCTGGTCTTCAGCCAATAGGAACCTCCCGCACACACGTGCGGCTGCTCACAAACACACACTTTGCATGATGTTAGCCCTCTTTACCCCTGAGCTGCCTACACTCTGTTCGGGCAGCATGAAAACGTTCCAGTTCCCGTTACATCACCTGCGATTGCACAGCTGTTGAAGCAAAATGTCATCAGCTGTAAAATTCTGGGAACGTCCACATTCAACGCAGGACAACACAGAACAATTCTGTATAATGATGACTGCATTTTAACCGGCGCAGTGGCGAAGGCAGACATGCACAGCTGCGGCCGGTGCCAAGAGTGCTGAGGCTGAATTCAGCTTTGAAAGATGTCAAACATGTCCAACACCGAGTCTAGAACTATCCACAAGCAACTTAATAAGTATTCCTGGAAGATAATGTGAACAACCTAACAATCTTATATCCCAATCCTTTTTAAAATAATTAAAATCCATCCTGCACAAGATAAAATTATAATTACTGAATCCTTCACAAAAAGTAAAAAGAATAAAAAAGAATTGTAAATGACTTCCAATAAAAAAAAGTTAAGGCCCTTGTATTATAATTGAAACGACGAACGTCAAACGCTACCAGGGACAGGGGTGGAACGCAAGACCTTGCCCTCAAGAACCGTACCATCGGCCGATGGTACCCACCAGAGTTCGGCCAACATTGTGAAATCAACTGCAGAGGAATCTGTGGTCTTGCTCATTACAAATTGCATGCAGGAAATGGACAACCTCCAGGAGCCTGAAATTGGTGTCGCCAGCCTACCTCTATTCCTGGGGTCTGTGCCACTAACACCATTACCAGAGGGGGCAGAAACTCCAGGAGGACAGGAGGACGCAGATGTCAACATGTTGCCACCACCTTAACAGACAGCATGAGGCCTGCCATCAAGGGATGTTGGAGCCACTGCACCTACAAGGCCCCTTTCTACCACTGCAGTTCCAAGTCCTTCAACCCAGCTACGAAGGCCGCTTTCTGCAGTCGCAGTTCCAAGGCCGACCAGCGTACACCCTCCTCAAGCATTGCCGGAAGGGACAGCTTTGATAGTGGGGTATTGGCCAGTACCTCTCCCTTGATCACCACCAAGATTCAAGCCTGGGAGGGAGGCAAGATCGCCTCCAGGATGCTCCCGCCCCCAGCTGTATCCGCCTTGGTATCCACGAGTACCGGGGTAACATTCAGATCTCACTGTCCTATGAACGTCAGACCACCTCCCCCAGAGAAAGGCATCACCTGCAGCGCTCGGACGCGAAACTACCATACCTCGGTTGACACAGAGTCTACCGCGACCGAACCTGGCACCTCAAGACGAGAACTACCCATACGTGCCGGCCATGTTCTCAGGTTGCCGGGCTTCTACTGCGAAAACCCACGGAGGCCTACCTATCAGTGGCCTACATCACAACAGCAGCCACCTCGCAAACGAGGCCATCCATAAAAATGGGGGCATCATAAGAAACACCACACCCGATAAGGACAATGTTGAGTGAACATTACCACACATTTTACAGTGCTAATTCACCAGGGTTGCATAGTTGTCACCATGCAGTAGTACTAACGGACAAATTTTCTTCAACTTATTACTGCTTAACATTACCAGTATTGGATCATAGTCGGGGGAAAGACAGTCTGTAAATCCATTCCCTTAAAAATATGTGTTTGGAAGAGAACTTTACTGTAAGTGCTCACAAATAAACTTCCTTTGAAGAGAACACTACAAGCCAGTGTGAAATCTGTGTAATGCACAACGATCTCATTAATGACAGAACATTGCACATGCCATGTCGAATTTATCGTAGACTTCAGTAGGCCCGAGTCTAAGAACAGTTGAGTGACGTCTGTAAGAAACCAGATATGAAAATAATAACTTATGTGTAATCCTAAGGTTAAAATTGTAGACATAACACTTGATATTCTGATTAGCAAAAAGAGTAGAAACATAAGTCTTGGAAAGTAATAATGATAAGAGAAAGTACTTTTGTCTCAATTATAGGCATAATTTCATATGAGGGATAGCTATTAGTGTACGTACTAGTTAAGTTTTGACCATGCTAAGTAAGTGCTAAGTGTAATTGCTATTGAAAGTGTACTCACTGTAACTTAGACAAATGGTGCAGAGTGATTGGGATATATTTTATTTTACAGCACAAAAAATATTCAATACTTGATCTGCAAAGGCTTGTTTTGGCACACTCACAAAAAATAAAGAATGAATTAAAATTTGTGAAGACCGTGCTGTAAATAGGCTACAAAATAAGGTAAATTATAAATTATTCTTATTATTCTGAGTGGAAACATTCATGTTGTAAATAGTAGGGTTTTAAGTTTGTTTTAATAAGAAAATAAGTGTTTCACATGGTAATGGAAAGAATGGCTTAACCTCAAGGTCTTTATAAAGAACAATTATAATCAGGGTTCGAAAAGTCCTATAACCTTCACCCAGTGTTCTTTACTTAGCAGAAAGTCACAGCCTCCACGAGCGCATTAGGGCCTGGCTTTTAAGGTAATTAAACTTCCACATAATGATCATAAAATATTATATTTTATTTTATTTGTGTAAGGGGAGTGTGGCTCCACTTGTCGCAAATATTATTCTTTAAATACATCTTTAATAAAACGTATCTTATTACAGTCACTATTACCTTTCCTTCTTAGCATTTAATGAACACCGTTTGTTGGCCTGTAAGGATTTGTTATAATTTATTTAATTATTATTATTTATTCTAATTTCTTTTGCTCTCGTAACGTAAAGCCCGCTATGCAAACTACCACCAAAGGGGATTTACACCTAAGACTACTATCTTCCATCTGTGGAATCGGGTATTCTGCTATTTCCTACTCTGCCGGCTGGAGAATGGCCTGGTTAAGGGGAGAGAACTATCTGAACTACATGACCTGCACTGGAACACACCACACCTAAAAGGCACTGACTGTCCAGCTGATGGATGGAACTATGCAGTGTAAGACCTCTGTCTTACACTGCGTAGTTCCATCGATCAGCTGGAGAACAGCTGAGTGTGGTGCAGCGGGGTGGATCTTGCATGATACCTGTATGTTTGAATTACACTATAGGGCCACGACCTTTTACCCTGCTTTGCCTTACATTCTCATACTTTTATTTAAGAATGCCACAAATAGTTATTGTTTTCGATTGTGCTGCAGAGTTTGATAAAGTGAAGTTAATTTTTTTAATTGGCGAACGTAGTTAACTGCAATGTAATCATTGAGTGTGTTTACAAACAAAAAAAGCTTCTGATGTTGTGGTATTTGTGATATGTGACTTGTGCGATTTTTGTGCTCAGGCACGTATTAGCAGCTTGTTTGCCATGAGGGGGCGGTAGTGTTGCAAGATGGCGCGAATGGATGATGAGCACGACTGCTTGTTCTAAACATTTTTGGTTCTCCAGGCAGGATTATTTATGGGAGATACAGTTTTGTTTACGGAAATGTATGCTAGAAGTGTAGTATACACCTTTTAATGGTTCAGTAATGGCAAACAGGAAAATTTTGCGGTTATTGTTTGGGTTTGTTTATGGCACGTCGCGCCTAAACTCAATGTCAATAAACACGTGCAAAAATGATCTCCGCCAGTCAGAGAAATTTTTATTCCAAGTTTCTTGCTTACGTATGAGCACGTGATTATTCTGCCATTTTATACAGTGCTATTCATGCATTAGTGCAACTTGTTTGTTGGATATACTCTTATTCGCATCTTTAAATAAAATGGTGGCTGCAGCATCGCCTGAGCTACAATTTGTAATTATCAATTTTCTGCTAGCCCAGGCAGACGAGGCCAGAGAACTGTATGAAGCATCTAGGGAAGATGAGTCGAAGGTGGTAGACTTCGAGTTGGTCTTCGAAAAGGTTATGTGGAAGAGAGATGAACTACTGGCAAATTATTTTGCTATATGCGTCCAGACACCTCAAGAAGATCCAAGTGTGTTACGTGAGTGCAAGGAACAGTTTGCAACATAAGAGACAGTTTTCCGTGAACTAAAAAAGGTGTATAGTAAACTGAAGAACACTTGTGGCTACACGACCCACAGTGATTGTTCACAAAGATTAGGAATCCCGACAGCAGTGCTACCACCTCTACCATTGCCGGTATTCAGTGACAATACAGCTGAGTGGATAGGCTTCGCAGAGTTATTCAATTCAATTGTTGGTCAAGCTCCACACCTTACCCAAGTCCAGAAAATTCATTACTTGTTGGGTTGTTCACAAGGGGAGGCGAGCAAGTTGGTACACAATATACCGGTCACCGAAAGCAATTACTTGGCAATTTGGAAAATATTTGAGAAGAGGTTTAAAAGTTTGAGACTCGCAGTAACACTACATGTCCAGAAGATCTTGCATCTACAAAAGGTTGACAGTAAGAAAGAAGGTGGGTTAACCAAGTTTGTTACAGTAGTGGAACAAAATTTGAGTCTGTTGGAGACTCAGAAATTTCCAGTGATTCAGTGGGATTTCCTGCTGCTAAACATATTGCTCGAGAAGTTGGATGCACCACTCAGGCAGGCATTTGAACTCTCCCACGAAGGGGATGTGCTATCGTATTCCAAGCTACTCAAGTTTCTGGAAGGGAAGGCTAAAGCTGTGGAGCATGTTCAGCTTGTTGCCGACGATCAACCTCCTGCTTGCTACACCTGAAAGAGTCCACCCTCTCAGAGGAAATTTTCCTCCTGGAACAAATTTCGGTCAATGAACCATGGAAACAATAGCCAGTCAGCAGAATCAAAGACAACCCTTGTTTCTGTTCAGGACAATACAGATAAGCAGATGTTGTGCCCAATTTGTGGTGCAGCTCATACCCTACACAGATGCCAGAAATTTCTTTCAAAGCCGACAGATGAGAGAAGGGAGTGCGTACTAACCCACAAGTTATGCTTTAACTGCCTGCGAACATGACATGCAGCAGTAAATTGCTATTCCAAGTTTCGCTGTCAGCAGTGCCAATGCACACATCACACCTTGATTCACTTGTCACAAGATACAAGTCCTGATGAGATAGATGAAGATGCTACAGAACCTTCTAGTCAAGAGGAAGGTAATTGTAGCACTGTCGCAATGTGTTCATCGGGTCTTTCAGAGGAAGATGGTCCTCTGATTACCGTCTTGCTTAAGACTGCTCGCGTCAATGTTAAAGACAGTAGTGGGCAATACCAGGCTGTGTGTGCTGTATTGGATAGTGCATCCCAGTTATCATTCATAACCGAAGGGTGAGTGAAACGCTTGGGACTAAATGACATCAGGCAGGGGTGAACATTTCTGACATAGGGCATACTAGGACAGACTCGAGAGGGGCTGTAGTATGTGAAATTGCCTCGCTTCACATGCAAGAGTTGCATCTTACTAATCGAGAGTTGATTCTCAATAACATTACTAGTAACGTGCCTTCAGCGGAAATTGATACAAAAAAATCTTGTACATCTTAAAAATATTTACGTAGCCAATCCCGAATTAGCCTCACCTGGTTGCATTGACATGTTGCTGGCAGCAGATGTAGTAGCTGATGTGATGACTGGCCGCAAGATCGAAGGAAAACCACATCCATTTCATACAGCATTTGGTTGGGTAGTTGCTGTTAATGCTCCATGTGCAAGTGAAGGTGAGTCAGCATCCCTATTTGTACGAGTGAATGCATCTCTTGATATGGCCCTTCAGAAGTTTTGGGAGGTAGAAGAGGTTCCATCAGTGAAGTTTCTGTCAAACGAGGCCCAACAGTCTGAGAATCACTTCTTAAGTACCCACAAATGTGGTGGAGATGGCAGATTTGTTCTGAGTCTTCCATTCAGATCATTCACGTGTAATTTGAGTAACTCATCTTCAACAGCAGTGCGTAGACTTGGTTGACTAGAACATCGACTTGCAAAAATGCCAGAGCTGAAGCAGCACTATTAAGACTTCATGGAGGAATATGAAAACTTGGGTCACATGACACGTATTGGACAGTTAACACCCACACATGATGGCTATCAAGTATCCCTTACTACAAGTGAGTTTGCTCAGCCAGCATACTGTATTCCGCACCAAGCAGTAGTCAAGGAGGAAAGTGTTTCCACAAAAGTGAGGGTAGTTTTTGATGCATCCTGCAAGACCACAAATGGACAATCACTGAATGATCTTCTACTTTCTGGGCCGAAATTACAGACTGAAATTTTTTATATAGTTTTGAGTTTACGAACAATTCCAGTTGCTGTGACTGCAGATGTATGCAAGATGTTTAGACAAATAGTTGTTGATCCCATTGATAAGAAGTACCAGTGTATTCTTTGGAGGAATTCAGTGGATGACCTAGTTTGCGTGTACGAGTTGAACACAGTCATGTATGGGCTGGCTTCTTCGCCTTTTCAGGCCCTCTGCACCCTGCAGCAACTTGCAACAGATGAGAGTAACAAGTTTCCACTAGCTGCTCATGCTATACTCAATGATGTCTTTGTTGACGATATAGTTACAGGAGCTGCAACTGTTGCCGATGCTCAATTACTAAAGTCTCAGCTCATCGGACTCTTGGCAGTAGGAGGGTTCAAACTGCATAAGTGGTGCTCCAACCATGAGGAGCTCTTGGATGACCATCGACATGAATCTGAGAACTCATCTCGTATGTTTGGTTGTCCTGATTCAGTGAAAGTGTTAGGCCTACACTGGGACCCAGTACAAGACCACTTTTTGTAAAAAGTGACTGTCCCTGACTTACCAGTGACAAAGCGTGGTATATTCTCAGCTGTTACTTGTCTTTATGACATGTGGATGGGTAGCACCAGTGGTCACATCCAGTAAGATGTTGTTACAGACCTTGTGGACTCAAGGCCTAGGTTGGGATGAGGTTGGGATGAACCAGTTGGAGAAGAGATATCAAGAGTATGGACACGTTTTAAGGACACTTTGCCATCCTTGTCTGAAGTTAATGTGAGCAGATTCGTTCCAGTCCAAGAACATAGCGTGCAGTTTCATGGGTTTTGCAATGTCAGCAAGAAGGTATATGCTGCAGTTATTTATGCTCGTTGTGTTACAGCTGGCGGTGCCACTGAAGTGCACCTGCTTGTTGCCAAGTCCAGGGTGGCCCCACTCTGTTCCAAGGTTAGAGATGTGTGCAGCAGTTTTGTTATGTAAACTTTGGCAATGTGTTGTAAGACTGAATGATTAAAAGTTGTTAACCTGACATTGCATGCCTGGACAGACACCACAGTAGTCTTAGCCTGGTTACGATTGTCACCACGAAGTTGGTCGTCAACCGAGTTACAGAGATCCAGTCCATTGTACCACCTAGTTCCTGGAGGCATGTTCCGTTGGAACATAACCCTGCTGCTGATATTGCTTCACGTGGCTGTTTTCCAGACCACTTGGTGAACACAATATGGTTTTCAGGACCATGTTGGCTGTTGCAACCTCATGAGAGCTGGCCTGTGCAGCATTCTTGTTGTGAGACAGTATCTCTTCCCGAAGTTAAACCAGTGATGTCCAGTGTCTTGGTGGCAAACTCCAATCAGATGCAGAGCTCCAATGACCCTTTCGGCTTGTTGCAGAAATCATCTTCCTTTTCTAGACTTCAGAGAGTCATGGCATGGATCTTATGAGCGAGAGCAATTTTCCGAAAACTGCCTCATTCGATTGGCAAGTTGCAGACAACTGAGGAGCTGTGCACTGCCCGTAATTACTGTGTCAAGATTGTGCAGGCAAATTACTTCAGGGAAGATATTAGAGCCTTGGAAAAGGGAGAACAATGCTCTAAACCCATTAAAAGTTAAAAGCCTTGTACCATTCTTGGAATCGAAGGGTGTTGTCAGGGTGGGCAGCAGAATGCAATGTGCCTTTGACTGAAGAAAGTAAGCATCCCATCTTACTTCCAAAGCAAAGCAGACTGTCCGAATTGATTATAATGCATTGTCACGTGACCAATCAGCACACGGGTCCATCAACCACACTGTACCTGACACGTCAAGAATACTGGATAATTTCTGCTTGCACTTTGATTCGTAAGCTCCTTCACAACTGTGTCGCATGTTTTAGAGAAAATGCAGCTTCATCAGCCCCACTGATGGGCACGCTCCCTGCCTCGTGATTCACCCAAGGTAGAGCATTTTGCAATGTTGGAATTGACTTTGGGGGCCCATTCCTTGCTATCCCAGTTAAAGCAAGAAGGAAGACCACCCAGAAGGTTTATCTGTGCTTGTTTATCTGCATGGTGACTAAGGCTGTGCACCTGGAGCTTGTGACCGACCTCTTTGCAGCAGCATTCCTTGCTGCACTGAAGCACTTTGTATCCATTCGAGGGCTTCCATCAGATATATCCTCAGACACATTTAAGTCTAACTTTTGAGTGGTGTGATGGTATGAGTATATGTATTTTAGTGCATTTATGGTTGTTAGAACCCCACCTCAAAAAATGCACTCCTGAAAAGTGTAATTTCTTTGGGTTACACCTTTTTATCAAAACAACCTTGATCATGTAGTACATGTCCTTTAACCTGGGTTAATTTTGCAGTGAATGTGTAGTAGGTTCGCAGCAAGCATGTTCAAAGTGTTGTAGGGGATGTAGTGAGAGAAAAGTATGGTATATGTTGAAAATGTAAGTGTGACTGAGTGCTGCACTTTATTTGTGTTGCAGTGCATCTACGGCTGCTACGTGCACTCAGCAATATTGCCAACATTTCACAGGCGATGTTACTGGTTGCTTCAGGTATGGTCCACTTCACTTTCTCTTCAATCTTATCACAAACTATAACTGATGTGAGCATGCCTAGCTACTCTCCACATTAACTCCTGCTTGTACATCTTGTGGTTCTTGTTTACTTAAAACTTTACTTCTTTTCAGGGAAAGTATTTGTGATAATTGTCTGTATATTTCATAACTCTTAAACAAAAGTAGTGTGTGTATTGAAAAAAGAGAAGTGATGTAACTGTGTGAATTTGTATCATCCTATTTTTTCTTTTTAAAAGCAACTTCAGTGAATCCTCGGTTTAGTAGAACACTTATTGATATTGTCGTAAAACGAGAGCCCATTATAGGGAGAAATCACCCTTCCTCCCATTGCATTTTTTCACAAGCACATAAATGGCAGTCTACAGAAAAGCTCAACATCAAGTTTTGTGTAGTTTTCTTGTATACTGCAGATTATAGCAGTAGCAGTTGCTGCTACTTAGAAGACAGCACACTGTAGCACTCTTTGTTCTTGCTACAGGATAGAACGTAACTTTCTCTTACAGAGAAATAAATATGACCATGGTATACACACGGATTTAACTCAAATAATGACTGGAAAAAATAAATCGCTATCTCATTTTTTTATACGATTAACTTGGAGTTACATTTTTCCCTCTTTGCCACACAGAAAATACTATATGTTATGTGTAGAAAATTTCTAGTGTAAATGCATGTTGTAATGTTGGTAGATAGTACAAAGTGGTAGTTTAGATATGTGTAACTTCAAGTGAGTCAGTGTGTCGATACTTCGTAGGCTGCCATTGCAATGCCGAAACTTGTGATTACAAATGGCATGGACTTGTAAATGTGCGAGGTTAAATGTAGAAACTGCGACAGGGCATAATATTGGCGATGAGGATTTAAACTAGTGATGAACAGGCACGCACGACTGTTTATATTGGTTCGGGAGGCGAGTTCATGCCGGACAAAGAGTCGTGGAAGTCCTATCCTGAATGACTGTAATTTTATTTTGTGGCAAACCATATTAAGGATGAAGACATAAATTTTTTATTTTTTTTTTCTGATTTGTATAATTTTGTGACATCGTTGTTGTCCCTTAAATTTACAGATTCCTCATTGCTTCGAGAGGTATTTACTAGGGATGGGATCCTCAATACCACGGTACTTCCATATTCTTGATACTTTATAGTATCAAGTATCGCGTGAGAATATCCAAAAGTATCTAAAACACCCATTTTCTGGTACCATAGTTATGGTACAAGCATACCATAGCATTTGCAATGTGTGCAATAATTCTGAAAAGTGTACCATGACTTTTGGAATATGTACGATAGTTTCAAAAGCATACCATACTTTAAGTACCAGTGTACCACAATATACCATATTTTATTCATACCATAATATTCATACAGCTGCTAGTATCTTGAGGTGTTTTTAGGCAACCGATATATACCACAATTATGATTTTTGTCATTTACTTTAATTGAGGTACTATAAAACTGTGGTGAGAGTTGCGAGCAAGTGCCGATAGGTGCGAGTGAGCAACTTGAGTAGTTACTGTACATCCAATACTTACCACAATTATATACTGCACCAAAATTTTTCATTTAATCCATTTTTATCCCATTGCTCACTTTTATGATATGTATTTCAGGTACAATAAAAGCAGGTAGAGAGTTGGGAGCGAGCACCGATAGTCATGAGCTTGCATATTGAGTAGTTATTGTACATCCCACACATACCATAATTATCTGATGCAACTGCATTATTAAATATTCACAAAAATAAATATCATAATTATCGGATACCTGCCGTGGTCTAGCCCACGTATTCTGTGGGCTAAGCCACAATGGGTGTATCAGATAGTTGCGATATTTATTTAATGTCACAGTAATTTCCTTGAAGTTGCAAAATAAAATTGAAAAGTGCCGAATTGCAAAATAAGTGTGTACTGACCTATCATTTTCCTCAAAGTTTGATTACAGTTTTTACTGTGAAAACGTGATTCTATAGAATTGAAGGAAACTGTGTTTGTTTAGCATTGGTTAAGAATGTTTGGGTTACAAGACGTTCTCCATTGTTTCCAGTGTTATGAGGTTTTTTTTTTTTTTATATAGTTTCAGTGTGTGTCAAGGACACTAGGAAAATGAGCAATTTTCTTAGCCAGGTTGTTGTATGTTTATGACAATTTAAATGTGGTATCGAGAAAGGTATCTGTATTGAGTATCATAAGAATGTTTTGGTATCGAAACTGTTATCAAGTATCGAGAAGATGTAGTATTGACCCATCACTAGTATTTACAAAACCAAATGACCATTTTGAGCCAAAGACCAGTGGAATAGTTGAAACTTTCAAGTTTCTAAATCAGGACCAGCAGGAAGGGGAGACGATCACTGTGTATTTTGCATATTTGCGTAGGTTAAGCACGCATTGTAATTTTCGCAACCTGCAACGTATTCTGCAGGATCAACTTGTTTGTGGTATTACAGTAGTTCAGCACATGCTTCTGGCCAAGGATAAGTTTACTTTCAAGGATGCAGGGGAGATTGCGATGGGGCTAAGGCAACGTGGTAGAACGTGGTGGAAATATTAATTGCCATGGGCACAAGTGAGGTACTGAGAAGAGTAACACCAAATGTACACAACAATTGTGAGAACAGATGGAGTTTCTTAACTCAACAAAACAACTGTAGTGCAACGGAAGCCATTCCCTGAGAAGTGCTACCTTAGCAAGACTGTTTGCCGGTTATGTAAGAATCATGGACACCTGGAACGTGCTTGTATAACCAAGTAGAAACATCAGTCATCGGCAGTTGCAGCAGGTGGAGATCAGCATCTGCATTAGTGTCCTGGGAGTACAACATCTACAAGTAGACACAGCAGTTGTGGAAGAGAAAACGGAGAACGAAATGCCAGCTGACGATTTGGTAGTTTATTATTTTGTACAATTTGAAGGCATATAACTGGAGGAGTTCGTTGGGCATGGAGGTGAACTTGAATGGCAAACTCCTTATGATGGAGATAGATATGGTGGCATGCCATTCCATCATAAATGGGCAGACATTTAAGTACTTGTCCCATGAGCCACCCTGGAAGAAAGCTAGGATAATTTTTGTGTACCTGGTTACAAGAACACTTACCTGTGTTAGGGGTGTTGGACATCAAAGTGAAACCTAAAACAAAGGGTAAGTTCCACTTGAGAATTTGGTGGTGAAAGGAAATGAGCCTTGCTTAATGTGTTCATGACTGGCTAGAACCATTGAGAATTGAACTGGTGGGCCTGCACGAAAATCAGGAGGACAATGTCACCAGGTTAACACATCTGCACCCTTCTGTATTTAAGACAGATGAGTTTGGTAAATAACTATCGTGCTAGAGAGCAGACCAGTGTTCGCAAATAGTTGAACAGTGGCTTTTGAACTATGGGAAAGGGTAAGTGCAGAGGTAGAGAGTCTAGTGTAGCGAGGCATGTACGAACTGGTGGCATTTTCAAATTGGGCCACACTCTTAGTACCCATTGTCAAGAGTGATGGTTCTGTGTGACTCTGTGGTGATTATAAAAGCATGCTGAATAGTCAACTCTTACAAAGATGTCGTGGTCAGATAAGGTTTTAATGTGTCGTTCAGAGACACAGGCTGTCTAACTGGATTGACTTTATTGGTTTCTGGCTGGTCCCTGGCCAGCGTATAAACTGTGGCGTGTGGCTTGGCGTCATTGTACAAAATCAGGTGCGGGCTGAGTAGTGCCCTGCACTACTGGTGTGGTCACAGACACTGGTTTACCTGCGGGGGCTGTGACCCGGGGTAGCTCCTGACTTGGCTGCTGTTGCTGCTGGTGCTGGCAGGAACTGGGGTACTGTCCTTGGGCGAAGGTGGTGCTGCGGCTGGTGGTGTTGGTTGGAACCCGCGGAGGGCTGCTGGTCCTGGTTGATGTGAACCACAGGTTGACTATTCCCACTGGTACTGAAATTGCTTTGCGGAATCTCTCGACGATAGGGAGCTGCCTGTCAGCGGTCTTGTGGGGTGACTGAGAGAAGGAGCTGGGGTAAACAGGGAGAGGAGACCTCTCCAGTTGGCAGGTGGCTTAAGTTTGTTTCCGGGGAGTTAGACTGCAGAGGGCAGTTGGCGTTGGGTTGCAGTTTAAGCTAGGCTGAGCAGCAGTAGCTGCCCTCATAGCTCTCCACTTTTCATCACTCCTATGGGTGTATGGCATAGAGGAAGGAACTAAGGTCTACCACGCTAAGGAAGAGTAGGCATTGAAGATCCCTAGCTAGGTGTGATGCCTGGTCCACCCAGATTCAGCCCAATTACTACTTCCGGCAAAAATTACAACATATTGGATGGAGCACTAGGCTGATCAGAATATCCAGTCACATCGTGGGTGTGGTCCGAAAGGGGTCAGAGCTCCAGAACCAGTCTTATTGCGCCTTCCGGTGAAAATAACAATGCAGTGGGTCGAGTGAAGTGGCTGGACTGGCTGACTAGCTGCTTCATGGATTGATTTTCTAGTGGTTGGGGCTCTACTGTACGTGTGCACTAGGTACCTTTGCATAGCTGGTCCACAGTATGGGTGCCTGTGTAATGTGTTTGTTTCAGACGTACTTGCACCTGGTTTAGGAAACCCGCAGTCCTACTCTACGTTCTGTAAAAGGGTTTCAATGATGCGGTCTCCTGCTTTTCCTTAGAGGGCTGACGTCTGCTTGGGATTAAAGAAACAGTCACCCTAGAAAGCAGTACTCAAAGATTAGGTAAAATCACGTGTAACAGAAGTAAACTACGGCAATATCAGGTGAAGGTTACCTGGGTCTAAACTAGATAAGAGCAGATGCTATTAGGTAGTTATGATACTAACTGACCCTAACTACCGTATTTCGATGTGTATAGGCCTCACATTTTTACAAAGAAAATGACTACAAAAAGTGGGGTGCGGCTTATATACTAGATATTGGCACCAAAGATTTTTTCCCTCAAACCATGTGTAGAAATTGGTCAACATACAGTACATTTTAATGTTTCAACTTAAAGTAAGGGAGGAAGGGGAAGAAAAGGATCGTCCATAGATGCCATAGTACAGGAGAAAATAATTTCTCTGCTTTGCAAAAGAAAGATATCTTGTGTAGTTCGCATGCCTGCCATGGCACTACAAGTGCACATTGATAAGTTGCCATTTTGTGTAACATGTTGATGTGGTTTTGCTTTCTCGAGTCACATTACCATCTGTGGAATAGTAATTGCACAATGTATATTTGTAAACATTGCAACATAACAAATTTTCTGTCTCAAATGTTTTGTAGGGGAGAAATTAAGTCTGAATTTATTATGTTTGTATGGAATCATAACTTAACAATATTTACTGGAATACAAAAATTCAGTGCGGCCTATACTTGAAATATTAATTATCCCTAATTTTTCATCAAAAACTCGTGGTGAGACCTATACACGTGCGTGGCCTATACATGCAAAATTATGGTAACTCTAATGCTGTAGTCCAGAAGGGGCTTGCTTGGGTGTCACTACCAAAGGAGCAGTGAGTGCAAACGAGTGGTTGAAGACTTCTTTGGAAGTCGCTGGGCAGAGGTCTGGAAGATGTCTTGAAGGTAGCGGTGGTCCTTTGTGAGCTCCAGCACACGAGGTGATGGAGCGACCTGCTGAGTATCAAGTTGGGTTTCGGGGACTGTGCGCTTACCTATATGGACCGCCAGCTGTGGGCCCTTTGACTCCCTTCAGCTGGTCAGGTATCTTCAAACTGGAGCTTCTCTCTTAACGGAGAAGGCCACTATCTCTTGGGGGATACTGGAATTGTTGTTTTCCTCATATACAGGTTATATCGCTCTCGCAAGCATAGGGGCAGTGCTGAGCTGCTTGGCTGGCTTCTATTACATCCCGGGGGTGGCATGATGTCTGATATAAAGGTGAAGACGGTCTTGACTGCCATGTCCGTGGTTTGCCCTTGCTTAAGGGCATGCTGGTTGGCTCTGGTAGCAAGTCTCCAGGGTTCAAACCCCCCCTGTGGTGATTTAATTACGCGTGAAATGGGGTGAAGTCGTATTGTAGCGGCCAGGGAGGGCTCCCCATGAATTATGACAACTGAAGCTTCAACGGCCACATGGAAATTATCAGTTAAGCTATGACTGGGTATGGATTGAGAGAGTTTCATAAAAATACGACGCTGACCTACTGGGCGAGAAGTATAAAATGGCAGTAGATGCCGCCCCCCACACCTTAGTGACTTGACAATGCTTGAGGTACCACAATGTTAGTTGCCGGAACTGGCAATGTGAGCATCACAACATTAAGGCCTTAGGACCTCTGGGTCCTCTCTGTGTTAGTTGTATATGTAATTCTTCCCTGGGGAATACACAGTGTTTGTACAAGGAGTCCGTTGCGTGAGCCGCCGTATATGCAGCCAGCTCACGTCTCGCTTTGAAGTGTGCTGACGATGGACGCAACTCAGTACAGTGTACCGCAGCTCAGAGCCGATCGGCGCGATGCGCTCGCCGATTTTCTTGCCTGACGCTCCGCCAGCCAACCACTGAATCTCTGCCGAGTATGGAGTGGGGACTCCATGCTTGCCAACCTTCACGCCCCCGCAGCACCACTTCAGCGGCCCACAGACGCTGCTCCAACCACCTGTTGCTGTTGGTTGCACTGTGCCGGTTTGTCTCCCCACCAGACGCATGCGCGGGCATTCCCATGGCGACGCCAATCACAGCACGACCTCCAGATGCAGAGTGGGGATGCTGCATGGTTTGTAGTGTGGCCAAGGTCTTCGCCACGCTGTCCTTGGCGCTATCAGCTGTCCTGGTGGCCCCAGTGGCAATTAGGATGCATGCAGGGCTCTACTATAAGCCCGGCCCTGCTGATTTTCTGTATGAGGAAACAATTTCTCTCGTCTATTCAATACCATGGCACCTCCCCAAAATGCCCACAAAGTTTGAAGAGTTCTTGCACGTTGCCTGTGCTGTAAAAAACTCCACGTCGTGTCAGAACGGACAAATTATACACAATTGTTGAGGTAATTGAAACTAGCATCTTGCAAGAATTCCTGACTGATAAGAACACCCAGTTCCCCCCCCAAATGAGGTATACAGTTCCTCGGGGAACTGGGTACTTGGTGTTGTGACTTATTGAACACCAGACATTTATGTGCATTGCTAGACAATAACGCTATATTAGACTCCCAGATCACGGCCCTTGCTGATAACGTACATACTACAAGTATCGCCTTCAATATGTCCTTTAAAGTCATTCATGAATTGCAGTATCAAATGGAGCATAAGGTAAACTCTCTCGCCGCATCTGTGAACGGCATTTCAGGTGCATTGCAAAAGCAACTTGTCACTGTCAGTAAACTGGACAACCTTGAAGCTCAAACTCTTTTAATTTATATTAGTCTTTTGGCGTTTATTAATAATGTAATCTTAGAACACATCTACCCATGCCAGCTCAACAGATTACCTTTAAATGCTGTTAATGAAAACCGACTCACTGACGACCTAACAAAACTGAATTCCCAACTTTTGAACGTGCAGCTCACCTTTAGTATTCCCCTGTCCGACATAGTAAAATATTATTCCCATGATTTGGTTGAGTGCTCCCTCACGACGTCTCTGATCATTATTAAATTGCATGGCCCCGTTAAAGGTGTGCACTCCGCATGGCACGTATACGATATCATTTCAGTCCCTTATCATTTCCAGAATCACTCCTGTATCATTCACTACCCATCAGCCACTGTTGCCATTAATCCTACCAAGGACTCTGCGAAATCAATTTCAAGTTTCCCGGACACCCCCACGGATGTTCTAGCCATCCCTAAACACTCCCTTGCTGGTAATAGCCCAAGTGTGTAAAATCTGCCATTTTGCTTGATGATGCTAAATCTTTGTTCTCCGCATGCAAATTCCAATGCTCTCAAGACATACCTTTAACTGGCATACGTATTTTCCCTCACCAGTATATTTTTACAAACCCCCCTCCAGGTACCGCCGTGTTGTGTGCAAATGCATCCCTGAATTCACCTATCACCAACCACAACTTGAGCAGTGTGGAGCTTCATGTGCCATGCGGATGTTGCGTTGTCACCCCCTAGGAAACTATTATCGAGGCCACGCGTCTGTGACGTTCGTGCGCCCTCTGTCACCCTACAACATATGGTAGTGCCCGTCCACTGGCTGCTTGAATAGTCGTTCCATCTTCAACAGCTGTCATTCACCGCTGGAATACAATTTTCAAACATTATGTCCGCACTTGATACTAACTGGCATTTGAATTTAACTGACTTATCAGTGTGGCAAAATGTTGATGCAAATCACCACAAGGTATTCTTACGTAAGGATAAATTTTTCTCTCTTGTGGAACACACTCACCTTGATTACGCCTCTATGGCTATCCTTCTCCTACTTGTTTTTGCTGTCATTGCATTACATGTCAAACTGGTAAAGATATCTATACTTCTAACACGTATCAACACACCCCCTAAGAGCTCCAGTCATGCTTATGCTGTTTCCACAGTGGTATCCAGTAAAGTTAAACAAATTTTTATTGGTCCAAGTGTCTACGTCTGCATACGAGCGTATCACTTCCATATGGTATTCATGGTATTGGTAAGTGGTGTCTAATTGCTTATTTCTCACAAAAGTGTAAGAATGACTATTACACAACCACAGGTGTTACTAACATTCCTCCAACTTGTTTACCTTACAACAGCGTTTCCTTTTTGTTACATTGACTTCAGGCCTACAGGCATATATATATATATATATATAAAAATTAAGTAATTGATTTATACATATATATATATATATTAAGTAATTGATTTATATATATATATAAATTAAGTAATTGATTAAGTATTTTGTTAACTGCCACTGCCTTCTGGCTTTCTTGTAATAAGTTTTCACATTTAGTTATGTTTACCCTTATAGTATAATATTTAATTCCATTTTCATCAGTATGATAAATAAGCTGCAATTAAGGGCATACAGTCCACGTTAGACCTTATGACTTCAGGCCAACAACAGTGGTCCTTATTCTATAATATTTTAATACGCTGTTCCACATGTTAGTTGTGTGCACACATTTTATTTTATTCCTTACCTTACCTCACCCTTGCAGGGTTGTATATATTTATCTGTAATATTTCACATACTTTCTTGTATGTACATATGGTGAATAAATATGTTCTGAAACTAAATACCTATAAGGAATGTATGTAAACTCTTACAGTTTAAGTATCATATAATTATTGTTTACCATTACTTACAACTTGTATTAATCATTGCAAAGCAATTCCTTTCCAAGTGTATTTTTATGTATCTTAACTTTATGTTCTGATGCATATATTATTGTTCACAATTGCCATATACATGTGTTCATTTTCCTAATCGCATTACTATTGTGTTTATTTCTATGTATTTTAACTTCATGCTTCCATGCATGTATAAAGTGTAACAAGGTAACTCTTAAAAAATAATTTTATATATATATATATATATACATATTTGGTGTTCAAGTATGTAAATAGCACTACTGCCAACTACGTGTCCTACGAACATCGATTAATCGAAAACACTCTACCAAAAAGTGCCAACTATTAGTCGGACTCACGCTCTGCCTGCATGCGAGCTATAATATTCTTGACTTTAGTGAAAACCAAAGTGCTCCCTGGTACTTGCTCTCACGCTGTGCCTGCGTGCGAGCTCATACCATACTAAACTAGTGCTTCTGAAAGTGAACACTATTGCCTGAACTGTTGGTAAACTACGACACGTTCATGAATTTTTAACTACAAGCCACGTGCACCTATTCAGAGGTTATTGTATACTTCCTTCCACTGTTTACGTATATTCATACTATTCATTGCTATGTATTATTTTTCTGTTCCATACCGCACTACTTATTCTGTATTATTTAAGTTTTGTTGCAATTGCTACTTGAGTAATTCATTAATCTTAAATCTTCAACACCTGGCAACACTCATTTTTTAACATCACAGTAATGACTACATGCGGTTTCTATTTTTATAAAAGATTTCTCTCAAATTATGTTTGTGTAAAAAATTCTGTTCTTATCTGTAAGTAGCCAACCTAACTTTATTGTACAAGTGTAAGTCAGTTTTCCCAAGTGCACAAACAAAGCACACGCCAGTAAAGGGCTCTACACTGCCCCGTCAGTCTTTTTGCTCTCGCAAGCATAGCTGTCCAGCACTTCTAACCTCTGGAGTGCTGCCTGTCTTACATACAGGTAGTCTCTCCTCGCTTGTGTTAATTTCCCAGTGTATGCTTTAAACTTTCACCTCATGAACTTAATGTTCCCCAATTGTATTTGATTTTATCAATTTATTACTGTTTCAGCCAGCAGGTATCTTTATTATTAACAACATTGTAATTTTTTTTAAGAGTTCATATCCTGATACAGTGTTCCGTTCACTCGCACCACGTGTGGGCCAGTTTTCAAACTTCCTCTCCCCATGTCCATCGTCTAGCTTTAAGGGGTTAATTTATTCTTTATAACATTAAATCTAGCATTGGACATCCCTCCTTCCTTCCTTCCTTCCTGTGGTCGTGCTGCTCAACGTGTTCAGCTTACTGTTGCCACCTTAACTATGTATCTTACTATGTATTATTTTATTCTGATGATTAGGAAATTCTATTTATCTACCATGCCATTTGCAAACATTCCCCCTTAGCTTATTTTCACTAATACAGTACTTAATTGTTTCTTAATTGTTCGATGAGGTATCGAGTGTAGCCTTGCCCCTACGACACTGCTGTTAAATATAACCGCGAATGTCACCATTCGTCGTCGTTTTCCCCGACCTGAGTTCCTTGGTCTATCTCCACAACTGTACAACTATCCTTGGATGGACCACCTGGATTACTTGTTTCCACTATTGCCACAGCCGGGATGGCTGTTATTTTGTCCTGGAGGGTTGTGTAGTTGCCAGAGAGGGCCGCCCACGTATTATGACCATGTAATCTTCAACGGCCACATGGAAATTACCAGTTAAGCTACGACGGGCTATGGATTGAGACAGTTTTGTAAACATACGTTGCTGACCTACTGGTCGAGGAGTATAAAACTACCGTAGATGCTGCCCCCGAGCCCCCAGTGACTTGACGACGCTTGAGGTACCACAACGTTAGTTCCCAGAGCTGGCAACATGAGCATGACGACATTGAGGCCTTGATGAGCTCTGCATTCTCTCTGTATTAATTGGTGAGCATAACTTGACTAGCAGTTAGGGCTTAACCTTATCCTTCAAGACTCCATTGTCCCCTTAACACTAATTAATAATAACTGGCAAGGCTAGAGAAGTGATTATAGATATTCAATAAAGTAGTTGTCATGAATCCTGAGTTGTTAGTGAACTAATAAAGCTACAGCCCCAATATCTACGTCTACCTCAACCTAGTGTTGATAGCAGAGTACTTGAGATATTATTGGTTCAGTGGTCAGAATAGAAGATAGGAGGGAGAGACATTACAGTATTTAATAAATGTGTCAGTACGCATCATGCATCATAGACTGGAAGAAACTTTCTCGAAGCCCTGCTAAATATCTTCTTGCAGGCCCATTTCGTAGCCTTCTTCCAAATGTAAACAAACATCGCCATGTGACTGTGATGTAGCATCTGTCAAAATCAATGTTTACATTCCATTTTGTGTTTGTGTGTTCATGTGTTTGTTTCATATATTTTTGCTACACCTAAACATAAAAATTGAAATGTGACTCCTATTTTTATACCTGTCTGCGTTGTTTGCTGTTTACTGCTTTTCAAATTATTCTGTCGTATTCCAAAAACAATTCCATACTAATATTCACAGTTTAGGCCTATAACATTATTTAGGTCAGCTATATGATATTTTAAAAATGCCTGAATTGACGATAGTTCTTACAGTTATTTTGCATTTACATATTTGTTTTCCATGACATAGCACATTACATGTAATGCACGTTAATATTTTGCAGTGACTCTGCTTAACACTGTTACAACTGCGAGGTAAAGAACTGTAGCATTTATCCTTTTGTTATTGATATGTGTTGGATTACTTCTTTAAAAGGAAGGCCTCAGTTGGAATAAATATTAAAACGAAGGAACAACCAGTCAAACGAAAAAGGCATTTAAGAAAGCAACTCATGTTGCTTATTTTTTTTCATACAAACTTAAAAGATAGCAGTGAACATACGCACATATAAGCATACCATAATTTTTTATTCCGCTCGTATTTCTATGCATTGCTACTTACTGTTTATTAGGTTTATTGAAATTTATCAGGCTGGGCTTAGTATTTCTTTGGGATTGTGGAAAATCATGTTATACTACTGTGTTTCAAACACCTAGGGTAAAGGTACAATGTTGTGATAAATAAATAGACATGGATGTAAATAATTAACTTCATCATAAAAACAGTTCACAGTTGAAACGTATAAATAGTGCACATCAAATATTTGAAATCACGAACACACACACACCCTCTATCCGACCTTGAATTTTTAATATGTTTACGGGGGGTAGGTGGTTGCACTGGAGTTCGACTATGTACCAGCAGGGGAGTGTTTGGAACTCTATCCCCCATGAGTTTGTTCTCTTGGGACATGCCGCTTTCGACTCCGATTGTCCCTGCCATGCCCACATCTTGTATTGATTCCGGAGAACTAGGTGAATATGCTACTACCTCGGGAGGTGATTCTACTTGCGTAGGTAAGTCCCAAATTAGTTCTTGTTTTTCGGGTTGTTCGTCCCAGAGGTATTGGTTACTAGGTGACCAGACACACTCAGGGCCAGCATATCATATCATGGCTTGCCACGTCTGCCAACTTGAAATGGTAACCGTCTCATCATTATAACTAAATATGTTAAAATAAGTATACAAACATTTAATTTATTTTCAGTTGCAAACTACAAATTCAATAATCATTATTTTGCTGTAATAAGTATGAAATATGCTACAGTTAAAAACATGTATAATTTTAGCTTACAAATAATGTGAAATTTCTTGAGTGTGAGTGTGAGTGTGAGTGTGAGTGTGAGTGTGAGTGTGAGAGAGAGAGAGAGAGAGAGAGAGAGAGAGAGAGAGAGAGAGAGAGAGAGAGAGAGAGAGAGAGAGAGAGAGAGAGAGAGGAGAGGAGAGAGAGAGAGAGAGAGAGAGAGTGAGTGTGCATGCGTGTGTGTGTGCATGCGTGTGTGGGTGCGTGCATGTGTGTGCGAGAGAGAGAGAGCGCGCGCACGCAACACGCTCCGCCTAACGGGCAGTTGCTTCCTCAGTCAATAAAAAAAAAACACTGTCAGTGGGCCTATGCACAATATTTTGTGCTGTTATTTTGAACTGTAACAATGAAATATGTTGACATTGGGTCTACCTAAATATTTAGATATTTCAATAGGCAACGTTTAATTTACAAATAGCATACCAAAATAACTAGTTTAAAACAGTATTTATCTGTGAACTGTTTCTTACTAGCCATTGCAACAGATTGCTGCTCTCGCTGTTGTTTACGAAATAAATATTACAAGTTATAGAAGATACTAACGTAAAGTTTCATTTATTCAATAATACAGTACTCTAAAGTTAATCACAGTGTTATATATTTGTGGAATACAGATTATTGAAAAAACTGATTGACATGTTACTCCTAGGTTGATTTTTCAAAGGTTAATTTTCAAGTGTCTCTTCCAGTCAGGAATGGACTATAGATAGCCAGCACCAGAGAAACCATGGTCCCTCTTGCATATAGATTTTGCGGGACCATTCAGGGAGTGCTATTTCTTGTTATGGTAGATGCCTATTCAAAATGGCCAGAAGTACGATGGGTCACAAACATGTATGCTGGTGTAGTTATTCAAGAATTATGTGACACATTTAGTTGCCATGTGTTGCGTGATGCTATTGTAGCTGATAATGGAACAGCCTTCAGATCACACTGTGTTACAACTTTTATGAAAAGGAATGGCATACATACAGATAGTATTTTCTCCTACATGCCACACACACACACACGCACGCACGCATGCATACACACACACACACACACACACACACACACTCACTCACTCACTCTCTCTCACACTCACTCACACACACTCACATGCAATGAGCAGGCTGATCGTTATGTACAAACTGTCAAACAAAAACTGTGTGGAAACGAGGACAGGGTGATTGGTGCACACGCATAACAATTATGCCGTTATCTTTCTGCACTATTCCCAGTACGGAGATGCACAAGACACCTGCAGAGTTGCTGATGAACTCTCGGAGACAGCATTGACAAAAATTCACCCCATTTGGTGTACAGAGTGAGGGACGACCAAGGTCGTGACAATTAGTGGAATGTGGATTAGCTACAGTGCCGTGTGGGTCAGAACTCATGGGAACAACAGAAAACGTCTCGGCAATTAGAAAGAAGGACTGTCAGTGCAAACCACAAGGGAAGTTCAGCCCAGGACGTGTCATCTGTGAAACAATCAGCTGCAGAAGATCGTTCTGCAAGTTCAGGAGGGTCTTCCCCATTCCTGAGGGTTTGTCAGCAACGCTAAGGCGAATTGGGGTCATGCAGAGGTTCCCCTACTGGCAGTGGCAGGTGGTTCTGCAGATTCCATGGATTCTTCACTTCTTCGTGGGTTTGGCAGTAGTTACGAGGTGGTTCAAGGCTGAGCAGTGACAAGTCAACCCACAATACAAGAGATATCACTGGTGGGGCACTCTTAGCCTCTTGGCCCTCCGGGTCTTAACTTCTAGCAATATTATAAACAAATAAACATAAAATAAATTAAATAAAAACATGAACTTTCTTCTAATTAACCACCACCTAGAGAATGTTTGCAGTTTAAATTATCACAATAGAGATTAAAATCAAATTTTTAAAATGATAAAATTTTAAAATTGTTAGAACTGACAATCATAATAAAACATTAAAAAGTAAAATGTAAAGTGTAAAATATGAAAAAACCTATAAAGGGAGAGATGATGTTAGCCTGGTCTTACTTTTACCAGTTTCCACGGGGGCCACAGGGAGGCTGTCATCCCAACCCTGGTTCTCCCTCCCAACCAACAGATGGTATTGCAGCTGCCGGAGTATCTTTACTAGTCCAGGGAGGCATGCAAGGCCCTCAGTATTTAGAAGAGGGTCCAGCATCATGCCGTAGTTCCACACACCACATTCCTCCCAGGAAGCTGCAGGATTTTGTGACATTCTGAGATGGGAGGGAACCTGTTATGTACAGATGATTTCTAGTGTAAGTGCTTGTCGTTAGGTTGATAGTGTGAATGAAGTGGATAGTTCGGAGGCCGCCAAAATTATGCCAACACTTTGTGATTATGAATGACATGGACTTGTAAATGTGCGAGGTTAAATGTAGTAACTGTGACAAGACATAATACAGTCAACTCTCGATCTATCGTTATTCAGGGGACTTATATATGGGAAAGTAGCCGAAAAAAACGTGACACACTGATGCCAGCGCTCCTAGCGGTTTGTGCTGTTTGTATGATAATAAGCTGTGCATTGAATGGGTAGTTTTGAGTATTTTGGATGAGTTTTAACTCAAATTTTTTCGCTTGAGTGGTTATTTATTATGGCAGGAAAGATTTGTGTAATTTTTGCCTGCAATAATTACAACATTGTGAACTACAGCAAGTCGTGTTTAAGATTTTCAAAGGATGCAAGTCGGTAAGTACACGAGCTGTAGTGGATAACATTTTCCATTCATGTATTTATTGCAAACTTCATTCACACAAACCTTAATTTACTTAAATACTGTTTTGTTATTTCCTAGGTGCAAGCAATGGATGCAGAAATGTAAGAGCAGACCTGGATGTAATGAAGAGAAAAGGTACTGGCAGTTTATACCTACACTAGAATAGTGTGTTCCAACCTTTTCAGAAAAGAGGATTTTCGTAACCCAAATTTGCTTCCACGAGATCAAGAATGAAGTCACTGGAGTGTCGTAGCTGCTGTTTCTAATCTTGTACACTGAAGGGCCTTGCAATGTTTGATAACCCTTAACCTGAAAGGTCCAGGTTTGTTTTTATTGGAGCGACACCTTCGAAAAATTAAAGTAAACAATGTTTACAAATTCCACACTCGTCTATTAAATTCACTGAAGGCTCTTGTTAAAGTGTGTGTTTAGTTCAGCAAGTTGAGCTAGGGATATAATTGATTAATTGCGTCATAATAGTGTTTTCATATTTGTGTCGGTGAGTGCTCGTACAATGTTTACATATTAGCCAAACGTTATGCACCGAGCCAGAGTCCCAGCATCAGCAGGGTAATAAATACCCAAAAAAGTGATTCAAGGCACGCCGGCAATTTATTTTAGGTGGTAACGCGAAGCGTAAAGCATCATCAGCGAAACTGGGAGTTTCCCCATAAATGATTGTCATGTATAGCCTATTTGCAGTAAGAAATAATGTATGTGTGTTTTGCAATTTAACATATTTCTGTACTATTTGATATTACTGTAATATTGTCTCATGAAAACATGTTTAATTGCAAAAGGATTAAATTGAACACTAGGCACCATACCTAAATTGACAATGTTACCAATACAATTTAGAAATATGATAGGGAGGAGGGCTATGAACTTGAGGGAAATTGAGGGGTAAAAGTTTATAATGAAAATGTACATATTTTGTATTTTTTTTACCTCACAATTTCCCTTATCTTCATAGCCGTCCCCGCTATTGTTTTTGGGGTTTCTATTGGTCAAATGTTGATGCCCCTAGTAAATTCGTATTCTGTGTAATAAGTAGAGTGGAATTATACCATTTTCTGAGATTTTTTTTTTAAAAGGCCCCATTTTTAAAAATTGCCCAGTTTTCAGCATATTTATTTTGTTTATATACATTTCCGTATTGTTTATATACTTTTTCAGTGTATTTTCGTACTTTGGAGTATTATTGTTTACATTTGGGAAACTATGTATTTGAATATTAATTTGTAATTTGTTTGGGTTGTGTTCGCACCAACTAGCAAATATTTTTGATGATTTATTAAAGAAACAACTGAATAAAAATTGTAATAGTTTCCTTTCTAGGTAGTCGCTTACTCTTTACACACCCTAAGGTCTACATATCATTACTGTTTTACTGTGAAAATATTTTAATTTCTCTACATACTGAGTTTGCAAGTAATCTTAATTTGAATGAGTGGAGAGTTGTTGAGTACAGCTTTCGGTGGCGAGAATGATTCTTCTCCAGCCAGTGCATCAAAGTAAATTCTGTGTGCTAAAGAGCATGTACTCACACCACACACCAGACACTTTAATTGCAGCAGTGGAGATGTCATCAGGTCGTCTACAGTTGGTAAGTCAGTGTATATACTGCAGTGTGTGAACCAGCTGTCGAGTGAGGGTTACCGTCAAAACCAATCAAAAGTAGTAGCAACATCCCCCCCCCCCCCCTCCCCATACTTTCATTTGTTTACACAACTGTGTACAAAACTTTGAAACTATAATATTTCACTCCTGAGAGTCATCGCTACATTTCAGTGATATTTATTATAAATTTTTTACAAATAAATAAAGGATTTTTTTTTTATTTCAATTTCTCTTATTTATTCCCTTAAGTACTCAGTATTTTAACTTTGTGCATACACCTATAGTATTAACTTAATGAGGTGTTTTTCAATGGATTATTTTGCCACATTCTGCAATGCAGATAAGTCATTTATAGTGGTACGCACACATTTCTTTTGACCTGTTAGCCTATTTACATAGTTTTGTTTGCGGTGATTACAGTATTGGAGAAAGTACTTGCAAATTGCATTACAATAACAAGTGCTAGGAAATTGAACAGAAAGTACCTTAAATTAATGACCAAGGTAAGTTATTTTCAGTTCATCTGCTATTGAATTCTGCAACATGTTTTCCAGTCTTCTTGCCATGAAGCATATGAAAATCTGTGGTAAAATTCAAGTTGGTTATTAGAAGTGACTAGTTCATGATGATCTAAAAATTTGGAAATAAGCTTTGTTTTTGAAAGTGAATTACAAAGTTAAATGTGCTTAATGGCTTGAGTATACATGTTAGTATGCACTATCAAATATTTTGACTAATTGCATTTTCATCCTAGCGCCAGACATATTGCATAAATTTCTTTAGTAAATGGTGGGAAATGATTGATTAAAATGTTTAAAGATTGTCATCTAGTCATGTTCTGAAATACTCTCCTTAATACAGTAGACCTTGTTTATAATTTGTGTGGTATTTAAATTATTTATCTTGTCTATAATCTCTCAAATGTCACTTAAGTGATATGACATCAGATGCGATGGTAAATTTTCATATTTGGTATAGGCGTACCATTGTGTAGTTGAAAGCTGTAAGCATTTTGCAGTCAATGTTGCTGCTTCCTCCATGGATTATCTACACTAACCAAGGAAATGGATGTCTTAAGTAGTAAGTTGTGTTCCAATGGTGGTCAAAGTAATGATCAAACTTAATAGTTCTACGAAATTTAATTGGAGTACTCTCCATAGGCACTGACATAGTATTCTAAGAGGTAATTTGACCTGAATTAGTCAAGTAAAATAATGATGCATTTGATATTTTACTATGGAACAATACTTACTACAATCCTAAATTACCAAAACCGCAACTAGTTCTGAACAAGTCACTGAATAGCATCCGAACTGAACACTACTACATCTTAAAATACTATTGTACTAAACGGTAACTTTGAACACAGTCTTACTATGTGATGTATGTTAGGGTGTGTGTGTTTCTTTTTATATAAATGCATACAAATAAAACATTTTAAAAGGAGTGAGGTAAGCAGTTTACCATAATTTATAAAAACCTGCTAAATGATGAAGTGATCAATTAGTGTCTATGAAACCATCATTTGTAAATGAGCGGGAGGAGGAGGCAATCCTCTTCCCCCTTCTGTACTTAACTGTGCCTTTAATACTGTTACAAATGTGACAGTACACCTATTTCAATTAAAATTTCCCCCAATCCCGAGTTGCTCTGTACTACAAAGATACTTTGTTTTGTTGATGAACAGGCACTAGATATTACCAAGCTACAGAATAGTCCTTCGTGTACAATTTTTGGTTACAACCCCCAAAATTTCGTAACTGGTTCAATCAGATTATGAAGAAGTGACTGAGGTTTCAAATGTTTGTTACTTATGGTTGAAGCATGGCTGCCAGTGGGTTAACCATAAAAGCCTATGTTTCACTTAAGGCAGTGTAGTTGTGGCATAACTGCACGACAAAACTGATTTATATGTGTAAAGGTGGACTCGCAACTATCCGTCGCACCCGTCAGGCGGTCACATGATCTAAGACCAATCGCAGGGCAACTCTTTTTTATCCATCAAAATTTAACTTTCGACGGACCGACGGATGGATCACCGCCTTCTGACGAGATTCTGTAGACACGAATACGCACTTTGAAATAAAATGCAACGTGATGTATATGTGTTTATTTATCTTGGTGGTAAATTCAGGAAATTAAAAATTAAACAATAATTGAGTATACATTTTTATCACTTAAGAATTTATTTCCCCAAAATGTTTCTCGCTTGAATATGTATTTCCAACCAAAATATACCTTCTACGAAAGAAGAAAGCAGAATAAAAATCATATCTGTTATTAATATAAATTTGTGAACAGTTTATTTTGTTGCAAATTTAATTATAAAAACTTCAAAAAGCAGTAAGTTAATATTTAGGCAACACATTCTGTTGCTAGGTTAATCTTAAATATCTAAAAGATATTGCTGCTGATAGAGATAATAAAAGCCACAGTGTTAAATTACTACTTATAGTAGAGCTATTTTTAATTAATCTTTCATTAATAAAACACAGATAAGTTGTGGAGACTTTTATGTCCGCAAATAATTTTTGGTTATGTTCATTCCCGATTTTTTTCGCAAAAAAATAAGCTTGGTGACAGCTCCATTCTCAAGAATTTATTGAATAAATGCAGTCGGTTATGTATCTGACAAATGAAATACCGTTTAGCATTTCATTCTCTTACTTATAATTGATTTACATTTGTTCTTTGTAACTTGCAACATCTAAGTCTGTGCCCAGTAGCATGATTCTGTTACAACTGATTGTCCGTGTTTCAAGTGACAATAGTTATGCTTTAAGTGCATTTTTAAATACGGCATAGTAATATGAATAAGCAACTACTATATTACATTCTACAAAACAACATGTTTTATTACTACAAGATGACAACTGCACTTAAATTGCGCATGACGAGCCATGTAAATTTAAATTTCCCGGGTATTCGTCTGCACAAGCCGCTAGGAGCGCTGTTGTAGTGTTTCTTGCATGTCGAAAATTTTGAAACCCCTCAGTTTCCCATATTGTCCTTCTACCATATTTGCTTTGGCTCTGGGGATGTTACCAGAGCCTATAACATATTTTTCTAACCACTGTCTTACATTCGGGTCATCTGCCTTTTCTACAGGTATGTTAGCAGTCAGCAATATTTTAGTTAAATCCAGTGCGAGTTCTTATTTGTGTTGTTGTGAGGTGGTAGCAATTTCCATTGAATTTGTTATTGAAAGTTGTTTTGCTGCTTCCTTAGAATCTTTTTGAAGCACCTTCTTTCTTTTGTGACTTCCAGTTTCCATGTGTTTGTCACAGTAGTCTTTCCGATTCCACTCCACTGGCGTGTTACAAAATTGGCACGCCATAATTTTTTTTGCTTTTGTCCAAGATTTAAAAACCATTTTCCTGAAATTCTTGTTCACGTTCAAATATTGTCAGTATTTTTGGCATTGTGGTTTGCACAATAAGTAGCCTACTTGCACTGAAATAAAATTATTGCGGGCTGCCAACATTTTGAAAAACGAGCACTGAAGTTATTTTAAAGTGCAATACAAAACACAGAATAACATTAGGCCCTACCTGTGGGTCATTTTTGTTGACCAGTAAAAGGATTGGCTTGGGTTTTTATTTACTTTTCAGTCTATGCTGGGTTAGGCCTAACCACTATTTTGAGGTTATGCACATCAACACTCGCTCGTGAATTAGTTTGTAAAAATTCAATAATTACAAAACATACTAATAATGAAAGTACAGAAATTATTAAACTAGCTCTTCAGATGTAAAACTGTTTTCACATTCCTGCAAAAACAAACTCAAATCTTTAAATGAGCACCGAAAAGTTATACTGTATTTTTAGTATAAATTGCGTAAGACTGCGACAGATAAATATGTGTTTGTAGGTTAAACGAGCATAGAAAGTTCACTTCCTATTAATTTTATTTGGGCATAACACTGTGCGTATCCGTAAATATGTAAACAAACGAGTCATGTGGAGTATCGATATGTGTTTGCAGAATCTGGAACTCGATTTGAAGTTAGATTATATATCGAATCACTCTATTTTGCCGCAATGTTAGTCAATACAGCTTCTCTCAACATATAGAACTGTTTTGTCGTGGAAAAAATTGTGTTTTAACCAATTTGATAGGGTTATCGTGGGTGTCATGTTTAATTTTGCGTTATTGCATTTTCCTTTTAAAAACATAGTTTGCGGAAATGTCATCTCCCTAGTTATCGTTATACTTAGTTCTCGTGAAGTTGGGAACATTCCAAGGTCTGAATATAGTATACAAAGCGTCACAATATCTCAGACTGGCCTGTCCACATTTGGATTTTGTTGAGTCAAGATTTGTGTAGCAGCTCCATTACTCTCCCTTTAACTAAATCACACTTGCCTACTGTCTTGCTTGCTTTCTTTCTCTCATTCGACTTTCTTTTTCTCATCTACTCTCTCGCTCTCTCCTCTCTCTTACACTCTTCCACTCTCTCACTCTAGTAACTTCAGAGAACTTGTAGGAGATCAATGTTTTTATTGGAGTGCATTGTGGCGGCTAGGCACGACTGTAGCAGTGTGGGTGTGTGTTGCAGAACCCAGACATAGTGCTGGTGCACTACCTGAACGTCCCGTACCCAGATGACAACAAGCTGGCGGTCATCACCCCCAGCCTTGCCCTCTGGGGTGACAAGAAGGAGTGGACAAAGGAAGAGTTAGTGTCGCAACTAAAGCCCATGTGTGAGTCGCCAGCTCCCTCCTCCTTCTCCAGTGTTCATCATTCGGGTGAAGTCCAACAACATCAATGTTGCTGCCTGCTGCATGTGCTGCCGCTAGCTTTACGCACCACACGTCTCCAGCCATGTGCTGCTCTCCCCACAGTGTGTGTGTTCAGCAGTTCACTGACTGCAGACTTCTACTTCTTCTCCATTTTACTTTTTCCTCAAAATTTTTGCATATTTATTCTATACAGTAATTTAAGCTTTCATATCAGTAGTAACCATGAACTTTACTGGAAAAATCTTTCCAAGAGAATGTGTTTTTCTATTGCCAATGCAGAAATGTCTGGGAATTTCAAAACCTCCTTTCTGTGCCTGTCATTTTTCTCTTTCAGTTATTTTTTCATACATATTTCATCATTAATTTTACTTTAAAATGTTCCTTTTTAGTAGTTAATATGAAGCCCTGGAAGTTAAAGAAGCATTTGTTTATGGACTCTGTATTCAAGTATATACTAAAGAGTTTATAAAACATGGCCTGTTAAAGTATACAGTCATAATTAACTATAGTGATCTTCAAACTTCTCCCCTACCATACAATGCAAAACATATATAAAATCTGTTTTGGAAGAGTTTTGATCATGCAGTTGAATCACATATGCTCATATGTAGTGTAAAATATGTTCGCCCTGCTGGTTACAAGTCTTGGAAGTAATTCGAAATCCCAAGATAATTGTAGGGGAAGTGAATCAATTGTAAAATACATTTAATCTAAAGCATACATATATTTAAATTGGTGCATTCTTCTTACCTTGAATTATGTTGTTAGCTCATCAAACTGGACTCCTGTCAAAGCCAAAACTTTCTGTAGTCCCTATGCATTATGATAAACAAAAGAGGGTACATATATTTATTGACAGTTGTGACATACTCAGTGTAGCATTGTAGTTTATATACATTTTAATAGCTTTTATAATTGTTTTTAATTTTCGCTTTTAGTTAAAATCCCCAATTTTGTTTGTCAGTGAGTGTAATTGTCCAAATTTTTCCGTCCACGCCATGAGTAGGAATAAAGGCTTTATCAATTTTAATACGGGGCTGTGTTTCAGTTGTTATCAAATTTTCAGGCTACAGAGCGAGATGATGCAACTTTTGAGACTAAGTTTTTTTTGCTTTCCCCATGCCATAAGCAGTTCTTGTTTTGAAGCCTGTGCAATTATGTAAAGTTCAGCCAATAGGAGGTCGTAAGCCCCGGCTAAATGCTTATTTTTAGATTTGTATTCAGTACTGGGGAGTGTAAGAGCATGGCGAGCTGAGGGATGTGAGCCCTGAGCTCATCCACATTCTTACAACAACCGTTGAGGAGACGACCTCATGAAGGAAGAACTTCACCCACACCTGCAAGCGCAGACAACTTCTGTCTTTTCTCTTAAATAACCTTCGAAAGTACTTATGGACTTCAACAGCTTCTACTAAATTATTTCCACTGGTGTGGGAGGCCGATGGGCATCAAGAAGGAAGGTTTATTTTTCCTCTCCCTTGTCTTCTTAAATTTTACTTGCTAGTCGAGCTTTATACTTGAACTTTTTCTAACCGCTACTGTGACTCTTTGAACCTGTAAGTTTTGACGAGAAGAATGATCTGTTGTGTCGTGTAGTACTGATATAAATGTAAACTGTGTTCGACCTTCAACAATAAACCTGGTCCAGTTCTGACATGGAAACTTTCTCTTATTTCTCAACAACCAGGTGAACAACTTTTGTGCGCTAACCGGCTGACTCCAGCCGAATCCCATCTTATAGTGAACAGGGCAACGTTACAACAAGAAACTAAATGCTAGCAAAAAATTGCTAAGTACGTGTAGTACTGGTTGTGGATGGCTGCTGCGGTTTGTGACATAACAAGTGGTGGAAGGATGATCTTTAAGCCTTGTTCATCTTTAATCAGTATATTCTCTAGTTAGTTAAAAAAATATGGAGAAGTGTTAACCTCCCTATTTGTGCAGTAAGTCTGGCATATCTCTGCTATCTGCTGGCTGCATTTCACTTTGAGGATGCTATATGTCTCCTCACTAGGCTCTCATTTGCCAACTAGGCGACAGAAGATTAGGAATTGCAGGAAGAATATACATGAATCTTCGTCATATTGCCATTTTGCAGTCTGAATGTGTGTGTGTTACCCATGATCATCTGCTAGTTATGCCATCAGTTAATTTGAGGGATGGGGGAATTTGGAAATGAGACTAAAATTAAGGTAATGCCGTTCATAAACTGTTTGTTTCATGATGGGTCATGCGCACGCTTTAAAATAACTACACATAATCAGCCTAAATCTGTGAGGCCTTAACCTTCGAGGTCCCCCCACACTGCAGGATATCTGCAGGGGTGTAAGATATGCCCCTGCCTTCAGAGTTATATAATTGATTGAATTATCAGTCCAGTGAAAAAATAACACTCGCACATGAATTTTCATTACATTATGTACATGTAAATTTTTTTATGAATATATGATATATTATTAACATGAGTGTGGTGTTGAACTTGTGGGCACCCTTACAGTTGTTTAGTTTCTTATGTGCTAGTAGTACTGTACGGTATTTATCACTGAATAAATAAATTCTCTCTCATCTACCCGTGACTTTGTTTTGACACAGTACACTTGTCCTCAAGCACTCATATGCCTGTGATTAACTTTGTTCTGCCTGTTGTTAACAAAGACCTTTTTCCAACAAACAGTCGGCATGCTGCATTATTGTATTGGTTCCACAACTACTCTGTAATAAAACATCATCCATTGTTTAGTAAACCAGTATCTTTGACATCAATGCTGATTGATAATTTTTCTTATAGTTATGACACGATTCTGTCTTTCATGTTTATCATATTTACAGTTATTTTATTACACCTCATTTTGCTAACTTAACTTTCAGGTAGAGTAAATGAAATTAATATCTGTGGTTTTTAGCTGAATTTTTTAAAAATGATAAATTATTGAAATTTTTTTTTAGTGGATACAGTTTGTCATATTTTAATTGCTGCCCTATTAATAATACTCAACTTAACTTAACTTTTACTTTGTCTAAATGATTAGCTTTTACTACTACATTGCTTAACACAAGAATGAAATATTTACAACTGAACTGTAGGTCATGCCAGTTAAGGGTGTCAATGTTCTGCAGAGGACATTGAGGAAGTTACATTGTAAGCAGGGAAACATAAGATGGAAAAAGAAAACTTCAGGGTGGCAAACCAACATGTGTAAAGTTTGTTAATAAACAAAAAAATTGAAGAAACAGTATTTTATCAAACTAATCTTTCATGGTTGATATTATTTTGTCAGCATTTCCTTACTTCAATAAATCATTACTGTATCTGAATGTATACGTAACTTTTTCACACAGGACATGGAGCCGTCATCATCATCATCCCCACGAACTTATAATTGACTAACTTATACCGTAGTTTAAGCTACACTCTCTTGCAGAATGCTTGTGGCTTAGTGGTACTGGTAATTTTACTGGTGGCACTAACGTTAAATTTTACACAACTGAATTAAAGATTAACATATCTGCAACTTTACTTAGGATACAAATTTTTTTTTGTTGCATTCATCCAGGTGTGAATAAAATTTGCCTAGAAAAGTGACCTAATAAAATTGGCGTACAAAAGTGACCTGAAAGATTTTGCGGAAGAATGTGTATGAAGAAAGTGCATTATGTTTGTGTTAAATTGGGACCACTAACATACACCTACAAAATATGTACTTCAATTATGAAATATGTTGTAAATTGAAGTTGTATCAAATGGTTTGATGACAAGAAATTAATTTTTCAATGGGAAAGAGTTTACATTGTACAAAGGAGATTTGGAAACTTTATTTTTGGGAGTCTGTAACATTGTGATTATGGAGAAACTAGAAAACTTCTGCATTATAGATGGGAAGACATTATAATGGCAACATTGTCAGAGGGTTCTACTTTAAAACATTTGTGTATACCATATTTACTGCATTGTAAGCACATCTTTATTACTATTTTGGATCCTCCAAAATCATGTCTGCTTAGAATTGAGACCAGCAGCATTATACACAGTTCCCACCATGTATGTATAAAACATGCTAATAAATGGAAATGATAAATTTACCAGTTCTGTTACAGGCATAATAATAGTCTAATAAAGTGGTCCCAGTTCATAAAAATGCACATCTTTTCTGTCAAGGTCACCAACTAATTGCTTTGCTGGGTTCAATCTCCAGTGTTACCAAGTCTTATACATATTGAAAATCTGCTATAACCAATTGCGAGTTCCAATAAAATATATTTATAATTATAGTAATGATAACAATAGCGGTTTTCAATTTTAGAAAAAAAAATTATTTTTGTAACTTTTTATGTTTTAATTAGGTACCTAACTACAATGTTAGCAGTTGTTTGTTTCCAACTTCGAATGATTTAAAAAAATTGAAAATATTTATTGGTAAATTACTTATAACTGTATTTACTTAATAATCAACAAAATATACCAAATGTGTCATTTTTCCAAAATTATACTTACAGAATCTTCACCCGTCTCTCTCAAGGAGAAGTGAATAATCACCATGTAACACGTTACATGTAATAAGCAAGTGTGACCACTTTGCTCTGGTCACTAAAAGACACAAAAGTGTAAAAATTACTGTGATGTGGAGGAATGGCTTTGTGCAGTCTCTGAAGATGATGATTTAGTATATTGAGGAAAGTGGTGAACACAAACGATCAACCCCCGGTGTCGCACGGAACGACTTGCCCCGAGCAAATGCAATATTCACTATCAAACCCTTGACATGTCACCACGTTGTTTTCATGTTACTCACACTTATAAAGTAAAATTGTATTGCAATACAAAATGTTTAAACCTTATGTAATTTTTAAATAAAAACAGGTGAGACAAATGTCTTGGTATATGTTTGGGTTCGAGGTACAAAGAATGGACTGTATACTAAAACATTTTATCCATAACCGAGGTAACGACTTACCACGATCACGCCATGTGAACAACTGTTGGAAAAACAAAATGGCGTCAGCTTCGGCATCACTGTAGCTACAGCACTGAGGATGGAAAATTTGAAACACTAGACCAGCAACCTGGCCCAAACATCCCACCCACCTTGAAGTGTCCACAGTTCAACATAACACAACAATAAAACCTTGTTCATCACAAACTGATAAGATATTTCCAATATGTGTATGTCCACATCTCCACTTGTTCTTGTTTACTGAGTGGGGAGAGGGCACAATTTCACTATAGGCCGAGTGAGTGTGCCATGAGAGCTGTGCACTTCAGCCACTCGTGCAACTCCATTCTTGCCAAAAAAAAAAACACGACAATTCTGGCCAAGCGCCAGCGCAGAGGAGGTAGATTAAGGTCTTTGACAAGAACTAATTGTCTTTCAGTAACATTCTTGTCCCCACTTTTCCCTTTGCTGGAGTTGTTGTAAATACTCTTGGTGCCATCACTTCCAGCATGACTGGTGAATAGTTGCAGGAATAGCCATCACTGCAGCTTGTTGGCGGGAACAGAGATGACATCCTGGTCTGGAAGCGCTTGTGGAGGGTCAAAATTTAGGAAATAACTGGGAGTTAGTGCAGAGACATCATTGGGATCAATTAACATGGGACACAAAGGTTGTGAATTCAAGGGTACTTCAACTTGGGCCAGTCCAGTGCTCAATTCCTCATGTGTGAGCAGCTGTAGTCCAATTGTCTTGAGGAGTAGTCATTTTACATTTTTAATTCCTGTCTCTCATAAACCACCAAAATGGGGTGCAGCTGATGGATTGAAGTGCCATGTTGTCTTCTCTGAGGCCAAAGTTTCTAAAAGGTTTTGTTGGCTTGAGCAAATAATTCTTCAAGTTCCATCAAATTATGATTCGCTCCAACAAAGTTGGTGGTGCAATCACTATATAGGTGATCACAATGTCCTACTTGTACAATGAATCTTCTAAGGGCAGCAAAAAAGACCTGAGGTCAGAAACAAGTTCCAAAAGTACGGCCTTCGTGGTAAATCACGTGGCTTTTTTACTCTGGCCATGGTGATAGAAACAGGGCCACCGCAGTCAACTCTAGAGTGGTAAAACTGCTTCGCTTGAGACACATTCTCTGCTGGGAGGCTTGCCATAGCAGGTGACACACTCTTGGGGCAAGTCCTGAAGCACTTCATACACATTCTCAGTTGATGGTGAATCAGATTTCTAGCACCAAGGAGCCAACATTCCTGTTGGAGAAGACACTGTACAGTGAGGGCACCAAGGTGTAGAAAATCCTTATGGAGCTGATCTATCAGTAGGACAGTAAGACGACTTTTTAGGAAGCAATATGGCATGTTTCTGATCCATTGGCAAGTCAGAATTCTGGAGTCGACCACCCACCGTAAAATATCTTCGCTGTTATCGACAAAGGGTGTCAACCTTTGAATGGCAGGGGAACACAACTTTTTGTTCGCAAGTCGAACACATTTCTCAGTGAACTCTGTTTGTGTTCCTTAATCATGATCTTGACAGCCTTTTGCAACTCTTCAGCTTGCAATGGGCCTGAAACCCTTACAGAAGTTAGACGAGAATTTTGATAAATCAAAGACACAATGCGGTAATCCTCATGATCTTGTTCAAGGTGGAGTATTTCTTTATTAAGATTCTGAAAGGTGATATTTCCACACTAGTTTGAAGAGCCACTGGTGTGCGCTCTTCATAAAAAAACATCACTGTGTATGGTTCTTGGATGCTGATGCCAATTTTCATTAGATTGATACAACCATGCAGGTCCAGGCCACTACAGAGGATGTTCCACAAGCTTAGCAGGAGTGAGGCCATGCGATACACAATCAGCTGGATTGTAAACACTTGGGACATGATACCACAATTCCGAGGAAGTGTATTCTTGGATTTTGCTAACCCTGTTAGCCACAAAGGTTTTCCACTGGTATGGAGAGGCCTGAATCCATGCCAGAACAACAGATGAGACAATCCAAGCATACATGTCTCTGTGGGGCAGGGCGGAAGTATAAGCCTCAATTACTGTGTGTAGACAACAAGCTAAGAGGAGAGCACCACACAGTTCCAGACATGGGAGGGTCACCCTTTTCAAGGCTGCGACCTTCGACTTGGCGAGTATTAGGCAAGTTTAAACGACACCCAAAACTGATACTAGTCGCAGGTAGAAAACTGCAGTATATCCCTTCTCGTAACTATTAGCAAATCCATAGATTTCTATGGTTGAATAGGCCGGGGGGTGAGTTATGCAGCGAGGAATCAAAATGGTGGAACAACATGGCAATTCTCTTTGTATGGCTTCCCATTTTTCAACTATGTCACGAGATGCTGGACTGTCCCAGTCATTATTAGCTATCCACAGGCGTTGCATGAGGTGCTTGGGCAGGAGCATCAGAGGCGACAGCCACCTCGAGGGGTCGAATATGCAAGCTATATCCGACAAGATCCCTCGTTTTGTGAGCACAGGGGGTCGGATGTTGAAAATTATATGAGGTGTCCTTACCAGGATTCCAATGCAGGCCCAGTTCTCACACAGGTACTGTCATCAAACGAGAAGGTTTCTGATAAATGTTGTATATCTGCTGAGGAGATCAGGGGAGTTACTGGAGAACTTCCACAGTTGAAAACCTCCGCGAGAGAGTAGTTGTTGCAGGTTCAGTCGTGAATTTATAGCAGATTGAAGATCACTGGTACCTGCGACATTATCATCCACATAGGTGTATGTTAGCAATAACTTTGCAGCGACTGGAAAGTCTTCCTTCTCATCTTCAGCCAATTGATGCAATGTTCATAGAGCAAGGTAGGGGCTGAGCACACACCATATGTGACTGTATTTAACCGATTTCATGTACCGGTTCTAGTTCAACTTCCATCCAAAGAATACGCTGAAAGTCCATTTGGTCTGGGTGCATCAAAATTTAGTGGTACATCTGTTTAACAAGACAGTACTAGGTATACGAAAATGCAGCGGGACATTCAAAATATCACACTGTAACTTCGGACCACTCAACAACAAATTGTTCAGGGAGTACCCTAAGCTGCTTTTAGTTGAGTCATCAAACACTACCCTTAGCTTAGTGGTACTGCTTCTAGGTTTCTGAACATAATGATGAGGAATAAAGTAAGACTGGTCTGATGCTACTTCACGAGTCTCAATATAGCTCATGTCTCCAGTGGCTAAGTAGTCTTGCATGAAGGCCACATACTGTGTTTTTGCTTCTGGTTGTCGTTTGAAACAATGCTCTAACGAATGAAGACGATGAAGTGCCAAGTCACAGTATTCACCTAGATCTGGGTCAGTAGTTTTAAAAGGCAGTGTGACCTCTCTGTTTCAAGTCGACCATGTGTTTCAACAAATATGTTTTCACATTCTTTCTCTTCTGGCGTGCAGGCGGCTTTGGCATCTGGTGACTCTTTCAACTTGAGGACTGTGCATTATTAACTCTACCCATCAATATCCATCCAAAGACAGTTTCCAAAGCAACTAGTGTACCAGGGGGGCCTTCAAGTTTTGATCTTGTTATGATGTACGGAAAGGCGGAAACAGTTCTGCACCAATGAGCATGTCTACACAACCTGAGTTGGTAAAGTTGAGGTCTGCCATCTTCAGATGCGAAAGATGCTTCCAGGCTTCTGGTTTCATGGGTGTTGAAGGAATGTGTCCAGTCAGACGTGGAAGGACTAGCATGTTTGCAGAGAAGCAAGAACCTTCCTTCCCACAAGGTTTCAGCACATGACACACTCCACGTTTCACACTGAGTGACACGTGGGAAAGTCCCTGAAGTGGCACTGTTGTCTTCCTACGGGACAGTGCTAGACGTGACAGGGCATCTTCTGAAATAAAACTAGCTTGGCTACCCAAGTCTAATAAAACTCTGACTTGCTGAAAGTTACCCAATGTGTCTCGAACAACTACAGCGGTGGACAACATAACTGTAGCACAGCTAGTCCTTTCGGAAAACGATGAAAGAACAGCAGCAGATGGGTCCTTTTTCTTTCCCTATATGTTTCCAGGTATTTCTACAGACTCTGTAGGTTCTTGTGGTTGTTGATCAGAACTGTCTGTATCTACACTGGTGAAATGCAAAGTTGAATTATGACGAGATGAGCAATGGTGACAAGAAGTGGACAATGGACAGTTTCTCACCGTATGGAGGGTTTATAAGCAGTTGATGCAATGTTTGTGCTCCTTAACACACTCACCGAGCGAGTTGGCACAGTTATTACTTACTAGACTCACATTTGGGAGGACCTGGGTTCGATTCCTGGTCCGACCATCGTGATTTCGGTTTTCCATGGTTTTCCAAAATCACTCCAGGCGAATGCTGGGATGGGTCCCAAACAAAGGCCATGGCTAATTCCTTCCCATTACTTACCCAACTCCTCTTCCCTGTGTAAGTTGCACCTTCTCTAATGACCTCACTGTCGAAGAGACGTTAAGCCCACTTGCCTATTTACCTTAACACACTTAAACCTTTCCCATGAACTTTTCTGGGAAAACATACTGCAATCATAAATATAATGTTTACCTTTACACTCACAACAAACTGAGGATGGAGTAACAAGATATGCACCTGTTGTGGTACGCAGCTGACCTTGAACCTTCTTACTATGGGTAGATTTGCTCTGACACAACTTGAAATGGGGCTAATCAGGCTCACTCTCCAATTGCTTCATCAGACGTGCATTGCCTCTCGAGAAATGTCAGGAAGTTTTGCAGCTTAGGAATTTCCACATCCTGTACATTTAACTCTCACTTTTTTCTAATGTTCACACTAACACGTTTCTTACGGAGATGAAGTAATAAGATGTCCCATTGATCCACTGGTAGTTTCAAGGTTTTCAGTGCTGCCACATTTTCATTCTCCGTGGATAGAAGGTAACGCATGGATGCTGTAGAGTTCAAATGGGCTGTAGAGTTCAAATGCTGTAAACTTGCAAGATGGCATCTATGTGGTGATATACAATCAATCGCTTATCATCATATCACCTCACCAATAAAGTCTAATCAACCTCAAAATTGTCACCTGTCAAAAGCTGTGACTGTACTGGTGCTAAAGGTTCACCTTCCAGGACCAGCTTTAAGTATGTGAATTGTTCCACATTGTAAAGTCCTGGTTATTTATGATCAAGGTCTCAAATAAATAGGGTTGTGCGAATATTTGGTACACCGAAACGAAAATGAAAAAACACAACATTCATTTTCGTTTTGGTAAGAAATTAGTTACAGAAAATTGTAATGTAGTGAAAAATCTTAATTGAAACAAATTCTCAGGTGTTTAAAAAACGTTCGTTTTATGCACCAGTAAAGAAAAAATTTTGCCTGTGAATTATTTTATAACTAAAATAACAACATAAAACGAAAATTTAAATCTAAGGAAGAACCCATGTGGTAAATACTCCATAACTTTATTTTTTTGTTTTATTTTTTTAATTTGTTATAATGAATAAATTGCTAAAAAAAAATGTATGAAATTTGTTAATATTTTATTAAGACTGAGCTCTGATGACATTTTTCATTTTAATTTCAGTTTCATGGAAGTTTGTAACATATATTTCATTTTCGTTTAGTGAGAAAAAAAAATCACATTCCCACAACCCTACAAATAAATTTGAGAAATCGATACAAGCTGCTAGATTTCCTGTGAAGTGAGGAAGTTTAATTGACGTTAACGCCACTCGCAATGAAGGTGTAGGCCCTTTGGAGGAATGGCCTGACTTTGACTTACAAGACACAGTATCTTAAATGGCCATAATGGAATAATATATATCATAAAACTCATCCAGCCTCTCTGTGTGCTTACGTTGGTCGAAATCCAGTTTGGTCTTGAATTTCGACTCAAAGCTTAAGTGATCATTCTCAGACCTAGTTTTCAGGTTAGGCAAGTCACGGGACATAGAAATAAATAGTTTGCTTTTTGAGCTGAGAGTCTACATTATTTGCAAGGGCCAATGCTCGCTGCAGTCTGTTTTCCGCAAGCTCCAGGCGACTAACCAACACTTCAACCTTCACAGTCATGATGTAAATAAAGTACAAATGTACAATATAATCAAACAAGTCTATACAAAGTCAACAATTGATTAGTCAATTACACCTGCGCAGCAGTCAAATGCAGTCTTAACTCGAAAGGCACCGACATGAAGTTGCGATGCCATCTTGCTATACTTTTTGTTTGTTACCATTAACCTATAAATACATATAATACTTAAATGTCACAAACTTATTGCGCACCAAAGTCTTTACCAATAACATACCCTGAATAACTTGATGTGTAGAAGACATCCCTAATCTTCAGATGTGCACTTACAATTTTTGGAACAATGTCCACACACTAACTGCGTCAATCTCCACACATAGCACAAACAGAAATATGATGAGAACGATATGAGCGAACAAACAACCAACACGATAATTGTTGGTTCCATCTGGCTCGGAAGACCAAATGTCTGGGCTCAAGGTACAAAAGAGTGGACTGTATACTAAAATATTTGACCTATAACCCGGGTAACGACTTACCACGGTCATGTCATGCGAACGACTGCCGTAAAAACAAAATGGCTTCAGTTTCGGCACACCTGTAGCTTCAGCACTGAGGGCGGGAAATTTGAAACACTCGACCAGCAACCTGGCCCAGACACTATAAATGAAATGTTGCAATTTCTGTAACTGCACAAGTTGGTACCAGATTTAAATCACTTTACACCGTGATGTAAAATTCTATCAGGATAAGTAATCAGAAATTGCTAGCCCTCAGTTCCAACTATCATAGGATATATAGATATATATATATGGTTATCACGTGTACTGATAAATCGCATTCACCAAGAATTTTTTGTGGTGCCTGCAAAATTCCTTTTTAAATAATGTTAAAGTAACCTGCTTTTATAGGTTATCACATGTTGCATCAATCAAAATATACTTCGGGTCCTGTCACCTAAGATTTACCGCAACTATAGTTTTGAAATTGTTTATTTATGCAAACGTCTAGTAACTGGATGGGAAGTATGTCACTCGCTCCACCGTTTATCAATGTTCTGCGGCGCTTTGTCTAGTGTCTTCTTCCCAACACGCCTGTATGACACTGCAGCGTGGTGCAATGGTGTGCTACTTCCTCTTGCACCCCTGAGGAGAGAGAAGTGGTTACCTAGCAACCAGCATGGTGACCTAGCATCCTCTCTCTTAACCTTCATTCTGTCTCTCTCAGCCACCCACATTCCTTCCTCCGCTCACATTTCTTCGAGAGGGGAAGCTGTTGTCTAGCAAAAGAAACGCAAGACTCTTGGCTGCACGCACTTGCCTTCACACACCAGCCACAGAGCAAGTGTGTGCCTGGCAAACTTAGAAATATTATCATGATTATCCATCGCTCAAAATAGTTGGAGCAACTTGTATTTCAAAGAAAATGATTTTGCCTGAAAATGTTAGGCAAAACATTTTAACGAGGAATTATTATTTGCAAATATGTTTTCTTTTATGATTAAAGGTAATTTTTTCGCATAAGGTTGGTGTTTCATTGTATCTGGCATAAAATTAGCATAATTTTAAAACGTAATATTTATTTAACTCAATGGACAGCATTTTCGCCAATCAAATTATATGCCCAGAACCATATACATGACCTCCCCTTGTCGCTAAAAATTTTTTGAACATCAAGCGACTTGTTTTATAAGCATACAGTTTACTTTGAGTAACTTCTTACAGGGAAATCTGAGGATTTATATTAATTTATTTCAATAGACACACTTTTTTTGAATTAACTAATATAATGTAAGGGCCTATTCGACACTGTTTGTCATCTAATAATGGTTAGGTATGCACAGAGCTGAGTGCAGTGTATCTGATGGCAGGGTAATTCGGAGGACGTGGTTATGAATGAGTAATTATTACCGATAGTGAATTAATCTATTATAATTGCCTTATTTATTCATTTCTGTCTCAAAATTACAATTTTTCTTTACATCAAAATATAATTAATCACTTTAAAAGACAGACAATTGTGAAGAGTGCAAGGTGTCGCCAACATGTAGCAGCATGGAGGGGTAACCCTCCCGCCACTACCCCTCCTCCACCAGCCGCAGTGAACACACTACCCTGTTGATAACTTCTTGTGCGCTCTCAACTATCGAGTGCATGCGGGACATTCAAAATTTTACTTGCATTTGATGTCATATTATTTTCATTTTCAGAGCGTTTGAAAGTTTTAGGGCAAGCCTGGATTACAATCAATTATATACAGCATTTGGAGACTTTTTTTTATATAAACGAGCTAGGTGAAATGTTTTATTTACAGTTATACTTTTCCTAAAATTCCCATTTATATTGTGTTTATTAGCGAAACTTGATTCACAGATAATGTAAAGCTCTTACTATACTTAACATAAAGTTTTATAAGGTTAGAAGTTGTATTTTATTGATGTACGTCAGAAATCTCATCTACTGAAATCCTGCATGTATGGAAATTATTTGGCAGCCCCCTGAATAACGAAAGATAGGGAGTTGACTGTAAACAACAGGCACAGGACAATGTGCACGTTACAAATAACATAAATTTGTGGACATCATCATAAACAATGACTGGGGTGACCTACTCATGGCTTAAACAAATCCAGTTTGACGTATAACACAAATGATAAAAAATTAAAACAAGCCTCGCTTAACTGAGCGTCCAGCTATTGTCAGTCCTATTACGGCTTGTGTTAGTGCTGCTCAAAATACCTGTATGAAAATACGTAACCATCTAAACCCCAACTGTCCACTGTGCCGATAGCAAATGAATAATTTATCTTTCCTGTTTCCAAAACACAAATTATTAAATGGGCCATGGTTTCACACTGCAGCGTAACCTAATTCAATGTTGTATTTCTGTGCATAATCAGGATTATTATGTGAAGGCAAATTCTCGCTTGTAACACATGCTAACATAATGACTAAAGAATATTACGTGCTGGCAAAAATTTCATAATCAGAATCTGGCAAAAACTCTACACAGTGTTGTGGTGACATGAAGCGGCTTATAAGCATTGTACTTATATATACATATAAATATAATGTAAAATTGCAGACCCAAAACTAATTTAGAACGTAAACAAGCTACAACAAGCACCGATTACCTAACAGACTAGGTCTGCCACTGAAAAAGTTAACTTCCTATCATACCATAAAAGCCGCACTGTAGACCCACCTGAGCCTTACACGCCAGCCACCAGATACAAAACCAGATACAAGTTGCATCACCGGTGCAACATGTGGCAATTAAACATTGTGCAAATGAAAACCTTCCACTAAGTAAAACACATTCACTAAAATTAATTATAGAAGTTATGAACTACCATTAGCACTTCTTGATCAGCTGAAAGGATGATACCAATTTCTGAGGCACATTTCGGAGAGTGATTTTTCTCTGGAAACATTTTGTCCAACTTAGTCAACACACTTCATCTCTTGCGAACTTTGGTTTACAAATTGTTAGAGTAATACAGTGAAGTGTGCCATCGAAGCACTTAGCAGAGTGCAGAGTAATGGAGTTCAAACAAGAGCTCTAGAGTCCCCAAACGCTCAACCAACCAGTACTGGGTTTCGACCCACCCTGTACCTATATATTATTGGTGAAAGACCAAACCAACTATGGTGAGTAGGACAAGGGTTCAAACCTCGGATGCCAACACAAATGGATGTACACTAAATTAGTGATGGCCCGATACTGAAAAAACCCAATACTGATGCCGGTTCTGATATTTTCAATTATCATACTCTACGATTTGTCACTAAAGGGTATGAGCAGAAACAGCTACCTGGAAAAGTTTGGTTTAAGGCTTTCTGAAGAAACACATTTCCAACAAACCACTACCAACCTTAGCAGTAATTCCTTGAAGACCAAAACGGTTCAAAAATGACAGCAAAATGTAACTTTCTTTTGCATCAACAATTTTAACAGTCCAAGACCTTTCATCTTTATTAACATCCTTTGAAAACTACAAAATATTCTGGTATGCCTTCCTAGGGTAATAACCCGTATGTGAGCGCCTCCGCAACGTTGTCATGTCTCTTCTCTAATGACATGGAGCTAACTGAATAAAACAATACCTGTAGCCTGCATATATACTAACCGAAACCCTCACGCTAACATCAGTACAATTGGGGGGGGGGGGGGAGGGAGGGATAATTCTGGGATCAAAACACTCCTACTAGGAAGAATTATTCCGTCACTTTTAACATGGCAATGTGAGTTCCGCGGCAACGCTCTGTAGCTCTAAGCATTGCCGCGGAACTCGCATTGCCATGTTAAAAATGATGGAATAATTGTTAGTAGTAGGAGCGTTTGGATCCTGGAAAAAATTTTTGAGATTCGAGTGTTTTATGATTGATTTCTCCGCTGTTTCGAATGTTTATCCGTAGATCCGTTTTAGCATTAAAATATCCATGAAAATGGTATCCGGGTTTAGGTTGAGAGTACAATCGCCATTACCAATATTCCTATATTTTAGTGCCAATCTCCGATAGTGGTAAATGGACCAATAATACCGATATCCGACATCGGTTATCGGGCCATCACTACACTCAATCAATTACTCATCTACAGAGTCACCTCAAAGAATAAGCATGCAAGACTGGGACTAACTCTGGAATGGTTTCAACCCATGCTGGGGTGTGAGACTCAGGAGGGTTAACTTGTGGTGCGAGAGGCTTTGGCGACTTAGGGATTTTGACTCCGAAGAATACCTTGAATCTAAGCGTACACTCATACATGTCACTTGTGCGAGTGGCTTGGGTGGCCTTCAGTATCTTCAAAGCGAGTTTCACGTAGAACATGGCCTGAGGCAAACAAATTAAACATGCTTTGGTAAGGTGCCAGCATAAATGGTAGGTCTGGTAGGTTTACGTAACGGCACAAAGTTCTCAACACCAGTTTACCTCAGGATCCGCCGAATTGGGAGCTCTCCTCAGCTTTGCAGGTGCTGCTGCAGCAGCGGCTGGCTGTGGTACAGCGGGAACTCCGGTTGTGGCAGAGTGGTGCTTTTGCTGCTGAAAGTGATGTATGTTGATCTAGGAGGAATATCAATGTATTCAGGAGAAAGTACTGACATCTCTTTAGTCAGCAAGTGTTCAAATGATAAGCGACCCGGTAGTCGGGTAGGTAATTCAAAGAGGAACTTGTCTTCTTGTGTTTCAATACTACCCTGATTAAGTAGTTCTCTTTAAATCTGGAACAACTTACATTTAAGATTGTATCGGGTGCCAGATTTAGCTTCTTTTAGCACGAGGCCGAATTATTAGTTTAATGCCATTGATACTTGAAATAGCCACATAAAAGAATATGTACGTGCCGTGAAGCCGGGTATAAGGAACAGTCCTACCAGTGTACATCTGGGTAAGTCGACTAATCCTGAAGGTATCTGGCCACTTAACCAACTGGCCATTCACTAGCCCGAGGGTTATACAGCAGATCACGTGAGCAACCGAAGCACCTAGGTGTATTTAGTTCCTAGTGAAGGATTTCTGCAAATATTAGCCACTGCAGTACTCTTAGTATTACCTTGGCCTAACTCGGAATACCGCTCTGTGTTACTTGTATTTGCCGTCAGACTATACATGACTTCACATACACAAATTAAGAAATAAATATTAATATGCAAGATTAATTTTAAAATGAATTGTGGCTTACTATGATTCAAACACTCAAGTCATTCAAGGGTTAGCAAAACTAATAAGTAAAAAGCACTCAAATTCAATGGGTGGATGGTTTTATTACATTACAGTAAAGTAAGAATAATACTACAATATAAAAAGCAATGGTTTCTACCATAAAAAATTTACTCCACCACTAATAACAATACAATTTAACTTGCAGAATTTAAAAGTATCAATTCCAATGAAAGTCAGGCAAAGACAACCTGTTACATCTACATCAAGTCGCTTGTTAAATTAATTAAACTTTCAGAAATCTCATTAATAATAACTAGCCGTGGAACCTAATTGAACTACAGCGTGGTTAGGAAATGTGTACAAACTCAGGCACGTGATTTGTGATACTTTGATATAGGACACATGGCCTGTTTCAAAATACTAAGGGCTGTAGAATCCCCTAGAGCCGGAGGGTGACAAGCATATTATGTTGGATATTAAGCAAAGTACTCATGTTAGAGGAGCACAAATTGGTATACGGATTAATTAAACCAATATCTTGGATAAAAGGAAGAGATGTGGTTCGTCTTGCACACCCATCATGTAAATAATAGAGGTTGGCATCCTTTGATTGCATGCAAAATTTACACCATGAAGTTAAAGTAAAAGTAACTGTTCATTCCATTGGTAGAAGCAGGACGTTTTAATTAGTAAATAGCCCCCCCCCCCCCCCCCCCCAAGCAATTCCCAAGGACCCGCTGTTTCCGTGTAAAATGCAAAAGAAGGGTACAGTGGTAGCAAGGCCATCGCCTGGTGAGTAGGCCACATGTACTGCACCAGTCTTAAACATATGTTGGTGGTATGATGCACAATGTTACACGTGTCGGACGATGCTGCTGGTCGGCGGGTTTTCTTGGATCTCGTGTTTGCCCCGCCCTTTCATTACTGCACTGCTCCACACTCATGTATAATCACCTCATTGGCTCTCAAGACCTGGCTGTTATGAGCCGCCAAAAACTCTTTACTCATTCTGTGGAAAATCCCCGCTGAATTTCTCTGGGTGCAGGAAGGGTTGCCTACTCACTAGGCCATGATATTGCAACCACTGCACCCTTTGTTTGCTATTTAACCGGAAAGGGTAGGTCCTAGAGACTTGCAACGAGCGGCCTTTTTTGCTAATTACAACGTCCTGCTTCATCCAATGATATCCACAATCACTTTATCCTCACTGCGTAAATGTTACATGCAATGAAGGGGTGCCAACCACTATTATTGACAATATGGAGGTGTAACGTACTATGGATCATACCTTCCTTTTATCCAAGATATTGGTTTAAATAATCTGTATACCAATTTGTATTCCTCTAACGCAAGTACTTTGCTTAATATCTCACGTAATACGCTAGTCACCCTCTGGCTTTAGGGGCTTCTACAGCCCTTATTATTTGAGATGGACCATGGGTGTCCTATATAAATTTTTACTCTTTTTCTGTCATGAGTCACATGCCTGAGTTTGTAGTACACATGTTTCCTAAACATGCTGTATATACAGGATATGTCCAGAAGGTACCTCACAATATGTATCTGTGTTCTCTAATTGAGTGGTGAGTGGCCTGGCTAGGTCTTTAAGGGGGCTACATCACCGTGATCTTTGGATTACCTGGACAGAATAGAGTTAAGAAGAGGGTCGGTCGACGTAGGAGGTGCTTGATGCCGATGACAACTGGAGGCGCTGCAGAAGACGTCCAGGGGAAGATGGCCTCTTGGAGAGCGTCATTGTTGTGGTGGTAGGCAGCGCCGGTGTAGGACTGCTGGAACTTATACAGGTTCCCTCCGCCTTCACAGCAGAGGACGATGTAAGACTAGGTTACTGCCGTGGTATCCAACTCTGGCCTTCGCAACCTCTTCAGGAGTGGATATGCGAGCAACTACTCAGGTGTGGTCTGACTCGTTTTTTATTGTGGTCTCTTTGGATCATGCGTGCTTAGAGTGGTGTGGGGGGCTTGGCTCCGCCCCTAAGGGGTGGAGCTTGTGACACCATGTACATGGACCAGTAGATGCCATATCTCGCCTCTTCGCTTGGTGGCTGGGGTGCAGAACTTGCAAGTTAAGGGTGCTCATGTAGGCTGTGACCCACTGTGATTGGGCTGCATCTCCAGCAGCGCCAAATTCAAACTGGTGTGCTCTTCTACTGGTGAGCACGCTGAAGTAAGTAACTTTGGTGTGGGTAGGCTGATGACGTTACTGTTTCCTGCCTACACAGGGGCACAGTACAATATAGGAGCACGGGTTTGAAGCATGTTGAGACTTTGTCGATGTTGAGGAGATTCTCCATGTCCTGCCTCCAGTACTTGCGTTAGCCTTGCCCATAAAGTCAACCATCTCGGATGGAGTGAAGTTTGATTCTGTAGAGCGCTCTATGTAGTGCTGATTTTGTCATGCATCAATGTATGTAGGCACACATGACTTTCATGCCCTTTTTCATAATGGACTATGTAACAAGCTTTTTTGGTGACCTTGTGTCTTAGATTGTGGAACACAAGTCAATTAAAATTAATTTGTAACACATTGGACCCTTTTCCAGATATTCAAGAATTTAGTGTAGAGATGAGCTGGCTGTCTGTCCCTGGTAAGTGCAACCAGCTGCTCTCTTCATGCTGCCTGACATATCCTCGAGCAATAGAGCACGTGGCAGTCTTGGGCAGCTTGCCGTCGCTGGCAGCATGGGGGTTAGTGTGGCAAGCTGTGGTTTTGGGAAAGCGAGAAGCATTGACTGATAGGAAGTGTACAACACAGTTGAGAGATAAAATGCTGGCGTATGTGTAGAGGCTGTGCTGTCCAGGCACATGTGAGATTGAGGCCAAGCTGCTTCACAACCAGAAAATTGTCACTTGTGCACATGAGTATAATGGGACTCTTAATTACATCACTTCATTCGGCTCAACTTCTCATGTTTTTATTCAAACATTTAGCATATCTAACTACACTTCATGTATAAATTGCAAATCTTACAATGCTCATTGTTTCGAGGCAGTTGTAATGACAAATGTAACAAGAGTATGGAACATAATATTGTTTGGATACTGCTACACAAAAGAATGAGCAAATTTGTGTGTGTGTGTGTGTGTGTGTGCATGCGTGCGCATCAGTGTGAGTGGGTGTGAGAGTGCAGTGTATACATAAGCAGAAGCACCGATTCAGTTAACATTAGCAGGTTTGGAATAAACAGATACTTGTATTAAAAATATCTTCATTAATAATTTAATTTTTAGACATATTCAGAATAAAGCGTACCCCAAAAGGTTAACTTACAACTCACATTAAAAATCAAGATTAAACAGAACACAGTAAGACTTTCAAGAAACCACCACCACCCTTGCTGGTCGGCCAGAAACACCGACATGCTTTACCCTTCAAACTGCCCACACCAACACATGCCACCTGTTTAAGCCATTCCCGTACATAACTACAAAAGAGAAACAATCATCACATAAAAGAAAATCACTTGTACTGAATCTGTCCAACCATAACCTCACTGTTGCCAACTACTTTGCCACTGTGAAATATGTCCTATGATTCATAAGCAATTTCTAACTCGAGCACTTTTTTGACAACCTCCCCACGTCAAGCCATAACAGTTTGTACCCCGTTCCACCCTCCTCCTTTACCACCTTCACGTCCCCTTGAGCAGTTCATCACATACATCCTGGTCAATATTGCAGACACTGATTTTTGCCACCTCATTACTTAATAACAGCAATATAACCTCCTCAGAAAGAAAAGCTTCCATTAATTTGCTCATACCAAATAAACCTACCACATCAAATTTATAACTGTTTCTGAAGATACACAAGGAACAATCGCCACCCCCAGGATGTCCCATTGTATCAGGAATTGACAGCCCCACTAAGAGAATGTCAGCACTTGTGGATGCTCACCTTCAACTTTGGATACAGCAGCTTTCGTCCTACGTCAAGGACACTGGCCACTTCCTTGAACACTTGAGACACCTGGGGCCTATTCCCAATGATACATGATCACCATAGATGTTACATCTCTCTATACTAACATTTCCCACTTATCTGGACACAGAAAACCTTATACAGCGTTCCTTGTTAAACTCGCCAGGTTAACCCTCAGCAACAAAAACTTCAGATTTCAAGACACACATAACCTTCAGTCTGTTTATGGGCAGGTTAGAAGAAAACTTCCTCAGTCAAGTGTTTCAGGTGGATGGGTAAGGTGTTCTTGTCAATGGGCATACATAAAAGCAGTTCATGAAGGGGTAATGGAATTACTGGACATGAATCAGCTAAAAGGCATACAGGAATTTCTCAGAATTATGTGAATCTTTGGTTGTGTACATACCAAGTTTTGCAAAGTTGGCAATCACCTCTGACACTTCCTGAAGATAATTGGCTAGAGTTCCATACCAAAGCTTTCAAACACCAAAATATGCAATTGGTCTGCGTACAATCCTGAATAAATATCTTCAGTATGCTATCATTACCACCCGAGTGATAGTTTTAATCTCTCTCTGATGTAACTTAGCGAGATTCTGATAGTTTTGATGAAAGTAACGCCAATTTTTACTGTTTGTTTATGTATCCATTCGCCATCAGCTAGTGCGTGTAATGGCAGCTGTATATTTTACTAACATGCTGTCAGCTAATCCACTTGCCATTGTAATTCTAAAAAAAAATTTAAGGTTTTTATAGACTGATGTCTGTTTAAAAAATGTATTGGTTATAAAAGTAAAAATAGGAAACCCTGCAAAAAATAAAATATTAGTTAACTCTTTTTAATTTACTACAGACATCGAATTTGGGTTAACATTTGCGAGATGGTAATTGTAGTTCTTATTGCACTTTGGACTTGTAACTAATATTTTAAGTAGAGATGGGACGAACCCAGATTTTGGAACCGAACCGAACTAGAACTTAACCCAGAATATTTTGATTGAACCGAACCTGAACCGAACCTTTAAATTTGTACTTGAACATAACTTTAAAAAATATCTTATCTTTGCACATATGCCTTCATAGTGTGTGTATGTGTGTGTGCGTGTGCGCATGCGCGCGTGTGTATATATATATATATATATATATATATATATAAACAAAACAAATATGTAGAACCGCCTTAAAAATACAGTGGATTATAGATATAAAACAGTAATCAATGTGTGCACACATGCATATCTGCAAATTAAGTACTTAACATTGATTGCAGTGGTCCCGTGGATTGTTTTAGCAGTGTTGCCCACTCAAGTAATAAGAGTTTTGTTACTGGACCTCTGGACTTGGCTACGAGGTGCAAAGTTAAAACAACCTATATACGTACAGCCTTCATAGTTCAGCCCCTATTTGTTCAAGTATATAACACAAACTAACTAATACAATCACGTTCACAATTTCATGTCTAATTGTTTAAACATGTGGGCCTAAAATAAACAGTAAACATATGTTACACACACATACACATACGTACACGCACAGGCATACACACACATTTTCACCACTAATAATTCCAAAATGTAATGGTCTTTTTTTTTTTTTATCTAATGTGGGGAAAAACACACAAAATTAACATAATATTAACTTTTGGTTGATATGATAATTTATCATAACACTGGGAAATGTATCTTTCTAGTAGTTTTAAATGTCGTATGTGAAAACCACAAATTAGCAACAAAAAAAAATGTTAATTGAAAATGTAATTTTTCAAAAACTCAAGCAAATCACTTATTTTGTATATAACCATGTAAATAAAGCATAGCACCTTGTTTTACACACTATACAGTTCAAAATATAATGCTGTCATCACTGCTACAAAAACAATAATCAAATATTACTTGTTCGGTAATTTTTGTTGTGTTGTTATTTTTCATTTTTACTAAAATTGCACCAATTTGTGGGGCCTTACTAACAAATTATTCTTTTATTTTAAATTAGTTTGAGGTGATTGCGATATATTTGGAACATATTTTAATTAAATAACTTGTGGGGCTAAAAGCCAAAATATTGTGGCATTCTGTAAGGTCAGGGTTACCTTATGGTCGTTAAAAGAAGAATGTCAACAATTGAGGTGGGTGGCTGGGTCCCTTTTTTTTTTCCTTCTTTTATGCCGTGTCAGTCATTAACAGAGAAACTTCAACTGTCTGCCTCCTCAGAAATGTTTTCCTTTATTTTGGGGAAAACAGAGCACACTGTACAGGAGTAATTACTTAAGTTCGTTAATGATGTTCCTTTCTAGCACATTTTCTAGCCGAAGCCGAACATAACCTTAAAGTTTGGGTTCGGTTCAAAATTTGAACGTTCAACCCATCTCTAATTTTAGGACATGAAATGAAAGTAATTTGGGGAACTTGTTAGACAACACACTGTCATTTGCCAACAAACAACTCAATGACTTTTGCAAATAAGTTATTCTTCTATTACTGATACTAAACAGCTTGAGTTTGAAATATGTAGCATGGAATAACATAAGAATTGCTTAAAAACTACCCTGGTACGTCCCACTTTCATAATTTTATCAGTGCAGTATAGTAACAACACGAAAACAACGAAATGGCTTACTGGAAGAGAAGAACATGGTGTATAATGGAAATAAGCGTAACAATTACCGGCCCAATAGACATTACTAGTTATTGAAATATCTGTACAGGAAATACATATGTTACTTTAAAAATTATACATAGCTCGCGAAAATATAAAACCATTGGTATTCGTTCACAAATGTGTAAATTTGTTATTTTACACAAGAAAGCTATTTTTTCTGCCCGGTAGTGTTCCAGGAGCCTGCTAACAAATGGCATGTCATAGCTTGTTGTGAGCCGAGGGTGTTCAACAGGTAGCAACATGTTGACCTCTTGATACCCTCTTTTTAAAAGTTAATTTTTCTCCTATCACTGGTTTGAAACAACAACAGTTTAAAATATATTTTGTCAAATTATTTGAAAAATAATTTTAAATAATACTCTGCGATATTTATATAGGATTTTGGAAATAATATCAACCGTGTATGGATGGCATGGTGATTGGGGATACAACATAAAAAGAACTCCTGTGTTTGAAGTTGCGTTTCATTTGAATATGGCCCATTTTAATTTGCATTTCATTTCGAACACCTATACACTACTTTAGCACAAAGTTTAGTTTGTAACACTAACAACGGATGTTTTGTGACCATGGAAAATAAAATATATTAATTAATCTAGGAACACGCTCTTATCCGCTTATTTTCTGTTTGTCTGATGTGTGTCGACAATACAGTCAAAATAGCCAATGTAATATACATTTTCATTCTTTCATCTGTTAGTTTGACGCATGATGGCCACGCTGCTTGGCACATCACCTATTCTACGGGGTTTTTTAAGCAGGTTCAGATAAAGAACCCTGGTGGCTTTACGGATTGGTTATTGCAGGTTCGCCTTGGCCCTTAGGAGCCGGTATACTCTCTCTGTCTGCTTGGGTAGCGGGAATCTATGTAATCGTCTGAAGCGGTTAGGGTGGCAGTTGATCATGGCATACCACCAGGAGGCTGGCGCTGAGACTGCTCGATGACTGGCTGCTGAAGGCAACTCTCAGTGCCCCATCTAGGGGGTGGCTGGTGCTCGGCTGGAGCTGGCTGGTCCTGGGGCTGCTGGGCTTTGGGTGATGGTGTTGATGCCCAAACCCACGGGCAGTCCAAATCGAAGGCGGGTGACGATTGGATGAGGGTGGCTCAAACTAATGTCTGTGGGAGACTGAGGAGAGAGGTTCCTCCAGTCAGCAGGCGGCTTGTGCCTGTTTCCGAGTGGAGGAAATGATGAAGGCAGACTGGGATAGGTTACTTGGAAATCGGTTGGCTGTAGGAGCTGCAGCTGCCTTCTTATCGGCCCACTTAGTCCCTCCTCTTCAGGTAAATGGCACGGGGTAGGCTCTATGGGTCATCACAGCAAACGAGGCGGAAGTGACAGAATTCCCGAGCTACGGTTCCCAGATGAAATTTTGTCATGCTGTGTCAGTTCTATCGCTCTAACTGGCAAATTTCACGAGGTGTATAGAGTGGGTTAGCTGACTCAAGTAGTCCAGTTGCTTCTTCATGGAGTATACCTAGTAGGGGGCTCTACCATATGTGTGCGCCAAGTGCTTTTGCGCACTGGGCCCACAGTATGGGTGGTTGGAGAATTGATTGGTGCTCTGAAACTTATGTACTGCCGTGTAAAGGGAGCCCACAGTCCCACTCTATTGTCGGAAACTGGTTGGCAAGATGCGGTCACATGATTCTCCCTTGGGGGATGGCGTTTACAAGGTAGTTGAGAGATACAAATCACCCTTGGAATCAGAACTCTGTGTGCAGACTTGAACGTATTTATTCTGAGTAGAATGAATACGGTGACCGGTACTAACTCATTGGCTTTCATAATTACCAAGCAACTGGCGGAAGTTACGTTAATAACAGGTGATGGAGTCCTGATAGGCAAACAGCAAGTATAGAGCCACTAATATAGAATATGCGAGTACAATTCTAACCCTACTGTAGTCTTGTGTAGTCCTGAAGTGAGAGCGTAAGCACTCCGAAGTGGGGTATGTGTATTAGGAGTTTGAAGCAAGCTCTGCTGGTAGAAGTTCTTGTTGAGGCAGAGAACCTTAGCACAGCAGTGGTAGGGCAAGCTGCTGAGTTTCCAAGGCAGAGGAAGCTAATGTAATGACAACTAGATGTCAACTGGTGTTCTGGGGGCTCGTCCAGTCCTAAATGTGGTCGACAGTCTCCCTTCGGTTTCCCACCCTTTGGTTATTTCAGTTTCACCTGGCTAGCTCCTCCCTTCTTGGGCTCTGTCATCCCTTGCTGTGCTCTCTGGGCGAGGGATGGAAGCAGGATAGTTCGGTGATTTCGGGTGGTATGTGATGCTTGCTTAGGGGCATGTTGGTTTAGTTTGGCTGGTTAGCCTGGGACATATGATTGACTTGCATGTTGATATAGCTGACACTGTGCACTGTGTGTGTATCAATCATCTTCTGGGTACAGCTGTTTCGAGTTTGTTCCTCAGCGTGGTTACCATGATGTTTCACAGGCTCATTTGTAGTCAGAGAAATAAAAAATATATTCCCAGCTACGCATCATGCGTCAATTCGCTCCCCACCCACACCCCTTTGCGACCTAAATTCGGCTTGTGGAGTTCAGGCGTTGCAGTGATGTAGAACTGTCATTGGAATTTTCTGACTTTGCCATCTGTATGTCCTGCTCTTCTGTGCGCTCACTCGGGATGGGGTTTTGGTGGCTGATTTTTCCTCGTAGCTCTGTCTTTCTTTTCCAGGTGGCAGTCGGGTGAGCAAGAGACCACTAATGGCTTCAATCCCAGTGGGTGTGTGTGGGATTTGTGAAAATGCAGGTGTCCCCTTGTTTACGTGAAATACATGATACTCGCACAGCACAGCTGAGGGCTGTGGGTACCATACATCTCTTTGTACAGGTTGACCTGTAAAATACAAAAATATGTATCCACGTGTATTTAGCACTTAAATAAATGAGAAATGTGCTAAAACCCAAACTCGCAATGGGTGTGTAATATATTGGCTGTACCTAAGCTGGCGCTAAGCCTTCTGTCTCTTAGGCTGGTATCTAAGTATATTGTATCCTAATGTGAGTTACTCTTTTTTTACAATAAAAATTTGTGTACACAAACGGGTCACCTACAAAAGAGAAAAAAAAACACATTGCACTGAAAATTATACATAAATCAACAGCCTTATGTTCCAGCATCTTTGGAGGCTACTTCACAGTTTGGAGGCAGTATCACTGCTTGACGTGTTATCTGAAGAGATTCCCACAGGGTCCTGCTGACCATCTTGGTTTGTAGGCAGTGGGGGTTGTTTCTGTGCCTGGGTAGTCTGTGTTTGGCACACATGTTGCTACTGTTTGTTTCCCCTGCACTAATGACCTAATAATAATTTAGGAATTGCTACTCCCGTAGTTAGTCTGGAGAGTCACTGTTTATTTTTCACTGGTCGCGGTGGCCCGAGTGTCTGCATAAGGCCGTGTGATGTGGGTAGGGCTACGTGAAGTGCTTGGTTGTTCGCCAGGGTGACTACTCATACCTGCTAACTTGCCGTTGGTAGGCCGTCTGACAAGCATGGAAGGGCATATGGTGGGTCTTACCGGTCGCTGGTTGGCTGCTGGGCTCATCTGCTTCGGGGCTGGTGGTCGACATCTCAGAACTGTCTGGCTCTGTGGACAGACTAAGCCCCTCGTTGGCTGGGGTAACCATCAGAGGCTCGAGGTCTTCAGGCTCCCTCGCATCTTTGACTCTGCTGGGCTCATCCGCTTTGAGGTCAGCAAGCTAGGTCTTGGGGCCATCCAGTGCCAAGGTCCTGCTGGGGCCCATGTCCTCTGAGATTGCTGACTGAGGCAAGGGATCTTGGGGCTCTCCACCACGTTAGTTTAGTCATGCACCTCAGCACCTGGGTAGCTATCGGAGGTGAGAGCTCTTGGGGCTTCTCCACCTCGTTGATGCTGCTGGTCTTCTCTACGATGATATTTGGCGGCATGGTGGGTCGCTTCGGCGCCTTGTCTAAGGGACTTCTCCATTACAACTGCGACCAGGTCGGGGATGACCCTTTGCGTCTTTAGTAGGGTCGTCTCTTCAGGATGATAGTTGGCATGAAGTGTAAGGTCCGGAATGACATTGCCCCTCTGGGTGGTCAGTATTGATCTTTGCCTCTCACGCTCTGGTCATCCTGTGTTGTCTCAGCTGGGGACGCGGAAAGTGCTGTTTCCGCTGGTCGTAGTGGCGAGCGTTCTGGGGGTTGGAGTTGCGTGGTGTTATCCACCTGGGGTTCTGGTAGGTCGTCCACCTCGTCTTCGTCGTTAACTACCGCTCCTTGGTCTCCTGATATTGAGAACCCTAATCCGGCAGCATAACGTCTCATCTGTCCCTGGTCGCTTTCCAGATCTTTCCCAGGTAGTCCTCGGCTCAATATACACTGTCAAATTTTCCAATGATGTGGTACTGGCCGTCCCACTTGGGTGCCAGTCCAGTGCTGAACTGACCACTTGCCTTGCTGAGTGGGTAAATCCATAGGAGGGCTGCTTCTCCCATCTCGAACTACCGGATTCCCGTCTGGAGCAATGGATATTTCTGGCCGATGTATTATTCGTGTTTTTTTTTTTTTTTTTTTTTCATACAAGGGCCTCTAGGTGAAAATTTTCTCGGGTCCAGACATCATGGCAGGTTCCTTGTCCCACTACCAATCTCGGCAGGTGGATGACATGCCCCAAAACTAGCTGGCTGGGACTTGTGTCAATGACCACGTTATTGTAGCACCGATGGGTGAACAAAATGTCAGGCAGGTTTGCTTCTCAGTGTCAGTGGTCTTTACCCACACTGAGTCAGAAGCTATTCATTAGCTCCTGATTTTTCCACACAGGGCTTGCACGTGGTATGGCGGGGTTTTCCAGGTCTTTACCTCCCATTTGATATAGGCTGTGTGCCACTTCCATCCTGTAAACAGGGTCCCATTGTAAGTGAGGATAGCTTGGGGGTATCACCAGTAGGGAAAAATTTTGTTTTCAAATTGTTTGGTTATTCCAAGGTCCTCTTGATTGTCTACCAGGAATACTTCTACCCAACGGGAAAATAAGTACGTTATGACCAGAAGGTAACAGTTACCCTATATGCTCAAGGGGTAAGGTCCCATAATATCAGCGGCCAAGTGGGTCCAGGGTGTTTGGGGTCATTGTGGCTTTCCAGTAGGCTTGCATAAAGCGTAATTCGGGCCCCTACAGCAAGTTTAACACCCCGTTACATTTTGTCTGATATTGTAACTCAGCCCTTCCCAGGCATACCTTTCTCCTATGTCTCGGAGCGTCTCCTCGGGATGTGCTGCCTGGCGGTAGTTGTAATGGTGTGTGCAGATAGTGGCTTGTAGTTCAGTCTGTACCAAAATTTTCCAAGACTCTGTGGTATTATTATTCTGTGACCAGATTATCCCGTTTTGGAGTTCAAAGCATTGGGGTTGATTTCTTACCAGGTCTTGGGCCTCTGAGTCCTTTTGCTGAAGGTTGTTGTAGCGATGTTTGCAGACCGTCCAAATCACGACAAGGCACTCTTGTTCGTTTATGTGATATTTTTGTTTGGTACTGTTCAGCCACGTGCTCAAGTAGGCTATCACTAGTAGGTTTCCCCCTGGGTCTTCCTGGTATAAGACTGCACCCAGGTCGTCTTGACAGGCATCAGTCATTAAGATGAGGGGCTTCTCTTCTTATGGTCTGTGGAAAACTCGATGTTTCGGAAGCTGTCTTTTAGGCCCTGGAATGCGGCTTGATGTTCAGGGCTCCATCGCCTGTGAGTTTCTTTTACCAACAGGAAGTTAAGGGGAACCATTAGCTGGGTGATGTCCGGTGCTAACTCCCTCAGACAGTTGCACTGGCCGAGGAAGTCCGCAACTGCCGCTTGGTGCTCGGGAGTTTCAGTCTCTTCTATATGCTCGGATAGAACTTACTTGGGGGAAGTTTCCCTCGGGGAAGAGACCATGTGCTCCAGGTAGTTGATATTCTGCTTGCCGAAGTGACTCTTGGAAAGCTTGCAGACAAGTCCGTATATTTCCAGGCACTTCAGAACTCGCTGTAAGTGGTCACAGTGTTCTTCCCAGGAAGCAGAGTATAAAGTGATGTCATCCAGGTATGCAAAACAAAATTCACCAATGTAGCCGATCAATACTTCGGCTGATATTCATCTCTGGAATGTTGCAGGTGCATTCTTGAGGCTGATAGACGGTAATGTGCGATTTTCCAGTACCCTGTCTGCATGTCCAATGTACTGAACACCTGGACGCTTCCTATATCCCGTAGCATCTGTGACAGGTTAATGGCGGGAGATGCTACGGGAGGCAAAATGTAGTTCAGTTCTTAATAGTTCATGTACAAGTGTAAATGTCCATCTTTAATGGGTACACGTACGATGCGGAAGTTGTAAGGTGAGTCACTGGGTTCAACCATCCCTTTTTCCTTAAGGGCTTTTACTTGTTCTGTGATGAGTTTCCGTCCTTCCGCTGTGACGCATTATGGTCGACAGTATACAGACTTGTCGTTTGTCAACCATATTTCCCAGCTGGCGGTGGGCTTTGTTAGCTGGCATCGTCCCTTGCTGCACTCTCTTGACAATGGATGGAAGAGTTTTAGTTCTGTGGTTGTGGGTGGCATCTGATACACACTTAGGGGCAGGCTGGCTTTTTTCCGCTGGATAGGCAGGGGTGCAATATTTGACTTGTGTGTTGATATAGCTTGCAACTTGTGTTTAATCAATCTTCTTCTCTGTGCAGCTGTCTCGGGTTCATTCCTCAGCATGGTTAACAGGATGTCCCACGAGTTGAGTTGAAGTTGGAGAAATAAAAATGATGTTGCCAGCTACACATCATGTGTCAAGTTGAACAGGATTTCTTAAATTGCACGTGGTTTGTTTCGTATATGTCAAGTTGCCACTCACTGACTGTCAAGATCTTGGCAAGTTATGTGGGATGGTTGGCTACTGCTTAATGCAAACAACTAGCCATTTGTATATGGGCCCCATAGTGAAACCTACTTCGCCGTATCAGAGGAAAAAATTATGGCAGTATAGTGGACCATAAAAATATTTTATAGTATTGTTTATGCTTAACCAATTAAGCTAATCACCTATGTAAAAACATTAGTTCCATTGTTGCAAAAGGAACTTTACAGGAATGGCAAAGGAAATGTTGTTATAGGAACCACAACGTACATTTGAAAGTCTTTTATACAGTCATCATGTAAAAATTAGAGTGCATTTAGCTTCATAGTAACACGGCAGACTGTCTGCTTCCATGAAAAGTTAAACCATTTCCTTCCAGAAACACGTCCAAATATTCAGGAATGTAATATGAGTTTGTCATGCCAGTAAGAAAGGAAGGTAATGATGAGATTCTTAAAATTTAGTGACGTACAGCTTTGTGCAGCTGTGGAATACTTTTGAATATGATTATGAATGGTTGAAAAATAAACGGGAATACTATAGTGTAGAACATTTGTAGGTGTCAAACAAAAATAAAAGTGTTCAACACTAAAAATAGTACATAAATGAAAATGTGCTATGCTGATAGGAGTGATGCAGACAGTGGACTGCTACACAAGACAACCTGTGTGGTTACAATAAGGTTTATTGGGAACTTTCTGGTGTAGTTAGTTGACATGGTTAGTGGAAATTACTTGTATGCTTACATTCAGAAATGTGTCTACATGCTGAGTGGGAAGCTAACATGTCTGACGTGTGTAGCAGAGTGTCTTATTTTCTCTGTGTAGGGAGAAGCAGCCCGTGCTAGACACACAGCTGGTTCTTCAACAACCGACTCATGCTTCTTTCTTTACTGCATCAATAGATAATTACAAATTTATAAAGTTAACACTGACACATAATGTATGCATGTTTTTTGCACTCTCTTAACAAAATCTTTACTCTTCGTCATCTAGCCACTTGTATATTTGCTTGTGCTTGAGTAGAGTATATTTGCTTGTGCTGGAGTAAACATTTTCTTTTAGTGTCGGACTTGATGCGTATTATCATTGGTGTTTGTGTTTATGGACTTTTATATGCTAGGTTGGACTCCAATGTAACCCAATGTAACTTTCATGGTTTCAACATTGTCCAGCCGATAGTTCTTTTGTGTTGTAGAATGTTGCATAATAGAAACAGAACAATAATCCACCTTTAATGAATCACAATGAGATGTGACAGTGAAGGTAACATGCCATTATTTCTTTTATTTAGTTTACTGATCTAGTTTTTTTTTTTTTATAAAATGTCTTCCTGTAGTAAAGACATAAATGTCCTAGTATGATTGACATGAAAACACACAACAAATCTGGTAGCCTTACAGGACATAACCCAGTATAATATCTATAAAGTATATTGAGTTAGACATTGAACACCAGAACTGATCACTTACAACAGAATATAGATGAACCTGGAAACATCACATTCATTAAAGCATGGAAGAAACTATATGGAACAGCAGCGACAGAGCTTTCTTCTGTGCAATTGATAAGTTGCATGACGCTGTTGACCAAGAAAGACAGTGGAACCATATGTTTGAAAATAATTAAACATACACTTACTATTACCTTTGCTTTGGATAAAGTGAGGGTGAAAGTTTTGCAGTTGTGATTATTCGTATCGCAAGGCCCATTTCTAATGTTGCTAATGCAGTTGTTCAGCTTACTGCTTCTTCATTATCGACAACACTGAGCATTTTCAAGACACTTTATGGTACAGTGCTTTCAGGATGGTGCAAGTTACTTTGTTGGGCAATGCTGAGGTACTTGCCTACTTTAGAAGTACTTGCGTTGCACATCCCAGATTTTTTTACATGTGTAATTGCAACACAACTCTATAGTAAATCAAACGTGGCAATAACACACAGACACACATGCACACACACACACACATTTTCTGTGCACGGCTTCACCCCCAGGTACTGCATGAAACAGCTACTAATTTCCTTTTCCAATGGGGTGATTGGGGGTGGGGGTTATGTTGGAGAGGGGGAGGGGGAGGAAGAGGCAGAGAAAACTTGCATATTCTTTTGCTAGACAACAGTACCCCTTCTCGAATGCTTGTTAGGGGTGGAAGGAAGGTGCAGGGCTGAGAGAGAGAAAGAAGGGTGAAAGAGAGGATGCTAGGTCACCACACTGGTTGCTAGGTAACCATTTCTCCTCTTGTCAGGAGTATTAAGGTAAGTAGCAAGCCATTGCACCACACTGCAGTGTCAGACAGACAAAGCACCGTAGAGCAGTGATAAATGGCGGTGCGCATGACATATTTCACATCCAGTTACTGGACGTTTGCATAAACAACTAGCTTAAAAACAATCGTTGCGGGAAGTTTTAGATGGCGGGATCCAAAATATACTTCGATCGACTCAATATCCGATAAACGTTACAAGCGGTTAGCTTTATCTGGGACGACTAACTGTGGATACGTTTTATCGATGCATGTGTTTACGATACGAGAGTCAAGTGTGTATGTGTGTGTACACATACATACACACATATATGAAAAAGCTATTTAGTTATTGATTTTGCTCATTTCTGACTCTTTCTGCAAAAATAAGGCAAATTACCTTTTTTCCTTCAGTGCAACACAGATTTAATATGTATATTCATGCCTTTTTTGTTTGATAATTTGTTATGATTTAGTAAACTTGATTTGTAGATTACAGACATAGAAACTATTTAATGCAGGTAACATATTAAAACACATTCAAACATTTATCACCTTCTTAGGATTTTGAATTTAGAAAAATTGTGAGTTTAGTTTTGAATATTAATATAGTGAACCTTTTAAAGTAAAAAGTAAAGGGTGTAGTTTTTTTTTTTTTTTTTTTTTTTGGGTCCCTCAGCTGTTAAGGAGTCTTCAAGATACATTTAACCCCTTTTCGTCCCATAATGGGCTAAATAAAAAAAAAATCCTTACTATATTAAGTATAAAATACCTACAAAAATCACAGTATAATAAGACTTCATTTTGAAAATTTGGCATTCTTAAAAAAATTCCAGGTCTACCAACTGTAGTAGTGCAGTCATTAACATACTAATATTGCAATCAAATTTGAATACTTTGCAACTAACCATACATTCATTGATTCTACACCTACATCAGGTATAACTGTCCATAAACAAATACTCCTTTGTTGCTTTACAACAGATAAAAATACCACACAAACACTATAGGCCATCAAACTTTTTGTCAAAATATCACAATTTTCTAACAGTTTATTCTCGTCACAAGGGTAGCCAGTTTGCCACCCTTGCTGTTGCCACAGTATGTATGCAGGCCAGAATACTAGCATTTTAGCCTTCACCGTTAGCTAGCTACATACTTCAAATACATCGCAATCTCCAGTATGCACCAAGTACCGAGTTTTCCAGAGTTGGCCTACCTGTTATGATACTTATGCCACATTTCACTTGCCCATGTGCACTTTTGTGTCATCCACACCTTCCCTTGGCAACCTAGGGTCTGCCCTTCAGGAACTGGCATGAGCACATGCTGTCTGTAATTGTGCTATTAGGTTCACCAATAAAGAAATCACACCTCTTCGTGGCTTTCATCTTTTTCTCAGCATGATGTCTTTCTGGCCCTTAATTCTATATTCTCTTCTTTACATAATTGCAGCAACAATACATTGAGGTTTACGCATGACTTCCGCCTCGGCCTTAAGGTAGGGTAGTTTTGTATAGCCCAGTACTCTTCGTATTGCTGGGGACTGGGGCACTTGTAATACTGCCACATTGTCCGTTACAACGGGGACAGTGTGTGCGTTACTGCTATTACCGACAGAGGAATACTTGGTCATCCGTGTTGTCACTGCTTTGGGATCTTTCTCAGAGGGAAAGTGATCAGGGGAACACACCTGTGAACTCTCCCAGTAAACTCAGCATGTCTGGGATACTACTGCTCTCTCTTGACGTGGGTGCTTTACTGTGCAGCCAAGTGCCGGCCGGTTATTCTGGTAGTCACATCGAGCAGCTGGCATTTCCTGTGCTGCTGCTGTTGCTGCATAGCATTGGTTGCTTCCTCCAGAAGCATGCCATTGCCATTTGCCAATCCAGTATATATATACACTCTGCAAGTCCACTGTTGACTTTATCTGGTTCCCTGTGGTGAGTGACGTAGTCCAATACTGTACCTCAACTATACAGAATATTTGTTATTTTCTTTTATTGTCTGTTATTATAATGAAAAATTTGTGTGGAGAATTCAAGGAGCCAATGAAGTTGTGCATTTATTTGTGGCTATCTGTTTTATCAGCAACTTTATGGGGATGGGAAATATTAGTGAGCCCATAAATAGTCAGGGATTTCAAAAGCCTTTGTTGCTGGCAGCTGTGTGTTTGTGTTACAGTCGAGCATCCTTTATCTATAATTCTGTTGTTCAAAACTTGTGTTCTCCGTGTGTAATCCAAGGTGCAGTTAAAAAAAAACTGCTTTACCTGAAAAATGAACTGCAATGATCAACATAGTTCCCATCCAGTTTAGTGTTTAATCGTCTTTCTCTCCGTGTGTGCTAGCTCCTGCATGACCTTGGCAAGGTCACTGCACCAACAGGGGGCGAATATAAGTACCAGTACACGTCCCTGGGAGCGCCAGTCTGTCCTGTTTCTTCACTGCACTCCTGGTGCCGAAGGGGCCATCAGCTCTCGCCAGGTCTTCACTGTTCTTCTGGTGGCCAAGTCCAGGTGTTGTGATCCCTTTTTGCCTACGTGGATCATCGCCAGTTTAAGTCGTCTAACACTTGGACACTTTCTGGTCCCTTCAGGTCATACATCATAGCATTAAGTCGAGTTATTTTCATAGCCACTTTGCCTACCTACACTGTTAGCCTAGAAACAGGTCACCTTCACCTGTCTAATGTAGTAAGCATCCGTTAAGCTCTTGTTGATAGGAGGTAGTACATACCACCTTGTTTATTTCTGTACTAAAATACACATTATTTTATACCACTTATATTATTATTCCCGTAGTTGTAGAACGTTACCCTATAAACATCAGGTCCGTCAAGGCACAGTAGGTGACCGGGAATTTTATTCTGACCAAGCCGTTAAACTCACACATAGATACCCACATCTATATTGGATGGCCACCCTTCCTATCCACCCAGGTGTATAGAATGGTAGAGCCCCAACACTAGGTACTCATCCCCGTGGGGTTGGACTGTCAATCTGGGATCTGCTCTTTCCACTGCGCTTCTGGTGCTGGATACTGAGATAGGGAGTGGTTTTGGCGTGACAGTTGCGGCATGTTGAAGTACACCTGAGTAGGACCAAATGTTACCTGCTCCACCTCCGCGGGTTTGGTATTTATCAATTATTTTCTCGTGCTCTTCTCCTGTCGAAGTGGTATCCATAAGAGGGTTAAAAAGGCTGCTACTATCCTTAAATACCAGCTGGAGCTTAGCTCCATCCCAACTTGAGAACCACAGTCTCTGGGAGAAGGCTCAAGCCATCCACCGTCTAGAGAGACCAACCATGCCAGCACCTGTTCCTGAACTCTTTGCAAAAGGGGAAATTCACCCTATGCTACTAGCATACCTGAGTGGTCCAGAAGCATCATATGGTATAGTTAACCCATAGTTTTGGAGGATCCCGCTCACCAAGTCTACCCAGACAACAGCCAGCTCCAGCGATCATCTGCCCACTTGCACATCAGGTTCAGGGGCCAACACCAGCGTACCACAGTCCGAACTCCAGCAGGTCCAGCAGCCTCCTTAGGTCACCCGTCGCCCAGGTATCCCCGTGTTGTGCTAGCCATCTCCGACTTTGTACTCGGCTGGAAAGGCACATGACCAGTCCTCTATACTGGTCGGGCTCCTGTTCCACGCTGTGAAAAAGAGTCATACTCATCCCTGCGTGTGTCTGCCCTTGCATCCCCCAAAACACTTGGACTGCGACGTACCTCCTTTGCACATAGGACGTCATGCATCAAGAGTGTTTTCTGGTGCCCAACCTGGGACCTTGTGACTTAATTACAGTGTCTAATTAAGCATAACCAGGCTAGCATGACCCCAAGCCAAGTAACCTAGCCGGGAGCAGAATCACCTAGCTCCCAGACATCGGGAAGTCTTAAAACACCCTGTGGCACTCAAGAAACCTAGAAATCATGTCGGATACAGACGTGAATGTACACAATCAAGCCGAAGTAAACATGGCACATGCCATACCCAAACATTGTCACAAACCCAACTGTCCTGGCACAGGGACCTATCGCACAGAATGCGCCTGATTCAATTACATCTGCCTAGGCTGGGCAAATGAAATGAGGAACACAGGCATGCTCAAATATAGGTGTGAGGAGTGTTGCATCAGACAACAGCTTCTTGCAGCTGGATAACATACCCAGGACGTGGGATCTACATAGTCCTCTGTATACTATGTTCCGAGCCCTACCACCACAGTTGAATTGGGTGGCCGGAAGAGAGGGCAACCAGAGCTGGTTTAGTATACTGCTGCAAGGTATGTCGACGCAATGCCGAGTACCGACCGCACAACCCATGGCAAGTCATCCACACCAGCACCACATGGCGCACATGGGACCCAAATCACAGAATTTGCAGGATGTCCATGTTATGACCCAATCGTTTTCACAGTGCAATGCGAGGAAGAATTTTGAGTGAATGACATCCTGCCAAAGCAATGGGTGAGCAGAGCACAGGCAAAACTCAAGGGCAAAGCATTTGAGTGGTGGAACAAGTATAGTGAGTTCATCACGGAATGGGGACAGCTGAGTTACTGACTCGCCACCCAATTTACTGACAAAGAAGTACTTTCCAACCTCACAACTGACTTTTACAGCTGTATGTAGAGCACCTATGAGGAGGCCGAAATATTCATATGCCAGAAGGTACGAATATACCAATGCCTTTTCCCTAACATTGAGTCCTAAGGAGAAAATTGAGTCCGAAGAGGATTGAGCACACAATATTACCAGATTAATCGTACCAAAGCTCACAAATTTTGGGGCCATGGTGGTTGAGCGGTTAGTCCGCCCACCTTTCACCAAGGCGATCCGAGTTCAATCCCACACCGGGTCACTCCGGATTTTCGCATGTGGGAATCGCAGTGCTGGTTGATTCCGTTGGTCTGCATGTTTTTCTCAGGAATCTCCTGTTTCCCCCGCCCTTTCATTCTGGCGTTGCTCCATACCCACTTCATGCATTCTCATCGGCTCTAAAGATCTCGATGTTAAGAGACGTCCAAATCTCTTCACTCACTCAGGAATTTCCTACAATGCCCGAAACTGCAGACATTAGAACTAATTGTGCGAGCGAGGGAGACGGAGCACAATTACCAAGAGCAGGCCGCACTATACCGTAGGCAGGGGGTCAAGGGTAAATAGGAAACAAAACTGACAGGCCATGCGCCCTCCCCTACACCGCCTTCCCCCCATGCTGCGACCACACTTCCTCCCACCCCTGTTATCCCAAGGTGATGGTTTTGTCCTGAGAGGCATTTGAACCACGACTGTCCCGAACGGCCTGCCGGCTGGAAGGAAGAAAGTAAAGAAAGGCAACCCCCCACCAAGCTACGGCGAAAAGGGATAACAAGCTCGCTGTCACGCTTCAGACACTGACTGAGGGCAACATTCTTTAGAATACTCCCTGGATCAAGTTGAAGGTCAACTGGCAAGTTACTGTAGCTGAAATAGACACAGCAGCTTCCAGTAACTTTGTTCAGAGTGACTTACTCAACCCATACCAAAGAGCCCACTTGACACTTCATGACAGGATGGTACAGATGGCCCAGCCAGACCGCCTCTTTCAGGTGGAGGGGAGAATAAAACTGGCTATGCACCTCAATCACACAACTATACACACTGAGTGCTTCGTGGCACCTGAAATAGGGGAAACTATGATTTTGGAACAGCCATGGCTCCAGCAGCAGAAGTGTATAGTGCATTGTGACCAACGCTGCATACACATTAGGGGGAAGAAGAAGCGCTTCACTGTCTAATGGGAACAAAAGCAACGAAACCACTCCCCAACCTAAAGTCCCACCATACAGCAGCACAAGGGATCCAATACACCTCCAACAGCTACAGGTGCTCCATTCCCTGCTGAACCTATTTCAACAGCGACACCAAGGGAGGAAACTTTCAAGTCACCTTGAACCACCTCAACCGAAGAAAACCAGAAGCCAGAACCGAAGGACCCGATGAGGTCATGTGCTGCTTCTGCCGAAAGAGCCCCAGACCAAGAGCTTATGCGGCCCCAGTCCCTCGACCGAGATATCAACTTCGCTGCATAGGTGACCCTTGAACCACTGGTCGATGTAGATGACCCAGACAGAATGGCTGCTCCAGTGACCACCGCGCCTCCAAAGAGCCTGATGTCGAAACCAACACCCACCGGGAACCAGTCTCTCCGTCCCTACTCTGGTGGAATTTTCAAAACAAAGAGCGGCAGAATCAGTCCTGACGCTGCCCTCAATGCCCATGGACTTCAACCAAAAGATTGCCACCCGACAAGGAAGGTGGATGCCAAGTATGAGTGAGATATCTTGGCAAAGCCTGTTGCACCACAGTCCTCGACATAGGCAGGCACTGCTGAGCCCAGTTCCAGAGAAGAACGAAGAACCCAGTGCCATTGACACTACGAAAGGTCAGGAGCTACGACCTCGATCGGCCGCCCCAGCAACCACAGCCGTGGAGTGCCACACTCGTGAGACTGCAGTGCCAGACAATGTCACAGCCACCACAGAGAAGCCGCCTTCCGAGAGGGTGGCATCTGCTAGAACTCCCAGCTGAGACAAGGCCATCTTGGAGGCCTTAGTTCAGCTGTTACCATCAGCTGCGCTGGACAGCGTGGCAACCCAGCTGGCCTTGGTGCCACCCAGTGCTGAGGTTGCCACCATAGAGGTCCTGACATCGCTTGATGCCGAGGTAAGACTCCCAGACTTTACTTCTTGGACAAGAGAATGACTTCTGCAGCCACGCTGTTGAGGTGGAGGTCACCCACAGTCCTCTGACTCCGGTGCCACCAACTAGAGGGGTAAGTGAAGGAACCTTGCCACTGCTGCAGATGGTCAACAAGGTCCCTGTGTCACCTGATGCCGAGGCCGACACCCAGGTGCACCTTGCAGAACAAAATGATGTGCAGACCCTCCACACTTTCGAGACGCATGTTCCCCAGGCTCCCGACTCCGGCACCAGCTACCAAGGAGGTAGCCGCACTCGTAGTACCACTACCTCCGATGGCTACCCGGATAGCAGCTCTTTGCGAAAACACAGCCGCTGATCATCCCTCGGTGCCTGGTGGTCAGCTAACGACCACTGCCGGGGATGAACCTTCAACATTGGCTGAGCTTCCATGGAGATTGCTGCCACCCCGTGCCTGCCAGGGCGGTACTGAGAGTCACCCTGGAGGCCGACGACCCGCCTCACATGCCTATACCCTCAGCACATGACCTTGAGAAAATGGGGCCGTCCACCAAAGAAGCGACCGCAGCAGGAGTGAGTAAAGTGCTCCGTAAAGACAGACTTTCTAAATTGAATAGCCGGCAATAAGCTATTTTTCCAGAGCCAAAACAATTAAACACCTACATGTTGATAGTATGTAAAATAATAATAAAAACAGTGAAGTTACGTAATCGCAAAATATTCTGGATGCTCACCATACCGCTAGAATCAAGTATAAACTGACTTTGCACAGCCGTTAATAACTGTGAGAAACCCTGTCATAAAATAAAGTGAGATTACATCCCAACAGTGAAGTTTAATGGCCGCTTGCCATTTATAAAATTTTTTATTTTATGTGAACACTTTTGGACACCCCTCCGTGCCAGTGCCACATAATTTTGTATTTTAAAGAAGTGACTTCCAGTGTGTGAAAAAAATAAGAAGCCAACCAGACTCTTGTCAAAAGAAATGGACAGAAAATCATTAAAATTTTCTAAGTATTGTTAAAAGTGCTTTAAAGTCTTTCTTTGTTAATAATTTTCAATAATATAGAATCCCTCAAGAAAATCGTCGAATATTTTCTAAGCAGTGTTATGAATACCTAAAGATTCATTCAATTGTTTGTTGTACACATTAAAAAATCTTTCTTCTTTTCAAACCAACTGCTTTGCATTGGACATAGTCCCTCAAGAAATCACAAACAAAAGACTCTCCTCAAGCAAACCAAATGATAGTTTGAGATGCAATTTTCAGAATATTGTTGTCAAATATTCAGGCTTCTTGCAAGTGTTTGAGGGTCTCTTATGTTTCTTTCTTTCTTTTTTCCTGTAGGTGGTTTTGTATGACTTTTTGGTCACTTGAATACATTTTCTTTTATAATCATTTTTGCTAAGCTTAGTCATTTCACCAAGATTATGGAAGGTCTGTGTTTGACTCCCAGCTACCTGTTACATTTAATTATTACCTACTGTGCGACACATAGGATGACCACAGGCAAGGGTAATTTTTTTTCCGCTTTCTGCGGCCACAGCAGGATAGATAGTAATACACAAGCCTTTGCGAGTGAGACTTTGCATTTATTTCTCACTTAAAGTGGTGATTTAATTTAATGTGCCATCCCTATGTCTTGCCTTTCTCTCCTCAGGTTAAAATCTGTAAACTGTATTGTATGTACCTATAGCCATCAGCTGAGAAATGTAGGGTGGCACATATAAGAAACTAAGAAACAAAGGCTGTGTACCACAGACACTGGATTCTGTACGCGACACTTTCACCGCACACGAAAGAGAAGACACAGTTATCTACTTGTCACCCGGCCGCCAGCCGCTGTGCTGAGAGAGATAGCACCAATCCGCTATGAGTCAGAGAGAGAGAGACAGAGTACGTCTAGTCTGCCTGCCTGCCTGCCTGCCTGCCTGCACCAAGAGAAAGACAGAGCTACCACCTGCCACTGCCTGCCAGTGATGCGTCCAGAAAGTCCGCTCCGAAGCCTAGAGCACCCAACGCACAGACCAGAGCAAGTTACAGAAGCCCTGTGATTGTATTGCTCTTGCAAGAGTTTTATGTTGTGGTGAGCAATGTTTTTGCGACAACATGCTGCAAGAAAAATTAGTAATTGGCAAAGAGTAAATTGTCATGCTTATACACATGCAAGTGACAATTACAGCTGCAATTTATGAGACAAGTATATTTTTCAAGATTCTGCCTTGAGAATTGTTGTATAGAGTTTTGCAGTCAACTTATTTTGGTTCAACATTTTTTTTTATATCATAAAGCATTGTCTGATGTAAACTGAAAAGTGCAGGAACAGGAGCAGGGAATATGTTTATAGATAGACTGTATTGTCGTCATTTATGGCAAGTGAGTTGCATAACTTAACTTACCCAGTGCACATGCTGTATGTGTTAGTTCGCGTACTCATTGCTAATGCAGGAATGGTAATATCTAGTATTTTTAAATGCATTCTTATGTAGACTGTTATGTTAGTGTTCCTGTCTTCAAAATCCTATCACCTTTGTTTGCATGGTCTCAATTTTAATTTTTTTAGTGTAGTAGTTACATACAAATATTAGTCAAGAAACGTATTTAAAGCACAATCATTTATCTCTTTGCTATCAAATCACAGACAATTTTTTGTAACAAATCTGCATGTTTGAGTACTTTGTGTTTTTTATGCAATGGATCAGACACAAACATTAAAAATATTTTTAAAAATCTATCAAAAGTTTAATTCCATTATTGTACTGCACTTAAATATTTCAATTTGTTATTTGTTTCCAATTTGCAACATTCATGTGATCAAGCTTTGGTGTATTCACTTTGCTAATAGTAATGTTTCATCTTCTAGTTTTCAGCGAGGATGAACCAGACCTGAATAATGAGCTAGAAATTTCGGTAAGTTGGTATTTGTAAAGTAGCAGAAAACATGTAGAGAATAAATCTATTAATAGAATCACAGTTATTATCTGTGTAAAAGTTATTCTTTAAACATTTACACTAATAGATATATTTAAAGTTTTTGTATATGTGTAATCTTCATTTTTTGCCTGAAACTAGATAGGCATTATTTTCTCTTTGCTAAAGTACTTTATTTTTACTGTAGAATACCATCTTTATATTTTCCATTTTATAACTAAAACTTGAAGTGAACTGGTTGTGGCACTCCAGGCCTCCTCGCCAGAGTGTACAAAAGAAAATAGATTGCAGGGACAACACTGTGTCGCCAACTACTGTAGTCTTCTGCTTGCCAGCTTCGACAAAATACACACTCGACATACTCCTGTAATACTTACTGGTTCTCTGTGTTCTAAATATTTTATTGTAAAGACATCATCAAGTTGGATAATGTTAAAAATACCAAGATCAGTTTTTTGGTTATTTTTACGTTAATGTATTTTTCTTTGTTCATGTTGCACTCGGTACAGAAAACGCTTCACCTTGATTTATGGCTGTATTTTATTACGAGCCACTTGCCAAGTCGCGAAAATAGTACCACCAAGTCACCGCATTATTTAAATCTGAGCTGATGAATATTACATCAGGTCATGCACTCGCATACCATATGAGTTAGTGTGTCTGTCTGTAGCCGAGGCCTTGACGTCGTCTCATGCAGATCTTAAAAATGTACATATTCAAATAAATTTTGCTGGAGGTTTGTCAAAAACAATTAAATAGGAAAACTTTCTCCCCGCTGCCTAAAATCTGCACGAGGTAAGTTTGTTCCGCCCGTTCACATAATTAAAAAAAAATTGCCGGGGCCACCTCTACAACCGCCTTCCGTTGCGATGAACCATTGATTACTGTTTCTCATAACATGTGGCCAGGCACCCACATTGACAAACAAGCTAACTCCTGATTGGCCTAGCTCGCTCACCTGATGCATCGTCACGCCGATGACCTATTTATCGGCCACCTTTGTGGCGGCAACCTTACATTTTTGCCCTCCTACCCAGCAAAATGAACTAAACACCACAACTAAAGAATATTAATAGTCATAAATCTAAGTTATTTCACAAGTACAACAATTCTCTACATTCCCTTTTACAAAAATCATGTCTGGCCATTATCCCTTATATCTTTCATAAACCTTTAAGCATAACCATTTGTTACTACGTAGTGTAATTCACAAGATCTGTAGAAAAATCTATTTAAATATAATTATCCTCAATTTTGGGAAATGTGACAAATATAATTGAATAACTGCCCTTCGTGACATGTAATGCCACATCCCCCCCCCCCCCCCCCCCCCTCTTAACGCCAAGTTGTTTTTTAAAATAAGTACTGATTTTCCGTACAGGTTACAAAATTGATTACGTATTTTTTTTGCCAACAACAGGTTTTGTTTATTTCTATTCAAGTCTTACATATTTGAAGTAAAGAAAAAAAAAAACATACCCACACATTATATGGCTCACAATATCCACGCAAATTACATGATTAACAGTATTTTTCCAATTTACATGAAAACATTTGCTTCACATTGTATTATGTGTAATTTAAAGAAGACACAACTGCTATTGTATTAAATCTATATTCAGAATGGTCTTGCTATTGCAAAATTTCATTGTCCTTGATCACTCTTGCAGGCATATGAAATCACTATGTATCCAAAGTATTATTCTAATTAATTTATCACATACACCTGGGAGTGTTTAAATTTTGACCTAGAGCATTATTTATATAATTTATCACACACTTGTTTTCACTGGACATTCATCAACGTTCATTACACCCTTTAGTATACCTTAACAAAAGTCATATGTATGTAGTGAATACATTTACATGTTAACCAATATTATATAATTTGGACAAGTTTTGAATAACTCATAAAATATAACCTAAACATCCACCTTAAGCCAAACAACAAAATGTGACAACTGTGTTGCACTTGAGGCCCATTGCCAGAATGAGACATGTCAGTGGGTATTGTGTACTGTATATACTTTGTTACCACCACCCTTTCAACTTTATATGGCCCTTCAAAGAGTTTGAATAATTTGTGTATCTGTTTATTTACTAATGATGAAAAATGGTGTGTGGCCACCAGTACCTCATCACCTTCTTCAAAGGGGCCACAGTGGCTTAGCGATTAGCATGCTCGCCTCCCACAAAGGCGAACTGGGTTCAATATCTGGCCGGGTCACCAGATTTTCGCAAGTGGGAATAGTGCCGGACGATGCTGTTGGTCGACACGTTTTCTTGGGGATTTCCCGTTTCCTCCACCCCTTCATTCCGGCATTGCTCCATACTCACCTCAATCACCCTCATTGGCTCTCAAGACCTCGCTGTTAAAAGTTGCCCAAATCTCTTCACTTACTTACTTACTTACTCACTCACCTTCTTTGAACACTATTGGCAGGATCTTCTTATCTCATTTTATTCTTTGCTGCTTGGCCTTAAACACCAACCTATGTGATCTCGTTTGCCCTACCTTCTCTGCATCACTTCTTATGAAATTTACACAATTTTGCAATATAATTTTTGGCTTTCTCATATCCATAAGTTGTATTGGGGTAGCACCTGTACCCTAATCCCAACATCTTTTATTAATTGTATACATCACTATCACAGCCTACCTGCTATCATGTTAATTACAGTACATTCATTTGAAACAACCTTTTAACTCTCTCATAACCTGCTCAACTGGATTTGCAGCTGTATGGTACTACACTGCAGTATAGCCATGCTAAATACAGTGCCCAAAACAGATGTTATGTTTTCCTCTTGTCACTGCGAAATTGTAACCCATTTTCTGAAATAATTTTTTTTGTTTGATCTTCTTCAAGTACTTAACAATCTATTAATTACCTTTTCAGTGACCACTTTGGCTGTAACCTGCTTGATTGGGTACAGCTTCACAAATTTAGTGAATACAGGCTGTTGCAAAATTGCATTTCAATAATCTGGGGAAACATTCTTCACATCTGGAGGATGAAAAAATGTTACATGAACATAGGTCTCCGCAAACGCTTAGTTTCTTTGCTACAGCCCTTAATACATAACGTACAGTGTATGACCCATGGGCTGGATCATGGTACTATGGAATGCCATTGCAGTGTCCATTTGCATGATACACGACACTTCACACTACAACACTAACCCTAGGACAGTATGAACGGCACAGGAAGTAGATACAAAAGTGTGAAAGTTTATCATTGGCACTAAAGGAAGTGTTCAAAATGTCCTTCAGCAGCACGAACACGTGCATCAACCTGCCGTTGCATGGACACCAGGATACATTGATGAATCCCTGGCAAATTCCTGATTGTTTCGCAACCCATCACAATTTTAGTTATGGAGGGTGCCCACATCGTCCACTGTGGTTGCATGCACAAGTGTCTTTAATGAAAGTCCCCACAAATAAGTCAGGGCTCCTTGGGAGCTGGTATGGGGCTGCCAATTACAGCTGCCAGACCTGGCAGGAAGCCGTTGCTTACTGCAGTAAGCTCAGCTTACAAACATGATGCCTGTTGACACGCTTGCATTCTTGAAGCGTGGGACGCTGCAAGCTGCATTTTGTCCGCACGTCTTGCAGGATATTGCTACACATGTAGTTTCTGTCTGTAGGACAGTTGTGTGTAGTTGTGGAACATTTTCAGTGCCCCCACCGCTTTATAGGAATGGGTGATAAACTAAATTATGTACTCTTTGTACCGTTGTGCAGGGTACAATTTGTTATACTTGCGCCATTGCTAACATTTTTCTCCTTACCCTCTGCACAGACGTAGTATTGATTTTAAGTTTTAGATTATATTTTGACCCAATTTTAGACCATGATTTTCGAGCTTAAAAATAAAGTTTTGCGACTATTCAAGTTTTCAAGTACCGTTTTGTTGAGAACCACTTGTTTGGTGTCTCTTTATTTGCCTGTTCTGAGCAAGGTTTAATATCTGGCGGCACTACTTCACCTACAAAAGTATCAGCTAAATGCTAGCTTAAGGGAACTTGTGTTAATCTCCGTACCATTTGGACCACGTTACTGCATCACTGGTCGATGAACTATTATTTTCGCCACGTTTGTAATGTAAATCATAATAATTGTATTTATGAGTTTTTGAAACATGATTCATTGACAAATTAAAAAGAAAATACACATTTTGTATATCAAATTAAAGTTAGCATGTACGGGGTGCACTCCAGGGTTTTTAGGGCTAGCAGGGCCCTAAGCTTTCAATGAGTTCATTTCGGTTTACCCACAAGTTGAATGTTTCAACGTTGAGTGCATTTTTTTGTCTACACATTCAATTTGGTTTTAACATAGTTTGGCAGCTTGCGAGAGGCTAGGGATGCATTTTTTTTTAGAGAAACCTAGATGTATGGCTAGTTATCACAAAATAGTTGTAAGTTCTGGTAAGGCTCCAGCTCATCTACGTCACGGGTGAGCACGTGGACTCTGGCTGACAGGATGGTAGTTGGTCGACAGCCATGTGGCATATCCCTCCCACAGCTCACTTTTACGAACAAAGTACATAAATAGTCACTGATGCCTTTACATTACATAAATGAGCACGTGGACTTAACACTTTCGAGTGGGCCAGGACCCGAGGAAAATTAACGTTAAAATAAATTAAGACGAAAGACGCAGTAGTTCCATATATTGATTGAAAGAAAAACATACAGACAAACAACTACACGAAATCCCTCGAATGAAGCGAGTATAGCGTACAAGGCTCGCCATCGGCCGACATTGCGAAAAGCACTTGTTAGCGTATGAACAGTTTAAGGCATTAAAATCTACAGGCCCATGAGTGTGTGGAGATGAGAGTGCGGCACGGGGAGAAAAGAGAGAAATTAAAAGTTTCCGGTATAAAAAGATACTTACTATTGTACTTAATGATAAAGACTAAGGCAATGAGGTTCCCCCTCTATGTGGAACGCGTGCACTCTCCTAGGCCTGCCAAACTAGACTGATAGGTTGGCGTTGAGATCCCGTTACCAACCGGAGATCTCCCGTCAGCTCCATGAAGGAAAAAGCCATTACACATATCTTCCAAACAAGTACATGTAAAACTGAATACAACATAGCAAAACATTTGGAGGAATTAAGGTGTTAGTTCTGACACGTAATTCTTTATTTTAAATGTTCAATGTCTTTGCTGCTATGCATGTTAGGGGAAAATTAATATCACTTGGAAATGCTTGAACTGGCTTGCAAAAGAAGTTTAAATTCATACAAAAATTACACAAGACATTTTACATACAAAAGAGCCTTCAAAAACACTTCAGTAAATTAAAACATTAATTTAATGAAGCCACTAGGAATTTAAATATGGGCGCTTGGCATGGTGGCTGCCAGAACTACTAAGATCAATTTACTGTATATGTTAACAAAAAATGAAAACATAAATATGCCCTTTAAAAATAAAAGAAACGATGCATTAACTCTCAAAAATTATGCATTGAATTTAGTGTTTTTTTAAATGTAGTTCTCTTTCACTTCGTAGGCCACGTGGCTGGGCACTCTTTAATTAATTAAGAAGCACTGAGTGGAAGCGAACGGAGATAATTAATACCTCGTATTTACTTGACTCTGCTTTTAGGGGAACATAACACTCGACCATTTAAATCACAGACACGCTGGTTTTCTCTTGGCGCGCAGGTCATTTGGATCACTACACGGGTCACTGGATCCATTCCTGCGTGAACGGCACGGTGAACCGTGCATGACACGCACGGCCGTGCATGGCTGATGAGCAGCGAGCAGCATTGGTCTGCTTCACAAGCAAGGCAGCGAGGGCCACATCAGTTTACTTAAAAGATTTATTTTGTGGAAACTGCAATGTAAGGTCTTATTTTTTATTATAGCTTCTGTACAATCAATAATTATTTACACAGTATAATTGATAAAGTTACTATGTTCATTCCATACGTGCTTTCTAGTGTGTTTAGCACATGCTATGCACCTTCCAAAATAATTAAATTTTAATAGTGGCTTAGTAGTGTCTTGAATTTGGTAACTACGAGTATACAAAGTAAAAGTCTTATAATTGACTAAGTGTAAACTGTTAAAGGTTTTTGTTCTCAGTGATTATTAAACTTTATTACATAATTTTTGGACACGTAGTTTAATGTGTTAATACACCAGTCACTGAGGTTAATCTGCCACAACTAGCATGGTTGGGTTTCATAAGTTTTAAAGGATATTGTACCGTTTTATAATAACTATAATTTAACAACAGTGTGATAACCATTGTACACCTGTTCTAACCATTACTCTAAATCAGCATTACCTCTTTAACGTAGTCTCTTCAATTTATAGTTGATTGACCATAACTCCGGCCTTTTCTGAAGCCTAGCTAAATATCTACTTTTGGTTACTGATTATGTATCCTTCCGCTACACGTAAACATAAACATTGCGATGTGACTTCTACTTTTATAACTGTCACGTGCATTGATTGCTGTTTACAGATGTTCAAAGAATGCTGTCATATTTCCTATGAATGTTTACAATTTAGGCCTATAACAATATTTAGGTTGGCTTTATAACTATTTGTTACACACACATAGCACATTACACATAATACACATTAATATTTAGCCATGACTGTGTTTGTTACAACTGTGGCGGAAACAACAGTAGTATTTACCCTGTTATTAATAATGCTTTTGGAATAAAAATTGAAACGAAGGGACAACCAGTCCAACAAAACAACGCAGTAAATTCAATCACGCAACTCGTGTCGCTTATTTATTGTATGTAGCATTGACAAATGTAAAATATAGTGGTGAACATGCAAACACATAGGCCTACCATAACATTTATTCCTCTAATATTTACATGCATTGGTACTTATTAGTTTGTAGGTTTATTGTATTATTTATTTAAATTTATCTGGTTAAGCTTAGTATTATTTTTGGGACTGTGGCAGACATTCAAATCATAGAAATGTATGTTTGTTACACAACTGTGTTTCAAACACCTACCGCAAAGGTACAATGTTGTGATAAACAAACGTAAATTTCAATAAGTAACTTTGTCATAACATCAGTTCATGGTTAAAACGTATAAACTTTGCACATATTTGAAATCCACACACATCTGGCCTGTGCGCAACAATTACAACACAGCCACCATAGACGGAAATGGCGGCTACGCCCTTACACACGCGGCGATCACAACACTCGTTAAAGTATATTAATTATCCCTGTCCTGGAAACACATATTTATCACAACATTGTAACTTCCCTAGGATGTTTCAAAAACACGAGTACGAACTTGACGTTTCGTTCAGAAACACGCCTTGTCATTGTGCGACACACCACTGGCAATCGTAAGGCACTATGAAAAACGCCCGCCCGCCATATTGGGACAAGCGCGTGGTTAGGCCACGTCTGCCAACCTGCTGGATTTGTAAGTGTTGCACAAAGAAATGTGTTGCGCCATCACATCAAAAATATGTCGTTGCATCTAAATACCATATAATACGTATTTAAACAATGAAATCTTGTTTCGGTTGTAAATTACAATCTCAAACATCATTATTGTTGCTGTAATTAGTATGAAATGTGCTGAAATTAGAAATAACAAAATATATACCTTTCCTACACAGGTGGTACTATCTTCCCGAGAAAGAGAAGAGAGACAGAGATAACAAGCGAGAGCGACACGCTCTGCTTCGCTTATTGAACTGTTATTCCAGAAAAAAAACGACAGCCTACACACGGGAATTCGTGCAGATATTTTTAACTGCAGCAATGAAATGTGTTTCCATCAGTGCTATCTGACAATACAAATATATCAATTGGCAACGTTTACCTTACAGATGGTATACATAAAAACGAGGTTAAAAAAGATCATAACAGTGAACTATTTCTTACCGGCCATTGCCAACACATTGATGCTCTTGCTGTTGTTAATTCGTGTTTAATACTAAATAAATATTACAAGTTATATAAGATACTAAGGTAAAGTTTCATTTATTCAATAACACAGTACTCTAAAGTTAGTTACAGTGTTAAATATTGGTGGAATACAAGTTATCTGAAAAACAGGTTGACATATTACGCCTAGGGTGATTATTCAAAGGTTCAATTCCAAAAGGCCGAAGAAAGTGTGAATGGACTATAGAATGTTTCCCTTCATTATACTTTCCCCCCCATTTACACCATTTTACATTCATCCCCAGAAAAGTGTAAAATTCATTATTTGGAAGACATATTTGTCAACCATGGGCATTGTGACACAATACTCTCTGAAACAGTTTCACCCGAGTGTCCCAAGAATTAGTGTGTCCAGGTGATTTACCACTGAATGAAAGGTTATTCCTGTGAGCCACCATAGATTTCTGTTCACCACTAATTCCTCTAAACTTTGCTGTCGTACTTCCAGGAAGGCTAGTGGCTGATCCAGCATTGCTAGGTTCAAAGGATCAATGATGGTCTACTCCCACACTCTGCAGACACTCATGTCCAGTTTTTTTTCCGGCAGAAACATTTACAAATTATCTTGAGCACTTACTAACATTCTCAATACTGTGAATGCAGCCACTTCTTCCAGGATATTTGATAGCAACTGAATCAAGGTTGAAGAAGTCCCTGTAACAGATGGCTCATTTGCCAATGGCTCTACATGGTGATTAACCACCAGCCTCTTATTGTTGTAACATCTTTGAAGCAGCTCCCAAGCAATTTCAATATGTTCTCCAATAAGAGGATGTGACTACAATGGATAAGGGCTCTCCATGTAAGGACTTTAAATAGGAGAGCCTCTCCACTATTTCATATGTTGTAATAACCTTGTGAACAAAAAATTGTTGTATTTAGTTAATTTTGTTAATGGAGCGTGGAAACAGTCTCCTGTGTATGTTAAAGAAGTATTCATGCTTTCCAAATTAGTTTTACATAAAAATGTTATCATTATTTTCTGAATGAGTACACTACCTATAGTATGTATATTTTCAGGACACCATGTCACCCAAACATATCTGTCTCATTCCACATTTGGAATAATTTCTTAAAGGAGTAAACCTAAAAAGAAAATCATATAAAATTGAATTAAATATAATTGGAATAAAATGCACTAAACACTAACACGAATCTGTGTACTATCAGAAATACACGCACGTTTTAATGACAGTGCAAAATGTAACACAATTTGTAAATAGTTATTTGAGAGAGCAATTAAATTGTTGTGAGTAGTGTGAGGGTCATGTGCATTGTAGCATAGCAGTTAGCATTGTTGCCAGAAATAACAGCTGAAAGTATTCGCAAGTTTGGTTCTCAATTTTTTGTGAAAAGTAATTTTTCTGTATTTTAACCAACTAGCTCCTTTGGATTTTTTCTAACCATACTGACACATGATGCATTGGCAACAATAGGAATTAACGATTTCAGCTCATCAGCATAGCACGCGTTGCTTCTGATTACAACGGAGTTTGTCATTGTTGGCCGCCACGTGACTTCAACTTATACTGTTTACCCTGGCAAGAATGGACATTCCAGCACAGCAGTATTTTATTATTCACTGGCCCACCGAAACTGTGCGCCAAAGGCACCGAATACTACTACCCACCGCTAGATGGCTCCTACAGTATGTAGTATGTTTCATCACTGTCTTCAATCCTTCTCAAAGCCGGCCGGTGATGTCATGCCAAAGAAGCTATGCTTCCCCCCCCCCCCCTCCCTGCACAAGGCAACACCTCGCCCTCAAGATGCCAGCCAATGTGAATGCCAAGGCAGCCACCTGGCAGAGTATACAAGGTGAGTTAAGATTCGACTCCACACCAGTCTCCATTTCCCCACTGCTCTAGCCGCCGAGGATCTGACCAGTCTAACTCGCCTCAAGCATTCACTTTCCAAGTTCCCCATCCTACCTTCCCTCTTCACAGCACTTTCAGTGCCAAAGAGACTTCCACTCCTTGGTCATCTTGCCAAGACCATTCCTTCCACGATCTGCTTAGTAATCCAAGTACCATGCCAAAGAATAACTCCTATTGCATTTTCAGTGCCGGAGGGGTCGTTCCCTGGATTGGAAAGACTCTGTAGAGGAAGACACGCTACGTAGGAAAGACATTCCCTTCATTTCGCCTCATGGACGTGAGCATGTCTTTGTGTGAATCCACGGGTGTCTTTCTCCAAACAAAGTGGGATAAAAGAAAAAGGTAAGAAAATGCTCATTGCCTCCAGGCGCCTACAAGAGCTGACCCTCTATCTTGTAGCCTTCATCGACAAGCTTACTCCACAAGAACAGGCACAGGCCCTACATCAGCTACTAGTACCTGTCGCATTATCTATTCCAAAGGAACTGTTCATGGCCTCTGTTCGCTGCAGCAGAGAGATTCACCCGTGGTTCAGCAAGTTCCTCAACCGACCAGATCAGCCGCCCACAATTCCCATTTCCTACCTATGACTGAACGTTGTTGCTCTGACCCTATCATACTGTTTCAACGTCCACAGTCACACCACCCAGATACCTGCAGTATACACACGCACCACTGTAAAGTATTTGGCATATGCTAGCACAGTAGATGCATCACCTAGGTATACCACCCACAGTTCGTAACTTGAAATATATGATATCACTGCCGGAACCCGACATTGTGCCCTGCTGCAAAGCTACCAGTTTGGTCCTGTATACTGGACGTACTCAAGTGCCTTGCAAGCACTAGGCAACTCAAATCCCTTCCTGAATAGGATGCGCCAGGCCTAGCATTTAACCAAATTTGTGCCAGTTGGCTTAGCCCTAGACCGCCGGGTCATCACGCATCAATACACATAAATTACGGAAATGTTCAAATTTATGAAATTTTTATTTATATACACAGTTTTTATTATGTATTACATGTTGAAAAACAATGAGCAAAACTAAGCTCTGTTCATGGTGTGAAATTTTTATTATAAAAACACTTTAAGTAAAATTATGTTTGTTAATCATGTTTTGCAAAGTTTCATTGCCTCAAAACATTGCATTTATTCTATAAACTCCTGATTTATTCCTGCAATTTTATGAATAGACTAAGAGTGTTAGCATTGATAACTTATGATTATTGGTGCAGAAGAATATCATGTAAGATCATTCGCAAAATATGAAATATCGCAGTTCACAATTTTGTGCTATATGAACACGTTTCAAAATTTTATTACATGTTTTTAATGTTATTATTTGTACATACTGTTATATGGGCCGTTTGTGGGGCATATCTGAGTTTGTGAGGGATGGATGTCTTTATAAAAATAAAACAAGTAAATTTGATTTCTAATTTATTCACACAGCTATTATTTACAGCCCTAAATTATCTATCTCCACTATTACTCTTTTTATTTAACAGTGAGCACAATTTTTCATGTATTCTTCAACTTTATGTGACATCCTTCTTAATTTTCTCTGTTTGGTTATAGTCAACTAACTCATATTGATCATTAACACATCTGTTGCCACCATTTGTAATGCTTTTCATTCATGCATCTAGTCCATTAATCCAGTCTGCCAGCTGCACCTTTCATTGTTTTATACTTCGCAGTCACAATTTCCGTTCCGCTAATCACTTCTCTCGCCGCTCGGAAATCAGCCACACATTCACTCATTAACTACTCTCAGCTCAACTGAACTCCTGGCTCGGAGGCCTGTCATATTTTTATATAGTTCGCCCTGACCATCTGGAGGTTCGACACACCCCGAGTCATGCTGAGAGAATGAGGTCAGTAATCCAGAGCATTCTTCAGATAAATGTAGAAATCAATACTACCATGGTCAACAGCACACACCTCAAAAATAATTATTGTGTCGGCTCGTTTTCTGTAACAGATATGCAGCCACCAGCCTATCACTTGCTTGTTCATTCAAAATAATCCTTTGACTTGCTGCCGCCGCTGTCGTATAACTTCTGTCCTTTACTTCCACTTGCTCATGCAGGATGCGAAGCAGCAAGCTCGTAACACTGCACTTTCCTCAAGACTGTTCGTCTCAAACAGAAACTACAACATCCGGACCATCGTAGTGTGCCAGTCGGTCGAGGGTGGACAACCTTCGGCTCCACCCAAGAACCTTGACAACAGATCTGAAAGACCACATCACTGATCTTCTTCAGAATCCTGTAGGGGCTTTCCCAACATTTCTGTAGATTTGAGTGCCCTTTTCATCTCTGTGGGTTGTACAGCCACACCAGTTGTCCTTGAAATACCTTGCCAGACATTCTTCTCTCATACCAGGTCTTCCTCCTGTCACTATATGGTCATTTGTGCTTTGCATAAGGACTAATCCTTTCATTACCAGTTTGAAAAGATGAAGCAACTCCAGAATTTCCCCTTGCATCTTCCTCTAGAACATGTCTAACAATATGAAAGGTGCTGGCACTTGTGGATACTGCAGGTTGTGGTTGGATCCTCATCCGACGTACCCTGAAGCACTGGTAGCTCCTGTCGACTGCCTCTCTCCCTTTCTCGAGTTCACAAAACTTTTCTCTGCCCCCCGAACTACTTCTTCATGGTACTACTATCCTCAGAGTCACTTCTGAGAGGGACCATCGCATCATTAGCTCCTCGCCATAGGTTTCTTTTACTACTGTGTGGCACAGTGCATACAGGGCATCTCCACAGCGCTTGTAAGTTATTGTGTGCATTTTCCAACTGCTTTGTGAGGTGTGCAGCTTGCAGCATCAGCTCGTCGATGGGGTTTCCCACTTGTTGTGCGTATGCACAAAGCTCACAAATTTCTTCAAGCAAGTGCTTGCATGCACTCATCGAAGCCATTTGTTCATCTTGCTGCTTCTTTTACCTCTGCTGCTGTTGTGGGCGATAGGCTCTCAGGCTGTCCACATGACCAACACTCCCTCCATTTGTGTGGGTGGCGGCAAAGCTCTGTAGCATGTACCCTGGTAGCAATGTGTCTCAAAGCCAACTGCAACTCCTTCAGTGTCTTTGTTATCCTGTCTTCATCTTAGTTCAACATCACTGAATGTACTGGACATCAAGGGTGCCGGGCTCCTGTCTTGCTGACTCCATCTCCACTGCTCGGGCCAGGGTGTCCTGCATGTTCTGGGGTGCAACCAGACGTATCACTTGCCGTATCTCTGTGTCGCTGATGGCATTGATGAGGAAGTCAACTGCGATGATGTTGGGCACCTCCTCAGGGCATCCTTCTAGAGATAGGTGGAAGAGCAGCACAATGTCCTGCCGTAGCCCCTCTCCTGGTCGCTGGATGTGGCTTTGAAGTTCAGCATGGTGGGCATATCGCAGGTATCAGTCGGCTATACGTAGTTCCAAGGCCGACACCAGTGTGGGGTACTCCAGTCGATGTCGCTTTGGCAGAGATTATAGTATGCTCAGTGTGGGGCCTGTCAGTATAGCAGCGAGGTAGTAAGTCCGCTGCTCGGTTGTCCAGCAATTTAGGGTAGCGACTATTTCAAACTGATGTTGGTACTTCACTTATGAAGTCTGGCAATTTTAAGGGGTGGTCTTAATTGAAACCCCCTTCCTCACTCCTGGCTGTGCGACACCAATGCTGCAGATCTGCTGGCTCTCCTCTGAGGCTGCTGTGTTGGTTTCACCTTGCGCTGCCTCTTCACGTTTGTCGGCTGCCGGTGTGGTGATGGTGAAACTTTGTTCTAGAGATTTATGCAATTCCTTCTCTAATGCACTGATTTTCTGTTTCAATTCATTCTTGATGCTGTCCATCCTTCACAGACACTCCCCACTACTTCAGTTATGATGTCCACTTTTCATTTACACTGTCACTCTTCTTGTCCACAGTCAACACTCATATTCACCAACTTGCTAATGCCCTCTATTTTCTTGACATTTTTATTTATAGTGTATATTTTACTGTCTACATTTTCATTAATACAGTCAATTTCCTGTTAACATTCTCATTTACAGGGTAAATTTTCCTGTCTACAGTCTCATTTAATGTGCATATGTTAGTATTTTACTAAATCATTTACCTTAGTTACCTGACTATTTACATTCTTGTTTACACTTACTATTACTAAACTAATGTGGTTATATACATCTTCTTTCATGCTATTACACTTGCACTGTCACTAGCCATCTGGTACCTAGCCCCTCAGTTAATGTTAGTAGTGCTTTCAGTTCTGCAGACTTTTTCTTTGTTAACATTCACTGTGTTAGTTGTACACAACAGTGTTAATTATTTTCTCTCACAACTATTACAATTAATTTATTTCCTTTAAAATCACTTTTACTACTTTCCTATAGTCTAACTTTGTTTACAATTGATTAATAATTACCTCTATCCCACTTCTGACACAAGTGTTACATGGGATGCCTGAGGGGCGTATCTGAGTTCGTGAGGGATGAAGGTCTAAATTTGATTTCTAATTTATTCACACAGCTATTATTTACAGCATTAAATTATCTGATTCCACTATAACTCTTTTTATTTGACAGTAACACGTGATGCCTTGGGACTTTGAGGATTGCAATTAAGATAAAAAATGGAGGTCTTTGTCAGGCTCCAAGCCAGGCACACTGGTTATTCTAGTATCTACGTGGCACGGCTGCATGTCCAGTGTAGAGAACTGGCCTGGTAGCTTTGTGGCACTGCACGAAATCGGGTTTGAGCAGTGAGATCTTACGTTTTAGATTCTGAGCTTTCAGCGAAATATCTGGGCAATGCATAACCTCTGTCAGACTTGGTCTTTGGGATTTCAGTAGGACGTACGTGAGCCGCAGGCAAGTGTGTGCTCCGTGTTCTGACGTGTGAACGTACTTGTGGAGGCGAAGCAACTGGTTCGGGTCTGAATTAGGCGTAAGAGACTACTGCCATGTTGTTCAGGTCGGTGTAACTATTTGGTGAGTCAAGGATGTATCTCGTTGTTCAGACGTATCGGTGCTTCAAACAGATTCTTAGGCACCTCTGGAGTGTTGGTTATCTGGAGAAGACGTAGTGCCTGAGCTTGTTTCCTGTGTGCGAGCTGGTTGAGAGCAAAGATGAGGGAAGGAGAAAGCTCATGCAAGTGACCGGAGGCAGTTAGCACCTGTTTCACCTTTTCACATGTACCACTATGACGAGAATAAGGCATCAGTCGTCAGTGAGGAGATTGCAGGTTTGCTGTAGTCCTACTGGTGTAGAACCATGTGCAGTGTCTGCCGACAACAGTCACCCTATCACAGCACTCGGCGCCAAAACGTGGTGAGCACTGTGAGTTAGGCCTTGTGGTTAACAGTCACTGCACGTGGGTGTATGCCTCAAGTTCAGTCTTCCCAACTCGTGGAACGACCCCTCCGGCACCAAAACGCGGTGGAGAGGGTGAGCACTGAATCTACAAGCTTTCGTATGAGAATGAGAATGAGTACCTGGGTGTGGGCTGTACTGTTCTGCTTATTGTGGTATGCAGAAAGGTTGTCCAATGCTAATGTGTGGGTATGTGGTAGTTTACTGGCTCGAACAAATAACTTTCCCGGGTCACGTGTGTTCCCCTCAACGGCGTGAAGTAAACTAGGAAAGGTGCTATGTCTACAGGAAAGGGGTACTCAGGAGTCTGTGTAACATTTGTTTAGTCTGTCTAATGGGAAATAAACAAGTTGTGTTGCACTATCTCCTGTTGCTAGCAATAGCTTAAGGAATCTTAACCCTACATTATACAGGTAGATGCAACCTGTTTCTAATCTAACAATGGGTGGGGCAGACGAGCGTTGTGAAAACAACTTAAACTGATTGAACTCCATATGCAATTGTTGTCGAGACGGGGCCGCAGTGTATCAGTGTATAGACGACATGGCAGTTTGGTTTTTCCGGTATGAATGTGGTGAAGACTCAGCAGGGTGTAGACAAGATGGCTCTGGCGATGAGCACGTGGAGACCAAGGAGTAGGTTATTCCTTTGGCACTAAGAGTGCAGTGAAAGGAGGAAGGTAGAGCTAGGAGCGTAGCTGAGCAGGCTGGTTAGTTCCTTCAGCACCTAGCATAGTGAAGGAATGAAGACTGGTCCAGAACGAGCGTCGTGGCCCGCTGTTTATACTTCGGCAAGCGACTTCCTCTGGTGTCATTGGCTGGCGAGTTTGTGGGCGAGGTGTTGAAGCTGGAGGGGGAGGTGGTGATAGCATAGCTGCTTGGAGGTTGATGTCATTGGCCAGCTTGGAGATGAGGCAGCAAAGCGATACTTATGTAGCCATCTAGCAACGTGTAGTAGAACTCGGTGCGTTCACTGCATAATCTTGATGGGCCAGTGATAATAAAATCATGCAGGCTGGAACATCCATTCTTGCTTTCATAGACAGAAAAATTTCTTAGCGTGGCGATCATCAATACAAACTCCGTTAAAATCAGGCGCATGCATGGTTATGTTTACTGAAGAGCTGTAGTAAGTAAAATACCATTGTTGCAAAGATGTCATGTGTCAACAGTCAGTGCAATATTTAATGTCAATATCAACTTTATTTAACATCCTTAATTGTCTCTGGTTAAAATTAATTAACTCAAAGTCAAAGTAAGACATGTACAGTATATGTGTTGCCACCATTTGTAATGTCTTTCACTCGTGCATCTAGTCCAGTAGTCCAGCCTGTTAGCCGCATTCATCACTGCTCTGTACTCGCAGTTGCAGATTTCCCTTTCCCTGGTCACTTCTCTTGCTGCTCGGAACTCAGCCATTCATTCACTCATGAACTACTCTTAACTCAACTCCTGGCTGAAAGGCCTGTCACACTTTTATATAGTTCGCCCTGACTGTCTGGATGGTTTAACACACCCCGAGTCATGCTGAGAGAATGAGGTCAGTAATCTAGAACATTCTTCAGATAAATGCAGAAATCAATACAATCAGGGTTAGCAGTGCACGCCATAATAAAAGTAGTTGTGTCCGCTTGCTTCCTGTTACAGATACGTGGCCATCAGCCTATCGCTCACTTGCTGCCACACCTATCATGTAACTGCTATCTTTCACTATGACTTGCTCACGTGAAATGTGAAGCAGCAAGTGCGTAACAATACCTTTTTTTTTTTGTGCATGATGGTGTTCATTACAGTGACATCAAAAATGGCTTTCGGAAACTTTGAATACAGAAACTTTCCTTGATTTTATTCAAACAAGAGAGATTTTACGTTCAAAGTATTGCCAACTATCATCACAAAATGTGCATTGATGCAAAGTTTTGCACTGAAGAAAAAGATAGTGAATGTCACAGTGAAGAGTTGTTACAATCACTAAAATTTTATCTTGATGCGTGCCACTTATACAACTAATCTAATATGATCACTCATCGCCTAGAGTACCTCTTCCACCACTACAGACGTGAGCAAAATGCTGCCTGCCCTACAGGCAACAGGAACTATGGGCAATTCCTTCTCATCTGGAAGATGCACTTCCCGGCCCGGCAAGCCGCCTCCCCTACACAGCGCTCGGAGCCTACAAGTTGCCCAGACCTCGGGCAAAGCTGAGCGCCTCCGATGAGACATGAAGCAGAATCGCTGACCAGAGTATTCCCACACCAACTAGGGCAGGAGGACGTCACATCTCCCCTGCACCCTGCGCCGGCAACCTACAAGCTTCCACTATATAAGTCGGGACGCTGCCGGGCACGAGCTGTCATTCTTGTTCTATCTCTTGCATTATTCCACAGCACTGCTGCCAGTGCTGGGATCGCCTGAGATCTTCAAAGCATTGAGTACGCCCCATGTGGCTACTTCACTGTCAACAACCAGTCAACCTGACAACCAGCGAACATGCTTACCAACACATTAAATTCACTTTGTCTCCTAAAGACATCTTCTTTAGACAGTTTAGTAGTATTATATATTTTCCTGTTAAGCTCTTTCTTTCCCATTCTCCCATTAGAACCATGCCGCATACACCTGGCCAGCATAGTAACCTTCAGCACTCAATTGCCTCGTAGGAGGTAGCACAAGTCGCATGTTTAGTGAGACTTCTAAACATACTGTTGTTTCCCACTTCTCAGCTTTTCTTTATTAGAGTATCAGTCTGTTTACCCGCTAGATAGAGGTTGTTACGTACACCTTTGACGAGGACCGGGGGATTGATAACTACCGTATTAACTTCAGCCACGGGCACCCTTCAGGGGTCCGTCATATTTTCACACACCCATTAGACTGCCATCTGTTGCTTCCCAAACTACCACAGCATTACTTCCAGTGCCGGTCGGGAGGAACAGAGGAGCTACGACCACTAGCAACACCTTCACCCAGAGAGGGGCGACAGTCTAAAGTTATTGCCTTATCCCACAGCACTGCTTACAGTGCCGGGATATACAGTGTCTTGAGATCTGCCATCCATTCCTGTGTGGACGCACATCCAGTGATGGCACTGGTGACCCAAACAGCTCCACGTCTCTGATCAGCCCACATAGCGTGGGGATCAGTGGAGACTTTACAGAGCCTGGTCAGCAAGCCAAAACAGGACTTACACTATAACTTCTTGTGTTCAGTATCCGAGCCAAGGTGTACCCAGTAACCTGCAAGTGAGGACTTAATGCCTTTCAGCCAAAGGCACAGCCGCAGGCGTAGGGAGCGACACGCAGCGGTTCTTGCCGCTAGACAATTGAGTGCACTTCCTTAGTCTACACTGGAAAGGCAGGCGGAATGGAACCACACCGCCAAACTTAGGCACGAGTCAGTATTGACTGCTCCGGTTGTGGTATTATTAGTTTCTCCATGCATACACATTCACCCGTCGTGCCATCCTGTGGTAAGAGGATTGTTGACAAGCACGGAAGTGAGGTTCGGTTGGGATAACATCCACTTCTGGACAAATGAATCTTACCTGTGGAACCGCAGCCACGGAGTGGGCTAGGCTCGTTACGACTGAACCAAGTACACCACCAACACGACACCCAAGAAGTAGGAGTAAGTGAGTACTAGCCAACACTCCTCGCCTCTTGTCACCTAGCTAACTCAATCACCCCACTTTTGGTCTAGCGGACAGAATCCTCGACTGTCGTGACTATTAACCTAGCCGGTCATGCGCCAATCTGAAACATGATGGTGCAACACAAAGTTACCTTCGGAAGCAAATTAGTATTAATGAGTTATAGTATGCTTTCTGAGCACAGCTAATACAACCCAACATGGCCAGTTCACTTTCTCAGAGCCATCTGCATACATGCTCGTTGTTTGAACATCCATTCACATGCAACTACGAAACAACTGCCAAATGTACCGCAGAACTAATTTTGTCACTTCATTCATGTTATTGATTTGGCTTGGTGGACCAAATTGTTCTATGGTGGAACATTAAAAAAGTACAAAATTCCCTTAAAATCCCTTGCACCAAAGCATATTTAAGCGGCCACCCTGAGTTTGCAACTACCTTCTTACGACCAGACACAGAAACCATATCTCGTCTCTTCCTACTTCTAAGATCAAGAATGACACAAGAAGCTGTCAACAAGTTCAGTGTCAAACAGACTGTATTCAACTTGTACAATTTGACCATAGCTAAACAGGAAGCACATGGACCTGTCGTGGAGCAACAGTTGCCTTCTCCGTGGTACTGCTCCTCGGAATTGCTCTTTCCTCTCAGTATAAGTTGACTTCCACTGTACAGTGGTGTCACCCATAGACTAAAGATGAGGTAGACCAATCTCACTGGCTACTCACAACCAATCTCCGTGTCCCAACATTGAGCTGCTTTTCTGCCTACATGTGTAATGAAAATGGCGTGGTTTGGATTTTAGGTTAGAAAACTGATTTGTAAAAAAATGCTTTGAGATGAATGTATACTTCCTCTAACCAATTTGTAATGCAGTTTGATTACATTTAAACTGGTAAAACAATTTTATTTACATAATAGTGATTGCCATTTAAAAATTTAGTTATAAACAAACACGTACATTGCTGTTGACCATGTGACTTTGACAGTTGTGTAGGAGTTTTGTAGGATTGGGGTAGGTCAATGTTGGGTATATGCGCAGAAGACAAATAAGCAGTCTATCTCATATTTAGTCTATGGTCTCACCACAGGTTTTGTGATCTTGCAACCTGCAACCATGTCACCATTCTTTTTGAGCATTTGAAACAATATCTTGAATGAGAATGTTCCTAATCACCTACTGAGGATGGCATTGCCCCATGCATGTAAGTGTTACTTACATGTGTTTACAGAAGATGCTTTCTGGGAGTTTTTATAGCATTTGTACTAGCGATGATGGCAGTGCATTGTGGATGACAGAAATCAATTCAGAAATGTTTGTGTATGATTTTTTTACATACAGAAGTAGTGTACTTTCCTGCCCTGGGCAGTCCTCAAACTTTGTGACTTCAGTGGTAAAATGTAGCATAACTAAGATACAAGAAAATAAAAATTAGCTTGCATATGGTACAGGTATGTTTCTGGCAGTTTCAGACTTATTTACATGTAATGTACAGAGAAAGTGATACAGTTCACAGCATTTATCAGGTTAGAGAGGTTTATTTTTATTATATATTACTTGTTTCTGGCAGTTTCAGACCTATTTACATGTAATGTACAGAGAAAGTGATACAGTTCACAGCATTTATCAGGTTAGAGAGGTTTATTTTTATTATATATTACTTGTTTCTGGCAGTTTCAGACTTATTTACATGTAGTGTACAGAGAAAGTGATACAGTTCACAGCATTTACCAGGTTAGAGAGGTTTATTTTTATTATATATTACTTGTTTCTGGCAGTTTCAGACCTATTTACATGTAATGTACAGAGAAAGTGATACAGTTCACTGCATTTACCAGGTTAGAGAGGTTTATTTTATTATATATTACTTGTTTCTGGCAGTTTCAGACCTATTTACATGTAATGTACAGAGAAAGTGATACAGTTCACAGCATTTACCAGGTTAGAGAGGTTTATTTTATTATATATTACTTGTTTCTGGCAGTTTCAGACCTATTTACATGTAATGTACAGAGAAAGTGATACAGTTCACAGCATTTACCAGGTTAGAGAGGTTTATTTTTATTATATATGACTTGTTTTTGGCATACTTTTCAAAGTGTATAATAATTTATGTAGTGTTGGTAAGAACATGAATTACAATTTTTTGTGTGTGTGTGTGCATGTGTGCATGCATGTGTGTGTGTGTGCATGTGTGTGCACGCATGTCTATGTATATGTACATAATCGTAATTCATGTATTTGCAAACAGTTTTAACTTCTTATGAGAAAACAGTACAGAAGCGTGTCCAACAGTAATAGCAGCAGTCTGATGTATAACACCTTGATGAATAGCAAAATTCCTCTAACACGTAATATCACAAAGATCAGTTTGGTTTGCATGACTCTAAGAAGGGGCAAGACTATTATAAGTTCTACGAAAAACACACATTTCCATTAATCTGCTACTAGAATTAGCAGTTGTACCCCGTAAACCAAATCTATACATTAAACATAGTAAACTGTAACTTTATTGATGTGTATAAGTTGCTTACCAAATACATAATCTTGTTTAGTTACATCTGTATTACATCCACTAATATTCCTGAATATTCTAATAGCTCACTAACTCTACTTGTTTACCAAATTTGCCAGGAATCAGAGGAATACCCTTGAGATATGATGTTTATAGAATCATTTTTCAGTTTGTGTTGTCACAAACGGTGGGAAAAGAGATTCATTAGTGCTTGAAATAGGTGCTACAAACATACCAATTGTGGCTGAAATAGCTGTGAAGATTTGGTAATTATGACATGCTGACTAAAGTGAAATATTTATAAGGCTGCTATTTTGAAAATTAATATCTGATTTGCTAAAAGGATGAGTTAATGCAACTTGTCCTTGTGCCAGATTCTACAGATGTTGGTTAAGTAGTATCCGGTAGGTGGAGTAAAATCATTATTTTTGGGAAGTATTATCTTCCAAAATGGTAAACTAATAAAGATATTATTTTCTGATGTAATGCCAACATGGTGAAATGCAAACAGAAATATTTTGGTTTAGATTAGTTGTATGGTTCCTGTAATTATATCCTGGCACCCAAAATTTTAGAGTAGCCACCATTTTGAAAATAATCTCCTAGTAGCTATAGTTAATAAACTACATATTCTGGGTTTCCTTATTGTAGGTTATTCACAATAAAGTGAGCACTTTTGAAAGCCTTTTCATTTGGAATAATTGTCAATAAATATATTTTACTAGATGTTAACTTCCGTGTGTGATGGATTATGCACACTGTGTTTAGTACTTAAATGGTAATATTTATTTTAAATTGTGGCTAAAGTATAAAAAGTGACTGAAAGGAAAAAGTAACTAGAGCTCCAAATGTCCTCACTTTACCATGAACAGCCTATAATTATTTTAAGAGTATCAAGATGGTGAAAATTGATGTATAGGTTCACACACACACTCTCTCACACGCACGCACGCGTGCACACACACACACTCACACTCACACATTCACTCACTCTCTCTCTCACACTCACTCACTCTCTCTCATTTTAGCAAGTGTTTCCAACTTTCCAGCGTGCAGTGTATGCCGTGCTCTTAATGTCTTCCTCAGCTTCTTGTTGTGAACACAAATGTCTTCAGTCTGCAACAGTGGTATGAGGGGTCTACTGGCCAGGACAGGTTGAAATTAGGTTTATAATGTACATTGTGCTGGTGTGTACATTTTCAGACAGCAGAGACAGTGGAGGCCATAGTGACACAGCTGATGGAGAAACAACAGCTGGCACGCTCTTCAGCACTCACCAAGCAACTAGAGTGTGGCTGTCCTGACTCCACTTGTGCCGATGGCAAAGCTTGCGCGCACCCTATGCGCCGCATATCTGCCGCCAAGATTGATGCCAGCAACACTACCTCCGGCCGCACCTCCATCGTTAACATGGCCAATGTGAATGCAGAGAACAACAATCAGGTGGGTGATGTGCCACTGCTCGACTGTGCACCGGTGTGCGAGCACCACGTCAAATGGGTAACTTTGTTGTTGCAGGTTTCTTCCACGACAGGCTCAGGCGGCATGTTGCCTGCCGCCCATCACCGCCTCCACGTGCCGACGAGTGCCGGCCCTCCCACCACTTCGGCTCCACCTCTAGTGCTAAGCCTGTCGCAGATCCAGGGTGGTGGCGGCCTTCTCATCCTCAACAGCTCGTCGAGTGGCCCTAACAGGGTGCACCACCAGTCCTTGGTGTCTCCAGTGGCCGTCACCTCTTTTGTATGTAGCTCCCGTTCCCACACCAAAGACCAGCCCAAGCCCAAGCAGGAGGCCATGGAGACAAGTTCACCCACGTCGTCGTGCTGCCGGCAGGAGCTCGTCAGCAATAGCAGTAACAGTAGTAGCAAGAACAATAACAACAACATCAACATCATTAACAATAACAACAACAGTACCAGCATGGACGTGGCGAACGGCAATACTGTGTTCAGCACAGCAGACTGTGAACAGGTTTACAGGTTGGGCAGTGCCCCGCCCACACCTACGAAGCGGAAGGATGCGGTGCTGGTGATAGGGAAGGGCCAAGACACTGTCTTCTTCAATGAGACACTAGACCTGTCGCAGGAGGACATCCAGCAGACTCTCCAGGCAAACATGCCTGCTCGATCAGAGGATGCCAATTCGCCACCTGACGACGTCATTGTCTCGGAGATCAACCCCATGGACTTCATGGATGGCTGTGACGTGGTAGTGTCGCCAGCACATGTTGATGATGATGTGTTCGTGAACCTAGATGCATTTGACATGCTGGGTGACTTCCCAGAGTTGGAGAGCTTGGAGCCACCATCAGATGAGGTAGAGCAGCCGTGCCTGACGCCCGCCTCATCAGGAGTGGACAAAGGCAGTGAGCAGGCTTCTCCCCACATGGACTACCGCGAAGGCACGGCCAACATCACAGATTATTCTCCCGAGTGGGCCTACCCAGAGGTACTTGCCTTTCTTTTTCATCCTGATAATCTCTTGGAATGAAAGTTGTGCATGAGGAGTGGACAAGGCTGTGCCAAACTTGGAGCACTGATTGTAGATGTGTGCAGGCAGTGTAGAATTGTAACGAAGTGTCACAGAGCGAATGCATGTGCTTGCAGGGTGGCGTGAAGGTGCTTGTGACGGGGCCCTGGTACTCCACCACATCACCATATGCGGTCCTCTTTGACACCTTCCCTGTGCCGACTACGCTCGTGCAGAGTGGCGTGCTGCGGTGCTACTGCCCTGGTAAGACCAACTGCAGTCTCTTTCCTGCTGCATGTTGCCATTGTATTCATACATATTTATTTCTTCATTCTACTTCATAAATAATAGTTATGGTTCTTGCGAAAGTCAAGCAAAGAAGACTAACTTTGGTATGAGAATCTAAAGTGGAGCCACACACATGCTTTCATCTTTTCCCATTTTCTGAGATAATATATTTTGAGAATGATGTGTCCATAAAGAAATGTGTTTATTATGAATATGAAATATGATTTGTCTGTCAGTTATGTTGTATGAAATGTTTCAAAAGCTGGGCATCATTTAACAGTACATATAGGAAGGAATGTGACAGCTATTCACAGAAGGCATGTTAGGGATTTACCATTTTCACTACTAATTGATTATAATTGCTCAGTAATACATATTTGTGGAGTTAGCTTTACCAATGATATTCAAGCAAACAACATAACTAAATTGTCTACATTTTTGCCCAAAATCGTTGTTTTTCAATGTTTAATGCTAACATGCAAACCGAACATGATGGTGATGTTTAATGTTTTCAATCTGTAACTATAAATAACGTTAAATAGTAAATTATTTTACTATAATTTTGTAACAATGTGTTTACACAGTACACAGTTATAATAAATTTCGAGAACATGATTCACTTAATATTGTCAGCAGTTTTGGGCCGCACACCTCTTGACCTGACCTACTGTTCATCTTACGTGCCTCCACCGTAAGTTAGGTGACTTAAACTCCACAATGAATGTGATAAAGGAGGGATGGTTAACTCAAAACACGAAATATCAACCATCAGGGTCGACAAACCTTAACCTAAAACTCTGTAAATGCCATTGAGTTCGGCCCACATACGTAAACAATCAATCCTGGGGACAGGTACCTTGGATATGAAGATAATGTGAGAGGGTGTTGAGTACCTCTAGGTGTAAACCTACAATTGTAGTTAACAAGGGGAAGCAGGAACCAGATGAATTAACTGTTTATTACATCAACAAATAAATACATATTATGATGGTTTGTTTTATCTACGTTCAGAAACTCCTTAATGACTAGGAAGAACCGAAATAAATAGTCATATGGCAACTACTAAAGTACCTTAAATAAAGCACTTCCAAAAAAATAATAACATTTACTATACTGTTGTTCTTTTACAATTTTCATAATGCAATGACACTCTTAACATTCATCAACGTGTACACCAATGTCCAAATACAAGTAAATAAACTCACAGTCAGAGTTCCAAAAAAAAACTTCTTTAGTTTGTTTACAAGAAAACTGAAAACCGAAAGACCTCTTGTTTAAAATTTAGAGTGGGAGAAACTAGCGGTAGCGGGAGAAAGTTAAGCCGAGTTACTTCGCAGTTCAAAACTTTCAGACAAATCTAAAACAACAACATTTACTTTAATTCAGCTTGCACAATCCCATTTTTGTCTTTTCTAAACAATTACTGAAAACACAGTTGTTTCTGCAACTTTGAAACTAAATTAGATTACTGACACGTGACAGTCCTGGCTGACTAACTGTCCCTATTGTGGGTGACTTACTCGACGCTAGGCGAGTCACGTCTTAAGGCAGTTTATTCAGGTCTGGGCAAGGGGGCCACCCGGTGTACAACACTGGTCTGGTGGGTGCAAAGTCAGGCTCGACAATCTTTATATGGCGTGGTGCAGGTTTAGGTTGTTGTGCAGTAGGGTGGCAAGGTGGTTCAGTACGTGCCGGTATGGTTTCTGTTCCCTCTACTGGGGTAGTACTCGACTGAGGGGCGATATGTGTGGGTGTGGTACTTGGCTGTGGTTCCGGTGCCATGGTGGACCTTACACCGAACAGTGCCTTCTGCACTATAGGATGGTATCCTTCCACGACCTCGGTGGGTAGTTCGAACAAGTCCACATGTGTGACGGTGGGTGCTGGTACGGTGAGACGTTTCAGTAATGCAGCTTGCTCATGTAGACTAAGCAGGCCAAACCCGCTAGGAAGGCTACGTAGCCCCTGTGGATTTTTGGTGATAGCTCTCGCCTTCTTGGCCTGTCTCTCAACTCCACCCCTATAGGTGTAAGGCATTAGGCACAAAAATCGGTGCTGCAGGAGGTTGGCAGTTGACGTGTATGTGTCCACCTGTAGGTGCTAATTACTGCCACCAACACCGCCTCACTCTCTACTTCTCTACCTGGCAGAGAAGGTGCGAGCTACGGGGTGATGGGTTGTGGAAACTGCATGGTGTTGTCCCGTGGGGTTAGGTTTCCCTGCACCAGAATGCAACCCTCTCGCCACCACCAGTGAGCGGTGAGAGTTGATCGATCACCTGGCCGGCAAGTCAATCCTACCGGGAGCGTACCCAGTGTCATGTCTCTACCGTTCCTCCCACGTGGTGAAAGGAATGGGTGGCCTTCCAGTGCTGGTGACGTGAGTGTCCAGTGGTTACTGGTCTCCCCCGACTCCAAGAATATCCCTTGCTCGGCACCACGAAGTGAACGGTGAGGTGAGGGGCGACTTTGAGCTGACAAGCCAACTTCCAGGGTACAGAATCCTAGTGTCATGGCTCTGCCGGTCACTGCCAGGGCAGAGAATGGGTGGCCTTCCTAGGATATGCTGGTGTGTTGTGCGCATGAGTTCGGAACCGCGAAACCCGGTCTCCAGTTGATTCCTCCAGCTCCGATATGACACAAGGATGGAGCTCGGAGTGAAAGTCGAGAGATCTGGTAAGATTGACCCTAAGGAAATAAACACAGATAGCAAAGGTTCTATCTCCTAATTCCACATGGGCTAGGCGGAAGGTAAAACACCCTATCTTAAAACAGAGGAAGGCACCCTGTGCAAAACTACTAGGAGAGGTGCATAGCGCATGAAGCGTAATGTTAACCTTGGGGTGAGCTCTACTCTCAGGTTGTCCGTAAGGGACCGAACGTGTCTAAGTGTGAAGCTGTCGGTGCCACTGGTTCTTCCTTAGGTTGCACTGGAGAGGATCTTTGGCCCCATGAGGTAAGCTGTGAAGTGCTAGGAGAGGTTTGAGCCTCGGCACCAGCAGCTGGAGCGATGAGAGCTTAGGAGAGGCAGTGGAGAACTGACGATCCAGAGGCTGGGATGCATCTCCTTATATACTCCTCAGTCATCCCTTTCTTCACTGGCATAGGGTGTCTGGAGAGGGGGTTAGCAGGTGCAAGCCCGGCGTTTAGATCCTCTGTGCGTGCGGCGTAGTGGAGAGCGGTGAAATCTAGGTATCTTACATGTGGCAGCATCCTGAGGCAACTGCTGTACTCACCCCTGACCTCTTGCATGGTCTCGGTGACTCATTGAGCAAAATAATAAATTATTATTGGGATGTCTGTCCTGGCTAGGTACATACAATAATCCTGTAGATGGCGGTTGTATTGTGACTTTGCAGACAAACTGCCACAGATGCAGTTGCACTGATGAGTAGCAGTCGTTTATTATTATTGAAGAAGATATCATGCGTCACTACATTTAAATTAATAGACTGTCTCCATTAATAGGTTACCTACAACACAAGCAGGCCATCAACTCGCATGCTCGCCCTCTATACTCCTACTCTTTCATTCGCAATTCTTCACTTTTCTACATAAAAAGAATATTAAAACCACTTATTTGGTCACATCTTGCAGAACAATTTCCGGCCTTCTGGTCGAAACCCAAAAACACTTTCCCAACCGCTTAACGTATGTCCACCGTTCATTGCGCGCCATAATTTAACTACCATGCTCCACTATAGCAAACCCACACTTCCCCTCACTCCAAAACACTCGCTCTACTCCTGTTACCTGGCCGATGATATGAGTATTCCCTCTGTCTCACTCACGCACACTTTCATTTCCACACGTCCAATACCACTACTTCCGTACCTCACGCTTTAAACCAGCAGATAATTCGCTCTCCCTGCGCCATTAGCTTCTCAAAGTTAACCGCTGTCTCGCCTGCTCATATGACGTGACAGCAAGCAATCATGCGGGGGGAGGTAGAGTGAACAGTCCGCTCATATCCCCCGTCCAACAAACTAACACGTCCTGAAACATGTTCCCGACATCTTCCACGCTTGTCAAACATGCACCGCGCTCATGAAAAAAAAATCAATACCTACATCCGCTCACCTGAACTTTCTGTTAGTCGAATCACAGACAAGAAAACACTACAAATGTTTGATTACTGAAAATTAAAAGTATTCTATGTTACAAACAAAAAAAGAACCAAAATTAAGTCAAAAATTAATAAAGTCAATCCAATATTCATTGTATAAAGATAAATTACCATGACAAATTATCCACGGCGCCAATGATTTGTAACCCTACAAATTGCTAACTTTTTTTTTTTACTCCCATCAGGATATAGTATTTACTAGGGATGGGCCGATACCGATACTGATTAACCAGCCGATACCAGGACTATCAGCATCGACGGCACCTGAAAATTAGTTGCAGATTATTATTCACTTATTAGTATCACTAATTTATTTAACACAATTGTAAATACACGGCATGTAACATCTCGTAAATCATTAATTTACAGCATTTATCAATCAGATATTCTTTCCGAAACCCAAAATATATTCGGATTTCGAGAAAAATTGTTTTTCTATGATTTGTTCCTGTTTACATTTCACAGTATTTCCTGTTGGTACATTCGCCTAAGATTTTGTGCATCGTTCATGTATGGACACTGCATGAATGCAAAACAACGCAGTTAATTGACAACTGGTGCTATTGGTAGTATTGTTTACATCCCACAAGAGTTTTTTTTTTTCTTTGTACATTTTTACTGTTTTTACTGCATTAGTTGGTTGGTGACAAGGAGAAAGCAGCCTGCATTCTTATTCTTCTTATATAGTTTACTACACTTGTAGGTTGGTGGCAATCAAAACAAATCACACATTCTATGATACTGTTGTTATTGTAAATGGAAAGTGAAAGTAAATACATTAAATTTTGATGAGCGTAGTTGTCATTGGAAACTGTTGGCTGTGGTTTTGGTTAGTGTTAAAGGTCTGAATTAGACTCGGCAAGTAATAATGTGCAAAAATTGTAGCAAATGTATCAGTTATCATTGTGTATCGCTCGGCCGACGAGGGAATACATACGAAGCGAAAATATTAATATAAATAAAAAAACTTTTGCTCAATCCGAAGTGAATATTTAATATTAAATTGATTTCAATAAGTTATTTTTAATGACATCTTTAGGCTGTTGGTTTTAACAAACATGCATGTTGAGGTTATGTATCGTATTTCTGAGATCTAAAATTCAAGTCCGCATCAGATTGCCTGAAGTTTTTAAGGTTGTCCTTAATGAACGCAGTTTGTAATGCATGCTGTATTGCGTGGTAACAGTTTTTTCGTTGACTGTTATGTCACTTATGTGACCAATTAATTTGTCTGTTATAATTTATTATTAAAATTAGTGTTGTATTTCATTTCTATGCTGTAGACACCCAATACAAAGTGCTTAAAGTGTTCACAAAATTGAATACTTAAATTTACGTAATAAAGAGTATTTTCAAATATTGGGAATTGGGAATTGTGATTGTGCTCATCTAAACTGGAATCTGCATCGCTGTAATCGGCGGCATCAGCAGTTGAGAATCGGTATCATTGGTATCGGCAAAATGTGGTATCGGCCATTCCCTAATATTTACATCAACACTATCTGCCATGGTTTGCGACGTACATAAATGCAATTTTTTTAAAATTAATTAATTTATTTATTTATTTATTATTAATGAAAACCTTAGGTCGACAAATCATTGCCACTTTAGATAAACGGGATACTCATCATTACAATTTTGCATAGAAAATTTTTTGTTATTAATTCAAAAAGTTTTCATTTCGTTATTATTAAAAAAAAAAAAAAACAGGTTTTTTTTTTTCTGATTGTTCTCTTTTAAAATAATGTCTATACCCACTGAGAATATTTTGATTGGTTATAATTCACTTGGTTGATGGTCATACTGGCGGGTTGACGGAGTTGAATGAAGTGAAGGAGATCCAAACCAGACAAGGTGAACACAGTCTAGTAGCAACAACACATAGACAGGCTCTCCAGGACATCATGGTACTCCATAACCAGCTCAGCAATGAACCATCCCAAACACCAACACGATTACTATAACATCATTTGAGGCAGCATTAAACGCACATAATAAAATTTTTCACTCCACATTGTCATCAACAGTTCTTTTTAAGATGGGGGGAAAAAATGAGGTGCCAACATACAGTATAACAAAATAAAAATCACTCACAAAGTAACATCACTGACAAATCCCACCCCAAGACCTGAACTTAACATTAGCTTACTAACAACAATGTCTTTAAACAACAGTGACACTAGGACTGAAACTGTGGATGGAGGAAGGTTGCCTATTCTGGTTGAAGTTCAAATCTGGACGGGAAGAAATAGAATATGAGTAGTCCAAGCACGGTTTTTATCACCACAGTTCAATTCATGCAGCATTTCATCAGTGGCATCTGGTTCTTGAGAACAATCTTCTGGTGAAAACAGGGAAACATCACTGCAACAGGCTTGGAGGTGATGGTGCAGAAAAGCACTCACAGGATAACTCAACTGGCCCCAGCGACAACTTGTGGACAGGAGGATCCACCTCCACCGACAGCCAAGAGTGCAGTCCAAGAGTCAGTTCCAGCATCGTGCTAGTCCAAGGGCAGCGTTTAAACACTCTTGAGATCCCCATACTTCAAATAGGCTGGCCCAAACACAGAATGTCCATGTATTCTACTCTGCACCAAGCACCCTATGATCACACCATAATGCACCGCCTCATACAGAAGCTGACCGTGTCTCAACAGTCTCTACATGTTCATGAAGAATACACATGTACGAAGCATGAAGGTATGCAGTGTGTCTCTCAGTTACCAAAGTACTGTGCGGTATAACAAAGGAAATGTAGAGGGACAAGGTTGGCCAAACTCTTCCCACCCACTTCAAACATACAATGCAAAATCATTACATGAATACCCAAAAAAACACAAATCCACAACGAAAAGAAAACAAGTATGTACGTGCAAGTTTACCTTAGTCATTAATGGCCCGAACCTAACATATGTGGCACATAGGGTTTTCTTCCTCAGTCAGTCAAATTCGTATTAATCATTATTCTCATGCTTCTTTATCTCCTGCAGCAAATTCATTCAACTCTTGCAATGGACTACACACATGAATGATGGTTATTATAACTAGAGGTGGTGGAAAATAGCATTATTTTTGTCTCCTTGTAGCATTTTAAATATGCGTTCATAGCATTTATTGTTATTTTTGCGTAGTAAACATGGTTTTACCAGCAATGTAGATGGCAGAAAATGGCATTCTTTTTGTTGTAGAATTAAAACTCACACTCAAACGAATTCGTTATTCTAATGCTCTAAAAAATTATTTTGTATAATCAAGTGTGTTATTTGTAGAAAATACTCTTCATAATATCTCTATATTAATACAGGGTCATCGAAAAAGAATCATACAATTTTATAACTTTATAGCGACGTAACTATTTAACGGAGTTGGCTGATTCTTACACCAAATTGTAGTTGAAGGACAAAAGTTTTTTTGAGGGGGGTTTGACAGTCGTACACCAAACTTGAAATTGGGGCAGGAGCGAGCGCACCATCTCGCATCTGCACCAACGTCTTCAGTTAGAGGGCAATGTGCAGCAGAAAGCACAGTGTGTTCTATGGTTTGCGGAGTTCAAGTCTGCAGTGACTGTGCAACATAATTTTAGACCGCAGTATCCAGGAAAACGTGTACCAGGATGGAGGGCTATTTGTCATTGTGCTAAAAGTTTCTGAGAAACCGTTACCGTACAGAAAAAAAACAATCACCAGCAGGATGGCCAAGAATGTCAGAAGAAAAGGTGGAACAACTCAGGCTATCTTGTGTGTGTAGCACTAAAAAGTCAATTGCCCGTCGCAGTTTGGAGCTTGGCACTCCGAAGACTACCATGCTAATTGTTCTTCATTGAGGCATGAAATTAATCCTTAAGTTCGGCCTAAACGTTTTACATTTGCTGATTTCATGTGAAACTAAATGGACACTTAAAGAATCTCCGACCTTACTCCTGTAGACTTTTTCTTTTGGGGATATGTTGAGAACATTGTCTATGCTATGAATATTCGAGATATGAAGCATTTGCATCAGAGAATCACTGTTGCCATTGAGACAATAATCCGGAATACGTGGATGGAGGTTGAATATCCCATGGGTATGTGCAGAGCTACAAATGGCGTGCCATAGAAACATTTTGAGATAAGCAAATCTTTGGGTGTTCCTGTACATTTTGGTGCAAGAAGAAACAAAATTGGTTAAATAGTTTCGAAGCTGTTATTTTTTGAAATTGTACCATTATTTTTTTATGATCCTGTACATACTACCGTTTTTCAGCATGTGTAGACCACACATTTTTACCAGAAAAATGATTGCAAAAAGTGGAATGCAACTTATTTATGAGATATTGGCAATCAAAAAAAAATTTTATCCCCAAAACATGTTTAGAAATTTGTCAACATTCAGTACATTTTAATCTTTTAATTCAGTTTATATGGAAGTAAAAAAATTAAGAACTAATGAATAGCTTTTCATTTATGCAATAATTTGTTCACTCACATTCATAAACAAAATAATCTTCATACAGAATGCGTTAAAATGTAAACATCTTGAAACTCGGCCACAGATGCTGTAGATGAGAAAATAATTTTGCTGCTTATCAAGAGAGCAATATCTTACTTAGTTGGCATGCCTGCTCACTGCAGCTCCACAAGTGCACATTGTTAGACACCATTTTGTGTAACATGTTGCTGTGGTTTTGCTTTCTCAAGTCAAGCTAACATCTGTGGATTAGAAATTACGCGATGTATATTTGTAAACGTAACATAATACAAATTTTTCTGTCAGAAATGTTTTGTAGGGAAAAAATTAAGTCTAAATTTATTATGTTTGTATGGAATCGTAACTTAACAATATTTACAGGAATACAAAAATTCAGTGCGGCCTATACACGCCAAAATACGGTTTGTTGTTTAAATATGTGTCCATATATTCAATCGACTTGAACCAAAGGTTCCATCTAGTTAGAACAGGTGTTGGGAACAAAAGAGCTGGCAATTCAGAGTGATTTTTTATTTAGTTGGGCTATGTAAGTAATCTTCATTCTTGTGGACTGAAGAAATGCATTTTTCATCTTTATCATGAGGTTGTTTACTTCAGTCAATTCTGCAACACAGACATCCCCAATAAGATTTATTTTGTGTTCCTAGTAGTGAAAGAGAAGTAAATCCTCACCAATAATAAATTTCAAGGCTTTAAAACAGGCACCCATGTAATTATCTGAGTCTTACACAAGTCCCACTACATTATGAAATGAAATATTGTAGTCCTTCATTGTGTCCAAAAAATGGCTTGACTACAAGTTGCCGATTTGCTATTTCAGTGTAAGAGTTTATGTGGTTGCAGCAATTTTTTGTAAAAGAACTGCAAAAATCATCTGCCACACAAATCTGTTGTTTTGTAAGCAATGTACAGAAGCTTCTTGTTAAGGCTGTGTGCACACGTGCAGACAATGTCCGCGCTGCGCCACTGTGGCACTGCAAAAGCGTTCCACGAGGACTTGGCTTATATGTACGAGTGCATATGTAGCTGCGGCGCCACTGCTGTACTGCGTGTCCACTGAGCGTGCAGTTGCCACAAATGCGTTCCTCGATGGCTTGGCTTATATGTACCAGTGCATATGTAGCTGCGGCGCCACTGCTGTACTGCGCGTCCACTGAGCGTGCAGTTGCCACAAATGCGTTCCACGATGGCTTGGCTTATATGTATCAGTGCACACGTAGCTGCGGCGCGCCCGCAGTCTATGTCCGCATGTGTGCACACAGCCCTAGGATGGCGTCCTTAATTCATTTCCAACTTCTGGAACATAATCATGCCTAAGAGTAGATGATTTGGGGAAAGTCACCAGAGCTAGGAACAGGTTCGAATGTTTTCACTTTAAATCCCAAAGCAATTTATGTTTATAGAGTATAATAACGTGCATAAAATAAAAGATATCTACGTGATAGAACATTGAAGATTCCATGTTGTTAACCAGGAAACGTATACATTTACTTTGCAGAGTATTCTTGTACAGCTGGATGGTCTAGCTTATGTAAAAGAATATTAGCCTTTAGCATCACTGATACTGTGTCCTTCACAAAGTCTTCCTTTTCACTTTTCAATTTTATTTTGATACTCAAAACTTTCCTGGCATGGTTGCTTGTCTTTTTTCTCCTGTACTATGAAACATTTGTAGGCATTTCCTTGTGACACTTACTTTGTATGTTTTTTTAAGACGTCTTTTCTTTCCCAGTTTACTCTCTGAATACAAGGTTTACACATTAATAAGTCCATATAACTAACATAAAACTAATGGTCCTTATACTTGTTTGTGGATGCAGTGGTACACACACTTTTTGTACATCCCATAATGGGAGGAAAGTGGAGTGACACATGTGATTTACCCACTATGAAGATTTACACACAACACACAGAAAATAGTAATGAACGCTGGGATACGGTCAACAACAGAATGGAAATATATAATCCCATCTGACACCATTCTTCCACTTTCTCCCTTACACAAAGGGGGGTGTGCACTCTGCTGACTCAATCTCTTCCTCTTTCCCTTTACTTCAGGCAGACAAAATCTTTTCCCTTCTCTTCTTTCTCCCTTTCGCCATCTCCATTCTTCCATCCTCTCTCTCTGCATTTCTTTCAACCTTCACTCTACCATCTAACTACTTTCCTGTCTACATCCCTCCTACCTTTGCACTGTTTCCTTCCTGTCCTTCCCCTACACCCCCCTCCTTTAGCCACAGCCTCCAATCTTCCCCTCATCCTCCATTCTTCCCCTCTCCACAGCAACCTACCCACCGACCGGCCTCTTGCTTTCTTCTCTACCTCCCTCCCAGCCATTCTTCTCAGCCACCTTCTGCTGCTCCTTAACCTCTTCATGCCTGGCACGTTTTCATCTCTCTTATCAAGTCGGATGCCTCACTAGCCTGACAAGATCACCAATCCCAACAGGATGCAGCTGTCAACATACTCCTCCACCTTATAGCATGCACTGCTCCCTTTATCCTTGTATTGACTACAGCGCCGGCCGCCCAGCCACCCCATCTGAAATCCAGAAACATGCACATTGGAAACCCAAGTTTGCCATGTATTGCCAATCAATCATCTTGTGACAACCACCGGCTCATATGTGAACAGTTTTGTCTGTTTCTACAAATTAATTCTAAATATACATATAAAATTAAGCCCACTATTTTGTGAATTTTTTTACTGTAAACATTGTCGTATTATTCACTTTTAAATTTAATTATAGCATTTGCTTGCAAAAATTTGAATAAAATTATTTTTCACCACCTTGATGGACGACATCTTTGTAACAATGGTATTTTACCAACTTTAGCTCATCACTCATCAGTAAGCATAGCGTGTGCCTGATTTCAATGGAGTTACGTATTTCGGCGTGTATAGGCTGCACATTTTTTTACAACAAAATTACTACAAAAAGTGGGGTGCGGCTTATATATAAGATATTGGCATTAAAAACTTTTTTTTTTTAATTTTTCCCAAAAACATGTTTAGAAATTTGTCAACATACAGTACATTTTAATGTTTTAGCTCTTAAAGGAAGGAAATGAATTGGAAGGGAAGGAAACATAATTTAAAAAAAGCAAAAAAAGGAGGAGTTAAAATTTTCTGTCGCAAATGTTTTGTAGGGGAGAAATTAAGTCAGAATTTATCATGTTTGTACGGAATCGTGACTTAACTATATTTACAGGAATACAAAAAAAGTCAGTGCAGCCTATACTTGAAATATTAATTGTCCCTAATTTTTCATTAAAAAAACTTCAGGCGGCCTATGCACGTGTGTGACCTATACATGCGCGTGGCCTATACATGCCAAAATACGGTATATTGTTAGCATACCATGAGATGTTAATAAATTGTACTGTTTTCCATTGCAAGAATGTATGTTCCAGCCTGAAGATTTTAGTAGAAGTGCCCTTGAACTAAAATATATTCAACACTATTGGTGCCTAAATGCTGATTTTGTTGTTTCAATATTGTCACAACATTTTTACTAGTAGATAGTCTGCTAATCAGCATGGTTGTTTATAACTATAATTTATATTATTTGTATGTCCAAATCCCTAGTTTGCTTAGAGTGAAAAACTGTTTTGTTCAGGGGAAACTTTGATATTGTTTATAACTGAAATTTTTGCTGCATCAAAATTAATGGATTTCATTATCAGCATTTATTTCTGTGGCTTTCAAACACCACTCTAATATTTGTATTTCTGTGAAGTAAAATACTACACCACCTGTAAATGGATTATTAAGAGTAACCTTACTGTCTGCATTGTCTGTGAAACAATTTTCAACTGAAAATAAAAGGAGAATATAAATATGCAAATTTAATAATATGTAGAGTTTGAACAGCATGTATAATTTTTTTCACAGGCTTTACGGGCAGTTTGCTGAATAGGATGGCAGAGACTGCTAGAGAGAGGTTCTCTTTTCTGTCACAAGTTGTGAACTCTGACGAAATAAAACATTTGTTTCCATAACTCTGTTTTACTGTACAGCGTAACATTAGTTCTAGAAAAATTTTGGTTTCTGGTAGTGAATTATGTAAAATAAACTTAATTTAGGAGATTGTGAAATTCATCATTTTACAGACCACTTGAATGTGGACTAAGTTATTAAGTCCTTGTTATTACTTGAGTGGGAAAATTTATATATATACGAGCCGAAAGTATAAATTTACAAAGACATAATTTACGTGACTGCATGATATTGCTTTGTTTTTACGTACATCCATTTTTATCACATAATACAAGAATGTATTGTGAATAGCAATGAGGAAGTAGACATTTTTTACAAACCTGATGCATGCCTTACCTCGGTTGATAAGTGGTTAGGCTGCTGACTGCCCTCTCGGAATCTTATGTAGGTCTACCGCAGCGTAAGTGGCTAGTATAATTGGCCTGACGGGTCATGGAGTGTGTGTATTCTGTGGGTGGGCTCTTAATGGTAGGATACCATCAGAAACGAGGGGAGTCAAACCCTAGAGTGAGGCAGAAAGTGATAGTTTTCCGACCAGGAAGTTCTAGCTTCCTCACTACAATGGTTGCCAATAATCGGGATGCCAGCTGTCATGGGGAATATGAAGTGGTGATGCGGTTAAGCGATCGTGGGGGTAGAAGTTGTTGACCGGCTGGGTTTATTCGAACGGAACGAGTGGTTTGACATGCGGGGATGTAATCTGAAGAGAGTGGTGCAGCATGTGTTTTGGGGACTACCTTAGGTAGGAGTCGAACCCGTGCAGTTTTTCCCAATGCCAGTTAATGAAGCAAAATTGAGTAGCTCTACTTCCGATGGGTGTCAAATCTGAATGAGCTTACTGGAGGAGAATTTGATTATGCCCGAAGTAGCAGGTGCCTGTGTGGGTACGGCATCAGTAGGAATAGTACTGGCTGTTTATTGGGAAAGTCGTTCTCCCTCAGGATTGTACCCAGCCCAAAAGGGGCCTAAATAATTGTATAAGGGGGTTTCGTGGGTTAGGAGGATGAGTGGGGAGATTGGCAGACGGACAGCTTCGATAACCTGAGACTGGGGTTCAACCTCCTGTGTGTCCCCTTCAAGGGTGTCAGCTTTTAAAGCCCTCTCTAAGAGCGTGACGTTCCTTGCGGCATTTTCTACTCTGTAAACCTCCTTTCTTCTATACATCTGGTCCAATCCTGTGATCCTTTCCACAACGTGCAGTCCTAGGGGTGTGGCTTATTTGTCACGCCCAAGGCCCTGACTTCTAGATGAGCGGTTAGGTATTGGGACGTTGTTGGAGGTGAGTGTGGATCCACCGAAAACCAAGGAGCCTCAGCGTGTCCTTGCGGACTAAAGCCCTCTGCGAGCTCTGGCCCCTGTGGAATTCGGTAAACCACACAGCTCCTATCCAGCGGGAGTGAATTACCTGACACAAATTACTACACACTGACAGCTAGAAATTTAATGAAAAAGGGAACTACCATAAAATAACAGAAAAATGGAAAATAAGTTTAACGTAAATTTTACTGCGTGAATAAGGAAAAGGGCTAAAAGCTAAAATCAAATACAGTACAATAGCTAACTGGTGAATCGTATAATATTTATGTATTCAAGTCAGGTGAAGGCGAGCCTGGGAAAATAATTAATAAAAAGCTGCAAAAATCTATACTGACAAAATTCATGGTATAGGCCGTTCACGATAAATTGAGCACTTTTGAAAGCCCTGCTAAAATTCTACTTTCTTGCCCATTATGAATCCGTCCACCACATGTAAATAAACATTGCCATGGGACTGCCATGTGATAGTGCCACATGTTAATAAATTCAATGTTTACATTTTAGGACTGCTAAATGTAACATCTAAAAACACGCAACATATACGATGTGTGTGTGTGTGTGTATAGGGAGAGGGGGGAGGAGGGTGGGGAGAGATGGGGGGAGGGGAGAGAGAGAGAGGGGGGGAGAGAGAGAGAGACAAAAACTTTACACAACAACAATTGAAAAATGAATGCCCTAGTGATGAAGTCATGGAAACTGTGAAAAAGCAAACATTAAGCTTTGGTGGTGAACAAGGACCAACACGACACGTTAAAAACACACATTTGTTAAGCCGAAATAATTTGGAAGGGCAGCCAAATCCAGGTTTTGAAATAGACTAGCACTATTGCACACCCAAGGTACAACACCACTTGTCACACAAATTACCAAACATTTAAAAACTGTACCACAAACTTAACGTTTCCCATGACTCGCCGTTTTATAATTGCCCAATCGCTCTGTAGCGTGACAAGTAAAATGTCAGCTGTAAAACATGGTAGCTGTGTTTGGCCTCAGCTGACTGAAGTTAGGTGCAATTAAGCCATCAGGAAAAAACATACATCATCCAGGTATAAGATAGCGGCGTAACGTAGTAGATGTCTGAAGCGTATAAAGTAGACAGAGCGAGGCTGTACAAGAACTTAAATAAAAAATGACAAATCAAAAAATAATGACACCAAAGGGTAAAGGGGAAGGCAGGGAGGCAAGGAAAGACGAGAGGATCTGAGCCAAACAAAGAGTACACCACTGCACAGAAGTAGATGGTGCTAATAGACAATGTGACAGTGCAAATGTGGCAGTACATAAAAATATGTAATATATAAAAAAGAAAAATATATAAAATATGTGCATGCATGTGTACATTTTAAGGATAGTTTTATATGCACCTTTATAAATGGAGATAAATATTATTTCAACATAGGCCTATAATGTATATATAAAATATATAAATAATTTACACTAAAAATATAAACATATCAACAAATGCAATTGTGTATATGTACATATCGTTTTGTTTGACACCGTTACTCTGTGTTCGTACCTTTCTGAGACCCTCCAAAAAATAACTGAACATTTATACTGTGAATTGAAGTGGTAAAAGAAGGGTATACCAGGCTTGTAACTGGCACCACCTTCATTTGTACAAAATAATTCTAAAAATAATGTATATTATTTATAGCTAAGTGAAATGTCTATCCTTTGATGGCCACATTTCCGGTGTCTCTTGTGGCCCAAATGGGTGTGACATTTCCTTTTTGTCAAACCCATACAGACCTTAAGAAACCAATTTTACAGGTAAAGTGCATGGACTCTCATCATTGTTATGGTTCCTTCATTGCAATAACTGCAGCAAAACTGAAAACTTAAATGAGAAAAATATTTAAAGAAAATTACTATACTTATAAAAATGGTTCATGCGTGCGCACACAAAGCTGAAATTAATGTCTTATTATTAATGTAAAACCAATACATATCCACAAATGATAGCAAAATGATAATGTAAAGGACAAATGATATAAGTAATACTTAGGCAAGTTACTGTGCATAGCGATAAGCACTTGGTTTAACTTTCCTTGTTACTATAGCTGTGCGTCAATAAACAGCCAATCAGAAGCCCCGACACTTATACTATGTTATCAATTGAAAAACTTATTTACAATTCAAGAAAGTGTGTATTTTGACTTCATTCCCCGGGAAGATATTTTCTTTTGTTTATTTATGGATAATCACAACCACGGAAGTTTTGTAACACTTTTAGTTAATGTTTAAAGTAAAAATTGAAATGTAAATAATTTACCATTTCAAAAATGTCTCAAATATTTATTTCTGAAAAAACCCACTACCAACTCTGTGTACAGACCTTAATTTCTTTGATATAAATGTAGCAACATAAACAAACAAATATTATTATCTTTATAGCAATTGTAGCCAGGCCACTGTGCTTTTGTGTTATGTGCTTATCGCTATAACTGTGAATGTGTTTGGTATGTCAATTGTAGCCTGGCCCTTATTGAAAGCTAGCTCATACAGCTTCTTTAGAAATACTCAATTTAACACTTACAATGCGTTATGTAATCTAACCTTTACAAAACATGCACTCGCAAGTAAACAGGAGCTCTGGGAGTCTGGGGTGTTGACTATGACGTGTAATTTACAGTTACATTAAATTTCAATAACTACAATATTTTGCGGCCAAAGTGGCAGATATTACAAACAATTATGCCTACTCAATAATGCATGCTATCTTCTTTGATATTTCTCGAAAAGTAGCAAGTTGTCTTGTCGAACATCCATTTCGAAATTTAAACATGGAATTGTTCTATAGGCCTAACTGTTGACAATTAATTGTAAATATTTATCATTCTTATTACGGCAAGCATTACCAAATAAAACAATTAGGCCTACACTTACATCACGAAAGAATGTTGGCAACAAGCACAGCTATAGGTCAAAAGTTAACAAAACCAGCTTCACGATTTTATAGTTTATATGTTGGAACACCGTTGGTGTAGCATCAAACTGCGACTTTTATGTTATGTTAACAATAATAAAATTTAACACTGGGATGAATAACAACATGAACATAAGTTTGAGGTTAGGCCTACATTACAAAATAACACTGGGATTTCAAAACGTGTCAAATTAATGTATAATTATTGACAGGCAAATTTGCACTTGTTATCAAGTCAGATTTATGAAAGGTTACCTGGGCATAAATAGATATGTACAGATGTATTTGAGTTTAGGCCTACATTACAAAACTACACAGTGATATAAAACGTGTAAAATTAACGTATAATTGTTGACTGCCAAATTTGCACTTGTTATAATGAAAGATTTGAAAGAAAGTTTAAACAGATGGGCGTAGGTAGATAGATGTGGATAACTTTTAATATTATTTGTCAAACTTAGGATATAACATGTACTTCGCAAACGCAAATCAATGTATTAATGTTATGTTTCTGCTGTAGTTCATTTACTTTATAATTGTTATTTAACTTTCCGTATATAATATCACGTTTCTAACTGTCCATTTATAATTGTTATTTTTCACTTTTTTTACTGGGGATAAACAGCGAAAACACGTCGTAAAAACACATTGACATTTTCCTCCGCACAGTTACAGTTGAAATTTTCATCATTTCTGCAACTCGTTCGATCACCTTGCACTTATCTCTCCTCGACGAATTAAAGAACAAATACATTTTCAGCGAGATTTATAATGTCCTCCTGATGCTGATATTTTGTACGTACTTTGCTGGAACTCATAACTTTACACAAAATCACTACAACACAATTAAACACTATACGACTTATGGTAAAACAATGCTGATTGCAGATAAGCTGAAAAATAAATGATTAATATTGAAACACAACTTCCAGTTTCCAAATTTGTAGTTTGCCTCGCAACCACTCCACACAAGCAAAGCCAAACAACAAGCATGAAGGAACCACAACTACTCACCGTTGGTTTTGACTGCTGCGTCGATCACTGACTCAATATAATTATGAGTTACAGTAAATACATTATCTTTATGCCAATTATTACTTCAAAGTGTATAAAATAAACTTCAAACAGCTTAAGTAGCCATAAATTTAAACAATACACTTGCAATACCGCGTTATTTCGTAGAACTACTTTTCACATTTCACTGCCAACATAACTGGGTGTGTTCATCCCCAGCCTGTGTGGTGACACACATGGTTATACATACACAGTTGCGGGCGGTGGTTTTTTTCAAAGGTTGAATTCTAGAGTGCTCACTTTAACGTGAACGGCCTTTAAATATATGCTATCCACAGGATAACCAAAGTTACTTGAAGTTATCCAGGAGGTACTCTAGAACGTGACAGCCTGTTACATTGGAGTCATAGAATTTGACTAGGGTTAAAGGTTACAGAGTGCGTGGAGTAGGATTACCTCGGACGAGGAGTGCTGCCCTCACGGTCAGTGGACGAGCTGTTTTCAGGCTGCTGAGATGCTGCAGTATTCATAGTCTGTAGAGTAGAGTAAAGCCGTTTTACAGGCTTCCAGATGATGCATCATATTGCATTCTGCAGAGAGGAGAGAGAGAGTCTTTGCAGACGTGAGGAGAGTCTTTGCAGACTGTGGAGAGTCTTGCAGACTGGGAGAGCTCGCGAACCTATTCGGCCGGCGAGCCCGGTGTATCTGCTGGACCAGGGTACTGGATTTCTATTTATATTGAAAATCTTTGGATCAGCAGTTCTTTGGGGTGCAAGGGGTTGCGTTGCCTTCCAGCGCAGGGGTTTGTTTATCAGGGCGTTGGAGCGCCGCTCATTTCTTATCTCCCCGCTTGGAGGTGATGACAAATTGAAACACCTTGTCTGGAGGCTGGCGGGTTATGACGTTACAAGGCAACAGGGGTGCTGCTATCTCTGGGGTAGATAGAACTTCTGCCGTGGCTGAGTGAATGCAGTGGAATATCAGAAATATTAACTTTATTCACGGGGATGACTATTGCATGTGAGATTTCGGACGGTCAATGCATATTGTAATTATGTGGGTTAACCTTTACTTCAGGTATGGAAGGCAGTTGCCTCACTCATAGATTGTCAATTGTACTCCTAGCTCAGCACCTCTTCTGTGCACGCACTGCCTTGAGTGAGGTCGGGGCGCCCGTATATGAGTCGCGCTGCACTGGTTACTATCAGTTCAGGTTAACGGCCTCTTCCTTCTCCTTCTTTGCCCTCCCTCTCTCTTGGTGGCGTAGCGGCCAGGGTGCTGGCATGCATGTAGTCCTCTGCTCCTCAGCGCTGTGCAGCCATTCCGTCACATTTCTTCGCTTGCTTTCTTACCCAGGGAGGAAGAGTTTTGGAAAGGAAGTTTGTGGGAACAAGCCGTTTGTTTCATCAAACCTAGGCCTTCCTAATTCGAGGGCAGATCACGTACCAATGTGAAAATTAAAATTTGTAGACAGTGAGCTTGTACAATTATTGCTTGCACAGAATAACTTTACTTTTAATATATTTATTTCTGTCCTCGAGAATTAAAAGTTGGATCTAAGGGATGCAACTGGTGTTTTTTTTTTTTTTTTCTGCTTGCATAATATTACATGCAGAGAACGGTTTACTGTGGCCACTGCGGGACCAAGTTAACTGGACTGGTATTCCGGCCAGTGCGGTCGCACAGTAACCTGAGTACATGTGGTCACAAAAGCTTACGAGCTTTAAGAAACAAATTCTTATACATCCTACACTATCTCCGGGTTGCTTTCCTACTGAAATAGGCATAGGAAACCCTTTAAAAAAACATAATGACAATACAAAAACACTCAAGGAACAAGTAGTTGCGTACTACTTGCTTGAAGTCATGAGGTTATTTAGGTACGCGTTGTTTCATACATGAAAATAAACCTTATACTTGGTTTGCAGCAACTCTGATGTACATCAACACTCTTACGCTAGGATTACATAATCATTAGTTCAAACATGATCACAAGGCTAAGTTTACACAGTTCGCTTCTTAGCTCATTATTGGTAATCACAAGCTTGAAATACTCTTACATACTAGGGTACATAATTTTACGTGTATAGGGGGATTTGATAAGTGATGATATGGATTGCTTAAAGTTTTCTACTCTTAAGCAAGGTTACAGGTTATACGCATGTAGTTTTTGATATTCTGCGCTGTGGCAGAGGGTGTATGTGACTGGTAGGCGTGTGCCTCCTTACACTTTACATTAAGTTTGCATTCAGCATTAGAGCTCAACATGGGGTTGTGTAATACTATTGGTGCTTGCCTCAATTACATTACAATGCATTAGAGGTTTCACTAGTGTGAAAAGTTTTCTATATATGCATAAGGGTGAGTTTCTCATGAAACACAATTGCAATTTAAATGGGCTAATACGTAGGCACTTTCATTACGTTTTGTACATAAAGTTTTTCGACACCTTGGTTCAACTAACTTAACCTACAAGATTACACGAAAATATCACTTCTCCTTTTTACAGTTGTAAGCGGGATTACAAGAAAAGATATTCTTATGTGCTGACACTACTATGATCATACAGGGGTGGAGAGGTTTTCTTTACCTTGTACTTGCTAAATCTAATATTATACAATTTTTCCTAACCTCCCATTGAGGTTACATTTGGGGCTTACAATATTCTTACTCTCTACAGGTAAATATCCTGAGTTGATTCTCTACACTAAATCTTTGTGTTATGTGCAAATATCACAATAAAATCTATGCATGTAATAGCCTGACTGGCTGGGGGACGAGATTTGTTTTCTCCTGATTGTAGCGTATGGGGTATCTGACTCGTGCAGAGTAGATAAGTTACATCGGCCATGCTGATGGTGGTACACAGTACACATTTGAGAATATATCTCGAATTAACATAAGTTTTATGACACACAATCTAATCTAGTACAATGTTTATGCTACAATTAACATTTTCAACTCACGTTAATGCTAAGGATTATATAGGGGTTTTCCTCTTAAGGAAAAATTAACTAGGCCTATATGTCTGCTATGATTAAATATTTTCAGTGTCATTGTTAACACCTAACCTTCAAAAACATCTCTGGGTTTTGTTTTCTCTCACGGGGGGACTTTCCTTGTAGTGAGAAAGGAATTTACCTTAGTAGACGTAACAAGAAATACAGAAAGGGGGTTTTGATGATGAGGTACTCGACCTCTCCATAGTATACACTTTGAAATTCTCTAATTTCCCAAGTTGCGGATTGCTAATATTTTACCGTTAACTGACATTTTTAACACTTAGGAATTTAATATTTTTTTACGGAGGCATTGAATTTCCTGGGTGGCGTGTTACGGCGTACTCACAGCAAGCTCTCGCCTCATGCTCTTATGCAAGGTACAGGAAGTTTGTTAAACAATGCCACCCAGTCGCATTGCGAGGAATGGAGAGAGAGTTTCGTCGAGTTTATGTTCACGTGCCTGCTGATAGGCTTCGATTTTACATTCACACTTCCTAACAGTGCTCATGGAGTTCAGTGGCATTACATTAAATGTGTCGTACTAAATTTTCAAAATGGCAACAGCTTTTTTCACTGTTTTATTAATGCATACTTTACATGAGTACTAAGGGAGATTTTCGGGGAAAATGCAAACATCAACTTTTCTGTGTGCTCAGCGGGTCTGATGCTATGTTAATTTTCCTCCAGTAAACAAAATGTTCTTGTTCAGCAAACTAGGGACCAAGTATAAAAATTTAAATCTGTTATTTTTCTTATGTTATTTTGCTGGTGTCCTTTTCTAGGAGGTGACTTTTTTTTTTTTGAGCTAATCACATTGAGAGGACCTTGGTTCCTCTCAATGTGATTATGCTTTTGATTTCTCTACCTTAAAACAAAAGTTTCAAGATACATGACAAAAAATGAACCCTTGGTGATGATGCAGGCATTTTTTGTTGCACTGCGTAATCCTAACTGGCTAGGATTTTCTTGGTGCTTACTGACACCTAGCCGTCTCTATTAAATTAGCTACGAGTTCTTGCACTCTCGTTTACCTTAGGGTATGGGCTTTCCCATTGACTATGTCTCCCTACCAAGCTATATAAATGGGGTTACATGAGGCAGGTGCAATAGTTTGTTACTGCATCAGCCAGGTACTCACTCAGAAGCTGGTGGAGGGCGCTGACGTTTGATGATCCGGCGCTTCATCGGGCACCCTCGTTTGCATGGCGCTGTGGTAGGGGTGGCAGGCCAGCAGAAAGCAGTAGATGCCCTCCATGGTGCCTACCTGTAGTGGCCTGGGACGTGGCATGTGCTCCTGCCATGCAGCAGAGCCACTTATGACAGGGGCTCGGTGGTTTCAGACAGCATGGGGCCAGCATCATGGGTGTAGACAACATATGCTGCAGTAGGAGTGGCGGGGCTGCTGGGCACATCTTTTTCTTTCCCGTGGTCGTACTCTAGTTGGCGTCTAACTTATCTCAGAGCCCTCATGGCAGTGGACTGTTGTAGCTTAGCGGTAGTGGCACGGTAAGTGGTGTGCAGTACCAACTTTCACTATCCGCTCCCGACAATTGAAGGATTTCACAATCACTCGCGGTTACTGGTTTTATGGTCTGCGCAGCATGACTCTCATCCTATCCAGCCTTTTCCGTTGAACAGCTGGAGCCAGTCACCAAGGTGAACGATGGGGCCACAGGTTGTAACACAGTCTGCGTTTGACCTTCTTCCCTGGCTCGTCCACTTACTCCTTGCTTTCCTGGGATGGGGTAGGAAGGGTAGGGTTGCAGCACGTGCATCCTAGAGTCCCTGCCCTGGAGGGGCTCCACAGTTTCAGGGGGAGGCGTTGCAGGGACCTATCCTGACGGGAGTGGATATTGTGCTGCGTCCTGGTCGATCTCCGGTGAGGGCGTTTCTTCAGCCACAGAGAAGAAGCAGGGGAGACTCTCGCATCACGTGCGGTTGTGGTCTGAGGTGTTTCCTGGTGTTCTAGAGCCAGGGGGGGCAAGCAGGGGCATGGTTGGGGTTCATGGCCTAAGCGCCGTACTATCGTTGGAGGTAGAAGGAGGGTGTCCCTTCCCTAAACTAGTGCTAATGGTATGGCTATCGGGTATAAGGCGATCCGCGGGATCGCTGCATGAGGTTTCGGGTTGGATGCAAGGTGGTGTCCAACAGGGTTTGAACTACGAACTAAGGGTATACCGGTGTCCTGGTCTGGGCTTTGCGACGTACTACTTCCTCCCAATAATCTATCGCCTCCCGGTGAGCTGACGCCATGGTCAGAGATACAGCCAGGGGCAAGGGGTTTGCCTTCATTTTTGCCGGGTCCGAAGGCGCCTGACTAGTCGGGCCTGAGTGGGAGTTCTAGTACTTGTTGTGCGGGGAGGTGGTGCGGGGTCGACTCGTAGACATTGTAAACCGAGTTTTGGCAGGTAGAGGGATAGCTTGAATCAGTTTGCATTCCCAATTGAGTACCAAGCCCTGGTGTTGTGCTAGGGTGGTACATAGTTGCCTGCAGTCTATCCTGCATTGCTTCTCTCGCAATCAGGGCCGTCCCAATATCGTCTCCCCTTCTAGATAAGGGGCCACTAGGAAGGGAGTTTTAATGTGTTGCCCGTGTATACTTGATTCACGATAACTTCTGCCTTTTCTGAAGCCCTGCTAAATTTCTGCTTTTGGTTACTGATTATGTTTCCTTCTGTTACACGTAAACATAAACATTGCCATGTGACTTCTACATTTATAACTGTCAAATGTGTTGATTGCTTTTTACAGCTGTTCAAAGAATTATGTCATATTGCAGAAACCATTTCCTACGAATGTTCACAATTTAGTCATATAACTATATTTAGGTCGGCTTTATAACTATTTGTTACATACAATATAGCATGTTACACATAATACACATTAATATTTTGCCATGGCGATGTTTGTTACGACTCTGGCAGAAACTACAGTAGTATTTAACGTAGGCCTACCGTAACATTTATTCTGCTAATATTTATATACATTAGTACTTACTGGTTTGTAGGTTTATTGTATTATTTATTTTAATTTATCTGGTTGGGCTTAGTATTTTGAGGTGATTGCGGCAGCCGTTCAGATCACAGAAACGTAAGCTAATTGCCAACTGTGTTTCAAACACCTAGTGCAAAGGTACAATGTTTTGATAAACAGACATGAATTTCAATAAGTGACTTCGTCATAACATCAGTTCATGGTTAAAACGCGTTAATTTTTTTGTACATATTTGAAATCCACTCACACATCTGGCCTGTGTAACAATTACAATGCAGCCACCACACCCTTTCAAACACAGCAATCACAACACACTTAACCCTGCCGTGGAAACACATTTTTATCACAACATTGTAACTTTCCTAGGAAGTTTATAAAACACGAGGACGAACTTGACACTTGGTTCTGAAACACAGTGTCATTGCAATGTCACCGCATCACTGCCAGTCCTTGTAAAAACTGTGTATAATCACTCGCCATATTGGGACAAGCACGTGGAAGCTGATGTAATTCTAGATTCTCCGATCCACAGGGAAAGCTGATCAAGTACGAGATTCTCTTTTCCACACCACTTCTGCCAACCTGCTAGATTTGTAAAAGTCGCGCCAACAAGTTACAACTCGTTGCGTTGCGCCAACAAGCTACAGCTCGTTGCCTCATGCCATCGCATCTAAATAATATATATATATGTAATAGGTATTTAAACAATAAAATCTTGTTTCAGTTGTAAATTACAATTTCAAACATCATTATTGTTGCTGTAATTAGTATGGAATATGCTGAGATTAATAATAACAAAGTATATACCATTCCTGCTACACAGGTGGTACGAACTTCCCGAGAGCATGCATGATGGGCAGGGGTAGGGGGGAGTGACACGCCCCGCAAGTTGCATTGAACCTTTGTTCCGGAGGGGAAAAAAACAGTGTCACTAGAGCGGAGCATAGTCACAGTAATTTGCAGTGATATTTTTAACTGCAGCAATGAAATGTGTTTCCATCAGTGCTCCCTAACAAAACAAATATATCAATTGGCAATATTTAATTTGCATATAGTATACATAAAAACGAGGTTAAAAAATATTGTAACTGTGAACTATTTCTCATCGGCCGTTGCCAACATGTCGCTGCTTTTGCTGTTGTTAATTCACATTTAATACGAAATTAATATTACAAGTTTTAGAAGATACTAAGCATATTATTAATCTATTCAAGAACACAGTACTTTATCGTTAATCACAGAGTTACATAATTGTGGAATACAAGTGATTGAACACAACAGGTTGACATGTTACGCCTAGGGTGATTTTTCAAAAGTTCAATTCCAAAAGACCGAAGAAAGCATGAATGGACTACATCCTCAAGTTGACTGTAATCTCACCGGATAATTGTAGGTAGGCCTTATCGTGGTCCATTATGGCATTTAAATTGGTGGAGGTCACGCTGGCACTTTGGTGCTGCAGTTCACCACTGATAAAATTTCAGTCGGTGGCCTTGTCTAATATGGCCACAAACGTTGTTCCCTTGAGTTGCACATGTAAGCAGGGCTCGTCCAAGTACAGGGGGGAGGTATTTATCGTCTGTAGATGGGGCACAGCTTTTAGGTCGGGCCTGCATTTGCAGGGGGGCAGGGACGGGGTGGTGCGCTCTGCGCCCGAGTGTCTGCCTTCCCTTTTCCCCTCTCCTGCTGGGCGGGGCAAGCTCCATAGGCATGCCGTCCTTGACAGGCTCGGCAAGAGGAGGGAATAATGAGGGGAGGTGGAGCCAGGGTGCAACTTCAGGCGCCTGGAGGGGTGGAGATGTTCTCCTTTCCTAAACTTACTGGGCCACGCAGCCCCTGCGGTAGTGTTCAGCAAAAGGGGCTGTGTGTTTCTATGTTGCGTGGTTGGAGAGCGAGGAGGAGAAATGTATGTTTCCTGAGGCTGCCGCTTTGGGTAGTCCCGGTGAAAACACAGCTCCAGGCAATACCAACAGTGTGGAAAGCAGGTGGTGGGGCGTGGCATGGTCACGTCGCGCCCTGCAGACAGTCTAGGGAAAGGGGCTGGACTGTTAGCCATGGTGCATGCCATCTGTTCTTTACCAGGGAGGGGACACTTATTCACCTGTAACTCCCTTGCTCTGTATACCAGCTCCTTGACTATCTGTGGCCGGGAGGTGACTAACAAGTTGCATAGTGAGGGGAGGAGGGTGCGGGTGATACTTCTCACACATTTATATTTACCGTTACAATTTTGCTATTCTCATTAAACAATCATTTCTCATCTACATGATATTCAATATTTACTGTTATTCACTCAGCCTGAATGACATCTGCTTAAAATTACATTATTATTTTTTCTACCCATCATATGAATACTTAAATTATTCTTGATATCACTTATTTTATACATTTATGGATACAGATTATTGGTCATGGTTTCACAGATAAAATAATATATTTCGGCTAAATTTCTTTTATTTTTTGTTTTAACTGAAAATTTCTGTGTTAGGCAGTGTATAACTTGCATTTTGGTGTTTGGCAGTACATTAATTTGCATTTCGGTGTTATTAGGTTTTATCGCTATTCACCATATAATCTTGGCTCTACTTATCCGAGAGTACTTTTGTCCTAGAGATAAAACCGTTCTTTCACTAAATACTTATTTCGGAAGCAGCAAGCAAGGGACCAGGCTATTTACTATTGCGAACTCAGAGTAGGACAACAGACTCGCTTCAGGAGTCTGCCCATCGGCACACACACAACTTCGTCTTTTGACGGCCACCTATTCTGTTTACCCCGGTATACAGAACGGTAGACCCTCAACCACTGAGTACACACCCCACCGTGGCACGACAGTCACCTCAGATTGTATTGCTTACCGGAGCGCAAGTGGTGCTGGCAAGGGTATTTACCTGAGTCTGGAGGCCCTACCTTTGTGGACAACTCCCGGCAGTGGTAAGACGACGGTCTTATGACCTGCAGCTCCAGGTTCGAATACTAGTTACCAGCACTGATTGGAGTTAGAGAGCACACTGTCTGCCACTGTCTGCCTTACACTTTAGCCAGGGTGTTCATCAATTGCTTGCGTCTACTGAGGGGCTATTGAGTGTTGTTCTACTTCTATGCCATTCAACGCCATACATGGGCTCAGAGAGAGGTGAAGAAGGCGGAGTTCAGTATTACCAAGCAGGTGTGTGCCGCCAACCTCGTCGCTGCGAGTATCGGGAGCCCACGGGGTCAAGCTCAAGTGGCTCATCATGCAAGGAGACAGACTTCTGTCTGGAACTTTGTGTACTTTTCAAACCCTACTAGGACAGGCAGTTGATACCTTCCGGTGGTTCGGGCTCTAGTCTCTGGACGTGATGCCAGGCTCGGGATCTCCAACTCCAAATTTGGCAGCCGGAAAGCAACCAGTGGATTTGCTAGTACCTGACCAACCACTACCACCGCTCGACAACCAACGAGACTTGGAAAATGACAGAGATCAACCGGCTATCGTACAGCACCTCTGCTGCTCCACAGAATCTGAGCACGCAGAAACCTGGTAAGTCGACGTTGCCCAAGAGGTTTAGTGTTCCGGTCAGCCACATAGCCAGACCGGCGGAGCTATACTTTGTACCTAGCTGATAACCAACATGGCCAACATTAGTGTCCAATAAAGGTCCAATAAAGTCACCTAAGGCAGTGCACGACTGACCTAGCGCTATCCCAAAAGACACTTGTAGAAAGACAGTTAAGCAACATGCATCAACGTAATCAGAAAATACAAACATCTATCATTGATTAATATCACATTAGTAGTATAAAATGGTAGGTTATGGTTCACCAGGCTGCAGGCTGTGGACCCAATTAGCATATTACCAGGCTTCAGGCTGTGGACCCGAGGGGCGAGAATTTCCTCTTTTTCTTTTTTCTGTCCAAAATGGCTTATTTCACATTCAAAAGTGTCATTTTCCACCCAATTTCCCTCCTGCCGGTGGGGGCCAGCTTGGCAGCCAGTGTCGGTCACCATTTTTGTCCTAATTTGCATAATCCAGCAGGTGATCCCCAACTGTGGCAAATTATTCATTTTTGTGTGGGTACCCATGTGAGTCCTCACAGTCATCTTGGATTACGAGCACCACTGGCCAACAATATGGTGACCGTAGGACAATTGAGGGTGTCGGCTGCAGGACAACTGAGGATACTGGCCATTTTGGCGACCAGCGGCGAGAATCAAGTCGACCAGAATGTGTTCATGTGGGATCACGTGCACCAGTGCCCAGTCTGTGTGCATAACACTTGTAAGCATAGTTGGCTATAATTTCTGAACTGTGTTGTGATCTAATTCATAACATTGACATGTGTCCAATAAGCTAAGGCTGTATCATGGTCATGTGGCTTTGGTTGCACTGAGGTAGGTTGTGCGTGTGGGTTGGCTTATGCTTACTTACGGCTGGATATAGTGGTCAGGCATGTGGCCTTACGAGTTGGTACAACATTCTCGATTTTAAGGTTTACTAGTCCCTTGGATCTGACTTGCAACTCGTTTTGGAGCTAATCGTAGTCGATGAGTGGTGGGAGGTGGTAGGGGTCAGTGCATTGTTGGTTTGCGAGCGAGGGGTAGCTGGATATAGCAAATTACGTTGCTCGTCTTCATCTCAGGCGGTAGCAAAGGCACGACGTGACACAACACAGATTTCACCCTTCCAGTCCTCTGATGCTGTGCTCCAGAAGTTACTATTAGAAACATCTAGCTGATTCTTGGTCTTGTTCAGTAACTCTCATACCACTCGATGACAGGTCGGGTGTGCACATAGTGGTGCTGACGGGAAAGTAGCTGTTGTAATGGCAGTTGTCGTAGGTGGTGCCAGTGATCGAAGTAAGGTTGCCCAATCTCGTTCAGCTCGTCAGCTGCCTGTAAGTGGGGTTAGACCAGCCAGTTGTCTGGCAGCAAGGGGCGCAACTCTTTTCTCCTCTTTCCTGGCACCGTGCCTCACCTTGAATGTGGCATGGAGCTGGAGTAATTACGGAGAACGTCGAAAGGAACACCATGGACGTGGATAGCCCTAACTTAGTGTTGCCTGGCAACAGTCTTGCCAACGTGAGCTCCTGTAATTCAGAAGATCCCCCACTATTGCGGGCTGATCAGAAGCGGTCGAGTTGTGTGGGTTGCCAAGACTTTCACTGGGTGTGCGATCCCAACCAAGGCCAGGCCATAGTACCTAAGCAAATACCCCCACCAGTACCCAGGTGCTCCGGTAGGGATACAACTTAGTTGTACTGTTTCTCCTTGGTTGAGAAGTGTTGCTAGTGGTCATGGCTCCTCTATTCTACTCCTACAGTACCTGTATACTTGGTAGGAATAGAATAGCTGGCCGTCTAATGGGTGTGTTTTCTACTTAGAGTCGCCTGAAGGGGAGTCTCCAGTTGTAGCTCATTTCAGAATAAGAATAATTTTCCGGTTCTGGTTGGCAGTACTCAGCTCGAGGTTCTCCCAGTAATTGTACAGATTACCCAATGAATGAGACTCGAGGGTAAGAGAAACAAAGCAGTGTTTATTAAAGACTTATTAAACACAGTGACACGTGCTCTCCTGCCAGGCAGACCGGTGGTTGGAAGTAATCCTATGGTATCTAGGTGTAGGTGACATGGTCCTAAGCTAATTGGGGAAATTAAGTAAATACTGGCAAAAATTACTTAAATACAAACCTAACTCTATATAGGGGGTGTCTGTAGGAGACAAAGAAGAATTACGTATGGCATGTATAATGCTACAAAAAGCTTCTGGTAACTATTGGTGTTGCTGGAGCATCGGGTAGCGAGGCTGCAGAGCTCTAACGGCGACAGCCTCTGGAATGGCTGTTGAAAGTCTCGTAGTTGTCTAGACTCCAGCACCCAGGTACTCTGAGAAGACTGCAGGAACAACTAGCGAGGACCGCCGCACATTGCCTTATATAGCGAGGCAGTACGTGTCGTGGCAGCCGCGGGGGAGCGCATGTGGTGTCCCTCAGGTGCGAGGCGGAAGTGTGGGTGGCACCCTCTGGTCATCTCTTGGCCTTCGCATATCCTCGGTGGCGCTCGCGCATGGCCAGAGGCGGCTGATGGCTTATTGGCTCTCAGCACCGGGGGGGGGGGGGGGGTGACGCGCCGCTGTCTTTCGCAATCCCTCGTATCGACGTGTCCGGCTGCCCTCCAGGATTGTGGCAGACCATTACTTCCGTTTACGAAATGGCACGGGGTTTGAATCTCACGTGTGTGGAAGTAGTACACTAGTGTTACAGTGAGATGATTCGTAATCGTTTGTAGTTAATTGGTATAAGCAGCATGTGTCAACATAGCCATCAACTCCGACTATGAGAATGGTCGCAAGTTCACGTATGACCTATGCCAACTTATGAGCATAGTTGGCTGTAGTTATCGAACTGATGTATATACAACTAGCAAATACATAACATATGCATCAACCCCGACTATGAGAAGGCTCGCGGGAACAAGTGTGTCCTATGACTATGTATAAGCATAGTTTGCCTTAACCATCCATGATACAGTAGCCAAATACATAACATGGGCATCACCCCAGATGACTCTCAAGGCCCAGTATTTCCTATGACTGCCAATATCCGAAGTTGACCGTAATTTCCGAACCAGTTGTTAAATATATAACGTGGACCCCACCCCAGAAGACATGAAGGCTAGTAAACCCTATGTCAGCATACAAGCATAGTTGGCTGTATGTTCCGAACTGGCTTAGATATATAGTGATCGAAATCATAACATAGGCAACCACACACCCCTCAGACAACCAAAAAGGAATCAAGAGGTCAAGTATGACACATGACTACATATAAACATAGTCATCTATAATTTTCGAACCGTTTAAGACTTTGATGTATATATGTATGTATGTATGTATGTATGTATGTATGTAATGGAGATGTCACTCGGTACATTGCAACATATACACAGCAGAGTCCTCACACATACAGCACCATATGCTAGAGCATAAGCTTCTTATTACGAAACAAATTATCCCCTACCTTAACTTGTGTTGCAGTGAATTACCCGTAGACTGCGGGCACATCTTGCCGTCGTCGATGTGACCTTGTTGGAACCGGAGACTGCATTGACTGGTCCCACCCTCCGTGCACGGTAGATACAGACCAAGTACCGTAATCCCACCACCTCCCCTTGTCAACCTACATACTGGTATACTATTGAAAGGAAACAACGCATGTACCCCACACCATCCACGAGGTATCACAGGTTCGATTCCCATAGATAGTGGTAATACAAGTTGTCATAAAGCAGACATTGTATGTTCATTAGTCGATAGGGTCGCACACATCATGCTCTGCAGCACTCATAGTTCCCTCTTCGCACACATCGTGCTCTGCAGGACTCGTAGTTCCTTCTTTGCACACCCGTTTGCAATACCACGCAGGCCACCGTAATGTTATAGGCGCTCAAACTAACGTTAGGTTACATGACGAATCAGCAGGAATGCTAGCCTTGCCGTGCGACAACACACACTGGCGCATGCCAGACAAAGGTGTGTTGCCTTTACATGTACCAGTGTGTGTCTTGATATTATTGTCTCTACCAAATGCAGCGCCACACATATCACTCGGGCTCCGGCCCCCGTGGTGGATGGTCGTGTTCATTGGGAGCCTGGGTGGCTCAGTTGATGATGGCTTCGTGCATCTGCTGGGGGTGACCCAATGATCAAGGCAGAGGATATTGACGATAACCCAATGTGCTGAAACATGCGAAGTGTGGCGAACCACTTCACTGCTGGATTTTGTGGGCTGTGAACAGTGGGTGCGTGTGGAATGGAACAGCAACAGACCTCAGACGACCTCCCCCGAATCAGTGCCCCATGGGCCAGCTCGCCACCTCTCAGAGCTGGTTAACCACTGTAAGCCCCTGCAGGAGGATTCTTTTGAAGATGGAAGGGATGGCCTCCAGGAGCAGTTCTCCTCGCCTTTTACCTGGACACACCATGTCTGGGCCAGAGGATTCACCACTCTGAATAGCCCTTGGAAGTCCCACCAGAGGGATAGTTTTGGAGGATGAGGAGAGCTGCCCTCTGTCTTCAACCATGGTAGATGTCTGGTCAGAGAGAGAAGATGGAGCAGGTGTCATGACTGAGCTTCCCGGATTTCTCGTGCCCTCGGCCGGAACCTTAAGGACCCTGCCTGAAGTCACTGCTGTCCGTGTTGCTGTGCGGGTAGTCAGGCTGCCCGGGCAGGAACATGGATGGCAGTTCCAACTCAAGGGCGCATGTGCCTTTAACATGCTGGCTCAAAGCCCCGCCACCTCTCTACTAGATTCTTCACTCCCATATTAAACAGCATGGTCTCCACACCTGCTATCTCCTTTTTAGCATTTTCACTAGTGCTCCCGCGAGTTGAACTCCTTTTCTGTCTGTGTGGGTTTTACCATACCTCTTCTTAACATAGCTTTAATACACATAGGGAGGTAGGCATGGCACCAAAGTGTAGGCCATGCCTACCCAATCCCTCTCGGCCACGATGCCCGCCTCTTTTGCATGAAATTCCCTCTCCTTTAGGCATAAGAGGCGCAACCCTGAGATGCAATTAGAACCCGACCCTACCTTCGGACTTTAACTTACACTTAGAATAAGATAGATTAGAAAAAAACCACACATATCACATGCTAGTTTTATGGAGGTTGGTCCTTTTGAACATTTGCCTTTCTCATGGCGACGAGCATGACAGCTTTTGCTTAATAGTCATTCCACATGAACAACACTGTTTTCCAGCCATGAGGGCAGTTACATCCATAAAGGCATGCTATGCGATATACATCATATCAAGTTGCACCATCTTCATGCAAAACAAAACGGAAGTTTGTCCCACAGTAGCTTCATGGGTATAAATAGATACTCACCCACATTTCATCAGTGGGAACTAAGCATTGTACCAGTCAATGTGACAAGTCCTTCATCCAGCAGACGGACCCCTCACTGCACCTGACGTACAAGGTGGTTTGACTATAAAATATGTATGAATTACTGTGGGTGTAGTATTCCCTCCATTCTACATGTCAAAGCTATGGCCCCATCTGTTCAGTGGTGGAGGGAATATCAGTATGTGCACCCATCCCACCTCTACAGTGTCAACCTGACACGAGTATCAGCTTGAGAGCATATTTCGTTAAATCGTCAACATGCGCATACATTCTTCGATAATTATCATGTCAGACACTGTAGGGTTACACGTTGCAAGATGGCTTCTCAAGTCAATACATTGGGCAAACCTCGATGTACATGTTTCGCATGTTAACACAGTACACTCTGGATTCTGATGACAACCATCCTCGTGCTGTCTGCAGCTCGTTATTTCAGAAAAGGTCATCTTACAGTAGCAGCACAAATATATGTCCTGTTCCATCATCATCATCATCATCGACGAGCATGGTATCCACAGAGAATGTTCACTCTTCCCAGTCCGAACAGCAACTTAGCCGGCCAGTCTATTCTGGCATGTATTAAACCACTATGCATGTGAATATAACATAAGTATCAGCATGAGAGCAAGTGTGTGACTTATCGAGACCTTCACCCAGCAGGGGGCTGTGCTTCAAGCCCTGGGCTCATTCCTCCAGTTGACAATTGCCAAATTGAGGTGGCCTAAACAAATTCATTCTCAACTGTAGATGATCTGTCGTTTGTAACATCCAACTGGAACCTTTCCCCATGCACTCTTCTTCCTCGTTGCAAATCTTCTGTATACCAGCTTCTACACTAGCCGCAATGTCGAGCGTGTTATACAGAGGCACATTCATTGTCTTGAAGGCTTTCCCGCTAGATTCATCTTGTGGTTCTGGTTTGGTATATATACATTCCAACCACATACTATATTTTAATGCACCGTCTTTTTTCACTTCAACTGTAAGTTGATCTATCATACTCTGCTTCATTTGCTTAAAGTATGTACAAATATCATTCGCCATACTCAATGCAACGTACGTCTTCATTAGACCACGGAACGCAGATTCCTTCAGAATGAACCCATTTTCATTGTGTAAGCTCGCAGTAGGTGGTGTTGTAGTAGCTTCTTTTTCATATGTACAATTCTTCATGTGGTTGTTATATGCCTCATGAAATAGTTTTTCCTGATAGTTATGTATTTTGCTTCATACTTTAACTGGAACGCGTCCTGTTGTGCGATAACATGTTAACTCATGTTTGCACCTATAACACTGGTGAATTAAAAGGTCCCAGCTTGACTTCATTGAACATTGTCTGGGTTTCTCATGTTGTCATTCGCAGCATCTCTTACTAAAGGTCCTAACACAGTAGCAGTATAGATATTAGTCCATTTCATATAAGTGGTCTCATTTGACAGACAATGTGACCAACCTACACACTATGTAAACAGTTAATGCTTTCGTTCCTATAGTATTGTAGCAGCTGATGAATTGCTGCAGGATCCGTGTTGTTAAGTTGGCTATTTTGATGATGTCTTTGGAAGAAAATAGTACTCAGAACTAAAAGTTGTAATTTAAAATTTTAATTATACTTACAACATTTATGGTTTAAATTACGTTTCTAAAGAAATGTTAAATTTACTTGGTTATTAGTAACGGGACTTTAAAAACATGTTCAGCATTTATGACAGAATATGTCGACGCATACGAACAGTAAACGTTTCCAGCCAATGGCTAGCCATGTTTATGTTTCTAGCCCGGTGAAGAAAGTTATGCAAGCGCGTTTTCTCTCATAGTGTTTATTATACGAATATCTGATTGGTGTTGTTGGAATATTTCATTGGTAGTTAATTATTTTTTATTTACTTTCTCCAAACATAGTTGGTTGTAGGTACCGTTGTAGTGCGTTTTGTTGAGTGAAATGAAATATTAATTGGCACTTCGTTAAACTGCTCGTTCCGCCATTTTCCTAACCGCCTTCCACAATGAAGTGACACAAATATAATTTCCGTATATAAGTTTCAGTTTGTTTGTATTAGGAAACGTGCGCAGTGTTGATTTTACTCAATGATTTTGCAATTAAATTATTTAATGCTAGTGACGAACAAACATGATTGTAGTGATGTAAACGGGCAAGGATTGCCATAGAAAAACACGTCTTCAAGAGGTTACAACATGTTTGCATGTTTTGTAAGTGTATTTGTAAACTGTTAATATAATTATTGAAATGCACGTGGCCTGAAAAATGCCACACTTTTGCAGTGAATATAATTATTGAAATGCACGTGGCCTGAAAAATGCCACACTTTCCACACTTTTGCAGTGAGTGAACAATATTTGTTTGTCTACATCATAAATTTGAGTGTATGGTTAACCTTCGATTAAAATGTGTGTATATATTGCTGCATCTGTATGAATATGAACAGCGACATATGTATCGCGTTTTGTATTTTAATTAAAGTTGTAATTTTTGAAGTTAAATAATTTAAATGTTATTGATATATGAGCAAAATTTTCCACTTCTCCATCAAAACAATATGCAACTCAAAATGCACACACACACATGCCGGAATCACATAGCCCCGACCAACACAGCACGAAACGACCAAAAACGCAACCATGACACATTTCAATTTGACTACTTGAATTCGCAGTATGACCCACACCATGCTCTCTGCATTTAACCAACTATTTAGAAGGCGCTGATAGGCTACGTTAGTCTCAATGGTGGTGAACAAGAGCGAAATTTGTAATATATAATGGTGACAAATTGGTATCGCTAATGCATACAAAAGTAAAATTATTATTTTTAAGAGTTAGGTACAGTAGTTTTCATTTTAGTTTTCTTATAAGCTGCGTATTTACCATTGTATGAAAAGGTTGCAATACAATTTCATTTTGCTATGTTGTACATTCTTGTGTCATGCCGCACGAGACGACGAAGAATAGATATAATTTCTAATCCAAAATTGCTGGTCGGACGACATAATCAGTCGGGCTTACGACAATCTATATAGTATTTCATTGGCTGTTGGCCGTTGCGTCATGCACGTTGGGGCTATGTGATTCCGGCATCATAAGAACATCAAAATAATCCTGTCTCATGAAAGACTATAAACCCCCCCTCTGTTCACTTTTTCCTTTTTTTCCCTCAAAATAAAATAAAGATGATACCCTAATTGGGCCCACATTTCATTGCTATAAATATTTCTCTGTGTTGTTATTGATTTAAACTATAACACTCTGGTTCTGGAAGGTTTCAAAATGTAAAGCTTACTGGCCATACAAACTTATAAGTTGTATCACTTGTATTTTTTTAGAACGTGTATACAATTTGTTAAGCTTGTTATGCAGGGATACTTGTTAGCAAGTAAATTTGAAGGATTTTTTCTGTTATTAAAGGCTGTATTTGAATGTAACATAATGGCATATGTAGGTTTCAACGTTGGAGTCTTTCATAAACGTTTAGAGCATTTTTGTTTTGCAAATTAAAAGCGCTCATATATTTTTAACATACATTGTTAAGAATATTGTAAGAATAACGGAAGAATAATTCACATAAACAGGATTTTCATTGGAAAGACAACTTTTTTATATCAAGTAAATTACAACATGTTTATCAAACAAAATGCTTTCAATTTATGCACCCAACATCATAAAGAAGTGTCTCATGCATCAGCAGGAACTGCGACATTCCAAAATTTATCACTAAGGAAAATGAACTTTGTCATCTTCAATCTTGGGTAGGTGGAGCATCTTTTTAGTATGTCAGTAACATGTTTGTTTGATATACTGTTGCTTTAGGTCACATCTGCTTCGCTAGAGCACTTTGTAACATCTCTGAACTGAAATACAGTTTTTCATTAGGTACCCAAGAACAAGCCTAGGGCTGTATTCACAATTTTGAGGAGGGAGGTTGTGTGACTGAACTTCAGTGTAAATATCAACACTGAGTCAGAAATAAGTTTTTATTCACAGCATGACAATCTGAACACTTAGATATTTGAGAAAAGTTATTAAAGTATTTTGTATGTAGACCTGCAACAACATTTGAGTTACTAAATGATAGTTATTAAAATTATTGAAATTAAGTAACATATGCTTAAATATTATTTTGTCTAACATCCTGAGAACTATAACCACCATAAAGTATGGGGCTGTACAGAGTTTGTTGTCATATCATACCACGAAGCTGAATTATGTACTTTTAATGTAATAGTAGGCATAGACTGTATGTAAGAATGTATACTGTCTTTGTAAATAAGACAGTTTGGAGGGGGGGGGGGGGCAGTATTTCTGTATTTGTGCATTTGTGGGATGGGGGATATTGGTATTTGGTGTTCTTGGAAACCATGCTAAATTTTTATGTTCACAAGAACTTACTTCAGGTAAGTGTGATAAGATTAGTTGTCATTAATATATTTAAAGTACCGTATATAAAAAACAGTAAAATATCTTATTCATTTGACAGTCAAAATACAATTTCATTTTCGTGCATCCTGGTTACAAATTTCGTTGGTAGACAACAAGTTTCAAGTTGATGTAATATTTAATTATCACATTTAGGAAAACAACGGGGAATCCCGGTGTTTTACACTCTAATAACATTGAGTTAACAATAATTATTTATTAAACTATGCAGGCGAAGATCAGCCTGTAATAAACGTAGGTAAGACTCTCGCTACTTCGCAATATTTACAGTGTACGCTCCCAGTGGGTGGTTTTACAGATGGGACATCATGACGGAGTTACCATGGAGTCAAGGGAGTAACTGGGGTAAAGGGGTGCAGGAAGTGGACATCGTGGATTACCTCTGGAGAGATAGTCCGTTCTTGCGGTCGGCTGGTGCAGGAGTTGTCCAGCCTTCACAAGCTGCTGTAGGGTGAGCCTTCGCAAGGTGACAGAGGGGGGAGCCTTTGCAAGCTGCAGGTGACAAGGGAGGTCTTGGTCAGACCAGGGATAGAGCTCGCTGATCTATGCAGCTGGCAAGCCAGCGACCTCTGGTAAGAAACATGCTCATGCATCCTTATTTAGTTGAAAATCCCTGTATCAGTGATCTTCCGAGGGTGCGGGGGATGTTAGCCTTTCTCCACAGGGGTTGGTTATTATAGCGTTGCAGTGGGCGCCGCACATTTCTTATCTCCCTGCGCTGAGGCAACGACAAGTTTTCCGCCTCCACTCGAGGGTTGGCAGGTGTGACTTCATGGGTCAGCAGAGGTGTTGTGATTCTGTGGTGTCTGTTGAACTTCTTTCTCTGTCATCTCAGGATAGTGGCTCATCAGGTAAAACAATCTTGACTCAAGGGGTTGGCGACTACATATCGAAATCTGGGCGGACAGTACTGAAGTGTGCCGCTCCTACCTACATCTATTATAATATGACTCCGACTCATCGCCTAGGAGTACTGCTTCCATCTCTACAGACGTGAGCAACACGCTGCCTACCCAGACAGGCAACGGGAACTTCTGTATTTTTCCTTCTCACCCGGAAGGCATGCATCCCAGCAGGCATGCCCCCTCCCCTCCGCACTCGACTCCTACAAGCTGCCCAGACCACGGGCAAGGCCGAGCAGACACGACGAGACATGAAGCCAGAACCGCTGACGTCACACCTCCCCCGCTTACCATGCCGGCAGCCTACAAACTACCACTATATAAGTCTGGCCGCAGCTAAGCTCGAGAGTCATTCTTTCGCATCTCTTGCACCGCCCACAGCACTCTTAGTGCTGGGGAATTCTTGAGAAATTCGAAGCCTACAAGTACGCCTTCGCAGCAACCAACTATGTACATCGACGACATGCAAACACGAACTTCCTTCTTTTAACTTCATTTGTATCCTCTAAACACCTTTAATTAGTAGTTTAACTGTAACTCTTATTTTCGTCTAGAATCAGCTTTTCCCATATTTATTTAGAACCAGGTCACCTACACCTGGAGCCATGCAGTTACCTTCAGTTTTTCTCGACTTGGTAGGCGGTAGCACAGGTCACGTGACTATTGAACTTTCAATAAACACATGTTACTTTCTACTTTGCTACTTTTATTTCCAGGGTATATATCTGTATTCACAGTTGGAGTAATAGTTCACTGTGCACTGCCAATGGAATCCAGGGAAGTTATTAAATCAAACTAAGATGTACACATTAGATGGCTACATGTTTCTTCCCATCAAACACACAGCACTATTAGTTCTCGTGGGGAAGAAACAGTAATGCCCCAACCACTAGTAACACCTTCACACCAGGAGGCATGACACACTCCAGTTACTTCGCACAACTGGTACTATTAGTGCGCTGTGACGGTGACCTGCAGTGCTGCCAGGTATTCTGGGTGGATGCACAACCAGTAGAGGCTTGGTGCGTCTCTGGCTCAACGTCCCTCATCAGTCCGGCTACAGCTGGGGGATCAGTGGGCACTGTTATAGAGCCGGCCGATAAGTCACTATTGGGTTACACTGTTAGTATTTTTGTTTCAGTGCACTGCGTAATTTATAGAACTGTGGTGGGAGACGTAGAGAGCAACACCTGGCTCACTCTGCTGCTTGGCCGAGGATAGTATCACCCTATCCTACGCAGGATAGACAGGCGGAACGGGTCCGTGCCGCCAAACTCCGACATCCATCAGTCACGCCTCCACCGGTAATATTAATTGAGTTTCCACTGTGTGTTCGTACCAGCTACAAGTTTCTCCCTGTTGTCTACGGCTTCTTAACCGGAGTGGAAGTTCGCCTAGCTTGAGACAAATTGGTCTTCTGGACGAAAGAAGCACGACTTTGGAACATTCTTGCAGGCATTCACCCCACATAATACTAAACTTACCTCAGCTACCTAACTAGAGGTGAGAGTGTATCAGAACTAGCCAACACTCCGCGTCTCATCCCAACTACCTAAGATGTTTTTGGTCTAGCGAGTAAAATCTGTAAGTACCATGTCCAGTCAGTCTAATTGGACATGCGTCAGTACAATTCATTATTAAACACGTTAATTATTTTCGTTGTCCAACGCGTGGAGTCGATTCTATCGGCACGTGAAGAGTAGTCTGCCACTATTTGTGACTTGCCCTGAGCTCTTGCTTGCTCATTTGTGTGGTGAAGTCGCCCGTAGGGTGCGCAGGCGTGCTGCGCAGCAGTGTGGCATGTGTCAGTTTAATCCAACAGTCTTAATATGTCATTGGAAATAATTTTTTAAAATCAATTTCATATTAAATTTTCACTTGAAATTGAGCGACATATATTTTTTGTTATTATTTCAGCTTAGTATTTCTTTGTCGGCCGAGCCATACTCAGTCCCTTGGTTAAAATGACAACTTATATATTTGCGACAATTTTTGCCAATTATTACTTTCCAAGTCTTATTCAGACCTTTAACACACCAACCAAAACCTCAGGCAACAATTTCGATTAAAAGCTATGCCCGTAAGAATTTTGTGTGGTTGTTTTCATACATCACTTTTGATAACAACAGCGTCATAAGTTTTAGAGTTGGCTTCTGAATGTATGTATCAAAACAAGTATCGATAAAATTTACTGTTCGAGTGAATCTAGTCACCAAGTCATCGGTGTCTCGGCACACGACTCACTACTCAGTGGAACAGAAAGCGAGGGGAAGAAGAGGATGTATTTAGTAGATGGGTAAAGGGTAATTATGGTGGGTGACCTTGTTTACTCCCCTTACAATGATGGTGTGCAGGAGGAATGTTGCCTAGTAACAACCATAGCTTTCTCATGCTCGCGCCCTCCCTGCCGTGGCCGAGCAGTTGGAGATGGAAAGAACTTTTGAAGGGGCAGGCACTGTGTCGCTATTGTTGTAACCTGATTCCTGAGCTGTGTCATGTATCATGCTGTGATTTGAGGATCGTGTTTCGTTAGGTGACTTGTGAATCGTGTTTGGACCCGCGAATCGTTTTAGTGAATTAGTACAATGATGAGTCTTACTTGTATGGTATCATATTATTATTTATAAATAACATATTTAATTCACTAATATTAATTCAGCTCTTTGTGTTGCATATTTTATACTTAAATGTAACTTTGTATATACAGAAGTTGCATGTATTTATATTTGGTTTTAACAGCTCGCAGAATTTCGCATTCATCAATAAAAATGATCTCATTTGTACACTGCGATAAAGAGAGTGTTGATTCCTAGCAAAAGTAAAATACATGGCAGCGAGCAGAACAATTCTAATGATCAGCTGTTAACAATCATGGCCATGCTTATGCTGATGTTAGGAGAAAGAAACCTTATTCACTCATTATTTTAAAATTGTTGGAACTATAAAAACACTTATTCAACTAATGTACTATGTTATTCTGGTTGTTTGAATTATAAAAAACTTATTCACGTACTATTACAAGTAAGTTCTGTGGTAAGTAGGTAGGACTTTAAGTTTCGTCGAATGCGAGTTTAGTTTATCCTATTGTGTTGGACTGTCTTGTTGAACAATGATAGAGAAACACACAAAGACGACCGGTCATGCTAGGACAATGATAGAGAAACACACAAAGACGACCGGTCATGCTAGGATGGTTTATGTGGTGTTTCAACACTCTGTGATTCTGTTGCACTGTACTGATGCATCAATATCTCAGCTGATCCATGAATCGAAACAGGGTATTGAGTCACTGCACTGATTCTAGTCAATGTAATAGAATCACTTAACTGAATCAATTTACCCATCACTAATGAGATTCTTTTTCATTGCCGCCAACCTAGAAGTGCAGTAAACACATAAGAAAAATAAAAATACAGGTTGTGTTCTCATTGTCATCAACTTTCAAATGCAGTGAAAACAGTAAAATATAAGAAGAAAATAAAACAAAAAACTCTTGCTGGATGTAAATAAGACTATTGATAGCACCAGTTGTACATTAACTGCATTATTTTACATTCACTAGTGTCCAAAAACTAATGTTGTAAACAATCTTTGGTGAATGTATGAACAGAAAATACAGTGAAATGTAAACAACTGGAACAAATCTTCGAGCAACAATTGTTCCGAATATATTTTGAGTTTCGGACAGATTATGTGGTTGATGGATGAGGTAAATGAATGCTTTACGAAATGTAGCATGCCTGATTATTTAACTTAGTGTTAAATAAGTAAGTGCTACTAATCAGTAAATAATAATAGGCAAATAATGTTCAGATGCGCCAATGCTGATGGTCGTAGTATCAGTCGGTTAATCAGTATAAGTATAGGCCCATCCCTAATAAAAAATGTACTTTAATTTATAGACATCGAGAACATTTTGTGAGCTGCCTTGTAAAGTTAGCATCACTAACAGCATGATATTTGTATTATGTATGTATTAGTATGTATTTTCTTATTTCCATAATAGGTCTGTACATGTACTGCTGTCATAGCACGTGTGTTCCAGTAATGTCATTGAAGGGAGACCTCCCATCCTGTCAGCTGGCTTCGATGACTGTGGTTGGTGGAATTGAGTGAGGTGTTTTCATGTTGCTTGCAGCTCATGAGGTGGGACTTGCCAACCTGCAGGTAGCCTGCGAGGGCTTTGTCATCTCCAACTCTGTAATGTTTGAGTACAAGCGGCCGGCAGGAGAGGAGCGCGGCTCGGCACGGGAACTGCACGTGGAGCGAGGTGATGACCACCTCCTCAAGTTCTCGCTGCTGCAGCGGCTGGAGGCAGTGGATGGCTGCCTGCACATCAAGCAGGAGCCAGATGCCGCCGATCTAGTGAGTGCTGCCCCTCTGCTTCCCTATTGTATGTTTCTTTACGACTATCCACTTTTACTTTGAATATTGATTACACAATAGCTGTACCCAGACTGTTAACAAATCAGAATCTCTGTGTTCAATGTAGGCATTTAATCCTTTAATCCTTTTATACTTTAATGTGTGTGTCTACTACAACTCACACTTTGTCTTTTGTGTAACTAACTGAAGATTAAATACACGTCGTATAATGTCGACTCTATTGTCAATGAAAACATTTTAAAAAATTGGGGGTTTTTATTTTGAGTAAATGTGGTACACCTCTCGACATATTTAGTTTCGTAACTCAGGTTTAGATTGTGTTGATGGCAGACGTGCACTGTTATTGTGCAGGTGGAAGGATCATCCATGTTCAGCCAGAACAACTTTGAGGACCGCCTGGTGAGCTACTGCCAGTACATGACGTATCGGTCGTGGAAGGCAGACGACGAGGCCAGTGCGTCTGTTTTCTCCGGCCACTGCGGCATGACTCTGCTGCATTTGGCCGCCTGCCTTGGTTACTCCAAGTAAGTAAACACACCTTCGCTGTATCCTCTGTAATACGCCATCTTAGGTATTTTGTTGAATCGTAGACAGGATAAAATTAACATTCACAGATTATCTTCCAACTTTCTTACTCATTAAAAAACATGTTATGTTCATGTTCATTAATAGAGTCTGTGAAAGGTAGCTTATAAATGACTCGGTTTGTTTTATAAACTTTACAATTCCATAGCATTATTTTGTTTGCTAAAAGTTTAATTTGTACATTGTGACTCATGATGGCCAGGGAATCAGGATGTCATGCCAAGTGGCTTTTTTTTCTTGCAAAGTCAGGCACGCAGCTTCGAGGCGGACTACTTAGGAGGTGTCTGAATAATTGGCCGACGACCTCACAGGTCCCTTGAAGAGGGTCTGTGGGTAGGCTGTAGGGGTCAGCGAATCATACGTTTGAAATTGAATAGAATCTTATTTAGAGTCAAATCACCTATAATTTTCTAGTTGCAAAGTTCTTAGAATAGAATCACTCTATCAACAATTCTGTCAATTAACATTACTTTGAATTTTTTTAATTGATACGTGACTGACTTATGCAGTTCTCTCCATGAGGCCAAATTGATTTCGATGTGTGCTAGGCTAGAAGCACCCGAGTGGCAGTTGTTCCTATTCTCTGGGTTGGATGGTGCTCGGCCACTGTACAATACACCTGGGCAATTTGCAGGATGAGGGGCCTTTCTCCCTATGGTCGCTGTAGCTGCTTTATGTTCTGGAAGTTGGCCTTGAGAATTTCGAAGGCGATGCGATGTTTGGGTCCCATCGCCACCGTATCTCTTTCTCTAGTAGTGGATGTAATGATGCCATTAGGTTTGTAATATCCGGTTTAAAGTCCCTTAGCCAGTTACAAAGGCTAAGGAAGCGGCACAGTTGCGTCTTGAATGGCACATATCAAGCATGTGGATGTATGACGACGTTCAATGTTTTATAGTTGACACAGAAGCATAATTGCTCATCTTTCTTAGTCAGAGAAACCACGTGTGATATATACGGGAATCAGAAGGGTCAACAATGCCTTGTTGCTTCATCTCGTTCAATTGTTTCATAAAGGCGATGACGTCTGGCTGACACCCTATATGGTTGGGTGTAAACAGGTGTGGTAGTTGTTGGCTGTATTTTGTGCTGGATAGTTCTGGTCTTTCGAAAGGTTCCTCCTGATCCGAAAACTCCTGCACGGTAATCTAGCACCTCCTTTAGTTGTTGAAATTCAGCCTCACGTAACTCTAGGTTAATTTTCTCTGCCCTATGAGGTGGTGGCGTTGAGGCTGTGTTCTCAGATGTCTGTGATTCTGTTTTTGTCACCCAGGTATACCTTTCACTGCACGTGGTCCATAACACATTATTGTTAGTGGAGCCGGGGGTGGCCCAGTATGAGCGCTCCTGTGAAATCAAGCGATACGACGAATTCTGCCAGTCAGGAGATCTGATTCAGAGTGATACTTAGAGTAGTTTGCCCGTCGACTGCAAGTGTGCAGACCAGCTTGGCCGTACACACAACCCTGGTTTGAGGGCATAACGCTGCCCTTTGACCGTTTGTTAATTAGTCTTTTGCACAAAGTTGCAGGTTGCAGCCGAGTCTAACAAGGTGAGGACGTTTCTGCCATTTATTGTGACTTTGACGCATGCTACTTATACAATTTATTTACAAACAATTACGACTCATCTCATTGCAATCCTAGTGTACTACTTCTACACATGTGAGATTCAAACACGACGCCACCTCGTTCATGGAAGTAACGATCTGCCACAATCCTGGAGGGTGGCCGGACACATGGATACAAGGGGTTGCGAAAGACAGTGGCGCGTCACACCCTCCCACCCTGCTACCCCGTGCTGAGAGCCTACAAGCCATCAGCCACCTCGGACCTTGCACGAACACCACCGCGGATATTCGAAGGCTGAGAGAATACCGGAGGGTTCTACCCTCACTCCGGCCTCGCACCTGAGGGACGTCACATGCCTTGACACACATTGCCATGTTATATAAGGCAGTGCGCAGCGGACCTCACCAGTTGTTCCTGCAGTCTTCTCTGAACACTTGGGGTGCTGGAGCCTGCTACTATTGCTAGATATTCAACAGCCCTTCCGGAGGCTGTCGCTAACGACTTAACAGTTTTCAGCAGCCACCAGAGGCTGCCATCCAAATCGTAGTCAGTGAGGAAAAGCCATAAATCCTGATTACGATGGCACTAAGCAATTAAAAAATGAACCTCTCGGGAATAATAATGTGACCGAAGTGGGTAGGTGGATCAGGCAAGGTAAAAGGTAGAGTTTTTTTTTCCTTTTTGCTGCTTGCGGTGTGCATAAGTGTTGACATTGGCCACACCCCATGGCATTGCTGCCATGGGGTGGGGCATGGAAGGTAATGCTTTGCGCGAGTATCTCAGCAGACAAGTACAGCGTAAAACAGAGAACTGCATCTGTGGTGGGAGCGGAGGTGGGTGCCACAGTCAACATCCTTGCTCGCATGCTCTGTGCTAGCAACAATACCTTTTTATAAATGTTTGCTCTTTTTTTATTTTCAGCGTGTGGCACATTGGACAAGGGTAGAGTTCCTATAACTCATATTGTTTTTTAAATTTTGTAGCTTTTGGTTGTGATTCAATAGGTTTGCAGTTTTTTGACAATAATTATTTTGCAAAAAAAATGATATATTAAACTTAAAGAAAATTATATGAAAAAAAAAATGAATTTTATTTATAAATAAACTCTATGATCTCTGAAAATGTTATCAAAATTGATTCAGCTGTTTCGGAGCCTATTCTGAACAAACATCCAAACAGACATACAGGCAGACTGACAGACAGATATACAAAAGTTTTTAAAACAGTTTTTTATGCTTTCACATTGTTTAAATATCATATTACGCTTAGATGTTGGTATCAATTCTGAAATAACAGACAGACACTTAAATTTTATTTATCACTATAGATGTAGTATATTCATTTTGTAAAATTTTGTGACTATCAATGAAGTGAATTTTATTAAGGATATAATATATTGTGTAACAATTTGGCATCTTTGTTGGCTTGGACAAGGATCACGAAGCAGAGCGTCAGGTCTAGAACTGTTAAAGTGGGCTGCTCATATGTCTTCACAAGTTATTTGTTCTCTCCCCAGATGTGTCCAACAAATATTCTTTCTCTCAGTACAAATTACGTCTATGACACTTCACAATTTCTAAGGAAGCCAAAAGTTCACATCATCGAAGGTGGTGTGGTGAGAGAGTTGCTGTAAGTGGGGTAGGTACAGTGAGATGGAAGACACACTCACAATATGTAGTGTAGTAAGCTAGAGAGAGGTCGGGTGATAGGAACACTGTTTGCTGACTGTTGTGTGTGCACATGAAAGAGAGTAGCATACTTCTGTATGTTGTTTGCAGGCTCGTGTGTGCCATGCTGCACTGGAGAACAGAGAACTCTTCCATACTGCTGGATGCTGAGGTTGATGCGCTCAGTCAGGATGATGAAGGGTACACTCCTCTGGTAAGTATGCACTCCATGCCGTACAGCTAATGTTGTCACAGGAGAAAATAATCATTGCTACACCCAGTTTTTTCTATAACATCATTGGCAGTAATATATATTCAGTCTTTCCAAATAGTAATTTAACGAATACTTTAGCAAATACAAAGCTCCACTTTAATATTTTGTTTAATATTTACAGTAAACTGTTGTTTTAGCTCCACTCGTAGAAAGTATTTTCAATTATACAACTAATTAATGTTATAGAATTATATATTTTTGTAATAAATATGAAAATAGAGTTTGTCTGTGTTGTATAGGCTCACACTCATGTTTGTGAAAAATGTAACACTATGAAGTCGTCATCAAATTGGAATGAAATGTGTTATAAAAATTACTAGAATTTAAAAAATAATAGAGTTTTAGATAGTGAAGGATGAGTTTGATTTTTACAACGTCGAGACGAGTCAGGCTGTATAAAACTCAAGTTGAATTGAGTTCGCTGTAAAATTTTGAAGTTGAAATAGAGAGTACCATAAATGTAAATTTGTACCTATGTACACTGGTATAATGACTGCCGCAGTATGTGCAGTTTCTTCACTCTTTTAAATCAAACCTTTGAAAAATCTGCATGTAAACCATTCGTGGTTATTCCCTAAATATGCTATATATCACAAATATTTTATACTTGTGTTGATGTTTAAAAATACTTGTGTTAATGTTTAAAAATTACCTTATTTATTTTTTGATTAAACTGAACTTTTACTTATATGATCTGTAAGTTATAGTACATATTTCATCTATAATTGAGATGATTAGAAATGCCTAAAAATTTTAATACACAAAATTAGTGAAACAGATTATATACAATTTTTGCTTGGACACTTATGATTTATCTGTACACTTTGTCCAGCAAAATGAACATGAAATGCCCTAATGGTAAATCCTAACCTAAGAATAGGGATTAGTTTAGTACTTACATGATCACCAAGCTTGTTATCTTTCCTTAGAAATTCAACTTTCTTAAGGTGTTACCAAGGGGTGACACTTATGGTATTCCTGATCCTAGTCTTTCCTAGTTCTAAACTAACTTGAAAACGTTCTTGTACTCTAGTTTCCTCGTGATTCTCTACTCCTATCACTCCCTATCTTTCTGATATAACACTTGTACCTTTCGAAAATAAGGGTAAAGAAAGTGATGGATGTCAGGTACTCACTCGTTGTCATCCTTACACCGGGCGATGTTGCTTCGTCCGTCGGAGTTGCTGCGGTTGTCCTTGCCTCCTGGTCGAGATAGACAATGTCGAAGACCGGCGAAACTTAGAAGGGGATTGCCAAGGAGCTTCTCTGTAGCGCCATGGGACATGTGTCGAGCGCCTGGCACGAAATGGTCTCTCTCGCTGGTGCTGGACAGCGGTGTGGGGTAGGCCTTGGACTGTGGCCTGGTTAAAGCTGTCATCTGCTTGATTGACTCGATTTTGTCACATTGCACTGACCTGTTAGCCTCAGAAGGCTACACAATAAGTTACACCAACGTTCTGTCCTCGGAACTAGGTAGGATGTGGCACATCTGTCATACATTACCAACTAGCATTGATGTTTAGTCAGGGGTTCGACTCCTCAAGCACTCATCAACAAGCCTTCTCTACTGCAGCCCCAATGTGGCCGATACTACACCCAGCCAGCACATCTTGTGAATAAGGGACTTGTGACTCAGCTCCAACCTTAGCTAGCTTTTGTATTAATGTGTGTAGATTTTGTGCAGTGTTATTTTCTATCATACTATTTTAAAGGCAGTGTAAACATGACAATAATTGGTGCCCAACGTGGGGCATAATTGCATGTAGTTCAAGCTTTGTAACAAAGTTGTGTCAGACACTTTCCCTGAGATACACTCAGCTGACGGAGGTCCTACTATAAAAATTATTTTACCCAATTGGCTTCTTTTAGAGGAACGAGTTAGAGAGATAAGGGAAAGCACAACCGGTCAAGTCATAACCATAACCACAATGGTTATATTGAGCGTAGAACACTCACAACCCCGTGTAAGCAACGTGGATGGACGGCCACGTGTGATTGCTTTACACCCGACTAGTATCCTATGATATTCTTGTGAGATAAATCCCTTAGAGCCTAGGGTGTCTGCTCAGACCAGGACTTCAGGGAGTAAAAACACCCTATGGCTCCCATACATCAGCCTCATCATTTCTGACTCAGAGCGCAGTCAACATGATGCTCCCGAAGCTACCATGCAGAGGGACCTTCTTCTAGACTAGATTGAGAAGTTCGCAGTAGCCATGTGCCCCGGAACGAGAGTGTGCGCTATCTACTGTGCACAATACCAGTGACGATTTTACCACTCTTGCATAGGGTGGGAAGAGACTCCCAGATATACAGATGGTTTAGAACACAGCTGTCCCGATTGTAGAGATAGTCAGTTAGCCAGGTGCAGCTGGATGAACTGCAATGGAGGGGTTGTACATCACCCAGTGTGTAACATGCAAAATCAAAATTCACCGCACCTGTGTAGGTTGGACAAACAAGTGGTTCACTCATCCTGGCCAGGTCTACCACTGGATGAGTGTAAGAGCCACCTGTCCTGACTTAGAAACCCCGATAACAGACCCAGCATACTAATGTCACTGCCGGACAGTGATTTCAAGCTACCCAAATTTACTGGGCTCTCACACCAAGTCATGGGCAACGCCCATGACTTGTGGTTAAAATATGGCGAATTCATCGTAGACTGGGACCAACTAAGGGATCACCCCATCACTCAATTTACCGGTGAGAAAGTAATGGCCCAACTCATCGCGGATTTCCACCCGAAAGTCCATGGTTCGACCGAAGAGGTCGAAATATATATTCAGCGAAAATCTCAAATGGATAATTGGATATACCTGCATGAAACCGAGTACAGTTGTGTATGCAATATTTTGCGTACTCTATTCCCCTCCTTTCAAAATTTGCTTCTTAGCCCGAAGCCACGAACCATGGAAGAGGTTTCAAATAGGTCACGGAAAGTGGGGGGAAGAACAACAGAGAGCAGGCACTCTTAGATCGGCTGGTGCATGCTGCAGGCAAAGTTGACAGCCCACCCCCTCTGCCGGAAAGGCAAGCCTATGGTACAAGTTTCTATTATCCATGGTTTTTGGTCTATGGAAAACTAGCCATGACTGATGTTAGTCATTGCGCATTTCTCAAGCTGCCTTCATAGACTGTATTTGTTGTCCCAAGCAGTATGAAGCAATAAATCACTTCATGCCGAAGGGGACGGGTGTGGAAGTAGCAGGCCCGATCAGTGAGAATTCTGTGTCCTAGTCATATGGCCTCCCTGTTGTTTTTTTCTTCCATCATCCCTCCGGTTTTGCTGTAAAAACAGTGGCACATTACTTACTAGTTTTTTAATCAGTGTATGTATGATAACTACACATTTAAAGCAATGTCCTTTTTTTAATGATTTTTTTAAAGTTTATTTGTGCCCATGCATATATAAGATTTTTTTTTTCTTGCGAAGGCAATTTTTTGTGCGAAGTGAATATTCGTGTGTGCAAATAAAATGTGTTCTTCTATTACCATATTTTGGCTAGTAAAACTGGTCACAATACCCGTATGAATCTGACATGACATCCCCAACGCGACAAAATTTGAGTAGCTGCCAATGAAAAGCAAGGTCAATCTCACATCCGTTTGACCAAATCGCAGCCCCAACAGCCCGATAAAAGTAGATTATTTCTACTTTTCATCTTGTCGCACTTGTCGGGGCACCCAAAAATGTAAATTCAATATTAGAAAACAAAATTTGGTGCGTATTTCCTTACTATAGTAAATAATAAACTAACTTGCCGCCAAAATAACGTTCCAGTTAGTTTCTAAATACATTTTATCTCTCGAATAAATACAAATATTCTCAGAAGCAAAATAATAAATAATCAGTCAACTTTATCGCGAGTTTTAAAAAGTAAATATTGGATATTATAACTATAATTTGCCGTTTTAGAATTTTCCAACGGCCAACTAACATACCTTCACACAGATTTCATCGGGGTATTAATAACACTGAAATAATTTTCATGTGAAATTCCGTTGAGTACTGACATCATATCAGTCTGTCGTGTCGTGCTCGTCTGATTATTGTGACTCCAGCTTAAGGCCATGTGCATGTATATGCTACGTCAGAAGGTTATGATGAAAAATTCAGGATACTTAATATTTCAAGTAGACCGCCCTAAATTTTTGTGTTCCCATAAACATTTCCGGGCCTCATCATGCCAGTGCCGAGCCCAACACCCCGCCTAAATTTCATATAAATTCAACATATTGACATGAATAGCATCTATCAGCATGTTTTCCCAATACGCGGCGGCGGCTGGCTGGCCGCCGCCCGCCAGAATAATCTTTTAGCAACCGACCGACAGCTGCCCAGCTCCGAGGATCTAGGGCCAAGCGACAGCAGCAAGCCGCCGCGCCTGGCTACACTGCTGAGGATCTAGGCGCTCGCTTAGCTACCAGCGTTACCATACCACACGTACGGATTTCCGTACTATTTATCATCCGACCATACCTCAGTCTGTACCTCAGCTCTGACCATACTTTTTGCCCCATAAACTGTTTGTAATAAATATTTTATTTTTATCCAACCAGTTGTTGTAACAACAAAACCCAGTTGTATAGGGTTTAACTTTAAGCATAAAACTCATTCTAATATGGTAAGTAAACACATGTACAGAAAAAAAAAAATATTTTTCAAACATTAACATTATATATTGCATTATTCTCAACTTTATTAAAACCGTACCTTAATGTTAAAAATCGTACCTTTTTGAGAAACCGGCCATCTCATATCAGAAATTTATACTGGCAACACTGCCAGCTACGTGCTCACTGCAGTGTATTCACTGCTAGCTCCAGCACACCAGTGATTTAATTTTGAATAAGTATCTTCGTATCTATTATCTATAAATAAAGTGATGTTCTTTACTTCAAACCTAAGGCATCTCCAACAGTGTGTTTGGTTATGGTTTTGTGCATCAATTTTCTAGTAATGAAACGATAAATAGTTGGCCAACTTAACCATGACGCGTGCCCAATTGGACTGACTTGGCACATTAGTCGAGGATTTTCATCGCTAGACCAAAAGCGGATTAACTGGGTTTAGATAACTGGGGTGAGGTGAGGGGTGTTGGCTAGCACTTACTCACTCCTGTTCATGGATGTTGTAGTCGAGGTTGCTATGGCTTTAGGTGGGACGAATTCGGTCGATGCCGGAACGTATGTTACACAGACGAGCTTCTTCAGACCAGAAGATGAGATTGTCCCAGCCTAGGCGCACTTCAGTTCCGGTCAGGAGTCCGTTGACAATTGGGTGACACGTGCTATAGATGCGGATGCGCGGTGGAAAGTCAATTACTAGAACCGGAGCAGTCGCGACTTTGTGTCGTCTCAATTCGGAGGCACGGTCCCATTCCACCCGTCTATCCTGTGTAGGATGGGGTAATGCTACCCTCGGCCTGAGAGCTGGGCGATCCAGGTGTTGTTCCCTGCGTTTTCTACCACTCCTCCTCTCGTGAGGCATAAGGTAACAGTTCTCTAGCTTACATAATGCACCTTAGACAGAAAGAATAACAGTGTAACCCAATAGTTACTTGCAGCTCGAGCTCAATAACTCCCTGCTGATCCCCCACCCTAGGCGGGCTGATCAGGGACGTGGAGCCGTGTGGAACACCAAGCCTCTACTGGTTGTGCATTCACACTAGGATGCCCGGCAAAACTACAGGCCACACTCACCACGCACGAACTAGTGCAGAGGGTGAGAAGCAACCTGAGTCTGTCGTGCCTCCTGGTGTGAAGGTATTGCTAGTGGTTGTGGCGTCACTGTTCTCGCGCACAAGCACTGACAATGCTGATGTGTAACTGGGGGAAACAGGTAGCCATCTAATATGTATGTCTTAATTCGGTTTAATAAAATTCCTGGTTTCTGTCGTCAGTGAACAGTGTAGTCTACCTTTAACTGTGGTTACAAATAAATACCCCGGTAATAAAAGCATAAAGTTAGAGAGCAATGTGTTTATTGAAAGTTCAATAAACACGTGATCTGTGCTACCTCTTACCAAGTCAAGGATAGCTGAAGGTAACTGCGTGGTTCCAGGTATAGGTGACCTGGTTCTAAGTAAGAGGGAACAAGATGGACGAATATAAATGAGTTAAATTAAACTGCTAATAAAAGGTGTCTAGAGGAGACAAAGTGAAGTTAAAAGGAAATGTTTGTGTTCATGTTGTCGGGTTGACAGGTCGTCGACGTACGTAGTAAGAAGCTGCGGGGGCGTACTTGTAAGGTAACAAACCTCTCCGAAGATCCTGTGCATTAGTAGTGCTGTGAGAGGTTGCTAGAGATGCGGAAGAATGACTGCAGAGGCCGGCAGCATTCTGACTTATATAGTGGAAGCTTGCTAGGCAGGTGTGTTCTTTTAAAATTATTCTCTAGCACGGCAGATATGAATACCTTCAAAACACTAATGTATCTTTATTATAAAGTTATTTTTTTGTATCCAACAAAGGAGCTTGAGCTCAAGTTTGAAGTTCAGGACCTGTTCAGTAGACTCACTTGGGCTCAGGTAGAACTGAAAATCCCAGGTTCGGAAACTTCTAGGAAAAGGGTTGAATTATTGCCTACAAACATAGTCATTAACTTACAAGATAGGTACAGTGTAGCTTTGTGAATTTTCCAACCTCATTTATAGTTGTAAGGGGAAAAGTAATAGTATTTTTATCTCTGTGATAGCTAAACAAATGTAATAAGCAAAGTTTACGACAGTATACAGGACAAGAAATATTTGCACTGAAATGAATGTATATTTTCACAGAATTGAAAACGTAAACACCATAATATTTCCAAGGTGTAACTCACATGGAACTGCTTATATATTAATAATTACATTATTGTCTAAATCACCTGGCACTTCAAAATAAATTTTACAGCAAATGTTATTCTTCCTTTTTTTTTTCATTTAACTAAAGTCATTTAGGCCCTATGTACATTGATATTTTGATATGAGAGATGGTGATAATTTTACACCGATATATGAATGCAAAATATTGGTGGTCATTTGGTTTAATGGTGCTTTATATATTGATGTCAGCTTGTGATTTCCATTCCTAATTGAATGTATTCTTCAATTTTATTGAATATAATTCCTATATCCGCCGCACCGCTTAGCTAAATTTGCTGGCGGCCAGTGGTCGGACGGCTGGCCGAGGGGCTCAGCGGAGGACCGGTGAATCGCGTTGAGTATCAGTTATGAAATCCTACATTCTATAAATTAATTCAGCATAATCTACAGCAAAAGGATTACTTGAACCAACTATGTTTTTACTTATTCTCATGTCAGTCTGAATGCAATTAGTCTGTGTTTTTCAAAAGTATGCTTATTTCATGATGTCAAATAACTAAAGCTAATTTCATGAAAAAATTTCAAAATTAAAATCAAATTTTGGAAATTTAAAAAACAAGTGTCCTTATATATTAGGGTTTTATTGTAATGGAAATATACTTTCTTTTAGGAAAGCCAACCACAACTGGTTATGTTTAGGGGTGGAACGATACCATGTTTTTGATACTCAATACTGTTTTCGGCTCAATACCCTCACGATACTCGATAATGCAATCATATTTTTGTAAACTGCATTTTTTCATTATTCTCAACCAAATTTATAATAAAGTTTAAAAGCAAAGAAAAATCACGCAAGATAATATTACAGATGATACAAAGAAATTTGAAATTTATTTAACTTCACATCTATGGTAGGCCTGTCAAGTGTTACGCGCATCTTTCTTTCGAGTTGGCGTATTCGTTACTTGTTTGACCCGAGGGGTTGTGGTAGGTTCAATAGATAGCCGCTTGGTGGGTGGATACCATCTGAGGGGGGGGGAATCAAACCCCAGAGTGAGCTGAACCTGCGATTGGGGATGTAATTCAAGAAGGAAGGTGCTATGCAGGGTTTTGGAATGACCTTCGGTGGTAGTCGGAACTCTGATAACCTTCCCAGATGCTAAACGGATTGTACACATATTTTGAACTGCCTTTCTCTCATCGGTTTTGGCTGGTGTTACGCTCGTGGGTGGCAAAGGTGACTCTGGCTGGCGGTAGCTTATATGTTCTAGGTCTGGCCACGACCAACCGGACTGATGTACGCATTGTGCTTGTACTCGTGTTCAAGGGGGATGTTAGGCGAAATGGGGCGAGGTTCTAGCCTCGGCAGGGGTGTCTCCTTATTCTTGGTTTCTACCTCTGCTTGTGAGTTAACTAACCTCTGCCTAGCCCACCACTGTTGTCGCCCTTAAGCCTCTGAGTCCCCCTTTTCCATTATAGGCTATTCATGATAAAGTGAGCACTTTTTAAGGTCCTTCCAAATTTTCCTTTTAACCCAGTTTTTGTCTTTCTGGCACTTTTTTATATCAGCATTGTCATGTGACTAATAAATATGGTGTATACTTTCACCACTGTCAAAAGTTAATGTCTGAGGTTGCAATAAAACATATTTGTTAGTGGTTAATGCCTGTTGGGAGGGCCTTAAAAAGTGCTCACTTTATCGTGAACAGTCTATAGGCATTAAGACCAATCTACAATCACAATAAATGAACAAGGAACTATTTCTAAAAGAAAGGTAGTCAACAAGTTTCAAGTTTGACGTAATATTTTATTATTACGTTTGGGAAAGCAATGGGGAATCCCAGTTGGATATTACACTCTAATACAATTGAATTAACAATAATTATTACTTGAGTTACACAGGTGAGGGTTAGCCTGTAATAAACCAGAGTAAAACTGTCTCTCTCGCAATTCACAGTGAAAGCTCCGAGGGGTGGTTTTCCAGAAGGGGCATTGTGACGACCTGTTACCGCGGAGTCAAAGAAGTGACTGGGGTAGGGGTGCAAGAAGTGGGTGTCATGGATTACCTATGGAGAGATGGGCCACCGTTGTGGTCAGCTGGTGCAGAAGTGGACGAGGGAGGGTTGAGCCTTCGCAAGCTGTAGGAGAACCGAGAGGTCTTGGTCAGACCAGGGAGAGAGCTCGCTGACCTATGCGGCTGGCAAGCCCGGCAATCTCTGGCAAGAGGCATGCTCATGCCTCCTTATATAGTTACAAATCCCTGTATCATTGATTGTCCGGGGGTGTGGGGGATGGTAGTCTTTCTCCACATGGGTTGGTTATCATAGGGTTGCGGTGGCACCGCACATTAATAATCTCCCTGTGCTGAGGCAACGACAAGTTTACCACCTCCACTCGAGGCTTGGCGGGTGTGACGTCACAGGGCAGCAGAGGTGCTGCGATCCTGTGATGTCTGTTGAACTTCCTTCTCAGCTACCGCATGATAGTGGCTCGTCGGATAAAACAATCTTAACTGAAGGGGGTGGCGACCGCATGTCGGAATCTGGGCGGGCAGTACAATTCATAATTGAACACGTTAATTCTTTTCGTGTCAGAGGCTATCTATTGAAAAGTAGTTTGCCACAATTTGTGACTTGCCCTGAGCTCTTACTTGCTCATTTGTGGGGTGAAGTCGCCCGTAGGGTGCGCAGGCACGCTGTGCAACAGTGTGGCATGCGTCAAGTGTTAAAAAATTATAAATATTTATATGATACTAAAAAAATCCATCTGGCATATCAATTTTCGAACTAAGAAACCTTACCATTTTTTGTTTATAAATACAAGCATTACATTTTTTTCTGGATAAAGTCAGACAGAGGAAATGTGTTAATTGTTTATCGCCAGATAAAAAACAACGATAGCAATTCTTCGGCTATCGGAAATAAGAGAAATTTATTATTCTATTTGTGATTTTGCGTTGGTCGTTTTTACAGATTGTGCACACACAAAACACGTAAAATAAATATGAAATACCGGTTGTAAAGACAAATGGGATGTAAAAAATGGAAATATGTACTTGCATTCAGAATACTGAACTTAAGTTCACAAAATTTTGACAGTTCTAGAAACGTAGTGTTGTCACAATGAATCCTTGCACCACAGCTGCTGTGTGCCTCTATCTATGAGTAAAACAATGAGTGTAAACAAATACTATAATCAGTTTAGGTTACCATTCCAACCTACCTTATTTTTGTTACGGCAAAGTTATACTGTTGGGGCTCGATTAATTTTATTGGCAGTGGATTGGATGAGATTGGGAAATACTTTAGTTTAAAGTCTTTCATAAGATAGTGTTTTTTTGCACCTCTTCGTACTAGACTGTATCATCTTTAATTACATATTGTTTTAGTGGACAAGTCGAAAATTTGCTGTTATGAAAGAAACATTTTAATTCTTATATAAACCTGTCAAGTTTTAACCAAACCGAATGAAAACGTGACAAATATACAGTTTGTACCAATTTGGATATGAAATACTTCTGGAATGTTAATATTTCTGTGCGAAGTTCATTTTCCATCAAATAAGCTTGTAATTTTTACACTGCAAAACAGAGTTGAAATGGTGGATTTCTTGGCCACGTACATTTAAAAAATTCTTATAACTATTTCAAGATACATTATTTACAATACACACTTTCAAAACACATTATTTACAATACACACTGACTTACTGTTCATAATTTCTATTTGCAACTCCTGAATACATGTTCTGTTAAAATTCTTACTACATGTTTCTCTGCCATCGATGCAACTTAATTAGCTGATTTATTTTTGAGTTTATGTGCGTCTATGCCTATGTAATATGCTAATTTTTTATGGTGGGTAATTGTTTGTTTTCTTGTGAAGTCAATTTTATGTGTAAAGTGAATAAAGATAAGTGTGTGCAAATAAAATGTGTTCTCATGTTACCGGTGCCATATTATAACTAGTGATGAGAAAATCAGTGACTTTGCTGCCACAGCCGTATTCGTGACAGTAATGATGCAGTATCAGTGACATTTATCGATGACGGTAACTCACGGTGACGTGCATCGTGCCCGTGGTTAGCGAGGCGAGATGTTAACTGCTCCTACCAGTGCCGTGTTATCGACCGCGCTAAGCGCAGTGGTGACAGGCAGGCCTGTAAGTGTGGCAGTGACAGGTGACTCCTCCAGCCAAATTAGAAAAAAATTAGCAAACCAGTAGCTTTCAATCTTACAAAAAATTTTTTTGTTTTTCTTATTAATATATGTTTTTATCAGCTCAGCCTGATGTCTGCAAACCAGCTTGCTTATTTTGTAAAAAAAATGTTTTAAAAGTTTTTTCCGTGTGAAGTAGTTACAAGTTCGGAGATTCATAAAGGTAGATATGAAGAGCGTTAATTTTCTACAAATTAAAATACAATATTGTTATTTTTTTTTTTCATATAATTATGGCTGCGACCAATATACACAATACTATTGAATTATGTACAAACATTGCTTTAGACAAATTTTACTGATTCTGATATTTATAAGCATAATAGTTTAGAAATTTAAACAGAAATTTTCTCTTTTATATCAAGGTGAACTCCGTACAGTGCAAATAGATATATTTAATGAAATTCTGCATATTATTGCACAGTTATTTCCTTTAAAAGATGTGATTTCCAATACGTGTACCATTTTAACATCATTATTATATGATATACTGATATATGTCATATTTTTAATGGTACTGTGCTTTGAAACTATAGTTTTCACAATTTTTTTTTACTACATTTTTTTTCTGTTATTTTCCTCCATGCTACAAAATAAACGTAACAATCGTGTTTCTGCAAGTAGGATATACGTGACAAATGCTGCAGAGATATCAGCACACACTTAGTATCTGGAACAAGGCTAGACAGTGACAAGTCAGTGGTGCCAGTGATGACAGATTTTTTGATAGTAGGGCTTGGAAAAATATAGTGTGTGATGTTTTTTTACAGGGGGGGGGAGGGGAGACTGCATGCGCAGAATGTTCCAGAGGTTTTTTTATTAAAAGGGGCAAGGGACGAAAGCTGCGCAGAGCGTTTGCGCCGCATTCCCATTGACAGTTTCACAAAGAAAAAGAGCAGAGTGCTGAGATTCACGCGCATGCGCATCTACCATTACTCGTTGCCACGCTGGCACCAGTGATGGTGACAGTATCTATTAGCACTCTCGTCGACGTGGACTAGAAACTGGGCCCGGACTCTGGTGACTCGCTGTCACTGATACCTTGTAAACTACGTCACCGGACTTACGGTGACTTCTGAGTCTCTGATCCTGAATCACAGGTAGCAAAATATCGCCCACTATTAATTATAACGAGTGAGGCCGTGAGCGTGTATAGGCAACGTCAGAGGTTTTTGATGAATAATTCGGGATAATTAATATTTTAAGTAGACCGCACTAAATATTTATATTCCCATAAACATTGTAGCGCCTCATCATACCAGTGCAGAGGCCAGTACACCGCCTATATTTCGTATAAATTCAACACATTGATGTGAATTGCATCTATCTGCATGTTTTCCCAATGCCGGGCTCATGTTACCAAATGAACGGGTCCTGCAACGATGGCAGGCAGGTGGCCGCCGCCCGCCAGAGTAATATTGTAGCGACAAACCCAGACTTGCCAACTTTTACGATTTTTCCATAAAATGTACGGAAATTATACCTTTTTTAATATTTTACGAAAAAGTCTTGATTTTTTCTGAATTCCGATACTGGAAAGAATTTTGAGTGAATATTTACTAGAAACGGGACATTCGATTCTTCGATACCTTGATATCGGGAAGTACAAAAAATATTGAGTATTGCGTCGTGTATATGGATACATTTGTTTGATGCATGAAATGTGATATTATCGGCCCAGAATGGCTTTGTCCGTTATTTTCCAATTGTCTCGCAGAAACAGTGTTTTTGGTCTGCAGTTGCGTTGGCTAGTTTCAGAAAGCCGGTGAAAAGAATATATTTAATGATACAGTAAGTCTGTGTACTGTAAATAACGTATTTTGAAACGGTTATTAAAATGTTTGAAATGTATGTGGCCTAGAAAACCATTATTTCAGCTCTGTTTTGCAGTGTAAAAGTAGGCTTTACACCTTTATTGTATGGAAAACTAACTTCGCCAAAAATATTTACGTCTCAAGCGTGTTTAATATTTGAATTGGAACTACGTATTTATGGAGTTTACTTTTGGTAAGGTAAAACCTTGACAGTTTATGTAATAATTTGAAGCCGTGACGTATTTGGTAATGTGGTATTTCATATTTTGTATTTAGCGGATGTGAGCAAAAATAACAATGACAAAATCAGTGCCATGTTGGTTTTTACTTTAAAAACACGCAAATGCGTATATGAAGTGATTTTTGAAAAACAAATAGGCCTAGGCCTAACTGTACATAAAATACACGAGGCATGTTTTAAAAAGCAAGTAAGTGCTGTGCCTTGTTTATATATTCCGCAACCAAATTTTTAAAAGTCGTTATTGCGTAATTTATTTTCGTATTTATTAATGTACTCGTAGCATTACAGTGATAATTGTATAAATATTACGTCCATTTTAAGTATTAAATTTAGATAATAATGTATTTCACTGTTAATGTAATAATGCATTGCCACGAGTGCTAAACAAGTGACGGTCGACAACGTCACAGTTAAAGCCGACCAAATCAAATTTACAAAATAACGCAAATTTTCGACTCTTCCATTCAGACAATGTGTAATTAAAAATAATAGTCTCGTAAGAAGAGGTGCAAAATGACGTCTCGTGGAAGACGTTAAACTAAAGTATCTCCCAACCCCATCCAATCCGCTGTGAATAAAATTAACGGAGTCCCAGCAGTGTGACTTTGCCGTAACAGAAACAAGGTAGGTTGGAATCGTAACCTGCATTGATCACAGTATTTGTTTACACTCACTGATTTCTTCATAGATAGAGCAGCTGTTTAACAAGGATACATTGCGGCCATGCTACGTTTCTAAAACTGTTAAAATTTAGTGATCTTGTGTTCGGTATTCTGAATGCAAGTACGTATTTCATTTTTTTACGTGCCATTTGTGTTCACACCCAGTATTTAATATTTATTTTACATGTTTTGTGTGTGTACAATATGTTAAAACGACAGACACAAAACCGCAAACAAAATATATCTTACTTAAGGTAGTGGTAGAATTACTATTGTTTTTCATCCGGCGAAAGGGTGCGGGAATTGGAATTGAATGAGTGCCCCCTCCATGGGAAGAACCACATCGTACGCACCAAGGATGCTGACCCCGCCCCCTTCTCCAGACCGCTTGAAGGGCGATACACTACGACCTTGTCAAACCCCGCCGCCCCCTTGCCCCTTGCCATGCTGCTGGTACTGCCCAGGCGACTTTTCACCCAGGATTGCCCGAGGTGGTAACCCCAGGAGACACGCAGTTCTCCTCCCTGCCCGGCAAATGTGCAGCCACACATCCTGACCCACGTGTTTCTCTCCGGGGGAACGAAAACACTGAAGCAAACCGCAACACACCAAATAGGAAGCCACTTAACCTCCACCAAATGTTTGTACGCCTCAGTCCACGTACACCTTCTAACCCCAGGACCGTCATAGTCCCAGCTGGGACAGGAACCTAACAGGGACAGGACCCCGTGTGAGAACTGAACCCCGGACACCCCGAAGGCAGGCAAAGCGCCCTCCTCACGCCAAAGCAATTAGATCTCCATCCCCGGACTCAGGAAGGCTAGACACCCCTCCCCTCTTCTAACGCACTTACCCGAGGGAGAAATTCCAGATTAGTTTCTCCCTCACAAAAACCCAATTTACACACAGCTCAATTACCTTTTCATCATTAAAAACCGTGCTGGACACGACCTCATGTCCACCCTGAGCAGTCGTGGCATGACCCATCCGATCACTCGTCCCCAGTAAGTCAAACCACTATGAATACACCAGTGGAGGTATGTGAACCTCCAGTCACCCCCGAGAGCATGTCAGATAGGCCACAAACCCTCCTTGTCCCCCTTCTAGCCCCTCCCCTGGCGGTTATTATGCAGGAAACTCACGAGATGTCACCCCCACAAAGTGAACGATTCTCCCCGGCCTTCTCTCCCGCAGCGGAAGAAGCGCCCACCCCGGATGACAACCTGGATGTGGCTGCATACCCACTCCCGTCAGAATCTGTCCCTGCAACCCCACCCCAGAGACGGTGGAAATCCTCCAGGATAGGGATATGTCACATACCCTGCTGCCCTACTTATCTTACCCGTTTCCCGGCAAGAATGGACAGAGTGGATGAGTGAAGGAAGGAAGCCTGCTACAGCCCTCATCAACAGTGAACATATCGGTCAACTTGGCATCCGACGTTGGTGACCTATACAGAGAGGCTGGAGAGGAGGAGAGACGCAACACCCGGGTCTATCAGTTTGTAAACGCAATTTACCGGATGCCCGTGAGCACTACGTATACCCGCGTAATCCCTCCACCGCCTGGAGTGGGGACTATAAGTGAATACCATGCACTGGTCACCCGCACAGCTGCTGCGAGGCAACAACAATTCATTGCCACGAGGACCACACCTGAGGCAGATGCCACTAGCAGCCTGACCGCGGTTACTGAAGCAGGCGCCACCAGCACCCAGGACGCTGATCCAATGCAGCCACCTACGCCAGGGTCCACATTACGAGTGACCCTACTACGTGTGAGACCCACACTATACATACTTGAACGCTACCGAGAGATGCAATGGAGGGTGCCTACCACATATAGTTTTCCTGCTGCAGTGCCCTACAAGCGAGGATGCCTGCTGAAACGACTAATCTCCAAGCGCCAACGATCAGCATCGTCAACAACTGAGTGACTACCTGGCAGATGCCAGCAGTAGAACTATCCTGCCCCCTCACCAGAGACCTCGTAGTTAACCACATAGTAGGGAGTGATAGTGATAGAAATGCCAGAATCTATGTTAAACGAGAGTGCAATCAAGAGCTCATTAGATAGTTTAGTAGGGAAGGTTAGGTGTCAATGAAACACCCCATATCAAAATCGTAACCTGTTAGAGTAGGCAGTGCAACAAAAGTGCCTGCACCTCTAACAAGAATAAATTCTTGTGTGATCGTGTAACTTATTGTTCCTAAGGTTGACTATTCAAAAATCGCATTTGTAGGAACCGAGGCCCCACACATTAATGAGTGTCAGAAATCCTACATCCTATAAATGGACACCAGTAAAGTAAAAATAACTAAATTAATTTTTCTACTAAAAGAACTTGATCCCTAGCTTGCTAACCAGAAAAGGTTTTATTTGCGGAGGTAAAAGTAATATAGAGTCAAACCTGAAAGCAGACTGGAAAGTTGATGTTTGCATACTCCCGAAAATTCCCCCTAGTGCTCATGTAATGTAAGCATAGAATAAAAAACTTAAAATTTGGATGTTGCTGTTTTGAAAATTAGTACGACACAATTAACGTAACGTCCCTGAATCCAGTGAGCACTGATAGTATGTATGAATGGATAATCGAAGCTTATCTGTAGGCCCGTGAACATGAACGACGTAACCCTCCCCATTCCTCGCAATGTGACTAGGAGACCTTGTTTAACGAACCCCACTGTAAATCTGAGTAAGAGCATGAGGCGAGTGCTCGCTGTGAGCATGATGTAACCGCTACCCAGGAATTCCCAACCTTCCAAAAAAAAAACTGAAAATGTTAAAATGCAATTAGCACCGAAGTGATAGTAACCCTGAGAAATTGTATAAACTTAGAAAATTACAAAGTGTATTTTGTATAGAAGTCATATTCCGTACAAACCTCTTCTGTGTTTTCTATTTTTTACGTCAACAAACGTAAACTTATTTTCACTGATGTGAAACCCCCTTGTAAAAATAGGAAAATTCCTGTAGAGATAAGTTGTATGTGTTTTAGCTCGTAAATTGAATTCTAAATGCGTCAGCCCAGAAAGTAGTAATAGAGGCATAACTATCCTTAACAAGGAAACTCCTGTAGAAGTTAAATTGTGTTAAGACGAGTGTAATGTGTACAGCCGTCAGTGTGGTAAAAGAAAAATTATCTACTCTGCACGAATCAGATAGCCCTGTACTTTAAAATCACGAGAAGTCTATTCTCACCCCCAGCAAGTAAGGCTGAAAACAGGTGTAAAAATGTTGAAATTATTGTTACGCAAACCCTGTAGTAAGGAAAATGAGAGTAAATTCACCCCTTTGTACCTGTTAAAATATGTATTAGGAAGTAAGATTTTTGTAACCCACACGTAACCTCAAAGGAGGAAACTTAAAAATATTGTAGGTAAGGCCTAGTTAAATAGCGGTAGAGAAAGCCTCTGACCTTGTACATAGCATAAAATTAAAAAGAGAAATGTTTTATATTTACCTAGTTATTTGTGTTTGGCTTAAGAAAGTATAGAACTCCCATAAACATATAAACTCTTCACGCTAGTGAAACCCTTGTAAAGTAATTGAGGCCAGTGCCAATAAGATTACATAACCCTGTGTCAGTAGCTCAGAGAGAAAGAGCGCAGCAAAATTACTTTTATATACTCTAGCCTGTAAGAATTAGAGAGAATAAGTAACCTATGTTAACCATTAGCCGTATCCCAAAAGAAAAGGGAAAATGTATAACCTAGGTTAAGAGTGTCATGTACAGCAAATCACTGAAAAAACTAACCTAAAGAATTTTCGTACAAATGGTACGCAAATATTTAACCATTGAGTCTCTCGTGTTATCATGTGTGTGCCTTCTAAAAGAGTTGCTTTTTGTGTTCTATCTCTTTTTCTGTATAGTAAAACACCCGGAGTAGTGTAGGATGTAATAATATTTTTTTAAATTAAAAGCTCACACTTTTTACACATAATTGGTTTACAGTGCGACAGCACTGGCTGAATACCAGACCAGTTAAATTCGTTCCTCAGGGGCCACGGTAAATTTTTCCCTATTGCCAATCCTCTGCGAGTGGGATTGTTTTATAAACTTCCGTTAGCTACACTTTTTATTCTAGAGGACAGAGATAAAAATGTAGCTAACTTAAAAATACAATGTGCAAATTGCTTATTGTACAAACCCGCTGTTTAAAATAATTTCTTTTTACTACTTGGTATGTGAACTGCCCTTGAACTAGGAATATCTAGGTTCGATAAATGAAAACGACTTGTTCCCGCAACTTCCTCTCCCAAAACTCTCCTCTCTTGCTTCAAAAGAACGACAGGACGACAGTGCTGAGAAGGGGATGGCTCCACGCGCAGACACCCGAACCGCTACGCAAACAAGAAAGAGAGGGGGTCGAAGGGGAAGACGGAAGGGGCCTTTACCCCCGCTGATAGTAAACAGATGTCGCGTGACCCACAGATGAGCGTGCTGAATCCGGCAACTAGCGGCGCAAGCACAAGAGGCGCATGCTAGAGAAGCAGCAGCAGTCCCATGATTGAGGCAATCGTCCTACACCTGAAGCAAAGTGGTTTCGTTGGAGATGGGTCTACGTCGCTTCAGGGGGTGGCCGATTGACGCATGTCAACATGCTTGCGCTCTTTATGGGTGACTTCGCCCCATCTCGAGCCGACGAGAACTCGGAGCAAGACATAAACAGTGGCATGTAATTTCACGTACCAACCAAAGGAACTCCATGCGTTGGACAGCCTCGGATGTAAAGATGATTAACGCGATTAATTATGAAATGTACGGCCCGCCCAGAACCCAGCATGTATCGCCACCCTTCTGAATAAATAAAATATTTTCGACGGACCACTACCCTACATTTACCTTTGCAAGAAGTTCCAGTCAGCAACTACACAAGATAGAAGCACCTCTACTGCCCTGTGACGTCACATCTCGCCAGCCTCAGGACGAGGTGTTTTAATTTGTCGTCACTTCCACATAGGATGATAAGAAATAAGCACCGCTACTGCAACCCTGATAAACCTACTCCTGCGCTGGAAGGCTAGTATACCCTGCACTCCTGGAAGATAGCTGACAACGGGGTTTTTTACTACATAAGGAAGTCCAGGCAGAAACGCCGGGCTCACTGGCCTCATAGGTCAGTGAGCACTCCCTGGTCTGCGGAAGACCTCTCTTCTCTCTTCAGCCTGCGACATGGCTTCAACCTCTCCAACAGCCTGCACCACAGCTTCAACCACTTCTGCAGACTGAGAAGACTGCACCATCCCTGCAGCTTCAAGAAGATTCATCCACAACTGCACCAGCCAACAGCAAGAACAGCTAAACTCCAGAGGTAACTCAGCATCCTATCCCCTGCAACCCTTTACGCCTGTCAAATTCCTTGACTCAATGGTAGCAGGTCTTTGCAACATAATTGCTCTTCTGGACAAAGCCCTGTAATTGAGGAGACATTGTTAGAAGCGTAAATTTCGTAATTTTACAATTGAGTTTTTTATTATTATTTTTACCATCCTCACGTTCGCCTCTTTACTTACGTAACTCGTTATATAAATTGGTTAGCCAGTTTATAATATAACTGGGACTTGCCCCTTTTCCTAGTACCGCAATAAATATTACTTTGACGCGTGCTGCTTATACCGACCACCAAATATGATTACGACTCATCTCACTGCAAACCTAGTATACCTACTTCTACACACATGAGATTCAAACCCCGTGCCAACCCGTACATGGATACAAGTGGTTGCGTAAGCAAGCGCGGTGCGTCAACCCCCCCCCCCCCCCCCCCCCCCCTCTTCTTGGCGTTGAGAGCAGAGCAGCCAACAGCTGCCTCAGGGTATTCCCAAGTGCCACCGAAGATAAGGGAAGGCCAAGAAATGACTAGAGGGTGCTACCCCCACTCCGGTCTCGCACCAGAGAGACGTCACTCGCCTCCCCCTGCGGCTGCCGTGACACCTGCAACCCTGACTATGCGGGATGCTAATTTCAAGGCGCTGATGTCGCATTTCCGCACATACATGGAGGCAGCGAAACATATCACAGATCCCACTGAAAAAGCTATGCTGCTGCTGCAGGCTTTCTCCACTTTCCACGCCGCTCCTTAATGGGCCATAACACCCAGCATAACCCTGGTTCCCTGTCCCTTCTGTATTGGAACAGCAATGGTATTTTTCACCAACTATATGAGCTAGAGAGATTACTGGAAACGTACGGTATTGAAGTCGCTTTAATACAGGAAACTATGTTAAAACCAACTAAAAAATGTGCGATTAGAAATTACGTAACATACAGGAACAACCGAGCTACCAGAGGAGGCGGTACAATGATATTAATACATAATAAAATACACCACCATTTAAATGCCAATCCAGACTGCCAAAACTTAGAATCCACATCCATTAATATTCAAACAAATACCGGACACATAACTTTAATTTCGGCATATCAACCCCCTACGAAAACACTTTTAGAGGCAGATCTGGACAAAATAACCACTCAACAATACCCGTTTCTACTCGCGGGGGACCTAAATGCAAAAAATCCCGCATGGAATAGCAGGGAAAGAAACCAAAAAGGTGGTCTTCTATTACGCCACTCAGAATTAAATAATTATCTAATTCATGCCCCGAACAGGCCAACATTTTTCCCAGCTCAACGCAGATACCAGCCGGATGTCCTACACATAATATTAACTAACTTAGCAAACCCCATATTAGAGATAACAGTCCTGGATGAATTAGATTCTGATCACTCGCCTGTCTTTTGCAAAATTAGTACTGAATTGGTTCGACGCCCTGAAGTAATATTAAATAAATTACCACAGACCAACTGGGATCAATGTAAAATCGATATAGATGATATATTCACGGAGCATCCATTAAATATTACAAAGAAAACGGATATCGAGCCGGCAATAGAAATATTTCAAAACACAGTGAAAACCCAGCTAAATAAAAACACTCAGTTCCTTACCCGGCGACAGTTTTTAAAGCAAAACTACCCCTATATAGACTTTTTACTAGCCGAAAAACGACAAGCTAGACGTGAATTTCAGAGATACAGAACGGCCGAATTAAAAGCTAGATTTAATAAACTTAAAAAGGATTTACGAGCCAAATTATCACAATTAAGAATAAATAAATGGGAAACTTTTGTTACAGAAATAGCTGATAATATTAATGGTTTCTGGCGAATAACAAAAATTCTCCGAGATAAAAACGACACGAAAAATTCTACCCCCATATTAGCTCCGTCAGGCCTAAAATATACGCCAATAGATAAGACAGAAGCCATAGCAGACTCTCTCGTGGAACAGTTCACTCCAAATCTCGACCTCTGGGACCCTAATTTCACTCGAGACGTTAATACCACTACAGCAGATTTTCTTGCCAGGAAGCCTAGGAAAAAACCGGAATTAATAACCTTACCAGAACTTTTGCTTACCTTAAAATCTGTTCACCCTAAGAAAGCCCCGGGGCATTATAAAATAACTTATCAACTTCTTAAAAACCTACCATATCCCGCCTTATCCATAATAATTAATATTTTTAACGCCATACTTAAGTTTAACCATTTCCCCGCGGACTGGAAACGAGCTAAAGTAATTACAATTCAAAAACCCGGTAAAGACCCCTGTTTACCAGTAAACCGGCACCCGATATCACTGTTGAGCTCCCTCAGTAAAATATTCGAAAAAATTCTTCTCACCCGACTCAAAACTCACGCACAAATTAGAAAAATAATCCCAAAAACTCAATTTGGATTTAAAGCTGGCCATTCCACCACCCACGCTCTTACAAACTTTGTCATGGCTACATGTAACGGCCTTAATAACAAAAACTCAACAATAGCCATTTTTCTGGATATAGCCAAAGCCTTCGATAAGGTATGGATCCCGGGCCTAATTAAAAAACTAATCAATTTCAAATTCCCAGATTGTTATATTCATTTACTACATAGTTACTTCTCAAAACGAGAATTTTATGTTTCAATAGAAAATTCTTACTCTTCTACCCGCCCACTCTCCGCAGGCGTGCCGTAGGGATCAGCCTTATCGCCCTTCCTCTACAATATTTACACAGCAGACATCCCACATAACTATGCAACTGTTCAAATGTATGCCGATGACACCTTAATATATGCAAAAGACAAGAAATTGCCATTCACACATCTTCTTACACAACTTCAAATGGACGAGCTCAGCCAGTGGTTCGAGCGCTGGAAAATAAAAATTAATGCCGAAAAATCTCAGGCCTTGCTAATCACTAGAAAACTGAAAGACATAAATATAAAACCAATTAAATACGATGGAGTAGAAATTCCCTACAGTAAAACAGCTAAATACCTAGGATTAACTATAGACAATAAACTGCATTGGAGCGTACATATTAACAAATTAAAAAATTCAGCTATAGGAAAAATTAGGCAACTCTATCCCCTGTTAAAACATCCTCAACTCCCCACACGATTAAAACTATTAACCTACACATCTATAGTCAGATCAGCTATGATGTATGCTCACGAAGTTTGGGGAAACTCAGCTAAAGTCTTAATAAACCACCTTCAAGTAGTTCAAAATAAATATCTGAGAATAATAGGAAATGCTCGTAGATTCACACGAACAGTCAATTTACATAATGTTTTAAAGGTTCCCTACATTGGACATAAACTCATCTCGGAAAATAATAAATTTTACGATAAACTCGCCTTGCATAATAATCCAATAATTAGAAGAATCGGTAAATATTCCCCAGACTTAAAATCGCGTAATAGACGCCCTAAAATGCCTAGATTGCAGGTGTAATTAATCAACAGTTCTCCCCCGGCACATAATAATGTAATATAAAACCACAGATCTGGCAAAAATTCTCCGATCGGTCCGGGACAAAATTCCACCATTTTAACAAAACTAGTTTGCGAGAGCACTTCGCTGCTCAGTCTGCCCACAATCACAGCCCCGTGCAGATATAATAATATCGTTTCCTAGGCGTAAACTACTAAACCAAGTTAATATTTCATTAAAGTTGGCTACTTAAAACACTATTCAAATTAAATAACGATCCTTAAAGCACGTAAACAAGCTTAAAAAATGCCTTTTCTGCTCCGAAAATTACACTTACAGCAAGCTTTCTCCTGATTGGCCGGATTCTTCCCGAGGGCGGGGCCTCGATTCCCCCACCCAGAGATGGCAGCACTGTCTCCTCTCAGACGTGAAAAACCCGCAACTAGCTAATACAGCCTCCTATTTTAAGTTTTATTGTAATAAATCTTAAATATAGAAGCCTTTAGCTGAAACATATTAATATTATTTATATTCAATTAAACACATACGACCACTGTACGTTTCCAGCCTGTCTTAGGACTCGGGTACTTACAGCGCCTCAGGGAATTGAGACTGATTGATTAAAATATGATTAATTAAACAGAACAAGTAATTATAGAATAATTAATATTAATTCACAATTCATTACACATTCACCTCACCTCACTTCACTGCAGGCAACGCCTTTACCCAGACCCTTCGCGAATAAATTCACGGGATATTCAGGCTTAGCTTCAGCTTTTACAAGGAAAGACTGGCCGGGAGTCTAACAAACTCTCGTCCAGTCTATAACTTAACCTGCATTTTTCAAAATTAACAAAATTCAAGGGACAACAATAGGTAACAGCCTCACTGTTACCTCCTCCCCCCGAACCTGTGCAGGCAGGGGAGTGGGGGGTTATCAGCATTGGGAACCAGGGTTTGCTGGGAGTACTCGGCTACCATAAAAGAACTGTGTCACTGGCCTGGATTGTTTTGATGGGTGTGGGAGGGGGAGAGCGTTAGCTTCTCCTTTCTCCTACATTTCACATGAGACCACCTGGGTGGTAAAGGGCCCTCACAAGGGCCCGGGCTACCCCCGCTCTGAGCTTCGGCAGTGATTAGAAATGGTGGGTCTTGCCAGTTGTTCCTGCCAGTTATCAAGCTCGCTCCTCTACTTCCAGCGCTGGGGGGGGGGGGGGGGGCTTCGACTGCTGTTTAGCTGCCAAGCAGCAGGGTAGTTTATGTCCACCTACAGCTAGTCGACGAGTAGAACGAGATTGTGCCGCTTTACTCAGGTCACTAGAGCGACCTATGTCTGCAATGTGTGATCCAAATACCTTCTCATCTTCCCCTATTCATACGCATTCTGCCTGCCACTCCCTCGTGAGTGGGGTAGTAAACAAGACAGAGGGACACCTTGGGAGAACACAACCTTCTGGAGTTCAGCATCAACAAGATGGAACAGTAGATTTGGTGTCATACCACCCAGCGCCCTCGCTGCCACCCGGACTTACTACACCTGACCCAACCAACTGTACCCAGCTAGCCCTCATCCTCAAGAAAACAGTAAGTCTCCTACCGCTAGCACCTCCCGCCAGCCACCGACGACAACTAGCCACGTTACTAGCAATAGGGCAGATCAATACAAGGGGCTTGTTAAACGTGACTTTGAGAACTTTGTTCCCCTGCGCAAGGCTACGTGCCCATTTACCATATCTAACCGAAAATGCCAATAATCATACTCTGAACGCACAACTTACCAAAGTGTAACCAAAGCCACATGACCGTGATCCATCCTTAGTTGATCGGACATGCGTCAAGTGATTTTCTGGTGCCCAACGTGGGGCTTCAGCTAATTGACTTCGCAGTAAGAGGCCGAACTAGGTCACTCGACCCAGAGACCTAGAAGTCAACCGGGATAATGCAGCGGACTTCGGGTTGTCCATAAAAAACACTGTGGCGCCCAAAAACCATAGCCATGTCTACTTCCGAGATCAGTGCCGCCTCGGGCATAAATCATTACTCTGAACGAGATATAAAATACCCGAAGTGTTGCTATACCGAATGTCCAGGTACTGGCTCTCTATGGATAGAGTGCACCTATGGTTTAAAAGCGTTCTATCACCTCTGCCTAGGCTGGGCAGACGAGGTCAGTGATACAGAAGGCCTCGGATACAGTAGCTAAGTCTGTCGGCAACAGCCAACGAGTTTCTGTAATAACATTACTTGTCCCGGCCGAGGCTTCAACTATGTCAGCTGCACCACGTGGAGTGAGCCATACCATAACCTGTGCATAGGATGGCCCAGCAAACGCATCTCTATGCCAGGTATGGCGTAGCAATGTGGCAAATGTAGAAGGAAACACGTCTCCCACTCCCGCCGATTGAGGCCATCCCGTATCTACATACAGCCTGGGACAGCATCTAGCCACACAGTGACCGGAAGTGATGACAATATACAATATACGGACTTCGCCGGTCGACCACACAAAAATCTAGTGGCTTTCACATCCGAATGTGAAATGTGACCGACCAAGTTTTTTTGGTGATTTCTACGCCGTGGTATTTCGTCATACTTATTGTCATAACATTGTGTTTATCAGCATCGGTCCCCGGTTTTTTTTCAGGTGGTTTTGAAACTTTTCAGATATTTCCACATACTGCAATTTTAACATTTACTATGCACTACTTAAAAGTTATTGGTAAAAAGTTGTTTACATTAACGGTCAAAGAAGTAACACACTACACATGCCCATAAACGTGACGCCATTGCACTCTTGGAGTATCGTACACTGAGCGGGATGAGCAACCATTTTTTTCCGTTGAGTCAAGTCTGTTTGGACAGCGGAAGGGGAAGAAAGGAAAAAAAAAAAGAAAAACAGAAAAACACAACGGGTGGTGGGCCGTGTGTGAAAACGAGCATCTCCAGCCTATGGAATTCTTTTCAACACACAGTCTATCTAGGTTTTGTAGCATTGAAATGTAGGCTAGACACGTTTCCTATCGGCACACTGCCGACATAAAATCACAAACTGGCCAACTTGCTCAAAGTCAACGTGGTTACGTGCACCCAGTTCTGTTATTGGCTTGGAACTAAAATTTGTGCCGTCGCTAAACAAGGTTCACAACTAATCCGTGAAAATAAGGTAACTACCAATTTTCACATAGCTCATTTTTTCCGGCAAACACGTCATTTGTCCAAAGGACAGGTGAAAAATTACATTCACCTGTGCGTGCTAATTTCTACCTGTCTCGGGCAGGCGGACAGGCGTTAAAATCGAACACTGAATTTGACCATACAGTGTACTTGTGAAGATCGCCTATGAGAAGAATTCCATTTCGTAGGAGAGTATTTTCTGCTCTGTTTGACTTTTGTATTTATTGTGTATGTTCTTGTATGTTTGCGGTATCTGTGCACCACCAAAGAAACGAACTAGTACCCTGAGCCACAGAGCTTCCATTATCTACTGTGAAACCAGGTGCCAGATATCTTAAATTCAATTTATTCAAGGGATTTGTGTGTTTGTGTAAAGTGATCTCCATGCGCCAATTACCGCGAATTTCATGCATGATTTACTGAAATATACTCGCATTGTGTCATCTAGCCCGTCAGCCCAGGTGATGGAAGGTCTGAGGTTTACGAACTCTCAACCTGTCACACGTAACTGTTTAGCTTGCTGTAAAACCCACAGGTTGCCCTGGAAAAAATGTTCTTTTCTTTCAGAAACACTGCAGCAAGCTCCAGGATAGTTAGTGACATTTTTTCCCGCCTTCCGTGAGTAAGACTTGAATATACTTTGATATTATCCCTTGTTTTTAGCATGTCGTCATTTTAAGTGTTTTTATACCAGGTTTTATGTATGTATTCCCTTGTAAATATCCACAACGATATGTTGATTTTTGTGGCGACATGCAGTAAATAAAAGGTCGGTGGGACACCTGGTACACCACGTCAGTCCTGATACTAATCCTCACAAGAGGGGGGGGGGGGCACTAGAAACGTGCAGCGCACCGCTTCGCCTATGCAAGGGGAAGAAAGAGTAAGCCCGCGCCCGAAGAGAGAGACAGAACTACAGCCGGCGTGCCACGTGCCCAGTGTTCTCCAGCTGACACCTGAGCATACAGTGAGCAAAGATACAGTGATCAAGCAGCCCAACACTAAGCTTCCGGCCTACCTGACTTCAAAATTTCTTTTCTTCTTTGCTACTCCTGTCTAGAATTTCAAAATGAGGGGGTCTACGCCTTTTTCCGCCGAACCTTAACGATGAGTGTTCATCTCAACAAAGGGGGATGTGGAGATGAATTTACGCGTGCAGCTTATACCAACTACCAATTACGATTACTACTTATCTCACTGCAAACCTAGTGAGATGCATCTCACTGCACACAGGTGAGAGTCAAATCCCGGGCCAGCCCGACACGTTGATACGAGGGGTTGCGCAAGCAAGCGGCGCGTCACCCCCCTCCCGCTCCCTAAGAGCCAACAAGCCGTCAGCCGCCTCAGGGCATGCCCGAACCCCACCGAAGATATGCAAAGGCCGAGAGATGACTATAGTGTGCTACCCCCACTCCAGCCTCGCAGTAGAGGGACGTCACACGCCCTCCCATGCAGCCGCTGCGACACGCGCTACCCTGACTATACAGGTTAAAGTGCCTATACTATGGGTGATCAGGGCGGGGTGGGTTAGCTGCCCCTAACCCTGATCCGTTCAAATGACTACCACTTGGGAAGACAAGAGCCTCGGTCTGTACTTCCCCCGCGCTGAGAGGCTTAGCCTCAATGATGATAAATCGGCTCACCAGTTGTCACTTCACTTCACTCACTTCGTCGCTGGACTTCGGGCGGACAGCATCGTCTTCTGTTTTCTTCTCAGCGGACCTTGCGGCCTTTATCTGTAGCTCTCGCGACACCGGGAAACAACTGCCGACCCGTTGCTCTGGTCAACGGGTCATCTCGAGCCTAGCCTGTTAAGGTCAGCGGTGGTTGTTTCCTACAGCGGTTAGGAACACCTGACATATTATTAAATAAAAATAAAATTTTACACTCACACACACTAACAATCGAACCTTCTGAACACACGATCCTGGCTGACTCGACCCCCGGGGGCGGGATGTGGGCTCGCTGGAGGCGGAAATCCTAGCACCAAATAACACACCACCCGGCGCAGTTATATCCACACCCGGAGAAGGGGGAATAACACATTTTCACCAACCTCAAAACCAAATACATGAATCCCAGGCAGCCGTTATGGACACCACAGAACATCACGACTCGGCACAAAAAAATCTCATGCCTCACAATCTCACCGCTGAACAACAAAAGTCTTGGCTGCTGGCAAAACACAATCGCCGCAAAGCATTGTTAGACCAACAGTTTGAAAATGAAACCTGGATTTTGGAAACTAATCGCAGGAAAATATCCCGAGCCACCCGAGAACCGCAGCCCAAGTCAATCGCGGTACAAAACCGATTCGAACCATTTGCCAACATGCCAAATACACAAAAAGCTACACTGACTAACACTCAAAATAGCACATCTGTCCCGTCCACCTCTCACACTGAGCGCCCAACCGCAAAAACTAATACGAAACCCATGAAACTCATCGTGCATGACACCTCCACATACAACCATCTTATCACAAAAATACGCTCAATGAACATTACAGGTACACAAATTTCCCTTGTTCAAGCCGGCCTCCAGATCACGTGCACCCACGAACAGGCGTATCACTCGCTAAAAGACTTCCTTAAAATTGCCAACATTCATTTTTACACTTTCAGTATAGCAGCAGAACACCCACAAAAAGTGGTAGTCAGGCTCCCACGAACAACCCCTACTTCAGACATCAAAGAAGACCTTGAGGCACGCCACTACACTGTAATCGATGTGTATCCATTCAAAAAAACTATCTCAGACCCCAACAACCCTTCACACACCAGGGACGAACCACAAGATTTTTTCTGCATTACAGCTGCAAGAAACGACACCCTCACCCCCCTTCTCAACCTCACTTGCATAAACATGACGGCAGTACAGCCCCGCCCGTACAAAAAGAGGATTGGGGACATCCCCCAGTGCCAAAATTGCTGGCTTTACCACCATACAAAAAACTTCTGTGCCCTCCGAACTGTCTGCTGTCACTGCGCCGGCCCCCACCCCCACACAGCCTGTGAGAACCTGAACAAAAACCCCAACTGCGTGAACTGCAAGGGGAAGGGAGTGCACTAAGCCAATTCAAGGCTCTGCCCAGAATACATCCGCCTGGTGCAACTTCGACAGGAGGCCGCAGCAAAACGCGAAACCCAACGCCCCACACTTCGTGCACCCCCTGTATTCACGCAGGAACACTTTCCGTCCCCAATCTCAACTAGGAACATTGTTAGGGAAAATGTTTCTTACTTACAGGCAATACGGTCTCAAACACAGCCCCGCAACACACAACAGTCTTCCTCTCCGATCTCAATCCAAAAACCAACCAACCAGCAACCCATTCCACCCCTCCTCCCTCCATGGCCCCTCCCGATATCGGTGATATCAGTTCCACACTCACCGACCTCCGAGACCTTATGCGCTTCCTCCGGGAAGCGAACTTCCTTCAATTCATGACTCACATGAAATCCTACATCCTCCTGGGCAACTCCACACCTGACCCACAGATGAAAACCCTCCTGCTCCTGCAGGCCTTGACCACCTACTCCGGGTTCGATTAGTCATGGATCAAACCCACACAGACAGACCCTGTGTCCTCTCCCTTCTCTACTGGAATGCCAACAGTATATTTTATCAAATTTACGAATTAGAAAGAGTTCTAGAAACTTATGGCGTAGAAATTGCACTAATTAACGAAACACATTTAAAACCTAGAAAAAGATTTAACATCAAAAATTACACGGCATATCGAACTGACAGAAAATCTAAAGGAGGTGGTACATTAATACTAGTTCATAACCGCATACAACACCATTTAAATAATGTCCCAGTCCTAGAAAATTTAGAATACACATCCATAAACATTCGCACACAAGCAGGTCACATCACTCTAGCGGCTATTTATAATTCCCCCAATAAACCGCTAATCCCAGCTGACCTAGATAAAATAACAACACAGCCATACCCATTTTTCTTAGCAGGAGATTTAAACGCGAAACATACTTCCTGGAATAGTAGAGAAAATTATTAAAGAGGCAGAATACTTGCAAATCATTCTAATCAATATAATTATTTAGTTACAGGCCCTACAGAACCGACATACTTTCCTGCTTGTACAAAATACCAATCAGATATTTTAGATATTGCACTTACCAATTTAGATAATGTAAATATTTCATTTGAAGTCCTCACAGAATTAGATTCCGACCACTTACCTATATTTTGTCAGCTGGAAGCAAACATACTTAAACACCCAAACGCCACTCTTCTAAAAACTCCGGTAACTAACTGGGAGGATTTTAAACTAGACCTAGAAAATTTATTTGAAACGCACCAAATAAATATTCCATCTAAAGATCACATTGACTCGGCAACTGAATTAATTCAAAATACAATATTGAAAATAAATAAAAAACACACAAATTTCCTAAACCATCGACAATTTTTAAAACACTCCTTTCCCGAAGCAGAAATTCTTTTAGCTGAAAAATGCCATGCCCGCAATATTTATCAAAAATCTAGAAATAAGGAGACAAAGAAAAATATTATAAATTAAAGAAAGAACTCCATAATAAACTCATCGCATTAAAAATCAATAAATGGGAAACTTTCATGACCGACATAAACAATAATTACAATGATTTCTGGCGCGTTGCAAAAACCTTGCGAGGTCAAACTAAAAAATCAATCTCCCAGCCCATCAAAAACTCAGCAGGAACCCTCTTATACGTCCCAGAGGACAAAGCAAATGCAATAGCTGATTGCTATCAGGGCCAGTTTTCACCTAATGCTGATCTAGGAGATCCAAATTTTTCCAGAGATGTACAAACCAATATTACAGCTTTTTTCAACAGAACCATAACAGCAAAACCAGAAGCAATAACACTTAAAGAATTACTTGTACTAATTAAAAAACTTAACGTCAAAAAAGCTCCAGGACACGACAAAATTACCTATAGAATTATTAAAAACCTCCCAGCCAATGCACTATTTGCAATACTCAACCTGTTTAATGCAATATTAAATTTCAATTATTTTCCTATAGCATGGCGAACAGCGAAAGTTATCACGATTCCCAAACCAGGCAAAAATCACTCTATCCCAGAAAATAGACGGCCTATTTCCCTACTCAACTCCCTTAGTAAAGTCTTCGAAAAACTGCTTCTAACTAGATTATTAGTACATGCAGAATTACAACAGATTATCCCGGCAACACAATTCGGGTTTAGAGCCCAACATTCCACCACTCATGCCCTCACTAAATTCACCACAGACGTCTTAACTGCAGTGCAAAAACACGAAGTCACAATAGCCATTTTCCTAGACATTGCTAAGGCATTTGATAAGGTGTGGATACCTGGATTACTACAAAAATTAATTAATTTCAATTTTCCCGACTGCTACATACATTTACTCGCCTCATACTTTCAAAATAGAAAATTCTTTGTTAGTATTGATAATGCCAACTCTACTACTCGCGAAATTACAGCAGGTGTCCCACAAGGCTCAGCAATTTCCCCATTTCTGTATAATATTTTTACGTCAGACATTCCCATAACCCATGCCTCAGTACAAATGTACGCGGACGATACGATAATTTACACTCACGATAAAAAACTGCCATATGCTATCCTCCTAACCCAACTTCAAATAAACGATTTAGAACATTGGTTTGAAAGATGGAAAATTAAAACAAATCCTACTAAATCACAAGCATTGTTGTTAACTCAACGCAGAATCCAGCCTTCACGCCAAATAACTCTAAATAATATTCCAATCCCGTTCACACAAACTGCGAAATACCGAGGTTTAACAATTGACTCTAAACTAATCTGGACCAATCACATTTCAACAGTAAAAAAGGCAGCACTGAGTAAACTACCGCAACTCTTTCCAATGTTAAAAAGCATCAATCTACCCAGACGATTAAAACTATTAATTTACACAGCAATAGTTAGATCAGCCCTTTTGTATGGTAACGAAGTCTGGGGGAACTTAAATACATTCCTTCTAAACTCTCTTCAAGTCATGCAAAATAAATATTTAAGAATCATAATAAACGCAGCGCCCTACACTACCAACCTATCGATACATGAACGTTTAAAAAATTCCAACTATAAAAACACTATTACTAAACCGCAATATAAATTATTACACTAAACTACTCTTGCATTCCAATCCCGCCATTAAACGGCTAGAAGACTACGAACCCGATAAAAACAGAAGAATAAAACGCCCTAAAATGCTTCCCACATAATAACTAACATCTCCTAAACCCGTACACCCTGCCGAAATTCTCCGATCGGTCCGGGACAAAATCCAGTCAGTTTAACAAAACTATCTGGCGCTAGCATCGCGCACATCACTCCGCCTGCTGCTCTCACAGCGAACACACCTCTCTCCTCCTCACTAGCTTTTCCTCAACGAGCTGACTGATGAAATACTTTATCCCTAATTATGTCCCCCAAGTTTTTAACATGTTTGATTACAAAACACATGCTAATTAAATCGCAGTGCTGCCTTCTCTCCTCGGCTGAGATACAGCCAATCAGAAAATTCCTTTAATATGAATCCCCGCCCACCGACAAATTCTTAAACCCATTGTCCCGCACAAATAAAACCTTATATATCAACATTTAATAACAACATACACACTCACACACACATACACCAAACATAGTTCCACCTTAAAAAAAAAAAAAAAACTCGATTTATTAACGCCATAGCTAGAAGAAGACTCTGCTTCCTCTGCCTCTTCCTGACATCTTGCTTAACTTCACGGGAATATTTATAAATTAATAAAACCAACTTTTTAATAGATTTTACCTAACTTTTAAAGACCTACATTTTTAATTTTCAAAATTCCGTGCCAGTAGGGAACGGAACTCCACCGCCTTTCCTATTATTTTTGTAGGCAAAAATGAGGGGAAAAAATATTGTACCAACCGTGGCCCAGGGGCTATACTGGGTCACAAAACCACACTCCTGACATGCGAGCGCCGCACGTGCCAGGTTAAAGTGCCTATATTATGGGGGATCAGGGCAGGGTGGGTTAGCTGCCCCTAACCCTGATCCATTCAAATGACTACCGCTTAGGAAGACAAGGGCCTCTGTCTGTACTTCCCCCGCGCTGAGAGGCATAGCCTCAATGATGATAAATCGGCGGCTCACCAGTTGTTCCTGCCAGTCTTCGAGCTCGCTCCGCCACTTCCAGTGCTGGGGCCTTCTGTCTGCTGTTAAATCTTCAGCAGCCCTCCAGAGGCTGCCACCAATTGCTCAACACACTGCAGTAACCACCAGAGGCTGCCACCCTTGACGTCACTGTTAAGAGCTCTGTAGCACCCGCAACCAGATGCTCCAGTGTTGCCAATTGCCAATAGCTTCCAGAAGCTTTCTGTAGCTACCAGACATTCCACACAACCACGGTAGTGGGTTAAATTCTTGTCTCATATAAACACCCCGGTTATAGTTAGTTTTGTCATAAGCAATCTTTGTCAGTTTTACTTCACTTTCCCTAACTAGCCTAGGACCAGGTCACCTACACCTGGCTAACGCAGGTTTACTTCCAGCCACCCGTTTTCTTGGCAGAAGAGCATGAGTCACTGTGTTTACTAAGCGATTAATAAACACAGCTTTCTTTCTTCTAACTACGAGTCTCATTCACAGAGTACTTTTCTGCCAGCTGCTGGGAGAATCTCAAGTCAAGTACCGCCGACCGGGAACGGGAGATTTTTATTACCAACTGGATGTAACTGGAGACACCCCCTCAGGAGGCTCCAATTCTGATACACACATATTAGATGACCATCTATTGTATTCCTACCAAGTATCCCGGTGCTGGAGGAGTAGAAAAGAGGAGCCCCAACCACTAGAAACACTTCCACCCAGGGAGAGACAGTATGCCTGAGTTGTATCCCTACCGGAGCACCTGGGTGCTGGTAGGGGTATTTGCTTAGGTGCTACGGCCTGGCCTTGGTTGGGATACTCACACCAAGTAGTGGCAGTGGTGGCCCACACGGCTTCAATGCTTCTGGTTCGTCCGCTAAGGTGGAGGGCCTTCTGAGACACCGAGCTCATGCTACCAGCCTCTACTGGGCAATGCTATTCTAGGGTTACTCGTGTCCGTGGTGCTCGACTCACAGTTCTCAGTAGCCAAACCCGCTCTATGCCATTTAAGGTGAGACACTATGCAAGAAGGGAGAAGCAAAGGATTGCTCACCTCACTGCCAAGCAGCAGGGCGGTTTAGCTTCCCCTACAGCTAGTCGACAAGTAGAACGAGATTGTGTCGCTTTACTCAGGTCACTAGAGCGACCTATGTCTGCAGTGTGTGATCCAAATACCTTCTCGTCTTCCCCTATTCATACGCATTCTGCCTGCCACCCCCTCCTGAGTGGGGTAGTAAACAAGACAGAGGGACGCCTTGGGATTGCGAATGCCACCTTCTGGAGTTCAGCATCAACGAGGTGGAACAGTAGATTTTGTGTCGTACCACCCAGCGCCCTTGCTGCCATCCGAGTTGACTACACCCGACCCAACCAACTGTACCCAGCTAGCCCTTGTCCTTAAGACAACGGTAAGTCTCCTACCGCTAGCACCTCCCGCCAGCCATCGGCGACAACCAGTCACATTACTAGCAATAGGGCAGATCAATACAAGGGGCTTATTAAACATGACTTCCTCGAACTTTGTTCCCCTGTGCAAGGCTACGTGCCCGTTTACCATATCTAGCCGAAAACACCATTAATCAAACCCTGAACGCACAACCAACCTAAGTGCAACCAAAGCCACGTGGCCGTGATCTAGCCTTAGTTAATCAGACATGCGTTAACGTAAATTTGAATTATTTTGCTTACCATCATTTTAACGTTAGTTCCTGGTTCATTATTCTTACCAATATTTGTATATTAGTGTCAGGTGTAATAGCGAAACCCCTCTCAGGAATAGTCATGAGGCATGCTGAACTGCACTGGAGATGGAGCTTGCAGAAAGCTTACAGTCTGCATAACACAAGCCGCAGCTCCTGGGTTTCCGGTGCTCCCACACCTACCCTTGGTGGCGTCCTAATACCAGACTGCAAACTTCCACCTGCAAAACCCGAGTTGGTACCTAGGCCGATCTCACCATTCATCCCCCTCAATCATTGGTTGACTTTAAACACTTATCTAGGTACTTGTTGACTGGACTATGATCCAGAACTGATACGCCTCCTTCAACCGGAGAATCAACCACCGGCAGTAAGCATTACTCTGCCTAAGGTAGTCCTGCCGAAAGAGGATTATAATACGTGTCTGATAAAGTTGGCTTCGGGGAAGACTGTCCGGTTTCAACTCCTGCCGAAGATAATTTCCAAGCCTCACGTAGTTTCTTCCCGTATGAACTACGTTCCCGCACGTCAGCCTATGCGGCAACTGCGAGTAGCCCCAATCTCTCCAGCCAGAGCACCCACCCCCCCACCAACATGATCGTTTAAACTCCCTCTCATCTCTTATACACCCTGGGACAACTGGCGTCCCACCTCTTGGCAATCTTAGTAGTGAGTAAGATTGAACTCCCTCGAAGGAAAACAATCTCGATTCGCCTCGCTCTGGGGTTTAATTATCTTCTCTTCCAACGGTATCCTCCCACTAAGCGGCCTCCCACAGAATCTACCATGACTCACCGGCCAGTATAATTTCTAACACGCCGCGGTAGGACCACTTGAGGAACACGGGAGGGTAGTTAGGGACTTAACCACAATCCCTCGAGATAGGAGCGCGCGTCAAGTTTCTTTTTGTCTGTGTATACACAAAAAATTGTAGTAATATGGCCATCATTTATAGTACGTAACTGTTATTTTTATTGCCTGGTTACCATTGTAAAATTTTGTATTTGGCTTAGTCTTGATTTTATTCTTTTATATTTTATATACTTAGATAAACTCACAGTCCTGATATTGTATTTATATGTATTTTTTAATATACCTTACGTTAGAATACACAAATGTTTAATAATAGAAGCCATCAACTATTATCAATACATATGATGTTCACAGTTATAAAACATTCAGAATATAGATATATATTGTAAATATGTGCATAATATACACATTACGTACATGTTTAAAATTAAATCCATGCCAACATTATGTGGACAGCTAAAGAATGTGAACAGAATATTTTACATGTCCCGTGGAAGTAACGTGTTTTCATGTGTGGCTTAAGAAGTGTTAGTTTGCTGGTGTAATTTGTGTTTGTTTGTTTCCCTTGTGTTAGAGTAAGTTTTTGTCTGCCTGCTGGGCAGAGCGGTAGTGCCAACCTAGGTGTATGTGCGCAGATGTGGGCCTGTGCGCGCGGTCACCAGTCCACGGCAGTGTTGCTGTACAGCTGGAACCATGCAGCCCTCGCACTCAGGAACAATGGGGTGCAGTCGGCACTGGAGTGTGCGCGTGCTGCTGGCCATGAGAAGCTGGCTTGCGAATTGGAGCGGCTCGACGCAGAGCAGAAGAGGCATAAGGACCACAGACACAGACAGTCCGTTTCACCTGCAGAATCAGTTGCCTCCGTCACATCTACCGCACACTCGCACGATGGAGTCTTCCTGCGCCCTGCTGCCGTCCACAGGTACGCTCATCACCTGCTCTTTACGCCTAACACTTGCCTATTTATCGGCAACTCTACCAAGCAGTCCTGATAGTTTTCACAAAGTAAAATTTTATGGCACAAACCATATCTTGAATTTGTTACTTATTACACAAAAATCAGCATTGTTGTACACTATGCAAGTGTTCCAAACAATATCAACTCTTTTCATTAATGCATTGTTTAACAGGACAGCTATAAATCAAAATTACAGTAAAATACAACTTATCTTCTTTCCTGCTTTAAGTTAGGCGTATCCCCACGAGGCTTAACCTCAAAACCGTCACTTTTTGCCATGCCACCACAAGTCAAGAATGAAGCCTTGGCATTATCAAACCTGCATTCTCTAACCATGATGGACCTCATTCACAAACAGTACGTGTCAATTTCAAATCATCACATTACTGTCCAACATGAATCTTCTTATCCTTAAAAAATCACCTCTTCTGCCCAAGTCAACAAAATCTTACATGCCACAACAAAAAAAGCCATCCATGAGTACCATAGCAAATTAATTAAGCTCAGCAAACTGTGCATGGAAGTCTTTAAAACAGGCTCCTTGCCTAACACCTACACCTTGTGTCTGAAGAAACCACCTCCACCACCACCACCACCACCCTCTAGGCGGCCAGAAACCCTGTCTCGCTTTAACATTCCATCTTCCCACACCAGTACATACCACACCAACTCTGCCTAAGCCATTCCCATGCATAGCCACAACAGAGCAACAACCACCCAACAAAGGCAAATGGCATGTACTGAACCTGTCCAACCTGTCCACTGCTGTTGAGAACAATATACTGCACAAAGGTCTCTCTTTCTCCCCTCCACAAAGTTTGCCCACTTTGCCAGTGTTAAAGATGTCCTAAGGTTCATACGCATTCTCCAACTCAGTCCATCACAAATGCCGACCAAACTATTACCCCCAAAGGATCCCACCTCTGCAATAGCTCTCGCTGTGGCACTTGTGTTATCCACCTATCCACAATATCTTCTTTACTAGCCATACATATCCCATCCGAGGCAACTACAACTGTGCAACATGAAAACTGATTCATCAGCTATAGTGCCAACACTGCAATGCAGAATACGTCAGTCTCACCACCAACACACTCAGGCAAAGAATGAATGTCCACAGAGCAGACACCAAACAAGCCATAGCTGGTCACATCGGTAACCTACAGGACAAACCAGTTGCAGCATATGCAACATCACACAACAAAGATTTTGATCTCTGCTCAGAACTCAGACTCTGGGAATAAGCTAACCAATTTATAACAAAATCCATGTAGCCGCCAGGCCGCAACATAAGATAATCACAGCTTCTAACCACACTATCAGCTATAATGACAATTTTTCAATTTTCTCGCCCCACCCTAGTTGACCACCTGGCCGCTAGGTGTACTACTAACAGCTCCCTTCCACCATATGGCAGTGTCCTACAACTCACCACCTGATGAAGTTGGCTTAGCCAGTGAATAACATCATGATCGCGCAAGTGCGTGGAAAATGTGTCGTCCTGTGTGTGTATGAGCCTCTTGACAAGTATTACACTGTTAATACTTGAATTCCTGTCCTTTTATATATTTCACGTACACATAAGATTTTCAACTCCTGCCCAAATACCGTCTGTGAACTATGCAAAACTTACGATGATGATTATTATTTTTCCTCAAGTTTTCCAAAATGGGATTAATTAAATTCCTATATCCACACTTTATGTAAAATTGTTGAATTTTTAAACATTTCCAACCAAAATTGGTTTTGTTTACCAATACGAGACACGAAAAGACATGCTGATTGCCATGTTATGTTCAGTATATAATTTACGTATACGCTGCGAACAATTCATTCCCGCTGTCAACTCGCACGGTCTTCAACAACACGGCCCAGATTAACCGGGTTACATTAAGCAACATTCTGGAATACTTTTGTACATAAAAACGTGAATGTACAAATGAGAAGCTATGTATAGTATGTGTTTTGGTACCACATCTCATAACATACGTTAAACTCTCTTATGAGAATATCTTTCTAAAATCTTTCTCTTGTGAAAATACTGTATAAACTAATCAATTTTATCCCTTAAAATATCTAGAAATTATGTCTCATCACACATTTTTTTCCCAGTCAAGACTGTGTTTTTATTTGTATCCTACTTAAAATCAAAATTATATTTAGGCTATATGAAATATCAGTTTAAATCAATGGGTCTTACAAATAAAATTTTATCTTGGAAGTGTAAACCTTATACCCCATGTCTTCAAAAAGGTTTATTAATTTGGGGCTGCACATTTTACTGAGTGCAATGTTCATTTTCAAGAGCTTCTTGTGGGATAAATAAAGACGATTTGTTACTGAAATATTAATTTATTTGAAAAAGGTATTTTTAATAAACTCCTTTAGTGTTATTTGCTACGGGTAAGTGGTTTGATTTTTTCAATGTATCTTTACCAGTAAGTAGGTTTGAGCAGTATGTTCTATTTGCAAACCATCCATTGCATTATGTTTGTAGGATGTTATTTGTATCTTTTCATATTTTAAAAAAATATTGGTTTTCCTCACTTTATAAAAAATATTTCTTTGTAATACATAACATATTAATTTTATTTACGGAAGTGACTCATTGTACCATAATTTCATTAAGCCTGTATTGTAAAGGTTTGGAACTTTCATATTTAAGTACTGTATAAAAGTTGAGGCTTCATTTATCTATGTTATAGCGTGATTCTAATGTATGCCATTAATGACTAACTGGTTATGATGATAATAGCACATCTTGTAAGGAAATATTTTCGTAGGTGGTGGCTTGTTCTCTTAATCAGCCTGCAAAGCTTCGTAACAGTATAAGGGTATACTATTTATTTGATTTAGAAAAATTTAAGCTAACTCAATATTTACTTGTTTAAAAAAATCTATACCTTCTTTTCCAAAACACACAATTTACAATATGGATAAAATCTCCTTAGAACAAATTTGTTTCCTGTGTATTGCAGACAGTAAAATAGTAATTCACACAATGACCATGAGTTTGACATGAACAATATTATTGCAGGCCATTTAAATGCTTTATAATCACAATTACAAACATAATATTGTAGCAGTGAACAAATACCTCCAAGGAGAACCGAGATTGTCACTACCCATTTTGTATGAACAATGTCCAATATGAAAAACTGTAAGCCTCACAAATTTACTCGTTTTAAAATTTTCTATACAGAAATATAATGTTGATGTCTTCAATCAAGTGGCAGAGTGTGTTTGTTAACAGGTTTGTTTCATACGTATTGATTAATGACGTACAGTAGCGTAGCAGGTACAGTGAACACACTGCCCTGTTATGTTTGATAATGGCAGCAAGGCCACCTTGAAGTGGAGAGTAAAGTGGAGCCCCACCTTTCCTATTTACTGAAATGCTCTGTCCTGCAATTGTGACTATGGTGGTGTGACATTTCAGTTGAATCATATGTGCATAAATTTCTTCAATGGTACCTAATATTTATGTGTAAATTGTTAAGTCTAAATTATTTTCACAAATTTTATTTTCTCGTTCTTCTCCTCCAACAAATAAAGTAAATACCTACAGTAAAACTTCTCTATTATAAACTTGAAGGGACATGAAATGTTGCTTGTTTGTTAGAATGAAGTTCTTTGTAGTGAAAGCACCTACACAGAAATTTTGAGGGAGGTGTATATGACATTTATGGCTACACTACTCATAATTTTTGTATTAATTACTTCATTTAAACATAAGGGACATAATTACATTACAAAAAAAAATGAATTAGATTTTTAATAAAAGAGTTTCTAATATTTTTGTAATTATATCGCAATATGAGCCAATCGAACATAAACATTCAGTGTACTAATAATTTCATTACTACTTCAATGTTATTATAATTTACAGCATACATTTCAGCTTGTACATAGTTTCCAGTTTCAGAAGCGTAGCTATATTCTACTACAATACATTAGGCCTATCTAAAAATGTTTAGGGATAAGTGTATTTCAGGTTATGTAACAGTTATATATCATACAAGACTAATTTTTTCACCAAAAAAATTTCCGAGATTTTTTGACTACAATTTTTGAAGATGATGTTTCTTCAAAGGTAAATTATTTAATAGAATTAAAAAACAACATAACCTGTATGGCATCGCAAAATAATATTTTATTCAACTTTCATCAAATTTCATCATATACCGAAGTAATTTACATGGCACGCTAGAGGTGCTGTAATTTATTCACATTCGAAAACAACACAACCAGCGCACCAATCGTAAACAAACATTACATAGACCATAGATGCCGTACACAAGCAAATAATCTTTCTGCTGTGCAAGAAAAAGACATTTCGTAGTTTGCACACCTGCTGCGCTACTAGCACTTTGTGTATAGAGGTGTCATTTTGTGTGAATATTTGCCATGGTTTTATCATCTCTGGTGACGTTAACATTTGCGGAATAGCTATAGAAAAGCCACGACAATTTTTTTTTAAACATTAAATTATTTTACAAAATGTACGGTTACCTGGAGGAGGAAAACAATCTGAATTATGACGCTAGTATGGAATTCAGTAATATAGTGTTCGTTAAGGTGAATATTTTGTTAATATGCTAGAAGTCGTAACGCAAAAATTTGTTAAAATGGAAGAAAAATCCATTATACTCTATAGGCTTTTGTTGGGACCATAACAGGTTTTCCATTTTTTTTCTCACTTGTAGAACTTCTGCTATGTAGTTTCCTATTTATACGCCTCGCGTGAGGCGATCACCCTAAGGTTGGGTGGAGACATTAGGAGTTTGCTCATTTCCCTTTGGGATAAGACAGGTGAACCTTTCGGCGGTGGATACGTTTCTGATGGAGGCTTTTCACCTGGCGGGTAGGGGATTGCCACGTTGGGGTTCCTAATGGGGTACCGCCTGGAAGATGGGTTGCGATTAGCTTGAGGCAAATCAAACCCCAGGGTGAGCGTAATCAAAAATGTCTCCTTCTCAGGGAGCAAGAAATTGCTCACCGTGAACACAGTCAAAATACAGGATGACAGTTGTCGCAAAGGGGAATAACAAACAAAGGAAAATTAACAATGAAAATGGGGATGTAAATGACAATGGAATGAGTATTATTTAGATGTTGTCTCAAATACACTATCAACCAGAAAGTAATTGGGCACCTGTGAAAATAGGTAATTCAGTACGTCAGTTGACTTGCGTGGCCGCCTTATGCTGCAGATCCATGTAGAACCAGTTGACAAGGAGATGGCGTGAGGTACAGAGCTTTCGGACTTCGATACGGGCATGATTGTGGGCTGCAATCTCAGTGGGTTGTCTAGCTGGGCGATTGCACGGAAGGTAAACATGCCAAAATCAATGGTTGCATTCGTCCTGCACAAGTGGAAGGTCGATGGGCATTGTGTCAATGCTGCACATTCTGGGCGACCTCCAATCTTGACCGACAGAAATTGCAGAACCCTGAAACATGAAATTGTCAAAAATAGGGCACAACCCATGGCTACCATCCAACAGGAGTATCGGTTTCCCTTGGAACATTGCGTACAGAGGCCCACCAACTTAGATATTTCGGAAGAGCAGCTGCACATAAGCCCCATATCATGACAAGCAATAAAGCTCGGCAACTCAGGTGGTGGTTGGACCGTCACGGAGCAGTGGAAATCAGCTCTGTGGAGTGATGAGTCAAGGTGTACATTATTCCGGTCTGATGGATGTATTTGGGTGTGGTGTTTACCTGGGGAACGGCTTCTGTTGGAGTGTATAGCCAACTAGGAAATTCGGTGGTGGTGGAGTGATGGTGTGGGGCTGTTTCACGGCCTTCGGCGTAGGACCACTGGTGTTTGGCCGTGGTAGCATGAACACAGAGGCCTATTGTAACATTTTGGATAATTAAATGCTCCCAACATTGTGGTGTTTTTACAGAATGAACCCGTGTTACTTCAAGGATGACAAATCCAGGTGCTATGTTTCAAGGGCTACTATGCAGTGGTACGCCAACAACAATATTCGCAGATTGGACTGGCCCTCCCAGAGCCCCAACCTCAACACTATAGAACATCTTTGGGACGAATTGGATCGCCGGGTGAGGGCTCGTCAGGCACGGCCAAAATCCATTGCTCAACTCATGGAATGGTTGCAAGAGGAATGGCGATGAATCCCCATGGATGTCCTGCAAACACTCGTAGAGAGCATGCCAGACAGGGTGGCTGCTGTTATAGCCGCAAGAGGTGGCCCTACGAGATTCTAACAGCGTAACAACCACCAAGCAAACATTGTGGACAGATGCCCAATTACTTCTTGGTCAATAGTCTAGTTCCTTACTCGGCTTCTCGCTCGCTACCGGGATTCCTATAGGATGCAGACCTTGTAGGCTTACAAGTGCGAACGATGTTGTGAGAAGATACCTGTTGTTTTCATATAGTTTTTGGGTAGTATGATGATATCAAGAACTTTCCCGGTTGCAGTTAGGATCTTACACGTTGTTGGTGCAGTAGTGCTACCGAATGGTCATGGCGCAGGTGGCTTCGCAATAGGTTTCGGTGTAGGAGGCTGCAAATAACTAATGTGTTTATAGTTCGGCCATGGCCAACAGATGCCTAGCACTGGATTAAAATGTCTCGTGTTCACAGGCTATGTAGGGAGTTCTCCTACTGGGGTCGTTAACACTGACTTTCAGTAGGGGTGGAGGGGGTGTAGTCTCGTGAGTAGAGTCAACTTGTAATGCGCTACTTAATTGGGATAATTCCCTCTGTAGGGCTTGTCAAGCTCGGCGATGATTTTGGTTATTCTGTCCACTTCCCTTTTTAGTCATCTGAATAAATTATTTTAGCCATCTGATATTACAATACAAGTAATTATTTCTCGCTATGTATGGCTCTTCCCATACACCAACTCATTGACTGGGATCGCTCTTTTCCTAGCCATCGAGGTACAGTCCTCTTGGGAGTGTCTTGCTCAGTCACTCCGAGGCACTGACCGAGAGATGTGATGGGCTAGCAACAGCATTATATACAATTCCAGCATCTGTGGGTGCTCTTCGCAGCTCGGTTACAGTCTCTACACTTGACGTATTCTCAAAAGAAGTTCACAGTTCACACAGGTTCTTGTTGACCGTTTGGGTGGGTTGCGTGAAGGGCCGGTTTAGGCCGGGGGTGGAGGGGTGTCTGCGTGGGTAGTCCGTGTCTGGCACATGTGTTGTAGTTTGATTCCCCCTCACACTGGATATTTTACGACTCCTCAAAGCCTCTGGGATGTCTAGCTGGTTCCCTACATTTCTCCTCAAGGTTCATTCCACAGCCGGGTCACTCCGGAATTTCGCATGTGGGAATCGTGCCAGATGATGCAGTTAATTGGCAGGTTTTCTCAGGGATCTCCCATTTCCTCCCGCCCTTTCATTCCGGCACTGCTCCATTCTCACCTTAATCATCATCACCGACTCCCAAGACTTCGATGTTAAGAGCTGCCCAAATCTCTTCACTCACTCGGCAAGTGCTTTTGCGCACTGTGCCCACAGTATTTGGGGGGGGGGGGGGGGGGCTAAGAATTGTGTGGTGTTTTGCAACGTACGTACTGCCCAGTTAAGGGAGATTGCAGTCCTACTCTATTGTAGGAAACTGTTTGGCGAGACACACCTGCCTCTCCCTTCAGGGGCAGTGTATACAAGTTAGTTGAGAGGTGCATATCACCCTTGGAATCAGATCGCAGTGTGTAGAATTGAATGTATTTATTCTAAGTAGAATAAACACATTGACCCATACTAACTCATAGGCTAATGTGATTAACAAGCAACTGGTGGAAGTTACATTAATAACAGGTGAAGGGGACCTGTTAGGCACAGAGCATCTCTTAGAGCAACTTCTGAAGTAGTCTTGAGAACGACTCTAACTCTACTGTGGTCTAGTGTAATTCTGAAGAGATGGGATAAATACTCCCAAGTGAAGTGGGTGTATTGGTGGTTGAAGCCTCCTTGCTGGTGGAGCTGTTTGAGGGAGAGAGCCGTAGCACGGCAGTGGTAGGATGAGCTGCTGGGTTGCCAAGGCAGAGGAAGCCAATGTGATAACTCAACATCAACTGGTGTTCTGGGGGCGCGTCTGGGGCTGTTGGGGCATCTTCGGCCAGCCAGCTCCTCCCTGTGTGGGTGGCGTCATCCCTTGCTGCGCTCTCTAGATGAGGGATGGAAGAAGGGTAGATCTGTGATTGCAGGTGGTATCTTATGCCTGCTTAGGGGGCATGTCGGCTTCATTTAGCTGGCTAGACTGGGGCACATGATTGATGTGCATATTTAGAGTCACTGCTAACGAAGTGTAACAATCGTATTCTGGGTGCAGTTGTCTTGGGTTCAATTCCCAGTGCAGGTGCCATAACTTCCCAAGGGCTGAGTTGAAGACGGGGACCCTTTAAATATAAATTGCCAGCTACGCCTCATGCGTCAGTATGCTTATAATAGCTATTAGATTCATCAACTATTTTCATGGAGCTCACCTTGTGCTGCCTTTTTGTAAGTGAGTGTCATATGACAAAATGCAATAGTTATGCCATACCTTGGGAACCAATCATTGAATTTCTACAAGATTTTTCACACAAGTAATACTTCAGTGGCCAGTGTCCACCTACATAATTTAAGTAGATCAGACATCTTTTTGCTTTTAGTGTTTTTATGCAATAGGGCAAGATGAGAAACTAAAGATTTTATGTTATATTTCGAAAACCATTAAAACTTCCTTCACCTCATTCTGCACATACGTAGTGCTACTGTAGGTCATGTAAATGTAAACCTTCATGACTTGCACACTTGTTTTCAAAATTATGCTTATGTAAATATTTTAACTTTCAATCCCAGTCCACCAAATCTTTATATTGGTTACTACCAAAGTTAAGGCTCCGAATCCTCTCTCTGCAATGTGGTTGCTTTTATGTCAACTTACAAAACAAGATGTTCTGTGTTTGAGTCCCAGGTAAGGCATATTTCCATTTGTAATTGTCTAGTCTCTAGTAATGCATTTGTTTCTAGTTGCATTTTTAATGATATCGCTGTCAGCGACCACTTACTACACTACCTTTAAAAATGTTCATCAAAATAATTTGTAATCATGATGTAGAGGAAGTAAACTTATTAGTAATATCAGTAATGTCTTGTTATATATGTATTGGTTCTGCTGATTAATGAATCAAATTAATTAGTGTAATTAATTTTAAAAAATGTATTGTTTTGTGTGAAATTTCTTTGATTTTCATTGTTGTTGAAAGGGTTAGGGGTGATATTGGCGGAATATCATTAATGTGTCCTCTGTGACTTGCTGGAGCCGACTGACCAGAGGAGTGGATTGTAATTGTTTATATAGGTGTTAATGTTGGTGTGAGGGTGGTATAAGGGAAATCTTTATTTTTTATTTGTTAGTGGAACGCACTCATGCGTGTATGTTTTGCAATTAACAGGATTAATGTTACTTGCAAAGCATGTGCTCATAACTTAATTTGGTTTCAAAAACTAAATTTACGGTAGTTGATGATTTGTGCTTGCCTGCTTTGAAACACATTTGGTTTGGTTTAAAAATATTTCTTTAGGAACAGGAAGATGCAGAATTTTCACCGGTCACAGAGGTAGTTATTTTTAACATGAAAATGTTACAAATTAACTCTTAAATACAGTAGAACCTTGTTATAATGAATCTGAAGGGAATGCTTTCTATGTTCAATATAGCAGAAACATATCATATACACTTGTTTTGTATTGATGGGTGAATTTGATTTTTACAGCTTTGAGTTGATTCAAGTCGAGTTGAGCTGTATGAAACTCAATTTAAGTCAATTTGTGTTCAGTATAAAATTTTCAAGTTAAAAATAAATTTACACTATAAATGTAAATGTGTACCTATGCACATTGGTATAATGCCTCCCTCTTTCATAGTCTATTTGCAGTTTCTTCAAACTTTTAAATCAAACCTTTGAACAATCACCCTATTGACGCATGACACTGAGTGACTAGAGAGAACGTCACAGTCAAGGTAAGGTTTTTGGGTGTGCAGGTCAGTCACACGGGGTTTAGCAAAGCACATCCCCACTTACTGGCTGACTGGGGCCTGATCCGTGTATAGTGCGGGGAGCGTTGCTTGGTGGCACGTAATAAAGTCTAACGCTGGTTTTGCCGTCTGGCGGGCTGGGTGACTCACTGCCACGTGGTTACCTGGGTAGGCAGAGTTCCGGGCAGATGGCTGACCTAGTGGAAATGGCTGCTGGTGCTGCTGCTGAAGCGAAGCGCAGTAGAAGAGCTGCGGTTGCCGTAGCTGGAGTAGGTCCGGGTCTCGCTGGCGCTTCTTTGTTGCCGGTACCATGTGTTGGCTATAGTGACTCCATCCCCATTGTTTGACCTCTATGGAGTTAGAGGTATTATTTTATTTACAATTATTTTCAGTCAGCCTGGGGATTATGAAGGTGAGCATTGTGTAGCTTTCCCATCTCTAACATCTCCCAGCAGTTTTGTATCATGATGCTATTTATCAATATGATATAATGAACTATGATTTATATATTTGCCATGCTCACCTTTCAGCGATGGTGGCTTATGTTGCTGAGTGCAATTTTCAACACAAATCCAGGTGACCGTGACCTGGTGCTGGAGAAAACCTCTGACTGGGCCATTCCAGGTTAGCCGGTGCTCCTTTCTTCCTATGACACTTGTGAGGTTCCCGAGCAGCAGAAGGCTCCCATCAATAGGAGCAGAGCCCCCCAGGCTGGCCAGGGAAGCAGATTCATCTGCTGCTCTCGTCCTTTACCATACATTCTAATTTCTTCACGTTGAAACCCAATGTTAGTGTCCCAACAGTCTGACTGTTAAGGAGTCAACCAGCCCGCCACCAAACCAAAATATCATAATTGCCCTTCACTAATAATCTGCATAGGGTGGCAGATACCCCTTTTAGTAAAACATAGTGTAGGGAATGTCTGTGAGTTTCCCATGTTTGCTGAATCCAAAACCCCAAGGACTGACATAGCACTCCCCGGGAAATGTGGGTAACCCAGTGTTACCATGAGGAGGTTAGCAGAAGTTATTACTTGCACATGACTAGCCCTTTTTGCAACTTTGTTTTCGGCTGACCTAATTTACTAAGAATGGCAATACCCCAGCACAATTATCTGTCAGTGCCTCCTGCACAACTAAGGTGTTTCCATCTAGGCTGAGAGGAACTGCCCCTTCTGTAGTCAAGGTCATCCCCACCAGGTACAATCACAAACCCCTGGGCACCCCAAGGGACCGATATAGTGTTCCCCAAAAATGCCCCCAAGTAACCCTGAAGACTGATACAACCTTATAGCCGTTACAGCCTTGTCTCTGTTTCACGAAGATAACCACCAAGGAGCATGAGAGTCAGAGTTGCTCCCGCCTAGTTATGGTTTACGGAGAAAAAAGTTTGGGACTGGTTCCTACCAATAAGAATATCCTTTGCTTGGTTAAACAATTCGCAAAACTACCTTTTTCCTTCCGCAGATGAGTGAACAACTACAGTAGTTCGAAAGTGCATGAAAAAATTGGTATTGTCCGCCACGTGATACTGATTAAAAAAGAAAAAAGAATCAATTACAGGAGAGAAAGGAGGGTGGGCAGTAACTTTCATGCTAGTCTGTCGACATGCTGCTGGGTGAGTGGACAAGCAGTTCACATTAAAAGTTAAAAGTTTTCTTTTATATACACATGTTTTTGAAACTTTAATTTTGAGAAAAATAATGGTAGTGTGTACCGTATCTACGCGTATTTCTATTGGAGGTGTAACGTGTCATGAGATAAAGAGGCTTTTCATGTTTAAATATGTCTTATGGTTGTGTGTACTTGTGTTGTGCTGAGACTGTACCCGCCAAAATGTATGTAATCTGTCGCCTCTGCCACTCAGGCAGCAAGATAGTGGAAGCGGCATGTAATGAACCGCCTGCTTTTATAGCTGCAGTACATCACAAACAACAGTGTCAACACATGTAGCAGAGTTGTTATCATTACAACCCAACTGAAGCAGTTTACCAATGTAAAACTATTCATTCATTCATTCATTCATGAGACATTAAAAGGGATTTTTAGGTGTGAAGACACTGTGATTCAACTTGCATTTTCAGTATCTTGATGCCTGCTGAAAAGAAAAAGTAGACTCAATTGATGAGTTGATCTTTGTTAGTTCAACTCTACTCTAGTTTTCCAGACTTAACCCATCACCATTGTCTTGAAATATTGTACAAAACTGATGTACTAAATTTACATACATGTGTAGAGTACTTTATAATCTTAGTAACCTTTGGGAAAACATTTTGTAACTGAAATAGTATTTCAAAATATTTTAATATAAACTTCAGTAAAAAGTGTAATATGTTGCAACCTGAGTGGATTGTTTTTCGAGACCAAATAAAAAACTAATGTATACTGACAACCAATGCATGCAGACTTAATCTCCATCCAGATTTTAATCTGGTTTGCTGTGTAGGCGGGTACAATGTCACAGAAAATAATAACTTTTCAGTATTTGATAATCTTAAAATAGCAGTGTCAAGGAAATAAAGCTAGGTTGCAAGAATTTTTTTGAGACAAAATCTACATTATGTATGTTGTCGTCTTCTCATGGGTGGTCACCCTAAAGCTTTTCCACTCTGAACACCGGTTGCTGGGTCTTTCTTCTCCAGGATCACTGGCTAGGAGGATTAGCATGGCACACATTACACACTGGTTTTTCACAGCTGGCTGTTTACCAGAAACACCTCAAATGTGACGTTAGGTATGACCATGACGTCATGCTCACCGAGATTATCTCACAGCAGGGAGGAGCTTGGGACAGAATCTACAAACGTTGGTTAGAAAAATGGTGGAAGTTGAGTATCTCTTTCGCGTAGGCTTTCATTTCCAGAATGCTGTGTAATGGTGGTGAAAGAGTATATAATTATGCGCAAAAAACTTTTAATGTTCACAAAGGCAAACCTTATAAATATTTTATACTGAACAATAATTCAAAACTACTCGCAACATTTTATGTTTCTTAAATCGGCGAAAATTTATCTGCAGATCATACGTAGGCAGAAGTACAGATTCAGTCAATATCAGCAATTTTGACAGAAGTTGATTCATATCTGCATAGCAGATCAAAGTAATTTCCAGTACTGTCTCACTGTATTCACTCGATGATGCAGTTGAAATTTTGCAAGTTATTTATAGGTGCAGTGGTTTTCTAAGGCACTACACCTTAAGTTTGCTAAGTAAAACAGTTTTGTACTGCTAACCAAACATAGGTAACTGTGTTATGTTTCATAAAAATATAAAATTTAATTGACAGTTTTTGCCGGCACCATTAGTTCCCCCCCCCCCCCCCCCCCCAGTTGATAAGAATAATATAGTGTATAACTGATTTGACTCTTGCAGTCCATCCAGATGTACAGTTGCAAGCTATCTGTAGCAGTAAGGCGGTGTTGCTAGTGCAGATGTGGTATTGTGCAGGAATGAGGTGCAGAAGACGAAGGTGCAGAGGTCAGACCTGGACATCAGCTTGCTGGACTCGCAGGGAAATAGCTGTTGGAGTGCCTTCTTCAGTGCAGGTATGTGTGATGCATCCTATCTTGATGCTCGACACAGATGTGATCTTCCCACCTGGAGCAGCTAGTGTGTGTGTGTCTCCTCACCTCCATATCACATCAACTCGCTCACCAACTGCCATCCTTTCTCTGCTGCCTCTCAAGTTTTCTTAGTGGAAATTTGACATGTCATCGGTGCATCTTGTCTCGTTTAGTTGTTTAATTTTTGTCTGTCTTGACGTTCCACGAGCACACACCATAGCGCTGAGCACCGTACCACTCTGTACCGGCAATCCACACAACTCCGCACTCCAGTTTAGTGGGAGGACCCAACCCCTTGCTTGCTTTGCCCTGACTGGCAGGCACCGAATGTGCATGCTGGCCGTTCATCATGGGAGGTTTCCCCCTTCATGCGGCCCACTCTAGCAACCTCTAACCCGCTACATCTCTTGAGAGTATATATTTCCTTGCACGCCCTCCAAACAGGGCAGTTTGCGGTCACTTTGCATCAGTTATAAACCATAACTCATGCTATCTCACCACTTACCCTAGCTCATTTGCTTTCAGCAACTATCTACTTCCATAGCATTTAACTTGTTTTTCGACGTATGGTTAAAAGTTCTTGTCGCAAATCCTTGTCTGAATTTTTGAAATTTTAAATTGTTTTTATAGTGGCAGTAGTAAGTGTACATAGTGACATTTTGTATGTGGAACATTTAGAACATTTCAATTTCCTGTCCTGTGTGACACTTTAAGTTGGCAGCCATGGTGCTTCTTTATATGGTAGCAACCTTGCTTCCTTCCGGAAGACCAGTCTAGCAACCAACATGGCGGTAAGTGGTTGTGTTTTCTGGCTCGCTTCTGTTGTATTTCATTTTTAATTACTTTAGTTGTGGATGTTTCATCTGTCTTTGATACATATACATACAAGGAGTTTAATATTGCTTTAGTCCCCAGCGGAGTGCCATCATTGAAGTTGAGAGGTAATATTTTAATTATGTTTGAGTATTTGTGATAATGGCCCGCCTCATGAAGTCTCCTTTACCTGGACCACAAAGGGTGCCCAGCAATGACCTCAGCTAGAATTGCACTCGACACTAGGGGGCCCGGTCTCAGCCACACCAAGCTGGCCACCACCCACAATATTGGTGTTTATTGCAAAAAATGTCCACTATCGAGCTATCGTACTGGCTTTGAAATACCTCCTCCTAGTCTGTACAGACTTGTCGGGGTAGAACTATGCGTCTTCGATACAGTCCACAATGCGAGCATGCAACGATATGGTCCTCTGGGCCTGAATTTAAATGTGTGTTTTGTGTAGAACAGTGACTTTTGTTTCGCCATGTGTTTTGCTTTGTTTCGTTGTGGCACGCTCGGCGACGTTCATTTCAGGGCAATTATTTTGATTTTCTACATGCTCGGTGCTAAGACCTATTTCAAAAAGAGAGAGAGAGAGAGAGAGAGAGAGAGAGAAAGTGTGTGTGTGTGCACACATGTCTGTGCGCTTGTGTGTGTTTTTTTCTGGCATTTAACATTTAATTTTCTATGCGCATTCTTAGGTTTTGTTCTCACTGTTATTTGTGGGAAATATTTTCATTGTGGAATATATGAGGAAGTCGACATTGTTTGATTTAGACTTAAGTTTCACTGTTGGCAAGCAATTTAGAAGAAATAAAAGGTGTTCATCATGGCAGCAGTCCCAAGATTTTTTGTTTCTGGAGGGTTTCTGTGTTCTTTATCTCCATTTTGGGGCGTGGGAGGGGGGGTGGTTTACATAGTTCAGGTTTTGGTTGGTCTGACATGTTCTTAACCTTGACGTGTGAGGTCTGTGATTAATAGGGATGTCATGGTATAGTTGATTCACGATAACTTCGGCCTTTTCTGAATCCCTGCCAAATTTATACTTTTTTTTGTGATTACGTATCCTTCCACTACACGTAAACATAAACACTGCCATGTAACTTCTACTTTTATAACTGTCAAATACATTGGTTGCTGTTTACAGCTGTTTAAAGAATTATGTCATAATGCAGAAACCATTTCCTACAAATGTTCACTATTTAGGTCTATAACAATATTTAGGTTAGCTTTATAATGAATTGTTACACACGATATAGGACGTTACACATAATACACAATATTTTGCCATGGCGGTGTTTGTTACAACTGTGGCAGAAACAACAGTAGTATTTAACCTGTTGTTATTAATGTTTGTTTGGAATAAAAATTAAAATGATGGGAAAACCAGTCCAACAAAATTACACAGTTAATTTAAGCCCGGAACTCGTGTCGCTTATTTATTGTACGTAGCATCGACAAATGTAAAAGATGTGGTGAACATGCAAACACATAAGCCTACCATAACATTTATTCCTCTAATATTTACATACATTGGTACTTACTGGTTTGTAGGTTTCTTTTATGATTTATTTAAATTTATCTGGTTGGGCTTAGTATTTTTTTGGATAGTGGCAGACAATCAAATCACAGAAACGTAAGCTCGTTACACAACTGTGTTTGAAACACCTAGCGCCAAGGTACAACATTGTGATAAACAGATGTGAATATAAATAATTAACTTCGTCATAACATCAGTTCATTGTTAAAACGTATAAACTTTTCGCATATTTGAAATCCGCAGGTCTGTGTAACAATTACAAAGCAGCCACCATAGACGGAAAAGGCGGCTACGGCCTTGCACTTGCAGCGATCACAACACTCGTTACAGTATATTAATCAACTCTGCCGTGCCGTGGAAACATATTTATCACAACATTGTAACTTCCCTAGGATGTTTCAAAAACACAAGTACGAACTTGATGCTTCATTCAGAAACACGCAGTGTCATTGTATGTCATCACACCACTGCCAGTCGTAATGCACTGGGTATAATCGCCCCCCCGCCGCCATATTGGGAACGCTATCCACACCACGTCTGCCAACCTGCTGGATTTGTAAGTGTTGCGCAATGAGCTGTGTCGCGCCATCACATCTAAAATGTCATTGCATCTAAATAACATATAATAGGTATTTAAATAATAAAATCTCGTTTCAGTTGTAAATTACAATCTCAAACATCATTATTGTTGCTGTAGTTAGTATGAAATGTGCTGAAATTAGAAATAACAAAATGTATACTTTTCCTATACAGGTGGTACGATTTTCCCTAGAGAGAGAAGAGAGATAGAGCGAACAAGAGAGAGTGATATGCTCTGCTTCGCTTATTGTACTTTTATTCCGGATGGAAAAAACACCAGCCTACACACGGGAATTTGCGCAGATATTTTTAACCGTAGCAGTGAAATGTGTTTCCGTCACTGCTATCTAACAATACAGATATATCAATTGGCAACATTTTTACAAATATTGTACATAAAAATGAGGTTAAAAAATATTGTAACTGTGAACTATTTCTTACTGGCTATTGCCAACACGTCGCTGCTCTTGCTGTTGTGAATTCATATTTAATACGAAATAAATATTACAAGTTGTAGAAGATAGTAAGGCAAAGTTTCATTTATTCAATAATACAGTACTCTAAAGTTAATCAGTGTTAAATATATGTGGAATAAAAGTTATTTGAAAAACAGGTTGATATAATACGCCTAGGGTGATTTTTCAAAGGTTCAATTCCAAAAGGCTGAAGAAAGCGTGATTGGACTATATGGCTAGTTTTAGGTGTGTCTGTCAGAGACATGGCTGGCTGTTAAGATTGACTTACACTTGTTTACTGGAGTCCAGCCAGTACACAACTTGGGGCACAGGGTTTGGTGGCTTGGTACAAAGTCTGGAGTGTGCCGAATTACCTTACATATTACTGGCCTGCATACCACAACTGGTTTACCTTTGACGGGCGTCACCCGGGTAGCTCCCGGCTCTTCTTCAGCTGGGGTTGACTTCTGCTGTAGCCCAGTTTCGTGGTGGAGGGGGTGTTGCAGCAAGTAATGCAGGTATAGGTTTGAGGAGGACTGCTGGCTCGGCTGAGGTGGCACCATGGGTTTGCGCGACCCAGTGGTTCATTGAGTCCTTGGCGGAGTGCGACGATGACAGGATGAGGTTCTCCCGCGGTCTTGAATGGAGGCTAAAAAGTCGTGAGAGGGAGCTAGGAGGTGATGCCTCTCCAACTATCGGGCGGCTTGAGCTCGTTCCCAGGGGGTTTATGCGGCAAAGTGCAGTTGGGGCTGGGTTACAGTTCATAGATGGCTTTCTAATACACAACCTGGTACCACTCTTACGGGTGTAAGGCATGTAGGTAGGTTCTACGATCGGCCACACAAGAAAGGAGCAGGCGACGAAGTATCCTAACTAAGTGTTGAGCCAAGCAGAAGTGGAGCCAACCCGAGTACTCTACCCGGCGACAGTTCAGAATGGTGGTTAGAGTGGCAGGTTTAACCCAGGAGTCCGACAACAATGTGTGTGTGTGAACCAAAGGGGCCAGACATCCAGACCTAGTCTCTCACTCTTTCCGATGACATGCGGCTAGTTCAGGCCTGTCGTTTTAACTGATTTTATCTGTTTTTGCGGATTTTTAACACTCTAGAAAAATCCAAACTGCAGGGTTTTTTCCCCCCCACTTTGCTCAAAGTGGCGACACTAGCGCCCACAGCTATGTGTGTCAGTTTCACTGATGCATTTGTTTGAAAGATTCTTATAATGAATGTAGATAATTGAACAAAATATTGTGGATATAAACCATTGCCTCAATTGTGTATGTCCAAAATATTTTGCTTAAGTACACACAGGCCAAGGCCATTATTGAAAAAAACCTTTTCAGCGAAAAGCCGCATTTACGCATGCAATCCGAATTTGGTGTCTCTGTTTAGCATTTGGCATTGATATCACAATGTTGAGGAAACAATAAATTATCGCCGATAGATTCGTATAAACGAGAGTATAAGTGTGAGTGGAGAAATGAATTTCCATGGTTTGAACATTTCAAACCAAAACAACTACATTAAATATGTAAGTGTCTTTCATATCCACTTTTTTTTCTCTCTGTAATTTGCAGTTTTTTTTTATTCCAAGGATTTTACAGGATTTGACCCAATAATTCCAGAATTTTACAGGATTTTTGTGTACAGGAACAACAATGGTGATTCTTCCGCTACAGGAAATAAGATAAATTTATTATTCTGTTTGTTGTTTTGTGTTGGTTGTTTTCACAGATTGTGTACACACAAAACACGTAAAATAATTATGAAATATCGGTTGTTAACACAAATGGCATGTAAGAATCAGAATATGTACTTATATTCAGAATACCGAAAGTCAGTTCACTAAATTTTGAGAAGTAATTTGTAGGTTACAATTTATTTCCAACATAATAATTTTATTTAAAGTTTAATAGGGCAATATCACTACTTCGTAGGCATAGAATTTTTGACTAAGTAAATAATTGTCGCAGGGTTCTTCTTAAAAAATGTCTAAACAATAAGTTTGTATTATGCCTATGTTCCTAAACTCCAGAAGCTAAGGTAAAAAAGCAATCCAAACTACACTTACTTACAATAGTGTAAGACAATAAATGTTAATGTAAATAAATTTGAAATATATTTTATTACTTGATTTAACCCGTAAAACTTTTGGCAATTATAAAATTCTTAGTCCGAATACATGTACATTAAAAGTAGTTATATAGCTAGCTAATAACTGTTACTGAAACCAGCAAGACCGCCTGTCCGAATTCATCAAGTATGGTCCCAATGGTAAGTGAAGTATGCAAGTACGCAAACATATACCTGAATTCGGACACTGCCTGTGTATAAAACAATGAGTGTAAACAAATGCTATGATGACTGAAGGTTATTATTCCAACCTACCTTATGTTTGTTATGGCAAAATCATACTGCTGAGCCTCCATTAATTTTATTGCCAGTGGATTGGATGGGGTTGGGAGACACTTCAATTTAATGCCTTTCATGAGACTGCATTATTTTGCACCTTATCTTGTGAGACTGTATAATCTTTAATTACATATTATTTTAGTGAACGAGTCAAAAATAAGAAACATTCAAATTACTATATAACCTGTCAACCTCATGGAAAGAAAACCTGATAAACATGTAGTTCGTACCAATTTGAATAGCAAACACATTCGGGACGTAAATATTTTTGCACTGCAAAACATAGTTGAAATGGTGGTTTTTAGGCCACATACTTTTCAAACATTTTAATAACAGTTTCAAATTATGTTATTTACAATACACACTGATTTACTGTTCGTAATTCCTATTTGCAACTCCTGAATACAGGTTTTATTGCAATCCTTACTACATGTTTCTCTGCCATCGATACAAAATAATTAGCTGAAACACTAAAAAAATACACTTCACTGGCTTTCCGAAACTAGTAAACTGCAGGTGCTGCTTCATTCGTGAAAATAAGGAAACTGGCATACCAAGCTATATGAATGTGTCGATAAAATGTATCAAATAAAAGTATCCATATGCAAGTCGCTATACTCAATACTTTCTATACGGCCTAGTATCTAGAGATATTGAAGTATCGAATGTCCCATCTCTAAGCTTATCTGAAGACTGCCCTTAGAGGCGAGGCTCTTGATCTGGAGCAGTCATTGCCTATGTCAGACTTCAATTTTAGTGTCGCTTGGAAACTGTTTACTGCCCAATATGAAAACAAATGCCTCCTAGTAGGAATGCCTGTTGACATGTTACTGCAAGGTTCCTCAGCTTCTATTGACGGCCAAAAATCCTCGCGTCACTGGTTCACAGAAAATGTGCCTGCCATGAAAGCCTTTGATGTGCCAGTAGAGCATTGGAACTTACTCCTTCTAGCAATTGTATGTAAATGTTTGGACCCAGTATTGCACGCACAGTGGGAAATAAACTCTTTCGGATGAGTTTCCCACTTTAGATAAATTTGAATGTTCCTCGAGAAGCATTGCAAGTCTCAAGAAATAGTAGTAGGCCCTGTTGCATTTAAGAGTGCCACTATTATTCCATCTAAGTTGAAGTGTGCGTTTTAAGCCGTCAGGTCAGTGTACCGAAGAAGGGTTATAAAAGATGCCCAGTCTGGCGTGGGTGTAGAGAGCAATAAAACCTCCATATCCCTTCTAAATGGTATTTACTAAAAGGTGACTTGAAAAGACTACAGCCCTAGCTTCGACAGGAATTGCACATAGGATCATCGGCTAGTTCTGTGGAAAGAAGTGGGCATTCCCCACGCTGGGAGGGGGTGCTGATTTAACCGTCGTACGAACGTTCTGATGATGGGTCGAGAGCTTGTGTATTACAACCCCTAGGGTGAGTTCCACTTCCAGTGACCTGTGGTACACAGTTCTTATATTAGCAGAGGAGGTGGCCTTCTAATAAATCTGCAACATCAGTAGCGCTGGGATCATACCCCAAGGAGATATTACTCCCTTCTAGGTAAATTGTCATATAAAATGGGTCAGGTAGGTTTACGAGTCGGAATGAAGTCAAGTGATATTGGCACAGTAACTTTCCGTCGCTTTACCTGATGCTCTCTCGACTGCTGGTTGCGGCGGAGCAGTGCTGGTACTGTTGATGGGTAGATGGGAGGGGCATGTAAGAATGGCAGTGTATGAGTCGACGAGGAATTCTGGCTCTATTCATATAACCTCGAGGTTACAGTGGAACGTTAATAAATATTTGGGAATACCATGGAGAACCAAATGTGAGTTGAATGCATTACCAATTGATTTCTGTAGTTATGTGTATCGCAAATTCCTTTCTGCAATTAAAACATTTTATATTTTTATGTACTAAAGTTCAGTTCTATTAAAGAGAAAGATTACTGTACTATAGCTGTTATATTGTTATTCCAGAATTAAATGGATGTATATTAAGATGAATTTTATTACCTGCACCAATGATTATATTACCATTTAATAAGAAAATTATAGTTATTGTTTGTGTTATAGAGGCTTGCTCTGGTTATTTAATGAAAATCTTTAGTAGTTTTTTTAATAGACTATTTATACCTTATGCAACGGTTGCGGTCCGTAATTATCCATTAGCGCTTGCTTAAAATTCAGCAATTATAGTGATTTTGATTTTTTTATATTTAGGTGCTCAAGGGTCAACATTTATATTATATATAGACACACAGACACACAAACACATGCTTCTCTAAGGTCTGAAGACAGGTATGTTAGTGAGAAGGTTTTAAACTACAGAACTCGCTAAAATAATAGTGTACTTTGGTTATTGTAGTCTTATTTTACTGTCTACATAGGCTGTGGGGATAATCCAGTTAAATTTCCATATATAAAAACATAGTTGCCATACAAATTCAAAAATATTGCTGTACATGTCTTATTTTTAGATAAAAATTTGAATTCTCTCTTTTGTTATTTTAAAGTCAACCAATCAAATAAGTGAAAGTAAATTAGTAATTTGTGTTATTTTGTGTTATAAAATTACTTTTTGCTAAAATGCTTAAAATTGCCTGTGACAAAATGTCATAATGCTATAATTTACTCAAACTGGGATTAAAAATAAATATGACAATTTATAAAATCATAAGCTTTACTTTTAAAATATTCTCGATAAACATATAAGCAAAGGGACAACCGTCATCAGCATCTGGTAAATTCTGTATATAGCACAATTTTTTTTTATTATTGGTTATCACATTCTAGTCTGTAAACGTTTCTTAATAACTAAAGTGATTGATGCCATGAAATATAAAAAAAATGAGGCAGTGGATACTGTGAATTGGAATTGATCATCATATTTCATTCAACCGGAAATATCTTAAATTGCTGGAAGGATATAAAAATTAATTATATTTGGTTCCATCAGGAATATTAAAGTCAACGTCAATAATATAAAAACTGATATAGCCATCAACAGATCATCATGTGCAGTCCTGTGTCTAGGTGTAATGCTGAAATAATTCTTCTTTCCCTGTAAGTGAGAAGTGACATTTACTTTCACAGTTTCTGAATAGGTGAGAACTTTCAAAATTTCATTTTTATATATTCTTGTCTAATAATACAAAGCATGTAATGAAGTATTCATATTTAAGTTTGTGTGTTTTGATGTTCGTTATTTACCTAATTGTGCACACAATGGTTTCATGGTATTTCCAATACTATAATTCTATTAGCTGGCAAATTTATTGCTACATTTATTATTTTTTTATTGGTTTGTGACTGCCAGTATCTCTGTAATGGGTTCAGTGGTAGAGAAGACATGAATATTCTTTAATGCACCCATAGAAAACAGACCAAATTAAAATTGTCTTGTGGCCTAGGTAAAGTAATTTTTAACAAAACAGATACATTACTACATAATTTGTGATCAACTGTAAACCTAATTCAACATCGGCTGTAAATATTATATGCTATTATAAACTGATGGATGGGTACCTACAGGTCTATGCTTGAAGCATTTAAAGTCAACACGAAAATATTTATAGTAGCACAGCTCGGGCTGGCATCAGACTGAGACTTATAATACAACTTAAAATGAAGTTAACAGGTAATACAAATAACTGTGATTTATGAAGTTTCCATGGAATACTTTTTCAAAGTAATAGGTATTTTATTTATTTCCTTTACGTTTCTATATAAATTATATTTCATCCGCTGAAGATGTATTATTGCAACTACTTAAGATAGTGTTACCTTCAAAGATGATTTTGTCATATTAAATTTATTTTAGTTTTATTTGTTCTCTTTATGAAAAGAAACAAATAATTTAAAAATTACTATAGACTAACATGCACAACACACATACTCCATGTGCTATACATAAGACATGTAAAGAAATATACAGTACTTCATAGAGTATTTACAAAGAAGAGTTTTAGCACAAATAAATATCTGAGGTACCTGCTTAGAATTATAACTAAAATAACATTTGAATTCATACCTGTGAAAAGACACACCATTTGGTCTTGAATCCCAACGATTTGTACAGCTGTACGCACTACAGGAAGTAACCATTGTAACACACCAGACTTACGCTGCTCAAGTCAGAAAGACCAGTGGCTGTGTCCCCTAGAAATACGCTCATCACCACAATGAATATCCATGTCCGTTATTAATACATAAATCATGCAAGTGTCATCTACAAAATGTTTGATCATATTTCACTTCAAAATAGTGATACGTAAAAAGTAAACAAACTTTTTTTTTTTTTTTTCGCATGCCAAAGCTATTGTGCGTACACACAGCATTTGACTCAAAACAGCTGCTGCATTCATGCAACACTAGCGCTCGCAGGGATGTGGGTCAGTTTCATTGACTTGTTTGTTTGAAAGATTCTTGCAACGGTGATGAATAGTTAAGCAAAATAATTTGGACACACACCATTGCATCAATAGTGTATGTCCAAAATATTTTGCTTAATTATTCACTGGCATAGGTATACACTTATTTACATATATATTTATGTTTCTGGCTATATGATTACATATAAAGATCAAGCCCATCATTGAAAAGAACCTTTGCAGTGCATTGCCATTTTTGCACATGTTATCTGAATTGGGTGACTTGTGTTTTGCATTGATATCATAATGGAGAGGAAATGAAAATTATCGCTGATACGGTCTTTGTACAAACAAAATTATGACTGGAGAAAAAAATTTCCCTTTTTTTGTACATTCCAAAAAAAAAAATTACATTAAATATGTAAATGTCCTTCATAGCCATTTTTTTCCTGTAATTTGCCCATTTTTTTTTAATTCCAAGGATTTTACAGTATTTAGCCTAACGCATGCCAACATGTTGTGCTGTGCGAATGCGCACTCTATGGGCGTCTTCACCCCATCTACGAATGATCCGCGCTCAGGGGCAAGTCATTACAGTAGCAAAATAAAATAAACGTATCAAGCAAGGAGATTCAACAAGCCTGGACAGTCAATTACATAATTGTAATCATCCCACGTAATTACAATCTGCATGCAAGAGTCACCCCCAGGAATAAAATTAATATTTGTAATCTTCCGCTACCTTTCGCTTAGCCTCGGAAGAAGTTCTTATCAATCCCAGAGGTAGCAGCACCTCTGGGGCCTTGTGACGTCACAACTCGCCAGCCTCAGGAAAAGGTGTTTTAATTGTTGTCGTCTCCAAGTGGGGCAATAATAAATTAGCGGTGCTCTAGCACCCCAGATAACATACTCCTGCACTGGAAGGCTACACTACCCCCTCGCACCCCATAGAACTGCTGATGGACAGATTTTCGAGTATAAATAGAGGTCCACCAGATACACTGGACTCGCCAGTCGAATAGGATCGTAAGCCCTACTCAGTCTGCAAAGACTCTCCTCAGTCTGTAAGATACACTGGACTCGCCAGTCGAATAGGATCGTAAGCCCTTCTCAGTCTGCAAAGACTCTCCTCAGTCTGTAAATACTATTCCCAGTCTGAAAAGGCTCTCTCAGTCTGAAACGGCTGTCTCTCCTCTCCATGACCTGCAGTACGGCACACCACCTGGAAGCTTGCAAGACGGCCGTACTCCGCAGACGGTGAAGACTGCAGCCTCCTAGCAGCTTGCAGAATGGCTTGTCCTCAACTGCACTTGCTGACCGCGAGGACAGTAAGTTCCACATCCGAGGTAAATCCTACTCCACGCACCCGGTAACCCTTTATCCAAGTCAGTTTCCGTTACTCCGAGGTAACAAGACATCGTGTCCTAGCTTACCCCCTTGGATAAATTTCCGGTAGATTTGTCTACGCCCTTAAATTACGTTTAATTTAGAGTACATTTTTGACTGATTAAATTTGGTGAAGATTTTGTTATTTCCAGGCTCGCCTTCACATATATTCCTAATTACCTAATTTGTGGTATTCATTTAGCCAGTCAGCTAATTTAATTGTAGTTTATTTAGCCGGGACTTTCCCTTTTCTTATTCTCACGTAATAAAATTTACGTTTAACTTATTGTCCGTTTACCATCATTTTTAGTTAGTCTGTCATTTTCCTAGAATCAGTGTTGTTTATTTTGTACCTGGTAATCTCCCTCCCGCTGGGGAAGGAACTATGTGTTGTATTGGATTTGATACTGGGGTCCAATGTATAGATTACCAAGTAGGCAACGTCGTAAAGAACGCTATACCATAAAGCGGGCCGAAAAAGCCAACGTCCGTGAAAGTGACCCGCCAGAGGCCGAGCTGCCGCAGGCTAGCGAAATCGTCCCTCGGTCGATCTCTCCATTCATCCCCCTTGAACATGAGTCCTACTTGGATAAGTATTTAGGCACCTACTGGCCTGGTCCTGAAGGAGAACGCCTCACTCAAGTAGAGCAGTTATTGCCTATAGGCCCAGCGCTATTCCTAATAAGACAGTATCTAGCCAGACCCCTTAATCATCCAGTATCATTTAAACTCACCTCTGGTAAGCTCATCCTGGTACAATACCTGACAGAAGTAGAGTTACTGAACTTTTGCGTCATAAAGCTGGCATTGGGAAAGGCAGTACGGTTTCAATTCCCATCTAAGGTAGTTCCCAAATCACGTGCGGTACCACCCCTTTCCAATTTCGTCCCCGCACGTCGACCCACTCATCCCGTATGAAACACCCCAGCCAGATCATACATCTCCACCCCCACGATCACTTAACTGCATCACCACTCCTAAATCCCCCGGGACATCTGGCTTCCCGATTATTGGCAACTCTTATAGTGAGGAAGTTGGAACTCCCTGGTTGGGAAACTACCTCTTTCTGCCTCACTCTGAGGTTTGACTCCCCTTGTTTCTGATAGTACTCTACAATTAAGTGTCCACCCACAACCCCTAACCCTTCCATCACCAGTCAGTCCCAGAATGATAGCCGATTATGCCGCGGCATGCCTACATAGGATTCCAAGAGGGTAGTTAGCAGCCTAACCACTTACCTATGAGAGAACCTTTCTCTGAGACACTTGTGCTTTAAGAACAAACACATTATGTCACTATAACTCTCAGGCTACAAACTGGTTGCGCCGCTTACTAAGAGTCGTAGGGGCCTTTCTTGGAGAACGGTGTAAAACCAGAAGGGAAGTTGAGGTCAAGTTGGTCACGCCGCTCACTCAACTCCTTCGTAGGAGAATCAGGGAGCGCTCTCCCCATGTCGCTATGGAAACGAGCACCATTCATGAGGCACACTTTGTGTCTTCAATCAATCGCTAGGACTCCAGCAGGGGTTAACTCCATGGTATGGGCTCAAGGAAAAATCAGTCCCTTCCTGATTGTACCATCCCAGAACCTGTCCTCTCCCAAGCTGCTATGTCATTGTACTTATAACTACAGGTGTGTCTGCATCTACAGGATACTCACTGAATCCACTGAAATACTATTATCTTACTCTTCTTTCTGTTTTATCCAATAAAAAGTAAGAAAAGACATGCCAGCCAGTAAAATATAATGCACCACACCTGGCAGAAATGGCCATAGTTCCAGTAGCTGACCTCAGCACAAGTTATGCCAAGTCTCTCTACCCTCAGCCATCTTCTTGAGGACCCTCTATGATAACTTCTAGTGTACTCCAGCAACCATCACAGACTCCTTCAACCAACTCTTCAAGTTCTGAAGAGTCGTCGCTCCCCCCCCCCTAGACAATTGACGGCTAATGTCACCACATTCTCATACTTACACCCTCAGTGGTGTCCCAAATCCCTTCAGAACTATCAGACTTCAGTTAGGGTTTACAGTCTACCATATTTCAGGGGATTGTCAATAAATTTTGATTCATGCAGGAAATCAGTAAATAAAGGTCTCACATGTACATCAATTAAATACGATTTTTGACATTATAATTAATTTTGCGTATAATGAGAGCTGTACATTATATGTGAATAAAGTGTTACTTAAAAAAACAATTAAAATTGAATTTTTTAAAGACAGTAGTACTGTATTAGTTGATGCATGACGCGTTCCGCATCTTTGATGCTCAACACCCTTGGCAAGTCATCAACCACAACAGTACTGAATAGGCAAGACACGTACCTACATGGTACCACTTGGTGCAATGTCAGAACAGACTACAGACACATGATACTAGCTTGTACTGTTCACCCGAAACTCCAAGAAGCTATAACGTCAACACCTCATCCGCAAGGTTGTACTGTTGGCTGAGCCGCTGCTCCCTTAAACCTGGCCACACTAGTTCAGAGCACGGCGAGGGAGGGCAGCAGCCTATCTACTCCAAGCTTCAGTCCAATATAACAACCTTGAATATTCAACCTCTGTGGCCAAGGTTATCTCTCCCTGCACCCCTGGCCACCTAGCTCCTTTGTGGAGATACGTATATAAGGTCTGGTTAGACCAGAAATCTGTAGTCTTTGCTCCTCCACCGCCTTCGTACAGGGCCGGAGGTAGCCATCGGGGTGCGCGACCACTGGTATTTCCGCAGATTCCACCACTCGAAAGGGCCAAAATCTCTACCAGTAGAAAACATTGCCAATAAGAAGCCCCAACACCTCTTCAGCACCCACAAATTAAGAGGCCACGCGAGCTCTGCCAAAGCTGGTACAATTCGGTGGAGTCCAAAACACCAGATTCTCAATCCGCACTGAATTAGTGAATCAAGGTGTTCCATACTCCGCTACCGCTCTCCTGCAGAGCCGGAAAGGGGCTGGAACCACCTCTGATGAACTAACCTCCTGCGGACACCAGACCTAGGTATTCCGGTCAGGAAGTAACTTGAGATATCCACATTCTGTCTACCACTCTCCTGAAGGTCTGGGCGAAAGGAACACACGGTGCCATCTCTTGTTACAAGACTGGGTTTTCAGAAGTACACGCTAAGTATTCACAAATACTGTCTCTACTTTTTGAGTCTCTGTTGTACCTCCAGCTTCACATGCCTTTCACCCAGAAGGGAGGTAGACAGAGAAGGTTGAAAAGTGCAGCTGTTGCTCTCGATTCTAGACCACTTGTAGACCCCCAGTGAGAAGTTGCACATTGCACTTCCACCCAGGAGCTTCACTCCTTACTGCAGACACCATTATTTCCACCACCAATTAATCTTGAATGTCCTCCTCATCCTATCCTAGAACTCTTTCTGAGGGGTGACGAACCACTTGGAATAGCCAACCCCTGGTTGTGTGACCCTAATCCCCCTTCAACAGTTTCCTGCAGTACATCACATATCCAGGGGCCGTCACCGTCCGAGAGTCACTGAGGCTACCACCGTCCCACCCCACAGCGTAATTAGAGTCTCCAGCTGGCAGGAACACCACCGCCTAGGTAAATATGTAACTAAGGGTCAGCAGACTTGTACAGCCGTGACACTGTCTTTGGATTTTGTCCCCCTAAGACAGGCCACACGACCTGTACTCTACACTGGCCATCTGCCAGCACACAATTAAGGCGCTCAACCTTGTGATTCTCGCATCACGAAATATAACTCTACAATAAACGTTATGTGACTAAGGTCGCAATAACTTTTAACCCCAAAAGTTTTATATCACTCTTTGACGCGTTTAGCTCCTCCAAGTAATGGTTATTTCAATCATCCATCCCCCTGGGCAGGCATCATATTATTACTGTAAATAATACATTAAAAATAATTTCACCTCTACTCATTTTAATAAAGAATATATTGTCTCAGAATACAGTATATAATTGATTGTAATACCTTAAATGCAAGCAGACCTTTAACTTACAATATTACGACGCAAATCCTGAGGAACCGTGAAAAGTTTGGGTCGAAAAATTTGAGATACAGTAATACAACCGCGGTTTCAGTTATGCACGGATTTGTTTTTGTAGACCTTTTTTCCAACAGTGGTACTAGTTTCTATTATCCACGGTTTTTAGTCTATGGAAAAGTAGCCCTTACTGATTTTAGTGGTCCTGCATTTCTCAAGCTACCATAATAGTCGGACATTTATTGTCCCAAGCAGCGTGAAACAATAAATTACTTAATGCCAGAAGGGGACACTGGTGTATTGTCAGTGGAAGCAAGTGCGGGGGGGAGGGGGTTTGCATACTGGATCAGTAAGGATTCTTTGTCCTAGTCACATGCCACTCTGCCTCTGCCTTACCCTCCCTGTCTTTTTTCACTTCCATTATACCTCCTCTTTTGCAGTAAAAACAATGGCACAGTACACAGACTAGTTTCTTAATTAGTGTATGTATGATAACTTCAAATTTAATTCAATGCCCTTATTTTAATGATTATTTTTAAGTTTGTGCACGCCCATGCCTAAGTAATATGCTCATTTTTTTTATAGTGGGAAATTTTTTTCTTTTGAAGCCTATTTTATGTGTAAAGTGAAAAAAGATAAGTGTATGTGAGTAAAATGTGTTCTTATGTTACCGGTACCATATTATGGCGAGGAGTGAGACCGTGTGCGTGTATAGGCAACGTCGGAAGTTTTTGATGAAAAATTCGGGATGATAAATATTTCAAGTAGACCACTAAATATTTATATTTCCGTAAACGTTGCCGGGCCTCATCGTGCCAGTGCAGAGGCTAACACACTGCCTACATTTCATATAAATTCAACACATTGACTTGAATTGTATCTCTCTGCATGTTTTCTCAATGCCGGGCTGCTGTTACGAAGTGAACAGGCCCTGTAACGATGGCAGTTGCGGCGGAAAGGCAGCCGACGCCCGCCATCTTGTAGCAACCGACAGACGGCTGCCCAGCCTGAGGATCTAGGACTGAGCTTCAGTAGCAAACCGCCACGCCCGTGCCCGGCCACGCTGCAGAGGATCTAGGCGCTCGCCCAGCCATGTACACAGCCAGACCAAAGCAATAGAACGATGCGCACACACGTATTGTGCAACGCCACCTAAACGATTTGATTGCTGTGTGCCTCATAGCAATGTATGACCCACACAACCTGGGACCTGCGTAATGGATCTTTAATAATAACTTTATATTTTAAGAATACATACTTAGTCTAATCTTTTCACACACTTTCAATGGCCATGTCATACCGTGTTTAGGCCTTCTTTTTTACTGCAAGGGGTGGTCCAATATGCTTTTCTTCGGTATCAAATTAATCAGGAGACGTCCAGCTATTAAAATATACATACATATTTATATTTAATTCAAAAAGTTTTTTTATGCGCTAGAGACGATTGAACGTGGACTTCATGCAATAAAATGACAAGTTTGAGGGCATAGGGTTTAGGAGTGGGTCAAAATCGGGCCAAAATTTTCCTAATTTTTTATTACGACCCCCTCCCTCTCTCCTCCCCCCCCCCCCCCATCTCTATTACTACCCTATTCTCGGGAGCCGTGAGGGGTCATAATAGAGCTATTATACTGTACAACGATTTTCTGCAGGAAGTTACAGAAAATTAACTTTATTCTTAGTAATACAATGTTCAAAAAAATTTTGGCGACAAGGGGAAGTCTAGTATATGCTTCTTGGCATAATTTTATTCACAAAGATGTGGTCCATTGAGTTAAATTAATGTTCACGTTTTCTTAGGAAAGTAGTATATTTTTCAGTCAATGTCATTATATTCTTCAAAATAATTGTTTCTGTTCAATTCTGTGATACCTACAGGAAAAGTTACAAAAACAGTGTGTTTTCTTGTTTAATTTGAAAAGTTAATTTCAATTACTGGGTGGAACACAATGGACTGGATCAACACTGTCTAACTTCCTTGCTGAAACTGGCCCTTAGTTAATTGTTCTGTCAGTATATTTGACAGAAACAATTTAATGAAACGGTTGTTTTTGAAATCTCTCAGCTGGTCTGTAAAATAGGAGACCAGAAAGCTTTGTGGCGATAGTGCAACTGCAAACAGAAGTAAGTATTTACCATGCTCATGTTAGTTTTCTCTTTATCACTTTTGTATATGTCTTTTTCTATGTTTTGGTAGGTAATAAGTTTATGATAATAAGTTAACATTTAAACAATTAATTAAGTGATTTTCGTGGAAGAGGTCAGTGAACATGTTACTAGTGCTCGCTAAAAGATACTCAGTGTGCTGTGTAGGCTTTTTTCTCTGACAAGAGGATGGCCAATATGTCTGTCTTGGTACAATTTCTCTCATAGGACTTGAAAATATTAAAATTAATAAATATTCATTTTTAAATAACATGTTACATTTGCTCTAGAAATGATTGAATATATATATATGCACCTTTTAACTTTATGTGGGTCAAAGTCAAAACCAGTCAAATTTGATCTTATGAGCATGTATATCATATGAGTCAATTCACTGGGACCATTTTACTGTATTTGACAAATATAACATATAATTTTGCCTCTAAGACCATGTGAAAATGGTGGAAGTAAACCTAAAATTAATTTTCGAACCATATGGGGTAGGGTTGGTGCAGAATCAGTCTAAAATCAAACTACTGCTCTTACAAATTACAGACTATTTTCCTGAAAATTGTGAACAACAATCATAATTTTGAGTTTTGACTTAATTCCCCCCCCCCCGGAAAGGGGGTCCTTACTTCCAGGGAGTCATTTTATTACTGGGGTTGTTTTGTCTAGAGTTGACTGTATAAATGGAAAGTAGTTGGGTCCAAAACAGAAGAATGTGGGCAAGGTAAGAGAGTGTGTAAACAAGCGTGGGTGTAAGAGCTGTAGCCAGCACGCATGGTGTAAGGAAGGTGGCAGTGTGGGTGTGCTGTGTTGCCAGATGGTGGCAGCGTGGAGATCCAGGCCAGCCAGCGGCTCAGCAAGCAGCCGTCTGTGGACAGCGGCATCCACCTGTCATCTGTGCAGAGCTCCGACAGTCTTCCTTCCCTGCATTCCGGCCGGGACACTCACAGGCTCTCCAGGTGCCCTTCCATCCCTGCTGTGTGCCTCGCCTCTTTACGCTCGCACCACCACCACTGTTTCCACAACCACCACTGCCAGCTAGTAGTTGTATTTCAACACGCCATTTCCAGTCGGGTGTTCATCTATCACAATTCCGACAAGCTGACGAGTCTGTTTGCCACTTTGAGAACAATACCTAGTCTGTCTGCTAACACTGCTTGAAAACTAAAAACAAATACAATCCAATACAAAAATAATTTTTTTGAAAAAAAGACATGACTTGTCATAGCTTTGGTAAGCCTGTGGCCAGGATCATTTGTGTATCCAGACAGTGCTGTTGCCATCTCTGGCTGTTTTGCAGTAGTATTGGTCTCTTTCTGTTGCATATTAGGTAGGGAGGGTTGCATGTCTGTAAACATACAAGGTTTAAAATTCTTCCAGGGGAGTGTTGTCATTGAGTATCAGTGTTTTCAGTTGATTTGCACTAGTGATGGCGTGATGTATAAATCTCGATACCGAATCCAATACATATACTTTAGAATTTTTTAATTCGATAATTGATACCCAATTGTAAACATCTTAATTTTTAAAGACTTATATTTCACAGTAATACTGACAATTGAGAAATGCAATCAAACCATAAAATACTGATTTTTATTTCTTTCTACTGATTGTAAATGTCACAATAACAGATTTCAATGAAATCTACACCAATTAAAAATGTTGGGTGAAATTAAGTGTGGAAGATTTATTGATATTTATCTAAAACTTTTATCCCTACAAATTCAAACATTACTCCTCATGTATAAAACTAATAGATTTTATTCGATAGAAAGATGTCTTGCGAATAAATGATATTCCAAAATCCCTGCCCTTCCCTAGTGGCCAAAAATATTGAGAAACGGTGAGCTGCATTAAGTTTTTCTGAACACCAAGTCCGTTCGTAGCAGTTTACTGCAGGAAAATAACAGGATTTCTTGTAAAAATACTAATTTATTTAAATAGATACATGGAAGCGCATACACAACACCCCTTTGTCACCTAGTAATCCTTAAACATAGTGCCTGAGCATGTGCTAGTGAATTGTGACTATCCAAGGATACGATTTTAAATTATTAATTACTATGTCATAAAGAAACAAGTCGCAGTTGTCTTAGAAATCACACTTTTGCAAAACCAATATTATTAATCACTTCAAAAAGGCAGACATCTGTTAAAACAGTTTTTGTATGTACAATCTTCAAATGTGAACTGTGTCCATACTCCAGTGTTGAAGAAATGTGCAGCTTGGAGGGACAAAACACCAGATGTGTCCTCTGGTGATACTTGGCTCGGCCTGCATAACTTATTTACCTCCACCTACATGGCTGGGAGATGGTTGCCTAGCAACCTGTGCTACTTGCTCACACCCTCCTTGTTGCAGAGTGGGTGGGGGTGGAGGCATCATGTCGAAATTTGACTGCAAATTCCCCTCCTCTCTTCCGTGGCACTTGTTGTGTTTATGACAATGAACACTCTGAACAACCTGTCAAGTTTTTGAGCAATTTTTATGTACTATTTTTTTTATCATTAATCTATGTTGTTTGTTTTTAATATTGTAGCATATACCTATTATGGGAAACATATTAGAACACCTACATATATGTTATTGCTTGCGAACATATCTTTTTAATTGATTTCAATCACAACTTCTTGCATTTTTTAATGAGATTGGTTTAATTTTCGAACTTTCCTGGCAGTCTCGGAGAGTTATCTTGTAAATTTCCTATTCTCATAAAATCATTCACCAATCATTCGGATAACCATTTTCAAAAACACTGCCAATTAAAAAACCACAGTAAAAGAACAGAGGATCTGATGGGGAAATAGAAGAATTGGTTGTGCCTGCCAACAAAGTAAGGTATCAGCACTTGAAATGTGACTTATAAGATGAATGGTAATGATTCAAACTTGTAAAGGCACACATCTCTTCAGGCTATTAATAGATGTTAATTGTACTGATCGGAGACAGTGATATGCAGCTATACATGTACTCTAATTTGGCTGTCATCCACTCAACCTTACAACAATGCCTGGCAGGTATTGACCAAGACTTGGCTGATGCAAATTTTTAACAAGTGCAAGTACATTTTCAATGGTTTATTTTGCAGGAAAATCAGGGAATGTGTTATTGAAATATTAATTTATTTCATAGATAAAAGTTTGCAACATAGCATCAACTCGCCATGTTACAATAACAGGTTACACATCTTCAGCACTTACGTTGAGGTACGTTTTACAGCGTTGCCTGGTTTATTACAGAGTGTGTGTTTGGCCAGCCTCAGCCGTTTAGAGCACAAAAGTGATCCCCCTCGATTTATGGTTGACGGTCTAGCACAGTTTACATCTATATCAGCATGACATCACACAACCCGACTTCCTTCTTGTTAAAAATTCGCAGTTTACAGAGTCCCAGTAGCGGTTACAGATAGTTCAAATTCAAAACATCTCAACTTGCGAGGAAAATTTAAGAAGGCAAGAGGGAGGAAAAAGAAACCTTTCCCCTAACGCTTATCGGTCTCCGGCATTTCACAACATGACAGGCCTCCTCAAAAGTTGTTACATTTATGTCTTTCACAAACTCTCCACGACCTGGAGTCATCAGTACTACCTGCAGTCTCGTCAAATGTTTACATTATACTGGGAACAGTACAGGGGTAGCTATGCTCGCCTCGGCACGTGCAGCTACCCCCACTCCTAAATACAAATCTAAAAATACACATTTGGCCGGGGCTCACAACTTCCTATTGGCTGAACATTACATCACTGTAAGGCTTCAAAATACAGAACTGCTGATGGCATGGGAAAAGTGAAAAAAACTTAATCTCAAAAGTTGCGTCACCTCATTCTGGAGCCTTAGAATTCGAAAGTGCCACGTAATACAGATAATATTTAAAATACAGCCTCCCATTAAAACTGATAAAGCCCTTACTTCTACCCTTGGCCTGAAAGGAAAAATTTGGACAATTACATTCGCTGACAAACTAAACTGGGTATTATAACTAAAAGTGTAACTGAACGACAATTATAAAAGTGATTAAAATGTCTGTAAAAAGTAATGCTACAAGTTTTCTGAATAAACTGATTTCCTCAAAATGCACATAAAAAATGTTGTTATCCCCAAATAAAATAAGCTTTGAGCCACAGTGCCATAAAACACATTGCAAGTGCAAGGATTGGTTTTGTTTTATTAATTATAGAGGGTCATAAAGACACGAATCTTATTACTGTATTTATTTGCCTCTGCCTCAAAAAAAACTTTAAAGTAAAATATTATTTATTATTTTAAAAGTGTACTATACCAGTATGACTAAAATAACAATTGCTTCCTTTATTCTGTCTATATTTTGAAAATAGTCCATTTGTACATTACGTTCCTTGAAAATCAGATTCTGTACACAAGTTTTGAAAACATTAAATAAATACAATTTATTGCACCGTGATTTAATAACATTAAAGGTGCCTCTCACTTTACCGTAGTATTTTTCATATATTCACCCTTTAGTTTAAATGTTTGCACCAACATACGTTGAGACACAAATGAGTAAATAATCCTAGCTGTCTACCAAACTCACAAATTTTAAGTAGTGGGTAGAATAACTGACTTACACCTTAGATTCATCTAACTCAGCGAAACTGAGCAAAATATTATTTAACATCAGGCCAATGTTTGATCATGAATTCTACAACACTCAATTCAGCTCTCCGCTGAATGTAAAAACACGTGATGAGAATATTTAATTTTAATATAATCCATTGGTATGATGAATAAAACTGCTCATTTACAAATAGTTAACAGTTCCATTAGAATGATATAATACTATCTTTTCCACATGAGTTACCATTCAATATCTCCAGTTAATATAAATTCTTTGATCTTGAGGCACCTCTACCAAATAAAAATGTTAATGGCGATTGAAACCTCAAACATTAACTTATATTTAAAAAGGTCATTGAAACTTCAACCACTTTAGCTAATTGACTAGGTTTGATAATTCATTCATACTAAAAAACATGATAAACATACATGCAGGCCTTATTTATTACTGTTGGCTTAACTAAAAGTTTGTAAAGTGAATTTAATAACTCGACTGTCGCCAAATTTTGTACCAATGTGCCAAGAGCAAAACAGTTCAAAATACACAAAAAATTATACCATGACAAACACTGCATGGTGCTGCAACTTTGCAAGCCCTTTAAGGCGCACTATGAGTAAAAATGTAACACATTAAATATTGTACTAAAAGTTAGATTAAAATTCGGCCAACCTGGACGGCGGCTACAAACACAATATCAATGCGTCCAGCTTTAAAATTTAAGATTGTGTGGCGTGTTTACCATAAGTAGAGAATAGAATATTCAAATTTCATAACAAATTTATTCAACCGTCAATCATCACAAGTGCTTTTCTGGGAGTCATTAAAAATAATTAAAACACACTTCAAAGCAGATGTGGGCACTCACACAAGGAGCCGTACAAAGCCACAAAAGCACTCAAATTATTAAAAAGATTCCAAACTCTCAGTTAATTGCAAATGATTAACAGAGGAACGTACAACATCTTCAATCCTTGTACTGAGAATACTATTAAAATTTCACAGCCTTCTCCGTCGGGCACCGTCTTGCAGCCATTCATATCAGACCAAGCTAAAATATGATACACCACATTAAAGAATAATTAATTAAAATATAACGATCCCCAGAAATTATTTTATATTTTAGCAAGTAACATGTGGGCTACTCTTAGCTGGCCTTACCGAGAGAAGTTGGTGCGGTACCCGTCAAATGTCCCATCAATTTTCCAGGCGAACTTAACTCAGAAAATAATCAAACCCAAAATGTAAAATATTTAGCCAGCTACAACCGTACTAAAACAGTATGCCGTTCAACCGATATCATACTTGACACACTTGAACAAGCTGAAACTAGAAACCTCCAAACATATTATCATTAAGCTTGCGGCGCATCAAGAATAGAATCAGATTGATTGAAGCAAATATAAATCGCTTGGCAACCCACCTATTATTTAGAATCTACCCTCGTCAAATATTGTGCGTGTCAGCTACACCTTAGCTGAAACTCCCATGACGCAGTAACAGGCCTCGGTGCTGGTCTAGGAAGAAGTGCCCGAAGGCGCTCAAAGCACTTCAGCTCTCCACTGTGGATTAAACTTGAACCAATCACAGGCCAGCACGACTGCATATGCTCAGAAGCAAGGGAATACTAAGAGATGAGTGGAAAACATGAGAGTGAAGATGCCCAAGGAGATGGCGAGGCCGGAGCAACCAGTCTTTAATAATCACAGCATGCTCTAAGCGGCACAAGATACCAAGTACATTTAACAAGCTGCAACGAGCAAGCTGTGGAAATGAGCCTCACGCAACAGCTAAGCAGGGCGAGCAATGGGTTCAGCAACATAAACTGAACTAGCTTATTTAAATAAGTTAAGTGCAACACACCAAACTATTACATTAATTCTACATTAAAATACAATTTTTAAGGTGCTACCAAACAGAATTGGGAATAAATCTACAACTAGCGCACGCCCACTCGAAATTAGTATACACTACAAACCGCTGAGTTATGACTCTACACGCCCAAAATACAAAATTGCTCTTCATCCACAACTCGGTGCTAAATTCCATCTTGCCAGCACCTACGTAATCAAAAATTTTACACCAAGGTAACATATTACATGATTCTGATCACTGATAATTTGAAAAGCCCCTGAGCACTGTGGTGTTTAACAATTTCTAGAAGACATTGAACATGATGATCGCTGCTTGAAGTTACCTCAGTCGACAGTGCCAGTCAAAAGGTTGGAGTAGATGGTACACACGGGAATATATTAACTCAACCTCTTCATTAAAAAAAAATTGTGATGCACATAAGGAGGGGAAACAAGGTAGGTAATTGGAAGGCGAGGAAGGGGAAGCCGAGCCTCCGTCAAGAATATCTATAAACACTGTCAGCCGGTGGTCGTTATGGAAACTAAACATGACGGTAAAGTAATACAGTTGCAAAAGGTAAAGGTTTGGCACATAAAATACAGTTTATATTTACAACCTCCATCTGTTGTGAATGAGCAAACTGTGCCGGAAAGTGAAACAAGCAGCTTGTTTTGACAGCTATGTAAGGAGAAGCCAACAGTTAAAGGTTGAAAGAAGGGTGAGACGGTGTAACCAGCACACATGACCTTAACAAAGAATACTTGCTAACTCTCCATCCTCTACCCCCTGGCAAGCATCTAGTTGGTAGTATTTATTGCTTTACGCTGCCCTATAGCAAAACAAAATTGAAGTCAATGATGGTATTGTCAGAAATCCACCAACTCGAGTCACAGAAGTCAATTTTTAAGAAAACAGAAAACCACACACAAAAGCATCCTTGTACTGTGGTTGAGAAAATTGTCCATAAATATCCGTTGATAATTGAAACAGTGTTCAGGAAATATTGTACTCATAAAATTGAGAGTCTCCAGTATGTTGTGATTTTTAAGTGATAATGCTTCAGTAATAGTATCTGTGAAGGTAATTGATAAATTCCTGTTGTCAGACATCAGGCCATCACTAGTTAGGCTTTCTTTGTGCAGCCCTATTGAGAACAAATTAATTGTGGCCAGTTACATCATACCAGAGAGCTATGCTTTTCGCTACCCACCGCTCTGGAACCATCCTTCCCTATCATCAAGATGCCAGCCAATGAGCGCCGAGGCAGCCGCCCAGCAAAGTATAAATACGAAGCAAGAATTCAACTTGACAGCAGTCTTCATGTTCCTACCGCACTAGCCGCCTGAGATCTAACCAGCTTACTGTAGAGTAGTCTTCCGTCTTCCACCACACTTGCTGCGAGAACTGACAAGCCTGACCTGACAGTCTTCACCATGTTAGCCACCAAAGTACTCGCCAGCTTCATTCCTCGCTATGCGTACCTACCTTCCCTTCACCGCACCTTTGGGCCAGAAGGAAAACCTTTCCTAAGCCACATGGTTGGACTTATCCCTTCTCCCTTGATTAGTTTTCCTAGCATCGTGCCACTCGTCATCTGTCCATACTAGACACTGCGGTCCCAGCAACAATGCAATAGGGAGTCAGTTTAGTTCAAGTTATTCTCACAGCGGTATTCTGCCCCAGCCCCCACTAGACTAGAAACGGTTCACCTCTACCTGGACTGCATAGCTTAGCTTCCCGTCAAGCTCTTGACAAACGCAGGAGTGAGTACATCACCACGTGTTTACTTCCCGTAAAACAGAACAAACCGTTGCTGAAACCTATCTTTGAGTTCCATGTTCCTGTAGACATCGCACCTTTCCCAGTTGACCTTGCCCTTGAGTGAAACGCAGGTTAACCCGGCAACTGTTACTCAAACAATGCATTTCTTGATTACCCACAAGCACTAGCCTAGCCAACCTTTCTACATACTTTGGTAGCCTACACAGGTACACGGTTTCTGAACTCACTTGCCGGTCTGGTGTCCTTCCTTTCCATTGCACCTTTGTGCCGGACGGGACGTCCCTTGACTGGGAAGATGCGGACAAAACCCACACCCATGGGGTAAAACTGCAGACTGCGAGGCCTAATTTTCTCTACTCACTGTGCCGTAGCGCCAATCACTAAGATTGGGTATTCACTCGGGCAGCCGATCATGGGTAAAGAACAGTAAAGAACCACAAAAACCCTGTTTTCTACCTTACGGGCATGAGAGTGTGTGTGACTCCAGATGCCTTCCTCCAGACACAGTGGTCTTACGGTGAAGATAAAACAGTTTCTCATTTCCTCTGGGTGTTTGCAAAATGTGACCCTGCCCTTGTAGCCACATTAGAACAGCTCATGCCTAAGGATCAAGCTCAAGCCCCCAGAACCCTGCTCATTCCAGTCACACCGGAAGACCCACGAGACTTATTCCATCTACCAACTCGCCTGAGTAATGAAGTCCACCCATGGCTTGTAGAATTCATCAGCCAACTGGAACAGCGGCCAACAACGCCCGTAGCCTATCTTACACCTATTGCATTGACCCCACCAACACGAACCATGTATCACAGCCAGCCAACTCAAAAGTCAGGACCATCCTCCTGTACAGTCAGTCATCCAGAACCATGCGCTAGCACTAGCAATCTTCGTCACCCAGGTATACCGCCCAATGCTCAGAGCCTGAAACGGAAGATTGTTCTGGCAGAACCAGACTTAGTTAGTGCCCTGCCGAAAAGGCATCAGACCAGTACTCTACACTGGGAAATAACCAGCCCCACGTAGAAATTAACTGATTTAACGAACCCTTCTGAGCGAGGGTGCTATCAGGCCCCTCTTCCTCAGGATACCAGTTGATTTTACTTCTGTACTGTCAGAAGGTGTGTAGTGGCCACTGGTTTCACTGATGCTAACCTGACATACCACATCGGAGGATGTCTAAAGGGATGACAAAGCATGTCTTGTTTCCTCACTGACATTTGGTGATAGTTTGGTACAGAAGATGGTAGTGGCTTGCCGGTGTGTCTGTTGCTCGGCGGCTCTCATACCATTGGCGGTGCTATCTCCAGGTCCAAGGTCGGTGTCGTCGTCCTCTCGGGTTCGACTCTTGGCGCCGTAGTAGCAGCAGGCTAGGGGGAGGTTCAGGTTGTTCTTCTGCCTCCTTCGGCTGTGGGGTCTCGGACCATTCCGAGATTCTGGTTGAGCGGCAAACTTCCAAGATTCTGGTTAAGTGGCGAAGTTTCTGGCTGGACTGTCCATCCAAGGGGCTGCGCCATGAAATTTTGCTTAATCCAGGGGATGCTCGGTTCATGTGGCTCTGATCTTGTGTGCGTACCTCGTCGGTATCAAGGGCAGAGATCTTACAGAAACTGAATCTCAACACTTCAGAAAGTCTACTCTCGGGGGTTGAGAGTAGTTTGGCTCCCTGTCTGTGTCTGGTGTTCTTGCCTCGGGCCTCCTTACCAGGAGGTCTGCATATAATGTGGTGGATACCAGTACCCTGGCAAGTGGTATGACTACACGTCTCTGGAGCCACATTACCCATGTCATTGGCTTGTGGTTCTGTAGAACTGCCTTCCCTATCTAACATCTTATTGGCTTGGACACCACGAGGTGTTTCTGGACTCCTCAAAGTCTAGTTTATTCAGTCCTGGCTACTGTCCTTACTCCCTCGGGCCATTCAGACCTGGTCCCGCTTTCACTAGTTAGCAGTTATTATCGCTGGCCCCACGTTGGGTGCCCGAAAACCACTTTATGCATGTCACTTTCTAAAGCCTGATCTGGGACATGGTCCATGTGATTTTGGTTGCACTAAGTCAAGTGCACTGGATCATGGTTACAGGTTACTGACGGAGTACTGGGGTCTTATATGAAGTAGGTCGAGTTGGCCTCTGGCTTGACAAAGTCTGGGACTGCAAGAACACCTTACTTTCTCAGTCAGGCTTCCTTACCCCCACCTGACTCATAACCTGTTTCTCCAACTGCAGGGGTGATTGGGTACTACTAGTGCTGGCCCAGAGCCCTGGTGTCTTACTGCTGCAGTCAACTGCTGGAATGCTGGGTTCTGTGTTAGGCAGGCTGGTTGCTTGTCTACGTATGGTGCGAGTTTGAAATACACCTCTTGAATAGGTAACACTCAGAAATGAACAATGTGTATTTATTACATAATAGTAAACAAGGTGACCTGTACTATCTCCTACCAAGCAAAACATGGTCAGAAGTAACCTACGGTAAAAACAGGTGGCGGAGACCTACTCCTAATCTAACTTGGTATAGAATGATTTACGGCTATAAAAACAACTCAGTTGCAGCTGCTCTAACTCGTGATTTCTCAAAGATACTTTAAGAAAACAAGGTGCCACTACTTTTAATGGCAGTTGGTGTAGTTGCTTCTACCAGAAAGTTGTGGCGGTTGTCAAACTAGGAGGGAAGACAACTGAGAGTGTGGTAGTGGTGTCTGTAGGCTTACTGTTGAAGAGCTGGTGGTAGATGCTGCAGAAACTTTGGTGCTGGTGATAGTCATTGACAGCAGCCTCTGGGGCTGGTTGCTGCTGCTGGCTGGTTGGTAAGAGCCACTAGAACTCCTGGTGCCTTTTGAGAGAAGCCTCTGGATCTTAGGTTTTTGGTGGTTGCAGCCTCTGGAGCTGCTGGTAGGCGTGGCTGAAGCCTTTGGAACCTCTGGTCGTTGGTAGCAGTAGCCACTGGTGGTTGCTAAAGATCTCTTGGAGTGGACCATGAGGACATAAGGTTCAGTAGAGAGCCCCAGCACAGAAGTGCTGAGGTGAGCTACTGGAGATGATAACTACTCTCTTTAACCCGGCCCATGCCTGGGCTGGAGCGGGAGGTGTTAAGTTGCTCTGTGACGTCTGCCTGAATCATGCGAGGTGGGAGCATCTACTCTTGCGCTCGGCTGTTTGGCCTCGGGCGCTCGGCGGCGCCCGGCCATCTTCGGAAAACTTGGTGACGCTCTGTCTAGCAGGTGCTTCACGGACGCTGACGTGTTCTGTGTGCCCGCTTGGAAACAAAGCTTATTTCACATATGAGGATTGCCTGCTAGGGATGGAGTGATCCTGTGCGCACTTGTAAATAACGTGCTGGGTTTGACGCTCCTCGGGATACGTAGACGCTACGTGAGTAGTGAGAGGAAGTTGGTTCTGGCATCAGGAAATACCACATGTGTGTAACTGTCCCTCTATGGGAAACAATCCTGTAGCCATCTATGGTTGTGGCTCCTGGTAACATGTTAGGATGAGTCGTAGCCATGTTTAATATAACTTATATAAGTGGCACGCGGCAACGTAATTGTGTTACACAAATCTCTATTTGTGATATTTTTTTGGTAGGGAAGATAATCCTACGTTATCAGAAATTACACTTTCAGAGATTATGCTTTTATTATTGTATGTAATTTTTTGTTCTCAAGTTTAATATATTTGTCATTTGATTGCCGAAACTGGCAGGTGACTGTAAATAGCTATCTACCCATAAGGATGAACACAATGTAAAAGTTATTTTTATCGCTGTAAACGTACATTCTTGATCGCATCAAGCACAGCTAAGTCACATTAAATGTGACACTCGTCACACAAACATGATGCTCCATGGTTAGAATATGAACTATAATTTGGTTGGCCAATGCAGTTTAATACAGTATTACCTTTTGTTTGTAATAGGGCAGTGATTGGTGGTTGTGTGGCAGGGTAAGGTGAGAGTGGTGGCACAGCATGTCAGCTCCATCGTACTAGTTAGTGTTGTATCTTCACCTGGTAGTCTATCAGACTATTATTACATTATGCAGGAAGTTTTATTGCTGGTTGTGGCGACGTGGGATAAGCTATTCAGAACTTACATTTGGTCAAACTTAGAAACAGGCATATCTCCTTTTCCCTACAAATGCATTTTGCTTCCTCTTGCATCACTCTAATTATGATATCGGAGTCAGTATTGTCAGTCCACTTATTACCCACAAATATTGTATTTACATGTGAACCACCTGCACATTTTTTCTTATAAGTAAATTTGAAAAATACGGGTGTAGTTCTTTTATAGAAGTACTACAATATTTTGGAGAAAAATACAGGGTTGAGAATAGTCGGGTTCGTCATAATGACTGACTTTCTGTCCTGCCTACGAGCACATGGCTATGGCAGTGATGATCTCAGTCACTTGGTGTTTATAGAAACAGAGCAGATATTGTTTATGGAGGCGGAGCAGGAGCGTGGGCCACACGGCTAGCCCTGCAAACAGGCAGTCCACATTTACAGTGTTCGTTAAAATTGTTGCTGTTTGCCATAAGCTGAAATTCATGATGTGCCATGAGATGAGTGGTCTTTTGTGTTTAAATATCTTTTCTATTTGTGTCACATTCAGACCATACCTGCTCATTAATAGTCGCAGACAGCCAGCAGCATCGTGTGAGGTGGCAAACTGCCTAAATCACAAATTTTAAGCCCATCCTGTTACCAAGATGCAAATTTTTTTTTTTAAATCGTGAAGGTTTATTTTGAATCAATAAGATATATCTCATGCTACATTTAGTTTTGTAACATATCTACCACTTGTTTATAGTTTTTTGAAGTAAATGTGTAAAAATATTTCATTTATCACTGGGTGATACTCAAAATTTTGGGTGTGGATGTTGCATGTTAGCAGGTGGTACACTGGTAAATGCAAGCCTCTAAATATATAAACATGCAGTGTGTAACACAAACTGAGACTTTGATACCTGTAACTTTTAGATATTTAGATATAGCTGGAATGTACATTTCCCATGTGGATGCGCTGTCATGAAGTTTCACTGTAATGTCAAGCAGAAATGGTAATTTTTATACAGTATTCATTGATACATTGACTAAATTATCCTGCATTTCATTTCTGAAAACTGGTGACTGCATGTCTAATTTTTCTATTGTTTATGCAGCTTAAACAGAGTTCCATCTGAATAACAGAGCAGCATTAGTCATAACATTAATTAAAATAGATTGTAATATAATATATCTGAATATTGTTTTAAATAAAAATTTAGTGTTTCCTGTGGATACAGAACTTATATTTTCCAGCTAAGATAAAATAGTTATCAGAACCTAAATGAGATGTTGGAAGGTTACTGTGACAAGTGTGAGTGACATGAAGTGTGTGTTCAATAGGTTCGACCGTAGCATGTCCCTGCCATTGGCATACCCCGTGTCCACATCGTTCAACATCTCCAGCAAAGAAGACACGTTACGAAGCTCTCCCATCAGGAAGATGGATTTTGCTTTATGTAAGCTGTGCTATTGTCTTCTCTTGTTTGCGTTTTCCAATTCATTCAAGACAACTAAATTTCTACTACACTTTATCAAATTTATTTCAAATTTCAACTAGAAAATCCCCATTATCTACTTCTGTTAGCAGTATTATTGGTAATGCAGTTCCGTCAGTGGGTAAGTATCTCGATTATAAATAGGGTACATTGTTAGTTTTGTTTTAAACTACCATGAATTACGTTCCTTTGTTTTATGAATTTTTTTGTATGACACAAACTAGAGTTGTTAATTACTGTTCCTATTTTCTGGACCATAGTTCTTTTACTCATATTTCATACTCAGGAATATTAATCTCATCCCAACACTATAATTTATTTGGGGCCTGTTTCACAAATGAGGTTCATCTAAATAAAAGTAAAAAAACTTGGTTTAAATTTTATTTAAAAGTCATATTGCATTCCACCACTGTTGCTTTCTGGTTAAATTTCTTGAGACTATGCAAACTTAAGTTTAGCTATGTTTTATTTTTTCGTCTGTCCACTATGGTGTCTGTACCTCTCTCTGTTCACGTTGCATCACTCACTTTCTCTCTCATTTTCTGATTATTTCATCTACATGCAGAACTAGCTGTCCTGGGTTTCTGTGGAGCCAAGCAGGGGGCAGATGATATACTGTCCTCGGTTGCAGGCTGCACCAAATGTGCCATACTTGTTAATATCCCAGCACAGATGGAAACACGAGGTAACCTTTGCTAGTGAGCAGGCTGTGCAGCCATATGGCATCACCCACACTTTGTCATCTCCACCTCAGTTCTCACTCCTGGGTACTTGTGCTGTCCACATCATGACTAGGGAGCTCGTCCGCGAGGGCAGCACTCCTCATCGTCATTGTTCATGGCCATTTGTTCTTACAGCAGCTGCCTTCACGCCACCAAATGTGAGGTCAGCATCACACGAGAGAAGAGTGTTTCCCAACCTAATATGCCACTCTTTTCCTGAAGTGATGTAATGTGCCGGACCCCTGGTTTCCACACTCCGCTTACTTTGTGTTCAGAATAAAAAGATAGGACAGCATTTTGTCTCTCTCCATTTTTATTAATGCTTACCAGATAACATATTAGGATTTTGCTGAACAGACAGGGCACTGTTCTACCCAGACCAGCCATCTGCTTGTTCTGGCATAACTACTTATTCCGGTGCGTGTAGCATGCCTCTAGCACCTGATGTTGCCATCGGGATACCTAGTGACTCAACATGACCCTACACCTCATTAGTGTAGATTGTCATTGGCTCTCAATAGGACACATCCATGTATGTAGGTATATAGTTGCCAACCAGTGAGATATTATCTGTGCCAAGTGATGATGGGGAATAAGTGATCTTCGAGCCTCTCGTTAGCATCTCTACAGAGTGGTGGAGAAGATATGGTGGAGTAGGATGCCCTACCACTTTACTCCAGGACACATCTATGGACCATTCCTATCTCACTGAAGAATTCTGGTGGAGATCTGCACCGGTACTTAACCACGGCAGTTGTGGCCCCCACATGCAGCTCGATGAGGTGTTGTCGACATATCTCCTAGGACAGCACATGTGTCGTAAACATTCCACGCCTTAATAGTTAAAGTTCCCTGTTGTCTTGAATTATTATTTTTTATGTACACAACCTTTGTCATTAAAATTTACATACCATTTAAAAATCATTTGGTTATAAAGTTGGTCAATAGGCTCATTGGTGGAGTTTAAGCAAACAGTGTTTTGTGCAATGGTGCATGAATGAGTGTTGTATCAGAGCTATGCTGTCTTTGTGTGGCATGTATGAACAGTTGTCAGAAATCACATGTGATACAACTAAGGCTGGACAAGTATTGTTGCCGATACAGGGCTGTCTGTGACAATAGACCAAGTTTCAACCAAATCTTTTCACCAAACAAAATAATTATTATATATGAGGTAAATAAATATCGATTCTCACAGTTTGGTCATTTTGCATGATGTATTTTCACTGACATGGGAATTTATAATCTAAAGAAATGTGCATGTCACATTTTGTTTATTTTGCATAGATACATAGTAGTATTTGTGGCTACTGTGTAGTTCCAACAATTCCACTATGCATTTTGCCTACACGTGAATGGTTTATATTTGTATTAACGGTAGGGTCTAATAGTTTACGTAAACAATGGAACTGAAATTTAGAAAGCCTAGTCCTAACTGCCTAGTTTATTCTATTGCTGTTAAAGCACCACAAGTTGGGTGCGAAAAAAGTCCTAGGTTTAAGTGGTGACCAACGTGGCCATGTACTGGAGGCGTGTCTGGTTCAGTCCTGCTTCCTAGTCGATACTATAACAACATTAGCCCTACTTTGGGTGCCAAGAAAGCCTCCCCTCCTACCCACTACTTTGACACATGACCAGTTGGGGCATGGTTCCACATGTTTTGCTTTTCGCTGGTGGGTTCGACCCCACGTTAAAGGAGGTTAATTATAATTTATAGTGTGGAAAAATAAGTTTTAACACAAGTGTATTTCAAAGTAGCTCCAGTATTGCAAGTAAAATGGATAAGGTAGGGACCTTAATGCCTAGTAGGTGCCTTGCCTGTGTATAAGACTAGCCTGGCAGGGACAATATCTACATCTACATCTGCAGTGCAGTTACACTCCTTACAACCCTGCACTGTACCTTGAGGTGACTGGCAGGAAGTGGATTCCTCCTCTGTTACTGGCTCTGTGACTTGGCAGGTGGTGGGGCTATAGAGAGTTCTGGCGGGCTTTGCATCTGTGGAGAACCTAGGTGTAAGTTGGGGACTTTTGGTAATTTGTCACGGGGAAATTAGGTTTACACAACCAGGGGTTATGCAAGCCTATTGGTGGCTCCTCTCCTTTCCTGAAGGGCTCTATAATGGGATGAGGAGGGCCTTCTATTATTTCTGGTGGGGTAAACAATGGGGTAGGTATTGCACAGGTGGTAATGCTAATTGATAAGCAAGTGGTATTAGTCTCTGAAGTATGTATCACCTTGTTTAATCTTCTCCATACCCCTCCTTACTGGGAGTATGGAGTAAGGAAGGATTTAAATGGCATCACAAAGAACGAGCTGGTGTCTCCTACCCTACTGTGTTCTGCCGAATATTCAGATTTGCATCTAACAGCACCCAAGGTTGTTCCTTTTGTACGGCCCCGAAGGAGGTGTTGGACAGAACGCGCAGTGGCGTAGCAAGGTCAGGTGGTACCCGGTGCTGAAAATTTATTGTCAACCCCCTTCCATTTTGAATTTATTAAAAGGACAAATAATATACTTACAGTTGCAAGTGTCATTTTCTGGCTTATTTACTAAATGTTGTTAGCATAAGCATATACATCACTTTTTTCCTAACTTTTTTCCGTGCAAATTTTGAAACCACAGCATAAAAATCAACTCCTTTCATTTCTTTGTTTTCAATTGACAAAATGACTAAGCCAGAGAGCCTAACGTGACTCATAGTGAACCTAAGATAACTTTTGATTGATTTTAGTTTAGATTAACTCCTCTGACATGATACTATTGAAACACATAACGTTAACAAAAATCGTAAGAGGTATGTCCGCCTGCTTGGAGCTATTTCCAAGTTTGAGGCCGAGCAGCGTAAGAGCTCTGAGGACTACTCTGACATGCTCTACAAGTGTGCCATCGCCTCTACGCGCAGGATGCTCAACTTGCGTACAGTGTTCTTGTCTTGCTGCAGGTACCCTATCATATTATATGTAGAGAGTTTGTAGCAAGGTTCAGTACATGCTCCTAGAGTAGTTTTGGTGTGTGTAAAACACGTATATTTTGAGATACATAGCTTTGAAAAAGCAGTTTTTAATTACGATGAAGTGCTTTGAAATGGTGTTTCCAATGTGCGTAATGTCTTAAACGTGATTGACAGGCATAGTCCGAAGTGTGTGTGTTCTTTTTGTAGCTTAGCACACTGGACACACGTTTTATGGTTTCATAAAAAAAACCTGTATTTCAAACAGACTGCTTCACAGTTCGGGCGCCAGTCAGGCAGGCATGCCCTTTAAAGCTAACGCCAGTTGTGGTACAGAATCTGAAAGTTCACGTTCAACAAAAAACTCTAAAAATCTTAAAGAAGACCATTCGAGAGAATCTTCTTTTGAAGCTTTGGCAGCTTGTAGATGTCTTCTTAGTCGTGAAATCTCTCTAAGGATGTCATCTTCAAAAAGATCATCATAGTGTTACATAGAACGCCTGAGGGGTGTATCTGAGTTCGGGAAGGATACAGGTATTAATAAAAATAAAATAACTAAATTTTATTTTTAAGTTATTCACACAGGTGTTATTTATAGCATTAAACTCTCTGTCTCCACTATTTCTCTTTTTATTTACCAGTGAGCGCAATATTTAATGTCTATTTCTACTCTAATTAATGTCCTTCTATTTTATCTCTGTTTGGTTACCATCAATAACTCTTACTCATTAACACATGTTCAGTCTATGTGTTGCCACCATATATAATGTCTTTCACTCACGCATCTAGTCCAATTGTCCAGTCTACCAGCCGCACTCTTCACTGCTTAATACTCCAGTTACAGATTTCCCTTCCGCTGGTCACCTCCCTCGCTGCTTGTCTCCTATCGCTCGGAACTCAGCCACTCATTCACTCGTCAACTCCTCAGCTCGGAGGCCTCTCTCACTTTTATACCGTCCGCCCTGACTCTCTGCAAGGTTCAACACACCCCGAGTCACGCTGAGGGAACGAGGTCAGTAATCCAAAGCGTTCTTTAGATAAACGCAGAAATCAATTCAACCAGTTTCAGCAGCGCACACCATAAAAAAGATTATTGTGTTGGCTCACTTTCTGTAGCAGATACACGGCCACTGACCTGCCGCTCTCCTGTTCATTCAAGACAATCCTTTAACTTGCCACCGCCACTATCATATAACTGCTGTTCTTCACTTTCACTCGCACGGAATTCTAAGCAGTGAACACGTAACAATAGTTTACGACTCCAGCCCCGAAAGAAGTGGTGATGGAGTATGGAACTACTTAACCTGCTCAAATCACCTGGTGGATGAGGTCCTAGTGTCCTCTTAAATTCAAGCTCCTTCGAAGTACTACCAATTGGCAGAGCTCGAGTGGCCTCTAAACATGTGGGTATTTAGCTAAGCGTTTCTGTCTAGGTTTCCACAGAGGGTCGATTAGTATAGGTAAATCCAGCTCCATTCTGGCCCCAAAGAAAGTGGTGGTGGAGTATGGATCTGCTTAGTCTGATCATTTCATTTCACCTGAGGGAAGTGTACCTAAGGCTTTTGGGCTCCTTCGATGGACTACCAACTTGGCAGAACTTGGGCGGCCTCTTAGTGTATGCGTGATTAACTTTACATTTTCGTAAAGCAGGCTTGAGCCCCTGCTGGTTAGGTTACACAGGATTACTGATACTTCAAATAAAATATGATTACAGAAATAGACTTAATTAGACGTGTTTTTATTATTGGAGTAATAATAACACAGTGGCCCTTACTACTTCCCTATATAATATGACCTGCAATGGAACGTTGTGTAACTAAGCAGGTGAAGGCAACCTGAGAAAAAGCTATTGAGTGAAGGTGAATAATTAATTTGTAAATAAAGTTGCAAGTTAGTTACTTACATTTACGATGCCTAACTGTTGAGGTTTGTTCTGAAGGAAGCTAGGGGATGTATTCGTGACCTTACCAAGGACTGGAGTAGACACCAGGGGTAGTGATAGGGGACGATATGACGTCTTCGGGAACATTTTGTGGTGGTTGAGTCTCCCAGAAGCTGCTGGTGTGATCTGCGAAGGCTGAAGATGGTGATGTCTTTTGAGCGGTTGCTGAAGAGGTGGTGAGCTTCTGGTCGGAGTGTCTTCCTACTGGTAGAGAGCCCGGCTTGAAGAGAGTTGGTGGTTTCTGGTGGTACCAGTAGTCGTGCATCCCAATGGCTACCACTGGTCTTGAAGAAGATGCTGGAATAGCAGAGATTGAAGGGCATTGGCTGTGCCAGCCTTTTATACTTATCTCTCCAGGGAGTGGTGGCGAGGTGTGCAGGGAGTGATAGTCTCAGCCACAGGGGGTTTAGAATTCCAGGATGCTGGAGTGGCACTATCATCCCTTATCTCGACCACAGGTAATGGTAAAATATGTGCTGCCCTCCAGTGGCATGCTATGGCACTTGCATTACCTTTGTTGGAGGGAGCCGTTGGCTTGGTCAAAAGTACTATCTTAGGGCAGGGGTGTGCTGGCGTGACAAAATCTGGGCGAGCCTGGATGAACAGTACGAGCTAGGTTCATGTATGTCTAGTATCTTGACTGCGAGAATGTACCCTGTAGTCACATGTCCTGCTTCTTTAGTACTGGTTGGTATTTGTGAACTGTCCCATTCTGAACGGTGTGCTCAAATATGGGGCGAAGTTGTAAAGTAGTGTGTGCTTTGTAAATGCACAGTAATGCATCACGCTTCATCAAAACAAGACAATAAACGTGACTCTAAATTTGAGATAATTTTTTATATCATATTGGTAAACAAAACCTGGTTTCCGTTGGAAATGGTTAAAAATAAGCCTGTGCATTGATACTTAATTAATCCCATTTTAGAAGATGCAAAGCAAAGTAATTTTCATTATACTGAAAGTTAAGCCAAATTTTGTATGTAAAGTGAATTATTTATATATACATAGTTTTCATGGGGTATTTCAATAGGAATTGCAAACCTTATGTTCAAGTCAAAGATATGCTAATGTGATGTACATCTTCAACGGAATTTTACTGTATAGCAAATAAAAACAAATCTATTTTTTTTTTTTAATTGAACACATTTTTAATCTGATAATATCTCTCCCTGTAGCTATTTGCCATACAGATGCCTCACTCAGTTTATCAATACCAACCTTACCAATTACCGAACTTGTAAATATTACTACAGTTTTAGAGAAATATGAATAAAGATGTATTGGAGAAATGCTGGACAACTTTCTGTACAATCAAGTATTATAAAATTAACAAGAACAAATTCATAAAAAATCAAAATACGTAATATTTTTGGGCGACCTACTACCATATTTACCCAAAAGGAAGACGACCTCTTCCTAAAAAATATTTTTGAGGGAAGAATATTTAAACCTGAATTCATGACTACCTCTGTGAAGTGCTGAAAAAATTATTTAGGTTGAAAGTACTTTTGCGTGAACTTATGATAAACCCTTCAAGAAGAAATGCTATTATATGAATAATGTGATATATTTTATTTACTTTTAAAGAAAAGCTAATTACAATGAAATAGGTGTGTCTAACCTGTCTGTATGGTAGCAGCATCTTTCTTACACTGTAAAACTTTAGTGGGTTTATGTATTCGTGACTTGAGCCATTTTGCTTCCCTGCAAAGCGCTTTCTCTTTATAGCTGGGCGACATCAGATAAGGGAACCCTTGTCAAAGTTAACAGGTACAGTCGCAGCGCTACAAAAATATGTACAACCATAGGACACACTGTATTTAAGCATAGAAACCCTTTGTCAAAATCTTCTGTCTGATGGCACACCAATTTTGGAGGATTAACTGCTACCTAACTAAAAAATTATGAATAGAAGCCCGTAGTAATTATATGCATGTAATACAAACTTAAATACTGAACTAGCAGTTTCGCACATTGTAGGCAACCCCTTATTTTTCTATTCCTTTTCTGTCAATAAACCTTGTCTTTCTTTCGGGTAAATACAGTATTCAATTTATCCCAAAACTACATTTATCCACCTTTTTCTTGGGAAAGTAATATATTTATCACTCAATGTCACTATATTCTTCAAAATAATGGTTTGTGTTCAGTTCTATGATATCTACAGGAAAAGTTACTAAAACAGTGTGTTTTTCTGGTTTGATTTGAAAAGTTAATTTCAATTACTGGGTGGAACACAGTGGACTGGATCAACACTGTCTAACTTCTTTGCTGAAACTGGCCCTTAGTTAATTGTTCTGTCAGTATATTTGACAGAAATAATTTAATGAAACAGTTTTTGAAATCTCTCAGCTGGTCTATAAAATAGGAAACTGTAAAGCTTTGCGGAGATGGTGCAATTGCAAACATCAGTAAGTATTTACGATGCTCATGTTAATTTTCTCATTTTTACTTTTGGTATATGTATTTTGCTAAGTTTTGGTACATTTTATATTTTATTCTCTTTCACTTTTTCTAATTTATACTCATGATGAAGCACTATAAATATTTTACTAGTATTCTGCTATTAAAAATGTAGAACCTATATCTTGTATCTTCTATCAGCCCTAGTTGGTAATTAACTGAAGATATTGAAAAATCTTTGTATGTGTATGCAAAATATAATGTTCAAAAATTGGAATGTTTGAAACGCTCACTTGATTTCAATTTTATGTTGGTATGTAGTGGAATGCATACCTCATTAGAGCTTTGTTTTTTTCTTTTTCTCCCGGTTTTCAGTCAACTTTCACCATGCAACTGCTGAAGTTTTTAGGTTTCACGATGTATGTAGTACATTTTATACTATATATTGATTGGATGCCTTTGCTTTGTAGAACCTGGCATTGCAATTTTCAACAATTTTATATTATTTAAATGGCTTTGTTTTAACATATTAATATTTTTTTTTTACAATTACTACAATGACTGAATTATTAACTTCCACGTATATTTTATTTTTATTTTACGGTTAAACATTTGCGCCCTGATGTGCAGTATCATAAATGCATATACACATTTAAGTTAAATGTTGTGTATTATAGTGGCAGAAATATTCAACAGTAAACATCAGTGTTCAATTCATAAATTTCATAGAAAGGGGATGTCGGTTGATTATGTCTGACTGGTTTCGGTGGGCGAGTGTAATTGCTGAATTAATTTATTTTGTAAAACCTTAGAAGCAGTTCTATCTTCTTTTAATCATTAATGGTATCAGTAAGAACATTGCAAAAAACAGCATGCTTTCAGAACTATTTCCAAAAGTGTGAAATTGTATTTGTTTCAGTAATCACAAAACTGACTTTTGATATTTTAACTAGTGATGGGTGAGTTGGATTTTTACAGCTTGAGTCAAATTGAGTCAAACTGTATGAAGCTCGAGTTGAGTGAATTTTTATTATAAAATTATCAAGTTAAAATCAAGTTTCAACCATAATTGTAGATGTGTGCGTATGTACACTGGTATAATGGCTGCCCCTTATTTAGTCTATTTGCAGGTTCTTCACAATTTTAAATGAAACCTTTGAAAGATCAGCCCATTGATGCATAATGCTTCAGGACTGTGAGGATCTTCAGAAAGATCAAAAAGAGGTCTTTGTCGGGTTCTAAGCCAGGTGCACCCTTCTGGCGGGTTTGACGGGTTTTATCTAGTGTCTACATGGCCTTGGTGCATGTCCAGTGTAGAGAACTGGTCTGGTAGCTTTGCGGTAGGTCACAAAAAAATTGGGTTAGAGCAGCGAGATATTTTGTTTCAGGATGTGGGCTTTCTGTGAATACCTGGGCGTCACATCATCATAGTGGTAGGCTTGGCCTTATTGACTTTAGTCAGCATACGTGAGTCGCAGGCAAGTGTGTGCTCTGTGTTCTGACGTTTGAACGTGCCTTTCGAGGAGGAGCAGCTGGTTCGAGTCTGAAGTAGGCGTTAGGAACTACTGCGGGTTGTTCAGGCTGACTTATATATTCAGTGAGCCAAGAATGTACCTATTCGTTCAGACCTGTTGGTGCTTCAAACAGATCCTTAGGTACCTTCATAGTGATGGGTGTCAGGAGAAGACGTAGTACCTGAGCTTGTTTTATGGTTGCGAGTGGATTGAGAGCTGGAATTAGGGAGGGGGTAAACTCCTGTAAGTGCCAGGAAGCAGTTAGCACCTGTTTCACCTTTTCACAAATACCACTATGACCGAAATAAGGCATCAGGATGAGAGCACTCTCTCATGTTCATGAGAAGATCGCAGGTTTCGTGAAGAAGATCGCAAGTTTCGTGTAGTCCTACTGGTGTAGAACCACATGGAGTGTCTGGCGACTTAATGGTCACCCTATCACAGGACTCGGCTCCAAAATGCATTAGGTGTATGCCTAAAGTTCAGTCTTCCCAAGTATAGGAACGACCCCTCCGGCTCTAAAACATGGTGAAGAGGACGAGCACTGAATCAACAAGTGGTCCCATTAGAATGAGTACCTGGGTGTGGGCTCTACCATTCTGCTTACCGTGATATGCAGAAAGGTTGGCCGATCCTAGTGTGTGTGTGTGTGTGTATCTGGTAGTTAACCAGACTCGAACCAGTAACTATCCTGGGTCACCTGTGTTCCCCTCGACGGCATGAAGCATGTGACGTATTCACAAGATTTATTAAACTATTTCTTCTCACAATTGCTTTTATTCAGTTTGACAGGACTCTAATACAACAGTAGAGCATTTTCATAAGCTTGAACATATTAAAACAATATTAAAATTGCAATCCAGGCACCCAATATAGAGCCAATCAAAGCTGGGTGCATAGTAAAAATTTAAAATACTGTTATTTCTTAATTCAAGTGTACATTCTTTCCAATGACTGAAGCCTGTAAAAACCATTACAAGCCTTTGTGAGGCTAACACCTTAATGCATTTCTTAAACTTTGAAAAGGTTTGGTTAAAAACAAGATAGAGGAGTTTGCTTTTATTAATATAGTTTTAAATTACAATATTAAAACTCTAAGTACAGGTCGGAGCACCAAAAGGCATACCACAGTCCGACCTGCATAAAATATGTTTCTCACACAAATGCATCTAAAATTCTGACTAATACTCCACATGAGTGTATTTAAATTGCGAGGCACTAATGACATAAATAAAATTGACTAGAATAAGTAAGTGGATTAGCATGTTGCAGACCAAGAACATGAGTCAATGCGGGCCCCTTTGACTGGCCATCACTTATCCAGGCAACTCACATTCAAATTAACACTATTTATAAGCAGTAATGCAAACTTCCACAAAACCATCAAACTAGAATAACATAATAGTGCTCCACAGCTAGTAAGCTACGCCAAAAGGAATTCTACCAATACAAGTACCACAATTATAGCCATACCAAATTTTAGAATACTCAACTATGAAAACTCTACACCAAATCTACCAATGCTCGACACTTAAGTTACGTCATGTGAAAGGCGAACCCACTTAAAACACATTGTCTCTACTACACTCATAACTATCAGCTCAATATGCTGAAGTAATATAACTGAGTCCTCAGGGGAGCTCGGGCATAATACCAGAAGGTTATTCTCAACCAGGTGACCAGAGTAGAAGTGACAGAGCCTTGCGCTAATGCTAAGGCTGTTCAGTTCAATATACATATTGACCAGTAAAGATTCCGAAGGCCGCACATGCGCAGGAGGGTGGGGGAATTCCAAATCCAAAGAGTTGAGTAGGAAAAGGAGAGAGAGGTAAACCAAAGCACTTGGGGGGCAAGGTGGCAGTTCTCAAACTCTTTTAATTAAACTGCGCCATCTATAAATTCGGAGCATTTCAACCAAACTGCGCAAGTATACTAGAAAAGGTGCTATGTCTACAGGAAAGGGGTACTCGGGAGTCAGTTTAACGTTTGTTTATTTCATCTAAGGGAATAAACAAGTGGTGTCGCACTACCTCCTAATGCTGGCAAAAACTTAAGGAAGCTCAATCGTATGCTATCCAGGTAGAGGCAACCTGTATCTAGTCTCACAATGGGTGGGGCAGACGAGCGCTGTGAAAACAACTTAAACTGATCTAACTCCATATGCAATTGTTACCGAGACGGGGCCGCAGTGTACATGTCAGTGTATAGACGACATGGCTGTTTGGCTTTTTCGGCATGAATACGATGAAGACTAAGCAGGGTGTAGACGGGTTGGCTCCAGTGACGAGTGTGGTAAAGACCAAGGAGTAGGTTACCGTATTTACTCATGTATAGTGCACAGCATGATTTTTGCAACAAGTTCCAGGGGAAAATTTTTTTTTTTAATAAAATTGAACCAAAAATTTGTGGTGCCCTGTTAGTAAGTATGGAACAAATTATTCTTTTTTACATTAATGTGTGGTGATTGTGATATGTTTGGAAAATACTATAATTAAATAACTTGGGTGCAAAAATCAATTCTGAAAACCTCAAGCCCCTACTACTCAACATTTTTGGCTTTGTTTTTCTTTTTCTCCTTTCTCCTTTTAGGAATGACTAGCTCTCGTTTTTTGCCGTTCTAGAATGTCCCACTACCCTTATATCTTAAAAAAAGGGTCTCCTGGTCCCCCCCCCTTTTCTTTTTTCACGAACATGACTTGCTAGCCTCTGCCATGGAAACAAAGAGGGATGGCAGAATTATCAATCAGCAACATCATGGTGTTATTACAAAGGGGTGGGGGGCCGTAAACATGTGGCAGATCTGGTTTTGTGGCATGGCAGGATGCCATCAGGGGGGGTGGGGTTCCAACCAGCACATAACTGAAGGGTCGCTGAGAGAGGAAAAGAGAGAAGGGAGAGGAGTGATTTAAGAGCAAGAGATGAGACAACATACAGTCCCGCCACTTCCCTCAACATCCCTGGACAATTTATGGCAATACTTCCCCTTCCTCTTTTTTTTCTGTATAGGTAAATATTTTTTCCTTTATTTTGGGGGGAAAAGGGTGCACTATACACGAGTAAATACGGTATTCCTTGGGCAATAAGAGTTTGGTGAAAAGAGGAATGTAGAGCTAGGAGCATAGCTGAGTAGGCTGGTCAGTTCCTTCTGTGGCTAGCACAGTGAGCGAATGAATACTGGCGAGTTTGTGGGTAAGGGGTTACAAGCTGGAGAGTGGGTTGGCGATAGCATATCTGCTTGGAGGCTTGACATCACCAGCCAGCTTTGGGATGAGGAGGTGGCGAAGTGATACTGGTGTCGCCATCTAGTAGCGTGCAGTTGAATTCGGTGCCTTCAATGCATAGTCTCGGTGAGCAGGTGAATAATGAAATCTCACAGGCTGGAACAACCATTCTTGCAGTTCTAGACAGTACAATTATTAACGTCACATGGCGTCAACAATACAAACTCCGTTGAAATCTGACACATGGCTATGCTTACTGATGGTCTGAAGTCTGTAAAATACCATTGTTGCAAATACGTAGTGCTTCTATTTTCCCCCTCTCCGGTTTGAAGAAAGCTCATCCTTGGGAAACGAGTTGAAAAACTAATTCTTTTGCAGGAATGTCAAACTCTCCCCGCAAGAACAATCTGTTTCTCTCTCAATAGAGGTTAGGCTTCTTAGAAGAATGTGGAACTGCCCTCTCAACAGCAATCTTTTTCTTTCACTGCTTTGCTTCTGTAGCTCCTGCTACTCTGTGTGTTTCTTCTCTGTGCTCCGGTACTTCTTTGCAAGCTATTGACCTTGGTGGCAATGGCTGATCAGCTTGGCTGGAGGAATAGCCAGGCGGCACACGTGCAGTGGCACTCTTTTTATTTTGTTTCTTCGCTTGCTGGCTGGTAGACATCTCTGTTTCGTTCTGATGCATTTCGAACAGGTGTTCTTATTCTCTCCTTGGTCTCCAGTTACGGCGGGGCTAGCTGCAATGAAATTTCGGTCGTCTTTTTACCTTCATGAGATTTTTGTGTTATTTTATTTTTAATTATTTTTTTGTAAGGTCGTGTCACGGCAAGGAAACTCGGTAGTATGACGCGAGCTTCTTTCATTATTGCATGCAGTCCTACAACAAGAGTTTTATGGTTTGGGTACTTAAATTGTTTTGTTTAGCACAATGGAGCTGTGAAAAAGGGGTTAAGCAAATACATAGTGGGCTTCACACAGAATATTAACGACTCTTTGGGAATAAAAATAAGATTGTTGAAAATATTTGAACATATAATAAATTATAGCTCACAAACTGAGAGCGTTGAGCCAGGGAACAGGGGTTAGGCCTTCACTCCCAATAAAATATTCCCTCCAACACCATAAGTGCTCTGGTGGGATCCAACTTGAGGTGTCTGTCACCTCTATTGGATTAGTTGCTAATGGTCAGGACTCTATCGATCTATCCCCTGGAATCTAGAATGGGTAGCCGTCGAATGGTGTGTGTGTCAGATGTATGGATTCTTGAAGGGACTCCGCAGTTCTACACTATGGTTTGTACTGGTATATCAATACCCGGTCTCGATTAACATCGTACGGTTGACATTACAGTAAAGTCCCGCTCAACCGTGTTAATAGGACCTGGAGAAAACACGAATAAGGGAATTTGTATTTTAAAAAACCCGGATAATAGAATTTACACTATTTTATTATTAACGGAACAGTGATACTCTCCAAAAGTCATGATATAACAAAGTACTACCTATTATGCATCTCAACACAAACACAAATCACTCACTGTATGTGCAGGATTTAAACTACACGAAACTTTAACTGATATTTATGTTGCACTGAGTATATGTAATTCATGGCGCATCGAGTAAACACAGCCTGCGCTGGTTCCGGTGACAGCCACGGGTGCATTGGGCAGACGACACAGATAAGCGATGCATACTTGTGTGTGTCACTTTCTCAACGTGCATCTCTCAGACAGGTCCTTTAGATAGAAGAGTTAGTTGAAAGTTTAGAATGCAATACAATAGAGACTATAAAGGGACTTCAAATGAGGCACCCTGACATTTAAACAATACCGTACAATCTCTATTACTAGGAGCTTATTTAAATTTTACTGACACACACACACACACACACATGTGTGTGTTTAAAAAATAGGAAATCTTAAGTTTTTTGTAAACATTTAAACACTTGATAGGAAAAAAAAATGTAAGAATGGGTAAACAGTGCCTTTATTGAAAACGTCTTCAATTTTTTTCCCCTTGAGACCGGGACTGTTTTTATTGGTAATACACCATGCTCAAAATTTTTTTTCTAAATTTTTCGCAATAGTTTAAAATGGCCTTTTACGCTTTATTGATGTTGAGAAAACAACACTACAAAGTGAACGATGACCCGGGGCGGCGGTCGATAAACTGGCAAAACGTGGTGTTGAAATTGTGGTTGGGCGATTTAATGGAGGGGGGGGTTTCCGAAATTACAAACTCCTTATTTCATAAGTTTCACTTCAGCGTTGTCGACAGTCACTTGTTTAACACTCGCGCCAACACTTTCTTCCTTTTTAAAACATACCTAGTGTATTTTATGAGCAATTATTTGTTTTAAAAAAACATTTTATTTACACATTCGCGCATGTGTTTTGAAGGTAAAAAAACAGCATGGCGCTTTATTATTTTGTATTTTTGCTAACATCTGCAAGGTACAAAATACGAAATACCAAATTACAGAATCCGCCACAATTTTTGTATACAAAATCGGATCACGTGATAATTTTGTCAACAAAATCTAAAATCTTCCATTTCTGACACTGCGTCCAGGCAGTTTGATACGCACTTATCAATGGGCGGACATGAATGACTCACGCAGGTTGACAGTTTAGTGAGATAAACATCAGCTACGCGGCACAGTGATAGACGTACATGGTACCGCTGCTTGTTAAATGGCACATGTTACAACATCGCCTTGTCGTAGAAGTTACAGTAGACTTTGTGAAAAGTCAAAAAGCTGCACGGATAAGCCAAAAACCAGTTAAGCGAAGCACAAATAAATGGTAGTGTACTGTATTTCTAGTGGTCAAAGAGAAATGCCTCTAAAATAGATACACTCAGTGAAAGGATTAATCTGTATTTATTAGCGATAGTAAATATAAATACAGTGATGTGTGCTGCCTCCTAACTAAGCAGAGTGTAATATGGAAGGATCCTACGATAAACAGGTGTAGACTACCTGCTCCTCAACTAACTCAACTAATCAAGATAGCTAGTGGGATTGACGGCTATGAAAATAACAGCTACTCTATCCAAGTGGTGTCTATAAGAGACTTTATAAAAAGGAGACTACTACTTTAAGAGCAGTGGGTGTAGTTGCCTCTACCAGCTAGTAGAGGCAGCTGCTGATCCAGGAGGTGCAACAGCAGAAGGTGTGTTTGGTTTGCTTGTGTTGAAATAGAAGAAGAAGAACTTCTGGTAGATGGTGGTGGTTGTCGACAATGAAGCTTCTGGTAGCTGGTGGTGGTTGTTGACAATGGAGTTTCAGGTAAAGGCTGCAGGAGTCTCTGGGTAACGTCGATGGTAGCAGCCATATATATATATATATATATATATATATATATATATATATATATATATATATATATATATATATGACACACACACACACACTATTAGAGCTCAGCTGATACTGACACACAGTATTAAATATGGGCTGATGTTACTGAATGAAAACCCACTGGAACCAATTTTCTTTTTAGAGGGTTAAACCAGAAGATGATACAGTAGCAATATTGGAGTAAGGCAGGCTTAACTGCTGCCGTTTTGAGTCTGCAGTTGGCCTTCTAGTTCCAAGTACTAAATAGATAGATCATCACTCCAGTTATAAAAAGAGTGGGGGAAGGGAGATGCTACCCTGCTCTGAGATAATCATCTCCCACCCCACTGTGGCCTGCTGTGACAGGCACTGTAAGAGATAATCATCTACAGCTTGTATTGCAAGTCACCCAATTACCAGCTTTGCAGGCATCACACTTCAGCTCCACCTGGTCATTTCAGTATTTAAAATCTTCAAAAAGCAATTATTCTGACATTCATAACCAGGGAACTGGCAGTGCTTCAATTTTACTCTCAGTAAAGTAAGGGAGTGCTGAATTTTAAAACTATACATTTTAGTGGTTTTTAATTTTCTGAATATGAACACAGTTTAATTATACTGAGAAATGTGATATACTACCTTTTAGATTTTATATTTTCTATTTGATAAGTTCAAAACAAAAATTTCTTAAGTTGCCATGACCTAAATTTTATAATAAAGTATATTTTGAGTGCTGCTTTTATTCTCTAATTTTGAAGAATTCATGTGAAATTAATTTTCCTAATGTAATGTTTTGTGTTTACTTAAAGCATTAAATAGTACATTGTGTGAGAGTGACTTTAACCCAGATTTTAATCCGCTTCCCAAATTACTTTTAGTGCTAGCAGAAGTCTTTCATTCCATTACTTGTATGTCTATTGTATCAGTATCGGATATCTGTCGTATCTGCGAGAAGGAAGTATAGGTTTGTACCAGTATTGGTAAAAATCTGTATTGGCTCAGCATATATATATATATGTATATAGACACACACACACACATATTTCAGTTGCTTGTAAATACTTGTTAATGTGATGCAGTGAATACCAGTTGTTGCATGTGATGCTGTCGACCATAGGAGACTTGATAGCAATGTTTTGTTCCTAACTTGTAAGTTTACTTGGCCAGTTAAGTACGGCTATGCATTATGTATTTTTTGCTTTTTGTAAACTTTCCAACTGCACTGGTGTTACTATGACATTCTTTTCTAAATTTTGAAAATCACAAACTACTTGCAGCAAAGTTTTGTCCCCAACATTGTAATATGAGTAAATTTGACATAAAAAACATATTAGAATAACCTGGGCAACTGCTGTTACATAGTGGTAAATATAACCTTGTGTTTTTTTTTAAAGAACTTTAGTGATGCTACATGAGCTACCTTCGTAAATTGTGTTCTTGTTCTGCTCATGCAGGCTATTGTTAAAGTATTTAATAATGTTACAATAGCACTAGTATTGCAATGTCAGTATCATCTACATCATTTTTACATTGGCGTACAGTGACATTTAAAGTATTGCTTGTTTTTAATTTGCTGTATTGCATATGCGTTATGTAAAAACTGAAATATCGAGAAGAGTATGTGGGAACTCGGCATGGCCCTGCAGTTTGGTCTTCGAGTTTTGTGTTTGCTGATGCTTGACTGTTGGTCCAGGCGAAGTGGCCACAGATGTAAGGAGTGATAGTCCCGTCGTAGATGTGGAGGCAGTCTCGGACGACGATGCAGAAGCCAAGGGCGACAGTGTTGTAGGTTAGCAAACATCTCTGTGTGTGTATGTGTGTGTATGAATTTATACCTGTGTTTTCTACAGGTGTTTTATGGCACCCAAGAACTAGGTAAGCTTACTGTGTTAAATGCAATGTGTCTCTTCTCTCATGCTGCATACCTCTTTTATAGCAAAATTTCAGTTTGGATTAAACTTGCTTCTTATTTCAACATTGAGTGAATTTAGAGTTACAGTGCACAATAAACTCAAAAAAAGTAATATGAAATTTAAACATTTGGTTTTACTGCGGTGTGTATCAGGAACCACAAGTAACTATGAACATAATAGTAAGTTTCTGATAAAATTATTTAGTTTATTTATTATGTGTTTAAATTTTCTCTCGTGCCATAATCTCCTCTGCTGTTTTTGTAATACTTTTCAAAATTGTATTCTACTCTATGAGTAAATATCTTCACTGTATTGGAAATAGCATCACCGTATAAATTAAATCATATGTATTCAGATATCTGACGTTTTATTCAGACTGGAATTTGAATTGCATTGGAATATAAAATAAGGTAAGTTGCTCATGCTTTTGTTAATGCTGTGGATCACTACCTGAAAACCAACATAGATAGCCATGGGATAGCAAGCTACAAACAGAGAGGTATGTTTCAACGGAACCTGCTTCTACAATCACAGGAAGTATGAACTTTGTTGTAAATCCAGGACATTTATCAAGTAAATTGCTTGCCACTGGTATTAAGTATCATGGATGGAAATAAACTGAGTATGTACATGATGTGTTCTGACCAGCATTGTTGGTGTCACTGCTTTCCAAGGTAAAGATCTGCTGTGTTCTGGGGATAGCCATTTGTAGCTAGAAACACCAAGTACAAAATAAATGCATGAGTTGATTTGTGAACCTATACTGATCATACTAATTACAGAATTTAATTTTGTTGTGTGCTGCTGTTCAAGGCCATCTCCAGAAAACCAGTACACATTAAGATGATTGGTGTTGTAAGGTCTCAGCTTGTTGTGCGATGTAGTCATTCAGGATCTGTCAGTTTTCCCATGGGGGAACATAGCTGGGTGCCACAAGTAATTTTAGCATAGTTGGGGCTGAAGATTCCTCCCAGTGTTGTTGGTTGTTTACAGGCTGACAACCATGTTAGTGCAGTCAGTTGCGTCTCCGTTCACATGGGGAACCATTAGCAGTCAACTACACTGCCACTTTTTCAATGTGCTTCTCGTGCTGAGGTCAGATCTCCTCTGTCTATACTTGCCTTTGCTGTTGGTACGGAGGGACCATAAGAGAACAGGTTTCTGCATTTCAATCACTCAATGCATCATCTGCACAAAGGTTTGTGCCGTTCTTCGTACAATTCCGTGTGCGCTGCTACTGCAGACGTGATCCACTGGAGTGGTAGGGCCTGATGTCTCTTTGGAGTGTGGGCTGTCTTGGAGATGCAAGTTGGCCAGCAGGGCATTGTTATGATGGGATGTGTCACATTTTTCACCACAATCCCTTGCTTAGGCTTAAAGGGCTTGTAAAGTGGAGCTCGAAGTTGGTTTAGGTACAAGTAAAGGAAATACCTACAGGGCGGATCTGCAGTAGACTTCCTAGTCACCATTCAACTAGCAAACTGCCTGAAGTCCACCACTCTGTCGTGCTGATTGGAGTCCACATGACTGCACGTTATAACCGGTGGTCACCCTGAATCCTAGCTGGTTGTGCCTGACTGCAGGCTAGTTAAAACACTTACTGGCAGATCCTACTTTTAGTTGGTTAGTGTCACCGAATGGCAGTGTCAGTGTAATACTGATGCAGGAAGTACACCACGGGCAGTGACCCTTATAGGATTGCAGATTGGCATGAGAGACAATGTCAACAGGCAGGAAACGTATTTCCTTGCTCAGAGATGCCACACACTGCTTGGTAAGGATGAAGCCAGTGCTTATCAGTATGACACTGGTTGAACTGGGAAACTGCCACAACACCACAATATGTACTTATTTCTTTATGTTTTCATTAACTCTTCATCACTTGTATAAACTTTTCACTATTTGAGTTTTCAATTCTGGTAAAATATCATCAAAGAAATACTAATTAAATGTGTACAATTGAGATTTTTTTAACTTTTACCTTTGATAATAAGCCTATTCTTTTTTTAAATGCGTACATAGTGTAGTGCATATGATTTTACTACCATCACAGTTAATAGCGAACAAGGAAGTGCAGTTCTTCATCTGATGGAATGTATGTTCAGGCAAAAGGCACTTTGACAGTTGGGTGTGTAGACTAAAGCTCTTGTTCCACGAGGTTGTGTTCTCGCCTTCTCTGGAGAAAATCTCGCCTGTGCCTGACAGATGCAGTGGCATGGCTCATGGCAGTAACATGCAGTATTCTCACAGACCACGGCTGAAGTAACAAACTTCTAGAAAAATACTTTATGAGCTTATCGTTTCTAATGTAAGGAATGATGACCAATTACCTAACTAATCTCAAATAATCTATTGTCATTCTGATCAATGCCCAATTAAACATCCTTACTTCGCATATGGTTCCTAGCATTACAGTCATCACATTATTATAAAAACTTTATTTCATGTGAAACACAAAAAAGAACACCATACTGTTGAAGGTGCTGTAATGCCAGAATATGCTTGTTGTGAAGTGGTGCACACTCCATGGCATTGTGTGTGGGGTGTACTGCCTTTTGTGGACAAATATTTTGCAGTAACCTGCTAAGGGCTGGATACAGGAAAACATGTTGAATGAACATCTCTTAAGGGGACACTGTAGCTACACGTCCAAGGTCAAGAAGCGAGGGAGCGATAAGGGCGACAGTTACATGCATGCCTAGCACCTCATTGCTCCTACGCACAAGGCGTATAGTGTTTCCGTCGTAACTCTGTACTGTGCAAATTAGATCTGTAACGTAGGGTTTTTATTACACTAGATGAAAGCCCACAGATTAAACTACGTCCGTATCTTTGTACTTTTCTCTTGCCGTTTAAGGAAGCTACATAGGCAAATTTTAAATATGCGATATTTTAATATTTTCACGAATTTTTCCTTTCTCCAAGAATACACTTAATATGACAAAAATATAAAAAAAATTGTGCCATAGATAATTGTTTTTTATCTTTTCTGACAAAATGTCATATTTCCACTACTTTCATTTCCCAAGATAGCGTTTATACGCCACCAACGATTTCACAGAAAACGTTTTCGTACATAGGACCCTTAAAGTGAAATGTATGCAGCACAGATTATTCGCAGATTCACACTATATTAGTTTTTTCTCTGTCAGCAGCCCGGCTAGGAATATGAACAGTTACCAGACAGCATAGCTTTCCTGCTCGAGGGTTGCAAAATAGTTGGCTCACGTCGTGAGAGTGCGGCACATGTCCAACTCCGTTAGCAAGTGGGGCCTCACAACTTATTATATTAAGCTTGTATTTTTGTTACAAAGTTGGTGTTATAGGTAGTTTGTTCCTAACAGGCCTTTGGATATTAACTGGTACATGTACTGTTTTTGTAGACTCTTAAATAGTGTAATTAATTTTCAGAACAGTCATGTAGGTTTATTAATTAAAATCCCCATCAGATAGCATGTGTATATGTAGAAGATACATACTTGTGTTGATAACCAGATTTTGAAAGTTTTAAAAATTAAATCTCGGAGGATAATTTGTACAAATGAATTACAGATTTATTAAAACTGTAGGAATAGCAGCTTTTCATGCTGTTAATTAAAAACATTGTGCTTTCCAAAATTTCTGTAAATGGTTTCTCTTTTTCAAGGCAGTATGAGCAGGGTTAGTAAATTGAAATTAATGTTCAGTGATCTTTGCTTAATGGTGTTTAGGTTTGTGATGTTTAATTGTTGCTGTAATTCCTTGGCATGGCATGCATTGTGTGTTGCGTTGTCTAGGCGTCACAGCTTTGATAAGAATAATGGGCTTGCTGAAGTACTGTAGTGTGTAGTGCCATGTATGTGCGTGTGATGGTGTGCAATGCTGTGACAATACAATGGCTCATGCTTTTCTTGTTCAGGGGAACAGGACGTCCGTGTGCTGACCCTGGCTGAACAGATCATCGCAGCAATGCCAGACAGGATCAAGGTAACACATTTATATTTGTCCTCGATGCCAGATTGTATATTTATATCTCCAGTAGATCTGCTAATAGTTGTATATTATTTTCCCAAGTACAGATTTTTAAATGGTCATGATTCATTGCTGTTTAACATTATTCTAAAATGTCACATAATGTAATGCTCTTACATTTTCAGGCATTTATGTTGTTTGTTAATGTGAACAACCATTTTAAATTACTTTAATCTGTGTTATAGTTTCATGTTAGACAAGTTACTGATTTGAACAGATATAATACGTTAAATAGAGGTAATTTCTCGAAACGGCTATCTTTCATGTTTCCCAGGAAAATGGCCATTACTACTCCAAAGGGGTTTTTTTGTTTCAGTTCGTACAATTAATGGCTTACTCCACCCCCTATCTGCAAAAATTGCATTAAAATTTTACCAAGACTATTTTTTCTTGTCATACAGTACAGTCATATCATACAGTCTAATGGTTCTTGTGAATTTGCTTGTAAGATCTACGTGCTTAGATCAAATGTGACTTACAGTAGAACCCTGTTATAACATTTTTCAGTGGGCCAATAAAATAAAATGTTATATGAAGGAAAATGTTATAAGCAGGAAACAGTAGGTATTACATCTGCAGGAACACATCAAGCAAAACAAAATTCTAAAGTAATAATTTTTGTTTATAAGTAGCTAGTCAAGTTCTTCAACTTCATCTGAATCATTTGATGCAAAAATATCAGTGATCTGAATTCCATGGACCACAGCATCATCAATTACAGTGACATGCTTTCTGGATGCTTGCTTACTCATCTACACTTGGTTATATTAGTAATTTTCAGAACCAACTCCTCTGAAATCCTTAATATTTCAGGTATAAACAGTTTTCTTTATCGGTTTGCAGGCTACTGCATTGTTAATGTCTGAAATTTCATTTGAGATACAGCAAGCAATACTGTTGTTATAAGCAGGAAATGAAAATTTGAATATTGTTGTATGCAGGAAATTGAACCATTAACCCATATGGAGAAATGGTGGGACCATGAAATAATGGTGTTATATGCGAGAATGTTATAACAGGGTTCTACTGTATTAAAATTTACTTTGAAGCATCTCTTTTCAGCAGGTACTGCTATCCTGATGACTGCTTGTCGGGGGAGAGTTAATTCACCTGTTGGTTATACTTAGTTACTAGTTAAAAAATGAAAGAGTTAAATGAGTAAAAATTGCCAGGCTGGGTCGGGAGATTTCCTACATTGGAAAAACATTATGTTTTACAGTCGACTCTCGATTATCTGCGATAATGGAGGGGACGATTGCAACGGATAACCCAAAATTGCGGATAATCTTCATACTAAGAGAAAAATACAGTTTTTCCAACACTAAGTTTCGTATGATCATAACTGATAACTGAGTGTTTCAGTGCGAAACCTAGCCTGTCCTTGACATACTACTGTACATACCCGCATAATTTCCGTACCTTATTATTTATTAATGAACCAAGAAATTAAACAAATACGTAATTTATTCACCCCTGATTTCTAACTTATAAAACAGTATTTAATGTGTGTAAAATATGAGTGTAATCACGGTCGTTCTCCAACGAATATTACAAGAAATGTGCAGCTACAGTTAATACAAACAACGCAGCGGGATGCATGCGGAGTTTATCGCCGAGTGATACTGGAATCTAAAGTTGCGTAATAGGGAAGGCAGTCTGAAGTCACTCGGTCGCCCATGTCACACACACACACACACACACACACACACCTTCTACACTGTCCAGTGCATGCGGCATACAGCGAGCTGTTTCAGCATGTGGAAACAGTGTTTAATGTATAAAACAAGTTTCACAAACAGCTATCTACTTGGTAATAATATCACATGTCATACAGAGAAAATTGCAGGACTGAAATACTTACATTTTTTATTAATCTGGAAAATGTATCGTGCAAGAACATTTTAAACGAGTTTCACTGTAATGTGTTATGGAGCACAAAATTTTACCATTATAATCCTCCTCTTCCACTTCATTCGTACTCCTGCTATGGAAAATAAACACAAACTTACACAAGACCAACAACAGGTTTAAGCCAATAAACTTCAAATTAATTTTTCATTATAAAGTTTTTACACGCACTTCCTACACACGTACTGTTCGTCCCCCATAATTTACAACATGTGCCATTTCTAACAGCATTCCTGAACACCTAGCATATCACAACGTAACATTAAAAAGCACTTTAAATCAGTGTACAGATTACACTAAAAAGACGTGTCACTTAAAAAAGTCAATAATAATCTTCTGTTTCATTGCAGCAGCTTCTTTTTTCCTTACCATGCTACGTATTCTATGCAACATAAGTTTGTCAGAAAGTAGTGTGTCATCTTCCTATTCCATGTAACTGAGTAGATTATCAGTCCATTCAAGTGCAGAGGCATGCGTTATATGCTTTTCTGGGATAAGAGCGTTATCTTTATCGCTGTCATCTGTTTCCGCAGGCAATCCTTGGGCAAGTCTTAAAATAGCTCCATCACTTAATACTTCGAAGCCTGGTTCCATGACGTCAATCTCAAACCATTCTGTGATGGCATTTAGATTGAGATTTTCGCAGCCCGCACTGACTTGAACAGTAGTGGATAACTCAGCTACTGAAATGTCTTCTTCAAAACCAAGGCAATCCTCAACCTCAATGTTGGGAATAATTTTTTTCCAGGATTTATTTAGGGTTGTTGGTTTTACTCTATCCCAAGCATTTGCTATTCCATAAATAGCGTCCAACACTGTTAGCCTTTTCCAGAAAGTTTGAAGGTCACTGTCTTCATCGATGTGCTTTTGTAGAAGGCTGCCTCTGTACAGCCATTTCACAGTAGCAATGATGTCTTGGTCCATGGGCTGTATCAAGGCTGTCACATTGGGCGGCAAAAATTTAACAAATACCTGGTCATCGTCAGACTTGAGAACATCGGCAGCTGGATGGGATGGTGCATTATCCAGGAGGAGAACTGCCTTCTGTGGCAAACCTTTAGAGCGCAAGTGTTCGCGCACCTGCGGTACAAAGTGATTACTGAACCAGGTTTTAAAAATTTCCCTGTTCATCCATGCACCTTTTTGATTAAAGTGTGTTTCTGGTAAGTTCGACTTCTCAGTTCCTTTGAAAGAATGTGGCTTCTCAGCTTTTCCAATGACACACACCTTAATTTTGTGCGAACCAATGGCATTCGCGCAGAACATTGCTGTCGGCCTTTCATCCTGTTTCATCAGCATTGTAAATTTGCTTCAGTTGAAAATTTTCACTTGCAACAAATTCCTGGAAATATTTTTTTAACTCACCAGCAGCTTTCTCGTCACTACTAAGTTTTTCGCCTTGAATAGCAATCTCCCGAATACCATGTCGCTGTTTGAAACGAATCAGTCATCCTGATGATGCACTGAATTCACATTCGATTCCCAGTTCTTCAAAAAAATATTGGGCTTGTTTGGCACATACTAAGTCCGACACTGGCGTCCCACTGCACGTTTCTGGTTAAACCACTCCAGCATAGCCTTATCTAGTTCTGTGTACGTCGATAGTTTCATCGTTTTCCTATTCGCCAATCCACTTGTCGAGTCTGCACTGCTCGCAAACTCAATAAGTTTGAATTTATTGTTTCGTATATCCGGAATTGTTGTTTCTCCCACTCCATACATAAATGAAGACTGTTTTATTGCACTTCTTCATTCAAGTTTGTTAATAATTTTCAGCTTCTGCTGTAAATTTAAAACCACAGGTTTAAATTTTGTAGACATTTTTCAGCTGAAAATGAGCAAAAACAAAACCGAACGTTACTACTGACTGACAAGATAAAACTGACACTGAACGTGGGAATGTGATACGCGGGAGAAATGCGGTTCTTGCACCGGGACCGGCTATACCTGGCAGGAGGCAGCTAGGCTAGCGAGTTATTCTGTGTTGTCAGCTCGCTGTCTTGCGATGTAACTAAGCCGGTTGCACCATTGGGAACACATTTTGATGTGCATTTGCGTCAATAAACAGACATACTTCATTGCACAGTTATTTTCAGAATGTACCTGTTATAAATTTCATTAGTTAAAATGGGCGTTTTATTAAATAAGTTCGTTAGTGTTTGAGTTAATTTCCAAAATTTATTTTTATTTTTCTGAATATGCCGCGGCTAAGCCGTAAAGTGGATAATCTAGAGTCGACTGTATGTAGTTCTCTTTGGTTTAGCGACTAATCATCATGTTATCTGTGTTCTATCATTACACCAGAGGCAGTCAGATCTCCCATACCTGGTCCCACTGGTTACTACAGGAGTAATTTCCAGAGCTTATTATTATTATTGTTATGTGCCTAGCGCCTTCCTTGGTTGTTACAAAGCGACATTAGCCACTTCAGTCTAATATTAACCATGCTGTGCACACGTCCAGTCCAGATCTTAACAGACATGTCTATGTTAGGTACTTGCGTGCTTTAATTGGCTGCAGTTGAATGTAAGCGACTAATAAGGGAGGAGGGGAGGTAAACCCCAGGCGTAAACTTAATTTAAAAAGTCTCTCTGTAGGAGACCTTAGTTTTACTTACCATTAGGACCGCTAAATATCATGATTCGAGCTTCACTGGGAACATGGGTGAAAAGGAAGTAGACAGGGTCTTTAAGTTCCCGTATTGTCTGGCCTCTGAAGAGGGCTGGTTTGGTTGGGTGTCGTGTAGAGACAAAGTCGGGGGTTATCGAGACAACCTTTCGTCATTTGGTTACCTGGTGCTGGAGGCTAATGTGGACGATCTTTCCAGCGGCTGTGCTCGTGTGGACTGGGACACAGCTGCTTGCTGGGCAGGGTGAGGAGAGACTGGTTGTACTTTAGTGGGTACAATTGGAGTAGGGGATCCAGGTAATTCAAACTATGCCACAGCCAATCTATTCCTAGTATAGTTTCTCCACCCTGTTTTATAGCCTCTAGTGCAGTGTGTTCGCCCGGGGCGACTTGTATTAATGGGCCAAAAAATTTTACTACTTCTGCACTAATTTGCTGATAGTAGTGGGTAGTTCCAGTTAATAGCTCTCTGATGGTAGCCTGTAGGGCTTTTTTCCGTTGTTAGCTCACGCTGCCTTTTGTTGTGTAAGGCATTAAACTTCAACTGAAGGCTGTTAATTTAATAAAAGAGCTTCTGCCGTAAAAATGACTTCCAGAACACAAGGAAATACCCTGTGTTCCTAAGTCTGGCCTTCTCAAGCTGGGACTGAAACGTTAGGTAGTTGGAACTCCTAATCTCCTGGGAGCGATACCTGCTAGAGGTCGGTCCACTCGGAATGCTGCGAATTCTACTCTGGCCTTTGCAAGCTGAGAGTAGGGTCGAACGCCCGATCTGGTCGTACCTCGTAGCATGTTCAAACAAAGTAAAAACTGTATTTATTAAGTGGTCCTAACCCAGTGTACTTCCGTAGTGCAGTGAGTTCACCCTCTGTTCCCAAGGGCTGGCTTTTGCAAGCTGGGACTGAACTGAGTGTGGGAAAGACAACTGACCCTGGGTGAGCAACCCTCAAGAGACCAATCAGGCTTGAGCACTGCGAGTTCCACTCCGGCCTTTGCAAGCTGGGAGTCGAACCGAGTACCTGGTCTGGTCATGTCTCTTAGGAGGTTGGATTTACTAGTGCTTTGGATGCAGCCGAAGAACTAACTGTGGGCAGTATCCGTTTGCCTCTTACTGTGTGTGTTTTCTACATTTAGGGTTGTCACACGGGTACCAGTTTTACCTTTGTGACAGTTGATTACTGAATATAAATGAGAGCTAAGATCAAAACTCACTAACAAACTTATAAAAGGGTGCAAAGGTTCACACAAATTACATTAAAATGATGCTCACAGATTTTATTAAATGAGTTTTACTGATATGTAAAGGAAGTAATGTGATGCTTCGCGAACTCTTAGCACGTTAAAATGGAAGCTAGAATTTACTGCAGGTGTAGGCGGCCTGCAAAAAAGCTAGGTGTAATAAACAAGTGATTCTAACATAAATAAAGTAAGCCTAGTTTACTCAAAGTATGTTCTGAAGGAACCTAGCTATAACTACAGTGTAGGTAACTACAGTCGACTCTCGATTTATTGTAAGAAATGTGGATAAGGGGACTAGAAAGGATAACTGAAAAACACCCAACCTTCAACGCTCTGGCCACTAATAACCGGGTACTTCCGTAAATATTAAAAAGAGGAAAATAAGGGGGGGGGGGGGGATTACTGAAACGTTAATCAAGTAGCAGTATAGTTCATACTCGCTCAAATCATTACCTATTCAATCTCCACTGCAACATTATCTAATCTGACACAACTGTAGGTCTGTAAGAGTCAAAATTAATCACCTATTTATATGACCTTGATGCTCCTCACAGCATCCCTAATATGTCTCTTCAGCTAGACATAGGGGCTTCCACCACCAGGCAATTATGTGCCGCCTAGATGCCCTTTACTACTATCTTCATGTAACATGGTAGAGCATAACTCAAAATGGGAACACTCATCTTGGCCAGCTGAAGGGTTGCCTTAAAGGATTATTGAAAGCGAGCAAATGAAGATCCGATATAGGGTTATTCGATAAAGAGAATCAATTTGAATAAAAGAAAAAGTAAAACACTCCTATAATACAATAGAATTTCAATCAATAAAAAAAATAAGTTTATTAATTAAGTACCAGATGTAGGGGGAAACTATCGACTACAAACAAAAGAGGAAAAATTTCAGTAACAGCGATTTTACCTTAACAATTCAAAAATGAATTCTGTTGCAATAAGTTAACATGGATGAAATTGTAAAATCAAAAATTTAAATCACAAAAATTTGTATCTCTGTATAACAAAATAATTAAATACAAAATGTCTCGTGTATTTTGAACTGTGAATAAGTATAATATTTATGTCTTATTTTTTTTTAGTTCCAAAACAAAAATATAATATTTGAAAAGACTAAATAAAAAGTAATAAATTCCTGTTTCGTTTCCAATGACATTTCTCAAATGGTTTCAAGAACTGGGATTAACGACTGGCTCTCAAAACCTTTCAACACATTTACGACAAGCTATCGGCTTTTATCTACAAAAAAAAATTTAACCAAATCTACAAAAACACTACACTAACATAATTGATCCTTATATTTTCTAGTGTTCTATATGCTGTTAGTCTGTCGAGGCTTCTCCATTCTTCGTACGAACTTCTCACTCCATGCTGCTTGACGCCGGCCCAACCGCACACACCAAGATATCTACACAGATTCTCTCGCAGACTTCCCCTTAGACTCGCCCGCGCAGTATCTACGACTACTCTTTAAAAAGTCACCCCTCCACAGCCGGCTTTCATCAACCATGCACTCGTGCAGCTGCTCACAAACACAGACTTAGCACAAAGTTAACCCCCTCTTTACCCCAGAGAGTCCTACACTTATCTCTGCTGTTCGCAGCACCAATCTTCCTCTGTTCCCCTGCCATGTTTTACAAACTCACAGCTGCCAACTCGAAAATGTCCCCATCAGTGGGCAGCTTCGAGAACTTACGAACACACATGCACCCCAAAAATATATAGCCTGAAATGATGACGGCACTTTGCCGATGCAGTGGTGAAAACAATAGGTGGAACACAGCTGTAGCTGACACATTGGTGAAGGCTGATCTCAGAATTATACGATCTGCAAACAATTCCTGTAGCAGCTCTGTGGAACTAGTATCTACTGTAAGTCTAAGTATAATTCCCAGGAAGACAAAGTGAAGACCTAACAATCTTATATCCAAATCCTTTTAAAATAATGTAAAGCCATCCTGAACAAAATGAACTTATAAGACCTTGACGCGTGCCGCTTATACTACTAATTAACTATGATTACAACTCATCGCTCTTACCCTTACTTCAACTTATCTAAGAGTTGTCTGCTTCAACCACCCATGTGAGAATTGTGCACGCAATACTTTGCAGGTAGGTTCTCGGCCTCTTAAATCTCCCAGTTGGCCGAGCACATCGCTACCGGGTGAAACCATTTGAGAAATGTCATTGGAAACAAAACAGGAGATAGCATGAGTCACTATATTTATTGAGTCCTCAGTAAATATAGTTTGTTCTCTATCCTAACACTTTCATTGTTACAGTAACGTTTACTTCGCACTGTAGGAATATGTTGCATTGTGCACTGCTGACAGGAACCGGTATTTTTTGTAAATCCGAACTAGCTCTACTTGGTACCTGTAGTCTTGAACACATCCATTAGACAGCCACCTGTTGCTTTGTATTACCCCCCCAAGAACAGAGGAGCCACAACCACTAGGAAAACATTCCACCAAGAAGAGACAGCAAACCTAGCCTATATCACCTACCAGAGAACCTAGGTGCTGGGGATTGTATTAGCCCAGGTGTTGCAGCCTGGCCTTGGCTGGAGACTCACATCCAGTAGTAGTATTGGTGGCCCACATGGGTCAACGTCTCTGATCCACCTCTGGACGTGGGGGATCAGTGGAGACTCTTACCGAGCTTGTGCCACGAATCAGCTACTGGACCTACACTATCATATGGTATAGTTTCGCATCTAAAGTACACACCATATTTTGTTCAGTAGCGACCTAACTCTATGACTTACCAGGTAAGACATGGTCAAAGGCATAGGGAGTCAAAGATTGCTCATCTAGCTGCCCAGCAGCGGAGTACCTTAGCCCCGGGCTCCTATGCAGGAAAGGCGCCCGGAACGGGACCGCACTGCCTCGCTGAGATTACAGGCAGTCTCGACTGTCCACGTGGTACGTTATATTAATTTTCCACGGTCGTCCGCACCTGTCCCTACTATCATCTGGTGTTGAGGGGTTTAGTCTACCGGACTGAAGCTAGATACCGTCTAGCCAACCCAAACTTCTGGACTCAGGAAACAGCGGACTGTAACTTGAAGAACAGTGTGATTCATCTCAAGAACTGTAACAACAGTCTCACTCAGCCAGTTAATCCACGTTACCACCTGACAAAAGACCTTCCGAGTAAGTCAAGTTACTAACACCTCCCGTCAGCTACCTATAACCATGCACTTGGTCTAGCGCATCAAATCTCGACGACCGTGCCACACGGTCAATAGCTGGGCACGCATCAACCTGAATCCCTCACAAAAAGTAAAAGAAAAAATTGCCTTTGAACAAAAAAAAGGTAAGGCCTCTGTAAAGAAAGTAAAATAATTAACAATTAAAATTTTTAACTGGCACTACAAGTTTAAAAATCGAAACAAACCACAATTACTATGATGAGGTCAAAAAGGTCCTCCTAAGTACCCTTTCACTAGAGCAAAAGCAAAATGACTTTTCAAAATGATAACCAAAACCCGAATTAAAATAAAATTATTAAGTTAATACCAAAAACCACAAAGAAAAGTCTCAACATAAAAAAAAAAAGGAGGGATTCAATCTAACCAGATCAACATAATTTAAAACTCTAAAACCTAACAAAAACAATAAAATATCCTATTTCATTATGAAAAAAAAAATAAAGAACTTCCCAGAGAAATTGAAGGCTTCCAAAAAAAAAGACGAAGGATAGACCTAACTGCAGGAAGACTGAACTACATCAGAGGTTGATCTGAACAAAAAAACTAGTAGAAAACTCGTAGAAACGAAACTATTAAAAATTCCCAAAAATCAACAACTGTCTACACTTTTAAAACAAAAATAAGTAGTAGCCTGCATCTGAGTAAAAAATAGAAACAGAAACTCACTTCAACAACAAAAGGCCTAAAACGTATCCAAACCCGATCCTAACAAAAAAAATATTAATACCTTAACTTAATAATTATCTATACCAATATAATTTCCACTACACTGTGTGGGCGAGGCATATTTTGCTGTTGGAAGGGGCTTGGCATTGTGTTGGTGAGCTTCCATAGCACTCTGGTTTCTCCAGGTTCACATATTCTATGGTAGGCAGGCTTGTCATTACTCTTGCTCTGCTGAGCAAAGCGCACCGCAAAGCTTTGACTTTTTAATAAGCATGACTTGTGCTTGTCCAGCTCTTTTATTAGCCTTTCACTAAGTGTGTTTTGGCTGTCGATATTTGAAAGTACAGCTGCTGGAGGAAGATAGATTGAAATGCTGGGTGTTCTCCAGCTCAATGTTGTTGATGGTGACGGTAGGTGGGTGGAGTCAAATGTTTGGCCTGTTCCTTCCTTTCGTAACAGTGAGGAATGTAAGTGAAGTCTCTTGTATCTTAGCTCCAAGGAGGAGCCAGTCATGTAGAATGGTATCTTGCATCAGCTACAGTTTTCTTGTAGGCTGGCTGGCACTGTGTGATTCACCATGCCAGTGCGGTTAAGGGCAGGGGGAGTGTGGTCATAACATTCTAGTCGTAAGATGTCTTGGAATGATGTGATGAAACTAGCAACATGGCAGTGTCGTTCACTTCAGCATAGTGACTTCTAATTGTTCAGTCGTGCTGAGCCAGCTGATGTGAGGGTTTAAATCATTGTGAAGCCTGCATTTTTCATGTTGTGCAGCACAGTATCGTAATGTGTTTTGCTAGGAAAACTTGTTTCTTATACAAAATTGTAAGAATACATTTTTGTTGTCAGCATAAGATAAACTTTTGGAAAGAAAGTAATACAGTTCCCAAAAATGGTTTTCCATATTTCCATTTCCTAATGTACCTACTTTTGTTAAAAAAATATACCTCTGTATGAATGGAATATTTCTTTGTGTGTTTGTATTTCATAGTTAAGTAAATGTTATACAATGGTGTAAAGCAGGGGAGTGAGAAATATTTTTCAATTTGATTAGTGTAATGTGTAGCATTATGTGTGAAATGTTTGTGTAGAACGAAAGCGAGGAGGACATGATACTTGGTGGAGACTGCAGTCCGCAGCCTGACTCGTCGCCCGGTCTTGGCATTGGCAACTCACTTTCTGAAGTCTTCATGGAGCCTCTTCTCATGGATGTGCAGTCTTCCTCCTTCCAGCCTGCCGAGTTCAACTTTGAGTTTAGCGACAACAACTACAGGTTGGTACCCCTTCTCACATCTTCTCAACATCATTCTGTCCAGTACAATCTGACTTTATCATCACCACTCATTTCCAACAAAACTATTAAGAATTTTTACATAAAGTCATGCAAAATATAACATGTCCATAGTCTTATTAGCTATGGTACATCTTTACAACTAAATTACGTATCACTTATCTACCTTAAGAAATTATTATTTTTATTATTAGTTTTAAATTTTTTATTGCTAATAATTATTTTTGTGTTAGGTGGTGGTAGTGGTTTATCTTCTCAATATTAGTTATCGTAGAACTTTTTGATTTGCTTCCCTTGTTTGTAAATATCAGTTTGCCAGATCAAAAACATATGTTTAGTTGCTTACACAAGTGTTCTTTTTTACGTTGATGGGTGGATGTGGCTATGTGTTTTCTGTAACTGTCTTTCCTAACCCAGTCTACAATCCCGTTGCAGTCCTTGCACATCGCAATTAGTTTATTTAAATCAAAAATAAAAAATCCATATGATTTAAACTGTTTCACTCGTTTGTGAATAGACAACTCTTTCTGCATTTTTATTACGTTCTTCACAATACAATGCAAAACAGTTTATGAATATTGGTATAAATGGCGTAATAAACGTAGTGTCTCCAAAAATTTAAACATAACCCGATTTGACCCGATACAAGTTAAAATAAATATACATCCATCTCGGGTAACAACAAACAGAATGCCAAACTGAAAACATCAAATTTTTCTTACAAGTCAGTTTGGCCAATATTGATACACAAAACGACAAATGGAAAAAGTATTCGCTATTCATTTCGTAAACAAAAATTATCATCACCTTAATTTCTTAAGAAATGTGTATATTTGGAATTATGTTTAACAAAACCATATTTATGAAAGCTGAACTTATAGTGTCTGCAGAACATTACGAAGTACGTTTTGAAACAAAAGAAATTTTATTCTGCAAAGAGCTACATTGGCTAACCTGCACCTATTATGGAAATAGTAATATTTGTTTATATACGTTATTTCTACATGCTGTATCATTTTGAAGCAGGTACTGAACATACTCATCATATTTAACTAAATTTTTTGTTCAGCGTATCATTTAAGTACATTTAACATCTCAAATATAAATAGAATTTTGTAGTGTCGAAAATTGCCGCCAATGTTTGTATTATTTCAGAAGTAGGTTAGAATGTAGGCACATTTTCTGTGAAAAAACGTGTTTCAACCTTTTTAAGTAATTTTCGCGTAATTCGTAAAACCGCCATTCACAAAAATGTCATGTCCCTATTTATAGGCAATGAAAATATCTTTGAAAAACACCTAACAGGTTCACCATTGGGATAGGACTGCCATGCGCCGTGAAGCGTGCGGACCAGGAGGGTGATACTAGATAGAGCCCACAGAGTTCTTATTGAGTAGTAGCAACTGTGTGTACACCAACATTGGAATAACGTATGTCGTTAATGTTCTGGCAAAATATATTGATTTATTATTATTTCAGTAATATTGGTGGTGTCGTAGTTTGGTATGTTTTGGTGGTATTACTGCTCTTAAAACTTCCTTGACCGTTACCAGCAGTTATTCCATTTAGAGATGGGACGAACCCAGATTTTAGAACCGAACCGAACCAGAACATAACCCAGAATATTTTTATCGAACCGAACCTGAATCAAACCTTTAAATTTGTACACGAACCAAACTCAAACCGAACTATGCTATAGTTCTTCGAACTCGAGCTGAACTCGAACCAAACTTTAAAAAATGTCTTATCCTCGTACATATGCCTTCATAGTTGAGCCCTAAATTTTATATATATATATATATATATATATATATATATATATATATATATATATATATATATATATATATATATATATATATATATATATATATATATATATATAAACAAAAAAAATGTAGAACCACCTTAAAAATACAGTGGATTATAGATATAAAACAGTAATCAATGTGTGCACACATGCATATCTGCACATTAAGTACTTAACATTGACTGCAGTGGTCCCATGGATTGTTTTAGCAGTGTTGCCCACTCAAGTAATGAGAGTTTTGTTACTGGACCTCTGGACTTGGCTACGAGGTGCAAAGTGAAAACAACGTATATACGTACAGCCTTCATAGTTCAGCCCCTATTTGTTCAAGTATATAACACAAACTAACTAATACAATCACGTTCACAATTTCATGTCTAATTGTTTAAATATGTGGGTATAAAATAAACAGTAAACATATATCACACATTCACACACACACACATACATACATATATACACACATATGTGTGTGTGTGCCCATATATATATATATATATATATATATATATATATATATATATATATATATGTGTGCGCGCACACACACGCACACACAACTTGCACAGTTTCACAACTAGTAGTTCCAAAATGTAATGGCCAAATTTTTTCTAAGAGGGGGGGGGAGGTACAAAATTAGCATTATATTAACTTTTGGTTGATATAATTTATCATAACACTGGGAAATGTATCTTTGTAGTAGTTTTAGACGTGGGTGTGTGAAAATCACAAATTAGCAACACAAAAAAAAATTTAATTGAAAATGTAATTTTTCAAAAACTCAAGAAGATCACTTTTTTTGTATGCAATCATTTAAATAAAGCATAGCACCTGGTTTTACGTACTATAGAGTTCGAGATATAATACTGTCATCACTGCTACAAAAACAATAATCAAATATTACTTGTTTGGTAATTTTTGTTGTGTTGTATTGTAATTTTTCAACTTCTTTGAAGGGAAGTACCACATTTACTCATGTATAGTTCACACCATGATTTTTGCAACAAGTTCCAGGAAAACCAGATATATATATATATATACACACACACACACACGTGCGCGTGCACACACACAAAAAATTATTATTTTATTTTAAATTAATTTGTGGGAACATATTTTAATTAAATAACTCGTGGGGATAAAAGCCAAAATATTGTGGCATTCTGTAAGGTCAGGGTTACCTTATGGGCGCTAAAAGAAGAATGTCAACAATTGAGGTGGGTGGCTGTGGGTGTGTGTGTGTTTTTTTTTTTTTTTTTTCAGTCATTAAAAAAGAAACAGCAACTGCCTGCCGTGGGCAGGCAGTTGTGTGTATGTGTGTGTCCCCCCCCCCCCCCCCAACACCATCGTGATCCTTTGTTTTGCTGTGGTGGAATGTGACACGCTACCCTTCTCCAAAAAAATATGTGTTGCCTCTTCCCTTCTTCACCCAGGTAGCAATCCTCTAGCCCCTACACTTCCCTTTAAACATAATTTACGACTACCCCTCTACCACTCCTCAAAAATGTTTTCCTTTATTTTGGGGGAAAAAAGAGCTTGCTGTACACGAGTAAATACTTAAGTTTCGAACTGAACACTAACGCCTGTAAATTTCTAGCACATTTTCAAACCAAACTAGAACTGATCTTTGACATGGCAATAAATTTCGAACCGAACCCGAACATAACCTTAAAGTTTGTGTTCGGTTCGAAATTCGAACGTTCAGCCCATCTGTAATTCCATTTCTTGCTTTTCCCAGTCATTACAGAAAATTTGTTAACAATTGAATTGAAGCATACGTTTTAAGCCACCGGGCACAGAGACGTAATGTCCGCTGTACAGAGGAAAGGTTATGGCATGGGCGGAGCGAGGAATAAAACCTCTGGACCTCTTCACTAAGTAGTTTGCTAAAACAGGAAGGTGAATAAAATGCAACCCTAGCTTTGACAGGAGTCACACACAAGACAAATGGCTAGCTCTGTGGAGAGGAGTTGGCGTTCCCCACTCCGGGGGGATATGCTGGTTTAACGGTCTTGCGAGCAATCTGACAGGCCGAGAGCTTGGGGATTACAATCCCTGAGGTGAGTTTCACTTCCAAGGATCTGCGGTACACAGATTTTACGTTAGCAGAGGAGTTTGCCTTCAAATAAACATGTGACATCAGAATCATTGGGAGCATGTCCTAAAGAGAAATTACTCTCGCTTGGGCAATTTGCCATTACACAGCATGGCATGGGCCGGGTTGGCTTACGAGTTAGGATGTAGTCTGGTGAAACTAGCAGTGTAACCCTCCGCCTCTTTACCTATTGTCCGCTCTGTGCCTGCGCTCTCTCTGCTGCTGGTGGTTGCTGGGAAGCGGCGGGCGGCCGAACAGTGGCCTGCATCCATGAAAAGTCTCCTTGTTGGAATGGCCCCCCTGAAATGACCAGGTGTCACATCGACGACAATGGCTACAGTAGCATCCCAAACACACACAACTGACACTCACCCTGAGTGCCCAAGATGTCACGTCATAACTAACACCTCTCAGAGAGCCCTCTTTATCTCCCCTGTAGCACTTACACCAGTAGCACCACCTGACGTACCTCTCTTCGACAAATAACGGGAGGGGGGAGGTGTTAAGTAGTGACAGGCTGGCCTAGCCCTATCCCAACTCACCTAACTAACCTACAAGTTATCTCGGACAATGACAAAACACAACAAACAAAAAGATTCAAACATAACATAAAATGCTAATTTTAACTCTAACTTATCACTATTCACCTCTGTACAGTCTCTCAACCTTTCCACCAACAACTTAGGCGAGTGTGCCAATGAGCCTTTTGATTCACATGTTGCAAGCCCCCATACTTGACATTTTGAAACTTGGGGCGTAATTGGTTTACTCTACCGTTATTACGTTACACGCTTACTTTAACGGACGTAATTATGTACACACTTCAAGGAAGGGAAAAATTAATCAAATTTGTGAATCATCATTATATTATACAAATCCTATCCCTACTCTGCAATATCTAAGCTAACAACCTCTAACTATTGTTAGTTATTTATTATCATTCCAGGCATCATTTTAAATGTTTTAAGGTACTGGCCTTTTGGCGTTGGAATTTCGACGGAACATGTGGCATTCTTTCAGGGTTCTGGTGCACCTATGAGCAGTTTGCTTCTGCATACCACACATATTTTAAGAGGAGGAAAATTTTACAAAGTCTTTTCCCTTTCTAGCTGTGCAGCAACACAGCTGGCTGTTGTGAAGAAATGCGAAATTTTAATTAAAAAATTTGTTTGAATGCTGCCCCATAGGGACAACTTCATTACTCCGGTGACTAGCAATTAGAAAGTCTATAGGGGGGTTCACTCACCATTCTTCCTTGGTGCGGTGTTGCTTTACATACCTCTTCTTCTGAGGTCGCGCACATTTTGTTTGTGGTTGATGCTGTAGTGTAGGCCATTGATAAGTGGGCGTTGGCCTCCAGAGGGTTTCGTGGAAGTAGTCCAATGACCTAAGAACTCAAGTTGGTCTCCCAGGTAGTTCTCGTCTTTGCAGTGCCGGGTTCGAGTGCGGCAGACTTGGCATGGGGCGAGGTATGAACAGTTTGTTTGCAGGGGAAGTGGTCTCGGTTCAAAGTCTGTTACACACACTGCTGCTGTGGTCGCAGCATGGCTGGGAACATCTGAAGAGCGTTGAGACTTTCTCATTGAGCTGGTACTAATGTATACTGGAGTGGACTCAGTCACAGGAGGGGAACTCTAGGAGATGTCCTCACCTCCCTTCTGGGTTCGAGCCTCGGCAGTGGTATCTCGGCTTGGAGATGTTGGGATCGAGGGAGGGACACTGGCCATTGCCCTACCATGGGCGATCCGTTCTTTCCCTGTCTGCGATGATGTGAGAGGTTGTAGGAAAACAGACGTTGGAACTATGTCTGCAGACTGGGGCCTGGTTGGTTGCTTGTGAGGCTTTGGAACTGTGGCAGCAGAAAGGGGCCTCACAAGTGCTGAAGTCCCCGTCGTCTTGAGCTGCCAGGACTCTGGAGGTGTGTAGAGGCACCTCGGCTGCCTCGTCCTCATGTCTCTTTGAAGTTGCCGCTGTGGCATGTTCAGGGGAACAGACCCCAGGGGTAATGGTATTTTGGAGACATCAGAATTGAATCTGGTATGATGTCCTTTTCCATCACATAGTTTACAAATGGGAAAATCAAAGGTTCTGTTTGGCATTGTTTACATTCGGTTCAGTGGGCCACATCCAGAGGGACTCTCCGGCATCAATAGAGGGACTCTATTCTATAGCCGGTTGGCGGGAATATGGAGGCCTCAGACAGGACCTTTCTGTCCTGAGGGTCTCCCCATAATGCCTGAAAAATGGTGGGTTTCCTAGTGATGATGGCGGGGTTCGTCCAAGGAAGAGCGCTCGTGCCTGAGAGCATGAAGTCTTATTGGGGTATTGCCCTATTGAACGGGCTCCTTAAACGGCGAGTGTGGCTGTATGCTGTCTGTGCAGCTTTGAGGTCCTTCTCCTTTGTGGCTGGGTCTGTTCGAGCAATCCTTGTTTAGGTTACGCCCTGAGCAATGCCAGTAGAAGGGGATTAGGGAGCGGTGGGCAGTCTGCTGTCTGACATACGGAGGAGGGGGAGAGGCTGCGAGCAAACTGACAAAGCGTGTCTGCCCTTTATCATTGCTCTTGATTTTCGTTGCCCGCTCTGCGAGCTCTTCCACCGACTGTGGCTTGGGGGAGATGAGAAGGTTATAGTACGAGGATAGCGGAGCGCACGTTATATTCCACATGTAACGAAAGGGCTTCGCAGAAAAATTAAGGGCTTCCAAACAAAAAATTTACTGACAAAAATTATTTTGTAACATCTTCCCGGACGTCGATAAATTTGTGTCCTCACAAATTTGATACATTTATTGACCTCTACTGAAACTATTAGTTTTCATTTTCCATTGAATTTATTGCAAGAAAAAAAAGTATCTACAGTTAACAAGCGGCTAATGAAATTGTTAAAATTAAATTCAGATCCATCTGCATCATCAAAAAAAAAATTAATTCTACATCATTTAACTTCAACATTTCAATGAAGTGCAGCAAGTCTACATTTTAAAATGTCAGGTTTCGAATCTCGTCAAATTACAAAAAAAAAAATTAAGGGACAAATATTTTATGTTGCGGCTGAGTCCATACCATTGTGCCCCATTTGCCTCAGCTCCTGGAGCACAACCTCAGACCCAACACTACTTCCTACCTTACACAAAGGACTTAGGATAGCGGAAGGGTTTATTAAACATCATCATCAAAAAATATCAGCAGAGTAGGTATCTTGTTAAACTGGTTTGCAATTTACCTTGTCAAAAAAATTGAATTTGGGAAAAGGGAACTCACCACTACGTAAATTAAAACATTTCCATTATATCGGTTTTCAAAGTTTTAATTACTCTTTTCAAAAAAGGTTAGCCTTCAACAATTATTCTCAGAAAATGTGTACAATTATCAATTTCTCCACACAGATATGAATCTTGATAACAACATTAACTCCTAGGTAATTTTTCTCTGCTCATTAATACTTTCCTTTTCACTTCAAACAAGTTCCTCAAAACACCAATATACATAATATACTAAGTACTCGTTACATAACTTCATACTGCACCCATTTTTATAAAAATTTGCAGTAACAATACCCCTCTCAAAAATTACATTGGTAAAAATTTAATTCACAAATTTTCTTTTCTGAATTTCAGGATCACTGCTTCCAGCATCCTTTTATTCTCAAAACATAAATTTTCTCTTAAGAACAATTTAAAAGAACAGTTTAAAAATACTCCTTTAACACCACACTCCCTATTTTTCCAAAAATATCTGAAGATATATAATTTGATTCCTAGGACCGGCCTATATCCTTTATAAGCTTGCATATAAAAAAACACCTTAGGTTATTTATTTTCCTTTCATCTCGCAGGGTGAAATCACAAAATACCTATCATAAAAGCCCACTTTAAAAATGATTTAAACTTTATTTTGGAGAGTAATGCCCACTGGAGTAATGGTCTCCTGTTCCAGGTTTAAATCTCACATGAACTCACAATATAACTTCAAATCTCACAGGAACTCACAATATCTCCCTAAATTACTTTCCTAAACAACCTGTTGGAAAACACCAAAAATTTCTTTCTCACTACCTTCCCATTTGAACATACACCAAGTATCTCCACACAGTCACCTCTTTCAGATAGAGAGGGGGCCTGAGGATATGCTCCCTACCGATACTGAATTACAGTCTGTACCCCCTCACTACCACCACATACAATCACCATCAAAACAGCACCAACTGGTTTTTGGTGGAGGAACAGGCCAGGGATATTCTCCCTACCACTAGGGCTGCCTCTCCTCCCCAAGTATTCGATACTCAAACATCCGCATCTCACATACCTCACACCACACCTCTTTCCCAAATGTTAGCAAAAGAAGTCCACACAGTCCCAATTCTCATTGCCTACTTTCACGTTTTCCCCAAAATCCCGGCTCAACTTCTCGGAATACGCGCTGTCTCCAACACTGTCCTGATGCTCCGAGTTCCCAACACACCTACTACTCCAAAACTCTCGCTTACTAGTTTTCCTTTTTCAGAGTCACTAAGACAGTCACCATACCATGCCTTTTTCCCTAACTTTTCTTCAAAATCCTTCCAAACTTTGCCAAATATTCGTACAATAAAAACGCAAAATGACGGGGCAGCAATACCCCAAACCACATAGCCTGTTTTCTCCATCTCTTCACCAAAGGAAAAACACAATGTCGGACCTCACACGGACTATTGTTCTCCAAATTTCTTCCGCAATGCATTCCCAGACAAAGTTCCCTTTCGTGCATTACCAGAACCTAAGTTCCTTAGTAGAAAAACAAAATATCATAGTCCCACATGGGCAAAAATATGGCTTAGTTCAAATTTTCCCCTTTTCACAGGCTAAGTCCGGTGATTCAAATCATAAGAGAAAAATATTTCCAAGTCCAAACACTGTGCTCCGTAACCTAAGTTCAAAAACACTAGCTCTTCTGAGAATAATGTAAGTCCCGACATTGAGCTCACACAGCCTAAGTTTGAACACTAGCTCTTCAGATAATTTATAAATCCCATCATCACGGAAATTTTGGCTAAGTCCAGCATGCATTCATTTTGAAAATATCGTAGGTTCCTTTCTTCGCCGAATTACTCAAAGCCGTAAAAACACCTGAGTGAAAAATTCTAAGATCTCTTTATTCCTCCACAGAAAAATTCAATTTTCTACAAACTGCTGAATTATAACTAAGTCCATTTATTACTCGTAAAGTGATTAAGTCCCAACATTAACATAAATTCGGCTAAAGCCTGATGACTGGAGTATACTTATCTTCTTTATTCTCACAACCTCCATCTCTGGCAACCTATCGCTCTAAGCGGAACCACATAGTTTTCGAGCCAGACCCTCAGCCAGCGACGTTCTACCCCATCGCAATCTGCACACCCGTATTTATCCTGCCCGAACTCCCTACTCCCGGCCATCCCCTCCCCAGAGACCAGCACTCCAGCGCCGCTTATACCACTTTTTTTTACACCAACATTCTCTTTTTACAAACAATATTCATACCGGTGCGAGCTCATCCAATCAGCGGGCAGGGCCACATGTTGCCCCTAATTTACCGCCAGCTGCAAGCTGGTTCACCTCTCTGCTGGGCAGGTAGAAGCGTCCACTGCCGACAGGCATTACAGTACTGCAAAGGCAAACATTTTCCACACAATATCTCACCTATTTGTGACGGTCACCCCATCACACCATAATCAAAAATATTTGTACAGGCAGCAGGTCTTTCATATCAAGGTATCTTAATTTTCATTTCAATATCAACACTATAAGAAAAAATACTATCTTGACATAACAACAATGAAGTGTCGTATCTGGACATCTGTGAACAAGTCGCTGGACTACTTCGCTGATGGTGCATTGAAGCGCGCCTAGGTTAAGGGGGTCGTCGCCATCACAGTCAAGCAGACCTTCCAGTAACAATCTCTACGATCTGCCCCCTGAACAACCAACACATTACGTTGGCCAACAGCCATCCAGTCAGCCCAGGACCTCTCCTCTCACATGTTGGACGCCTAGGACAAAGTAGCCACAGGACAGTAAAACAGTGGACAAACAAAGACCAATGCATAGTTGACATATGGTTCTAATACATTACTTATCTTATTCCGGTGTAACATCAAAAAATTTTACTTTAACAACCTTCAACAAAACAACAGAACATCAATAAAAGAACAAATTATCAGTTCTACGGATGAAAGGATGAGACTCTATACTTTAGGTCTGTAACAGGTTACTGTCCTGTTCTCTTGTTGTTCTCAGTAAACACCAACAGACTAGCTCAGCGTGAGTTGGAGACTTTTGACTACATAATAATGAAAGTTTGTTGATACCAGGGTTGCCAATAAATAAAAGAAGAAGTTATTGTCGTCTCGCCAAAACAAATAATTGTCACTTGCAGCTAACAAACAAAAATAAACCAAGACAGAATGGCAGCCTTTATAAAACAAAACTTCTCACTTCGAGAGTTAAGAAGATGAGAGAGACTCGTTACTTTTCTCTCCTGGCACCCAATTGGATCCTCGCACCAACGGAAATTAACTTTAATAGGTAATTGAATTGAAATGTCTGAAATACAAAATAAATGTAAAGTCGTGGGCGCTGGTCAGTGCGAGTCGCGTGATCACACGTTACAGGCTGTCCGACTGACAGCTAGCAAACGATTGTGCTGCGACGAACTGTTGTGATAACCGATAAATGTCGCGCTACCTTATATATTGGTAGAAAGTTTCCTCATTGAAAACATATTGTTTTCAAGCAGTCGGTCACATCAGCCAAAGGTGACCTCTGTTATTTTCCTCGTTTCACCATGTCGTGCCTTGCAGTGGCAATGTTTTTAGTTTACTAACCCAGTGAAAAGGAAAAGATGCGCTTGGCGTCTGTTGTTGGCATCTGTTACTACTGATGAAATGAGGAAAGAAAAATAATAAATTTGGAAAAACAAAAATATCTGAAATGCAAACAAGTTGTCATTGCCGCGCCCTTTCACATATTAAATGAATTACTATCCTTGACTGAAATATAGACAATTGAAATACTTCCCAAATATACCAATTATATATATCTAGCTGCAATACTACAGGTCCTCCTAAAATGAGCAGCAAACTGTCAACTATACATGACAACACAAAAAACAACAAATTTAACAAACTTCCCTTAAAAAAATACTTGTTGCTAACTGCAGACGTTGACTAGGAATTAAAGAACTTATAAGGTTTTTGGGGTTTAGCGATTAAAAGAAGGACAACTAGGAAATGAGGGGAATACTGTCCATACAAAGAGCTTGTGGCCAGCAGACACCTTGTATCTGACAGTTCATCCACACACCTGGTACCTCGGCCATGAAAACTTCTTCCTTCAGCGCTCCTTCTTCTTTGGCTCGACCTATTGGTGGAGGATTCCTCAGGCCAGTTGGTCACATCAGGCAAGGGGGAGAGGAGCATCCAGGACAACCTCCTTTGTTGGAATGGCCATGAATTCACCCCACACTGTTGATGACCACCCATAGAAGCTGGCAACTGGGTCGTCCACCTCGGCGAAGGGACTCTACTGATCATGATGTTGATCGTGGCGGGTGAGGTGGGGGGGGGGGGGGGTCCTTGAAATGACCAGGAGTCACATTGACGACAATGCCTACAATTTCATCCAGGCCTTTGTAGCACAACTGCGGAGCATCCCAAACATGCAACTGACACTCACTCTGAGTGCCCAAAATGTCACGTCATCACTAACACCTCTCTTCGACAACTAAGGGGCGGAAGGTGGTGGTGTTAAGGAGAGACAGGCCTGCCTGCTCCTATCCCACCCCACCTAATTAACCTTTAAGTTAACCCCGACAACGACAAAACACAACAAACAAAAAGATTCAAGCATAACCTAAAATGCTAATTTTAACGCTAACTTATCACTATTCACCTCTGTACAGCCTCTCAACCTTTCCAACAACAACTTAGGTTTACGGGGTCTTCACCATCGTAAGCACTGGCTCACATCATCTTTAATAACAACAATGGCTTTACAAGTCTGACACACATTAACTCTTCATAACTCTAAAACAAATATTTCTTAACCTAAATAAGGCTGTCTTGTATTTAGGAACATAATTTCATATACTTGGCCATATAAGCCCTATTGCATCACAACACAAAATCATCAAGGTTTGGCTTTATAAGCCCTTTTTCGCTGGCTCTCCCTCTTGCTCTCTCTCTCCCAGCTCTTCTCTCGTAGCCCCGATACCAAAAGGAGGTAACAATTATGTCGGGTCAACTTCTCCATTCACATCTCTACAATCCCAGACACATCAGCACCCAATTTATTGGGATTTATAAGCCCTACATTTGTTCGTCTACCATCTTCTGCAACCTTTCAACTATTTGCATCTCCCGTAACAGTGTAAGCACACTTAACCTAATCTTATACACTAACATTGTCTTATTTTGTGAAGGGACATGACATCTTTGCACACATTTTTCTGCTATTCGGCTGTGGGTTCTCTCTCTCGGTTTTTCCCAGCTTGACAGACAGTATTTGCAATGAGAGGGTGCTATATTTGGACGGCTATAAATTATTAAATGACTTCTGCTCTTCTAAACAGCTTAATGAGAAGAAAAAGAAGAAAACAACAAAACATCAGCATTAAAATTTACCATCCTCTCCTTGGGACTGCTAAACTACAGTAATTTTGTTAACGGCTGCACACTTGTCCCTAGGGTCGCTCATTCAACAAATTAAAAATAAAATTCTAAATTCCATAACTCACAAGTTTCATCAACCAAACAAAAATAATTTACTCATTAACTATTGGTTAACAATGTGTAACTGGTCCATAACTACTACCCACTACATCAAAAGAAATTGTGGACTTCCGACAAATACACAAATGATTGCAGCAGTAGAGATGGGTAACCTTTTCAAATCACAAGAGTGATTAAGTAATTTCTATAGGTACACTGCATTAAAATAGACCTATAAACAAGCGTAACTAAGAATCTTAACAGAGAACATCATTGAACAATAGCACAACAAAATTTAAAGAACTGAGTATTAAGAACCAAAAACAAATAATGATAAACAAAATAAATGAATTTCCAGCAACCAATTTCAAGTAACAACAAATGCAAGTTCTCTTTCTACTATTATCAACCATAATGACCTCTGATGAACAAAACGGAACCAGCAAAATGGGTGGTCGCTTTGTCTCCAGCACATCCTGTTATTCCATGGCCAGCTAGGTGGAACGTCCACCATGCCCTGGGCAGGCCACCCTCACTGTCTGTTCTGGCTCTCAGAACAGATCCCTTTCTTCCTTGGCAGAATGTGGGGTTCCATGACCCACAGTCCGCTTCTTCTAACCCACCTCTGTGGTTGGTCCAATCTGGTAATCTGACTACATCACTTACCTTGTTACTTTGCTAAATGGGCTTCGCAACAAAACAAAACACACGACATCCCAAAAACTATAGTAACAAAAAAATACGAAATCCTATAGCATTTATGGGGAGGGATTGAAGAATCCCTAAACACAAAACAAATAAAACTAGACACACTAGAAGTTGGCTATTAACAATTTATATCAACAAGAATTTAATCATTATCTAGAGGTCTATGAAATGACCCGTCAATATAGAGTACATTCATAGAAAAAGTGAAATTTTAAATCACCAGAACACAAAGGCATCAATAATTTTAAAAAAATAATAACTCTTCTAGGGTTTCAACCCAACTCAAATAAACCAACAGACGAAAAGCAGGTTACTTCGTCTACTATGTTTTTAACAGTCTCTTCCTTTCAATTTCCAAGTTTCTCAAAGGAAAAATATTTTAACATCCGCATGTGGGCATTAACAGCAAACAATTTAGTACTCTTAAAAAACAACATTAAACAGTCCTAGAAAAATTACATTCACCTTTAACATCTGTTTATTCCATCAGCCGTGCTCCTTTAAACGTCTGCATCATTGCTGCCCAGCGTCTTTGGACTGCGGTGCTGTCAGCTTCTAGCTGATTGGCTCGTCCGACCACCGCACCAATTCTCGCCGTCTATCGACTCGGCACTGCATACTGAAACAACTTCAGCAAACTGTTAAAGTTCTTATTCCTCATAATAAATAAAAAAATTGTTTTCCTGATAGTTTTTTAATACTAATTATTCAATAACATTTGTTAGGATTTACAATTTGTCACTGACTTCATGACCTAGCCTTTCTGTGTCGACTTATTAAGTCGAAGCCATGTAAGCCCTTAAGTATCTCTCTCCTGGTCCTCCCAACCTAGGCACATAAGGCAGCATCGCAGTAATCAAATTAATGTGGTATCTGCTGGTACCTGGACACTTGTCTACCGTGCAGACTTTTCCTGAGTTTCCTTCAGTGTGATCATTTCATTTGCATGAGGGCACCACGGGGTGGTTACCTCAACTTCCTGAAGTTGGTTCAGTGGTCCAACGGTAGGTGTCCAAAGGGGCTTCTCGTATGGGCTTCCCAGTCCTCAGTATAAGGGCTAGTGGCCTTAATTTCTCAATAGCCCCACGTTGGGCGCCAAGAAAGAAAATACTTGATGCCCCTCCTAGTGAGAGTTAGTTGCTTTGGCTGGCATTGGAGTCTTGCCCCTCCCCCCCCCCTTTTTTTCCCCCTCTATCCACGAATAGCTGTAAAGCATACATAGTCAACTTGACAGGATTCTTACTGGGAGTGGGACGGGCTGCCTTAGGCAATTCTACGATAATCCATCGTGCATGCATAGGTGCACTGGGAGGTTCTTGACTGGTTTGGTTACATGCGGATGTGTAGTTAGTAATTAGATCTAGTCGGTGGACCACTCGATCTGAGGTTGAGAGCCAGTTGACTGTCTTTGGTTCCTTTGGCGATGTGGAAGGCAATGGTGAGATGGCTCGTGAGCTATGCCACAGGAGGTATTAATGAAGGCTGCGACTTCCACTGCTTGAGCTGGTAGCAGTTCCTCGCTGACAAACTATTGCTTCTTGATTCCAGGAATACACCTGGTGGTCGCTCTGAACTTCCGCTATTAGGCCTCTAGTCAGGGTTACCCCCTGTTGGGTCATTTCATCTCGCCCAGCCCTGTGGTGAGGCATGTGGGGTGAAATAGAGTAGAGAGGAAGGTAGTGGATGTTCCATACAGGCTGGCACAGCCCCGAAAGTTTTCATGTGTAGGCAGGTGGGTATAAGTGATAGCTAGGGACCCCAGAAAATGGTAAAATAGAATGCCTGATTTCGGTGCAAAAAATAGTGAAAATTGGTGTTAAATTTCTGTGTTTAAACATGAAAGCAGTGTTAAATTTCTGTGTTTAAACATAAAAGTAGTGTTAAATTTCAGTGTTTAAAAATTAAAACTGTGTTAAATTTCATTATTTAAAAATGAAAGCAGTGTCAATTTTGGTGTTTAAAATTAAAGTGATGCTAAATTTCTGTAAGTTGTTTTACGAATGAAATCAATAATGAATTTCTTGGCATTCATATGAAAAGAAAAACCAAATTTCTGTCTCTGAAAATTAAAAAAATTTGGTAAATTAGAATGTTTTGAAAGAAAATTAATGCACATGTTCAGTGTCTGAATAAGAAATAGAAAAGTAATTATTAAATACAAGAAACAGCAGTAGTACAAGTAATTAATTTAAGAACAAAACATTTCTTTAAGAAATGTGGGGTAAATTTTGACAGTTCTAGGAAAGCAGTACGGCCGCAATGTATTCTTCCACCACAGCCATTTTTCACTGAAGAAAAAGATGTTTGTAAACAAATGTGAGTCCAATGCACTGTTGCATTTTCCTCTTCCCTCATGTTCCCTGTCATGGCAGGCACTGAAAGTCTGACGTTAGCTAACTTCCATCCAGTAATGTAGGATGTTATAGCTAGGTTGCACTCCAACCTGTTTTATTTTTGTAATTTGTTGGAGTTCTGTTTGTTTTATTTCGAGGGAAAGAAGGAAGCAGTGAGGGAGGGAGGGGCCTTTAGTTTGTCTTTCGTGAGACGGCACTGTTTTGAAGTTCTTGCGGGTGTGTTGCCTTTTTGAGTTGCATATTGTTTTGATGGAACAGTGTAAAATATTGCTTGTTGGAAATAACATTCAAATGATTGTAACTTCGAAAATTTTAACTTCAATGAAGAAACGCAGTATTTCGTGTATTTCGCGGTTCACCATTTTCTGGGGCCCTAGTGACTTGGCTGGGCACTACTGCATAGGCGTGGATGGGATCTGGTGACTGCACGTGCCTGCTACTGCAAATGTGTCAGAGGTACTTTGATTGAAACAGGAGATAGCAGGAAGCATGATGCTGAAGAATAGCGGCTTTGAATGATAACTTGACCAACTCTGTTTGTGTCTATTTATTGCCAATACAGTAAAAACACATAACCAGCCTGTACTCTGACTAGGGCCTGAAGCTGTCCTAGGATGCCAACCATAATGTGATGCCTAGGCACTGTATATGCGGAGACACATTAGGCGAGGTTAACTGTAATAGAGCAGTATGTACTTGGCCTCATGTCTACTAGGTACATGGCTAGTGAGGTAGCCGAGAAGCACGGCAGTCTTTGGTGAACTACTTTGCTGCATGACGTTCTAGTCTGAAGCAACGAGAAATGTGTAGTGATGCACAAAGTCTAGCATCAGTGCGTGTTCTGGCAAAGTTTTTTCCATAAATTGAGCTGCAAGAATCAGTCTCGAACATTGGATTACATGCCCCATATATACCCTAAACACATGGCTAGCAGGGGGGTAGTGGAGGGAGGAACAGAGAGAGAAGCAGCGAAGGTGCGGCAGAGATGGCCGAATCTGGAGTTGCACTTCCCCTTGGCAGCCAAGGCTGGAATGGTAAGCAGGCCTGAGGCTTGGAGTTGGTTGCGGGCTGACAGCAGGCATCAGCAGGTCCGCTGCAACCCAGACAAAGCTCTGTGGCATGTGTGCGGCTTACGTCTCTTGTTGGAGGGGGGCGCGACTGTAGCGAGGCTAGAGCATGTAATGACGACGCCCCATATAGCATTCCAAGAGATCTTATTTTGGTATCCTAATAAGATGAGTACCAATCAGCAAATACCTCGGAGTATATAAAATTCTGAAGGGATTTTTAGAAAGGAGAGACAATTATCAGGAGTTAAAATCTGTTGAGGTTTCAGCGAAAAGTGTTGTAATTCTTCTAAGGTAGGTAATTATTTGTTCATCAATAATGCTTCTCATATGCAGATTGACTATCTGACAGCTGCTTACTACAATCCTTCAAACCAGGTTCCTGCTGCTGGATTGATGTTTCAAACAATAATAAGGTCATCTAAGCGTAATTGGGAAAGGTAACAAAATAATCTAACTGAATAAAGTTAAAGTTAAAGTTAGAGTAAGAAAAGTTAACTGATTAAATTCTATGTTGAAACAAAATTAACTCACTACAGTTAAAACTTAAAGAGTAGAATAAAAAATTTTACTTTTAAAATAAAGTCCCAAAAACTTTTTCGTCTGTGTTTTTTGAAAACATTAAAAAATCACAATTTATAGTTCCAGAAGTTATTGTCTAAAGCTAAAACAAAATATATTTTCTGACTACTATTCCAAATGACATGGCTTTCAAAAGTGCTCACTTTACAGTGAATATCCCATACCATTCTTTGTTGACTTTTTCGCAACAACTGAAAACACAAAGTTTATTTTTACATCTACCATTGAAGAAACCCGTACATACAATGCAGTTATGGGAGGTTTACAAAGAATTGCGTGGTGATCGACTGAATTGGCAAAAGTTATGTAATAAAGTGGTATTCAGTGACAAGGCGACACTTTGATTCCACAGTTTCTGTTAGTGTCTTGTCTGGTGCACACCAGTGAAACTACTTGTTCCAGAATGATTATGATCTACAACTTGAGGTGGTAGCAGCGTGGGGCTGCATGTCACCTTACATGTGTTCATAAGCTACTTAATTTTGAGTCAAGTTTTCTAAAGAAATGTCAAATGATTCCACAGTCTTTCTTTTCTTATTTCTTTCATTATTCTATGACATCTACTTTTCAAGTTTTGCTTTACATTTAGAATGAGCTAAACGGCAGATGCATATTGTAGATGCACATTAGTGTATTGGAGCTGTACTTGTGTGGCCAGCCATCCAAGAACGGTGTCTGAGATGGGCTGGAGCAGTGGCATGGTGAGTATAGCAGTCTTGTGTGGTAACCTCGGTACCGCAGCTGTATGGCATGCAGCATAGCCTTGTGCTTAGCAGCTTCTGGACCTGCCTCAACATTTGAGTGAATTTGTGTAACTGTTGCAGGTACTACGACATTGGCAGTCCTGGGTCGTCATCAAGCCCCGCCTCCTCCAGCTGCCTGCAATCACCGGGTTCGCTGGCGCTCGACTCTCCGTCTCCTCCGCCAACCACGGCCGACTTCTGCGAGTTCTTCCAAGCTTCTGCGTCCATGTTTGAAAAGGATTTTTCCAACCTTACACTCTCAGGTACATCACTTCTCTTGCTATCTTTACTTTACGTATATAATGTTGTTAGCTATTCTAGGCAGTAGGGTCCTTCTACATCAGATCAGGTAGAAAACTGTTGTGACCAGTGGGTCACAACTTGTGTTGTGGTGGGAAAACTCCGCCCGCCTTGGCAGTTCAAACAAGGAATACCATGTCAGCAGCCGACATGCAGCGTGACTCTAACCCATGTGCTGCGGCATGCTGAACTGTGAGCTACTGGAGTCGAGATACAATGCTTCAGCTGCTGGCCAGCAGTAGGCACCTCTTCCTGCACAACTGTGTGTGGATGACGTGGGCGAGAGGATGGTGATGTCTCATGTGAGTGTGCAAGAGTGAGACAGAGGGTACAGTGGTTCCCCATCTGGCTGGATGCCCTCCCACTTTGCTTATCCGTACTGCCCGCTCGCGTCCCACCACTGACATGTCTGTAGACAACGTGGCCGCCTGATGCAAGTACATAAAGTGGCCGGCCATTTGAGATGTTCCTTTTGCTACACGAGAATTTAATTACTGTTACATATATAAAAAATTTAAAGTTTACATACACTTTGGGGAAACTTTACTTTAAACTACATACTATGGGAAATTTTGAATTAACCAAAAAAAAACTAACCTTTGCATGAATCTTGTATCAAATCAACCAAATCTACGCATCCCTAAGGTTTGGTAGATTCTGCAAATCTTAGATTTGGTTGCCTCATCCCAATTAACAAAACATTGTCTCATGGGAAAATACCTATTTCAAGAATATTTTAGGAACTAGCTTTTTGAAATTATTATTGTAAAGTACAATAAACACATGTTTATTCTGATAACATTGCCGATATGTGTATTTAAACGTTTCAAACAGGCAAAACTATTATAGCGGCAGTTTAGTAATTAGTATTTTTTAATTTTCAGCTGTGGAGTGGACAAAATGTAAAATGCAATTATAAAAATATGTCATAGATTTGTAGACAAAACGAACCATGTTACCATTTTGTTAACAAAAAATGCCAATTGGAACAGGGCCTCATTCATTCTCTCCCCTTTCTTATGACTGCCATAACCTTGACCTACTCTGCCAGCCTCGCTCCTACCGCCATAGCACTCCTTTTGTTTAGTTTCTGTCCTCCTCTTTCTCACTACCTCCCAAATAAGAAGGGGAAAAAGGAAAGCCTTTGTGACAAATACAAACATGCAGTGAAAAGCACAGCCCTTGGTAGAAAAAGTTCATCCTTTCCCTGAAACATGCAGTATTTGAGTAGTTCTTGCTTTGATGCTATTCAGCCCTTCACCTTTCAGAAATATGCTGTCACTCAGAACAGCGCGGAAAGCTATAGCGCGGGTCTGTGTTGTCCCCTAACAGTTGCGTTATATCTGTCTTGTACTGTATCATCTTTGTTTGGAACACGTCTGTCTATTGAATTAAAATAATATTTCATTAATACAGTGTCTGATTTTCACTCAAGAAGCTACTGGAAATGCACTTGGCCCTTATTAAAGTGACTCTGCGCTCAGAGTTTACATTTTTTTTGGGACAAGGGGATGTATATACCCTCTGGGGTATACACAATTTGGAAGACATCTGTCTATTAAATAATTCAATATTTCCTTTTAAAAACTTGTTATTTTTCCAATTAGAGACAATTAAAGCTGAGTTAAAATGGAAATTCTATGTTAATGCAATTTTTGGGGTTTTGTGGTGGTCAAAATTGGTTTGAAACAATTTTCCGAGGTAATTCTCAGGCACCGTGAAGCCTCGCAAATTCGGGTCTCTACTGTATATGGGTCACGGCCGGCACAAGGCGCCACTGTTTTGGTCATATATAATATATATATATATATATATATATATATATATATATATATATATGTATGGTGATGGGATAGGAAACTCTGGCTGAGGACCGAAAAAGCAGTGATGGCTGTCAACGCAATCTATGAAGGTGATATGTATCACCTTCATAGATTGCGTTTCCTATCCCATCACCAGACTTTCCGTTTCTTATGTAGGTATGGACTTTGTATTTTGTGGGTAGTCTGTTCAACTCCCATGATGATCAGTCCTCAGTTATATCTCTAGGTGATAGGACCCGCCCTGGGTTAGAATAATTCATTATTTGTTAGAGACCATAGAAGGCTTGGCAAAGCTACGTTCTTTTTGCTTGCAAGTGAAGGGTCTTCAGGTAACCGTGCTGGAATTTCTCAATCTCTTTTTATCCTATGACCCTTGTGTCAGAAATACAGCCTTCTGCAAACAGCCTCTGCCTTTCTTTGGTGATGTGATGCATGACCTGGTCACGGCCAACTGGTGCGTATGCACTTGTGCACCTGTCCAGTGACTGGTTCCTCTTGACGCAGAGTGGTTCACTTCCTGGCCCGTGGTCTGTGGTCACCTGCCCGAGACAGCCATCACTAACCTCAGCCAAGTACTCATCTTGCCTCTCAACATTCCCTCCTTACTCCAATTAATCTCTTAATGCTCTGTACCCTTTGCCATGGAAAATGATTCATTGCCATGTGCGCAAAGACCGAGCAAAAGCTTTGAAGCCTCTCAGATGAAGTCCAACTCGGCACATCCATGAGTGCAGCTCTGGGTGAGGCCTCACTGACTGTTCAGCACCACCCCAGCAAACGTGCCAGTCATCGTGTATCAGTTGTAGTTAGTAGTACTGATGTGTGCCACATACTGCTTTTATTCTAAATTGCTGCTGTCATACCCAATCTTAAACCAGCATTCTCGACAATAGAATAACATACGAGTCCAAATCAAGTTCTGTGCCCGAGCGCTTGGCGATGCAACCCGTCACAACCCAGGAGCCCTGCAAGGTGCATTGCCGCGAGGCCGGCCAACCCGGCAGCGAGCATACACTGCGACTCAGTGGAGGAGTAAGAAAAAGGTCGCACTCCGCGCTTGTGGCAGTGGCGCGCATGGCCCGATGCAAAGATATATGCGGCCATGCTCCGTCCAAACACTAGTTGACGCCGGCAACTCCAAGGGAGAGGTTGCCTACTGGAGCCCTTATTCCAACCCCGAAGGGAGCCACCAGTAGAAACCACCGTGCTGCCAAGAGACCCAGCCCTGAAGGAAGCAGCCAGCTGAGACCGCCACGCCGATGAGACCCACCGAGAGCCCGTGAAGGGCCACCCAGCTGACCTGACCTCAACCTGCCACCGGAACAACCCCAACAGGAGCCACAAACAGCTAAGTACTGGCGTTCGTCGCTCAAGGAATGCCTTGAGGAATTGTGTGCCTGATGCCTAATGTCCTTAACTATCACAGAATCACCAGTGGGTTTATGCATCTAGTAATGTTGGTATTTGATACCGCCCTTATGGCCTCTAACTTACTAGCTACTGACTTTTACAATGTGTCTATTTTTCACAGAATAAATTCACACTATCTAACCCACTACTTGACTGGTGCACTTCTTTGTAAAGTAAGTGTAGTAGATGACTTTATTGCTTACATTCCCCCTCCCCCTTTCTTGTTTGTAGGGGACTAGAACAGAAGGAGGGACCACCACCTTGAAATACCACTTACATCACAACTGCCATCAGTCACAGACCCACCTCTCCACTGGTAATGACAATAATATCCCCTACCCCTCACCTGCCACAGAGGACAATAGCCACCTTTGTAAGGCAGATTATAATCAGCCTCCAAAATTACCTCCCGATCACGCATCGCCCTTACGGCCACAGAGAAAAATTAGGCAAAGCATTACTCGAGGTTTCAACCCTCAACACCCAAGGTGCCTGTAGTCTGCACCAGAGAGGTAACCCATAACCCATGAACCATCCTGTATATCACAGGGAGCAAGTAGCGTCAAGTAATTTTTGGCGCCCAACGTGGGGTCATAGTGAATTCATTGTAGGCAGAAGAACAGAACCAGACTACTGGATACCCGTGAAAAGGGGTCTCGCCCCTGCCAAGCTAGTCAGAATGTGCAACGGGACTTCGGGGAGTCTCAAACAAAACCCAGTGGTGCCCAATAACCTATTAGCCCGAGATGAGTCAATTGTACTAGGCCTGCCAACAAGGAATCCTAATAGAAGGCAGGCAAGTATTATGGAGAAGTTGCATACCATACGACAAGGGAGGAGCAGTGCGTGATGAGGAACAAGGGAAGAGTGGAAGAAATCCCATATGAAAGTTACCAGCTGGAGCAAGGCAGTGCTCACCTTTGTCACATTCCAACCAACCAAAGGTATTGATTACCATTGTCTTAGTTGCAGGGAACAGCGTACGCGCTGCAACCTACTTAATTGCCTGGGACACAACACATGGCGAACCCAATGTGCGACATGCCCACATATTTTCCACAATATTTGTTTGGGATGGCCCGATGATGCAGATAGCACAAGAGGCATAGTATATTATTGTGAGGTATGCCAAAGACCAGTGGAATGGGAACGCTCTTCAAACCCGGGCCAAGCCCCCAATAGCCGATCAGAACAAGAATAGAAAATACCTGAAGTACTGCTCGAATTTCCAGGAAGGCCCCGTAAAGACCCCCTAGTTTTTTATAAATACTAGTGAGCATGAGTTCAAAGCGGACGTGGTTCCCAACAAGTGATGGGTGCTGAAGGCACGTCACCTGTTTTCAGGGTGCTGCCCTTACCTGATGGAATCGGTACGGCGAGTTTGTGGCGACCTAGGACCAACCAATTTGCTGCTTGCCTTAATAAGTAATTTCGCTGGGGAAGATGTACTCATCACCTTACATATAGCGTATTACACTCAGAAACAGCAAAAACAGGAGGAATCAGAGATATTTATTTGGAGAAAAGTACAGATGTATTCCCGAATCGCTCCTGAAGGAACCAAGGCAGAGGGTGTGCATATCGTTACAAAATTATCAATACCAGTCATACGAAGTGCCTTTCGAAACCCGCGGGCAACCCGGATAGAGGAGCTAGTAGAGAGAGAGAGTGAGCGAAGCCAAACTAAATGACCAAAGCAGGAGAAGGCAGATGCTCCGGCATGCCTGCCCCCCCCCCCCCTTTACCAAGTGCACCTATCCAGTGCAAATGTCAGAGAATGCCAAACCTGCCAGAAGCGAAGAGGGGAGATCCTTGCCAAAGTGTTGACGTTGCTCAGAGAGGCACCTACATCGCGACTGCCCCACAGTGAAAGCCCGCATTGTAGCCATTAGGGAGAAAGGACCAGAATAGAGCTGTAGCCCCCTTACAATAGGGAAGGAGAGCCACCAGAACGAGAAGCAGGAGTCGGGAAATGCAACCGCCTGGACATTGAGTCGCCCTTCGCCCCCGGCATAAGTCATAGGGTGGAACCAATCCAATCCTTAAGTGATCTGAGGCCGGGAACACCCACCCCTCGGATCCAGGTCCGGATCGATAACCGCCATATTAAGGCCATTCTGGACACCGTCGCAACCAGAAATTTCATTCAAAGCCAGCTTCTAACACCCAAACAGTAAACCTGGATAAAGGAAAGTTCCTGAATAATTGAAATGGTCCAGTCTGAGTTACGACTGGCCATAGAGGGGATTGTCATGTTGCCAGTGTCCACGAGTATAGAAACAGTAGAAAGGAATTCTTTTGCGCACCGCATTTAGGCGCTGAGGTTATCCTCGGACAACCATGGATAACAAACAAAAACTGTTTAATCAACTGCGGACAGCAGCCGTTATATTTAGGCAAGCAAGATTGAATGGCTGTAAACTGGGAAGCCCCATCAAACCTGCAGAAATGAGTAGAAATCTGCAGTGAGGAGATGAACGACCATCTAGGAGCTGACCAGCTTTATGCCCTATTACAGATACTCAACACTAGGGATGTGACAATTCCACTTTTTCTCAATTCTTGATCTCAATGCTGATACCACTCTCGATTCTCTATTCCAAAAATTGTGATTCCTTTAGTTACAATTACTTTACAGAACTAAATAATATACAGGAGGGTGTGAAATTTAATTGTTTAAACTAGACCTACATTAGTAGTAAGCCTATTACTAAAATAAATTATATAACACTTGAACAGTGGGAGTATATTCAAATGAAATTCCAAAAAGTTTAAAAGAGGCATATGATATAATATTTTAAACATACATATATATTCATATGTAAATATACTAGCTGTTTCCGAGACGTTGTACGCGTGGACTTGAGGATTTGTTTACATATTTTTAAAATAGAAATTTCGCTTCCCTTAGGTTTTATGGAGTAATATACAGCCTGCCATCACTTTGCCCAGGTTTTATGGAGTTATTGAAATACATACCTTTATAATAGGCTTGACAGATTGGTACATTATTATGGGGAAATAGTTTTATTGCCGCATTAGTGTTGTTTTTTGATAATATGTTATTTTACTAAGTTTTTCCAATACTTAATGTATCTTTTTCTATGATTCGTATTATATCAATTATTATTTTTAAAATTGTTGTTATTTCAACAATGCTGTCTTATAAATTCACCCGCATGAATAATTTGAACCTCAACTATAATGACAAAGTATTCTATCTTAATGGTTGGTGGCATATTCCCTAAGAAACTGTTCGTTTTTCCGGGATGTAAAGTACGCTATGTGCTAATCCAGAATATAATCTACCACCGTACCAAATTTCATCAAAACTCGTGTAGCCACTGAGCCTCTGTGGCTTCACCTAGGTACTGGACCACTGTGGCCCCACTTGATATATTTCAATCCACTGAGCCATTATGGCCCCACTTGGGATCGCTCTAGCCACGGGGTCAGTACTGCTTTTTGGAAGGAAAGGAGGACAACCCATAGACAAAAAAGAAAGGAGAAATAATGGAACTCTTGTTTTAACAATGCTTTTTTTATGCAGTTATCGTTTTGTGTACCTATGTACATCCCTGATACCTATCCATATCTTTGGAACCATTTGAGGTATCACGATGAAACAAAGACTAAGTTAGTCTGGGGGTTATTATCTATAGACTGTGTAAATTTCATGTCAATACGTTTAGTGGTTTTGAGTTAAATCTGGTCGTACAGACAGACATGAAAAAATTTAACATTAGATATGGCTTAGTAATCGATTATCCTATATGAAAAAATAATTAAAAATGGAAAATTCGAGAGAATCACAGACAGACATTTTTTTGTGTGTGTGTGTGTGTGTGTGTATATATATATATCATCTACATAGTTTGTTCGAAAATATTTCCAAACCTCACTTGCCATGATAAATGTTAACCAGCACATTAAATTATTACATAAAAAGTTTTCAAGGATAGCACTTATTGAAAAGCAATTCTAGTTAATGTGTATTCCCACCCGCCATCTTTGATTGATAGAATTTTTGCCAAAGCTTCTATTTCAGAAGGTGTATTAAAATTTTGTGCACGGCATATACTAAATATGAACTTCTCAAACTGTATCGAACTGCCACAGTTTCGCTACATTTATTAATTTTTAGCAGGTAACTGTTGAGGCAAAACGCGAGATTATTTCTTGCAAACAATTAAGACATACTGATCTCGGACAAAGCACTAGGCAATGCTCTGTCATTCCCAAAAACATTATACAAAACCGTATTTCCAGAGTATGACAAAAATCCCATAAATCCAAGATGGCAGGTGGTAATCAACCTTAACATTTTTTAAAGCAGTAATTATTTAAAGGGCTCCAATTTTAAAATGTTGTATAATTTTGGAAGAGTATAACCTCGTAATTACGACAGTTGATAATATCACAAAAAATTACATAACTACAAGTTCTCGTAGTAGACGAATATACAGGACTAATGGAAACTAAAGGGACAAACTTCAGGAGGTGATTCCTGACCGGAAAAGGAACAAAAATGTTCATATCAACTTATCTCCGGAAAGGCTTATTTGCCAAGTTAGATGGTACTGATGAACAACATCTTTCTCTCATTACAACACTCACAATGTGAATCTGTGTGTTGCAGATTGTATGATTGGAGCCAAGGCAAAGCACAATGGTCCGTTACTTATTCCAGGAACAAGCCGAGATGGTGATTATATATGGTCAAGCACATGGAAATGGACAAGAGGCCGCACGGATTTACCAAGCCAAATCACAAAACCTTTGCTTCCATTTTTTGGCATTGGTGTGAGCATGGGTATTTTCATACAACCCATTTCCTCCGTAATGTTCGTCAACAACTCAAAAACAGCTTCCCCCGATAGATGGATAGGACGAGAAGGCCTTGTTGCATGGCCCGCGTGATCACTGGACTGAAACTCCCTGAATTTGTACTTGTGAGGGCATCTAAATGTGTTGTGTATGTGGAGCCAGTTCTTGATGTGAAGATCTTTGAACAGTGTGTCCGTGTAAACTGTGACGCTATTCGGATACTGACTGGAACATTCGAAAAAGTGACGTAGTCCATGATGCTATGTGTCGATGCTTGCATTACAACCCATTGTGGTCACTTTATGCATTTGTTGTAACCTGGAGACACTTAATGCCATGTAATGTGTACCAGTACAAGTGCTTTGTTGCAGTCTCGCCGTCCCTTTCCGAACATATGTTGATATGGACTTTCCGCTCAGGAATAACGTTCTGAAGTTTGTCCCTTTAGTTTCCGTTCACCCTATATGTATGAACATATACTTTACTGTGTTATTACTGTCTGTTGAATCAGGAGTGATTTTTCACTCTACCTTGCTTAATATCCTGGCTATTTAAGGTACATAGTGCGTGAAGAACATTAGGCAATAATACTGTATTTATTCCATGTTTTTCTTTAGCTTTATTGAATATCACCATTTTCGCACACTACCACAAAACACTGCAAAAATAAACAAGTATGGCCGACTACAACAAACAGAACATCCGACTCACCCGTCACTTATGATTGACCCAGTAAACAGTGCTCTACTAGTAATACTAAATGTGATTGGCCCAACACAAATGAACTGTTCCCCTCGTAAATAGCAAGTCCAAAAGGTGAAAAATATGTCGCTGTTCATACCAATGTGAGAACAGGCACAATGTTTGGGATATTTTGTGCCTAGTAGGTTGCTGGTGACTGTGACCGTATTGTTCTTGTTTATTTTAATTTCGTAAGTTTGGTGGTGTTGTAACAATATAGCTGATGTGTAATAAAGATTGTGTTAGTGATGATTTTCAATCTGGTGTTTTTCATATTACTTTGTGCAATCCATCAAACATTATAAGCGCACAATGTAAACATTTTTACTGTCTGTTTCATATAACAACATTTTAAATGCCCATTTTATATGCCTTCAGTAAATTTTGACAGTTCTCGAAAAGAAGTGCGGCCACGTTGTATTCCTCCACCACAACCTTTCGGTCGGTGAAGAAAACAATCTCTGTAAACTTACGCATGCCAACATACTGCGCTGTGCAAATGCGCACTCTATGGGCGTCTTCGCCCCATCTACAAGTGATCCGAGCTGGGGGGCAAGTCATTACAGTGGCAAAATAAAATAAACGTATCGAGCAAGGAGATTCCACAAGCCTGGACAGCACATTATGTAATTGTAACTATCCCACGTAATTACAGTCTGCATTGCCCCCCCAAAATCCTGCATGCAAGAGTCACCCCCAGGAATAAAATTAATATTTGTAATCTTCCACTACCTTTCGCTTAGCCTCGGAAGAAGTTCTTATCAATCCCAGAGGTTGCAGCACCCCTGAGTCTTGTGACATCACAACTCGCCAGCCTCAGGAAAAGGTGTTTTAATTGTCGTCGCCTCCAAGCAGGTAGATAAGAAATGATCCGTGCTCCAGCACCTCGATAAACATACCACTGTGCTGGAAGGCTACACTACCCCCCGCACCCCGAAGAACTGCTGATCGGAAGATTTTCTATATAAATAGAGGTCCAGCGCCCTGGTCCAGCAGATATGCCGGGCTCGTTGGCCGAATAGGTTTGCGAGCTCTCTTCAGTCTGCAAAGACTCTACTCAATCTGCAAAGACTCTCTCTCCTCTCTGCAGTCTGCAATACGGCGCATCACCTGGAAGCCTGCAAGATGGCCTTACTCTACCTCTGCAGACTGTGAAGACTGCAGCATCCCAGCAGCTTGCGTAAGGCTCATCCGCTACTGCACCCCACTGACCGTGAGGCTAGCACTCCACGTCAGAGGGAATCCTACTCCACGCACCCTGCAACCCTTTACCCTAGTCAACTTCAGTAACTCCGTGTTAATAGGCCGTCGCATCCTAGCTTACCTCTTGGATAAATTCCAGTAACTTTGGTTATGCTGTAGATAGCATATTATTACCATAAATTTTCCCTTTTTATTATTTTTCCCAGGCTTGTCTCTGTCTGATTTGGATATGTTATTATTGCTTAGCCAGTTTAGCTTTTCTGCTGTAATTGATTTTAGCTGGGACTTTCCCTTTTCTTTAATCACGTAATAAAATTTACGTCAAACTTAATTACCATTTAACTTCATTTGTAATTTAGTTCCCGTTTCTTTGATATTCGACCTGTCAGTGTTTTAATAAACTTGTGCCAGGTAAATTTGATCTTGCTGAAGATGAGTTTGTGTGGTTCATCAAACTCCACAGGAGACGGAGCTTGAATAAGGCTTTAGCCCGAAATGGCATGCCACTGCTCCTAGGTTTCCAGTGGAACCGCACTCTCCTTCAGTGCTGTCCCAATACCTAACAGCACCTCTACACATCAGGGCTTTGGGTGTGATTGAAAAGTCACACCTCCAGGACTGCATGTTGCGGATGGGAATGCAGGACTGGACCAAATGCATAGCAGAGAGGGAGGTTTACACAGTAAACAATGGTGCAGGGAACGTCATGCTCTAGAAAGGGCTTTAAAAGCAGACACCCTTAAAGGGGACATGCAGGAGTTTCCTCGGCCGATCTCTCTGCTCATCGCCTTAGTTCACGAAACCCCGTTGTACAAATATTTAGGCACCTGTTGGCCCAGGTACGACCCTGAGGGAGAACGACTTGTCCAGCTAGAACAGTCACTACCTACAGACAGTGCTACTCCTAGTGACACCGTACCCAGTCAGGCACCTGCTACTTCGAGCATAATCAAACTTTCCTTCGGTAAGCTCATTGGGGTTAGACGCCTGGCACAGGTGGAGCTTCCAAACGTCTGCTGCATTATTAAACTGGCCTCGGAAAAGACGGTACAGGTTCGACTCCCGCCTAAGGTAGTTTCCAAACCACGTGCGGTAACACCTCTTTATATTACGTCCCCTCACATCGACCCACTCATCCCGTTCAAGTAACCCTCACTAGGTCATTCACCTTCACCCCCACAAGCACTTAACCACATCATCACTTCATTCCTCTGGGACAGCTGGCATCCCAATTATTGGCAACCATAGTAGTGAGGAAGGTATAACTCCCTGGTCTGGAAACTATCTTCTACCGCCTCACTCTGGGGTTTGACTCTTCTCATTTCCTATGGTAACCTACCATTAAGCAGCCACCCACGGTATCTAAACCCTCCACAACCCGTCGGGCCAATAATACTAGCCACTTACGCCGCTGTAGGCCGGCTTAAGAATCCGAGAGTGCAGTTAGCGGCCTAACCACACGTACCCACCGAGGTAGGGCACACATCTAAACAAACTATGAATCCAATTGCAGGCATTGAAAGACTAACAACTTCTGTTGAGTACTTAGGCTACTAAAACTGGTTGCCATTTCCAAAAGTGTTTTATTTTTGTTATGATCACATAATATACTAGTTAGGGTTCTGTTTATATTATTGGTGGGGTGGGGAACTATAGTTTAAATTTTTTTGTGATACGTGATTGTTTAGGACAAGCAGTGGTACTCATCCTCCGTTCGCACCATCTTGCGACACTACTGCTCTCTCATGGCAAACAAGCTGCTAACACGTGCCTGAGCACAAAAACAGCACAAGTCACATATCACAAATACCACCACATCAGAAGCTTGTTTTTGTTTGTAAACAGTGATTGTTTTGCTGTTCTGCTTACATGGTTTTGATGATGCAGTAGAAGATTTTGTTCCTACGGAATTAACATTCAGTTTACTATAGCTTTAAAGTTTTAACATCATCAAAAGAACTAAATGCTATAAATGTGTCACTTTTCGTACCGATGCAAGAAATACTCAACACATAAATATCATTAAATTTTTTATATAATGAACCACACTAAAAAGGTAATTATTTAGGCTACATACATTTGAAAACCTCCCGCAAGAACAAAACACAATAAATATGTCACTGCTAGTGTTGTATTAAATCACATGTGGTTATGATGTTTTTTTTTTCCGCTGGGGTATAATCTCTGAAGTGATCAGTTAACCACAAAGTGGGTGCAGTAGGAAATCAGCAGTGTTGTCTCTTGGTGTGGTTGATCGAGAGGACACAGTGTGTAGCTGAAAGGATGTATCTTGCAGCTACAGTTTGTTGTTTGTTGGAGTAGTGACATGCACCATGTAGTCATGATGATGTGGTTTGATAGGTACTAGTTGTACACCTCTATTTTCAAATATTTTCACTGTTAGAAATAAGGCTGTGAAGATGAATCCTTGAACTACTCTATTAAACATTAAGTACTGCAAGCAGGTGTGTTTTCAAAATGTCAGAACATTTCAAATGTTTGATGTAAATTTATGCAGAGTTCAGAGATAGTTTTAGGCTAAAGATAACTTTCTCCTCTTGTGATTATTGTATTGTATACTGCACATCACTAACGTTGCCTGCATAACTTTGGATATACTGTACAAAGTATTACTCTAGATGTACTGGCTGTAGTGTAAGTATTGGTGTGAGGATAGTAGTGTTGGCTGCAGTGCAGCAGGGTGTGTGTGTGCCGCAGACAGAGAGCAGCGCGAGCTGTACGAGGCGGCCAAGATCATCCAGAAGGCATACCGCTCGTACAAGGGCCGCAAGAAGTTGGAGGAGCAGGACAAGGAACGTGCAGCCGCTGTGCTCATCCAGAACTACTACCGCCGCTACAAGCAGGTGATGTTCTGCCTCCCTTTGCTTGCCGCACATACTCCTTTCTCAACTCGTTCTGCAGCCACCACCACATTCCTCGTGCTTGTCTGTAGCTCGCTGCTCATTTCCATATTACTCTTTCTGCTTGCCCTCACTGCTGCTTTTGCTGCTCTTCATACAGTGAGCTTCTGAGATTCCAACCTTTCACAGTTCCCATGATAAAGGTCATTACCTTGAACACGTTATTTGAATATGAACTGATTATGACCAAACCCCAACCCCTATATGCAAAAATTGCATTAAACTTATACTTATGCCATTTTTGCATGGCTCTGGCATGAAAATTACTCAATATATTTGTTAAATATGTTCAAATGGTTCCCATGAATTGACTTGTAAGATATGTGTGCTGGTAATATCAATTTGTTTATATTTTTATTGACTTTGACCCCATGAAAACTTGAAAATTTATCAATATTAAATTGGTTAAGTTATTTTTAAAGCTAAAATAATATGTAGTTTTAAGGAAATATAATTTTATTTTAATATTTTAATATCTTTCGAGAGAAATTGTACTCTAAACAAACACAGGTTCTCCCCTTGTCGCCAAAAATCCTAAACACAGCTCACTGACCAACTTTGTTTAGTGAGCGTGTACTCAAACTCAATTTTCATTGGCTTATTTGCTGGGAAATTAGAGGATTCATTATTGTAAACACCCATGTACTGCGTAAAGGGGATTGCTCATAATAAAAGAGAGATACAAAGTACATAGAGTGGTAAATGGGGGAGGCTTGGCAACATTGTTTCAGCATATGATGCTGCTTTTTAATACAAAGGTGACCAGACATCTGGCACAGTTACAGAACCACGTGCTATAGTTAATAGCTAATAGGAGAAAAGAAAATAATATTATCATTTACCAGTCTATTTTCAATTCTTTTGTACACATGCTATTTGTCAATCTGTCCGTATTGAACAATTATAAACAAGTGTGGTTGTAATAATTTACAGTGGGTGAAAAACTGAAAGTAATAAGTGAAGCAGAAGAAATATGACATTGTGTGGTAGACCGCAAGTGTGATATTCCAGTCTTGTATCAGAGACTCCCATCTTACAAACCAGTTTTTTTTTTCCTTGGCCACACACTGTGGAGTGGAGTAAAGGTTAAAAAAAAAGTGATGTACTATCAGCACTCTGATCAATAGAGACAAGATTATATAGTGAATATCAATAAAACCGAAATAACGCCAAAATGCAAGATAATACACCACCTAACACTGAAATTTCAATTAACACAAAATAAAAAAAATTTATCCCAAATGTGTTATTACCAACCATTACCAACAATTTTTACCGAAATGCAATGAAACCCTATTAAGAAGTTCCCACTTAAGAAGTTTTCTAGCTTAATAAGTGTGCGCTTTGTCTGTCTGCGCACGTGTAATTTGACCCTTTTAAAAAGTTTTCTTGATTAATAAGCATTATTTTTTCATTCCCGTCAGAAATGTCGTAACAGAGTTTTACTGTATGTAGAAACTAGGTGATAATAATAATTTTGAGTTTTCAGATGATTGGAAGAAAAACATTAATTTTATAATGTTTTCATTTTGGCTGAGTGAATAACAGCAGTAAATATTGTACATTGTACTGTGTGGATGGAATTAAAATGATAATGAGGATGAGACAATTTTAAAAGCAAGTATAAAAATTATTCAGTTCCCAGTTTGGAGTGTTTTTTTTCTCTGTAAAACCATATCAAGATATTCCTGTAAAATTGGAAAGAAAAAAATTACACAGTCTAGGAATCTCAACATGAGTTATAAAATAGTTAAAACTGTTAAACCGTTATTTTTAACCTATGATAATGCTCTGTGTTATCTTAATTTAAATAATATGCTTTCTCGTGTTAATGCATTTGCATAAACATAACATTTTAATGCGGTTATGCATATAAGGATAAATTATTGTTAACTAACCATAATTTGTAATAATAAAATCGGTGTTAAAATAACACAGTACAATTTTGGCTCTAATAATGCACTGTTTAGAAACTGTGGTGCCTAAGACAGCTGTTGAAGAAAGTGGTATAAGTGAGGCATTTTGGACTTTGAGCATGTAGTTTTTGAACTAAGCTGTTTTAAAAGGTGCTGGAGTGCATTAACTACTACATCCAGAATCTATGAACAGATTGCCTATCAAAAGGGCATAAGTACCAAAGGCAACACATCATGACAACAATAATTGTCATAAAAATCACGTAAAAAAATTTTTCCCATGTAAAAGTTTCTTGTAAAAATAATCAAGGTCCGCATGGTACATGGGTGTTTATGGTATTTAAATATTAACTTATTATCTCAGGGTCATTAACCGTTCCTTTCTGGCTTTGTATACACACAAAATAAGGGTGGCAAAAGGATCCTAATACAGTTACATTTAGTGCGGCTCATTTTACAGTCACACTAAACAAGCAGTGTACACCATAGAGTAAATAAAATACTAGTACACAATGGATTTTATTGAATGTTCACAATTTTTTGTCACAACTCCTATATGAAAATGCAAATTTGAGAAATGTGAAACCGAATTTATTACTACTACTTAAAAATAATGTGTTTTAAACAGATCTTTAACCCCTTAAGTGTGAGTTTTTTTCACATGCTTTGGTCTCAAAATGTCAGGTTTTTTATGGCTGTTTTTAATTAATTATTATTTTACTGAAACATAAAAATTTGCTTAATTAATTATTCTTTTAATGGTTAATTTTAAAAAATGTAGGTTTTAATATGATTTTAATATATGGACAATGTTTACACCGACTTTTTCATATATATGTATAGTCATATTTATATCATTTAAATTTTAAATAATACCTGACTCTGTCATAATTGTGTTCATAGCAGGTATTTTACTATCAGATGATGATTATGATGATGATGTTGATTATGATTATCATGATTATGATTAAGATGACAATGATTATGTTGGTAACAGTTATGGTAATTTAGGCAAAGTGTTTCAGAATCATTGTAAAATGAAATTATTTACAGACACTGCTGCAGTTCTGTAAATTTTTATCTTAGAAAAATTCAATAATTCTATAAGTTTTCTATTTTTATTTGATAATACAATAAACAATAATAAAATATTTCACTGTTATTCACAAAAATTAAGAGTACACGTTGTGTGTTCTGCCTTTTCAAAATACTGTAAGAGAGATCAATAATTCCTTTACTTCAAGAGTAGTAGAGAATAGTTCCTTCAGTGGCGCAGGCTGCAGTGTGAGGATCTGAGGATTGAGAAGCTAGCAGGTTCTGACACATCAGGCTGGTGGGTTGGCCATTTTCCCCCCATTTTTCCCTCAAAATTGCACGTTTTAGCCCACAAAAGCCTTAAAATTACCCTTTTTCCCTATAAGAAAAAACCGCCCTAGAATGAATAGTAGCGAGTTCCATTGCTGCAAAAACAAGCCAATCCAGGTGATTTGCGGGGCTCGTTATTCCTTCTCGACCAAAACAATGCACTATCTGAGAAATTGATAGTACAAAATTATTTTAATTATAATTTTTTTAATTTAAATATATTTTTATAATTTAAAAATTTAAAGCCATAAGTAGTCAGTTTTATATATCACCGGACTCATCTTTTCAAGACGCATACGATCATGACATCATACCACCATTTTGTCTCATTTTTTCATGCCTTATCGTTCCATGTTGTCTCTCTTTTTCTCTCTCTTTCTTTTGTGTCTCACATTCTTTCTCTCTGTTTATCTCTCTCTCTCTCTCTCTCATTTCATCTCTTTCTCTCTTTTGTTTCTGTCTCTCATTCCCTCTCTTTCTGTCTTGTCGCTTTATCATTCCATTGGTTTTCTTGTAGTCCTCCCATTTTTTTTTTGTTACAATTTTCTCTCTCTTTCTCTCTCTTTCTCTCACATTCACTTTCTCTCTTTCCTTTCTTCCTTGTCTCTCTCATTCCATCTCTCTTTTGTCTCTTACATTCATTCAACCAATTACTCACACTTGTTTGATTAGTTGCATTTGCTCTACTCCGCCATCTACATAGTTCCTTCATTGCCTGCTAGAGTGTGCGAATCGTCAGTGTGTATAGTATTTATTTTCAAATTTAAAGATGTAATTTTCCATATAAATGGTATATAAAAAATTATTGTAAATTACATTCTAGACAGGACTTTGTAAAGGCCGGGCGGTGTGTAATGTGAGTGACGGTGCTCTATCCTGGAAGTTCACTGGAGGACCATTGTTTTTGCTTGCTTCTCCTCAAAGAGATTCAGTACAGCCTAAATGCTGTATGCAAAGCATGGACGTATAAGTACAGAACGCAGGAATGCTCTCAAGGAAGTCATCAGGGAATTAAATAATATAACTTCATCGGAAATGCAGAGCAGGAATTCTGAAACCACTAATCTACCTCAATTACCAGTCCCTCTGTTTGGGCCAGTAATCAAGTTACCAGGTAAGGCCCATCCGGTTGTAGCATTTACACTGCAGGAAGGGGACGCTCCCCTTGGACATTGACCCAGATTCCATACTAGCCCTCTTACCCCTGTCAACTTGGACCGCTTCCCTGCACCACCGTAACCGACGTCAGACACACACTGCCCCAGAGCTCACCCACCATGTGAGCCAGCCAGCAAAGAGAAACCTCCCTCCTCTCCCATCTAACTAGGTACAGTGCCGACAAAACACTGCCTTGCAAGCATTTTGATTTTAATCTCAATCCGACGGCCCACGCGGCCAGTAATATTATATAATGGCCAGCTCCCGAAACGGGACGAAGAACATGGCCAGATTGTTAGGTAACCGCCCCTAATGCACCCAGCGAATATGATGATGCAATTTTTGTTGAAGTATCTGAGAGTTCACAGAACCAGAACTTCCTGCTCTGAAGAACACCTGGTTCTATTTACTCATGTTATTACCCCCCTCACTTCTTGGTCGAGGATAAAGAAACCCAAGCGATTTTCCCAACATGTGGAAAACCTCACCCTAACCAGGCACCAACCCATGCGCCTCAGGCGCATACTCCCTTTAATCAAATCTTGCCGAACCGCCAGGTGCGTAGAGGGTAATCAGGATTTGGTTTAATTATTTTTATTAAACCCCTGATCCTCATGTGCAGCTTCAGTGTACTGCATAACTTTTTCAGGTGAAACAATTTGCTTTGAATTACAAGTGATGATAGGTGCAACTATTTTGAGTGGCGGAAAGTCATGATAAAGCTTCTATGTTAGCCAGGCACACTTTATTTGCTTTACAGCTAACATGTGAAGGTAAGTGCGCGTGGCTGAGAGATATTTCATGCATTTTCTTTTGCTAGCCAACAATTTCCCCTCTCAAAGGCATGTAAGGGGAGGCAGTAAGGTCCGTGGCTGAGAGAGACAGAAAGAAGGGTGTGAGAGGACACTAGGTCACTACGCTGGTTGCTAGGTAACCATTTGCCCTCTCGTCAGGCATGTAAGGGGAGGTAGTAAGTCGGACTCGCAGGTAGCACCACGCCACAGAAGTGTTTGGAAGACTACATGCCACAGAACAGTGATAAATGGTGGTGCACATCAAGTATTTCACACCGATTTACTAAATGTTTGCCTAAACAACCTGCTTAAAAATGATTGTTGCAGGAAATCATAAGTGATGGGACCTGAAATGTACTTTGATTGACGAAACATCTGACAAACGATACAAGGGGTTACTTTATCATTATTTATGTAGGAGTTTTGCTGGGACAACTGTAAATTAACTGTGGCTACTGTTTATCGATACAGTACATGCATTTTTCGTACGAGAGTTACCAGTACACAAGTAATACCGGCAGATACCAAACAGGTTGTGAAAAGGCTGTAATTATCACCCAACAGAAAAATGTGTGTATAGTAAATTGTGAATATGATTTATTTCAGAATTATGTTGTTTTGAAGTGCCATGTTTTTTTAGGTAATATTGGTGACCCATACGTATTTTTAACTAGGTTAATTTTTATTCATTATTTTTAGTGTAACTCATCTTGTTGAACAGGTTTGTATATTTTGTAAAGATGGAAAAGTACCCGGCTCAGGTTAGAACCCAGTGCAACACGTAACGTGTCCCTGCCATGCGACTCATAGGCGAGGCTAGAGAGCAGCCCGCTTATAACTTCGCCCACAGAGCCACGGTAGGAGACATGGTTAAACATGCCCATGGACTGCTTCCCTTTATTTTCCTGAGTGCTTAACAATACCTGTCACGTGTAAAATTACATATTTTATTGCAAGAAACAAACTGTAATTTGTCGTCTGTAAATACCCACATCCATCAGCTCTACAGTGTGAGGGACACACTTTCTTCCTCGACCTTGAAGGGCTGATTCATTCACCCATTTCCTTGCTATGTGACACACTCACACTCACAAAGGAGGGGAAGTGATAACGAGCAGCCAGCCCAGTGCCCGGAAGAGAGAGACAGACAGTGAAACCCAGCAAGATGTGCGCCACGCCACTGCCCAACTTAGCCAAGAGGCACAGAAGAGCGGCGCACCAGATGACAACCAAAAACTTAAGGGGTCCACCTGACTATACCCCTTCACCCAGAATCGCAGAGATGATTCTCCGTCGCAACAGAGAGGGGGCAAATTGATGCATGATGCTTCCTACGAGGTAATTGAACACTAACTTGTTGGCGCTATGGCCAGCACTCGCATAATAATAATAAATCACGTCATCGCCCCCGCCACTTGTAAACCCGTTAAGATGCAGTCATAGGCATGCAAGAGTTATCCCCTAAGCAAACTGCAGGTACCACATGCAACCACACCCAACTCTCCAAACCTCCCTTCTGCCACCCCACCAAGAGATGGCAACAGTGGCGCTGCCCAGTCCGAAACTGAGGGTGTGGCGGCTGAAGATTACCAAAAGTAAACGAGGCACGCAGGAACCCTCTAGCCAAGAGTAATATAATACAGTGTGCCCGGTAGAAATGCATATTGTACACATAGCTAGTCTCAGCATAAGTCATGCTATTACTTTCTACTGCACAGCCACAATCCTCCTCAGGACTCTCCAAGATCTACCAGTCTTCTACCAGTTCTTCAGCCAACAATGCCTTCCCTACCACAGCAGCCGAAAGTCGTCGCTTTCCCTGACACTTGCCACCAAGAATCGCCGCACCCAGCAGTGAACACCACATGTTGTGTCCCGGGTCCCTTCAGGACTACAAGTCACAATTAGGGTCCAGTTGTTTTCACAACTACATAATTAGCAACTCTTGTCCTCTCTTCACGCCAGTTTCCTCAAGCCGACAGGCACCTTTACCTGTCTTGCTCTTGTACAAAGTTTGTTGAACACCTAGTGTGTGTAGAGGTAGGAGGTAGTGTGAGTTACCTTGTTTCTTTTCTCAAGAGAATAAAACAAGTCTAGCTAACTTCTGTCTTTCCTTGCTCTGTAGTGAATGTGTGCCTTTTCCTAAACCTAGTAAGTGTCACCCTCAAAAGGTGCAGCAGGGGACAACAAATTGGCAACAGTTTCTGACGTAGCGTAGGACTACAGGCAGCCCCTAACCAGAACTGCATTTATGTCACACAAAGAACAAGTTCGGCGGCCACCCATACTGTGGACCGGGTACGTGATAGTACCTGGTCCGCAAGTACGGCAGAGCCCCAACCACTATGACAAAGCATCTGGACAAACTAAGTCAGCTAACCCCTTCCCTCCACAGTGTATAAATTCACCGGAGGTGTTGCCAGGCCTGAGGAGGCCAGACCCAGCTACTTTGGGTGTACTCTTTAGCTAGAGCTTTGTTGCCTGCTGCACTCTACAGGATGATCATTAGCACCTTTTGTGCCCATGACGTTCGCTCACTGATGAGGGATCAGGATGAACGCCCGGAGAACAGTTGCAAGTCCCCACGGGAGAGAGCACAAGCTGCCTGTCAATTAGTGTAGTCTCACTTCACTACCCTCCCCGCCAACCTATTTGGTCACTGGTTAGGGTTCCCAGAGCTGCTCACCCTGCCTTCGAACTACTCTGTCAGGGGTACACTCTCCCCTTAGTAGTGGTCCCGTTTGATCCGGAGGACACCAGCGAGTCACCAGAACCAGCCAACCATGCTCCCGTCAGCCGGCCGGCAGCCAGTAGCCAGCTGGCGACAGCCAAGCCAGCCTACCCAGACAACTGCTGCAGCCGGAGTCTAAGTCTTCCAGCCAGCCAGGGCCAGCGTCTGGCGAAATGGAGCAACACCAGTGGTAAGCTAGTCCAAACCCGTGTGTCCCACACATGGAGGCATCATCTTGCCTTCACAGACTTTGTACCAAGTAGGTGTCCGACGCATCCCACATTATATAAGGGACCAGTGTGAGGGTGACGCATCATGCTACAGACGCCTTCGCAATAGAGTCCGTCCTCAACCTGCACAACTGACTTGGTGCAGAATTAAAAACTCCCCCACCCCTGGCATGATGGTCTCTCCCTTGGTCGTCATACGTCAACTTTTAGTACACATCGCTATCCCCATGTCTGGTCACCATGCTCGAATGAAGTAGGCAGCTAAGGCCGCACTTGCCCAGATGAAGTGTGCTGTCAGTCAGGTACCAGCCCTTATTAAAGTCCCGTTAATGGAGCACACAACTGCCTAGCTCCTAGGGAGAGAATTGACAAGTCCATTTCAGAAATAGGAAGTGGCATCAAGCTCTTTCTTGGCACTCACTGTAGAGCCTTAGTATTTTCTCAATCGATTACGAGACTAGGTAGCACCTGAGAAGACGTCTGAGCTACACTGGCACACCCATAGTTAACGGAACAACTTCAGACGCCCACCTCTGATTATGCAGATAATGGTAGGGAAAACAACCTCTGAGAAAATCCCGAGGGGAGCAATGTCACTGGCAGACGTTGTGCCAGAGCAGGAGTATGCATGGTAGACTGTACTTATTGCAGCGGCACCTTTCACTTTATCTGTCTCGGTTGGGAGGAGGCAGATAGAGAACTATATGGGTTGGAGCACAGATCTGCATATTGTCGTGAGTGACAAGAAAAGTGTGACCACCCCAGCTGCAAAGGGGAAGGCCGCATCCGCATTACACGCAAAAAAGGTCCACCCACCCAGTTACCACCATCTATCTTTAGGGTGGGGTAGACCGCGTATGGGACATAACTGGCCTATCCTTTATTCGCCAAATTTGCAAAACACCATGCCCCAAGTCAAATGGAGATTGGGAGCGTCCAATTGTCCTGAATATGCAGGAATGTGCAAGAGGACCCTAGGCAATTCTAAACAACCTGCAAAACTGAGTTTGCATGGATCCTAGTTCCGAAAACCATATGGGTCACACAGACTAAAGTTCATCTTTGTGGAGAACCCCTCAAATGGTGGCAAAATATAGATACGTCATAGTCATGTGGGAACTGTTTGAAGAGTGAATACTGGAGCATTTCCCAGGGTGCAAAGTTGTATCCAGGTTACGGGAAGAAAATTATGCTCAATCCCAGAGGCCAGGGATGGGGCAGAGTTGTTCATTCGCCACAGGGCCCTCTTATTCCAAAGAATTCACCCAGGAGCAAAAGAAGATGAGGGAGTAGAGATGACCACACAAATCCTGTTACCAGAGATACAGTCCTATTTAAGGGAACCAGAGCCGCATCACATATAAGACTTAGTCAGGAGAGCAAGAATCTGAGAACAGGATGTTTTAATAAAGTAGAAGGTTCAGGCCCGCGGTAAATTCGCACTTGCCAAATCTCCTAAAAAATCCTCAGGTGGCACGAAAGGACAGGATGCCATGCCTCCCCGAAGCCAGGGATACCAGTTGCCAAAATGCTGGCACTGCCCTGAGGGATAGTTTCAGTGGGATTGCTGTATTTCCCAAGACAAACCAGCTGTAACCCATGGGGCAAACTCTTAACCAAACCGCTAGCAAGGAGGAGAAAGACAAGTCAACGGCGTAGGGAAATTCCAAAGCCTGGAAGAAGAGGGAGCCCAAGGTCCTGGCATAATAAATAGGGCTCTACAGGTTAATGTGAAACAGGTAGTGCATGGCACAGAGGACCCCCAGCAGATTACTATAGAAATAGGAGAAGAGGCCTTGGCCGTCCTTGACACTGCGATAAATGCCAATTTTCTGTACTCCTCAGCTTTACCACAGGAGACACAGTTCCACAGAAAACCCCAGTAGAGGGATGCAGAGCATATAGCCCAGGAAGGGGCAACATTAGACATTCAAGGGGCAGTCGCTCTAGACGTGCACATAGCCGGTGAAACTGTACTCACCAAATTTTTGGTCGCAGCTAACCTGCAGGAAACCGCCGTACTGGGACAGCAATGGTTGGCTAGCCAGCAAACAATAATGTATTGTAGTCAAGTCCGTATATATCTGGGAGCCATGAAGCATCGGTTGGTTCCATGGAAGCAACCCAGAAATCCTGAAAAAATCACTTAAGGCTAAATTGACAGAGCTGAATTTGTGGCAATGCAGCAAAGTGACCTAGAAATACGACTGCTAAACCAGCAACCTACGAGGTTCAAGGTCTAGCAGGGGTACATACGGTCCCGCCCCAACTCCCAGACAACAGATTGGAAGTTGTGGGTGCCACAGTTTCTCAGAGCAAAACTATGCCACTATTATTACAAACACCCTTGTGCGGGTCACCCAGGAGCAGGGAGACGGCCCGAGAATTAACCTGACATTTCATCTGGGACAGTGTCAATAAGGATGTGCAAACCTGTATCAACCAGTGTTACATTTACACCACCACTAAGGCTCATGGGATGCTCAAAACCCACGGGATTCCAAGGCGTCCAAAACAGCTGTGGAACACAGTAGCAGTGGATATGAGACCTTATCCCATGTCGACTCAATGGAAAAGGTTCTTGCTGGTGGTAACTGACCTATTTTCATGATGGACAGAAGCATACCTCCTCGCCAATACCAAGGCAGACACCATAATAAAAAAACTGAACACAAATTTTTTCCTCCTTGGGAATACCCCTATGGCATCCTGTCTGACAGTGGAACCCAATTCATCGGTGCAAAATGGAGAGCTGCCTGTTCCCACTGGGAGTTAACCCATTAACGACTAACAGCTATCACTGCCAGGGAACCCTACAGAGCGACATAATGAGGAGCTCAAGAAAGACCTCGCATGTCCATATAGCAGATGATCACCGGAAATGGTACCAGTATATCACATATACAGTCGACTTACGATTATCCGTGATAATGGAGGGGGCGATTGCCACGTGTAACCCAAAATCACGGATAATCCGCATACTAAGAGGGGGAAAATACAGTTTTTCCAACGCTAAGTTTTGTATGGTTGTAACTGAATACTGGGTGTTTCAGTGTGAAACCTAGCCTATTCTTGAGATACTACTGTATTTGCCCGCATATTTACCGGCGTCAAATAATTACCTGACCCTATTATTTATTAACAAACCAAGAAGTTTAAAAAATACGTAATTTATATACCCCTGATTTTTAACTTACAAAACTGTAATATAAAGTGTGTAAATTATGCGGGTAATCATGGTAGTTCTCTCACGAACATTACAAGAAATGCATAGCTACAGTTAATACAAACAACGCAGCGGGATGCATGTGGTGTTTATCGTCGAGTGATACTGGAATCTGAAGTTGCGTAAGAGGGAAGGCAGGCTGATGTCACTCGGTTTCTAGGCAACAGGCCACCCTCCCAACCCCACCCTCCTCCTCGAGAGGGGAAACAAAGACGTGCAAAGCGAACTGCATTTCGTCCGTGTCACACACATGCTTCCCACACTGTCCAGTGCGTGCAGCATACAGCCGGCTGTTTCAGCGTGTGGAAAACAGTGTTTAATGTAGGAAACAAGTTTCGCCTTCCATTCCCAGTTCTTCAAAAAAATATTGGGCTTGTTTCACACACACTAAGCCTGATACTGGCATTCCCGTGGCACGTTTCTGGTTATACCACTCCAGCATAGCCTTATTTAGTTCCGCGTACTTCAATAGTTTCATCGTTTTCCTATTCGCCAATCCCTCTTGTCGAGTCCGCACTGCTCGCAAACTCAATAAGTTTGGATTTATTGTTTCGTATATCCCGAATTGTTGTTTCTCCCACTCCATACATAAATGAAAGCGGTTTTATTACACTTCCTCCTTCAAGTTTATTAATTATTTCCAGCTTCTGCTGTAAATTTAAAACCACACGTTTACGTTTTGCAGACATTTTTCGGCTGAAAATGAGCAAAAATAAAACCGAACGTAACTAGTGACTGACAAGATAAAACTGACACAGTGGGAATGTGATACGCAGGAGGAATGTGGTGGTCACGCCGGGACCGGCTTCACCTGGCAGGCGGCAGTTAGGGTAGCGAGTTGTGCGGTGTTGTCAGCTCGCTGTCTTGCGACATAACTAAGCTCGTGCTATCGGGTTCACATTTTGACGTGCATTTGCATCAATAAACAAACATATTTCATTCCACGGTTATATTCAGAGCGTACCTTTTATGAATTTCATTTGTTCAGTTCGGCATTTTATTAAATAACGTTCTGGCTGTGTTTGAGTTAATTTCCAAAATTAATTTTTATCTTTCTGAATATGCTGCAGTTAAGCCGCAAAGCGGATAATCCGTTCGCGGTTGATCGAGAGTCGCCTTTATACTATATGCTCTAAAGCTCCACCAGGCGGTAGTGGTGGGAGCAGAGCCACCCGAAGCACGTCCTGTAGACGACATAAGGCATGACAGACAGCCTGCTACGCCTCTAGAAAGCCCACAAAACTCAGCAAACCTACATTAAGAAGAAATACCTTGAGAAAGGTGGCAGATACAGTGTGCAGATAAATGCAGGAGAATGAGTGTTGGTGAGAACCCACACATTGAACAACAGAGCCACCTACTTCCACACCGGCTTCAATCCCAAGTGGGAAGAGACTCTCCTATTCAAGGAAAGGAGATGCAACACAATATGGGTAGGGTACAGCTGGTGAACATCAGGAAAGTTGACATGTCGGACGTAAAGAAGGTACATGCATAGCAAGTCGACCTGGAAGCTATCCTACACTGGCCAGCCGATCAGCTGGAACAAGCCCGCTCGCCCGGCTCAAGAGGGCACTGACCTGAAGCTTGGTGCCACTGTCACCTCTACTCTGCCAGAGGAAGTGTCGTCCGAGATGCCACCGAGCTTGCTCACTTAGAGGAGAAGGGATTCCACCCCTACTCCAGTAGGAGAGGAACCACCCTAGCTGCCGCCAAGTCCACCCGCTTCTGTGCTGTCACCAACAAGGAGGAGAAGGGATGCAGAGACCCCGCCCCCTGCAGGGCAATTAGCGGACGGGGTGCTCTCAACCCCTCCTCGTACGCCGCCGGAGACAGCAGAGTCCACACCACGGATTGTTGAACCCTCTTCCCCCTCAACAGCCCAGCCGGCCGTGACATAAGGGAAGGACAGCTAGACACCGTATCAATGAATGATGAGTCATTAGGTTATGCGGTCTCCCAAGTGCAATGTGCAGCCCAGCTGAACCCTCATGCTGCAGCCTGCGGCAACGCAGCCGCCGACGCCCGCCAGTCCAAGGTATGTGCCTCCACAGTGACGAGAAATGTGCCGCGATGCAGTGGAGAAACGTTCATGGTGCTACCATGAAGCCCCCTGGACCTTCCGCATGCCTTCCAGTGGCCCATAACCATGTAGTACTCTGTGGACTGAGATTGCACTTGTTTCAGTTCCTACTTAGAGCTCCCTACATAGACTTAGTGTGCTGAGTGCCGTTATCAGTACCTGCGGCGAGCTCCTTTTATTTTGTTTCTTTGTGATGTGCTGCAGTGTGTTTAGTTACCTACTAGGTGCATTTCCTCAGTATTAAGTTGAGGAGTAGATTCACCTTAGGAGAAGCAAGTGTCAAGTGTCCCCTGTGAAATCAGAGCATTTCCTCTCTTACCCAGTGCTTTGAAAAGAATACAGTACATTTGTAAGGCAATAAATAAAGACTTTTTTTGTCTTTGACTGCTGTAAATTTAAAACCACACGTTTACGTTTTGCAGAAATTTTTCGGCTGAAAATGAGCAAAAATAAAACTGAACATAACTAGTGACTGACAAGATAAAACTGACACCGTGGGACAACACCGCACAACAATAGAGCAGAAATAAAGACTTGTATTGATTCAGCTGGGTGTTTCTTAACTATGTACATAATAATATTGTGACGTTGGTTTTGTAGCTTTTTAAATTCTGTGCTGCGACTAGTATTCTGGTTTTTGGTCAAGTATTCACTCTTAGTCTTAGGGTATTAGTTCAATTTACCAAATGTTTTCATTGTTATTATAAATTTTGCTAAATGATACCGAAGTTATAAGTATTTGCAGGGTGGGTACCCAATAATTTTTTTTAAATTTGGATGAAACAGTGTAACCTTGTGGTACTTTGCTAACCTAATTGTTAATTGCTTGGCCAGTGATAATTCTGCTTCTGTATTTGTGTACACCTCTCATAAAGTATATATGCTCAATCAAAGTAATGGCTTACTGCCCTTAGAAACCTAGCACTTTATTATACTCTTAAATCATTAAGACAGAGTATTGAGTCACTGATGAGCTTAACCTAGTTGCTAGCTTGACCCTTGATAATTTTGCTTCTAGATTTGTGTACAAATCTCTCATAAAGTATTTATGCACAGCAGTAATGTTCTTGAAGTATTGCGAAAGATTATTAAGTCATGTCAATACAGAAAATTGCACCTAACATAATCACTAAACTCTGCTTACTCACTGTGTAAGGTAAGTCAGAACTAATGCCACTGCACTATTTTGTTTATTGTAATCAGTGAATTGTAACAAGTCACCCCACACATAACTGTAACCAGAACAGTAACGTGCCAAAACAGGCTTTTTAACAGCTATCTAGTGCACTTTTATTCAGAGCTAGAATCGAGACTTTCGACAAGTGGCTCCAACCTAAGTGATTTGTGCACATCTGAAACTTTGTGTACCCAACCGATGTTGCTTGCCCATATTAATTAATACCAAGTGTATCTTATTGCCATACAGGCATGTCAGTTAGTGTACTGTGGTTGCCACCTGAACACCCTCCCTTAAGACTAGTATGGAAATCCACCTTAAGATATTGCATGGGGACTGTTTTTCCTTCACCATTCATCTTTAGTGTGTGTTACAACATTATTACCTGATGTTACATAGTTCCCTACACCGTGGGTATGGATTCCACATCTAGTTTGATCACTCTGACCAGGGTCCGTTGACTCTTTTGCTACTTACCTTTACCTGTAGTTAGGTCAAAACTTTTACATAAATTGCGTACACTCTGCGACTGTGGCTTAGAGCATGAGGGAAGCCCGAGCAGAAGGATGAACTGCAAGAACTTCAAGATGCAAAGGATGATGGGTCAGCACCCGAGGCTCCAACTAAACAGTTGGGAGGGGGCTTGATGTGCTACGAGGTGACGTCCTTGACTTGTAGTAGCTTGTGCATCTGTCACTGCCCCTGTTCTGTGCCATTACACGTCATCACTAACAGGTCTGCCACATCCTCCCAATGCTGGAAGTGTGCTGTGCTACCTGCCAGTAGGCAGCTCACAATACGCCACCGTTTACTGCTAGTGTCGACTGCTGGAATGCTGGGTTCTGCAGTAGGCAGGCTGGCTGCTTGTCGAAGTGTGGTGTGAGTAGGAAATACACGTCTTGAATAAACATTTGGATAGGAACAATAAGTATTTATTATGTAGTAATAAACAAGGTGACACTTACTATCTCGTACCAAGCAAAACGTGTTTGGAAGTAACCTACGGTAAAACAGGTGGAGGAAACCTGCTCCTAATCTAACTTGGTATAGAATGACTTTGACTGCTATAAAAACAACTCGGTCGCAGCTACTCTAACTGGGGATGTCTCGAAGAGACTTTAATAAAAATAGGTGACACTACTTTTAATGGCAGTAGGTGTAGTTACTATTACCAGAAAGTAGTAGCGGTTGTCGAACCAGGAGGAACGTCAACTGAGAGTGTGGTATCTGTGTCTGCAGACTTACTGTTGAAGAGCTGGTGGTAGATACTGCAGAACATTTGGAGCTGGTGGCTGTTGAAGATATCTTGGAGTTCTTGGAGAGGACCGTGAGGCCCTGTTCAGTAGAGAGCCCCAGCACAGAAGTGCTGAGGTGAGCTACTGGAGAAGATAATGGGCATCTTTGGCTGCGTACTGCCTTATATTGTGCACTCAGCCGGCCCATACTGGGCTGGAGTGGGAGGTGTGATGTCTGCCTGGAGCAAGCCGGGTGGAAGAAATCTACCCTTACGCTCTGCTATGTGGACTCAGCTTGGCGACACTCTGTCAAGCAGGTGCTTCTGGGAGGCTGACATGTTCCGCGACCACTAGGAAACAATGCTTATTTCACGTGATAGGATCGCACGCTAGGCTGGAGCGATCCTGTGCGCACTCGTGAATAAAATGTTGGGTTTGACCCTTCCTCGGGGTACGTAGATATTACGTGAGTAGAGAGAAGAAGTTGGGTCTGGAATATCAGGAAATACCACGTGTCTGTAACTGTCCCTCCATGGGAAACAATCCTGTGGCCATCTATAGTAGTGGTTCCTGGTAGAATATACCGCTAGTATGAGTCATAGTCATAGTTTAGTATGACTTCTATAAGCGGTACACATCAGTTTATATTAATCAATGAGGAAAAAAAAATTATTTCAGGGAATGTGTAACATTGTGCTTGTGGAGAAAGTGCAGTGACTATAAAAACCCTGCGTTATGGATGGGAGTATTTGAGGAGGATACTACATACAGAGTGTATAATACTTGGATGAATGAGAGGGCAGTGTGGCTCGCGTAGTTTGATATAAAGTGTTAATGACCATGCACTGTTATCTTTACTTTCCTATACCTTACTCTATCCAAGTACACTTTTGGTATTTTCTTTCTGGTTTCTTCCCATCTATTTTCACATTGTGTCATTTGTGATAGTGCCAGCTCCCAGTGTCACTTGCTCCCACGTTCTGCTACAGTGCACTGATACAAGTGGTAACAATGGTGTGTGTGATGTGTGCAGTATGCGTACTTCAAGCAGATGACGAAGGCAGCTCTGGTGATCCAGAACGGGTACCGCTCATACTGTGAGCACAAGCGCTTCAAGAAGAGCCAGGAGGCAGCGGTGTGCATCCAGAACTACTACCGCAATTACCGCGAGCTGGACCGTTCCAGTCGTGAACCCACACCCACGTCTTCCTGCCTCAAGTGAGTACTTGGACTCACATTCCTCTTTCTGCCCTAGGCTATTCGACCTGCCCACACTAGTCTTCAGTGATAGTAAGCCAACCTCAAATTTTCAAACACTCTTGAAAAAGACAATAATATGACACTGAATGCAAACCAAATTTTGAATATCCTGCACACACTTGGTCAACTTCAATGACTTCGAGAAGATTGATTACGCAGTGTGTTCACAGTATGTGTTAGGTGGCAGATGAGATGTATCAACATGTGGAGAAGGGGTGGAACAGTTGAAGTGGTGTGGTAACAGGAGAAAGGGGAAGACGCTGCTTGTAAAGGACATGGCGCTGGCTTTAAGTGAAGTGTGATTGAATTAACAGAAAAGAATGAATGTGGTTCAATCTGTAATAAGTTACATAAACCATAAAATATCATGTCAATGCTTTAGAAATAATCTTGTCCAATAAATATGTATACCTAAACATTGAATTGTTGAACAAAAATTAACACATTATTTACAATCATTAAATATGACAAGCACTCATGTCGCTATGCTTAATGAAGTTCTGACACAAACTTAAAACATTATAAAAAGACAATGGAAGAGCTTGCACCCAAGGCCAGTTCACAAAACTCAGAATGACGTTGGGTGTCAGTTTACTCATAGCATGAAATACCTAAAGATTATCTGGCAGTCTTTATACAGTCTCCACACAAAAAAACTTAAAACCCTTTTCCTTTACATATATATATATATATATATAAAAACTGAGTGTGTGTCTCTATATGTGTGTGTGTCCATTCCAGATTGGAAGCGACTTATGAAAATCAAACTTTGAAAAAACACTCTAGGCAAAACATGTCAACGTGTTAATTCAATAACCTGTATTCCACAAATATATAACAATGTGGTTAACTTTAAAGCACTGTATTATTGAATAAATGAAACTTTACCTTAATGTATTCTATAACTTGTAATATTTATTTCTTTTTAAATATGAATTAACAACTGCGAGAGCAGCGACGTGTTGGCAACGTCCGGTAAGAAATTGTTCAAAATTGTTCAAAATCTTTTCAGCTATTGAGAAGTTAGTTGATGGCATGGGGTGGTGTGAGATTGTGTTAACATAGGTTTAAGGACCGGTAAAAGTTATTGTCCAGGAAAAGGTTGTTTGGATCCTACTGTACCCGGGCGCCAAGTATTGTACAGCGACAATACCATGATGTTGTGGAGAGCTGACTGTTGACTCAGTGTTGTGTGCCAACGACAAAAGGCAATAATCCTTCCGGCATTTTGCTTCTCAGTTGTGTTCCAAATTCAATTGCGTATTGCATGACTGACTCTTAGGAAATACTTTGCAAACTGTTGACATTAAACACTTGATGCAAGACAAATACACTGGAAATTAAACACTTGATGATACAGAACACTTTGGCGGGAAGGTGAAGGCCAGCACCCTGAAATGCCAGAAGGTGACCTGAATAAAATATGCGACACTGTCTAAATTGTTCCATTGGGTTTTATTATATGTCCTTCTGATGGAGACAACTTACGTGGGTGTCGGCTTTTACCTACCGATGCAGGTTACATTGTAGAAATAGTGCGAAGCCAGACAAAGGTTAAAATGTAAAGTGATGCTTCCCCAGGCGATGCAAGCTCTGGGGAAGTTGAGAGGTGGAGAGTCCCGGGCAGAAAAACAAAAACGGTTCCAGTAAAATAAAATGTATATTTTGAGTAAAATGTTTGTTACAAAAGTTGTTGGCTGCCCGGGCATGCGAAAACCGCGGACACAGGAACACACGTTCACACATTCAGAAAGTGATTACATGATTAGCGGTACCGCGTGACGCACTGGCCGGCGTTCGCGGCAGGCGAGCCATGAGGAACTACTTTCTTGCACCTGCAATTCACATACATAACACTTGCACTCACCTTGCAACTAGGGCACATTCAGGAATAAAACTATAAAACACAACACCTTTAATACTTAACACAGAGCTCTGGTGAATGAAATGAGGATGAAACATATAGGAATGATAATCTCAGAAAATAACAAAAAAAATTTTGCAAAAGCCCTCCAGGCGGTAAGGCAGTTTATTACAGTTTTTTATGCAGGAGTGGTCGGGCAGAAAAATTGTATTTCGGGCGGGCTCAGGCAGGTACTTACCTCATATTTTTGGTCTTAGGCAATTTCGGTCGAACATGAAAACCAAAATATGTGGATGAATTTTGAACACAAATATTTTCTCACACAGTTTACATCAATAGAAGCATAAAATATTTGTTTAAGAAATAGGCTGCAAAGCATTTGCAAAGAAGTTTTCATTCAAGCAAAACCTAAAAAAGAAACGTGAGTATAAAATTACATTTAGCATTTTGTTTGTCCATACGAGCAAAAAACTTCCAGACAGGTGTTTTGAATATAATATTTGTGTTAATACCTGAAGTTTTATACTGTAGTCATGTTTTTTTTTTCACTGCTACGTGCTTGATTGTTATCAAAAACACTACCACTGATATCCAGTTTTCATAACAATTAATTTAGGCCTACATCAAATTAGTATAAAATTATTCACAGTTAGTTTCCAATACTCATACAAGTAATAACTAGGCGGTATTGCAAGAAACTTTCTTTACTGTAGTGATGGCCAAAAATAAAGTATCATACACTTAATCGGAAAATACAAACAACTGACATTAATTACTGCCATATTACTTAGCTTTTGGTTTGTTCTTTTGTCAGTCATTATATTCCCGACATTGAGAAATGCTTTTCAGTGTCTACGTTACTGACTGAAATCCATACTGATTTCACTGATTTTAATGTAGTTCATAAAATACCCCAACGATTTCCAACTTTACTGATAATGATTATTGTGTAATTCCTACACTGCATCATATTTATCACATTTTGTTCTTCTGGGGGTACGTTACAACTTTTCAATCGTAGTAATTTGAATGTTATTTCCATACGAGCAAAATTTTCCACTGCATCATCAAAACAATGAGCATTTGTAATTGCTTCTTTCTCATATGAAGAGGTGCAAAACAATCTCGTCTAGCAAAAGACAATAAATATTATAAACTAAAGTTCCTCACCCTACCAATAAAATAAACAGAACATTATACTCTGTTTCATATAACTACAATAAATTTTGACAGTTCTCAAAGAGAATTGCGGCCATGATGTATCCCTCCGCCACAGCTGTTCTATCGGTGAAGAAACCAATATTGGTAAACAAACTACTAATCTAATGGCAAGCATTGAAAGACAGAAAACTTCTGTCCAGTAATTAGGCTACTATAACTGGATGCCATTTCCAACTGTTTTATTTTTGTTATGATCACATAATATACTAGTTAGGGTTCTGTTTTATTTTATTGGTGGGGTGGGGATCTATAGTTTTATGTCTTTTGAGAGACATGATTTTTTGCGGTTCTTCTTATAAGAGAGTGGTGCTTGGAACTTCCATTGTTTTGATGATGCATTACAAAATTTTGTTTGTACGGAAATAGCAATCAATTTACTAATTACTCTAAATTTTTTAACTTCCTCGAAAGAACTAAATGCGACAAATGTGTCGCTATTCATACAGATGCGAGAAATGCTCAACAGATAAATATAATTGCATTTTTTATATATTGAACTACACCAAAAGTGTGCTTATATAGGCCACGTACATTTTAAAACCTCACGCAATAACAAAACGTAATAAATACGTCACAGTTAATACCGATGTGCGAAATGCACATTGTAAACATGTTAAGCAAGTTTAACTTCTATGTAAAAATTGTTAGAGTTTCAACCAAATTAAAGTCCAAATACATTAAAAATATTCTAACAACAATTTAAGAAAACATTATTTACAAAACACCCAAACTTACTGTTCACTTCGTAATTCCTCAACACGTACCGAACTTTGGATGATTAATCACGTGTCTGCTACTGATAAAAATAATTAATTTGCTGACTTACGCAATTAACAAAACACTTTAACTATTTCTTGAAACCAACAAATTCACACTTCACAACGAAAATTAATTTATGCTCGCGCTTTGCGATGGTCACAGAAAATGGCGGGCCACAGCATACAAACCATTTTACAAAGTGGCAGACATGTGTCAGTAATTCATTTCACTGAGGAGACTGTTCTAAAAAGGCACCTATGACGGACTACGCTTAATGAAATATGTAGATACAAAATTAATTACTGCGTATATAATATTCCAACATCACCAGCAAGGAATTCTCGCATATTGATAAATTATGATGGAAGAGAGCACAGTGGTAACAATGGCTTTTCACCGGGCCGGTGGAGACCATAGACAACAGACTCAACAGAGATTGGTGGAAACTTTTCACATAACAGTGATGTTCGCATGCTCTACCGTAATATTTCTAAATATTTTAAAGACCTTTCTCTATAACTCAGAAAAATTGTGTATTAGTCTACGAGTGTAATTTTAACCATAAATGTAATTATCGTTAATTTTCTACAATATAATTTTTAATTCCGAATACTATTTTCTTTTACGATCATCACCAACAATGCCAACATAATAACATGCATCCTGCAACAACCATCAGCTGGCACAGTACTTTGGAAATTGAGGCGTTTACTGTTCACATGCTGTGTAGGTTGATCACAATGTCTGTCAAATTTTATTGAAGTTATATGAAACAGAGTATAACTAATATATTACTTGGTCCAAACAAAAATTTAATAGCGCCAGATACAAGTCGTCCTCACCAAACCTTGACGCGTGCTACTATCTCGAGGGATAGTGGTTAAGTCACTGAATACCCTCCCGAGTTCCTGAAGTGTTCTTACCGTGGCGTGTTAGAGTTTATACTGGCTCGATGGGTCATGGTAGATTCTATGGGAGGCTGCTTAGTGAGATGATACCATCAAAAAAGAGGGGTTCATACCCCAGAGTGAAGCAAAACTAAATTGTTTCCTGCCCAAGAAGTTCAATCTTCCTCACTACTAAGATTGCCAAGGGGTGTATGTGATGTGAGGAGGTTTGAAACGATTGTATTGATTGGGGTGGATGATCTAGCAGTGGCCACATAGGCCGATGTGCAGTAACGTAGTTCGCAGGGGAAGAAACTACACCATGCTTGGGCCTACCTTCGGTGGGAGTCAAACCGAGACTGTCTTCCCCGAAGCCAACTTGATCAAACACGTATTCTGTTCATCCTTCGGTGAGACTACCTTGGGTGGGGTAACGGTTGCAACCGGTGATGGAGTCTCCTGCTGGGTAGTACGTGGCAGTTCTGGATCTTATTCTGGCCAACAAGCATCTAAATACTTATTTAAAGGCGACCAGTGATTGAGGGGGGACGAACGGAGAGATCGGCCTAAGTGTGAATTCAGGTTCTGTAGGAGGAGGTTCAACCTCACTCGTGGCTTCATTATTGGTTATTGTGGTTAGAATTCAAAGCTTTCTGTAAGGCATGGCGTTCCACCCTTCTTATGGTGCATCTGTACTGTCCTCTGAACCTTCCGCAGACGTGCAGTCCTGGGGGCGTGACTTGCTCAGTCACACCCAAGACCCTGACATATAGACGTGCAGTTCAGTATTGGGGCATCACCGAAGGTAGGCACGGGAACACCGGAAATCCAGGAGCAGCTGTGTGTCTGGTGCAGACTATGGATTTCTGCAAGCTCCGTCTCCTGTGGAGTTCAGTGCACATCACAGCTAGTCTTCAGCAAGGCCTGCTGTTACACCTGTCGTAAGATTTACTCACATACAAAAGAATATTAAAAATAATTGTGATCCAGTAACCAAGTTAAAATGACTGTAAACACTACAATTCAAATTCACCTAAAATTTATTACGTTACATACTAGGAAAATGGGAAAATCCCGGTTATATTTAAACTAGCTTAACAGTTGATAAAATGAGTTATGGAAGTGCTCAGGTTAAAGTGAGCATGGTAAAAATAATAATAAAAATACTAGGTTTTCAATTTATGTAAAGTATGCTCTATAGCATTTCCAAATTTACGGGGATAATCCAGAAAGGTAAATGACATCGCGGCGACCTGTTACTACGGAGTCATGGAGGTTGACTGGGGTACAGGGTATAGGACATTGGGTTTACCTCTGGAGTCAGGCCGCCCTTGCGGTCGGCTGGTGTAGTTGTGGACTAGCCTTCTTCAAGCTGCAGGGATGGTGCAGTCTTCTCAGTCTGCAGAGATAGTTGAAGCCATGTTGCAGGCTGCTGGAGAAGTTGAGCCATGTCGCAGGCTGAGGTGAGGAGAAAGAGGTCTTCCGCAGACCAGAGAATGCTCACTGACGTACATGGCCGGTGAGCCCGGTGTGTCTGCCAGGGCATGTTCTGGTACTTCTTTATATAGTGGAAAACCCCGTGGTCAGCCGATCTTCCAGTGCAGGGGTACATTTATCAGGGTTGCTGCGGCACCCCTCATTTCTTATCTCCCTGCGTGGAGATGAAAAAATTTTAACACCTCGTCCTGAGGCTGGCGAGATGTGACATCACAGGGCAGCACAGGTGCTGCTATCTCGTGTTGTCGCAGGAACTTCTTCCACTGCTAAATGTGGGGTAATGGTTCATCAAAAATATTTTATTTAATCCCGGGGGTGGCGAATACATGCCAGTTTCTGGGAGGGCTGTAAATTTCATATATATTGCATTAATCATCTTAACGTCTGAGGCTGTCCAACTCGTGGAGTTCCTTTGGCCGGGTACGTGATATTACTTTTTCACTGTTGTTGACTTGCCCTGAGTTCTCGTCGTCTCGAGATAGGGCGAAGTCGCCCGTAGAGAGCACAAGCGTGCTGCGCAACATGTTGGCATGCATCAACATTCATAAACTTTAAAACATGTTTAAATATAACATAACCAAAAAAAATTTGGTAAACCATAGATATACGAATCTATGGCGCGTTATGTGTGCGTTCGCTGAATAAACATGTGGCAACAGAAAATTTTGTTACCATTTTTGAGATAAGTTTTCGGTAACTTTTCCATTTATCACATTCATACACTACCAATGAAATTACATTAATTATGCAACGAAAAGTGAAAAAGAACGAAATACAAACAAAATTAGTTTATTTTAGAAAGTCACTGAAATCAGTTTATTTTCGTATCCCGTAGGAGTAGTTGCTCGTTTGCGATATCAGTTCGGCTGTGTAAATTTGATGCAGCAATTCTGTCGACTTTCCAATCCCGAGTATATGTTGAAAAAATTTAGCCAATTAGCGTTGTAAACTTGAGGATTCACAAAGGAAATGGGGTTTTTTTTTTTTTCGCATATTTTTAGTGTGTGTGTGTTGTTTTTTCGTGAGGTATATCATTTTTTCATGAGAAACTGTGTATTTTGCGCTTTCGCACACCGCGAAAAACAGGTTTGTCTATGGATGAATATTGGAAGTAATGTTGGCCCGATATTTTTGGGCAGACACAATACCCGTCTAGTATTTTGGGCATTTTCATTACCTGAAATACTGCCTGAAATTTTGGGTACCCGACTACTCCTAATTTTATGTGCCCACGTGCCCGTACATGACATTACCTTGTGGTTTTGCATACCTTTTACGCCCTTAGCACTAGGGTGCTATTGTTCCAATGCTTTTCGAAGTCGCCATGCGGACTGCATCAGTGTGCGTGTGCGTCTGGTAGAGTCTGGTGTCTGCTGTGCTGAACTAATCTAATGGTGGGCAAACGACCGAGAGAGTCGTGGTCAGCGTCAAACGCCCCCTCCTGCAAGGCTGTTTGCAGCCGTTTCCATCAGTCGCTGCAGAAGCACTCCCTTCGTTCCCTGCGACATGGACATAGAGCATAGGGTGACCTACGCTGCAGAAGCTGCTCCTGCTATCACTGCCTTGTGCCGAGACGTCGCCACATGCTGCACACTCGTGGTGGATGTCGCTGCCTGGTTGTCCTGCGGAGTGACCTGGTCGACTCACTGTCCTCACTGTTGCCATTACTATTTACACTTGCACTCTTGCTCTCACAGGTGTGTCTCCTCCGGTTGCGACCCGGGTGAACGACGTCAATGGTTTGCTGCGCTTCTGTTGTGGTTCCTGAGGTTGGCCATGCCTGTCTTGCTGCCTCTCAGCAGGTGCCGGTCTCCTTGTTTTCGAAAGGCAGGGTGACGGCGGGTGTGATATCCCCCGTTGCTGAAGTTCCTGCTCAAAGTGCTGCAGCTGTTTCCAGCATCCTAGCCCGGATCGTGGCGCTCCCCGGCACCACGTCGTCAGACTCAGCAGTGCCGACCGTCAGACTCGCCTCTGCTGATGCCAGTTCTTCGGGCGATGTCGGGCCTGTCACACCTGCTGCTAGCCCTCCTGAGCGAGGTGCTGCAGCATCTGCCTCCTCACTGACACTTCCAGGGTGCTCGGCAGAGCTGATGCCCTCATGGGTCTCCTGGATGTCTGTGCCCACTCCCTGCTCCTCCAGTTCCCTGCTCTTGCTTCCTGCTTCACTCACGTATTCAAGCCGAACGGGACAGAGCTCAGACTGCCTGTCATCTGGAGAGGCCTTCCTCTCCAGTATTAACGTTTTTATACTTCCCTGCATACACTCGCGTAGCCCGAGAATACCACCCTGTGGTACGTGCTCTGCTCACGGGCACTGAGGTTAGATACAGGGCAGCCAATCCCTGGTTCTGGAGCAGAGAAGCCATAGAGTGGAACGGACGGTACTGTGTTGATTAGCACTGTACTAGTGCACACCAGCCTCCTGCAAGGGTCGTCAGTTCCAGCCAACAAGCATCAGCTCCACCTTCATTGACTGAAGAAACCCCTTGTAAGACAGGTACCACTAAGCAAACAAGCGCCCAACCAGACCTGTTGTCGTTCCAACAGTGGTTAACTTCGTACCCAGTCGTCAACCGACACACCCACCACGAGTAGCTAGCCAGAAATACTAGCTCAAACATTCCCTGTGCTAAACCAAGCGTTCCTGACCTAATGCATCTAAAACCACATTGACCTTATCTATAGTTCTATAGACCGACACGTGTCATTCTGATAGTGGAATTTGAACAGAATAGAAAATATGAGATAGAGAGATGATGTTAATGTTTGTGTGTGAAGTGTGTGTTAGTGCATGTGAGATTGTGGGTTGTAATTGCAGTCATAGTGGCATCACAAAGTGAAACTTTGACCTTGTGTTGACAGGCGCACGTACTCACAGCGACGACAGCACCAGGCAGCCCGCAAGATCCAACAGTTCATGCGTCAGTCCAAGAACAAGTAAGTTCTTCCATAACGTGTGCATGTGCATTCAGTGTAGAGGCAGGTGTTAGTTGCTGTTTGTGCTCCACCTACCTTCACATCTGTGATAAACAGGCAGGGCAGGTACAGTTTCATGGTTGGTGGGCCAGCAGCACAGTTCCCGATGCCTATTGCCATGTCTTTGTCACACCTGCAGCTTGGTTGTACCTATCTTAAGTGTAGGTAGCTCTGGAACACTGATTATAAATTATAATTCTTGAAGTTTTATTACATTTAGTTTTCTCTGTGGGAGCTTTAACTAAGATGAGGTTTGCACTGATTACTTGATGTTGCTCGAGTTTGGAATGTTGACAATGAGGATATCGGCAATTGGGTATCAGTTACGTGCAGCTGGATGGGACTGGATTTAACAGCTTAACCAAGGGCATGGTATGAGAAAATACTGCCTCTGCCCAGTAGGAGGTGCGATGGTACGTGTGGTGGTCAATCTCGCCTACAAGAGGGATCTTCTAATGTGCTGCATGTACCCTGGGTTTGACATGCTTTGCTGCTGGTGTATGCCAGAAGTATCATCTATCAGCTGTAAATTTCTACACTTGGAAAAGGGTGTAAGGCAGAGGCTGAAGCCAGGCTGTGGTGAGGTCGTCAACCAGATACATTAATTTAGAGTCTGAGGAAAGTGACGTGACAGTTGTCGTCTTTCTTGAGAGCAGTGGTCCCTGGAGAAATAGTCTGGACATGTATCTGTAGTTCCAGGAGTGTCACGACTCACCAGGTTAGTTCTTGGTGATCGGTCACCAGTTTGCCAGTAGCACCTACATACTGCTCGGACAGTTGTAGGGCAGACTGTTTGCCTACAACCTTAACCTAATTAAAAGAGGCCAAAGTATTTGAGGTTCTTCCATTGTTTCAGAATAGAAACAAGTTGACCTAGTCGTATTACAACACACACCTGCTGTTTTTAAGTTTGGAACAATAGGAGACCAAAAGGTACACACGCTACTGTGACTTCTGTTGTATCCCAAAGTAAATTAACCTACTTTGTTGTTGATTCTGATTCCACGATGTGCACACACATTTTTCAGAATACATAGTAAACATTTTGGAGAGAAAAAATATCAGATTATATAAATTCTTTGCAACAGTTTTCTGTCCAAAAATTAAAAATTTTGGATTTTAAGCTCAACTGGGAGCTACTTACCTTCATCAAAATCATTAATGCTTGTGTTTTTTAGTAGTTCCATCATTAGTAAAAATAAACATGTGTAATTGAAGGTTAAACACTACAGCCCAATGAAATAATGGAAAAGTGTTGAGGATCCACGTAGACTGTCCAGCCACAATTGATAAAATGGTTTGACGCATGATGTCTGGTTAGAAATGGCAGTGACGTCACCGTCAGACAAGGTTTTGCTGCGTGCCCGGTTACTAATTGCTTGGCACGATCGTCGTGGTTGTATTGCACTAGACCAAGTGCGCTTTATGAGGGATTTTCAGACCTTTAGTAACGTTTATGACTAGGGATTTTGATAGGTTGTGTTGGTTTATGAGTCGGCACGAAGTCTTGGATTGCTACCTTATTCCCCGTGGAGGGTCGTCGTATCAGTAGCTGACGGGAGGTGTTAGTTTTACCTGACTTACTCTTATGTTCTTTGGCTGGTTGGTGAAGTTGTTTTGGTGGCTGAGCGAAGCTGGTACTGTAGTCCTGTGGTTTCGGGTAGGTTGTATTGTGCCGGCTCACACAGTACTGTAGTTTCCAAGCCACTGACAAAACCTAGTGTTGGCGATCCCATACCTGGTTTCAGTCCCTTACACTATACCCCTCAGAACAGAATGGTAGTCTAGGCTCGTACGGACGTGTGGTGGAAAGGGTATGTAGCGAAATAAGGGAGCAGTTTGGTGTTGCTCGTAGCCTTAGTGAGGCGGCGCAGTCCCGTTCTGCCTGTCTTTCCTTCGTAGGAGGAGCTAGTGTAAACCGCTGCTTGGCAGCAAGGTGACCTATCTTTTATTCCCTACGCCGTCAGCTGTGCCTTACCTTAAAAGGCATAGAGCGTGGTTCGTCGCTGAACGATGTACGTCGTGCACCACGGACGAGGAACTATTTCCTGTAATAGTGTATATCCAGTAGTCACTGGTAGCACGATCTCTGTAATTCAGAAGGCCCCCACCTTAGTGGGCAGACCAGAAACGTTGAGCCGTGTTCGCCACAACTGTTTCTACTAGATGTGATATCCAGCCAAGGCCAGGCCGCAACACCTAAGCAAATACCCCCTCCATCACCTAGGTGCTCTGGTAGCGGATACAAGTCAGGTTTGCTGTCTTTCCTTGGTTGGAATGTGTTACTAGTGTTTGTGGCTCCTATGTTCACTCCCTCCAGCACCTAGGTGCTCCGGTAGGAAGAGAACACGTGGCCATCTAATGTGTATGTTCCGGACTGGTGGACTCCGGAAGGTGGTCCCCAGTCAAAGCTAGTTCGGATTGAAAATTACCTGATCTCTGTCGGTGGTGCATAGTGCGAATCATTCCTAGCTGGCAAAGTGGATATTACTCTAAAAATATAAACTTGTGGCTAGAGAACAAAGCTGTATTTATTGAAAACTCAATAACTACAGTGACACATACTATCTCCTACCAAGCAGACGGTATACTGAAAGTAACCTACATTAACCAGGTGTAGGTTACCTGGTTCTATGCTAGATGGGAAGTAGAACTAGTAAACCGTTGACGCATGCCCGGTTAAGTCTGTCTGACACGTATGTCGAGGATCTTTCCACTAGACCAAAAGTGAGGTGGTTAACACTGGTTAGAAGGCGGGAGGTGAGGGATGTTGGTTATTGCTTACTTACGCTGTCGTCTTGGGTGTTGTTGTTGAGGTGGGTTTCACCCAGTAATGGCGAACTCAGTCTACTCTGAAGCAACAGTTCCAGTCATAGGCTTGGTGGCTCCAGAAGTTCGGGTTTGCCCAGCCGTATCTTGTCTCCGTACAGTTTAGCAATCCTCTTACCACCGAGTGGCACGATGGATGTGTGTGAAAGCAAGACGAGAAGAAGATTATTGTAACCGGAGCAGATGCTACTGCTTGGTGCCTAACTTTTCCTGTAGCAGCGCTGGCCGCATTTTCTCGGGGGAAGCTGGAAGTGGCTTTTTTTTCTTGCGTGCAGATTGCATCTCTGCCGCCCTCTTAGGGGCAGTGCTTGGCGTACGTTGCAAGCTTCTGTTTCACGCAGGGGTGATTACAAGACACGTGACTCTGACATAATGGCATAGACTGCTTCGGCTGACGTGTAGTTGGGTGCCTCTTGCCTAGGAGTCTGCTGGTTAGCTCTGGAAACAAGCCATCCTGGGTTCAAACCCCAATGCATGTCACTCATCAGGTTACAGGCATATGACATACAGTGTTAGAATTTTGGTATGTGGTCCTTTTTCTAGAAAAACACCAGTTTATTCAAAATAATATACATCAATTTGATATCCTCAGAAACGCAACTTTTGTACCAAGTTTGATGTCAATAAGTTGATGCATACAGAATAGATACAGTACTAGGATTTTGTATGTGTTGGGACAAGGGCTAGCGGATTGAGGAGTGAGGCGCCAACGTGGTGGCAGTTTCGTGCAGTTTATGCAAATGAGCTGTCGGCCATCTTTGTAGCCAGTATGGCGCCATCTTTGTCAACCATGTTGTTAGCCAGTATGTAATTTCTCCTGCTCTATCATTCCATCCATATTTTCCCTTTAGAATGTATTGTTTCTCTCTCATTTCTTGTTTTTTTTCATTGAAACGCCTAGAATTTATTCTCTATAGTACTAGAAGTTTCTCGTATTTTAATTTTTTGCTTGCCTGCCACTACAGTTGCATGTCCGCCATATTCACAGCTCCCAAAAAACATCCCTATGATGTTGAGCTGCTACAATAAAAGCTAAGTGCTCGTCAATTTGCCTCAATGACTCCATGTTTTGACAGAGGAGTCATCTTGAATTCGATGTTCTATATAAAATTTAATGTATAAGTAATATTTTTTGTTTAACTTGTAAAATTTACAGATGTAAATCTATCCTGCGACATGTCTACGAACTTGTATTTAGTAACCTAAATAATGGTTTTGTAGCCGTTTCAAACACGGCTTGACTTACTGTTTGTAATTCCTGTATGCAACTCATGAATCATTGTTGCTCTGTTGCAATCCTTTGCACGTTTCTCTACCACAAATACAAAATAATTTGCAGAATCATTCAGTAAGTACGACACTTCACCAGTTTTCCGAAACTAGTTAACTGCAGAACGAATATAAACGGTTTTACTTTGTGACAATAAGGAAAATGGTGGACCCAGCCGTACACATGTCGATAATATTACATTTCACGCAGCGAATAAGTGTATCAGTGTACATGTAGCAACACTCGATACATTCAATATCTGCCAGTATCGAGAGGTATTGAGGTATCAAAGTATCGAATCTCCCATCTCTACTATTAATGTGTGGTGATTGCGACGTACGTACATTTGTCATTAGGGGACAGTCCACTGGTTCCCTGCTGTTCCCTTGTGGGGTGACTCTTCAGGAGGGAGACTATGTACATTTCACTTTAGAAAGGATACTCCTTGATAAAACTGGAACACATGTTTTATTCAATCCAAAAAAGAACTCCGGTACCCATACTCTCCTGGATCATATTAATTCACTGAGTAATCTTCGGAAGTGAAATTACAGGTCATGGGTCCTGTTGACTTGAGGAGCAAAAGCAACAGTTGGGTAGCTATGAAAACAACTTGGACCCTAACTGAAACGTGGTTGTCCAGGAGGGACGTGGAGAGAATGAGTTAAATGCATTGACTGCAAATGTCCAGGGGGAACATAGACTCTTTGAAGTGACGCATGCTACTTGGTGTTTCTACTTTAGAAGGTAGAGGGATGACATTGACTGACCTCTCAGAGCCTAGTTTGGCCTACTATGGCGAATAAAACGGGGTTTAATTGGCCTGTGTGGCTGGGTGGGGTTGTAAACAATATTAGGCCGTTCGTAAGTAAGTTCACTATGGGCTTGAAGGGAGTCAAACCCCAGAGTGGAAGGAAGTGGCTGCCCGTCCAGGGAGCTCTATCCTCCTCACTGTGAGGGTCGCCAATATGCGGGATGCCATCGTTCCCGGGTGAGTAGAATGAAATGATGATTGTATGGTCGGGGAGGTGGGGGTCATGTTCTGGCAGAGGAGATTTTAATTGGACGAGTGAGTTGTCACGTAGGAACAAAATTGGGGGAAAAGGGTACTACGCAAGGTCGATTATCAGGTTTGGCCAGGAGTTGAACCCGTACAACTTTTGCAGATGCTAGCTTTATTGCACAGAATTCCGGGAGTATAGAACGTTCCGGTTGGAAAAACCGAATTCATCTACCCGACTGCAGTTTAACATTGCTAGTTGTCAGAGGCGATGGCCTAGCTGGGGTGTCACAGGGAGTAGTACCATCCTCCAGGGATAATAGTTTAATCTGGTCCTCATATCAGCTTATTGGATACCGTGGCCAGTGAGCACCTAGAAGGTGATCATGTGGGGTAGTGATTTTGAGTGGTGTGAAGGGGGAGATCGGCCACAGAACGTGGTCGTTACACGCAGGGCGGGGTTCGTCCTTGGACGTAGAACTTACCGTAATTCAAGCTAAGACGAGAAATTCTTCGCGTCGCTGTCTACTTTGCATACCTCCTCTTCTATCATATATCTGACCACTAGGTTCACTCACTTTCACACAATACCAAATTAGAGGGAATACACGGTGATTAGCTAAGAATAATGCAACACAAACAGTTAACATGGGCGTGATGTTTACTGTGAGGTTTCACCCTGGAGAGTCCCGGCTATTCCAAGAAAATACTAAATGATAATTTAGTCCTGCCTGACTAAACACTTTAATAATTACATGAATTAAGTGAATGTAAAATAATTCAGGTGTAGGTAAGCCTGGAAAATAATGGAATAAGTTCTCTGTCAAAAATCTATAGTGACGGAACTTTACAGCGACTATAAAAATCTCTCAATGATATAGCAACGCACTTACAGCATGCTCACTACTTTGAAGTCACTCAGGAGGATACTCTACAACGCTCCGGCTCATTACTGCGGAGTCACAGGAAGTTGACTGGTGTAAGAAGATACCAGGGTTAAGGAGAGGATTACCTGACGAAGACGTAGCTGTCTCTCACACTGCTGAAGTAGACTGATCTTCAGTGGAGGCCGTGGAGAGGAGAGAGAGTCCTCTTGGTAGGAGTCTTTGGGCAGACTCAAGGTAGCGGAGTGTCTTGGGCAGACTTAAGGTAGGTAAGAGTAGTCTTGAGCAGAATCAAGGTAGCGTCCTCTTCGGCCGCTAAGCCCGACACATCTGCTGGTGCTGGCTTCTGGACATCTATTTATACTGATTTTTCTCATATCAGCAGTTCCCCGGGGTGTGGGGGATAACATAGCCTTCCTACACGAGAGCGGGTTATCGGGGTGCAGGTGCGCCTCTTATAATTTCTGATCGCCCAGCGTGGAGGCGATGACAAATTAAAATCCCTGATCCTGAGTGGCGTGGCCATGACGTCACAAGGCTATGGGGTTGCTGCCATCTCTCGAGGTCGTAGGAATTTCTTTCAGGTCGGAGCATTGAGTAGTAGAATTCTAATAATATTTATTTATATCTTGGGTGTGCCTTTTGCATGCATAAATCTGGACGGGCAGAGGAGATTTTAATTAGGCACGTAATTTACAATGATGTAATCTGCTGCCCGGGCTTGTGGGCTTTCCTATCTCGATACATTTAATTTGGTTTGCTGCTTATATATTTAACCCCTGAGCGCACGTGGCTCATAGATGGGGCAAAAGTCATCCGTAGAGTGCATATCTTCACAGCGCAGCATTTTGGTATGTGTCAGAAGGCATTTAGCTTTCATTGCTGATGATAACTTGTAGTTTCTCACGAGGAAGAAGATCATCAGAGAGCCTCATCACAACTTGTATTAAGACGAACTGCTGAGAATTAACTGACATTCTTCAGTGTGTGTGCTGCCGGGGGTGTGCCTCTGGTCTCTTTGGCCATCTGCTGTCTTCGGCGGGGTCCCCCCCCCCCCCCTCTTCACCGCCCTTCTTTGACGATGCTGCACTCTGTCTTGGGTAAGGCGAGAGGCTGGGGTAGTTTTTCCTAGGGATGGGTCAATAAAAACATTTTCTCGATACTAGTTTTGATACCAAAACATTCTCACGATACTCAATACTGATACCTTTCTTGATACCAATTTAAAATTGTTATGAACGCAAAACAACTTGGGCAAGGAAATTGCTCATTTTACTAGTGTCGTTGACACACACTGAAACTATATAAAAACCACATTACACTGGAAACAAATGTTGGACGGCCTGTAACCCTAACGTCTTTAACCAATGATAAATGAACAGTCTCCTTTGATTCTATATGATCACGTTTCCACAGTAAAAGCTACAATAAAACTTTGAGGAAAATTATAGCTTAGCTCAGTACACAATTATTTTGCTGTTTCATTTTTTTTACACAGGCGTATCAGATAATTATGGTATTTTTTGTGAATTTTAAATAATACAATTGTATTATAGCCCATCAAATCCGTGGCCTAGGCTACGACAGGATCAGATATTTATGGTATTTATTTTTGTGGATATTTAATAATGCAGTTGCATCAGATAATTATGATATGTGTGGGATGTACAACAACTACCCAATTTGCTCGCTCATGCCTATCGGTGCTTGGTTGCAACTCTCTACCTGCTTTTATTATAGTACCTGAAATAAGTATCATAAAAGTTATTAATGGGATAGAAATGAATTAAATGAAACATTTTGGTGCAGTATATAATATAAGTATGTATTGGGTGCACAATAACTACTCAAGTTGCTCACTCATGCCCATCGGCGCTTGCTTGCAACTCTCGACCGGTTATTATTGTAAATCAGTTATGTACCATAAAAGTAAATTATATCAAAAATCATAACTGTGGTATGTATGGATTGCCTAAAAATACCTCAAGGTGCTCGCAGCTGTGTAAATGTTATGCTATGAATGAAATATGGTATATTATGGTACACTTCTACTTTTAAAATTTGATAACTTGTAAACCGTTTGTCCGATCTCGACCCTCAAAAGCTAAATGGAATGCTTGCGGAAAGATTTGAAATACTTGCTGCCAGCTGAGATAATTATGATACACATTTAAAAGTTGCCGTTATATCTTGTGAACCATTGGACCTAAGTAAAATTTCATAGGGGCATTGGAATGCCCGAAGGACGAATATTAAATAATGGTACATTTTCTTAAGTATTCTGCACTTTACGAAAATAATGGTACATGTGTACCATAATTATGGCATGAGAAAATTTATGCTAAATGCACATTATGGTGCACTTTTTGAAAGTATTGTACGCATTCCGAAAGTTATGATAAGCTTGTACCATAATTGTGGCATGAAAAAATGGATATACTCGATACTATACAGTATCGCGGAATCATGGATCCCATCCCTAGTTTTTCCTATATGTGGGTGATATCTTGGCTGCTCAATTAGCAGTAACGCACTTGTATTGATAGCTGTTATCCCGTCTAGCTGGGTTTAATGAGTGAGAGCAACTTGCAGCACTAGTCCTTGGTGGTGGCCAGTTAGGGTTTGGTTCTCATCTGGGGCACATGGCCCACCCGTGATGATATATAGTCTGCAAATAAAACCACATACGCGTTATGCTCCAAATGCTACAGTGAAAATAAATTTGTGTGTGGTAGTATTTCTTTTCCTTTATAATTTGGTTCTATTCACATTTCTAAACGTGTTATTTAATACCTTTGTAAATAACCTCACTTGCATCCAACAATCACAAGTTGGCTGCTGCAATAAATGGCAAATATTCATAAAAATTTCTAGTTATCAGGATCAGTAGTGGTCCAGCTCTATTAACCATGGAATAAAAGTTAAAATGAACAACTTAAAATGAGTAAGTGTATAATATTGAGCAAATAACCACTTGAGACAGGAACGTAATTTTACAATTTTTGCAAAAGATATTCAACTTTTAAATGTGAATAATTAGTAAATTACTACAAATTTGCAACTATTCAAATATTTTGCACATCCCTACATATCACTTTACATTAAGCTATGTTATGCACCTACTATTTATTACCATAAGAATTTTGTTTGTTTTAATTTTTTTATATGTGGTGTATCAAACACAAAAAGAAAATATTTATAGACTCTCTTTTTTGAAAATATATGTGTAATTTATTAAAATTATATAAAAGTTTAGCCTCGTCTATAGCAACACACAAAGACACAAATATAAGCCTTCAAAACAGTTGCCCTGTGCACACAAGCCAGCTTAATGATGAAAGGGCCAACATAGTCCACTTCTTTCTCAAGTGGTTTCACTTGCTGGATTCTCATGGGGGTTAAGTCTCTCATCAGAGGTTGACTAAGAGAGGGCCTCTGTCGGAAACAACAAAGACAACGGCACAAGCAGTGAGTGATGGCAACGTTATCTGTCATGATTGAAAATTGTTTTCAAAGGATACCTCTAAAAGTCTGCACTACAGGATGAAGAGACTTCTCATGATAATGGCAAATTATGTTGGTCATTGCACAAGTTTTTAAAAGTAGCAATGGAATGTCACTGTAAGTGTAGGCTGCTATACACTGTGGCATCCACAAACTTGTTGACTGTTTTATGTATATTTGAAATATCAAGACATTCTTTCCCCAATTTTAAAATAAGGTAGATAAGTTTTAAAAAAATGTGTCGATGGTCTCAAAATGATTTAAGTAATGTTTATGTACTCTGATAAATGGTTCATAAAAGTTACCTACATGTTATAGGAATGGAATTGATACAAAACATTGAATATGGTATTCTGCAATAATTTTTCAACAAAAAATATTGCGTACCTGCTCCATATTACGAAATATTTCCTCCAGAAAACAACTGCAAATTCAGTGCCAGCCGATCAGGCAGGTGCGTGTATGCCAGTACAGTGCAGCAATTTAGTGCCAGACCCATTATCGTGATACTTAAGGAACAGCACAATATTTTAGCAGGAAATACAGCAACTACATGTTGGAGAAACGTGGCCATTGAACATGTTATCATACGATTTCTTGATGTATACCACTCCTTGAAAACCGTTTACAGATTATCTTCAAATTTAATTAAAGCAATCCATGAATGGTGTCATTCAAAAACTTGAATTACGGTTAGCAAATATGCCTTCAAAAATACCATTAATAGTATTGGAAAATAAATACTGGTTGATTACTCTGTAATTTGGTTTCCAATACAAAACTTACGGCTACAATAAACATCTGAAACTCTCATGCATGGCAAAGCAGTGTGTACTAAATACAATATTTACAAGATGCGTACGGTTATGAAAACAAAACCAGCCATGTCATTTCTTGTTTATCAGTGGGTTTGAAACACAATGCTACATTATAGCATTGTTTTCGGGCTTTTAAAGAAATGCTCACAATGCAATATTATGTTTATATATTCTCTTTTGGCAGAGTGAAAAATATTTACATGTACAGTCGACTCTTGATGTATCGTTATTGCATGTATCGATAAATCGCATCCACCAACAATTTTTTGTGGTCCTGGGCGGAATTCCTATGTAAATAATGTTAACATAAACAGCTTGTATTGTTTATCACATGGTGCGTTGATCAAAGTATATTTTGGGTCCCTTCACGTAACATATCCCACAACTATAGTGTTTAAGGCTGGTTATTTATGCAAGAGTCTAGTAACTGGATGTGAAATACGTCACGCACACCGCCATTTATAACTGCTCTGTGGCACACTATCTAATGTCTTGTCTCAACACGTCTGTCGACACTGCGGCCGTGCGGCAAGCGAGTATGGCTGGCTACTTCCCCTGACAAGAGGGGAAGTTGTTACCCGTAACAACGAGCGTGGCAACCAAGCATCCTCTCTCTCAGGTGCGGACCTATCTTCCTCCCGTTACATGCCTTCAAGAGGGTAAACTGGTGTCTAGTAAAAGGAAAAAAACAAGTGTCTCTCTACTGCACGCACTTGCCTGCACATGCTGGTGTTGGAGCAAATACGTGCCTTGCGAACATAGATATTTTATCAAGATTGTATGTCGCTCAAAATAGTTGCACCTATGATCACTTGTATTTCAAAGCATAGGGTTTTGCTTTAAAATGTTACACAAAACATTTTAATGAGGAATTATTATTTGCAAAGATGTTTTCTTTTGTGATTTAAGGTTGTTTTTCCCCCATGAGGTTGGTGTTTCATTGTATATGGCGTAAAATTTACATGATTGTAAAACGTAATATTTATTTAACTCGTGGGGCAGCATCTTTGTGAATAAAATTATATGCCCAGAAGCATATACTTGACCTCTTCCTCTCATCATCAAAAAAATTTTTGAACATCGAGCAAATTGTATCATAAGTGTAAAGTTAATTTTCAATAAAGTCTTGCGGGGAAATTGGATGATTTATATCAATTTATTTCAATACACACATGTTTTGAATAACCTGATAAAATATAAGGGCCTATTCGACACCTTTTGCCGTCTAATAATGGGTAGGTAAGCACCGAGCAGAGTGCAGTGTAACTCACAACAGGGAAAATCATCAGAGGACGTGGTTTTGGATTATTAATTATTAAATACAGTGAAGAAATCAATTACAATCACCTTATTAATCATTTCTGTTTCAAAATTAGTAGTTTTCTTTGCAGTAAAATATAATTAATTACTTTAAAGGACAGACATTTGCCTCTGGCTCAAGATGTTGGCACTAGGCAACAAGTAGCGGCATGGAGGGGTAATCCTCCCGCCACCACCCCTTCTTCTCCTGCCGCCGTTAACACACTGCCCGATCGATAACTTTTTCACGTGCTCTTAACAGAATAAGTGCACCCGGGGCATTCAAAATTCGACTTGCATTCGGTGTCATAGTATTTTCATTTTTAGAGGGTTTGAAAGTTTTAGGTTAGCTTGCATTTGGTGTCGGATTTCAATAAATTATATACTGTAATTTGAGATGTAATTTTCTTTATTTAAACGAGTTTAGGTGAAATGATTGTACTGTATTATTTACAATAATACTTTTTCTAAAATTCACATTTTTATTGTGTTTACTATCTAAACTTTATTCGCAGATAATGTACAGCTCTTGCTATATTCAACATAAAGTTTTTTAAGGTTGGAAGTTGTATTTTATTGATTTTAATGTCATAAACCTCATCTATTGTAATCCTGCATGTATGGTAATTTTTTGGTTGTCCCCTGAATATCAATAGCTCGAGAGTCGACTGTATATTCTTGTAACAAATCTGCAAAAGAATTTTTGCACTTTTGTTACATTCCCATTAGTAAAAACTTATAATATTCAATAAGGCTTTTATTTGCTGACAGAGTGTGGGATTTTGGTGTAAATGGATCAGTAAGTTTCTTTATTACAGCAGCTGTGTGTATTGCAATCATTGTTTCTGACTCTTTCTGCTAGATAGTATGCATGCATGTAGGTATTGTGTATATTAACTGTTTCTGAAACTATATCTAACCATTGACTTTTGTTTGCAATGCTTCATCAGCTTGTGGGATGTTGAAACAACACACATGGTGAGTGCATGCCAATACAGATATATTATTTACATTTTGTTTGCTATAAGATTGCAAAACATAGAACGATGTAGGTACACATTTAAATAATATAATAGGTATGTGATAAGTTCCTCCTTCTAGACTCTGTAGTACAGCAATAGTGATGACACTTTCAGCAGGAAAGAGGTAGACACACACTGCGCCTATACTACAGGTGCTGCATACACTTTTCCTTGTGACATGGCAGACAATATTCCTGTAAGCCGGTGCTCACACATGGCAACACGGTGTGGTGGATTTTGGGGACTGACTTCATGCTTCTTCAGTCCATCTTCAGTGCATACAGGCCATTCGTTGTTGTATCTCTGTCATTAAAAGTAACAGGAGTTACGTCTTGCAACCTTGAAGGCCAGGGAAGAAAAGTTGCCTCATCACTGTTATCCAATGGAAGTGATGTTTGGCCTCTGTGTTGCAGAAGAATAAAAATCCTAGCTTACATCCCCTATTTTGGGCATAAGCTATATATTTAGCTAGTCCAAGTAGCAAGTAGCAATTAGTAAAAAGTGAACATGTTGCATTCGAGGAATGTGCCATTTGAACGAGACACCAGCAGTTGCCAGCTCACGTTGCTGTCAGGCAAATACCTGCTCCAAGACATCTACTGCATTTGTTGCAGTCGACCAAGCTTTAGCCATTTTCGGTATGCACCTCACTTTATTTTGCCTGATTATTTTATGACAGTCTCCTAGTCACAAAACATGCAAGGACAATATAGTGACATATTTTACACTGTAGTGCCATGTTATACAGTGTAGTGCCACTCTACATTGTGTGGAAACCCACTGGAGTAGTGTCTGTCTGTTGATATGCGCCCTTTGCTCATTCTTGTCTGCTTTACTGCACTTCAGAGAGGCAAGTTGTCGTGGGAAGTGTGATCAAGAATATATCAGTGTATGATAGCCTTAGCTGTTTGTGCTGATATTGTATGTTGATGTGTAAATGGTTTATCAGTTTTCTGTAATTCACAAGTAAAGTTAGCTAGAAAATGTAGTTGAACAATATGCAGGGATATCTTTCATACGTTATGACAAGGATCGTGTTATTAATTCTGTTGTTGATGCATGGTGGTCTATTGTTTATGCAGTCTTTAACTATGTATAGTAAGATAATAACTAGAGTTGTTCTGATACGATACTAAGTATCGGTATTGGTCGATACTTGACCCATTTTTTAAGTATCCTTAACGGGTATGGTATCTGGCCATTACATTAGTATCGGTTATAGACAATTAAATCAGGTTATAACTTTCTTTAAACACAATAATTAACTAATTTCGGTATGTATGGGGTGCACATTATTACAAAAAAGACTAAAGAACTAATTAATAGCTATGCACTCGTGCAATAATTTGTTCACTCAATTTAATAAACAAAATATCGATGTAAGGAATTGAGACAACCTTTTTTACAAGAATACTAAAATTAATTGCAAAGGACATTGGTATCAGGGTATCAGTAATGGTATCGGGGAATCAGTATCCGTATCAGAGAACATGGTATCGGAAAAAGTCTCTTAACAACTGCATAAGCAATAGACAGTGATGCATCAAATTACCACCCAGTTCCACAGTCAGTAACATCACCACCCCCAGGTCTCATCTTTGCAATAGCCCACATTGCAGCTCTTGTGCTATACACCAGTCTTCCACTTCCTTCAACAGCAGGCTCACCAATCAGGCTTATCTTATCCATGACAGCTACAACTGTGCAACAGAAAGTCTTATCTACCAGTTATAGTGCATTCACTGCAATGCAGAGTACACTGGCCTTACCACCAACACTCTCAGACAGAGAATGAATGGCCATAGAACAGACACAAAACAAGCCATAGCAAATGTAAATTTGCAGGAGGAGCCTGTTGCAGCACATGCAGCATCTCACAAGCAGAACTTTGACACCTGTTACACAACCAGAGTGGTGAGACCGTTGCCTCCTCCTAACAGTAGTGCAGAACTGCATCACTGGGAACTGACCAACCAATACATCACCAAATCAAGACAGACACCTGGCCTAAACATAAGATAAACACCCTGCCACATTTCACATTTCCCACCTCACCCTAGTTTGCCTCCTGGCCACTAGGTTCACTGTGTACCGACCACCGCTCGTGAGACTGCAGTGTGCCACCACTCACCACCTTATAAAACTATGTCAATCTATGAATACCACCATACGAGTACTTTTGCATTCTGTCTACTTTTGAAATGTAATCATTAACTGTATTTAGTGCTGTAGTGAAAAAAATTGTATATGTTGTAAGCATTTCTTGGAAATAGTACTGATGCATCTCAAGGGGTTTTGAATGGAGTGTGGGTTTTATCCTCTGTTACCGCTGCTGTCTGATGGACAAGCAGTTAGAGTGCTGACTGGCCTCTTAGAATTTACCTGGTAGAGGGGAGTCCAACCCCAGGGTGATACAAAGTAACAGGCTATCCCTTCCAGGCAGCCTTGTCCTCCTGACCACTAGGGACATCACTAGCAGAGACGCCAGTTGTCTCGATGAAAGGTAATGCTCAATCAGAGTCATGATTTATAAGTGGATATGATGATGGTGATCTGGTAAGGGCTTACCAGGTTTATGTGCCGCAGGCATCGTCGGCTGTCGGGCGGGAACAAAATTAGCTGGGGAATTTTTACCAGATATTCTGGCACTTGGTTTAATGGGGATTCGAACCCTTATGGATTTCCTGGAAGCCAATTTCACCACGCAGAAACTTGGGAGTGTTTCTGTCTTCAGGTGTTGAACCGGAATTACCTTACCAGATGATAATCGAACAGTGCTGGTTCGTTCAGATGTTTTAGGTGAGGACTGCTCTGGGTGCTCGGCACTAGAACTGGCAGGTTGTGTAACGGTGAGGTTAGAAGGGGTTTCCTCCAGGTCGGAGTCCTCGTCCGGAGGGCACCAACCTAACCACCGCTTTAATGGGGTCTCACAAGTGGGAGGTATGACTATACTATAGTCTATGGGTTCATATTCCGGTTCTTGTGGGACAAGGGTCTGGGGTTAGAGTCCTGTATTAATTGGTTGAGTAATATCTGATTAATCTCTCACATCGCCTCTGATGACTTCCTAAACCACTGTGCTGCTTGCGCATTGATAATAAGACAATAACCACAAGTTCAAAGCAAAAAGAAAAAGAGAAAGACTGGCTACGGGGTTTACAGACGAGCAGTCCGGAGCGAGGCAAAATTTGCAGTCACTCCCGCAGACATGCCGTAAGATAGGCAACCTACGTACGAGACAGTGTGTCCCTTGTCGGCGGCGGGTGTCCTGAAATCTCAGTGAAGGGTCCTTGGTTAGTTCTCTCCTCCTGAGGTATTCAGTCCACTATACGGGAAGTAAGAAACGAGTAATTTAAATTTAATTGCTGCGCACTGTAACTGGATTAATATAACACATCACACTGAAATTATAGAAATAGTGATAAGGGGATCTACATTACAATTGATGTAGGAGATAACAGCTATTTCAGAATATATAATATTTATTATTATATAAAGAAAGATTACGGAAAGTCCTGGGTACAAATTAGAAACTAATAAAATCACTATTAATACAGTATGCAAAATAAAATGTTACAATAGAATATGTTGGAAATCTCAAATATGATTACTCTACAGGCAAAGGCAAGCCTGGCGAAATTAATAAAATTTAATTAAAATAATTAGAGATTATCTCAACTGAAAATCTGTATGCTATTTACAGCGTGAGCTTTAGTGGGGTGCTATCCAAGGGGATGGTATCGTGCAACGACCTGTTACTGCTGGAGTCAGAGAAGTTGACTTAGGTCAGCATATAGGGTACAGGCGTGGGATTTACCATGAACGTGAAGAGCTGTCCCTGGGCCGGGTAGCTGGGCTGGATGTAGCACTGCTGTATCTCGAGCAGTTGTCAGGAAGATTAGAGCCTTGGCACAGGCTGCTGAGGAAAGGTAGAGAGTCTTCCGCAGACTGTAGGAGAGCTTGCGAACCGTGTCGGCCGACAAGCCCGGCGTCTCTGTTGGACCACTGTGCTGGACTTCTATTTATATAAAAATCACCCCTACTCAGTAGTTCTCGTAGGATGATGGGGGTGGGGGGGGAGCTAACATAACCTTTCCACACAGGGGCTGGTTTATCTGCTGCAGGAGAGCCACTCAATTTCTTATTACCCCTGGTGGAGGTGTAAATATTTTCTTGCACCCTGGACTGAGGCAGGTTAGCCGTGACGTCAGAATGTCATGGGGGTGCTGCTTTCTTGAGGGTTGTTTGGAACTTCTTGGCCAGGCAGGGTAGCGTAGTAGAATTCAAATAAATATTATATTTTCTCAGTTGTGGCGGCTCTGGCTTGCTCATTCTTGATCATGCGGGGGAAAACATAATTTCAGATGTAGGTGACGAACCAATGCATGAAGCATTTTTAATTGTACCATTACCAAGTCTCAGCGGCCAATGAATTTGATTTTACCCCACGCTTGGCATGTTCATATGGGGTGAAGTTGGCTATAGAGTGCGCCTCTCTGTAGTGCAGCTTGCTGGCATGCAGTCATGTTGTTCAGGTAAAATTGCAAATTACTGTTAGTGACAATTACAACTTTTCAGGGATCATGTAATTCATGCTGTCTTAGGTTGATTTGTACCAGCTATTCCTGGGGATTGTGTGAAGGCAAGAACGTCCTTGTATTTTACATTGAGTACAGTAGTGAATGGCCTACTGGTAGTCACCAATCAATTTTCCTGCTGTGTAGGGGCATTCCCTCTACCCAGCCAGGAAACCAACCACATCATTCAAAAATTTGTGACTGAAATTTTTCCATGCTTGTGTTACCCACAGACTATCCTAATTGATAATGGTACCCAGTTCACCAGTCATAAATGGCAATCTGCCTGTAATGAGTAGGGAGTAGAAACATGGACAACTCCCCCATACCGCCTACAGGCAAACTCCACTGAATGGGGGAACCAGGAGCTGAAGAAGAGTCTCCGTCTCAGTGTAGGGCACGACCATAAACACTGGGACAAACACATTCCAAAAATCCCCTTCGCCCTCCGACGACAGACAAATGAGGCAGTAAAATCCAGCCTTAGTCAACTTCTCCTGGGCCAAAAAGTCTGCCGCCCAGGAGGTTGGCAGTGGGAAACTGAACTCACAGAGATGCCGTAGCCCGAGGACATTCACTTGGCCACACTAGCTAGGACATATAAAGCCCGAAATACTCAGGACATCTACATAGGCAAAAAGTACCCACAACCCCAAACTGATGTTCGAGCCTTCAATATGGGGAAGCAGTCCTACTTTGCAGCCACTCCCTAAGTAAGACACAAGGCCAATTTAGTGCAGGTCTGGCTAAGAAGTGGGAAGGGCCATATAAAATTGTAGGACGCCAGGAGAACGGCTACTGGGTCGAGGACATCAGGGGCAGAATCTGCAAAGCAACCACGCGAACAAATATGTCCATTCCCGGGAAACGCCCCAGATCCCAAGGTTGACACACATTCTGTCTCTTCAGAACCACCGACCAACAAAGACAACCCACCACAAAAATTACCGCTTCAGAAGTCAGACCTCTTCCGCCCCAAGCTCCAGAAGTCAGAACCAAAACTCGCAGACGAATCAGTAATTCACTTCCATCTCAGGTAGAATTTCCAACGCATCAAGTGACGGAATCCATCAGAACTCTTCCTTCGACGCCAACGGAATATGTCCAGAAGGTCATTCCCTGGCAAGGAAGAATGACAACAAGCATGAGTGAAATCTTATGGCGCAGCTCGCTAGACTGGACACCTCACCGGAGACGACACTCCTACAGTCCAATAGAAGAATGGACCGAAAGCAGCCCCACTGTCGAGACAGAGGTACAACATGAAACTTTGTCACTGATGCAACACACTGAGGAGGTAAGTGAAACACCTGAACCACTACATGGCCACCCGGTCCCAGTGTTGGAAGACACCGAGGCCGACACCTGGACACAGCTTTCTTCTGTAAGGGAGGATGTGCCCAGCAGCCCTGCCATCGAGACCAAGGTCCCCCATGAACCTAGGTATCCGGCACCGTGGGCCGAGGAGGTATGTGAAGAGCTACCCGGACCACTACCTCTGACGGCTACCTAGGTCCCGGTGTTGGATGACACAGAGACCAAATCAAGGAGAGATGCCTGCCCATGCCTGCCAAGGCATCTCTATACTTGACCGGTATCAAGAGTCACCATAGAGGCTGACGTCCCACTTTGCACGGCCATATCCTCTACATGTGGCCCTGAGGAAGCGGGGGCATCCGGCAAAGAAGAAACTGCCATTGTGGTAGTATGTGAAGTGCTCCACGAAAGATGCCACGGGTCTCATAATAATTGCAAATGTAATATTATGGTAAAAATCAGAGGATGTGGTTTAGAACTATTAATTTTTGTACGTTGCAAAGAAACGTGTGTTGGTCATATTTATTTGCCTACGTCTCTTTTTTTTAGTAAACTTTTATTAGTCACTTTAAAAGGCAGACATTCATCAAATAAAATTACTGTATATCAATTTATGTATGATCTCCATGCACATGCAGTGTCCATTATGCATTATGCGTGTGAATATCCTGTATAGAGAAATTAGCTTTAGTTGTCCTCAGGTGGACTCGGAAAGATGAAGTGTGACCTGGTTTCCACCCCTTACTAGGTAGTGAGCTGTAAAATGGTTGCCTAGAAACCAGTGTGTCATCCTCGCACTCGCCCTTTCGTGGCAAGTGTCTGTGGATGGGTGATCGCAGTGCCCCGTCTCCTTAACAGCCAGCCCACAGTGTATTACGAAGAGACATGCTAAACACCACCACAGTTATATATATATATGTACATCATTTCAAATTGTACATATTATCACTGGCAAAAATATTATTTAATTTATTTTAATCAAAACTTCATACATTTTTTGAAAGATTTTTTCTTCAATTTTTTTTAATGGTACGGAGAGTGACCTAGTAAAATTACTACCCTCGTAAAATCTGTACCTGTAAAATTCGGGGTTTACTGTAGTGGTGACTTGATTGCATGTATAATGGTGTTGGTGGTGATGTGTGCAGATTGCAGAGAGAACGAGCATTGGCAGCAGAAAGCGGGAAGCAGTCGGCCCTGTCAGTGGCTGCCCCCCGAAAGTAGCGCTGTCCAGACAGTGTGGCCTGCTGCAGCAACGCACCAAATAGCAGGTGACGTACTGCCTCCCGCACGCACAGAGAGAGAGAGAGAGAGTGTGTGTGTCTCTCTCTCTCTTTTGGGGGGGGGGGAGGGTTAATGTTCATTATATTTAGCCATTTTGGGAACCCTTGGTTAATTATTGTTTTAGTATTTTAAGATAATAATTGGGTGAATTTTAATGGTTTTATATTTTCCGAAGCTCTGCAAAAGGTCATTATCTTCAGCAAGTTGTGCACAAATTCTAACACGAGCATCTAGTTCAAATGTAGAAGAATCATGAAGACCTTCGCGGCCAGCTACGTTATTGCAGAAGAAGCATGATGCTCTTTGGTGGTCGCTGGTGATGTATACTGTACACGTTTCGTTACAGGAGGTGTAATATGTGGAATGTGTTTGTCTACATTTTGTTATGCAAGAAAAAATACTTAACGTATGTACGCGCGTGTGTTGCATGATTTCCGAGATTTAAAAATTGTCTGAGAATTTTTTCATGTCGAATATTTCTCGATATTGTCGAGACTCGTCATCTCTAGAGTCTTTATTCCTAGTCAGATCTTCATCCAAGGACAATCCAGACCTCCAGAGATGATCTTCCGCGGAGTTGGTCTTAGGTTAGTCTGAACTTAGGGTGGACTAACTATATCGTATTCATAAACCTGAACTAGAGTAGGACTAACTTTAGTTCAACGATCATCGAAGTACACTGTTGCCAGCTTTACTGTGTGTGTGCATTGCAGATTCTCGTCTCAAATAAAACCATTACTGCGAAAGGAATATCACATTTGAGACAACATATGACACGTATTAAAAGTAGCTTCAGTCAGTTCAAACAAATATTGTTCTTTTACCTAATGACCAAATTTTCTATTAATTTAAACTTATTCAATATTTCATTTATGATTTAATGTTATGTAATATTTTTATTTGTTAAGTCAAAATTGTGTATGACTGTGTAAAGCAGTGCATAAGGTTCTTGCTTTGTAAATGTGAACTGCAGGTTCGAATCTTACGTGTTCATTCAATTTTTTTTATAATGACCATTTGTTTCAATGGCAAGTACATGTTAACAAAACCAATTATATATTTAAATATTGTTGTTGTTTTTTTTTTTTTTTTTTTTTATGACAATTTTGAAATTTTTATACATCTCCATCATATATTGTAATACTGCAGGATGGAGGACAAACAAATTAATACACTAATAAACTTATTATTGCATATTGATTTGTCAATTTTTGATAGTTCACCCCTATGCACTGGTAGTATGGGCTGGTTTCATATTTGTATGCCAATACTGTCTTTATAATGATGATAAATTTGTATTTTAATGCTAAATACATTGCAAAAATACATTTTTTAATGTTTGAAAATTTTTTTCCCCCATTCAAGATTCGTACTGTCACCCTTGTGCACATCAACCTACGATGTTACCATTGAGCTGCCAATATATTTACTTCAAGGAAATGCTTTATCGTATGTAATGTCAAAATAGGATTTGTATTTGAATTCCCTTTGAAAGTATTAATATCGTGTCTGGTAAGAATCTGTTTTCAGAGAAGGCATTTGATTGATGCAGAAATAGAAAGGCATTGCTGTAGTTCAACACTAATATAATTATGATTATACAGTAAAACCCTGTTAAAACGTTTCAGAAAAATACTGAAAAGTGCTTAGTAAGCAGGAAAACTTCTTAAAAGGATCAAATTATGTATTTGTAATAGACAAATTGCAAACTTTTTAAAGCAGGAAAACTTTTTAACACATATCTTCTTAAGAGCGTTTTACTGTATATCCTTTGAAATTTTATTCACAGAACATTTAATCCATTACATCGCCATATTTTTGCATAAAGATTGACTGAATCTGCCTTAAACTTATTTTTTGTTTCATAAACTTTATCTAGCTTTCACTCACATGTAATTAGCAAACTGTCATATTTTATGTTCGCCATGTTACTTTTTGATTTTAAAACATAGTTAGCCCTACCCTAATTCTGGACTAAAAGTTATGCCTTGGGCTAGCAATTAAATGGCTCTCTGAATATGAAAAATTTTGGTCAGAGGATGATCTTTCCTTAGTCTGTACTAAAAACGACTATGAATAAGGTCCTAGGTTTTTTACAGTGCCGAATTAAATTTCTATGTATAACATGGGAGAAGAGTTCATTTCTTGTGGAGAAAGCTAATTTTGTGAGATATTGCGCATTTGTCTGTATTATGTGTTATTTCATTTTATCACGATTTACCACAAAATTGTGCTGTCTTCTCTGCACAACTGGGGTAACATTTTACTCAGAGTACATTACCCTGATATGTACATTTACACTTCATTAATAAAAAAATGCATAATTTTTCTGTCAAGAGACATGTAAACATGACTTCATATACCCAGTTAGCAAAATGTGCTATGTAGATGCAAAATTCACATTTAGGGGGGGCCCACATGGATCAAAATTTGGTTTTATCAGTTCATATAGACAACTTGGTCGTACAGATAAATTTTAGGAAACTGTGAGAGAGTGTAAAATTGATGTTTGCCTGTATTACAGCTATGAAATGATAAGATATGGCACTAATTTTCTGTTTCCATTACTGTAAGTTTCATGTTGATGTAACAAACACAGTTGTGTTCATGAAGCAGGAATAGTTGAAGAGACAAGTAGATCATGTTGGAGCTGTTGTACTTCTTGTTTCAGGTTGGTAGCCACGGGAAACACATTAGCCATGTAGTTGGCATGCTTGAGGCTTGTGGGTAACAGAGCTCAGTACTGCCGAAACCTTGACAATCTTCTCTCACCAGACTGCAAATTGTTACTCGCCGGAGTGTTGCAGCAACCACACAGCGGGGGGAATGACCCTCCACGTTTATTGTAGACTGTAGCAACGACAGATTAAGCACCAACAAACAAAACGAAACTACTGTTCTTTCAGCACACAGCGAAGAGAAATATTTCACCTTGTGGGAAATCTTTTAACATTATAGACCCTACTCATGAATCCTTACTCATATTTACATTTACTCATAGTATGTTTAAAAAATTAAATCCGAAAGCTTTCCTGAAATGGGCTGTATTAGGCAATAAAACCACCTTTTAACACCTGAAGCACGATATTGTACATTTTAAACATGAGCTGGCCAAGCCTTCATTGTAGTCAGAATATTTTTACAGGTAGAGAGCGCTTCATCATGCCTCATATTTGCACCATTCATTCTCAACTGTCAAACACTGCAATAACTTTGTTTTGATATTATTTGAATACCTTCACATTGCTGCGCAGTTAAAGAGTGATGGAACATCCTTTCGTACACAGCTAGTGAAGCGTTGCTCTTGAAGTAGGAATGTTCTGTTTTTACTGTGTAAATATTATGTCTGATAAATTATCAAAGGCTGTGTTCATATTTAGAGAGGCAAAGAAACCGTGAGTTGTACTCATGTGCTAGTACCTGCATTTCCAATAATATAATTACGTATTGTAATAATGATGTAAGTAAAATTTTTGAACGGAGTTCCACTTGTCTGCTTGGCTGACTAGCATCAAGATATTAGATGTATGTTTATAATGACGTATGCAGTGATGTGTATATTTAGCAGACGTTATTTATTTATTTATTATTTAGTTATTTTCATCTTTGTTTCAGTTTAGGTGTTAGTGTGGATTCTCTGTAATAATTGTACAAAATGTTTTCTGTAACATGGTTGTTATTTTAGTAAAACAATTAAGTCTGCAGGTGATGTGATTGGTCAGGGTTGAACAGGGTAAGGATTGAACAGATCAAGTAATGTTTGTTACGTTCACTGCAGCAGTCTGCTTTTAAATTCCATTATGCCTCTATTGACATGTTATGACTTATGACATAGATTTATTATTGTCAGTTTCAGTCGTTATATTTGTATGTACGTATGCTAGTGTGTCTCTTGATAGTTGATTGCTGAGATTTTTAATTTTATTGAAAATAATAGTATTATCATGAGTTAAAAAAAAATCCTTTAATTCTTGTTGTGCATTTAGTGCGTGTGTGTGTGTGTGTATATATATATATATAATTTAACAAAGTGTTTTGATAAATTATTTTTAAGAATTTAATTTGTTATCAGCATATTTGAAGATTGAAATAGTTACAGTATTTTTTTTGCAAGAAAAACACGTAAAGTAATCACAGTGTTCATGCGCTGTGCGACATTAGCATCATCGCATCATGAATACTTTCATGGATGCATATGGTGCAAAACATAGAGCTTTTTCAGATGATGCAGAAATCGTCTGGTGGTTATTGTAGTATGTACTTAAATTATATTTTCAGGACTTGAATGTTGAACTTTTTTGAGAGTGCCAGTTGACATAGTTGATAGAAACTGGATGATCAAGTGAGAACAGAAGCTGTGATGTAGGATGCAGAATTTTACTCGTAAAGTTAGATTGTTACAGAGTTATTTAATAGTAGATGTTGGGAATACTATGGGTAGTGCATGTGTGGACAGAGAAAAGTGATTGTGTCGGGACGTATGAGGAAGCCAGAGTCCAAGCAGTCCAAGTGTAAATAGTGTGAGGTACTAAACCGACACGTGTCATTTAGTAATGTAGTTCAAGTGCAATATTCATATGCCTCTCGTATTGAAAGTGATTTTTCCATGCAATATTTTTTTTGTATTCTGAAAGCATAGAGAACAGGATGCTGTATTGCTGGTCTCTCTCTGTTGTTCAGTTTTGCAAACTAAATAGCATGGTGTAGAGTGACATTCTGGAATTCATCTTCAATTCAGCTTCAATTTGGCAGATTATGTACTTGTAAATGTTTTGTGAAGTAGAGATATGTATAGTTAATTATTTTTATGAGCTGTAGTGTCACAGGAAGTAAAGTTTTAGTGTTCAGTGTAAACTAATTATATAGTTAAGGTAAGGTTTGCAATGCTTCACACTTGCCTGGCCTCGTCTTTTACCTGGTAGCAGTTCTTTCACTTTCAAAGTCAAATGTCTTTGGTAATAAAAGAATGAAATTTAATTTTTTTAAGTAAACCATATTTTGAGAATGTGCATCTCTTTTATAGATAATGGTAATGTTTATTTTGATACTCAAAAATAAATTAGTATACTGGCTCAGTTACAGAATGTGCTAAGAGTTCATTTGTTATAAACTTGCAGAAAAGGGGTACCGTTGATGTACTTGTCAACTTAAATATCTCCAGCTTATTAATCAAAATTAGAGTATGTGTAGTCCACACTTGGCCCATATTGTTCTCCACCATTCTTCAAGGTCAAGTGTCGCTTTGTGACAAGGTGTCAAATTAGTGTTTAAAATACAATGTGTTAAGTATTTGTATGACATTTCCATACAATTACGAGATTTTTCAGTTCCTATTTATACTGAAATTTTTCCAGCATCTTTTTGCTTTGAAACTGCTTTCAACCTATTTGTTTTCCCATTAAACTTTTCATGCCCTACCATTTTCATCCAGTATTGTTTTGCTTGCAGGATTATCCACTTACTCCCAAGGTTCGTTTTCTAACGAATTTTTTAATTTCTCATTTACTGCTACTTACCTGTTTATTATGATCCCCTTCAAATGCTCATCCACACTTGTGAATCCTCTCTGTTTTCTGCTGTACTCAATATGTGCAAAACAGAATATGGTCAGGAAAATGTGTATTCTGACTAACTGAAATTTAAAACAATATTTCTAAAAAATCTTTCTTAACCATTAACCTTTTTCAGGGATGTAAAATAAAATAGCACCAACTGTTTTAGGTATATTTTTCATATAGTTTGTCAGCTTGCAGTAGGCATTGTTTTCAATTTTTAAGGGCCTCTAAACTGGTAAATGCACATGCCAGACTTCAGTGGCATAATCAAGGTATAAGATGTGCACACAAATTATGTAATAGTTGGGACTTTGTTAGTTCTATGATCCAGGAGTATAGTTGAGTATTTTAACATGGGACTTTGTTAGTTCTATGATCCAGGAGTATAGTTGAGTATTTTAACATGGGAATGTCGAACAGGGCTTGGCCTTGCTGTAAGTAGTAGAAGTGAATCTGCTTTCTCCTTAGCAACATTTTGAAAAGTAATTTTATTGTAGGCTATTTGTTCATCATAAACTACAATATTTACTTGCTTAATATCCACCCCTGACTTCTACAGTAGACGAGCAATCTTGACCAACCCTGGAAGACATAACAAGGGAAAGTAGCCATCTCTGTAAAGGTCTTAACCTTGAGTTGCCATGAGTCTGCCCCTCTTTTAGCTACTCGCACTATCAATATTTGTCTCCAGCCCAGACCTCATTGTGTTTCCAGGTATTCCAACTCCAGCAGGGCAATAGCCAAGCATGGTCAAGTTAGTAGTAGGCAGTATGATATTCAAGGGGAAGAAAAGGATGCTATTAATTTAAAGCTGTTGACATTATTCTGACCTCTGCATGTAACTGTGTGCAGATAAAAATATTAAACATTTACAACATGGTCAAGTGTCTCTTTGTGATGATAGTCTGCAAGATGTCAAATTAGTGTTTAAAATACAATGTCTTAAGTATTTGTATGACATTTCTTACAAAACATTATTGTGCGTTTAAAAAATGTTTGTGACTTAATCACATAACATTGAACCCAATATTTTTTTGGGCAGAAATGTGGCCAAATAAGTGTTGACATCATGTGGGTAAATGCAGTAAATGTAAGTATTTGAGTTTTATACTGAATAGCTGTTGAGTTTACATTTAGTATTGCTGTTTTGTATACTCTATGAACAAGCTCACAATAATGAACAGATTGTACTTAACTGCATAAAAACAGTATACGTGCTACAGAGGTACACATTTTTAGCTAATGGGTGTCAGTTTGTTTTGATACTTTAGACAGTGATGAATGTTCTTGTCTGGTGACGCCAGGAGGTGAAGCCATGACTGTTAAGGCCTGAGTGGGAAAGGAGCAACAATTAAAATAGATTTACAAAGATATATATAATGGAAATATATTATTATTAATATTTTATTGTATTAATAATAAATGCTGCTATCAGTACCAATATAAGATATTAAAAATAAAATTGTCACCCAGGGTGCACAGTTTTGTTCTCGCTGCTTGTAGCTGCCATGTGAAGGCTGAATACTTGGTGTGTGATAGAAACAACAGTTTGTTGTTATCTAACCACAGACAGTTTGCGAGCCCAGTTCAGCTCTAAACTGATTTGGTTTCCTAAAACCATTGTGCATTGGTAGATGCTCTACGGAGATATATTTTGCAACATACATCAAACAACATATTTTATTAATATATTCTGTCTTTAAAAAATTTGGAAAAATTGTATGAATACCTATTTCATAATTTAAACAGTATCTAAAATGTACTCCTCAAAAGTGTTAGTAATGTGTAGATATTTTCAAATGTTTGTAACATATTTACAAATTAAATTATGATAAAATAATTTTATTTCTTGTTGAATAATCACAAAGAAAATAATTAAGGTACTGAATGTAATTTGCTTCAGTTAAAAAATAATAAAGTAATTAAATTATCGTGAATTCTTATTGAATTTCCCCAACTAGGTGAAATTAAAAAAATTCAAGTTTCAGTTTTCTTTGTGGGTGAAGCACTACTGGCTAGTTTTTCAAAGCCCCTTCCACAGGGTCAGGAAATGGAAAGGCATTTGCCATGTAAGAGGAATGTTATCACTGTTATCATAACTTTCATGACAGCACACTACATGGTGATTCAGAGTGAAGAAGACTATTGTAGTTAGTGTCAGTTGCTCGTCTACTTCTCCCACAAACACGGGTTGTCAGATACTGCACTCTAGGTGCTTGTTTCTCAGGTTAGGGAAAGGCAGGGTGAGTGAAGAAATGTGGAGGAAGGAGGGCTGAAGGGACTTTTGTTAGCCAATGCTGCAGGAAAACGTTGCAGACGATATTAATATAGTTTTTAAAATTTAAAAAAAAAAAACGTAATTTGTAGGGAAATGATTTCATAAAGGAATACCAGGAATGTATGTACGTAGTGACTTTTGTACCAGAGCTATTATCCCTGTACCAGGCAAGTGCCACTAGATACCAGCATTTTGGCAACCCTACTAAGAACATTCCCAAATACGCAAGTAGCGAATAGAGCAGGCAGGGTTTCCCTCTGGCCGAAGAGAGAGATATTATTGGACAATCCCATGGGACAAAGATAGCAAAGAAAGGAAAATTGTTTTGTGAAACCACAAGGAGGCAACTTGAACTCTAGCTCGTTCGGAAACAGAGTTGCACTTGGATCAAGTGAGATTCAGTAAGTAGCTGTGTATCATGTTTTAAAAAGAGAGCAAAGAAAAAGCTTACTTGTGATGTAGATGATGTCCTAAAAGTCGTCCTACATAGGGAAAATGGGATGTAGCCATAACTACAGAATATGTATTCATTACAAATGTTCACAAAATAGCATTCATGTGAAGGTCTCCTCTTTGTACACACACACACACACACACACACATCAAACATGTTCCAATATAATTGCATTTCAAATGTATTCATTTTAATGATTAATATTTCTAATTTTTTTCTTGTACATACACGGTCTATGAGTAGTAAGGATCCAAGCAGAAGTTGAGTGGGGAAAGGTCAGTGCATTCCACAGGCCATGGCAATCAATTCACAAAATATGCAAACTTGATCCAACCATTGCTGTATGCTGATATAATAAGGTGCCCCATCATGTTAAAAATGGGATGGAGACTGTCAATATTTATTTTAAGTTATTCTGTAGCGTGGATAGGTAGATTGGCAGTAAAATTTCTGTTGATTAAAACAGGTAAAAAAATTCTGTTGCTCCATATTATGCACCATACCATTCGTCACGCTTCAAGCTCGTTTTGTATTTGACAATTCACTTCACTGCTGATTATGTAAAATTTGGCTTTATCAGAATAAAGAGGATCTCAGCTGTGAAGTTTCTTTTTTGGCCGAGTTTGTTTCGAGCCCATTAATAAATTCAAGGCTCTCATCTGGGTCATCTTTTCTGATTTGATATAACTTGTGCATATTGTATGGATGCGAGTTTTCATTTTTCAGAGTATGCTATATACTTGATCTGTTGATACCGTTTATAAAGATAATCATTGTGTGCTTTTTTGTGGACCCCTTGTAAATACTGCAAGTTCCTTGATAGTTATGCTATTTTTTACATGTCTGTGGACATTCACGTATCTTTTGTTTAACAACACTTCTAGTTTGAGTTTCTTGTTCAAATCCACTGCAATCTTGCGACAACCCAAACCACCCATATGTAAGTATTATCTTGATACTCTCTTCTTTTTACAGTAGCACGTTTGGAAGTAGAAACCACATCAAAAATATTCTAAATACAACATACATACAGTATTGTAAAGTATTGTATAAGTTTGAAAATTCTTCCTATCTAGGGAGACTTTTGGGACAATCTGTAAAGCTAAGAGTTAAAAGATAGTTATTATGACTTTCGTTGTTTCTGTTTTGAAAAATAACTTGTGCACACGATGTTACTGTTATGTCAATTGTTATGTCATATTGAATTGCTTATGTGACATGATGTATTGAGGAGCATTTGACTGCCATATTGAAGAAGAAGTGAAGTGGCTTCCAGGCTTCCTTGCTATTAGGGATTGAAGTCCAAACATGGTAGACTTTGTAATTGTACAGTATGTAATGTGTAAACTATATTGTTTAGTTTTAGTGTGTCTGGAAAACTTGTTTCCATTCTGCTTAACCACTGCCAGTTCGATGCTCCACAGTCTGTGGAGATGTTTTACTCTTAAACTTTATTGACGGCGCACAGTGAAAGTACAAGTGGTTGAGTGACCCCACACAGTTAACTCTTACTAACAAACTGCTTTGCTTTTTATAACCTATGCTTTGGTATTTTGGTTTTCCAGTTTGTTTGCATTGATGTGGTGTGCAATGCACCACACTAGGGGATGTTACTTTCAAACATGTTATACTTGCACTTACTGTATGAAATTTTATTTGTGTAATTTTGTGTCTGCTCAATTGCTGAAGGCAGAAAGAGCAAACACAAGTGACTTCCTCCGGGTACAAGTGATACGTGGTCCATGATAATAACAGAGTGAATTTGGCGGCCAGCCGTGCCATTAGTTGTGAAGTACCGAGAGCATAACACACAGTCCAAGGATGTGGTGTGTGTCACAGCCACCCAGCTTGGCGGCTCCGCTAGCCACCATGCATGGCACTATGTTATGCATGCTTTGTTTTCCACAATTACAAGTCACATATTTGTTGCCAAAAAATTTTGCCTGGAAACAGGAATGCGACCTGCATTGAAGGAAAATTTATTGTAAGTGTTAATAAATGTAATGAAACAAAGTCCTACAAAACTAAATACTATAAGGAACTTTTTTTTCACAGTTAACGGAAATTGCGGCACGTGATAGATATGTAGTAATGAAAGGAATTTCACAAGAAGACAGCGTAGCTAGCAGAGTTTGCGAAGGAAAAAGGCGATGTCGTGCAGCGAGTCGTGGTGTGAAATAATTACTGAACAGATTCTGGCCAAATGGCAATATGTTGTTTCGGCATAAATATAATATAATTTGAATGTTGTTCCAAGCCGAAACTTTATTATACAGGATCAGAAACTTCATTAATTGATTATCAAACAATAATATTAGTACCAGCGACATCAGATAAATGGCAGTAAAGTATGTAACTATGCCTGAATATAAAATTAACTGGCTTTTTTCGTTTGATTCAATTTGAGATGAAATAACTTTAAAACACCTGGTTTGTACATACATGACAAGTAAAATAATAAATAAATATGTTACCTGGTCTCAGCAGCCGCCATTTCCCATTCGCCTGAGACCCGACTAAATTTCATCGTAAAGTCTTGTTACTAGTATATGAAAGGCATTACAGAATCTGATGGAATTATATACGAAGAAACTTTAGACAGGCACATGGTGATGAAATGATAATTTTGCCTTAATACAAATAAACACTGTGGAAATAAATAATTTTAAAATATAGCAATCCATGGCTGCATACCTGCGCCGGTCATTCAAACTAATAAGTGTTAGAAAAACTGAAATACTGAACAGAATCTGATGTAACTATATTCAAAGAACGTGTGAGACAGGCACATGGTGATGAAATAATAACATCCTCGGTACACAATTAAACAACACGGAAATAAAGATTTAAAAAATATAACCATGTCCTGGCTGCACAGAATGCCTGTCCTTCAAACTTAGGAGTTTTATAAAATTTTGAAATACTGGACAGAATTAAACATTACTTCATATAAAGAAAGTATATGATCTGTACTATATTATAAATTGTTCTTAGCAGTACTGGATATTTAAGAAATGTTTTTAGCAGGTAGGTTTGTGATATGCCAGAAAATCTTCAGAAGATTGAAGTGTCCGATACAAAGTAGGTAATTGCGTACTATCTTTTGTTGAGACTTTTAGTGTTTATACGTCTAATTTTGTATGTGGGCAAAGTTTTCTTTTTAATTTAAGTGGTAGGAAATTGATAAAATTACATATGTGGGATTTTTAATTTTTCATTTAATTTTTTCTAATTTGTCCGCTTAGACCCTGATAAACTACAGATACGTATTATTGTTTTCCTAACAACCGGTGTTATCGACTCTGTTTTAAACAGAGGCGCTGTATATACTCCCATTTAAATCTCGATAAAGGATAGAGGAACCTCGTTAAATTTTAATTTTGTAGTTCGAAGAAGATGCCTTGTTTTCGTTAGTCCTGTTGTTTGGTATCCAGTGTAATGTGCAGTTCTGTCGTGTAGTTCATTATATTTACATATATGCGGTTTCTAATTTTATTTATGTAGTGGTGTTTTATAGTGGTTTTTTTTTTATCTTATTACAGGTGTACAAACATTTGAAAATTTTAACTTGAACACAACCCAAAAAAATGTTTGGTTCGGGTTCGTGTTGGCACTGGAGTTCAAAATTGGTACAACGACGAAGTCGTAATACACTGTATTTCATCAATTTACGTTTTATAAACTTAAATATTACTGCAGAAAATTGTAGTTTGATTTTCTTCCACCACAAAATTGTAGTTTATGAACAACCAACGTCTTTTACATAGGCCCGTCCCACCTGTCATACGTACAAAAACAATGCAAAATTCACCACCATGTTAATTTATTTACATTCGCTCAGTAGACTACACAATATTATTTCTTTTTTCACGATACGGAAAAGTTTGTTTTTTATCGTAAACGTGATGCAATCTACGTACTTATTTTTATATAACTATTATTGCATTTTATTAAGCACTTCTTACCAAGAAACACTTTGAGGGAAGAAATTTTGTCACTGTAAAGCTGGATTTAGAATAACCTGACAGTCCGACAAAGCAGCCCCGACACAGGCAAAAAATTTTCATCAGCCAATCAGTAGCAAGGTCACTCCAACAAAAGTAGATTCTATTTCTACTTTTATCTGGCGTCGGACTGGTCAGCCTCACTTGACAATAGAAAAAAAAATAGAAACACAACCTTACAAAATAAAACGTCATGCTGATTTCACTACTGTGGTCAATTTCACATTAACCATTTGTTTTCTACCAGTACATCCTGATTTTCTTGTAACAGAAAGCTAATGAATTTACGAAAATAGATATTTGTGGAAAAATAACTGCTCCAAAATCCAAAAATACTTTGTTTACAAAGTTATCAAAACAAAATAGTGTACAATGATCTGTGATTTCTTCACACTCTGTGGCAAGTTACTGGCCATTCTAGGATTTTGCCGAAACCCAGGTAACACTTGTGAAAAGGAAACTGTCGGGGTATTGTAGACCTTGAACTAATTTTGATGGCAGAAATGGTTGGGCTATAACGTAGTTTCCGACTGTCGGGAATACCTCAGCGTGGCATTGTAAATCCAGTGTATAACATATCTACATGGAATATGGAATATTTGCCAAACCGAAACCATTCCAGATCTTGTGAAAATCAAAATACTTGTTTAGTTGTTATTGTATCATTCACGTACTGCAACCATTGTTTTCTCGCAACTATGAGACGTTTGAAGTGAGACAGTACCCGAGATAATCTATTACTCCTGAACCCTTCCAATAGAGTATAACAGGTGGCAGCTGATGCCCATTAGTTTGACGGATGTGACTAAAGGCAGTGTTCGAATTCACAGTTTTAGTTAATTAAATGGTCAGGTGACCCATTTTAGTACATATACTAAAATGATGACCATATGGTATTTTAGTATTAACATGCTACGAAACTTGTTAAATATTAAAAACAAATACTAATGTACCAAAAACTCAAGTCACGCCATATTTATTTTGAACTCAAGACGTTTTGTTCCAACTGAACCATACCAAATTACTAAATACTAAAATACCCATTTACCAAGATCGTGTCAGCCTGGCAGTTGCCTGCATTGTTTAAGGTTTACCCAGTCCACTCCATTATTGCCTACGTGATTATATGAAGGCCTCCGCACAACTCGTTTTTTTTTTTGTAGCAAAATGTATGTAATGAGGTGTCCATTTCCAAAGGGCTCCTTGTCCAGACCATAAAAAGTGTGGGAAATTTAAAGATTTGCTTGAAATTTATGTATTTATTGCAGATGTGCGATTTTTGGCACTATTATTTATTACATCGCTTAAATTATTATGTGTGAGTTTGAGCCTGATTACTATTATGGTTTTTTGCTAAATTAATTCATTTTGTTTGGACCTGTGAGGTGGACAAGATGCATTTTGAATCTGTAGGCGGCCATCTTGCCATGGACAAGGTGCTGTTTGGAGCTATATTAAGATGTAATTACAATCAAACAGTAAAGACACGTCAACATATTATTATAGTATAAAACACAATCATTATAACAAGTATAAAACTCTTCTACACAATTAAGATTAAAAAATAAGCAGAGATGTATATGCACTTAGGTTACATATTACACTTTTGTTTAACATTCTGTCATGATATGTCAGGTGTTGTTATTCACTTTCAAACAAATGTTTTGTCGAAACCAAGAATGCAAAAGTAAATACTATACAATCTTATTATTATAATCACTCACATTAAGCATGTTGCCAAAACAAGAACAAAGGAATCAAAAAACCATTAACTTATACAGTATCTCGTAGGTCCTCCATTAGTCCTCCCTCATCATCAATGTCTGAGTCTTTTCCTTCTCTGCGTGGCTCAAAATGGATGATGTCTTTGTAGAACTTCAAGATAGGAATGTTTTCCCAGTCCTTACCATAATGTAGGCTTAGTCATTATTGTACATCATCCTTTTTCGCTTGCTTTACACAAACACCACAATTCATTACAGCAGGCATCATGTCTCGAACAGTCGTGTTCTGCAGACATACTTTCCTGGCGATACCAGTGTCTGAGTATTGTTCTCAAGCTTTTTTAAATTTTAAATTGGATCCTCAATATAGACACATACAACATAACTTCGGTTTCGATTGATCGGTTTATTACATAAAATACTGAAACCTCCGAAATTTACACAGTTGTTAAATTGGTATGTGCGGCACCGGTAGTGCATGAAGGTGGAAGTAAGGGGTCGGAGGGGTTAGAGGATTCGTCACTGAAAGGTTAGAAGGGATAGAGGAGTTAGCACTCAGGGGTCAGCATTGAGGGGGTAGAGAGTTCAAAGGGGTAGCACAGCCACTACATGCAAACCTTCACTGATTGATCAACTGGAAGAAACTGTTGAAGATGTATCTGATGGTGAAAAACAATACTTACTTCTCGCTTATGAAACGTGTTAGAAACGATAAACTATTTATACCATTAAGCTAAACTCAATATATACTGTGCTGCTATTGTAGAACGAACTTTGGCATGATGATGGTACAAGCTGATTATTGTACGAAGCCAACTCTTGAGCTTGCCTCTATGGATGCACCTTCTTCCCCAGTTGGAAAATTATACAAAAACACTGTTGCTCCTGTGGCAAGATATTGAGCAAAAGCTGTTTTGCTCGTTGACATGAGAAAAGCAAATGTTCACAAGGAACAAGATCTAAATCACTATCATGTACTAAGTGTGGGAGAGCATTTGGTAGAAGTGATAATCTAAAATGGCACACATGTAACGCATTTTTGGTTGGTGTAAGACAGCATGTCCTGGCCTGAGTTGTAGGGACTTTCCCCCCGTACAAGAACTGGAACAGTTGGCATTTTGCCTTGGCTGATTATGAATTTCATAGTCATGGCAAATTTGAAATGACACTAGCCAGGCTTCAGCAAAGCATCTTCTGTTGCTGTTTTCCAACCATACACGCAAAAGTCCTGTCCTGTCTTCATAACCATTCCACTCTTCTGAAACACTGCGTGGTAATCTTCAGACTGCATGATTGTCGTAATTATTTGTATTTCCTTCTCTATCCGCCTGAAAACCCTGTTGGGGGGGGGGGGGGTGTTAAGAGTGTCCAGGAATCGGGAAAAACAGTTGAAATTCTTGGATGTTGCTTGCAGCTTCAGATAGCCATTTCATCAGCATTGCGACCATAATGGTGTTTTTGTTTTGGCTGCCACACCAATCTGCAAATAAGTGGACTGCTTCGTACTTGCTCATGTCAGTGTTTGTCAACCTGTGATAAACAGCCGAATCTATGTTGTTCGAGCCCTTATGACTACCAGCCTCAGTCGTCCAAGTATAGATAAACACCTGGTCATGTCGCTGCTGTCTTTTGGAAGTTCCTTCGCACACTCTAAAATTGTACAGGTAGAATTGGCAAGAATAATAGGCAGCTTGTTCTGGGATTTTAGGGAGAACCAAGTATTTTTGGCAGTCAGACATGAACGTTAATGTTTTCTTACATTCTTTCCGCAAATGCTCATAGAATGCATTTGCACTGCGTTTGTGAAGTTCAAACTGAATTGCAAGATCATCATCACTTCTGTTCAGCTTCAGTCTTTCTTCATATTCTATGCATGTGGAAAATTTGTCTGTAGCTGGAGAATCAAAACTAATGTGATATTCATTGACAAAGATTTTCCGAAAATATTAATATTTAACATCTTGCAGGCTAGCCTCTTTAGACAAGTACATATCGTGCAGCTTTTTGATAGAGAGAGTACTGTCCAGGTACAGTTTGTGGGTTGAGGTGTTGCGACAATAATGTGATTTTAAAGGCACGAAACTTCCAATGAATAACGTAACTGATTGTCTTTTGTTTTCAAATGAGTGTGAGCAATGATCACTAGTCCGATTTTCTTTTGCAGGAAGTCCAGATTGAAAATGGTGTTAAACTCCTTGAATTTGTTTCTTAGCAAAACCTGTGATTTCACAAAACGTGTTTTGGCATATGTGCACCTGTTCTGTCTTACCATTTTGTGTCATTGGCATAAAGTATCTGTACCAAACCTTTGCTGTTGTTTATATTCTCCCCTACAATGCTTGCGTTTTGGGCTTTCTGAAGAAGAATATTTCAAAATTAAAATTGTCTTGATGAGATTATCCTTTTCTGTAATCAATGGTTTTAGGATAAACACTATTGTGAAATTTCCTTACATCTTGCATCACGATTTCATGACAATGAAAGTCCTTCCTGCCTGGATGATTGCACGGTGGTTTCTTAGGCTATTTCTTTGACGAACACAGAACTATTTTCTTCAGGTTTTTCTTCCACTGAGTAGGATTGCATACTTTTTTCCTTGCCTTATCTTTCTCAGCAGATTTCACTAGCCCATTTCTTCTAACCTCTGTTTCATGAGTATTTACAGTGTTGCTTGGCCCAGATTCATCATCCATATTGCTGTTATGTAATATTTTATTAAACTTTATACACTTCAGTTACCAATGTGCTTAATAAAACTTGTACAAAACCACATTACAAACAACAGTGCTGGTTTCTGAGTGCAGAGGTTAATGTAGCACAATATTACGCAACAGCTGATCATTATATATTATTATTCTTTGTTTTCTGGTCTCGATGAAGGTTTACCAACCTTTTGAATCGAAAGAATGCCCACTAAAAGCAAGAAGTTTCTCAAGAAAAATAATATAATACTAGCCTGTCTGAATATACACAGTAAGGACAAGAGTCGTATTGGAAATGCGTGATCAGTATATAGCACACATGGTGGTAAGACAAGATGCTGTTTGGTTCTGAAATTTTGTCAAAACAGTGCTCCGCCATATATTTATTTCCGAGAGGTGGAGAAGGGCCTGTTTGGAACTGCAAGTGTATACACCCTACATTTATAACGTTATTTTCATATGCTATGGATTTTTTTGGAACTGTAGGAAAATGGCAGTAATTTAGTGATGCCAACAGCTCAAAATCATATTTTTGTGGACAGGGAGTCCTTTGGAAATGGAAATGGAAATGGATGCCTCATATATGCGTAGTTCCTAAATGACAGCTAGGTAGCATTCATTTAGATTGCAGATACACATGGTAAATGGTGGTTACATGAACAAACAAAACGTTTGAAGCAATAATGAACAAGAATAAATAAGAAATACTGTGTACCAAAATAAATAATATTAAATACGTATGTGAACATCTAAAACCTGTTATGTACAACATAATATTCAAAATCAACATACCTTTTGAAAAGTTGACATGAAAATGTATTGTCGCAACAAGGTACAAAGAGTTCTAAGCAGTAACGTCTGTACAAAAATCACTTCTGCAGTTTTAATATTTTCCTACTCAAAGGTTTGACATTTAAGTGTTTCGTGCAATAATTTTTGTCTGTTGCTTTGGTAGCAACATTACTTAAAGGATTTAATAGTTTTGCCAGCAACAGCACATGTAACCTTACATTGTCACACTTCTTGCTTTGCAATGTTCAAGTAGTGCTGCTTTTACACCTAATACTGGCAGATATTTTGGAGCACTAACATAGAAATGATCAGTACCAAAGAAACAAATGACGACTTTGTATATCTTAGCCCACCTCTGTCTTGATTACTTGTGAGCATGTTCAATGGTGAATTACTGGTAACTGTAGCCGGTAAGTCCAGGCAAGAATTGCAGTTTGTGTCCTCCTCGGCAACTCTTACTAAATAGCCACAAACAAAGCGACTGATGCACTTTTCATTGTTGCTTGACAAGATGGAAAGGAAGTACCTGCACATTTAAACAAGAAAAATATTAGTGTAGACTGCTGTATTAGTAATTAGTAGTAATTCGTCGAGTCTAGTTGTTTTCGATTCCGGTGCCGATACCGATTCTTTGGTGGATTCCAATTCTTGTTTTATTTAATTATTCAAATAAGGTTCAATTAACGTAGTAGGCATATCAAAAACAAACATCTATGTTTTTTAAATAAATATTTAAAATTTTAAAATGTAACATAATACACAATAAATTTGCTTTAATCCGTTGTGTGTTTTGTACCAACTTGTCTCAAATTTTATTACAAATTAATGAAAATAATACAAAATAGGCCTAAGTACATTTGTTGTCAGTTTCTAGCATCATCACAAAAATATTCATTACACAACATTTAGGACACCTGCTTATATATTAACCGAAACCTTTACACTAACATCGCCACAAATAAAAAAAATGACCCGGATCCAAAAGCTTCCACTAATAAAATATTTGCGTCAACTTTAATATGGGAATGCCAGTTCCGCGCAACGCTCTGTAGTGTTAAGTGTTGCTACGGAACTGGCATTCCCATGTTAAATTTGACGCAATTTTATTTTAAGTTTTTAGTAGTCCGAGCGTTTGGATCCTGGTAATTTTTTTTGCATTGTGACCACCAATTCTGATTCCATTTAACTTACAAAAAAGAATCGATTTTGATCTCAGTACTAAGAATCGCCAATTCTTAAGGATCGAAGAATCGACTTGACCCATCACTAAAGTATTATTATTAAATTATGGCTACTTACGGTTTAATGGGCGACTGAGTATTTCCAACACAGAACTTGACAGTATGCGAGTTAGTTGGGACGAATTTGGTTGAGAGAGGAGTATTTGCTTTGAAGATGAAATACACAACTGTGATGTGCTCGGAGTCCCTGTCTGCCTTCTCAGACAGGGCAAAGTGGTTAGTGTTCCCAGATGCCAGACTTGATTGTAGAGCAATGGGTCATCAGCCAACGACCCGTGTAGTTCCCTGGCGTCTCCATTAATGCTGATGCTGTTGTAGTGTCATTATGTGCACTTACTGACACTGAAGTTAAGGTGGTAGTTTGTAGTACCATGAGAGCGTAGGATGTATGTCCCTTACACACCTTTTACTTATACTGAAGTTATTCTGTTTAGGGGACAGGACCCGTAATACATAAAACACTCATGAAAACACTGCAGTTAAATACTTCGGTCTTAAGGACACTGTCCAAAGTTACCTTAAGGGGAAGAAGAAATATTGAAAAGCTGGAATTTCTCACACACGTTTTATTAATACTTTTTGCCAACTACTTACAATCCATGATGAATTTTCGCGAGTGATGCGGACTCGGCACTCCAGGACCTGCCGATAGCGCAATGTGGTAAAGGTGGCCGAGGCCCTTAATGATTTTAATGAAAAGTTATAATCCCATATGTGGGAAGGTAGCGGGTCCAACCCTTGGTACTATTAGAAAAGATGTTTCTGTATGCTGCATCTATTGCTGATTAAAATGGTTAAAGGCCTAAATGATTCGTACCGAGGATGGTCGCGGAACAGGCCTCCCGAACTACCGTCATCTCTGAGTAACAAGCCAAATATACTAATATAGCCGCGCCACCAAGCGCCTGCACCAGAGTCAAACTGCTAAACTTGCTTTCTTTACCTATATAATATTATCTCCATGTGACAACCTCTTCATAAAATGGCTGCTTTTGTGGTGTGGTTCACCATTTTTCATAACTAAAAATGAGCCAGTTCTCTGTTCTGCCAGTTCTTGATGTTGAGAAACAGGATCAAGAATTGGTTTCAGAATTTTTGGTCTACTACAACTGAAACAGTAAACATGCTTATTACAAAGAAGTACAAGAAGTGGGAAATGAATTATCTATCACCACTTTCCTACTAATAATAAGTAGAGACCTGAAAATGGCTGTGTAACATGTATTGAAAAGTGGTGTTATTTTATTCAGAAAACCGTCCTTATTTTGCTACAAAACTTGGGAAAAACTTAAAGGCTTTTATTTTTTGTATAAATTATTAAAAGTTTAAGAAAATAATTTATAATGAAGCATCGCGTAACATTGAAAACTTAATTTGTTAAACATTACTGTCTCTAGTATGAGTTTTTACTGTTAGAGTAGAATCCAGTTTTAGCAAGCACTGCAACTGCGAAAACACGGGTATGAGGTCTTTTTGAGGAACCGTCAAAAAATTGCAAAAATATTCCATGAAAAATTGTAATTTTATGAGTTGAAACATGTGTGGCGAGATTGTGTGAAGCAGGCTTGCAGCAGGACTCGTAACTGTTTGAAGCATGCCATTGTTATCTGTCTGCCATATCTCCACTCCCTTGCCCCGCCACCACATTTCCCTGAGTACCTTGTGCCACTCTCATGTATCACATTCTTCCGCCTTGCCACCTAACCCCCCTCTCGTCGTTTTCATGAACCAGTTCCGCTTTTCCATAATCGTTTACGGTCATTGTGCTGTCAACTGTGTGTGGTTTCTAACAACTTGGTGTATGTGGATTGAATGTTATTGTTAAATGAAAGCAAATTTCATTTAAACATAACAGTGCAAGAGATAGCTGGAACCGAATACAGCTACATATTATCAGATTTCTACCGGGTTTTTTTTTTTCCATCCTGTGGCATACCAATCAAAGATAGGGACACAACTACTACTACGTTTTATTGCTGTGCTATAACAAACTTAATTTTAATCCATTTTTTGTAGTTTTCTTGAATTTGTGCTGGTTTTGAGTACTGTAAGTCTCGCACCATTCAGGATTTGTTAGATGAAAACATATAATTTTCCAGTGACTACCGTATTTACTGGCATAATTCTCGCACTGGCACAATTCACGCCCCGTTTTTATGGTGCCGAACTAGTGGGGAAAAACTTTTCCATTCTTATTTCACACAGCATGTTTCTCTCAATGAGGCGTGTAATACTAACGGGTCTGCGCGGCACACACTTTGTTCAACTGCCACAGGTAGCTGTCACTTCACTTCAATGTCACTGTCACCGTTATTGATTTATGGCTGCCGCGTCTTCGCTGCAAACATGTAAACAAAATTAGTCACAGAGTTTATTTGTATGCGGGGGGATTTTTTAATGTGAAGGGAATAATTTACATTTATATTAATTTTTATTCAGTACAAATGCATAATGAGTAATTAAATATGCCAGTCAAACTGCTGCACTTAAACTTAAGGTAATTGTGTATGCAGGAACACTGCAATAGAGAAATGGGCCGAAAATTCATTGTTTCCGAGTTTAATGTGCATGTCATGTTTTCCCAATACTGGTCCGCTGTTAGGAAGTGAAGAGGACCGACCAGACCTGTAACGACTGCAGTAGCAGGAGGCATAAGGCCACCACCCGCCAGAGTAATCGTGTAGCGACCAACTGACAGCGGCCGCGCCACAGAGGATCTAGGCGCTTGCCCAATGCCCAGCTATGTGTACACCGCAATGTTTTTGCTGCTAGCACCAACACACAGGTGATTTAATTTTGAATATGTATCTTCATATCTATTGTCAATAAATAAAGTGCTGTGTTTTTAAAAAAAGTATACCGTTGCGGTTGGCTAGGGATTACTTACAGTAGACCCCATTTTCATGTTTACATGCACGTGTCTTGGTGATTCCTTGTATAATTCACGCGCCCTAATTTTTGCACTAAAATCCTGTAACATAGGTGCGAGAATTATGCCATTAAATACAGGTATTTGGTTTGAGGTGGTCATGAGGAGCTGTGATGGGCGAATTATCGCTTTTAGGGCAGTGCTTTGTCAGCCAAGTAAACGATAGCAGGAAGTACTGCGTAGGCCGGGCAACTGATTGCAGGATGATGCTGCGTAGGCCGAGCAACTGATAGCATGCTCAGCGGCTATACTTACGTGGGGCTGTCAGATTTTCCGCTCATTTTCACGCAATCAGTTTTCATATAACAGGATATTTTTAAGTTATGTTGGTTTCAACACAATTTAAAAGCAATTTTAGGGAACAGCGAGGGTTGAACCTGGAACCGTGAAATCTTGCTGTAATGGGACTCTACTGTATTTACAGACCAGGTGTTAGCAAATAATAGTGAAGGTTAAGAATGCTATAAACTGAGTAGTACCTAGTGCCTCACAGTTGCCATAAGTACAGCTCTAACTCATGCCACTATGTATTTACGTGGCAATGAAAAAAAAAACAATTACATTTTATCCCTTCAGGTTTTACTTTGTCTGCCACAAGTCACATTGCACTGGCAAGTGCATGCTATTCTCTCAGTTTGTGATCATATTCATGTAGAAACTCTTCACAAACAGTTATGAAAGAACAGTTTTTAACAGCAAAATTATTTACTATAAATAGAAACAAATTAGAGAACTTGGTATACCTCCCATGTTTTTGCCACATTGAGACTTTTAACAAAAGAAATTTGGGTTATTTGTTTCACTAGGCCCATTGGCAATACATACTTTGCTTGTCCAAAACATGTGTCTCACTTTTGACATGTATTAATAACTTATTGTTCCTCATATGAAACTGTTGAGTTACAATATTTACGCATCATAGTTGATATGACAAACACATTAAGGCCCATCTACAATCGGCCTTACCTGTGGACGTGTCCTAAAGTTCAAAAGTCGACATTACATTGACACAGTCTGAATATGGTCTACGAATGCATTGTCTAAAAGTGTTTTTTCTGAATCTGACTGCAGTAAAATCCCTGCAAATAAGGACGTACTTCTATGGTTGGCATCACTGGCGATGATGCTTCATATTTACGCATGCTCCCTCTTCGGATTAGGAGAATGAAGGTTAGGGTGCTGACCACCCTTCCTGACACGTCGGAGGAGAGGGGAGTCAAACCCCAGAGTGAGGTGGAACGAGATAGTTTCCCACCCAGGGAGATCTATCCTCCTCACTACTATGGTTGCCAACAGTCAGGATGCCAGTAGTCCCGGGATGGATGTGGTGACGAGTAACTAAGCAATTGCGGGGAGGGAGTGGGGGACCTGGCTAGAGAGACTGGGTTAATACGCATAGGCCTGGTTGGACGGCATGTGGGGACGTAATCCATAGATGAAGCCACAATGCGGGGTTTGGGGGCTACGTGTGGCGGGAGTCGAACCCTTACAGTCTTTCCTGAGGCTAATTTAATGGTACAGAAGTTGGGTAGAGCTACTTCTGTTGGGTGCTGAACTCGAATGAGTTTACCCGATGCCAACTTTATAATACTAGAATTTACAGGGGCCCTATCTGGGACTACCTGAGTGGGGGTAACTGGCTACCAGGGATGATGGCCTAAGCTGGCTGTACCGATCTCCTTCGAGGTTATATCCTGGCCAACATGCTCCTAACAGGTGGTCTAAGAGTGACTCCTGCATGGGTGAACGTAAGGGTGAGTCCGGTCATGGAGTGTGTTCACTTTCCGTAGGCTGTTGTTCTACCGTATCTGGTATTGTGTCTGCGGTATTGGTGTTGAGTAATCTTTCTAGCGCATGACACTCAACGTCGTCTACTGCACTGTATGCCAACTTTCTTGTACATTGATCCTGTCCCATGATCCTTTCCACAGACGTGCAAACGGCAGTCTGGTATTGGGATGTCACTGGAGGTAGACGCGGGAACACCGGAAAACCAGGAGCTTCTGTGTGTCTTCTGCAGACTAATGCTTTCTGCAAGCTCACGTCTCCAGTAGAGTTCAGTGCGCCGCACAGCTGTTCTCCAGCCGAGTTTAATTACATATCCTAGTATGTATTGAGGTAATACCAGAGAACAGATGATTAATTAACAACACAGGAACTATAGCGAAAATCGCGGTAAACTGAGAAGTAAGTTTCACATAATTTTTACTACGTCAAACATAGGAAAGTGGAAAGTCCCGGCTAAATCAATTACAAAGAATCAAAATTAGCAACGTGAAATTAAAATATCTGTACTGCGAAAAACAGGCAAAGGTTAGCCTGGAGAAATATTAAGTAAAAAAAAATGCAAAAATTCTAATGTATGCAATTTACAGCGTATTTTAGGTAAATGGGGGTTGTCCAGGAGGACGTTAGAGTCGTGACGACGTGCTACCGCGGGAGTCAAGGGAAGTTGACTGAGGTAAAGGATTTGTGAGTGCAGAAAGTGGATTACCTCTGAAGAGAGATGCTGCCCTCACGGTCATCTGGGGCAGTGGTCGACGAGCCTTGTCCAAGCTGCTGGGAAGTTGCTGTCTTCGCAGTCTACGGATATGGGCTGAAGACGTGCAACTTCTGAAGGTGGTAGCCATGTTGCAGGCTGAGGAGAGGAGAGAGTTTTCTTCAGACCAGGGAGAGCTCGCAAACTTATTGGCCGGCTAGCCTGATGTCTGCTGGACCAATGTCTGGACTTCCTTATATACTAAAATCTTCTGATCTGCACTCTTGTGGGGAGTGGGAGGTAGCGTAACCTTCCAACACAGGGGTAGGTTATCAGGATAGCGGGAGCGCCGTTCATTTCTTATCTCCTCGCTTGGAGGCGACGACAAATTAAAACACCTCGTCCTGAGGCTCCCAGGTTGTGACGTCACAAGGCCACAGGGGTGCTGCCATCTGCCATCTATGGTGTTGGTTGGAACTTCTTGCATGCCTAATAGTGGAGTAGTGGATTATCAAAAAAAAAAATTTAATTTATTCATGGGGGTGGTGCTTGCATGCTGTATTTTGGGCTGGCTGTAGATTACATAATTAAGCACGTTAACTACTTTTATGTAGTCAGCTGTCCAGCGCGTGGAGTCTCTTTGCTTGACAGGTAAAATTACATTTGCCACTGTTAATGACTTACCCACGTGCGGGTCACTCGTAGATGGGGCAACGTCGCCCGTAGAGCGCACATGTGTGCTGCACAGCAAGGTGGCATGCGTCAATATGTAAACAAAATGTTCAGCATGTTAGCTGCTTCCATAGATCATGTGGTACATGGTAGACATGAACACTACACTGGCACGGTTTCCTAATGGGCAAATAAACATGTGCAGTACATGTACTAAATTATCCACTCAAAGTGATGCATCACTTCCACTTTCGTTATCTATCGCTATAAACAGACATGATTGCAAGTAAATATTAACTTTTGCATGAGAGAGGTTTGTTCACGTGGTACGCTATTTCTGCTATCTGAGAGCAGGTGATATTTTTCATGAGCAGCAAAGTAGCAGAAAGAGCAGTTACTCTTGGCGGGATGACACGAGCGATGAACAGCTGACAACTAATATATTGGAAATAAATAAAGAAGATTTTTTATTAGGAAAATGGCTCTATTCATTATTGCATCTGTGTAAGTTACATGTACATACAGTACACTCCCGCTTAATCGTGCTTCGCTTAACCGGTTTTTGGCTTATCTGTGCGGTAGTCAGGCGATGCTGTAAAGTGTGTCGTTTAACAAGCAGCTGTAAGTTATGTCTATCGTTATGCCATGTGAGCTGATGTTTATCTCTTTAAACTCTCAGCCTGTCAGAGACCTGCGTGAGACGTCCATTGAAGCGTGTCGGACTCTTGACTCCTCTCAGGCCGTGTCCGAAATGGCAGATTTTGTTGATAAAATAATCACATGACCCGATTTTGTATACAAAAATGGTGACTTTTTAGTAATTTGGTATTTCGTATTTTCTATGTAGTAGCGGATGTTAGCACAAATACAAAATGAACACGTGCGCAAATGTTTTATAAAACAAATAATTGTTCATAAAATACACTAGGCATGTTTTAAAATGAAAGTAACTGTTGTGTTTTGTTTGTATATTTCGCAACAAACCTCAGTTATCCCCCCCCAGGGAAGAAACACGTCTTTCCAGTTTATCGATCGCTGACCCGGGTCATTGTTCACTGGTTTTTGCAATGTCAATAAAGCATAAAAGGACAGTTTAAACTATCGCGGAAAAGTTAGAAATAATAAAACAATTTGAGCATGGTGTGTTACAAACAAAAGAAAATTGAAGTCTTTTTCAAGAAAGGCATTGTTTAACTTTTCTTACTTTTTTTTAATATCAAGTGTTAAAATGTGTACAATAAACTAAACATTTCAGAGATTTTAAACTTTTGTGTGTGTTTGTAAGTTCGTAAATTTTTTAATAAGCTTTTGTATTGTAAGGGTTATTATTTTTAATCTGGATTATACTGTATTGTTTAAATGCCAGGTTTCCTCGTGTAAAGTCCCGTTATTGTCTACACTTTATTGCATCGCATTCTAAACTTTCAACTAACTCTGCCATATAAATGACGGGTCTGAGTGACGCAATCAGAAAGGGACACACACAACTACGGACTGCTTATCGATTACTCCCCGGTCGTCCGCCTAACGCGATCGCCTTGCGCCGGCAAAAGGCTGTGTATGCTCGATGCGACATGAATTAACTACACTCAGTGCAACATAAATATCAGTTAAAGTATCATACACTTGAAATCCTATACATACAATGCATGATTTGTGTCTGCTTTGAAATGTATAATAGGTATAGTGTTTTTTCACAATTTTTGGAGCCAATATCACTGTTCCATTAATAGTAAAAATGTGTAAATTCGATTAACCGGGTTTTTAAATACAAATTCACTTATTCGTGTTTTCTCTGGATCCGATTAACACTGTTAATTGGCAGTTTACTGTATTAAAAATTTAGTCTTCTCAGATTTAACTTTTGAGAATAAATCCCTCCACATCAAAAGGCAAAATTCGTACAAACAATGAGTTATGATCAGAAATGCTCCAGCTCTAACAACAAATGAAAAAAAATTTAATGAATTACTTAAAATGAGTTTAGCATATAATGTCAAGAAAATAACCATTTCAGATGGGAAGGAAAATTATTCACCATTTTCGCATAAGATATTCAAAGTTCAAATGTGAATAATTTGTAATTTATTTATTTGAATTTTCGAATATGGGCACACCCCTAGTTATGTACAACATGCACAGAATAACTGGGACAAGAGTAGGACGAACCATGTAAAATGAAGGCTCACAGCGGGCAACTGGAGGAACGCCATTTAATAACAAGATGTTCTATGCAACTTGGCACCATATCTCTGGCATCTGCAAACACAAATAATTTTCTTAGGGGTTATGTGATACATAAATATGTTAAAATTATGAACATTTTGCAGTAGTTTATGTAGAAGTAGTAACATTTTTTTTTTTTTAATAATACTACTGTACATTCAATTTTCAAGTAAAAAACCCACAAACATTTAAACTCATGGTAGTTAAAAACAGGCAAAATAACAAGAACTGTTAAACAATTTTAAGAACTGGTACCGAACTGACAACTGACTGAACCGACTCATCCCTATCCATAAACGTCACAAAGCACATCAAGTATGTGAAACTCTGTTACAAAGTTCCCACTTATGAAGTTTTCCTGCTTAATAAGTTTAATAATTGTGCAACTTGTCTGTCTGTACATGTGTAACTTGGCCCTTTTAAGAAGTTTTCCTCGTTAATAAGCTTTATTTTTTCAGTCCCTTCAGAAACATCTTAACAGAGTTTTACTGTATTTACGTACAGAAGTTTCAGACAAATGTGATTTTAGTGAAGTAATCATTCAAGGTTTCCCATAAATGCATGTTACAGAGTTACGATTAGGAATTACAAACAGTAAATTGACATGTTTTGTAAATACTGTATTTTGAAATGGTTATTATAGGTTTTAAAAGTATGAGGCGTAAAAAATCCCTCTCAACTCTTTGTTTTGTAGTGTAAAATTATTTATTATGTTGAAAACCCGGTGAGTGTAAGGTTAACTTAGTTAAAAATGTTTACCTTCTGTGTGTCTTTTTCAGTACAAACTGTGACATATTTATTGTGTTTGATTCTCTTGGTTAAGTTGAAACTTTCCAAGTTATAATAAATTGAACATTATTTCTGTAAGTTTTCCACTGTTTCACCAAAACAGTAGGTCTGTATGTGCAATTCATACAGACAGTCTGCCATCTCAATGATGACATTAACCTAGTTTCCCCTTCCCCTCTTCATGCGATAACATAAACAAAGTCTTAGCAGTCTTAATTGGCCATAACAAAAGTTAGGTTGGAATGGCAATTTTGAGAACTGGACTGAAGATAGCTAATGTCAGTCTTTCAGAGCCTGGCTAGCAACGTATTGCAAAAATTAACTTAAATTCCAGTCAAATGGTTAGTTAAACTTGTTAACCTATTGTGTTATTTGGTTTTAGGTTTTATGTAACTTGGCTTTGTGTTGTGTTTACTGTATTTGATTCTTGGCTATTGCCGCCAAGTATGCGAACATTCCTACATGTGCTTTCAACCATTTGTACTTTCAATGATGTCGGGTAGAGTGATGCGTGTGTGAGATTCCTAGTAATAATAGTGCAAGCCAAATTACTACTAAAACATATTCCTGTAGCAAGTTAAATATTCATATTGTTAACCATGGCACTTGGCAATTCTATCTTGTAATGTACTTGTGATATACAAACTGTAACATGTTCAACTCTTTTTATCAATTATTCATGCATGTTACTCAACTATTTATTGACATTTTAACTTCGAACACTTCTCATTATGCCTAAGAGTTCAATTCTTCTAAATATACATGTTTGTTGAAATATGCATCATAATGTTTTGAAGTTGAAATATGTAGTTCTGTAAATTTGAATGAAAAAGAAAAAAGAAAGAAAAAACATGGTAAGGAAAGTTGTGTGTTAAAGTGAAGTGAAACAAGTGAATCCGTAGCATGTTGTGCAGTAACTGTTGGTTATAGCTGTCATGCGAAGAGTGTTGACTGATGCACGTGGTGGTGTGAGTGCACGTCGAGAGCTATAACGACCCGGACTAGGTCGATGCTCGCCTTCTTCCTTCCCTCGTATGCAACTGCTGCTCATTTGTCACGTTCCCTGCCTACCGTCGTAGGCAGTTTCACTTGTCTCTGCTCACTTCTACTTTTATTTCCTTGTATTTACTTTGCACGTGATAGTTATTGCAAGTAGGTGTCTGCAAGCAATATCTCGTCCACTAGACCAACTATGCTTTCGAGAGGTTTGCGCTGCAGAGTTTAGACACCTACGTAGTTACACCTTCGAGAGATAGTCATTGTAGTACCTACATACTCTATCACATATCATGTTTTCTAACTATTTAAAATGCTTCCTTAAATTTTTTTATAAGTTCACTTTTTTTAAATATGAAATTAGTTTATGTAGGTGATAGTCATTTAGAATAAACCATTGTGCATTTTTCAAATCTATTTAAATACGTTAGTAAAAGTAATTCCTTACAGATATGTACCTATAAGCCCTTTTAAACATAGACCATTTTCTACATTTGCATGTTTTGTTTAGAATTGGCTTGGTAGCTTGCACTTTTGTAATATCATGTATTCTTAATTTTCACACCATTTCCTCAGACTGCATGTGTTTTTGGCTTGCATGCAAACAAGATATATGTCACATTGAGATAATCCTCATCAAATCAATATATATACATTTTCCGGTATTGACAATTACTCAGCTGGTTGACTTAGCTGTTACCAAACTGAAGCAAGTGCGATTTTAAAGAACTCACCAGACATTGGCATTAGACTGAGCAAAAATCTACCCGTTAGTGCTTATATTTCTCTAAATTATGCATGGTAGCAACTGTTTCACAAAAAAATGTTTTCAATGCAGTACTTCATTGGCGATTGTGAAGCTCTGGAAGGAATTAAACATTTTGATGACAGGTGTAAACTCTGGCAATACATTGCAACTAACCAGCTAAGTATGGGATGAAATGCACTCTATTTACTTGTGTAAGTTTCCCATCCATAAAATAATTACATTAAAACTTGCTTAAGACATTTTTCATAAGACCAGCAAATACAGATTTCTTAGTCAGAAAAACATCTTACCTGGAAAAATAAAAATTAATTCTTTTCTTCATATTTGTGTGCTAATGTACATCAATACTATGCAAATTCTTTATAATGATAAATATTAGGGATATGCCGATTCCGATACCGATTTAACGACCGATGCCATGAACATCGGCGGCATCTGAACATTATTTACTGATTATTATTCACCCATTAGTGGCATTAATTAATTTAATGCAGTGTTAAATAAACAAGCATACTAAATCTTGTAATGCATTCATTTGCCGCACCCATCAATCGGATATTCTGTCCAAAACCCAAAATATAATCAGAACAATTGTTTTTCGATGATTTGTTCCAGATGTTTGCGTTTTACCGTATTTCCAGTTTGTGCATTCATCAAAGATTGTGTGCATCATTAGTTTTTGGACACTATATGCATGCTAACAACAGATAGTCGATAACTGGTGCTATCGATAGTATTGATAACATCCCGCAAGAGTTATTTGTTTTCTATTTTCTTATGTTTTTACTGCATTTGTAAGTTGGCAACAGTGAAAACGAGTCGCACACTGTGACACTGTACTCAACTATGTGTGGTTGTGTTGTAATGACAAGTTAAAGGTTATAACTCTGGTGGTAATTTCATGGGCGTAGTTCTTATTGGAAACTGTTGGCTGCAGTTTTCGTTAGAATGTTAAATGTCTGAATAAGAGTCTGCAAGTAATAATTGGAAAAAAATTGTTGCAGATAAATTAGTTGCCATTTCGACCAAGGGATTGATCATGGCTTGGCCGAGAAAGAATACTAAGCAAAAATATTAACAAATAAAAAAAGATCACTCAATTTCAAGTGAATATTTAATATCAAATTGATTTCAGTAAGTTTCTTTAAAATGACATCTTTAGGCTTTTGGTTTAAACAAACATGTATTTTGAGGTTATGTATGTAATTTCTTTAGGTTGTAAATACAAGTCTGCGTCAGATTGCCTGGAGTTTTGAAGGTTGTCTTTAAGGAACTCAGTTTCTAATGAATGCTGTATTCTCTGGTAATAGTTTCTTCTTTACTTTTAAGTCATTTATTTGCCCAGTTAAATAGTCTATCTTATCATTTATTATCAAAATTACTGTTGTATTTCATTTTTATGCTCTGGACACCTAATACAAAATACTAAAAGTGTTCACAAAACTGAAGACTTAAATTTAAGTATTAAAAAGAATTCATAAATATTAATAATTGGGAATTTTGATTGTGCTCATCAAAACTGGTATCGCAGCGCTGTAATCTGCGGCAATGGCAGCTGAGGATCAGTATCGGCCCATCCCTAATAAATATATCTATAAATAAAGTAAAAAGTTTTAATGTGTCACTGAAATAAGCCATTGTAATATAATTGTTTACAAATAGGAAATATCACAGTAAATGATGGCATCTGCACATATTTCATAACAGTTGGCGAGAATTATGTTGAGTGTTGGTTGGTGATGTTCCTAACTCACTTGCAGTACGAGATTGGAATCAACTTTGTGTATACAATAGAACTGCACTATAACAAATGACCATGATGAGAATTTATCGCAATAGTGAATTATCATTATAACGAAAATTTACAGTCCAGTGCATTTTCCACACATGACCATCATTCACATGAATATTATTAAAAAAAGTGGTAATCACTGATAGTTGGTTAAGCTCCCCATTTCACCAGGAAACGCATGTTACAAAGACTGAAAATACACATTGTATTACAATTGTCAGAACCATTTGAATTATAAGGTCTCACCATCTCGCCAGTGATTGCAGCTAGTTTTATTTCAGAACACAGCACAGTTTTTATTTGTCCTTTTTGGAAATTTATACATCAACAAGGCTGAAGGCTATGTCTGCAGATGAACTGATTCTTGACTGCTGAGTGTAAAATACTCTCATCATTGCCATATCTCTGCCTCATTTTTGCATTTCTTGTTCACTACCTCCCCCTCTTTCACCTAATCGTGTGATCCACCCCTCTGTTTTCTTGAATGTAGCTTTGTCTGACAACACTACAATAACCAACCAAGTTTAAGAGGGGGCGTGAATAGGCAGTAACGTGTTGAAGAAAGGAATATGACACTAATTCTTGACCCTTCTTTTTATGTATACAAGGGAAGGGAAAGTAGTTTACATTATTATGACCTTTATGCGACCTATGTGTAGACCAAAAATTAACACAGTTACAGGAACGAGCACAGTTCAATGCATGCAGACATGTCCAAAGACAACATTATATGCAGGAAAATTCATCCCTGTGTAAATTGTTTACATGGGAAACATGAACACACGTCTCGTGGAGAAAATGGTGGTACTGGAACACTTGTACATTTTACTCGAAGAAAATGTGTCGCACGGGAACGTCTTACATGAGTTTTATTGTCGTGTGTGTGGCAAGATTTGTGACTTATACATGCAGGGGTGAAGTGAGTAGGAATTACAGGAGAAGTGGGCATGACTATAGCTAGCGAGCGCTGTAGTTGACGGTGAGTGACCACCTGCTCTGCAGCATTGCCACACTGCAACTTCATAGCACAATAAGTCACTCGCTGTCTTTCATCAGCATCACTAGCAAAAGTGATGCGGAGAAAAAAAGTGCAGTTATAATGTCAAGTTCTAGTCAAAGAAATTACACTGTACAAAATGGAAAATGAGTTGTGATAAAATAGTATGTTCCTAAATATGCCGGTCTTTGGTTTACAGAGAGGGAGAAATTAGAGAAGGAGAAAAAAAATTACTGTAAAAAGAAATGCAAACACCTAGGAATTGAAAACTTGTATAGATATGTCAGTTGTACAGGAAAACCAGGTTAATGCAGTCACAACTGAAATGCAGGTAGCTGAGACAAATTCACTATACTGAATTTGATTTATTACAATACATTTGCAACAGCAATAATTTATTAATGTGCCATGATAACTGTTTTAAATACAATGTAGTAAATACAAGTACTCCTTTAATAAAACTGTTTAATTTTGTTTCTCACTTACTGTAACAAAAGAATACTGTGTAATCATCGCTGAGAACTGGCCATCTTGCATAATCAAGGCTTCAGTGGACAGCCAGGTAACGAGTGTGGGGGAAGGGAGGGGGCAACTATGAATCTGGCAATAATACAGTATGCTGCTGTAGACGTATGTGTTTGACACTGAATGTATTAATATAAATGTTGGCATGCAACTTATAATATAGTCCATTCACGATATCTTTGAATTTGTTTGAAGTTCTGCTAAATTTCTACTTTTGGTCATTGATTAAATATCCTCTTGCTACACCTAAACATCATTTTTTGCACATCCAATATTTAAAATCAATCGCACAGTGGGCCAGTGTAATGACCACAACACAGCCATTCTTAGCAGCCATGCCCTTTCACACGGAGTAATTGCAACACCTTACAGTATATTTATTCCTGCTGTGGAAACAGATTTATCACATCATCATTAACTTGCCTAGGTATGTTTAAAAAAAACAGTGTGTACAAACTTGATGTGGTTTTTTAAAGTATTTTTTGGAGCAAGAAAAATTAGCGCTTCGTTGTACAACAGCAACAACACACTACGTTATGTAGCCACCCACCTAGTATGCCAACCTTAGATTTGTAACCGTTCTGCCACCTATATCAAAATATATTAAAATAAGTATGGTATTCAAACATTAAAATCTCTTTTCAGTTGTAATTACACATTCAAAAATTATTATTTTGCTGTAATAAGTATGAAATATACTAAAATTGAATACATGTACAATTTTCCTGCTACTACTAGCTATGCAAAACTTCCTGAGGGAGAAAGAGACAAAGAGAGAGTGCGACAAGCTCAGCCGACAGTTTCTCCCTCTGTCGACAAAACAAACACCATGTCACTAGGGCCTACACACAATATTTCGGGCTCTTATTTTTAATATAACGGTAAAAAATGTTTTCATTGGGGCTACCTAAATAACTTAATGTTTCAATTGGCAAATTTTAATTTTCAAATTGCATACAAAAAATTTGGTTAAAACAATGTTTTAACTGTGAACTATTTCTTACTGGCCATTGCCAACACATCACTGCTTTTAATTTTAATTGAAAACTAAATAAATATTACACGTTTTAGAAGCGATTAAGTTAAAGTTTCATTTATTCAAGAATACAGTACTTTTAAGTTAATCAGGATGTTATATATTTTTGGAATACAAGTTATTAAAAAACCAGGTTGACATGTTATTCCTAGGGTGATTTTTTCATAGGTTTGTTTCAAAAGATCCAAAGAAACTGTGAATAGATTATATTGCAAGTAGCATTGTAAAACACGCAGGGTGAAACGTCATGATGGAAAGCTGCAGACTGTTTGAGACTCACTGAGTTATATTTTGGTTAAATGTCTGCACAGAGACCTGCACATATACAGTAATTTAACATGAACACTGGCTGAGTACTTAATAGTGAGTTGGAGCTACTAGTCCCATGTATTACACAGTCTGTTTTGCAATTAGACTTGGCTCCATAGTAAGGTTTATATTTTTCTAACAATGTCTCGTCACTGTAAGTACCGTATATGTGGGCAGCTAGTCGTCTCCCGTCTAGGTGAACTGGGCTTGATTCCCGGCGGAGTCGCTTACGGATTTTTGCATGTTCGCCAGACAGTGCCACTGGTCGATGGGTTTTCTCTAAGATCTCCCGTTTCTCCCACCCTTGCATTCCAGTACAGCTCCATACACGCTTTGCTACACCCTCATCTGCTCTCAAGATGTCGATGTTAAGAGCCGCCCAAATCTCTTTACTCACTCACTCACTGCGATGCTCTTGGACAAGAACAGATGATCACCTCTGTTGCAATTAAATGCAATATCAAAGAAATTCTACTTATTGCTGAGTCATGCCATTGCACTCACCACAAATGTTTGCTGCAGATGGGAACAAACAGTCTCACTTACTGCTCGTTGGTGAGAGTACTGTTGTGTTCCTCTCAGGTAAGTTTTGGCTACTGACCACTCACTTCTACATGCTGCTTTGATGCTGTCTTCTCATAGCTTAGAAGGTTTAACACCTGCTCAGTTTGCCTGGTGTTTCACTCTGCAACTGTTATCACACTTGATGTCTTGGTGTTGAATTTGTTTCAATAACTCTCTGTTCTCAGGTCTGCTTGTATATCACAAATTTTTTTGCAGTTTTCATGGTATTGTCCATAATTATTTTCTTTCTTGTACTTAACAGGAACACACACACAAAGAAGGATGACATATTTTTCACATGGTTGCACGGTCATACAACTCACCGTTAAATGATGCTGGTCTAGCCAGTAAAACATAGCGACCATGCAACTGTGTAAAAAAAAGTGCATGTGTGTGTACACACACACCCTGTTGACAAGTACATGTGCTTTTTTCTATTTATGTATCATTGGTAGCCTAACAGTCTACTTTTCACCATTACTTATTATATTCTTTTTTCAAATTTGTGTCTTTTTTTTTTTTTTTTTTGTTGGTTTCGGACTTCATTCCTTGTTCAGAAATCTTGGTGTTGGTTTTCATTCACGTACTGACGACGGCCCAAATTGGTTTCTATTCTGTGCCTCTGTGCCTCTTTGTTGTGTGTATGCAGTATTTTGGTTTTCTGCAAGACACGCTGCAATGGAGTATGTCCACAATAATGTTTTGCTACCTTGGTAACATGAGCTCGTAAACACTTGGGTGTACCTCACTTGCTACAGATACCATTGCAGAGTACGTTGTAAATGTAGATAATTTATATGTAATGATTTGATGAAATGAGAGGTTTTGTGTTGGAGCCTTGCAGTATGTTTGCATGTGCACTTGGAGTGAAGTGATGTGTGTACGTCAGTGAGGAGTAGTAGAGTGATGAGGTGCGTACGCACCTCACCTCTGCAGCCCACACTGCTTGTAAGCCACAACTTTAATTCAAGTCTTATTGTTTTATTGCTTAGCAGTACACATCTTCCCTATCTTCCGTATTATTATCAAATAACTCTACGTGAATTTTCATCTTAAAATAATATAATTCGAAAAACAAAGCACGGATCTATCATGTTGTGCATGCCTCTTAGGTAAGTACGACAAGTAGGCAGGACGCTTAAATCATTAATCCATGGTAGTCGGAGGATTCCCCCCCCCCCCCCATTAACACACAGTTATACTAGAACTCATTGTGAAATGGTAAATTGTCATGAGTTTATTTACTGCGCAAACATTTGCAACTAATTTTAATTTTACAAGTGAGTGACTGAGTGTGAACTTAAAGAAAAGGCTGACTGTAATTTGTTTTACATTGCCACATCCCCTTCCTTGTTAAATAGTAGTTTTTGCAAAGGTATTGTAGCATAAACTTGTTATACTTTGTGCACTTGAATATTTTTAAAATGTTTGAAATTCAATTCTCGCTCCTTTATCATTAAAAATGTAATATGTTAAAAGTTCAGTGATCATTGTTGCAGTTTAAAGTGGCAGATTCTGATAAGTGGTGCATAATTCAGAACACCAATAAAAAGTTGATGGTAAAAAATTTCAAAGTGAAACATAGTTTAATATGTATTTATAATTAATATATTTCATTGCATGTACTTTTGTATATTGCTATAGTAACAGTGGCTTAGGTTACGTATTTAGAAACTATGTAATCTGATTGTGTTGTTGCAGTTTCATAATTGAGATTGTTCACTTCTGTTTTCCTATATTTCCTTGTGTTGTAGCATGGTTATACTGTATTGATTATTAATTTATATTTTACCAAAAACCATAGCGGAAATTCATATTGACTACAGTTTTAAAATCATATATTCTTAGATACTGAGATGTAGCATTGAGTCACTACACATTTTGTAAGATGTTTTTGTGGGATTAAGATGTACTGTAATTCTCACTGGTGCAAGAATTGTAAATAACAGAGTCTCTATTTTTAAAATCTTTTTTGTTAGATTTTAAACAATTTATTGGTGTTTGAAACCCTCCCTAATATCTCACTGTTGTTCAATAGATTCTCTTTGTAGGCTTTGATATCAGCATTTTGTGCAACTCCTTCAAAACTAGGTGCCGACTCCTTGCGAGGCTTGTTGATAGCTCGTTTGCGAATTGAGTTCGCCAACTAGTCTCCAATCGCATATTTCTACATGGATTTTTATTATTTGCTCATATTATTTCTAAGTTCCGGTACAGTTTAGATACATATTCTTGGTAATAGTATTTTTAACACTAGCCATTTTCTTTGTTTACGTGTGTGTTATCCACAGAGTACGAGCTTACCCATTGTTGAAGAGAATTTGCACAATATTGGATGCAGTATTTTTCACTCAAACAATATTTTGACAATTTATTGCTTGTTATGAAAATATGTATTTATCTTGAACATTGCCCAGATAATATGTATTGTATGATTTTTATTATTCACTATGGAAAATAAATAATACATAAAATTAGTTATACTTCTTTCTTGAAACCAAACTGTTTAGACAAAAAGTTTTGCTGACAATTAAGTTTCATCTTTGTTGTCTTTATTTTACTTTTTTATTGTTATTATTTTCTTGCTGGATTTTCAGTATTACTCATTTCCTGCTATCCTGAATTTTAAACAAGTGTATAACTGTTTTGAGTATCAGTTAATATGTGTGTTTCTACTGTTATATATCAAAACATACAAAAAAACCATACAAAGTAGGTGTATTTGAAATAATGTTAATAAACACCAGGGTTGCATTTTACAATGAAGAACCAATATTCTTGACAAAATTTCATCTAGAGAGAATGGGAATTGCAACTGTAGTGGCATATGCAATACTACATGGGTAGAGCCACGATTTTTTCGCACACACACTAAATAAAACCAAATTGAGTGTAACACGCCAAAACGTGAAAAAAATTATAATTGCTTCAAACTCACTTTTAAGATGGACATAAATCAATAAAAATTGGGAAAATTACGATGTTTTGAAAATACACAATGTTGATCATCTTTATTCCTTGTTTACGTTTCAAGTAGCTTGAAAGAAACAGTTAACCAACTTGATGCAAACAAAGCATGAGAAAAGAAATGCATGGCCAACATGATGTGAACAAACTTCTGCTGAGAGTAAATCACCCCCCCCCCCCCCCCCCCTCCCTTTTACCCTTGGCATGATTTAAAATGCATTTCGAATTGTGGAAAAATGATTTTTTATTGTTTTACTGAAAAATTAAATGTAATATTGCATAAGAAGCCTTAAAACCTGCGTAACACACGTGCGTGCCTGTAACTGAAAATTGTTCTTGCTTTGTGGATGCAATAACCTTTTTGGAGGGATCGTCTTATCAAAGTTGCTCATCTGCTATATTCAAACCTTCAGAAGCTGCAGATTTCACTGGAAGTCCTAACAAAGGGAATTTTTCCTGATGCTGTCGAAAAGACACTCAGTAAAATGAAGTGTGTTCAGTCTGCGGCCCTGAAAGAACAGTTCAAATATACGTCACAACTTGGCTTACTGAAGCTGAATGAACTTCTCTCATGTGATCCTTCTTGCACACTTTTTCATGACATTGGGAAAATGGACATAGAAGACAAGAAATTCTCCACAATGGTTAATACTATACCTTTCATAAAAAAATGTGCCAAGAACTGAAGTAGCAGCTGGTTACATGTCCCTTCAGAAACTTGTGAACATTGAACTTCAGAAACCACATGTAGCTAATGTAGACATTGTAAACTCGTTGTGCACACTAAAATGTGACTTTCCGCAGTTTGCTGCAACTGCACTTAAGATGATTTGGATTCCAACATCAAATGTGGACACTGAAAAGTCTTTTTCAAAGTATTCTGTCATTGTCAGTGACAGAAGATCTCTACTGCCTGAAAATGCTGAACTTTTAACTATGGTGGCTTTCTTTTTAATAACATCTCTTCTTTGTTTATTTAACTCAAATGTGTGCTACAATTTGTGAGTACAGTATTATGTGTTTATAAACTGCATAGTTATTCAACCAAACATGGTAAGAAATTGTTCCAACTTGTGCAACCCATATGTTAATTATGCTATGTTGTTCATGTTTTAATGCTTTCCTCTTGTGTGCATTCTAGTTTGTTAACATGTATTTTCTTTGAACATTTTAGCATTTCGTGATATAAAAAGTGTAAATATTACAATGAGGAATTAAGTATAATTTATTTGTGCTAAATTTACAAAATAACCCATTATGGCGATACCATATAAATTTTAAAATCTTTGTGAAGATAAAGACAAAATCTTAACATCTTTATGACGAAATACCCCAAAGTATAAAACCATAAAATTTTGGCTCTATACATGGGTTGTGTACCAGCGATGATGGCTCATAAACGTGCAGATACACAGTTTTGTTACACCTGACAGATGTAGTCCTAGCGCACTGGGAATCGAACGTGGTAACTTTGTAGTGAGAAGCTTGAAAATGAGAGTTCAAACTGCGTGTGTTGAACATTGGCAACGTGACACAATCAGGAGTGGGCTCCCAACACCTATGTATCACGCATATCATGTTTAGATTCTCTGCAAATTGCTAAATAACCATTGTCTGCGACTGCATGTGTGTCCATGTTTCGTTCCTGTTCATATCGGTGACACTATGTACTGCAACTTTTTCAACTAATTCTGTGAAAGAGTACTCTATTGTCAGTCACTCCTTCCACAAGGCAGAAGGGAACTGTAGTCTAAAAGTGGTTTGTGCATCCAAGATAGCAGTAGAGGATGACTCAAAGTGTTTTACCACCTACTGAAGAATCATTTCAGTTGATAAGTTGCACACTGGAGAGGTACAAATGAGACCTTGCATTGACATAGGTGGGGAGGAATCTACAGTAGTTGCCAGGCTACCATTTCTCCTCTCGCTAGGCTTCTAGGGACAGAAAGCAAAGTCACACCTGGCTGCCTGATAGGGATGACACATAGAACCCAAGAAGCTTAAGTGATCTCGAAATTGGCCAAGAACACAGGCTCGAGAAAAGGGTCAAGTGTGTGTTCGCTTACAACATAACTTGCACGGCAGATAAGGTAATTTGTTGTACGAATGCTGCCCCATATATATATATTTATATTTATATTTATTTATTTATTTACACTAGTAGATTGAAGAGGGTAAACATGTGTTCGTGTGATGAATTCCAGTTTAGAATATTTCTCAATTTTATTGAACTTTTAAAAATCAATCACAGGTTCTCTAACATGAACAGTTTGATGAACATAAAAGTACTGGAACAGCATCACAGTAGTAATGATTTGAAAGTTCCTCCAAAGAACTCGCATAGCGAGTATCTGCACGTGTCCTCACACTGTGTATGGTTGGAGTCTATTCTCATGGACAAAGACACTCCTGCATGTGCCACTAGCCTCGCTCCTTACTCCCTCTCTCTCTTCTCGTTTCTAAAACCTCCTCTCATTGGCTGAGCCCCAGTGCATTACACCTATCTCCTTTATACACATTACATTTGAATCCAAACGTTCATTTAGAGGTAAGACCTTGTACAAATGCTCTTGCCTCAAAATATTTCAAAACTGTTTGGCGATTTGAAAGTCATACTGTGAAACTAAAAATCTTTTAACTATACATAAAAGCTTCACCTTGCAAAACTCAAAACAATATAATATTTAAAACATCACTTCCAGTATAATAATAATAATAATAATAATAAGCACACACAAACAATATGATCTCAAAGTTCTAATCATCACATTTACTCAATATTTCTTAAAATAATTTACACTTTAGTTAAAACTTAAAATTTGTTTAGTTACTTCAAGTTGAGTAAATAAAAAACAATGTACATTTGCAAATACTTTAAATCAAAAGTTACACTTACACCATTGAACATTGTCAAGAAAAAAATAAAACCATCCACAAGCAGTATTCATATATATTAACAAAAAAATATTTCAATTGAAAATAATCTTTAGTGAATGTTATAAAAACAGTTATAATTATTAAAGTGTTCTGCTAAAGTTGAGGGTGTACCCACTTAACATACCATGTCACTTCTAGATTTGCTCATTATTACTTTGATTCCTCACTTTGTTCAACATTTATTAATAAAGGGGACCCAGGTCTGCCCAATAACTTACTAAATCTACTGCCTTACTTTCTTCAAATCTTTTAATATATATAATAGGACATTGTCGACAAAAAGGGCCTTCGACCTGTCCCAACAATCAACTTCCTCTCAGTGCTAAGATCCAAGAACAAAATACACTTTATGAGCAACCACTTCATCATTTCTACTCATGATTATTTAATTCCAATGTACAACACATCAGCATTTTTAATTTTAAGAAAATTTTCACTTACTATAGCCGGGAGACGACTGCCCGCAAGCCCCCTCCTGCTACCTAGACTGCAGCTCAGCACGGACCAGTCTGTAGTGGAGCGGGCCGGCAGTATACGCGTGGACACAAAAACATTCAGCAAAACCGGACACGGGTTTGACTGGCGACAACATATAACAATGCTCTTGTGACAGTGTGTGCTGGATGATTTTGTTACAGTCTGCGCACGCTGTTCGACATAACTTAATTGCTTTACTGTTACTGAGTGCAAACGTTGTTAAAATATTCACCAGTATCACATTAAAATCACATTGGATAAATGTGATGCTGTCGGGTGACCACGAGACGAACAAATACACTTTTACTTACTTCAGGTGGGCGCCAGCAGTGCTTCCCAGACACCACACTTCGAGACTCAGGGTTCTCAGGGATGCTGTGGGTTCTGTGTGTTCGTCTCACCCAAGCGTCTTTACAAAACACTTTGCATTACTAAACATTTAACACTGAAAAAGGCGGGAGTTTGCTGGTCAGATGCTAAACGATACACATGGATTTTTACACTGAGGTTGCATTTATTGATTCCCAAGTACATATCGTGCCAGAAATATGAATTAATGATTACTCTCGGTCATGACTAGCTAACTACGTTGGGTGATTCCCCCAGCTTGTAATTAATCTAGCGCACTCCTAGGTGGAATATTTTCTCCGGGATGTTTGAGAACACAGACCCTACAAGGAAAGGGGTCTACAGCCGCTAGGATGGACTGCTGATTTTTCCTGGGGACAGGACACAGAATTACAAAATGGACACTAACACACGTGATTACTGAAGTTGCTAACGCTTACTCGTCGGGATGTACCTGCCACCGTACAAATTACACAAATATTGGTGAGAGAACATGGGACACGATATGAACAGGCACAATAAACATGTAGATACATGAAAGCATTCTTATATAACACGGATGCTGCTGGATGAAGTTCTTAGCGGACCATGTGGTGCAGGTGTAATTGGAATATTTTCAGTAAAATGCGTAGAAATCCTGTCGGACAAAGTTACTGCGATATTCAGAAAATTATTCTGACTGCATTTTAAATGTATAAGCGTATCTGAGGTGCCTGATGGCGGATGATCAGATGTGTGACGACCACGTGGTCGGTTACAAAACACCACTCATGACAATTATTACAAGAACCTTTTAATGAACAATTACATATTACCCTAAGAAAATTATAGTCCACAAGAAATTACAAACAGAAACACTTTAAGCGCAATGATGGTGCAAACGCAGACTTGGCGGCGATTAACCACATGGTTGCAAAATAATTTAACATGACAAAACCCTAAAATACATACATACAAATTTAACCTTAATATTGCTCATGGCAATGAAACAGAAATTACAATGCAAATAGGCGGACTGCGCTTGATTAGAAGTTGCGCGGGCCGCGTGGCCTCTCCGACATCTTTCCTCCTTCCCTCGATTTAAGTTCAAACAGCCACAAGGGCTGCAAAAAAATTTATTTAAGTGGAAGCATTAGGATGGGGATGTCTGGCAAAACGTACGCAAAGCAAAGGTTAACCGGCAAACTAAAGTGAACTATGGAAATCTAACGCGGTGCAAAAATATGAAAAGCGTACGTGACAGCGTCTTACATCGCCAGCGCTCCTCGGATGACTGCCCAGAGGCAGGGGTCACACAGACCTACTATGGCTGCCTACGGGGTTCACACAAGCGGAAGTGCTATGCACGCCAAGTGAAAATGTTAATACCTAAAAATAAATGGCACCTAAATTATTTTCAATACAAAATTATTAAAGCAATTTTAATTCAGAAACATCCTTATCAAAAAATTGTCTTTTGAAGGCGTTCACGCCTGAATATCAATTGCTAATTCTTTGGACGGCGCACATTTTGAATTTGAAAAGAACATTGTGCAATATTTATGAAAATACATTTTTAACACTTTATAACACTTTTAGCCCTGAAAGAAAGAGAAGAACATACAGTACACTTCAAACAATAATAATCCCATTATGGGAAAATCTGTATTATGGCCTCTTTGTGCACATGGGTACCCACGTGTCACATGAGTGCCATCATGTTCTGACTACCGCTGGCTGTTAGCCGGCATCAAATAACCCATCCCTCGAAGGCCAAGATGGTGTGAGAAACTCAACTTTGCGCCTCCTGGCTGTGAACCGGGACTGCCGGTCGAGGACATATGTAGCATGGCCTTGGAAGTCTCCTCACTCTGCGGCATTTGTAGGGGGTGGGGATGTAGACTGGAACCATGTTGTTGGGACTGGGTGGTGACTCGCCTCGCCTCTTGTGACGTGATGCGCTTTGTTGACATCTGGGGTAACACTTACCGTCACATTCACTTCCCTAACCCCTTTTAAAACTTTCCTGCTCTACCAAGCTATCCCTTGCAGGGACAGAAGAACCTCTGAAAGATGCCTCATTTGCACTTGTGCTGACATTTACATTTTCACTCATGCCTTGGGGAAATCCCCTTAAAACTGTGTTGTTCTGCTAGACTGTCCATTATGGGTGCAGAAAAACCTCGAAAAGGTGTATCACTGGCACTGGTTGTGTTACAATTTACGTGTACACTGTCGTTACAACTTCTTCCCTCATTTACACTAGCAAACGCTTGAAAACTACTCTGGTTTACCAAACTGTTAACCCTCCTCTTCTCTGCTCAATGTGGAGTGTTCAGATGACGCGAAGCCCCTCAATAACATGGTGTTTACAAAACGGTTGTTTACATTTTCCGTACATGGGTTTCCAGGACTAGTGTTGTTGACATTTGTGCATGTGTTGCTGGCGTTACTGTGTGCGCTTCCTGGTATGCTACGCCACGATCGCTGCGGTACTGGGCTTATCACCGTCTCCTTGCCTCTCTTCCCTACAGGTGTGCGGCCTATACGCAGGTTGTTATGGTGCTGTTTCGTCACATGTCTCGGTCCCAACTTCAATAAGAACATGGAATTCCCCATCTTCGCAGTTACTCTTACTGGCCCAATCCACGTGGTTGCCAGTCCTGCGCAATGGTTCTTAACACCTACAGACAACGGGTTCTCCCTCACATACATGTACATGCCTGGTACCAACTCTGGCTGCTGTCTTCTACTCTCCAGTACCCATGTGCTAGAATATCTCTCCTGATTCTCCATTGCCTGCTCGTGTATCTGGAGTTAGTGGACGAAAATTTCCTCCGGTGGTACGGGCGGGTTTTCATGGGGTTCTCCGGGCGCGCACAATTTGCGGGCTTGTACCATATTCGCGGGTATTTTCCCTGTTGCTGCATTAACTCGGTTCCTTATGCAAAACATAACTTCTGGAATTCGTTCTGCCCCTCTCATGTGGTCTGCTCCTAACCGGACTCGGAACTAGATTTCTACGTCTTGATTACGACGTTTGGTCGGGTTTGCCCTGAGGTGGTAGGTCAGGGTGGTACGGTGTTTGGTTCCCCATGCGTTACAATACTCTCTCCACCTCCTTCCCACACACTGTGTACCATTATCTGTAAACAAATATTCCGGGTAACCCCATCTGGGAAAGAACGCGCTCTGCATTACGTGCACAGATATTACTGACAGAAAACGTCTCGATCCACCTGATGAACAAATCTGCGACCACAACAAGAAAACCTTTTCCGCTTTTTGTGCGTGGGTACGGGCCCACGATATCAAGCGTGACACTTTAAATGGCTCAGTGAGCAGGCTGGGTTGCTGGGATGTGTCGCAGTCTGTTTTTTTAGACTTCCGGGTGTTGCACGTAACACAGCTGTCGTTTTTACGTACATCTCCCTGTACTCCTGGCCAATGAAAGAATTTTTGGTCATTCCAACGTGTCTGTTCCGTACCCGGGTGACCATGTTCTAAACCTAAACTGTCGTTTCCATATGTTAGTACTAGTTCAAGTGTGTCTATGGGTAATAGGTCCACCATTTTGTACAACTGCCGGATGATTTCACTTGTATTTCCCGGTCCACGACTCGCCAGTGTTCGGATTATCTGTCTGTGTAGTGTTGTCGGCATTGTGCAGCATCTGGGGAATTTTTTTGTGCCATGTGCACTTCTCTTAAAACATAGTGGACATTTAGCTAAACAAGTTCTCCGGGTGGTGTCGCAACAATACTTTACAAAATAAAAGGTGTTGTTTCCGTTACTTGTGTGGCACTGCAAGATGGTAGCGCCTCTTCCCACTCGGCGTCATCTGTTACCGTTATGTGTTGGCACAGGTTCCTAGACAGCGCATCTGCGAGTTTGTTCGTTTCCCCCGCCACGTGTTCTACCTGGAAGTCGAATTCTTGTACTAGCAGGGCCCACGATCGCCAAACATTCCTGCTCATTGAAGTGGTATTTCCTCTCTGCATTATCAAACTTTGAGCTGCGATAGTTAATGATGTGTTTTTCCCTTTATTCTCCCAGTTGGTACAGTACTGCCTCAATGCCTTCTTGGCTTGCGTCTGTTTGAACAACAATTGGTAGCTCCGGGTTAAACGTGGCTAGTGGTTGACAGTTTGAGAAAGCAAGTGTTATGTCTTTGAACACTTGGTCAGCTTGAGATGTCGACACAAATTTACGCTTTTACGATAGCAATTCCATCAATGGTGCAGTAATTACAGAAAAATTCGGATCAAACACTCTCAACCAATTTATTAAACCAAAAAATTTTCTGACTTGTGTGGGTTTGTCCTGTATCTGTTGTACATGTTGCGCTCTGGTTTGTGTCCATCCCCTGTGACATAGTGTCCCAGAAATTCCATCCTACTCATGTCCAGTTTACACTTGCCAATCTCACACGTTTACTTGTTGCATTCCAGTCGCTCAAACACAAGACTTAAATGGTGTAAGTGTTCTTCTCAGCTGTTGGACCATGTTAGCACATCATCTAGGTACGCCAGCGCAAAATCTCCTATGTAACCATCTAACACATTACCATGAAATTCTGAGACGTGGCAGGAGCACATTTTAAGCCGAATGGCATTGCAACAAATTGTAATATATGTCCATCTGGTGTTGTAAAGGCAGTTTTTTTCCGGTCTTGGGGGCGTATAGATACTTGCCAATATCCTGATTTAAGATCAAGTGAAGTGAACACAGCTGCGGGCCCTAGTGTTGACAGTGTGTTTTAATGTTTATGACAGGAGGTGGCATATTTACTGTAATCTTGTTCAACGAGCAAAAGTCTACACAAAACCATCATTCGCCATCCATTTTAGGAGCTAGTTTGATACCAGAATTGTAGAGCCTTTGCATAGGTTCAATTACATTACCATTTAACATCTGGCATACCTGCTGATTTATCAGCCCACGGAAAAAGATACCTGGGACTCGCAGCTTGGAGTACACTGGGTTCTCGTGCGTTGTGATGATGGCGTGCTCGGTGATGTGAGTACACTGCAGTTTTCCCTCGATGTGGAACACACCAGCATACTGATTCAGCAGATGCTGCACTCTTCCCTTGTAGTGTTTTGGCACCTCGTGCATGAACTGGTCGAGCGGTGCGGCAATTGTTGTCTGCGGCATTGCTCTTACTGCGTACAGCGTCCACCTCCCACGTGTCCTCACATGAAGACGGTCGAGATGTGGCTCAATGACAGCTTGATTTTTGATCCACCACGATAGTCCCAAAATCATTTCTTCACACAAATTGGGTACAATGTAGACATCACATTTTGTACGGAGTTCCCGAACTTCCACAGTCACATGCATTATGCATGCTTCCTCCTGTTGGTTGATGGTTGCGAATTGTAAGCAACTGCAATGCACAAGTAAAAGTGCTGTTTTGATGTGGAAGTGAAGAAGTGCGACAGTTTCGCGATGGAAAGGGGAAGTACCTACACCACATGGTTTCAAATTGAAAGTGTTTTTCTTCTCTGAAGACAATGGAAATTGAGCCGCGGGCCATGAATTCAGAGTAAATGAAATGGCATGATTACAAAAAACTAAACATTTCAGAAATTGAAAACTTTTGTGTGCGTTTGTAAATCGGCAAAATTTTAATAAACTATTGTGTTATAAGGGTCATTTTTTTAAAATGATTGTACTGTATTGTTTAAATTTCAGGTTGCCTCATTTAAAGTCCTGTTATCATCTTAGTTTTTATTGCATTGCATTCTAAACTTTCAACTAACTCTGCCATCTAAAGGACGGGTCTGAATGATGCACTGTGAGAAAGCGACATACCCAACTACAGACCGCTTATCTATCTCTCCGGATCGCCCGCCCAATGCGCTTGCCTGACACCGGCGTAAGGCTGTGAATTCTCGATGCGCCGTGAATTAACTGCACTCGGTGCAAAATATATCAGGTAAAGTATTGTGTACTTTAAATCCTGCATGTACAGTGCGTGATTTGTTTTTGCTTTGAAATGTATAATAAGTAATATGTTTTATCACGATTTTTGGGGCCAATATCACTTCCATATATAATAAAAATGTGTAAATTAGATTACCCGGGTTTTTAATACACCTATTTGTATTTTCTCAGGTCTCGATTAACACGGGTAATCTGGAGCTTACTGATTTTTTCCCAGCACCTTAAAATCATTTATCTCACTTGTAGGTCGCATCCCAAGTTTTCATTAAAATTTATAAAATAAAATGTGCGACCTATGGGTCATTCCATAGGAAAACACACAATCTGAATTTTTTTTGTTGCTAACCCATTTTGAAAAATTTTGAAATTTTGTCACATGAAAAGTACCTATTCCAACAGTGCAAACCCAAAGTTACAGCTTTTTATCTGCCACCATATTGCTTTTACAGACCAATATAGCCAAATAGATATTTTAAACATTTACTTTTTGTTCAATAACTTAATAACTATGAAAGCTACAAAGTCATATGAGATGTCATTGCAAAGAGGAGACTTAGAGCTATTAAGAATTTCACTATAAATTAACAGAATGTTATTTTATATGTCTTCTACATCGGCATGAAAGTTGACCTTGAAACTGACTTTTTTTTTTTTTTTCCTCTATTTTCAAGGCCTCCTACTTTCTTTCCAAGTAAAAAACACAACGAAATGAAACCTTAAGGCAAGTAAGTCTACATGGAGTACTTTGGAAAGATATATTGTCAAAATATTTTACTCCCTTCTGGGTGAAAAAATTACTTTAAAGTTGCTGTTTTTGGAAAAAAAAAATCCATTTTTTGAGAAGCTACAAAAAAAAAGGGCAAGTGCGAAAATTCTGAAAAATTTGGCAAAACATTGCCATTGTGACCGTTAACACACCACTAAAATCCCTGTGTTTTTTTATCTGTTTATTTTCTGTAGCTGGCCAAAGATGCAAAAAATATTCAATTGTATTAATCAAGTTAAATTAATTGTTGATTATTATTACACTACCTAGTAATTTATTTGCGACATATTTGGCATTTGGAGTTAAATCTGCAGTAAATTATGTATTGACAAGTGTCTTGTGAAATCAATTTAAAAGAATTGCAGAATTTTACATAAATGAAAATTAAACTTACATGATGTTTTCTTGTGTGGTTGAAATAGTTTGTCGTTATCAGCCGCTTTCGTCACTGGAAAATGTCTTTGAAAACAGTTGTTCTACCTCACAATAAACAAAGTCACTTTCGTAAATATTTAAAAAAAAGTAAACACAATTCTTCACTTAGTTTTGGACTAATGTTATGGCATCTTCCAGTTCTGATTTAAACTTAATTCAATGGGGGAAACAACACACAAAATATGGTTTTCCTTAATTCAGATTTTATCACTGGATGTGAGTTTGAAATATGTGTTAGGGCCTGCAGGAAGGAAAAACATAAAGTATTCACAGTGGTCAGCTGAAATGTGTTCCACCTTCCCTGGTCACCATTGTGAATCATAAACACAAGCTATATAGTCTTTTAGTTTCGCATCTAATCTTTTGTATTCTTCTTGAATAAAACAAACTCGATGGTCATCAGACACGGAAGTTGTAGACACTTCTTAGTTTCACTTACTGGGATGAAAGCACGTAAATCTCTTGTATTAGGAATAACTTTTGCTTTGGAAAACCGTTGGAATTAGATGTATTTTTTCCCCTCAATATCTTCTTCTGATACATACAAGAAATTTGTTCCAGTTATATTTTCTGAACAGAAGTTAAACATCTGGAGAGGAGTAGTTATTGGTTCCGCATTCACACGCTGCAGGTTAACTTTGGAAACTATTCTGTTTTCTGTACCACCTATCTAATCACAAGCATTTGGCAAAAAAAATGCCATTCAGCATCTATGCCAAAGTCAATTTTGTGAGGACATAGGTTTATAAAATTGTTCCCGTTTTTATATTGGGCTACGCTGTCGTCTAAAAAATAATTCTCCTTTTTGATATGTGCATTGAGTTTTAATAGTTCAGTAATGAGAGCTTCTTGAAAGCAGTACAGTCTTAGCTGTGTGGTTTAAAGAATTGCTAATTACACAAAAGCTTTTAGACTTCATTGTGAGTTTATTCTCCATATTTGACTTCAAATATGTGACAAAGGGATGTATGGTAGCTTGGTTATTTACCCAGTGATACCCCTGGACTTCATCTGGGATCAGAAATTTAAAATTTTCAGAAAAATCCCCTAGCACCAAAAATTTATTTAATTTTAAACTCTCTTTCCTAAACTTCCGGTATTCAGCCTGTTTTTTTAGCAATGAAATGGTGTTTCTTCAAAGTTCTCAGATTATCAATTAACTTATTTATAATTTCATTGTATGGCTTGCACACTGTTATGAATTCACACCTGTCTACTATTACCCACTGATGATATATATCAGTTTCACTGTCATCATCATCATCATCTTCTACCTCCTCTCCATTTACACACAAAACTTGTTTGACTTCATTTCCAGCCGGGCAGAACTCACACTTATTGAACACACATTTTTCATTGTTAAGATCACATGTGAGTAATTGTGGGAGTTCTTTGTAATTGAAAGAACCACTTCTTAGGCGCTGACCAATAGTTTGAAATTCTGATGGCTCATGCGCGCATGCACGCACACACACACACATGCGCACACACACATTGTGAGCTCCTTTAGAGCCTGCTAAGATACACCATTTTGGTTAAAGTTGTGCAAATTTCAAAAATCCTACACATAAAGAAGAGTGCACTGATTTGAATTTACTGTATAATTCTTGCAAATTACACAGAATCAGTTGCTTTTGCTTGTGGATCTTGGTGCCATCTTATGTCCTAACGCTTACAATATCTTTGCCTGGACATATCCGGCCATTCTCATAGAATTCAATGACTTTTTGTGAGATAGTTTGAGAAAAAGGTTTTTGTTTTCGATTAATTGTTTCCGGTAAAATTCCATATTACTTTACTAATTTTGTTGTACTCTTGACCAAGTATTCACTCACACCAAATTCAGTCATCATTGTTATTTGACTCCAGCTTGAAGGTAATAAACTTAATATTTTGATTTTGTCCTTTACTGATGTAGCAGATTTCATTTCTTCCTTAAACTTGTTTATTAAAATACTGTACTCATCAGAATTATCAAGCTCCACAAATAACCCTTCTTCAACATATGGCACATCAAAAGATGTTGACAATTTTCTTCCTAGGCTCTTTGACACTTTCTCAACTTTTCTTGAAATGACAGACATTCTTCTATCTGAACTCAACTTGGCTATTTTTAATGGAGACTCACCTAACCAACTGACAAGCTGTATTTACATTTTCAAAGGCTCGTGAAAAGGGTTCATAAGCTAAATAATTACTGTTAGTTGCACAGCTAAGATCAGATATTCTTGTCCAACAGTTTGTACATAGAGACTTTCCTGGAATAATTTCAACGTTTTGTAACAGTTATTTTTCTAATACCTTTTTTATGTACAGTACACTCCCGCTTAATCGTGCTTCGCTTAGCCAGTTTTTGGCTTATCCGTGCAGTGGTTAGACGATGCTGTAAAGTGTGTCGTTTAACAAGCAGCTGTAAGTTACATCTATCGCTGTGCCGCATGATGTGATGTTTATCTCTTTAAACTGTCAGCCTGTCACAGAGACCTACATGAGACATCCTTTTACGTCCATTGAAGCGCATTGGACTCTGACTCATCTCAGGCAGTGCCTGAAATGGCAGATTTTGTTGACAAAATGATCACGTTAGCCGATTTTATATACAAAAGTGGTGACTTTTGGTAGGCTACTTTAGTATTTTGTATTTTCCATCTAGCAGTGGGTGTTAGCAAAAATACAAAATTAACGCATGCGTGAATATTTTATAAAACAAATAATTGTTTATAAAATACACTAGGCATGTTTTAGAAAGCAGGTAACTATTGAGCTTTGTTTATATGTTCCGCAACAATTTTTTTTGAAGTCTTCCAGTGATGATTGTAGAAATATTTTTCACTGTTAATGTAAAAATGTGTCGCTGCAAGTGCAAGTGCTAAACAAGCGACTGTCGACAACTTCCGAAGTGAAACTTCCAAAATGACACATTGCAAAATAACGAATTCGCCATTTCGGTTTCGGACATGGCCTTAGTTATCCCCTCCCTTTTTTTTTCAGGGAAGAAACACGTCTTTCCAGTTTATTGATCGCCGACCCAGGTAGTTGTTACTCGTTTTCGCAACGTCAATAAAGCGTAAAAGGACATTTTAAACTATCGCGGAAAAGTAATAAAACAATTTGAGCACGGTGTGTTACAAACAAAAATATCAATTCCGGTGCCAAACAAAAGGTTTAACTTTCCAAGAAAAGGTTTAACTTTTCTTACTTTTTTTTTCATATCAAGTTTTTAAATGTTAGCAAAAAACTAAACATTTAAAACTTTTATGTGTGTTTTTATGTTGGAAAAATTTCAATAAGCTTTTGTATTGCAAGGGATATTTTTTATGGGGATTGTACTGTATTGTTTAAATGCCAGGTTCCCTCATTTAAAGTCCCGTTATAGTCGTCTTCATTGCATCGTTCTAAAGTGTCCACTACGTCTGAGTGACGTAGGTTGAGAAAGCGACACACAAACAACTACGGACTGCTTGTCTATCACCCCAGTCGCCGGCGAAAGGCTATGTATACTCAATGCGCCGTGAATTAACTACACTTGGTGCAACATAAATATCAGTTAAAGTATTGTGTGCTTTAAATCCTGCACATACAGTGCGTGATTTGTGTTTGCTTTGAATTGTATAATAGGTACTGTGTTTTATCATGATTTTCGGAGCCAATATCATTGTTCCATTAATAGTAAAAACATGTAAATTTGATTATCCATATTTTTAAATACAAATTCGCTTATTTTTGTTTTCTTTGGCACCAATTAACACGGTTAATTGGGAGTTTACTGTATTGCAATGGATCTGAGAAACAATTTCCAAATAAATTATTATACTTTTGCAGCATTTTTGTAATATGATGATCACAAACACATTCAATGTTTGTGGTATTAAGTTTTAGTTGAATAAGTAACTTGTTATCCTCTTCAAATTCATTAATCTGCCTGATTCTTTTAGACTCACCATAAGCAGTCTTATGACAAGATTCACACAGAGCACTCCATTATTAACAATGTCCATAAAATTAAGTAAAATTTAAAGATATACGTAATTGACATAAGTCATGGCATCAATAAAATCAATTACTGACTACATACCACTTTAAAACAACAAACACTGAACACTTGAGTACCTAAGTATACATCTGCACTGGCTTACAAGTAGCAGTTCCTATGCTCAGGTGAGAATACAGGCATGCTCATAATATGAGTACACAATGCTAACTAGGAACTTCAGCAATGTATAAGCAATTAGAGGCACATTTATGACAAATAAATTACTAGGTAGCATAATAGTGATCAACAATTAATTAAAAATGATTACAATAATTGAATTTTATTTTGCATCTTTGGTCATCTACAAAAAATAAACCGATAAAAAAAAACCACAGGGATTTTAGTGGTGTGTTAAGGGTCACAATGACAATGTTTTGCCATATTTTCAGAATTTTTTCACTTGCCCTTTTTTTTATAGCTTCTAAAAAAAATGATTTTTTATTTTTTTCCAGCAACTTGTAATTTTTCCACCCAGAAGGGATTGAGTAAAATCTTTTGACAATATATCATTGCAAAGTACTCCATGAAGACTTAGTTGCATCTAGGTTTCATTGTGTTTTTTCAGTTTGGGAAGAAAGTAGGAGGTATAAATATAGAAAAAAAGTCAGTTTCAAGGACAACTTTCATGTCGATGTAGAAGACATATAAATAACATTCTGTTTATTTATAGTGATATTCTTAATAGCCCTAAGTCTCCTCTTTGCCATGACATCTCACATGACTTTGTAGCTTTTTATAGTTATTAAGATATTAAACAAAAGTAAAGGCTCGAAAATGTCTATTTTGCTACACAGCGGTGGCAATATTGGTCTGTAAAAACAATATGGTAGCAGATAAAAATCTATAACTTCGGGTTTGCACTGTTGGAATATGTACTTTTCATGTGACAAAATTTCTAATTTTTTCAAAATGGGTCAGCAATGACCCTTGCGTGATTATCCATGGAACGACCCCTATATGAGATAAAAATTATGGTACATCATTCGCACCCACAGCCCTCTATCAATGAGTTTACATTGCAATGGAAGTGGAAGGGGGATTAGTGTGTGACATGTAATGAGATTATATATATATATATATATAATATATATATATATATATATATATATAATATATATATATATATATATATATATATATATAATATATATATATATAAACACGAATTTGCGTTATCTTCACATGTCATTACGTCACCTCAGGGTTAGGGTTATGAACCATGAACGACTCGCTGCCAGAGTCTACCAGCACACACACAAAGATCATTTTCGCCTTTATACCAGACGTCACGCCACCCCCACGTGTGATAGAAGTCAGACAAACGGTCCTGAGATCATGCAGCCGATGCAACCGAGCATAGCAGAGAACTGGTTTCCGCCATGGTTTGAGAGATGGTACCAGAGTACAGCTCTGCCTATGGAGAGATGAGCTACCCCCGCCACCCTCCAAAAGCAGGTGGATATATGACCTTGCACCGCCGCAGAACAGCAGTTCATTCTCAACAGCTCGCCCCACCCCCTCATGTGCTTGAGCTCTCTGCAGACACCGACATCCTAGCGTAGGACCACCGCTACCTAACAGATTTCTTCAAGACCTTCACCAGCAACCCCCGAAGAAGTATTCATCACCTTTAACACTCACTACCTTTCTGGTAGTGACACCCTAGTCCCTTCTAAATAACAGCATTGGGTTGGTTAGGGTCAGTTAGTATTATAGCTACCTAATCGCATTTGCTCTTGTCTAGTTTAGACTCAGGTCCACTTCTGTTACAGTTTCTTGTTAGAAGTTAGTATGGATGACCCTGTCTATTCCTCGTGGGAATAAATACGTTTTCTATCTAACCTCCGAGTAATAATTTCTAGGGTGACAGTGACTTTTATCCCTCGTAGACGTCAGCCCTACAGGGAAAAGCAGGAGACTGCGGCAACCCATTTGCCGAACGTAGAGTATGACTCTGGACTCCCTTAACTGGGTGCACGTACGTCTCCGACAAACACATTAGACGGCCACCCATATTGTGGATCAAGTACGCCAAGGTACCTGGTGCACACATACGGTAGAGCCACTATCCCTAGGAACTCAATCCACAAGGCGGCTAGTCAGACAGCCCAGCTAATTCACGCCATCCATCGCACTGTAGTGTTGCCGGAAGGAGTGATAAGACTGGTTCTGGAGGTTTGCCCCCCTTTAGCTGCCAGACATCCAGGTTAAACCCACCACTCTAACCACTGCACTGTACTGTCGCCACTTGGAGTAATCTGGTATGAATCTGGTTGGCCCAGCCACAGCTGGCCTTACACCTCGCTAGGGATCCTCGTCGTCTGCTCTTCCCTAGCATGGCCAACCTTAGTATCTTCCTTTATGCATACACCCACAGGACTGGCACAAAGTGATGAGCTAGGAAGGCAGCTACTGCCTCCGAATCCAAAATGAGCTGTAACCCAGCACCAACTGCCCTCTGCAGTCTAACCCCCCCCCCCCCCAGGAACGAGCTCAAATTACCCAACAACTGGAGAGGCCTCACCTTCCAGTCCCTCCAGGCTCCCTATTCCAGCCACCCTACAAGACCGCCTGCGAGCCCATCAAGTTGTCATCGACTTCCGCCAGGGACTCCACGTACCACTGGGTATAGCGATCTCATGGTTACAACCCAGCAGGACCAGCAGCCTTCCTAGGGCTCCCATTAGCACCACCAGCTCCTCCCAAGAACTGGACATGAGTTCCAGATGCACCAGCAACAACAGCGGTCAAGTCAGGAGCTACGCCCACTCCAGGTAAATCAATGGCTGTGTGTAAACCAATGTTGTGCCCCAGTTTATACACTGGCCAGGGTCCAGTTAGCGGCCAATGAAGTCAATCCAGTCATATCACCCGTGTCTCTGACGAACACACTAAAACCTTGCCTGCAAGTGACAACATCGTCAGTCACCCGATGTTACGCGTCAGTTGTAACACTCAATTCTTCAACATTTAGTCATGTATTCATACATTTAACTTTATCATTACATAAAAAGGGAGAACACAACTGCAAATAACAAATTAACCCACAGACATAGCAGAAAAATTTTACTTTAACGAATAATATTCTAAATTTATTAAATCCATTACAACAAAGTTTTCAGTTAAAAAATTTGCAGCCATTAAAATACACAGAACTGCTGCTGGAACCAGTTCGATCATGCACTATTTTTCTTGAAAACCTCTGCTGGCTTGCAGCAGGTAATGTTTCCTGCACTCCATGCCATCTACAGGACGGTTGTATGGCGTCCACACAGGCTGCCCGATGAAGAATCGCTTTGCTTCAATAAAGTTCTGAAACCAGGAGCAACCAGCATCAACTAGAGGAAGCAGGGGAGAAGATGTAGGAGGGCAGCTGCTATAACTCGGAAGCTGTGCGACCTATTGGACAGGTCATCTTTACTGAGGGTGCAGCCTCTCCACACACTTCTTGCTTCCTGTAGAAGAAAGACACTTGCTCCACAACAACTTGCATTCCTCCAAGTTTTACCACACCCAACGTTTTGAATATGTACTCAGTTTTAAAATGTTGGCTTCACATCATGTTACATTTCATCCAGTTGTTCCAAGAATGAGTTACTATTATTACTAGAGTTGTTCTGACACCAATACTAAGTATCGGTATCGGCCAATATTTCGCATTTTCCCTACGTATCTGTATTGGGTATGGTATCGGGCTGATACTTTAATATGGGTTGTAGACAATGAAGTCAGGTTATTACTTTCTTTAGGCACAAAAAAATACTATGTTTCGGTTTGCATATGCCGCACATTAAAACGAAAAGAAAAATAGAACAAATACCGCATTTACTTGTGTATAGTGCACTCTTTTTTCCCAAAATAAAGGAAAAAATTTCTGGGGTGTGAGCTGTACACGGGGGGGGGGGAGAGGAAGGAGGAGTGGTAGCCATAAATTGTCCAGGGGATGTTGAGAGAAGTGGCAGGACCGCCTGTTGTCACTCATCTCGCGCTCTTACATCACTACTCTCCCTTCTCTCTCAGCAACCCTTCAGTTATGTGTAGGCCGAAACCCCACTCCCCCCAACTCCTTCCCCCTAGACATCCTGTCACACCGAAAACCAGAGCTGCGACATGTTTACAGTCTCCCCCCCCCCCCCCCCCTGCAAATAACACCCAGATGTTGCTGGTCAATAATTCTGCCAAGCCCTCTTTGTTTCCATGGAGAGGCTAGCGAGCCATGTTCGTGGAGGGGGGGGGGGGGGGGGGGGGGGGGGAGAGAACGGATGAAGAGAGACTTTTTGTTAGATAAACGTAGTGTGACATTCTAGCACGGCAAAACAAAAGAGAACTGGTCATTGCTAAAAGGAAAAAGAAGATAAAAGAAAAACGAAGCTGTAAATGATTAGTAGGAGTAGACGGTTTCTGGGTTTTTTTTTTACTTTGGCTTTTTGCACCCAAGTTATTTAATTAAAGTATTTTGCAAACATATCACAATCACCACACATTAATGTAAAAAAAGCATCATTTGTTCCATACACAAATTTTTGGTGCAATTATATTTAGTAAAATTTTCCCAGGAACTTGTTGCAAAAATCATGGTGTATTCTATACAGGAGTAAATACGATATGTGTCGCTCAAAATAGTTGCAGCTAACATCGCTTGTATTTCAAAGCAAATGGTTTCACCTGAAAATGTTATGCAAAACATTTTAACGAGGCATTATTATTTGTACACACGTTTTATTTTGTGTTTAAAGGTTGTTTTATCCGGTAAGGTTGGTGTTTAATTGTATCTGGCGTAAAATTAATATGACTTAGTATTTATTTAACTCAAAGGGCAGCATCATCACAAATAAAATTTTATGCCCAAAAGCATATACTCTACCACTTGTCAGAGAAAAACTGTTTAAACATCGAATGACTTGTATTATAAGTGATAATTTTCATAAACTTCTTTTGGGGAAATCGGAGGATTTATATTAATTAATTTCAATAGACACGCATCTTTGAATAAACTGATAATATGCAAGCACCTGTTAGACACCTTTTTCCGTCTAATAGTGGGTAGATAAGCACCGAGCCGAATGCAGTGTAACTCATGACGGAGAAAATCAAAAGGACGTGGTTTTGAATAATTAATCATTAAAGACAGTGAAGAAATCAATTATAATTGCCTCATTTGAGTCTCAAAATTACAAATTTTCTTTGCAGTAAAATATGATAAATTACTTTGAAAGACAGACATTTGCCACGAGTGCAAGGTGTCGCCAAGAGGTAGTGGCGTGGAGCTGATAGTGGCACGGGACATTTAAAATTAAACTTGCATTTGGTGTCATATTATTCGCATTTTCACAGGATTTGAAAGTTTACGTCAGCTTGCATTTTGTGTCGGATTACAATCAATTATATACAGTACAGTATTTTAAGACAATGAGTGTAGGAGACATGTTTTTAATGTATTAACGGTAATACTTTTTCTCAAATTCAGTGCGAAGGGCATTGGTATCGGAAAACATGGTATTGGAACAACTCTAATTATTAAAACTGTAATAATTCGTGTGGGGAAGAAATTAATTTATTAACAAGCAAAACTTTTTAGAAGACAGATTGTGCACAAAAGACAAAATACAATACCTCAGTGTATACAGTGGTTGTGAACACTCACTGATCTGGTCTCGTAGTTGCACAAAAGTAGTCACTGTCCTGAATAAGAAGCAAATCTCATAGGTTTATTTAACGCCAATTATTTCAACAGCAAACATAAAACAGTGTCACCCATATCCATCACATCATGGAAGTATGGCATATGCATGCTGTCTCTGCCACACATGATTCACACCAATCATTTATTAACACTATAAAGCCCTCTAAGCTGTACATCTACATGACATTTTGTCAAGTGAGAGGAGATAAGATTACATGAATACATGAGTATGGAGGACACATGCAGGGCACAAGCGAGATGCACTGCTGCTGTATGGCACGCAGTGGAGAACCAGCTGGTACGACCACTTCCAGTGCTCGAGCTCCAGCACACTTTACCTACCCCTTGCTACAAGTCAAGTACATGCCTGCCATGCACTCTGCTGCACATCAGCTGAAACAAAACCCAGGATGTACATTCAATCTGCTCTGTCTGTGCTGCTGATACTGCACAATAACAACTTACTTTTTGACTCTCTGCTGTTGTCATCAGCCCTCGAGACCTCAAATCTCTTCACTCACTCTTCTGTTAGCAGATCGGATTGGGAGGAAACTCTGTTCCTCTGCATGATGGTCTGGTCTTGTTTGTACCACCTACAGTGTGTATACATCTACTCAAGCAGCACAGACTAAATACAAAACCTGCCATAAGCCTTACGTAAAACTTAGCATTACCTTTGACGCTTGATGCCTGTAGGGCAATAGGGACAGCACTACGGCAAAAGAGCGGTTTTTGTTTGGGTGCTAGGTCAGGTGCACCCTCTAGCGGGGGTTCACATTTACTTCAGTCTGTACGTGGCACTAGTGCACGTCCAGTGTAGAGGACTGGCCTGGTAGCTTTTCAGCAGGGCACGAAGTCGGACTCTGTGAGAGTGATCTTGCATTTCAGAGGATCTGCTCAAACCGGTATACCTGGGCGATGCGTAACCTGAGGCTGTGGTTTGGCCTGTGCCGACTACAGCTGGCATGAGCAAGAGTTAGGCGAATTCACAGGCTGTGGCTTCATTGTTTCTGCGAACAGTTGGTTAGGTTCCGTTGGTCCTGATCCTCCGAAACACATGTTGGCTATTGGCTATTCCCAAGGACCGGTCCTCTCCGTTGATGTAGGCTGCTAGCAAGGGGTGCGTTTCATTTCTCAAGCGGACAGGTACATTGAAGGGGCCCTTTGGAATCTCTGCAATGACTGGAATCTGTAGACGGTTCAATGGCCAGACTTGATCTTTGGGGGAGAGCTGCCCGACTGTAGAGATGAGGAGGGGTGTAAACTCCTGCAAGCGCCCAGAGGCAGTTAGCACCTGTCTAAACTTCTCTCAGATACCACTCTGACGGGAGTAGGGCACCTGGACTGAATAACACTCTCACGTCCGTGAAGTAACTGTAAGTGACGTGTTGCTCTACTGGGTGTTCTGCCACATACAGTGTCTGCCAACTCGAGCGGTCTCCCTATCTCAGCATCATAACGTAGTGAGTACCGAGAGTCAGGCCTCGCCGTTGATATTCTCTGCACGTGGGCGAGTGTCTCAGGAGGGACAGTCTCCCCACACCCAGTGAACACTAACTGAGCAGGCAAGCTGGCCTCAAAAGACTGAGTACTTACTGTCAGTTCTGTACTCCATGGAGCACAAAAAGGGTGGCCGTCCAATATGCGTGTGGGTACTCAATGGTTGTGTTTGGCTCGTGTGAGTAAATTTCCAGGTCACCTACAATCCCTTGAGCAGCATGAGGTCCACTGGTAGAGGTATTACAGCTATTGGAAAGGATACCCTCAAGTTGGCAAATCTCCTGTTTATTATGTTTAACGGGAAGTAAACAGTGTGGTGTTGCACTACATTCTAATGTTTTAAAGAGTTTAGGGAAGCTTAATCTACTGACGTGTGATGTACCAGGAATATATACTCACTTAATTGTCACAGTAGATGGTGTCCCAGCCTTTTGTCTAGAAATTAAACCAGGCACTTCTATAATGTTAGAGGTTTCAGTTCTGATGGGGCATCGGTGCCTTCCGGTTATAAAGAACAGGCCGGGCAGCCTTGCGGCAGGGCACGAAATCAGGTATGGGTAGAACAAATCTACGCTTGGGTGCCACTGTTTCTTGATGATACCTGGGCGACGGGTTACTGGAGTGGCGTGTGTTCTGACAGGTGCAGGTAATGGTACAGTGCAGAGACTATCACCGGCGACGCCTGACTCTCGGCACTCACTGCGTTACGATGCCGAGTGCTGAGATAGGGAGACAGCTTGAGTCAGCAGACGCTGTGCATGGCAGAACACCCAGTAGAGCAACACGTCACCTACGGTCACTTCACGGACGTGAGAGTGTTATTCTATCCAGATGCTCTACTCCCGTCGGAGTTGTATTCGAGAGAAGTCCAGACAGGTGCTAACTGCCTCTGGGCGCTTGCAGGAGTTTATACCTCTCGTCATCTCTACAATCACGCAGCTCTCTGGGAATCGCACTGGGAGTGACAGCTATAATAAGTGAAGACTTAAAGGGTGCAGACTGGTCAGATCGGAGCAACATGTGCTGGAGTTCTGAAGATTGGTCGCAGTTTGATCAGTGCCCTGGCAACGCATGCGGTAGGCAGCTGAAGACTGGTCAAGAGACGCAGGCTCTCTCTCCTTTTATACTATTTCGAGCTGCTGCCCGACGCTGATTGGCTAGTGCCACTAAGGCGAGGGGTGGTCACAGAGGGAGGGGTAGCAAATACATGATTTGCCTATGTGACGTCACCGGCCGGCTGGAAGGGAAGAAAAGCAAAGACAAATTATATTCCTACTACTAACACTATCTAGCAGAAACTAAAAGACTCTATGCACCTAAGCATTGTTACAGTGGGCCGGTCAATAAAACAATTTGCAAGGCCGACAGTACAATCTCACTTTACGTCAGGACAAATGAAAATGCAAACTTCCGTCTCCTGGCTAAACTGAACCAAGTATGGAGCGGAAGTTGTCTAATCTACATTGTTGAAAAAGACGCCATGCGTCACTACGCTGAGCCAGATAGAGGCGACCTACGCTAACAATAGCAGGGTAGACGAGTGTTATAAAAATAATTTAAACTGGTACTACTCCCTACGCATGTGTTGCCTCAAAGGGGCTGCAGTGTTGTGGTACACAAGTAACAATTTTTCTATTACACTTCACACACATGTTGTCTAACAGCTTGCTGAAAAGTGTTCAAATAATTTTCAACCAAGTAAAAATGGTTTAACATTACACAACACAAAATTATGACAACTAGCAAGAAAATATGACCATCATCAAAACTAGAAATGTTATTTAACTAAAACATATCAAGACACTATATAAATGTAAATGCTCCTACACACAATCAAAAAATATGATACAATACAGCTATTCTGAATTCCATAATAAAAGTTATGAAAGTGGTATTAAACTGGATGATACTGATTAAAACAATCTACTTATGAGGCACGAGACAGCTGTTCAGATATTTACTTGCACAAAGCAGTGCAGATCCTTCTCCGATGCAATTTCTGAACTTCAAAAGCAAATTTCGTAAATCAGAAAAAAAATTCCACCATTTGGAAAAAATTCCTGTACATTTACTGCAGCAGTTCAAATTCCTTACAATTCCTGCTTTTCCAGCATTTCCTAATTGTTGGAAACCCTGTAACTAGTAGTCCCATCTAAAGAAATGGACAAACTTAAAATTTAAATACATGTGAGAGAAAAATACAAACATCCAAATAATTTATACGAAAGCCATCAGTTAGTGGTTTACAATAAGCATAAAGAATGCACGAAACTGCAATACTGAAAAAGAAACATCTGACAACTCACTTTGCTATCAAGTGTAAAACGATGATAGATGCCAGCTGGAATAATGATTAGATCTCCTGGAGACACTGCGATGCGGATCCACTCATCATTGACATCACGCACATCAAAGTAACCCGAGCCTCTCAGGACAAAACGTATCTCCTCTTCTGTGTGGAGGTGTTCAGTGAAGAAACTCTTCAACTACAAGAGCAGAGAAGAACGTAGTTAGAACAACCCATACATTGCCCCCTCACTTCACACTAGAACACTACACCTCAGTCCCCTCACTTCACACTAGAACACTACACCTCAGTCTACTTCCTTCCTATGCCCTTGTCAAGCAAGCATCAACTGTACTCTGCCCTCTTGTAGAATTACAGTGGATTCTCTACTGTTCTCCAGGGGACTGTCAACAAATTTCCATGCATCCAAAATTTCAGGAGATGAGGAACTAACATGTACATCAATTAAATACAACTTTTAACTTATGAGTGCTGTATATTATCTGTGAATAAAAAGAATTAAAATGGAGATTTTAAAAAAAGTCATATTAATGTTGAGAAGTCATGCATTATAAAGAGGCAAATGGGACCCTGTGTAGAGGCTATCAGTCACACAAGTTGAACAAAAGAGCCAGGCCAGGGGAGGAAGTTCTATCGTACAAGGCCATGATGAGCTACAGCAGAATGTGCCTGAAGATAGCAGACATCCGTCTCTCACGGACCAGCCGAGAGAGAGGATGTAAGGGCATAGCACTACTAGTCTCTAGGCAACCAATTTCTCTCTCGCAAGAAGGAAAGGAAGCAAATGCGTGGCTGACAGAGAGAGAGAGAGAGAGAGAGAAGGCAAGGATGCAGATAACAGCTTTCCTTCTCGTGTGCATGTAAGGGGAGGAAGAAAGGTGAGAGGATGAGAGAGCAGAACAGAAAGAGGTGAAAGGGGGTGATGCGAGGAAGCCACGCTGGTTGTTAAGTAACAGCTTCCCTTCTAGTAAAGCATGTAAGCGGAGGAGGAAGCACGGTAATACCTGACTGCCAAGCACTAAATGAACTGGAGAGGAAAGCACTGTATTTAACAAATATCACACCCAGTTATTTAACGTTTGCATAAACAAACAGTTTAAAAATTATTGTTGCATGAAATCTTAAGTGACGACTGAAAGATTTTTCTATCAATGCAATATTCAATAAACAAAAGCGGATAATTTTAACATTACTTATATAGGAATTTTGCTGGGACCACTGAACATTTTCGGTGGAAACATCTTTTGACACACACATTTTTTATATGTACAAAATTCACTGTACTCCACACAGGATCTGGAGCACTAAGTCAAGTCTGATTTTGAAGAGGAGAGCAATACAAATTACTGAGCTTACTGCTTCTTACAGAGGAAAAATAGACCCAGAGAGAACAAACTAACAGCCTCGAAGCAGAGGTAACAAAATCTGCAACAATCATTCTCAAACTGAAAATGCACCACCAGTGGAAAGAATGAAGTTTGTAAACAGTCTGCTTAAAATTAAATATGCCCCAAATCAACTACATTAAAAAACCAAATAATGTATAATATGTTTGAAAAAGATAAATAAATAATATATTGAGTGTGAGCATGATTATAATAATGCCACATTTGCTTGCCTTGTTCTACACCTCAATGCTCCTAACTAACTTCATAGTTGATTACAGTATTAATTCAGCTGACAAACAGTCTTGTCATTATCTGATATCTATAAGTTTTTTCGAAGTATAAAGAGGAAAATTGGCAAATCCTTGGTCCACTAAAACCACATTGTCGCTTTACAGTTGGTTGCAGCTAGCATATCTCCAAGAGCACAATATGCCTATAGCTTTCGCAGCAAACAATACTTTCGTAGATAGTTGGTGGTTCCTTAGCTTAGTAGTGTTGCTACCACAATGCATGGCCTAGCAAGCTGAATCCTCCAACAAGCAAGGCATGCTGTAGCGTATTAAATACGTCACTTTATTTTTAAATATGACACTACTATTTTTATATGTCACTATTATTTTAATAATACATCACTGCCAATTTATTACTGTGTCACTGCTGACGAGCTACTTTTAAACTATTCTGAGAACTTAATTTTCAGTATTCAAATTATTTACTATTAAAGGGAGTATTTTTATTAAATGTTTCATTACATTTATTAATTTTATTATTGAGGTAATTAATACCTTTATTCTCATTTTGAACTACAGTATTTATGAATTTCTTTTTGCTTTAGTAAATGTTTTATATTTTCTATGGCTTTGTGTACCTGCCTATATAAATTAAATGAATTTTTCTGTTTCAAGCTATTTAATAATTGTTTATTAATATTTTATCATTTATCGGTGTCATGGCTATGGTAGGTCATTTGATGTCGGCCGCTGCACCTATTTTATTCCGGTAAAAGAGTTTGAATTGGCAGGTGAAAACCGAATTATGTTGGTACATGTTTTTGTCTTTTAACCTTTTTTGGTAACAATTTCTTGGAAGTATTGGAGTGCTCGTTTTATACTATTGTTGGGTTTGGCGCTGTAATATTTCATGGTGTGTTTTGTTTATGCGTGCATATTAGTAGTTAAAGTGAGGTCATTCTGTACTGTATTGATAGTACTTACAGAACCCCATGTAAAGTTTGTGTACTTTTTGACAGGTGTGTTTACATTTTGCAGACGATCTTTTCAACCCATAATATTTATATTTTCAACATATTGATTTTTTTTATAAACAGTACTATTGGACCATAATATTTACCAACATAAACTTTATTTTGCAATTGGGAACTCTTAAACTGTGTTTGTACATGTCTATGAACTTTCGAACCTAACCTCAAATGATTACCCTTAATATTCCGTATGAAAATATTTTATTTTTCACTAATAATTATGCAATCCGCAGGCGAGATTTTGATTGTAAAATGTGTGATCTAAGCTGTTCGGCACAGACAAAATATAAAAAAATACATAACACATAATCACCTCTTGTGAAGGCATGTATATCACGGATTGAAAAACAATTCCACATGACCAAGAATATGCATGTCACCAATAGTACCAACTACTTTCCGATACAACCAAATCTGATCAAGTTCCATCTTCATCTTCTTACGTGAATACATAGACGCATTTCCAAAAACACTAATTATAGGTGTATTGTCTGCCTTGCCCGTGCCATGCCTCTGTCATGTTGTCATCAGTTGTAATACTGTGTTGCACTTGGTTGTAATCAGAAGTTGCTTATCGCCCGGAAGTTGCACCTTGGTGGGGCACTCAGAAGTACATCCGGTGATAAGGAACCCAGCACGGAGTGGCAGCATTAAAGATATGGAGAGATGCCACAGAGTTGGCACAGTAATATGTTAAATGACAAGCAAGTAGGTTGAAGTAGTAGGTGCAGGATGATCCTGGACTTTTCTGTTTTCGGTTTTTTTGTATTAAATACATTTACCGACAGTATTGATTATGTATTTTTGCAATTTTCATCCTGACATGTATCGGAGGTGCATTCGTCAATACTGGTACAGATACTGGAACAGACGTGTTGGAGGACTTACCATTGTATTTACTACATGTAATCAGCTGGTATTGACGTAATTATGCCGCAAAATCAAGTGAGTGCAATGTTTTGTTACGACATGCAGAATGATCTGGAAGTAGTATGTACTAGGAATGTGTGGGATCTCGAACCTTCGGGGAAAAAAGTCGGCAAAATGGCTTTCCCGAAATGTTGGTCAAGAATTAGCTGACTCCCGAAATTTTTGGGAAAATGGTGTTTAATGCACATTTCTAATGATGATATTTCCTATGAGCAGAAAAACAATATTTCTCTTCCTGTCAAGCTTAAACAAATTCTTGTGTGTATTCTCCAAAACTTTAATTAGAATTTTCCATTGCATTAATAGCTTATAAACTCATTATTTATCTAATTGCAGATTTACATATTTTCTGAAAAATCTTTATTCTAAATTGTTTGCACAGTTATGTAAACACCATTAACATACGCTATTTGTTTTCCGTCTTTTGGTTGATATATTTTTATAAACTTCATGTCACTTTTTTTGGTTCACACGCATGCTATGTAAGATCGCGTTAACCGAAAGTCAGTATTATGAGTTGTAATTTAACATTGATATCATATATATAACATATCACAAAATCATATAAGTGATAAAAAAAACACTATGGAATTCTCACTTTATCAAATCAATTACACGCACATTTATTAAAGACAATGCTAAATAAATTAGTTTTACTCTCATCAAAATTGAATACAACCTTAAAATAAATGCCATTAATGCTATATTTATGTTTTGGTTAGTCAAAGATGTTAGACAATGAGTGTTGCATCCCGTGACGTACATTTTAAACTATGGTTATCCAGAAAAACCATAGAACAAATTAAAGAAATCCTTACTCTTTGAGGTGCACACTTTTTTCACTTATCTCCAAGTGAAGCATACTTGTTTAACTTATCTATGGCAAGAAATTTATTTACGTTTTTTTTCGCATATTGTTTACTCAATCTTAGGCCGTGTTCCGTTACCTGCACAATGCGAAATATGTGCGTGAAGTAGTTCCGATCCTTTCTTGCAAGCGCATCAGTGCACCTCCTACGTCATTCTACTTCCAGTCACTCTCACGGACAAAGAGCACAATAGAAAAGCACAAATGTTTCATGCGCTGACGTCACAGTGGCGGGAAAATGCCAGAGAAGTGAGAATTTGGAGGTTAATTTGCTATTTTTTAAATGAATTGTCAATATACCTAGTTATTTTGACACACATATTTTTCCCGATCCCATCCCATTTCCAGAGAGAAAAAAATTTTCCCTCCCGAAAATTCCCGAACACAAAATATCCATTCCCGCACACCGCTAGTACGTACACATCTTTTGGAAATTAAGGAATTCAACTAACTTTTGCCACACATCATGTTTCCATTTTTTCCAAGTGTCTATCTCAAGTTTAAAACCCAGAAGCGCTATGCCCTTCTGGCTGTCTACCAAGTGAAAGTAAATGTTAAATTTCAGACTCTGCAAAGTTTTGGTTCAAACTCATATAGTTGACCTTTTTCCTATCATTATTATTGTGAGAGATTGTAACTGATAATTGATAGAGTTAATTTTACCTTCAAAGTTAACAGATTTCAGAAATATTTGCTTCCAACACCAAAATCTCACACCCTGTAAAGCATTTTCTTTTCTACACAGATCAGAAGTACATCAATGAATCCTAATCTAAGTTTTAGTGAGATGTCATATTTTCTGCCTGTCTCAATTGACTTATTTTCTGCTTGTTCTGACAAGTGCCTATGTTCTTATGTCGAGAGTTGTGATCTTGCAATTTTAATCTTAGTGTCAATTTGTTCTAATGAAGTGTCTTGTTTTGAATGCTGAAGTTTTCCCAGTGTTTTCTCATGTGTCTTAAAAGTTTAGTAAAGTCAAGTTGCATTTTTATCCTTGGTTACTCATTGTAGTGTGTTTGCCAAACTTTGTGTGTTTCAAGTGCCAATTTTCATTTTCTTTTTAACAACTGAGTAAACTTGCCACTAATTGACTGAACTGTTCTATGCTGCATGAATTGGTATGTTGAAATTTATTGCTTGAAGGTTGACAAATTTTCTGGTATGCAGAAGCATGCATCAAATTAAGTAGTTACTACAAAATGTATCGTCATATTGCTGGGCGAGATAATATAAATGTTCTTTCACCATACCCACAAAGCAAAGTGTGTGCTTGTCGTAGTATGAAAAGTCTGGAGTTTTCACCCCAGGTTTTCCCCTCCTACCTACTGCTAATTGCTAGGCGCCTGGCACCAAGGTCTTTAAGAGAGATACTGGAAGGTCCATGTTTTGCTTCGCTTAATCTACTCTCTCTGGGCACTCTGAATTTTACCACCAATTTGTATTTTGAATTGTATGTGTTTTGGATGTAATGTTAGTTGGGGTCCTGTGTACACAATACTACACTATCACCTCACCAACACACAGAGAACACTACAGTACCACGAGTCGAATTGCATCTTTGAATGGCACCATCCCCGAGTGCCTAAATGTATACAGCTTGGTCTAATGAGTTTTAATTGTGAATTACTAGTTGAGGTTAGGGCCTTGTTTTGTAATTAAAACTTACGGCAGTCTTTTAGTCACTTTAGGAAAAGTGTAAAGAGTATTTATAAATGAAGAAATTTTATGAAACGTCTGTGATATTTTATATGGAAGCCTGTGGCTTATTATCCAACAATTTTTTTACTTAGAGCAATTGTTTAGTAGTAAAACATTTCCATGTACCGCAAATTTTAAATGGGCATTTTTTATTGATGATCTATCATTGCATTGTTTTGTGAACATACAGAATTATTTAATTGTAATGATTGGCTTGTAGAATGGTTCTATTGTAATAAACTCAACTGTGCGTTGAGATTTTGTGTGACATTAATGTTGTGCTTCGGCGCAAAACAAATGTTTCTGGTAGCTTAAAAATCATGTGGAAATACCATTTGAGCAGGAGTGCATGAGACTGTCTATAAAATAATGAGCCTCACTCCTAAATTGTGAGAGTTGGCAGGTAAGCCATAGCTTTGACCATTCTTCTAGATGCAAGCCCGAGGCTGCCACCCTGTTCACCCTTCAGGCAATACAGTAGGAGCATCCCTCTTTTTGGTGGGGATTGGAGTACGACAGTAGTCCAGCTGTGCCGATCAACACTGGACAGTGAGTTTAGCAACTGCTTCCACCTTTCAGATAGTACTCTGTGTGCTGGCGGTAGTCTCACCCCACCCAGATACCTTCAAGGAGAAGGTAGCGGTGTTTACCAAACTACAATTTTAAAAATGCCGTGAAAATTCCTTTCTTGCCGTCCATTCGCCACAACAGATGGGGTATGTATGGTTGGCAAGTCTGCTGTTGAAAGAAATTGAAGGTTGGTGAATGGTGTAGGTGCCACAGCGAGAGCTATTGCAGGGGTGGGATACTTTGGGAATGATAGTTTGGTTGGCATTTGTGGTGGGCTGCAGCTTAGGACAAACCAAGTTTGTTGTGGAGGTTAAGTGGCCTTTTGAAGACCAATCTGGGTGGTTTGGAGAGCAGGTCTTGTGTTTGCGGTGAAGAAGTTAGAATTTTGTATCTAGAGTGGAGAATCTTTCTGAGTTTATTGAAGCCTTCATAATATGGGAACACCAGGGGTATATCAGAGTTATTAACCTTGGTTTGTGTTCTGGTATTTGAGATGGCTTGCTAAATCTGTTTGTGGACAAGATGCCTGGGGTAGCCCCTGCCAAGGAATACTCTGGTTATTTGTTCACACTGTTTGTTGAGATCACTGTTGGTGGAGCAGATACATTTGGCTCTTGTGGCGAGACTGTAGGGTAGGGATTTTTTTGGCATGATATGGGTGGTAGCTGTTGAAATGTAAGTACTGGAGGTTGTTCGTGGGTTTGGTTTGTACAGCAGTTTAGATTGTGCCATTGTGGAGAGAGAGTTCAACATCTAGGAATATGGCATGTGTTTTGGAAAGTAACCAGGTGAACTTGAAAGTACTGTATGCATTTAAATTGGTTAGAAAGTGAATTAAGCTGTCTTCAGTGGAAGTCCATATCATGAAGATGTTGTCGATGAAACACATCCAGCAGTGTGGTTGGGGTTGGTTGGTGACAGATGAAGTTTTCTTCTAACTGGCCCATAAACAAATTGGCATAGGTGCCTTTGACCTGAAGGTAGCGAGTCTTGAAATCTGAAGTTGTTGTTGCTGAGGGTTAACCTGGCAAGTTTAACAAGGAATGCCATAGAAGGTTTGCTGTGTGGAGGTCTTTGTTTGAGGCAGTATTCTGTGGCAGACAGTCCAGATGAGTGGGGGATGTTGGTATAGAGAGACATAACATCTGTGGTGACCATGTATGCATCTTAGGAAATGGGACCCAGGTGTTTCCAGCGCTCCAGGAAGTGGCCAGTGTCCTTGACATAGGATGAAAGCTGCTTTAACCAAGGTTGAAGGTGGGCATCTACAAGGGCTGAGATTCTCCCAGTGGGGCTGCCAATGCCTGATACAATGGGCTGTCCTGGGGGTGGCCGTTTTTCCTTGTATATCTTCGGAAGCAGGTAGAGAACAGGAGTGGTGGGTTTATTTGGGGTGATCAGTTTTATTGAAGCCTCTGATAGGTCTTGGAGGGGGCCGTGGGACACAAGGAATTGATTAGTGTGGTAGCAGAATCTGGTGGTTGGGTATTCTCTTAGACGTTTGTTAAGTGGATGTGTCCTTGAGCTGTTTTTCTGCTTCTAGAATGTAGTTTGTTTTCTTGAGGATCACTGTGGTTGTGCCTGCAGTTAACTAAACTAAGACAATCTTGCATGCAGACACACATGTACTACAACACTGCAGGAGCAGCAGCCCAACAGACATCCCTGTTTGGGTTCATCCATCATTACATTACTAAAAGCATAACAAATCAAGCACTCGCACAAACAACAGCATCTGTTTAGTTACTCATAACCTGTGGCACAAAAAACAGTATATGCAAGGCAGGTGACAACATGACATGTCTATAGAGATGGTCCCCCACACTGGCATGCAGTTGGCTATCACGTGGGACAAACACAGTGAGGGAAGTGAGCACGTAACATGAGCCAGGGACAAGACCAAGTCAGCAGGCTTGTCACTAGCCAGGCAGGAAACTTGTAGAGGAATGTGTTGCAGTACTGTAAATGAGAGTATGCACCTTTCTGACCATATGAGCACCCCAGCCCACCATCGCCTTCAATCAAGATGATGACTTTATCACTATGGCAAGTGGATGGTGATGGTGGTGCCATGTTGGAGTTGATTGGAAAACTGTACAAGTTTTGCCACTTGTGAGAACACAGAATTAGAATTGTCACCACTCTATTTAGTAAACACATCATAAAAATGTAGGCCAACCACAACACAGACATTTTATCTTGCCCCTACAGAAATCTCTAACCTTCTGCTCGTAATTTTCCAGGCATTCTTCAGAGCATGTTATGTTATCTTCATATGTATATCCCCTTTTCTTCTTTAACTTCTCTAGGTCTTCATAATAATTCTCTGGCTTAAACTAAACAAACAAAAATAACAGTTAACAAAAAAAAAACCTTTTATTTTCTTTGCACTTAAAAAACATGGCACTGCTGACAATGCTACAGTTACATGGAAATGTCTGTAACTCACGCTATCACTAAAGTGAAATACCTTCGATGACACACACCTGGAAATATTCAACACCTGATAACTGGAACAGCTGGTCTAAGGTGAGGAAATGAGGAGGATCCTTGTGGTGTGGCTGTCTTTGGTCATCCTGTGAGGAGTCTATGAACCACGCCTGCACCATTGCTGCTGCCTGCAACACCCAACAGAAATTTGTAAACACCTCTGGCTCCAGCACTATCTCCTAACACCTGCATTCTGCTGATGCATTCACTAGCTGACATGCACAGCTTTTACTACAAACTTGTGGTCTTTACAAAAACCATGTCTATTTATAGTTTTCCTAACTTTGTTCTGTTGGTTGCAAATAAATGTAAACCCAACCAAATGAATTTTCAGGACATTGGCTTATGAACCATGTGGAATCAGTTCTGGGAATTGGTATGTGACAAGAACAGGAGATAGGGGCAAAAGTAACAGGATGTGGCAGTAACTGAATGAAAATGGTAAAATCTCACTTACTGTCCCGTGGTGCCATGTGAGAAAAACCAGCTCACAATACAAACATCAATAGAATTCCAGCCCCTCTCCACACTATCTGCATCTAAAGATATTGAAAGGAAGATGCAACAGACAAGTGTGCATCTTTTTGTGCAGGTAGCATAGTGACATCATGCAAAGTCCACCACCTTGGTCCTCTCAGCCGGCACCCCCTCAACACCAGTCTTTGTCACACACAATTTCACAGTTTCATCTTTCTATGCAAGTAGTAGATAGGGGGTGGGTAATGGATACAAAATGTAAGAGTGGCACAATTGACACTGTACATGCACTTCCCCCCACCCACCCCCTGTCCAACCTCGCCCCCTCTCTGGAGATGTGAGGAGTTGTTTTGGTGGGCATTTAATTTATTTCTTTCTTTGGCAATTTGAATTCTTATTCCTTATTTTAGATATTTGTTTAATTATTTGAGGAGCCACCAGAGTAGCTAGCTCTGGCGACCAGTGGATGGAATGGTACTGGGTTCAATTCCCATACAGAGTACTTTAGATTTTATTTGTGCACTTGCACTATTACATAATCCATGTTGACTCTTCGGTGGTTGGACAGAAAGAGAGGAGTACGGTGTTGTGCAATTACATAACACTTGTTGACTCTTCACCTGCTGGAGAGACAGATTTGGAGCTGTTGGATCACAAATGAGGTTGGGAGATGAAATGTAGTTGCATAGAGAAACGCAGTTGCATAGAGGAGGGGTGTTTATGTGTAATTAGATTATATATGTGTGTAATGTAATGGATTATATAATAGAGCAATGAATATTTACTAAGTACACACTTGCACAATCAATGCATTTGTGTAATTAGCAATTATGTATTCTACATGTTGCGTGATCACCAACTCCATACACGTCCTCTCACTAGAAGTGCTATCTCTCAACCGAAGTCCATTCACCAAAATCAATGCCTTTTTCCCCTGCTGCCATATTGTATTTCAGCCAAGCGCTAGGGTGTATAGGTTTAAGGTTTTGAACCTTGGTTGGACTCCCCCTCATGGCAAAAAAAAAATATTTTTAATTGTGTAAGAAGTATGTCGGAAGCGAATGGGTGAGGGGAGGAGGTAGTCTCTGGTTTATGGTTAATTACATACCTAGTACACGTTCCCCCATCGACTGCTGGAGAGAAACCAAGATGTTCTCCCTTCAATTGTCGCATCACATATGATGATGTTGGAGGGGGTGGAGAGAGGGAATGAGGGTTCAACAACCATCTAAGATGAATATGTGTAATAAACAATGAATAATTTGATTATGTAATTGCGCACTGAAATATTTAATCATGCAATGAACATTTACTATGTACAAATCCTAACTACACATCCTCTCGCTAGGCACGCCCACTTGAGAATGACCTCTGATTGCACATATCCTTAGATTTTATCCCAAACCTGATATAATGGAATCCCATTAGGCATATGTCACCATCACACCGAGTAAGTCCATTAATGTTCTAACAAATCCAAATACATCCAAAAACCATTTTTTTTTTTTTATTCTAGGAAAGGAGTGCTGTGAATGTCTGACAAGTTCTCGCATGCTTCTGAAGAATGGCATGATTGATTGTTATCAGCGTAGGCTTTTGATAAACTTAAAAAAAAACTTGGAGAGGATGTTAGGCTAGGGATGCGTTATAGGCTTACATCGTGAGAGTTGAGGACTCGCTTCATCAATCAAGAGAAAATAAATGTATTTGCATAACAAGTAGGCTTAATGAATAACTAGTGAGAGTATTTACACATAATGAAATAACTACACGCAAACGTATTGATTCGTGAATCATACAGGGAAATTATATTTCTTAAATTGCGTAACAAATAATGAATAAATATCTAGAGTATTTGCGTAATTACATACAAACACAAGTAGTATTGGCATAACAAGTTGAAGCTAAGTACCCTTCGATCATTGAAATACAATGAACAAGGTTGGAGGATAACTGTAGGATTGAGGAGATACTCTTTGGTTCATATCCCGTCAACGAGAGTTTATTTGAGTAGTGAATAAACATGTGTAATTAGTATTTATGCAATGAACAGGCAGAGAGATCAATACCACACACTACCCGAAGCACGCCTCACAGCCACCTGACCCAAGTTTTGCTTTTTATGTTTAACTTATATGCCTAGCATGTTTTAATTATCAAATGCACTACAGAATAGACAGTTAAACAATAGGCCTTTCCATTACCCAAGTCACTGTCTACTATTCTCGTGGTGCTATCATCGTCATGTACAGGGTGGTGAATGAAGGAGGAGGATGGGGAGGGCTACACTGCAAGCTAAGTAAGGGGGTGTTTAGGGGAAGAGGAGACAACAGTGAGAAGCTTCAGAGGGTGTGAAGGAGAACGGAGCGGGGTAGGCAGTCCATGCTTGTGAGGTCTATGAGGGGGTGGAATGTGTTGAGGGAGGAATTGGTATCTGTGAGAGGGGTTGGTAAATTCAGGAAGGGTGTGGAAAAGGAGTTGGTTGGGCGAAGGAGAGGTGAGAGAGCTCGCCACTGGGCGGTAGCCTAATTGCGAGTATATGTATGAAAGCGCACAGACATCGCTCCTTTAACTACTTATTGCAGGTTGACGGGCAACAAAGGACTAGCCAAACCCCTTCCTACGTCAGTCTGAATTCATCACTGGAAGGGAGAACAACAAAAAGACAAAGACACAAGTAAGTGCTTTGGATTTGAAAGACTGCCCCAACACTTGTCTTCACGTTTACAACACAAACTGCATGACACATGTTTAATTAAAGTATTCCACTATAAAAAAAATCCTTTTTTTTTCAAAAACTAATTTTTTAACTTGTTACATATTAATAACATTTGAAAATGATTAAAACCCTTACATTTACTAAAAACCCACTTCCCCTTAGATATGCTTTTAAAACCAAATTGGCATAATTGTTTTATGTTAAAAAGTAAATAAATTTTGATGTTAACCTAATTTCAATTACATTTACCAATCAAGCATTTCAGAAATTACCATTGAGGGTAACTACAATTTTAAACCATGCTTCATCTCCCAATGAGATTAAGTTTTTGTATTGGATTTGTTCGTGTTCGAACCACGACAAAGTTAAAAGATATTCACCGAGATATTCCCACCTTAACCTTAACAACGATATTTACATTTGTAGTATCACATTCTGTGCTTCAAATCCCAGCAAGGGTAAATATGTGTATACCATTTTAATAAATACATATCAATTTTAAATTCATATCGTGTAAATAACATCCAGCCCATCACATATAATATTTAAAAAATAACAGTGCGCGTGCATCTATAGCAAATTTGTACATTTACATACACTCGCAATTAGGCTACCGCCCGGTGGCGAGCTCTCTCAACTCTCCTTTTCCACTCCCTTCGTGAATTTACCAACCCCTCTCCGGAGAGCATAGCACTTACACCGCAATGTAGAAACAATCTCTCGAATGGTAGATGTGAGGATGACTGACAAACCTGTAACGAAGAGCATCAGCAATCCGCCTGCAGCAGTCCACCTGCGCGAACAGCATTTCAGAGCGCGACCTTGTAATTAGAAAGCGTTTTTGAAACACTTAGCATTTCTCATTCCAATCCTGCCTCCGCAAACAAAATATAGTGGCCTGCTGGGATTATCATTTCTCCAACACCGCTCACATCACATAGGGCAAATAAGTAATATCAACACAATCTTACAAATAAAACTGTCCTAATTTAATTAAACTGTAAAAATATTTTTTTTTTCAAAGGTTTCCCACATCAAAATACAACTTCTCATAACATCACTTTTTGTTGTGAATTCATTGTTTACAGCGAAGTTTCTTCTGAAGAACGCATATTTACTTAAAAGTTAACAGACTATGATGGAGAATCTACGTCATGCTGTTGTTTCAAATGGGGAATGAGACAAATTATTTTCAAGCTTCGTCTCGCTGGCTGTTTGACGTACACTGGCTACTTGCCGCCAACTTGGTTGTCCCCCTCCTTTTTTCCATCTCTTCCCCCCGCTCTTAATTATAACCTGGAGTCAGTGCCTAGGAAATGGATTAGCCTTATGCTAATTCTCGTTCTCAACTTCGTCTAAGACACGTCAGCTGCTCTACTCGCCTGTTATATGCGGGACGTCTGACGCTCGCCTGCCTGATTTTTGGTCTGTGATAGCGATGAGAAATATAATTCACTAGAATGAACTAGATCATTCCGAACTAGTCACATTTGAGCACAGTTAATGAGGAACCGGTCTTTTGATCTATAAAGGTCACAGTGGAATGATCACGCGTACTGGCGAACTGCAAAGCACAAGTGTAACCTCGGTCCGAAAACTAGATAGTTCTTCCTCTGTACCTCGACCCGAGAACTGGATCGGTCTTTCTCTGTTTCCTCTTTCACAGTTACATTTCCCCTCCCCAGAAGAATCTAAGCAAGCGTGAAACGGATAGAGAAGCAAATAAGTGTTGTTTATAAATTAATTTGCTAAAGAATTAGTGCATTATTGTGTGTAGATGAAATTACTTATTTTTTTTATATAGAAGTACGATAAATGAATAGAGAAAATATCTTTATACTGTGTTATCCACGCCTATGTTGTGTAATATAACACCAAATTATTTTTTGACACTGATAGTAACGACCACAATATTATAATAGGTTGTGTTGCGAGAGATAACCAGGTGTAAAATTAATTTTTCCAAGTCAGGCATGTACAAACTCAACAAAAATGGTTCCGACACACTGGATTTATTCGTACCAGTATCAGAAACATTTTAACAGAACTTTAATTACAAAAATTACTTAATTTTAATATGATGCAAATAATGTCAAAAAGTTATATCAGAAGTATTGAGTGAATATACTAGAAAATGGCAATTTTTCACTTCATTATTGCGAGTGTGTAAAACTTGACATTACATTAATGAGCGTTTTTTCTATATTTTACTGTTGTAGCTATACTCGTATAGTGAGGCTATCACTGTGTGTGTGTGTCTTCTTGCAGATACAGGAATTTCCATATGTCTGGCAACATCGTATTTATAGTACAAGTGAGTGAGAGGATTTTATGACACCTTAATAGCGAGGTCTTTAGTGCCGATGAGGATGAAACAAGTTAAATGGACGACCCAAACATCCATACCCTGACTGGATTTCAAATCCGGAACCCCTCGCTCCTCAGATAGGCGTGCAACCGACTACGCAATTGGGGTCTGCACGAGACAGGAGGAAGGAACGAAAGATCGCTGCATTGCCATGGGTCTGCCAACTGTTTCACGCTGTGTGTCCTGCAGTTCCCGACCGACTTGCGACTCATGTCACTATTGAACTAGGTAGGTCTGCTCTGCGATCCCTACAGTTCGAGGCAGTTCTGAACGAGCTAGAACAAAGATACCGATAGACAGAGGGAGATAGATAAGAAGTATGCACGTTGCAATATGGCGAGTCGAGGAAGGAGAGATAACCGATGCGTGTGGGGAGGGGAGCTGCAGGGAGCGACGAACGACAGAGCATGCGCAGCGGCGCACTGTGGTGCACCTGGCGTATTTGCTGGTACTAAGAGAATGACTAACCGATATCACAAGAGACTAGCTCTAATATGTTGCGGTGAACTATGCGCCTAGTTCTTTTTCAAGATCAGCTCAAAATGAAGTGGTAGTTCGTGAACTACCCATCACTAGTCTGTTATTTCAGCATGGCTTAGTTTGTGGAATTTTCTGTGGTGCTTTATACCTTTGGCCAGAGATTGTCTGCCCTTACAATGTTTCGCCATAAGGAAAACCGAGTTATTATAGACGTGGCTACTAAGAATATTGTGACTTGTTTCAGAAGTCTTAATTTAGGGAACGTCATCATTCTCAGAAACAGCAATGTCACATTTTTAAAATTATGGTTTTGACTCACCTGTTAGAAAAATGTATTCGCTTAAAACTGTGGTACTCGCTGATTCTATTGCATTTACCTTGTGTGTAGAAAAGGGTGTGGTATTGCAACAGGTAATTTAATTGTTTTAACATAACTATCATGCTAAACTGTACTGAGCAATGAGAATCATTTAGACTGTTTTTTGTGTTTTTGCTAAAAGGTGTGTAGTTGAGAAGGGATAGGTTAGCTGCTAATTATCAACCACAAACCATGGTTTTTGGAGAATTTTGTTTCTAGAATCCTTCAATTTAATATTTCAATATATACTGACTCCATCGGGTGAGACACGAGATGAACGAATACACTTTTACTTACTGGTGGGTGAGCGCCAGAGGTATTTTCCAGACACCATACTTCGAGACTCAGGGTTCTCAGGGATGCTGTAGGTTCTGTGTGTTCGTTTCACTCGAGTGTCTATACAAAACACTTTCATTACTAAACATTTAACACTGAAAAAAGGCAGGAGTTTGCTGGTTGATGGTACATTGAAAAACATAGATTTGTCACTGAGGTTGCATTTATTGATCTCCGAGTACATAACTTGCCAGAAATATGAATTAATGATTTCTCTCGGATATGACTAGCTAACTCCTTTGGGTGATTCCCCCAGCATGTAATTACTCTAGTGCACTGCAAGGAAGATGATTTTCTCCGGGATGTTTAAGAATACAGCCACCACAAGGAAAGGGATCTACAGCCGCTATGATGGACTGTAGATTTGTCCTGCAGACGGGACACTGAGAATTACAAAATGAACACTAACACGTGTTATTACTGACGTCGCTGACGCTTACTCGTAGGGACGTACCTCCCACCCCATAGTGTGTGTGGTGATGGTCTATACACTTAGCAGGCTAGGACGAAAATAATGCCAACGTACAAATTACACAATTATTGACGAGAAAACATGGGACACTATATGAATGGGCACAATAAACACACAGTTGCATGAAAGCATTCTTATATGACCTTTATGCCACTGGATGAAGTTCTTAGCAGGCCATGTGGTACAGGTGAGATTGCAATATTTTCAGTAAAATTCATGGAAATCCTGTTGGACTACACTACAGCGTTCTCTACAAAATTTTTCTGTTTACATTTCAAACACTCAAGTGTTGCGTGTGCCTGATGGTGGATATCCACGTGTGCGGTTGACTAAGTGGTCAGTTACAAAACACTGATCATGACAAAAAAATTACAAGAACCGGACGCCGGCTAACAGCCAACTGCGCTTGAGCCCATGACAGCGCTCACATGTCACGTGTTCCACACATGCACAAAGAGCCCAGTAATTTTGCACTATCCTATAAATGTTATTTTCAGTATAACATGCGTTATATTGTTTTGCAGTGTTTAATATGTTTTAAAGTGTTTGTACTAATTTTAATTGTTTGGTTATGAATATTCAAAGTGCCCGCGGCACTGAGATTAAGAACACTTAATATTCCGGCATGAACGCCATCACAAAGAGACACTAAAATAATATTGAAAATAATAACAAAATTACAGAAATGTAAAATATTATTTAATTTGTGCCATTTTATTTTAAATATAAAATACTTCGCTCGGCCTGCATAGCACTTCCGCTTATGTGAACCCCGTAGGTGGCTATGGTAGACCCGTGCGACACTTGTATCTGGACAGTCTGTCGAGGAGAGCTGGAGAGGTAAGACTCTGTCATGTACGAACTACAACTTTTGTTCACTGATTTAAGTTTCCATAGTCAATTTAGTTTACCAGTTAATCTTTGCTTGCCTACCGTTTTTGTTAGACATTTTCCCGAGCATTATGCTTCCGCTTGATTAATTCTTACCCGCTTGTGGCATTTTTAACTTAATCGAGAAGAAGGAGGCGAAGGATGTAGGAGAGATCACGTGACCCACACATTTTTAATCAGGCGCCATCTGCCTATGTTTATGGCATTTTAGTGTAACTTCTACATAATTGCTACACACAATTTTAAGAGGTTTATTTTTATGTATGTATTTGAGGGTAATTTTCGTGTATGAATATTTTACATCAACATCACGTATAACCACATGGCCGCACGAAGCCAAGTCTTTGTATCCGCCATCATTGCATTTTAAGATCTTATTTGTATAACATTGCATGTGCAATTATTTATTTCAGGGTTATATGCCAGTTTCATTCAGGGTGACCGCACGGTCACAGTAATGTTTGATTTCACTGCCATCAGGCATGTTACAAGCCTGTAAATACGCTAATTGTAAAGAGAACCACTTGCCCAACACGAATAATACTTTATCTGAATTTCGTTTGCAGTTTACACACAGAAATATTGTAATTTCCCTGCACCGCGTGTTCCGCTACAAACTTCATCCAGTGGCATCTGCACCACCTAAGCTTGTTTTCACACGTGTGTGTTTATTGTGAATATTCATCTTGTGTCCCATCATATTCCATGTATCATTCAAGTGCCTATGTAATTGTGTAATTAGTGTCTGGTGTAATTATTCACGTCCTAGCTGGCTCTGTGTATAGGCCATCACCACACTACCCACATGCTGGAGGGCGAGCCCCGACGAGTTTGCGTAAATGATGCCGAGTAATCACACGTGTTAATGTGTATTAAGGGTTTTCATTTGTAATTCATCTTATCATCTCTTCAGGGAAAAACCGTCAGTCCACCCAAGCTGCTGTCGTTCCTCTTCCCTAGTAAAGCCTATGCTTTCACACACCTCGGTGGGGTCATCCATTTAGGCGTGCACCAGATTAATAACAGGTTGGGGAGCACCCAAGCGGAATTGGTTGGTCATGACCGAGATAATCATTTCATTGGCACTCTGATGTGTATATACATTATCAATAAAAACAAGTCTATGGTGAACTCAATTCTTTTATTCAGTAGTGACAGTGTCCTAGCCACATATGTTTTATCAATTGTTTATTTCAGTGATTTTATTAAAAGTTTAGTATTGCCAATGTGTTTGTAAGTACGCATGGGTGAGATGGACACAAGGGACCCACAACATCCCTGAGAACCCTGGGTCTCAATAGTGCGGTGATTGGGAAGCACCACTGGCACCCAAATTACCAGTAAGTATTTGTGTCATCGTTCGTCTCGTGTATTACCCGACGGTATTAACCATTATTAATGAAACAGTACATAATACCCTGAGAGAAAATCATGGCGCATAAGATATTATAAACAAGAATACTTTTAAGCGCGATGATGGCGCAAACAGGGATTTGGTTGCGGTTAACCATGTGGTCGCAAATGATGTGGCCGTAAAACAATTTAACACGACAAAAATCTTAAAATACATACATATATACAAATTTACCCATAATATTGACCATGGCAATGCAACAGAAATTACAATACAAAAGCCTTTATCATAGGCAGTTGGCACTTGATTCAAAGGTGCGCAGGCCGCTTGCCCTCTCCGATATCTTTCCTCCTCCCCTCGATTTATGTTCAAAAAGCCGCAAGGGCTGCAAAAGATTTATTTAAGCAGAAGCATTATGCTGATGATGTCTGGGAAAACGTATGCAAAACAATGGTTAACCAGTAAACTAAAGTGAAATATGGAAATCTAACTCAGTTCAAAAATATGAAGTGCGTATGTGACAGAGTTTTACCTAGTCAGCTCTCCTCGGACGACTGACCAGGCGCAGGGGTCGTGTGGACCTATCATGGCTGCCTACGGGGTTTTACACAAGCAGAAGTGTTATGCATGTCGAGTGAAAATATTGGTACGTGAAAATAAATAGCACTTAAATTATTTCCAACTAAAAATTACTAAAGTAATTTTAAATCAGAAAAATTTTTATCAAGAAATTGTCTTTTGATGGCATTCACGCCTGAATATCAATGTCTGTTTTTTTGCATGGTGCACATTTTGAATTTGAAAAGAACATTGTGCAATATTTCTGAAAAAAACATTTTAAACACATATTTCCATAAAAGAAAGACATGTCACACTGACACAAATATATCCCTGCGAAATACAATATATAGCACTGAAATATTTTCCCATTGGGAAAGTCCATTATCGTGGTGGGCTGAGTGCCCGTGCTACCCATGTGTCAATGAGGGCGGCGAGTGCTGTCATAGCCTATCTGTTGCTGGCTCTTAGCCGGCATCAGTACTTTTTATCTGTTACACAGCTATGGTAGGGCATTTGATGTCGGCTGCAGCACCTATTTTATACTGGTAAATGAGTTTGAATCGGTGGGTGGAAGCCGAATTACATAGTACCTGTTTTTGTCTTTTTACCTTTTTTGGAGATAATTTCTTGGAAGTATAAGTATGATCTTTTTATACTTCTGTAAGGTTCAGTGCTGTAATTAAATATTTCATGGTACGTTTTGTTTATCCGCTCGTATTAGTAGTAAATGTGATGTCATTCTGAACGAGTCAAATTGCACCTTGGAATGGCACCATCCCTCGAGTGCCTAAATGAATACAGCTTGGTCTAATGAATTTTAACTGTGAATTACTTGTCGAGGTTAGGATCTGGAATGTAATTAAAATTTATGGCAGTATTTTAGACACTTTAGAAAAAGTGTAAAGAGTGGTAATGTTTCGCCATGGGCGAACCTGTTTAACGCCATATTTGGTCGGCCTGTGAGCCCCAGAATTTCTTTACACTAGAGTTAGACCATTCTTTAGGTGTACCTAGGACTCAAGCAGTCGAGTCGAGTCGAGTCAGACTCAGTCAAGTCGAGTCACGAATATTGGTTGTCAAATGATATTAATTTTTGATGAACATATAATATTTTTCAGTATTAATAAATTAAGAGATTTTATTAAACATCTGAGATATTTTTTGTACTTTTTTTTGCAAGATTTGTAATTTTATGAAAACCTACATGAAAGCCTGTGTCTTATTATCCAGTAGGATCTAATGTTTTTATTGAGCCCGATTGTTTAGTAGTATAGCAATTCAGTGTAACACAATTTTAAGTAGGCATTTTTTGTTGATCTCTCATTGCATTGTTTTGCGATCTCACTGAATTGGTGAATTGTAATGATTGGCTTGTAGAAAGGTTCTATTGTAATAAACTCCTCTGCGCCTTGGGATTTTGTGTGACATTAATTTTGTACTTCGGCACAGAAACACAAATATAGGCTATATGCTATTCACATAAAAATACGTAAAAATAGCTATTACCAATCATTACAGGTAAACATTCATGCATGCATGTGCACATGCACACATGCAGAGAATGAAGTAACTAAATTAATGATAAACAAAATAACTGTACGATGCTGCTCATTTGAATTATTGTAAATAAATTAAAGTATTTGATATGCCTCCCTCCTTCCTTATAAAATGTTCTTTAAGGGAATAAAGGAAAAGCTAGAATGATAATCATATATTAATTCAAACTTGCAAACAGTTCATTTATTTGCATCTCACTCTTTATTATCGAGTGTTTAGTAGGAATTTGTTTCAAAGTTCATTAAAAAAATTATTTAATTTGAAGACTATTTCAGTGGTAAGCAATTCAATCCTTTCTGGCCACAGGGATGTACGTGTATGGGGATATGCAAGATCCCGATACCAAAGATTTATAAGTGTGTCGTAGTTAATGAGATCATGACGTGGAGCGTATAGTAGAATAGGTTGTAATATATGCAACAAAAGCATTAAAATGCAAGAACTGAGGAATTTAGTTTTCGTAAGTTGCAAGTCTGTTACAGTCGTTCCAGGTTTAGTTTAACGACAGTAATTTACTCGGTTGGTCGTGTCAGATGTAGGAGTGAATAATTGCCTGTTTGATTGGAATTAATAATGTTTGAAGTGATTTTTTAAAATAACTGTGCGATAATAAGTGTGTTTATATATGGTGATATTAAAAGAGAAATATTCAATACGGAGCTAAAATAGAAATATGTGGTGCATCATGGTGTTTTCGAATTAAAATTATATACGTAGCACTGTGCAAACAATGTGTTCCTCATCGTATAACGTAAATAAGTGTGGCATTACATGTTGGCAGAATGTTTGGTAAAGGTAAGTGTTTTTATATTTGAGTACAAAAAGATGTATCATGTGTAATAATGAGTGTTATAGTAAGGTAATGTTAGGTCAGGATTCTGTAGAAAGTACCTAATCTTTAGCATTTATAAATAATTATTGAATAAATTTGATGTTTGTAGTGACATAAAGAATTGCATTGTATGTAAGGCCTGTTAGGATAAGGGTAGTATAATTAGGCGGTTTATAATACAGTGAAGCGTGTAATATAGCAGACGTTTTATTAAACTAATCGGGAAACGTTATTGTGTGTGGAAATAATACTTTTCAAGTGATATATGCACCCATTATACTGATCCATCCACACACAACCCGTGATAAACAAGGTGTGGCACAACTACCCAAAAAAAGTGATTCGTGCTTTACATATACATGTTAATTTAAACGGCAAGTTAGTAAATAATTGACTATGTTTTGATGCCGGCTAAGAGCCAGCATCAGTCGGACCATGACTGCACTCACAGCATAATTGACATGTGGGTAAGCACATGTGCGCAGACACCATGACTGTGGACTTTCCCAAAACAGGATATGTAAATTTCAATGCAGTATATTCTTATTTTCAGGGCAAAAGTGTTATAAAAGTGTTAAGATGTATTTTCTTAAAATGTTGTGCACTGTTACTTTCAAATTCAATATGTGTGCTGTACCGAAGAACCAGACCTTGATATCCAGGCATGAACACTTTTAAAGAACAGTAATCTAACAGCCATATTTAACAATTTTAATTACTCTCATGAAAATGTATTAAAAGTCCGCATGTGCGTTTTCATTTTGAATATAATATTTTGCTCAGCGTGCATAGCACTTCTCCTTGTGTGAACCCTGTAGGCAGCCATGGTAGGTCTGTGAGATGCCTGCCTCTGGACAGTCGTTCTAGGAGAGCTGGCAAGGTAAGACATCACGTACGCACTTCATACTTTCGCACTGAGTTAGATTTCCATAGTTCACTTTAGTTTACTGGTTAACCTTTACTTCACATACGTTTTGCCAGACATCCCCAGCATTATGCTTCTGCTTAAATAAATAATTTACAGCCCTTGTGGCTTTTTAAACTTAAATTGAGAGGAGGAAATATGTCGGAGAGGCTATGCAGCCCCTGCAACTTATGAATCAGGCGCCATCCGCCCATGTTAAGGGCTTTTGATTGTAACTTATTCTTAATTGCTGCCAGCGATATTAAGGGTGATCATTCTATGTATGTATTTTCAGGTTTCTTAATGGGTAATTGTGTTATGGCCACATCGCTCATGGCCACGTGGTTAGCTACCGCCAAGTACATATCTGCACCATCCTTGTGTTTAGAGGTCTAATACTTTTCTATCATGTGCACCTTAATAAATCTCAGGGTAATATGTATTGTTTTATTCAAGGTTCCTTGTATTTTTCATGATTGATGCTTTTTTGTATGACCACGCTGTTTTTTTCGCATGTTGGATTTTTCCGCCATCAGGTGCGCTATGAGCTTTTGAATGCTTGATTATCGAAGGATAAAATATTCCCACCACCATTGTTACTTTGTCCAGTAATGATTTACGTATTTTCACTTAAAATCACTGTGGTTCCATTGCCACCACTTTGTCCGCTACAAACTTCATCCAGCGCCATCAGCACCATTAAAAAATACTTTCATGCATCCGCGTGTTTATAGTGCCTGTTTATATAATGCCCCATGCTCTGTAAGTGATATTTGTGTAATTTGTACGGCAATATTATTTTATCCTAGCCTGCTATGTGTTTCACCATCACCACATTACACGTGGTTCGGGGACGAGTCCCGACAAGCAAGCATCAGAGAGAGAATAAACATGCATGGTAAAATCATATTTTTCATTCCCTGTGTCATGTCTCCGGGAAAACCCTACAGTCCACCCTAGTGCCTGTAGACCTCTTCCCTTGAGAAGACTGTATCTACTGGCTCCACGAGGAGATAATTCATCTAGGAGTGCACACAAGTTCAGTTATGTGCTGGGAGAATCACCCACCGGAGCTAGCTAATCACGCCCGAGGTTAATCATAAAATCATTCTTGGTACAATGTGTAACCAATGGTAAATAAAAGCAATTTATTTCAGTGCAATTATATGTCTTCTTGTACCGCTGAAACACCAGCAAACTCCTAATTACAGTGTATTTACAAATGTTTAGTATTGCAAAGTGTTTTGTAAAGACACTCGGATACAACAGAGACACAGAACCCACAACATCCCTGAGAACCCTGAGTCTCAAAGTGCGGTGTACGGGAAACACTGCTGGCGCCCATCTACAGTAAGTAAATAGTGTCATCATTTGTCTCGTGTCTCACCCGATGGCGATGTTCAAAATATTAATTTGTTACAGTGATTCACCCACACACGAGCCATGATAAACAAGGTAAGGATGAAGTACCGAAAAATGTGAATCGTCGTTTACAGATATAAATTAGTTTTGGTGGCAAATTAATAATATATAGACGATATATATTCGAAATATACACCCATAACAGTGAATCAGCCACACATGACCCGTGATAAACAAGGCGAGGCTGAATTACCGAAAAATGTGATTCGTTTACAAAAATCATAGCATGTTAGTTTAGGTGGCATGATAGTAATATATTGACTATGATACAAATGTGGTATCGGGTAGGTAGTTTAAAAGAGCGGATGGACTTTATTGTAGTTTGCGATACCATTGTCTATAAATGCTGAAAATTGTTTTCCCCTGAAAGCCCCCACATTCTCATTGATGCCCCATTACAGTGTCGTAGATAAGGTATTGGGCAAAAAAAAAAAATGTACGTCGTCATCAACGCCATCTTGGTGGCGTCATAATATGTGTGAAAACAACGTGTTATCTGGTTCTTAAATTAATCTCACGTTTTTTTCATAAATAAAATACGGGTTTTTGCTGAGACAGTTCAAATGATTATTGACATTACTGAAAAATTGTGACCTTAGAGTTACTGCAGAATGATAGCTGGAAATGGAATTAGTCAAAAGGCATCAATCCCGGTACAATATAGCCTTTTGCACTGGTGACTTTGGAGGCTCCAACATAGGTACTCTAAAAACTTAAAATTCCAGAAGTTTGAGGAGTATATTCAATGATTTGTTTCTATTCATCTCTTGGTATTGCATGATGATATATTTAGATTTATGAAAACACTATAAACATTTCAATACAGCTAACGTTGCAACATATTTGGCTTCTTTTATGAACAAGAGAATATTCTAACCATTAAAATATTAAGCTTATTATACCAATTTTCATTTTTTAATGTTGCCCTAGGTAACTCAGAAAAATGAACATGACTCCAAATATAATTTATGTAAGAATTGATACAATGAAACTGGTGGCTTTCTGGTGCAGACCGTGTGCTGGTGAACTACGGTCACGCTGTTTCAATTAAATGTTGGTGCATTGCTGGAGAAGCGTATTTGTTTGACTTGCAACAGATAGTGCAGCATTCGTCATATTTTTATTGGTTGTTTTTACATTTGTGTGTTGCACGCAATTGTCAAATTTGTACTTACGCGAGTGTATTCCTTCGGATACGAATTGATCGTCGCTTTAGCATTAGTAAATGAAAAAGTTCATTAACTCTAAAGTCCATTTTCCAAATCGATATTTAACACAGACCTAATTACTCGTTCCAAGATATTTATTTTCGACTGTATTTGCATAGGCTATGTTTTCCTGTTGCCGAATTTCTGAATGTTTGTTTATTTTTTTTCGACCCAAGGACGACTTCGTGTTATCACAGCTCAAACCCCTCTCACCCGTCTCACCGATCTACTACATTCCACCAGAGTACCAACACCAATATCCATATCCATAATAAATACCATGATCAAACAATTCGCCAATAAGCTCACAAAATCCAGAAATCCTCTCATAAACAACTATCACAACCTATACAAGGACTGAACCCACCCATGTTTTCAACACTACATCGATTTTTGTTCAGTTTATTTGATGGGATCAGCGTTTCTAAAACACTACAATGCTAAAATTTTAATTAATGAGGCAAAGATGATTAAAAAAACAAGACATTTATTTGGCTCAAGGGAAACAGCAGACTTATTTAATAAAAATAAGTAATTGAAGGCTAACCGGCTCGTTATTCTTGTAGAAATTGCTGAAGTACGTTGTGTTAATTAGTATGGTTTATAGTGTTGTGTATTTTTATGTCGAAGCGTTTTCTCATGCCAATTGCACTGTCTTGTGTGTTAATTCATGTATGTTTTAAAGTTATTATATTTCGGTGACAATGTTCTTATTGATGACCTGGATACAGGAAATTAATATGTTAATTTCTACAAATATTTTCTGATATAAGATTTAGTAACAAAATTGTAAAACTTCGTCTTTCCCACATTGCACATTCCAACAAGGAATTCTCTCAATAGTGTGACGGCATCTGATTCCCCTAATTCCTCTCTACTCACTGGCACCTAACAGTCTGGCGTGCCTATAGGCTCTCGTTTATTTTATATTAAATATGTATTGCTTTATCTGCAGTTCCCAGTCATTTCACACTACAAGTACCACATTAGTTTTAATAAATTTAACTCCTTTGAAGCTGCTGGTATAGAGATTGGTATAATTAACTTGTTCTCGACATTAAAGAGTTTGTACTACATTTACCATTTGTTATTACACCACAGAGAAATTGTCGGCTATACATGGGATCAATTATAGGTCCACACGTGTTGTGCAGAAATACGCCATAGTTAAATTAAAAAATAACACTTGCAATCTAGGCCTATATATTTTGGCAGTTATCACATACGAAATAATAACGAATTGTCTTGGAATTTTGTGACAGTAGGTATCTTCTGGTAAAAATATATTTATTATATTTTATTTGTTCAGCAAAGGTCCGAATTTCATTGCACTTGTGCAATAGCAGTGATTTCATTGGTGCAAGATCGCTGTGGCGCGAATAATGGCCAATCACATGCAACATGCTGGTCAGTTGCCTGTGAAAGTTCAAAGTTGAACGATTCTTCTGCACCAGCACTGGACCGACACCAGCACTGACGTCACAGCAGTGTAAGCCAATCAGAATTCAGAATGGCACAGACCAGCACCATACTAGCAATCCACTGGCACTCACTCATTCTGGAGCCGTGGTCGGTGCAGGTCGGATGTGCCTGGCAGTCGCTCTGCAATGTTTCATCATTGATAGGATGGTTTGACTGCAGTGCAGGTGCACTGCCTGGGTGTGCCAATTTTGTAGCGAACACTGCAAGAAGAAGTGTATGTTCAGTTAGAAGAGGGAGAGTTCTGCAACACCAGGTCTGTGCTCTCTTATTGAGCACAGATAACACGTAAACCCCTTAGCCAGGTTAAATTATTTGTAGTCAAGCCACAGTTTTCCCCTGTGTTTCCTGCAGGGGGGAGCAGTTAGAGAAGGCAGTTTGTGGATGCTGTATATTATTTTAGGGTTTATTTTAATTCCCTCCCTTTTTTTCAGAAGAAAGAAGAGAGTAGGTGTCAGGCCCTTCGGGGACCCCCCACCCCCCGCCCGTGCGGAGATATATGATGAACAGTCATTAAAGATGAATGAAGATGCCAGAAGTATGAAGAGGAAAGCAGAGGAAATGAAGACAGCCGAGCTGAAGCTTCCCTCCGCCCCTGCAGCAGGCGACTCGACAGCAGGTCTGGCATCACAAAAAGCACAGTCACCTCTCCAGAAGAGCCCGATCTTCGCCCCTTGACAGTGTTTCATACACCAGAATGCACTTATGCCCAAGTGTGTAAGGTATTCAGAGAGCAGCTCAGCCAGACTACTGTAAACAGAGTAGTCCCCCAGGGAGTTTCATATCTACCAGCCACAATGGAGGATTACAGGAAAGCGATTAAAATCCTGGAATCAATACGAGTTGACTATTTGGTACTGACACTGAGTAGCGGATTGCCCCTTAAAGTAGCCTTGAAAGGGCTCCACAAGTCACTGCCTGCGGACTGGATCCGCGATGAACTGATTGGTCTCAGCTACAAGCCAATCACAATCGTGGGAAAGCTTTCATTGGAGGACAGGCTGTCACTCCACATGTGGTTTGTGAAGCTGCCTGCCAGAAAAAATTAGGAAACTATTTTCGAATTGCAAGGCTTCTGTGGCCTAGTAATTCGAGTTGAAGATTTTCAGCGCCCCGAAGGACCAGCACAGTGTTCGAATTGCCAGAGCTTCGGCTACTCTGCCAGGGTTTGTCACGCCTCTTCTCGCTGAAATCTGTGTGACAAAAGACACACAACCGTAGCATGCAACCTGTCGAACAAGGACGACAGGGCGCTCTGAAAGTGTGTGAGTTGCGGAGGAAATCACACCGCAAATTAAAATGCCTGCGAGGCCTACAAAGCCAAGAAGTGGCACTTCCTAACTCCAGAAGAACGAAAAAAGCTACAATAGCAGAGCAGGTACTCTGCTGCAGTAAAATCGCAGCCGCCTGTTAACTACATCGCGCCTGTGGCGCTCTGGGCTCCCCGCCCTCTCCCTCAGGACCCTGTCCAGACTCCAGATTGCTAGACACAAGTACAGGGGAAGCAGAGACGCACCCCAGCCCAGACATTTGGGCCTCATTACGATTAAGGCAGAACAGTGCCCATCTCTAATGGCTATGGAGCTCGGGCACACTACAGCCAGCCCTCCGAGGTGGATTTTCAACCTCTAGCGAATTCCCCTCATCCTAGATTTCATTCAAATAATCCACCAATCAGTAAGAAAGGCAAGAAGAAGATAAATTCTCGCCAGAAAACATTTCAGCTGACGCAAAAGTCACCCGAGGCCCCCTTCCCCGCCCCTCAGCAGCCAAACAGCAGGCCCTCACACCTGCACAGCCAATCAGGACCCAGCTCAACGCCCATTGGGCGAGCAGACTACAGCTTCGTAACAACAAAATAGGCCTGAAAGTGCCTATCCCTACCCTGGACCTCCGACTCTCCTCTTAGTTTTAAGGTAGGTTAGAAAAAAGTGCTAGCCAGTCCTGCTGTAGTGCCAATCACATCCACTGCTATGGAGACATCTCCAGTAGATGTTCCCCAACAGATATGGTGCAACTGTTCGCAAAAATTAAAAATATCCCTCTCTCCCAAAAGAGTCCAGCTCTGATGGAAGTTCCTGGAGTCTTTATGCAAACTCCTAGTTATTTGGACGGATCCAGTGAGAAGCCAGGACGATAAGGCTCAGGCCCTAGTGGGTTTTGCCATTTCAGTTGCCTCCAAGCCTGCCGATGGCTATTAGAGGGCATGACAGCAGTCTGCCCTCTACTAGGTTTGATTTAGTCAGTATAATAGCTTACTGGAATGCTAATATAATTTGCAGTAAGAAGCAAAAGTTGATAGATTTTATTTCTCGCCACCAGAGCCCAATAATTTCAATTAATGATACATCTGAAACCACAGCATAGATTTTCAATACCAGGTTTTAAATGTTATAGAAAATATTGCGATAACTTAGAGGGCGGTGTTCTATTGTTAATATGCAATTCAATTGTATGTAATCCCGCGAAACTATTGCAACTTCAAACACTTGAAGCTGTGGGTGTTACCATTAAATTAGGAAATCAACATGTTGCTATTTACTCCGTTTATTGCCTGCTAGGCCACAGGCTTCTGCGTACAGATATCGATGAATTAATTAATTCTTATCTTGTTTTACTAGCTCTCTGCGATTTAAATGCCAAACATTCCAGTTGGGGCTGCCTCGCGCTCACCCAATGGGAATACTCTTTTTAGACATCATTTATGTATTTTATGCTCCCAGCGAACCTAATTTTAATCCATCTCAAGCAAATTATACTAGATATACTAGATATCGTGCTTAATAAAGGCCTTAAAATGGCATTAGGTTTTGAAGTGCTCCATGAGTTGGCTTCGGACCATTACTCAGTCCCCTTGTATTTCCACGACGTGGAGACAGACATTACACAAATTCGATAAAATAAATATTATAAGCATGGGAACTGGCCTGACTTTAGGGATTACCTGGACGAACAGATTAAACTACCACCTCTTATTAGTTCTCCCGAAGAATTAGACTCTGCTGTTACGCAAGTCACAGAGCTAATTCAAGTAGGTATAAGTATGTTAATCCCAGTAAAACACAGTGGACTAGCGCAGATACACTACCTGACCATATCAGGGAATTGATCTCGCGCAAAAATAGGCTGCGCAGGCGCTATTCCCGAACTAGATCTATGCTACTCAAAGTTCAGGTAAACGAACTTAGAGAGCAAATCGATGCTGAAATCACTGCTTGGCAGACTGATATTTGCAATAATAAATTATCCAATTTATGTACCCAAGATAATAGTCTGTGGCACATGACAGAGGCATTTACTAAGAACCACAATCATATCCCGTCTCTTCAAGGCACTACAGGTGTAGCCTATACGCCCCAGCAGAAGGCTGAGACTATGGTCAATCAGTTAGATTCAGTTTTCCAGCCCAATGCCTTTCCAACTGATGCAGCATTCGTGGCTCGTATTTATAGGGACCTCCGAGTGTGTCTCCGACAGACCACAGTGGCTGAACCAGACCCCAAGCATGCAGACGATGTCACGCGTACTATAAAACGAATGAAGCCCCGCAAAGCAACCGGGTTCGACTACCTCCAGGCCATAGTTCTGATACAGCTCCCTGACAGCATGTTTGAGGATATATCCGAGTGCATAAATGCAAGTTTTAATCTTGCTCATTTTCCCACTCCCTGGAAATATGCCACTGTAATTATTTTTCCCAAACCGGGCAAAGACCCAGCTCAATTACAGAACTACCGCCCTATCAGTCTGCTAAGTTCGCTCTTTAACATTCATGAACGAATCTTACTGCGCCGTTTATACAGTCACATTCGCGAGCGTAATCTATTTCAAAATGAGCAATTTGGCTTTATGAAAAATAATTCAACTGTACACCAGCTTGTCCGACTATCTGAACATGTGACAAACACATTTAATAGGCACCATTATACTGTCGCAGTATTTTTGGACGTAGATAAGGCTTTTGAGATGGTTTACCATGTAGGGCTACTTTACAAATTGTACCAAACAAATTCAAGACTGCCACATTAAGCTTCTGGCATCGTATTTAAATAGACACTCCTTCTCTGTATCCATGGAAGGAGCGGCTTCGGAAAGGAAATTTATTACAGCAGGAGTCCCCCATGGCAGCATTCTAAGGCCAGTCCACTACAATATTTACACTCGCGATATTCTGTGCCCCCCTAATTGGCACATAAATTTTGGAATGTATTCAGATGACGCAGTCATTTACACGCAGTCTCGCAAAGCTGAACTTGACATTCACCGTGCTCAGGCACAGCTATACCAAGCTGGAAAATTATTTTCGCCTGTGGTGAATTAAAATAAACTTGGGTAAATGCAAGGCGCTCATCTTCATATGCCGAAACATTCCTCTTGATCTCCAGCACCTTACTCTCTTTGGGGAGAATATTCCTTTTAAAGATGAGGTAAAATACCTAGGCCTCATTATGGATAGAAAGTTGATATGGCGACACCATGTGGAGGCAAAGCGAAAACTCGTTTATGCCCGCAATTTTGCTTTGCATCAACTTTTAAACCGCAATTCTGTATTTGCCGCAGAAAAATGGGACCACTTTATATCAGTCCATGATTTGACCCATCATTACTTACGCAGCCCCAGTGTCGACATACTGCACACAAAGTCATTTACAAACATTGCAAGTAGTGAAAATAAATGCCTTATGTTGGCAGCACATGCACGACGTTATGTCCCAATCAGTTGCTCGCATGCAGAACTGAAACAAAAAATGCTGCAAGTCGTCATTCGTAAACAGTTCCAAACCTTTTATGAGTCCAATGAGGAACATACAAATCCCTTATCACGTCATAACCTTTTCAGATTTATTTATGTAAATGCCCAATGTTGGCATTGCCTTCTCCTTCTATAAGATATCACGAGTTTTTTCAAAACGATTACACAAGCAGTAACCACAGATAATTACATATTTGTAAAATAATCTCCCCTCTAGTCGATATATCCAGGTTATGTCGGTAAATTTGTCTCCTATGATTCATATTGTGACACTGTGGCATGGAGTTTCACGGGGTTAAATAGTGAGAAAGTATGTGGTTAAGATTCTATCACACGTTTGGGCAGCCATATGATGGTGACACATGCCACATACCCCCTCCCAAAAGTCAGTTTGCCTGCCGCACCAAATTAGGAAGAACTCCACACAATGCAGTGAGTGTGCGCATTCTCTACTACAGGTGGTGCAGATGCAGTGAAAGATAGTGTCGCATGAGGAACAGTGCATGTGTGTCGAGCGCCGAACGCACACGAATACAAAAGGAGATCTCACATTTCACGTTTTATGTTTCTAAAGGGCTGAATGGCAAGGCAAGTTTTACACAAGGACACATGTACACATAAACACACCAATTAAATCCCTTAACACCATAGTATATACATTTAAAGTGTTTTTCTTTATGTACCAAGTTTTTCTCTCTCATGTGTAACCATCCTCACCTCATATCACTGTGTCAAAGTGTATTTACGTTCTTTTATTTTGCAAAGGTTAATTTTAGCAATGTGTGGGATCCTCCAAAGGCAAGTGGAACAGTATTTTAATGCAAGTGTGTTGTTAGCAAGTAGTTCCGCTTAGGGTGCTGGCCCGTCAGCTTGGCCAGCACACCGTGTTTTCCAAGTAAGTCATAGCTCGTCTTGCGAGGAGCATGGTGCATTAGGTCGGACACACGTTTCGTGCGCTTGGGTTTTTATCAACTTTTTGCATACTCATTTTAATCAGCAATAGCTTTTGTAATTAACCGGAACTGCTGTTCATGTGTCACCAGAGACTCCGCCCCTTGTATCACCCAGAGTTTGCATTGCCTGGGTGGATTTTATTCGTACAAAGTAACCATTGTGACCATGTGTATTTTATTCTGTTTAACCCATGCTGACGGGTTTGGCTCAGCAAGCAAGTGTATGTTATCTCAACTGAGGTGTGTAGAGTGATTCCGAATAAATTATGCAGTGATGCAAAATACAGCTGGGTTTTTATTTCAGGTAGCCACAAGGCGTTTAAGGTATGGGCCTTCTCCTGCCAATTTTTCTGTAAGCATACAGACAGTGCAATGAGTTTTTTTTAATGGCCACATGTAATAGCAACGTAAGCAAAGTGTCATACGGGCATTTGGGAGCCCTGATATTCCACAGTACCGCAAGCAAGAACATATAATATTTTTCAGAGGAATACTTCCAAATCCCTGGAGGGATTACGCCATGGTCGTCGGCTGAATGACCCTAAAGAGAACGAGTCAGCTCTACCAACATCACTGGCATTATTCTGGAGACTAATGTCTGGTGCCCCGGGTAAAAATATCCTATACTTCAATTTTGAACATTTTGTATTTACTGCTCCTCTAACCTGTCCTCAATCCTCATCTGACCACATGACGCCATGTCAAAGTGTTCAAGCTTCTTACGCAATATAAAACTTTAGCATTTGACTTTATGTTTCCTTTCCTCTGACGAAACCACCAATACACAATACGCTATTGTAAAGTCAGAGTTCAAACAATTCAACATCGATTCTGCGAGCTTCGTAAAAATGTGTATCTAGTTATGTAAATAATTATATTATTCAGGAATGATATTTACATGCCCATTCTGAAAATATGCTTAAAATTTACATTAAAGTTTATTTCAATACAAAAAACTCATTAGTTTACTTTATTAAATTGTGTCAATTCATATATTTCCTCTTCACATTATATTGGTTTGAAATTTATTCAATTTAAGCCAAGTTTTGTTTAATATACCGAGTTTAAAATTGCCCTACAATAAAATAACGCACTTTTCACATCACCTCTGTTAGATTCTCGGGAAAATAACTGCATCACTTTCACTTTAAATTTCTACTTTTCAAAATCGTAAAGTCAAGAGTTTCTTGACTTTATCTTTGACCGTTCCATTGTGTCAAACTCCATAAGAAACAACATGTCGGAAAGCAAACGTAAAGTCAAATGGTAAAGTTAAATGTTAAAGTTTTCAGTTGTGTAAGTGCCTTAAGATGTACGCTGATTACGCCAAACAGATAGAGCAAACAGAACCGATGGTTGTTCACGTGTAAGCTGATTTTCTGCATAGCCGAAACTTGGCCAAACAAACTGTCGTAGTAGTAAGGAAACATGGCACACGCCAATGTTCATGTCTACTATGTAACTACTTAAACCAGTGTTTAGGCCATGTGGACAGACGACAGTTAACCATATTGCAATATTATATTTATCTAAGGGTCAACAATACATCAGCAGGAATTCTGCTTTCGTTGTCGGCCGCATGACCCGAGATACAGAGGATCAGCTCTACTGTTCGTCATGGTATCAGCATCTGAATTATATTTTATTCCCTAGGTAACATACTTTTTTAACAATTACCTTTATTCCAGACACACTGCACCTCAGAATCCTTTTGACCCAACCTTTTGACTTATTCCAAAGCATTGTGGCATTGACATAGTTTCATTTCGTCAGATGAGAATCGAGGTTGGGTTAGAGGAGAAGTAAATACAAAGTGTTCAAAATGGAAGTTCACGATTTTTGTTACACAGGACGCCAGACATTATTGTTCAAAATAATGCCAGTGATGTCAGTAGAGGTGACTCTGACGGTGGTTGACTGAATGAGATGTGGTTGTTTGGCATTTACAAAGGCGGTGAACAGAATTTAGAATAAGGTGTTAGGAATTGTATACCCGATAGGCGCCAGACGTCGCTGTAGCGGCGTCACTGATATTGATGCTGTAGAACTGAGTTCTCGTAACCTTGGGGTGCTGCGGGCCTTTCATCTGGACCACATTCCCACATAAATCTTGCAGTAGTTCACCTGATGTGAACGCCTCGTTGTTTTACAAACGAGGGGCTATTCTGGTGGCCCAATCACTGCTTGCAAATTAAATATGACATGGAGGTAATGAAAACTCCCTGTGCGTGGATTGTCAGGGCCAAACCACACTTTGATTAGGTTGCAGCACACATACAAATTAATATTTACCCTTAAATTCACATAAATCTTGCATCAGGAAATGACAGGTTTAAGGTGGCCCTAGTCCTGAAATGCCTTTCGGCAATCGAATAAAAGCACTCTCCATTTCATGCTATTTATTGCAGAATCAAATATTCCCGCCAGGAGAATAACTTATACAATTGCTCGCTCTAAACCTGTAGCGAAGAAGGTACAGTAGATAAAGCTCTAGGCTTGCATTATGGTTAGGTGTGCTAGTAAAATTATAATCTCCCCAGGCGATGCAATTCCTGGGGAGGCGAGGGAGAGTATCCCGGATGGCAAAAACGAAAAAGATTCCTGAAATATTTAACTGTTGCTGAAAAAAGACAAGTGATGGCGACTGATAACGTCCGGATGGAAAAAGTGCAAGTGCGGTTTCACATGTGCCTCCTCTTCTGGATGCGACTTACTGACTGATTTGACTTCCCGCCGTGGTGCAAGGGCTGGGTGTTACGGGCCCACAGATCGCAGAGGGATCTACATGCACACACAGAGAAACAAATTTACTGTTACAGGCTATAATACTTTCAAACACTGCAAAAACACAAATCAATAATTATTTCTGAAGCTTACCTTGTGACTGGAATGAAATGGGCTGGACATAACATTGGTGGCAGTCAAAATAAGCATTTGTGAAAAAAAAAAAAACAATAACACTTTAAAACAACAACATTGGGGCATAAGGGTTCCTAGACATATTACACTTTATTTGCGTGTCATGTGTCCTTATCATGTGGCAAGAAATGTACTTGTGAAACTACTACAACCCTTTTTAACGCAATAAATGTGTTCATATATTACTCCGGCCGCTCTCCCGGGCTGGTAGGCGCATGTGGCGCTACACTTTGTGCACTACACTGCACTTGCCCGACCTTGCCCTTCCTGCACTCATATTACACTAACACTACTTGCCGGTGATCAGCCATCGAGAGTGTGTGTGTGCTGCACTTGGAAGCATCGGCATGACAAATGGCCTAGGGTGAAGAGCGACACACGTCAACTCGTTCTCCTCAGGGTTGTTCGGCCGACGACCATGGCGTAATCCCTCCAGGTATTAGATGTAATCCTATGAAAATTATTACATGCTCTTGCTTATGGCACTGTGGAATATCAGGGCTCCCCACACGAAAGTACGACACTTTGCTTATGTTGCTGTTATACATGGCCATTAAAACACTAATTGCGCTGACTGTATGTTTATGGAAAAGTTTGCGGGAGAATGTTCATACATTAAATGCCTTGCAGCTACCTGAAATAAATGCCAGCGGTATTTTGTGTCACTGCACAATTTATTCGGTATCACGCTACACACCTCAGTTGAGGTAACATATACTTGCTTGTTGAGCCAAACCCGTCATCGTGGGTTAAGCAGAATGAAAGACACGTGGTAACAATGGTTACTTTGTATGAATAAAATCCACCAAGGTGATACAAACTCTGGGTGTTACGATGGGTGGAGTCTCTGGTGGCAAGTGCATGATGGTTCCAGTTAATTACAAAGTCTATTTCTGATTAAATTGAGTATGCAAAAGTTGATGATCACCTGAGCATCCGAAACATAAGTTCGACGAAATGCACCGCGCCCCTCGCAAGACGAGCTATGACTTACTTGGAAAACATGGTGTGCTGGCCAAGTTGGCGGGCTAGCACCCTGCATGTAACTACTTGCTAACACCACACTTGCATTAAAATACTATTCCACTTGCCTTTGGGGGATCCCACAGATAGCTAAAATTAACCCTTGCAAAATAAAAGAACATAAATACACTTTGACACAATGATATGAGATGAAGATTGTTACACATGAGTATGAAAAATATGGTACATAAAGAAAAACACTTTAAATGAACATACTAGGGCATTAAGGCATTTTATTGGCGTGTTTATGTGTACACATATACTTGCATAACACTTGCCTTGTCGTTTAGCCCTTTAGAAACAAAAAATTTGAAATATGAGACCTCCTTTTGCAGCAGAGGTATACCTTGGTGTCTGCTCGGCAATTGACGTAATGCATAATGGCTTCTTGCCAGCCTCTTATGTTCTGGAACAACCAGCTGGAGCCGATGTTCCCTACTGTTTTGCACTCGATGTGGCACTGGAACTCCCACATACCTCGCACATCACATTGGTTGCTGTCTCTTCCACAGTGACAGTCGAAGTTGCCATGAGTCAACTGGCCCGCTGTGTCTGCTGTCCCTACTGCTGCTGTTTTAATGCATATCTTGTTGTCGCCGCCAATAGCTACCTGGACAGGCGACTACTGCGGGTGATCAGTTACCCTCGTGTGACTCCCCAGCTATTGTTGGCACTGCTTCTCTGCTTGCTGACATGCTCTTCCCATATATATTTGGGCCGTGATAACGGGCACCCTATAGCCGGATGGTGGAACCTTCCCCCAGAAGTGTTGCACTTGATCCAAGTCCCGAGTCTTGGATGGGGTCGCTTGTTACCATTGTGCCATCATACACCTCAGTAACGGACTTCCCACGTTCGCCCTCCAGCGCCATGTTGCCAGGCGACATCGCACTTCCTGCACCTGCTGTAGTTGTTCCAGGGGGAGGTGTTGATGCACCCTCCTCACTCGTGCTCTCCTCCAGGATTTCCTCCCCGACATCGACGACATGGGGCTCTGGTCCAATTGCAAACTCCTCACCACATGCTTCCTGCTCCTCACTACGTGCTTCTTGCGAATCACTTGCAACTTGCTCAGTGTTTGCTAGAGGTGTTGGGAACGCGGTTTCAACTATTTTCCTGTCATTCCCATCAGCTGTGCCCGATCATGCCTGACACCTGGTGGATGTTGCCTTGCCCGGCTTCGATGGACGTTCTGCTTCTGATGGGGTCACTCCTGCTGGAGGTGCTACACCAACTTCCTCCTGTCTCATGTGTGTTCCTGTCTTGGCAGGTGGTGTGACGTCGTGGGGTGTTTGGGCTCCGGATGAATCTTCGCTGTAGACATCTCCGGGTGACAGATAGATTGCATCCCGATGTGCCCTTATGCATTTCCATCCCACTTGGATAAGGTAGGTGATAGATCCGAAGCTTTTTATGACCTGGTGTGGTCATGTCTAGCATTCAGCGAGTCCAGCGCAAATGTTCTGTTGCGCTGTGGACTGCGGGTGCGCTTTCAGGTACACCTGTTGACCTGTTCGCAGCACTGGTGGCGGCCTTGTATTCATGGGGACCCACCCCGTGATGTAGCGCTTCTGCCATTCCACCTGTTCTCCATTGTTTTAGTGGCATTTTTCGGGCCACGTCGTGCTGCCACGATTACTCTCGTCACTTGCATTTTGCTGGCAATTTCTTTCGCCAGGTACTCTTAGATTGTGCCCTGACAGTCTGTCTGCTGGTGTGCATCCTGTTGCAGCATTTACATGTCGGCAGAGGGTGAAGAGGGCGTCAGGCAGGTGTTCTACCCAGCTTGTGTGAAACTTACCCACACAGAGACACAGTTGCGCCTTCAGATTTTGATTGCAGCACTCCGTGATGTTAGCTCTGGGATGGTACACCACCATCTTCAAATGGTACACCACCCATCGGGTACCCATTTCCTGCTACTTGCGTCCGGTGAATTGGGTTCCATTATCAGTGAACACCTGTTTAGGGTACCCCAGCTTCAATACACTGTGAAAAATTGTCCGTTACCACAAGGAAAAAACCTTTTCCCCCCAGATGTTCGTGGGTACGTCCCCATTAAGTCGAGACTGGCCATCTGGAAGGGCCGTCCGGGCAAGCATGGCTGTTGCTGCTGAATTCCATCATGCCTGTACGATTTAAAAGTTTGACACTTCACAGTTTTGCATGTATCTCCTCGTGTCATGTTATAAGCTGGGCCAGAAAAAGTGCAGTTTCACATTTCTGAGTGTTCGTTCTGTTCCCGCATGTCCCACTATATGACTAGAGTGTGTGTGGTCTAAAACTTTTCCCCTGCAGTTTGGTGGCATGTACAGTCTCCATTATATTGCATTCTTTGCTGAGCAAGTTTCCAACCGATTGAGCATTACATGCCATTGTTCTATTTCTTCCATCAGTGCATTTTTCTCCCCCACGATTGCGCAGTTCTCTTGCACGCTCAGTATCCAGCGGTACAATGCCTCGACTAACACTTCCCTGTTTACACCTGCAGTTTGTTTATGTTTATCTTGCAGAACATTTCTTTTGAATCTAGTGGTAACATGTCGTCTTATTCTGCCTCAACTATGACGATCGTGCTCGTGTCTGGCGCACGATAAAACATCCGCTAAATATTTTCCTTCCTGGGGACATGCTCCACAGTGAAGTTGTACGACTGTAGGAGAAAAGTCCACAGGGTCAGCTTATTTCCTGCTTTTTTCAAAGTGTGCAACGATACTAGACACCTGTTATAGTTTCTAAGAGTAAAACACTGATATTCCAGGTAGGATCTGTATTTCATGATGGCCCATACAACTGCTAACATTCCTCTCTTGTTAACATCGTAGCATCTTTCTACCTGGCCTAATTTCGTGCTTGCAAAGTCAATTATGCACCTCGTGCCATCTTCTGCGAATAAGCAGAGCACCGAGCTCAGGCCCTCCTGGCTGGCGTCCGTCTGTAAAAACAAATGCTCTCCTGGATCATATCTTGCGGGTTTAGGGTAGTAGTGTAAATGTACTTTGATCTCATTGAAGGCCTTTTATTCCTCATCACCCCACATGAACCGTTTCTGAGTTGAAAGTAGGCCCACGAGGGGTGCGGTCACGACTGAAAGGCTTTGATAAACTCCTATAGCCAATTAACTAGTTCGAAGAATCGGCACAGTTGTTTGCGAGAACATGGTGCTGCATAATTCTCAATCAGATGTAAAACTCGGGGTTTGGTATATTTCTGTCCTCATCAACAACGTGCCCTAGGAACTCCAGCTTGCTCTTTCCTACATGACACTAGTTCACTGCACAGGTTAGGCCATATATTGCGAGTCGTTCTAGCACCATTGACATGTAATCGAAGTGGTCTTCCCAGCTACTGGACCATATGATTACATCGTCCAAGTAGGCTTACGTAAAATCGCCGATGAGTCCGTCCAGGATATGGACCATCATTGATTGGAATGTTGCTGATGCTCCTTTTAAACAGAATGCCATTGAACAAAAATGATGTCTATGCCTGTCTGGTGTGGTGAATGCTGACTCTTTGTGGTCTTCTGGCTTTACAGAGATTTGCCAATAGCCACTAAAGAAATCGAGTGACGTCATCGCAGTAGCTTTTACTAACGAAGAAAGGGCTTCTTTGACACTTATGTTACATGATAAGTCATTACAGGTCACTTTGTTGACGGGGGGAAAGTCTATGCAAAAATGCCAGCTGCCAACTTTCCTCGGTACCAATGTTATCGCCGAGTTGAATTTGCTTTGCGTGGGTTCGATTACTCCATTCGCTAACATCTCTCTCACCTGCTCGCGTATGGTTATACTGGTGTGGCATATATAAATTGCTCCCTCCTGCATGAGTTTTATTTCGTGCTCGACCACAGTCGTACTTTGGAGTGCATCTACTTTCACGAAAACGTCCCTATGCTCATCCAGTATTTTTTAATGCTGCTATATTCTGTGGCGGAAAGTCATGGTCAAACTCTGAGAGTGAAACTGGGGCTAGGTCGTCTACAAACGTTTTATCGATATTGTACACCATGCGCTTCTCCTTCGCGCCAAAATGTATGCATCTGGCAGCCGGTTCTACTACTATGTTCTGTTCCTGGAGCCAAGGCATGCCTAAAATCGCATCCTCTCTGATTTCTTGTGTTTCTATGGTGCTTGTTATTGTTTCATGGTCCCTCACTTTGACAGTAGCTGTAACTTGTCCCAACGCATCACTATTAAGCTGACCTGTTGCGAGTTTGAATACGAAATTGGTTGGTGTTACGCTCTTAGAATAGACAAGGTTGGGTTAAACAAAATTGGCGATGCAGCTGTATCGATAAGTGCGTGGCAGGGGTGTCCGTTTTCATACACAAGAACTCTTGGAAAATTGTGTATGTATCCCACTCACCTGCTGTAATAGTGCTTGTGTGTAGCATTCTGGTGTTGGCTGTTGTTGCTGCTGTGGAGAAAAGAGTGTTAGGCCCCATCCCCCCTGCATCTCGTTTCCCTGCTGCTTGATTGTGGGCCCTCTGTAGTCGTCTAATTGTGGGTTGTTGTGGCACCTGCTGTGACAATGGAAGAACTCTGCCGGTCTACAATATCGGTATGGTGTTGCTGGAGGTTGGCTCTTGCACAGCCTGATTCGCACATTCCATTTTGCATTTTTTTTCCATTGGCTTATCACCGTGGTGTGCACTGTTTACTTTGCTGCTATTCGCATTGTTCGTTCTCTGTTGCTGTCCAGAATGTCCGGGGTAGCGATATTCCCATTCCCGTTGCATGTACCCATTTTTTGTTCGCAGCTCTCTCACAGTGTATTGTGCCTGTGTTGCCTTCCAGGATAATCGCTGCTTTTAATACCTCTTCCATTGTGCTGTTGAAGAATGGCAACAGTGCTGCACGATACTCAGGTAATACCATCCCTGCCACAATGTCCAATGCTTCCCTCTCTGGGAATTCCGGATGAAAGTGCTTGATTAAGTGCGCCTTCTGGGTGAAGAAGGTGGGCAGTTGCTCACCTGGCTGCTGTTCCTGCCAGAGCAGTTTACTTTGCGCATGCAGCGACGAGAATACACTGCCGTACCTGCACTGAAACGAGTGCATGAATTCCTCCCATTCCAATCCACTTTGATTTGTGGCAGTCCACCATTCGCTCGCCTCTACCTGTAGTTGGTTGCCAATGCAGATGGCCCACTCGTCCTCCTACACGCCGTAATGTTTTAAGTGGGATGTATATTCTTTAAGGAAGACCCTTGGGTCCCTACATGTGGTGCGGGTAAACATCGGCGTGTTTTGAAAATGTGTCGGAGTTCATTTCAGGCTGCTTTCTATGCTTGCTTGTTGGTTGGTCTTCTGTTCTCTCTGTTGCTCTTTGTCCGATGGCCAACTCGTAGCTGTGTTGATTCCGTAGATGGGCGTGGGAAATGATGTAAGTGGTGTTGGTGTTGGAAAAGGTGCTGGGAAAATTTGCAGTAATACTTGCGCATAAATTGGTTGATTAGGATAGGTTGAGAATTGTTGTAAGTACGGATTTATCGGCTGGAGTGGTGGAGATAATTGTGGAAGGGTTGGCATTGGTTGGGAATACTGTTCCTTCGGTGCCGAATTATTGTCAGCTGTTGCAGGTGCGTCTGATGCAGGTAACATTGTCGTACTGCCAACATCCTTGGCCTTGCAATTAAGTTCCTTATACTGTGCATCCTGAGTCTCACCTCTCACTCGTTGCAATTTCCGGTACTGTCTCATTGCTAACCGTATACTGCTGTTCTGGTTGTGTATATTCTCCTTGATTTTCCTTTTCTTTACATTTGTCAAATGGGGGCTGAAGTCCTGTTAACAAGTCACAATAAATTTTATGGAGCATTTGCATTCGTAATTGTTCAGTGCAATCATCACAAATATACTGTAAGCCTATTACTGTGCTTGCTTCAGCGTTGCTCAAGTATTCCCGGTGCGCTTGTGCCTGACACTGTCTGCAACTGATCGGTGTTGTTCCCGAACCCGGACAGGACATCTTTGGGCACAAGTGCATTTGCTGAAAATGTTGAAGAATTATTGAAGTTTTAGTGTCCGAAAAATGTTCCTTACTTTGCTCATGAAAAACGGTTCCGTGGTTTCTCATGGCACAGTTGATTGCTAGAATGGTTTTACAGGTGCATTTGCAAAAGCATGTGCCCATTTCATACCAATCTACCATGTCAGTTGGCAGAGAGCATAAACATTGCAAACACCTTGTAGCCGGTGCCCCACAAGGTATTTGGACAGCCATGGTTTTTCGTTAACAACACCACATGGCTGCACGAGAATGGAAGAGTGGAGTGCGGGATGCAGAAGCATGGATGTATGAGACAGAAGTATCGTGAGTACCGCAGCTCTCCTGCACAGCACGGGAAGGCGTTAATGGATGCGGGCTCTCAGCTGTACAGCCCAGTGAGCGGACGGAGAGGGTGTGGAAGGAGCAGTCAGATGTGTTGCCTTCTTCTCGTTTCTTATTGCATAATTTCTGTAAAGCCAGATATTTTCGCGTAAACCACGAGTTTCGTGAAACGTTCGACGATCGCCAGTTGACGATCGTGGGGGATGTGAAAATGACATGCGAGGTATGGTACGCTGCTGCCAAAAATATTTTTTGCGATATGCTTAAGTTGATCGAACACAAGTGTCTCGTGCCGATTAAATACCAACTGCTTGTACCTGCATTCCAACAACCGAACAATTTCCGTGTGCATGGAATTCATTTCGAGAAATTGAGGGAAAAAAACACGATCGTTGTTGGTAAACATCCTCTTTCGACCGAAATTTACTACCGCATTGGCAAACATCAGGTAACACAAGATTCCCAATATGCACTGATGAGCATTTCTCAAGGTTATTACATTGTTCAACAATCCGAGCAAAAGGTGCACAACAATTTTATCAGTATTATCCGATGACAACAGTTTTGATCGATAATACTTTGAACATTTTTTTGTGCGAATAATCCTTGTATTTCCTTATTTGTTTTTTTTTCCCCATTAAGAGGCATGTTTTCCTCTGCTTTACAAATCAGAAGCGATGGTGAAGATTCCGATGTTGTTGGCGATTCCAGATACGGTGGTATGAGAAAAAGATTTCGCAATCAGATAATCGCCAGCAGAGACGAAAACGATCGCGAACTGGCTGATAAAAGAGCAAAAAGAAAAATGAAAACTCACAAAGAAAAGGCGAGCGCAAGGCATCGCAGTCATCGATTTAGATGGCAATTTAATAGACGAACATAAAAACAAATTTCACAGAGCCAATCATTTCATAGCAAATTTGGCAAAAGACTTTAAAGTGGTGCAGTGGACGGCGGGCAACGAGGTGCACGTGAAAATGTTATCGAACAGTTTTTGCAAGCTAATCAATTTGCAACATTTTTGTACAGGTTGCATAAAAAAATGAAATCTGTATCTATTGTTCGCCAACAAATTCTGATATCGATGGGCCCATACATTTTAAGATACAATTTGGTGCATAATCTGAATACGGGTGGTTACGACATATCGGTCGATGTTGAAAAATACTACTGCATACAAACACTATAAATGAAAAAAAAAATCAATTTATCAATTATAACTCATTACTGAGTGATTTATGCATTCTGGTAGATGCTTGGCACGAATCTATCAGTTAATTTGCTCGCCCATCAATGTCGCATATTTTTCATAATCGTGCATCAGATTAATCAAAACTACTTCTTGACGAGCCATCAGATGTAATGGCAGTGTCCAAGTATACAGTAACTTTGTAATCAACTCAATGTATTCGTCCATGTTTCTATTCGAGTTGCTTCTACACATCCAGTTCTTATTGTAGTGAGAATAAACAAATTATTTGAACTCGAGAGTGTCCATTCTGTTATGCTCCCTGGGAGGGAATAGTCCTTATATATACATGATTTCAAACCCAATATTTTATTTTATGTGTTTGCATTTCGTAACTGTAACATTTTTTTCCATATCAAAGAAACATCAATGAAAATAACAGACTAAAACAAACCGTGTTTGGTGTGGATTCACAACAGAAGAGATAGTTCGACTGAATTGCTGCATGGCAAATCTCTGCATCTGTGGGCCAGTTGAAGAAAAGTTTCCATGGTTTGGAATGGCAATTTCCCTTCAACGAAATTGATGTTGACTGACAAAAGGAATGAAATTGTTTAACTGTAATATATATTCACAAATGTATTTTTTGTAAATAAAATATTTCTATATTTTACATGTAAATATGTCTTTTTCATTTAATCGAGATGTAGTAATTGGTTACATAAATTTCCCACATCTATCAAAACAAAGCCAACTATTACACTTATGTTTGTCAAATTATCAGTGCAGGCCAACATCAATACCAAAACTATAAAAATAACACTTAGGCCTATCAAATAAGTTTTTTTTTGTTTCCATTCTCTCATCCCTTTGCGGCATAATTGTCATATTATTGAAATGGTATACTAGTTAAAATTCAACTATGGTTCATAATATAAAAAAAATATGAAAGTTGAATTATAAAAGGGTACCAATTACAATACCAGCTAAAAATCTATTATTTTTATTTATTTGTTTTTTTTTTGTATATATAAGCAATTGGGCTTTTCATGAAACCATTGCAACTGCAACCTCATTGGTCAGGGGATCTCTTTGGTTGTAGAATTACAAAAAAAAAAAAAAAATATTGATTGTAGGATTTAACAGGTATTGTGAAAAATGGCTCAGAAAGTTCAATTTAAAAAAATAAATCATGGAGAATAATACAAGCAGTTTGGAAAATAGCTGGATTCGATATTCTAATGAATATGAACTCACGATATATAACGTCCAGAGTACAAAACTTTATAATAAAAAATGTATTGAAATGAGGGAAATGGCAAAACAATTAAATATCAGAAGATATTCCTTTAAAATAAAACGAGAACTTATAGAGAGGGTTGACAAAGTATAAACTAATCATCCTGATGTAAAAACAATAAGTTATAAAAGAAACTGAAATTGAAGCATTAAATTTAAAAAAAAATAAAAGTTATTGGAAAAGTACTAAAAATAAAAAATATTATAATCTAAACAGAGATACTTTGGTGGAACAAATAGGTAATTATAAATTTATTTCAGAAAAAACAATTCCAAAGAACTTAGAAGTCTTGAAATGTTCAGAATTGTAGCAAATTGCTAAAGAATTCAGAATTAAATGTTATGCATACATAAATAAAAATAAAAGCATAAAAAAATTGATACAACTCATACTAAATAAAAGGGAGAAATTGAAGAAAATTCAAGAATTTTACTTAGTTCAAAATAATTTTGAAAATATCTGTATACTAAAATTGTTGTCAAATACCAACTAATAAAAAAGCCCCTGCTTTATAAGTAATTAAATATAGTTTTATACATCCATTTCAACCGAAATGTTGTTAATTAGATGGACTCTTCAATTTTCGAAAAATAATAATTTTTTTTTGGATTTTCGTTTTCGTCGATAATAATGGTGATGAGAAATTATGGTTCAAAGGGTGAGATAGCTTATTTTCTCGGATATAAAAAACAATATGCAATATTAAATTTGGTAAAACCAAAATGGAAAAGAAAATGGGCATATTTAAAGGCAATAGTGCTCACTTGTGAAACATCCTCTAATTGGCAACAATATATGATGTTCATTAATAAATATGGGTTGAATTTATTGATACAAAATTCGAGAATATCCACATAGAAATACCTGCTACAAAAGCTAATCAAAGAATTCGACTTGACACTGAATCTCATTTTGAGAACAAAGGAACAAGATTGCATCAGTGTAAATGTGAATTGTTTCAAACATCTGGACTACAAGTTACAATATGCAATCAATAATTACCTAATAGATTTGTAGTTTTTGGTTTACAAAATTACAGTCGAATGCGACGAATATAATCACAAATACAGAAATATTGAATATGAAATCGAAAGACAAAAACACATTGAGAAAAAGGTAAATTGCACATTTATCAGATTTGATCCTGATGCTAAGAATTTCAATGTGCATGATGTTATAAAAACAATCGTTCAGTTGGTAAAACAAAGAAATTTCAATTTATACAATGTTATCAATACTATCATTCGAATATTGAACAAAAAATAAATAATTAAAAAATTAAACCTTAGTTGAATACACAAGTGAATAAAAAAAAATATTGTAAACAATGCATCATTGGATAGATCATTATAGATTTCAAATTTCGAAAACTTTAACTGTTGGATTTTCACACTAATAGACCCTCTGTGAGTGTGGTTCCTTATAAAAAAACAGACCTTCTTTTTAAATTCAATTTTTTATCCAGAAAATTGGTATAATACCAAAATTCAATTTGGGCATGCACAAAAAGTTCCTCCTTTTAAAATTAAATTTTTATATTTTCAATATAAGGTTTATCTGACTCCTCTTGACCCCAAATTAACACCTTCACTATGAACTAACCTCACAGGTTACTTCAAAGGAAGATTGTAGGTAAATTCCAATTTTAAATATTTATTATTAAATAAAACTAATATTTTTGTTTATATATATAAGCACCTGAACATTATTTTACTGTCAATGTCATTGGCCAAACAGTTTTTCTATTGTCAAACTTCCAAAGTTACTAATGTTGGATTTTTGTGCTGATGGACAATGGAATCGAACTATTTTGGTCCAAAGGGAATGTTATAGCATAATTTATTGAATATAAAAACTCATGTAAAGTAATTTTAGACCATGTAAAAATTAATGAATTAGAATGTGGTCGAATTTTGAAGGGAGTGGCTGGATTGTTCCCTTTCCAAAATTCAATTTGGGGCCCCCAAAAATTATATAATGCCAAAGTTCAAATTTTTATATTAATTTTTTTATAAAAATATTATCTGACTCGACTTACCCCCTCCAAACCAACAAACACCATCATTACAAACCAACATCATAATAGGGTTACTTTAAATGGACATTGATGGTTTAAACCCCACAAATGCTCCCTTTAAAATACAATTTACTGCGAAATTTCGCCAGAGGGCTCTACAATAGAAAATTCCTTCCCCCTCCTACTTTCAACAACCAATTACATTTCAGTATTTCACTTCCCCTCCTTTCAGTTTGGCATATATGGTGGTGAAATCTGAAAAATAGATGTCAGTCAAGGCCAAGAGCTGAATGTGGAAACATCACTCCTCCTCCCTGAGCAGAAGAGGAAACTAGTAACAACAAAATGGTAGGTTATTATAAATATATGTATATATATATATATATATATATATATATATATATATATATATATATATTATATATATATATATATATATACATAATAAGGTATATTAATTTTATTATATTATATTACTATACTTACTCTATATTCCTTTTCTGCTCTGGGAAGAGGAGCAATGATTCAAAGTTCAGCTCTTGCCTTCGACTGATGTCTTTTTTCGAGATTTCATGGCCATATAGGCCAAATTGAAAGGAAGGGTATATGGGGAGGTGAAATACTGCAACGTGATTGGCTGTTGAAAGTGTGAGCGAGGGGAGAGGTGTAATGTCGATTACAACACACATAAGTCGATTATCTCGAAACTAATCAATTTGTTATAAATAATATTATTTTTAAATAAATCATTACTCAGTTACTGAGTGGCATTATGACCATGGCATAAATGATTTCTACAATCACACTCAAAAGGAGAGTAATTTCATTCACTTTCAACAGCCATCATGGCAATATTCGTCAACATGTGGGGAACGAATCTCTCGTGATTGGACAAAAAACATTGTTTACATTTTCCGTGAGTTTCTCTTTTTGTCCTGTATCCCAACTGTTCATGCGGTAGTTTTCGATTTTTACACAATCTGCTTGGAAACATCTTTTGGTAAAATAGTTTTGAAGCTACAAATGCAAGTGTTGTAGTGGCGGGCTCATGTTTTTCCATGGACAAAACAAGCTGTGTAGTTAAAAGTAATTCATGAATTTAGTTTTGTAGCCAATGTTTATGCCTTTTTTTTTTGTAGAGAACATCGAGTCCTTTTACCAGTTTATTGGAGTGCTCCGATTCTATCCAGAACTCTGTCACTTGATTATAATAATACCAGTGTTTAAAATGTGTTTTACACCCAACATTTTTAAACACTCTTCAAAATTGTCAATTCCAATGTAGTACCAATGCCCAAAACATACAATCAAGTCGTGAAATTTATTCTGTGCAAGTTTGATGGTGATGAAATCAAATAATAATTTGTTTATGTTCAACATTACCATATCAATAATACTTTTTACATAGGTGTGTGTTTTTTTTTTTTTGCAATACCTGATATATACATCTTGAAATAAGACCATGCTTTGTATATATACAAATTTATGTATCGATAAAAAAAGATGAAGATGAAGGTGCTTTTTTGTTGGCTCACATGTCAGAAATTGTACAAAGAGAATCCTTCTTTTTTTGCGGTGAAATTGTAATTTCAAAATATGTCGATATCCTTCCCCTCGATACAATTTTGACGATTATTCGGACATTGTGTTTCTCAACTATTATGTGGAACTTGTGCCAAATTCGCACAGAGTGCATTATTACTTGTGTAATTACATTGACGAATCAAACTTGGAAATTCTACTCTCTCCACACACATCTCGAATCCTGATATTAAACAAGAGTGTGTTTAACAATTTGGGTGTCTTTTAGAGGCATTTCACACCATATGTCACCCACTGCCATTTCGATCTGATAGAGAAAATTTCCAAGTTACAAAAATCCATGATCACATTTATTCCATTTGACGATGCCGTGCATGGTGTGGAATGAATCAACCTCGAAATGTTGAAACACACTTTAACCAACACATCAATAAAACAGCCAATTTCGAGTTGAGGGATGACTACTCTGTTCTGCCCCAGATTTCATACTCATGCTCAAACAGGGAATTTTAACACTACCTAAATCTACTGTGTCATGAAGAGGACTTGATCAACATCACAATTGAAAATCAACAAAGCACAACTTCAATTTATCCAATAATCATAATGACAAAACCCCAATTTCTTTACCCAAAAATCCATCTTGTCGAAAGGACACCTGCTGATTCCATGCCCCATCGAGAATTGGCAAAATTGATGACCATCATGATGGGAATCACACCACCAGTGCCTACAACAAGTTGTATCTTAAACACAATGATAAAATTTCTTTCTTTCTCTCATGGGGCAACAAAAGTGAAAACAAAATGTGGAACAATAGAATATATTATTTTTAATACTTACTTGCATATAGGAAAACATGCAACAAAAAACTTCAAAGATTAGTCATCTATTGGGAATGGATCTCGATAACCTAGAATAGAAAGTCGTTAAAGTGGACCAATGTTTGAGTAAACTAAAAACATGTTTCTGGAAATTGTCAAGATTGCCATGCCGAGAGATACGACGACAGCCACACAGAGATGACCAAGCCAACATCAACTAAGGAGGCTGCTGCGAAGAAAACAGCTAAAGAGGTTCAAGTCCCAACCGCCATCATTGGCGAACCCGTAAATAAATCAAAAATCTAATTACAAACAAAATTATCCCATAAAAAATATTAGGGCTTGTTGCCATCAACAACCCAACCATCATCACTGGAACATTCCATCCAGGTTCATCATAGTGGCGAGGAAAATGGTTCCTACAAATAAAAAGTTAAACTTAGAAAGATGCAGTTCCAGCGAGAAAAAAAATCGAGTAAAACAAAAAAGCTAGGAAACCAGGATGATCATTCGACCATTTTCGCAGATGGTTATGTGGTGTCGAATTCATCAGAGCACTCGAGTAAAAGCAAAGCTGTCGATTCAGAATTGGTCAAACAGTTACTGACGCCAAAAATTCCTATAGATTTACACATCAAGTGAGATTATCAGCATGTAAATGTAGCCACACAAACTAAGAGGGGATGTGGGATTGAAACCAATACACTCATGTGTAAATTATGCAATCACTGAAATTAAAAAAACCAAGCCATGACATTATCAAAGGTAAAGACACTCGAACAAAGAGGTCTATTTGTCATCGAATCCTTAAAACACACCTATTTAATTTCTTGTAAATATTTCTATAAAATAATGAATCTAAACGGGTTAAATTCCTTCAGATTCCACAAGGATGTGTTGAAGAAAAAGAAAGTTTTTTTTTTGCCACCTGTTGTGAATTCGTAGAGGAAACACAAGGTTGTTCCATGCGGCGAATGCTCCCTCGACTTGAACAGATTCGACCTGTACTGGTACGATAATGGTACTTGTTGGAATTATCACATTTTCGTCATGTTTACAGACAAGGTAAGACCTGTGAAGAAAAGTTTTTGTTTGATGGCAAATATCTGTGGTCAGGTGGAAAATTCAGTTCTAAATTCGTTTAATAAACATCCTTAAAAAATGACAGTAAAACACTTCTAAACAATGGTGATGAAAAAGCGAATAATGATAGCGGCAATCTTACAGATGCCATTAAAAACTGTGGAAAAAACCCAACTTGGAATTACCAATATGTCGAGCTGACAAATTGAATGTCTACACCATCCCACAAATGTTTTTACCAAAATGATTTCTAGTGTAATAGAGTGTTGAAACTATCTGTGAAAGAGTACATAAAGTGGATATTGGATTTTCAATTGCACAGATACAATGAAAATAACAATTACTCTGATTTCTTTTATTATGTATGAAATTTGTTGAAAACAGAGCATTGTAGTTTGGCAAAGATTTTTGTAAACTTGCACAAAAATTTCTTTGTAAATGAAAATCCAACTAACACTGCCAAGAACAAAGAAGATGTAAAAATAAAAAAAACTGTAAATACTAAATTAAAAAAGTATACACACACTTAAAAAAAATTTATTTATTCATTTATCTCATATATTTTAGTAACCTTTTATTACTCATAACAAAAGGTTAATTGTGTATGTAAATATCTTGATATATATTCTTTATAATATATACTATATATTATATATACTATATATTATATATACTATACAATATGAATATAGTGTATATATATTTTATATAATATATAGTATATTTAATATTATTATTATACTTGCCCTATTTTGTTTGCCCTGGAGCAGAGGAAGGTTGATGTTTCTCTGTCCAGCTCTCGCCATCGACTGAAGTCTTTTTTACAGATTTCTCTGCCATAAAGGCAAAATTTGAAGAGGGGAAGTGAGGGGAAATGAAATAGCACACTCTGATTGGTTGTTGAAAGCCTGTGGGGAGAAGGAATGTCGATCACAACACACTTTGGTAAAGTCTTGCAGAACTAAACAAGGGTAACAACACGTCCGAAGTTACATTATTTTGCACTTCACATTTACAAGACGAATACTTGTATAAGTACCAGACACACTTGCAAGTTTTATCTGAACTAAATAGACTTGTATAGATTATACACTGTCCTCCACTCCTTGCAAGATAAATGAAGTTAAATTCTCCCACTCCTACTTTGTTCAACAAATCAGATTGCAGCATTTCATTCATTTCCCCTTCCTTTGCCTCTTCACAGTTTGCCTATATGGTAGAGGAATCTGGAAAAAATACTTCTGTTGATTGCCGAGAGCTGGACAGAGAAACATCAACCTTCCTCCACTCCAGAGCAAAAGGAATAAGGCAAGCCAAATAATAAAAATAGTAAATAAACCTTATAAAATATTAGTATTTTATAAAAGGTATATTTATTATTATACCTACTCCTTTCCTTCTGCTCTGGGAAGAAGAGTGATGTTAACTTGTTCAGCTCTCACTGTGGAATGATATCCTTTTTCTCAGATTTTTCTACCACATAGCCTAAATAGGAAGGAGGGTAAGAGAGGGGAAATTAAAAACCACAATGTTATTGGGTGTTGAAAGTAAGATCAGGTGGTAAGATATTTATCAATGATGGAGTATTCTGGTATAACCAAGTGGAATTAAACATATTTAACCATGGTCTCTATATACTTTCTTAATATTCAAACTTTGTCTTACAAGATCAACCTTGAATACTAATTACATGTATATATGGCTCAGTGGATAAGTTTGTTTAGTTCCATGAGATTTTGTCGGAGTACTCCACAATTTACAATTCTTCCCCCCTTTACTTTATTTATCAACCAATCAGAGTACAGCACAATCTCACTGGTGTTAGTTACTGTGCACTAAAAGGCTGACCTAAAAAATGTACCATGCTGCCTCTGCATTGAAGACTGTCACCATCTTTGGCTGGAAATGTCCAGTGCAATTGCATTTCTCCTTCGAGTATTGTTTGCTTAGTCATTTTCCTTGTATTGTATGAGGAAACACTTGTGATTCACATTGCTGGTATATAATTGTGCAGTTGCCATTGGTGTTAGTTGGTGATGAGGGAGCCAACACATTATGATGTAACTTCCTACAACAGACAGTTACAACCAAATTTTAAAACAGTGTAAGTGGGACCTTGTAAATATGAAATATTATAATAATGAAGCAATTTTACATATTAAAATTAGCCACATATTTTCACCACAGTGTGTCTGTGCATTTATAATCAATATTGACCATGTACGACCTTGCAAACAAAATATTTGTATTATTGAAGTATTTTTACACATTAAAGTTGTCCATGTATTTAGACCACAGTATTTCTGGACATTTATAATTAATTTTGAACACATAGGATAGTGCAAAAATTAAATATTTGTATTATTGAAGTGTCTTTATACATTTAAGTTATTCAGATATTTGAACCACTATATATCTGGACATTTATAATAAATATTGACCATGTGCAACATTGCAAACATAAAATATTTGTAATATTTAAGTATTTTTACACATTAAAATGGTCCAGGTATTTACACCACAGTATGTCTGGAAATTTGTAATCAAAATTGACCACATGGGACCTTTCAAACATAAAATACGTGTATTATTGAATTCCAAACATACTGATGTACAGACATATGGGTAATTTTAAAGTGTAAAAAAATTGAAAGAATGCAAATATTTAATGTTTGCAGGGTCCCATGTGGACCTCATAAATTATAAAAGTTTAAACTTACTGATGTCCCAACATGTAGGTAATTTTAAAGAGTATAAATATTTTAGGTCCCATGTGGACAACTTTAATTAATGTTGTCCACATTGGAGTTTAAATATTAAAGTATTTTACTTTTATAAAATAAACTTTAAAACAAGATTTTGCTAGCTGCTACTTACCAACAACACAGCGTGAAACCTATAACACAAAATTTCTTATGGCTAGCCTGCTCTCTTGAGGAGAGGGACATGCTATGCCTTTCGGAGGCTTTCCTCCAAGCACCATAACCTAATGTGACAATGTACCATTTCTGTAGATAAATTTATTTATATTTAGAGGAAATAAATAATAACTTGAGATTTATTTAATATATATAATGTTTTATAAACAAACTATTAACAATATAATTGGTTGGAATAAACTAAATACTACTTAACTAATAAAATTTATGTAAATATATTTTATATTATTTAAAAAATGAAAGTTGTATTAACATTATTTTATAATTTATTTAAAACACTTTTGGTGCTATCTCCTGGGGAATATATGATACTACTTATATTCATATTGTTGCAAAGAAACACTTTACTACTTGTCAATGTTGCCAACGTAGAAATAAGTGATTTTACCACAGTTGTAATACAATTTCTCCATGCATATATTTTTTTTAAATTTATTATTATAATTCTGTGAAAAAATGTGCTGGCCTAAATAGGTAAGTTTGAAAAACAAGAAATATAATTCATCTTGGAAAAACAAAGAAAATGGTGAATGAATATGGCTACAAACTTTTTAAAATAACAAAGAATCTAGACTCCTTGAACCTACAAGTCAAACAACACAGTCATATTAATGTCGAAATGGCGATGTTATGAAATAAAAATCCGAACACTTATTGTATAATGTAGATAAACAGAGGTCATGTAGTTCGAACAAATATTGATACATAACTAATTGAAAATGTATTTACACTTAAGAAAGAAGACTTCATTCTGCCCTGAATAATAATAATGGCCTTATAGTGCAGGTTAGTAAGTTTCTTGATTATCTTAATTACAACAGGGGAATATTACCCTTTATATTATAATATATTTACAGAGTAGATTATATGCATATATAAAACTAATTGAAATGGTGACATATTTATTGATTTTCAATAATCCGTATATTAACTATCAAAAAAGATGAGTGGTTTCTGTAAACAACAAATACATTAAACAAATTCTTGTAAAGACATCTACTCTGTTTATAAGTAAAAATATATAATATAATTTATTTAATATTTTGTACTTAAACACCTTGTGCTATTTCTTGGCAGAAAAATTAGTTGGATTAATGAAAAAATGGTTTTCAATTGTTTACTTTAAGAAGCATTTTCCAATAAACAAACTTATTTTAACTTGAGTAGAATGAACTAATTTACTGTTCATTGTGTAATATGTTTTATAAAAATTTTTTTTGAAAGATATTTCAATAATTTCATAATAACACCGCTTTTAAATGACATTACTTTAACTAGGCATTTGTGAAGGGAATAATAATAACTATGCAAAATTTCAGGTTGTGTCTGCTTGTTAACATTCTTTGTTTCTGTCAAAGACTTACATTTACCGATGAGTTGAAAAATTTACACTCGTTTCTGGCAATCACATGACATGCACTTTTTCACTTTTCAGTATTCACCAATGGTCAAGGGGGGCGGGGGATTTATTCTAAGTTATTTGTTTCGTTTCTTCTCGAAAAAATTATTTGTTATTGCTGAATTTTTGTTTACTCCTGAAATAAGCTATTCTAAACACATTGTAGTGTTTGTTTGACATCACTATATTCGTTAAGAAATTCAAAACAAAAATAGAATTCTTTTAGGTCTTTGTTGATGAGCTTTATTATAAAAAACTTGGCTGGTGTGTGAAACCAATTTTTTTTTGATTCTGTGTGCCTTTAGGTATTATACAAACATAAAAATAAATTTCAGGAAACTATTTTAAAAGTACCAATTAATATTTCTGTTTTAATTTGAGAACTCTCTAACCAGCAGTGTAAGCTGTTTAACATGAGGAATTTATTATATTGTTACAGTGGTATGTAATGAAATAAAAGATCAAAAACACTAATTTATTTTAAAAAATCATTTCAGCAATGTAGTTTGTAAATCACATAATAGGTAGTGCCAAACTGTAAATAATTATTGGTAGTTTATAACCAAAATACTTTCTCTTGAAAATAATTGAGTGAAAATTCGTATTTTGATTCAAATACAATCCACAAGAAACACAACAGTGTTTAGTTTGTTGTTAAACACTTATTTTATAATATGTTTATTATAAATAACACAGGAAAATTCTTGATTGTCAATAGCTCGCAGAAAAAAACAGCAAAATGTTACTGAAAAAATCTTTAGGTATGTAACAACCAATGTTATGTGTGCTCTCTCTTATCGGTGTGAATGCAAATGTATTTCAACTCAATACAAATGAAATTAACATATAATTATGTGTAATACAGCATATGTTCAACCAAGTTATAAAATAGTTTGATGTCGTCAGCAAATTTGATACACTTGATGATGTGAACCTTCCACGTTTTAATGTAGGGTTTCATATACCAAAAAAAGAAAGAAAGAAATGCATTAAAAGTTACATTAATTTTTGTTACAGTTACTTATACAATACAATATACTACAGTTTATAATAACATTCCTTTTCACTAAACATGATTATGAGAATGTATTTCCTTCTGTCGAATCGGTACACATCCACTTATTGTCTTGTGTTCGAGACTTTTCCACAGAATAGTAAATATTGGTAATAAGATTGATATGATGCCCATGGTCAAAAAACTTTTCATTTAAGAGGCAGAAAAAGTATGGCAAAGGATATACACTTTCACCATCCATTGAAAATAACTTTTTAATCTTGCCTAGGAATTTACCAGATCCAAAATATCGGCTCTGCCCTTTGTACAAATTAATTATTCTTTGATGACCTGCTTCTGCAGCACCAAAAATGAAATATCACCAATTGCCTTCACCATGAATGAATCTTCTGTTGTAGTTGATGTTGGCAAACAAAATGGCAATTTCTTTGCATAGATGTTTGTTGAGCAAAACAGTAAAACTGCTGCAAAAAACATCTTTCATCTTGCTGGTACCATCATATTCTCTCCACTGTATCTTTGTTATGCCGGCTGCTGAAACTGTCCATGTATTTATAGGTGGGAGTGTGTTACAAATAAAAAAAACCACCTGCTGTGCCTTTTTTTATTTTGCCATGCTCTTCAACTCAGTGGCAACTTTTTTAAAACTTTTATTTGATTTTCATCATGTTTGAACAGATTCAAAATGTTATATTTATTGGAATAAGTAGTAAATTTTTTTTAAAAATGATTTAAACAAGTTCACAATCTCGCCATAGCACCACACCAGTTGAGTCTTCCGGCACAAACAAATCTTTCATCCTTTGCCAGATTTGATCATCTGAATCATAATTTGCATTCCTGTATTCGGTTTTAAAATTTGTTTTCTCACAATTCAAAGAAAACCTATCAAAATTTAAAACAAAAATAAAAATGTCATTGTTATGTATGTATTGCATTGTAAATGATGATGAGAAATGTTTAATGTGATTGGCAAATACAATGTTAAAAGCAAAAATGTTTCCTTTTTCGTAAAATATAGCCAATTGTGGTGGATATTGTTGGTTAATATGAGAATGACCCCTATGTCTACTTGCCGATTTCATACACATATCGAACGAGGCATAATAATCTTTCCATTCCACCCACATGGTCTCTACATCCACCCAGTTATAGTTCATGACATGAAAAGTTTATTATTTTACTTACAAGAAGCTATATAGGTATCCATTGATAAAAAAGTAAAAAAAAAATGATGTAAAAAAGAAGACAGGGAGAGGGGAGCGGGATGGGAAAAGTAAAAAAAAAGACATCTCCTGTTACACCAGGTATAAAATACTGTGTATTGTTGCTAATACTACCACAGTTCCCGAGGCACTCATATACCTCAAACTTCAAAGAGTCAGCACAGTCTACTGGGAAGTATGGATTCGAAATGGTATGCTAGTAAAGACTATGTAAAAGAGTTTATTCGCATATATGAAAAACACTAAGCTCTTTGGAACGGAGATAAACAGGTGTATAAGGGCACAAATTAAAGGTATAAGGGATTTCGAGAATTACTTGCATTTACCGTCGAGTATAGAGAACTTGATGTAGACAAATACACCATTAGTAGATGGATAAAGTCTTTATGGGATTCCTACATAAGGGAGCAGAAGAAGGTAAAATATGCAAAGAAGTATGGTTGTGTTCATGAACCAACACTTGGTACTTTAATCTGATGAAATTCATTCAATCTAAAGAATGGGGAGAGACGCATTCGACTTCGATGGGAGTGGAAGATGTGGGGTGTGTGGTTGTGAACAACACACCCATCAAACATGAAATGATGAATGACAATGCCGTCTATGTTTTCATGTTTGTAAATGATGAGTTAGTGTACAATGCCATCAACACATCTGCCAAAAACAGGGTTGGCAATACTGCAGTCAATGCATCAATCAATGGAGAGGTTAGTGACACTGCAGTTGATACATCAATCAACAATGAGGTTGGTTACAACACAATCGATTCGTTCCTCAACAGCGAGGCTATTGACAATGTATTCATTGCATTCAACAGTTAGGTTGGGAACAATGCAGTTGACACAACCAATACACCCATCAATTGTGCATCTGACACATCTATTAGTGATACAATCAATATGCCCATCAAGGGTGAGGTTTTTGACATATCTGTTTTTGTTATAAAATTGGAAAGAAAAACTCATACGAATGGAACCTTCACAGAGAAGTTACTCAAAATCAACTATCAACCATGTAGTAGGTGTGGGTTTGTCTAAAGGGTGGTCAAGTCGAGCCAGATTTAGTATTGTACTTTAAAAAGAGCCTCATATGTATATTATTTTTATAGAATCAAATAAAACAAGTTTGAAAAAAGAGTTTTTATTTGTATATTTTTACAATTTATTTTCACATCAGCTGTGAATCACTTGTCGTAAATGACACATTCACTAAATTCTTTTGGAAATCTCCCATTTGCAATATCCAAATGTGCTCTGTGTTCTGGTTTATAACTTTCAAACCACTTTTTAAACAATCCATAGACTGTTTTTGTGTGTCTTTTTATGGAAGTCCGAGGCATGGCTACATTCAAAATTGCATGTGTGACTTTTATGTAATTGCGTAGATATTTACCAAAATGAATCTGGTACATTTCAGGTTGTGGCACATTGTTTATTTTTGTCTTGGAGGTAATTTGGAATACTTTTCCGAAGTCAAGCATCGATCTCCTGACAGTCTTTGGGATCGTACAAGATTTCTGTTTTATTACGGCCAATGTAGGAAGAACCGAGACCATCAATGTACCTTTGACGTGCAGATAAGTTTTGAGTCTAACCAACTTTACATTTTCGTATGATTCCATGTGATCTACCAAATAGAGGTAGTTGTAAATGGCAAACAATACATTTTCGAAATTGAGGAAGAAGGCAAGTAGTTGTAGATTTGTTTCACGAAACATGATGGATAACACTATTAACCTTTATTAATATAGAATAAAGTTTCAATACATCTTGGTTTTGATTATTGCTAAACATGCTGTAGTCAATCAGTTTTGTCAAATGCAAGTAATTTTTTCTTCACTAGGGAAATAGATGCGAGTATCTCAGTGCATTTTAGAACGATATCCATTCCATTTATTATCCTCATTTCCTCGTTTATGAGTTCGATAAACCTGTTACTTTCCAATTTCAAAATATTTGTAAATTGATACCCATTGATATCTGTATCAAAGACCATTCCACGATACTTTCGCAGAATTTTGCAAACAACTGCATGGAGTTTCATCTCGTCGTACACAATCAGTTTTTTATTTGATTCCAGATTACAGTAGGTATCGTAGGCATCTTGGCGAATGAAATATACCAACTGCATGAGCTCCTCTTCCATCAGGTTGTTTATTGTTTATTTGTGATCGCGAATCGCGTGCAGTAGATACAGAATAGGTGTAATCCAACATAAACATACAATATGCTTGTATGCAAACAATGTTATGCCCATAGCTACAGGAATGCTGACAAACTTGAAATATGGAGTACCAGAAAGCCCATAGGTCGCATTGACTGTAATTTTAAGCGAAAGTTGCTTTGCATCCAACACCGAGTACTCTAGATTCATGTCTTTAATCCTCTCTTCAGAACCTTTTTTTTTTTAATTTCAGACTATAGCGATTTCATTTGCTTCTTTACGGTTTTGCTATGGTCGAGATTTTGGTGAATGGAGTTTTGGCATTTGTGAGTAAACAAATCAGAATGGGAGCATTGCCAGTCAACAACTCTAGTTCCATAATGGAAAGTATCATCTTCCCGATAGGCTGGCTGGAATACATTATGTTCATGTATTCCAAATAATTTTGGTTTTCGTCTTCCATCATGTACAGAGAATTTACATCATTCCTCAGCATTTCATCAAACGCATCACAGGATATCAGAGCATTTTCAAACACTAGATTCAATGCTTTGGCGCAGCAACAACCGATGATCGATCTGGAAAGTCGTTTGTTTATGATGATATTTGGGTAGAATCTATTGATATCGTACTGAATAACATTCCAAAAAGACCATGGTCTACAAACACCATGGCTCCGGGATATTCTTTTTTCATGTACTTGAACTTTGTTTTGGTGTAAAATGGTCTAACATCCATCATGGAAGTTCTTTCGGCGAGCGACAAATATTTCAGATCGGGCATGGCCAGTAAAACAGAATCATTGCTCTTGTATCCTGGTAACATACCAAAGGATAGAGTACGATACAGGAACACATTCGCGATCCGGCGAGAAATGGCACTCATCGAACTGTCTTCGACTCAGCAGTTAAAGAGATTGGTCAATTGGTTGGTGAAAATTGCCAAATTAAACTTGTTGTAAAGTCCGACCACGGCCTCACAGTCCCTCTCGTAAATTAAAGCCTGCTCCATGCGATAGAAAATGATAGAGTCTGCATTCGTTTCACCTGTAAGTTTATGCCACATGCTACCGCTAATATACTCGTTGTGACGTGCTTGCATGTTTGTGTAATGAGCATTCACTGCATCAAACTTTTCTTTGTTGTAGGGCTCGATGTGAAAGATATTTATCATACACTCGTGACGAAAGTCATCGTCTGTGATGGTGTTATCTAGACTATAATACATTCGTGTAAGCACAGAGTTCAAATCGTTTTGTCCTAAACTTTTGGCTCAGATAGACAGGTTCCAAAACGACAAATTCCCACTCGCCAATGCATTTTTTCCCAAGATTGTCAACATATTGAATATGATACCATCGCAGTTAAAACGAATCAGTGGAACTGTGGCTTATTTTCCGAGGGTTACAAATGCTTTTATTTCATGTGTTGCATATTGAGAACCCGCAAGCGAGTCAATAGGAATTTCAAATCATATTCGATAATGTTGTGGCCGACAAAACAATGTGGGTAATTTTGATATCCCATTAGTATTTTCAGCAAGAATCCCTGACTATACCAAAAGAGGAAATTAGTAATGAGATCCTCTCTGAGTGAGAAACCTTGGATCCAAATGCATTTCGTAGGCAGCATTTTGCATTTCCTCTGCATTTCCACATCGAAATCATCAGGCATGCCACGACATTTTAGGTACGAAATTATACTCACTTGCTCACAATAGAGCACAAACATGAGCAGTTTTTCTGGAACGAGACCCTCCGGGGGCAAGTCTTCCAAATTATCCACACCAGTCTCGATGTCGAAGCTCACGACAGTAATGTACTTGTACAGATGAGTGTAGTCGTACCATGTGTCCAGGATCAGATGCTTAGACTCGGTGACTGAGTACACACCATTTGCACAAAATATATTTTCCACCATGAGATTACCAACTACATGTTTCGGTCTGTGAAACTTTAGTTTTGCAAGTTCATTCAGTAAGACGGATGAATTTTGCAATATCCCCTCTGAAGTTTTAGTATCGATGTACAATTCCATTTGCAACATGAAATGCACATCAGTCGAATGGATGGTAAAGTAGTATTTTTTTTCACAACTATTTTCTACGAGAAATGTTTAGACTGTGTTCAATTTACTCGCGGTGAGAAATACAATGGTTACCAAATTATATGAAACATACAATGGGCTTGTCGCATTTTGAGTCAAAATTTCCAGCAACGAGTTTGAATTAGTTTCCAGAGAGATTGTCGTGTTGACGATTGAATCGCTGTATGGTTCAAATAACTCAATCAGCAGTTGGCACATTTCGTATCTCATGTTTTCAGCAACTAGAAAGTATATCGATAGGGGATAAATCAAGATTTCTTGACTCATCTTTACCGTTTTGACATCGACACCCACCACATTTATCTGATTGGTGTAGATGAAAGACCTCAATATAAATATTTTATTTTGTAGATTTAAAAAACACGGAGGGCTAAATTTTTTTTGTTATATGAGAACCTTTAGTCATGGCTAACAAACTAACTTTTACAATGACCAGAGCATTGGAAATATTCAAAAATATCTACAACAACCCAGAACTGCACTTTGGACGAATTTTAACAGTTTTACATGTATTTTGCAACAGTCTCTTGGAATGCATTTACACTCACGAAAATGACGATGGCAAAGACTCTGATGAAGATTTCGAAGATGAATTTAATACTGATCTTAATAACAATACTTACACTCCGTTAAAGTTTTAAGATTTTCGGGCCAAGTTCCCAAACACCACACTCGAAGAATATCTATATGTCTAATAACTGTCGCCCTCTCGCACTTTTGAAATTAAATCGAAAGATCAACTAGGCTTACTACAAGTGCTACTTTTACAATTAGACCATCGAGGGAACAGCAACTTTTTATATACCTAGTTGTAAACTAAAAAAATAATAATAATAAATCGTGTTGACTTTGCAGAAAAAGTCGAAATTGACGACCAACAGCCACTTTTATCACGTGTAAGTACAGAAATTCTGTTCATCACACAACTGCTCCCTGATTTATGATTCCCATCAAACCACGACGGAACACTAATATCATTCGATCGGAATGACAAGGAACAAGGATGACACTCCTCTATTCACGAAATTGAAATTGCACAATGTGTTTGTATACGTATGTAATCGCAACTCTATTCGAGGATCGGTCAAAGTTTCAATGCCGCTAATGCCTTATCTTTAAACGAATACTTGACATCACTGTTGATATTTGTCCATTTAGTTGATAGCTTATTCCAATTGGGAAGCTATGTATACAACCAGTTTAAAGAGTAGATTAGTGTAAACATGTAGCCGATGTATACTTTGTACCTAAATTGGAAAACTTTGATACTCTGTTTTTCAGACCAATTTTTTTCACTCTCGCTGTAGAAGAATATGCCGCTAGCTGGAGAACAGTATTCTTTCACTTGCTCGATATTTATGCGGGATATATGAAAACTGAGTTTACAACTTCTGTGAAAACAAAAACTGCTACATCGTGCAGCATATGACATTTTGTCAAACGACCTGCTCATAATTTGGCATGTTTAATCAAGAGTAACCGTGCACACACTTTACGAAATGCAAGTGACATTCAATGTGTTCACATTACCATAAATTCAGATACAACAGGACAAATAATCACTTCTCCAAATTCACTTATCATGAATGCGATTTCCAATTGTGTTTTACCAGCTCAGATAGAAGAGATTGGAGAAAAGGATATGCCCAAAATATACGAACATTCTTGTTATTTTGAACCTCATTTGATATGAACTTTTTACAATGTGTTTGGCCGTTCCAACAAAATACACACTTCATCATACTCGCCAAACATTTTCTTAAATTCAGTTTGGTTAAATGAGTTTAAAAACTTTATTCAACTTCAAAGAGTTAGATGATTCCTGAAGGTAATGTGAAAAAAAATATATATAAATAAAAAAAGGTTAAAAAATATATAAAATTATAAATACATAAAAAACATTAAATATATATAAAATTAATAAACTCCAGACTTCTCAAATTTCCACTCATCAGGACCCCAGCCACCCACGCCACAATTTTTAATTCTTGTGTATGGCTTTGCTCTGAAAAAATCATCTACACTTTGTGAGTAAATACAATGTAAACACTTATTTTCCCATACCACTTTACCCCCAGCACAACCCCTACACGGCTCAAATTTGATTATTAAGAGCTGTGGTTGGGGTTGTGGTAGAGAATGGGGGTGCAGGGAGTGTGGTTGGAACTGCCGCTGTTGAGTGAAAAATAGAGAAATCTATATACACTTAAAATATTTGTCTGCCCATGCAATCGCCCTTATATTGTATATGATGCATTTTGGGATTTACAATTAGAGTTTCTGGGTCTGGAACTCCTGCTGGGGTTGAAACTCCTGCTGGGGATGGAGATGCTGTTGGAGGAACCGAAGTATGCACTGCAATGGCTGCCGCCAGAGCCACTGCCTCTATGGGGGGTTGGCATTTCAATCCCCTCACCTTCTTGCCAAGCATTGGATGGTGGACATTTTGTAAAGAAAAAAATTTACAATCTGTTTTACCCTAAAATCAAACAAAAAACACCTTGAAAAAATAATAATTTTATCCTTAAGCCTTTCTTTCTTTCGCTCCTAGGGAAAGCAGACATTTAATTTTTTTTGCAAAATTTACACTTTTGTGTAATATTACACTGGCAATGTTTTCGTGATTTTTTACTATTTCTTTTTTGTGAAGTTTTGTTTGTGCCATTCTTCCCGAAACTCTTTATACTCCTTAATCAACTCCTTCCCTATTTTACTTTGAACCTCTAGCATTTTTTTTTTTTTCAATTCTTCCTTTGCTTCTGTATATTTTTCTATTAGAATTTTTTTTCCTTTTTTGTACTATGGTGCATCAAAAACCTATCATAAATATTTCTGAATTTATCCTCTGTTTCTTCAAATAACCTGTCTAACTCTACCTTATTCGCTCCAAAAACTTTATCCATTATTGTAAATATAAACAATTAGTGATAGCTATCTCTACAGTCCTATACTTGCTATCCCTAGTACACTGATTCTAGACCAAAGTGTGTGATGTTTATATATGCACCGAGTAAATTTTTTATTTCGTATTTCAGGGTAGTGGGGAGGGATTACTCTATAAGTGAGTTTTTCTTTTTTACTTCACACACTTGTATATTCATGTTTTTTTCTCATTGGTGTATCTGTTATGTGCTCGCTCAAAGTCATGACTAGTGTTCATAGATGGGCTGGTGAGGCGACTGGCATACATTACTCAACTTGGCCTCATTATTATGCGAGAATTATCTCGGGGCAGAAATCATTTTTTTACGATGCAAAAAGGAGGTTTCCCTCAAGTTTCCCCCACCCCTCTACCGTCTAACTTTTATTTTTTCTCCTAGTGTCCTGGGTAGGAACCAGAGTATATTTTTCTCCTAGTGTCTTCGTAAGGACCAGAGTATTTTTTTCTCTAAGTGTTCCAGTCGAAGTCAGAGTATGTAAGCAGTGAACTTTGCGACAAACAACATCAACCATAAGCCAATGGCCAACCAGTGCATTGTGTGTAGTGGTTGCCAGTGGTTTAGGTGCCAATCTTTGACTCCAACGATACTGCAGTCTACGCTGAGGAGACCATCAACATCGGTGACGAAGAGGCCATCGAGTGGGCGAACACCTACGACATAGAAGAGGCAAACTTCGACTTTGAAGAATTTGGCATCTTCAACTTCTAAGACCTCGTTACCCTTGATGCCAAAGATGCCATCTTCTTCAATGCAGAGGGTTTCATGCTCTTCGACGCCGAAGAGGCCATCCCCTTCGATGCCGAAGAGGTCATCCCCTTTGACGCCGAAGAGGTCATCCCATTCGACGCCGAAGATGCCATCACCTTCGATTACCTATGTCATGCTCTTTGACACCGAAGAGGTCATCTTTTACGCTGAAGATCTCATCACCTTCGACGTCAAGGATGCTGTCTCCTTCGATTCTAAGGATGTCATCTCCTTCAACATCAAGGATATCATCTACTTCTCAGAGGAGTAGAATGGGGCCTGTTAAAAGAAGGAATCCACCTTCGGAACCATCGACCCCATCACCCTCTGCTGGTGAGCATGTAATGGGAATGACACCTCTCGCACCAACTATGATGCTGCCTGGAGGGTTTATGCTGATACCATTACAGGTACCTTTGCCCCTTCTAGGCATTTCATTCTGTTTTAAGACTGTTTATTTCAATAATAGGACTGTTAATACAGTAACAATTACTAATAAAAATAATTAATTATTTTTTCAGTCGTATTTTATTTCTATATTCCATAATATGACATTTTATAAGGGGGGTGGGGGGATTGATCACTTTCCAAATTGGCCCGAATTTTTTAGAGGAGACCGGAAGTACCCCCTTTAAAAATTTGGTTTATTTAGAAGATGATTCAATTCCCCTTTTTTTAAAAATCGACTCGGTGTTAAGACATCACATACATGATACAATATGTAGTAAAGTGTTAAAATAAAATTTAGACTTATTTCCCCCGTCTTTCACGGTTACAAAAAATATATATTTTTGCAACTATTCCTAGTTATACACTGGCAGACATTATGCGAATCGACAACGGCATTGCACCGAATGGTTAAAACAGATCAACTAAACTCGTATTTACAAACCACTATAAGAATATTGATCATAACAAACAAAAACAAAAAAAAATACATGTATTACATTGTTTATATCAAAAGGGGGATTAAACCACCTTCCAAGTAGATTTTTTTAGGGGAAGGGGGGATTTCCGATCCCCTCAGAAAAATTCAATTTATTTGGAAGGTGATTTATTTCCCCCCTTAAAAAATAAAATGTAGACTCGGCGAAAATGGTTACAAAAAAAAAACATCTTTTGCAATGATTCCTATATATTGAATGGCAGACATTATGCGAAACATCAGTAATATGGTAACCATGGTGTTTGTAATACGTTATTACGACAAAGCCCACAACTTGATCAGTATTTCAATCAAACCTTTCCATCGAAACATTGTAATGTACGGTGCGAATCAGGAACATCGAGAATTGGCTTCGGAACTACCTTGTGGGGTTCCGAATTATTATCGGTGATACATAAACTCGTACTATACTCACGAGTTGGAAAATCATGTACAACACTGCAATGGATCTGAACATTTTACGTATTGTAAACGTCCGACAATGACGCATCATCAGCGTTTTAGCATTCCCTGAAACGCCAAATGTGAAATGTATTTGAAAACTGTCAAACGGGAAGAATAACATTATTGTAATTCTCATTGACAAATTATCGAAACCATGTGCATTAAAATTGACCGAAGGAAACAATTACCATTTGGTTATACGTATATGGATTGCGCTAGTCCTCGGGATTCGGGAAATCGTGCTGTAGTATTTGAAATCATAGAACAACACGAAATAGAAGAGCATGTTACATATTGTGATCAACTTAGGCACATTGCGGAATGTAAGGATCCAGTACATCCTACCAGATGTTTGTGGAGTGAACATGCAAATTGCCAACACGAATCCAAACAACAATGTAATTTATCGAGTAATAAACACGAGTTGATGAAAATTATAAAATATCACCAATTTAAATAAAAAAGTGTGTATTTTTTTTACCGAAATAAATTGTTACTTCGTTATGTGTGTTTTTCTCATTTATCCAGTTCTCATTCAGTTTGTTTAGTTTTGGCGACTATTGACCAGAGTGCTCCACGATCGACATGACATCATCCCCCTCCCCCTTTATTCAACAACCAATCAGAGTACACCATTTATTCCCAAAATTTTTTTCAGCTGGTGAATATTGGTATCGAGATTCAAACCCAAATTGCCGCAAAAATATCCAAAAGTTTGTCACTCTCTAAAAAAAATTAAAACTCCTTATTATATACATAACAGACCAACTTATGGCCTTTTATGGTGCCGAGCAACTTGCTGTTAGACTTTAAATTCTTCCGAAATGGTTTCCATAAACTGTTCGTTTCCCTTTAATTGTTCTATGATTACCTCCACTATGGAGTCGTGCTCGCGAATTATCGTAAAAAACTCTTGCATAAACGAATAACTAGGTAAATTAACTTCGAGAATATGATCAAACACTGATCTCATTAGATATATACATTTTGATGTTATAATTTTTTTGTGCTCATCGTTCGCAGACCAAAGGCGAGGAAATAACCATAGATGATCGCCAGCTTCTGGCACCGGTCGTTTTTCCCACAGAAAATGAACAGGAAAATTCGTTGATTGAAACCTTCAAACGGTAGTTTTTCGTTGACGACTTCGATTAGGAGCGGTAAATAATTTCTGTTTCTATCACACAGATTTGTGCAAAAGCCATGTGCTTGGTCTGTTGTTACTGACTCTTTGGCCCAAGATCCGAATAGTTTTCGGTAAACGCCATTGCAGCGTCGGTGAAATAATTTGTGTACGTTTGGCTTGGACGCTTCACTGTCGTCGTGTACGAGCAGAGGTGAAATTTAATGCTCAATAGACGGTATCGGGTTTGAAGACTTTTTTCAAGAACTTGAACAACAAATTGCGCAAAACATTGTCCAATCCCGGTCTATTTTGTACTTCGGGACTGGCGGGTAAATCGTTTTGCTTCTGCACCTCTACGGGTGTATGTTCGGCAAGCGCGAACGCTAGGCAGAAATCCATCACTGGTGCAAACAATATATGCAATAGTAAGCTTACCTGATCAAATTCAGTCACACAGAAACGGAAAATTAATTTGACCAAGGAAACCATATTACTTGATTGGGTTTTTCCACGAGCCTGAATACATCTCGAGTAAAGTCTTCGATAATTTTCGATGATTTATTCGTCAGGTAACTTGCAAAAATTTGGTTTTGTTGGTTGATTTTCGCCGAATGTTCGCCCTTCCATTTTGGAAGAATTTTAAACATATCGTAAAAACTACTTTTCGTAGAATTGTTTAGATATTGAACTATGGATGAAATTGAATCGATTTAGAGATTCGGGTTAAGTTTCAACAGAGCTTCGTAGTTGAATATACCATCGAGTAGAAACAAGTTGATTTTGACAATTTTTATATATGTTTTTAAATCGTAAGTGAAAAGGATATTGACGTTTGAAAGTTTATATTCTTGAATATCCAACAGTTTAATGTATTCAATTTATTGAATTTGTTACTTACTGTGTTTGAATCGACTGGTTCCTTCAAAGTGAAAAATTTATAAAAATCATTCAAGGCAATTCGATAGTAGGAGCCATTTTGGTTGTTGTGTCCAATTACTTAATTGATCTTTATATATATATACACACACATCTCATGTAATTAAATTTGTAATATTTTTATATAAACTCGCAGTTTAGTAAAAAAAAAGTGTGGCTGAGTGGAGAGTGGTCGTTTATTTGAAGAGTGTTTTTTTTTTTTTTTTTTTGAGAGAGATATTCAAACACGAGTCTCATATGGAGACCGTCCCATCACCTTAGTCGAAAATATTAAATTTGAAACACGAAGGACCCTGTCTGAATTACATTTCTCGCGAATGGCTGGCCATTTCGCATCTAATGGCAGGGAATTGTTTGCCATGCAATTAATTTCGAGATTGGTGTATGTTGCATAATATGAATTTTTTTAATGACTACATACCGACCGAATATTCCCCATTTAGCGCAATTGAACTATCTTTCAACCATCCAGTTATATTTGTATACTGCTGTCGACGACTCGTGATTTATTAGAGTAGTTTTAAAAAATTTGTACGTTAACAACACGAAATTCTTTCTAAATTGCTCGTAGAGCGCTAGTAACTGATCTTTGGAAATCAAATTGTATTTGGACTTATCTGTATCTTCATATAGCAAGGGTAAAAGCGAATTGTCGAAAACAAATTTCGAAATTTTGTAAATCGAATAAACGAAAATACAAATCTCACATATTTGTAAAATTCCACCTCGGCGAAAATCTCCAATACCATTCACACCAGTAAACCGCCCTAAGAAACCATAGTGGGTAACCAGTGACCCACTATGGACATTTCCAAAGGAAATGAGTATTTCGACAAGTACTTTTCCATCGAAAGTTTTACCGAATATGCAGAGTGCAATATATCTTTCCGCCAATCGTATGCAATTCCTTTAATTTTAACATTCGGAACATTTTGATATAAATGAGAAGTGAAACTCGAATATACAGATTTTCCACACATGGAACAGAGCACTTTGCCGGGTCTTAATGAATCGTCATTTAATAGTAGCTGAAAATCTTTACCCGATATTTTTCTGAAAGGAAACAATTTGTTTTGAAAAATTGTAGTTTTAAATTTATTGCCTGCAACTAGCGAAGATCCGTATAATACCGGCACTAGAAATATAATTTTACTAGACATTGTTTTACACAAACACACACAATGATTAGTAATGACTTTTTTAAAAATGTACAAATACTTACATGTACCTGCTGATGAAATAATGCATGGATACTTACATGTAGTTGCTGTATCGTGATCTGCACAGATTACCTCATCCTTTTTTCTGCCTTCTAGATGATGACAAATATAATCAATTATTCGCACGTAATGGTACAGAAAGTAATAATATTGTTCATACCGCAATGAGAAGAAATAAAGTGGGCGAGTTAAAATGTCGGAACTCGGAGTGGAGGTAGGCGTGGCGATGATGTGATATCACGTGTAAACGATGATGAATGGGGGAAATTATGTAAGGGTAATTAGGAAGAGGGGGACCAGCATGCCGATTGGGTGGGGGATTAGGCTTTTTTTTTAAAGAGGAATAGGGATGGAGGTCACACTCCAAGTATGGTAATGAAATACACAAGCATGCTGATTGGGTGAGGAAATAGTATTTTAAAAACGACAAGAGTGGGGGAGAGGGAACGAGGTCACTCTCCAAATATGTTGATGTAATAAACCAAGCGTGTGATGTTGATGGAAGGAGTAGGAGAATGAACCCAGTGATCCAGACATTTACAAGTCTTCCTCGGTGTTACATAAAACTACCACAGAACCGCTTAGGTAATTGTTCCGTATTGCGTATCGCAATGGGAAAACCATACAAACATTCAGTGTGTACTATAAAGTATCCATCCCAATTGTTTACTTTGCAATCTAGTGCTATATCGTGTATCCGGCAAAGTTCCGTTTAGTGTATCCAAATTCTGCAACTATTGTTCCATATCGCGTATCGAAGCATTTTTTTCACAAATTTTCTCTCGCGAATCACAATATGGTGTGCACAGGATGTAACATCACAACGTTGAATGCCAGGCAAGTTATTCATTCCTCACCAGACATAAACACGTTTCTCATTGAGCACGACATTCTCAAATCGACGATATGGTGCGAAATTGCGGGAAAGGCGAATTGAGATTGGTGGAAAACAGGGGCTTGTATTACTGATGCCGACGGCGAATGGACGACGGTACTAAATTCAACTTTAAATTGTTGGCGGGACAGGGCAGTTACGTAGGAGATTCAAACTTGTCTCCAGGCAAGATGGTCGGGTTGTATGTACTCTGGTGCCTGATCAAATACCCTCGACAGCAGACTATAGTGAACGAACTTTTGTGCTCGAGAAAGACGGTCGTCGCCTGGTCGAGTTTCTGCCGCCAAGTGTGCCTAGACTGGGTGTTGATGGACAGGAAACACATCGGTGATCTGGGCAAAGTGGTCGAGATCGACGAGTCGGAATTGGATAAACACAAGAACCACAAAGGACATAAAGTTCTCGGCCAGTGGGTTTTCGTGGGAGTGCAGCAGGACAATCCGACGCAATTATTCCTGGTGCCGGTGGAAAAGAGGAACGAAGCGACCCAGACCAAAATGGTTCACGAGTGGATCACCCCGAGCACCATGATAATTTCAGACTGCTGATGTGGTTACAACAACTTGGACATCCACGGCTACCATCATATGCAGGTGAATCACAGGAGAGAATTTGTGTGCAGCGAAAAGAGCAGAATTTTAAACACTTTAAACACGCTAAAGATGAAGAGGGGCGAGACGTTGAGGGTGCACACTCAAGACATCGAGTGAAGTTGGTGTTATGTGCGATACAGTATTCCCTACTTTGGCCGACGATAAAAATCATGGGTCGGCTACCTGGCCAAGTAAGTCTGGAAAAATAATAATCGGTACGGAGAACGACTGCACACTTTGCTGATTCACACCGCCGACATGCACCGTCGTAATCGGCACAGAGGAGATGGCGGCGAAGGCTATCCTAATTTCGACAGGTATCTGTTTGCTATAGGTGTTTTTAATTTACAGGCATGAGCGAGATTGAGTTGCTGTTGCAGTTGCAGATTTAAAAAAGTTAATTGAGTTGTTGTTTACATTGCAGTATAAAATTAAAGCGTGATTGGCTTTCTGTTTGTTTCAGTTTAAAGTGTAATTGACTTGCTGTTTGTTTCAGTTTAAATTAATATTTAACTGAGTTGCTGTATGATTCAAGTTTAAATTAATGTTTTATTGAGTTGCTGTTAGATTCAAGTTTAAATTAATGTTTAATTGAGTTGCTGTCTGATCTAATTTTAGATTTATATTGGATTGAGTAGCTGTTTGATTCAAATTAAAATTAATGTTTAATTGAGTTGCTGTCTGATTCTAATTAAAACTAATATTTAATTGAGTTGCTGTTTGATTTAATTTATAGGTGCGAATGAGACAGTGCAGTTGTTTGTTTTGGTTAAAACAAGTTTCAATGACTTGCTGTTTGTTTCAGTTCAAAAATTATGTTTGATTGTGTGTTTGTGTAAACATTCATTCGCGATCTGGAAAAAAAGCCTAAAATAGTTGCATCTGTTGCATCCCCAAAACTTGGATCTGCCAGTTTCAATTATTGAGGTAAATGGATTTAAAAAAAAATTACATTCATTCACGATCCCGAAAAGGCATAGCACGGTCATGTCTGTCATGACCGATTTAGCCAGCGGTGGATGCAAATGCATACGCTGTTGTTTTCGTGGACTTTGGACCTGCCAGTTTCGGGTGTTAAGGTAATTTATAAAAAAAAAAGTGAATGCGTATATATAAAACGTAAAAATCTATATGGTTAAATTTATAAAAAGTTGAATTTTTACTGTACAATGTTTTACCATACCCTTTTATGGAATTAGTACATGTGAATCTTCATATAATAAATGGTTAAAACTATTAAAAATTATTAATAGTTATTCAATATTCTCTTTAAAATAAATATAACAAAAATTGTGTATCGAGAATCGCGTTTATTCAAACAGGGACGAAATAAAGGCAAAAAAAAATTTCTTTTCGATACGTGATAGGAAACTTTTAGCAATAGTTACTTTTGGCACCTGGATATGCGACGGGAAACAAATGGTCTTTTACCATATATTCCATTTCCGTTTTGGTGTAGGTCAAAATTTCCCCCCAACTCGGCTGGATACGCAATTCGAAACACGTGTGGTGTGACACCAATTATCTCCCCCCCCCCCCGACCCTCCCCAGGGCATGGGATTCGCAATGTCATCCTTTTCGGTCCTGCACGTTTTATCACCTGGACATGTAAAGGAAAACGTTTGGTAAAAACCAGTTTTTTCAAGGTGCACTGGATACGCAGGGGGAAACTTTGTATTTTATTTGGGCTTTTTCCCAGTCGTGGTCGGATATGTATGGGCGTTTTATTGTTTCGACTTTTGTTACCATTGGATACATAATAAAATGGTTTTTGAGCGATTTAAATACACAATACGGAACAATCACCTTACTGTTTAGTGTGCCTGGTGTACCGCTCTCACTTCCCGTGGGAATAACAGCGCCCTGGAAAGCTTTCAGCACCGTAATCCTTGTATTGTCGTGAGACATTTTACAGCTTAACCGCAGTGGCCGGTAGAGTTAGCCACCATATTCGAATGTAAAGTGTTCCCCAGAGGGATGTTAATCGTCGAATAAATGCTGCTGTGAAATAGATAATTAGTAAGTTATTCCGACCATCTTGTGCGCTTAAGGGGGCGGCCCTCACAATACCTGCTCGCATCATTTCTTACTTCATTCAGTCTTTGCAATTGTATATGTTTTAGCAAGATGCCCGTGTCTTATGGGCGAGAGGTTGGCCCTAACAATCCACATACGCGAGTACTAATAGTTAGTAATTTTTCCGCCAAAATTAAACATCATGGTAAGTAATCGACCCACCGACTACCATTTATAAAAAACTACAATACAATCCACCCTGGAATAATAATCGACGGGGCAGAGGACAACAGCGTCATCGGCGAGGAGATTTAGTTTGGGTGGACGGCTCGCAACCCCGGGATCAGCAGAGTCAACAATCATCTTGGCATCGCCTCAACGACGCCTGGAGCTTAGTCGGGTAAACCACATCCCAGACCTCGCCTTCACCGCCCCCAAAACCATGTCTAACCCCTTATCAGGCCTTTCCTAGCCATTAACCTTTTGCAAGTTGAAATGGTACATATGAAATTTGGAGGGGGTGGGGGTTCGTACAATTAAATGACTTATGGCTACCACATAAAACCAACATGGTTTTTACTTGGTTCAGTAAAACGTCCGTAAAGGAGACAACTTACAATGGTGACAGACGTATACCTACTGCTCTGGTGTTACAGACAAAATGGTGCAAAGCTGGAAAAATGATTTACATATACGTTAAGCTTCCCCTGGCAATGCAAGAACTGAGGAAGATAGAGGTGTATGGTCCCATGCAGCTAGATGAAAACAGTTACTCCATACATAAACTATGGATAAACTAATGAATGGATGAAACTGATATTTGCCGCCTGGGCGCGAAAAACACGAGTGCGGGTGATACATGTCCAACATCTCAGACCATGTGATTTAACTGCCGGAGTAATGCGGCATGTGTGCCAGCATTGGTGGGCAGGCAAGCTGCAGAGGAACTACTTTCTAACACATCAACACATCAAACATACTCTGCTTTTACCTCACTTGTTGTACATGCTCATAAAAATACACTGGAACATTGCCTTTGTAATAAACACAATAACATGTGCCATGTGCCTTCACCCCTAAGACTGTTTGTCTGGCCGAGACCTTTAACCACACTGTAGCACGGCTATGTGCTCTACCGACAGGTAGAGCGTGCATCAGGTCGCCGGTCAGTGATCAGGAACGGCGCAACGCAGAGCAGTGCAAAGGCATGCCGGTGCAGTGTGGCCAGTGGTTGCCATGGTTACGCTAGAGACTCCACAAGGCAGAAGGATATAAGAAATAGAGCTGGTAACAACTGGACTTGTGAGACCAGGATCTCTGCCAGAAACTCTTGTTATATTTTTATTAAAGGTTTTATTGCTTGTTGTGTTTCTTTGTTTCATATGTTATTATTTGTTTCATCACACATTCAGTGTTATGTCCATTTCATTCACCAGTGTTTATGTTGCAGGGCTATTAGCGTAATTTTTAATATTTGTTTTATTTGATAGCATAATGCAAGGCAGAATATTGAAGGTTGTAGCAGGAAGTAGTGCCGCTCTGGCGTGTGGTTTAGCCGAGGCCCGCCTGGACGTCAGGCGGTAACGCGAGTCAGCGAGTAGAATCGGACGATGGTGGTGCATGTGTCGTGAGCTTCGGCTTATCCAGCATGCGCTAGGTGGCATAAAACATTTTGGTGTTCATTCCGGAACTTTTTTCGCATGTAGCTGCCTGGTACACTATCCTCTCTTCCTTAGGGACTAACATTGCTTGGGGAAGTTTAATTCTGACATAATATATTTGTGTAGTAAGACTTTTATCAGTGTAACTGCAGTTGCCAGACTGATTTGCCACATTTCATTGTGTAAGTGCTCTCCTAGTTGGAGATTTAATTTCATCGTATAGATACGACTGTGAACTGAATGGTACATAGTTTATTTCGATCGCTATATGTGTTTAAGAGGATGGGCACTGATAATACATGCTCACACCATGTTTGCATCATTAAGGTTTACAAGTGTCAGTTTTAATCATTGTTCTGTATGTTATGGGTGTATGGTTGGTCCTAACAATACACATATGCGAGTCTTAATCTCTAGTAAATTTTCCCACCTGAGAAGCATTATGGAACATAGTCGACCCACCGGCTATCATTTAGCAAACACCTACAAAATCATCCAACCTGGAGTAACAATCAATGGGGGAGATATCAACAGCATCATTGGCGAGAAGATTTAGTCCGGGTGGACAGCCCTCAACCCCGAGATCAGTAGAGTCAACAATCATCTTGATGTCGCCTCGGCGGCATCTGGCGCCTATCTGGATAAACCAAATCCTAGACCTGAGCTTCACCGCCCCCAAAATCATATCCGACCCTTCATCGACCCATCCTTGTCGTCAAAATGTCGCCCCTGCATTTGGCCGAATCTCCCACCAAAAATTTCTCCTGGCAAAATTTTCCGCAAGTTTATCCTGGTCATTGAATTTTCCTGCCTTTTTCCTGCCCATAATGGCGAGAGGACGACAGGAAGGCATCACCAAGGATAGCAGCAGCATTGGGACGCTTGTGGGACGTCGTTCAGGCGCTAGGAATTGTGTCAACAATTAGAAAAGGATGCCATTCTGCAAGCCACGCAATGTTGCTTGGGAGAAGGAGCAGAGGATGTAGCAAGAAGGAGAAGTGATAGGGTGCCGGCTACCCCTTCCCCACCCCCTGCTCTATCTGCTGCCGACAGCCAGCTGACCCCTTGCATGCGCCGCTCATCAGCTGAGCATCGGGTCGATAACCCCTGCCCCACAGGACGAGCAGGCCAGTCGCGATGCGAGAGGGGAGGGCGATCCCTCTTTCCCCAACCCCGTGCATTCGCGATGGTGCACCCACGTCTACCACACATGTGGCTTTGTTTAAAAACAAAGCATGGCTGGCAGGATGACTGACAGTGTGCCAACACTGTAGTGTCTGGACTCTTTGCGCCTCATGATAGGCAGTGACAAACAGTAAATGAGAGCAGTGAATTTTGCTAATACCGCCACGAGACCAGCCTTGTGAACATCCATGTCGGTGACATCCATGGAGCAGTGAAAGACAGTAGCAGTGAAATAACACAGAACAATCAGTATTCCCAAACACAAGTCAAAATTGAGGCCGAACAGTTTCTAAACTACACATTTCCCAGGTATTGTGATAGATTGTTATGTAATGGTCAGAGTGCCATTGTACTAACATGCAAGCAGTGTAGCACTAAATATAATCAGGAATGTCTTAGTGATACAGAACGTATATCAGCCATGGGATTTGCATTCATTTGTTTATCATGTCATGCGACATCAACACAACTCATGCAGGATGTAAACAGAATATAATTTGTATCTGCAGACACCCCACATGATCAAGTGTTGAACCTATTAGGACAGTGGGATAATGATGTGACAGTAAACATTAATAGCAATCTTTCACAAGTGATAGTGGCACAAGACAGTAACAATGTGTCAGGTGGAGTAATGCATGGTAGAAGAGGGGAGTGGCAGCAGAGTAGGGGAGGGATGCAGCTCAAAACTGAGATGTTGTACGCTCCCTCCACACATGTGGCTATTGTCAACAAACCCCTGCCACCCGAACCTACCGCAAAACTGGCACTGTACCCATTCCAACCACTCACACCATTCTTCCTGCCACTACCTCACATGTTTTCCACACCTGTTTATCCATCAGTAATGTCAACATTACCACAGGATTGTTCGAATTTCACATACATAAACCCATACATGTCAAACTGCATGGGAACCATAGCACCACAAACAGTGGGAACAGAATGTGTGAAATGAAGCGGAACCACGAGTCCAGCCCAACTCAACATCCACTAGGCCCGATCACAGCCAAAACACTGTCGAAGTTCCAGACTTTGCCTACATTCGCCGGGATGCCGACAGAAGATCCGGCAGTGTTCTTGGAAGATTGCATATCCCGCCTTACCTGGCATGGGGTAAGCCGAGAAAAATGGGCCAGCTGTGTGGGAGCATAACTCCACAGAGGTGCGTGCTCTTGGTGGACATCTCTCAACCATTATAGGCTCCAGTGGGATGAGTTTCGTCGCTTGTTCCAGTTCAGGTTTAAAGGGGTCTTTTTCTTTTTACAGGCCCAGACCAGGCTGTCTCTGGAAGATCAACAATAGGGCGAGTCACTTACAGCCTTTATCATATGTAAAAATCATCTCATTAAGCGCTTCCATCCACATTTGCCAGAACACGAAGTGCTCGAAGTAATTGCAGAAATGGCCAGACCTAAATTTAGAGTAGTTCTAGTGCCTCTGCTTAATGGCATGTTAGAGGACTTAATGCATGCTGCAGTAATTTTGGAATGAATGCATAAACAAACATGCGCTGAAGCAAATTTAGTAAAATGGCGGCATGTGCAGCGGGAAGGAAATGTAGACAAACATCATCACCCCACCACATCACCAAATTTTTCACAACAATCACATAGTTATAGTGGACAGTCACATGAGAAAATATATAGTGAACCATCGCATGAGAAAATGTATAGTGGGCAGTCGTATGAAAAATTGTATAAGCAGGACCAGAAGTGGAGTGGAGCCATGGGGTCGAGTGGTCAGAAACCACCGTACAGGAGTCCAGCAGGTAATGCCAACAATACAGAGCAGGGATGGAGTCCGGACTATCCGCCATGATATCCGTTCAGATACTGCCTGAACCGACAATACCACTGGCACAATAAATGACCTAATAATCCACATATAGACCGGATTAAAAAGGTGGCAGGACATATACAGCAGGGAAATGGGTTTCAGGGGTGAAGGGGCAGGATGCTTCTGACACCCAACCTGCTGGGATTCGGACACCAGACTCAAAATTGACCCCACAGCAAACTTTGATACAACAAATTAGCAGCAGTCACGCACCATTTATCCGCATCTTAGTACCCATTAATGGTCAGTTATGCCACACCTTAATTGATACTGCAGCCTCACATAATTCCCTACGACCACACATTGTACACAAGCAGGACGTTTGCTTACAGACCTTGTAATTCGGCTGGCAACGAACGAGCATTGTAGTGCCGCCGTAGGACAGACAGTAGTAACAGTTCAAATACGTAACATAGAAATCAGTACCACAGTCATTTTTACACCGGACATCTGTAAGGAAGCTATTTTCTGGATACCATGGCTGACGGAACAAAACACGATCGTGGAGCCGGCCGCAAGACAAATTCATTTTGGCACGAGCGAGAGAGAGAGAGACATAGTGTATAACCTGGACTGCTGTCCAACGGGTAGCCTACCTGAAGTAAAGCTAGGGGAATTTGGAAACCAGGTTCCGCTAGAGAACCAGGCCACGTTCCAGCGCATCCTTGATGAACTCAGCGATGTATTTGGCAGAAATGATGCATTAAAAAGAATTGCTGTCGCCAAGCATGCGATTCCGCTCATAAATGAGAAGCCGGTACACACCAGCCCACGGGGGTATTTGCCACACCAGATGCGGATAATAAAAACACAGATTCAGTGGATGCTTAATGACGAGTGATAGAGCCCACAGACAGCCAGTTTAATCCAGCCATTAACTTGGCACCCAAGAAACGGAACATAGCGATTCCGTGTTGATTTCTGGCCATAAAACCAGGTAACATTCATCGCGCCCCCACCATACATCAGCGTAAAAGAAACATTAAGCACATTTGGACTGGCTAAAGTTCGGACATCCCTGGACCTTAAGAGTGGCTACTGGTAAGAACCGGTGAAGTTTGAGGATAGGCCGAAAACCGCATTCACAGCCCAAGACAGTCGGCGATTTCAGTTCTATGCGATGCTATTCGGGTTGAAATGCAGTAGATGTATAGTGCAGGACCTGGCACACCCACTTTTTCTGGCAATTTCCGCCATAGGTAGAAGAAAAAAGTAACATTAACAATTTCCCGTTTTTTTTTTTTAACGAAAGTGCAAGAAAAAATTAAAAACCCAAAATCTAAAATTCGATGAAAAAACAATCAAAATCAAGCACATTTGAGCCAAAATGAAGCAAATTTCTCAGTTTCAAGCTACTTTTTCATTTTTCTAGAAACAACCATTTTTAATTTTAAAAAACAAGGAAATTCCATTGAAAATCAAGCAGTTTACGCCTAAAATCAAGCAAATTTCTCAATATTTAACAAATATGGCATGCAGATTTTTTCATACTATAAAAACAAGAAATTTTTATCGGAAAGAAAAATTTTACCCCAAAATTATGCAAATTTGCCCTTTTTCCAAAATAGGCGTTCGGTTTTTTATTCTCAAAATCAAGCAAATTTTAACTAAAAACAAGCAAATTTAAGCTATAAACCAGCAAGTTTAAGCTAAAAATCAGATGAAATATACTGTTATTCAATACAGATTATATTCGAAGCTCTACTAATTTTTTAAAATTTTCTTCTATTTACTCTAGAATTTAACCAATTTCTCGAAGCTCAAATTTATCTTCAATTTTATTTAAGATTGATAATTGTGCGCTTTGTAAATTCGAATGAAATTTGCGGACCATATTTTTAAGTTCTTCAGATGCATTATCTAATCTATAGGAAGGTGGTCTTGAACCACTACCATCACCCTTTAAAAATATTAGTCAGGCTGCATGGAAAGAAAGGCATTTTTATTTTATTTATAAAGAAGACTAGCGAGCACCCGGCATGAGTTCCAATGCCACACAAAGAAAGAAAGTGTTTGTGTTTTTTTAATCTGTTTATTGAAGTGCTTTTGGATACACAATATTTTTTGTTTTTCCGGCTGGTGCATATACGAATAAGTCAGAAGGTTTTCCGGCGCATGAGCAGGCCACATACAGTTGTCCATGTGCGAAGCATGGATTTTCCAAATTTAGTCCACACATTTGTAGCGATTGTCCCTGTGCATTGTTGATGGTCATTGCAAATGCGAGTCGCACCGGAAACTTCAAACGTTTGAACTTGAATGGCATATCTTTCGGAACCATTGGGATGCGTGGCAACAGCATTATCTCCTTTAAATTTTCCTTTTAAAATCGTAGCTTCGATGATATTGTTCATCATCTTTTTCACTGAAAGCCTGGTACCGTTGCAAAATCATGGTGGATTGATGTTTCGGAGAAGAATGAGAGGCACACCAATACTCAATGTTAGCACGTACTGCGTCATGCCTGGCAAATCAAGTGAATTCAAGAATTCAGTTGGATAATTGACAACTTCGTCTTGATTCATTACAGTATCGATGGACTTATACGTTGTCGCTTCGCCTGGTATTTAATTTTGAATGCTGAAATTGATGGCATTGACATCGTTGTTTTTGGCAGTTAATATAGCATGTTCTCCGAGCCACTGATGACTTTTGTAATTCTGTGCGATATTTTGGAAAACTTTGTGAATCAATTCGTCTGTGGTTGCTGTGATTTTACAGAAGTTTGTTGGCAATGTGATACATGTATGGATTCATCGATTGCCATTTTCCCATTCCCAATATCCAACAATTGTTTTACAAAACATTCAGCGGATGCATCATGTTGTACTTGCATACGCATATTGGTCTTCAAAGTTAATTTCTGTACGTGTCGCCATAAAACTGATGATTTGAGACACGCATTAAGTTTATCAGCGGGTGTTGAGCGTGGTATAACTGGTAGAGTTTGTCTAAAATCACCAGACAATAAAATGAGTGCGCCACCAAAGAGCTGTTTATTTCCACTCAAATCTTTTAGTGTACGATGATGCACTTCCAATGCTTTTTTGTGCGTCATAGTTCATTCGTTTCATATAATGAGTTGACATGATTGGAGTACTTTACCCATTCCAAAATTTTTGCTGATATTGCATGTTGGTGTCTCAGTGATTTGCATATTCAATGGCGATTTCAGTGTTGAATGTGCTGTTCGGTCACCATCCAAAAGTGTTGCCACAATTCTTGATGATGTGATTGCCAGTGCAATATTTTTTCGTGATCGTATGTGTTGTAAAATGGTTTTACCAACTCAGAAACCTTCGCGGGCGTGCGCACAACAACTTACCAAAGTTTCTTCGCATTCGGATGAATGATGTAGGAATGCATACAGGACAAACAAAGAAACATTCACACACACACACATATATATATAATATAAGTTTATTAAGAAAAACAAAAAACTTATTTAGAATTTTGATTTTTTATTTGATCAAATAGTTAATCTATATTTCTAAAAATTCGTAAAACGTTTAAATGTAACCACTTACTACTATAAGACTAACATATTGTATTAAAATATCGAAATGTTTTGTTGATTCTTCCATTTATTGATTTAAAAAATTTATAAATCTTTAGTAATTATCTCTTTCAAATATTCATAAGTAATATTTCATTTTCTAATTAAAACAACATTACAAATGGTACCTGCTTCAACCTCTTTTTTTTTTAAATCATCATTAATTTTTATATTGGTTTTTTCTTTAACTACAGTAGTTTTTCTATAAATACAATCTACAACATATAATGGTCTTCTCTCCTAAAATGAATAGTAATTAATATCACCATCAATGTTGACAGTTGGTTTATAATAAAGTTAATTATATATATAGTTGGTATACAGTTTGGGTTTTGAATTTCTAAAATCACTATAATCAAGAACTAGTTTAAGACACCATTTTCAATATCTAGAATCCAATTTTCTTTTGGAAAAATTTCATTTGTACTATTATTAACATAAATATTCCTCACATTACAATGATCAAACATAGTAGCATGTTTATGCTGTTCAGCACGATTTCTTCTATTAAGTTGAAAACCTACAATTACATAATCAGGCAGATCAAATTTTAAATTATTAAACTGATCTTGTATATCAAAGTTGAAACAGTTGTTCTAGCAAGAAACTTATTTTTCTAAAAATTGGAATAATCAATACTATTAGGTATTTTTGGATCTTTGTATATTTTTTCTTTAGTTGCAATGGCGGTGTTAGATTCATATTCAACAATAGGCCACATAATTTATATTTTTTCAATAACAATTTTTCCAGGATCAGGACGATGTTTCGTAACTTTATTATCTTCATCTAATGTTTCATAAAGAAATAAACAGTTGTTATCAGATGAATTAAGAAAAAATAAATTTTATAGCCACCTTTCAGTAAGTTTCATTGTTATCCCGAATAAAATCAAACAGATATCTCACTGGATACATTATTTCATTTGTTTTATCACTAGAAACAGTTTTAAATTCGTCTGCCATATGACTAGGAACAATTTATCTCGATATAGATTATCAACACCAGTAAATTCTAAATTAATTTGTTCACTTGGTAATCTTAATAAAGCATTCATCATTATTGATGTTGTACCAGGATTATCAACAGCTTCAATAATATTTCCACGCTTTGAAATTTATGCTCTAGAAAACTGAAAAGGAAAAAAATTAGAACAAATATCAATATTATGTAATTCATCATATTCTGTCTCAGCTCCAACCTTATCTCTCTTTTATAGACTAAATTGCTCATAAACATAAGCATCATTTGGAAAAGAAAAACCCATCTGCTATAGGAATATCAAATTCAATTCTATTATTGTTAACATTCAAATTTCCCCTAGTTCGATCAAATGGGGAAAAGTTTGCCCCTTGAAACTCTCAATACTTCTATAACTCATTTATAAGGAAAAAATTTATATATTAATGACGGTATCAAAGGGAGTTTCTCAAGTTAAATTACTCATTGAAATATATAAAAAAATATAAAAAGCGTCATGAAAACGAATATGAAAACAATTGGAAGAAAGAACAGCCATTAATAGATGAATTACGAAATATTGATAAAAAAAAAAAAGTAGAAAAAGTAAGTGAAGAAAATAAAATTTTAATTACATCACTAGTTCCTGTAGCACCAAAAATTTAGATTATCCACCAACTCCAGAAGAAATATCATTTGAAAGAGAATTATTCTCAGACCTAAAATCTCCTAATTTGGAAGAGCGAATGGGCGATTTTACCCATAAAAAGTACCGCGTCTGATTCTATTGTAAATATCGGAAAAGAAATTTCTGAATTTTATTTATTTTTAACACTATATGGTTTACGAGCAAAAAATCGTAATTTATACATTGGAGATACATAAGTAAAGATAAATAATGATAAACTATCTGTTATTGGTAAATAATATAATTAACAGAAGGCGTTTATAATTTGTTAACAAAAGAAAAATTCAGCTCCTAAGGATAAATACACTGATAATGACTGTGAAAATTACAAAGATATTGTTATAGACACATATGTTGCATTCCGGGGATATAAACCTTATCAATGAATGCGAATCATAGTTGCAAGCACGAGTATATAATCAAACCATTTTATGATCGAATTTATGAACAGCAATCAAAATCAGTACCAAACAGACCAAAAAAAAAAAAGATTTCTCCAAGAACTCCTAGGTCTGGAGAAGGTATAAAAAAATACAATAATTTACCATAAGAATATGCCTGGATGGATGATGTTGCAAAATTGGTTGATAGATTATTAGTTATCCATGGAGGAGAAAATGCAGAAAATAAAAATTATTACAATGAAAAAGTAAACATAATGTATATGTTGAACAATAAATTTTCTGATTTTGTTGTTAGTAATCCAAAAGGAATTCTATATTTAATAAGAGTTTTAAATGTAATTTAAAAATAATTTCGGAATTCTGAACATTATGGCAAAGAAATAATAAATTGGGTAAAAAATAATTTAAATTTACCCAAAATGCATTTGCCATGTTATAATTATTGTTGACCATTTACAAAATTATATGTGTGTGTGGATAAATATAACTTTCGATATTCCTCTTGAGGAATTAAAAGATTTGGGTACAGATACATTTTTAACACATAATCAAATTGAGATAAAAAATAAAAGAAGGTAAAAGCTACAAATACAGGCCGGTTACACTAGTGCTGCTAAACACATTCAGCTAAATACATTCAGTAGCCATGTCTGTACAAGTTTAAAAACAGAACATGTTTCCGTGGTTACACACCCAAAGCAGAATGTAATCAATGGAAATCCTAACCTCAACAAACATGGAAATTAGAATGTATGATATTTAATTATAATAGCCTCCAACATTTATCATTACTGAACTTTTTAATTCTTATGAGACCTACAATTTTATTGTAATGGCATAATGGGTGGGTATTTGTACATTCAACATTTAACTTAAGTTAATTCAACAAGTGCAAGAATTCCCACCAAATTCAATAATATTTAATTCACTGCTTGTTTACTTGGAAGCAGCCAATAGTAGCGCAGCAGAGAAGAGAAGTAGTTCGAAACGACTTATGTAAACTGTTCACTTTGAGCGAGAAACAACTCCGATCGGAACTCGTTCGGAGGTAATGAAACCTCTTCAATAGCTGAACTTGTTTAAAGTGAAGTAGTTCTGCATCCCGTGTAACCACAGCCTAATTTTAACACTACCAACAATCAAAAAGAAGACCAAAGAAAAGTCTGGAAGTGGTTTACACCATGGAGGAACTATTCCTATTATACTTGCTGCTGTAGGTACACTTGGCGCCTTAGCTGGAGGAGCTAGTGCAATTTACAATTCTGTGACCAAACTAGAAAAAAATAAAAGAAGAATTAGGATAACAGAGGCACAATTTAGCAATGGAAAATAAATCAGGAAGTGGTTTAGTTGCAAAGAGAGGGAGACCAAAAAAAAAATGAATATAATACCATTATCTAATTTCGATATTGAATGATATGTAAAAATATTAAATATAAAAAATTCAGAAAATTATGTGATTGATGATTTACCTAAATGTATACACAAAAATTCATGTGCTGGGGTAAATTTTGACATTTAAACAAATCCTGGTACTCATTGGGTTTGATATTTTAAAGACATTAATGATGTTTACTATTTTGATTCATTTGGAGGTAATACTCCTACTAATTTAAATAATTATAAAAAAAAACCAGAAATGTTTATTACAATGATGATCGAATTCAGAATTTTAATTCAGTTATTTGTTTAACCATATTACATCTTTTTTTAAAAACATTTTAAGTTTAACAATATAATTTATTGTTATTAAATGAGAAATTTTTTTTTTGGGAAACCATTAATCAAATCTTTAATTAAAATTTTTTACACTAGTTCTTATGCTTAAAAAAAAGATGTTGATTTAAAATACAAAATTTTGATTCTGATTACAATTTAAGAATTATGTCGATTTACAATTCGATTCGGGTTTTTCTGATTTACAGTGTAAACTAAGCACCCACTTTGATTATACGAAATCTTATGTTTGTTTTTTAGGGCACAGCATTGATATAGATGATCCTAGAGACGATAAAGACACGGTCAATAAAATATTTTTGATAAACAATTATCTGATCATGCTTCAAAAGAAGATATACATTTACAATTCATTAATACTATTCCTAATTATATATATATATATATATATATATATATATATATATATATATATATATATATATATATATATATATATATATATATATATATATATATATATATATATATATATAATATATATATATATAATATATATTATATATATATATATATATATATATATATATATATATATATATATATATATATATATATATATATATACATATATATAATGGATAAATAATGCCGAGCAAGAAATAAAAAAGGAACTAGATTAAAAAAAAAACATAAAAATACTTTCTGACTATGCATTAAAAACCTATGTATATTCAAAATACAATACTAGTGTTTCTGATTTAAAAACATATGTAGATTCAAAATACAATACCATTGTTTCTGATTTATGAGATCAACTTAGTTAAGGTTTTTGTTCAAACAAAAGACTATATTTCTATTCAAAATTGTAGAATTAATAATATGGCTGATCCTGTAGATAGAAAATATGTGGTTAATAAAAGGTTTTTTGGTAAAGAAATAACTGTAAATTTGCAAAATTTAAACCAATCAGATTTTAATTGTTTAGATACACTTTCTAACTTGAAAATTGAAAAATGTAAGGAAGAAAAATCACATGTATTTTATTTACTAGCAAAAGGAAATAAAATTAATAATAACTTTCATGCAGATAACAACTTTTTCTTTACTTTTTTGATGGATTGTAATGTTTATAAAATAATTACCGTTAATCGCAAATTACCTGAAGATACAGTGACTGTTATCAAGGGATCTCAAAAAATAGATGACATTAAGCCTTTTGATTTTAACATAGGTGATATTTTAACTTTTAAAATAAAAACAACTAAAATATCTGAATGTGATGATGATTTCATATCACCAACGTGTATCAACATACAACATTTGTAATTGGCAAGCAGTTTCTGTGTTTGGCTCGGGCCATGCTGTTGGGTTCCAGTCTTTACTAACATACACATAGCTTATTATGAAGTGTATGTGCAATCAGACCAAATGTCATATGCATCATTCTTTAATGCGGCCAACATCTAGCTGTAATTAGACAAGTCATTTCCTCGAGCCTCATGCTTAGGATGGCCACTCTTTAATATTAGACTGAGAGAAAATTGGAGGACTGAGTAAACAAAAAGAGTTTACTTTTCTTCCAGTTTACTGGGCGAGACCTCAACTCCAAATAGGGCTGGTGCAATGTGTGGTGTAGGTGTTGTCTTTGGGTAACATAGCCTGCTTCTACACATCAGTGTGAAAATCAGTGTGAAAATATTACTTTGTAAAAATCTCGGGGCTCGTGGTGTTACTTCAAGTGGAATATTTTACACTACCAATACCACAGTACTCTCAGCAACATTAAATAAAATACAAGACAAAGCAGCCTTGCTGGGTTGGCACAGAAAACACACACCGATACACATGCAGAGAAATATAGATCATTCAGCGCAATGGTTAGGTGCCAGGCACTTAGCAGTTTGCGGCAAAAATAAAAGTCAGATGGCGTCAGTATGCCACAATCTTGGTATAATCAAACTGAGGGGTGCTTAGCACATCAGTAATACTTTCAATCAGAGAGGATTTGTGGATAACCATTCCTTTGATTTTGATTAGCATTGGAATGCAAATATATGATTAAACTAATCATAGACACACAACTCAGGTGCCATATTTTATCAGGATTTACTTAAAATTCAATCTAGGCGACACATAATAATACAACATAAAACAACTTAAATTATACCCTTCTCACACTCAACCACTGGTAATATGAAAAAAAAAAAGAACAGAATACCCTAATCAATTACAAACAATTATTGTTTACTCTTAAACCTCACAAGTTATCACCTTGTCATTAAGATTAAACAACATGTATGAAATTTAGGTTTGGTCTGCCTGTGTAGTGATCTTAGAATGTACAAAAATTTACGAAGTTGAATCTTTTAGTAATCAGACTCTCTGCAGCAAAACTTGATAAAATTATGATCGGGCCAAATCAGTTCTTTAATTTTACTGGTGATTACTGATGCAGAAGTTCCAAAATGGTAACTCGCCAGTCTTTTACATTTTATCGAGAAAGCTGCACTTTCAAAATTAATACTGCATCAGTTAAATTAAGATTGAACCATTTCTTCTAAAAACACAACCAAGCATAGCTGAAGCTCTTATAGCATATCTAATTTCTTGTGATTAAGCTGGACTTGTATTACGACGGGTCGATGGTTCGATTCCTGGGCTGAACTCAGAGTAATCAGCCTCGTCATCCTCGGGTGCGTATGGCACAATATTCACTCGTCCCCTATCCTAGTATCGCTTCTTAAATGATGCTGAGGACTCCTAATAAACAAGTCACTTAGTTAGAACAAAAATAACCAGTCTGACCTATCGAAGCAATCACTTGAAAAGTCCGTGGTTTAGTACTTCCTTACAGAGTTGCTATTTCACATGGCTGGTCAACACCTTAATAAAAAGAGCATCACTTCTCTTAAACCCATGCTTCCACATAACAATGTAATTGAAATAATGTATAATGTTAGAACTGTTAATTGGCTGTTTTGGGGATTTCAAATAAATATCCAATTGTAATACGTAACATGAAACTGTTCGTTCGACTGCTACAAGTGTTAAATAGTGTTCAGAAAACTGCAATCAGGATAACCTCGTGCGAAATAAAATATATTAGGACACTGAAAATTATGTTCTCTCCAGTTTCATGTTAAGTCCATAGGCAGTTCATTTTAGTTGTAAGAATCAGTAACTAATATCATTTAAAAGTCCATAAAAATATTGTCTGAAAGTAAAAATACTATTTAGGCACTGAATTGATAAATACAAGCAATATTACGAAAAATAAATAAACATTTGGGGTTTTCAAGTGGAAACAAATCAACAATCGAAAAATATAAACATTTCATTTAAACAGAAAGTAATCAAACTCAGCAAGGTCTGCAATACCGAGTATCACAATGGTTTCATGACTACAATTGGAATATTGGTAAAATATAAAGATTAATTATTTTTATTCTTATTAACTGGAGAATACTTGGGGCCTTGAGTGTAAAATGCCACTAAAAATAATTGTATGATGCAAGGCTGGTGTTGGTAAATGTTGGAATGGGATTTTTTGGAGCAGTGATGGTGAAAGAAAGGAAAAATATACTCAGGGTGCCAGAAGCCGGCAGGCGACATCAAAGATGATGCTACTCCTCGTAACCTCGGAGTTGTGGGCCATTGATCCGGGACCAATCTCCTCGCTGTCGCTTCTGAATCGTTGTCATCTGCCTGTAGATTATTGCTCCACATGAAGATTGTTTTCTAAACGATAGCTCGTCAGTCAGCTATACACCATTGTTAATGTTGGCAGGGAAACTTCCTTCTCATTACACTCGTGTACGTGGGCTGTCAGGGCCTTCCACACACTCATACAGATCAGAACAAGACTGATTAGACTGAAATAGAACTTATGCGAATAAAATGAGCAGGTATTGTAAGGGCCCTTCCCTTGACACGCATACTGCGACATAAGTAAATAACGTAGTGAAAGTTCACACACACATATTTATTACAGCAAACTACATCCCTTCGATGAGGACACTTGACATGAATTACACTTGCAGCTTATGGACTGGCCGTGCAGTGAAACAGAAAATGTGTCTTTCGACAATTAAATTGTCATGTGAGACTTTAAGCTCCCCAGGGCAATGCTAATCCACCATGGAGTGGCAGTGGCTTACCAGGCGACTAGCTAGAAAAATGTTCCAAAAGATGATTCAGTCTATTGTAATTACATGTCAAGTTGCAAAAAGGTGATGGTCGTTCGGCGTGCGCGGAACAGGACGAAGTCTACTGTAAGCACTACACCTCCATGACTTGCTGCTAGCTGACTGACTCTCCCACCCGACCTGGGGGCTCGCTGTGGCTTGCCCTCGCACCGAAACAGGACTACTTTCTGAGATCACTTGCATTATTGACCTTTGTGTTAAAGAAAGAAAGTAAATAGACATATGAAAACAAAACAAAATTTTCCTCCTACATAAACACTGATGAAATGGGATGGAAAAACACTGCAGGGAATTAAAATAAATAATAACACATTACCTTGCAAACACAGCAAAATAAAACAACACCTGCAAAACAAACCGTAACATTTGAATTAACAACACAATAATCTATTTTAATTAGGCCTGAATAATCCAGTTCAATGTACTGGACTAATATTTCCTGTGCAGCATTTTGTATTAATATGGCAACCACCGGCTGCACTTGCGCCGGTGTGCCCTTACATCTTCTTTAAGCCTGGTCGCTCCAGTAACCAGGTGCACACTCCACACCAGTAGAGTGCAAAACCCTCCTGTAGGTGGCGCAGGCTATGCCTGGATGAACTGTCTTAGGGTTGGGGGCACGTGGCACACATTAAATAATTGACGTATGCCATATTACCTTAACCCTAGTCCATTCACCTCGTCCGCTGCATACACCACCCACATGCACCGAGAAGCAGCTACAGTGCAGCAGCCATGTCAAGCGCATAGTTCCTGAGCGCCTCGACCGCATCAGTGGTGTGTGTTAATGTGTGTGGAAAGTAAAGTGTAATATTTTGTGGTAGTGCTTTATTTGTTTGCTATATGGGTGAAAAGAAGATTCAGTGTTTTTTAGGTTTAATTAAATATATTTGTTTACACATTAGTGCCAAATGCTTTGTACACCTAACCTGTGAATTGAGGTTTTGAATATGTGTTGACATACCAGTGTGCAGTGTCCTACACACTGCCATATAATATTCAGTGTCCAGTGTACTTGTATTAATTTTAAGAAGTTTTTTGTAATTTTTAATGTGAGATGTATTGCATGTGTTGTACGTAAAATACGTCCACATCTTTATTGAATCCCTCATATCACTGCGCTATACCGCACATCTTATTTTAATCTCTAGTATTTTTAATCATTATATGTTTCACACGAATATTTTAAATTGTAAGTTGTAGTATAAAATAATATTATGCCAGTAGTGGGCAGTCATGAGTCAGCTTAGAACAGTACAAAGACCACACTAGGAGTTAGGATGCCTTGTGCATTAGAGTGCCAACTTAAGACTTGAGTACATTTCAATGTTAACCCTACTTCATTTTCATATTTACAAATGATTTCAATGATTTTCAGTATTAACAACGTATTCTCCAATATAAATTTAGAGATTCGAGATAATAGGTTTGAAAAGGTGACATATGCCACGTGTTCCTGCCCTAGACCATTCACCACGTCTGGAGGAGCGACCCACCAAGCCAGCTGACCACCCACCACCTTCTACAACCTGTACAGCCAGTGTGAGATGTGCACAGTTAAGTTTGATCAAATAGGCGTGCTGTAGAAAGTGTATATGTAGTTTGTTTACATCTGTTACCATGGCCCTATAGTATTTGTTTTTGAATTGTTTTATTTTCTTCCAGTGTTTATAAGTGTTAAATATGTTAACGTAATTTCCAGGCCAATTTTCTAAGTTAATATTATATGCTGTCATGTGATCAAGTGGCCCGAATCATGCCTCACCGTGTACACTAGTATGACATCTCTGCTACTACATGTTCCATATTTGTGTATTAGGTATATCGCCCATGCGATACAGTGCCTAGGTATTACTTTTAATTTTAAAGGGGTTTGTAGCATTTTTACTGTGTTGTATGTTCTTATTGAATGGGGCATATTGATGTGTGCACTGCACATAAATATAAAGAACCACACAGCAACATGTAAAGACTCCACGCAAGTGGGATATATGTATGCAATTTTCAGTGCCCTTTAACTTACTTGCATCTCTTTATTATGTGTGTGTGCATATTTCGTAAAGAGGACAGTACTAACCATTACCTATAATGGACAACCAGTATTTTGTGTTACGTCGCCTGCAAGCCATTGGAGACGATGCCATAATGTAACACATATGTGCCAAAATGCGGCCGAAAATATTAACAGCTACTTTTAATTAGTTTTATATTTAAAATGTTGTGTCATTATATTGTGTTCATTAAATTAATGAAGGGAAAATAAATGTAGAGGAATCCCACATGTGCAGGACCGTGCACCGGGGCAAAATCATAAGGCACCAAGTTGAGGTTAGGATTCCTTATGGGTTAATGTTTTGAAATAATTTTATTTCACCTTATAATTCAAGTGTATTTTGTCATGTAAGGTTTTAAGTGTTTCATATTTATTTAGTGCCACGTTCATCCACTCAATTTCATTTGTTATGTATTTTTTACGTAATTTATGATTACGCAATATGATGTGGGAGTTTGTGCCGGGAAGGCAATGGCCTTCCACCATGTTTCAGTAGTCGCCTCTTGGTTACCATGTGGGAAAGTTGTGCCATTCACCCTCCCTGGGCACTTCATCGCCTCAGTACTAATCATAACTTACAATATCTTTAACTTAATTAACTGGAACCTCTAATTTATTTTTAGCCCTGGGATGCACCGTTCCTTAACACAATCCATTTGTACTTGGCCGGAACGTGATCACCTCTTAATTTTCACTTAGGAATTTTGCTGCCTTTTCCGCAAGATGTAAGGCAGCCTATAACATACCAGGAGTGAGCATGGACATAAGGGAAGAGCCCTAATAATTACCACTAGACAAGGCATTGGATATGGATATTGGAATAACTGTTACAACTTCTATAACCATAAGATTGAGACATCGGACATCAAGGAGAACCCCGTTCAGGCCATCGACCACACGTCCAAACTGAACTCGTGCTCTGTACTGAGATGCTGGTGCCCCCCGGACAACATGATGGTAATTTTTGCATCCTTTCCACATAACCTTTTTTCCTCCTTGATGGTCCAGTCTAAGATCCGCAGACACGTCAAATGGCATTTCTACTTGACAACATGGCTCCACGATTTCAATTAGTATTTCCCAATTAGCGAGGCTCTTCCTGCACCAGTTACCCCTATTACTGTCCATCCTTCCCACCAGAAAGTATTTTCCATCAATTTCCTTTTTCAAAAATCTTATTGGTCGCCACGTACAACCATGAGTGCCCACAAATATCTGTTTACTTAGACCGTAACAGTCCCAATGATATCTACTGGAGATCTTCTTAAATAACCACCATACAAGACCAGTGAGGAACGGAGGAAAACAATCCACAACAACGGCAAGCGAAGAATTTGGTGCTAATTCGTCATTGAAGTGAAAGTGTGATGAAGTGTGCCATTCTGAATTACGTTTTCTTCAAGGGTGCGACAGTGATGTCAGCCAACCACCATCTTCGACATGTGACTGGCCGAGGGGCAGCGCGCCACCTGCCACCACCCCTCCTTCTGCATCGCGCGTACTGCAGGAACCACCCCTACTGCACCGCACACGTGGGTGTTGCCACTAGCCGAGAGCCACGATTGGCCCTGTGGAGCAGACGCCATGGATCCCTCACATCATATGAGCCACTCCAACAACCAGATGTGCTTAGATTTCCACACAAATTATGGCCAACCAACAACTTTGTACCGGAAATGCCTGCGAGCTGTGCCGAAATCCAACCCGTTTTCTCTCTGTCAGGATGCAACATATGTTCAAAGGTTGTGGGCTACAGTAGGCGAGGTGAATAATGAGTTGCAATTCCGAGGTATTGTCACACATGTGTGCGGGACAACCAGAGGACTTCTGCACAAACTTTCTTTCGATCACGGAAAACAAAATATTTTATAAATCGAGTTTGCTTACCCAGCATTTGCAAAGTCTCTTTTTCTTTGCTTGTTTATAATAAATTGCATAATAGCTGTAATTAAATTATCTTTCCTTAGAGTATACCAAAGTCTAATTAAATCATATTTCCTTAGAATATGCGAATATCTATTTTTTAAATCTCTCCCTGTAATTCTTAGCTCCCACAGCATCTTCTCACCCAACTCAACTGTAAAATTGTTCGCTGACAATTTTGATTGCTTATTTATAAAGAAAAAATTAAAAAGCTTACAAATTTTATATAGACAATGAAAAGCTACAAAAATTTTTAATTTATTGGAAAATGAAATCTATAAAATATATAACGTATTGATAACAAGTGAAATTGTTTACTGTGTCGCGTACATTTGTTTGTGTGTGTAAAGGCATTACTTATTTTTAAATTAAGTAAATTTCTTTTTAAAGTGATGATTCTTATTATAATCTCTAATACAATTATTACATATTGTTCTTAGTTTGTCCTCATTTCTTGCATGAACTGAAAATAATTTTATATATTTATTCTCATTAAATAATCTACATGTTTTTGCTGGGTAATTATCATGTTGAACTTCATCTAGAATATCTACTAACACATTGTGTGATGCAGTATTTCTATGCTCTTTGATAGATGCAATGCAAACATATTTGCCACATTCGCACAAAATTATCTCCTTTTTTTACACAAATTTATTTATGGTGTTTTCAATTACACATTTTTTACAGTTGTTATAAAGTCCATCCTTATTTGTATTATGGTAAAGAACTTTTCTGTGCTTAATATTTTACCATACTTCTTATATTTCTTAGATATGGTTATTATTTTCTGTTTCATTGTTGAGCAGCGATTACATTTTTGTATCTATTTTAAAGGAAAAAAATTAATAATAAAAATAATAGTTTAATTTTAAATATAATTATAATTTTATGATATTTAAATTTATTTAAATTTTACTTTAAATTTTACTTTTACTTTTAGTTTTACTTTTACTTTCAATTTTAATTTTATTATTTTAATTGTTTATTTTTTTTACTTTTAATTTTACATTTTTTATTGTTACTTATATGTTTATTTTAATTAAAATAAATTCTTTTATTATTAATTTTTCCCCTTTTAAATAAACACACGAATGGAATTACTGCTCAACAAGTTGAACTATTCTTTTGAATTGACTAAAACTACAGGACCTAGAAAAAATAAAAAGAATGCTGCTACCGAATTTCAATTATAGGAATCTAAATTTCGGAAAAAAAAATTAATTCTATTCTATGTGGTAAACATAAAATTACTTTACCAGATTGTTACGTAAATATACTTGATAAAAAAGCTTTAATATTAATAAATGAGAAACAGTTTTTTTTGTAACGTATAAAGGTTTAAAGAAACAAAAGATGGAAAGCTATTCATTTTTTAATTTTTTTTTAAATGTTAATATTCTATTATTTCTAATGTATCAATTATCTTTTTTAATATTTCATCTGATTTTTAGCTTAAATTTGTTTGTTTTTAGCTTAAAATTGCCATTTTTATTTAACACAAATCCTGAGTACCTATTTTTGAAAAATGGCAAATTTGATGGAGTTTGGGTAAAATTTCTTAATTTTACACTGAAAGAAGTTCTGCAGGCCATTTTTGTGAAATATTTGAAAATTTGCTTTAATTTAGGCTTAAATAGCTTGATTTTCGATGAAAATTGCTTGTGTTTTAAAATTGAAATACTTGTTACTAGAAACATTAAAAAGCAGCTTGAAAACGAGAAATTTGCTTGATGTTAGCTTAAATTTGCTTCATTTTGATCGTTTTTACATCGAATTTCAGGTTTTGGGTTTTTAATTTTTTCTTGTACCTTCATTAAAAATAACGGGAAATAGTTTATCTTACTTTCTTCTTATACTTTGGCAGAAATTGCCGGAAAATGTGGGGTGCACCAGGTCCCGCATTATACATCTACTAAATGCATACCTGCGATGTTCCAGGCAATGATGATATGTGTACTGAATGTCATGATTGGAGAGTATATGCTGGCTTATCTCGATTATGTCATTATATGGTCAAACAGTTGGGAGGAACACATACATCATCTAGCAGTAGTCCTGCAGAGGCTAGCGAATAACGGCCTCACGTACTCAGTTGAAAAATGCCATGTGGGAAAAACCAGCATCGACTTCCTAAGCCATGTGATTAACTGGGGAGGAAACAGGCTGACTCCAGAACAGCTAAGACTTATTGATAACTATCCGCAACCTAGGACACATAAGCAACAGCTGAAGTGTTTCGGGTTTATCAATTGGCTGTGAAAACACATCCCAAGGTTCGCGATAATCACAGCACCCTTGATGGACCTGTTTTCACTGCAGAAAAGATTCCAGTGGATGGACGAGGCAGAGAAAGCATTCGTAGACATCAAGCATGAATTCAGAGCAAGCCCGACACTAGCATGGTACGACGTAAGCAAACATTTGTACCTCCAAACTGACGCAAGCCAAGAAGTGACAGGTGCAGTATTGAAACTGGTTAGTGACAGCAGGGAGAAATATGTTATCGACTTTGCGAGCGTGAAACTAGGGCAGACAGAGAGACATTACGACGTCAATGAAGGGAAATGCCTAGCAGTCATTTGGGGGGTGAATCAATACTGCGTGTACCTGGAATATTAAAGATTTACATTACGGACTGACAACAAGTGCCTTGTATGGCTTCATAATATGCGAGAGGCAAAGAGCAAGCCGATGCGATGGACATTACAATTGCAAGCCTACGATTTCGTAGTCGAACACATGCCCTGCAGGGAGAATGAACTGGTAGACATATTGTCGCGTAACTCCAACAATGAGGCGATCTTCCGGGATGAAGCAGAATGGAAGGACATTTTATTGCCAAGTTCACAGGACCCAGTATCTGAGGGGGGCGTCCAGCATATAACAGTCACCAACAATGAGGGCCTTATTAGTGATTTGCACTGGGAAGTCATTCAAGTGCAAAGGAGTTGCACGTTCACACAGGGATGTGCCCAGCAGGAAGTAGAGGGATGGCGAATCGTGGATGGCAGGCTGGAGACCTGTTCTTCACAACAGTCTGGGAAATGGAGGGTGTGTATCCCCACGTGTGCGAGGGATCGAGTCTTCGCCTATTCACACTGTGGCAGTGTGGCTGTACATCCAGGAATTGAGTAGACAGTTCGAATCGTGCGAGACCATTTTTTCTGGCTAGGCCTAAGCCAGATGCGAGACGATCTGTACAACAATGCCATAAGTGCAATATATACGAGGCACATCGCTCAGATGGAAGGCAGCAACAAAGGCCATGAATGCCAAGACAGCATGCATAGAGAGGAGGAAAGCAATTTCTTGTCGTAGTAAACTAGAACTTTTCACACTGGACAGAGGCGTACCCTACCATTGGAGACAGGGCCACAAACATAGCAAGAGTATTAGAGGAGCAGATTTCCCATGTTGGGGATTCTCGCGGAAACAATTTACTGGCCAGAAATTGAGGGAATTGTGCACGAAGTAAGGTGTCAAACATGTCATCACAATGGGAGTGTATCACCTGAGGGCAAACTCCACGGATCACAGAAACCAAGAGATCAAGGAACAATTATGGCTTCAAGTGGGCGAACAACACGCCACTTGGGAAGATTACATACCCAACATTTTGTACACACTACGGAGGAGAGTAAACGCAGCAATAGCGAGATGACCTGCAGAGGTGTCACTAGGCCGCAACCTGCACCTACCAGGGGAAGCAAAATGTCCGCAACAAGAAGACAGCAGCGGATTTTTGAGCACAAATACGCAGAGATTGCAGCATCAGAAATGGATATGTGACAGCAGGATCGCTGAGCGACAAGAGGACTATCGGTCACTAACAGACCACCATCTAGACTGCATGAGAGGCAGGAAGTGTACATATGGACGCATCCCTAGTCCACTGTAAAGAAAGATTTTTGTGCAGGGTTACCAGCACATTGGAGTGGGCTACATTGCGTGCTACTAAAGCACAGGCCCACTATCTACACCATTTGCATGGGGAGGAGAAAGGTATGGGTACATTGGGAAAACATCTGGCTAACCCCAGGTGCTGTCGACGATGAAGTCGGTCCCGGAGTGTCCCGACCCTACAATGGTGAAGCCGCGATGAGGCAATGCAGGAGCAGGAGGGAACGCGAGGTGTGGCTGAACTTCAGGGGGAAGAACCCGCACAGGACCCACCCATGCACGCCTACAATGGGACATCACCAGAGGTTGTGCAGGACGGAATGCCGTCGACGCACTCCAGGAGGAGAGGAGCGAGGAGGAGATTGCATCCGCACTATGAGCAGGAGCAGAAAGGGAGGAGGAGAGTGTATATGATTTTCCCGGTATCATTATGACCCACAGGGATCTTACAATACCCCGGCTGGAGAGCATTGGGGGTGAGGTGTACAGCAGTGTTGGTGAGATCACTGAGTAGCAATATCAAGAGCAAGGGGGCAAGATCAAGATCAGGATTAGCAGGAGCAGATAAAAATTCATGTGCAAGTGGATAATGCAGGTGGAGATAAGTTTGTAGGATCGGCACAACACAGAGCAGTGCAAGGGCACACCGGTGCAGTGCAGCCAGTGGTTACCATGGTTATACTAGAGACTCCGCATGGTGGAAGTATATATAAAATAGACCTGGTAACAACTGGACTTGTGAGTCCAGGATCTATGCCAGAAACTCTTGTTATATTTTTTATTAAAGGTATTATTGCGTGTTGTGTTTCTTTGTTTCTTTAGTGCATTGTTAACATGTTACTATTTGTCTTATCATGCATCCAGTGATACGTCCATTTCATTCACCAGTGTTTATGTTGCAGGGTAATTTGTGTAATTTTTAATACGAATTTCATTTGATAGCATAATGCAATGCAGAATATTGCAGGTTGCAGAAGGAAGTATTGCCATTCCGGTGCATGGGCCAGCTGAGGCCTGCCCACGCATCAGGTGGGAACACGAGTCAGTGAGTAGCATCAGACGAGGGTGGTGCGTGTGTCGTGAGTTCTGGCTTTTCTCGCGCATGCCGGGCAGCATTCAGAATTTTGATATGGACATTTAATTACAATAGAATTTATTTCATTTCGGAACTATTTCGCATTTAGCCACCCAGTTCATCACCCTTTCTTCTCATGGGAATAACATTTCCCGGGGAAGAGTAATGCTGCCGTAATCTATTTGTGTCATAAGACTTTTATCAGTGTAACTACAGTGGCCATTCTGATTTCCCACCTTTCATTGTCAAAAGTGCTCTTCTAGGGGGAGATTTAATTTCGTCGAATAAATATGAATGTGAACTTAACGGTACATAGTTTATTTCGATTGTTATATGCATTTAAGAGATGAGGCCCTGACAATACCTGCTCACACCATTTCTTACATCATTAATTTTTACAAGTGTCAGTTTTTAAACATTGTTCCATGTCTTATGGGCATGTGGTTGGTCCTAATAATCAACATACACGAGTGTTAATCGCTAGTCAGTTTTCCAACCACGAGAAGCATTATGGTACATAGTCGACCCACCGGCTACTGTTTAGCAAACACTTACAAAATCATCCCACCTGGAGTAATAATCAACGGGGTAGAAATCCCCAGCATCATCGGCGAGGAGATTTAGGGTACGCGCATAGTGCAGGCAGACACTCAGGTTCAGATTACCAGCCCCGATCGGCGCAGACTTTCGGCGCAGGTGAGTGTTCACGGTAGAGGCAGATTACAAGTGTCCACTGCGCGGCCTCGGCAGTCATGGAGTTGAGTAGTGATGGCGTCGTGAGTTTACTTATTGCTCCAGAAAATGTTATGGACAAATCACAGAAACACAGTGTTCGTGAATTTAATCAGTTAAGAGCTACCTACACTGAGTTTCATCATATATTCTCTCAATTGAAAGCAGACAATAAATGGTTAATGGAATATTTTAGAACGACAAACGAAATCTTCTAGTATATTTTAGACAAAACTGAACATCGATTGCTGAAGAATTTGTGTAACTGCCACCACGAAATGATTCTTCCATAAGAACGGCTTGTAGTAACCTTGAGGTAAGATATTTAATTATTCCAAATTTATTTTGTGATGATTTTAGGAATAAATACTTCTCTCTTTAAAGTAGCTATAATAAAAACAAAATTTAAGTTCATGATTTTATATTATATTTAATATTCAAATATATTTGCTTCAAGAAAAAACATTAAAATGTTAGTTTACAGGAAGTACTGGCAAATAAAAACCAGAAGGAAAAGTTATCAATAGAGAAATGTATTTAATTTAAAACAGAGCATTACACAATTATTGTCAAAGTAGTTATGTGATAAACACATAGGGTGTCGTGCAAAGATAAAAGTCAATAGTTATTAGGAGGATTGCTAGAGAACTCCTGCACATTGCTGCTGCCAGAAGAAAAGGACTCATTGTTGTGATACATGTCCAGGGTCATGGGAAGGGGAGGCGTTACAAGCCTGGTCTGTGTTATAGAATTGGAGGTGTTGTGGGTGATACAAATGGAAGCGAAACTTGATGTGAAGGACTTGAAGAGAAAGTGAACTCGTGAACAAGAGCTTGAACTCTGCTCCGGCAGCGTAATTTCTGATCATCGGGTATCTTGTTGACGTATAGTAAAAGACTATGAAAATACAAATCGTCATTTTCAGGTTGGTGAGTTTATATAGCATTTTCCAAAACCTGAACTTTTTTTTCTCCATTTCAATAATAGTTTTAGTGTATTGAGAGTTACCTTGAATCCCCCTCATCATCTGTTCTGGTTTTTGTGGACCGATGTGGTCGCCTTCTTCATTTAGGCTTCCTTTCTCAGTTCTATCTTCATCATTATCATCGTTTCGACCAACTGCCTCACCAACATCCTCGACATCATCAGGAAATGCATTACTTGGTTCAGAAGGTTGATGGGGTGCCATGGTGCCTCAGTGGATAGAGGCAGAATTTAAGGAGTGGTGAAATCTTGAAGGTTATTTTACCCTGGGCGCCAGACATGGTGGACGATGTCGTATGAGTCGGTAGAGACGAGGTTTCCTCCAGAGCAGTTCGACCGACGACCAATTCTATCCTGGACTGATGCTCCTTATATATGCACTAAAATGTGTAGTGCTCGGGTCAGCTCACACACCCATGTTATGTAATATTGTGATGTACAAAAACTCGCCAATTAAGTTGATGCAGTGACTTATCTGCTAGTCACACGCCTACTTTTACATGCATGATACTTGCACATTAACGAATAAGGAAAATATATATTAAGACACTGGATGACAAAGGTGCGGGTATTCTAAGGGCCCGTGCCCTGAAGAGTCCAAAGGCCATGAAATAATGTCCATGTGAACAGTTTTCAATGCTTAAATTATGCAGTTTATTTACCAAGGTTCTTAGGCCTACACTTACATATATAATCACACTTCACGGCTTCAACCTGGCGGTGAGGTAACATTGTAAAATTGGCATGAAGCAGATAAAAACCATGTGCAAGGTTTTAATCTTCCCCAGGCGATGCAAGCACTGGTAGAAGAGGGAGTTGGTGTCTCGGGCAGCTAAAGAACAACAGTTCCAGTGAATTAAAGCTATGGAGATTGAATAATTGAAAAACAAAAGTGGAAGGCTGCCCGAGTGCACGAAATCCGAGCTGCGTAGCATGCAACCACACCCCCGAGATGCTCATAGCTGACTGACTTGCACACCGGCCGAGTTTGGTGGGCCACGTGGATCTACTTTCTTAGCATTGCAATATACACAATAACCCTTTGCGTTCCTTACTTTGTGCTGGAACATGCATAAATAATTCTTAATAATATCATTTCATTTGGAACACTGTTTACATTTGGCTGAATAAGGTGAGGATAGCACTCGTTGTGAATGATACATAATGAAAACTGAAAAACCAAATTTTACTTACTCTGAAATGCACTGTGTTGGTTTCCTTGCCTAAATAACGTAAACACATGAATGCCCATGTTTACATATTACTCGCAAAACCCTACATAAAAGATATCACAGAAAAATACGATCTATTTTATATTACTATGTTACAACAGGTGCTCTGATGTCACTAGCTCAAGTTTGCATTGTGTTGTGTCTACACTTGCACTGCACTGCACTTGCTGCTCCGCTCGTCGAGTGTGCATTCCAACTGCGCAACTTTGTGGCGCCATGGCTGTGAAACAGGCTTCGGACGGAACATGTGACACACATCAAGGTGAACAAGTTGTTTTTGAAGTCAAGTTACTTGATAATGCTCGAAGCTTGATAAAGTCCTTAAAAAACAGCAAGGACTTATAATAAGGCCATTAGGGTTCATATGATGAGTCTCCAGGATCACCTAAATGTGGTGGCTTGACCTTCCCAAATTCTACACAGAATTGATCCCTTAGTTACTTCCACTTCTTGCGAAGCACGTCTTCTGAAAAAAGAAGATAAATCTTTAACATGTGTGCAATACTCTTTTTGTGAAATGTAAATATAAATATTACAAAAACTGTATATCCTGTTTGTTATTTACACAATTGTTTGTTTATTTGTTTGAGATACCTCGCCACTGGAATGTCATTCCGTACTTTGGTGTTGAGCTTCTGGGTGGGAAATAATACTGTCGGACGGATGATCAAATAAACTGTACTTATACTTTGGGAAGAGTTACAGCCTTTACTCATGACAGTGCCAACTCCAGATTCATTGAAATACAATGTTGATATCTTTGAAAAAGAACATAATTTTCCTCATGTTGTTGGCTGCTTAGACGGCAAACATATTCACGTGATTTGTCCAAGTGATCCAGGGCCAATGTTTCGAAACTACAAAAATTGTTTCTCTGCCGAGGTAGAAGGACTCATAGACCGAAACTATATGTTCATTAGTGTAGAAGTGAGATGTTTTGGAACACAAAGTGATAGAGGTACATTTATGACTTCATATTTGTTTTGATTTATTAATGAAAACAATGCCATTTTTCCAGAGCCTGACTTCCTACCTCACAGCAATGTGAAAGCTCCATACGTTATCTTACCAGATGAGGCCTATCCTTTTCTTACATACCTAATTAAACCATAGAAACGTCAAACCACAACCATCAGCGGACTCAATTTCTACAAGCTTTTATCTCGAGCTAGAAAAACTGTGGAATGGGCGTTCAGAATTTGATATTTGAAATGACGTATTCTCTCGAAATACATCGAGGCAAAGGTTGATATAGCTGACAAGTGTAAAATGTGTATGTGTGTTGCACAACACTATAATAGACAAAGAAGGGTTTGAAAGGCACTTAACTGACATAACTGTACATGGTGAATCAGTTACTCGGATAGACCAGGGAGATATCCAAATTGCGCTAAAACAGTGAGAGACGTTTTTCCTCTCTACATGGAAGAGTTTCCCTTAACATACGATTGAAAGGGAAATAATCAATGTCAAAAGCAGTTTTCGTTTGTGAAAATATACAGTTGGGTATGTTTATATTTAATTCTCTATACTTAATACCATCTTTTACGTGAAATAAATGTTTTATGTTACATAAACTGTTTTCCCAAATTCATGCACTGATGTCCCCAAAATCATATCCAACCATTCATCTGCCCATCCTTAACCATCAACAACAACACTAAGTGAAATGAGGCGAGGATGGAACACAAGAGAATTAAAACACGAAACATTTCAGAAATACACTTGCACTGAATAAACTGGGTAAAGGTAGGAATAAAGGTTTCTTTATTACATTGGATGTATTTGCATTTATTTATTTGGCTTTAAAAAAATCGTAAAGATTAATGTGCATGGGCACTACTTCTTTTGTATGCTTGTGCACATTGTGTCCTAACCACGCCATTCCTGTCAAATTGCCCTGAATCTTGTCGTTGCACTGCACTGCTCAACACTTGCTAGAGTGTTCCTGCCTTTGGCTCGTACGTAGCTTGGTGCACTTAGTAGAGTGTGACTCCTAGCTGCACTAATGATGCCATTGTGGTGGGCAAACAGTCTGAAGAGAGGGGAACGCGGCACACATTAATTGGCTAGAATTAACAGTTGCTAATTCAGTCATAAACTGCAAACCTTATTACTGTCCATTTTCTAGGTGCTTATTGAGTCATTAAGTACAATTCTTAATCCTTCAGACTTTAATCGTAAACCCAACTCCACTTATCTCTGCTCAAATCCAAAATTATTTGCACCAATGAAGAAAAACGCAGCGAAAAAGAGAATTGTTATGTCATGTATGGCTGAGAGAAACACTGAGCTGTGCAGCTTTGGGAGTTCGTGCCGTTTAGTGCTGATTAGGCAGTTGAGTGAAAGGAATCTAAGGACTGGATTATCTGCCAGCACTACAGTCAAATATTCATGTATTGGTTTTAAGTTTAGAATACTGTTTAGTGAACAAGTGATTTGGAATGTTTTTTTATGCCCTATAAATAATTTGTAATGTAGTCCTGTTATGATACTATGGAAGTGGGATTAAATAATACAGGATAAATTATTTGGGGAGCGGCAGGATGGTTTAATAGGTTGGTTTGTGTTTCTAATTCTCGCCATGTAAAGTTTGTTGTCGCTGTTTTAACACTGTTGCACGTCATTAAAAGCGACACTAGTGTTTTCTATGATCTGGACATTTTGGGGCGGTGCTGCTGCTGTTATCGTCTTTGGCTGCGATACTTTGACAGGTCAAATGCGCTAGTTAGAAGCAGTGATTTATTGTCTGTGAAGTATGTTGGCAGTCTGATACGTATTGTGTTGAGTTCTTTTGGAATATTGAAGAAATATGATTGCCTAGTGGAAGGCATTATACGCGGGTTTTGCAGACCGTTGAAGCAAAATAACGTACGAGGTAAATATGCTTTTTACACACCAATAGTCTTGTGTAGTTTTCTTGTTAGCGGTGTTTGGTTAGATGCAGTCGATGTGCGAAACAGCAGCGATTTAGTTCGGTCTTTTGCCGTAGCTATAGCGGTGTTTGGAAAGATGCAGTCGATGTGCGAAACAGTAGCGATTTAGTTAGGTATTTTGCCGTAGCTCTCTATAGTACTTAAGTACGGATGAAAAATTAAGACAGATACAATTATGGTCGGGTTACAATTGATGTAGCACAGAGAACAGCATAGGCGCAGAAAGTTGAATACATATATTAGCACACACACTCCACAATCAAGCACATCACGTACAGAAAAACAACACAGGGGAAGCGCACAGAGAGTAGAGCTATATCCTATAATTCCTGTGCATGGCCAATCAGAATGTCATACCCCAGAGTTCATGCGACGATGAAAATGGCTACAAAAGTAGCGAATTTGACTAGTTCTTGAAGAGTTTGGTGCTATATAAACAGAAAATTGTTTTGATAGAAATTGTTGCTGTACAAGCAATGCATGTTAAGAAAAACTGTATAACGTATTATATTTCTACAAACTAAGGCATGAGCAGCAAAATAAACAGCAATAGGCTGTTCACGGTAAAGTGAGCACTTTTTAAAGCCCTTCTAAATTTTTCCTTTCGTCTAATTTCCATCTTCCTGCTGCTTTTTAATATAAATATTGCCATGTGACCAATAAACACACAGTGTATATATTTCACCACCCTCAAAATGTAATGTCTGAGGCTACAATAAAATATATTTACTAGTGGTTAGTGCCGGTTGAAAGGGCCTTAAAAAGTGCTCACTTTACAGTGAACAGCCTATATCAACAGTATTTTTTCATTCCAATGTGGCCAACATACGCGCACACAATTTACAGAGCATTGTTTCCTTTAATTTTTACGACTGTTTTCTGTAAACATCCACTGTTTCTGTGCGTGTGTGATTTTGATTGTAACTATCAGATTCAAGCTTTGCATGTGTTCTGTACTATCGCACTTGCTGTGCGTGTGCTAAACCAATTGTACCCCATCCTTTACTATAGCACCAAAGTACACAAAAGTTGAACTCCATGTAATCCAATGTGATTCACTGAAGTCCATACAGCTTACCCTCGCCTACCCAGTTACAGTCGTGACAAAACTTGCATAATGCATTTTATATAATGAATTAGCACATATTGAACCATTATCAGTACAGCCACCTTTTAAATACTTTTGCTGTTGCCCATTCAGCCAATCGGAAGCCTCGAATCTACGTACTGACGCAGTTGGGCGAGACAAGAGACGAACAAAGACACAAGTTACTTACTGATGATGCCAGCGGTGTTTCCCAGTCACTGCATGTTGAGACTCAGGGTTCTGTGTGCCAGTTTCACCCGAGCGTACTTACAATACACTTTGCAATACTAAACATTTTATCACTGTAAAAATGGTGTGGCAAGGACACTCGCTACGAATAAAAGATTGGAACGCTGGTAAACTTTCTTTTTTTTTTTTTACAGCTCATACAAATAACGTGCCAAGCAATTTAATGATGATAAACTCAGATGTGTCTAAGTTAACTCCGTTTGGGTGCTTCCCAGCCTGCAATTACTCTAGCGCACTCCTACGTGGATGGCTTCACCGTGGTGTTTGAAAACACAATCTTCACAAGAGAAGGGGTCGACAGCCACTAGGGTGGACTATTTTCCCTGAAGATAGGACACCGAGAATTACAAGATAAATCAATACATGAACAAGTGTGGTTATTTGGCATCACTAGCGCGGACTCGTCGGGGCTCGCCCTTCAGCAAGTAGTTAGTGTGGTGACTGCCTTTACACATAGCCGGCTAGGATGGAAATATCACCGTACAAATTGACACAAATATCGATGAAACTAGATTGGGCACGATATGAGTAGTCACAATAAACATGCACATGCGTGAAAGCAAGCTGAGATGGCGAGGATGCCGCTGGATAAAGTTCATAGTGGACCATGTGGTGCAGGTGAAATTGCAATATTTCTCCATAAAAACGGCGAATTTTGATCAGACAAATTGTTTCCTTTGGGGAAATTATTCCCCTGACGATTGAAACATGTACAGGCTTGTAGCATGTGTGATGGCAGAAAAAGCAAACATGAAAATGACAGTGTTGTCATATATACAAAGCATCAATTTAAGTGAAAATTTCACGGAATCCTGAACAAAAATACATAGAACCCTGAAATAAATTGACACACATGATACTACCCAAATAAGCCCTGAAAACTCATTGATGGCGCAGATGCATACTTAGCGATATCTAACCGCGTGGTCATACGTGATGTGGCCGTAAAATGATTAAACATGAAAAATACCTTCAAGTTCATACATAGAATTAAAGCCCTTAAAATTGCACATAGCAATAATACAGAAATTACAATCAAACGCCTTTAACATTGCAGATGGTGCCTGATTCAAGTTGCACGGGTGGCTAACAGCCTTCTCCCTTTCTCTTCATTAAAGTTTCAAAAATCCACAAGGGCACAAATTATTTAGTTAAGTGGAAGCATAACGCTGGGGAAATGTCTGGCTAACGTACGCAAACCTAAGGTTGACCGGTATACTAAAATGAAAATATGGTACTCTACATTAGTGCTCAAAAGTTGTAGTGCGTGCATGACAGCGTCTTACTTCGCCAGTTCTCCTAAACTGACTGCCCAGAGGTAAGCGTTGCATTGACCTACCATAGCTGCCTATGGGGTTCACATAAGCGAAAGTGCTATGCACGCAGAGTAAAATATTTTATATTGAAAAGTAAAAATTTAGAAATTAAAATATGAATTGACATTGTACACTTTAATTTTAGAATTTCATTTCTTCTTTGAATGTCTTTTGTCACGGCATTCTAGCTGGAGTAGAACTGTTCTTAATCTCCGCACAGCATGCAGTTCGAATTTATAACAAAGTATGGTGCAACACTTTATGGTCATACAAATATTAAACATAAAAACACTATGAACGAATCTGGAATAAATGAAAACACTTTATTCCCATTATAGGAAAGTCCAGTTTAAGGCCTCTTTGTGCACGTGCTTCCCACGTGTCGCGTGCTGGTGAGTGCCATCATGGTCTCAACACTCGCTGGCTGTTAGCCGACGTCATTAGTAAAGTGGACAGTTAGTTTGCAACATAAGAAAGAGCATCCATTGACTTCAGTTTTCATGGAGTGAGTTTTTGTTTAGTGTTTTGGTAATTGAGATTTTAGGGAAATATAAATTGAAGCTAAGCTTGTATATTTTTGGCAGAAATGGATGAGAGAGAGTTTTGATTGAACTAATGTTAACTATGATGGTTTACTTACTATTATGATTAAATCAAGCTGCCAACTGACAAACATTTCTGATATAGTAGAGTTTAGGACCACATAAATGAGCATTGCAAGTGTTGTCAATTGTAGCCAGGTCGCTGTGCTTTTATTGTGATGTCTGTTCATATTGCTATAACTGTGCTGTGAAATTCTTCTATCGATTGTGCCAGAGCCTCTAGTGGTACGTCTTACTACCTGAAGAACCAGTGCTACAATCTCGCAAAAAAATAACAGTATTTAATTTAACACATTTGTTCTGGATCCTTCTTGAAAACAAAATAACACCATGAGATGGCAGTCAGCTTGCAGAAACAGCAGAAGGAAGGATTGACATATTTTTATTTTCTTACGCCATATTGTATACCAGCCATTTACAAGTGGGCATTTTCAACTACAGGCTCGGGTACAATTGAATTAACATGGCACAGGCACAGAAAGTAAAATATATGTTTCAGCATGGCACTCATCACAATCTTGGACTCAAAAAATTGCACAGGGGAGGCGTACAGACCATTGTATAGAAGCCAAACCCAGGGACCACAATGATGCTCATAACTGTTGTCCCAATGTAGAGGACGTATTTATTTCTGCCACAGAAATTATATATGAAAAAATAAAAGTTTTGAAGGCATGTGGGCAAGCGAGGGAAAGATTGAAATAAAATTTCATCCATGTAACTATATAGCACCTCGACACTACAAAAGAGGAGTAGGAGGGAAGGGGGGGATGGTGTCACGCCTGATTAATTTTATATCAGTTTTCTTGTGAAAAAATAATTTGTCTGGACATTCAAAATCATCAAACACAGGACAAATACCAATTTCATTTAAATATATCAGAATGAATTTTCAAATGCATACCATTGTATTCTTAACTTGGTCGGTGTGAAAGAATAAAATTAGGCATTGCAACATACTCAACAGTAAAATGAATCGGAATCAATACATCCTCTAGCTACACTCTAAAACTACAACCCTGATAAAGGAACACAATCAAATTAAATATCCTTTTATTTGTAAAGATTGTGGTGGACTTGTTACATTTCTGACTTTGACGGACAAGAAAATAATTCATTTTATCTTTACCAAATTACAACTGCAACAGCTTTATAAACATTATGTTTATCCTCTTTTTGGAGATAAGGTGGGGTTTTGTAATCAACCAGTAAGAGCCAGCCCTGCTGACACTTACTGGTAGATCACTTTCTCTCCTTTAGTTTTCAGGTTCATAGAAGAGATCGGGGGAAGTGGCCCAATAGCATCACTTCTCCCACCAGAGAGGCGTCCAAACACCTCTCTGGTTACTGCCGTCATCAAGTTAAGAATAAAAAAAAGCTCCCACTCCCTTTCTACTAGTCTTTTAAACTCTGTTAACCAAGAGCATGTTTTCCAAATACACTGTCTCCTGTAGCATTCTATTTAATTTAATTAATTTTAACGCATGGAATAATTTGTGGATTTTTTCTTCTCTGTCGCAAGTGTTTTTAAGTTTCTCTTAACGGTTTTTTCCCTTGCTCTTCATAGTTAAGACTAGCTCTAAGTACACTTAGGGAGGTAGTCATGGCCCCAAAGTGAAAGGTCATGGCTTCCCAATCCCTCTTTGCCACAATGCATGTCTCCTTGCATGATTTTCCTAGTAGGCGTAATGGGTTAGCCCTGAGATGCAATAAAATCCTGCCCTACCTTCGGGCCTTAACTTCACATAACACTTAAAATAAGGTAGTTAGTAAAAAAAAAAAAGGTTTTGTGAAGATGAACATGTTATAATACCTACTGTAAAATTCATCCCTTACATGTAAATTACTTAGAATGCTAATTTAGTGAATTTATTTGCAGGAACTGTCTTCCATTGCCAATTTTAAATAACACTTCAAATTTATATTTTCAAATAAACCAACTTGGCCCTAACTCATTTGTTGTCTTAGCAATCAAGATACTCTTATTTTATGAGTGTCTTATTTCATACCCTCAATTTTTTATGTTAAATTTCTTTGTAGAATTATAAAATTACAATGTACCATAATTTTGGTAAAATTTCTGCAAGCATTGTTCTAAAACCACAATTATAGGCAGTTCACAATAAAGTGAGCCCTTTTTAAGGCCCTTCCATTCATTTTAGCCAGTTTTTATGTTTAAGCCATTTTTTATATCGGCATTGTCACGTGACTAATAAATACAGTGTATACTTTTACAACTCTCAAAAGTTAATGTCTGAGGCTGCATTATAACATATATTAGTGGTTATTGCCTGTTGGGCAATAGTGCTCACTTTCTCATGAACAGCCCATAGAAATAGTTTGAGGTCTACATCATTGAGATATTTTGGATTTAGTAGTGGACATGATAGACTTTTCAGTTCCCGGTGGAGTCTTTACACCAAAATATCTAGCCATTGTCAACTGGGCCTCTTCTGAAAATGCCCTTAACAGTTTGACTTAGTCTCTCCCAACACCGGCCTAACCTATCATGATGACTGACATCTCAAGACCTCACTTTGGCATTGGTTAAACCCTTCATGGAAAAAAGAATGCAAAGAAAAAACAGCTAAGATGTATCTCATGTGACCCCTCAAAAGACAAAGGTGAACGGATTTGGTGCCAGATGCAGGTCTTGTGTTAGATGTGTAATTGATCATTCTACTGAAGAAACAGAAATATGATCATTTCTTTTATATAGCAAAGATTTAATTTTCTTTATTTTGCAATTTATTAAGAAGACTAGATTTGAATTTCATTTAGTGTACTTGGATTTGGTTTCTGAGACCACCAAGGTCTATAATTATGTTTTACACACACACACACACACACTCTCTCTCTCTCTCTCTCTCTCTCTCTCTCTCTCTCACACACACACACACACACACACACACACACAAAACACACACACACACATACACACACACACAGAGGGAGAGCTAGAGAGAGAGGGAGAGCTAGAGAGAGAGAGAGAGCTAGAGAGAGAGGGAGAGCTAGAGAGAGAGGGAGAGCTAGAGAGAGAGAGAGAGCTAGAGAGAGAGAGAGAGCTAGAGAGAGAGAGAGAGCTAGAGAGAGAGAGATAGATAGATAGATAGTTAGAGATAGTTAGATAGAGATAGGTAGAGATAGATAGATAGAGATAGGTAGAGATAGATAGATAGGTAGAGATAGATAGATAGGTAGAGATAGATAGATATAGGTAGAGATAGATAGATATAGGTAGAGATAGATAGATATAGGTAGAGATAGATAGATATAGGTAGAGATAGATAGATATAGGTAGAGATAGATAGATATAGGTAGAGATAGATAGATATAGGTAGAGATAGATAGATATAGGTAGAGATAGATAGATAGATAGGTAGAGAGAGATAGGTAGATAGATAGGTAGAGATAGATATGTAGAGATAGAGAGAGATAGAGATAGATAGATAGAGATAGATAGGTAGAGATAGAGAGAGATAGAGATAGATAGATAGAGATAGATAGGTAGAGATAGAGATAGATAGGTAGAGATAGAGATAGATAGGTAGAGATAGAGATAGATATGTAGAGATAGAGATAGATATGTAGAGATAGAGATAGATAGGTAGAGATAGAGATAGATAGGTAGAGATAGAGATAGATAGTAGAGTGAGATAGATAGAGAGAGATAGAGATAGATAGAGAGAGAGAGATAGAGAGAGAGATAGAGAGATTGATAGATAGAGAGATTCATAGATAGATATAGAGATGAGATAGATATGAGTTCTGTAAAAGTTTTTGCTGGTCTCTTCTAGTTCTACTTGAATAAGTTAGTCTGATTTCTTCTTTGAGCATTTTGTAGGGATTTTTTTTCTCTGAAATATATTTTTGTGTGGAATATATTTGGAAAATGACGTGTGCAATAAAATTTAATGTGCTTATGGTGCATTTATTTCTACCAGAAATAAGAAATGTGGCATTTTTAAAAAACCATGAAAACTTATTGGAAGTTATTTGATTTGTTTTGTTTAGAAGGCTAAAAATATGTAGGTATAATATTTTTTTTGTATGTACCTATATTAGAGTATCTATGTCAAGTTTCTTTCATCAGCCTCTTATATATAGTCATTTTTTTATATGAGTACCTAAAAAAAAATTTTTACTGGTCTCCTTAAGCTTAAACTTAAAAAAATTAGGAATAATTATGTTTGCAATAGTCGCACTGTAAATTTCAAGACTGATATTATTAACAGATTATTTAATGTTATTGTAACATAAAAATGTGTATTGTGCTCTTATTTCATCCAAAACCCTTGATGCCATCGGGTGAGAGACAAGACGAGAGAAGACACTATTTACTTACTGTAGATGGGCACCAGCGATGCTTCCCATACACTGCACTTCGAGACTCAGGGATGCTGTGGGTTCTGTGTATGTCTCATCCGTGCGGACTTACAAAACACTTTTCAATACTAAACATTGCACTTTGAAATACAGTGGAGTAGAAGCTGGGTTATGATGCTACAAAGACACTCAGATTTACACTGGAGAGATTGGTTTTATTGTGCTTTAGTTACATACTCGTGCCAGAATGAAATTGGATAGTTAACTTCAGACGTGACTAGCCAGTTCTGGTGGGTGATTCCCCCAGCACGTAAATTAACTTGCAGACTCCTAGATGAATGATCTCCTCGTGGTGCCAGAAGAGACCGTCTCCACAAAGATAGAGGTCTACAGCTGCTAGGGTGGACTGTAGGGTTTTCCTGGAGATGGGTCTCAGGGAATAAAAAAGATGAATTTACCACGTACGTTTATTCTCTCTCTAACACTTGTTCGTCGGGACTCGTCCCCGAACCACGTGTTGTGTGGCAATGGTCACACAACAGGCTGGGATAAAATAATATCGCTGCACAAATTGCACAAAATAACACTTAATAAATTGGGGCTAGATGGCGCGGGTGCCGCTGGATGAAGTTTGTAGTAGATCACGTGTGCAGATGAAAATGCAATGTTTTTCTGTGAAAATCAGTACAATCCTGTTGGACAAAGTTACGGTGGCATGCGGAAAATTATTCTCTGTACGATTCAAGCATTAGTTTCTAGTGTGTCGGATGGCGGAAATATCCAACATATGCAAAAAACTGCGTGGTCACACAAAGCATCAAACATGGAAAAATTACAAGAATCCTTAAATGAAACAATGCATATTACCCTGAGAAAATTATGGCGCTCATGAAATTACAAGAAAGAAGACTTTAAATGTAAGGATGGCTCAGATTCGGACTTGGTGGCTGTTAACCACGTGGTCACAAATGATGTGGCAGTAAAACAGACATGACAAAACCCTAAAAATACGCACATACAAAATTACCCTCAATATTGCACGTAGCAGTTAAGCAGAAATTACACTGCCGACATTGCCTGATTTATAAAGTGTGCGGGCTGTGTGTGCCATTCTCTCATATCGCCGTTAAAATTAAAAAAATCACAAGAGCGCAAAATAATTAGTTAAACGGAAGCATAATGCTGGGGATGTCTGACAAATATTTACGCAAAGCAAAGGTTAACTAGTATACTGCATGAAACTATGGAAATCTAACTCGCTGTAAAAATATGAAGTGCGTATGTGACAGCGTCTTACCTCGCCAGCTCTCCTAGAACGACTGCCGAGAGGCAGGGGTCACGCGCACCTACCATGGCTGCCTACGGGGTTCACACAAGCGGAAGTGCTATGCACGCCGAGCAAAAATGTTAATACATGAAATTAAATGGTACATAAATTTATTTTAAACAAAATCATTGAAGCAATTTTTAATCAGCAGTATTATCAAGAAATTTTTTTTCAAGGCATTTATGCCTGAATATCAGTGTCCAGCTCTTTGGCGTAGTGCGCACTTTAAATTGCAAAAGCCAACTTGGCGCAATATTATGAAAGCAACATTTTTACATGCATTTTACCCTGAAAGAAAAATACATCTTACATTTGCAACAAATTTGGACCCTGAAAATAATCATATATAACACTGAAATGGGAAAGTTTGTGGTCGTGGCGGGCTGTGCGCACGTGCTACCCACGTATTGGTGAGTGCAGCGAGTGTCGTCATGGCCTAGATGTTGCAGGCTCTTAGCCGGCATCAAACGACCCCTCCCTTGAAGGCCAAGACGGTGTGAGCAGCTGAACTCTACTCTGCCGGGCACTTCCCGTGTGTGAACCGGGTCCACCGGTTGAGGGCAGATGAGGCATGTCTTCGGAGGTCTTCGTATTCTGCAGCGTTTTTAGGGGGGTGGGGTTTTGGCTGCAACTGTGTTGTCAGGATTGTGCAGCGGCTCTCTTCTCTTGCGAACGTTGGGACGTTGTTTATGTTGCACTTTACACTTACTGTAGCACACTACTACTATCCTGAAACCCTCTGAAACTATTTTGATCTGCCATGTTATTCCCTATAGTTACTGAAAAGCCTCAGAATGGTGTACCACATGTACTTTCTGCGCTGTTATTATTGTATATTTTGGTGGCACTCATCTTCCCTACTGTTGTTTTGAAACCCTTTAGGGACTTTGCTCTGCTAGGCTTTGCTCTCGTGATACTGAAAACCCAGAAACAATGAATTACTACTGCTCAGTACACTGACATTTGTGTATCTGTTACACTGTCATCTGACTCCCAGTTTGGTGTGGAGTGTGTTGACGGTGCGAAGCCCCTGAATACTGTAGTGTTTATCAAACTGTTTACATTTTCTGTGCATGTTGTTTCAGGGCTAGTGTTGTTTACGTTGGCACACGTGTTAACATCACTGGGCGTACTTCCTGTTATGTTACGCTGCAATTGCTGTGGAATTGTGCTTATTGGTGTCACCTTGCCTCTTTTCCCTTCGGGTGTGTAGGCTATAAGCAGGTCGTCGCGGTGTCGTTTTGTCACCCGTTGCGGTCCCGACTTCACTAGAAACTTGGAATTTCCCATATTTTCCACTACTTTCACTAACCCAATCCACCTGGGTGCCAGCCCTGCGCAATGCTTCATTCCAGCAAATAGTGGGTTTTCTTTGATATATACATTAATCCTGGGCCTTAATTCCAGCGGTGATTTCTTACATTCCGGTACCCACGTGTAACAGTATTTATCTTGGTTTTCCCTCGCCTGTTTCTACTATCTCCTCGGATGGTACCGGGGTGTTTTGTCGTGGTTCTCTGGGTGCACGGAGTTCGTGGCTTTGGACCATCTCTGCTGGTGTTTTCCCAGTTGCAGCATTAACCCTGTTCCTCACACAAAACATGACTTCTGGTATGAGCTCGACCCACTCGGTATGTTCGGCTCCTAACCGGGCTCAGAACTGTATTTTCATGTCCTGATTTCGGCGTTCAGTTGGATTTCCCCTGGGGTGGTTAGCCGGGTAGTATGATGTTCTGCTCCCCACTTCGTACAGTACTCTCTCCATTTTCTTTCCACAAACTGGGTGTTGTTGTCAGTTAATAAAAGTTCAGGGTATCCCCACTTCAGGGAAAAAATTTTCTGCATTACGTATGCGACTGTGTGCGCATGGGCATTGATAACAGGAAACGCCTCATTCCATCTTGTAAACAAATCTGTGTGCATAATCAGGAATCGTTTTCTACTTTTAGTGCAAGGATACGGACTCATAATATCCAACGCTACAGTTTTGATTGGTTTGGTTGGCAGGTGTGGTTGTTGAGGTGCATCTCTGTCCATTCTTCATGGCTTTCTGGTATTGCATGTTACGCAATCCTGCACGTATTGGCATACGTCCCTCTGTACCCCTTGCCAATGGAAGTGTTTCTGTATGTTTCTCAGTGTTTGCTCTGAACTCGGGTGATCATGCTGTAACTGTAGTGTCTGCATTTCAATACCAGTTCCCGTGTTTCCCATGGGACATATGTCAACCATTTTCCGCCATTCCTGGGTGGTCGAACTTGTATCTTCCTGTCTACTACTCTCTAGTGTTTTGTGTACCTATCGGCGCAATGCTGCCGGCATTGTTGACGCATCCGGGGAATTTTCTTGCGTGACATACAAGTTCTTCAAACCATCACGGACATTTAGCAAAACCATTTGAGACTGAGATTTTTCAACAATGTTCTGCAAAACAAGAGGTAGTGGTGTTACCAGAGTGGTGTGGCAAGGTGGTAGTGCCTCCTCCCACGTGGCATCGTCAAGTACCGTTACTTGCTGGCACGGGTTCCTAGACAGCGCATCTGAGAGTTTATTGGTTTCCCGTGCCACGTGCTCTACCTGGAAGTCAAACTCTTGTAGCAACAAAGCCCAGCGGGCTAGTTTGCTCTTCCCGTAATGCATTCCCTCCAAACAAATCAAACATCGGTTGTCTGTTTTCAGAGTGAATTTTCGCCCTAGTAGGTACAGTCTGTACTTGCGCAGCATGTGACTAATGGCCAAACATTCCTGCTCGTTAACATAATATTTTCTTTCGACATGACCGAATCTGGCACTGTGGTAATTTGTGGGTTTCTGTCCCTGCTCACCTACTTGTTATAGTACCATTCCAATGCCTTCCTGACTGGCATCTGTTTATATCACAACCAAAAGTTTTGGGTTAAACCGAGCTAGTGGCTAACAGTTAAGAAAAGTACTTTTAATTTCTTGAAACAATTTTTCTGCTTGTGGTGTCCATACAAAAGTGCGGTTAACAGTGCTGTGATGACAGAAGTTGGGAATAAATTCCTGTAACCAATTTAACCCAAAAAATTCTCATTAGTTTCTGTGACCTGGGTGTGGATTTCTCGTGAATTTGTTTTAAATGTTGTGCTTCTGGTTTGTGTCCGTCCCCTGATACATAGTGACTCAAATTCCATCTAACTCATGCCCAGCTTACATTTGTCAGTTTCACATGTCAATTTGTTACATTCCAGTCGCTCAGACACAAGACTTAAATGGTGTAGGTGTTCTTCCCAGATGTTGGACCACACTAGTACATCATCTAGGTACGCAACCGCAGTGTCTATGTAACCATCTAAGACGTTGACCATAAGATTTAGAAAGGTAGTGGGAGCCCATTTGAATCCAAATGGCATAGCAACAAATTGGAATCTGCGCCCATTAGGTGTTGTAAAGGCAGTTTTTTGTCAGTCTTGGAGGCGGATAGGCACGTGCCAATATCCAGACTTAAGTCAAGTGAAGTGAACATAGCAGTGGGCCCTTGTGTCTCTTTGATGTTTGACAGGAGGTGGCTTATACTGTAATCTTTTTCAACGGGTGAAAGTCCCCACAAAACCTCCATTCGCCGTACTTTTTAGAAGCTAGTGTGATACCAGAATTGTAGAGACTTTGTGTAGGTCCAACTGGTTTATCACCCTTCTGAAGTCTGGGTCACCTGGGTCTCGTGGCTTGGATTACACCGGGTCCTAGTGTGTGGTGATGGTGTGTTCGGTGGTGTCTGTACACTGCAGCTTTCCCTCGGTGTGAAACACACAAGCATACTGGTCCAGCAGATGCTGCACTCTCCCCTTGTAGAGCGGCGTGGCAGTTGGCGGTGTTTCTCCCACAGCATAGTGTCCACCTCCCACGTGTCCCCACTTTAAGATGGTCGGGGTGTGGTTCAATGACAACTTGATTGTCAATTAACTACGGTAGTCCCAAAATCATTTCCTTGCAGAGATCTGGTATATTGTGTACGGAGGTCGCGAATTCCGTCACGTGCATTACACTCGTAACTTCACCCTGTTGGTTTGTGGTAGCAAACTGTAAGCGATGCGGCGGCACTGTAGTTTTAATGGCCTTTATCAGACACTCGCATACGAAACTGTGACTTGCAGCAGTATCTATCACAGCAATTGCATTTTTACCGTCAAGTTCTATGTTAACGCTTAATGCGTGTGCATTACTGTCACTGACTTGAAACACTTAAACACCCACATTAGGCGGATTCCTACGATCTGATGGTGAGATTGATGCAGGTGCTGCCTGTTTGCCAACCTCTATACTCAGTTTCCCGATGTGCTGCCCTGGTAATAGTTCTTAAGAATGTTGTTGTGAAAGTTTGGCCTTTGTCCACGTGTTGTCTGCACTGACGTAAACGGTGGTGGCGGTCGCGTAATGTCGGTGATCCTAACTCCCTTTTGCAGTTTTACCTTGAAATAGACTGTTTAAAGAAGTTGAAAATTTTTGACAGTGATGTCCAGCTGTTGCAAGCTTAATGAATAAAGCCACTGGAGTTGTGACTGAAATAATAGCGTAAGATATTGACAAGTGAGAAGAGTGGTAAAACGTAAAAGAAAGCTTGTAGATGATATGGGCAGAACTTTTGTTTTTCGTTTCCAGAAAAAAGGAGAATCTTTGCTAATGTTTTTACAATCAGTGAGTACGTGGGTGCCCTGAACATTTTCTTGGAGGAAAAGGAACTGGTAAGTTTATTGGTAGAAAATCTATGTCCCGACAAGCGAGCACACTGTTGGGCATAATATTCCAGTGACATTAGAAGAACATTATATGTGGGCGATCCTAGTTGAAAACCTGGCTTACGTGTCAGGTTTATGCGAAGAACAAAATAAAAGATCAAGTAACGAGGATAGGAATCATGCGGGAAATGGAAGGGTAAAAAAAGTTGAATTTGTGGGGCAACTGATCATTTAGTGGCCCGGTATCGGAAGGGCTCCGATAAAGGAGAACGTTATTTTTGTGGGAAGGGGCATATTTTGCGTGACTGTCGGCTCTGCCAAGCAAGGGTAAGGAAATCCTCAGTGAAACCTGAAACTATAGCGGCGGTAGGACAGCTGAACCAAAGAGGAAAACATTTTGTAGAAATAAAAATTAAAGAAATTAAAGTTTCTGTCCTAGTCGACACAGGGGCGAGTGGGTTTTTCATTAGTCAGTCTTTTGCTAGCCAGCTTGTGGCTAAATTTCCTGAATTGAAATGGAAACTATGTATGGGTAAGTGTTTTGTTTTGATGGTAGCATATGTAACGTCAATTTGAAATCACATCTACATTTCAAGCTAGGAAAATATAGTTGGACTAGGGATGGATTGGTAAGTGCAGGGCTCATGACAGGTCACTTTTTCAACTAAAAGTCACTTTCAAAATAAGTCACTAAAAGTCCCTTTTTTCAAACAATCAACTAAGTCACTTTTTTCTTGGTTTTGATTTTCATTTGTTTAAATAATTTAAAAAATGGAATTCAGGCCTACATATCATTAGCTTTGGTCTTATAGGTTTCAATAATTTGACTTATTTGAAGTTTCACGTTACTGTTGAGTCTCTATGAAGCATATCTGAGGCTCCAGCTGGTTTATAACCCAGGTGGTTGCAGTATTATATTTTGCAGGTCTGTGGGGTATGTATTGGAAGTCCTGTGTGTCTGTTTATGTGCATAAAATGTTATGCTATTCTAAAAGTGTGCTTGTTTTAAATGCAGGTGCTATTTTCTTTGTATGTGCAACTGTTTGTGTGTTTGTATTGAATTATTTTCATTTTGTCCATATGTTTAGTGTGCCAACCAAGTGCATGCCTCTAACAGACTGGCATGTAAATACTGTATATATTAACAATATCACAATTTATCTCACAATAGTCTTCTTTCAGAATTCCTGTTGGCTTTCAAGACATAAGTTTCAGTACAGCACCTTGACTTTTATGAATTTACTTTAACAATGGGGAAGTGCAATTTCAAGGAGTGGCCTTTAAAAACTGATGTTATTGGTCAACTTTATTCAAGTTAGGTCAAGAAATTTAGTGACACTGAAGGATTATGCATAGTCCGTGAAACAAATTAGTGTAATCAAAGGAATCCAAGGTTTGTCTCAACATGCTCTAACAAGTAGGCACAAGGAAAATGCTCGAATTAAGCTAGAACCTCGTCAACTTAATCTTATTGCTATCAGCCCTAGCACTTCCAGTACATTCAATACAGAATCGGGGAGAAATTCTGGTGACATATCATCTCTTGCCTGTGTGACACCGGTTTCATCTTGCCCTGGTGCTGGTACAATAACAGTGTATAGTGTTATGGACTCTGCAACAAGAGCGGAAATAATTAGAAGTTTGAAATATTTAACCTCAGATTATTCGGCTTCTTCTGATGGAATTACAGATACATTTTGAGCAATGTTTCCTGGGGCATTCCTGAGAATTTTTTTATGTCTTCAGGAAAAATTAAGTACCTGATAACAGATGGTATTAGACCTTATTTCAAAGAAATGATTGTTAAAGATGTACTGCAGTCACCTTGCTACACAATCCAGTATGATTAAACCACCAACAATGCTGGGAAAAAAGAGCTCCAATTAATAGTTCAATATTGGTCGATTTCCAGTAATCTGGTAGTAAAGTCATTTGGAGACTTTCTTGGACAAGGCAATGGATGAAGATCTTGTCAAGCATATCTACTTAGTAATTGACAATGCTCGGCTACCCAGACAGTCATTGCTCATGATTGGATCAGATGGCCCCTAGTGTAAATAAAAATGTTCAACACCTCATGAATGAAGATATAAAATCTATGTGCAATAAGCAGCTCTTAAACTTAGTGCCATGTACAATTTATACTGTTCATTATGATTTACAGAAAAGCCTAGAAAAATTTGGATGGGATATCAGCGATTTGACAATTATTTCAAAGATTGGCCTTCCAGATGGGAGGACTTTTCCCAGATCCAATCAAAACTGTCGCTGCCAAAACAGGTTTGTGAAACCTGTAACTTCAAGGTGGCTGACAATAACACACATGCAAAAGAGTTCTAGTCTAATGGGATGTCCTGATTGAATACGTCTTGAAGTTCATCCCAGAAAAGAAGTCCAAGGAAATGTCATCTCACAAATACCAGTCTATAACCATATTTCTCAAAGATCCTACAACGAAAGCTGAGATAGTTTTGTAATATCTAGTGCAAAGGTTTTCAGATATCTCAGGCACACTACTGCAGAATGAGCCGGTTTGTTCATGTAAGTCACTCCAAATTAATGAAATTGGCTAAAACAATTAATTTTACTAAGAAGGATGTAGTTTCTTCATTGAAAATTCTTGATGAAAGTATTATTGCCGGCAACAGCAACTTTGTACCAATTTTACAAGTTGAGTGTGGACCGGAGACTAGTGAAGTCGTGAAGAATTTGACAGAGAAGCAAACATTAACTTCCAAGAAGAGTGCTCAAGATCACTACATTCCTGCCTACAAACATATTGTCACTGTTACTCCTGTCTCTAAGGATATTTGGAAGTATCTGATTGGCTTCTATCCTGATGATATTTCATCAAGTCACAGCAGCATGTACATCACCACATTGGGAAACCTCTTTCCAATCAATGTTGTTACCAAAGTACTTCTTGATGAATGGCAATTGTTGCAGGTTGAAAGCGAAGTTTCACAACTGAAAGATCAACGTATCAACCACTATTGGAGACAGTTTTTCTCGAAATACCCATGTCTAGCTACATTAGTAAAGGCATACTTGTCTTTAAGTCATGGCAGTGCAGATGTCGAGCTAGGTTTTTCTTTATCTGGCCGTTTACTGGCAGATCATCGTGCTACAATGAGTTCAAGAATGCTAGATGCTAAATGGACCATCTTGTGATGTATGAAGAAACCAGAGTTAGTACCCATAACTTTTGAGCTCTTCAAACAAGCAAGATGTGCTGGTCATAATTATGACATATTTAGAAAAGAAAAGGAAAGAAGTTGAAAAAGAGAAAGACGATGAGAAACTGGCTAATGAACAAGTAAAGAAGAAACTTGATGCAGAAAAAACTGGAATACAAAACATGGGAAAGAATCTTCAAAAGAAAAAGAAAGTGGAAGTAGTGAAAAGGAAAGCTGAAGAACAACTTTTGTCAGAAGCAGCTAAACAGATTAAAATTGCCATCAAACATAACGATATGGGCAGAGTACACGTAGCGCAAGGGATGCTTGGATTGGAAAAGGTGCAGAGAGACTTGGAAGAAGGGGAGGAAGAGACTGAGAAGATTCAAACTCAAATTGATAAATAGAAAACAAGCCTTATAACCCAATTCCTTGTGAAGGACAAGTAGAAAGTTAGAACACTTAGCATGAATAATTTTTGTATTTGTAAGTAATAATCTATTAGGTACTATTTTATCACTCATCAGTCATAATCAGTGATTATAATAGCCTACAAAAAAGCCTAAACTTATCTGGATTGGAGCTTAAGCCTATAAGTGACAGATCTTTCAGGTGTTATAATCCAACCATCTGGCTATGACACTATTTGTATGATCAAAAGCCAGCATATGGTTCACGTGTTTATACATTACATTTTTTTATTTGCAGGTGTTAACAGTATAGAATGTAATCTAAATTTCTTCATAATTAAGTGTATAATTTAGCCAATCAGTTGCAGGCAATTTCTCTGCCTTTTTTTTAAATTTTCACTGATTGTATTCAAGATTATTTGCTTTAAAATTATTGTTATACATAATAGTTACCAAGGGAAAAAGTAGGTGTGTACATTTCTCATGAATTGCAAATATTGCTTCAAACTAATTTTATTTGTTTCTTGTTACGTTGACGCGTGTATGTAATGTAGCCTATTATATATTTTGATTGTGCATAAATGGAAAAAAACCATTTTTAATGTTACAAATATTAGGATGTGTGGAGGAAAAGGTCATTATCTGCCACTGTTGGAAGTCACTATTGGTCACTTTTTATTTTATTTATTAAATTTTTTTTTTTTTTTTTTTTATTTTGGTCATTATTTCAGATGCCATATCCCATTATGAGCCCTGTAAGTGACATTATCCTATATTAAAAATTTTTGGTGCAAGCTAAGGCCAACATTGATTTCCGGAATTTAGAGCTGGGATTTGGTAACGACCCCAAAGGGGCTAAAATCTGTCTTGGGAAGAACTTTAGAGTGAGAGTGATGTTTTAATGCCCAGAACAGGACTGCTGTGATGGGAAAAGAATTGTGGGACAGGCTAGAGAAAATGCTGCATGAATACAATACAATGATGTAATTACGAGTCAGGTAGGGTGTTGCAACCAGTTCCCGTATGACATTCGTGTGCTAGATGAGGTCCCCGTCAGGCTTAAGCCCTACTAGTTACCAGTGCCGCCCCCCCCCCCCCCCATTTAGACATTCCGTAGTATCTATTGTCAGTGAGTTTAAGGAGAAAAATATTATAAAGCCATCTGTGTCTCCTTATGCATTCCCAACCCTTCTTGTCAAAAAGAAACTACCGGGACAATACATGTTCATTTATTATCGTCAGCTCAATAAAATAGTGTGTGTTGTCCCGGTCCCCATGCCCAACGTAGAGAACGTTTTACAATATTTGGGGGAGCAAAAATCTTCTCAGTGATTGACCTCAACACAGCCTTCCACCAATGTATGTCGAGGAAAGAGATACAGTGTTCGTCACCCCGTGGGGCCACTTCAGTGGAATAGGGTGCCCTTCGGAGTGAATTTTTGCAGTCAGTGTTTGGGGTGCATTCTCCATAAGGCTTTAGAGGAATTCCATTTCAAGTTTTTAATTTTATTTCTGGACAATATGTGCATTTTCTCCAGGAATCCAGAAGAGCACATCTGTTTGGTGTTGGGAAAACTGAGAATATTAGGCTTTACCGTTAATCTGGAAAAGGTAACTTGGGCATGCTTGGAAATAAAGTTCCTGGGTTTTATTCTAGCAGAGGGAAAGTTAGTGATGGACCCCAAGAAAATTGCACCAATCGTCAACTTCCCGACCCCAAAGAAGGTAAAAGGTGTGATGCGATTCTTAGGAATGCTGGGGTGTTTTTCCCCGATTTATAGATGGGTACGCTGAGATATGTGCGCCTTTAAACTGACTAAAGAAAAAAAAATGTTACCGTTTGCTGGGGTGAAAATGAGTCCAAGGCTTTTGAAAGTTTAAGTAAGGCGATTTCACATCCCCCGGTTTTGGCTTGTCCAGATTTCACCTGATGTTTCACCCTTCAGGTAGACGCTTCTTCGCTAGCAGTAGGAGGGGTCCTATTGCAGGATCAGGGAAAGGGGATGCAGTCTATCACCTATGCTAGTCGTACTTTAAATGACTGCGAACATCTGAGTGCTTTCAAAAAGGAGGCTCTGGCCTGTGTTTGGGAGGTCGAGAAATTCTCAACGTATTTGGAACATAGTTTGATTTGCAAATGGACAACCAGGCTCTCACCTGGTTGTACAGCCACCTGAAACAAGTGGGTATAATTGGCCGGTGGATAGCGAAACTAATCTACTACCAATTTCAAATTTGCCACACATCAAGGGACAAGATAACATCATTGTGGACTGTTTGTCATGTATTCTGACGAAAGTGACTATGAGGTGCAGATGAGGGAAGGGAAAGGCATGTCTGAAGGATGGGGAAAGGGTGCGACTGAGGATTTGCGTGGTTGTGATAAAGACCATGCTGGAGGTATTTTTAGACTTTAAGAAATGGCATGGAGGATGAGGGCTGCGGAAAAATCAAGCAGGCGACATCTGAGGGAAGGACACCCAAATATATTGTAGAGAATGTAATAATCTATATGAGAAATTACAAATACCAATTTGCGAAACAACTGCGAAATTCCAAAGTAAGGACATACGCAGTAGTGTTGCCATTAAGGCAGTGGGAGAGAGTATTTCTGGACATTTATGGGCCTCTCCCAAGATCGAAAGGAGGCAACAATTGCATATTGACTTTAGTGGATGGCTTTACTAAGTTTTGCCTATTGCTGCCGCTGCGAGACATGAAGGCATGTAATATTGTGCATTCTTTGGTGTTGACTAAAATGTGGAAGATTTTCGGGAGCCCGGATCATATAGTACTGGATAATGCGAGTTTAAACACTAGGTTAATTAAGGATGTGCGTTTTCAGTAGGGTGTGCATCACTTAAACACAAGCCCCTTTTATCCCTCCCAAATCTCGTTGAGCGCCTTAATAAAAATGGTAAAGTAGCTGTGCGCATTTTCCATCATGCAGATCAATGGATGTGGGACAGTAATTTGCCAGAGTTAAATCTTGCCTTCAACTCGGTCCCCCACTTGGCAACGGGGTTTTCACCTAGTAAAATCTTTCTAGGGCGCGAGCTCTCGCTGCTTCTTTTAAATGTGTGGGGAGTTCCTACAGAATCAATGGATACCATGCCAGGAGGGCAGTTAGAGGATTTATGGGACAAAGTACATGGCAATTTGGAGAAAGCACGAAAAGGAATTGAACGGAAGTATAACCAGGATCGAATGGCAAACCCATATAACGTGGGCGACTTGGTGGTTTGTCACCATTATGTCCATAGCTGGAAGGCTAAGCATTTTTCTTCCAAACTGTCTATGCCTTTTGACGGCCCTTAAAAAATATTAGTTTTTAGGCCCTGTCACTGTCTTGTTAGGAGAACCGGCTAATAATTTTAGTGGGAAAAAGTCCATCTCAGTCAGTTGAAGCCGTTTACGTCCCCTGATCAAGTTGATACGTAGATTGTAAGGAGCAATGTGTTAGTAAATGTAAATAAAAGTTTTTGGGATGTTGTGCGGAGTGTTTTTCCTGTAGGGTGGCGCTGTGACTCTTAGACTTATTGTCATGCGACAACTTTCTTCTTAACTCTTATCTTTGTGTTGCTGTTCTTAGAGGGTAAAATATTTATTGGGCTTTTAATGTATGTGCTATATGTGGACACTCTGACAACAGACGTAGGATAGAAGTGTACTTAGTGGGTATTGGTATGTATTTACCAGAGAGGTAACGGCAACGAGAGTGTTATGAATTCGGGGAGTTTGATGTGGTTCAAAAGAGGGCGGTGGACCCTCTTTTTTTTTAAAGAGGGTGGCTGTGATGATTTGGGAATAGTCAGTATTTTTAGTAAATATTTTTAGGGTAATTTTTATAGCGGTTGGTATCACCACGCTGGCAGTTTTTAGTATATGTTAATAATTATATAATGACCGGTCATGCATCTAGTCCTGTCATTTAATCATTTTTGGATATGTACATTGTAATTATTTTGTCTAAAATTTAATCGTATTTACCATTATTAACTGCATGATAATTATCAATGAGTGTTATTTCTGGGTAACGTTTGTGATATATACTGCGAGTCTGTTATGGCAGTCGTAGTTCCTTGTTCTGCCGCCTTAATGTAAAGAGCAGACACGGAGTGTCTCCTCTGGTGGGTCCTGCGAGACGTTGTGGAGGGAAGGGGGTTTGAGAGAATGGATGGTGTGTGCGTGATGTTGGACTGTGGTGGGATTTCCACCGTTGTCTCACTTAAATCTGAATTGTGCCCGTACTGTACGATAGTGAGGTGACTGTATCTTGTCGGGTTGCAACAAAATTATCCTGTTATCGAGCAAGGCGTGGAACGAGAATTTACATTATGAAATGCTGCTCTGGATTAGACTCAATCTGGCCTTTAATGTTGCATGAGAGACAACCTTCCCGGAAAACATGTGCAAATTTGACTAGAAATATAGACAGGTTGTATAACATATTCAAGGGGAGGAATGAACTTTTCGCTGCTAGTAAAAGTTTATGCTGAGTTTTCGAACACTATTTAGAGATGGTTGTAGATTACCCAATGTCTGTAGATCTATTTTTCAACCATAAAAGTCACTGAAAGAGTTACTGGACTCTGGTGTGTGAAACGTGTCAGGGTGAACCCTGACTTTGTGGTAACAGCGGACATGTTAGAAGTTACGCCCTGTGCTACTGGACTGTCGACTGTAAAATTGTCGGGCTGAATGATGGAAGTCATTTTGGCTGGAGATAAAACCTTGACTGTTCTGCTAGCCAAAACTTTCACCAAGTATATACATCCCCATCTTGGTTGCTGTGGTAAACTTAATATGAGAGCGAGTGTATCACGAGAGACCGGCGTAATTTAAGTGTAGTGCCGATGGAAATGAAGACCGTGTCTGCAGGGCAAAAATAGCTGAGCAGAATTCAAAGAACTGAGAAGTAAGACAAGACGGCATCGCGGGCGGAGGTGGCCTGACAACTGCATTGCGTCATGGCCCGAATGATCGGTATGTTTGCTTCACCTTGTCAGGCCCATGGTAGGGCTGCTGCCAAGGTACTATAATTATAACATTGCTATTTCTTCATACCAGAGTGCGACAGGTAACGCAGTGGTTAAGACTCACCAGCGAGCGAAACCAGTGGCTTCAATGCTGTGGTTTATAATTATACATTTTTGGAACTAGTGTAAATGTGTATTTGTACATCATATTACGTAGTGTGAGCATGAACTTTTCGAACTGGTGTAAGAGTATTTTTTAATGCAGTATTTTTAATGTGTTGGCCAGAGATTTTGACAATGCCACGTTAATTAATAGATTGTAATTTAAATAATAAAGTTTGTTGCCACCAAAAGACTGAACTTGGAAAACATTCTTTCATACATCACTGAAATTGACCTCTATCGCTGTTGGGTGTATTTTACCAGTAATTTATTTATCAGCTTATACTATATCGTGGACGGGGCATGGCTCAGATGGATGCTTATTGTTGATCATGTCTAACTTCATCCAAGGGCGGGGTTGGTGATTGTTGTTGTCTGGGTGACAGTGTGGCATATTTTGTTTCTCTCCCCCCACCCCCCCTCTCGGGGGTCGGAAGGTGTCTCAACATGTGGGCAACTTCAGTATTCCTTTGTTTATTAGACATTCGTCTTGATAAGAGCACATATCTTACTAGACCAAGCCAGTCATGTTTAGCGTTCTCTAGGAGTAAACTTCTGTAATTCACTGGCAGATGCTAAAAACCAGCATCAGTCAAAATCATTCAATTATGAAAGAGAATCTAAGCTTGTTTTGGAAATATAGTAAATCGTGGTTTTTTTGCAGAAGCGGGGGTTTCCACTGATTAGTGAATAGCTGTTGGACCGATTAAACATTTTTGAAGCAATTTACTGTACATACAATGAAATATGTGATGTTAGTTTTCCTTTCACGCTTAGTTACAGTTGGGTGTAGTGTCTGCAAATATTAAATTTATAATATTTCACCACGTTATATAAAGAATATATCCTTCTGAGTTATTTGCAAATCTGAGTATCAATAATGTGGTACAAATCTACACTAATAGGTGTCAATCAAGACTCATTTATGAGTCTTTTCAGGTTTTAAAGTAGTCTTAGAAACAAATGTGTACTTGAATTATAATATTCGTAAAACACATTTCGTAATTCATTCTGTGTGAAGGTTATTTGGAGTATTGTTTCAGTGGCATAGCCAGAAATATCTCGAGGGGTTACACTGATTGAAGGTAGGGAGGGAGGTTATACTGGCACTAGTGGTGCTTTACGCATGTCCAGGGTGTCCACTGAAATTCCATTTTTGAATTTCCTGAGTTTTCCCTGTTTTCCAGACAGAATCTTACCATTTTCCCTGCCATATTTTTCAACTGCTGAAAGAAAAATATTAAGTTTTTTTAAATTGTACTGCAACAGACCAATCCGGTAGTCCCAACATTTTATTCAGCTCATTGTCATTTCTCGCGATACATGCTATTGACTTCAATGAATTACCCATTACAAACACTCAAATACTTAATTGTGTATGTATGTGCCCTATGACATTTTTAAAACTTATATGCTCATAATTACATTATTCTGTATTCACACAACTTTTGCAGAGTAGCAATTATTCACATTTTCCTGACCCAGGTGAAAATTCCCTGACTTTTCTCCATCACATGAAATCCCCTGCCTTGACCTGGTTTTTTCCCGTGGGTGGACACCCTGAATTACAACAAAATTTACTTCACAATATAACAACTTGCAGCATAGTTTACAACAATTATGATTTTATAAAAATTAAAGGCATATTAATAATTTTAATTCTAATAGTTGACATCTGTATGGTAAAAAAGGGGGGTGGAGGTTATAAAATACATAGTCCCCTCTCTGGCTACGCTGCTGGTATTCTTGTAAAAGTGTATGCAGTGTCAAATATATGATAGTATATTTCCTGTTTGTCATAATTTGAAAGCAATTCTGCTTTGCAGGATTTGTGGTATATCGTACAAATACTGAATTCTGTTACACAAAATATAAGTAGAAACATTCTGTGTGCAAACTCTGCCAGAACATTTTCACTTATATCAACTTTACAAAAACTGATTTACCTACTGTTTCAAAATAGCAGGAATATCGCGTCACAATACACCCACGATATTTCTGAAATGGCAGCATTAGTTTCTTTAAATAACTTAGAATTTGAATACTAGGTAACAAATATGAATAATATTAAGTAACAAATAATAATTATTTGCTCTATGTATTTGCTGTATGTTCTAACCAATATCTAGTCATTTTCTTTCTTAAACAAGTTACACGAACCACATAAGGTGCCATTTTGTTAGGTACAAACTTAATATGGAACCAATATTAGCTTACAGTTTTTTAACTAAGTTGGTTTTGAGCTGTGCTTTATTTAGTGACACTGTGCTGCTCATTTTTTAATTTTAATAACCACATGTGAATATGTAAATTAAGTTATGTGAGTTGGCTGAGATGCATATTGCAAATTAAAATTAAATATTTTGCCTAGGAGCCTGTGAGAGTACATCAGTATAACTGGTCTAGTTAAAAACACATCTATCGCACTGAAAGAAAATGTAGGTAAATATATCAAAGGCCGACTCATCTAAGGCACGTTCTGCAATGACACGGATCACACAAGGGGACACAACACACTCCATTTCATTCTACAATGAGACACATGCGGACGCGGATAATGTAAGAAAGCTGGTAGTCTTCCAACACTTCAGTGTTCGTGAATCCGTGTAGACAGTAGAAATAAAGTATATTTGGTTCATTGATATTTGATGTTGTGGCCATTGTAGTATACATGGTAACAATTGATTTGGTTTTCTGTGGCAATTATAGTTTAATAAATATGTGCCCGTGGTTTGACAGTAGTATTTATACAGTGTTACATACTGTAAAAATATACAAAATGAGCTGTTTACGTTACAAAACCTGTTTTAATAATTTGCAACAGTGGAGTATTTTTGATTTCATAAGTTGTAAGACTGTTTCTCTTCATATTGTAGAATAGTTAAGTTCATCCCAAGTTGTCTGCTTGTTCCGCTTGCATGTTCCTAGTCTGTTTCTTTATGTATCTGTGCATTGTAGAAGTGGCCTGATGCCAGCAACGTATCGCCCGAGGCTGGTTCTAGTACTTTATTTTCTCTATGGCCCATGGCAGTGGACACACTAAAGCAAGCTAGCAACACTGTTCAAAGACATCACGAGCACAGTCCTTGTAGGTTTGTGTCGTCGCTCAGAGTGCAATAGTAATCAGAGCTATCTTTACGGCAAACAATATGAAGACCACAACTATATCGTTGTTAGCAAAGTGTTTAATTGCACAGCTTGGTGTTGATTACCATTCACACAAATAGAGAATTTGTCAGATGTTATGTTTTCTAGAAACATGGCAGAATGCCACAACTAAGTCAATTTCTAACTATATGAAAATTAGCATAAGAAAAAACTCATTTGAATAATGTAGTCTTTGGCAGATTGAAAGGTGCCATATACAGTGACGGTTAAAATTATTTATGTGACTTGAAACTTTCTCCAAGTAAATACATTTTTGTCTTGGCAGAGTTTATATCTCATCTAAACATATGAAATTTTTTTCCTTAAAGAATAAACAGCAATGTTGTTTATACAGATATTTATAAACAAATTTAAAAACATTTCATTGTGTACAATATTAAAAAATTTTGTTTCTAATTTTTAAAATTATTTTTCATGAAATTCTTTGATCTTGCCTGTAATATTGTAAACATAAAATTGCAGAACTAGAACTCGGCACATATCTAACACTTCCCCTAACTATAGTGACTGTTGTCTGCACATGTTCCCAGATCATGATTGGTGGCTTGTTCGTGTACAACCACAAGGGGGAGGTGCTGATATCTCGCATATACCGCGATGACATAGGGAGGAATGCGGTGGATGCTTTCCGTGTGAATGTGATCCACGCCCGCCAACAAGTCCGCTCCCCAGTCACCAACATCGCCAGGACTTCATTCTTCCACATCAAGGTCAGTGGTGTTCTGTCTAGCCTGTATTGACATGGTGCACTCTGCATTTGTAGTGAGAAACATGCATTCAGGTATCATGAGGAAAAATGTGTGTGTGTGCGCGCGTACGTCGGTCGGTCGGTCTTAAAGTTGCTATCTGTAGAGCAACAGATGTGCATTACTGCATGTTTCACGGCATGGCCTAACATGTTAGTATGTCCAGTTAGTCACAGTTAAACTGTAGGCCTATATTCTAAAAGTTTCTTATTCTGATGCAAATAATACTGATTGTTAAAAAAACTGGACATTTTTGCGGAATGAAATTCAGGTGTGTTTTATTTTATCCACAGCAGCCAGTACAAGGCAGGGGTTGTTATATTTGCTTGTACATATTGAACACAATCATGGGTGTTTGTATCATACGAGTGTAAATACGTGCTGTCAATTAGAGCAAAAATTGAATAGTGACTATACTAAAAGAATAATACTATTACAGGATTACCACAGATCTGGAAAACAGGGAAATGTCAGGCGATTTCAAACAAGTTAGCTAAATGTCGGGGAATTTTGTGATATGTGTGATGTATTTCGCAGCTCTGTCATAAGGAATGTCCAATAATAAGGAATGAATAACATTAATATTTCACTGTATTGATAATTTCACAGACATAATATTGTTTATAATGTTTAAACTAAAACCACATTTCTTCAAGAATAATAAAATATAATATACAGACGAACAGACGAAACAGTCTTTTAGAAATAGTCCATCCAATGTTTTTAAACTTAGAACAATGCTTAACACTAGTACTATGTTTGAAACAAACTTATACAATACACGTCATGATGGATTGTTATTAACATTATCAATAAACTTGTAGTGGTCTAATATAAAAAGTCAATCGTACGACACAAAATAAGAATACCATAAACTACTATTTCATTGACCTTCTATGTTGCATGGCATGTATGTATGTTTCTGTTTACGACACGTGGCGTAATTACTGATAGGAATGCTCGTTTTCCTCTTTCTCGCAGAATTTGGAATGAAAAACTACACGAGAATACTCTTCCTACTTAAAGGCAATAACTTGCTGTGATGGTAACTCGAAAACGTGATTTGGATCACTAAATGTTAGTTTTACATTCTCATCAGACAGCAATGGTTTTTGGATAGGGATAATGGGAGATTGCAGTATGTGTCCATTGTATGTCTCCCCGTGTAGAATTAGGTGAGGGTGATTGTCTGAAGTTGCAATTTCTTCAATTTTCTGCTTAGAAAATGGACGCTTATTCACATATTTTTCGTTTAGAAGATTCGACCATTGTGTGACCATCGATTGCTCAACAGAAATTACTTTGAATGGCATTGGCTTGGTTCTAACAATGGCAATATTTTCTTCTCTGTCAGCAGGGATTTCCATTAGCCATTTGGTGTCAATTCCACCCATATTCTTTTCGCATTCCAAGTAATAGTGTCCGCGAACTGGAAATGTCACTTTTATTGATTTCAAAATTTTGACTATGTGTACCATGTAATGGACAAATCGTACAATAGTGTAATTTTTATTCTGACAACCTGCTCCATCACAAAATATGTGTAGGTGCTCAACACTGCTTGGAAGATGATTCACAATAAATCAAAAAGAAATGATGCGACTTCGTCTGACCCCATCTTAGCAGTGAACTCTGGATAAGTGTAGAAGTAAGACTTACCGTTTGACAAAATATGGATATTAAAGGTGTATACGGAAAGCTACCTACAGTAATACACATAGTTAGTTGTAATATTTGGTAAAGAAATGTTTTTCTGATAATCCATTGCTATAACTTCCACATTATCACACTTATTGGCTCTGATGCGTTCACTCTTCTTCCTATCACAAAAAGCCTGTGTTTTTCGTAGGTGAATTCGTTGTCCAGTTTGAAAGCTCTGAGGTCACTATCATGGTTTTTCCCCATTAGTGTTTAGCGCACTAGTTGTGCTTTGAACTGGTTGCACTGGCTGCAAGTGTCAGATCTTGAGTATCCGAAGCTACTGTTGAAATTGTTTTAAAATATATCTTTGTAGCTTTGGTAAGATATTTTGTCATCAGGATGAATCAGTTCGTACATTTCAAACATTTTCATAGTGTTGAAATATTCAATATGCTAATGCATGTGCTTAACAATGGTGGAACTTGGCACTCTGTAGATCTTGCCTCTATTTTCTTTCGGCGGCTGGCCTGTTAATTTCAATTTTTTTTTTTTAAGAATTCTGTTTTACCTTTTATTATGCCATGGACTGCAATAAAAAATGTGCTACATACCACAACTTCTTTGTATACCATCCCTTCTTTCATACGAACAGCATATTTGTATGCACAGTCGTAATATTGTGCCTGATCTTCGGGTTTCCTTGATCTATGGTGCTGAACTGGCAAAAGCATTATCAAACCGCATAAGTATGAATTCTGCTTATGTGATTGCATTTGATTAAATTTATTTTTGTTCAAAATATCTTGTCTGTCATGCGTATTAATACTTTTAATGCACTCACGTTTACAGTTACAGAATTCTCTGTGCTCGTGGCTTTGAAGACTTAGTTTCTTCGTTACTTCATAACCTGCGGCCACTTTAAGTTTGCGTGACATTTCAGGTGTTGCAACATCTTTCTAAGCCATAATCACAAATTTATTGTAATTATTTTAATACGAGAAGTATTACTGATACGACTGACACAGTTTTCGTTTACTAACAATCAGTGCTTGCTTACAAGGTGCCACCATAGAGTACACATTGCACATGAAGCAAGGACTGACTAGTTTTAGTTTACAAACACTATACTAATTTACAAGACACCACCATAGAGTAAACAATGCGTATTAAGTAGTTGCATGTCATCTTTCTAATTCTCCATGCAAGTTTAAGCTACAACGTACAACTAGCGCTGCAGCATATTTACGGACATCCCCTGTTTTCTCCATCCATTCGTCGAATGGAAAACCCTTATTTTCTCCTGACATACAATATTTTCATCCACATTTTTGGTGACAACACTTTTTTTCTCCAGTTACCTACTAGGCAATTCAAAAGTATGCCTGGAATTCTAACAGATGGCACTACTAGCTCTGATATGGAATAATATGAACATTTCTTGTTTTCTCCTGACACCCTTCAATTTATTAAATATAAATATGGTCTTGACTTTTTACAACAAGCAGATAACACACAATTAAAATTATACACAAAATATTATAACCCACGAAACACGTCAATTTTCTATAATTGTACGTTGTCAGTTAATTACTATTCATGGTAATAGGATTTCTGCTAAAGGTGTGGAACTGAGCCATAAGGAGATCTCTTTGATTGAGTGTGGACCTGTAGTGCATGCCAACCAGAGCATGGGAGGAGCACTAGGTTCAACAAGCAATAATTATGGAGTAGTTAATAATGCTCACACTTTCTGACATGATGGGCAATATTACTGTTATAAATGGTGCCTTCGCACTCTCTCCTCGGAAGTATGCTATCATCACCCACCCATAACTGGGCAGAGCTACAAATGACCACCATGGATTCGTGATTGGTGCCAATACCATGGTAAACCTATTGGGACTCGTGCAGCCATCTCTTTGATTGTTGAATTACTTGGGTTATTGTTGCAAGAATGTTCATCACCCTTGTCCCTCTTGGCACAACTTGGGGTATCAAGGAACCATCTGACTTGGGCCGGCTGATCTATATGTCCAGGTGGGCCTCTGTCAAGAGTCGGAAGCCTTGTACGGCTATGAGCATCATGTGTGAGGAGCTGAGTGATTTGTTCAGTGTTCGAGTAGTGTCTGTGAGCATCAGTAGAGTGAGTGATTGGCAGGACTGTGGGGTAGTGGGACTGAATGTGTGAGTGACAGACATTTGCAAGGATGGCAACTGACAGTTTAATTTTACATGTGTAAATAATAAGTATGGATTAAGTAGATTGTAGCAATTATATAGACAGTGATAAGGAATTTAATTAGAAAATAAGATTTGCTATAAATATTACACTCAGTGACAATGTGCTTTTAGTAAATAGGTAGTTTAATGTTGTAAATAATAGCCATGTGTATTTTTATAGCACTGTATATAAATTTATAAGAACTAAGCTTTTATTCTTATGAAGATCTTGCCCCATGAAATCTGATGTGTTTCTGGTAATGTGTAACACTGGTGTCGAAAGTTGGACTTAGGCATTTACTTGTATATAAAGCTAGGTAATAGGCTAACTACTAGACACACTAAAAAAATAATTTTAATAGCTGTAGGCTGCAAAATTAAGATCTTTTTTGAGTAAATGTCACAGTGAATGGAAATGAAAATGTCAGCGGAACTCAAAGCACTGAGAACACTGAGGATCTTGGTAGTCAAGTGAGCATAAGTGTAAAAAAACTTTGAGCGATCTTACACGTTTACTGCCTTACTAAATTATAAAATTTTCCTTTCGAGCCCAGAAATTGAATATTTTATTTCCTTATTAAGATTGTGCAAAAAAATTTGAGAACATTTAATTAAAATAAATTGAATGATTTTGCGTAAAAATCTTTATAAATTTTTAAGAAGACACCGGTGTCCCCTGTGGCGCCATTGTATTAAATGATTTGTTTTGCATCAGAGCGGACACAAAGGCAGACCGTGGCACAGAGATATCTGGTAATGCACAGCGTTACTACTCATTTGTGCTGTGACAGACGCACTTTCAGAGTACTCTTCTTTCTCGTGTATTGCTCTTAGTCAGAGCATTCATGATGCTGTAATTTCACTCTTTTACCTTCCGATTGTAATAATTGCTGTAAAATGAGTGGCGATAAAAGTTTTTTTTTTTTTTTTCAAGTTTTATGAATAAATTTGTCCCCGCAGTAATATTGCAATCAAAAAATTTTTTATGGGAGGGAAGTAGTAAAGGTGTGTGTAAAAAGAATACACTTATCAATAAACTAAACTTAGTGAAGCATTTTGAATGAATAATTATGAGCATGTTATAGATTTGATGACATTCCCTTCAACAATATATTATCTACTACTGTAAAACCACAGTTGCTTATTTGAAAATAGAAAATTCCAGAACATAAAATGTGTTTTATTGTATATGCAGTAATAATATAGTAATATTATGTATGTGTGATAAAATTTTACATGAATATACACACACGACCACACCAATACACTTCTTGGTTTTGAAGAGGGTAAAGATATTTTAGATTCTATCGTACTTACGCAGTTACATCATCAAATGCTCACCGGAAAGCTTCCATATTATAACAACAATGCTATAAATACAAAATATTTTGTAATATACATTTTGCATTTTTTCTATGATTACATACTTTTACACTAGTTTTCTTATTTAGAAGTAATTCAGTAGGAATTTTTATTTACAATACTGTATTTTAGTATTTTCTATGTGCAAAAAATCTAATTTTTATACAGGCCTAGCAGGTTATCATTTTCTCGTACAGAAAGGAAAGCCATCACTTTGAGGACACATCAGATGAAGATACGGTGGAAAACAAGTGCTGGTACTATGAGGCATTGTTGTCAATACGTTGATCCTGCATACATCTGCCTCAGAACAAGAACTGGCTACACAGGGTATTGTTGCGAGCACCTCTGCCTCATTGACGAACATACCTGAAGAAAACTATGGAAGTGCAACAAATAGTAATAAACAAAATATTATGCCTAGAGGTGAAAATATTACTTAGTGTGATCCAGAAGGAAGTTAGCAGGAATTCTTTTTTCATGGCGAATTCGGGTTGAATCCGAAAGTGGTGGTGCAGGTAAATGAACCTTCAGAGCTTGACAGTTATAAACGGTTTGTAGTTGACGACTTGTTGGTTGTTTTGGTCGAACAAACAAATCTCTATTCAAGTCAGTCTCAAAGTAATGTACCAACAAATATTAAATTATGCACTTTTTAGCAGTAGTTGCATTCATGGGTATTGTGAAAGCTCCATCAATCAGTCATTATTGGATCTCTGACCCATTTTTAAAAATTAATGCTATTCCCTCAACAATGTCTCGGAACAGATTCGAACTGTTCTTGAGAATGTGGCATTTTAGTGACAGTGAACTCCAGCCTGAAGATGATGGACTTCATAAACTGACAAATGTTGTGGACTACCTAGTCTCAAAATTGAAAATTGTGTACTCCAGGAGAAACCGTGTACATAGACGAAACAGTTGTACCATTCGAAGGATGTTCGGTAATGAAGCAATACTGCCCCACGAAAACCCGCAAGTACGGGGTGAAAATATTCAAAGCGTGTTTTGGGAGAGGGTACACGGGGATCTTCAAAATTTATTCTGGAAAACATCAGGATGCAGGTAATTTGTAATTCTGTTCTGACAAGTGTAGTACTTCAGTTATGTGGCCCATTACTGAATTCAGGTAATGATTGTCGCTGACAATTACTATACTAGTGTTGACTTAGCCAGCAAACTCCTGGATAAGTCTACGAACTTGTTAGGTACACTTAAGACAAACAGAAAATATAACCCCAATACGGTTGTCAATGAAAACCTAAAAGGGGCTAGTTTGTAGCTTTGCAAAATGAGTCGTAACCATCTTGAAATGGGCTGACAACACAGTCTTGTACTGTCAACATGACATGGGAATGAAATGGTTCCTGTTTATTGAAGAAATGGAACTGTGAACACACCAAAGGCTATTTTGAATTACAATAAAGGCAAAGCAACAATCAATTTGACAATTTTTTCATTCTACAGTACCCCACTTCGAAGATTGCTAAAACTTGTACCGAAAGGTTGCCATCAAATAATTACTCTGCACAACTGTAGTAAATGCTCACATGATATTTTGTCAAATCACAGGGAAGAAAACGACAGTCACAAGTTTCCATAAAGCTTTAGTGAAACAAATGATTGTAAAAGTTTTGCCAGAACCAGAAAATGAACTGTGAGATATCAACACTCATTCCTGCAGTGTTTGTACAAAAATGATCCCCAATCATACTTGCAAGAAAATGCAAGGTTCAGCTAGGGAAGGTAGAAAGTACTGCAGAGGATGTTACGAAAAAACAAAGGTGAAGAAAGATAAAACATAATGCAGTGACTCTTGAACCAAGATATTGCCTTGATTGCTTCAATCATGCACACAAGTAATTTAAACAGTTTTGTATGTAAATTAATTTTGCATGTACAGGATGCCCCAGACCTACTGTATCAGCCCATTTTCTCAAATGGTGCGTCCAAGCTTTTTCGCATAAAATTCTTCGTAGGCAAACCCTAACGAGGAATTGAATGGTGAACCCTACATTGCCTACAATTTGCGAAGGTAACTTCAGAATTCCAAATGGGAAGGTGGGACATTATTAGTATAGTAAAATAGGGCTCGCAAAACTGGAAAATTTTTTCTGTGGAAAGTCTTTTGGTATGTGCCACCAATTCGATGCTATCAAATCTCTCTGGCACTTAGATGATGTGCATAAAAGTACTTTTTTAATTTTGTAGGCCTACTGATGAAACAAACTTTTGCTTACACTGCCACTTTAAAATAAATGCAACTTGTGCAATTTAACAATATAAAAATGCATGATTTTTAAATTAGAAATGGTTTTAGTTCGAAGTTTTTACACAAGAACACATTTGCTTGTTTTCTGTTCGCTGTAATAGGTGTTCAGAATGTTTTCCACCCTGTTCTAAGCACATTTGTACCAATCTTCGTGCTCTTTGGGTACCCCGAAGTATATTTGAAGCTGGCAGCAACCTGCATTCTACTTTAATTCGGTCTTTCAGGTCATCTCTCATAGGACACTGTTGATCCAGAGTTTTTAATGCGTCCCCAAAGGCACAATCAAGGAGAGTTAAGTCTGGTGACAATGGTGGCCAAGTCACTGGCCTCTCTCTCCTAATCAATCACCAGGAAAACTTTGATTTAAAGTATGCCTGACCATCAAGAAAAAATGGGCCGGGCATCCATCTTGTTGCAGCCACATTAACAACAGTGTTGCTAGTGGAACATCTTCTAGTATCTCAGTCAGTGCATGTTGCAGAAATTCAAAGCATCGCTCACTATGAATTGTTGGTAAAAGTAATAAGGTCCGATAACTTGATCATGGATGAGTCGCATACCAGGTATTTAGGCTCCAAATGTGCTGGTTGTCTTGCTGACTTAACCAATGAGGGATATCTTCTGACCAATAGTGCATATTGTAGATATAGATTAGATAGTGACCTCATCAGTCCATAGTATGATAGTTGAGAAGTCCAGATTTTGATTTAACAACCGTTTGCCGCAGGAGATGCTTGTCTGGAAATAATCTTAGCTTAATGCCTGTTAGACATGAATGTGAAGGGGGTGTAAACCACAGTCGTGTAGGATTCTTCAGATGGTATTTCTGCTCACCTCAGAATCCCGTACTAGTCTTAGAATGGAAAGATGTGGGTCCAGATTTATTGCAGCAAGAATATCTGTGCTTGTATCGTCTCTAACACATCTTCCGACGTGTTTGTTATTATTGCAGGTCGGTTCCACCATTATTGCACATCCGTGCCTCCAATCGCTGAAATACATGTGACCGGTGTGGTTGATCTTGATACTTCCCTGCATAAACCCATTCTGCTTGTTGGTAATTCTTGAGGCATTCGCTGAGCACCATAAGCATGTCAAATGCCTCATCGTTTGAATACGGCATTACTGAACAAATGACATAAACAAAGTAAAAACCTTTCAGAGTGCACGTACTGCCAAAATGCCTCTTGTTCCACATGAGGAATGGCACAGAGGGGAAATAAAACTACTGCTATTTAGCATCAACAGTTCCAGCTCACCTCATTTGGGCTGTGTGTGGTGGCATGATGCATCATCAGGTGTGCCAGAGTATTTTAATGTTTTGAAAATAGCGAAACATACTTAAAAACTTTCTATGTAAAAGATGTTCAGTTTTGTGATCTCTATTCTATACAAAATTTGTATCATATTGCCATTTGAGATTCTGAAGTTGACTTTATTTCCTGTGGTTTCCAGCAGGTATGGTCACCATTCAATTCGTTCTTGTAGGTTTGCTTACAACTCATTTTACCCGAAAAGTCTCAGACGTAAAGTTTTAGAGAAACAGGGCTGATACAGTCGGTCTAGGACGTTATGTATATTTATGTAATTTTATCTAAATGGTGAAGAAAGTTGACATAACTGCCATGACTGTGTGGGTGAACCTTGCTACTGCCTTGATTGCTTCATTTGGCACAAAAGTAGTTTCACTTTCTTATGTAGGGTACCAAGGCCCGACAAAAAAAAAACTTTATATAACAAGAAGTTCAGTTTAAAATGTTTCACAATTTTATTACCAGTTTCAACCATATTGTTCAAAGATCAACATGTAGCATTAGGACTTGGATTACTTACACCTTTTATAATTATTTTCAAATGATAATATATTTCAGGTACTAATTCTTATCGCTCCAATAGCAGCACTTTATTCTTTCCCAAGGTGCCATTTAAAACACACTATAAAAATTTTACTTTTCATACTTGTGCACTAGTGCCACATTTAATATTACTCAAGCATGTACCAAATATGACGTGACCTACCACGTACTCATTAAATTTACTATTAGGCCTAGTTCATCCGAATCAATAGCTCTGGTGGACTAATTTCAAATGGGGAAAAACACTGTTTTCCTAACATACTCAAAATAATGTACAATGACCATCTAAAAGGACATTTACTAAATGCTGACAACCAGCATTCCAATTTTAAAGGTCTTATACAAAACACTGTGACCTCAAAAATAAGTTTCCTTTAACAGAGGTAATTAGCAATCAACGTTTAAAGGTTAGCTCAAAATTGTTTCCTCCTTTATACCTTCTTTCATGCGTACACTCTGACACTAGTGCCCACTTGACTCCGAGAAAACCAATGTATAATCTGGCTATAATATAATGTACATCTTTTGTTTTTTGGGAACTAATTTAAAACTGTAAACAGATTAAAATTACTTGATGTAAAAATATGAACAAACAGTTGTCAGTTCTGCACACCTACTTAAGGCCTAGCAAAGGTAGAGAGGAGATGTCCTAAAAGGTTATTAAGGAAACTGAAGACACGCACCTCGATGAGTCCTCCAAAGGTATCTGAAGAAATTCTACTTAAAAAACTATTACACTGATATTAAAATACAAGGCAATAGCCAATAGCAAAGGAAATCCAAATTCTGATGAGGTAGGTAAGGGCTGAATTTCATAATTCTATTTCGCCCATGTGTAACTGGCTTCGAGAATCTTTAAAAAGTACCCACAAATAACACTTAAAGCCCAGAAATAAGGGCAACTCAGGATAGGTTTTCTTGACTAGGCTTGTCACGCTGACGCATAACACTTAACTGTCAAATCCTGCCAACAAAATAAAAGTGTCTTGAAACCTCACACCGATCCATAAGTCAGGAGGATTGATTGTCAAAACTCACATAAGTCGGCAATGCAAATTGAATTGGCAAAAAAAAAGACAAAAGCTAAATATTCCAAATTAAGGTTTAAAGTTTATTCGAAAAGAACTTCGATTAGGCGATCTAAACAGAATTTAACTAGTCTTAGCCCTACATTTCCATTCTTGAACATTCATTCCTTTAAAGAAATTCTACTGTCAGCTGCCAAACCTTCTTGCTGAACATCAGGCGACATCACGCGTAGTATGGTCACAGTACTACACCCACCTATGCCAAGTGATCTGAATGATGCCCCAGAGCTAACAGCCATTCAGCCGAAATTGCAAATCAGGGGAGGGGAAGGCTGGCCAGTGCACAATTGCTGGAGGGAGGGTAAAACCAAAGCTGTAAGGATGGTATTTCTGAGGTCGGACCTGCGGAGCGTGGCGAGGCTGAACCAGGCAGATTTCGCTGCCGGCAGTGCAAGTCGTGCACTTATATAAAAGTAAACTTTATGTATTTTTAGTGAATTAATCTAAATATGCTTGTTTTCAATTACGTATTTTACATCAGACATAATGCATTTCTTTATTATTGTTTACTCCCGATGCTAATGGCGGACACATTGGACATAATTGAGTAAATATGTAAACAGTCATGAAGTTGTAAAACCAATAATAGTTTTGCTTCCAGAGGCCAGAGCGGACATGCTAAACAACTAATCAATACTAGAGTGGCCACATGGCGTCAAAGACAGGTTATGTTTAACAGTGCCGCCGAGAAACCGGTGTCTGTCATGGCTCATGGCTATTTTAAGAGCAGACACCGGTGTGTGCCCTGGCAGCTAACATGTTAAAAAGTGTAATGTATAATATAAATAACCAAATAACTGAAGTAGGTGATTTAGTGGACAAGAAAATATATAGTTTATATAGGAAAATACAGTAAATGAAATTGTAGGTAGAAAAATGCACAGTAAATGAAAATTTGGGTAGAAAAATGTTCAGTGAATGAAAATGTGGGTAGAGAAATGCTTAGTAAATTAAAATGTAGTTAGAAAAATTGCACAGTAAGTGGAAATGAAGGTAGAGTAATGCACAGTAAGTGGAAATGAAGGTAGAGTAATGCACAGTAAGTGAAAATGAAGGTAGAGTAATGCACAGTAAGTGGAAATGGAGGTAGAACATTGCACAGTATGTGGAAATGAAGGTAGAAAAATAGAAGACTTTAGTATGTTTATGAATACAAGAATTGTATGTGGACAATAAAATCATGCAAATCAGTGTAAATGAAGTTGTGGACAGTATCAATGAAAGAGTGGAACAGTGTTGGGTAATAAGTGGATTTATTGAAGGAATGGCAGGTATTTCTTCAGCAGTTGAGTTCCACATACTTTGTACTGGCAGTTGAGATAAGTGGAGAAGGGTTAATTGGGTAATGTAAATGCTCTTTAATTCCCTGAAGTGTGTGCATACTTGGAGTGGAGAATGTGATGGGTTTCTCTTACCTGATTACTGTGCAGTAGCAGTCAGAGCTCACTCAACTTTGTGCGTTGATACCAGTGCTAACCATACAAGTGTATGCTTCTTAGGTTGCCTACTTGCCTGGGATGTGTGGACCCTAGTTAGTGCTGTGGTTACTCTCTGCATATTTGATACTCCCTCACTGTGGGAGAGGATGTTCCAGCACCTTTCTGCAAGTTGATTTAGTTGTTAATCTGCTTGTCATTGTTGTGCTACTAGCTTGTTGACTTACTGATATTATTTTCACTGTCTTCCTGTGCATGCAGGTGTCTTAACACATTACACTGATGAAATGTATGCAATGTATTGTCATATGTTGCTTTACTGGTAATTTTATTAAAGTATCATAATTCAAATAAAAACTACTTAGCATTACAAAAGTTTCTACCAAAATATGGTTGTGACTTTTGTGTTAAAATCCAAAAGCTTTATCATGAGGTCCAGGAAAATGTTCCCAAGGCAAGTCCTAAATTGTAAAAATTTTTAAAACCAAGGTTTCACTCATTTATTCATCATTAAACTCTTGTATAACACAGTTATTAACATTTCAGCCCTAGACGTAGCTAAGATCATAAAAAAATTTGCATAACAAGCACCTTAATTAAAGTATAATTAAAACTATAAAAATTAGAATAATAATCAATAATAAACATGTAATATTAAATCAAGCCTCCACAACGGCTAGAAAAATCACTGCATGAAAATAGTTGGAGTGAATAGAATTACACAATACCAAAACTTTAAGAAATAAAGTTTTTATATGAGCACGTAATAACATTACAATAAAAAAAGTGTGACTGCACCCATCAAATTTAATGAGGACAAAATTAAGAATATTTTTAATTAAACTAACAATTCCCTGTCAGCCCAACAACGCTGATGTAATAATCACACGACAGAAAGCAGTATTAACCATAACAGCTAGTATAACTACTTGGCAAATTGCGTGTATTGGAAATTGCATTGACTAAAATGGTCATTCATGATCAGCCTTTTTGGCTGGGAAAACCAATTATTATATTCATTGTAAATTGACAATGGCATAAATTAGTTTGATAGGCACATTATCCTTTAAAGTAATTGTCGGCGATGCATAGCAAATGCTATTCAAATTAAGGGTTAAATTCTCAAAATTTACTGGCTACGAAACCTTTTGCAAAAGATGTACATATATAACTGTGCTGATTAAAAAACTCATTAACGAACCACATCATTTGTGGCAATAGAATGCTCCCTCAGTTCATAACCTAATCTGAAAATTATTGTATACTTTGTATTTCTGACTGATGAAAAACCCCTATACACACTTAATTATAAGATAAGGAACTGTAATTCACAATTTAAAGGAAACTTTGCACGACATCCAGATGGGGCCTTTCAAGGCACGCCGTGCTTAGCACACATTAAAAAATACATATTAAAAACTTCCATAAAATCATAGCTCAGCTTTATGGTGGCAATTGTTAAATTATTTTATTAGTTGTCCTTCAAAGGCATGCAACCGTGTTGTAGACAACACAGGTATTTAAAAGTGAACAAACAGCCAAGTTGTCGATCAGCATTGCGACGTAGAATTATAACCCGCCCGCGCCGAGCCAGATAGAGCGGCAATACTCACAAAAAAAAACTCTCATTTCATAAACTGTGACCAACATAACATTTTACCTTCAGCAGATTAATCGAAAAATACAATATACAATTTAGAAGGTGCTATTAAAACTGAATTTATAAAAGAAATTAGTATGTATTTCACACCTTCAAAATTAAGCACACACTAGCAAAATTACAAAGTTACAGCCCCAGTTTGCCTTATAATAAATAAATGCATATTGTCTATTATAACTCATTTTGTCCTCCCTCTCGCCGGTGCAAATTACTAATTTGATTTAAACCACTTTAACATCACTGACAATACGAGAATTCCCCTGGTACGCTGTGCCTCTAAGCAATTAAATGATGTAAAAAACACCATATTGATCACTGATCTATAACGTGGCCTCAGGTCGATGAGAAGATAGAATGCCCAGAGAGGTAACCAGTACAACCAAATCATAATTGGCCCCCTCCAGAAAGAAGGTAGGAGAGGGAATCCAAGTGCCCAAGGAGAATGCCTGATGGTGCTGCGTGCCAGTGGTCGTTATAAGAATTAGCAGAGATTGTGCTGCTGTAATGTCTCGAGTACATAAAGTTTTTCTGCCTGTGCTTCTGGTTTGCAGCTGATAGCGGGTATTTGGATTAAGTATTGTCCAAGTGGGGAGTGCAGTGTCTAAATATGTAGTGCAAAATTGCCAGAGGTCATTTTTACACAAACCGAAACTGACCTGAATTCTAAGAAAAAAACCAACCGTTGGGGAACCCCAGCAAATTATTAACAATTTACCAAATAATGACACTTCCACTTGTATTACGGTATGTAGCGTATCTGTGGCATTATATTTACAATATTACTACTTACATTTTGTTGTGTTAAAATTACGTGTTGTAGCATTAAAATTACCTATTTTAGTGTTAAAATTACATGTTTTAATGTTAAAATTACGTGTTGTAGCATTAGAATTACGTGTTGTGTTAAAATCTTCCTAAACAGTTCCCCGGGATAAAGAGATTATAATTTCCCAATAAACCATGCATTGCCAATACAGGAATAGGCTACTCTTTTATTGTCTGATTTTATTTCATTCTGTTAAATGTGGATATATATTCAAATTGTGTACACTGATGTTAGTAATGTAAATTACTTTAATTATAATTTTATATTAATGAAGCATGTAAACAGTTCCCTCAAATATTTAGCAAATAAATATGATGCTATGGACCCAGTGCTGCCACATTTGCTCATCCAGTTTTCCTTTTCCAGTGAACGGGTACTGATGCAAGTTTTGTTCATTACTCTGACACAACACTGTACAGGATGGTTTTTTTTGTTGTGTTTCTCTGCTTGCTGACTGCTTTGTAATTTTCTTCTGCAACACCAATCAGTTAACCACTACGTTTTTAACAGCCTGATTATAAACCAGCCATGGCCTCGCTATTGTGTGATGCAGTGTTTCTTTGCCTGTAAGAGAGTAGTTTGAAGCCCTGTTTCAAGTCTGACACGCGTTTCAATTAGCAAACTCGAGCAATTTTATGTGAGTACTCCTGTCCCGCCAAAAATTGTTCAGCCTGAACAATTTATTTTTCATCCCGCCAGCTGGTGAAATGTGTGATGTCTATAATTTTCAAATGCTGCTATTATGGGGTGGGTGTGTTTACAGAACATGACGTTAATGAACTTGGTTAGCAAGTCTGCTTGGTTATTTGCCACGTATGTATTTGGTGGTCTATATTAATAAACTGTACTTTTGTTTGAAGAGGGGTTACTATTTGAAGAGGTAATATTTTTGCTGCAGAAAAAGGTAGTTTGTTTCCCCCTCCACCCCTTCTCGTGGTGGCATATGTCTGAACTCTCCCAAGTGCTGAGTTATACTGAAGAGTGGTGCGCGTCGCTCCTGGCGCGGCCGAGCGCTATCTGATGGCTACTACTGGCAACAAGTTCAGCCTCTGACACCTTCCATATACCTCTCCACTATTCCCGCCGCCTCCTTAACCTTCCCGAGCTGCGTTTTCACGTATAAATGTTCGCTCCCAACCTGAACAAGTGTGCAGTGTTCCTCTTAGAGTTGTGCGGGCTGGCCGACGATAGATCATGTCTACACCACTTCGTACTTCGGGACTTCAGCATGCTAGACGTGTTTTTGCATAAAATGAGTACTCAAGTTACGTATTGCAATGAATGTAGTTGTTATGCTGGGGGTAGAGTTTCCGTTTTGGAAGTTTTTTTTAAGCGATTTTTGTGTATATGGATTTTTGCAGGGAAGTGTTTCTTCACTGTGTTGATGGTATGAATTTTCAATCCGGTATTTTATGGGAATGTTTGTAAGAGGTGGATTTTTCCTCTTTTTTTTTTTTTTTTTTTTTTTTTTTTTTTTTTTTTTTTTTTTTTTTTTTTTTTTTTTTTCCATGCTGTAGGAATGGTCTCCTGGACTAAGATTTGCCAAAAGAATTTTAATACCAAGGAGTTAAGTGGATATTTTATGGCATGTCTTTATGCTCGTGGTAAAGTGTAATGAGGGTCTTTGCTCCTTCCCAATGGTATTCTTGGAATTAGTATTCCATGTTGTACTTCTTAGTGAATCATCAGGCGTACTTTACTTTTAAAGTTGTAAAGGTGCTTGCTTTACTCAGGGAGTCATTTTACCTTTTTTAATGGGATTTCATAAGTGTTTATTCAGGTTGGGTGATTTCTAAGGATATATTACTATTGTTGTTTTTCTGTTCCAGTGCATGTGTGTTCTCTCCTTCCCCATGTTCACTGATTGGTAGCAAACAACAGAAATTTACAGATGCAATTTATATTTTTCAAGTTGCAAAGTTGTTCTTGGTGATAATGTATAGATGGGCTTCAATATATTTGTATTGACTGTGGAATTTTTGTGTCCATGCTTTCTTGATTTTTCTTCAATGGTGTGCATCCTTCTCCTTGCCTTCCTTTAGCCTTGCTACTCTCTAAAGGGGCATAACAAGTTAAAAGAATAGTAAAGAACATTTCTTTTGTTTTTGCTTCGGGCGGGCATTTCTTTAGTGCGGTCTTAAGGTGGGTTTACTATTGACTTCACAGAATAAGTTTGCAGTGTGCTCAAGATATGATTCAATGTGTTCAAGTGTATTAGTTTATGACTGTCATGTGTGTTCTTGGCGTGACCTGCCAAGTGTAATCACTTCTGAAGCTCCGTGCGGTGGTAGTCCAGGCCCTTGTGAGGGCCCTTTACCACCCAGATGGTTTTCATAGTTGAAGTGGAGCGAAGGAGAAGCTAGTCCCCTCCTCGCCCATCAAAATATTGTAGGTAAGCTGTTTCTGTAGTAGGGAATGCTGAGTTGCCCCAGCAAACCCTTGTTTCCAATTCTGTCTCCCCCCCCCCCCCCCTCTCCTGCTTACACTGGTTCATGGGAGGAGGTAACAGTGAAGCTGTTACCTGTTTTTGTCCCTTTAACTGTGGTAAATTTGAAAAATGCAGGTTTAGTTATGGACTGGACAAGTTTGTTAGACCCACTGCCATTCTTTCCTTGTTAAAAGCGGAAGCTAAGCCTAAATTACTGTGTGAATTTAATGGCGAAAGGTTTGGGTAAAGGTGTTGTCTTCAGCAAAATGAGGTAAGGTGATTGTGTACATGGGCTGGTGTATATCCTAAGATAAGTTAGAGGTAAGGTGATTGTGTACATGGGCTGGTGTATATCCTAAGATAAGTTATTCAGTTAAATTATCCCGTATAACAATCAATCATTATAAATTTCTTGAGGTGCTGTTGTGAATTTCAATTATACAACATTTATTTTAGTACAAATTGAATCTGAGGTGGTATTTGCTAATAATTTGCACTTTAAGATAGCTTCACGTAAGAAAGGAGACAGTGCTGTCATTTCTGGGTGGAGAAATCAAGATCCCATCCCCGGGGAAGTGAGCAGCCAATCAGAACAGGTCCTGCTAGAATCGTGGGTTGAGTTATTTTCCAGGCGGGAAAAGTGTTTTAATTTGTATTTGCTTTGAAAAGCAAGATTGTTTGAAGTTATTTGTAAATATATGGCTGCATTGATTTATTAACTTAATTGGGTAGATTTTCTCCTAGGAGACTAAAATTTTACATCTGATCCGAGCCATGATTGTGGGCAGAGTGAGTAGCTCGGAGTTGTTGCGAACTATTGCTAAAATGGTGGAATTTTGTCCCGTACTGGTTAGAGATTTCTGGCCGGTATCGGGGTTTTAGGTTAGTTTCCTGTGTTCTTGGCGTGACTTAAGAGATAGTTGTATTTTATATCTTAAGTACAAGTCAAGACGAAGTAGACAATCAGAGCACAGCGACAGTTGTTGGCAGGAAACTATTCACAACTTGTATTTAGGTTATGTTATGTTGTGAAATCATATGAAAGTAATTTTTTAAATTGCGAGACTGTCTTCTTAATTTAAAGAATAGTTCATGGTTATATTTTCTTTCGTGGAAGAGGTTATTGAATTCGTTTTAATTAACATTTTCAGATTTATTGATGTAAATGCTTAATGTTGGCATCGGCTTCCCCTTCTATAAGATTTCAAGATTTTTTTTTAAAGCTAATACACAAGCAGATAGTTAAATATATGTAAATTGTCCATTTTTCCAGGTTATTTTGGTTGTTTACATCTCGTACAATTTTGATTGGCTAAACTTAACAGTTGCTTATTCAATCATAAATTGCAAATTTTCTTATTATTTTCAGTGTGCATATCCAGTCATTAAGTACAATTCTTAAGTCTTAAGTCTTTAATTGTAAACCCACCTTTATACTGCTTGCATTGCTTGCAGCATATATTTGTTTTAGTTCCTTCTGTTGACTTTCCGCTAAATTTGGCGGAAATTAGAAACATTTAGCAGAGAAATATTTATTTTAGTGGGTAGCGAAATATATAATACAGTTTCATAAATCAGATTTTTACATGTTGAAATTCAAAAACTGTGTAGCCACGACTGACCCAAACCAAGAACAGACATTTTAAACAAAAAACAGAACCGAACCGAACTAAAAATGTGAGAACTGATCCGTCCTAGCCACAGGTATTTCTAGTGAAGTAGAACGTACGTTACAGTTTTTCTTACTAGTGAATCACTGTTTATAATATTACAAAAATGCTGTTTTTACTTGGCATTACCATCAAAATGGAAACAAAATGCTCTAGGTTAGAAGACCAAAAGGAAATATAGTTTGCTACTGTGAATCGTGACCGATGGAAGTTGGGATGTTGCATAAAGTGAGGGGTATTTTTTTGGATCAAGGACAAGAGCTATAATTTTTGCTGGCACTTTTAGAATTCACATTTTAGGGTGAAATTAAAGTACATTCATGTCAAGGATACACAATGATTAGACAAAATAGAACAGTTAATGCAGTAGTTCAATGTCTTGAGTGTAGATTGTGTTGCTGTGCTTTTTTGCAGGGATTGTATGTAAATATATGATGTTGAGGTAAATATGAGTGGATAGCGTATTTGCTAACCATGCTACACTGAAAACTGCCTGTAATTGCATTCGTAGTTGTGCATTCAGTCAGATGCTATGCAATTATGCATGGTGCAGCAATACACAGTCTCTTAAAAGCCTGGACTCAATCAACGTGTTTGTTTCAGAGAGCAAATATCTGGCTGGCAGCTGTCACGAAGCAGAATGTGAATGCTGCCATGGTGTTTGAGTTCCTGCTAAAGATCATAGATGTAATGCAGTCCTATTTTGGAAAAATCTCGGAGGAGAGCATCAAGAACAACTTTGTTCTTATCTACGAACTTCTGGATGGTGAGTATTATTGCTTGCAGCAGTCTTCATTGAAATTATGTTTGAGTTATTTGAATTTGTCTGGAACATTACTGTTATAGTAAAAATAATTGGTTTACATAGAAATGTTCAATTTTTCTAGAAATTCTGGACTTTGGGTATCCGCAAAATTCAGATACAGGCGTACTGAAGACTTTCATCACCCAGCAAGGCATAAAGTCGCAGACAAAGGAGGAGCAGGCCCAAATAACGTCGCAGGTGACGGGGCAGATTGGTTGGCGGCGAGAGGGTATAAAGTACAGACGTAATGAGCTGTTTCTAGACGTTCTGGAGTATGTGAACCTGCTGATGTCTCCCCAGGGTAAGCCAGTGAAGTAGGTAGTTTGTGACCAATGAGAACTTGTAGTGGGTGATGTGCAACAGCTTTCGTGAGCGGGATGTTGGGCTGATTGGTCAATGTGCCCCTCAGCCACTAGTTAATTTTTGTCTATTACATATACATACTTGTATGTATTTGTCCTAGGCTGCCTTAGACTTTACAATAGTTCTGGACTTGCTCCATTGGTGAGATAAGACACACCAGTGTTGATTAGTATAGCTAAAGTGTTTCTTTGAGAAAGTCCATTGTACAGGCACATCTGTAAGAGTATTGGAGCAGAAGCTATTTTTGTTTAATGCCTTGTTTAGGCTATGTAAAGCAGGTCTGATTTCATAAATGAGCACACTGGGCACGTGCCCAGGTGTACAAGAGGTTTAGGACACAATGTCTTAACAAGGTAAAATGACAAGTAAATGTAATATGCAAGAAGGGAAGGGTGTGCTTGCTCATGGTGTGCTCAGGGTGCTGTTGACATAAAAATTGGACCTGATGTGAAGGCAAGAAATCCTCAAACTCCATCTGCAGGGTGTCTTAGATTGTGTGTGATGTAATCCCACAAGCCAAGCATAGAATATTTAAACAGTCTTAATTACGATAATTCTTACCCTTTCATTAAACAAAAGTTCTTTTTAACCACCACTGATTTAATCATGATACTTGCAACACACAGCACTAGTATTTTAAATATGTTAACTTACTGCAGTTTGATGATGCAATACGGTTGTGGGCTGCCAGTAAGCCAAGAACATGTTCTAGGTATGTATATTGTATTAAGAAAGTGTTTATAGTTGCTATGTTCATGTGTGGTGCAGATAAGGCACAATGGATGATGTAACCACTTGCAGGTCAGGTGTTGTCAGCCCATGTGGCGGGGAAGGTGGTCATGAAGTCCTATCTGTCGGGCATGCCAGAGTGCAAGTTTGGCATCAATGACAAGATAGTGATGGATGCAAAGGGCAAGGCGCCTGCCGCTGGGCCCGAGGACCCCGCCCGCTCCGGCAAGCCAGTGGTTGTCATAGATGATTGCCAGTTTCACCAGTGTGTCAAGTTGAGCAAGTTTGAGACTGAGCACTCCATAAGCTTCATCCCGCCCGATGGCGAATTTGAGCTTATGAGGTGAGCGTGCCTTCTCCTGGCCTTGGCTATACTTCCTTCATTGTTCTTGCTCTGATGTGTGATTGCTCTGTATTTTGGTCTTCCTACCCTGAACCGACTCCTATGAGTTGTACCTCCACAGGTCACTGCTGTTTTCTTAGCCTTCACGGTCGTCTGCCTGTAGCCATTTTGTGCATTTGAGGTGTTGAAGAGGTGAGCTGTATGGTTGACTCTTGCTCACTCAGCCTCATCGCCTCTACACACATTGCAACAAACTTGCGTCTTTGTTGGAAACTTGGCCTAAATGTGACTTTAAGCAGTTAATATTTTTATGGCATGCTAATAATGATAATAAAAGTATAATGCATGATAATTCTGAACTTTCTGTGTCAAAAGAGTAGCAGCTAAAAGTGATTCTTAACACATTCACCATAATGCCAGAATATGTTATGGGCAAAATATTTTTGTGTTCCAAATGGCACCCGTATCCCACATGAGTGACTTGATACTGTGGTTTTAAATGCATGTTCAAGTCTTGTTTATGTGCATTACTCTCTACAATGTATTCACCTATGCTTATAGTTAAATGTTGACTCGCACAGAACACAGCTGCTGCCGTTTAGTCCGTAGTGAATACTGTCGAGTGCCGAGGGTGCACTGTGTGTTGTTTTAGGTGTGTTGTGCCGTAGCTCTTATCACACAGTATTTTGGCAATCTTATAATTGTGGTGGATGTGCATAAACAAATGACAATGAAAGAAGTGGACATCTTTTGAATAATTTGTCTCTATTTAGTATCAGAGATTGATATGAGCGAGGCAGATCTTTCATTTATCCCTGAAGAAAGTTCAAGCGATACTGGAACTGGTATTCATTTTTATGAAAGAGAGCAGTGTTTGTTTATGCACAAAGTAAGCATAATTTATTTTGATGCACGACTGGTTCTGATTGAGTGATAGGAGACTTCTCAAAGTAGTGACTTTGGTTAGTGCTCATAGGAGGCACTTTCTGGGGTGACATGCATCTCAATTTCAGATAGGGGCACGACCTGAATATAGAGTGGATCGTGTCGGCTGCCAACTTGGCACAAAGTTGTATGCTGGTTGACTTAAGAGCCATTGGCTTACTCAGTCCAGTGCTGGTACAGCTGACCGTTGCTTGCTGTTGGTTTGCTGGATAGAGTGCAGCTGCTGGTAGATCCTGATTGTCCCCACGGACTGCTGTGGCTACTGTTGAAGGACCTTGGCAGGCTGGGGTAGCATCTGATCTTGAACCAGGGGCAGACTGCTCCTACTGGAACCTTCTCTTCTCTCTTAAAGGTGGTGACGATGGGATAAACAGCACCTGGAAGCTCCCAGGGAGGCTGAAACAAATGAGGGGAGGAAAGCCTCGCAGACTTTCAGGGGGCGTGGGCTTGTTCCCGTCGGGCTAATTGTCAGTGCCTTGCTGGGTTGGGGGCAACACCAGGTAGACTAATGATCAATTATTTGCATCTTTTCGAGGGGAGGCGATGTTTAGCATGGCTTACTGGCTGGCAGTATTGTTGAAACACAGAATTCTGACTCCTCTGTAATAATCTCCGGTCCAGTAATTGCTCAGGTAGAAATTGTTTTTTTTCCAAACCCTGTTTTATTCTTGCTTGTAGAGCAAGCATTTACATGAAGCGAAGTTGTTTATTCAAATAGCCAGTAAGCGTCACTCATCAATTTGCAATATTTATTTTGCACACACGTTCGCACATCCAATGTAAATTATTCATATATGTTTAATGCAAAATTATCTAATAAAAATGTTTCTGATGACATGGATACCTTCATGCTATAGTTATTTGTAAATTTTGGGAGGCGGTTTTTGAATTCAGGTTTTATAATTCGTTTTGAATACATATTTTGACTTTTCTTTATGCCACATAAATGTTGTGATTATTTTGTGGGTAATGTCATTGTAATCGGAGTCAAAATTTTTCAATTGGAGCATTCTTGTCCAAATTGTAGGTTCTGAATACCCAGATGTCAGTAATATAGTTGTTCCAGTAGATGTGCATCCAAAAAATGCTAGTGCTGGCAATTACAAATTATCTGTAACTGTTAACCAATCACGTCTTCCTGTGTATCAAAACGTGCGGTGTTATTGCACCACTTAGGGAAGTGTATGACGAGCTGGAATGTTCATATTGTTTTTTGAAGACAGCGTAAAGAAAATAAAAACAAACAAATCAGTATACTGAGACGATTGATAAACTGTAGCGCTAAAACAAAATTAAAAAATATTCTACCTGACAGATGGTGTACATTAATTATAAATGAAAACTGAAATTGTTTTGCATAGCGATGGTTTGATACCACATTTTCTCTATACTCAATACCAGTATTGATACCAAAACATTTTCACGATTCTCATACCAAAACATTTTCACGATTCTCAGTACCTATACTTTTCTCTACTAAATTTAATTTGCCATTAACACCAAATATCATGGCCAAAAAAATTGCCAAGTTTACTATAGTGTTGACACACAGAAAGTAAATAAAAACCCTCATTACACTTGAAGCAAACTGTGGGTGGTCTGGAACTCAACATCCTTAACCAATGATAACCCAGCAACACAGTCTCCTTTGATTCTATAACATCTTGTTTCTCCAGTGAAAGATGTAGTCAAACTTGAAGAAAATTATAGCTCAGTACACTTATATTTTGAGATTTCTTTTTTTTTTTTTTTTTTTTTTTAACCATATTTGGGCATGTATAGGCTGCAGCAGAAGTTTTTGATGAAAAATTAGGGATAATTAATATTTCACGTATAGGCTGCATTGATTTTTTGTATTCCTGTAAATATTAAGTCACGATTCCGTACAAACATTAATTCTGACTTAATTTCTCCCCTACAAACGAGACAGAAAATTTGTATTATGTTACAATCTTTACAAATATAAATCCCACAATTACTGTTCCACGGATGGTAACGTGACTTGAGAAAGCAAAACCATGGCAAAATGTTACACAAAATGCCATCAGTCAGTATGCACTTGGGGCATGGTGGCGGGCATGCGAACTACGCAAGGAATTTCTCTTTTGTTCAGCAGCGAAATTAACTATTTTCTCATGTAAGTCTTGATTATTGTTATTGATAAAGTGAAGCGAATAGGGTTCCTTAATTTTGCATTGCCTTTTTCTATTTTTATGGACATATTATTTAGTTACATTTATACATTATGTATTTGTAATTTTTATGAAATAATATTAAAGTGAAAAATTGCAAGTGTTGTTGGCAACGTTGCATCGTGAATCATCTCAAAAATATGGCACCGCTGTTTCTTCTAGCTGCTTGTTAGTAATTATCAACATGGCTGGTACGGTAAACATTGCAATTGTTTGCTGAATGTCTAATAAAATTCTACAGTACAGATTTCATATACGTAAAGTAGATTCTTGTTTCCATGTACCAGTTTTTCACGAATTCCTGCTATGTGTGCATATTATCATTTGTACCATCATATAACCTATATTATGAATGCATTACTTGCTCGTTTTTTGTGGATGTATTTCCCGCATTGTACGTACGTAATCACTGCAGTATGTAAATAAATTTCATCCTAAGAAGCTTCGGAAAAAAAAGTTGAAGTTATATGTATGACAATCGTAGTAATAGGAGCTTGCCAGTTCTGGGACACTAGGGAAATGACATGTGGATGGAGCAGATTAATTAATGGATTAATGACTAATCCGATGAATTGGTTATTCCTAACCAGATTAATTTGCATATTGCATAATAAGATTGTGTTAATCCATTTTTGGGAAATTTTCCCAAATTTCCACAATTCGGAATTTTTAATTTGATTTTTGTATTTTGGGTATGGTATGTGTAATTGAGGAGAGATGTTTACTCTCGTGATGTCTGGCAGTCGACTGAGTGGAGAGGTGTAGTGTGTTAGGTATATAAAACGTGAGGTTGGTGCACGAGTGGGATAAGTGTATTTTTTAAATTTGTTTGGAGAGAGTCAGTGTGTATTGAGGTCGGGAGCAGGGTACATGTCCGTTCAGTTTAAATGCCTGTAGAGGAATGAGCACTCGCAACTAGATACGAAAGAAATAAATATTCAAGTGAAGCAAATGAAATTAATACGAAACATAAAAAATGACGTTACACAAGAGAAAAAGCACGTCGCATGCCACAAATGTGAAATAATACTAAGTAATAAATGAAAAACACATCACATGGGACAAATCAATTAAAATGAATTAAATTGATTGATCAGCATGTTACAAATTGACCACAAAACTATTTCCCTACCAAAGAATGAAACGGGTGTCATAAAAAACATATGATTTACAAGTAATTGGATCTTGTTACTTCTTACTTAGTTAAGTACTGTATGTATTTACCCTAAATATAACTTTTTAACGTTGTCCTTTTACAAAATAAGTTTTTTTTTTTTCATCACTTCCCACTTTTTACAGATTCCCGCTTTTTACATATTTCTGTTCTGGTTCGTTAAAATATTTAAAGAAGGGGTTCTACTTTATGTACTGTATTTCTACATTTAAAGTTTTTTTATATTGTGCTCTCTAAATACATGTGTAGTTTGAGACGTCTATTGTTTTATATTTTTTGTTAAAAGTATTGTGACAAAATCAACAGGTTATTTCAGAAGTCGTAAATTACATAAATAGGTCTAAATGCATGGTAGTAAGTGAAAACGTGTTGAAAATTTTGTGTTATCTATTAGTAGGCATATTACTTGTGCACATGCACTTAATGTATTGTATACTGACTTTGTATGCCTTGGCGAGTACAGTTGATACTTACTTTTTGTTAATATTAGGGCTGGACAGATACTGATAAATCAGCTGATAACCCAAAATCGGTATCTGTTACAATCAGCCATGGTCCAACCAAATTTTCATCAACCCTTATGATTTAATTATCGTATTTGTGGATACATGAACTGAATTTCACCAAACTCTGTACTCAAACAGTACTTAGTAAGGACACTTCTTTCGTAATTTTCTACCACACCTGGCACTTACTTTCAAAATGGTGGCAATATTAAAATTTAGGGTGATACGTCATATCTCTGAGACAATTCAACCAATTTAAACCAAATTTTGTGTGCTAACAGCGTAAAGTGTAAGCATTGAATTCAGCGGTGAATATTATTGTAGGTTCGCCATCTTGGAAAATACCATCACATGAAAAAATAAAGCTTCTACGTTATATCTCTAAAACTATTCAACCAATTTTTGCCAAATTTGGCATGTAAGTAGTACTATGATAGCCCAGGTAAATATAAGTAACTGAACTTTGACACACTTATTTTTAAAATTACGGTCATGTAAATATTTTAGGTTTATTAGGTATAACTACCACACCATTAGACCAGCTTCAACCAAAATTCGTGCACTGACAGTATCTATTACAAGCAACCTATATGCCAAAAAAAAAACCACTTTCGTCTGCAATTTTGCAAAATAGCACTACATAAATTAATAAAGTTTTTGTGTAATATCTGTGTAAACAATTGATAGATTCCTACAAAATTTTTGCAAATGAGTAGCACTGCAGTAGTAGGTATGTACAAATATGTTTCAAGTATGTCACACTTATTTTGAAAATTGCGGCCATCTAGCTATTTTAGCAAAGTATGCTAAATCATAGAAACAATTAAATCAATTTCAACTGAACTTTGTATGCAGGCAAATATGTCTACATGGGGCCTGTATGTCCTCCATTTTGTAAGATAGTGTCAGATGAGTAAATTAAGTTTTTATGTTGTATCTCTGAAAGGAATTGTCAGATTCTTACCAAGTATGGCAAACAAGTAGTATTGAAGCAGGTGATGTTAACCAATATGGTTTAGGTATATCGGACACTTATCAAAATGGTGACCATATAGCTATTCTAGTTTTGTAAGATATGTAATTAACAAAGTGTAATTAATTCCAATCAAACTTTGTATGCTGGCTCTATATATTACAACCATCAAATGTGTCCACATAAAATATCTTGTCAGCCATTTTGTAAAATAGTATTACATGCCAAATTAAAATTATATATATACTGGGGGGGAAAAAAAAAAATTATACCAAATTTGGCACTCAAGTAGCACTATGGCAGGCAATACAAACTTACAAACTTTGAGAGCATTGGACATATATTATCAAAATGGCGGCTATATAAAAGTTTTAGTCCAGAATACTCCCGACGGATTATTGTCCAGAGGGGATGTTGCGACGACCTGCTACCAAGGAGTCACTGAAGTAAAGGGGTGCAGGGTCAGGATGTTGAGTTTACCTCTGGAGCGTCGTGCAGGAGATGCAGGTTGAGCTGGTGTAGGAGAAGCCTTCTCAAGCTGCAGGTGCTGGTAGAGCTTTATACAAGCTAGGAGAGGAGGTAGTCTTGGTAAGATCAGGAAGAGCTCGCTGACCTATGCGGCCGAGGTGCTTTCAGCTACCTTATACAGTAAAACCTTGTTAATTGGAAGTGCTCGGGACCTAATTTTTCAACTTTGAATGAAATAGTTTTAAATTATTGAATTTAAAAAAAAGTTTGTGTATTAAAGAAATTCATATTTTCCCTTTCCAAAGTAAACACAACTACGGACCCGGGAATAACTACACTTTTGAAGTTACAGCCCTGTTTTGGGAACCATAACATTTTTGGTTTAAAAAAGGCAAAAATTTGAAGGATATAGCACAAAAAATGTTTGTTGCATTTATCTTGGTCATTAGTGATATGTTCACATCCAGTAAAATAAAGGTGTTGTAATTGTTGCCTATAATTGCTATGTCAGAATATAAAAAACCAAAAAAATAATGAAGTTTGGTTAAAAACTGCAGCAGTGGTAGCCAGAATCCTCTCGCTCCCTCTATTATGAATGCACTTCCGGCGAATGTTTTCTATGCCATGCTGCCGGCTGGACAGCAAGGTGCTACACAGTGTGTAATTTTAAGTATCCAGGTGGCCAAAAATCGTATTTTCCTCCCGTCTTAAAACTGTAGCTCTTGAACAGACTGTTTATACAACCCCCGGAGATAACATTTCAAGTGATGACATGCTCTTCTGCGGGGTATGTTACACTCCAGGAGGCCTGGAATTTGTCGTTTCCCCAATCAGATAAGACAAGCCGAGTGGCAGGAGCGCAGTTGACGTTTTGGACGTGCACAGTGTGGATGACTGTGTTTATTCTTCTGTACCAAAACACGCAGATATTTTAGATTTAATCATGTTTTGTAGTATTAGGTACTGATTTAGCTGAAAATTAGTGCCATTACTTCGTTGGAGTGTTATAAGGTGAAGTGCACAATGTTGGTGTGGTACCTTATTATAAGAGTTCTTGTTGATATTTAGTAGGTATTGCCATAATCTTCCATGGTGATGCTTTGTGGAGACGTTCTCTATGCTTTTCTTCGTAAGATAAAGCAATTTCCAGCTGCAACCAGGCACAGATATAAACACTGTTAATTATGTAGTGGCACCATGTGCTCCGTTACTCAGAGAGCGGTATTTGAGCTGTGGAGTATGACTGGCGTAAGTACGCAGAGTAATTATATTTTTCAACTCGTAGGTAATTTGGGTATTCAGGATTGCCGTGATGACATTTCCAAGTCAGTAAAAAACTGTTAGCATTTTGTGTGCAAAGATACATTCTCGATGGATAAAATATGGCAGGAATAAAAATAAATTCTTGAAATACTTTGCAAAATGGCTGGACCAAGATGTCAGTTTTGAACAAAGTGTTTAAAAAGTATTACAATCTACTAGCCAACAATGCCAAGATGCGACTTCTGATTCTAGAACTCAAGATGTGACTGCTGGTACGAGCACCCGAGGACGTCCACGTAAGCTATTTGAAGAGTCAAGCACAAGAGCTAAGAGGAGGAAAACTAAATCACTTCTCGAAGAAACATCACAAGAAGAAATAGTATCTGCTACACAAACAAATCTTCAAACTTCCGGGAAAAAATATGCTGCCGGTATTGTAGGAGAACTTCTATATGCCTCTCCTCAACGAGCAACAAAACTTAGTGCGAAGTATGTTCTTCCAGAAAAAAACAGTCCCCTGATGAGGCTCTCTCTTGATATTGAATTACAGCTGACTTCTAAACAATACAAGGAATTAAGGGAGATTGCAATAGCATATAGAAGTACTTTGTATCCCCTCTACTACTTGGTAAGAAAAGTTATAAGAGTGTTATCCTAGTATGATCTTAATTACAGATGACTCAGCAGAAGTTAAATTACAAGCAATTATAAATCATACAGTCAGCAGGATTTGTAGAATACAAGAGGATGTTATGATTCGTGTTTCAGATTAAGAATATAAATATAAACTTCTAACAAAGTGGGTCTTTGATGGCAGTTCTGACAAAAGTCGCTATAAACAAAAATATTCCCATTGCGACTCAACAAGTGAAAAGTCTTCGTTCACCATCTCACTTGTACCACATCAACTTTTAGCTTACTCTGCTACTGGAGAAAACAATACCATTATTTGGCAAAATCCCAGACCATCAGTTCGTTACCACAGACCTATAAAAAGGAAACTGCAGATTTAATTATAGAAGAAGTAGAAAACATTCGTGCACAGGAGAAGAATTTGTCGCTGACTTCCGTAATTTTAAAAGGTGACAACAGCAAGTGTTGAACGTGAGCTGCATTTCATTATGGTCGATGGAAAAGTGTGCAGTGCCTTGTCTTCATATGTGTCATCTCAGAGGTGTTATATATGTGGTGCATACCCCAAGCAGATGAATAGTAACACTGAAACAGTCTATTCAGCAGTAGACCAAACCACACTTCAGTTGGGACTATTGCCCTTGCATGCATGGATTCAATGTTTCGAATGCTTGCTTCACATATCCTATAGGCTAGGTGTAAATAAGTGGCAAATAAGGGACATAAAGGACAAACAACTGGTTGCAAATAGAAAGAACATCCAGTAACAGTTCAGAAAGGAAATGAGACTACTCTTGATATGCTGAAGCAAAGCAGTGAGAATGATGGAAACACAGCTAGAAGATTTTTCAGAGAGGCTATCTTTTCAGCAGATATAATTGGGAATAGATATAGAGCTTATCAGCCATTTAAGTGTCATTTTAGAAGCTCTTTCGTGTGGGTATGCCATCAATACAGAGGCATTTGGCATATATGCAAAGGGAGCTAGAGAATTGTACTTAATGAAGTATAAATTGTATTATACGCCTGTGACATTACATAAGCTTTTAGTTCATGGAGAGACTGTTATAGGATACTGCATACTATCTATTGGCCAACTGTCTGAGGAAGCGAGGAACAAAGATACCAGGCATTTTAGAGAAATCTTTACTAGAAAAACTTCAAGAAAAGATGCACTTACCGACATTTTCCACAGACGATTGATCTCTTTGGACCCTTACTTTACAAGCTTAAGAAAATGAAGTAAGAGAACATCTTTGCCCATCTCCAGAGATGTCCTGCAGTTACTGGCTGAGCCTCCTGTACTTATTCAGCCAAAGATACGGACAGTGAGGGTGCCGATTCTGATGATACAACATCTAATGTTGATACAGTGAGTTGCATAAAGATGTTACCTTTCTATTTTTATTAATATCTGAATAACGTGCTTTATTCGTAGCATAGCATTTAATTCTGTAGCCATATATATAATTATATAAATAGTAGCATTGTGTGTAGCTTCGCCTGTGTGCTGTGTGTACTATACAATGCAGCTACAGTTTTCTTTTACCAAGAACTTCTTTGAACACCACATTAGTGGTTCTGCCTTCAGGTATTAGAATTACAAAGTTGCTAGGTGAGTTTGCTCTGGAGTAGGTCTCCTTAAGTAAGTTGACCCCTGCCCCTTTCAGCAACTGTTTAGGAGGATGGTGTACACTCTTCCTAATGCATTGTCCTTCTTTAATCCTGTCCAGCCTTGAGGAGAACTCTGAAACAGGTTTCCCTTTTTCACCCTCTTAGGGTTTCAATTGCGAAGAAATCCTACTCTATTTTTAGGTATTTATGTAAGCAACCTTTCGAAGCTAAGTGCATATCGAAATCTCATTGGGGTTAATGAGCTATATAGGAGAAAATGAAAATACATTTTACCCCTTTTAACGTGCATAGGGGTTGAATTTAAACAAATTCTACATTATGTTTTTACAGTTGTTTATATATGCAACCTTTTGAAACTAAGAGCACAGCGATATGTTACCAGGTTAATGAGCTGTTAGGGATAACTCAACATATTTTATCCCTTCCCACTCTTAGGGGTTGAATTTTTAAAAGTCCTTTAATCAGTTTTTAGATATATACAGGCAACCTTTTGATGCTAAAAGCATTACGATATCTCATTGGGTCAATGAGCTATTGATAATTCGAAAATACATTTTACCCACTTTTACCTCCATAGGGTTTGAAATTCATAAGGTCGAAAACGTCATTCTTAAATATTTATGCAGACAACTGTTTGAAGCTAATAGCATAATGATACCTCATCAGCGTAATAAACTATCTAGAACTCTAAGACAAGTTTGATCCCTTTTTGTATATTTTAGGGGTTGATTTCGAAAAGTCTTAAAAAACAGTTCTTAGATATTTATGTAGGCAACAATTTTAAACTAAGAGAATAACTATATCTCACTGGGCTAGTGAGCAACTGCGCATGACTCGAATACACAATTTACCCCTTTTTACTCTCTTAGGGGTTGAATTTTGAAACATTTTAAAACTAGTTATTAAACATTATGTATGCATTGTTTTGAGGTTAACAGTATAATGGTAACTCTTCTGGTTCATGAATTGTCGAGGATGATTCAAAAACACAATTTACCACATTTCACCCTCTAAGGGGTCGTATTTAAATAAAAAATTGTTCTTAGTGGGTATCTGCACCCTAAGGTAATGTCATGCCTAACTTTTCATGCTATCGTGTTCAGTGATTTGGACTTTGTGTTGATGAGTCAGTGAGTCGGGCACTATTATTATATAACGTTGAGGTTACAAACCTCATTTCTTCCACATTTATTTGTTGTATTTAACTGAATGGTATGTGTTATCGTAATCTACCATATAAGCTGCATGCATACCAAATATTACGAATATTGACCCAATAGTTTTAGATATATGATTTTTGGCCAGCTAGATACAGGAAATTACACACTACGCTGGAGTCGAAGTGCCGTGCAATTTTTGTGTCAAGCAGCACCTCTTCCTTAGCAGGATCTGGCCTCTGAAAAGGTTACTTGCTCCCTTCTATTTTGCTCCCCCTTGCCTTTTATAGTCTACCCTCCACTGGCTGTCCGTCATCCCTTCTACTAGCCACGCCACCCATACCGCTTCTCTTTCTTCCTCCTTCCATTCCAGCCACGCTTACACAGCCACTCTCATTTTCTCTTTCCATCAAGCCACACCCACACTGCACCAAGCTTCCTCTCTACCTCCAACTGTTACAACAAGCAGCCTGGAATTTTCTTTGTCCTACTCTCCTTAATTTCACGCAATGCATGGCACTGTCACATATTTTCACCTCTTGAGCGGGCGGAAGAGGCAACAAATACCAGTCAACAGACGTGAAAACTCTGGCAAGATCAATGACATTGCGGTGGCAGTGGCTGCATCAGCTGATTACTGCACCGCCACCCATCGCTGGTTTATGTGCGTGCACCCGTGACAGTGTAAGCGGTGCATGTTTATTATTATAATTATTAGTGTGTTGATTAATTAATCTGAACTTCACATACAGTTTTGGATGAAATCCAACTTCAAATTACATAAAAGGCAAATTTTGAATTAACCAAACTTAAAAGCATATAAAATCCTATTCTTCCATTTGGGGGCCAATACACACTTTGAATTATATATGATTTTGAAATAATTGACTTCTTATTGAGGTTTTACTGTGTCATCTAAAAATCTGTGCTGCAGAGCTCTTCTGGGGGTGCGGGAATGATAGCCTTTCTCCGCAGGGGCTGTTTATCGCAGGATAGCGGCGGTGCTGCACATTCCTTGTCACCCTGAGTTGAGGCTTGCTACATGTTTGCACCCTCCGCTCGAGGCTCTGCTGCTGTGACATCACTGGGTGCGGGGATGCTGCGATCCTGTGGTGTCTGTTGTAACATTCTGCTCTGCTATCTGTGGTCCGTGGCTCATCGGGTAAAACAATCTGGGTTCATGTCTGAATTCCGGGCAGGCAGTACAATTTTATAATTAGACACATTAATTATAGGCGTGACCGTGGTTGTCCAGGCTTGTGGATTCAACTCTGTCAGCACTTAAATCTCATCTGCCACTGTTGTGACTTGCCCCGAGCTCTTTATCAATTGTTGATGGGGCGAAGTCACCCGTAGGGTACGCAGGCACGCTGTGCAGCAGTGTGGTATGCATCAGCTTTGTGGACAGCATTTGTTTTCCCAACTGAATATCAACATTGCACATCACAAACCATCTACATCCCAGTTATTAAAATAAATGCTTCAACGGCCTTGTCTCATAAGCCGATATGTAACACAGAAAATTGAGGTTATGAACCACAGATTGTGTTACATGACCATGTGACTTGAGAAATGGTATGTAAACTGGATATCTCAATAATAAATACACTAAGATAAACATCTAAACAACTTGGCAAATGCCGGGAAAGGTTAATGGTGCGATAAATGTATAGCAACTTTGGCAAACGACAGAGGAGGTTATAAAAACATTTGTATTTCCCAAAAACAATATCTGTGATTAGTAATGTGAACTTACTTGCATTAGTTTACTGTAGATCCTGAGTTAGTTTTGGTCATATTAATTTACATTTTAACTTGTTGATGTCTTTTTTAAAATCCCCACTTTTCGTTGTTTCTGTTTACCTTTTGTAGATGCTGGTTGAAATAAGATAATTTTTCCTTCGTTAATCATTTGGTGACTTTACTTTCGGACACTGGATACATATTTAAACAAAACCATAACCAAACTTGGTAACAAGCTGGCCACAACAAAACGTTTTCATTCACAAGTGAGTGTGAAAGTACTTGCTCTGTGGTTGCTAACCAAAAATGGCTGATGTTTTTAGGTACGTTAATATAAACAAACAGCAGTTTTATTTTCTATATTGATCATCGAGATGTTTGTCAGTTATTAAGCATGTGTCACAGTCAAAACCACACACATTGTTTATCAGTGTCTATTATCAAGAAGGTCCGTTTTTCAGAGTCGTTAGGTCCATTGTAACCTGTATTATCGTGCCAGGGAAATTGAATGTTTGGCCGCTATTCGGAAATGTCCATTTTAAGGAAATGTCCATTACCAGAAGTTTTACTGTGTATCATAAATAAGCTGCACTCCCATTTTTGTTTTAATTTCTTTTGTAAAAATGTGTGGCTTATACTGCATGCCGAAATACTGTATTTTATTTTGTGACTAAGAAAATTGCTGTAGCATTTGTTTACTAAAACATTGAATAACAGAGTGAATTGAGTGGCATGTGTGGCAACTTTCCGTCCAGTTCAGTGCTTGGCGCATGGTATGGTCTTGCTTACTCCCCTTACACGTCTGGCAAGAGGAGAAGTGGTTCCCTAACAACATGTGTGGCTTCCTCACATTCTCTCTAGGTCGGCAGATGTTGGCTACTCGCGGGTACGCTCGGCTCATTGTCGCTTTATTCCCTTGCATGCATGTTGAGAGGGAAATAGTTGGCTAGCAGCTACCATGCTACCCTTCCTAATTTAGTTTTTTCTTGAGGGAGGAGAGCTACAACTCATCACGGTACTTCCAGCTTCGGTTCTTTTCCTCCCGTCTGTTCCATGTGTTATGACGCGGCTGGGGTTACAAATGACTCCTATATGGTTTTCCATCTTTCTGTATTTAAAAATTATTGTGCGACTGTTATGTGATGGCAATAATTGGATAACACAGTATGCAAATATTATGGGAATTTTTGTGATTTTGTGCTGTATTGAAAAAAGTGTAATGGTAAATACAATAAGTCAACTCTCATTGTACTTAGCGGTGTGGTACAATGTGCGAGTCTGGCTTGCTACCTGCCCTTACACGCCTGACGAAGGGGAAGTGGTTACCTAGCAACCAACATGGCAACCTAGTGTCCTCTTTCCCCTCTTTCTGTATCTCAGCCATGGACTTTCCTTTCGTTCCTTCTAGAGGGGAAGTTGTTGCCTAGCAAAAGAAAAACCGTATCTTCTTACATGCCTGGCCACAGTAAGTACGAGTATGGACATTGATGAACTGTACACATTTTCCTAATGAGCCCAAAACTGTTCGTTGGATGACTGGTTGTCGTCGTCATCAAATGTAGCCGCTGGGGGTGTTCTTAAGACTTGGTATATCTGTGGAGGTCCCAGCACTTAGTAGTGCTCAGAATGTAACGAGAGAGGATGCAAGAATGACTGTTGGAGCCCTGCTGCGCAAGGACTTATATAGTGCTGAAGTCTAGGCTGCCGCAGCGGGGTACGGGGAAGGCATGTGACGTCCTTCTGCAGTGAGATTGGCATGGGAGGTACGAACCCTCATGTCAGCGTTCCTTTGTTCGTGTATCTTCGGCGGCGCCCAAAATGGCTGGAGCTTGTAGGCACTCGGCACGTGGGGAGGGGGGCAGTGTGGCCGTTAGTTGCGTAACCTTGTAGCCACGTTTTCGGCCCGCCCGGTAGATTTATACAATCGGGAACTTATGTGCAAAGTATTGCATGCGTAACACGTGGGGTGGTTGAAGTAGACAACTCTTACGTAGGTTAAAGTAAGGGTATACTTTACGTAAAGAGCGATGAGCCGTAATCGTAGTTTATAGTGGTATAAGCGGCACACGTCAATTGTCACTATCAAGTGTAATCAGGCCACTACGTAGTAAATTAACTCCGCATGAGGCATCTGTGGCTGCTGATCACTTGTCATCTTACACATCATCTGCAAGACTCCCCTCTCAACAATTTCCAGGCAAAGTTTCCCCACAGATAACAAATAGAATGCAACAAGGTATTGTAAAGTATGCTCTCACACAGGCAAGAATAACTGTGAGAAAAGGGTAACAAGTTGCCGGTGGTACACCCCCTTCTCTCTCTTTCTCTCTCTCTTACTCTCTCTTACTCACTCTTGCTCTTTCCCTTGCTCTTTCCCTTGCTCTTTCCCTTGCTCTTTCCCTTGCTCTTTCTCTTGCTCTCTCTTTTTTTGTGCATGCATGTGCATATGTGTTATGCAGTAATGTTTTAATAGTTGATTGGGTGTGTGTATTTCAAATAGTACACACATTTTGTCAGTGTTGGGAATTTTTTTGAAAACAGTTCTTTGTGAGGTTATGATGATTGCGAATCATGCGTTTTGCCAGTTTTGCTGAGAGAATTTTTTTTAAATTACCGATTCGGCAGATTTTTTACATTTTGATTGCGAATTTGGTTATATCGTCTCTACTATAGAAATGTTAACAATTACTTACTATGTATATGTAATCTATATAAACATCCAATATTTTAGCAGCCTCACATTAAGACATAAAAAAACAAAGAATTGAAAAACCATGCAAAAACATATTGATATTTTGTATACACTCATTTTATACATTGTACACAACCTCACTTTGCTATTTAAAACAACAAATTACATCACAATTATATGAACATTGTCTAGTCAAACAGGCAACAGTTAATACATCACTGTTTTATTTTGCCATTACTTTTGACGTGTACCCTTCTATAAAGTAACTATGGCTCTTCTAGGGGTGCCAAAAAAACCTCTGTTATTTATGACTCCGGTGGAGTATTAGTGTCCTGAGTTGGGCAATGGGACAAGTCTTGATACATGATGCCTTAGGAGGAATGTCACAAACACTCTAGTTAGGTGACAGCTCAAGTAGGAGGCAGTTAGTTGTGGTAAATGCTACAGTTTTAATATGTGATGCCAGAATCATGAGAAACATAGGAATTCACTGCTTAACAGGTGCTCTGCCAGTATACAAAAAAGGTTGGGTGGCCTGTCGAAGTGGCACAAAATCAAGTCCGTCACAACCTGGTGAACTGGCTGGCTCTGAATAACTAGTTTACCTGGCGGTATGATGCTCTGTTGGAGGTGCTGTCACAGCTGAGGTGAAGGCTTGTGGCTGCTGTGGACTTAACCAGGACATAGTGCTCTTGATCTTCTCGGAGCCCGAAGTAGACTGATGATTGCATGTGTGATGCCCACTGAACCTTGGGTTGGTTATCCCCAAGGGTAGCTCTTCTCCTTGTAGAATAACCTCAACCAGTGGGTGAGGTGTACCAGTTGTTTTGATTAATGGAGGGAAAAGTAGTGGAGGTTACTCCTTAAGGGGTTAGGCCTCTCAGGTAGACGGGCGGTGAGAACTCTACTCTGTGGTCAGGTACTGCAAAGTGCAGAAGATAGAATAGGTTCACCATTCAGGCTACTCTTGGAGGCTTAAGCTACCTTTCTGTGCGCACAACCCCTTTGGGTGTACTGCATGAGGAAAGGTGCTAATTCCTGCCTCCCAAAAGTGAACCTGGTGATGCAATTCCCTAGTGTGTACTTCCTAGGGCCACAGCGGCACAGGCAAGAGTCGTATCCTGTACTCTTTTGTCCGGCCCCATAGAGAGCGGTAGACAGAGGTGGGTTTCCTCAGACTGTATAGACTGTGTAGAAAAAGGGGATCTGTACTTTGAGTATAGTTGCCTCTACCAGCAAGTAGCTCGGCTGCTGATCCTGGAGGAGCAGCAGTGGAAGGTGTGGTATAGACTAATGAAGAACTTCTGGTAGATGGTGGTTGTTGACAATGGTAGCTGCTGGTGGTGGTGGTCGACAATGAAGCCTCTGGTAACTGCAGGTGGCTACAATAGGAGCTTCTGGCAACGTCAATAGTAGTAGCCAAAGACTGTTGACCATTAGAAGCCCTAGCACACGAAGTGTTAGAGCGAGCTACTGGAGAAAGAATAGCTCCCGAGCACGGGCGTGCATGGACTAGTATAGTGCTTCTTGCTTCGAGCTTCTGACATCTGTTGGGGCAGGGGTAAAACCCTTGCTCTCTGTTTCTTGTATTCTGGGTGCCTCGTGACTGTTTGCAGTCATCACACTGCAGGAAGGCTGGCACGAGAAGTGACATAGTTTCACGCGTGGCGGCGTGTAGGCTCTGTGTAGGGGGAGGGGGTCTTCTTGGCTGCTTTTGCAACCTTATTTTCCACGTGTTAATCGCCGTCCAGGGTTGTGGTGATTCAAGAACACTCATGTAACATGTTGCCAGGTTTGACTCTTCCTCGGGTGACTTAGAAATATGGGAGGCAGATGAGTTGTAGTCATAGTCATATATCAGGAAAGCGGCATGCGTCAAGTTATGGCACTGAATTGAACAGATAAACAAAACTTGGATGGAGTTGTACCTCTTGAAAACATTTGTAGTATAGGAAGCAAATGTGTCTTCAGGATAAAGCAGAATGAAAAATGCCAATGAATACAGTATAAAGCACAACTTAAGTTTTCAAGCAATTGGTAACTATGAAGTGGGTGAGTTTTATGTTACTTTAGCCAAGTTAAAAACCCTAAGGATCTTGTTAGCAATGGCGTCTTAGTGTGCTAGTATTTAAGATGGATTCTCAAAGTGCTGTGTATGGGGACACCAATAAATAGAGACCGGAAAAAAGGGAGGTTATTTTTAATTAAAAGTGATGTTATTTTCCCCAAAAATCTGGTCAAAAAAGCGAGGTTATTTTACTTTCACCTTTTGTCAATTTGTCTGCTGAAATTTTCAGAAAAGTAGATTTGGATTAATTGTATGAAAATATTACACTTTTCCGGTAAGTTTATTATACAATGATACAGTTAAAAACTCACTATTTCAATAAATTCAATCAACAGAACAAATTAGACACAGCAGAGAAACACTTTTGCACTAGCAATAAAAATGGAATTGCAATTTGTTCACAATGAATAAGTACAGTATAAAATGTCACTGCTTTAGTCTCTTACCTTAGTAAAAATAAATATGCAACATTTCAAACAGTGCAGGAAATATTGGTTTTAAGTTTGGTCACCAAAAGAAAGCATAGTGAACAATTTGCTTCCTTCAAGTTTTGCTTTCTGTCTGCAACAACTGTGTTGTAATGACTTAGCAATCGCTCACTGTCTAAATTGTTTGTAGGTTTCCAAATAGCATGCAGGACTGCCAGTGCAAAGTGATTATAGTTCACACCACAGCAGTCCGAACTTGCACAAAATCTATATTTCACAACTCTTGTATTTATTCTTTTAAGGCTTTGTAGAGTTCTCTCTTCCAGCTTCCAGTTCAGGAACATTCTTCAAAAGGGATATAACATTTTCAGTTTTGTTGAGGATAATGTTTTTGGGGTTGAACAATTTGCTAGACACCTTAGATATGGGTGCTGAGGGGTCACTGTTCATTAACATTAGAAGCTTGTCACTGCTTAATGTTGTAGTCTTCATTCACTAATGTTTGACATGAGCTTGTTCACTTGTACTTAGTGTAATAATAAAAATTTGGTTGGAACTGTGTTAAATTCCGTTGTTCATTAAGATATGCAGGAATAGTCCACCTATGATACTCCTTACATTATAAAAAGGAGACAGAATACAAAAGTACTCGCTGGGCAGTACTTGTAGATACATATGCATGCAGACATGGATGCACACACTGGCACACGCACATGCTTGCACACGCGTCTGCCTGCACATGTGCATGCCTGTGCCAAGACTATTAGTTGCAAAATTGTAATGTCTAAACTACAGTTTCTCTGTTCATTAATGAAAAATTGTTGTACATGACACAAACACCCAAACCACATACCATAAATACATAGGTAATAAAATTGTATATTAAAATTTATCATAACATATTAAAATTTAAAATAGATTATTTTCTGACACTCAAGTGTATTGGTATATGTGGTATGCTGCCTATACATTTGTAGTAAAATGATGTTACAAAAGTGGGTTGGCGGATTATGCTGAAAGTTGGTGTTTGCAGGTACCGCACGACTAAGGATATCTCGCTGCCATTCAGGGTGATCCCACTGGTGCGGGAGGTGGGGCGTACCAAGATGGAGGTGAAGGTGGTGCTGAAGAGTAACTTCAAACCATCGCTGTTGGGCCAGAAAATAGAGGTGAAGATCCCAACACCCCTGAACACATCTGGCGTGCAGCTAATCTGTCTCAAAGGCAAAGCCAAGTACAAGGCCTCGGAAAATGCCATAGTCTGGAAGTGAGTCTTATCTCCTCATTTCTGTTCTTTCTTTGCTTAGTAAATGCAACTTATGTAATGAGCAAAAGTTTTCAAGGTTTTTCTTGACTGGGTATACTCCAGGCCTCTAGCTCACACATTCAGCAAGCCATTCTAACCTAGGAACACAGAACAGTCAAGAACTTCAGTATCTCACTGGTTGCCTCTTATCATAAAGGTTTCTATAATATAAGAACCATCCTCAACTCTGGATACAAATTCTGGCTTTTCGCCATAAACACAAAACCTGTTTACAAAATAACCCATATCGGTTTTCAAATAGCCATATAACTTCTGTAACAAACTGGTTGTAGGCTGTTCACATAAAATACACTTTAGTCAGTGAATTTTTGTGCTGTGTGTAAAACTAACATTTAAACGTGCCTTATCAGTGTTTTGGTCATGTAGTAACTGTGAAATTAATATAATGAAAATTTTACAGATTAGCTATTAGATTTTTCCAAATTTTTTCCCCAGCTTACTGTGTGTGATAAATTTGAAGAATCACACTGTGGTCCTACAGGTGTAAATTAATTTACTAGTGCTGTACAGTGTTTCAAAACAGACATAATTTCAAACATTAGTGATAGCCATGAAAATTTTAGCAAAATTAAATTATAAGTAGCAGTAAATTCTTATAATTTCATCTTTCCCCTTTTAACGTTTCTCTGTAATCCATTATAACATGCCAACATATTTGCATGGTGAAGCGAAAATGGCTAAACCAAAACATGTATATGTACTGTATTTCCTTGGATCTGACACCATTGATTCTAGTCCACACCAAGTGTCGTGAGGAGAATACTAGGAAAAAATTGATATAAATACGAGGCCACAGATTAATTCATCACTTCATTAGGAAATTGAATTTCTGAAATAAGTTTGGAGTTAAATTTTGCCTTCTATAGAAATGGTTTTCAATTTAAACAAATATACTTCATCCTGCCAAAAGAGAATATCGTGCTATTGGAAGCAAATAATAGCATTGCTTGCTTCTCTCCAGTAGACCAGGTTTGATTCATTGATTTAAAAAAGCTTAACTTTTTGCTGTATTTCTATTCTGCAAAAATAATCACATTTGTTTCAAAGTAACAAAATAATGCACACTTTTTCTATGCATGCACAATCGTTTGAAATGTTGATCACAGCCATTATCGTTTTAGAAACTAAATTGCAATGTATATGACCACACTTTATTTTACAGTATCATTGCCTGCACATTATTTTCAAGCAGTATGCCTCATAGAATTCTACAATGTAATTGATGGCAGTGCTGTTTTGCCAGTATGTAGTTGCAGCGTGATCAGATAGCTGCAATGTTACACCAACATACAGTTGCTATGCTTGCAGCTAGATGGCTGTGCTGTTACTCTGTGCAGTTGCTAAATTTCTCTTTAGATAGCAGCACTGTTCATTTAAGGTTGACACATGCTCAGGAGGAACTGATAATTGAAACAAACAATATTTTGAGGGGCTAGTCACGTCAAAAAATGACTTAGGACTTTTGTGCTTAAAAGTTATGGTGACTTTTGTTGCACAATGTTTAAGTGAGGAAGTGGAGGTCTTGGTTACCTTTACAGCATGATATTGAGCTCCTGAATGTTTGACCGGTGCACGACCAGTGTAAGGGGCAGGTGTAGAACCACTGTCATGGCCCTATGAACTGGCTGACTCTTGTTCACAGTTACGCTGGTCTTCCACTGCTGTGGTCCCGGCTGGACACACTTCCTCTGGCATGGCGAGACCTGGTGGTTGCCTTGGTTTCTTGTGGACGGTAAAGTGTTCTTAACTTGTGGGTTGTGCTGGGTGCTGTTGGACTGCTGGTGAGGAGCTGCCAAACCAGGGGTTGGCGATTCCTAGAGGAGGTTCCTCTCTTCTCAAGAATGCCTCAACCACTAGGTGAGAGGGTATTGGGAGTTTAATTAGTGGTGGAAATAATGGGTTTGGTAAAAGAGGCGTGAGGCCTCTCTGTGATGCAGGTTGTTTGAACTCTGCTGGTGAGGGCAGTAGGAGATAGGGTTTTGCAACTTGAACTACCTTCGGAAATGTATTCAGCCCTTTTCAACCTTTCTCCGCATAACTCCCTTCTGGGAGTACGGTATAAGGGGATAGGAACTAATTCAGCTCACTAAAGGCAAGCCAGTAACTCACTTCCCTACTGGGTACTTCTGAATAAATCTCACTTTCCCATGCAAGAGTGGTTACCTTTTGCTACTTTTTCCCAGCTCCTGGAGGAGCAGTCGACAGAGCGTTGGGCAGGGGTAGAGCTGCTTGACAAACTACCCAGGTGTGGTATTGACAGGGGTTATTCAATCCAAGTTTATTCCAGCTTCTTTCCGGCCCCTTCAAATATGGTGGAGTATGGAATAACCTTGATGCGTGATGTATTCCTGCGCAGTTGGCATGCACTCTCTTCTTGCGACTACACCCCATCAAGCACCAGCGCTCATTTGGGCAAGTCTGATTTGCATTAATTTATTAAATCACACACCTACAGGGTCCACAATCATCACTTCATGTGCGACTACAGACATGTGGTTGAGAAAACTTGTACTAACTGCTCAAAGCCTTTACGTGGTCGTCCTAACCCCAATACGGGAATTTTTTAGGGATGTGCAAGTACTCAAAATTTCGAGTACGATCTTGAGCTTTGTAATTACTAGACTCGATCGTATCATTATCTCAAGCTTGAAAAATTTGAGTTTTTTGGGAGGAAAAAGTGCATATTGCAATTTCGTCCTGAAGAATACAAGAAAGAAAGCCTAGTTTTATATGCATCATAAAATAAACTACTACTGGCCAGATGGCGGGCAAAGTTTGGGAATTTTCCATTGGTGCATACACAGAATTATTGCTTTGTGTGCACTCAGTAACATTTGCCATACAGCTTCGTGCCACCTTTTACGCATACATCAAAGAAATTGTGAGCATTACCTGTTTGTACAGTCCCGGAAAATTCGCAAATGCGAAATAGCCATTATAAAATCTGAAAAGTTGCACTATTCACTAGAAAAATTATTATTTAGCGATAAATGAGAAAAACTTCTGTAAATGCATCAAATTCTTCACAAATGTCTTTCACTACGTTAGTTTTCAACGTAAATAAAAGATTGATCTTTTTGAATTAAAAATACTTTTAGATGGTCTTTGTATTGATGGAAAACATAACTTAAACAATTACTTTTTTCGGACGTCAAAGATAAGAGACATGCAAGCAGCACTGAACCCAAAATGGCTCGCCACGTTGAACCTAGAGCTAGCAGTGTCACTTTTGATGAAAAACGTGTATGTAATGAACGTGTTCATAGCGAAACTGTTCAAAGTCATTGTGTAATGTGTCGTGTAGGAACATCTTCGGCATGAAGATGTGTAGGAAATGGCGCAATTTTATTTCTTGTTGTGTATGGTAAATACGGTATATCACACACACGTTAGCCAATAAGAAACAGTTTTAATTTTTTACAAAGTTTTTCAAACATTTAACATCTTGGGAGCATTATAAATTGTAAAAAAAAAAATTCCGCTGGAATAATACTTGGCCTGGTAGTTTGACACATGAAGTCTTTACAAGAATGGTATTTTACCAGCTTCAGCTCATCAGTAAGCATAGCCATGCGCCTGATTTCAACGGAGTTTGTATTATTGACTGCCAAATGATAAGAAATTGTACTATCGACAACGGCAAGAATGGATGTTCCAGCCTGCAAAATGTTGTTATTCACAGGCCCATTGAGACTATGCACTGAAGGCACAGAGTTCAGCTGCACACCGCTAGATGGTTACACCAGTATCGCTTCGCCACCTCTTCAATCTCCAAGTTGGCAGGTGATTTCGCACCTCCAAGCAGCTATGCTATCGCCACCATCCTCTCTAGCTTCAACCCCTCGACCACGAACTCACCAGCCAATGACAGCAGAGGAAGTAGACTCAAGAGGAATAAATTAACTGTAAAAGCCCTTTTAAAACCAAATTTTTATTTATAAATGCCCTTAAAATAGAAAAATATTTATAGTAATGTAATTTGTAGAACTTGTTAGACCTGAACAGCCGTAATAAACTTTACTACAATTTATGTTTATATTGATTTACATTTAATATAGAAAATCTTGGTGCAATATATAACGTATAACTCATTAACATAATCGTAAGTACATATTGTGCGCAAGGTTGTTAACTATTCGCAATATGGAAAATGTATTACTCATTTGCACAAGCATAGTAAGAATATATATTGTGTAAGGCTCTTAACTATTCACGCCAAGCTGTTATATGCTAAATATAAATTGATTTAAACATAACAATTTGTAGTCAAGTTTATTAAGGCTTTTCGACCATGTCTTAAAAGTTTTACAAATTCTGTAACTACTTTAATTATTCTCTTTTTAGAGCATTTATAAATAAAATTTTGGTGTTTTAGAAGGTTTTTTTACAGTTAATTTATTTTTCACTTAGTCTCACCAATTTTTATCTCAATATTATAACGGTAGACTATTTATACATTAGTGAGACTAAAAAGACTAAAAATGTGCAGTGAAGATACTAGGTCACTCCTGGCTTCAGCCGCAGGAATGCATAATGGACCATGGGTAAAGGAAAGTATACCTGGGCGATAACCACCGCGTAACCATGAATTGAGAACACTGACCTGACCACGTGATCTCGCAAATACTCCAAGAAGAGGAAATTAACCATGGTCTTACGGAGATGGCCATTCCGACTGTTGAAGGAAGGCCTCAATGAACACGCCGGAGCTTTCGAATCAGGAGGAACATTGCGTCAAACCTGCACTATTCAACATGAGAGATTGTTGAACTCAACAGCACCAATATATAACAGACCATACAAGGTTTCAACTAGGCGCCACCGTCTCATAATGGAACAGCTCGAAGACATGGAGCAACAAGGAATTGTAGAGCCGTTGGACTCTCCCTACAACTCCCACATTGCATTAGTTCCCAAGAAAGACGGACAGCTTACATTCTGCAGAAATGTACACTACAGATTCCACCACCAGCACTCGACCTAGTGCACGAGATATAGGCGAGGCCAAAGTCTTCAGCACCTTGGACATGCAGTCTGGATATTGGAAAATTGCAGTACACCCTGACAGCTGCAAGTATACTGCATTATGTCCCCAAAAGGGGACACACTTCAGTTCAGTCATTCCCTTTGGACTCACGAATGCACCCGTAACATTTCAATGACTAGTGGCAGTAGAGGTCTTACTTGGCTACATCGGACAGTTTTGCTTTCTTAGATGACGTGATTGTCTACTCAGTCTTGGGACGAACACCTCACACACTTGCAATAAGTTTTGGAACAACTAGAACCACAGGATACATAGTACATAAGAAGTGACATGGTGGCGTTTCCACCGAACTCGCGGTGTTTGTTTACTTTTTGGTCGCCATCTTTTCGGGGCACGCTTTAACCACGGGTTGAATGTATTTCAGTTGAGTTATATAGAAAATTTGATTGAATTAAAGTTCCTGAGTAAATAGTTAATTTTATGTCACTATAAAATGATGAAAAACATGATATGCTGCTTATTGCTATAACTGTTAATGTGTTCTATGTAGGGACCCTGAAAAATGGTAAACAATAACTACAAATATGGGTGCAAAGAACTGGTTGAAGCGGTGTAAAAATCTGTGCAAAAAACCTGAAGTGGTGTTAAAACTTCCAAATTATTAATAATGCTGTAAAAAATATTTGTAACACTTTACACATAGTAAATTTGTGAAACTAAGCAAATAAATGCAGGAAAATAGAAAGCTCGCTCTTCTTGCTTTGGTACACAATGTAGGATGTTCCATGTGAAATGTATACTGGAGTTCAAAATATGTTTGTGGTGAAAATTTTTGATAGATTTCATCAAGTTTTTGGCCCATCTCAATCATTCGTCAATGTTTTATTAATTTCATAAAAAATTTAGCTGAGGAAAAAAATAGTTTGGTAACAGCACAAAAAGAAATTTGTATATATTTGGCCAAAAAATGCAAGCACTCGCATATTTCATATTGCAAGAAATTTTGGCTACACAAAATTAAAGTAGCGTACACTTAACTGTCTTTAATTACTACCACATTACTTGGCTTGTGGTTTGTTCTTTTGTCAGTCATTATATTCCCAGACACTGAAAAACTCTTTTCAGTGTGTACATTACTGACTGGAATATATACTGGTTTCACTGATTTTAGTGTAGTTCATAAAAAATCCCAACGATTTTCAACTTTAATGTAATTGTTGTGTAATTCCCGCACTGGTACTAATAAAAGCTTCATATTTATAACATTTAGTTCCTTCGGTGACATTACAACTTTTGAATCGTAGTAATTTGAATGTTATTTTCATACGAGCAAAATTGTCCACTGCATCAAAATAATGAGCAGTTATTAATTGCTATTTTCTTGTAAGAGGTGCAAAACAACCTTGTCTCATGAAAGATAACTGTGACAAGCTAAAGTTCTACGCCCCACCAATAAAATAAACAGAACTTTAACTAATATATTACTTTCTCAAAAAATAACTGCGTCAGCTACAATTCGTCCTCGCATAACCTGGATAATTTTAAAAACATGTTTACATAAAAAAATTAACAAAGGAAAAAAAAACCATTTAGTAATACCATATATATACGAATCTATGGAGTGTACTGTGTGCCTTTGCTGCATAAACGTGCGGCAAGCAATCAATGGCGATGGAAAATTTTATTACCATTTTTTAAATAAGTATTTGGTAATTTTTCTATTTATCACATTTGTGTACTACCAACAAGGTTACATTAATTATGCGACGAAAAGTGATAAAGGACGAAATGTAAACAACATAAGTTTAGTAAGTCACAGAGATCAGTTTGTTTCCAAAACATAGCGATGTACCGTAGGAATAGATGCTCGTGGGCGATATTGCTTCAGCGGTGTTACTTCATACATCGATTGTGTCGACTTCCCGATCAACTACATATTGAGAAACGGTCTATCGAATTTGCACCAAAAACATTAGGATTCACAACACAAAAATGAGAGTGAAGTGTTTATTATGATAATGACCCCGTTTTCAAAAACCACAGGCATTAAAACCAGATGGAATTTATATTAACCAAACAGGGAAGTGAAAATATTTCGTTCTATGTCTCGTTCTGTAAAACTTTCTGGTTTTCTGTGGAGTTTCGCCTTGAACCAGCTGATGAATTCAGTGTTTGTAACTGTCATTTCCAAGATGAAAATAAGGGCAATCTCTGCCTACTTGGGAGAGCTATTAAAGTTGGGGTTATTACACGTGTGAGATATTGCAGTTTTGACATGTTTTCTTACCATTAAACTGTTGCTATGATTTATGATTATTTAACTAAATGCTGATTCTTGTAAACAAATTTTCCTTGAGCTAAAATTTCATACACTTATAGTAGGCCTATATGAATATTATACATTAAATGGAAAAGTGTGTTGGACACTTGCTTTTGCAGCAGAGCTCATGTTGCAGGAAACTAGAATTACACATACGAACATACAGATACAGAAAACGAAGAGTAGTGTCCAATAAGTAGGCCTACGTGAAGAACACTAGGGAAATCTGTGGAAGGAATTCAGTTAGTAAGCAAAAAAAAAAAACTAATGATGGACACAACCAAAACAAACATAGTGGTCTTCTTGCAACTAAACAATTCCTTCTACAGAATTCTGTGTGATCATGTACCTGTTGACAACTATTCCTGTTTGGTTTTGTGTCTTTGTATGTGTAATTCTAGTTTTCTGTAACATAAACGCTGATACAGCAGTGTATATCCAAAATAATTTCAATTGTCTACTGCAGACCTGGCGATAGTCGAAACTGTGGGTGGTGATGTCACTTATGTCAAACATTATCATCAGCTTGTCAAAATCATTACCAATGTTTAAAAATGGGTCTACTGCAAAAGTTTTCAAATGCCACTTCCAGGAATATATGACTTCTCTTATAATTTAATGTTATTTTCTGTATTTTTGTCTAAAAATCCCATCTCGTAAGGTGGAATGCTAGTAAGGTAATTGTGAATGATACACAGATGTCTGTATTTTGCTGCAAGTAAAGCTATCTTCTGCTAGATAGCAGCATCGTCGAAGCAGCTATGACGCCACTTTGTCTGCTGGTGTCGTACGCTCTGGCCGTTAACATGGGTATGTGCGGGGCAGGGGGTGGGGACTTCTCTATCTGCTCTTTCCTCCCTAATTCGCTCAGACCATTCAGGGCCCATTAGTAAGTGTGGTCAGATGACGGATAACAGGCCAGCATAGCAAGACTTCAGAGCGATGCAGACTCTTCCTAGTGTTCGTGGCCGATTCTAAAAGTTCTTTTTCAATATTGCAAATTTATTACAACTTTAATGTTGGGGTCGAGGGGGGAGGGGTAAGGCGCACTGATAAGGCATGTATTCCCAGTGCCTATTTAACTTGTCTTAAAAAAAATTTTAGTTTAAAACGAGAAAATTAGCAGTCTAATCTGCTGTGACAAACTGAAAATGTCATTCTGTTCGTTAATAAAGAAAAGGGATTAAGGATTACTGCTATATTGATTTAATTGAACTTATAAACTACATACTCGAAATGTAGTTATTTAGCATATAATGGCTGAGGAATAAAGTAATTCCTGATATTTTTTTTCCCTGTTATAAATCATACAGTTACAGAGTTCTTCTGTAGCTGCCATTGATATCTGTTCAGGATTTTTGAGCCTCTGCGTCGGGGTTGCGACGTCACTGTTTGTGCCGTTTGATAATTTTGCAAGTTTAATGATATTTCGAATAATTGCTTTGTCGAGTTTTGAGGATTTTGCTGCAGTGTTTAGACACGTTTTTAGTTGTTTTTGACGTTTCTTGTATTCAAAATTTGAATTTTTTGCTTGCTGTATGGGTTAAGCCCACGGCAAGATGCCTTTGTAACTTCTTCACGTAAATCGTGCATACAGTACTGTAACAGACATTGTAAATTGGTGGGCTACGATACACTAACATAACTACTCCAGAATCTTTCTTAATCGTGAAGGCAACATATAATCAAATAATATTTAATAATCAGTTTTATTTTTTACCCACACGGTTTTGTATTCCGTATTAATATTAGTTGATAATTTAAGAAACTTTGTAACTGCTGTTATGATTGTAATTAAGTATAGGTACGCATGGCCAGATTTGACTTGGTGGTATTTGAACATTACAGTTTCTAATATCTTGTTTATTTTAATGGCTTTAAATTAGTGTCTAAATTTGCATTAATTATAGACGAATTTTAATTAACTGTCATTATGTGGAGATATATATCTACATGCCACATGTATGAGACTATAAAATTTCCTACTATTGCACGCTGTCGATGCGGAGTACTAATTTAATAACATGTTATTAACAAATATCTGCAAATAATTGAATTTATTACAGTTGATACTGATTTCCATAATTGTGCTGTCAATAAAATAGTAGTATGAAAACATTGCACTATAAAAATCCATACAATGCTTCTTGTATAGAAAGGAAAAACATTTCTTGGAGTTGTTTGGTTTTTAGTAATACAATATAGGTTTAGTTCATAAAGAGGATTACAGTTACATACAGGTTTCCTGTTTTTAGAATGTTTCTTTATGTTTATGTTAATTGTAATACTATATTATTTATAGCAAATACACATTCTTTGATCATGTGTTTTTTTGTTTAAAGTAAATAAATCTCACTTCACACCAAAGGAAAAGGTTTAGTGATGGTAAGCTGTGTGTGTGTGTTTATATGTAGTTTTTTTTTCTAATTACGAGCTCTAATCACTCACTTTTCGGTTTATGGAAAGCAATTGCTGTTTTTCCTCTGCTTGTACAGTACCCTTATCTCAGGAGTCGCAACTGTAGCGGTGTGAAAGAAGCGATGTCTATACTTGATTCTATGGGAGGCAATGAATGCACTCGTTTAGTTGGATGTAAATTGGGAGAGAACAAGAGATCTTGTCATAATGTCAAGTTTAAACAAAGAATTAGTTAACTTTAAAATGAAAAATTACCGTACATTAAAAAAATTACCGTAAAATGGATAACCAAATGAGTGAAATGAAGAGGCCCAATGAATAACTTAACTTTAATCATGAATGTGTCCCTTTTACACAAATGGTTGTTCAGTCCTTTTCTTTACAGAACTTATATCACATTAAGTTTTCCCAGTTTTTCCTGGGTGTGAAGACCTTAGGGTCTATCGCTATCAGCCAATTAGCGATGGGGCCCTTCCGGAGTTATACGTGCCAGCTGCCAAAAGCTCCCAGTGTGTAATAAAAGCACATTGCATTAAAAATTTTCTAGCGGTCTGCATTTAAGTGTTAAAAAATTTTGCAAAACTTTTACGCACAGTTGGCGATGATCCAAGTCCAGCAAAACAGAGCACATTTACTGCTCATTTTAGTAGGCAGAACACAGCGTGTCATTCTGGAATCACAATAGCGTGACAGACGCAACGCGGGTCAAATCATTTTCCAGCAAATTAAGATCAAGACTTCTGTGACTCCTACACATCAAAAATGGCTCGCACGACAAGATTTGTGTCACTGGCGCGACAGGTCTGTAAATCTGTCTAACCTGCCATATTTTTGGTGCTAATTTTACATTTTCTATTATTTACCATATTAATAAGCAAAGCAACACATTTTAATACCTAGATGTAATTAGTTATATTTTCACTCTCATAGTACGAGCGTACATAAAAATATGTTTTTTTAAGGATTGCAAAATAATAAAATATTGGAAACATTAATGACCATCGTAAAAGAAACCATTTATAAAAAGTATTTTTAATGTTGATCGCGAGTCTGTAAACGCCCTTCGCGTTGCATCTGTCGTGTTATTGCGATTCCATCATCAATCTGGCTCGCGAACCAGCCCAGCAGAAACTCACACAGGTTGGAAACATTCACTTCCAGACAGTAAGCCGATCGGAAGGAGAGATAACGAGCTGCTAAGTGTTTTCCCTCCTTCTCCTTGTTCTCTTCTACCACTCCCAGTCGCAGCCCAGGTGGTGTCCACAGTTGTTACTCATGGATGAGGGAGGCCCTCTTACCAAGATGCCCAGCCTCCCGGCAGCCCAGGTCATCCCTACGACCACCCTGCCAGTATGCCTAGAGGACATGATGGCAATGACCTAGGCTGCATGTAAGAAGCAAAGTTGTCACTGGTTCTAGTTGTGGCACACGTGTTACTGGGGGGGTGGATGTACCACTCACTCCACCTCCATAGATGATGTAGTCAGCTACTGCATCAGTTCCAGTAAGAGGAGGCAGGAGTCGCTGTTGATAAGCTGTCCAACAGAGTTCCGTACAGCACGACATCCGCCAACCACCGACGTGTACAACTGCCACGAGCCTGCCAGGTCAGTTTGTTACCCGGCTGTTATCATAAATCACCGTGGCGGCCATCTGCCCGTTTCACCTGGCCGAACCCGCCTTACGCACAGCCATGTAAGAGGACAACCATCAAAGACGCCGGGGACCAAGAAGCATTGAGTGAGTGTCAGTGCTACGCACCAGTCAAACTTTGTTAGTGTCAGAATACTAACCCCCTGTCAAGTTAGTTGGCCATACCTGCTTTGTATGATTTCAACACTAAGTTAGGCAATTACAGACTTTGTTCTGGAGGTGTCTAGTGCAAAATTTCATCAAGATGGTTCAGGTGACTTGCCTTTGTTTGCAGCTATTTTACCTGTGCCTGGATTCTCTAACTACGTAACTTATTTGTGAAGATTGGCTTGTGGATGCCATATAAACTGTGTAAGAACTACATGAACACTTGGACTCGTTAGATCAGTGCCAAGTGAAAAGAAGCTGTATATGTAGAAACATAAACATGCCGTTAGTATTTCTTCTTGAAGAAAATGAGCTGAGACTGAAGAAAAACATATCTGTATGCATTTTGGAAACTTTAAAATTTCAACATACTCAGAATCATGTAGTCACGACGAGGAATTGTAAATATATTTACATAGTGTAAAATCAAGCTTTTCTCTATAAATAAATTTTTAAAATTAATTTTAATATTGAATTTTTAATAATGCCTTTGAATTGTGTAGTCCTTAGTTACATCAAGCTGATTTGTAAAACAAATTTTTACTCTTTTATTAATCACATGTAGATTTGTGTAAAGTTATGACCTCAAGAAACACATCTTACAAAGACGTTATAAGCAAAGCAAAAAGGTTGCGCCAAAAAAAAGTATATATTTCAAGGGTATATGTGTTTGAAGGGTTTCTTCTATGTCTATGATCTCTCTAGTGGTGTTCGCACACCATTGTTGTAGGTCACGTCACTGCCAAATCACTGGTTTTCAAAGCTTAGCAGTCAGTGGAGTCTGGAAGCACCCAGCTGACTATTCCCAGTAATGACCTTGCAAAAAAATAAGCAAAAATAAAATCACAGGAAGAGCACATGAAGATAAGACTGTAACTTCATCACAGCCAGTACTGCAGTAACCCAAGACCAAGGAGCAAGGGGAGAGACAGAATGCCTGTTTGCTATGCATCAGAGAGAGACAGAGATGTCTGCCGACCAACCAGCTAAGAAAATTAAATAAAAGAATGCTACTGTACATGCCGGTGCCCGGCTATTCCTCCAGCCTAGCTGATCAGCCATTGCCACCAAATCAGCAGTCTGTCAGGAAGCACCGGAGCCAGAGAAGAAATGCACAGAGTAGCGGGAGCTACAGAAGCAAACCTGGGACAGAAAAATTGAGGGAACATTACTACATTCTCTCAAAGGAATCTCTCTCTCAACACAGGCCATTCTTACGAGAAGCCCAATCACTATTGAGAGGGAAACAAATTGTTTTTGTAAAAACAGTACTACATTTCTGCAAAATAATTTTTTAGACTCACTTTCAGTGTTTGTCGCAGCAGAGAGGGGACGAATCAACACATGATGCCTTTGCAACAATGGTATTTTAAAGACTTGAGCTCATCAGTAAGCGTAGCCATGTCTAATTTCAACGCAGTTTGTATTGTTGACCACCACGTGACGTTGAGAAATTGTACTATCAACAATGGTAAGAATGGATGTTCCAGCCTGCTAGATTTGATTATTCACTGGCCCATCGAGACTCTGCATTGAAGGCATAGAGTTCCACTGCACACTGCTAGATGGCTACACCAGTATCGCTTTGCCATCTCCCTCTCCATCCCTCCTCTTCAGCTTCAACCCCTCGACCATGAACTCACCAGCCAATGACAGCAGGGGAAGCAGTCTCAAGTATAAATAGCAGGCCACAACGCTCGCTGGGCATCAGTCTTCAGTCATCCACCGCACTCCTTGCCTGACACTGACCAGCCTGCTCAGCTACTCTCCTTGCTCTCCACTGCGCATTCCGCCGGAGCCAACCCATCTACGCTCTGGTTAGTCTTCACCGCATTCATGCCGAGGTAACAGAACCGCCACGTCATCTATACACTGAGACACTGACAACAACAACAATTGCGTAGGGAATTAGAAGTTTGTTGTTTTCACAGCGCTCATCTACCCCGTCCATTGTTAGTCTAAAAGCACGTCACATCTACCTGGATAATGTAGGGTTAAGCTTCCTTAAGCTCGTACCAACGTAAGACGTAGTGAGACACCATGTGTTTATTTCCCATCAGATGATATAAACAACAGCTGACCCGACTCCAGAGTACCACTTTTCCTGTAGACATAGCACCTTTCTCTTGTTTACTTCTTGCTGTTGAGAGCAATGCAGGTGACCCGGGAAAGTTACTAGTTCGATCATGTACACTCCATTATACCCACACATGCTAGCATTGGCCACTCCTGCATACCATGGTAGGCAGAACAGCAAAACCCCACCCCACCAGGTACTCATTCTCATAGGACAGCTTCTCGATTTGGTGCTTGCCCTTTCCACTTCATTTTGGCACTTGAGGAATTGTTCCCTGAGTTGGGAAGACTGAACTTGAGGAATTGTTCCCTGAGTTGGGAAGACTGAACTTGAGGCGTACACCTATGTGCAGGGACTGTTGACCCCAAGGCCTGACTCCCAGTGCTCACCACGTTTTGGCACAGAGCATTATCATAGGGTGACCATTAAGTCCGCACACACTCCACGCGTTTCTGCACTAGTAGGACTACACGTGTACTGTACGTGCCTTATTCCTATCGCATTAGTCTACATGAAAAGGTGAAAGAGGTGCCAACCACCTCCAGACATTTGCATGAGCTTACCCTCCCTCCCTCCCTCCCTCCCAGCTCTCAACCAGTTCGCACCCAGGGAACAAGCTGAGGCAGTGTACATTTGGTAGTTATCACTCTGGAGATTCTGAGGGAACTTTTTTGCACCACCTACATGTCTGAACGAAGAATTATACCCTTGGCTCGCAGAATTAGTCGACCTGAACAGTCTGCTGTACTTCCAAAGGCCTATTTCAGACTTGAACCAGTTGCTGTGCCTCCTCAGGCACGTCCAAACGTTTTAATACAAAGCACACACCACCTGGCAGCACACGTACAACCTATTGAGATTGTCAAGACCAATCCTAAAACTAGGGTTACGCAGGGCTCTGGTAGCCTGCTGAAAACCCAGAACCTGAAACATAAGTACCCCTGTTTGAACCCGGTTTTGTTCCTTGCCGCAAAGCTACCAGGCCAGTTCTCTACACTGGACGTGTGCCAGTGCCACATAGACTAGAATAACCTGCTAAACCTGTCAGGGGGGTGTGCCTAACTTAGGACCTGAAAAAAGACCTTTTGTTCGTGTGACTACAGTCAGTCCTGAGGCGTCATACGTCAATATGGTAATTATTTGATTGGCATCAATAAAGGTGTAAATGATTTTCTAGGAAATAGCCTTCTTACTCGTGGTTTTAAGAAATGGAACTACTTTCCCCTCCCATCATAAACTTTACTGGCCACATGCCAAACATTGTGTCCATTGACATTTTTCAAAGGTTGATTTCGAAAGTGTTTCATTAATTGTGAACATTCTTTGCATTCATAATGGCAGCCAAATACAACCACTTACCCTGTTATCACCCCTGGAGGATCTTATCCCTGCAATAGCCCATGTAGCTTGTGTGCCCACCAACCGTAGACTTTTTGAGTAGCTGACTTCCAGCCATACATATCTTGTTCACCGCAGCTACATGTGCAGACGTTGCGATGCAGATTACACAAGTCCCACCACCAACAATACACACTCACACATACATGCAGATGCATGTGCATACACTTGCATGCCTGCAGGTGCACCCACAGATGTACCAGCAGATGCATGCACATAATTCATAACTGGTTACATCTACTTGAAGCCATTTGTAGCACCTGCAGTATACCATAACAAAAATGTCTACGTGCACTATAGTACCACAGTGCCAAGAGCTCTGCACGATTAAGCTGTAGTTCAGTACATGATCTGTGGGAACTATCTTGTCAAGTCATTACTACCATATTCAATTGAAAATAATTAGACCCTAAATATAATTCGGCCACAAACTTCTAGGTTGTGAGTTTAGGAAAGAAAATTATATAGTACTGAAAATTCTGTACAAAACTAAAGCAGTAAATTTTAATAGATTATGTAGAGTTAAAAGATTAATTGCCAAAATCTAAACAAAATCCATTATTTACATACATAATTAATTCCTTCCTTGCAAACTTGTACAATTCTACCATAATTTTTGCAGAGAATGTGCATAATTTTTATGGAGATTGTGCATGGCCCCAGCTTAAATTTTACGGAGTTTGCCATTCTTGGTGTTGTAAAATTTGTGGAGTTGTCAATAACTTCAATGGAAATGAGTACCATGTGTGTATGGTACGTGTATTTTACTTCTGAATAAAGTAGTCAAATTCTCACAAAACAATACTGGAAATGACTCTTGAACCAAAGACTGTTTTTTGGGGAAACGTAAAAATTTAGTTAAAATAACTGAAAATTTTGAAGGAAATAGGCAGATGACTAAGTTTATTGCTTGTATTTTGGTTGTGAACATTTTGAAAGGGGGAAAAGATCTAAAAGACATCATTGACACGTGCCTGTCCGTCCCTTCCATCAAGTTTGCTACGTGTGCGTGCCAGCCTGCCATTACCCAAGCTATACTCTTTCTTTAATGAAGGCTGTTTTTTTTTACAGATAGAATCACCAACTTTGTAACAGTGTCATGGCAAATTTCACCATTTGCATTGCCTGTTATCAGCTGGTTTGTAACATGTTTGTATGTGTTCATGTTGGCAACACTTGCTGAAACTAGGGCATGCAAAACAATGAGTTAATTTAAGATTCCCATCAAAAGTTGGACATAAAATTGTTTCCAGTAACATAATAGGTAGGGTGCGTGGGAATTTTTGGGAAAATATTATGTACTTCGGGAAGCAGGATGTGAGAGGGAAAAATTTATTCCTGTAAGAAGTGACTATCTTTGACACTGAAATTAAGCTGTTACATTAACTACATAATACGTATTAAATAAAAATACATAGCCTCTTTGTACATGTAAAACTATTGTTAGTTTAAAAAGTGCAACACTTCATAGGTAAGTTTTATTTTGCTGAAGAAATATCAGCTCTTCAGCGTGGTCTGTGGTCAGTTCTCCTGGTTGGGTGTAATGTTTCCTGCACAAGGAAAAAAATTTTCACTTAAGGGTTTCTGTAGCTGGGGTGTCCAGATACTGTCTAGCCAAAGCATCTAGGTTTGGAAATACAGGGGATCCTTTTCTTTCCACCGAGTGAGTGCACAGCTTGATCTTGAAATACTGTAGTTGGCATCTCAAATACTAATCTACTTCCTGGTTGACTGCAAGGTGGTGTGATGAAGCTATATTGTCAAATTCTGCCCAGATTGAAGAGCTGGTTGGTTGACATTAAAAAGCATGTTCTGAAAAAATAAAATATAATCTATTAATGTGAAAACACTATTTTGAAATTTTTTGGTCTGTGTTAGTGGACTTAAAAGAATAAAACTTCTTTATGTTAGAGATAATTCATATTAAACAAACTAATCAGAGTAACTGTGACATTAAATGTTGCATTATTAACTTTTAACTTACCCATTTTACATCAATGATCTGGAATTTTTTATTTTAAGTGCTCTACTGCAACATGTTTTCCATCTTGAGGTATTAAATTACTTACGAATTGTGGATCCATTAACATGGCAAAAAAAAGTACAATTCTTTCCATTCTTAGAGAATAAACATTGTTTCAATAGACTGCAAGAGTAATTTTGCAAATTAAACAACTCGGTTGTGCAGTTTTTTCAAAACGTGCACATAGTTAAGATTTTTGTTCTGGGATTTGAATTATTTTGGTGTTGCTGTTACTTTGAAAGGAAGTTATTTAACTCTAACTAGTATTTGGGAACTATATCCTTGTGGATTTTCGGGTACTTTGTTAATTTTCTTGGGGCTTTAAAATTTAGTTTTACGTCCCAGCTAACTACGCAGGCAGGTCTAAAATAAGCCCAGTGGAAGCCGTAAAATCAGCTCCTAAAATAAAAGGCACATATATGGTACGGTGCATAGTCTGTCTGCAAGACTTTCTCCGCATGTGCATTGGATGGCCTGATGAGCGAGTCATGTATCCTGGAATGGTGTACCAATGTGAGGTCTCTGTCTGAGTAACTAAGACTACTAGTAATCAAACCCTGGAAAACCCCAGAGCCCCGTCATGGCCCTGGTCACATCAAAATTTCAGTTACCTGAATTCTGAGCTCAACCACACGAGGACCTAATTTCCTTCACCGAAGAGTGTAAAAGGGAATTTAAGGATCACTGAATCCATCCAAGAAAAGTGCCCAATTTTTAACTTAAAAGTAGCAGAACACACAATACGTAATGCTTCACTGAAAGCAGTATAACGCTGGATTTCACAAGGCTCCACAGTTTTCTCTAGCTTTAAAACTCTTTCAATTGGTTAAAAAGATCACTTCAACATGAGGGTTGGCTAATTTATGGATACCAACATTGGGAAAATTAACTTGAAAAGAGTTATACTGAGCTTTAGTTTCAGAAATGTCGTAAAGACCGAAAAGGCGTTAGAAATGGTGTCCTAGGTTAATAGATTGTATGATGTGAGCATTGAGTTGCGAATTGGCACCATTGCTGGCTGTGCGCGAAGGAAAGTTCATTTTTTGTCCCCGCTGATTTTTTTGCTAAGAGCTTAGGGCATTTAGTGATGAGATGACCAGTTACTTTGCAATGAAAACATGCTGGTGTGTCACTGTCTAAAAGATTTTGGGTCACAAGCCTTCTCTATTTTCCCCCACTGGTTTCTCAGTACCTGCAACACTGTCTGAAATGTGTTTGTCTTGAGCAGACCCAGTCTTTCGGGAGTTTCTGCCCTGAGCACAGACCTTTTATCATTGTTGGTCAGCATATTGGATGTTCTGGGAATATATACAAACACAGTCTAACTCGGAGAAAGAATTAGGTTTGCCCATGAAAACTAAGCGCGAACGCTCCGGAGGCTCCAGACCTTCTAAAACTGTATTTACTACGTCACTCTCAGACAATGCCAGGCACAGAATGAGGGCAACTTCCTTAATGCTACCAACATAGACTGATAGCGACTCATTTTATTCTTGAAGTCTGTTAACATTCTTAACTACATTTGGGTGAGTAGCTGGGATGGAATGAAATAATGTAGTATATCAGCATGATGCTGGTGTGTCGAAGGCGAGATGTTGTGAAAATGCATGTCTGGTTCTGTCACTGAGGGGACCCTGTGTGAAAGGGTAGATGATATCTAATAGCTTGGCTTCAAGGACTGTGTTACTGTGGTGCAATTTTATAATTTTGATGCATGCCGCTTACACCAGTTACCATGAACGACTAAGATTCATCTCACTGCAACCCTAGTGTACACTTTGACACTTGTGAGATTTAAACCCTGCAGCATTTAATACACGGAAGTACCAGTTTGCCACAATCCTGGAGGGCATCCGGACACCTGGATACGAGGGGTTGCGAAAGACAGCGGCACATTTCCCCCCTCCCCCATGCTGAGAGCCAACTAGCCATCAGTTGCCTCGGGCCATGCGCGAGTGCCACAGAGGATACGCAAAGGCCGTGAGATAACCACAGGGTGCTACCCCCACTCCAGCTTTGCACCGGAGGGACATCACACGCCCTCCCTCGCGACTGCCGTGACACGTGCTGCCTTGCTATATAAGGCAGTGCGCGGCAATCCTCTAAAGTTGTTCCTGCAGGAGTTCTTCCTGCAGTCTTCTCAGAGCACCTGGGTGCTGGAGTCCAGACTAAAACCAGCCTTTCAACAGCCTTTCCAGAGGCTGCCACCATTGACGTCGCCATTAGAGCTCTGCAGCCGTGCTACCATACGCTCCAGCGACGCCAAAGCTACCAGAAGCTTTCCGTACATATTACATTACACATGTAATATATTCTTTGTCTCCTACAGACACAAGTTAACACACCCATTAGATGAATCACAATCAGGGAGAGACAGTAAGTCTTGAGTTATATTCGTACCGGAGCACCTGGGTGCTGGCGGGGGTGTTTGCTTGGGTGTTACTGCCTGGCCTTGTTTGGGGAACTCACACTCAGTGATAGTCTTGGCACCCCACACGGCTCAAACGCTTCTGATCAGTTCGCAACAGTGGAGATCTTCTAAAGCACTGGAGCTCGCGTTGGCATGATTGTCGCGAGGTAATACTGATCTAGGGATACCAGCATCCATGGTGCTTACTTAAGAGTTCTCTGTAATTACACCACTCTATGCCAGTTAAGTTGAGGCACGGTGCCAGGAGAAAGGAGCAAAGAGGTGCGTGCTTTGCTGCCATACAGCTGGCTGGTCTTACCCCACTTTCAGATAGCCAGCGAGCCGAATGAAATCGTGTTGCTGTACTTCGTTCAACAGCATCACCTAGGACGACTGCACATAAACCTTGAATCAGACCCGCACGCACAACCGACCTAGGTGCAACTAAAGCCATGCGACAGTGATCCAGCCTTCACTACCAGACGTGTGTCAATTTTAAAAAATTCCAGAAACTTGGGGACCTGTAAGCCCTCTGTAGCAGGAAAACAGATACACTAATGGGTGGGTGATTTTGCCAGAAGGGGGTGATGCCAAGGGTTGGGCAGTTGGTGCTACTGAGGAGGACATGAGTGGGGTGGTGGCAAAAACAGAATGGGTTAGTTTGGCAGATGTGGGGCATGTGTACAGCGATGGAGGGGAAAACATGAGACAACTTGGGAAGAGGAGGGAAAACTGACTAAACTGTCCAGAGCGGGTGTAGAAAGTGAAATGGTAGTGGTAGTGCTAAGGCTAAGATTGGCCTACTGTTCCCCAACAGTGGCAATATCAGAATGGCGGGATGTTTTTTTGGAAATTGCCTGATTCTAAATTACACGCAACTTTAAATAAGGCTTGTGCCGTAGCAATGACATTCTTTAGCGATTGGAGCTGAGTTTCAGAAAGTTGGTCTGAACATAAGGTGAGCAAATTGTTTGCCTTATTTTTAGGTGAGTAAACTAGGTTTTGAACCGGGGGTATTTTGCAGGACTAGTCTTTGTCAAAATTATCAGCTATTTTCTGAAGGGAAATAATCTTGGAAGCACATACACCATACTCACAATTAACATTGATAGCGGACAAATATTCAATATCTTATGGGGTGTCGTTATTTAGTGCTGCAAGAAGGGCACTCCTACATGCTGTGGCCATAGTCTCGGGAGATGCTGCGCATCCCGAATGGTGCACTTGTAACTTCTCGTCCTTGAGGAGGAATTCAGAAACAATTGAGGTCATGGCAAAAGTAACACAAAAAGGGACATATGAAAATAAGGAAAACTCGCACAAAAATATTACTTAAAAACTCTTAAATACACAGTACAATATAATCTCAAAAAGACTTAGAATGTATGGAGTCCATGCTGTGGGGGCCACATAAAAAAAATCCAGTGTCTGCACAAAAGGTACAGGGAGAAATATGCAGAAAGCATGTGCAAGTAACCACACTCCACCATGTCTGCTACCAACTCATTGGGTTTTAGTGCGCCGTTAGGGGTCAAAACTCAATAGGGCAAAAAGACCTATAGCAAACATAACCTCCAACAATGCCGCAGCAACCGAAAGAAAACTCCATGAATCAGCTGTGATGAGAGTGGATTACTAGGGTTAGTTAAGCAGATCATGGCCGAATCAGGGTCCATCTCGGCACGTTGCTTAACACTAGGAATAGACGTAATATTTTTTGCAAACTGCTCAGAATGAAAAATTTTGCATAGACACCAAAATGAACTCAAAGGTGATTGATTAGGTACTCGGGGGGGATAACATGCATTACTAAGATAAGATCGCTATATAAATGAAATGTCACTTGTCAGTGACACTTGCTTTTATTTCTGGATCAATAAATATTTTTCTTTAAAAAGGGCATTTGACATTGTAACAACAAATTAATTAAACTTAATATCAATATATCTCTTGCAAATTTTGGGGGGGTGTGTGCGTGCATGTGTGCACGCATGCATAACCTTTTTAAAAAGGGTACTGGCGAAATGCTTACGAATTTAGTTATTTTTCAGAGGTTATTCTGAACATGCTCATTGTAGCATCTCCCTTCTGCCTGCCTGGTACCTTCCTGTATCTAAACTAATTTAACTAATTTTCTAGAGGTTATTCTATTGACACTTAAGTTAATGCAGCACAGTGGGAAAATGTACTGAGGTTAGTATGTTAAATGAGAACCAGGAACTCTGGAATTCTCTAAAATACAATACACGTTTATTAACACAATCCTTTACATTAATTGACAGTATAAAACATTTACAATTATTATTATTCCTTATACACAACCTGTATTCTCGTACTGATGAAGTTAGACTAAATTGCGACCTGCCTATCCTTGCCAGAAACTAAGTGATTACCGTCTAACGAAGTCTTGAGAGCTGACCTTATGTTCTACTGCCAAACCGAATTATGCTCACAACAGAAGCTGTAGATGTAGTCTACTATGAGCTCCTCAAGGCCTGGTCAAGTATGTAACCTCAGTTATTGTCTCAGCCTTGCTGGGACCTCTGCGTTGTGTGTTACACTCTGTATTGCTTTTGGTCATCTGCGATGGGGAGGGGGATGCACTGCAGCCGTAATTTATACTCTCGGCCGAGTGGGTCAGGCACCGCTGTTTATTAAACACTGTGAGTGGCCAAGCTCTGGCCACTACACTATGCTTAAAATCAGAAGTAATTAATTTGGCCTGCATGATAACCCAGGATACGCTCACAGTCAGGACGTTTCTGGAAGGCTGGCTGGAACTAATCAATCACGAAAGTTGAAGTTGAGAATTGAAAAGGGGCTGCCATGCCTCAACCTATAGTTGCTAGCCTAGTCCCTAATGCCACATCTTGGGGTGGGCTGTCCGACCGCTAAAATAAAATTTTAGCCCACAAATAAACATGGATCGCCGAAATAAATATAAACAGGTGGCAAATAAAAAGGGCTACACAAAACACTTACCAGATGCGGCAAAAGTGAGAGGATTGCAACTGAGTCATGAATATTTAGCCAGAGTCACGAGATAAGCAAATAATCACGCCATAATAGAAACGAACAAGAAGGAAATAGTCACACCCAGAAATCTTCGTAGGTCAGGTATCGATTCAGCAAATTATAACTACAATTGATGCACATGGTACAGTTATTAAATAAAAATGTTCAAGAAGTAATTTTGTTTAAAATAAACTTAGAAAAGCAGTAATATTAATTAACTAATTTTAGATATAACAAAATATCCTGGGAAAAGCAAATTATAACTAAACATGACATTTTTGGTACAGTATTTCATAATTACTAACATTATGACTGGAAATAACATAGACAATTGTTTTGTTACAATAAAATGTTTTACATAACAGTTCTTTGACTAAGGAATTGACATGTAAAGAAAATCTTCAGAAATGACAATCTGTGCTACTTAGCAGGAAACTATGTATTGATTTTTTTTTACATTTAAATTGCTGAGAGATCCTCGAACAATTTTTTCAGTGGACTGAAACTAATTTCTCTTTTACCAGATTTACTAAAATATACAATACAAATATTAATGAAATGGTAAACATAACTGAATCATTAAAAATAATTATGCAGTTCACTGGGTCACAGTAATGGTGACTATCAGAACGAACTATTAGAACAGTGAACGAAAATAACTACATTACATCACAAGCGAAACAAAGCAAAAGCTAAATGGTAGAACTGGGCACTTGGGTTTAGCCTGATAAACACACGTTCCTAGAAATGAAATACAAGTATCACAAAGTACAAGTAAAAGCAACAGCAGGTGCCACAAAAGGTAGCACAGAATTCAGCTTTAGACATTGACACAAACAAGGGCCACTGCTGTTCTTAGAAATAAAAGTGAGTGCAATTACGTATACAGTAATATCAGATTTAAAAACTTAAAAAGTTGATAGATGTAATGTGTGTTTATTTTTCGTTTTTATTTTGAAAGATTACTGGTGAGGGATGGAAAAAAAGGGTTTCTTAGTTGTCGGCAAGTATCTATTATTATTTTGATGATCATGACATAAATGGTCACATGTGGAAAATGAATCTATAAGACATTCTAAATGTATTTGACTGTCAACTTTTCAGTTTGTGTAACAGCATTCAGATAACACAGGATGTCTAGGAAGTGAGTATTTGATAACTCTGCATCAAATCTTGCTGTGGCAATAATTAATTTTACCTTTGTTAGTTCTAGCGAGTATTTTGATGAAAGTTATTGCGTATTTTTCATGGTAACCAATTTAAACATAATATACTGTAATAAGTTATGCCCTGAACAACTCGTAGTCTTCACCCTATTACTACAGCAGTGTACTGGATAAACTTTAGAAGTTTACAGAAATTTTCCTGGGAAGTGTAAGTGAATGCTATTACAGCCTCAGCAAGGAGGACTTGATCTAATACATACACATATTAAATAGATAATGTTTTATATTTAACATTAAAGCTACAACCACATGGTTACACTTGCTGTTTCACACCAACTTTATGGCCATCTTCTCACACATAAGTGTGTTTATTTTCACTTCATCAGCCAGACTCCCGCAATACTACTAGTTCACTTCATACAAATTCCCATAGATTATACATTATAACAAATTATGCAAGACAATTGTGTTAGAAACAATATAGAGGTTAAACCTCTAGGTTAGCAACTTTTTCCTTATGTCTTAATACATGAAATTATTGGATAAAGTTTTTTATGTTAACCTACCTATTTAGGTAAGTTACAAAGTTGTGTTATAATTGAATATTTACTGTTACGGTTTTTGTGCAGCTATGTAGGCAGTTGTGTAAGCTATGCACTGTACTTCTGGAATGGTAATTGCAGTTTCCGTGAAGTGTGTAAATGAGGTTTTTCTAATAGTGAACTATTTATAATGTAGTAATACATTGAGTCATGTTCAGTTGTATCACAACTTTCCAACTTTCATCTGCACGTTTGAAGTACATTGCAGTAATATGCTCATATATTTCCTTAAATTGTATGTTCGCCAGTCCCATTAAGTTGCTGAATGTTTTAAAGTACAGTCCATAAAAACATCCCAAAACCATACAATATTTATAGAGGAAAAAAAACACCATTTTGAATGTAAACAAAAATACATGTACCAGTGTGCATGCACAAGATGGTTTGCATTGTGTTGAGGAATGTTAACAGAATATTTATTGTTTGTGCACATCTCTTGCAATCACTGTGCTCATCTACATTTTCCACATCCATTAAAACTATGTAATTTAGTCAAGAATATAGTTTGGATGTATGTCCTGTTAGCAATGGCAGTGTGGGTATGTGTTGGACAGAATCAAGCGTATGGCCGGCATGAAGGAGACTCAGCTGTCTGCAGAGATTGAGCTGTTGGAGACAGACACCAAGAAGAAGTGGACGAGGCCACCTATCTCCATGAACTTTGAGGTCAGTCGACTTACATGTTCTCACTTTACATCTTGTTTTCATGCTCTGTGTACAGTACTTGCTGTGCATACAGGATAGTTGCTGTGCGTGCCGGGCACTTGCTGTCCCAAAGAAACAGACTAGAACAGATTGACATTGTCATCTTTCTTCCCTGCTGAATCAGAAGTGCTTGATATCAAAGCTGTGAAGCACACAATGTCAAACAAAAGAACAGTGAAATGATTAAAATGTTGCCATGTGGGCTATCTACAGGAGACAAATTAGGTTTGCACAGATGTGGGGGAAAGTACTATGTGAACAAAAGCCTATTATTTTTGGTAAAACCACGTGTCAAGCTACAAGGATACACAGAGAAAAATGCCAGAACTCCAGCTGCAGGGAAGTGAGTGGGAGAGCTGCCTCAGATAGCAACAACTGATGGAATTTGCAAAGCTGCAATGCACATTCGGTTGGTAGAGAAATTTTGCGAAACACTGGATTGCAGGCAACAAAACTGAATTTAAATTAAGTTGTTCTGATACAGATACTAGGTGTCTGTATCGGCCTATACTTCGCCTTTTCCCGATGTATCTGTATCGGGCAGGTACTTTATCGGTTGTAGACAATGAAGTCAGGATATTACTTTTTTTGGGCACAAAAGTAACAGTACAGTAGAAGCTCTCTGTTATGAACCCTCACGGTTCCCGAGAATAGGGTCATTATAGGGGGGGTAAATAATTTATAACATTTTGGGCCGATTTAGATCCACCCCTAACCCCAGGCCCATAAATTTGCCAATTTTGGCATGAAGTATATTCAATCCTCTCTAGCGCATAAAAATTAAATTGTATATTTTAATAGCTGGATGTCTCCTGATTAATTTGATACCCAAGAAAGGCATATTGGACCATCCCTTGTCGTATAAAAGGCCTTTGAAAGTGTGTGAAAAGATTTGACTATGTATTATTAAAATATAAAGTTGTTATTAAAGATCTATTACGCAGCTCTTGTGGGTCATACATTGCTATGAGGCACGTAGCTATCAAAAAGTTTAGGTAGCGTTGTGCAATACGTGTGCGCGTGCCGTGTTTTGGTCTGGCTGTGTATGTAGCTGAGCGAGCTCCTAGATCCTCTGCAGCACAGCAGTGCGCGGCAGTTTGCTGCTGAAGCTCTGCCCTAGATTCTCAGGCTGGGCAGCTGTCGGTCGCTCGCTACAAGATGGCAGGCAGTGCGCCACTGCTGTCATTAGAGGGCCGGTTCACTTCGTAACAGCAGCCCGGCATTGGGAAAACATGCGGATAGATGCGATTCACGTCAATGTGCTGAATCTATACAAAATGTAGACGGTGTGGTGGCCTCTGCACTGGCACGATGAGGTGCGACAATGTTTACAGGAATATAAATATTTAGTGCGGTCTGCTTGAAATTTTAACCATCCCGAATTTTTCATCAAACTTTTGACATTCGCTATACATGCACACAGCCTCACTCGCCATAATGTGGTACTGGTAACATAAGACATTTTATTTGCACATACTTATCTTTATTCACTTTACACATAAAATTGACTACACAAGAAAAAAAACAATTGCCCACCTACCTCCTAAGGACATCCTGTCACGACGACATCCTGTCACACCGCAAACCAGAGCTGCAATCTGTTAACCCCCCCCCTCCCCCCCTTCCCAATTTAAATAAGACCCAGATGTTGCTGGTCGATAATTCCGCCAAGCTCTCTTTGTTTCCATGGCAGAGGCTAACGAGCCATGTCCCATGGTGGAGGGGGGGGGGGGGGGTTGGTTTTAAAGGGGCAAGGAGACCCTTTTTTTTAGATAAGGGTAGTGTGACATTCTAGCACTGCAAAAAAAAGCCAGTCACTGCTAAAAAGAGAAGGAGAAAAAAGAAAAACAAAGCTGAAAATGTTGAGTAGTAGGAGAATGAGGGTTTTGGATTTTTTCTATTTTATCTTTTTGCACACAAGTATTTTCCAAACATATCACAATCAACACACAATAATGTAAAAGAAAATAATTTGTTCCATACTTATTAACAAAGTGCAAAATTTTTGGTACAATTTTATTTAAAAAAAATTTTTTCTCTGAAATTTGTTGCAAGAATCATGATGCGTGCTGTACACGAGTGCGCTATACACGAGTAAATACGGTATGAGTCGCTCAAAATAATTGCACCTAACATTACTTGTATTTTGAAGCAAATGGTTTCACCTAAAAATATTACGCAAAATATTTTAACGAGAAATTATTATTTAAGATATTTTATTTTGTGTTTAAAGGTTGTTTTATTTGGTAAGGTTGGTGTTTTATTGTATCTGGCATAAAATTAACATGACTGTAATACTTGGGCAGCAACTTCGTGAATAAAATTATATGTCCAAATGTATTATACTCTACCATGTATTAGCAAAAAAATTGTTTGAACATCGAGCAACTTGTATATGATGTTCATTTTTATTAACTTCTTGCGGGAAAATTGGAGGATTGATGTTAACTAATTTCAATGCACGCGTTTTTGAATAAACTGATAATATGTGTCTATTCAACACCTTTTGCCTTCTAATAATGGGTAGGTAAGCATCTATCCAAGCACAGTTTAACTCATGACAGGGAAAATCAGAGGATGTGGTTTTGAATGATTAATTATTAGTCGGTGAAGAAATCGATTATAATCGCCTCATTTGTGTCTCAAAATTACAAGTTTTCTTTGCAGTAAAATATGATTAATTACTTTAAAAGACAGACATTTGCCACACGTGCAAGGTGTCGCCAACAGGTAGCAGCGTAGAGAGGTAATCCTCCTGCCACCACCTCCTCCCACCAAACCAACTGCAATCACATTGCCCGATCTATAACTTCTCCATGTGCTCTTAACTGATATTGTGCGTGGGACATTTAAAATTTGACTTGCATTTGGTGTCCTATTATTTGCAATTTCAGAGGGTTTGAAAGTTTTAGGTTGGTTTGCATTTTGTGTCATTACAAAAAATTATATACAGTATTTTAAGACATTATTTTCTTTATTTAAATGAGTCTAGGAGAAATGTTTGTAATGTATTATTAACAGTAATACTTTTTCTAAAATTCAGTGCGAAGGGCATTGGTATCAGGGTATCAGTATCTGAAATCATGGCATCGGAACAATTCTAATTGTATTAAAGTATTGTAATGAGAAACAATATGTTAACTATAAAATAGTGACAAACAATAATTAAATAAACTGAAACACCTACATATCTTCCTATATTCAGGATGTCCCAGAACACATGCATAAGAACCACACCACATGAACCCTGAGCGAAATTGGAGACTAAAATGATGTATGGTATTTGTTGTGCATGTCGTCGCAACACAGCAAGGAGTTAGTCCTCTCTGGTGCTTCACTGATAGAGTACTACTGTTCTAGCCATCATATTATGGGTGTGGGTTCAAATTTCCAGGCAGGACAAACATTTTAACAATGTGCAGTTTACATAACATACATAAGAAGTATTCGAAGCCCATTTATCACTATTTAGAGTGGGATATACTCACAAATTTCCAAGGTCAAGAAACGGGTGACACTAACATGCATGCTTAGTGCCTTGTAGCCCCTATGCGCAAGGCATGCAGTGTTTCCTTCGTGACGTACTGTGTAAATAGGATCTGTAACAGTGGGACTTTATTACATGACATGAAAGCCCACAGATTAAACTACGCCCGTATGTTTGTCTTTTTCTCTTGCCGCATGAGGAAACTGCATAGGCAGGCTTTGAAAATGTGGTATTTTACCATTTTCAATAATTTTTTTCTCCAAGAATACACGTAATATGACAAAAGTAAAAAAAAATAGTGACATAGATAATAGTTTTTCATCTTTTCTGATAAAAAGTTGTATTTGCAAAACATTTATTTATTCAGATACACGTATTCGCACAAACAACTATTTCACAAAAAATGTGCGGGTCCATCCCACTCTCAATGTCGTGCCAAGTGTTGGGTTGCGCCCTAATTGGCAGTTGAAGTTGTCTCAACAATTCAGACTGGCCGGGATTTAAACCCGCACCCTTATGATGGCCAGAAAGTGGTAGTATGATATCAGTGGAGCGCAAGAGGGGACTAACTCCGTACACGAAAAATGTAATTGTAAGACTTTTGCCAACATCATTTTAGTGTCCAATTTAACTGATGGTTCATGTGGTGTGGCTCTTATGCACTGGTTCTGGGACATCCTATGTATATGCCAAGGTAAATATTAAAAAAATATACAAAATAATTAAATATTGAGAAGTCATAAATAAATACCATACATGTAGATTTCAATTAATACTAAAATAAATCTTTGATTGATCAAATGGATAATAAGTGTGATGCATGGTCCATTCCTGCACATTTGACGTGCGCACTCTACATTTAGACTTCACCTCATCTCAAAGTTGTTACTCTTGTGGTGGTATTTATGGGGCAAGGCAGATGGCAGGGATTAGCCTAACAAAGGCATTCTCCCCTGGAATAACACCACAAGAAAAAGGAAACGCCCAAAGGCCAGGTTGTGGTACGATTGTGCATAATTTGTCAGTAATGTACAACTAAGGCCTAACCCAAAATTGTTTATTAGAAATTATTCCACATTATAAATACTTGGTATGTATCAGCAGATACTTAAGTTTTTATGCAACAGAGGTGTTACGTATAGCTACCTTATTCATGAAGAAACACACGCTTATATCAGGTGACATTTAACGAACATTATTCTTACTCAAAAAAAAACCTTACCATTTGCAAACAACCGTAAATGCTTTCAAGTGCATTAACAAAGTGTGAAATCTTCTAACATAAACACAAGAAATTTATATTGTTTCCAAGGTTAACAAATCATCAATCAGAATTTCGAAGGTCTTTCCAAAGTTTATGTTCGGAGGTTAGTATCACGTGCTCATGCGGTAGAAATTGGAAATTAATTTGGCCTTGTGATGCAAGAGTTGCAGATCAGGAAACCATCTCCAATTGGTATGTTCCCGATAACAAGAAACTAATTCGTGGAGAAAGGACGAGGAAAATCCTCCCTCCGAAGCCACATAATTCAGGTTGTCATTTTATGCCAGTAGGGTGGAACCGCTTTCACGGTGAAAGTGTTGTTTTTACATCAGGATTTTAAGTTTACAATTAGCAGTAGAAAGTTGGATGTCACATTCAGTTCGTGTTGATGAAGGAAGTGACGTACCGGAAATCGTCTGAGTTAGATCAATTTGAGAGGACCAGTATCAACCATAATAGTTGCATTTCGACACATAAAACTTAATTTACAAATATTACATTTAAAGTAAAACAAAAGTATAAAGGTAACAAAATTAGTTAATAATTTTCAAATAAACCACATCATACGAAATACTAATATTACAAAGTAAATACTCATTTTTTCTGATACTTGTCAAATCTTTGACATACTTGTTGGCGTAGCTTGAAGATATATTTTAGTCACAAAACAGGATTTTCAACCTCAGATAAACGTTACATTAGCAAACAAAATATTAAAAAATTAAAATGCAGAGAGTATTGGTGATACTTAATACACCATTTACTTATTGATCCAAAGATATAGCTGACATAAATATTATGAAGTTGTTTAGTATATAAAGAGGTGGTGGAAAATAGCATTAATTTTGTCTCCTTGTAGCATTTTCAAAGTGTGTTCATAGCATTTACTAGCATTAATTTTTATATTTACGTACTAAGCAGGATTTTACCAGCAATATAGTTCGTAGAAAATGGCGTTCCTTTTGTTTATAGAATTGAAACACACACTCAAAAGAAGTCATTATTCTACTGCTCTAAAAAAATTGTTTTCTAAAAACAGGTATGTTATTTGTAGAAAACCCTGTTAAAAATATCTCTACCTTAATTTACACTATTTTTTAGTGCTGAACTGGTACAGATTTTACAGATACTAGTACGGACTGATACTTCCTTGCTGATACAGCTGATATCCGGTACTGATACAATGGCAGTATGAGTAATTAAATGAAAAACTTCTACTGGCATCTAAAGTATTTTGGAAAGCTGATGGAAATCTGTGTTATGTCAGTATCACCCTATGTACAAGTTGATGCTTTAAGTAAACATACAAAAAAAAGGTAAATAAATTTCATATAAATTCTTCAAAATTGGAGAATAAAAGCAACACACAAGAAATGCATTAGTGATAATCTTTGGTCAGGGCAACTTAAACAATGTATGTTTTAAACTTATGAAATAAAAAAATATTAATCTAAGAGGTTGTGTGCCATATTTCTCAGCATAATTCAACTTTATTTTCAGAAAATTAAAAATTATTGATTTGTATAGTTTTTTAAATTCAGCACACCCTTACTGAGAGAAAAATTTGAGCACTGACACTGTTGGGTAATTTTCAGATTTCATACTGCTTTTAAAAATTTTTAATATTGAATTTACAAGGTTGAACTGCAAAGCTGGTAATTCAGAGACCCTCAACACAGGTTGTAGATGATTATCTCTTTCAGCGCACGTCACAGCAGGCGGCCACAGTGGGGTGGCAGGGGCAATTTTCTCTCCCTCCAATTCCCGTAGATAATTACAGTAGTGTCCCGTTATAGCGAGATGTCATTGTTCCAGGTTCTATTCTTGCTATTAGTGTCCTCGCTGTCCCCGAATTAGACCCAATTTGATCCCCAATAGGGCCTATTATTTCAAAATCACCCTAAAATTGCCTTTAAATTGTGTTTGAACCACCATAACGTAAAAATATCCTGTTATACGATAGCTGATTGTGTGAAAATGAACTGAAAATCTAACCGCGCCACAAGTATAGCAACTCAGCCTGCAATCAGTTCCCTGGCCTATGCAGAATTATCCTGCAATCAGTTGCCCGGTCTACGCAGCATTTCCCGCTATCACTTACTCTGCCGCCAAAGCACTGCTCGGCAAGCGATAACTCGCCCGTATAATCTCCACACGCATAATTCTTGCAAGTTTTTTACAGGATTTTAGTGTCAAAAATTAGGGTGCATGAATTATGCAAGAAATTGCCAATACACGTGCATGTAAACATTAAAATAGTCTTCTGTAAGTAACCCTCGCCAACTGCGGGGATACAGTTTTTAAAATCGTAGCACTTTATTTATTGCTAATAGATATGAAGATACATATTCAAAATCAAATCACTCTTGTGCTGGGGCTAGCAGCGAAAACATTGCAGTGTGCATGTAGCTGGGCGAGCGCATAGATCAGCACGGCATGACGCGATGGCTTGCCGTTGTCTATCGCTACACAATTATTCTGGTGGGCGGCCACCGTCCGTCACTGCTGATCGGCTGCCGTTCGCCACTGCCATCGTTACAGATCCGGTTCACAACGTAATAGCGGCCCTGTATTGGGTAAACATGACATGCACGTTAATCTCGGGAACAGTGTATTTTTGGCCCGCTTATTTATTGCCATGTCCCTCTGCACACAAAATTGCCTGAAGTTTAAATGCAGCAGTATGACTGGTATATTTGCCTATTATGCATTTGTACCACCAAACAAAAATTAATATTAATGAAAATTATTCCTTTCACATTAAAAAAACCACTCGAATACAAATATTGTTTACACGTTTGCAGCGTGGGACGCGGCAGCAAGAAATCTATAACAGGGCCAGTGACCATGAAGTGTCAGCGCAGATCATTGCACGGTGCACACTTTGTTCGACCGTGCATCTGGTGCAGTCGAACAAAGTGTGCACCGTGCAGGCTCGTCATAGGCTGTTCATGGTTAAGTGAGCACGTTTGAAACCTTCATTTGGAATAATATTTAATAAATATATTTTATTTTAGCCCTAGACATTAACTCCCGAGTGCGGTGGAATATACACACTGTGTTTGGTATTTAGATGATAATATTTATTTTAAAAGTGGTTAGAGGATAAAAAAATGGCCGAAATAAAAAGTAACTTAGGATTTAAAAGTGCTCACTATACAGTGAGCCAATTCGGCACCATAAAATTCTGGTGCGTGAATTGTGCCAGAGTGAGAATTATGCCAGTAAATACGGTAGTCACTGGAAAATTATACATTTTCAACTAACAAAACCTGCATGGTGCGAGACTTACTTAAAACCAGAAAAAATTCAAGAAAATTTTATCAAAATTAATGAAAATTACGTTCATTATAGCACAGCGATAAAATCTAGTGGTGGTGGTGGTGTTGTTCTCTCCCCCTATATTTAATTGGTATGCCACAGTATGGAAAAAAAACAGGTGAAAATCTCTTAATATTTTGCTGTATTAGATTCCAGCTATTGCTTGGACTGTTATGTTTAAATTGAATTTGTTTTCATTTAACAATGTTTGTATGCCAAGTTCGAAACCAAACACAGTTGACAGCACAATGACCGTGAACGACTACGGAAAAGTGGAACTGGTTCATGAAAACGGGGTGGACGTAGAAACGGCGGGATTCTATTTGTTGAATAAAGCACCTGGTTTTGTAAAAGGTCAGGGAGGTGGAGTGGCGGGGGTTAGGAGGCAAGGCGGAAGAATGTAACACATCAGAGTGGCACACGGAGGCGGCGCGAGGGAGTGGAGTTACGGCAAACAGATAACAAAAGCACCCTTCACGCTGTCACAAGTCCTGCTGCAAGTCGTCTTCACGTGGTCACGAGTCCCGCTGTATGTGCCAACTTGTAAAATTACAATTTTTGATGGAATAATTTTGCTATTTTTTTTACTGTTCCTCAAAGACCTCGTTATACCAGTGTTCTCGCATTTGCTGTGCTCGCTACAACAGGATTCTACTGTACCTCTCAGCAGGGTAGCCTCTCCCAACAGCCCTCCCTTGAGTGACATTGTCAGTTTAGTTCATAGTATAACAACTGCAACTGCTGCCTCAACAGCAGTAGTCCAACCAACAACTGACCAGCCTCTGCTTTCTTCTCTATTTTCCTCTTGGCCTGGCCTCAACCACCCTCCACCACTCCTAGTCCATTCATGACCGTCCCATTTCTGCTCCCTCTTGCTTGCACACTCTTCCCTCTCACTTAGTCAGCTGCCTCACTCGCCCTGACACAATCGCCAATCCCTACAGGATGCAGCTGTCAACATACTCACCCGCCTCCTAGCCCGCACTGCTCCCTTTGATGTATTGACTACGGTGCCGGCTGCCCATCACGTGTGGAGAAAAATGCGCATTGGGAAATCAGTTTGCCATGCATTGCCAATCATTTTGTGGCAACCACTGGCTCGTGGGTTAACAGTTTCTCCTGTTTGTACAATTGTATTCTAAATATACACTATTTTGTGAATGTTTACGACAGTAAACATTTTCGTATTAATTTGCATTTGAAAGCAATAAATTGCAAAAACTATTTTCCACCACTTCTATATATAATTCAAAATAGGTTTCCAAAATAGTTTTTTCTGAGCAAAACTGAAATATGCATATGCGACAACAATAAAACAGGATACAGTTATCTGAATAAAATTGTTAACAAGGTACATTTCACAGTAACTAATACTTAACAAGTACTTTATACTTAACCGATACTTTGACAGAAGATGGTATAACTGGAACTGAATTTCATGGTTTTACTGATTCCTAAAAGCAGAACCACCAAGGCTGCATATACTTCATCCCTATAAGGATGCCAAGGGGGAGCAGGGACCAGGGCAAACTTTAGCACAGCACCACACACACTAGGTCAAAACAATACTTAAAACCTAAAGAAACAATAAACTATTAGATGTGGCAGAAGTGGAAGCTAAGGGAAACATGACGCATCCTGTAACAGGTTACTGTCCTGTCCTCTCGTAGTTCTCAGTAAACACCAACGAACTAGCTCAGCGTGAGTTGGAGACTTTGACTACATAATAATGAAAGTTTGTTGGTACGAGGATTGCCAATAAATAAAAAGTTAAATATTGACCAGAGATTTATTGTCTCGAAAAAACAAACTATTGACACTCGCAGCTGACGAACAAAAACACAGTGTGGCAGTCTTCATAAAACAAAATTTCTCACTTCAAGAGTTACAAAGACTAGAGAGAATTGTTACTTTTCTCTCCTGGCGCCAGATTGACTCCTTGCACCGATGGAAAATAAATTTAATAGATATTTGAACTGAAATGTCAGAGTAACGTGATCACTTGTTGCAGGCTGTCCGACTGACAGCTGACAAATGATTGTGCTGCGACGAACTGTTGTAATACCCGAGAGAGATCATGCTTCCTTATTTATTGGTAGAAAGTTTCCTCATAAAAAATGACGACAAATGAAAAAATTACACACGAAAGGGAAAGGCATAAAGGCAGAACAGTGAGGAAAGACTAGGGGATCTGAACCGAGCAAAAAGTACACCACTGCACAGAAGTAGATGGTGCTAATAAACTTAACACGACAACACAAACGTGGCAGTATATAAAAATATGTAATATATATAAAAGAAAAATATATAAAATATGTGCTTGTATATGTACATTTTAAGGATAGTTTTATATGCACCTTTATAAATGGAGATAAATATATTTCAACATAGGCCTATTATGTATATATAAAATTAAAATAATTTACACAAAAAATATAAACATATCAACAAATGCAATTGTGTATATGTACACATCGTTTGTTTGACACCGTTACTCTGTGTTCGTACCTTTCTGAGACCCTCCAAAAAAAAGAACTGAACATTACTGTGAATTGAAGTGGTAAAAGAAGGGTGTACTAGGCTTATAACTGGCACCACCTTCATTTGTACAAAATAATTCTAAAAATAATGTCTATTATTTATAACTAAGTGAAATGTCTATCCTTTGATGGCCACATTTCCGGTGTCTCTTGTGGCCCAAATGGGTGCGACATTTCCTTTTTGTCAAACCCACGCAGACCTCAAGAAACCAATTTTACAGGTAAAGTGCATAGACTCGCATCATTGTTGTAGTTCCTTCATTGCAATGACTGCAATAAAACTGAAAACTTAAATGAGAAAAGTATTTAAAGAAAATTACTGTACTTGCAAAAAATGGTTCATGCGTGCACACACAAAGCTGAAAGAAATGTCTTATTAATGTAGAACCAATACATATCCACAAATGATAGCAAAATGATAATGTAAAGGACAAATTATAAAAGTAATACTTACAGGCAAGTTACTGTGCATAGTGATAAGCACTTGGTTTAACTTTCCTTGTTGCTATAGATGTGCATCAATAAACAGCCAATCAGAAGCCCCGACACTTATACTATGTTATCAATTGAAAACTTATTTAGAATTCAAGAAAGTGTGTATTTTGACTTCATTCCTCGGGAAGATATTTTCATTTGTTTGTTTATGGATAATCACAACCACGGGACTTTCGTAACGCTTTTAGGTAACGTTTATAGTAAAAATTGAAATGTAAATAATTTACCATTTTAAAAATGTCTCAGATCAGTTGAAAATATTTGTTTTTGAAAAACCCACTACCAACATAAACAAATTATTATTATTATTATATCAATTGTAGCCAGGCCACTGTGCTTTTGTTTTGTATGTGCTTATCACTATAACTGTGAATGTGTTTGGTATGTCAATTGTAGCCCGGCCCTTATTGAAAGCTAGCTCATACAGCTTCTTTAAAAATACCTAATTTAACACATACACTGCGTTATGTAATCTAACCTTTACAAAACATGCACTCGCAAGTAAATAGGAGCTCTGGGAGTCTGGGGTGTTGACTATGACGTGTAATTTACAGTTGCATTAAATTTCAATAACTACAATATTTTTGCGGCCAAAGTGGCAGATATTACAATTATGCCTACTCAACAACACCTATATCTTGTTGATATTTCTCAAAAGGTAGCAAGTTGTCTTGTCAAACATCCATTTCGAAATTTAAACATGTAATTATTCTATAGGCCTAACTGTTGACAATTAATTATAAATACTTTCTAATTATTATTACGGCAAGCATTACCAAATAAAACAATTACGCCTACACTTGCATCATGAAAGAATGTCGGCAACAAGCACAGCTATAGGTCTATAGTTAACAAAACCAGCTTCAAGATTTTATAGTTTATATGTTGGAACACCTTTGGTGTAGCATCAAACTGTGATGTTTATGTTAACAATAGTAAAACTTAACACTGTAACTTGGGATGAATAACTACATGAACACATGTTTGACGTTAGTCCTACATTACAAAATAACACAGTGATATAAAAACATGTAAAATGAACGTATAATTTATGACGGCAAAATTTGCACTTATTCTCAAGACAGATTTAAAAGAAACTTTAAACAGATGGGTGTTGGTACATAAATAAGAACACACAACTTTTTATATTATTACTCACTTAGGTTATAACCTGTACTTCGCAAACTCGCATGAATGTATTAGTCGTGTTTCTTGTTTCTGCTGTTGTTCATTTACTTTGATTATTGTTGTTTAACTTTCAGTTTATAATATCACGTTTCTAACTGTCTCTTCCTACATGTTCTTTTTCAACAATTTAACTTCAATAACGTACTGGGGATACGCTGGGAAAACACGTCGTAAAACCTGTTCAGGGAAACATGTCTTAAAAACACATTTACACTTATCTCTGGACATTTGCAGTTGAAATTTTTATCATTTCTGCAACGCTTTCTATGACCTTGCATGGCTTCATCTCTCCTCAACGAATTAAAGAAATAAATACTTTTGGTGAAATTTATGTAGTCTTCCTGATGCTGACTATACGTACGAAGTTTGCTGGAACTCATGACTTTACACAAAATCACAACACAATAAAAATTATACGACCTATAATAAAACAATGATGATTGCAGACTAGCTGAAAAATAAATGAGAAATATTAAAACACAACTACTTCCAGCTTCCAAACAAGCATGAAGGAACCACAACGGGCCGTTGGTTTTGACCGTTGCGCCGATCACGTGACACAATATAATTGAGTTACAGTAAATACATTATCTTTACACCAATAATTACTTCAAACTGTATAAAATACACTTCAAACAACTTTAAGTGGTCATAAATTTAAATATTACACTTGCAATACAGCATTATTTCTTAGAACTACTTTTCAAATTTCATTGCCAACATAACTGACATAACTGGGTGTATTCATCCCCAGCCTGTGTGGTGACACACATGGTTATACATACGCAGTTGCGAGCAGTGATTCTTTCAAAGGTTGATTTCTAGAGTGCTCACTTTAATGTGAACTGCTGTTACTGATGAAATGAAGAAAGAAAAATAATACATTTGGATAAACGAAAACACATGAAATACAAACAAGTTTTCATTGCCACAACCTTTCACATATTACATGAATTACTATCCTTGACTGAAATACAGACAATGTAAATACTTCCTGAATAATGATATAAATATCTAGTGGCAATGCTATAACCCTTTGGCACGATTTGTTGTTGACCAGAAGGTGAGGGGCTATCTTTAGTGCAAAATTTGGGTTTCAACCAAAAGAAGGTAACAAACAGTCAAAGAAGTAGTGAGACACAGGAGACGATGGCGGTGAAATTTAGATTAGAGGAAGGCATTGGAGGATGAGGACGTAGGAGACTAACGACATCATGGAAAGCAGCGCCTTTAGGATTTGAAGCTAGGAGTTACCTAAATCTTAAATAAGGTAGTTATTCATGATGAGGTTGTGCAAGATTGGGACATTGACATGTGAAAGATTGGTTACCATAACTGGTGAAGGATGGAATTAACCGAACCAAAGGTTCTGAAAAAGGTGCTCAGTGTCACAGTGGGATGCATTATTGATCAAACCAGAACCTGAAAGGGATAAGGTAAACGGTGCAAAAATCTCGGTGGTAGATCTACCGAGGAAAGTAACGTCAAAAGTGGCGTTTGAGGCAAACACCCAATACACACCAGTCTTGCGTAAAAATGAGAGCTTTAAGTTACTGATTTGTCACAAAATTCAAAATAATTTTTCCCGGTAAAAATATTGAAGTAATAATTGTCAATATGGGCATCAAAAAAAGGAAAATCCAATGAGATAAACAGTTACTGAGAGCAATAGGGTTAATCGATGCAAAATGTTTTAAGATCGGGACTAACAATCAAATACTCTTTTACATGAAATAATAAAAATTTGTTCAGTTTTGCAAAAAAGAACTGGAATTACACATCTTTCAAAGAGACTGTCTTTGTTTGCCAGAGGGATATTAATAACAACATTCAGGAAAGAGTTGTAGAGAATGGCTTGAATGTTACTTAGACTATAGAACATGTAGAGATTCTTATGTACTATCAGAGCTATCATGTACAGGAGCAAAGTGAGTAACTACTCAATGTGCCTTAAAATATCTAGAGAAGAATTGGCGCTTAACAGGGAGGTGCTCAATTAACCATGAACACTAGTTTCAATTGCATGTCCGACATAAAACATTTCTAATCAGGTGTTTGAAAGAGCTTCACTGAATCTAATTAGCATGCCATTTAAATCAATTCTGTTACTCAAAAGAATCATACCGTCAAGGGTATCAAGGAGTGCAAAGGAAAGATTGCGATACAAAGTGTTGTAATGATCCAAGTAAAGTTGACTCAATTTTCTAATGTAAACAGTATTATTAATAACTCTGTCCTCTAAATTCTTCATCATAATTATTTGGTTGGTCACGCTGGTCGAAGTATCATCCTGAGAGTACTTTAAAGAGTTTAATCTGTGTTCAAGCAGAGCTAAGTCATCACTGTCTAGGGTGCCAAAAACCATTTTTAGTATAGTGCCAACAAATCAAAGAACGCACATTTTACTTGAAGGCAGTAATGAAGTAAAAGTTTTCACCTCAGCCTAAGATGCGCTAAAATTATTCTTCAATCGCACAATGGTTAGGTCAAAGTTTAGTTCAAAAGAGGAGTTGTCGCCAGGGTTTTTGTTCTCTTGTTGACGCACAGAAATTATAGCGTTTATAATCTCTTGAAGATCATTGCATTCATTGTCCAAAGACACCAGATCAAAGTTTAACACTACTGAGTTAGAGCTGTCCGAAAAAAGAACATTCTCACGATCAAAAAGAACTGATTTCAGGGGTGAGATGGTGACCTATGGAAAAACTGCAACTGCTTCAACTGGAAAATACAAACATGGTACACTCATAGGGAGTATAACCAAAATAAAATAATCCTTATATAAATAACTAGCTACTTCCATATCCGAAGAAAACCTAGATTCACGTTACCATAGGTTTCATAGAGAAATGGAAGGTTGAAAGAAAGTTATTGTCACCCATAAAGTTCAATATCCAATCCAATTTAATGTTGGAGAAAAAGAAATCCCACAAAATTAACACATGTCGTCAAAGTACATTAGTATAATAAAATTCCCAAAAAATAAACTAAATGACCTAACTTAGTATTCTCAAAATTATTATTTATCTTAGTATCTTAAAGTTGACTTAAACTAGTATTCTCATGTGGATTTAACTTAGTACCTAGGATTTTTCTTGCATTTATATAGCTCGCAGGGTTAGGACCCCAACCAAGTTTTTTTTTCTTTTTTGGGCTCGGAAGGGGAGGATCTCTTCCAGAAGTTTTTTTTGGCTGGTCAACTGCACAAATAAAAATAATTACAAAATTACGTATTACAGCTAGGGTCTGCAGCTCCTAGACATGTAGAGAACCTAATAAAACTTAATAAGACACTGGCAGATGAAATTTCTTCAAATGAGAAACATGAGCTCTCGTCACTAATTCACCTGAACTAGGGTTAGCAAGACTGGCAGTAATTGGCGTTAGAAAATGCTGGATCTGGTAAGGACCAGTTCAGCAGAAAGAAAACTTAGCCATTTTCTTGTTAACTGCCCTGCTAACAGGGTGAGCTTTGCAGAGAACCAAGTCACCAACATGAAATGTATTGTCAATTCTGCTTTTGTTTTTATGGCATGACTCTTGAAGTGAGCTTGTTTGAGGTTCTTGAGGGCTGCTGCCCACACTTGACAAATGTCCTTGGGATCATTCGGTAATAAATTGTCTAAATGCCACAAATTAAACAGAGCATTGATAGGCAAATAAGTGAAGACAATGTTGAACAGATTATCTTTGAGAGACTCGTGCTTGGAAAAATTAAGTCATCTTTAACCAAGTTAAATTTTTGTCCCAATTTGAATGCTCTGTTGCATGGAAGGAGGTAGGTTATATGGAGACAGTGATGTGGCAATACCAAAAGAGAAACGCACATTACAGAAAATCTTGGAAGTGAACTGTGAGCTATTGTCTGATACAATAGCAGTGGGTTCACCAAAGTTTCGAAATACTAGAGTTTGCAAAGCATGAACGGTTGATGAGCCACACAAATTAGGAAAATGCATCAACATACTAACAACATATTGCTGCCTAACTTGCTTCTGGGAAAAGGTCCAACAAAATCAGTGAAAAGCTTTTGCATAGGTTTCTCTGCAACTTCCGAAGAAAGAAGACCTAAATGGGTATTCTGAGCAGGTTTGCTTAAAGCACACAATTTACAAGTTTTAACGTCTTCAGGGATTTTACCATCCATGCCCTTCCAAATGAAATATCTACTGACAGCCTGAATAGTTTTACACGTACCCAGATAAACACCAAGGGGTGGGGTGATGAATGAAAACAGTCGAAAACCATGGGTCTGAGATGGGCAGGCAACATAACCTGTTTCACATTATCACGAGACTTGCAACACACAGACCTTTTGGCAAAAATATGGCTTTTGTTCTATACCTGATTTCAATTTTGTGATGATTTCATTTAGTTCCTGATTCTTTTCGTGATGCTCTTTAATATCCGTGAAAGCCAAAGGGAAGTCAACTATAAGGTTACAATTTGGAAGAACAGTGGTCTCATTACTAGAATTTGTACCTTCAAACATGTGGGAAAGAACATCAGCCACTATATTCTGGGATCCTCTAATGTGTTGTATGCGGAATTTTAAAGAAGATATTCTGATGACCCAACGACCAATTTTGCCCAGTTGCAGGTGGGTGAGCCAAAAGCCACAACAACGCCTGATTATCCGTTTCCAGTAGGAACTCGGCATGTTCTGAGTACTGCCTAAATTTGTAGATGCCAAAACAACTGCTAAACATTCTAACTCGTAAAGATGACTATTTTTCTTGGGACTTGAGAGTACGTTGATGCAAAGGAAATTGGTTGCCTAACACCATCAAACTCCTAACATTGGACCGCTCCCTCTGCCAAACAGGAAGTGTCCATTTGCAATATGAATTCCTTGGAAAAATCTGGCATTCAAAGAACAAGGAGCGTAATATCATTTTTGAGAGTATCAAAGGCCTTTTGTTCTTCTCCCCATACAAAGGGCATAGTCTTTTTGCGTAAACGATTAAGAGGCTTGGCCTTTTCCGTAATGTTTGGTATGAATTTTCTGAAAAACTGGATCATTCCAATAAATCGGGCAATGCCCTTTACATCCCAAGGCGGTGGAAATTCTCTAATGCATCTAGTCCTCTCAGGATAAATGGAGACACCTTTAGAAGAAATGGTGTGGCCTAAAAAGGAAATCTCCTGCACAGTAAATTTAACCTTACTATGATCGACTGTCAAGACATGCCTGTTGTAAACGGGGTAAAACGTGTTTCAAGTGGACCAAATGTCGCTCAAAAGACTCTTTGAGTAAATCACCAGGTCATCCAAATAATTGAACACGTATCTAAATTTATCATCGTGAAAAATTTTGTCCAAGAGTCTCGTGAGGCCTGTGGCCAAACTGAAAGGTACACGCGTAAATTGGTAAAGATTCCAAGGAACACAGAAAATAGTACAGTAAAAGCCAGATATAACTCGGCTGTTGGGGGGACATAACTCGGACCCGCGTTATAGCTTTCCGTGCTATTCTGGGTGAGACAGTACAGTAGCAAAAAAAGCCAATGTTCCAATGTGGCGTGGCACCTCTCTGTCAGATACGGAGAAAGTGTAGTTATTTACCGCTGTAACTTGTCAAACGTTTAGTCCCTTGCTATAGGAACCTTATTTTTTTATCTACATCACTGGACTTGACAGCGCCCAAGGGAGAGAAACAGAAAAGAAACGAGCTGTGGTGAAGGGTCACATGCATTCAACCAAGAATAACTAAAAAATACCGCATTTTCCAGGCAAAGGATGTACTTATTCCACCAAGGGCGGTGTTCGCTGTGAGTAGTCACTCAGGTTGTAGAAGGGAGTGGTGGGAAGTGAGAATGAGAAAAGAATGCTCATGTCCAGAGGTCGAATGCATGCTTGTACTACAGATGGGATCTATCAGTGCCTCACGTGTTGTGAAACATGTAGCTTGCTTGCCTGATTTGCATTTTACAAGGTAAACTAAAACAAAAAAAACCTAATTACTTGTGGCATGCAAAGAAAATACAGTTTTTCTGCATTAAGCCTTGTCCACAATATCTCGTCCACTAGAATTTTTTTTCGAAAATCAGAAGACTTATAGCCGGTATATATACATTATAATCAAAGCATCTACATCATAATTATAATGATTACATAGAGCAATACCCCGTAGAAGATTGACGCGGCGGCTTGCTGTTGTCGCTCGTGCCTAGATCGTCGGGGCTGGGCAGCTGTACGTTGGTCGCTACAAGATTACTTTGGCGGGTGGCGGCGAGACTGCCGCCACCACTGCCGTTGTTACAGGACCGGTTCAATTCGTAACAGCGGCCTGGTATTGAGAAAACATGCTGATTGATGCGATTCACATCAATGTGTTGAATTTCTACGAAATTTAGACTGCATGTTGGCCTCTGCACTGGTATGATGAGGTTCTGCAATGTTTACGGGAATATGGAAATTTAGTGCAGTCTAATTGAATGATTAATTATCCTGAATTTTTCATGAAAGACTTCTGACGTGGCATATACACGTACACGGCCTTACTCGCCAATATGGTAATATAAGAACACATTTTATGTGCAGATATGGAAAACCATACAATATTGGCTGTAATGAATCAGTAAAATATATCTCAGCGCTGAAAGGAGGGAGAATGCACGCCCGCTCTCTGTCTCATACATCATCGTCCCGGACTCACGACCACCCGCCGACAGACCGCAGGCTTACCTGACCGCGCACTTTCTGCTTGTTTATTTATTCAGGCCGGGGGACATAAATTGCCCCGTGGTATAACCGAATCCGCAGTATTCCTGGCTTCCACTGTAATTGGTTTGGATGTTTGGATAATGGAATTTGGTAGTAGACCGAATTAAGATCAATGGTGGTGTAAAATTTTGCTTTCCCAAACCAATTAACTAAACACTTTAACACTAGTTATCTCGGGTTAAATAACGTTAATAAATGCTGACCCGAGTATACTCATGACACACATTACTTTCATGTCCGCTGTCTTTTATCCCGATTATACTCGTTTTTCTTTCAGTTTAAAATGTTCACTTTAGATAACAGCAGTTGTCGACTGAATGTGTGTAGTTTACATGCTGAAAATGAGATGGCAGCACTAGTTGCTGGCTGACTCGCCTGGTAACAAGTTTACTTTGTTGGGGACAGAATGAAGCATTTGCACATCTTTATTTTTCAATATTTCTGGCCTTTTCGCACATTCATATTATCTAGTGGCCAGAATGAGTGGCAGAAAATGCAATAAAAGATCAAATGTAATTTGTGCACTCTCTTAGTTATTTTATTTTATCGTGTGATGGAAACTGAGGACGAGTTTGTGGTAAGTGGAGGGTCAGATTTGGAAGATGCTTTGGCAGAAAGTGGAAGTGATTTATCGAGCACTAGTTTTGATTCTAATATTGACAGCTCGGATTCAGAAAGTGAGAATGTGCTTTAGTCGGTGCATATCTGGTGAAAAAGCAATCCAGTTCCTGGATCACCAGCACTTCCAAACTACACATTTGAAGGTACGCCTGGTGTGAATTTCAATGTAAGTAACGATGCTGATATATTTTTTTATTTCCACCAGTTTTGTAACGATAATCTAGGGTAGCTTATAACTGAGGAGACAAATATTTACTCTACTCAGTGTTAAACGAACTCACCTGTTACTTGAAATAGGGTGTGGCAACCTGTAACATATGAGATGCATATTTTTTTTTGACTCTACTTATTTTGCAAAGCATTGTTAGGAAACCTGAAATGACACAGTACGGGTCAAAAAATCCACTGATCTCAACTCCATTTTTCTCAAAGTGTGTCTTCAAGAAGGTTTTTACATATAAAACTATTTACATTTTCCCAACAATGAAGACTACAATCCAGAGAATCACCCTAGCCCTAAGCTGAATAAAATGTAGAATATTTATGAAATTCTGGTGGAAAAGTTTTGTAACCTTTGTACACCTTGTCAGCACATCACAATAGATGAAAGCCTGCTTTTGTACAAAGGTCGGCTGAGATGGGGCCAGGTATGGTATAAAAACTTGCCTGCTGTGTGAATCCAAGTCGGGATATGTGTGGAACTTCATAATTTACACAGGAAAAGGCACCGTGCTTGAGAACGAGTTCAGATAATTGCCAGTTTCCTCAATTTGTTGTGAATCTCACCAAGCTCCTACTCAACAAAGGCCATTCCCTAACTATGGACAATTTTTACAATTCTCCATAGTTAGCAGACTTGCTGATTTCCCATAAAACAGATATTTATGGGACACTAAGAGCAACCATAAAGATGTCCTCAAGGCTTTGCAAGAGATAAAGTTGTGTAAGGGGGAGATAATCGGGTACCAGAGGGGAAAGGTGTGTGTAATGAAATGGAGGGACAAAAAAGATATTTGCCACCAAATTTTGGCAGTACACAACACCGTAATGATGACTTTCAGGAAGAAAGGTAAAGAGAAAGTAAAACCCAAGGTAGTAATTATAACGATAACATGAGAGGAGTGGATGGTGTGGATCAACATCTAGCAGACTATGCTGTTCCAGGGAAGAGGCAAGAAGTATTACAGATAAATATTTTTACACTTGTTAGATCTGTCACTATGGAATATTTCATACTGTACAGGAAATGTGGCAGAAGTAAGTCAGCTTTGCAGTACCGGATGGAGTTAGTGAAGCTCACCATGGAGAAATACCACCATCTTGAGTTTGTAGCCAAACACGTATGCCAATGAGGCTTACCGTGCATCATTTCCCAGAAATATTGCCTCCAACTGAGAAAAAGTAAAATCCAACCAGACAGTGTGCAATGTGCACCATAGTGCATGATGCCAAGTGAAGGAGGATAAGAAGAGAATCCAGATACTACTGCCCTGACTGCAATGTTGCTTTGTGTGTTGCACCTTGTTTCAGTGTGTACCACACTGTATCAGTGATATAGGACCCTGGATCACTGATATTTAGGGCCTACCTAAAAAAAAATCACTTTTTTTTATTTTTTTATTTCACATACTTTAGAATAAGAATAGTTTCATTATTTGTGTGTGTTATAACTTTTTGTCAATACTACTAGATATATTTTTGGAATATAATAATTTTCTGATGTTTTCTTTGGTTAGGGTGTGCATGAATGATACTGTTTATTATGTAAAAATTGCTCTATTAGAATATTTGTGAGGAAATTTTTTATGCAGGGATTGTTTGTCTGTGTTCTGATACAAGTAGTATTTTTTATTTGATCAATTTCTCTATACGCATACATGCTCTGTAGTGTAACTAATTTTTTTTATAAAATATGTTAAAAATGTCTTTATTTGCATCCACACTGATTTGTTCAGCCTTTTATACATAAGTATTAACTGCCAGAGTTAACTCGGGATAAAAAATGTACTCTATTAAAAAATTCATATTTCGTAAACAATTACATAAAAACTTTTTAGAATTTTACTTTAGTTACATTTCTAGTGTACTTCCCATAATGCCATAAAAAAAAGTGATTCTTTTGGAACAACTTTTGAAAAAATGTAATGGAATTTTAAGTGTTTAAAGGCAGAATGAAGGTCTGGGAGTGGGACAGACTCTCTTTCAATTTTGTTATTAATTTTATGGTAATCTATAACCATCCTGTGTTCGTCGTTAGGCTTTGGAACCAAAAATGCAGGGCTAGCATATTTGGAAGTGGAGGGTTCAATCACATCCTTATCTAATAAATCCTGGACCTGATTTCTCAAGATTTCCATTTAGGGGGAGCTAGCTTATACGGGTGGCTGCTGACATACTTCTTGTTTGATTTCGTACTCAGTCAGACTAACGGCGAAGTGAGAACGTTTTGAAATTGCTTACAAAGTTTTTGAATAGCAACTTGCTGATGGGGCTCTAAATGCGAAAATTTGTGCACAGCTACCTCAGATTCAATTCGTACTTCAGAAGAAAAAGGTTGCTTTTGGTTACAATTAATGAAAACAATTTTTTTCTGTAGGGGCAAATTTGAAGAATATCTGCTGCACCTAATCTAAAACAAGTCCTGAAAATGCCATAAAATCCGCCCCTAAAATAAAAGGTAATCTTAATTTCTCAGATACTAAACACTTATTCATCCATGTAAAGTGCCCAATTTTCAATTTAATGGTGGCACAACACAAAATAGGCAGTGCTTCACTAGAAGCAGTATAACACTGCATATTACATGGCTCAACAGTCTTCACCAGTTTTAATTCTTTTAATTCCTTGAATGAAGAGTTCACCTGAAATTATAGTCGGAGCAGGTCCCAAATCTACTGGGGCATGTACTAACAACTGTCCAACCTTGAGTTCAACACGAGGGGTGGCAACTTTCTGTACCCCTACTACATTTGGGAAATTAACCTGAAAAGTACTGTCTTGTCTTTTAGTTTCACTTATGCTGCAAGGGCCAAAAAGCCATTGAAAACGGTGACCAAAGTTGATAGCTGGAATAGTGTGAGCATTAAACTGAGAGTTGGCAAGGTTGCCCCTTTGGCGGGAAGGAACGCTCACTTCTCGACCATGCGAGGATGGTTTTTTTTTGCAGCTAGCACAGGACTTCTCGCAATATGGTTACCAGTTTCTTTACAATAAAAGCAAGCACTTGCATCACTACCCGAAACATTAGCTTGACCTTTCCTGACACGCGACATACCACTAACTTGCTCGGTGTCAACATCATCTACATCAGGATTACGCGTTTTGCCCTTCTTGTCTGGGATAGCGCCTGACTTACCAGTATACCTACTCTTGGTGGATATGCTCTCACACTTTTGTTCTGCGTAGCAAATTTTTTGTGAATGGATGCAGACTCGGTCTAGTTCAGTGAAAGAATTTGGTTTGGACAAAAATGCTAGGCGAGAACGCTCTTGCAGTTTCAAGCCTTCCAAAATAGAGTTCATATCATTCTCAGATAGGGGCAGATGCAAATTGGTAGCAGCCTATTTTATACTACTCGCATATAATGGCAATGATTCATTAAAATTCCTGCAGCCTGTTGAACATCCTGAACTGTCGTTGGGTGAATAACCTGGATGGGATGAAATAGTGCAAGTGAAATGCTGGGAGATGGCATGTCTGGTCCTCTCACTAAGAGGTCCCAGGGTGAAATGGTATATGATTTCTAGCAACTGGGTTTCTGGAACAGTTTTACTTTGATGTAACTTCACAATGGGTTTTAGAAACTCTAAAAATTTTGGAACCTGAAGTCCATCGGTAGCTGGAAAATCACGCAACATTTGCTCAAGTGGGTGGGTAATTTTGCCAAAAGGTGGGGACACCAAAGGCTGGGCGGGTGGTACAACTGCTGTGGACATGAGTGGTGAGGTGGCAAATGTGGAATTCGGCAAGTGTGGTGGAGATGTGAGTGGGAAATGAGGGTAAGATAACTGTGAAGTGATGTGGGATGTGGACAGGAGACTAACCATGCTAGTGTGAGCTGGTCTGGAGAATGAAATGGTTGTGAGAGTACTAAGGCTTAAGTTGACCAGCTGTTCACCAACAAAATTCTGGAGGACCTTCTGGGACTCAACAGCTTCCATATTACAAAGGGCCTCACATAAACTTTACGCCTGCGTAATCACATTCTTTAGAGATTAAGCTTGCATTTCAGAAAGCTGTTCTGGGCACGAAGTTAACAAATTGTTGGCCCTATTTTTCAAATGGGTACTCCTATTTTTGAGATGGACATACTTTTTTAAACTGAGGTCATTCTCTATATTTTCAAACACGTCCTGTAGGGAAATTATCGTAGCCGCGCAAGTTCTATACTCACTTTAAACATTAACGGCCGCCAGAAACACCATATCTTCTGGGGCCTCAGAATGGAGTGCCGCTTGTAAGGCACTGCTACAAGCCTTATCAGTAGGCTCAGAGGGTAACACTCCTCTGATGGCACACTCATGTGACCTCATCACGTAGCAAAAATTCAGGGATAATTGTGGCCATTGCAAAGGGACTAAATAATTACTACTAAAGAACAACACTAATATACAACTTATCACTGGGCAATACACTTCCAAAAGGAACACAACTAACATATTAACTCAAAGGGAAAATACAACACAACCTATCCACTGTGCATGTGTCAATGTTTGCCGACCACCCATGCAAAACCCAAGGCACACACAAAAAGGGAAAATTCCGTGCAGAAATTATGCACACACACACACACACACGTGCGCACACGTACACACACACACGTATACATATATATACACACACACAAAACCACCCTTTCCTACCAAACTTCTTGTGGCGGTATTTATGGGGCAAGGCAGATGGCAGGGATTAGCCTAACAAAGGCAACAAAGGCATTCTCCTCAATAACACCACAAGAAAAAGGGAACGCCCGAGGGCCAGGTTGTGGTGTGATTGTGCATAATTGTCAGTAATGTACAACTAAGGTGTTAGGTATAGCTACCTTATTCATGAAAAAACACAAGCTTATGTCAGGTGACATCAAACAAACTTTATTCTTCTTAAAAAAATCTTCCATTTGCAAACAACCATAAATGCTTTAAAATACAGTAACAAAGTGTGACTATTATTTGTTTCACATATATTTAAAAATATTATTATTATTATTAGCTAATGCAAATCTGTATTTTGTATATTTTATTTTATATTACTTTAATTTTCCTACTTCGGGATCCCATGGTAAAATTTAACAACAAATTCATGGATAGTTAATGGCCATTTTGGCCAAGAAACCGAACACACGCGCATGCACCACACACACACACACACACTACTTTGCCTTTTGGCTTTCAAAGCAAAATTAGTTATAATGTTGGTACTGCCACTCTGAAAATGTCTAAAAATTTGGAAGTTATCACTTGCTCATGCGGAAGAATTTGAAAATAAATTTGGGCTGATCATTTATGAGTTGCAGGTCAGGAAACCATGTCCAATCGGAATGTTCCCAATAACAGGAAACTAATTCATGGAGAAGGGCGGCTAGGAAAATCCTCCAAAGTACGATCACGCCTCAACTCTGAAGCCACATAATTCAGGTTGTCATATTATGCCAGTAGGGTGGAGCTGCTTTCGTGGTGAAAGTGTTGTTTTTACATCAGGATTTTAAGATTACAATTTGCAGTAGAAAGTTAAATGTTACATTCAGTTTATGTTGACGAAGAAGGAAATGACGTACCGGAAATAGTCAGAGTAAGATCGATTCGAGAGGACCAGTACCAACCTTAATCGAGTTACATTTTGTGACTTTAAAACTTAGTTTACAAATATTACGTTTAAAGTAAAACAAAATTATAAAGGTAACAGAATTAGTTATTAATTTTCAAATACAACACATCAAACATTATACTATTATTGCAAAGAGTAAATACTCATTTTTTCTGATACTTGTCAAATCTTTGACATACTGGTTGGCATAGTTTCAAAAATATATTTTATCAACAAAACTGGATCTTTAACCTCAGATAAGTGTTACATTAGCAAACAAAATGCTTAAAAAATTAAAATACAAAGAATATTGGTGATAGTTAATGCACCATTTACTTATTGATCCAAAGAATATTGGTTATAGTTAATGCACCATTTACTTATTGATCCAAAGATATAGTTGACATAAATATTATGAAATATTTTTGTATATAATTCAAAATAGGTTTCCAAAATAATTGTTATTCTGAGCAAAACTGAAATGTACACATGAGACAACAATAAAACAGGATACAATTATCTGAATAAAATGGTTAACGAATTAAGTTGCCACAGTAACTCGTACTTAACAAGTACTTTATACTTAACCAATACTTTGAGACAAGTGCAAGAATATCTACGCGATTTTGTTGTCTCTACCTGCCTTGTTCATCTAAGACAACGTACTAAGTCCGTTACACAACATAACTTTTATTGAAAGTGAAAATATAGGACAATATTGATGAACATTCTTATTTTACTTATAACCTACATAATGTTCAATATTGCCCACCTTTGTGCTGCATGCTGGTGTTAAACTTTTCACTACACTTGGTAAAGAATTTTGTACGCCTGTCATTTGGTGCAACAAGTGGTATTGACACCCTTAGTTCGGCACAAGGTCGACACGCCGTTCAAATGGCCGATTGTGTGACTTAATGTCGTCCTTTTTTGGACATGTTTGCAGATAAAAACTTTGATTCGTCGATCATTATTGATATCCCTCTAGGGCATATTGTATTTTGATTTTTACCGCTACCAGGTGTGATGATGGTAGCTCCTTATATGGTCAAAAATATTCCTATTGGCTCCTGTATTTTAAGAATGAGACATTATATGTTCATTGGGGATTGAATTTTGCTCATTCTTCTAGTAATTAATTGAAATGTGACAGTATATATATTTTGTGCTTCTGCTCATTCGGGGTCAGACGATTTTGGCCTCGAGAGAGCATCCAACATCAGAAGTTATGTAACTTACAATTTGATATTTCTTTCACAAGACTGGCTCTTCAAGCAGTAGGTCATGACGTCACTTTGACGCAAGGCTAGATGCCCTAAATGGGCTTAAATTTTCTTAGTTCAAATCTGCTTGCAAATAATATTTCTGATGAAACTCTTAGAAAAGACTTCTTTAAGTTCTTAAGGATCTTGTTTTGGTAGTTGTCTGGGTGTAAAAACCAGAAGTTCTAACAATTGTATTTTTCTCCTCGAAAGTTAGACTCTACTAGCAAGCAGTTGCTTTGGCAAGTGGATGAGGGGAGAAAATGAATATATTTTTGCAAATAATTGATGCATGCTGCTTATACTACTATTAACTAAGATTACGACTCATCGCTTTTCACGTGAAGTATACCCTTGCTTCAACCACCCATGTGAGAGTTGTTACTGCTAACCAATACACAGTTGTTGCGCGCCATTTAAATCTACCGGGTGGCCGAACACATGGCTAAAAGGTTATGCAACCAGTGAGCATGCAGTCTCTCCCTCTCCCCGTGTGCTGAGTGCCTACAAGCTGTCAGCCACTTCGGGCGTGGCCAAGAGCCGCCGAAGATCCACGAACCAAGAATGCTGACTAGAGGGTTCCCACCTCCCACGTCGGTCTTCATCGCAAGCCTTTCCTGCACCCCGCAGCAGCAGCTTAGACTTCTGACTGTATAAGTCCGTGCACGGCGGGGCTCCAGCAGTCAGTTGTAATTATTCTCGTGAGTTAACCCTGAGCACTCCTTAGTGCTGGGGCCTCCATCGAAACCTTGAGTATTCAGTAGCCATTGCGGCTACCCTCTGCGACGACAACAGTCTTCGACACCCATCGAACACGAATATACCTTACTACTTTAACTTCAACTTCTTTTGTCTGTTCCAGACATCCACATTGGACAACTTTAGTTAAGTAGTTATATATTCACTTTTCTAGTTCACTTTTCCTCCAGTCTAGGACCAAGTCGCTTACACCTGGCTAACGCATTTTTGCTTCATTACTCAGTCTGCTTGATACGAGATAGCACGAGTCACTGTGTTTATTGAGCCCTCAATAGTCAGCTTTGTTCTCTATCCTAACGCTTTTACTGGTAGAGTAACGTCTACTTCACCCACAAGGAATAAGTTGCACTGTGCACTACGGACAGAAACCGGGTACTTTTGCAAATTCGAACTAGCTTGACTGAGGTCCCCCTTCTGGGGACCTCCAGTCTGATACACACCCATTAGACGGCCACCGGTTGCTTCCTATTACTCTGGGCACCCAGGGAAGGAACAGAAGAGCCATGACCACTAAGAATACCTTCCACCAAGGGGAGACAGCAAGCCTAGGTTATATCCCCTACCAGAACACCTAGGTTCTCTCTCTCTCTATCTGTGTGTGTCTCGGTCTCTCTGTCTCTGTGTGTGTCTCTCTCTGTCTCATGTTAACCTTACACTCGTTTAATTTTGCAATATAAACAAAAACAATATTATTCACGCACTACAAAAGTGTTGATAGTGTGGCTTTTTCAGGCCATGTGTATTTGTCGTTACGGTAATGGTTTATAAATACATTGATACATGATGCTTTTTCAATATTGGTAATTTTGACAACTTCAGCTCCATCCCTAGGTCCTTTGCCACGGAGTTTGAAAGTTAATTTTATTCAGTTAATGTGAGATTGTACTGTCTGCCTTGCAGATTGTTTTATTCACTGGCCCACCGTAACAATGCTTGTAAGACAGCGAGTTCATTTATTCTCCGCTAGCTAGTGTTGGTAGTAATTATCACGTGTCTTTTGTTTCGCATCCCCTTTCTAGCCAGCTGGTGATATGAGGCAAGCCATGCATTCGCACCCCTGCTCAGAGAATACCCTTCACCCTAGTGGCATCAGCTAATCAGTAACGGGCAGTGGCCTGCAATTAGTATAAAAGATGAGACGGACCGCATCTCGAAGCCCATTCTTCAGCTGTCCAGTACCAGTTGTTCACACTGACCAGTCTGCACCCTTAAGCCTTTGCTTATTGTAAACAGTGTTCATTTCTAGCGCTACTAGCCACTCAGATCCGGCCCCCTCTACTTCGCTTAAGCCACGCTTGCGATAGGGTAGGCTACGTTTAATTAGGAGATATCTGCTACATACCCTGCAAACCCTGCGACGACCTGCAGTTACGGACGTATCTGTAAAATACCCATGTCTTAGTCTTTTTCAAGGCTAAATCCTGTCACAAACCTGGCTTAGTCATCCCAGTACATGCCAGTGATCATATAATGTTTTCTGTATCACGTTCACGCAACAATGCAAGAGTTTGTTGCCTAGCTTCAACACACACCGCATTCTTCCTTCGTTGTTGGTCGCTTCTACCGACCAGTTAATTCCACTTCTAGCATTCAGGTTTGAAACTTGTGCCGCTGACCCAGCGTTAGTTCTTTTATCACGTATTTATTTCCATAAAACAAAATAAAACGTGACTTCAGCTTTTAATTTGAATACCTATCTGGTAGCCGTAGTACCTTTCTGTAGTTACCCTTGCATAACACATTTGTAGTTAATCTTGGGGATTTTACTCAAACGAGTAACATTTTCATACAGTCCACGCACTAGTCGGGCCTTCCCCTCAACCCATTGGAATTGGGCAGGAGGAGGCCCGTCTAGGTACACTGTTCTTAGATCAGCTTGTCAACCTGGTGTTCACGAAACTCTCCAGAGTGAACTTCGCTGGCAGAGATTTGTGTCCCCTAGGTTGAGAAGATTGGGACGGTGCCATGCACACCAGTGGTGCCACACGTAATTCTGTTCGAGGAGACCTGCAGACGTGCTATAGTAGTATAATGGTCAATCTCCGCTTCCTAATGCCCTTCGCCCAGAGGAGAGGTCTGAAGGAGAAATTGTGACACAACTCACTGCATCAGGTCGAGCACATCAGTTTCAACCTGTTTTAGTTGAGCAGATGGCTAGCCTGCCTCCACGATAGCAGGTGCAAATACTTTGACAGCTGCAAGAACCAGTGGAAACTCCTGTGCCGTACCATCTCTTTACACCACTCGAGAGGACCAGCCCTAGTGATTACCCAGAGTGGATTGTTGAATATTTACGCTGACCTGAGTAGTCTCGGGACACCTGTCATCGCCTACCTCGTTCCAGCCATTCTTCACCTGACACCTCAGCAGAAACCACAGGACATTGAGCACAGAACACTCAAATCTACTAATACCGCACCCAGTTCATGTGCTGCTCCACTTAAACATTGCCCAGGTATATCTGACAGTAGTGGCACCTAAACGCAGAATCATCGTATCTACGCCAGATTTTGTTACCTGCCAAGTAGCCACTTTGCCAGGTTTGTATAGCGGAAAGGCGCCAGCTTCCAATAAAACCACCCCGCAACAGTCTACAAGCTTCAGACTCGGTTTCTAAACAAAAATATGTTCCAGCTTCCACTAAGAGACCTAGAGTGTGTATTTGTTCCCGGTACGTCAGGTATCATTATTTACAAAACATGCAAACTTACTGTTTGTAAATTTCGCTGCCTCTTGAATATATGTTTTTCAATGGTAATCCTTGTAAGTTTACTTCACTAAAATCACATCTGATCATCACAGGCATTAAATAATTTATTTGTAGAATCATTCAATAAAATCAACACAGCACATGTTTCTTGAAACCAACAAACTTAAACTTGGATACGTATAATACTAGACGACAAAGTAAATACACTATGGCGACACCGCATCACTACTCACAACAGTGCTCGCTTTCTCTTTCCAATGTTGCCATGACCTTTACTGCTCATAATACCAAATTTATCGTGCAGTTTACAAAGAATACAAAAATTGTCTACTTGCATGCAAACTTCTGGTAAGAGTACAACATTTACTGTAAGGCAGACAATACATTATACTGTAAATATGTGCAAACTAAAAAAAAATATTACGAAAAAATTCACATGCATTCTCAAGGCTATCAATTTCAGTAATAAAAAAGTAAGCCTCAGTGATTCCATAACTGAATGTTAAAATCATCAATAATTACAGAAAATCTGTAATACTTTGTAGTACTGCTACCCGGAAAGCATTTCCTCATGTATCCATGGTAGCAGGTTGTGACAAAATCCCTTCTGGACTGCTAGACATTTAGCTCTCTTGTCTAGTATGTACTTAACGTTAACTCACTTTGCTACAAACACATTTCTATGCAGGTACCCTTTGCTTGCCAGATAATTATTTTGATTATTAATTATTGTATTATTCAGAGCTCTGCATCTCCGTATTTTCCAAGCATATTTATTTAGTACTTGAATTATTCAAACTTCGGCATACCTTGCTTTACCTAGTTCCCAGTGCAATTAATTTTTATAACTTATTATTCAGTGGTCCCAGGGCATTAACTATCTCGCTCGCAGACTAGTGTGGGTGAGCCCAATATCCGTAGATTTCCTTCAGCCTGCACAAGGCCAAAGGGTTCTAGGACTATTGAGACCACCTTACCTACCAGACAGTTAGACCCCCAAAATTACCAGGCCATTATTCCAGTTTCGATCTCGATCCCAGCCTGAATAAGGCCGGATCCAGGAGACACCAGTTGCTATCTGTGATTGTCGGCTTTTTACTGTGCGAACGAATCTCCATTTATTTGTCCTGAGAGGGAGGAATGGGACTGAGTTTTCTGGATAGCCCCAGCCTAAATAAAGCCAGACTATTCCAGGAACACCCAGAGATGCTCAGCACTTCGAGATGTAATGCTGGGTCCACAGGCTGGTTTCATATTGTTGCCTACCGTCCCAGCCTGCACAAGGCCGGACCAGAGGAGGATATTGCCCGGTGGGAACAGAATATATCCTGGTGCATTTCAGTTCATTAGAGATATGACCTACAAGACCAAAGGACATAGATGTAATCTCAGGAAATTAGCTCATCGAGCAAGGCAAAGAAAATTAGATGTCGTATTAGCAAATAATACTTTTGACTAATGAAGTTGCCCATAATAATACCACTCCTACTGTCACTCCTGAACAGTTATTTGGACTAGGAATTTATTTAGATGGAACTGCACCTTTTGGAAGTGAGGCAATACTGCAAGGTGGGGACAACATTTTGGGATTAGACTGGCCCCACCTTACGGTTGATTATTGGGATGATTATAAGCCAGAACCACGTATTGCAGAGTTATTACAACCTCTTCTGCCTACACGGAATTGGTAGCCTGGCGTCCCCATGTGCTAGGTACACACAGCGGCAGATAATGCGATCATATTCCGTATCCCCCAATAGACAGTTGGCAGATGCCACATAGCATCCTTCTAGTCTGATTTTTTCCCTCACGTATCCCCACTAGACCGGCTCCCTATAGAGGATGCTGCCGGCAGGAGCCCGCCGACTCTGCCTAAATCTGAACCCCACTCCATCTCGTGACAACTGGTATCATGAATATTTTTGACAACCTTTACAGTGAGCATAACTAAACTCTTAGGACGGGAGATGTATTTGGTTAAACTCGCTCTAGGGTTTGGATCCCCTCCTCCTGTCAAGGTCACCCAGCCCAAATCACCGCCTTCCAACATGGGAGGATCTGCGACCCAGCCATTCAAACCGCCTTATCATAATTTTCCTTCACAAAAGGGTATCTTGAATCTCTTATTCCAGGAGGGAATTCAGCCCCCCCACCTCCCGGGGTTAATTTGTTTAATATCCATGAGATGGAGCAGCATCAAGTGTTAATTACTGCAATAATTAAATACAAGAATCTAATAGACAATTAATATTATTCACTAACATTTTCATATACTTAAGTGCTGAAAATGTGGTTCCAAAATTATTTATTGTGGAATAATGGGGGTTTCAGTGAATAAAAGAATAGACCTAACCCATACATAGTGTTGGCAAAATATTTCATTCTAACCATTTGAAGCTGTGAACCCATCAGTACTAAACCTAAAGTTATGACTTTTATCTCCTGCAGTATTATTCAACTATTTGGAGATTTTCATCATAATAACCAATAACTCACCCAATTGTGCAACAAACCTTCAAGTTCTTGGAACACAACCTTTAACATGATTTAAAAAAAATGTTAGCTCATGGCTTAAAACAGAGTATCATTAATTTTATGTTATGGTACTGCATGCAATTTTATTTTGCCAGGTGACAATTTGTGTCAACACATGAGTCATATTTTACAATTTTTTTTCTTGTTTGTCAGACATATTCAGTAATTTTCCACTATTGTCCATATTTTAAAACATACTGACCTAATGAAGTACATACCCAATTGAGTACTGGATGAAGTCTAAATGACAGGAGAAATTTAAATATTTTGGAATATGTTTTGTAGGGCATGTCACACTATAAATAAAGTTAATTCGTCATTGCTACACCACCATATACTTTGTAAATTGATAGTAGACATTTACACAAAATATTCTTCAGTTACTGTAGGAGTGCTGTCACACATTTGTTGCTCTGTGTGTTAACCAGAAATTTCTGTATGCAGTTTCTCATTAAAAGTTCTGTGGTTAATTCTTTTAAAATTAAATAAGAGGATTGTTACTATCTGTTTAGACATGAAAGTGTAACATTCTGGCAATACCAAGAGATTCCAAATTTTTGTTTTATTTTGTTTAGTTCTGCATTTGTTACTAAAAATTCATGGTATATTTACAGTTCATGAGAATGCATTTCAAGGTAACAGTATCTCAAGTATAATTTACCTATTTCAAGATGCACATTGTAGCAGGTGAAATTGTCTTGCATAACCTAACACAATAATGTTAATAAGTGTATACAAATGTGTATCAATGTACATATGCATACACATACCCACTCCCCTTTTTGTGTAGTAGTATATGTGACCACTTACTCTCCCCCCTCTCTCTCTCTCCTCCTCTCCTCTCCTCTCTCTCCTCCTCTCTCTCCCTCCTCCTCTCTCTCCCTCCTCCTCTCTCTCCCTCCTCCTCTCTCTCCCTCCTCCTCTCTCTCCCCTCCTCCTCTCTCTCTCTCTCTCCTCCTCTCTCGCCTCCTCCTCCTCTCTCTCTCTCTCCTCCTCCTCTTCTCTCCTCCTCCTCTTCTCTCTTTCCCCTCTTTCTACCCTTTCTCATGTTCATACCCTTCTTTTGTCGCTCTTTTGTCTGCATTGGCATTTTTGCAAGGAAAATAGACAAATGGGGTAGATAGGAAATTACTTTACCTTGAATAGCTTAGAACTGGTGTTTGTGTAGTTACTTATATTCTCATTGGAGTACAGGTGGTGGTCAGATTTACAGTTTCATGTGTGTGTGTTGTGACAATTATTTGGCCATTACTTCTACCTTTGCACTTCATTAGGCTTCACCTCTACTAATATTGAATACCTCAGCAATTAAGCACAGTTGAAACCTCTAGCATATGGTGTTGGAAAGAAATGTTGATGGTGGTAGTAAATAAATAAAATTATCCAAATCATATTTAAAAAAATTTTGTAACGAAGATGATTCAAACCAGCACCCCTTAAATGAGCATGTTGCAGACCATAACTTTGAGGAGTCATCTTTTAGATTGATATCAGTCTTAAAGTTTCACAGTTGCAGAATTTTAAATGCAGTTAATGTGCTTTTATAACGATTATTGTCCAACACAATATTTTGTTGGTAGAATGTTTTTTATTTCTGGGAGAGCAAATACATTAGACTGCAGAATGATAGAGTATCTTTTGAAGAAAACAATAAACATGAATGTTAACATTTCAATAGAGAGCACCTAAGGTACTGAAGTTAAAGGCTCTTTACTAGGGATGGGCTGATATTGATTAACAGCGGATACCACGACCATTGGCATTGGCTGCATCTAGCCACGATTTGCTGATTATTATTCACCAAAAAGTAGTACTAATTTATTTAACACAATGTTAAATACACCGGCATGCTGCATCTCGTTGAGCATTAATTTATTGCATCCATCAATCAGATATCCTGTCTGAAACCCAAAACACATTCGGAACAATTGTTTTCAGATGATTTGTTCCCTTTTACATTTTACCGTATTTCCTGTTGGTACATTTGCCAAAGATTGTGTGCATAATTAGTTTTTGGACACTGTGAATGCAAAACAACGTGACTTAGTCCCCGAAAAATTGTGAAGCGTGAAAAAACTACAAAATTTGCCATTTTTAACAGTTTTACGCAAATTTTAACTATTTGTTTTCAGAACATGAAATTTAACCTGAAAAAAATGCATATTCCAGTTTGTTTACATCACATGTGAGACGTCGCTTCACTATTGAATGCATATTCCAGTTTGTTTACATCACATGTGAGACGTCGCCTCCTATTAAATGCATATTCCAGTTTTTTTTACATCACATGTGAGACGTCGCCTCGCTATTGAATGCATATTCCAGTTTGTTTACATCACATGTGAGACGTCGCTTCACTATTGAATGCATATTCCAGTTTTTTTACATCACATGTGAGACGTCGCCTCGCTATTGAATGTTGTTAGTCGATAGTAATGTTAATCGAAAGTGCATGTTATTTTCTCAAAAGATCCAAAAGAGGGCAGTAAATCTACAAATAGGTGTTTATACAACATACATAGCGATAGTTATTTGGATCGATCGTTAACCGAAAGAGAGCAGTACAAGCAATATGAACTCGTTTTCTCGCAAGAACAAAATATATCTCGTATAATCTAAGGCATTGCATTCCCAACTGTAATTTATCTTTGTTCTTGTTTTGATTTGGGCTGTCTTCAGATTCTAGAATCTCTGAAATGTTTTTTGGAATTGAAATTAAATTGTGCGTTGGCTAAAGCCCACAAAATTCTGAAGGTTTTTACAATTAAAAATTGTAAAAGGGGCATATAAAAGTAATGGATTTTACATTTTTGATATAAAACACTAAATAATAATGTGTAGGTTTTGCAACGTGTGCATGGACACAAAAAGTGTGACAAAACACATTTCCAATGAAAAACACAAACAAAACAAAGATTGTCAATCTACATTGTCTACAAAATGATTTTCTATTCGTGAATACATAGTCTATGAAACAATTTTCTATTGGTGAATCGCTTCAAAACATAACCAGTTTGTAGTAAAACAAACAAATAAGTGTGTGATTTTGTGGAAATGATAGTAGCATCCACATTCCCCTGGAAAAAGTCTACAATCCCAGCAAGAGAAACTGACTAGAAAAATATGTTCAAGTTGAGTTTAGCATAAAATTCCATGCACATTTTCCGTGGTGGTAAATATTTTCCTTTTCAGTGTAGTAGCCCTGGTGAAAAAGCTGCATTGAAACTGACCTCAAATAGCAGAATCAAACATAGCTGCTTTTATTTTTTCCTTTTTTTGTTTTTAGACCTACATTGCACATCATGTCTGATTTCCACTAGTGTAACATGACTAGGGCAGAGTTGTAATTATTTGATAGTTGCATTTACATAATGCAGCAAGAATATAATTATTTCCTAAGGGACGAGAAAAATAAACCATTGAGGAAGACTTAGTAAAAGAGTTATATTATTAAAAATAATAAATTAGAATTGTGTAAAATTTATATTTGTTTTTAGTGTTTTCCAAGTTACTTAAATATTAATTGTGATATTGAAAATCTAAAAGTTTGAAGCAGATTTTTTTTTTTTTTTGGGGGGGTCTACTTTCATGTTAAAGCGCACCGCACAAATTTTACACAGATTTTTGCACAGCTTAAGTTTCGCTCAATTTCATGTGAATATTTAATATTAAATTTAGTTCAATAAGTTCTTTCTAATGACATCCTAAGGCTGTTGGTTTAAATAAACCTGCATTTTGTGGTTATGTATTATATTTCTCAGATCTAAATTCCAAGTTTTTAATTAACTCAGTTTGTAATGAATGCTGTATTGTCTGGTAACAGTTTTTGCTTGACTGTTAAGTCACTTATTTATCCAGTTAAATTATCTATCTTATAATTTATTATTAAAATTAGTGCTGTATTTCATTGCTATGCTGTACATGCCTAATACAAAGTGCTTAAAGTGTTCACAAAACTGAAGACTTAAATTTAAGTAACAAAAAGTATTTCCAAATACTGGGAATTATGATTGTGCTCATCAAAACGGCTATTGGCATCGCTATAATTGGCGGCATTGGCAGCTGAGAATCTGTATCATTGGTATCAGCAAAATGTAGTATCAGGCCAGCCTGACTTTTTGTATAACTTTGTGAAGAAAAATGTAAAAGTGGTGGATTTGATTCATTTTTAGGATCCTAAAATACTGTATTCTTTTTAAGATTATTTTTGTAGACTAAAGAATTTTTTGGTGGGGTTGTTACTTCTGACATCACTTATTTGAACAGAGAGTTAACTGATCTAAGTTGCCGTCAGAAAATAGCTCTTCTCTGCAAAATTGTTCTGTGGAACTCTGGTTAGTACAATGTACATAATACGACTTCACACGAAGGGGTAGTGTTGAAAATGTTGTAAACTTGTATGAATGTCTACTGTAGCCATTTTTAGATGTTTTGATTATCCTGCTGCAACGGAAGGAACAATGTTTTATGGTTGGTGCCCATTCATCTATCAACCGCTATGAGAAAGCATATGCTACTATCCTTGTATTGATGTGAAGGGCATGTTTTAGAAAACTTTATAACTGAAAGTTTTTTCCAGTTATTTGTTTGAGCATGTAGCTTGTTGATCACCGTAGTGTTGGGCACATGACGCTGCTGGGTGTAGACAGCCTGGACATTGTTCCAGCTGGGTGCAGTTACTCTACGAAGGCTGGAGTGCTCCAGGTCTCTTCACCCATGCTGGCTGGGAACAGCACACAGCTGGCTGCTCCTGGCTCGCATGAGGTTGCTTGTGGAGAAACCAACCAATCTGTAAAACTGTTCTTGTGTCAAGTGACTGCAACAAACTGCGCCTTTCTTCCAGGTGCCGTTTGCTCCTTCTGGGTTCAAAGTGCGCTACTTGAAGGTTTTTGAGCCAAAGCTGAACTACTCCGATCATGATGTCATCAAATGGGTACGTTACATTGGTCGCAGTGGTCTCTACGAAACCAGATGCTAAAACGAGAGTAGGTTCTCAGATTTTTTCCATTGTTGTATTACAAATTTGTGTTTTTTCAAAGACATTGAATAAAATAAATAATACTCATTTGTGGAAAGTTAAATGTATATTTAGCGTTTAAGGAGTGTAAGTGACTGTAATTCTAAAGTGACATAGCATTCAGCCCGGAAACTTGTCTGTATACATTGTCTTCGTAAAGACATATAGACGATTGTAACAATATAACTGTATGCATTTAATTGTTTTACCAGTTTATAGTAAAACTTCCTTAGTGTACATTTTTCTTTTGCATTTAATGAAGTAAATATTTGATTTTTAAAGAATATTTAAGCAAAGATTTTTGGAAGTGTATCAGTACAATGTGTTTCAATAAAATAATTAACTGAAAAAGTTTTTTTTTATATATATATAAATTCTCTTAATGTTGGTTTCTGTATGTATGTGATCTGTTGCTTGGAGCAAGATACAGGTGGAAGCACAGTTGCTAAATGCAATTTGTAATTATTTTAGAAAAGGATTTGCCTTAATTATTTGAATCATATTCTTTCTGTTACACTAACATAATTATTGTGAAGTTTGCTAGAGTTGTAGTAGACAGCACACTTTGCAGGCAGAATACTCTCACTTGGAATGTTGCAACAATCATGTTAGGGCAGTCTCCTCTTTTAGGGGATACACAATTATTATTTTCAGGTGAATGGCAGAAATGATTCTTGAAGGTTCAGAAATTGTGAACTAGATTATGAAATTCCCTTAATGGAAGGCTTTCTTGTCTTAAAAAAAAATAGTTCCCATATAAAATTTCCAAACAAAAAAATTAAACAGAAGGAAGAGGAATATTTAAATATTCTAAAAGTTAAATATAAACTCAGATCAAACTGACAGTTTAAAATCCCTGTGCACTGATTTACCTAGAAATGTACTACTCAAAGTGCAGAAGTGGCTAGAGCATTATCGTGACGCATGAGAATATTCTTGCGGGGCAGATTAAAGATTTAAAATCTTGCATGTGTTTTTTTATTGCAACTTTCATTATCTAAATCAAGACAATGTAACAGAGGTGTGTGGTGTTTGAAATACTGCACACTTCAAGGACTGTTTTCCATACTTTTAGGAAACTGCGTACTGTCCACCATAATCCATTCAAATACAGATATGCCTGGAAGAGAATAATTAGCTGGGTCCTGTACCCTACAAATACCACTCTCCTGGGAAGAATACCCTTTACTTCATGTACTTGCACCTCTCAAATAGGGAAAGGTCTCCAGAGTACCTGTAATCACTGAAGTCAGGTGCTGATGTACAACACACACAAATTTAGTTGACATTTACTACGTAAATATTTGTGATGTACTTTACATGAGTGCAGAAAAAATTTCTACCTGCTCTAGTTTTTCTCACCTTGCTCAAGCGTATGCGCTCACTTTTGCACATGTATGCTGATGCGAAACTGTGCCTTCCACAGATTCTCCTGTTGAGAACAGAGAAGCAGCTGTCCTTGTTGTGGGAATACGTACAGTGAGGCTTCGTTGTCTGCTTGAACTACTTCTTTCTAGAATAGTGTCATGGAAACCCAGGCTGCAGTCCGGAAGTCCCCCCCCCCCCCCGTCTAAAGTCCATCTTATTGGCTGCCCTGTGTCGTACAGCCCAGTTGTATCAGGTACGAGTGACGGGTAGAGAGTAGCTGTCGGCAGGCCTAGTGCAAAACAAATATGGATGAACAATGAAAAAGGGGAATCTGGATGGCCTTTCAGAGGGTAAGTGACCTATCTCATAGTGCATTGTCATAGCTATACATGGTCCCTTTTCAGATTGTCAGACAGGGCAGGACTACCACCAGCATGACAAGTACTCCTCGAAAGGTGGCGGCAGTGGTTACTCCTTAAGTGGTGTTCCGTAAGATTGGATTTAACCGTACCCGAATCCCCATCATGGATCATACTTCTAGCACAAGCCTGAAGAGTAAATGGGTTGATAGTCTTGTGCCAACATCTGGAGAGAAGTTGATGAGATGGTAGTGAAAGCAGATTCAATGTAGAGTATGCTTGTTTTTATTGTATACCCAACAAAGATAATCACACCCAGCCAGCCGTCTTTCCAAGGGCTGAAGGGACAGACCTGTGTGCCAAAAGGGCCTTAGTCATGCGGTATACTTGGTTGAGCTGCGTATATGGGCGAGGGTAACCCCTAAGGTAATCTGCGACTCGGAACTCTAGTGACGCTGGGCGTAGCGTTTTGGCTAGATACATTTGGTGCAAGGCGACCGTGTGGTTGACCCACAGTGAAGCACTGTAGCTGGTCGTAAAAGTCTGAGATAAAGGGGAAAGCAGGAATTGTGGAGAGCAAGTGCATAGGTGCAGTGGCAGCAGTATTGTTGAAGTTAGCGTCATCTATGGGACCTGTGTGCACTCGGGCAAAGTAATGTTCTGACTGAACTGACTTGAACAGTATCGGTATGCAGGTACATGCCAAATGCTATGTGGTGTGCTGCAGGCAGCCAGCTTGTTGGTGGTAGCAGGGCATCAGGCTGCTACCCGTGCATCGTGATCTGTGGTGTGCAAGCAAGGCCTCTAAATGGTTCTCGCTGGGGGAGAGGGGTCAGGCTAGAGTGGATAAAAGATGTCGCCCATGGCATGTCAACACCTGCTTTTCTCAAATCTTGTTCTTTTGCACTCTTGAGTACAAAAAAAAATTGCTGAAGTTGAGTATTAAGTGTGAAAAGGAAAAACTATCTTGAGGTCAGTAATATCCTTTTGGTTGTAAGAAATGATGCAGATTGCAGCCCAAAACAAGACATGCATAAAACAAAATAGTATCACAATACCTCATCATTAAATCATATTAGAAATTAATTTATATAGAATGAAACTGAACCAAACCAGTGAAGTTTGGCAAGAGTCCTAATCAAAAAATAAGTAGAGAATACTCCACTGGTGTCCAAAATTTAAGCAGGAACATCATGTGACATTACTGTCCTCTAACCACCACGAAAGCGATGTCAGTGCCCCAATCGAACAATGTGCAGTGTGTTGACTGCCATATTAGTCAAACAGCAATGTTCATCACGTACACATTCCGCTATGGCACAGACAAGATGCCTGAAAGGCTTTTTTTGGTGTAGGGCAAGACGAAGATTGGAAATTGATCACACTCAAGCTGATGTGTCCAGATGACTTAAGCATCATTCTTTTGTTTCTTTTGATGTGGCAGCAGTGTTTTTAAAATCTGGAACTCTATCCTGAAGACAACGGCAAGGATGACCAAGAGTTACGTTGCAAAGAAAGGACCTTTATTTGGCGATAAGAGCAAGACAGTATCACCATAGTACTGTACAGCAGCTGGCATCTGACCTCACAACATCCACTGGAATGGTGGTATCGAGGCAAAAAGTTTACAGATGGCTTGGGCAGAGAGATCTTTGTCGGACCTGCTGTATGTGTACCCACTGGACGGTCAAACAGTAGGCCAATGTTCTCATTACAGATGAGTCCAGATTGTCTTCAGTGTGACCGGTTCGCATCTGGAGAAAACCTGGAACACTCGGCTCTCAAACATTGTGGAGAGAAATCAATATTGAGGTTGATCAACGATAGTTCGTTATACTAACCACTCGAACAGCTCTTCCAACATTGTACTCGTAAACCAACAAGATTTAAACGCTGTCGGGTATCATGATGAGATCTTGGCTGTTTAGAGGCTGTTTGGTTGTTTAGAGGTGCTGTGAGTCTAAACTTTCCATTGATTGATGATAATACTAAACTTTGTAGAGCACATCTGGTTGATATCCTGGAAACAAAATTGGCTTGCTTGCTCTCCCTAATTAAATTTGATATAACGTGTGTTTTGCTCTAGGGAGTCATGTTGCTTCATGTCCAAATCCACCACTCACTCTCCAGAGCTTAAGAGTGCTATTGACGTTGGTTCCCTCCCTGGTCATTTTCCCCACTGGAAGCAACTTTCTCGGAGCCCTGCTAAGTATCTACTTGCAGGCCCATTTCGTAGCCTTCCGCCAAATGTAAACAAACATTGCCATGCAACTGCCATGTAGCATCTGTCAAAATCAATGTTTACATGCCATTGTGTGTGTACATGTGTTCGTATACTTTCGCTACATCTAACCATAAACACTGAAATGTGACTTCTACTTTTATACCTGTCAAATGTGTTGTTTACTGTTTACAGCTTTTCAAAGAATTCTTGTCATATTCCAAAAACCATTCCGTATGAATATTCACAGTTTAGGTCTCTAACATTATTTAGGTCAGCTTTACGACATTTTAAAAATGCCTGAATTGAAGACTGTTCTTATGGTTATTTTACATTAACGTATTTGTTTTCCACGACGTAGCTCAATACATGTAATACACGTTAGTATTTTTCCATGACTGTTAACACGGTTACAACTGCGAGGTAAAGGGCTGTAGCAATTGTAATTATCCATTTGTTAGGTCATTTCTCTAAAAAAAAAAAATCCTTATTTGGAATAAATATTAAAACGAAGGAACAACTAATCAAATGAAAAAGGCACATTAAATTCAAGCACGCAACTCGTGTTGCTCATTTTTGTCATACAAATGTAAAATATAGCGGTGAACATGCACACAAATAAGCGTACGGTAACTTTTATTCCGCTCATATTTCTATGTATTGCTACTTACTGTTTATTAGGTCTATTGAAATTATCGGGTTGGGCTTAGTATTTCTCTTCTGGGATTTTGGCAAATTATGTTACACGGCTGTGTTTTAAACCCCTTAGGGCAAATTTACAACGTTGTGATAAATAAACAGACGTGGATGTAAATAAATGACCTCGTCATAAAAACAGTTTACATTTAAAATGTATAAATAGTGCTAATCAAATATTTGTAATCACGCACATAACAGGGCCAGCATATGGACAACTATGCACAAAGGCACACCATTTCACAGACGCAATGATTAACGAAACACACATCACAGTATATTGATTACTGCCGTGGAAACAGATTTATCACAACATCATAACTTACCTACATAGGTTTAAAAAAAACGTGTCTACAAACGTGATGTGGTAATTTGAAGTTTTTTTTGGAGTAAGAATGATTCATGTCTCTACTAGCGAAGTGAAATTCCCTGAGTGTGAAAGAGATGAAGAAAGAGAAAGAGGGTGACAAGCCTCACCAGCAGACAGTTTTTCAATTGCTTTCTCGCTCGATAAAACAATACCGTACCATTACAGCCTACTCGCAATATTTTCCGCTGTTATTTTAAACTGTATAAATTCCATCGGGGCTACTTAAATATTTAAATATTTTGATAGGCACCATTTAATTTACAAATAGTATACTAAAAAACGAAGTTAAAATAATATTTTAACAGTGAACTATTTCTTACCGGTCATTGCCAACACATCGCTGCACTCGCTGTTGTTAATTCATATTTAAAAAAGAAATATTACAAGTTATAGAAGATATTAAGGTAAAGGTTAATTTATTCAATAATACAGTACTCTAAAGCTAATCACAGTGTTGTATATTTGTAGAATACAGGTTATTGAAAAATCAAGTGACATGCTATGCCTAGTGTGTTTTTTCAAAGGTTGATTTTCAGAAGTCACTTCCAATCGGGAATGGACTATATTCGCAGCCGCTTTTGGATGCCTATGTCCTTGTGGTGGTAAGCGCAGGTGAATTATCTTACCCGAGGGTGTTTGTATTCTGCAAGGCTACTGTGAAATACTCACCAAATACTGATTTCGAGTGGTGACTGGTGGGACTTTCAAATGCCTCAATAGATGGTGTATCTGAAACCTCTGTATTATACGATTGCCACTCCAATAGTGACAAACTGTCTCCATACTTTACAATTGCTTGACACAAGTGATGTACTCTAATTGCGGGTCTGGAATGGGGTCTAAATATTGGAACATGTTCTTCCTCAGTTAAGAGGGGTTCAAGATTGGTATCGAATACTATCTATTGATGCTGATTATAATAATTCTCTGACTGAGGCTCTTAATGCCTGTCTCCTTTATTTACTCAAACTGCCTTTTTGGCATAAGGCATTTAGCTGACAATAAAAGTGAAAGTCCTGTAAAGCACTTATGAACTCAGGTTCAATACCTGTGTCCCCTAGCCCGGTCTTTGCAAGCTGGAAGTAGAATCAAGTACTCAGTGTGTTCGCAGCTCTTAGGGGGTGCAGAGTTACCAACATAAGTATTTCTGTACTTTTTTTGCATTTAACACTGCAACTTCACTTTTAATTTTTTTTTCTCTCTCTGTCCGCCCTTTCCAAATGCCCTTGTAGCATTTTTTTCGGAAGTCAGTGCTCTTTCCAACGTGGAGTGATCACTAGCCACCTATTTCTGCACAGTTTTGCCTTTATCCTCTAATATCTAAAGTTATTCTCCTGTAATCATTGTACGGTTAATGGAGCTTAATTCCTTGCTTAGTGCTTGTTCCGACTGTTGATTTACTGTGATATTTGCGCATATGTTTCTCTCTCAGATAATTTTAGTGTCTACTATGACTGATTTCCCCCACAGCATCACACATCCCCAATTGTCACCACCAGTATTATACAATTTTTTTTTAGTACACCCTGCTGATGTCATTGCCGAATAATAACGTTCATTTCTATGGAGTAATGTATGCTTATTATACCGATTCTATAGACTCTCTCTCCAAGAAATAATTTAAAGTAGAAAATATTTTGCAGTGAAAATCGGTGTTATTTATTAGCAGCTGCGGTTCTGTATTCAAATATTCATTGCAAAGTGTGTGTAACTGTGAATCAGGAGAGAAATATTTCTTATTTCTTGATTAGTTGACCCTTATGCAAGGAAAACTTTTTCTGATACGGGCAGACAATAGGTTCATTTAGAAAATAGTGCATTTAACTTTATCTGCTACAACCAAAATTATAACCTAGGACTGTGCACAAAAAACAACTATATAAATCATGCTGGGTGATTGTACATTGCACATAAGAGAAAAATATATAAAATACAAGACTTATATTTACTTGTATAATGCAATTAAACGTAGGACCAGAGGTACTTATTCATACCTGCCAACTTTGGTAAGTTCAAAAGAGGGAGATTTTCCCAGAGGAGCAACCACTTATCCCCCCAATGAAGTGAGGGCTCCAGGGGTCCTCTCCTGGGAAACTTTTGATTTTAAGGTGCAAAATGGTGTTATTAAAGCATTTTTCGAAGTAAAAATTAAAAAACGGCTGGATATGGATGACCTAAACTGAGTCCTTGTCTTTCTTACTTGGCTGAATATCCTCTCTGATTCAGCATTGCTGTGGGGAATAGTCAAAATTGCAAGCATAACCCTTGATAAATGTGCATACTTGAAACATCCACATACACTTGATTTTTCCCACTAAACTCCACTGAACATCAATCCTTTCTTCTTTCTTGATTGCTTCATCCAGTTGTTCAAGTTGAAACTCTGAAAAATCTGACTGCAAATCATTAATGATAGAATCTAAAACCTGTCCTTCAACATTAATGATAAATGGAAATTTATCAACAAAAATTACAAATTTGAGAATGATGAATCACTAACATTGTTTTATCTCTGCATCTTCAGCATTTATTAGAGCGCCGTCACTGAATGGAAATTTATGAATCATGTAATCATGTGCACGTTAGAAATACTCAGTAACTTATGAGAGCAGAACCTTTTCTTCAGGTTTAAGATCACACATTGCCCTCGATGTAGCATTTCCAATTGTAATATCAGAATCCTTTTCTGATTAATTCTCTTGTGGTAACCAACCTCCAACACATGAAGTGTTTCTGACAATGGTTGGTTTTACAAATTTTGTAAGGACATCTTTGAACAGTTCTATAAGAAGAGCCCTTAGCAAGTGAATCTGTGGTTTCTGTGATTGTAAAACCACATTAGGTTTTTCAAATACAGGCAGTGTGTTCTGAAGGAACAAACAAAAACACTTATTTAACTGGCATGTTAGGAACATAAATACTCTTCTCTTGAACGGCTATAGGAACTATTTCCACTTTTTTGTTCAGGGCATGGTTTAAGTGCTTTAGATTCTGGCAGTGGCGATTCAAAACTTTGTTTTAGTCTATAACTTTTCCCCGGAAGTTCTACTACTATCAGAAGAGAGAGCTTTTGACGTCTTTGGTATTCTGTATGAGACTGTCCCGATTTCTTTTCATTTGAAGATTTAACCTCAAAATTGAAGTAACTTGCCAGAGGGTCCCACTGTTGCAGCATCCTTGACAAGCATTTTCCAAGGGACAGCCAGCATGTACAAACATGTTTCAACAGTTTTCTGACTTCAGTGTCATACAATATTAGAAATTCTTTCAACTTATACTTGCTCTTAGCACTTTTTTCAAGGTAGTAAAATATATCCACCAATATTTCATCTATGCTACAAGGAAGTGTTGCAGCTGCCTTTTCTGCAGTTAAATTAATTAAATGGCAGGCACAACTCACCACACGCAAATTGGGGATTTCTTTCTTCGAGTGAGCTGCAGCCCCATTTTTCAAGCGTATTATTACAGTGCTGAAGGACATATGCTTTTTGAGAGGAATATTGCACAACTTCAAGGACTGAATGACCAATGTTGCAATATTCAAGCCAGTACAATCTCCAGACAGAACAGGGACACACAGAACTGAGCTTTCCACCTTAAGTGTTTCATTGTTGTAATAACTAACAATGGAATATAGTTTTGAATCACTGTTTTTGCTACCGTCTATGGCCACTGAAAAAGCTACATTTTTTTAGTGTCTGCACAAGTTTTTCAGTTTTTGCCATCTCAGTTACAATTGCATAAGTGTTTGTGTGATAGCACTGTATGGGAACATTTTACGAAACAGACCCAGCATGATCTGCACAGTTAATAGGAAGAGTGTGTTCTACGACAGACGTAATCAAGCACTCTGCGTTTGCGACACTTTCTTCGTGTTTGCATTACTACAAAAACTTAGTATCAACACATCATACTTTGTCTTGATTTTTCGTGGTCTGGATGTGTGTCACCACGACAAAATCACACACACAACGAAACAAAAAGCAAAATGCTCTCCTTTACACGGAAAATTACCACTAAGTTTTTCTGTACACAGTCAAATATTTAGTTTCTTTCGTTTCTGCTATGTAACTTTAGATTTATTAAAATTACTTGCTATTTTTGCAATGTAACTATTAACATACTATAAACAAGTTCTTACAACAAAGTCAACACTAAGTAGGCCTACAAATGCAAAAATGCCACCAAACAAAGATGGTTGCCAGTTATTGATTTGCCACGCCCACTGTCTAAGGAGAGGCGTCGGGACACTTAAGCCAAAAAAATGACATTCGTGTCGCTGATAGTTCAACGAACTGCCACCAAATATGTTTGCTGCCGCAGCGCTACTAATTACTTGGTGGTGGTCATGGTCAATGTATGCAGAAGTACTTAGTAGGGCTGCGGCAGCTGGCTGAACTATTGGCGACACGAAAGGGTCATCTTTCTTTGCTTGCCAGAATAGGGAGTGTCAGAACCTCCCACTCTTAGACTGTGGCCATGTCCTTCGTGTATAGCCGATGCGGGCTGAACATTTCCGACCATCAAACTATGGGACAGCTGCGTGCATTACTGTCGTGACCTTAACACACATACCGGTCATTTCTACCAGCGGTAACGTGACGGGACAAAAAGTGGGAGATTTAAAGGCAAAAGCAGGAGCCTCCTTCCTAAAGAGGAAGGGTTGGCAGGTATGCTTATTTAGTATAAAATATAAACACGTTAACTGTGGTGTTACTCATACCTTTGAAAATTTAGGGGAAAAAAGTTCATAACAGTAGGAACAACAAATATTACAAAATTTTAATAATTAATGATATGGTCTTGACGCCAACCACTGCTTCCCCCTAGACCATTTGCCTGCCACAGCGAGGGATCTGCACAGACAGGACGTCTACTCTAATTAGGGTGCAGCAGCGTGCAATGTCTGGCGAGTGTTTCAAGTCAGTGCAATGTAGTGCAAGTGCAGAGTAGGGCAAGCCAGGTGTAGCGGGGACAGATTAGTGTAGGAGTGTGAGTGAGTGGTCAACCAGCCAGCTACTCCACGTGGCGAAGTGATATGTAATGGGTGCTTGTGTTGAAAAGGTAAAATATGTAATTAATGGCTCACTCAATACGCAGACATATTGCGAGATTGGGAGACACGTATGTATAAAAGTCATTTCAAGGCGTATCTGCTTTCATTAGTGTGTTCTGTAATTTCATGTTTGTTTACATTTCACGTGTTTCACCCCCACCTCAACAATCAACCTGTATTAAGTGTTCATTACGTCTTTTGCAGTCTTGTAATTTATCCTGTGCTTAACCCCAAGTAAGTTTAATGGTACTGTGTGCAAGAAAGTAGTGCAGTGTGATGCACGGGCCTGCCACCGCCGGTCCTTGTGTCTAAGCGCCAAACTAGTCGTCGCTTGGCAGCTGGAGGGGTGAGTCACGTCATCGTGTTTTGCGTCTCGCGTGCCCGGGTGGCATACAAACTTTGTTACTAATCATCTTAATTTGCAATAGACTTTAAACTACCAGAACCTTTTTACTCTTAGCCACCCGGGACAACACCCCTCCACTCCTGGTTGGTTTGCATCACCACCGGGAGCTCATAAATATATAATAATCGTTATATATATTCTTTTCGAATTTTCAAAATTGACAATATTGCAGTATAATTTTTACTTTGTTATTTCGAATAATAGCATCTCCATTTTCACTCATTAGTAGCTTTATTTAAAATTAAGTTTACAAATTTTCAAAATTTGCCAGCATTATTTACTAATTTGATATATAATTACTCATATTTTCCATTGTTTTTCCATAAACTGAATTTTTAATTAATTTATATAAAAATCCTTTTTGTTCTCTGTTGTGTATAAAATGAATCTATTTTGAAGCCATTTTCGTTATCATTTTCATGAGTATTTTTTAAATACTGAACCATTTTCTAAACACAGTTTCAGTGTTGCAGTGTAAATCATATTTTTCATTATTTTAAGATGATATGTATCGTTCTGTAAGAAATAAAAATCTTGATTGTTACATAAATTAAGGTTTTTTTAATCAACTTTTAAAATATAGCCTTTTTCTGAATCTTTCAGATGATGATTAATTTTTTTGTTTAGTTTCTTCTATATTAAATTTTTTCGACCAATCAAATTGACTAGAACAAATATTCTGATATAGGCCAACCATGTAAATTATTACCATTAAAATGTATTAAATATTTATAGGAAATGTATTTTTGTAATAAGTTAATAATTATTTGCTTTAATATATCTTTTGCAACATTACAAACATTATTCTGCAACAGAGCTTACCAAAATTAATTTATATCAAAATCACTTAATAAACTCAATTAAATTGTAGTTGTTTTGCATTGAAACCCAAGATTATTTCGGAGTTTATGATATCAAAATGGATATAATTAATGTGTTTAAACAAACATTTCTAAAAAAATTTTAATAGGACAGCTAAAATTAAAACATTTATTTATTACAAACTAGTTTTTACCCACTGCTTCACGCGCGACCCCACTATTGCGTTCTCTACTCACTGAGCTACTGCGACCCCACTATTGCGTTCTCTACTCACTGAGCTACTGCGACCCCACTATTGCGTTCTCTACTCACTGAGCTCCTGCGGCCCCACTATTGCGTTCTCTACCCACTGAGCTGCTGCGGCCCCACTATTGGGTTCTCTACCCACTGAGCTGCTGCGGCCCCACTATTGGGTTCTCTACCCACTGAGCTGCTGCGGCCCTACTATTGGGTTCTCTACCCACTGAGCTGCTGCGGCCCCACTATTGGGTTCTCTACCCACTGAGCAACTGTGGCCCCACTATTGGGTTCTCTACCCACTGAGCTCCTGCGGCCCCACTATTGCGTTCTCTACCCACTGAGCTGCTGCGGCCCCACTATTGGGTTCTCTACCCACTGAGCTGCTGCGGCCCCACTATTGGGTTCTCTACCCACTGAGCTGCTGCGGCCCCACTATTGGGTTCTCTACCCACTGAGCTGCTGCGGCCCCACTATTGCGTTCTCTACCCACTGAGCTGCTGCGGCCCCACTATTGGGTTCTCTACCCACTGAGCTGCTGCGGCCCCACTATTGGGTTCTCTACCCACTGAGCTGCTGCGGCCCCACTATTGGGTTCTCTACCCACTGAGCTGCTGCGGCCCCACTATTGGGTTCTCTACCCACTGAGCTGCTGCGGCCCCACTATTGGGTTCTCTACCCACTGAGCTGCTGCGGCCCCACTATTGGGTTCTCTACCCACTGAGCTGCTGCGGCCCCACTATTGGGTTCTCTACCCACTGAGCTGCTGCGGCCCCACTATTGGGTTCTCTACCCACTGAGCTGCTGCGGCCCCACTATTGGGTTCTCTACCCACTGAGCTGCTGCGGCCCTACTATTGGGTTCTCTACCCACTGAGCTGCTGCGGCCCCACTATTGGGTTCTCTACCCACTGAGCTGCTGCGGCCCCACTATTGGGTTCTCTACCCACTGAGCAACTGTGGCCCCACTATTGCGTGCTTTCACCACTGGGCTACTGCTGCCCCACTATCGGGTGCTTTCACCACTGGGCTACTGCTGCCCCCTTAATGGGTGCTCTGGCTACAGGGCTACTGCGGCCCTACTATTGGGTGCTTTACCCACTGGGCTACTGCGGCCCTACTATTGGGTGCTTTACCCACTGGGCTACTGCGGCCCTACTATTGGGTGCTCTACCCACTGGGCTACTGCGGCCCTACTATTGGGTGCTCTACCCACTGGGCTACTGCGGCCCTACTATTGGGTGCTCTACCCACTGAGTACTGCGGCCCCACTATTTAGTTCTCAGCCCACGAGCTACTGTGGCCCCACTATTTTAGTTCTCTACCCACTGCGCTATTGCGGTCCAACTATCGGATTTTCTACCCACTGAGCTACTGCAGCCGCACTATTGGGTTCTCTGCCCACTGACGTAGTGCGGCTCTTGGGAAGGAATATAAGACAGCCCATAGACCAAAAAGAAAGGATAAAAAATGGAATTTTTTTAACAATACTTTTTTATGGAGTAATCCTAAGAAAAATTTAATCCAGTACCTATATAGATCCCTAATCATCATTTTTTTGGAACAGTTAGACTACTTTTTACCCCAGGAGAATATCTCAATGTCACTCTGGACCTCCAACTATATCTGTGCAAAAAATTACGTTGATCCATTGCTCCATTTTGATGTGAAAGGAGGACAAAAAAAACACACACTTTTGCATTTATATAGTAGTATGGTCTTAGTATATCCTGCATAATTTTTATAATTAAATTTTTTTCCAAATTTCTTGTATGGTAATATTTATCAGAAATATGGTTTGTATTTAATTCTGGCTAGATTTAATTGTGTGATAATAGTTTAATGTCATTAAATTTTTCTTCTGAATCCACGTCTTCACACCGTTCTAATTAATATATGTAACTATTATATCTGACACATTTTCATGTTCATATAAACCACTCTTTTGTATCTACATATATTTAAAGTAATGCATATAAATGTATCTAAAACATTTAATTCTATAACCATTCTTTTTTAAAATATTCAATTGATTTTTTTAATTTTTAGCAATTAAACCAATATTTTCAACATTGTCCCCTATAAATTTGGGCAGCTCTTAACAATGAGTTCTTGAGAGCCAATGATGGTGAAATTAGGTGAGAATGGATGAGGAGCGCTAAATGCAAGGGAAACTGGAGATCCTCGGGAAAGCCCGTCGACCAGTGGCATCTTCCGGCTAGATTCCCACTTGCGGAAATCCGGTTGTGACCCGGCCAGGAATTGAGCACGGCTCGCCTTGGTGGGATGCTAGTAGTCTAACCGCTCAGTCACTGTGGCCCTGGGGATGGACGGAATGTTAATAGAATAATATATTGTCAACCACGACAAACCTAAAAAAGTATAAGTTCTTTAAACTTAAAATAATATTTTAGATACTATGGTATTAAAAGGCAATGTAAAGCAACTTGAAATTTTGAATAATGGTGTTGTGTAATAATCGGATATATAAAACATCTAACAGATGTTACAATGTTTAAAAATTAAAACACAGAAACTACAATTGCACATACAGCAATACATACAAGCCCAGTTGTATACACTAGACATATTGTCTATTATTATATGTTCTGTTATTCTGAATTTATTTGACTTAATGAGGTACTGGGCTTGTTCACGTTCCCACATTTATGCTGTTAGGTTAATGGGAAGTGGGTAACTTATTTGTAAACTATACATACTAGCTTATAATTTAAAACAACTGAAAAATGGCAATGTCTTGCCCAACATTAAAAACCACAATCTTTCTCACTCTAATCAGACACACGATAACTATTCTTTTCAGGTTACCTGTTTTCAATTATTTATCTCGCAATATTTGTTAGTACTGACAAGAAATTACTGATAACTATTCTACATTGGTGAAAATATATTTTAGTGAATTTCTTAGAAGCTTAGATGGCAGGTATGCGTTAAAGTTTCATTGACAGCACTATCAGTGATAAAAAAACAATGTGACAGAGTACCAGCACAATTAAAATATGTACACGAGTAACTTACCCTGAATTAAAATTCAGAAAAACTCTTAAAATTAAGTTAGCATGCAATCAACTGCTTCACGGAGGTGAAATTCGGAGCATCAAATTCGGATGTAATCAGTCTAATGTTTTGAATGATAGGGTTCACCAACCTGAAATATTTAAATGGCGATAGTTTTGAAATTAACTGTCTGAACCACTAAAAACACGTAAGTTTAAATATTTAGACTTCCATTACGCCACTTGTGTAAAAAAAATTGGTGGAAAAATCCGTTGATTGCTTTCCGAGAAATGGCATAAAAACTGTATTTTTTAGACGGGGATATCTTATAAATACTGCCTACAAAGAGTTTCTGTATAGGTGTTTCCAATAGATACTATCAGGAAAAATTTTGATTGCTTTTGGTTAAATAGTTAAATAGATATGCCAAACATATCTTAATATTTAAATTGCCACCATTTTGAAAATCAATGTCTGGCCATATTTAAATCATGTAACTTTATATGACTTCTGTAGCTGTCTCCAAGTCCTGCGCTTGTGGTCTGACCATTAAACGTAATAATAAGTTTATGATTATAGTCTGTTCGCGGTTTCTTCACACTTTTTGAACTTTGAAAAATCACCCCATGTAAGACATGATTGGTGGTTTACAAAATAATGCCATGTATCACATACTTTTTAAATCTTTTGTTAACATAAAAAAAATTTTCTTGTTCAATCAAACTGTTTCGAAGTAGAACTTTAGCAGGGCTTCAGGAAAGTTTGAAGTAACTGTGAATGGACTATATTTTATGAATGAAAAACGAGTGAATGAGAATGTGAACTACATTATTAGTGGTTGTTCAAAGAATTTGCTCGTCTTGCATCCCACAAATCGCACATGGTTGTATACTAATATGAATGTTGTGTTACTATACTAAAACTGACTTAATACTCGTGTGGCATCAGCACGCACCGAATTCCTGCATTACAAGCCAATCTTTACCTACTGCTGATCATCTATATTAGCCATATGTTACAATATGTAATATATATTTCAAGTGAGTCAAAATCCATCTCTCATCCATGTAATGAACATAAGTGGTGAAGAATAAAACTGTCTTCATACTATGTACGTTTTAATGCAGTTGTGCTCACTATGAACATACTGTTACTTTGAAGGAAATGAAAATCAGGACGAGTAACCGCAACATCGTTATCCTATTTTAATATGTGTATATAGGGCCTGGTTCATGGTTTACTTGTCAAGGGAACTTCTATTTTCAAGCAGGATTACACGTTAGTTTTGTAGCAAGTGGGTTTTTTTTAGAAGGAGATAAAATTATTACAAACCTCAACAAGTCCCTGGTTCAAAGACTTTTGGGCTAGACTTCATAGTGTAATATATGTTTTTTCAAGCTCATCGGCTACCTATCAATGACATTTTCTTTGGTTGTCTGTGATTGATCACTTCTTTTGTTTCGGGTCTGCTTAGGGAACAGCCTTCTATGGTTGGTATGTCAAATAACTGCCCGAATCGCGACAGAAATGCAGCTAAATAATACAAACAACTTGTCCCCAAATGAATCTGTACATTTTTCAGTTAATTAGAAATTAGTAATGAAAATGGAGGCCTGATTTATGAACTGCTTGAATCCTGCTGCACAGTTTTCTATTTACTAATAGTAGTCATTTACTAGTTTGAATTATTGCGGTCTGGCATTCAATTTGTTGTTAGTATCATTGTTTACACTGAAACAACTATGCTGGTCTGATAAGTAGTGATATTCTGATGTACTGTAGACATCCCAGCCTTAGCTGTTGCTTGGTTCACTAGCTTCTACCTTGGTGAGTAAAAAACTGTTTAATGCAAATGTACGCTGCAGAGCGTCTCCACTGAGGTAGGTATATTTTAACATACAAAATTTAGAAATGATTTTACGCAAAAAAAAGTGAAAGATAATCTAAGCATGCAAAATTTACATTTCTCTACTCTGCTATACAATAGTCAAATTTCACGAATTATTATGGTAAAAATACAGAGTTACTTTTAGAGCGTGTTTCTTTGCAATAATGAAATGAAACACAATGCATGTGTGCTTAATTCTGAAAGCAGATAAAAAAAAAGTCTTGTATTTTGTACATACAAATTCAGTAGGGTCTACTAGTGTTTTAATGTCCACAGATTTAACTTTGCAATATAGGCAAATGCATCAGGAAGAAGTTTTCCAAATTGATGGCTAAAATTTTGGGTCGTACTGGGACACCGAGCTTAAAGGCTGTTCACGATAAAGTGAGCACTTTTGAAATCAACCGAAGGAAAAATCCACTGGTACTAAAATCATATATTTTAACGGGCGCACTGAGTGACATGCGCCCAGTAAAGTTGGTAATGGTGGAGGGAATGTAGTTCCATATCTTAACGTCAAATACTAAATTTTCGGGTAACCATTTATGATAACTTAAATTATTTCTTTCGTTTCCTGTTATACATTGAAGTGTAAAAACGAGCAGATTTGTAAAGTATTTACTTTTCTAATAATTTCACAGTTTCACTTGGACCGACGCATGAATAAAGTGATGAAGCCCTTGGCACTGTTAATTTTACATAAGGTGGAAAAATACGCAACTGGCATAAAAGTAGATCTTAAGCAGGGCTTTCAAAAGTGCTCACTTTATTGTGAACAGCCTTTACCAGGCACAGTCCTACACCAGCTATACTAACGGGCTCACATGAAGTACACTGATGACCATCATTTTCTTTGTTGGACAGTTTTTGAATGTCCTCTACTGTGTGAAACATATTCATTTCTTATTTCATGTTCGGTTTTCCCAGTTTTGCAAGTACATCTAACAAGAAAATACTTCTAGTTATTGGATTATTTATCTTCGAAAGAAATCTCTTTCTCACAGTTATGTCAGAAAAAAAGGTTATATTTTGGCTGTGTATTCAAATGCCAATGTTTAAATCTGGAACATTGACCAGGCGTGTTTCAACGAAGTTATCTCTAAATGTAGGCTATATTTATTGTATACTTATTTTTTTGTTAGTAAAAGTTTGAATTATTTTATTTCAACTAATGCAAACTACACATATTTAGGCGTATATTAAAAAAGGAAAGCAAACTAAATGTATACTTATATTTTATCTTTTATTTAAAGTAATTTTACAGCTGAAAATGTGCGATTTCACTTACAAACTGCTACAGAAATGTTTCCTTATTTAATATATTCCTAGTCATCAACAGCATACATGCAAAAAAACTAACAGTCGAATAAAGATTTGACTTACAACGTGTTTGAAAAAAAAATGATGATAATTAGTTCAAAATGAATGAATTAGTTAGGTAAGACTATTAATTTTTTAAAAGTGACCTAACAAAGATTTGTACCGATGGATTTTGCCAAACTTACCGTGTAAATTTTTCTGTGTATAAGTTTGTCTCTAGTGGTAGTACATTTTTTGTATTTGCGTACGCAATCCAATATTATGCAAATTTAAAGAAAAAGTATTTTTAATAATTTTTCTAGTAGGCATTGGGCACAATCAAATTAAATGCAGATGTTTATATAAATAACATTCAAGTATCTCTGTGAAGATCTAAACAGACAGGTTCGTGCTAGCCTATACTTGTATGTTAAAATAATGTTTCCATTAAATTTTTTCAACCCAAATTTTCTCGCACGATAATTGTAAAATCGCATTTGTCAATGTAACTTTACTCACATGTAAAATTACTCATGCTGTAAATGTAAGTAACTCAATTATATCACCACTTTTTTAGTATACGTTTGTTCAAGTATGGTCATTGAAAAATGGCACTTGTGTGTATTTTCATGGTGAATTTCTACAGTGAACTTTTGTTGTTCAAGAGACACAATGATTTTAATACAGTGATACGGTAGGGATACAAATACACAAATAGGTTATTAATATCCTGATAGTGTATTTTTACACACACATTAAAATGCATACATCATTATTAGGGACAGGTGTTTTTCGCAAAAAGATTTATGGCCATGCTATACTTCAATATCCTACGTCCACAATCACGACTTCCGTTGGTTATTGGCTGCATGTTTACATGAGAAGACATGTTCTTATTTAGCCCAGGAATGTTGGATTTTAACCTGGAAAAAATATTATAAAGCTGCAAATTTGGTCATTAGTATAATTCACCCTCCTGAACAACATACTGAAGTCGCAAAAATCGGCACGGAGGCTTCAACAATTGGTATTCATTGTAGTTTTTCCATTACAACGGTGTAGTAATCATTATTCTGTGATGGACTCTTAATGAGATGCGACCGCCTAATCATTGGCGCACATTGTCTAGTCACAAGCACTGTTGCGCGTCGCCAATTGCAACTGCGAGCCAACTGAATCTAGGTAAGTGTAAGCCAGTTATAATTTTCCAGAAAAATATATATTATTTATGTATGTATATATTATTTATATAATTTATATATATTATTTATATAATTATGTATAGAATGTTAAGTTACGACACACACACTACGTGGAACAACACTATTTCGAATTTTAATTGAAGTTTGCATTAATTAATTTTAAAACAAATAAATTACATTAGGCCCATGGTATTATGACTTATTACAGTATTTGGTAGCAAAACATTATCTTATTAACATTTAGAAAACATTTAAGTTAACAACGCTCTCTTAAAATATATTCACAGCAAAAATGTTTGAATTCTAGTCCGCTTCCATTTTACATTATAAACAAAAAAAGGGAAGGCAATTTAGTTATTTTGTTTATGAATTACCAATAATTATTTATAAAGTAGCTTTCTTAGGATCTTCTTCTTCACCACTTCCGTGAAAATCTTGAATTTTTATATTCATGCAACTTCCTCCTCTACAATGTCCACACATTGTCCAGCAGGCCAATCCAGCATGCCTGCATTCATGCCTGTAACCACAGTGTGTCTTACAGCCACAGGAAACCAGGCGCAATAAAGACTCAGGTGCTGGTGCCCGGCTAGTCGGTATTGGAACCAAGAATCCTCCAGCCAGTTTCCACCTTCAGTCAACTGGATTTAGGGATATGTTATCGCAACACTGCTAAACCTAGGGAAAAGAACAAGTTTTTGTTATTTAATGTTTCGATATTGTGTGTATACATTTTCTCTCTCAGTGGAGACTTGAAACTTATCTGATGTGTCCGCAGTGAATGTTCTGCACATACTGCACTTGGTGGTGGCAATGTAGCTAATTCAACGGCCGCCGTCACAGACGCTTAGCGATGGAGCATGTATACTGGTTTACTTTTGAGTTCATCCAAACTGTTGACATTTATCCTACCGTATAGAGCTATGACGAACTTCTCTCCAGCAGCACAAACCTCCTCTTTCATAGACTCTGGACTGTTGAACACTTAAGTAACATTTCTCATGTCAGGTCTCTGGAGAATTTTCCATGCTTTCTTTTTTACCTTTGCCAAGGAAATCAGATTTTGTGTCACAACCAGTAACTGTATGACAGAAAAGGACACTGTCTTTGCTCTCCCTGATCTTTTCTTGAATTTCCCTTACATTATACACTTTGTCACATTTTGTACTCGTACCTGGACGAAGGACTCTTAATTCCATGTCATCAGTGGTGCGGGCTAGCAGCATGACTACAACGTCTGTGTCAGAGGCAACTACGGTGACATTGTTTCCCACTGAAGCCAGCTCAAGTGCTCTTTTCACAATCAGAGTATCAGCATCGCCCTCAGAATTGCACACTTTGATTCCTGCTGTTTCAAAATGGTGGGACAACAAGGTGATCAGTCGTTCCTTATTGTGATGGTTGTTTAGGAAATCTGCTTGTGTTGTGCTCGCAGATGTGATCATGCCAAACATAATTTCAGCAGATGTCCTTTTAGAAGCACGTCGAAAATGTTGTTGTGATTTTGTAGACTGAACATCGTAGCCATCAAATACAACAGTCACTGATACTCTATAATGCTTCTGCACAAATCCTAAGTATGCATCTGCTATTTGGCCATATGTAGCAGGACGTGGCCAAACCAGTACATGAAGCAGATGCCAGCCATCGATTACTTCTTCTTGGGTCGTTTGCAGTGTTTTCCTTGGGTGTGGTGTAGAACAACTGCAAGAAAGTTTATTTGACTTACCACTTCATCAAAAAGAGCTGGAGGTCTTGGAGAAAGTTCGTAACTGAGATAGTGTTTGAGATCATTCTCAGTCTTCATTACATAAACTATCTGCATAAAGAGCTGGTGAGAATTTACCTCTAAAACATCATCTTGAATCAAGATGCTTCGAGCCACTGCTGAGAGGTTTGACTCTATTCTTCTGCGTATGTTTCACTTCACCAAAAGTTGAGCCTATTATACATTTTATAGCACCCAAACCAACATATTCTGCTTGATCACAGTTAATACTATCATATCCGACAATACCAGATGCAAGTGATTGCAAACAGTCAACATCACAAGGGGAGTGTTCCTTAAGCCAAGACAGTAGAATAGCAACATCACGAGCATCTCTGGTTCTACGGGAATCCCTTAACTCAACATGCTGCTCAGATGATCCAGCTTTGATGTCAGAAAGCTCCTCCAAGGCATTGCACAACTTCAGGCATACAGGAAAAGCAGCTACAAAATATGCAAGTGTACTTTCTGTGATTCCACGCCCTCTTGTAAGTCCCCCTTCAGTTTTGAGAGCAAGCATAAGATCCTGCTCTATTGACAAGTCTGTCTATACTCCTCCCCAGAACGTGTTCTTCCTTTGCACAGTGAAGAAACCTTCTGATGTAAATTTGTTGTACTCATGTGGTGGCATTCGAGAGGGGAGTTCCTCCATCTGTTGGACATATAGGTGAGGTGATTTTGCATAGTGAATGTGTCCAGCAGCATGCAGGTACGGCAACATTGACCACACACACTTTAGATGAAGTTCCCAATCGCCAGACCTTTCAGCTCTTATAAAGAGGCGCAATATGTCCACCTGCCGCAAGTACTGGACTCATAACTTGCCAGTACGACTTTGTTTAGACAATGCTGTGTACTTCCTCTCAAATGAAGCTGGAAAACTCACTAGCACAGGTGACTTTGCAGCATCTGGAATCATTTTCTCACCAGTTGAAACCTCAAGAAAGAGTTTGTGTAATTCTTCTTGATACACCCCAAACAAGTTTTCCATTTCTAGTATCATAGTAATCAAGGCTTGAGAAGTTAACGTGTGCTCGCACAGCTCTAGAAAATGCATGGCCCGAAATCATGAGTGTTACTGAAGATTTAGCATAAACTTGCATTCACTGTTCTTCTATGCCACTCCCAGACATTATGAATCCAATAGAGCCCATGAAACTTATGAGGAGATGGATCTACTAAGCTGAAGAGTTACACTCTCCAGTTCCCCAGGAGTGCTGCTGCGATGATTTGTGAGGTTTTGGCATACAGTGGCTGATCAAATGTCTCTACAGCTACCCTAATGTGGCATTTACACTCATCAACTGCAAACAGAAGTGCAATATAAATAGTACTGTGATTTGATGGATCTAAATGTATAAATGGGACTGCCTAAAGTGAAGTGACACTACAACTAATTTCCCCTGTGTGTATACAGATTCGCCTAAAACCATTCCAGGGTGGTGCCGAAGACTCTTCTGACCATCTAGCAGAGGTACAAAGTACATCTGCTACAATAGCATTTTTCACAGACCGAGTTGAAGCATCAGAGACAGTGGCTAGCTCGCGAATGTTAATGCCCTTGAGTCCTGGCAATGCTGACTTTTTGTAACAATTAACTTGAAGTTTGCCTCTGTCTGCTCTGGTGTCTGCTGATGATGGATGAAGCAGTCTGTCATTGATTCTTGGATTTGGGCTGGGGTAATAAATCGCACACCGCCCATTGAGCGGAATGTGCCATGTCCTGTAAGGGTTCTGATATTAAAATCAGCGTTGTCAAAGGCATATTTTATATATCCTTTCTTGCTTCCACCTGTAATGGCTCTGCTATATTCGAAAGCCAAAAATTCATATCTGCACAGAAAATGTATAAAATACCATATTAAAGCTAATAAGCTATGAACTAAATGTATTAAAATTAAGGGTGCTCTTACAAAGGTAGAGAGAAGGAGTTGCTGGATAAGGAGGGATGGTAAGAATTATTTTTGTAATAGAAATGCTTTAATACAATGCCTTACATTTGAACCTCCTTGTAGCTTGCAGAGAATGAAAGACTGCTGAGAATATCTACCAGCTGTATCGATGCATGATGCTGGTGAATATACACACCAATGCCCAGAAGTGTAGGAGATATGTAAGAACAGGGGCAACATGCAGACATTATGGCTTCTCAGATTGCCGTGTTCTTTCTCTTGATGACTTCACCTTAAATTACTCTGTTCAAAAATGTTTTCAATGTTTTCAATGTTTTAGGCAGCTGTCCTGAATCTAGACACTCCATGGCAGGGTAAATTTTGGTGTCGAATACTAGTGATCAGATATCTCGCCTGATTATATCTGTTGCTGTCTCTACAATGTGAATATTCTCCTCTTCTTCCGTGTTCTTCTTGTCCAAGTACCATTTGCCATGCAGAATACTACTCGCACTTCCCTTCAAGTTTACAATGGACGATTTTCCTGATAGTTCAGTTGTAAAAACACTATTCCCATAACGTGCTTTTAGTTTCTTCTTTAGATATTTGGCAGTACAAACTGAATCATTAGGATTATTTGTATTGAAGTTTTTCATAGTTTCTACGAGGTCACCTTGAAGAAATTGTGAATCTTCAGCACTATCCATATAAGCACACAGCTTTGTAAACACGAAAGCTCTGCACTCATCTTCAGGCCTCTCTCTTCCTCGAAAAAAGGTTTTATTGTCTTTGCAGTCTTTGCAGTGTTCCTAAAATAGACATAATAAACATTCATTAATAAAAATAATTTTGTAGCATTTATTATACTACTGTACCCTACAGTATGCTACAAGAATTACTGCCAGTGAATGAGCTGGAGGCATACTTGTAGATGCAAATAGCAATTGACATTGCTTGTGGTATTTAGCCTCAGCAGCCACGAGATCAACTACACTTACAGCCCGAGCATGGATGATCTTGCCCCACGCATCTCCCCGTTCAAGTGCTTGAGCAATAACACTGTCCTTAAACGGCAGTGTAGTAACTTCACATATAGTTTTTCTGAACTTTACTTCCTTTTTGCTTTCCTTCCGAATAGAAGCTTCTTCTCCACAATAAAGGCAGTCCTGTTTTATATTGAAGAAGTCTACAGAGGAGCAAAGGCGCTGTTCTGTACCAAGATTGGGATCTTTAGATTAATTTTTACTACTAAGATCTTTCTTTATTGTACTGGGTCTTGTGTAGTCTTTCTTGGGACAGAAATCAGGGAATGTTGTGAATGTGATTATTTCAGCCCCATTCAGCTTTGTCACAAAGTAAGGTTTTAGGATAAACCAAATCAAACTTTCACTATCTCCTACACTTCTAAACAAACACACATTACCAAATAAATAAACTGATTCATTTTGTAGAAGTATGTGGAATATCTGTTTCACCTCTCTTAAAGGTAAGTTCAATGTGTTTCACCTACATTTTTTTTCATGATAAATACAGGGGCTGCGGCGGTCAAACGGCCAGATAGCTTGTTTTCAGCCAAGGTGATCGGGGTTTGATCCCGGTCGGGGTCACCCCATGTTGGACAATGTCGCTCGACAACAGGTTTTCTTGGGAATCTCCTGTTTTCCCCGTCCTTGCATTCCGGCACTACTCCATACACACATTATTCACCCTACATCGGTTCTCAAGACCATAACTGTTAAGAGTCGCCCAAATATCTTCACTCCACTCTTGATACACATGTTATAGGCTGATTTATTTTTGTTTTTAATTATTATTTCAATGCTTAAAGATTTTGTATTTTCGACTTTTATGGCAACATGAACATTCATTTGCATTTGAGACACAAAATCCATTACATTTTGGAAGAAGAAGAAAAAACTATTTCTGCTTCTTTACAAAAAAGTCATTCAACATGCATATATGCCACCAAGTGTTATTATGGTGATTGGAATACAAAATCAATAATACTGTTTATGAATGCTGGAACAAACAAAAGAAATGTGCTTCCTATCAAGGTAAAAAATTTGATACAGCTCGCAAACGCAATACTAATTTGAATATAATATAAAATGGGTTTATTTAGATGTTCTAAAAAATCATACGCAAACTTTACTCAATCATAATCTTGATTCAAATGAAAACAGTTCAATACATACAAAAATGAGCTGCGTAAAAATATGCAGGAAAATGTATATTAAGTAGGTTTAAAAACATTTGTTTTAATTTACACTGTAAATGTTACTTAGTTCTGCAGTCTGGAAGAAGCAAATACAGAAAATTGTTGTAATTGTTAATGGTGTTTACAAATCAATATTATTGTATTGTTAGAATTTTTTTTTTGCATCTCTTAGAGCTGTATTTTTTGTAATAATTAAAAACTTTGACATCACATTATTGCACTTTCGAGATCAGAATTATTCAATATTATGAAATAGAAGCATACCTTATAACTATTAAAGCAGTGCAATATAAAACAAATTGATATTTAGAGAATTGAAAAGTTTGCATTTATTGAACATAATGAATGATGAACTATATTTTATTTATTCTTTTTGTTCGTTTCGAGAGCTTCCCGAACAGCCGCAAGGCCTTAGAAGAGAAACACAACTAATCAGGAATTAGGAGAGGAATCAGCCATGGCATTTGTTAAGGAACCATCCCAGCATTTGTCTGGAGTGATTTCGGGAAACCATGGAAAACCGAGATCAGAATGGTCATGCCGGGGATCGAACTCGCGTCCTCCCGATTGAGAGTCCAACGTGTTACCGATGTGCCACCTCGCTATTGTAAACATTGTAGTAATAGAGGTACAACACTTAATGCTAGGTCTAAACAAGTGCGCGTGTGTATAACTGAGCTATAATAAATAACCTTACCTGCATCATTCATGCAACTTCAGTGACAACCCATTCACCATGAGAAACCGCAAAAAAGGGACATTTCCATCAGCCATTTGTTCTCTGGTATTACAGAGTCCCAAAATACTCTTTTTACTGTAGTTACTTCTTCCTGACCAGGCTCCAGTGGTTTTTTGCAAACCAAGCACCCATATCTACTAGTACTTCATTTATAACCACAAACTCACTGTACAAAATAAATAATTAATTACGAAGCACCAGCAAATACGCAACTGCACAGAGTGCATTAGTATTTCTGACACATCCGGACAAACACTTAACATTTATGCGACGAGTTAGTCACTGTTCAGTCTACTACATGTAATCGATATGGATACGTGTGTAAGTATTCAAATATGACGCATTGGATGAGCAGGTTTAGCCAACACAACCTGCACTTGTCGAAGCGTACCAATGCTTGTGACTAGACTGTGTGCATCAATGATTAGGTGGCCCTATCTCAGCAACAGTCCATCACAGAATAATGAATACTACACCATTGTAAAGGAAAAACTATAACGAATATCAATTGTAGAAGCCACTTTTTTGCTATCTGGCATACTTATAGTCTCCGAGTCAGTTTATTCTTCACTTTGCAAATTTTTTGACGATTTCTTGAAGGAAAATCGCTATAACAACCCCTTAAAATATTTTTTCAACTGAATGAATATGTAAGGCAGTTCAGTATGGTCTTAGGGTGAATTAAAAATTTTATAGAAGAGTATTGGTTTTTGGGTTTAATATCTGAAGGGTCAATTTCACCTCTGTGTCGATTCTTACGACTTACGACATTCTTGCCCAAAAAAAAAGACGCCGGCACAGGAGAATAGGGGAAATTCAGTATGTTGTTCAGGAGGGTGAATAGTACTAATGACCAAATTTGCAGCTTTATAATATTTTTTTCTGGGTTAGGGCCCTTTTGAGCCTAAAATTCCTGGGCTATATTTTTTGATCAGTCGTAATAAAGTACTCTGATACTGACAGTTCATGATTCGCGGGCACACACTTGAGGAACGCGACATTTAAAACCATCCAACCACGAAAGTGCATTTGAAGAAATGTGTTTTGGTTACAACTGGTATTGAAATCTTTTTGCGAAAAACACCTGTCCCTACCGTTTTATGTTGTACCTACATTTTAATTCCTAGCAACGTTATCGTATCAGTTCAACTTTGTAGCGGTCTTTAAAAATTACTCATACCTAGGATATCAAATTTTTGGGAAAGATTTTGTGACCAGTTGTATTTCTCAACACTTCCCCTCGGACCCATATTTTTGATTGGATGGTTTGCATTTTACGCATCTTAGGTATCTACGTGCAAATCACAGATTTGCAATGTTGAAGTTACCTAATTCTGATTGGCTAGTCAAGCAGGAAACTGTCTTCTCACAAAGACACACCGCCAATAAGTGAAAGTAAACTACTGGCACACCCTTAGGGTGTTGAAATCTATTAGCATGTGCGGAAATCTTTTCGCGAAATACCAAATAGTACATTTACACACAAATTCCATGTGTAAATACACACGTTTATTTTAAAGTGTAGCTCATTCCACCTGGATTGTGTGGTATTCGGAACTTGTTTACTTGGAAAATTGTTATTGCTGTGTAGTTCTTCACGGTGTATCTGAAAAAATTGCTGCCCACTTACGAATGCAACTCAATTGCACGCATCCTCGAATTACAGCTTATCCTCAAATGAGTCCCACAGAATTCTCAGAAGTTAGTCCATTATTAAATTTTTAGTAGACACCCGATAAATAAGGTAGTAAAGACGATTCAAAATTTATAATTGTTTGGTTCAAAAAATTAAACTATTCTTATTTTTACATGAAGAAAGTTTTCTTAAATGTCTTATTTGTAAATGGTAATCTAACATCATATCAAAACAGCAATTTTGTTAAGTGTTTTATAACAATTAGGGCACAATAAAATGTGACATATTAAAAAAAACATGCATTTATATCAAATGGAAATTTTTCAATTTATTACAACAATGTACAGTATTAATTGTGCGAGGTAAATAGAAGTAAATAAAAATAATAATCACTACACCAAAGTAATTACATTTGTATTTTGTAAGAGGTAACAATTTAAATCACACTTGTGTGTCTGATGTACATGACACTAGTAGTTAATATCATATTTTGGATCTTTTTACCGTTTCAATGAAGGGAATTTTCCTCCGAAAATATCATTCTTCAAACAAAAATAATTGTGACTTCAGCTTTAAATTGATAGAGAATAGGAAGTTATTGATATTTTCTCTTCGTCAATAGTATACAATAAATAGCTAAACTAATATTTTCTACTGGATTTTTTTTGTGTGTGTGCGCGTGCATGTGTGTTTTTTTTTTCCCTTGGGTAGTTCCTATAGAAGGCTTTGCGCTATGCTGGTAGCATTTTGAAATATTATTGGCCCATGTGACCAGTAGTATTAGTGCAGATGTATGTGCAGCCAATCAGATTTCAGAATGTCACGAACACAGAACAGCACTCTACTATACTGTGTCAGTGTGTCCGGACCCCAACATTTCCCAAACTTTCAGAAATAAAATTTCTGGATAAATATGTATTCTATATTTAAATAAATTGATATGTCTGTTTGCAAATAAAAATTTTTTAATTGTAACTTGATAAAGCTTACTCTTTTCCGTATCATATGGCCAATTTCAATATGACCTCAATCTTGGACAGTGAGTTGGGATCAGGTACTTTCTAGCATACTTTCCGAAGGAAAGAAAGGCTTATGAGCGCACTTTCCTGCCAGTGTGTGTGTGTGTGTCCACTTTCAATTTTTGAACGCGTCAACCGAATAACACGAAACTCAGTACACGTATATTAGTAAATAAGTTCACCTGACTCATAGTTGGCAACCACTTTCAAAATGGCGACGGTTTTAAAATTTATGTGATATGTCATATTTCGAAATTCATTCCACCGATTTAAACCAAATTTTGTATTCTGACAAGGCAAGGTGTAAACATTTAATACAGAGGTGAATATTGATGATGGTCCACCATTTTGGAAGATAGTGCCACAAGAAAGAATAAAGTTTGTATGTTATATCTTGATAATTACTAAACCAACTTTCGCCAAATTTAGCACTTAAGTAATACTACGACATGCCAGATAAACGTTACTAATTGAACTTATTAGGCGATTATTTTCAAAATGGTGACCATACAGTATTTTATGTTTATTTGGTGTAATTACTGTATTCAACCAAATTTTATATTATAAACAACCAAATTGTTTATGCTGACACTATCTATTACAAGCATCATATATGTCAAACAACCACCAATTTTGCAAGCCATTTTGTAAAACATTGGATCCATGACAATCATCGAATGTGCTAATACGTACATTTTTGTCCTCCATTTATGAAAATCTTCACATGAACATTGGAGGTTTAATGCCATATCTCGAGGGCCAATCAACCTATTTATACTAACATTTCACGCAAGTATTGCTACAGTAGCGTATATAAAATAACATGTGTTATGTGCAGCAGGCATCTTTTAATGGGGATTTATATAAATAAATTAGAATAATTTATTATATCTATCAAGAGTTTCAACTAAATTCAACTAAATTTTTTATGCAGACATTATTAATTAGAAGTATCAGTTATGGATACAGAGATCCTCTTTTGCCGGATTTTTGCGAAGTAGTGTCAGGTGAGTAAATTGAACATTTTGCTGTATTTTCGGTATAATTCAACTAATGTTTACCAAATTTTGCACACCTGCAAAAGACCATGCAAAATTACATTATTTAAATGGGGTCCAAAAATAATTTTCAAAATGGTGGCCATACACACATTTCGACATGTTTGAATGCTGTTTATCCTACCTCCGTGATACAGTTTATAGCAAACTATCTTAATTTTAAGAGATTTTCTGAATTCAAATCTAGGTTAAGTCACTCGTGTATTTTAATTGCCTTGGTACTGTTTCACATCTTTCTGGTTTCATCTCTAATGATATGGCTGTCAATGAGACGTCAATGCCTTCCTACCATCTAAGCTTTAAGGAACTTCACTAAATTTTATGATGTACAGGAAAGTAAGCTCATAATTTATCAGTAAATGGTGTGTGTTTTTTTTTTCTTGCACATTTGGATAAAGAAGTAAGGCCCTATGCAATTAGCATACAATAACAACTTTACTCTGACCCCTCAACAGATACCATTGGCAATATTTTATTGTAACAAACGCCTAAAGATATCTAAAGAAAAATGTTTTATTATAATAAAATAATAGACCTTGTACCGAATATATTACACATCAGGCTTGTTTTCAGAAAGCCTTGTTTCTCTCGGGTCCTTTTCAGTAATAGGTTTAGTTAAAAGTAGTCGGGAACATACATTACACACACAACAAGCTTATCATATAGATAACTTCTGTACGCAACAGTTTTTATAGGTGTAGAACTAAAACGTCGACAATTTAATTTCACTGAGAATTTTTTTTGCATAGTGACTAGTGTAATGATGAGCGTACATAAAGCAAATAATGAAAGATTCTTTGTATATTTAAGACTTTTAAGTTCTTAGCAAAATAAATGCAATGTTGCAATATTTTCCAGATAAGATAATTTCTGGGTATTTATTGGTTGTGTGCATTGTGAAAGGAAATAGCTATAATTTATGAGTAAACCTAACACAAACACGGTAGTTAACGTCTCATGATTCGTTGACACTAATATGCATCAATATTTTAAAAATCATAATTAGACTGGTAAATATACGAAAAATAATAGCAGAACACCAAAAATTGATACAACAAACTTCTAAATTGATTTAGGCTCCTAGGGCTATGGTTAAAAATGTAGTAACAGTCTAGTTTTCTGTGACCTTGAGATTAGTTGTTTTTTCATGATGGCATCCAAGGAGCCTATCATGAGATAGTGTTGCATCTCAAAAACTATTCAACCTTGGAAGGTAATTTTGGTGTCTAGCCCCATGTTTATGGACCCAAGAAAAAAAATGAAATCAAGTTAAATATTCTCAGTTTAGAATTCACCACCCACATTTCAATATTGGGTTCTAGATGAAAACTTAATGATTTTAAATGGGCTGTTATTAATCGGATATGTACCTGTTTGCTGGCTATTTGCTTGTTGATTATTTTGTAAAAGCACTAATAATACGTATAATAATTTAGTCAATAGGGTTTGTATTTTCGTTATTTATATTGACTGTTCCAGGTTAAAAATGAGTGCATTCAGTGCTGACGAAACTTGTCCAATTTGTGATATCCAAGTAGGTGATGGATACAATGTAGTCCAGATTTGACAAAAGGGTGCAGACGGAATAAATGCAGCAAGTGCGCAGAGACATGACTATTACTAAGACTACTGGCGGTAAAGTGCATACAAACTGCCGCAGAGTCTACGTAAATAAAACAAAAATAGAACTTCATTTGAAGAGGAAACCTCTGGGAGAATCTGGTAATACTTGTAGGTGTACTAGTGTGTCTGAAGGTACATTCAATAGCAAAACTGACTACTTTTTCTGTAAAAAAAAGTGTTCTGGAAGTGAGCAGTGCAGGATTTAGTTCTGTAAAAACTGATATCTTTACAAAGACAATTTTGCAATATTGTGATAGTCGTCATGATGAGTGGTCATTCAAAGTAAAAGGTAGAATCGAATACTTTAATGGTGATCTTCATGCTGCTAACTGCATGTACCATCACACGTGTAGCAGCCATTTTCATTGTGGCCGTAATGTACCCCAGCTATTTCTAAGTAACCCTGAGATAAAGCGAAGGAAATCGGGAAGGCCTACGAATGAAGATAAAGAACAAGCATTCTCAAAAATGTGTGCCTACCTACAAGCAAATGATGATGAAGAGCTAACAGTGTATTGACTTGAAGAGCAAAATGGAGTATTTGTTAGATACTGATTCCTTACCCTATGGTAATTAGCAGTGGTGGCTGGTGACTTCTGAAACTGGGAGGGCTGTAGCGATCCTAACCCATATCGTTACAAATATCATTTTTTAAATACGCACTGTGATAAATATATTGTGTACGACAGGCTTAAGTAAGTGTAGCTTATGTAGCTAAAAACAAAAATTCAAAGAAAAATGTATCGTAGCCCAATTTGTAATGGTCAACATACTGTGGCCGCTGATTCAGATCTAATCACTACCACAGGTATGTATTTGCTTTAAGTTTGTTTAGGTTATATGCCTTCCAACCAGTACCTACATGGTGTGGTACATTACACGAGACGACGAGAGATAACATAATAATACCAATTCCACCATACTAATGATGATAATAACTTAAATATATTAAAACAAATATTTTTAAAACCAAATACTAATTAACATAGCCTACAGTACATACAAAATTCATGTCAAATTTAAATTATAGGATGAAAGTGGCATATCTTAATCAATATATTTGTAAAGAAAAATCCATTCGTCAACCTGTACGCGCTATCTAACTGACAATATATATTCACGTTACCAAGCAATGAAAATTTTATGGCATTTTTTATATGTTGCGAACATGATTTATGTCTTTTAACGTTGTCTCCCAAATGTTTTAAATCTTTTACTTTATTGCCAGTCCACGCAAGGTCATTAGGTTTCATTAGCAAAAAAATTAAACAAAACATCACATTTCCAACTTCACACCCGCATAACCAGTCCGCGAAATTGTATGTACTTAAGTTGAATTTTCTCGTATACGAACCATTTACAACCGTGGCTTTGTTGTTGAAATATATTTAACTGTGGCCTTGTTGATCTCGGCAGATTCTGTAGCTCTAGTTTATTATCGTAATTGAAAATCTTTGTCGTAATAAGGTTTAAAACGTTACTCACCGAATTAACAATTATTTACAAGTTTACACAACACGCCATTAACAACAATTCAACCCTGCTTCTGACTTCATAACTCATCATTAATTAACAACAAACTTATTCAGAGTATTAAACACTATATTTGAAGCTCACGCGAGTTTGAAAGATATCTATAAATAAAAAATATTCTAAATAAATACAAGCATTGTTAAGAAATGTGTGCAACAACTGCAAAAGAGTGGAGCGTGAAAGCGTGCGTACAAAACATATAGTTTTGGTAGCTTTGTCAAGTTCCAGGTAACCATTTTTTTGTTTGAGCAGGGACGCGCCCAGCTATCTCCGATTTACAGCATGCGATTGGCTGAAAAGGGTCAAGCCCCTGAAGTCTTCCCTCCCTCCCTCCCTCCCGTAGCACACTTAGTCATATGTTAAGGTCATCTCTCTCTACTAGCTCTACCCAGTTCGGGGCGAAGAATCTGCCGCCCCACCACTCAACATTTCCAAAAACATTTCTCTCGTGACAAGAGTCTCGTCCATCTCAAAAACATTAGCTGCGAAATAACCTCCGTATTCGTACACAGTATTATTTACTGAGTAGCAGATAAGTAGAGTTATGCATTCTGAGATTTTATTAGAAGGGCTGCGCCCCGCAGCCCTACCTCAGCAGCCACTACTGGTAATCAGTACCTACAAAAACAACTGAGGGAACTGTATGGGACTTCTATACATCTTGCAGAAGGAGATGGTTTACATGATATAGTTACAATGAGAGAGACAGGACATATTTAAACAATTCAAAACAAGGAGAAGATGAGTCATAGAAGAGAGCAATAATGGAGGCAGCAGCAAGGCTCATTAAAAGTGACACTAAAACAAATGTACCATCAGTGAAAGAGCATTATCCCACAACAGAGACTGTCTGTCTCCATCCAGGTATTGATTACATTCCCGAATACCTTCGTATTCTGTCAAACACAATGTTTGTGGGGAAAGATACTTAGAAGAAAGTGGCCAGCATAGGTCAGGCAATAATTTAAGCAGTTCGTCCAAGAGCTCTGTCGTTGCACCATTGCAAATATATCTTGCAGTGTAAATGCATCACGTATATAGGTTGACATTTCTTGTAGACACTGTGTGCAAGATGGGGTTCTGCTCTTCATATTGTGAAATGCACAGGTTTGAAAATGCTATTTTTGCTACTCCAAACATACTTGGAAGCAATATTAATGTAAAGAACACAGCCTTGCTATTTGCAGCAAACAATGTTGATCACAGCATTATTACAATCAGTGGGCAAGGAACTTTTCACGGAGTGGGTATGATGGCTGTATTGCCACCACGGCAAAAGACAGTGTACAGTTTCCCTAGGCTCAAAACTATGTATATTAACATTGTGGAGCTTTCAAAAGTTCCGATAATAGATCATATTTCAACAAAAAAACTTTCATCAAGATGTAAAATTCCCAGGGAATTATCATTGTCTTAGAAATGCACTGCCAGGTTGGCACGGGATGATGCACATTATTCATCAGGGAAACCAACACCCAGATCAGACTTAAATCAGGTATCTACCAATGATAGACATGTATTCTGGGGGGCAAGACTTGCATTCTTTCAACACTGGAGTTCCTTTGTAGGCTTGCGACCAAGCACCACATGAGCATATAGTCACATTCGATCAGCCTCTGGACTGGAAGGCCGTAGAGATAATCACGACACACTATTAGACAGACATCTGAAATCCACTGCCCTGCTCCTAGGGAGCTTCCACATGTTCTTGAATTTTCTAGGAGCAGTTGGTTCATTTATGGCAGGCACAGGACTTGCTGACATTCTAGGAGTAGTCTATGGTGAGAATGCAGTAGCTCATATGATGACTGGGAAATCGGTTCAGAAAGTATTTCATGGCCATCTTCTTGTAGAAAATTGTTTAAATCGTATAATAGTGTCTGAGATAACGAATGAAGACCCAGATTTTGCAACAATGGTTGAAACATGCGGGAAGATGTATAGTGCACTATTGAATGGTGAGGTGACGTTAGAAACATTATTAAAATCAAAAACACTCAGTCAAATTAAAAGAAAGCTAGAAAAAATTAAGATCGAACTATGTGGTAGGTATAAGACAAGTAAATTATGGTTAAATAATCAAAGGATGGTTGCAGTTGCCAGGTCATTAATAATGGCAGATCGAACAGGTTCTTGGTTGAAGCACTTACGTGCTGTTTCTGACTGCCTTCCAATATTTGCTGCAGCAGGGCATTATAATTATTTGAAATCTGCACACTTCTATGTTCAAGAAATGACTCAACTTCACACAAACCACCCAGCTGTATTAAGAAAATTTGAGTATTAAGTAATTTAGGTGAAAAGATATGATCAGTCTATTGGGTGTAATATATGGCGTCTTAATTATTTTAAAACCACAATTTACTCTAAATACTTACAGAAAACTGTTTTAACTTTTTTTTGCTCTTAAAATTTTGCTGACTTAAACATCCATAACTTGTCAATAATAGACTCTGAATAATTCTAATTTTATTTAATTCTTATTTAATAATAAACTGAGAGTAATTTACTAGATTTCATTGAACATCTTGGGTCTTAAAACATAAGCGTGGACACCAAAACCACCTTTCTAGGCTAAATTGTGTTTCACATATCTATTTTACAGCTTTTGGCAGCCACTTTGGGCGCTATCTTGGAAATTACCCTTTCTAATGCTCAGAGTAAACTAGACTGTTAGTATGTCATTCAATACATCTGTTGCAATCATAATCTGTTTAAAAACCTTTTGTATCAATTTTTTTGCCGTTCAACTGTATATTTACCCATCTAAATGGAAACATTTGTTTAGGTAAGTGTTACGTTTAACTTGCTCCAACCAGTTGTCCAGCTATACTCTGTCATCATGGTGTCTCAGTTATGAAACCTTTTTTTGATTAAACATTGAAGACCAACATTTCGTTCGTAATAAAATCGAGTGTCTTTGTTATTAATATAAATAAGAAAATTTATTAAAAGTTGTTTCTGCATAAATTATGACAATTTCGAAGTCTTTTACGTTCGATATTGTAAAATTGTGCATAATATAAATGTAATTGTGGACATTCATTATGCCTAGTTTTATTCACACTTAAACTACAGAATAACTGTGACTTCTTTACCTAAACAAAATATTACAACCCTCCTTAAATAGCTCTTTTAAGTACTGTTTTTTTTAATTAAAAGAAGATTAAATTTTATTTTATATGTTAAGTTTCAATAACATTATAAACATCCCTTTAAAATCAAAGTCCTAGTCTTTTAGAATTTGATGCTTCATTCCTATCATGTTAGTTGTGTCTACACCAAGACTTTTTATGAACCGTAAACAAATTTCATTTTATTGCATTTATGTTTTCATGCTTTATAACAATGAACGTGTTTTATTTGTTTACGACTGATATTTTTCATACATTATGTTGTATTATAACATTAGATATGAATTTAAAATAAATTTTATGGCGGCATTATACAAACCGCTGACAAAATTAATTTTATGTAGGACGTAAAATACATCCTTTAATTTCATACATGATATTGGGCCTACATGATATGCCAAATGATTTAGTATTGTTAACATTACAGCAATGCTAATGCATGCTTATCTTGATCAACATCGGCGGGAATATATATATCATGAGAATAAACATTCCAACAAATCCATTATTTGTTTTTAGCAAAGTGCACGTGCGCTAGAATATGTTGATTCTTATTAAAAGTCACCTTTGGGTGTACAAAAGTAGTATAAAAAAGGCAAGCTATTTTTAGAGGTACTTATAACATGAGCAGCAAGATTAATAAAGAAGATCAATCAGTAGCCGAGACACACATTGAGATGTAACAAATAGATGGAAAGTTATACAATCACATATTTAAAAAAAAGTAAAATAAATCTGCCTGGAACTGAAAAGGAACTAACTAAATAGACAAACCTCCCTTACTGTAGCCATATGATTCACAGGATAACACTCACTATCCTACGTATTTCCATATTTAGGAATAGTAATCAAGTAAAGGTTCCGCATCTGTATCTCCATATAGCTGTCAAAAAAAAATTATTTAAAAATGAAAATAAGGAAATATAAATTAGGCACACTTGAAAGTAGAGTTTGATAAACTTTCATATACTTGCATACACTTTGTAGTTATTATAGTGTTGTTAGCCTGTAAATGGTTTTAGCTCTTATATTGCAACTAAGAAGTTTGTATAGGTACTTGACAAGGTAGCCGGCTAAGCCAGTTCCGTGTTTAATGCGAGTGTTAAGAGATTTTGGACAGCATCAATAGTCTTGCGTGAGGGCAGGAAGGATGAAATTGAGAAGGATGTGGGCAAATGCTGGAATACAATGCCAAGGAAAACGAGATACTCCCGAGAAAATCCATCCAACAGAAGCATCTTTGAACTCTATTTTCACATGCCAAAATCCAATCGTAACCACGTCGGGAGTTGAACCGATATTTCCTGACAGAGATGAGAGCCCTAGCCACTGTGCCAACTACGGACCCACGTTCGACGTGGAAAACATAACATTCGTCTTTGTGTATGTGGAATATTCTTCATTCATACATCAAACTACGCTTCAATAAATTCATCTGAACTAGCGGAAAACATTTATATATTAAGTAGTTAAATTACAGCACAAAAACTTGTCCCTAAATATTTGTTTATAGAAGGCAAGGAATGCAGCAGAGTGAAGCATGGCAACACTCCAGCCAGTACTGTGAACAATCACGCAAGCAATCTGTCTGAATAACCCTTCTGCCCAAGCCTAGATCTTCTGCTCACCTAACGGGACACACCTGTCCTTGAGAGCATACAATACCCCCCTTCCGCCCGGCCACTGCAACTCTACCTCCCCTCTTCCAGTTACACACTACGGACGAAATGAGGGAATCACCTAGCTATAGGCTGTTCACTGTAAAGTGAGAACCTTTTTAAGGCACTTCCAACAACCTTTAAACCTTTAATAAGTATATTTATTTACATCTTTAGACGTTAACTTTTCAGAAGAGTGAAATGTATACATCGTGTTTATTAGTCACATGACAGTGGTTGTATTAAAAAGTGGCCAAAAGATGCAAATTGACTAAAAGGAAAATTTTTACAAGGCTTTAAAAAGTGCTCACTTTACCATGAACGGCCTATAGTAGAGAGCAGCATGACACGGGTCTTAAAATGTGCACAACATACCTACAGTTTTAAATAAAGGTCTAAAAAGTAAATGCTGTGACAATGCCTTTTTTTTTTTGCCATGATTTTTATCAGAAAACCGTAGCTGACATCACTATAATTTTTGTTTCAAGTATTTATTTTCCCATTGACTAAAATCATGCGCAAAGTTATGTAATTTCATCATTAAAAAATATATATTTAACATTGATAGAATAGCAAAGTACAACTACAACTCAAACAATTAAATATTTTACTTATGTGGAAAAAAATTTAGTCTCAATATCTTTAATAGTTCCAAAATAACCATTATTACAATACCACGGTGTGTTTCTCACTCCAGACGGGACTATGTACCACTCTTAATTTACATACCCAACTGTAGCAAAAATTTGTGAACTATTTGTATGAACCGGTTCATTGGTCTTCGATATATGTCATAAAACCTCCGTTATTCATGTGACAATCTTTGTAAATGAAGGAAAAAATGTTTTATTTATTACGAGCTGACTGGTGCTACTTCGTTTGCATGACATTTAGGTATTTGAATCACTCTATCCACTGAGCTAATAAGGTCCCACTTGGAATCAGATCTGTTTGAGATATCTCGATGAAACAGACTAAGTTAATCCTGGGGTTATTATCTATAGACTGTGTAAATTTGAGGTCAATACATTGTAGTTTTCCAGTTAAATCTGGTCGTACAGACAGACAGATTGACGGACATGAAAAAATTAAAATTAGATATGGCTTAGTAATCAGTTATACTATATGAAAAAATAATTTAAAGTGGAAAATTCGAAAATCACAGACACACTCCTATTTAATTTAGTTTTATAGATAACATTCCATGATTGTATACATAAATAAATTTAAATTTAAATATTTTATTTAGTTTCGTAGAAACACCACACTAAGATAAATGTTCTATTTTGGTGCTATTCAGGAAATAGACACCTTAAACAACATAAATTAATATGGCGTACCACACTACAATTTCTTCGCCAGATTGGAAAGAAATCAGTTAATTATTTTCTCAATATACGACATAAAAATTGTATTATTTCATGTAGGGCTATCTTACAGAATGGCGAAAAAATGAAGTTTTGCATTGACAATTTTTATGGATTGATACTTTCAGCACATAAAGTTAAGCTGAATTTTTTTTTTTGGAGTTTTGTAGATAAAAAGTTTTGATTAAAAATTTTTACATGTCAGCCAATTTGAAAATATGCGAGTTTGACATTTTATCAGTTTACATGACTTACAATAGTGCTACTTATTTGGAAAATTTAGTAGAAGTCTGTTGTTTTTCGGAGATATCACATAATTTTGATTTGCAATGTGATACTATTTTACAAAATGGCAGACAAAAGGCAGACATACAAAACTAAAACAGCTATATGGACGCCATTGTGAAAATAAAAGTCTAAAGCACACACAATGTCTAATTTAACATCACCTACCGCAGTGCTACTTGTATGCCATATTTGGCAGGAATAGGTAAATTGTTTTCTCGGGTTGTTACACAAAACACTTGGAGGTCAAAAGAGGCTCTGTGTAAAGACTGCACACTATAATGTAAGCAAATTTGAAATCAACCTTAGAAAAAATTACGTTTCTGTATGCATAAATTGTAACGGGCACTCTGCGAGACATGCACATGGTAAAGTTGGTAATGATGGATGGAAAGCAGTTGCATATCTGAACGTTGAATAAAAAGTCTTAGGCAACCATTTGTGATAACGTAAACTATTAGTTTCGTTTTCTGATTTTGTAATGCATTAAAGTGTAAAATGAGCATGTTTGTAAAATGTTTACATTTATTATAACTTCACAGTTTCACTGGGCTGACGTTTGGATAAAGTTATGATGCCCATGGCAATGTTAATTTTACATAAGGTGGAAGAATGCACAATGTGCGTACAAGTAGATCTTAAGCAGGTCTTTCAAAAGTCATTTTGAAAATAAGTTTCTGACATGCTTTAAACATATTTGTAGATGCCAACTGCACAGTACTAATTGTTTGCCAAATGTGATAGTAATCTGCAAATTGTTTCCCGATATATTACACAAACGTTTTATTTATTCATTTAATGCTCCCTTACAGAATTATAGATAAAATGCATTCTTTTAGGTTTAAATGATGCTTTGATATAAATCAGTCAATCTGTATAACAGTTGTAGGAAATAAACCTAAAATATTTGTATAGCCACCATTTTGAAAACAAGTGCTTAATTAAGTTCAATCATTTAGACGTACTTGCCCTATCATAGTAATACATACTTTCCAAATTTGGCGAAAATTGGTTGAATAGTTTTCAAGATACAGACCTATATATTCATATGGCGCTATCTTCCAAAATGGCGGACAAACAGCAATATTCACATATGAATTCAATGCTTAAAACTTGGAATGACAGAAATAAAATTGGTTTAAATTGGGTGAATGGTTTCATATATATGTATTAACCTAAAATTTAAAACCGCCTCCATTTTGAGAGTACGTGCCCAGCGTGGTCGAAACTATAAAAGTCATGTGTCTTTACTTAGTTATGAATGTGTATTGGGTTTGGTGAAACACTTCTGAGGCTATCAAAAAAGGGCAATTGGGAAGGGGGAAGGGGGGACACACACAACAGACACAGTCACACACATGCACACTGCAGGAAAGTGATTTCATAGCCTTTTTTATTACACTGGGAAGTAGGCTTAAAAGATGCAGTGCTCTTGACTTGTAGTAAACATAAACCATGTTAACGTAATTTCATCTTAAAAATATTAATTAATATTCATGTTTGTATACATTTCTAGAGATTCACTTTCTTGATGTATGATATGCAAGCAAACATGTGAAACGATCACAGGGGTAGGCTGGTGTGCCAGTCAGGCAAATTTTGAGTTTTGCAACAAGCGTATTAAGTGTGCGCCGATTTTCTAGTGTAGGTGAAGAATTTTCGGTATAGAAGTAACTAACGTCCCGTAAAGTTAGATTAAAGAATAATGGTACTGAAGCATTTAGAATTCGGGGTATTCTCCTAGCTAACAGCACAGTTAAATCATACACAGTATCGCAATAATCAATGACATGCCTTTTCAATGTCTAAATTTTTGCAGTAGAAACATTTCAAGGTGCTGTACGACGTGAATCGTGTAGTAAGCTCTTGTACATATATTGGACATATGTTCTACCCAGTGGGTACATTGATCCATAACAAGGCTTAAGACTCTAAACACTCGGCGAGAGATTTATATATGTGTCCTCAACCCAGATGTCCAGCATTAAAGTGGCTTTGGCTGTCTCAACTAGTGCAGGAAAATCTACCACTATGCACTTTGGTTTTTAAATGGAATTAATATCACTTCGTTTTATGAAACCCATTTTGAAACCTCTTTCAAGTCTGCAATACTATTGTTTAAGATTTCACTCACAATGCTTATTCTAATGGCAGATATAGCTGAACGTCGTCGGCATACATGTGGAATTTACAGTTCTTCAGGTAATTGTGGAGGTCATTAATAAACATTGCGAAAAGTAAAGGTCCTAAAACTGGTCCTTGAGGTTAACCTCTTAATTCACAAATAACCATGTTGGCAACGATGCTTCCACTACAACTAATCCGAAAAATTATAAAAAGAACAAAGTATAACTAGTGATAAGTTATGGTTGGCTGAATCAAAAACTTTACTGAAATCTTTAAGTGTTACTAAAGGGAGGTTTTTTTCATCTATTGACAATCTTTGATTTTGTCACGTTAAGACAGGGCAGTACATCAGGAGCTATGAAATGATTTGAAGGCAGACTGAAATTGATCAAGGAAATAATTTTCTGTGTTATATTTTAGCACTCGAGTATGGACAAGGTATTTTAGAGCGTTCAACAGCGCCTGTATAGGATAATGTTTGGACGTTAAACTGCTGCAATTTTTAATGAAGAACTTTAGGTATAGGACGTTCAAGAGCATACTTCTAATTTTGTGGGAAATAATCAGCTGTCATTGACACATTACAAATATGTGTAAATGTGTGCAAAGCTGTCAGAGTTAAATTGACAACTTTTTGGAAATTTTGTCTGTACTTTGTGCTTTAGATTTAATATGATTTACAGCTCTGCATATTTTGTGAGGAGTGATTTCGGTTAAGATAGTTGTGTTAGAAAAATAAACACATTCTAAGAATTTTTCCTGTATGCTCTGGTTTGTACAATTTATACATGTTATGTAAAGTTTGACGGATTGGTTGAACACATTTGCTTAATTTAAAACAAGACTGCTCCCGATTTACGGAATCTTCCCCATATATTTGAATTCGCATTATTGGAGTTTTCCAACTTACTTAAATATTTCATTTTAACATTTTATTTTTTCGGTCACACATATAACTTATTGGCTTGTACTGTTTTTCCATCAATATTGGCTGCATAAGTGTTTAGTTTCCTTGGCCAGGATGATTCATGAAGTGGCATCAAGTTACAACCAGGGTATGGGTGGATGGCTGATGTGTTTCGTTGCCACAGGAATGTGTTTGTCATACAGGCTGATTACATTATTATTTAATTAACTGTAGTGTCTGATGTATATTTTGGAGTATGAAAATTTCATGCCATTTTTTTTCGGTAGCATCTTTCAGTAGTGCATTTATGTTGAAGGATATTATATTTTTGTAGGTTAAGAATTTCGGTAGGAGTTTGGTAACTCTTACAGAATACGATACATATACTAGGCAGTGATGTGATAGTCTGCGAACTGAAGTTTGGCCACTTACTAGGCAGTGATGTGATAGTCTGCGAACTGAAGTTTGGCCACTTGCAAGAATTTTATCTAGTTTAGAAGCAACATTAATACCTAACAACGTAAGTAGAATGATTTAGGAAAGTTTGGTACGAGGGTACGGGGAACTGGAGCAGAAACCGGCCACCGCCATCTTGAAATTATACTTTTTCCCTCAAAATTTTCCATCCCCCCCCCCCCCCCCCCCTCTAAAAAAACACGGATCATCATTTTGCAAAAAAAAAAAAATGATCCCACAAAAGGCCCTTATTGGTGGAGGTCTTATTGGTTTTATAGGCATAGGGTATGCCTAATCGATACACAGGTCCCAGGGTCCGGATTCAGAGCTGACCGTCCACCATCTCTGTTGTCAGCCATCTTAGCTGCCATGTTGTATATCAGTGATATTGAATTGACCTTTTACTTTGACCTCAGTGACCTTTGACCTTGAAGACAAAAATTCCAAGAAATTATAAAATAATTTTAATATAATTCTAAAAATTTCAACAAATATAAAAAAGAATTAAAATGTGTAAATATAAAAATTTTCAAATTAAAATTTTGAATGCTCAGGCATAACAAGATCTGGAATTGGAGCCAGAGCCGACAGACAGCCATGTTAATGTTACCCAACTACCATATTGGATGCAAGTGACCTTGATCCATTACGTAGAATCCAAAAAATGAAAAGAAAAAATTCCAAAACGCTCTAAAAATTCAACAAATTTCCAATATATTTACAAAATATGTATTTAAAAAAAACTATTTACAAAATTTACGTTTATAGAGGTTCCTTCCTAGCACCATATCTGTTATCCCCCTCCATTTAATCACATTGTATTAAAATTTCCCTCTCTTGCCCCCCTCACCTTTGCTCATTCTGTCAAATGTACCCCACCTGCCATATCTGTTTTTTGTTTGTAATTTGTTCATATTTTCAATACCTAGGTGGCACTGTTGACTCCAACCACCATGTTGGATCTGTGCGACCTTCACCTTGACTTCAGATCTGTGACCTTGACCCCGTACTCTTGCCCTTGGATAACACTGAACCTATATAATAAATAATAAAAAAAATTGAAGCTAACTTTTTCCATCAGTTTTCCAGTCTCTTTCGCAATCTTTCTAACAATCTTCCAATACTTCCATAACCCTTCCAATCTTTCCATATATCTTTCACAATCATTCCATCAATCATTCAAAATCCTCACCAGTCAACACCACATGCACCACAGTCAGCACCACACGAACCGCAGTCAGCGCCGCACACTCCGCAATCAGTTCTGCATGCTCAGCAATATTTCCATCAACCTTTCGCAATGTTTCTATTAATCTTTTGATCAATCATGCAATCTTTCCATCAATCTCATATTATTTCCCTCAGTCTTCCAACATTCCCATCATTCTTTAGATGAATCGCAACACCTAGGTTGAACCTTCGATCAATCCATCGGTTGATTTTTACCCATATGTATATAAATTACATTCGTATGCCAACTGTCTCCAAATTTGTACCTGATGAGACACTTAATATTTAGTATTCAGTGCACTATCTATGTATTTTGTACTTAAACTCCTCATTAATATTAGGTATGCAGTTCTTTACATTAATAGTTAATGCTCATAGCACTGCTCTAAATTTGTGAGGGGAAAAAAATATCACACACCAAAATAAAGAAAAAATAGTTATCTTATAATAATATGTTATTAATATTTGGTAATTATGATTCCAGAAAAAAGCAGTTCATATCATCATGTAATACAACTCCTAACATGCAGTTCATCGATGATTGGATATATCTTAAAATGTGTAAGAGGTCCCCAAGGTTTTGCAGGTCAATCAAATGTACGAGTCTATCAACAAGTTCCTTAGGGTTTTCGGGAAATATGTAATGAGTAGTTTTGGCATCTTCTGTCTTCTTCAAAACAACTGCTGAAGGAAACTTGAAGAAATGTATGGTAATGTCGGGAGAATAATCATCATCTTCAACACTATCACTATTTATAGCCATAATCATCAATGCTGTTTTATGGTCGTATTCCCTTTTGGTTTCATCCAACATACCAAGTTTACTTTTATTTTTAGAAGTTGCATGGCCATCATTAGTATTTATAAACAACGACCTTTTATTTTGAAGTTCTTCGACTTAGTGCTGTCATCTTGCAAGTGTACGTTCCACACAAACCGAATCTACCACGCCTCGTAGGTCTCTCAATTTTATTTTATTATTTTTTTCTTAACTGTCTCGTCATAATCATCTGTGGAATCAGTACCCATCGAGGCAGCAAGCGGTATTGTTGACATCACTTGCTGGCTCCCAATAGGCGAACCCTTGCAAATCTTGATGTGTTCCTTCAATGTATCGCCTTGCATAAACTGCACATGTCCATTGCTGTAATGCTTCATCGCGCAAAAAGATCCTTCGTCCAGGCGGTTCTCTCATGTCTCCGAGAATGGCAACTTTTGCCGAAGATCCTTCCATAGTAGTATCGTTGTTTTCCTTATAATTTTCCAGCAGTGGGATAAGGTACATCTATCTAGAGAGCTCTACAGTAGACTTCATACAATCATTGGCTTGCATCATCAGCAAGATATAAGCATCATTATGCATCCATTTGAGACATTTCGTCTAGTTCCTTGATCACGTTTCCATGCAGTTATATCTTCAACAGTTTCTTCCAGTCAACTTCTTCGCTCATCTTGAAGCTTTAACTCATGCTCTGCAAATGACCCCTCATGTTCCGCCACGGATCCCTCATTCTCCACAAATGACCCCTCATGTTCGGTAAATGACACCTCGTGCTCCACTACTAACCCCTCACACAATCTGGGCTTTGCATTTATGTTGTGGTTTGCTGATATTTTGTAACTCTCTTCAGATATAAGGAAATAAGTAAGTGCCTATTTGTCAAGTGGATTGAGCCCACTTCTTCTCAGCTCTAGATGATTTACTGAAGCCAGGGTTAAACCCGAACACTTGGAAACTATTTAGTCTTCCTCTTGGCATAACTTGTGTATAATATCGTCAACAGTGCTTTCTATTACATTCGAGATCTTGAATTCTCTAGTACAATATTCACCATGCTGCTCTGGTTTCGTATACCTACAGTCCAGCAACATATTTTTTGCACTGCCACATTTTTCCACCTCATAGATAAGTTAGTTTATCATATTAGGTTTCATACTTGACAGGAACCAACAAACATTTTTCGATGTAATTTACATATTTGGTGAAACATAATATTTAAAAAGATCCCTGTATGCAGATAGCTTCAGGAAAATACCATTAACATTAAGCTTTGACTCGGAGAGCTCTAACGTAGGTTGTGTTATACAATAATGCAATGTTAATGTAGGTAGCATCTTCATGTTCGTTTAGGTAAAAGGCAGGCCTTCTTATTCACAGTTCATCTTCGTTGTATGACAAGAGAGCCCTTTCAAATTGATGGTTTCAGAATGACAGCTACCACTTTTGTATATAAAAGTGATTCTTTTTATAGTAAAAAGCCTGGTTTCTGCTCACAGAAGGCATTATTTCATATCTTTTGAATGTAAAATACGTGAGAGTACTCTGAGAAAACCCATATAGGTACTCGTTCGCTCCAGAAGAAAACATGGTGGTACCTTATATGCCTCCATTAAAATAAGTACCTAACCTACGTAAAACATGCTAGTTTACATTTCCCGCCATGGTATTAGTGGTAGGAAAATTATGAGTTGAGCACAAGGGCAACGGGCATGGGAGCGCAGGAGCTGGTGAGCCGCCGTCTTGTTTCATCACCGACCACCATCTTGGATGTCATTAACCTTGTACTCCTGACCCACAACCTTTGACCCCAAAATAACCAAAAACCCTTTAAAAAATTCCCAAAATATCCCAAAAAAAATTCCGAAAAATTTATTAAAAACTTAAGGATCGAGGTTATATCAGATGATGTGATGAACAGCTTTCTTGTGAATATATAATTACAAAATAATACAAAATATTATTATAAAATAATAGTTTTTTTTACATTATTTTTTGTGTATCGTATCCTTTTATCCCTCACAACTTTAAGTGGTGCTATGAGCACTCTCTTATAAACATTAAGATATGGAAATAGAATGATAATAAAGACTTTAGTATAAAAATGCACGGAGAGCTGACTGTATACACAAACATTAATTCTGCCAACATGTAAATTTTGGAGACCGTAGGTGAACCATTTTTCTTATATGTATGGATACAAGCAAACGACAAACCGAAGAATTGATTGAAGTATTGGGATTGATCAAAGGATTGGTGAGGATTGGTATGTGGATTAGTGTGTGGATTGGGATTGATTGGTGTAGTTTGGTGTGTGGATTGGAATTGATTGGTGTAGTTTGGTGTGTGGATTGGAATTGATTGGTGTAGTTTGGTGTGTGGATTGGAATTGATTGGTGTGAATTGGCACGTGGATTGGTGTGAATTGGGGGGATTGGTGAGAGTTAGTGAGAGTTAGTGAGGATTGGTGTGTGGATTGGGCTTGGTATGGATTGGGATTAATTGGAGTGGATTGGGATTGATTTGTGTGGATTGGGATTAATTGGTGTGGATTGGTGTCTGAGAAGAGCATGAATGATTATCGTCCTAGCTACCCTCATACATTCCAAGCCTCCAGAGCCTGGCAGTATTGAAATTTAAATTAAAGTCGATTTAGCCTACATAAATGCTTATCCATACCAGAATTATAACAGACGTGCATGTGGTATGGTGGGCCTGGTTTAGTCACATAAACATACAATGTGAAGGTGACCTGCATCTAATATGGTGGTAGTGATCTGTAATGTAATGTGTTTGCTGACTTTTATGTATTTATTCTCGATTTTATGTTTTCAAGGTCATTCAATGTCATGGGGCCATGCTCGAGTTTACCTGCATCAAATATGGATGTATTAGTCTGTAATGTATTATGATTTCTCGAGATTTTGTTTTCAATGTCATTCTAGGTCATGGGGTTAAGGTCTCTTTCATCAAAATCTACATCCTCCCCTGGAACGCCACCAGATTTACTCCCTTCTAGGGGTGCTGATAGACCCTCTGTGTTGTTCATACCAAACTACTCTAGTACTGGTCTATATAGTGACTTTGTTCCAAAGTGACCATATCACGGTTTGGTTTGGTTACCCAAATTGAGAGGCATCACTTGGCATTCTTATGTTTAGAAGGTTTGACATTTGGGACTTCAGGCAATCAATCTTGTTTCTGCGTCCCCATACACTATCATCATTGACATACAAAGCTATGAAAAGTTCCTTATATCCATCAATGCAGATAAAAGGATCATATATACATGGCTTCAAACCTAGGTCACACAAAAGACCATTAATGTGTTGGAACCACTCTCTACCTGCTTGCTTTAACCCATACAAACTTTTATTGAGTTTACAAACATAGCTTTGTCTACTTCTATTACTTTCCTCAAAATACAAAGGCTGTTCCATGTAAATCTCCTCATGCAGGTAACTATTTAAGTACACACACTGTACATCTAAAAATTCATGTTCCCAATTATTCTCTGCACCTAGAGCCATGAAAATTCTAATTGTCCTATGTTTGACAACAGGACTGTAAGTTTCATATAAATCAACACCTGGAACTTGAGCAAATCCTCTGGCCACAAGCCTGACCTTTAGTCTTTCTACAACCCCATCAGGATTATGTTTCACTTTCAAAATCCATTTACAACCAATGACATTTTTGTGATTAGGTCTTTCAACTACGGTCCACACAGTTTGCAGTTTAAGATTCTGAATGTCTTCCTCCATTTCCTGTAACCCCATGTCATTGTACTTACCACTAAGAGCATCATTAATATCTACAGGATCACCTATATATAACATTTCACATTTGACTGCATTACAACAGATACATCTAGTAAGTTTAGGGATTTTCTGAGATACCAACCCTGGAGTGTTATTCACAAGACATTTACAAACATTACAACAAGCACACTTAAATTGTGTATTGGAACCCTTGTGGATCTCCTTGACTGATCAATTGCTTCATTCTCAATATCTATAGTGTTTTCAAAATTATTAACAGAATCATTTGAAATTGCATCACTCAAAATCATATTATTGAGAGTTACAACATTTTCACCTCTCCCTAACATGTCATTAACATGCTCACCTGTATTAACAATATTATCATAACTGCCTACTAAAATTTCAACATTGTCTATCTCAGAGCTTTCACATTCATTCATGTCATTGATCCTAACTTTGTCTGGTATCACATGGGGTTCATCATCACAAGCAACCTCATAGTAATCCAACAACTGAAACATTTGTGCATTTGGTTCCTTTATGTCACTTACCTCAAATTGTTTGAAAGAAAATACATTTTCTTCAAATGTTACATGATCGGCAATCTTAACCTTCCTCTCACTTGCATGCCAGACTCTATAACCCTTTCTGTGATCTGCATACCCTACACACACACATTCAACAGCCCTTGGGTCAAACTTGCTAGATGGCTCAACTCTAATCCAAGCCCTACACCTAAATACCTTCAGCCTGTGCAGCATTTTCTCAGTAATCCCTTTACCTGAGCACACTTCATATGGAATCTTGTCTGCAGTAGCCTTACTGGGGCACAGATTACGTATGAAACATGCAGTGTTTACAGCCTCTGCCCACAAGTATGTGGGAACACCAGATTGTATCAACATGCACCTTGCCATTTCCATCAGTGTCCTATTCTGTCTTTCTGCCACACCGTTTTGTTGAGGGTACCTAGGCACAGTTATCCTGTGCACAATTCCATTCACTTGCCAAAACCTCTGAAAATCACTACTACAATATTCTCTCCCTCCATCAGAATGCAAAACCTTTATCTTTACACCCTGAGCATTTTCCGCCTCAGCCTTCAATGAAACACTCACTCATAGTGTCAACTCATTCTGTACAAAAATTTAACCGTAACAAACCTGGAAAAACCATCTATGAGGGTTAAAACATACCTTGCACCTCCAAGCGAACATGGACGAAGCTCGCCCATTAAATCACTATGAACCAATTCCAGCGGGTTTATAGTGCACCTATTGCATTTCCTCGGGAAAGGAACCTTCGTCATATTACCTGCCTTAATTGAACTAAGATCAGTTAACCCTGGAATTTTCACAAGTGCTGCCTCATGTATATGACTAAGTCTCTCGTGCCACACGGTGACTGCTCGAAGTACGACTGCATCTATTACTACTTGCTTCCACTCCTGCTCCTTTGCTGCCACCACACTTCTTGATTCGAGCTTGTTCACAGTCTCAAGTAGGTAAATTCCACCATTTTCCTTTGCGAAAGACACTTGCTCTTTCTTCCATTTCAGTGTGTACACCTGTAGCACAATTTCTATCAAATTCAGTATTGATACCCTTGTAGACAAGGCATCTCGTGGACAATACTTTGTATTTAGTCAGGTACATAAAAAACATCACTTAACCCTAGAGTCCACCCACCATACTCATCTGTCATTCTGATGTGTACAAAACCAATACCATTTACAGCCACTTTACCTTTCCCAAGTCTAATGCTTCCACGTAATTCCTTAAACATTACAAACACCCACATTGTCGGTTCAACTCTGCAAAATAATGCTCTACCTGCAATACATCCCCTAAATTTGTTCTGCCAACCTTTACCATTAACATTCCCTTCTTCATTTTTATTATCTCCACTTTTCTTTGATGCTTCATAGGACTTTCGTTCTTCACAGTTTGCACAAATATGTCTAAGCTTGCCACATGAAAAACACTTTATACTGGACTGTCCACCCGGTTATTGGTGCACTGTTTAGAAACATGACCCCACACACCATTCCACCACTGTAACCTTGAAAACTACCTCTTGTACACTGTTGCGCATTTCTTAGTGTTGTACTATGTTCTTCTGCAGTGTTTCTACCTCCCAGTCGCCTCTGCGTTGCATGTTGTTTTCTAGGACTCTATGACCTAAAATCACTTTCGGTATTTTCCTTTTCCATTTTCAACCTTTTCTCCTCAAGTAGTAACTTGCTCTTGACATTTCATATGTTAATTGCTTCTTCATTTTGTTCCAAACTTCTTACCATTATCTCATACTTTTCCCTGGGTAAATTCCCCAACATAAAAGCAGCAACAGTTTTATCTGTGAAAGGCATACCATCTTCAGCCAAGTGATGACACCAATTTTCAATTTTAGCCATGTATTCTCTCATTGATACTGCTTCTCTCTTCTTATACACACAAAATTCCTCTAGAACTGATACCAAGTGCATCATACCCACATTGCAGTGAATCTCCTTTATCAGCTCCCATTATTCTCTCGCCATCGTACAATATCTGATGTCATTAAGCGACGCGTCGTCCACCACAGTTTTAATAAAGTACAGAGCATCTTGATTCTTATTTTGTTGCTTAGGAGTCCACTCAGCTTCGTTGTCCGGAATATCTTCGATAATGGTCTCCAATAACCTTCTTTGCCCCAAAGCAGCTTTCACTCGTTCACTCCAATGTGTATAATTTGACTGTAAGAATTGGCACAATGTGGCGATCTCTTCCAACCGCCATCTTTCAAGTGCACCCTTTCTTCCTTCGTCGAAATTCAGCCAAACATCGGATGACCGTACACAGACTTTATTCACCCTAAAACTGTCAATACATAATCCAGCATCCTTCGCCCATAACCTGTTATTACCAGGATTGTTGCAGCTATCGGAGAATAAATTATAACGTTTACTTTACTCGTTTATTTTGCAAACGTGAGACACCGCACCATTCACCTTTGCGACATGATGTTTGTACAAGAAGAAACATGTCGCCAACTTAGGCCTACAAAATATAAACAACAAAATTTCAACACAAAACAACTGATACCAAATCATAACACTATCTTCTAAAATGGCAGACATTTTTTAAGTAAGTGTCTGACGTAGTCAAAACCTATAGGATTCAGGCGTACTTACTAGGTAATATATGTGTAGGTCTACTGAGTTTGGGGTAAATTTAATTCACGCATTCAAAAATTGAAAGGTGGGACACACACAGACCACACACCTACCACATATTACCCTGTCATTCCTACGGAAAGTAGGCTTAAAACTGCTATGTATTGGAATCCCATGTCTCATACCACTCATATTTTAATAAGTATATCTGGTGTTGTTAGTAACCACTTATCTTTGAACAAAGCAAATGAATAAATCTGGAGTATCAAGATTTCCTGATCAAATCATTATTATTGGAGATTTCTTTCGTGTTTTACAGAACACTTTACTTAGCCAGCAGATGAAGACATAACAGCATAAATTCGCAAAATATACATCACTGTATGGCTGCCAGATTTATCTTAAACCCCCACACAGGTATAGGTACACGCGTGCATATCTCGATTTTAGAAATTACAGGTACCTACTTTTTTTTACAAAACTTTTCATAACTTTTGAATTAATGGCGATAATTGTATGATGTAAAGGACATTTATTATCTACATTAAACAATTTTAATTATGAATTAATTTTGATAAAAAATAAGTTCTTCATAGTTATAAAAGACAGTGAATTTTACATTTGTTTTTAATTGTGTAATTTAAACTGTAAATACGCTTATTATTACTTATCTATTAATGATAGATATATGCTACTGCTGACTTTTTGAAAGATAATTTAATTTTACGTCAATCTTTCGTACATGGAGGCAAACTTTTTTCCCCAACTTGATTCACTAATACCGTTATGCTCAGCTCCTATAAGTGCTGGGGAAATTTTTAATATGCATAAATCTTCCTCGATAAATGCAGATAACAGTAAAAACCGTATCCAAATCCGTTCAGTGGTTCTTGAGATTACCGCAGTCATACACACACACACACACTCGCCAAGGACTTCCTTTTATACTATGTATTGGTTTATGATTGTTGCAATTGAATGGTTTTTAATGTAGATAATAGAAAAAATTTGGTATGCTGCGACAGTAGCACTTACCTAGAGGAGAAAAATTTTAGTTGCCAAAATAGTATAATTGAGCTTTCTAACCTGAGTAGAATAAACCCTACCAGTACTTATGAAACCAGCACTTAACATACCAGGGAATGTATATTGAGAAACAATAGGAGACTAATCAGTAATTAAAACTTCTGTTTGAAAATATCATGTTTTCATACTTTAAATTTACATTTTGTAATCGGCCCTTAATGTTATATTTTCACAATGATTTTATTAAAATCTCATTTATGTGGTCTCTTAGGCTTGAGATGATATGAAATACAGATATGAGTGTTTCGCAAAACTGAAGCTGCTCAGTGAATGATCACAGTAGAGTATTAAATAAAAACACTAATCCATTCGGTCCCGGATTAATTGATGAGCTCAAGTGTTGTATTCGTGAAATATTTTGGCATGAACTGTACTTGTGTGGAGAGTGCTTCTCACCAGGGTGCATTCTCATTTGTAAGTTTAGAGCACAATTTTCAGAGAATTGAACAGATTGAAATGAACACTGGAAACGTTTATCTGTAACTGTTGAACGAGTGATATTCTCAGCAATCTCGAAAGAACTCTTCTTATACATAAGTGGTTTTGAGACTTTGTCTCTCATCTTTGATGTCATTCTTGAAATCTCTGGATGTATTGACTGAACTGAGAAACCAGATGAACACTGTGATTCAAGTTTATCCACATGTCTGGAAATTTCACTGTACTCTTCACATATAATCACTTCTTCATTTGTGGAAACGAATGCATTACCTCTTGCAACACTACAAACACAAAAATCAGAAAAATTAAAACAGAAAAAAGGCCCAAAATCAAAATGTACACATTCACTCTTTTCACATAGAACAGTACTACAAGAATCCACTGTTATCACCTACAGAAGTCAGTTACTGAAAATATGTACAATTTCATCATGCTAGAAGAATATAATTAAATAAAGAGAAGCCAGAAGTGTTTGTATATAGCAACTGTGATTTCAGGTACCCTTAATCTCATTTTAGCTGGATGACAACTGCTTTGGTTTCAGATAGTCAGAACCATGACATTCCAACGACCAGATAAATTACAATTTCAAAAATCTAGAAATTCTTGAATATAACGTTTGATTATGCTTTTGTCGTATCACTTCATTCTAAGACCATTGTAATGAAATTTGTTGCTAATCTTACCTACTGATGAAAATACTTTTAAGTAACTGTAAGAACAGTCTTCAAAATGTTAATAATTTTTATAGTGGTAAGTGTTGCATGCAGTTTGGACAAACTGATGAGCTGTAGATATATGTGCAGATCTGTAAAGGTGCAGTTCTGCTGCCTTCCCACTGTGCTAATGCCATACAAGTAGAGATGTAGGCTGTTCATGGTAAAGAGAGCACTTTTTAAGGACCTCACGAAAAGCATTGACCCGTAGTAAATATATTTTATTGCAGTCTCAGACGTTAACTTTTGAGAGTGATGAAATATATACACTGTGTTTATTAGTCATATTGCAATGTTTACTTTTAAAAGTGGCAGATTGGTAGAAATTAATAGAATGGAAAAATTTGGCGGGGCCATAAAAAGTGCTCACGTTACCATGGACAGCATAAACCACAGATACATCATAGCTCAGCCAAGGCTGTGTCAACTAGCTACACTATGAAATGTCAGCTGTCTTAGCTAGTGCAACCATAGGGATAAGTTGCCCAAATTAAGCAGAATTAAGTAGTTCTTTCAGTAGACATGACTGGTGATTTTTAAAATGTTACTATAATGTTCTTAATGAAAGATCAGTTTAAACATTTCAGCTGCCTTAAATTTTATAACACGGGAAAACGAAGCATAGTATAAACTCGCTACACTCCAACACAAACACTACATTCAAAAATTGAAGTTCGGCTCTGGCTAGCATTCATCAGTAGAAGGCGCAATTTAAACTAGTTGTAGTTGGAAAAAAGAAAGATGAGTCATTCATTTTGAATCTTAATCAGTTTTATTGTAGACGGTCGAGAGTACAACAAACATATCAGTAAAATGGAACTCGTCACATCACGCCTGTCCTCTGCATTCACGCAGGTACACAATTACAGCAGCAGTCACATTTAAGTTGAAAAGTTACATCTCTCCTAACGAGGAAAATTCACGAAGACAAGGGGAATCAAAAAGATACCATCCCTCTCAGTGCCTAACGACCTCCCACACCCATGGAAAGAATTTAAAAGAGAATTTTTGCAGTCCAAAAAGTATTTAAAGTTGACAAAAAGAAGTTCTGGTCTACGGTGCTTGTGTGTGCAGGCACACTCAACACACGTTCTGCTCTTCACTTCTTGTTGATGGTCGTAATTATGCAGCCGAGTACAGGGTTAGCCACGCACATCTTGGCACCTGCATTTAACCTTCTCTCCCTCTCCCTCAATACACACTTGGCCGGGGCTCATGGTCTCCTATTGGCTGTTCAATTCTCTCACGCCACTGCATAGTAGGATAAAAGTGCTGATGGCATGGAATTTAAGAAAAAAGTTTAATCTCAAAAGTTTCGTCAACTTTCTCTGAAGCCTGAGCACCATAAATATTATGCAGTGCAGATAACATTTATATTACAGCCTCTCATTAAAACTGATAAATTCCTTACTTCTAAACCATGGCATAAAGGAAAAATTTGGACAAAATACACTCGGTGACAAAATAAACTGCGAATTTAACAAAAGGGAGCCTGAAAAACTATTAAAAAAGCAATAAAAATCCTGTATAAATGCAATGCTACATTACTTCCTTGATTTGGGAAAAATTCTGAAGAAAACTTTAATAAATCAATACCTAACCTTAAAGTGTCGAAGTAGAATACTACTGTGACCTTGTTCCTCCAAACATAACACACAAACAACAAAATCCTCACATAACAATACAAAAGTTCAAAAGTCAAAGTTACACTTCATTTCAACAGCACACCACTTATTTTTACAATCTGATGCAAGCGAAGAGGGACTGGGCGAAGTCTTGTACCAGTGCACAGAAAACTTGGAAAAGCAATTTATCGACTTTGCGAGCACAAAGCTAGGCCCAACTGAGACATTATGATGTTGACGAGCACGAGTGCTTGACTGTCATCTGGGCTGTCAAGAAATACTGCACTTATCTGGAGTACCGTATATTCATATTGCACATGGACAACAGGTACCTCGTGTGGTTACACACAGTGCGAGAGGCCCTTCAGTAAACTCACCTGATGGGCGATTCTCCTTCAAGCTTAAGAGTTTATCATAGAGCACGTCCCTGGGCGAGAAAATGAACATGCCAATATGCTACCATGGGCCCTGAATAAGGAGGTAATAATGCAAGATTACACGGAATGGGAAGACATTTGGCCTCCTGACAAACGAGATCTGGTTCACGAGGCTAGTGTCAGCAAAGTGGTCTTAATAGCCAACCTATGTCAGGAGGTGGCAACTGTGCAAGCAGACTGCGCATTTGCGCATGCAATGAAGGCAGGTTGCGCAAGCGAAAATGTCGATGGATGGAGAGTAGCGGACGATCATGTAGAAATGTGCTCACCACAGGATAGAACAACATGGCGACTGTATGTACCACAAAGTTTGAAGGAAAAGGTGTTGAATCATGCGGACGGGAGTGCAATAGATGGGCATCCTGGCACCGAGCAAACAGTGCACTTTTTCGGGCCATAATTAACACATTGCATGTTGAATGGGTACAACGGTGTGCCATGTGTAACAAAATTAAGTCATGAAGAACTGGTAGAGCACAGCAGCAGCGAGCGAGACAGCCGAGAAAGCCGTTCGAAAAGGGTCAGCCTTGACCTGATGCGACTGTACCCCAAGTCAGTAGGAGGAAAACGTCTTAACCTAGTGATCGAGGATAATTTCTCGTGCTGGGTAGAAGATTATGCAATAAGGAGCGCACATGTCAACCAGATAGCAAAGGTACTGAAAGAGGAATTCTTTTACTGGTTGGGTTTTCCGCACTAACTGTTAACTGATAACAGAACACAGTTTACAGGTAAAAGATGGCGAGAGATGAGTACAGTGTGAAGCATATGGCATCTGAAAACTGCAATTTACCATGCACGTGCTAACCCCACACAGCAGTGCAACCAAGATTTGAAGGCGCAACTCAGGCTCTGTTTGGAGGCTTCGAGACAGACACTGCCGACTGTGGGGACAGCGACAGACTCAATGGCTCTCTGGCCGGATGTGGCCCATTCCCTCGTCAGCTGTAGCCTGGTTCTATGTTGTGGTTGCATCGCTGATCACCTGCACCATCCTTCACTAATGGACACAATTTTACCAAAGTGGTTGGCTCGGTTAGTAACCCTGCCATACCTACTGACTGACCACTGTCTGTCTGACTCTTAGGTTGTGCAGTCTGCTTGTGGTTGCATCGTCACCACAGATGCCCATGATGCAAGGGTGTGCTGGTTTTTCGATTGATTTGGTTGATACTGATGCACGCTCTCCTGGCCGGTGGCATAAAACAATGCCATGTCCTGCTTTTCGCGCTGTCGGCAGCTATGTTTTTCCCCGCTTTGTATTTTACGAGGTGGGCAGCAAATATGTACCATTACGACTAAGACACTTTTTATCACAGTGTCATGTTGCTGCATCACGATTCTGGGAGGTAATGGTGGTTAGCGTGGACCTGCCATTCCTGTGTTCCCTTCTGTGGTCGGAAAAAAAGTTTTGGATTTTTGAACTTGTGACCTCATCCTCCTGCGCTCGTACTACTTTGCTTTCCATAACATGCGCGAATGGGTTTGTTTCTGCTGCAGCTGACTTGCTGATACTCGCATCTGGTGGTAGCATTGGACAGTGTGGTCCGGTTGAGCATTGTGTACACCCTGAATGCTGCGGATTGGTGCCTACATCTCTCAGCCGAACAATGCACTGCCCATGCATCAATTGGTCACATGTGCATACAGCTGCTCCGTCTTGCTGCTTTGTGCAGGTCTTTTGACGAGTTCGCTGCTGTTGTCTTTTGTCCCTTGCTGTGACATGCCTGCTTTTGTATGTTACGGGTTGTCTTGGAACTGTTTTCCTCCTCAATTTTGTGCTCGACTGTTGCTCGTCTTCTACTGCATGTGTACGTTTCCGGTTGTCCCTCGTTCTGACGTCACACTGGCTTGGCAGTGTGAGGTCTGCTGGCGCGAACACGCGCTTGTGAGATGGGCGCTTATGGTGTTCATTCTACAGTGTTTACCTGGTCATGACTTTAACTAAACACTACCACCCTTGCATGACACTCTTCACATCAGTAATCGCTGAGAAACGCGTCATGTGTCTCGCTCTCCCTTGCTGACATTTCGTCATGTGGACATGTTTTTGGTCAGCCAGTACAGTAGTCTATGGCATATTGAAAAGTTGCTAGTTTGGTTTCCCAATGAATTTAATTGCTTATGCTGTTTACATATTAATTGCTGTATATCAAATTGGAAACCCATGCTGTGCATGCTTAGTGCTGATGACGTAACTTGCGCGGGCACACGCCGCAGCAATCAGCGGTTTTATCTTCTGGGACAACACGTGCGCGGCTTACCTTCAGTGTGGCGTGATGCGGGGGGAAGTGGAATATCGATCATTCCGCCTGGAGCCTGGCTGTCCGTCCTTTATCGCGCTGACAGCTGTTGGCATAGCGCATGCGTTTTCCCGCACTGGCTGTGAAAGTTGTGAAAATGTTTTTGAAAAAATGCAGTTAAAGTTTATTGTTTATTTTTGAAAAATGTTCCTGAAAATTGCTGCAAAAAGTTTTGTTTACACTTTGAAAAAATTTCGGAAAATAATAATAAAATAAATTTAAATTTGTTTTCATAATTTAACTGAAGCTGACTGTTAATGCTTGAAAATACTGCCGTTAATTTTCTTATAGTGTCTAGTGGGCAATAACTGGCACATACTGTACTTGCAGGTTACGTAATTCTTGAAAATAAGAGATGCTCGTGTATAAGATTTACAGTTGCACTTACATTGGCATGTCTAATTTGTCGACTGACTTGTGACGTGCGGCACTGAATACACGTACACTCAAAATACATACATTGCCCTTGTTACACTTTCAGTGCCGAGTGGTTGTCCTTGGTTGGCATTGGTTTTAGACTACAGTTGTACTAAGTTGGTAGTACATGTTGACACGTCTAACAAGTGTGTTGTACCAAAACTTAATACGCCAATTTACGTAACAATGAAACAGCCCAGCTCTGTGGGTTGTTTGTACAAATGAAAACCCACATGGTATGTCTGTTGATGTGCTTCAATTTCCACTCGGGACACTGTACATCCCTTGACGAAATACACAAACAAAACACTTTTGACTTCTGCTCATTGTGTAAAAAAAGCCGACCAATTCTGTTGATATATTTTAAATATTTTGTAATGAATAATAAGAAAACAAAATTCACTGTTATTTTACATGCTGTGTATCCTTAAATGATGCTACAACGCTCTGAGCATCTTTTGACACGATGAAAACATGTATTTTGCTGAAATCTTTCCTGATGTAACTTCATTGTGTAATAGGTGTATGTTGATCTCAGATTACTCACCAATTGACGTACCTGGATGCTGTTGTTCGGCGTGGTGCACTGTTTCGTCGCACTCTTACCCATGTAGATGTTTTCTGTGTAGTCTGTTGAAGACATGGTTTGTTGAGGAAGCCACTTGACATGTTGGGCAGATTATTGTTCAGTCGCCCTTGTTACAGGAAATTTGAAGTGTATGAAATGGCTATCTTTTGCACTTTTTGTTTGATTCGCCCTAGTTGGGCAAGCCACTTGACACGTAGGAAATGGCTTTGAGATGTATGCGCCACTTGATGCGAGAGATGATGAACTGTCGATTGTGCCCTGCCTGGTATGGCATGTGTAGGGCAGGAACTGTTGTATGTGCCCGGCACCACGTTCGGTAGAGTACGATGTTGATGGAGGTCGTGTGGCCGACGGCCTACGGCGATCTCTGGATCCGTGGTATATTTGGAGGGAGTCTAGTTTGATGATTAAATCTTACGAAAATTCTGTAAAACAATTTTCTTAGAGACGAAATTGTCGGCCACTTCGCACGCTGATGCTACCACTGAAGTTACTCAGCTTGTGGGAGCAATACTTTAATATCAAAAGTACACTGATGAATAAAAACTGTTAGGGAGCTGTGCCCGATGATACTCAGGAGAGTATCAGTCAATAAAAGTCTCCTATTCAATATTTGACATGTTTATTAACTGTAGGGTAAAAACCAATGTCACTCTGCAAAATAATGCGTACCCTGATTAACTTTACCAGACACTCGTGACCTGCTGGTGGCCATTGTTGTAAAGTAATGCGAGGACCTCCAGGATGCTTACGTGAAGAACACATTACCTTACACGTGAAGTCCTGGAATGTTACCTCAGGAGCAAGTCGGGCTTTCCCTCGGCTAAATATAATATGATTTAAAAATAATATGATTACACGAATGAACCCTGCACATAATTATGATTACTGATTATAAACACAGTGATGACATACCCGTGAACATTGGATACCCTGATATGACTAAGAATGTAATATCATGAGTATATCACTGCACTTGAAGGATGATATTAGATGAAATGGTACCTTACACTGCTGATTATCGATGGATGAATTCAAATACTGTGTGAACACTAACAAATGCATGCCTGATCAGTGAAATATGACGAATAACAGATTTATGAATATGTATTTCACTTCCTGTGTTGTCACACACATTTACTTTTTTGTTGGGCGCGGTTTAGCCCTGCTATCTGCAGATTTCGTGCAGTTCCCTATGGAAAAGCAAGCGGCTTCCCTAGTTAACTATTGTGCAATACTAGTCTAAATTCACTGTTTTGTCTCATTAATTACTGCTGCTAGGGAGCTGCTCGCCATGTTGCACTTGCTTCGGGAATATTACTCTCTACCTTTCAACCCTCTTGAGGCCACATAGCACACCGGGTTTGGCCACAAGGCCCGCCGACATCGCGTATATCGGAAAGGCATAGGGTAACCCGGCACCACTTACCCTTGTGTTCTCTCCAGTGGCTGTTGCGTCTAGCGGTCGTACCTTCACACGAAACACCCTTTTAGGCAATGTAGAAATTTATTACGAGAGTTACCTCTTGTCATAGATTTAAAATATGGTGGTTTTCGGCCCACAGGTTGCAGAGCAACAAGAAAATTGTAGATGTACCATTCTTGTCGACCTGCACTGGTCGGCACCGAGACATAATGTCGATCGGTCGGGTGTTGCTGTTGTGGTTGATGATTCTGTACAAATAGGCACAAGGCATATGTGGACATCCGGAACATGCCAAGGTATTTGGAGGGAAATAAGTGTTGTTACCTGGGGTGCCGGCATTATCCAGACATATGCCATGATGTGTTAGTAGAGCAGACTCTTCTTTTGCTCAGGGTCTTATGGCTGATGACATTCGGCGACAACCATTTCACCAGTTCTGTCATTCCTCTGTAGAATTATGAATAACTGATGCACGTCCTACACAGTGAATTATCGGGGGCTATTCACACGCCCATTTACTATGTTGTAAGTTCCCGAAAAACTTGCAATAATATAAAGATTGAAAGTTCATTTACACGTGCGTTTTGGTAGGAATTATAAGGGCTCGTACCCTGAAGTGCCTTGTAGCCTACCCAAATGTACACACACATTTCTACGCTGTGACTTGTATTAGGCATACACTACATTTTCCTCATGGGAAAACACTTTACACAGGTAAGCTGAACTTATAGTGGTCAGCAGCAGTTAAATGGTATAATAGCGCAAAGGCACTTGCGTGACTTATTGTGAATAATACTTCCTCAGGCAATGCAAACACTGGGGAATGCGAGAGGTGATGTCCCGGGTGGCAGAAACAAAAAGGTTCCAATAAATTAAAGAAAGTCTATTGAAGTTACTGTACTGAGTGGTGCAAATGATGATGGCCCCCTGGAAATGCGGACCGACACTACACACGACCTGCCTCTCGAAGTTCTTTGCGTCTACTGCAGTTCCAACTTGGCACTCGCCCCAGCGTTGCAGCGCAAGTGAGCCATGTGTAACTACTTTGTCATATCATGCTTACCAAACATAACATCCACTTAATAAATCTGCTCTTGTGTACTAACAAAGACCCTGTGTAAACTGAATTACATGATACACTTGCAAAATATGTGAAATGAGGTGAGAATTAAAACATATTGACTTCCACTGGTTTACTTCCCTCTAGCTCGTTTGTCCAGCTGACTGCACCCTCATCAGCACAGAACGCAGGCACACTCTGCGACTAATCACCGTAAAGTGTAAGCGGAGTGTGATGCAACGAGAATGCGACAGTACAGTGCAAATGCAGGAGAGCAGGCAGTGCAGCATCACGAACATGAGCAAGACCCAGTTGTAAACAAAAGTTCCAGTGGAGTAATACATAAACCAAAACGCTCCCAATTAATATTAGTAAATGGAGTATGAACCCGCAACCACAAACACTGCTACATGTTTACATTTCAGAGCAAACACTACCTTTTCTTTTCATGTTATCACAGTTATGCAGGAGTTTTATGTTACGTTTTATTCACCCCCATCTGTGCTGTGTCCATACCATTTCACATAATGTTTGATCATCCACGGCAAGTATGTTAAGAGATTATTCCATGCAAGTGTTATTTTTGTAAATAGTTTTAAGCCGTGCTATTTCCAAGCACGTGTGCAAGTAGATCCCTCTGCGGTGCATCGGCCCACTCTCACCCACCTTCGCACCACTGCGGGAAGTCAGTCAGCAAGTAGCACCGAGAGGGGCAGGTTGTGTGTGGATGTGTCATGTTTTCCTGCGCTCTGGCGACACTCATATTTTTGCACCAGTCATGTAACGCCAATAGTAAGTAATTTATTCTGGACCCATTTGTTTTAGCCATCCGAGATACTGCCCCTCGCCACCCCGAGTTTTCCATCGCCTGGGGAGTATTTTCAGATTTCTTTTGCACATTTAAGTCACATATTAGCGTCACACTATTTTTCGCAGTGTTACTTCGGCCCGGAAGTGAAAGGGGGCAAACGTGTAAGTTGTTCTCTGGAGGAACGAGTAAAGTGCTGTTGAAGAAATGAGTTTTATGGAACTGAGATAGGCCTTTTATTCGACTGCCGCAAGGCACTTCAGGGCATGGGCCCTTAAATCCTGCCACTTTATCTTCAGTGTTTAGGTAATGTTGCAAGGGTAAATTGTGTGCAACGTGTAATAAGTATAATTTGTATGGTTGGCCCCAACATTCCACAGCATAGGGAGTTTTCTTAAAATACGACGACTTCACAGAACATCATGGTACTAAAGTGTCCTACAATAAGCAGGTTCAGCATGGCGAGAATGGTGTGCCTGGGTGATCGGCCTGCAGAACCCTGAGAACACTTCATCTTGAGTTCTACCAGAACTTTCAGTGGCACCACCCCAGTGATGTCTGGCGCCTACCGCGGGTAACTTTGCCCCAAAATGCCGAATCACTGCCTTCCAAAATCCACATTACCACCTTTTCATCCACCAAACTCCTGTCAACATGTGGTGATGGGTATATTTACAGACAAATTGAGTCAGACACTTTGCCATTAATTGTAGGATGCTTTATTATGTTTACAGGTGTTCCTTTCTTCACACGTGACCTTGAATCACCACCCTTGAACTTTTAAGCTATTTTATAAAAATAGTATTACTGTGGTACTCTTTATGTGATAATATGTGCGAGCACACGTATCTGTTTGGCCACTCTCACCTGCTGTCCATTGCACATGGTCTCCTTATGCACTTTGCACTTGCACCTGCACTTGCATAGCCTTGGTAACTGCTGCGATACTGCATGTGGTAGAGTGCGGCTCTCTGCTGCTGTTACAGGACACGGCAGGCAAATGTTCTAAGGGCCGGGGGGGGGGGGGGGAGCTCGGCACACATCAGTTTCCTTTCATGTTCATGTATGTTTTGAGAAAACAGCCATCGTTTCTGTGTGTGCGTGCTTTTTTGATTGTAGGCTTTTGTATTCGAGCTGTGCATGTGTTTTGTGATATCACATGTGCCATGCATGTGTTAAATCAATTGTAGCAAGGCCTAAGGCCACATGCATGTAGGAACCACCATGCCCAAAGCGCGAAGATATCAACTCAATAAAAGTAATAATAAAATCATACCACACACACCTAAACTAAACATTTGTGTCAATCCATTTTCAAAGTATAAATTGGTTCGCATTAAGATTGAGGTTGTTCAGACAGAGAGGGTCGCCAATATGATAGTTCTCTATAGCCAAATTGGGCAAACATACCCATCCAACGACTTGTTCCACATTCATCAATTAAATTTGTAAATCACTTTGTCCTAAACAGAAGTGAAAATTGGCACGATGTGCAAATGCCAACAAAGTACATTTCAAAGGATAGACCAACACCTACATCTCTGAAGTTTTAAGCCAAAAGGAAATTTTGTGGTCAGTACCAAAACAAACTAAATCTAAAAAAAAAAACAGGTTACAAAATTATGCTACCATATCTCTTAACCTATTTTCACAGGTCGCCACCGTCGGGCCATCGGTTTGCCTAAGCACACACCACAAAAACAATTTAACGACTACATGCGTACCAAAGATGTTAGATGAGTCCATAGAGAGCATATGCCTAAAAAAGTGTAACCAACAAAACTGACATGGTTCACACCAATATGGTGGCTGTGTTTACATGATGAACAAACAACATCAATGTAAATAGGGATGTTTGTCATTAATTTGTTAAGCAGACAGATTATACTGTCCAGTGAAGTGTATTTAAATTGTAAGAAAATGGCAGTTTATGTATGTTCTGGCCGAAAACTATAGCTGTTTTAACGACTTAAAAAAGTAGTTTCGGAAAAAAATAATAATTCGTGGCCTATACCACAGAAACACAGTAGGCCAAGGTATTAAATTTTTGTATGAACTAGTTTCGGTTTAAATGCGCTGGAAATATATTTATTTGGGCCTTATTCTTGTATATCGTGCAAGGCAAAAGCATTTTAGTATGTTTTACAAGTTTGTCTGCCTAAGCTAATAGGCACAATTGTACGCATCTTGCCGGTTATGACACAAACACGAGTATTTTGATGCGTGCTGTGTACCACCTTCCATAGTCCATCCCCCCCCCCCCAAAACCGATTTTTCAGAAACGCGCTACTTGTGCGCACTTTCCACAGCTTGTCGGTGCAAGTGTAGTGCAATGCAAGGTGCAATGGAGGTGCAGTGCAAAGTGCAGAGCGAGTGCATTTTCATTGGACATGTGTTATAACCAAACAAACAAGAGTTATTTTTGTAGATGTGCGAGGGGTCCACACAGTAAGTTTGAAGGTTTGTATGCAAAGTGTGGTGTGTAACAAAGTAATTCCATGCTGTGTGCCTGCATGCAAAGCCGGCTGGCACACCGCACCCAACATGTTAGTCATAGTTGGTCTAGCGAGGGGTGCTGTGAGTTACGTGGTGACTCACATTTTCTCACACTCGTGCAGCATTCAGCTTTTTACTTAAATCATTTAATATCAATAGAGTTTAACCAACCGGAGCTGCTTTCATATAAGCTACCCAAGACTCTGCCCTCGCACCATCCAGTGTTTTGCATCGCTGGATGGGTTTTACTTTTCAACTAATTCATTGCGACCCAGTGTCTGTAGTTTTTGTTTCGCCCATGCTGATGGACTAAGCTCAGCAGCAACGTGAGTTGTCTCTACAGAGACGGTTAAAGGAAATGCCTAGTAAAATACATAGTGACTTCAAAATACCACTTGTACTTTTATTGAGGTAGCTGCAAGGCATTTCAGGCATGGGCCTTCTCCTGCCAAATTACCTAAACCACGCAAGTATATAATACAGTGTTTTTAAAAGGGTCAAATGTTTCTGCAACTTATGTAACATTGTCGTACGGGCGTGCGGAGATCCCAAATATCCCACAGCGCAGTCAGCAAGAAAACATAAATTAATCAGATGAGTGTACTACAATCCCTGAAGGGATTATGCCGTGGTCGTCAGCCAAACGGCCCTGAGGAGAACGACAGCTCTACAGAACATCATGGCATTTGGTGAATAATGGATGGCGCCTTGGGTAACAAAATCCAAAACCTGAACTTTCCTAAAGTTAACATTCACCACTCCTCAAACTTAACCTCAACCCCTCATCTGACCACCTGACAGACATCAGTTTGTAAGCCCTGGCCATCATACACTGGCATTTTCGAATGAAATTTTAGCACTCTTTGTTATAGTTTTCAGATTTTCTACATAATTAGGTGTTTGTTAAAAAAAATCAAATTTAGGGACGAGTCCAATGTCTTGACAGCATTATCAGTTTTAGCTCCCAAGTCTCGTAACCATGCAAGCAGAAATTCGGGTCACCAAGATATATTTAAGCAAGAAAATAAAGTAATTAAACGATAACTTACTAAATAAAAGTATTGAAGTGTATTCTCCAATTAGTTAAATATTGTTATTTATAAACTGGGATCAGTGATGTATGCTTTGCTGTATATCAGAGAATTTGCCAAGTTATGGTGCACTTCTCGAGGACGGGGTGGGAGGGGTAATTCATCTGACACACAAACTATGAAGATATTCACTTGTCCCGTGAGAGTTCAATAACAATAAATGTTGCAGTCACAACCATATTTTTCATGTTATTAAACTGAACTTGTTTTGTTACAGAACACATCCATACTGGTATTGTGCTAGATTTTTTTCCAGCTCACTACACTACAAATTAACATTTGCTGTGTAATTATAATGTTTAACAATTTTTATCAATCATATATATATATATATTACTAAAATCATTTATATGAAATTGATTGCTGTGGTTTGAGTAAAAAATCAACTAAAGTTGTCAACACACACACATACACACACTAGTATGACTAAGGTTTTTACAACTGTACGTCTGAAAAAATAATTGTTAATGATGTGTAGGATCCAAAAGAAAAAAAAAAAGCTCACTGTTTACGAGATTGGGGCATCTCTTTGTATCTGACATCTTCAGAACTGAGGAAAAATTAAACGAATATGAAGAAGCACCAGAATGCAAAGGTGGATGAAAAGGGAGATACCTGGAAAACTCACCATCTGCATCGTCCGGCATAATTCCCTCATGAATAAAATCAGGAGGTACCCAGCCAGCAGTGAACATAAATAATTTTGGTGGGAGGCAAGCACTCAAGCTACTTGACTACAGCAGATCCTTACCTGCATACTACCTCATTGTAAATGGTGCATGTCTTCAAACAATAAATCAACATGCCAGTACAGAAAATTAGACACAGGCCAAGAAAGGTGATGCAATAGTAAAATACTAGACTCACATTTGGAGGGACACTTGGAAATCCCCTGTCACCTGCCCTGCAGCCATCCTGATTAGTTCCCCATGTTTTTCCAAAATCATTCCAGGAAAGTGCTGTAAGGTTCCTTATGAAGGTCATGGTAGATTCCTCTTCCATTTACTGCTAGTTCTGTTGTATGTACATGTTTCTAATGCCCTCGTTTTTGACGAGACAAACCAACTAAATAAAAGGCCAATTGAAAACAGATCAGTCTCTATACAACTATTGGTTCACTGGCTGCACAGTTCCAAGTGTAGTCCCATGTAGTGGTAAAACTGGCATAATGGGTTACATAACTTCACTGTGCTTATTCGCTTCTCTTACACTGGACCCATTACGAATTCACTTTCAGTTGCTATACATAACTATATAGATATTACAGATAACACACATTTAAAAATTAAACAAACCAATGATACAATTCAATTGCTCTCTCACTTATTCACATATCGTATCTTAAGTTTAGCTTAGATGATAACAGAGCCAGGCATTTGCGATAGGGCTAGAACAGTTATTCACTGCACTGGTACAACAAAGTGCAGACACGACATAATTTTACGAAATAATAATTTACGAAGAAAATGGGTATGTATTTGTGCTCTTTCACACTTGTAGCTACTAAAAATACCTTAGTGAAAAAGAAAATTCCTAGGTTATAACAACTTAAAAGTTCGCACATTTATACATTGAACATGATGAGTTTGCAGTATTTATTAAACTGAATACTCTCCAATCAATGCATACTAAATCAAATATTATCATCACATTCAGACACGACTCCAACTTGTAGGAGGTGCCCACTGCACTGTCTCAGGAAAGGGGAAGGAGGCAGGATTGGTTGTTATTTTTCTTGATTCGAATTTTCTATACCAGACACACTTGGATATCACCTGGCGGACTGTGTTTCTGTCTATTATATTTTAGTACCATTCTTGTAGTTTTCCTAACAGAATTTGGACACCAGCATGTGAGTTCTTGAGATAGTAGTCTTGTATTAATATCTCTACAAGTTTATGTTTAGATGGCAAAAGTACAGGATATCTGTAACACTCATCATCTTCTCTTTGGACTATCTTAGACCTGTCTCATCAGACCATCCGAGTCCACAAAGGTGCAGAGGCACTTCACCCATTTTCCATCAATTTTTTCTGCCTTTTCTCTTTGGACAAGATGGAGGAGTCTCCTCTCAGCCTCTTCAATCGCCTCAACAACAAGGTTACTACCTCCTCTATGGTTTTCACACATTGAAGAATTTTTGAGAAATTGTAGCATACACGCTTCGAAAACCATTGTACGTACTACTGTACCTCTTCCTTGGCCGATGGAGTAACTAAAGTTGTAGTCATTTTTCTTCTCTTGCTATGAACTTCGACTTGTTTCACCTTGACTTCAGGCTTCGGCAAATATTCTTGTTTCAATTTTAACCAGCTTGGCCCCTCCCACCATCGAGAGTTCACAAGAAGGCATTCAATAGAGCAGCCTCGTGAGGGGAGATCAGCTGGATTCTGTTCTCCTGGCACATATAAGACTGGGGAAGAATCAGTCCAAAAAAAACTCTGGCATCTTTAGGTTCAGGCTCTCTCTAATGGAAGCTGCAAGGCGACTGCCAATAGAGCATGCCAACAGCTCCACCTAGGCATGAAGACATTCTTTAACAGCGAGACTATTGTTTTTGCTATTAACAGACATATTGTAATATCTCCTTCCGTACCACTTCGTAAGAAAACTGCGGCCGCATAGGCGCTTTGACTGGCATCACAGTAAGTATGTATGCTCCATGTATCCTCCAATCTGCCTGCAGACAAGCATATCGGAATCTTCATTCTCTGCAGTTGTCGAACTTCAGTTTCCCATCTCCTGAAACTTTTCTGTGTGTCTTCTGGTTATGGGTCATCCCAGCTCTCTTTCAGATTCCAGCTCTCTTGGATGAGGAGTTTCTGCACTAATGTCACAGGACACAAAAACTTATGGGATAAAATATCTTATGTGCAGAAGGCAGAACCTTTCTCCGAGTAATGCCATTGGAATCCTTCATAAGACGTACATTACAGAACAGAGCATCTTCCTCTTTGTCTCACAGTAAGCAAAGAACATGAGTTACCCTTGATGATCCCTCTTTACCGTTCTGTGTTCTTGTGTGTCAAAGTAAGTTACACAATTGTCGACATAGAAGGATCTCTTCAGCAAATCTGTGATCTCTTGGCACTCAATTGGACTAATTTAGAATTGAAATGCAGCATACTGGTCACCTGTTACACCTAGAGATTCAAGTGATCTGAGATGGGATTCCAGGCAGTTGTATAATTGCGAAGGACTTAATCTTTCAGAAGAAGTAACATTTTGAATAACTAGACTTCTCTGTCTGCTTACATTGTTTGTTTTCTTCGACAATTCATAGATATCAACGCAGAAAACATGACCACCTTGAAATTAATTATGGGTTCCTAAATTGCCTGTGAATATAACAATCTAGATATTAAACACAATTATGAATGTCACTTGTATTACAAAAAATTTATTATTCATTATAAATTTCATTACCATGTTCAAAATTTTTTTTGCAGTAACACATTACATGATTTTGAGTAAGACTCACAATAGTTATTTGGGCAATTACATCTTCATGAACAAAAAATGTCTTCCAAATTATAAGATTATGCGTCAATTGGCCCATTTAAACTACAGTAGGATGAGGGCGTTTACGATGTTTAATCAATTTATGCCATTTTATAAAGCAAAATATCTCCTTTTGCTGTAATACCTTGCATATCAAAATAATACATAAAATCAATTAACACATTATTTTAAGGCTTATACAATTATATGTATGCAAGTATCTTAACATCAGGAAAGGCGATTGGAAAAATAAATACACCAGAAATGTAATAATCATACATTTAAGTATTAGTTTGTAAACTTCAAATCAGTATACGTGTTTCTTGAGCTCGTTGCCACCATAACATTCATCCAACAGCAATTAATCACACAATACAGTACTTTTATTTGGAAGCATGTACTGTAACTGTCAAAATACCATATTGTTACGCACATATTATTGTACACAATTTTGACACACACAATAATTTCCATTTTCTAACTCCACAAACATTATAGTGTTTTGATTTTCTGTGAAAAACACTGTGATTGTGAACATGCATAAATATTGTGTCGTATGTTGCTCCCTGCCTTAGGCTGTTTGTCACGAGGACCGCTTCCCCAGAGTAGATGATAAAGGCCGATACTAGACCACATCACTTTTTCATCGAAAAATAGTTTTTTTTGCTCCAAAATTAAGGTATTTGAGGTCAAATTTAAGCTCTAAAAATTAAAAAAAGGATCTCTCGAAACTAAGATTTTTACTCCAAAGTCAAGCAATTTTACCTCAAAATCTAGAAAATTAACCAGTTTTTCAAAAATTTCGTTCACTATTTGTGCCAATTAACAAAAATAGCAAATTTTAAGCTGAAATCAAGCAAATTTCTCACTTTCAAGCTACTTTTTTTTTTTAAGTTTTCCAGAAATGTCAATTTTGTAAGCGAGTAATGTAAATCAAGAAAATTTATGACCAGAACAAGCAAATTAAGATAAAATCAAATGAAATATTATGTTATTATTCATTATTGTTTATATTTGAAGCTCTACTAACTTTTTAAAAACTTCTTCTATTTTCTCAAAGTCATCACCTATTTCATGAAGCACATATTTACTGTCAATGTTTTCTAAGAGTGTTAATTGTAAACTTTGTAGATTTAGATGGAATTTAAAAACCAATTCTCTGAGTTCCTCAGAAGCATTATCTAATTTGCAGGAAGGTGTATTTGAGACATCACCATCTTAAAAAAAGTTTGTCATACTGAATGGGAACACAAGCATTTTCAATTTCTATTTAGAAAGAATTTTATTAAGAGAAAGGCAATAGCCCACTTAGATTTAAAAAAAAGATATTTTATTCGATCAAACAAATTAACAATACATCTATAAACTTGTATTAAACCATCGAAACATTCTTGAGTTTCTTCCATTTAATAATATTAAAAATGTATATATCTTCAGTAATTATTTGTTTCAAATAATCATATGTTTGATCTATTTGACTAATTAAAACAACATCGCACATTTGATTTTGATTCAACTTATTTATTAAAATCAACACAAATTGTAATGTTTGTTTTATCTGTAACTACAGTAGTTTTTTGTATAAACAATCAATAACATATAAAGATCTTCGACAACAAAATGAATAATAATTGACACCACCATCAAAGTCGTGTGTCTGCTTATAATAAAGTTCATTATTTCTATATATAGTAATATAGTATCAAGTTTTGTTTTTGAATTTCTATTAAATCTATTCTATAAAATCATTATAAGCAAGAAATATACTGTTTTCAATATCCAGATTACAATTTTCATTTCTTCCATTATTAAAAAAAAATGTTTCTTACATTGCAGTGATCAAAAAGAGTTACGTGTACATAAAATTTTTTTTAAAATTATTCTGGAAACCTACAATTACAAAATCAGGCAAATCAAATTGCAGATTATTAAATTGATCTTTTATATCAAAGTTAAAAACATTTGATCAAGCAGGAACTTCTTTTTATATAAATCACCAATAATCAAAACCAATAGGAATATTAGGTTCTTTATATATTTCTTCTTTAATTGCAATGGCTACGTTTGTTTCATATTCAATAATAGGCCACATAATTTCTAATTTTTGAATACCAATTCTACTGGGGTCAGCATAATCACCAAGCGAACCATCATCTTTCTTAAGCTGATAAACAAATAAACACATGTCATGAGCTATATTACGAATAAAAGTAATTTTATAACCACCTTTCCAGTAAATTTCATTGTTATCACTAATAAAACCAAACATATATCTCAATTGATAGATTATTTTGATTTGTTTTATGAATATGAAAAGATTTTTCCCGTAATTTATTATCAACACCAGTAACTTCTAAATAATTTTGTTCACTTGGTGATCTTAACAAAATATTCATTTTAGATGTTATTCCAGGATTATCAACAGCTTCAATAATATGACCGTGTTTTGAGATTTCAACTTTAGAAAACTGAAAAGGTAAAAAATTGGAACAAACATCAATAGTATCTGATTCACCATATTTTTCCTCATTTCCTTCTTTACCTCTTTTTAGTAAATGCTATTGTTAAAAAACATAAGTGAAAATAGTAGAAAAGAAAAGCCATCACCTATAGGAATATCAAATTCGATTCTATTATTGTAAACAATTAAATTCCTCCTAGTTTGATCATAAGGAGGAAAAGTTTGTCTCTCAAAACTCTCAATACTTTTATAATTCATTTATAAGAAAAAATTAATATAAATGTAAAAATAATCATATATAAATAAATGAATAGAAGATAGTTTCTCGAGTTAAATTACTCATTGAAAAAGATAAATACATAAGTGTATACATATATATATAAAGCAGCATGAAAAAGAATATGAAAATAAGAAGAAATAGCAACCAATAATGATGGACGAATTATGAAATGTTGGTAAAAAAGTAGAAATAGCAAGTGAAGAAAATAAAAAATTTAATAAACACATTAGTTCCAGTAGCAGCAAAATATTTAGACTATCTACCAATACCAGAAGAAAACATAATTTGAAAGAGAATTATTTTAAGAACATAAATCTCTTAATTTGGAAGATAAAATGGGAATTATATCATTAAAAAAATGTACCACATGCAGCATATGAATATACTATAAATATTGAGAAAAAAAATTTGCAAATATAATAAATGTAATTGATACTCAATATGGTTTGCATGCAGAGGGACAAAGTTTTTACATAGGTAATACACAAGTAACGATGGACAATGATAACATATCTGTTAAAAACAAAGAATGTGAATTAATGGAAGGACTTTCTAATTTGTTAACAAAAGAAAATCTTGAGGATAATTTCACTGTTAATGACTATGAAAACTAAACGAAAATTGTTTTAGATACCAATGCTGGATTCCAAGAATATAATCCAAAAAAGAAAATAAATTATAATAGAAGTTGGAAATACAAAAAGAATAATAAAACCAATTAATGATAACTATATAAAAGAATCATATTCAAGAGCAGCATCAAATACACCAGAAATAATTATTTCTCCAAGAACTCCTACATATGTAGAAGGTATTAAAAAATACAATAGTTTGTCAAAAGAATATGTCTGGATGGATGATGTTAGAAAATTGGTCGATAGATTATTAGTTATTCGTGGTGAAGAAAATGCTGCAAATAAAAATCATTACAATGAAAACGTAAACATAATGAATATGCTATACAAAAAAATTCTCTGATTTTGATGTTAATAATCCAAAAGGAATTCATTGTCTTATAAGAGTATTAAATGAAATTCGACATTCATTTTGGAGTTCTGAACATCATGGTAAAGGCGTGATAAATTGGGCATTAAACAATTGAAATTCACCCGAAATGCATTTGCTAGGGTATAATTATTGTGGACCATTTACAAAATTGAATGAACAATTGGAAAGTGGCGACACAGGAATAAATAAATTAGATGAAGCATGTCAATATCACAATATTGCCTATAGAGATAATAAAGATTTAGAATCTAGACATGAAGCTTATAACATTTTACAAAAAGGAGCAAAATAAATTATATTCGATAAAAATACTCCAACTGGAGAAAAAATCGCTTCTGCTGCTGTTGCTTCAACTATGTTTTCAAAAAGATAATAAGGATAGGGAATTAAAATGTTTTATTATATATAACATATAAATGAAGATATCAAAAATAACTTTAGATATTCCCTTTGAGGAATTAAAAGATTTGTGTATAACCAAATCTTTAACAAAAGATCAAATTGATAGGGAAAAAATTGAAAGAAGGTAAAATGTTTCAAATCAACTTTATCATTACCAACAGTCAAATAGATGGCCAAAGAAACATTTGGAAGTGGTTTACACCTTGGAGGAATTATTCCTATTATGCTCGCTTCTTTATGTATACTTGGTGCCTTTGATGGAAGAGTTAGTGCAATTAATAATTCTGTAGAAGAAACTTGAAAATATATAAACGGATTAGAAGAACAACAGAGACACAATCTGGCAAAGGAAAATAATGCAGGAAGTGGTTTAGTTGCAAAAAAATGGAGAAGATAAAAAAATGGAATATATTACCATTATCTAATATCGATTTTGAAAAACATGTAAAAATCAAAAATATTAAACATTTCAGAAATATTTATATGATTGATGAACTACCCAAAAATATGCTCAGAAATCAGTGTGCAGTGGTAAATTTCGACATTTCATAAAATCCTGGTACTCATTGGGTTTGTTATTTATAGAAAATAATTGTCTACTATTTTGATTCATTTAGAGGCAGCATTCCTACTAATTTAACCAGTTACTTTAAAAACAGAAATATTTATTACAATAATGATAGAATACAGAATTTTAATTCAGTTATATGTGGTCAACTATGTTTAATTGGTTTATTTTTTCTCGAGAGGATTTAAGTTTAATGATATAGTTTATATGTTATTACATGGTAGATATATTTGGATAACCATTAATCAAATCTTTAAATACAATTTTTGACACTAATGCCTATGCATTAAAATTATATGTAGATTCACAATGTAATTCGAGTGTTTATACTTTACAAAGCATTGTACTCACTTGCTTTCATTATAAAAATCTTATGTTTCTTCTTTAGGGCATAGAGTTGTTAATATAGAAGATCTTATAAACGAATAAGATGCAGTAAATAAAATAATTTTTAATTAATAAAAAGCTTTTTAGGCTTTAAAAGAAGATATACATTTACGATTCAGTACTACTATTGCTGATGATATAAAATGGATAAATAAAGCAAGACAGTCATTAAAAAAATACATAGATGTAAAATACAGTAATATTATTTCTGCTTATGCATTAAAAAAAGATGTATTTTCAAAATACAATATTATTTTTCTGTTTTAAAAAACACATGTAGAATCAAAATACGATACCATTGTTTCTGCTTTATGAGACTAACTTAGTAAAGTTTTTGTTTACACAACAAGCTATGAAAATCGTAGAATTAATAATATGGCTGATCCTATAAAAAGAAAAGATGCAATCAATAAAATATATTTCGATAAGGAAATAGCTGATAGATTACAAAATTAAAACCAATCAGTTTTGAATTATTGTGATATACTTGTTAATTCAAAAGTTGAAAAAAGCAAGGAAGAAAGATCCCATATATTTAATTTACATGCAAAGTTGGGTAAAAAAATAATATTTTTCACTTAGAAAATAATTAAATTTTCTTTACTTTTTAAAAGAATTGTACTGTTTATAAATGATTTTTGCTAATATTAATTTACCCATTGAAGATGTGACTGTTACTATGGGTTTTAAAATCGATTACAGTAAGCCTTTTTACATTAAGATAGGTGATATTACTTCTTTTAAAATCGGAAAAATAAATCAGTTAGTTATTATGATGGATTGATGACCACAATAGAAATGTAAGGGATATATAAAGATTTATTAAATACATTTTTTACTATCAAAATGAGAATACTTGGTGCTTAAAGTGTAAGAAGCTGACTAAAAATAATCTTATAAAAAATAAAATGACCAAAAATGGACAATTAGTAAGTAAATGTTCAATATGTAATTCTAATAAATCAACATTTAAAAAACAATTGTTCAATGCACAAGAAGGAATAATCAATGATTTATATAAACCTTCACGAAAAAAGTATCCAAGAATAAAAGTAATTTTGTATGGTATTGATGATTTATGGCAAATTGATCTTGTAGGGATGGATATTGGTAATTTAAAGGGTATATCACATATAAATAATGGACACAAGTATGTTATGACAACTATCGATGTTTTCTCAAAATATGAATTTGCTTTACCAATTAAAGATAAAACAGCTGAAAAGGATGTAAATGCTTTAGAATGGATACTTATTAAAAGAAAACCACACAATTTCCAATGTGACATTGCATCCAAATTTTATAGTTATATATATAATCAAACTTATGCATAAATATAACATCAATCACTACTCTACATCCAATGAACTAAAAGCCAGTTGTGTGGAAAAATACAATTGTACAATGTAGAATAAAATGTGAAAGAAATTTTGCTTTGAATGACAATTATAGATGGGTAAATATATTAGGTGATATAGTTAAAGAATACAATAATACTAAACATAGTATTCTTGGCATGAAACCATTTGAAGATAATAATTAAAATGAAAAAAAAAATTAAGACAAAATGTTGCAAATGTGATTACTAAACTGAAATACAAATTTGGCGATATTGTCCACGTGAGTAAGAGTAAACAAATCTTTGAAAAGTACTACACAGCTAATTTGACAACATAATTGTTTACTATTTTTGAGGTTTTAAACTATGAGGTGCCTTCTTACAAACTGAATGATGCCAATGGAGAATAAATCAAAGGAAGTTGTTATGAATATGAAATTATGAAAACCAACTATCCTAATGAATATTTGGTAAAAAAAAAGTCTAGAAACAAAAGGTGATACAATTTATATAAAATTCTTAGGTTTCTGATAACTTGCATAACTTTTGGATTAATAAAACAGATGTATTGTGAATTTTAATATTTTGCAAAATTCAATATTTTTATGTAGTTATTTATTTCAAATGCAACATAAAAACAAATTTTAAAGCACATATAATAATTGTAAGATTCATTCAATGTTCGTTCAACCTTTGTTCAATGCCCATTCAACAGATATTTATGAATTCAATGGTCATTTACAGAGCATTATTTTCTTTATAAATTATGAGAGGTTATGAACAACTTAATGCCGTACCATGGACCTGTTTATTTTTTAGGTTTACAGGCAAGTTAATACCTTGCCAGTGACCAATTTGATATTGATGCCAACAAAACTCCATTTGGAGAAACCCCTCACCTCTGGCTGGCCATTTTTTTTTTTTTTTTGGAGAGGTGAGGGATTATTGATTTTAATTTTTTTTATTTCTTATGGTTACCCCTTCTCATATAGTGAGGTGCAATTCACTATTTGAGTACACACCAGCTTAAACATATGCTATACTACAAGTGTAGTAAAGAGCTCATTTTTTGTGGGATCTTTAGGGTACCATTTTTATTTGCATCAATACTCATATATTGAATATATGACCAAGAGCAAGGTTATTTGGCTCAAATTTTAAATTACTTGGTGATAATCTAATAGTGCAAATGTGGGCACCTCATATTCATATTATTAAATTACCTGATCAGACTGGGATTCGAACCCACAACCTTCGCATTTAAAATCAAACACCTTGTCACTGAGCCACTGTTGCAAAATGGGAGATGCAATTATTAGAAGTCTTCATGTGGCAAGATGTGGGGAGTTGGAAATCTCTTATCAAGATGTTGCATAGAGTGTTCTAAATGTTGTGAATATATAGTGATGCAGTTGTAATAAGTTCCTTCCTGTTGCGGCGAGAGTTTGCTGTCATTGCCAACAAAGAAAACATTGTGTCGAGGCAGAGCACATTGTAAAATTAGATTTTTCCTATTGAAAAGAGAGTGCACTGAAGTGTCTCTTAAGGAAGTAGATAGAGAAAGTACACACTTCAAAATTAGAAACAATAAAACTTATATACAAGAATTGGAGTTACTAAAAACAGTTTTAAAAAAATAATGTTATTAGTATATGTAAAAACACATAAACTAGACATACTTTTGTGTTATATCTTTTATTTGATTTCTAAATTTACCTTTTCAATTTTCCTATTCAAATCTAATGTTAAAAAACCATAATATTCCTTCAAACAGCCTTCGCAAAACTTTTTTAATTTCTCATATCAGATGTCCCTGCCTACAAAATCAACATAGATGTGTTTTAGGTGTGTGTAATATTGTCTGAATATACATTGAAAATTTGCATTGTCTCTTACAAGTTGTTTGGACACTCTTGAATATGTTTGAGCCAAATAAAATACATCAAGGTTTTTATGCCTTCCCATGGTAAAGCACTCGTGAATTATATCTTGAGTGTCTAAAATAACACCATCAAATACAATTTAGAGATTGGTTTTCATGCTGATCTAAAATAATTCTTCTGCCAGTACTATTAAAAAAGTATGCCATTTTTCTTTAATGTTTAATTTTTTAAATACCTCATCAAAATAATTTTGTATCAGAATATATATTGTTTGATTCAAACTTTTGAACAAACTTACAATTTATTAAAATTCAACCTCCTTAACTTTTGAATACATTTTTAATCATACTAGTTTTTTTCACTATTACTAGGTCCAACTATTATATCTCTAATATGAACAGGCAACAATTCACCATTTTTTTTTATTTTTAGAGTTACTTCAGAAATTAAAACACCGGCACCCTAATTAACTTTAATTTATGACAATATATTTTATTAAATGGATAATAAAGTATTTATTTTATCAAATAATAGTTATATACTAAAGAAGAAACTTCACTATGATATAATTCATCAAGATAAATATATCACATTAGTAAGTTTTCATACAAAATTTTTAACACCAAATAAAAACAACAATATTATGACAATTGAAAAATTGAGTGCTGTTGTTGATAAAAATGAAGTTATCACTATTCCTAGAGACCAATAAGACATTGAATCATTAAAATACACTATAAATTCAATTTGACCATTTTGAACAAACAAAATTGAATTAACAGCATACAATGTGAAAAATTGAATATTTAATAAATCTATATTTGATATTAAATTCGATGATAGATTATCCAATATTCTTGGCTTTGAAAGAAATAAGCTTATTGAAGAAAGAAAATATTGTTATAGGTATTAAATTACCTAATTTTAATCAATTTAAAACAATGGATGTCCACTGTAATTTGGAATATTGCATGTTTATAAAATATGATGTATCTAATAATTGAGAAACTAATGTAATTGCTAGTTTTCCACCAAACACAATGTTTGGTTCTAAAGATTATATTATATATGAATCAGCATACCCAATTATTTATAAAATTAATAATGAACATTTTAATCATATTGTTCTGGAAATTAGGGATGAAAATGGCAAACCAATTGATTTTTACAGTGGTGATATAGATATTGTTATAGAAACTAAAGAGGTTTAAAGGTGTCCCTTGGATGCAATTAATGTCTCTAAAAGGTAGAATATAATAATATAGAATACAATAACATAAAATTAAACATTTTGATACCTATAAGGTATTGTAACTAATTATTTTCTAGAATAATCCTTTTATCATCACACGGGCTTAATGCTATGTTGTTATCTCTACTGTACATATTTCATGTTTCTCACTCATCAAATTTGTTGTTCTATATTCTATTTTATATTTAAACAAACTAATCTTATAGTCATCAAATTTTATTCTCGTACTAACTACCCATTTCTTTACACCTTTCGATTTTTTTGTTTTCTTTATCCTCAACTCTATATGCATACATTTTTGATTGTAAACCAACAAATTCTTTCACTATTTTACCACTATATTCATCTCTATTTTCCCTAAAACTTTCTCATTTATTTGATACATGTCAAATATATTATTCGGATAATCACCTGTATCAAATTTATCTAACATTGTTTTCATATCTTCATAAAAATCTTTTGTTTTTATGTTATACGTGTAGGAATTAGTATCTTGATAGCATAGTTCAATTTTATCACCATATTTTTGTTTCATTACTTTATAACGGAAATCATACATTAATTCTTTTGATATATATATATATATATATATATATATATATATATATATATATATATATATATATATATATATATATATATAAAACTGACATGCCAAAATAAATGGGCTTGTTAGATTTGACATTCGTCTTGTTCATATGTAAGGCCACAAGATTCTCTTTAAGTATAATACTTTTCTTAAAATTTGGTCTTGATAAAATTTCTACATTTTTATGCATCTGATATTAATCTTATATCCACTCTGTTTCTTATATTTTCCATTGTTTTACCAAACAGAATTATTTATCAGTTTATAAAAATCTTTTTCAAAGTTGTTTGTAGCACTAGTTCTCATCTCTGTATTCAAATCTATATACTTTATCAGCCAATGAGACTGATCAAATGCCAATATTCTGTGTATTTTAGTAAGTTTTAATCAATTTTTTAAACATTGTTTTAAATTATGATAGTGAATTACATACTTCTGTTTGTTATATAAAATTGTTAATAAATTAGATGGATTTTTTTTTAACTACTCTATTTTCAGGACGAAAAGGTAGATCTTTATGTAATGTATGTAATTCTTGCAGATATTTTAAATCCACTTCTAAAAAATTACTATAATCGGAATCATCCAACAAATATAATTTTTTTTACTCCAGTAATCTAAATCATCTAATGCATAATAAACCCAGTTACAACTACCATATGGTAAATAATGAGACATCCCATCCCTAAGGTTTATTTGAATTGAGATTTACCAAGTAATCTTCTAAGTATTTGTTATTGGCTTTAACATATTGCTTACATAATTGCGATATTCTGGCTCTAATAACTTTTTCTATCATTAAAATCATATAATTGAGTAGTAGCTCTAATGGTTGTTTAGTAATTTTTAGCATTGCTTCTCATGATAAACCAGGTGCAGTAAAATACCATGCAGGATCTAAATCACGTGCATTTATACAGGTTTTCCTAAAATTTTCGAACATATCTGCTAACAATAATACATCACTTTTTTTAGTATAAGTCGTTATATTCACCAAGATTCTTAATATTAATCTGATTCCATGCAAATTTTGCATGTTAATAATCATTGTCACATATATCAGATTCATTTAATTTATTTTAAATTTCAGTCTTTGGTGGAAGTTCTGTTTCTTCAAATTTCTTCCAACTGTCCATATATTCATAATGGTAAACACCTTTTCTAATTACTAAATCTACTTGATCTTTTGGAAAATGTTGTTGTGCGTGTTTCATTTGTTTTTTGGTTAAATCAGATGGTAATTTATCTAAACTACTTGCCATAAATTTAAATGTCTATAAATTTAATTTTTAAATTTTTCTGTTTCTCTCCCAAAAGTTGTATACTTTTCTTTGTCATTCAAACTAAATCTATATTTTTTCATCATAACCTAGCTCTTTAATAACTAAATGAGCATCATACCCAGCTAAGTTACGAAAATAAATTGTTACAAAATTGGGTAATTTTAATTGTAGATCACATTTATTATATACTGGATCAATTAACTTTCCAGTTATATAATCATGATGATGTACTTTTTTATTCGCCTTCGTATATTCACATTCACGTAGAGTATATTTTTAAAAATTTACTTTATAACTTTTTTTCCACTTTTGTTAGTGGATGCACTGGTTCAATTTTCGAATATATTCTCCCAATTTCTCCTACTTCCCTTTTTATTAATTGTGTAAAAACTTTATGTACATTTGGATATCTATATACTTCTGGTTGCTTATAATCACAATAGCTAGATACAATATAATAGCAAATACCAGATGCTTCGTGTAATTGATGTATCATAGTATATGATTCATCATTCAACTTTAAATAAATTATATTAATTTTTTCATCAGGAAGTTTATATCTATCTTTAAGTAGTTCCTTACAAAGTTAAAAATAGATTGGGCTGTACTAAATTAAATAAATTCTCAATCTTATAAGTTGATACTGTACCATTACTGTCTGTGACCCACTTACCTTTATTTCTGGGTTGTACAAATAGATTATTAGAAAATGGAAATATTTTTTTCTACTTATTTCTATCTTAGGAATATAATTAATTGATATTGACATAAGAAAATGGCATATTTGCGAAGTTTCTTCTTATTTGCTCATCAATATTGACACCTGATAAAGGTAAATTAGTGAAATTATTCTTTGCTATCAATTCAGATATACTCTTACTTTTATTTCTAGGCTTAACAAATTAATTATTAAATAATGGAAATATTTTTTTCAATTTCTTTCTATCTTTGGGGTATAATTAATTTATATTGGCATAAGAAAATTGCAAATTTGCGAAGTTTATTCTTCTGTGAATAAACTGTATAATAGTGCCAATTAAATCATTTTTCTTAGACTTTATATATGTAATTCCATATTCTCTAGCTATAACGCTCAAATCCCTAATTCTCCTATTGCTCAACTCATCTGTTAGATTGTTGGTCGTCATATTTTATTTGTTTAATTTTAAAGGGAAAAAATTATAAACAAAACAAAAAAATAAAGATAATATCATAAAGGAATAAAATCGATAAAACTATTTAAATTATTGATTATGAAGAAATTGTTTTTAACTATTTAAATTATTAGTATGATATTTCTCATTACAGCATTTTTTACATATTGTTCTATGTTTGTCTTAAGTATTTTTATGAGGAGAAAATAAATTTATATATTTATCCTCATTACATACTTTACATGTTTTTGTTGGATAACTGTAGAGTTGAATTTCATTTCGAATATCTACTTCCATATCGTATGAGTTAATATTTTTATGTTTTTTGAGAGATGCATTATAAAAATATATTTGCCACATTCGCAAATTTCTTTCTCTTTTTTTAAACTCATAACGACTACTGGCATATTCACTATAATATTTTTTACAGATGTTACAATGCTTTTATTTTGCGCATTTATTCAATGAAAAATTTCCTATGAATAATAATTGCCCGCACTTTTTACAATGCTCACATATATTATTTTCCATTATAGAAGAGAGTTGAAATTCTATTTTATTTATAAAGGAAAAATTATAAGAGAAAAAAAAACTATTTATATTTCTTTTTACTTTTTAATTTTTAATTTCTATTTTTTTAATTTTCCTCAATAAATTTGTTTCTTTATATATTAAAAAAAAGAATCACTGCTCAGAAAGTTAAACAATTCATTGAAATTCATAAGACTGAAGGATCTAGATATTGATAAATGGCATGAAGCCACAGATTTTTAAACTCAAGAATCTAAGATTGGCAGTAAAATTACTTGCACTCTAGATGGTAAGTGTAAAATCACTTTACCAGAACGATATGCAAAGATATTTCATACAAGTGACTTAAAATTAATAAATGAGGAAAATGTTTGTATAAATTTTAAAGGTTTAAAATAAATGAATAAAGAGAAAATTTATACATGATATTGAATTCTGTTAAAATATTTAAATTCCATTAATTAGTATATTTTTTTAAAACTTTTTTTTGCTTCTTTTTGTCTTATATTTTGCTTGATTTAGGTAACTCGCTTGCAAAATTGGCATTTTTAGCAAATGTAAAAAAGTTGCCTGAAAGCAAGAAATTAGCTTGATTTTGGTTAGAAATTTGCTGTTTTTTAAATTGGCACAAATAGTGAATGACCATTTTTGAAAAACTTCTAAATTTGTTTGATTTTGGAGTCAAAGTGCTTCGTTTTGGAGTAAAAATCTTAGTTTCGAAAGATCCTTATTTAAACATTTTTAGAGCTTAAATTTGCCCTCAAAAATCTTGATTTTGGAGCAAAAAACCTAGATTTTTCGATGAAGAAGTGAGGTTTTCCAGTATAGGCCTTATCATCTACTCCCCAGCGCAGCACACACCTGCACTCAACGTGTGATCGATGGCGAATTGTGAGTTGTGATGTGCAGTGCAGGAGGGGTGCAAGAGAGTGTAATGTGGGGCAGGTGTAGCAGTGTAAAGTGGTGCAGCACCACGTCTGCTCAGCAGCCCGAGTCAAGGGCAGAGGAATACATAAAAACGTGATCATGGATAGAAAGAGTGTGAATGTTCTGAAGGAATTTCTGGATACAGAATAAACACACATGCTCAGTAAATAAAGATAATGTACACGGAAACCCACATGATTTAATTTATTATTGTTTTGCAAGTGTTGTGTTCTGGCCGCATCTGGAGAATTGAACCAGCGTCATGCAGACTTGAAGGCCTTGGCACGTACTGGCCAGGCAGGGCTTGATAAAGGCTGAGGCACACGGAGCGGGGGTGACAAGAGTAAGGGGAACCCTGAGAGAAGTATATAAGTGAGTTCGAGACATATTAGTTTGTGATTTACTCAAGACTGCTGAGGGCACCGTGACGTTGAGGACGCCGTGACGCCACATTCCACGATGCAGAGCCAGGCAACAGGTCTAGGAGGGAGCCTCCAGATTGAGTGTCAGCTGCAGACTTTCAGTGGTAAGAACCTTACGAGTTGGGTGCAAGTAGGACCCAGGATAGGACATTAGGCCATGCTTAAGATACTTATATTTTAGAGTCATTTGAAGCAGTCCTTTGTAAGGTGAGATTGCCATCCAATCATGCTAATTAGTGTGACTTATATTGAAGTAAATTATTCTGTTTGTGCTTAATGCTATAGCATCTCCTACTTGTATATTTTGCAATATAATAAAATAAAATAATTTGTGTAATAAAGAGACAAATTTTGATATCTATATTACTCCTTTCTTTAGCGCTAGAGTATGTCACCCCAAAGTAAATTATCTTGTCTCTTTGGTCCTGCAAGGCAGGACAGAGCAAGACAACTAGTGGAGGCGTTGGCCTTTCCACCTCTTTCGCGAGCGATCAAACAGTTGTTACAGAACAAGTGTTAGAGTTTCATCACACCTTCTCACTCTGCACAAAGCGAGCTTAAGAAAAGAAATAACATTTCCATTAAGTGATGTGAAAAGGAATCAATATTAGAAAGCAGGAACACGAGAGACAGAAAACCACCTCCCCAATTAGCATTAGGCAACCCTTCCTGCCCCATGTAGAAAACATAGTATCCTTTCAAATAAGCTCTGTAAAGCTACTATATTGAAGCGACATAGTGCAAACGCAACTGCCAATACAGCGAAATGTGTAGCACAAGCGACCTTGCATAGACAGCACAATTCCACGAGCGACATTGCACATACTTTTGCACCTTTTATGCTTCGCTTTAATAGAATGCTTGTTAACTAATTACTAATGCATGCAGGTTTCAACAGACACCACTTTGGCTCCATTATAATTATGCACTAGATTTCAAAAACCAGCTAATATCTGTGGTAGTTAAGGGTGTTGGAAAGAGAGTTGTAGTGGGCATTAGTAGTAGAATATGTATTACTCTGTATTTAGGGAACATAAAGCTTACAGACACTGTGACATATGTGTCAGCCAGTACATGTTTTTGTACAAGAGAAACAAGACAAGACATTCCTACATTCGCAGGCGAAACACTCCAACAGTAGCAGAATTTTTAGAAACATACAACACAGTAAGTGACATAAACGGTTGGTTAGAAGTACAAAAACCAGACAACTCATATTTTATCTCAAAGGCACAGCTAAAGGGGCATTCAAAATTTATATTACACAGCATGGAAGGCACTTGGCAACAAATCGAATAAAATCTCACAGAAACATTCACACCACTCGACACCACAGAAAAATTCAGAGATCTCCTGTATACAAAGAAACCGCAACATAGGGTAGGTTGCCAAACACACATCGAGGATCAAAAATTTTTCAAAAACAAATACAACAAGCACTTAAACAAACAGGAATTCATAATACTAATTTAGGAGTCATTATTTCCTGCAGTAGCAGGGAAGTTAATTCCACTCAAAAACAACACACTGACTGAACTGCTACACAATTTGAAAACAGTGTAAATGGGACTGTACTGCTGCAATCAGGTAATAGCACACAAAAAAGACACAACAGACACAAACATTATAGGAACTGTTAGCAACACTACAGGGGGAAGTAAACAGACTCACAACAGAATTGAAAAACATGATAACACAGGACAGTAAAACACACAAACAGCAACAGATTGTAGTACACTAATGGCACACAGAAAAACACATAAATTAGAAACACAATTGCCCCTATTCAATTCGTTTGCCACAGGGAAACAAATACACAGAATACAACAAATGTGTAACATCGTCAGTCAGGGCCACAAATGTCTCAGTATAGGGGCCAGTATGCATATCAAAAAGGGGATATAAGTAAGGTCATGATCAACAAAATAATCGATGCACCCAAAATGCACAAAACAGATAGTTAAAATGCAGAACTTTTCCAGCCACATATCGCATTTCCTCCAAGGAGGTAAGAGTCATAAACGTGGGTCGCGCAATTTTCAATGAACGGGTGCCAGAAAAAAATGTGGAAATTGCACGACTCAATGTAGACTCGCAAACAGTTCGGCAAAACAGTGGCGACAAAACTATAGCAAGGCCGTATGTCAAAAACAGTGACACTCGAGTACATATACTCAATTCTGCAATCACACAAACAGGAACAGCAACACACAAGGCCGCAAAAATGCAACCCTCCCAGCAAATGTCGGCAACATGCCAGTTTACAAACATGTATTCGAGGGCGTGATACTATTAAAGAAACAAGCAAGTCAGAACCCAAAGTGCAGCCACTCCAGTCAGCAAACAATGCCCAAAGCACGACACAGTTCAAAACAAGGGAAATATTGATCACCAGGAAAACATACCTGCAGTTACGGTGCATATCACAAACATAAGTAGCAGGCTGGCAGATAATAATAAACAGTTTATAGGACCACGTAATATCGCTCAAGACACATGTGCTCTCTGTTTTTATAATGGACATAAGGCTGAACACTGCGACCTGATTCCGCATCACAACACCACTGTGTTACTCACAGACGTTCGGAATCCCTCCAGAAATTTAAACAAACCTTTGGTATAGATTATGTCGTACTTCGAGTCAGCAAGGACGCCAGGTGTGTTGGAGGTGTAAACACAAACACAGAACACACGAGTGGCAGTGATGACATTAGCTATAACAGAAAACTGAATCAACTGGTATCCCAATTATACATTCACAGTGACAGAGTTCTGCAAATATCAACATGCTAGCAACAACACAGCGACACCATGGGTTGTAGTCAAGATACGCGGATAATAATACCAGGCATTAATTTATACAGAATGCTCCCATAGCTGCACAGCCAGCACAATAATTTCAAATCAACACATCGAGCCAGTGACGGAACAAATATCTCTTGCTGGGCCTACATAAGAATTAGATGCGCCCAAATTTAACGCAAAAGTTCAACTATGTATACACGGCAACAAATTTAACCGAGACTTCTTTGTTATAGATGCCCTTCAAATGAACATTATTCTCGGCATATCTTTTATCACACAATATGGTGTTACACCGTTTGTTAAACAAAACATCTTGTTTATAAATGGCAATGAAGAGAATAAAGTCTTGCAAATTCTCCTACGTACAGCCGACATACAATACAATGGTATAGGAACAGTACAACACTGCATAAACCGAATTGAAACAATTGATGGAACATCGGAGCAAATTGTTCAACCAAATATAAATCCTAATCTTGATGAAGCACAGAAGCAGGAAATACAAAAACCAATCAATGACTTTTAAGACAGCTTTGAGCCTAGCATCTTAGATTTTACAGAAATGAAACATTTTGAAATCAAATTAGAACTAGACCCTGACAACCCAATAGTTACCAGGCCGTATGACATTAGTCCAAAGATTAGGAAGCAACTGCTTCAGCAGATTAATGACATGTTAAGAGCCAAAATAATTCAGGAATCAGATTTTCCTTGTGCTGCACCATCTTTAATGATATGCAAAAAGCAAGGTGGACTTAGATTTCTCACAGATTTTCGGAAATTAAATCAGCATTTAAAAGGACTCAGTACCAACTTCCGAGGATGGAAGACATTTTGAATATTCTCTAAAATTCTAAATAAATCACCAGTAAGGATTTATTTTCTGGGTTTTATTCAATACCAGACAGAAAAGAGAACAGACCTAAATTAGCATTTAAAATTAATGGAATTGGTCTTTTTGAGTTACAGATCCGGATAATGTGAAAGGAATAGCAAATATGTCACCCTCCGCTAATATTAAAGAATTAAGAATGTGTTAAGGGATGACATACCTATGGCAGTACATACATTATTACTATGCCAGTAAAGCAGCTGCTCTAATAGAACTCACGAGAAATACAACGAAATATAACTGGGAATACGAACAGCAGCAGGCATTTTCCGAACTTAAGAGAGTAATACAAGAGGCACCCATTAAAAAATGTTTTGAGGAACACTACACAACCATTTTAGCATGTGACATGTTCCAAACGGCTATAGGCATGGTACTAATGCAAGAGGACCCCACAACAAAAAATTGGAATGTCATTGCTTTTGCACCAAAGAAACTTTCTGCTAGTGAAATTCGTTGGAGCACAAAACACATCACACACACACACACACACACGCACGCACGCACATGCGCACACGCACACACACGCACACGCACACAGTGAGAGAGAGAGAGAGAGAGAGAGAGCTATCGGCTATCAAGTATTTTTGCATGTTCTTCCGTCACTATTTGTATGGCAGACACTTTATAATATAGACATATCATGCTAGTTTGAGATATCTGAAATCCATGGCCGAACACAACTTGCGCATACAAAAAATGGCTATATAACTTGTGGAATACGATTTCGAAGCATGTATTATAAAAGGGAAAAATAATAATACACTGACAGATGAATGAGGTGTATCTCTACACACAGAGCAGCCAAAACACAAATGTTAGAGATAAACAAACTTAAGTATCTACTTAAAAAGAATTTATGTTAGAATGCACATCAATATTTCAGGCAGTGGCTGAGGCATTATTTCAAAATCCAGATAAGGAAAGTGAAATTCAACAACTAATTAGCAAACATATAGTAAATAATTGGTTAGAGATAAAAAAACTTTATCAAAGAAAATATGCAAAATGCAGATAAGTCCATTATAAGTAAAGCAATTTCTAATGGCGAATATATCCCAGCACAAGCTATTGTAAAAATTATAGCAAATATTTTTCAGGTAAATATATAAATATTAATGGCAAACACACAAAGTAAAGTTAAAGCCACATGTATCGACCCAGTGTTAAATTGTCAAATTTTGGTAAAAAATAAAAATAACACAAATTACTTTTTACTAGTCTATCAACACGAACAAGAATATATACAGATAATAAATTACATTCAATTACTCCTGTGTCCCATGAAAGCTTACAGAGAAGTTCGAAAATAACCCGCATGTTCAAAAACTCAAACAGGCTCTCACAAACCCAACTACAGCAGAACCAAAATACAGAAAGTTAGCTAGATGGTATATAATATCAAGTAATGGTGAAATTTACCTAAAAGTAAACAGTCCCACAGGGGAAAAGAGGCTCACACAAGTTCCTAATTATTATGTTAAGGAGATAATTCAGGCTCACCATAATGCATTATTAGGCGGCGGACACTTCGGCACGTTCAAAACCTTACCTAAAAATAAAAGCAAATTACTACTGAGACATCACAATGAAAGATGTTAAAAATTACGCCAAGAATTGCGAAATTTGTCAAAAAGTCAAACCCACAAATCAAAAACCAGTAGGGGAGTTACAACCCATAGAACCACTGCCGCTCTTCCACAGTTGGTTTATGGATGCAAAAGGACCACTTACACGATCGCATTAGGGTAATAAATATATTTTGGTCAGGAACACATTTTTCAGTAGATATGTAGTAGTTTAAGCAGTAAAAACTATTGATGCAAAAACTTGTGCTAATTTAATTAAAGAAATGATATTGCCGTTTGGTTGTCCGAAGAAATTGTTAACAGACGGGCACTTCTTTCAACGAGTTAATTACGGAACTACTCAACCAGTCAAAAATCAAATAGCTACAAACCATTGCTTATAATCCCGCCTAAAATGGGCTTACAGAATCTATGAACCGCATAATTGCTAATCAGCTCACTGCTTGTGCACACGAAGACCCGACAGGATAGGACAATAACCTTCCCTTCGGTATTTTCAATTACAATATGTCAAAAAATTCTAGTATGAAATATTACCCATTTTATCTATTGCTCGGGGTAGAGGCAGTGTAACCCACACACATGATTACTAAACACTATTAAGAAAGGGCAGACAATTGGTGCGATAAGCTATGGCAGGAAAGAGAGAAAGCACAGTTAAATTTAATGGATGCACAAAAACATCAAAATCGAAATTTTGAACAAAAAGTTAAACCAAATAATATTAAATTTGGAAACTGTGTATGGGTAAAGAACATACGTCGCAGGAAGGCCCTATAGTTTAAATACAAAGTTCCATTCCAATTTGTAGATATTTTGGGACCTTCCACACTTTTGATTCAGTCTGTGCACACAACATAAAAATGGCGCATCTATAAAACACTAAGATAGCTCACTATGCAAGGCAACACAAAAATAATAATTTAGTCTGTATCTTGTGCACAAAGTAATATAAATATTGTTTTGTTACAGAGAACTTGCAATAATCATACCAATCATTACATAGCAGAACCGGAGATAGCATTCCACGGAGATGGCATACATGTTAAAGAGGCATCCAGCATGCGAACCGCTCGCCCGCATGAAGAAAAAGAAGGCGATGGCAGATCCACACAAGATGACAATGCAAATTCTGATATGCATTATGTTGTATTCCATTGTACACACAGCGTTTAAAATGCACGCAGAACTAGTTTGGGAGGATTGTCAATTACTGTATGGTATGAAGAAACTTTACCCCTCACATACCAAATCCTTATCCAATAACCCACACTCCCCAGTGCTCTGGACCCATGGCTACACACAGCATGTCAATCAAATAGTTCAACAATGTGTCAAACAAGTAAACAGATATACAAATACATACAGGATATTGAAGAGAGCTTGGTTAGCCAATTTTTGAGTGGGGTCGCACTTTCAGGTAGATGCAAAAGGGGAATAGAACTGTTAGGCGACTTTGGAGCATGGTGTTACGAATTGACAAACAAACATTTTAAAGCGTTTATCGCTAATGACGAAACATTGATTAAGAATCTTAACTTACTGCAAGACAGAATACAAACAGCGGATAAAAATCTGAATATTACAGTACAGGCAACCACCAGTCAAATCAAAACTCAGGTGGAAAAGAAAATAAATAAATTAGCTAACATAGTTTCAAACTATGGCAACACAACAGTATTTCATGGAAAAGATTGAGCCTGCAGTAAAAATGCAACACCTTTTCAGCACTATCATTTTGCAGCTTTTTAATAATGTGGTAAATGAACAACGCATCAACACGTTTATTCACCACCGCAAACAGAATCATTTGCAATTACAGGTGGTACCGAAGGAAATTCTTGTTTCAGATTTAGTATGTTTGGAGCAAATTATATGTAAAATTAATATGAGCCTTAGTATTTCTACTAATAAGATGTTAGACTATTATAACATTCCACTCACAGAATGCTCCTTGTCTAGTACACATATACTAATCAAACTTGAAGTACCTTTGAAAATTACAGGCAGGGAATGGAAAATTTATTAAATAATAAATACTCCATACAGATATCATAATCACATGTGCACCATCCATACACCACAACGACCATTTGCTATCAACCTGAGAACTGTCTGATATCTGCTTAATTATCATTTGCTATCACCTGCTTAATATAATTAAGCAGATATCAGACAGTTCTCAGGTTAAAGATAACACATTTCATATACCAAAAGAAATCGCCACCGCGAAAGAATACAAATGTGCTAAGGCAGCCATTCAATTGCGTAGTTAGGAGGATATTTTTACATTACGTAAATACTCTTGTCAGGCAGAAACAGAGTTTATTATCAAGAAGTTGTCTCTACATAGATATGCCATAATTAACGTGCCAGGGCAGTTATCTAAGTGATGCAATAATCAGTCATTAAGCACACGAATATACAGTTCTGGGGCTGGAAACACAGAAGTAGAAATTCCTTGTGGATGTAAGTTATACGTAAATAAATATCTCATTGTAGAATCTACACAAATATGTGACATAAGAGCACCGTTTGTCCCGACAAGCAACATGGTAATTCCAATTCATTGGTTTAAACAAGTAAATTTTCAATTACCACAACTTCACATGACTGCACTTTTCTAATGTTACTTAGGTATTGGACAGTAACTGGACGATTGCACATGCCCCATTCCCTATATTGAAAAATCAGTAACAAGTTGTTTATAGACATACTTTACAGACCGATCACGTTTTTCCCTCCATGAGTATTGAAACATTTACATACACATCACTGGGAACATGTATTTTACTAGTTATGATGATCGTATGTTTATATAAAAAATTACTTAGATTGTCTTTATTAGTGGGACAAATGGCAACACATAATTAAGGTGGCACCCTATATGCTCACTTACCTGTTAGCGGAAGAAGAAGGGCATGTGAAGGATATCCAAGCCAGATGCAGCACAGGTAAATAGTTGTATTGACCCGTATAACATGCTGCCATCGTTAATGGCGACATCGACATCATAGGTATGGCAAGAACACTTGAATAACGAGTAAAGCACACATAGTAAATAGATTTAAAGAGAAAAATCTAATAAATCACTAATATGTTAATAATTAAGTAAGGTTTATAGAAAAACAATTAAAAAACTTGAGTTTTAAAACTTCCGCCTATGTTTAGAGGCGAATACTACGCACCATATGTCATAGTTTATGAAGTAATAGTAGCATTAATTTTGCTATCATGACTACTCCGAAAAACTTTAGAAAATAGTTAAGATGAGTTTAAGGCAATCATAAATACGACTTACGAGTATACTTAAAGTATCTGTCAGCACAGATATGTTATGTTTTCACGACACAAGCGAAAATAATGTAACTGAGGTAAATTATATTAATACTGAAAACACTTCACTAGCACAGCATTGCTTCTAATTTCGCATTCACGTTATGTTTAATTATAGAGCGAGTGCTAAGGTATAGGAATGATGTATGAGTAACAGTAACATATGGAACACGTTATACATAAATGAAAAAAGAGAATCACGATTAAAAGTAATGAAATAGAATGTGTTTCAATCTTGAAGTACATGTCACAGATACAACTAACTTGAAGTATACCGACACTGTAAATTAGGAGTCACACATAAACTGCAACTTTACACATGGCACAGCTCACGCGGCAGTAATTCTGCTGACTCCATCTTCTACATGTGAACTTCAACATGTCACCGATAGGTAGCAGCCACCTAAGGGCAGCAGGAGTACCAACTGCACAATATTTGTGCCTAACGTCTCGAGGCATGTACATAAAATAAAGGTCACAGATACATGATTTTTATTATTGTAAAGAGTTAAAATTTTATGCAGTTCACAATTAAGTATATAATCCTAGTCAAAAAGGTTGACAAATAAATAAATATATATATAGACACACACACACACTTTGTATATAACATGTTTATAAAGCATTCTATATTAGGTTATAAGATTGGTACAAGCTAGGGAACAGTATGTAATTCAACGTAGAAAAAGTTATCTTCAATATTATATAATACCAAGGAAGATGTTGGTAAAAAGTAGAGAAGTAAATTTTTAGTATGTATAACAAACCAAAGTAATAGGCATAGTATAACCACATCAGAGGCGCAATTTTAAAGAGTAATAACACACCGCCATTACAAAATTAATCAAAATTAAAGTCTCACCAACATAGCGATATGTCAAACCATAGTGCGCTAAATTTCCTTCTCACCTCTATCCAGTGCTCGATGCCCAGCGTGGTTGAGAAAAAAAAATTCTATTACATGCTATCAACCATATTGTATTTTCATTTTTATTTTACTCGCAACTGTTTATGCCAAATTAGATTTCACCATACATAGATTACCGTAATTGTTGTAGTGTAGATTTTAATATTTCGTTGCCTGTATTTAACCTACACAGAGTGACAGCTGTTATTGATGCATGCAAGGTACACACAGTAAGCGCTCGTGTGGCAGGTAAGTTCACCACACGCATGCATCAGCTGATTGTATAGGAAACCTTGTCAGGCCAACATTTGTCGCCCTGTCGTCCTCCCTCTACTCTTAGAACTGCTTGTATTTTTACATAGTCTAGTATAATGCATGTATACTGCTTTTAATGGATGTAGGACACCCTGGTCCTTTATTAGCGTGAAACACTCCACATGCTTTTGTATGCTTTAGGAGTGCTTTCCAAACTCTTGTATTCCTTGTAGTTTAACTTAATTATAAGTTATACAAAGTGCATGGCACCAATTACACCAAACACACACATTTTGTTAACATGTCGACACGAACAATCAGAGATTTAGTTAAGACACGACACATACACCAGGAGCATCGACACGAACACTAGGCATACATGAGCAGTTGCTAACACAGTTAACCAGTGCTAATACAGAACACATTACACCCTTGACCACACTTCTCAACATCTTTCAACATTTAACCGGCCTGATACAAACGGTTATGTCCCACCACACCCATGCCAGACACTTCAAACCACAAATACACATTTAATTTACATTCCAGCTATGTTCACAGACAACACTATAAATCAACCTACACAAACACCACCACAACAAGCGACAACATCCCCAGTAAACATTGTCATACCTGAAACACACCACTTCCCCCACATTCACAGGAGAAAAACACGAACAGGTAGAAACATTTCTAGACAATTTTAACACCGTCAGTGAATTAAACACCTGCACAGAACTTGAGAAATGACGACTGCTAATATTCTATTTGAAGGGTGCCGCTGAGCGGATGTACGAAAATCTTTATTACGCCAGTACACAGGGCATCACTTGGAAACAAATCGAGGACAAATTCCTACAGACATTTACACAACTCGACACACAAGACAAACACAAACAGTTTTTACACTCTACATGACAACAACATGGCGAAAGTGCTTAGTTTCACATTGAAAACCTAACATTTTACAAAAATAAGTGTGTACCACAAATGACTGAGCCTGAGTTCCTTAATATAATTTGGGACTCTCTCTTACCACAGCTTGTAGAAAAACTTGTGCCATTATAGAACAAAACACTAAACCAGCTGCTATACAACATACAAAACATTGAGCATGACATGTACAGATACACACAAAATATTGACCAGACTACACCAAACCCACAACATGTTAAACTCCATGAGGAAATTACTCTTTTGAAACAACAGTTACAGATGCTCAAAAACATGCACAAATATATCGTACCACCCCCACGTCCAGTCAGATACAGTCAAACACCTACCTTGCCACCCACAGAGACACACACGTTCAGCCCAAGTATCACCGCCCCACAGTAATTGAGTGGCCACAGAATAGCGGACAATACAGACATCAATCACACCCAGGACCCTATAAACAACATGCATACCACCAGGCAGGCCCCTTCAGGGCTGCACCGAGAAAAGTCAGACATGTACAGGGATATTTTGTGGGGGAAACTACAGGGATAAACATCTCTCCTCCACCTAGGAAAACAACATCTGAGTCCACGACACCTGTAGGGCCATATTCAATAAAGTTGTGCTGTAGTGTTCTTACACTGATATCACGAAATCAATTCCTGTAGTAATCTGTCTCAGATACAGAAACCAGCCCCAGTTCAAAGTAATGTCTGTATACCTAAAAAAAATACAGGCCAACATTCCATTTCCAGTATTCATTTCACCTCACCGGCAAAAGGGACTACAATAGCAAAGACAAGTAAAATTCCGCCTCAGCAGAGTGTAAGTAAACTGCCGGCAAAGCCAGTAAGTGCAACGCGGTCATGACAAGTATCAACACACACGACAGATAATGTGCAGCCTGCCAGAGGCGAGAGTCACAAGCGCTTCACCTCTCCTCATCATGCGAACCAGACTGCCGTTGCCGCACCATCGCAGATGCGCGACACACATGACAAGTATCAACACACACGACAGATAATGTGCAGCCTGCCAGAGGCGAGAGTCACAAGCGCTTCACCTCTCCTCATCATGCGAACCAGACTGCCGTTGCCGCACCATCGCAGATGCGCGACACACATGACAAGTATCAACACACACGACAGATAATGTGCAGACTGCCAGAGGCGAGAGTCACAAGCGCTTCACCTCTCCTCATCATGCGAACCAGACTGCCGTTGCCGCACCATCGCAGATGCGCGACACACATGACAAGTATCAACACACACGACAGATAATGTGCAGCCTGCCGGAGGCGAGAGTCGCAAGCGCTTCACCTCTCCTCATCATGCGAACCAGACTGCCGTTGCCGCACCATCGCAGATGCGCGACACACATTGCGATGTTGCCACACGTCAACAAGTTCCCGCAGACAAATAGAAAGTTGCTGGGCCACACAGCCTTGCGCACGACACCTGTGCATTGTTTTTTATGTGGGCCATAAAATCTGTAACTCTAGCCTCTTCCTGCAGCAAAACTTCGAGTTTACAACCAATATTGGTGACCACTTTCGTCGTCTCAAAAACAAATATGGCCCTACTCAGAACACCGCCATTGTGGAACGAGCGTAGCGAAATCGCACGGATGATGCTAACCCTTGTTTTCTAAATACGAGGAGCGAGTCCCGTAATGATGAGCTGGTGTTGAAAAACACTCTGAGTGGGGCCGCATCTCAAACTAGTTCAAGTAAACAACCTCGTGCCAAGCCACTTACTCACTGTCAGCGTATAGAACCCCGGCCTGCGGCACCTCGTGTCCTTGTTACAATTAATGGTAAACCATTCTACACCATGTTAGATACTGGATGCTCGCATATCAGCATGTCATATCGAATCAGCACAGGAGGAAATAACATTAGTTGCTGCCACATCACTATTAACTCCTCCTAAATCTGAAACTATAATTAATTTGATCATCCAGGGTCGCACTTACTCACAAATGTTTTTGGTAGTTGACAATCTTAAACAGGACCTCAATTTAGGTGTTGACTTCATCAAGCGATACAATGTTATACCTGCTTTAAAATACAATATTTTCTTCATCTACTCGCATGACGAAAAGAAAATTACAGAAATACCTCTAGTTTCAGACATCTCAGACATTAAAGATTCTCCGTCTCTCGAACACTATTGCAATGTTTACAACACTTGTGAAGGTGAATCACCACAGCGACCTCACATTAATACAAAGCTTTCTGCTGAACAAACTCAGGTTATTGCTGACCTCATAGATAAATATAGCAACTGATTCGCCAATTCTATTTTACAAAATAGAAAAACTCTGAGATCAAATTAGACCTCACTACCAACAAGCCTATTGCAACCCACTTTACAGAATCAGTCCCAAATTTCGCGATGAGCTTTTAAAATAAATTAAAAATATGGTTGATGCATGGATTATCCAAGAAGCAGACTCGCACTATTCTGCACCAAGTTTGGTGATTTATAAGAAAAGTGGAGGACTAAGGTTTTCAATAGATTTTAGGAAATTGAATCAATATCTCACTAAAGTACAGTATCCATTGCCGAGAACAGAAGACATTTTGAATGCCCTGCAAAATTCCCACTGTATAACAGGGTTTTATAGCATCCCCATCAGGGAACAACATCGCTTTAAATTAGCCTTCAAAATTGATGGAGTATTGTTATTTGAATATAAAAGAATGCCCATTGGGTTGAGTACCTACTCTCAATATTTTCAAATGTTCATTAATTAGCTATTAGGGTCTCTACAGTGGACCGTGGCTATAGCCTACAGTATGATATTTTTACTGTGGAAAACACTTTTGACGAACACATATCTAACATTCAAAAAGTTTTTGAGCGTTTACGTCTGTTCAATGTAAAGGTGAACACGAAAAAGTGCAAGTTTGCTGAACACACTATAAAAGTACTAGGCCATATAATTACCACTAACTGTATCTCGATAAGGATAACTGTATCCTGATAAAGTTTCTCCAAAAGACAAAATGGCACCTCCAGCAAACTTAAAACAACTTCGTACTTTCCTTGGCACGACATTACATTTGCGACATTATATCACTAATTATGCATAAATCACATAGCCACTTATTAATCTGACTAAACATAATACACCATTTTAGTTGACTGAGGTCCATCAGCAAGCCTTCATTAATGTAAAGGAGCTATTTTACAAACCCCTGTATTACAAACATTTGATGAGAACAAGGAAATTATTTTAGCTAGTAATGCGAGCAATGATGAAATAGGCAGAGCACTTCTACAGGTAGACCCACACTCCAAACGACGCTACATTATTGCCTTTGCATCAAAGAAACTTTCAGTCTGGAAATTGTGCTGAAATACCACGTAGAGAGAACTTGGGACTATTAGGTACTTGTGTAATTATTTCCGTCAATACCTGTATGGTAGATAGTTCAAAATTGTAAGGATCCAAAGATGACGATAGTGCTTAGCGAATTCGACTTTGAAGCACACATTGTTAAAGGAAAACTGAACACCCTCCCCAATGCCTTAAGTAGAATCACCACTGTCCTTCAACAACAAACTCACACAGTCATGGTCAATGAGGACTATTAAGAAGTCAAACAACATATGATGACATACGCATCACTCTACAAGGCATTTGCAGAAGCCATTCTACAAGACACAAATAAAGTGGACAAAATTAGAAATACTCTGGCTAAATATACTAAAAGTCATTGGCATGACATTAAACACTACTTCAAATCGCAATACCAAGAGTAAGATCGAGATCGAATAGCCAGAGCGCTAGCGAATGAGGATATTTTTCCTATGGATGCAATCTGCAAGATTATTACCACGTTATATCAAGTAAATGTATTTAGATTATTAAAGGAAATAGTACCCCCCCCCAGTTACAAATGACGCATTGGTCATGTATTAAAGTGCAAAATATTTATTGTTCTTGTTTCAGATAAGCTACAATTTTTACCAGTCTACACACATGAACAAGAATATATGACGATTCCATTTTTTATTTATGTCCCATCACTGTCGACACATTCCCATTTGTAAGTGAATACGACAGTGACCCTCACATTCAAAAACTCAAATTTTCCTTATTAAATCCAGATCAAGCCGACACTAAGTACCGTCAATTGAGCCGGCGATATGATATAGCTGCCAATGGTGAAATATTTTTAAAGATCAATATGCCTCAAGGACCTTCCAAATTGACTCTTCTAATGCAAGTCTATATCAATGAGATTATACTGGCCCATAATGACGCGATTTTCGGGGGAGGGCATTTTGGTACCCTAAAAACCCTTGAAAAGAATAAAGAGTCATATTACTGGGATAGCATGAACACAGGTAAAGACATACGTAAAATCATGTCCCATCTGTTAGAAAACCAAGGATATTAATTCGAAACCCATGGGTCAATTAATGTCTATACCACCTCAACCTCCTCTCAAAATATGAGCTTTGGATGCAAAGGGGCCTCTCCGCACCACTGTCCATAAGAATAAATATATTTTAGTCATGACCGAGTACACTACTCAGTATGTAGTATCCAAGGCTGTTCCGTCCATTGACGCCGCCACTTGTACGGATTTTATTAAACAAGTCGTTCTTCAATTTGGTTGCCCAGAACAAATCTTAACTGGCAGAGGCACAATATTTCAAAATTAACTGATAAGTAATCTTTTAAAATCCTTACGTGTAAAGAAATTAATTACTACAGCCTACAACCCTAGGTGTAATGGCCTCGTAGAGGCTTCTAACTGTATAATTGGGGAGCAACATACTGTTTACACTAATTCCGATCAAGCAAACTGGGACTTGTACGTAGCATTTATTTTGTTTAATTATAATACCAGTATAAATACCACGACAAAGTTTACCCCATTTTATTTGCACCATGATGTAGAGGCTGCCCTTCCGGCTCAAGTTGTCGCAGGTCAATATTCGCAAAGGTTGGTGCCAGAAATTGTTTGAAGTCCATAAATCGGCTAGATTAAATTTATTCCAAGTGCAAGGACTCCAAAAGACTAAGTTTGACCATTCCCACAGAAACAAGAGATTGCGCATAAATGATTATGCGTGGGTTCAAAACAGAGGCAGGCAGAAAGCACTTACATATTGCTATCGCAGTCCCTACCAAGTTATGGATATACTAGGTGAATCTATGGTCCGTATTCAAACGAATAAAACAAGACCTCCAAAATACGACACATTGTGAACTAGACACACTAAACTAGATTATATGCACTAGTCTAGTATTATTATGTCGATATTGAGTGTTATGTTCCATGTATAGTGTTTGATGTGTCTTCTAAAATATTTTACAGTATGTATCGTTCCCTATCTGAACCAAACCACATCCCATGCAATGCTATGTGTACCGTGCACAGTGCCGCCAGGCAACCGATTCGAGCTGTAACTGGGCACTGCTGACTGAGCTTAGAATCAACACGTGCGACCCGAGACAGGAAGCAGTGGAGCGAGGCGTCAACTATGCATTCCTGTCTGTCGCTGTTTCTCCGAGACACTGCTGCGCACCCACAGGCCTTGTAGAGGGGGAACAAGGCTACCACCTCCACTTTTGCAGGGCCACCATACTCCTTGCCGTCTGTCAGGTTGGCACGGCACACCGACGCGAAGGCGTCCTGCGCATGCGCCAGCCGTTGCCATGGCGACACGAGTCAATGGCGGCCCTGAAGAGAAAGAGAGGGGCGAGCTTCCAGCCCGCCTCGCCCATGCTATCGTCACGGCCATAGTATTCTTTTGCTTTGTTTCCACAGCCATACACTCGGCGCCCACGAACTCCAGGTCCCATGCGGGTCTGTACTGGACACCGACGGCTTCTGAAGGCATTTATAAACAAAGTATCCCTTTAGTCTATAAGATTATACTGCAGTTATCCTCCCTACCTGACGCAGTCGATCAGTACCTTCAGGTTGTCTGTGCCGACCGCAATTCAACATCTTGTGTTAACAGAAAAATACTGTACAATTGTTTATAGGTAATTGAAAATGGTGTACTGAGAGAATACCACGACGATGTCAACATACATTTTAGAGACAAGCATGGCATAAAGGTCATTGGAGATGTTGTGTCCTCGTGCAGTAATTTCCTCACTAATGACTCTTTTGAGGCCTTCCTACAGAATGATGCCTTGCTAGATAAACAAATCCATGACCTCACGAATAATATACATATTACCAACAAGGCAATCAACATCACTTTCAATGTTCTTTTCATAAATGGAATGAAGTGAACTCGCTTTCGAAAGCGATAAATGGAATTACTAGCGTACTGAAAACATAACAAACTGCAATAAATAACATTAACGTAATCTAAACACAATTTAATTTGTTGGCGATAAGTGTTTTACAACTCTTTAATTACTTAGTTATTGAGCATTCCATTGAGTCATTCGTTCATGCTTGCCAGTTCCACAAGTTGCCACTTAGCACTGTCAACGTGTCTCAGCTTCCCATGATTTGAATAATATGAGCACGCAACTTTTGGAACTCAATTTGACACTGAGCATTTGAATTAAAGAACTCTTCAAGTATCATTACCACGAGCTAACAGAATGATCTTTCTCACAGCAACAACTAATCATTAAGCTGCAAGTACCACTCACCAGACTAAATGCCAGATATAAAGTATATAATTTAAAGTCAGTTCCCTATCAATTTAGAAACACATCATGTACACTACAGATACCATCTCCTATAGTTGCAATTGACCTCATGACAAACACTATCAATGCAATATCTCATTCATCCGATCCCCTACAGGACGTTGTATTCATCCCTCTAGAATCCATTACAAATGAAAATGCAAAATGTGTGAAATAGGCACTGCTGTTATCAGATATCACATCACTGTTTTCTGCCTGTAAATTTCATTGAACTCGCGATAATTGACATGATTGTCATAATATGATATATGTATTTATAATATAACTGCAGCACTTAACACCGACTGGAATATCAATCATACTGCTCTGCCAGTTCTTCAAGTCATCGATCCAGTAGCTACGATAGGTAAGTTTAGGTATTCCAAACTGTTTTCAATCCTAGACCCCACCCACTACGACTGTCTCACCATGGGCGTCCTTCTGTTACTTATATTTGCTGTCATAACGTTTTATATCAAGCTGATTAAAATGTCTGTGTTGCTTACACAAATTAACATGCCCCAGTAAAATAATATTGAATAAGATGCAGCTAATCTGAGCAAAAGAGAGACTCAATCTCAGTCTGTCACTTATATATATAATAACTATGCACTGTGAAAATACCATATCTTGTATCTACAAGAAGTGTCAACTCTTACTTCAATATTATTTTTATTTAATTTCACTCATTACAAAATGGAGTTTGCAGTAGTCTATAGACTTCACTACTATGTGAATGGAAACAAATTAATTACTTGTCAAACCAACAGGTCTGAATATTGATACTTCAGATAAAATGCCTCCTGGCATAATCAGTTAAGTGAGGCAATATCTTCTACTTACTATTGCAAATACTATTCGCATTTAATGTGTTTTATAATGTTCACTAATTTTTGCAAATCACTATATTGCCTTATGAGCAGTAATAACTATGTTAAATAGCATTTTTTATGCTTGGTTCCTATTCACGTAACAAGAAACTTGGTGGTTTCTCTATAATTATACGAGTGTAACAACACTTTGTTAGTATTTAAGTTAGTTTAAGATGAGTACTCTTTTAATTATTCCCCTACACCTTATCTGCAGATATTTTATATAATGTTCCAATGTTGTATGTGTATATGTATATAAAAAGCTTTTTTTTTTGGAAAACTATCACTTAGTAAGTAAGACAATTGTCAACTAGTGTTGTATATTATGAATTTAAGAGTGCTGAGCACCATAATCTACTGTACTGTTTTTATTCACGATGAGAAATGAGTTTGAATTTTTAAATATACTTATGTCAATGTACTTATACACAATATACTTATGCATAATGTATTTACATTATGCATATAATGAGTGTATCTTGCTCCAATCATAACATAATGAACTCACTTTGAATAATATAAATAACAGCGAAAAGACTTTCTTGCAACAAACTACTAGTGAATACCGCTCTTTGAGCATTTAAGTGTGAAAAGACAGACACTAACAAACAGTTCAAGTGTGTCTTATAAGTGTGAACTTCTAAAGATAAAATTTGCCATATTACAGAGTGCTCTCAACTTCACGAAATAAACTAGCTCAGGTGTTTAACCGCCAAAGGTGACTATCGACATAACATTGCTAAATATTTTATAAAAATGTATTGTTCTTTATATTTTATGTTAAGTTTGATAAAGTTGTCTTAAAACCAACAAGCACGTAACACTCACCATGCGGTGATATATATATATAAATATGTTTTTACTTAATTTTCATAAAAAAATTCCATTCAGTATTTTGCATTAAGTGTAACGTATACTTATCTGAGTATTAAGAATATTTTATATGTTAAGAACTCTAGAAAATAAGTAACTTGAAATCGTAACTGCACATGGTACGCTTCACGTCACCTACATACACTACATCACTAGTGTGTTTTTCTGACAATCGAATGCTCGCCTGTTCGGTGCTGCCAACTATGGAGTCTTTGTTTGTTTTCTGTCGCACTGGTGACTACAGTACCAACTTCTGATTTTTCCCCTCGTTTAAATGCACCTTAATATCACTGTGTTTAATAACTACTTATGTGGCATCTAATAAATCTTAATAATTTTATGTTTTAACCAGCAGGCATGTTGCCTTAAAGTAACACAATTTTTAAAAGTAATCTTTTCTCACACGTTGTCGAGCATTCCGCTAATGTGCACGCAACCCAAACTCCCTTCTTCCCATGTCTACCGGCTAGCGTTAGAGGGACTTTACATAATTATTAAATGTGGTGTTGGACTTCCCCTCTCCCCTACTCAATGGTGTCGCTATACAATGTGCTCAGTTTGTGTGTCTTAAGCCTTGTGGCTAACTAATAATTGTTTTATTTCTTGTTTCATTTAACTCCTATTATTGCCAAGCCCTACCTTGCCCCTTGCCAACAGAAATTAACTTAAACCTTCCAGAGTTAACAGAGTTATATCTCATTGTGAAACGGAGACTCGTATTTAGGGTTGCGTCCTCGACACTGCATTCAATTACTTCCATGTATGCCACCTTACGTCCATATTCGTCATCACCTTGAGCTCCTCGGCCCCACCACTACCACTAGTATTTCAACGCATCCAAGATACTTGTTCTATGACTCACTCCTCAACAATACTTATTGATATGACTCCAACCACTACTCCTACAGCAGGGACGGCTGTTCTTTTTTTAGGGGGGGGGGGGGGCTGTGTAATGGCAACCAGGCGTCGCACACCTACCACCTAAGATGCTATAGAATATAGTTTGTGGCCGACCGAAATGTTTGTAAAACATGGTTCACATCGCCCGACTATTTAAGCGCCTCTCGAAGTTTAGCATTTGTATTCAGCATTTGCGTTTCACATTTGATAAAAAGTTGAATTTTTGTGTGGGCCCAGAATATCAGATGGGTTAATTGGAAACAAAAAATCTTCTATAGAAAAATACACCAAAAAGTAAAATTTTTGCGAGGTGAGCGAATAGCATACTCCTCTATTTCTGATCAATATTTCATATATTTTAATATATATGAGGGAAGAAAATAAACAAAAAATGTAAAGAGAAGACAAAATAATTATAAGTGGTTAATAGTGCATTATATTTTCCTCCTGTTGTAATAAGGATAACCACTGCCTATTTTATTATCCGTGCCCATAGCTTCTTCTTCTTCGTATTCTGCATTGTTCTCTTCTTCCTTAAGACAATTGTTAGTGGCATACATAATTCTTCCAATATATTTCGATCTAGTTTGCTTATCTAAATTCATTAATTCTAAAAATGAATCTTTTTCCTTATCATAAACTGTAATTTTAGCACAGACATTCTTAAATAAAATTTCATCTAATCATTCTACCTGGCAATCTGCTTCTAGCAATTATTTAATTTTTCTCTGGTATCTTGGTAATGTTACTTATTGCTGTAGAATAAAGCTAAAAGCTTGTAGTTAAGATGTTCATTATCCATTTACTAAACATAAAAACTTACTTAAACATAAGGATTTACATAAAAAATTTTGTTTTTTAAAGTTACTCGATTTTATAAAATTTGTTAGCAATTAATTGGAATAGTAAACAGTTCTCAAATATATTGTACCTTGGGGAAAATATGTATGCATGTATGTATATATATATATACTTTTATATATTTTTACTTATATATATAAGTAAAAATAAAATATAAAAATTTTTGGTTATTTTTATATAGTTATAAAGGCTATAATGTGTATCACATTTACTCGTCAGAAGATGGAAAGATAATTCGTCCTATATATGTTCGTGGACAATATTATATTAAAAATTTAGTTAAAATTAACAGCAGCTATCCAACAGAGATGTTAAATTACTTTGAAGAGAATAATATAAGTATACCAGAAAACTTCCAAGTTACAAATGTAAATGTATAAAAAATTAAGCAACAAAAATTAATGTCTCTTTATGTTTGTTTGGTGTTGTTATAATTCTATCTTACTTTATTCAATCCTATATTTTAAATATATTATTTTTATCTTGTATTTCTTTCTCCAGCCAATATTTAGAACAAAAACAATCTTGCATATTTTCGAATTATAAAATATATCTTGCCTTTCCACAATAAATTTTAATGGATATATTGGAAATCATTAAATTTTATCCATCTTGTAAAGTTTATAATATTTTACAATCTGTTATTTGTACTTCTGCTGTTATATCCACCGTTTTCATATTTCGATTATATCTTTGTCTTCTTTTTATAATGAACTTTCTCTGTCTTAGAAAATGTCTAATGTTTTTATGCTGTCATTTGTTGATAAGTATGTCAATTAAAAGTTGTATTTCCATTAGTTTTTATTTCCATAAATTGTTTTTCTTTTGGATAGTAGAAAATTTGTAAAGTGTGTCTAAAACTATTATGTGGAATACATATAAATCCTTCTCTTTTTAGAAGATTTCTAGCATCCTTAATATTTATAAATTTATTCTTATTGGAACCCTTTACAATATAACAGATTTAATTTGATCGTTTTCTGCCAAAACTCGTACATATGTAAATTTGTTTAGGTAATTTACAACAAAAGCATAGATTTTATATACTCCATTTGTATCGAAATCTATTCACGGTCGTCTAAAATATTTAATTAATTCTTCTTGTGTTTCTTTTATTTTTTACTCCTTGTCTAATAGACTTTTATATTCCTCTTTTAGGGCAAGAGTATCAACTAAATATTCTAATTTTCTTTTCTCTATACATACATTGTCTAATTCTTGCTCTCTCTTTTTAGAAGATCGTATATATGGTAAATTAATTGGTTTAATTTCTTTTAATTTATTAGAATATAGGTTAATGTTTTATATGGTCTGTTTCTTAAAACAATTGGTATAATATTATTACTTCTTACTAATCCTAATTCTTCTATACTTACTTATTTACAGATTGTAGAAAATAAAGTATTTGTATTAGAAAAATATGTTTCTCCACTTTTAATAAAACATTTTTGGTTATGTTTATAATATTCTTATTTTTTTATTTTTCTAAATAATTAATTGGCAATAAATTAAAACTAAATGCAGATAGCACATACTTAACTAATTTTTCCCCTTTGTTCTTTATTCTCGGTTCTTTTTGGTAATTTATTTTGCATTCCAGTGATTTTTTTTTAAAATTTTTATTTCCCTAATAGACATATTGCAGAAGATTATTAAACACAAGACTGCAACTATAATGTAAAATGTCTGTTAGTTTTCCCCACATCTTACAAATAGAGCAAGAATAAAAAAGAGCTTTCTCGAAATATTTGTCATAATATTTTAATAACTCTAAACAATCGGGTAGAATTCTTGTTTTTCTTGAAAATTTGTTTAATATAATAATAGATTGTTGCTTCCAATTGTAATTATATTTTCTTTAGCTAACATAGAAGCAAATGTTTCATTTAATCTTATATCTGGACAATTTAGAAAATCTATTACGTGGTTTCAAATAAATTTATTGCAGATCTTAAATCTAGAATTACAATTTATCCATGTTAAACAATCATTTCCAACAGAATTGTTATTATTAGCTGTTACATTGCACTTTTTTCCCAGCATATAAAATTAAAATTACTTATTAAGTACGTATTTATATCTTATCTATTAGAAATTCCAGCGAAATATTGTGTTATATCCAAATACAATAAGTGATAATATTATTTTCTAAGTTCTTTTAAAATTTCTGGTAACTCTGTTAATAATGTTTCTATCTTTACATCTGCTAACTCTATTTTATAAGGAATGGCCATTGGATTTTTATATTAATGCCTTATAATTTCTATATCTGTGCTAATAATTTGTTTAACACCATAATTTTTTTTAAATGTTGGAATCTAATAAGTGTGGAATTTTTGCTTTAACACCATGTCTTACCAAATTAAATTTAGAAAATCTATATCTTAAAAAACGGTTAAAACTTCCACAAGCTTATTTTTTTTACAAGAAATTTCTTATTTTTCATTTCTCCTTCAAAATATAAAAAATCTGTTATTTTAAAAAACATTAGCTTATCGAAAAAAGTTTTGTTATTTGTTTAAATTCTTCTAATGTTTGTTCTCCATCTGTGTGGATAACATCTTCAATATTTGTAATAGGATTATTATCATTTAAGTTTTCTGTTAAGAACCATAATCAAAATATTTGTTTTGTTTGTTTTAATTTTATCTCCTAGCAATTCTGTAATAGAGTATTTGATTGTAGACGTCATCGTTTCATCCTCCATTTAAGAGTACACAATTGTATATACACTACAAAAAGTAGTAGACTCTATTTTGGTAAAAAATGGTAAAATTAGGTAAAAATTTGGAAAATGTATAAGTAGTTCAAACTAGGTGGTTGAAAGTAAAGTACAAACTTTTCCGTACATATCTGACTTTAAGAAACCCTGCTAGAAATGTTTGTAAACAAATTGCTTGATTTAGATTAATCTTGAGTTAAAAAACCCTGCTCAAAAATTTTGTAAGAAAATTACCTGTTTTCGATTAAATTTGACTTGAAAAAAACCCTGCTGAATAATCGAGGGTTTTGAACTATTAGAACCTTGGAATAGTGTCAAATTTATTTGAGCATTTTTTTTTTTCAAAAAGGAGAGGAATTTGCTAAAAATTAGTTTTTTTTTCTTTTTAATAAATTCAGTGGTTGTCTATTGCAGATCCTGGCACAGCTTATTAATTAGGGCAAAAATCAAGTAAATTTCTCACTTTCACGCAACTTTTTCAAAATTCTTCTGGAGACATCATTCGTATCTTCAATTTTACTCCCAAAATGAAGCAAATGAAGGCCATAATAATGCTGATTATAGCCAAATCTGCAATCTAAATCAAGCACACTTTTTTTTAAAACCCATTGAGCAGGATTCTTTTCTGGTCAAATCGATTGATTTTTGGCCTAATTATTGCGCTGTGCTTGGTATGCAAATTAAAGCCAAAAGCAAGTAACTTTATAATTTCCTGTAAAATCTTTCCAATTGTAGATCAAAATCAAGTAAATTTAATGCCAAATTCAAACAAATTTCAACATACTTCAGACTTCTTAAAGCAGGGTTTTTTAAAAGCCTAATTTGAAAGAGAAATGAAGAATTTTTATCAAATTTTGTGATATACTTTTGACTAATTGATTTGGCTTGCAAATTTAGATTAAATTGGGCTTATTTTATCCGAAAGGACCCAAATTTAGAGTAAATTTGGTCCGAGAAGGATCCTGTTCAATGGGTTAAAAAAAAATTGCTTGATTTAGATTTCAGATTTGGATCAAATTAACTTGATTTTGGCATTGATTTGCATGATTTTGGGATAGATGATGTCTCCAGAAGATATTGAAAAAGTTGCTTGAAAGCGAGAAATTTACATGCTTTTTAGCCTAATTATTTCGTTGTGCATGGATCCGCTGTATACGTATAATATTTGGATTCCCCAGCATTATTTTTATTTATTTGTCTTGTTGCTGCGGATTATGGTTAATTGTGCTACCTGTGATTTTGTTGAGCTTGGGTTATTGCCTGTAGTTGAAGTTATTGTGTTTTAGATAATGCTTTGATATTTTCTGCTTTGACTTGATTTTTGTTTCTTATTCTGCTGTTTTTGCTATATCTAAAGATTCATCTGAATCCGTTTCCATGATGGGCCGCTTCTTCTCATTTTGCTTTTCTGCTTCTTTGGTATGCTTTGTGAGGGGTGCGGCTGTGCTTACTCTCTTCTTTTTTGTCTTGTAGGTGTTCTCTTCTTAGGCGGTTGTATTATTTCCAATATACCTCTTAGTTTTGTCACTTATTTGCTCTTTGAGTTGGGTTCTGTTTTTCTTTTTATTTTTCGAATTTTGTTGATTACTGTGTGGAATTCCTTAGACTTCATAAAATGTATTGCTTCTTGTGTGTTGTTTATGATCACATCTTCTTTGTTATCCTTGCTTGTTGTTGCCTGATGGTTTAATGGGGGAAATTGCTCCTGTTCTTTATAATCATGCTTTTTTGCCCACTTCAGGTCAAGGGTTGGCAAGTTATTAATTGATTGTTCTATTTCGTTTATTGTATTTTGTTCTTTTTGTTTGTTGTTTTGTTTGTCGCATTTGTTTACTTTTTTCTTGCCACTTTTGACAGTTCGTATCACCTGCCGAGTGGGGTTCTCCACAGTTCACACATTTGAGGGGGATGTTGGGGTCATATTTCCTTGGACATAGTTTGCTGTGGTGATTTCCTGCACATTTAACACATTTTCTTCCTGCCCGCAGCAGCTGCTGTGGTGGCCGAAGTCTTGACAGTTGTAACATTGGAGTATTTTTCTTCTCCTTATGATATGGTTCAGTTGTTACTTTTATTCCTGCTATGCTTGATAGGTTGATCAACTTTTATCATTGGCTGAAGGCGGCCTCAATGATGTGGAGTGGAATGGGCCTCAATTCTTGCATGTCAGTTTTTCTTTTTCATTTATTTAATGCTTGTTATTTAAATATCTTCTTATTTTAACAGTTCCTCTAATTCTTGTTCACTTACTGATTGAATGAATAATAAAAACTGAAGACCTTGACTTGAATGTGTAGTGCGGGATATTTTATTGTTTTAAGAAAAGCCTGACTGTGTTGAAGTCTTCCTCATTGTCAGTGTTAGCCCTTCCTCCTTGCCTGATGTATACTAATGTTGCTCTGTTAGGTGTGGCCTGTGCATTTTGTTTTGTAGTTTTCAAGAAATATCCCTGGCTTGTAATAATTATTGGCGGTGGTCTTCTGTTCCTCTCTGATTGTTTGTCTGGATTTTTTGTGTCACCTGTTTTCTTGTTGGTTACCTCTTCTTTGTGCAGTTGTGGAGTTTTCTTTTGGTCTTGCTTCTTCTGTCCTGCCTCTTGGTTTCTCTTCTTTTGCCGCTTGCCGTGTATTGGGATATATTGATTGTCCGTATACTCTTCATATTCTGTGTCTTCTCTGTCTGGATTTTCTGTGTATTGCTTGTCTGATTGATTGATGTTGGTTACTTGAATTATTGTTTGTTTGTATTGGCTGTGCTTACTGTACTTATTTGCTGGTGTATGGGTACCTGCTTCACCCCAGGGACACTCGAAGTGCAGAGGGGCTAGCCCCACAGAAGGTGTATCACCTGGAGCGAGGTCCGACACAGGTATATTTGAGACTGTGCGGACACGACCTGTCTGCATACTCCCTTGAGCAGCCACTGACCCAGGTAGGGCTATGCCTTGGTGGTCTAAACCCGACTGCTCTGTTGCCTGGTGCGCCCCCTTTGTTAACACCGCAAGGTTTCTCGCGGCGGGCGTGCTGGTGTTTCTGCTGCCTTGTGTTCCTTGCTGGTGCTCAGCTGCTGGCCGATTTTTTGCTGGTTAAGTTTCTTCTGGCTGCTGGTTTCCTTTTTGTTTGCTGTGATCCTGCAGGGTGGGATGATGCTGGCTTCATTTACTATGCTTAGTTTGCTGCTGAATTATATTCGGCTGCTGCTTCCCCTGTCCTCCTTGAGGTCAGTCCTTTCGGGCGCCCCACCTGTGACCCTTCTGCATTTCTGGGAATTTTTTCTAATCCTACCCATTTATAAGTATTAGGTGTGCGCCCGCGGTAGGCCAGGTGCTAATTGCATCTCAGAGCTGCACTCCTTACGCCTGAAATGATGGGAATTCATGCAATGAGGCATGCATTCTCGGCAAGAGGTATTATGCAGCCATGGCCAGGAATTAAGGCCATGACTACCTCCCTGAGTGTGCGCAGGCTGCTTGGACAACAACACCGACAGCAGTGTTTAATGCAGGGACACCCGCTTCTCGTCGAGTGCGTCAAATTGCTGGGCAGCTCAGACTTAGCACCGACGACATCTTCTCTCGTCCGCAGCGATGCCAGGAACTCCGCACCATGGGTGAAGGTGGGGACCTCCTCCCAAACTCTCCCTCGGTCGAAGACTTGAGACTCCTTTCGGCGTGATATCCAGGAACTACCAGTTGTGGAGGCGAATCTGCTGGCCCATGTGCGAAGGCTGCCATTGGGGTGCTTCCGAGGTCCGATGCTCTTCAATTCCATTCCTCACAGATCCACAGTCAACAGCCCGCAGAATCCAGCAGAAGGGAAGTTAGCCACACTTCGCATGTTTCAGCAATTCTGGGACCCCCTCCCGGCTATGATCTTTGTGGCCGCCTCCTGCCGATGTGCTACTGCCATCTTCAACTGAGCCACCCAGGTAATCGACGTCCACGACGACGGCTCTGTCGAGCCGGCCTCTTGTTCCACGAGCTGGTATTTGATTGTTCTCAGCCATCCCAGAACCTGGGGACGTGACTAGTTGTGGATAGGCGTTACATCTGAGCTGTAAACAGTCCCACCACACTAGTAGACACACCTTGCCTTCGCTGGATACAAGGGGTGGGCAGTTCCCGGAGAGTACAGTTCATCGCGCAGCAACTCCGCTAGTTATTCTCTGGGAATTTTTCACTGGTACTTATCCCCCAGGGGATCTCTGGGATTGGCTGCGAGCATCAGCCAATCAGGGCGCAGCTCACTTCTGATTGGCCTATTCCTCGCCGACCTCGCTCACTTTTCTGCTCGCCTTGGTCACCTGCCTCGCCGATTGCTGCCTTTTTTCTCCTTCCTGGCTTCACTTTGTTCTTCCCTGCTGCCGAACTTCTCCCTTGGTGGTTGTCGCTGGAGCTCCTCCCTACTTGCTCTCCACTCGCCGAATCCAAGTGAGTGCCATTGTCCTACAGTCCTTCGATTTTTTTTTCTAACTACTCTATTTGTAAGTGTTAAGTGGAAGGAAAGGAAATCATACAAGGAGACACACATCGCTGCAGATAGCGATTGGGCAGCCATGGCAAGCGATTGGGGCCATGACTACCTCCCTAAGTGCACATATAGCTAAGCTATCACTAGAAGAGACTGAGAAAAACCACCATAGAAAGCATAAAAACCCAGTCGACAGAACAGAATTCAAAATTTTTGATGCATTAAACAAAAATGCTACAGGAGACAGAGTGTTGGTATAAACATCCTGTTGTGAGAAGAGATGAAAAAGCTAGTAGAAAGGGACAGATACTTTATTTTATTCTTTGTTTTATTTTGGGAGGGAGCGCTGGTCTAACAACGGTGGTGTCTGCATACCACCCTGGTGAGGGTGAGGGAAGTTGCACTACTGAGCTTATTCCCCCTGATTCTTCAGTAGAACCTGTAAATTAAAAGACAAAAGTGAGCTGCCAGTAAGTGTCAGTAGAGCCGACACATGCTGGTTTTTTACACGATCAGGAAGAGGCGAAGACCTGTGGAAAGAAAGAGGAAAGTATTAACTAGCCAATTGACCTAATTCTAACATATGTCCTCGGGGACATATGGCTTAGCTTAGTGCTGCGCTACCTCGCAGCGGCCAATCTGCATATCTATGGCCATATGCTACGAGTGCACAGAGCTTCGCTTAGGGAGGATGTTGGTTCTTCTTCGCAGGGGGAGGTCTCTCACAAGCTGCAGCAGAGAGCTTCACGTCACCATAGCCACTTCAGTTGCTTGTGGGTATAACTACCCAGTGATTACCTTGGAATCGGCAGTGGCAAACGTACCATACCTAGATGCAGTTGGCTGGGAAAGATAGGTTTATTAGTGTTTAATTAAAAATAGGTTATATTTTAAAATGTTAATTAATTTAATCTAGACTGAGCAGTCCCTTTAGGATTGCTCATATTAGTCTACTGCAATAGACTAGTGAGGTTGCGCAGGTTCTATTTTGCTTAGCGTGGCAGTGTATTAAACACAGAGCTAGGGGGACCTATGCGCTAGAAGCTATTTAGGTCGCGTATAGCAGTGTGTTTCCTCAATATCATAGTCCCCAAGGGCACTTATAAGTGGATTGTGTTCCACATTAGATTCATAAAATTGTTGAGCCTGTTTACGAATTACTTCTTGTAGCATTTATTGTTTTAATTATGCATGCAAGTATCTGATAGGGACATAACAGGGTGCATTTGCTGCGATTATGAGGCATTTATTTTGCACCACTTGCAAAGACTTTAGGTGAGTATTGGCACAGTAAGCCCAAGTTGGGGCTGCATATGTGAGAATGTGTGAGATCATAGTTTGGTATAAACGATTCCCATTTTTCTGTGCCAAACTAAAATCGCGGTTAAGTAGTGGATACAGAACTGACATGCGGCCATAAGCAAGTTTTCGCTTGGCTTCCTCATGGCATTGCCATGTTAGCTTTATATCCATAGTGAGGTCTAGGTATTTAACCTCAGCTCTATAAGGAATGTTCTCTCCAAAAAGAGTTAATTGGGGGAGATTAGGCATATTGTGGTCGCTTGTGAAGACTAGTGCCTCGCATTTACCCACGTTTATTTTAATTCGCGACAGGTGAAAAAAAGTTTCTAGCTCAGCGAGCTGTGCCTGGGCGCACTGAATGGCTATTTCAGCTCTACGAGATCAGGTGTAGATGACCGTGTCATCTGCATAAATGCCTAAATTAATATAGAGGTAGGGGGTCGCGAAATATCGTGAGTATAGATATTATATAGGACTGGCCCTTTAATGCTGCCCTGGGGGACTCCGGCCGTAATGATTTTCTTATCTGGTATAGCTCCTTCTAAAGACAGGGAAGGAGCGTTTATCTTAGTAGGAGTCTAAAAGCTTGATATAACAATCTGGGAAGTTAGTTTGATATAGCTTTAAAATGAACCCTGCGTGGAAAACCCTATCAACGGCCTTTTCCACGTTAAAAAATACCGCGACCATGTAATTTTTCCAATTAAATGTGGTGGTGATATGCTCAGACAGCCTAACCAGTTGGTAGACAGTTGAATTATTTTTCCTGAAGCCAAATCGCTAATTAGGAAATAAATTAGATTCGCGAATATGATTATTAAGGCAGCGCAGTAGGATTCGTTCGTGGATCTTAGAGAGCGAGCTGAGCAGACTGATAGGGCGATAATTCTGTAATTGGGTCGGGTCTTTGCCCGGTTTAGGAAACAATTATAGTAGCACATTTCTATGGAGTGGGAAAATGAGCAAGATTAAAATTTGCATTTATGCACTCGGCTATAGCCTCAAACATGCTGTCAGGCAGCTGTTTCAGAACTATGGCCTGGAGGGAGTCGAACCCGGGTGCCTTGCGGGGTTTCATGCATTTAGTGATATTTTTGATCTCGTGATGCTATCGTAACAGTGGGCTCAGGTTCGGCCACTACGGGCTGCTGATGGCGCATTTGGAGGTCCCTATGAAACTGAGTCACACATTCTGGATCGACTGGAAAGGCATTAGGCTGGGAAGCTAGTTCTAACTGATTTGCCGTAGCCTGAGCCTTCTGCTGGGGCATATAAGCCATGTCTACGTTGGCTTGAAGAGGCGGCATTGGGTCGCGCTTCTTAGTAAACGCTTGAGTCATGCGCCACAAACTATTATCTTGGGCGCATAGTTGTGATAATTTATGATTCTAAATATCAGACTGCCAGTCAGTAATTTCAGAATCGATTTGTTCTCTAAGTTCATTTATCTGGGCTTTTATTTGCATTGTTCTGATATGAGAATAGCGCCTGCGCAGCCTATTGTTGTGCGAGATAAGCTCCCTGATGTGTACAGGAAGTGTATCCGTGCTAATCGGCGGATTTTTTACAGGACAAACTTACTAATTCCCGACTGTATTATCTCTGCGACGTGCTCGACAGCAGAGTCTAATTCATCGGGACTGCTAATAAGAGTTCATATAGGTAATCCGTAAAGCCAGGCCAGTTCGCATGCTTATAGTCTTTAATTTTTCGAATTGGTATATTGTCTGTAACAACTTCGTTGAAAGACAGGCGGACTGGAAAATGGTCCCAAGCCAATACATGGAGTGTTTCCAAATCTAAGGCCATATGAAGGCCTTTATCCAGCACGATATCAAGTATATTGGGCCTATGGTTAGATTGACTAGGGTCATGAGTTGGCTCGCTGGGCGAATAAACTAAATAATTATGATGCTCCATATGACTTAAAAGAGTATTCCCAATGGCTGTGCGCACGACGCAACCCTAATCAGGATGTTTAGCATTTAAATCGCCGACAGCGAGCATGACAGGGTAGGAATTAATTAATTAGTTTAGATCTGCGCACAAAAGCGCGCGTCCTGGCGGGCAATATATCGAATAAATCGCAACTTGTTGATTTCATAACTTAACAGTAACTCCCACAGCTTCAAGCCATTGTAGTTTCAGTTGTTTTGCGGGATTGCATACAATTGAGTTGTTAATCAGAATTAATACTCCGCTGCATAACTTATCACTTAGTTGCAAAAATAGGGAACTGGTGCCGATAAATAAAATCTATGAGCTCTTGTTTCTTACTGCGAAAGCCGTTAGCATTCCAGTAAGCTACTCTACTGACTATGTTGAACCTAGTAGAGGGCAGACTGCTATCATGTCCTCTAACAGCCATTGTCAGGCTTAGCTGTCGATACCATGGCTAATGCCATGACGGCCTGGAGTTTACCGCATGGTGGTAACCACTAGAAACCATGGGTAAACTTCTGCGGCCATTTGTAAACATTTTCAAACACTTGTAACATATGACTTTGTTAATGGACCCTAAAAATATTGGTCCTGTTGTAAATTTCCCTGCCCCTAAGAACATGCGTGGTATTCGCAGATTTATTGGTATGGCTGGATTTTAATCCCAATTTATTCCAAATTGTGCCGAAATATCTGAACCCCTTAATGCCTTAAAGAGGAAAGGGGTAGGGTTTTTTTGGGGAGATGGTCAGAAGCATGCATTCTGCTTACTTAAAGAGAAAATTGCTACTCCTCTTGTTCTCCAATTGCCAAAGTTTGACCAACAGTTTATTTTGCAAGTCGATGCTAGTTCGAAGGCTTTTGGGTCTGTTTTGTGCAAAGAGGTAGAAGGGAATCTAGTGCCAATTTCTTATGCTAGTCGACTCCTAAATCCTGCAGAGCAGAGATACTCAGCCTACGAAAAAGAAGTGTTGGCATGGAGAAGTACAAAGATTATCTGGAAAGTGTAGAGTTCACCTTGCACACAAATAACCAGGCTCTCAACTGGTTTTTGTCAACCAATAAACCAGTGGGACGGTTGGCTCGTTGGTTAGTGCGACTCACGTGTTTCAAGTTTGTTGTTCAACATATACAGGGAGTGGACAATGGCGTATCTGATACACTATCGCGGATGTTTGACTCTGATGAATTTTGTGTGGAACCCCCAGTTTCTGTTAATACTGTTCTTCATGTGATGCCTTTTGCTAACAGGTTTAGTGCTTTTTGCCAAACAGATAGTGTTTTTATAATGTTCCTAATGTTTCTAGTGTTTTTCCTGTGTTGCCTTCTGAAAGCCGAACTGCCAAACTGAACATGTTTTTAATAGTGTTTCTCATGTTGTTGATAATGTTTCTCCTTGTGATTCGGGAGGCAATCCAGTAAGTAAACAGGTATCGTGTGTAGATACAAGTGGGAATAATAGTGTTGGACTAGAATCAGGCATATTGGTGTCCACCAATAATGCAAATAGGGATGTGGAAAGTACTGAGGGAGGACAAGTTGTGACTCTTCAAGATTTCCGTCAGGCATACCTGAGCTTGCAACACCATCAGGGAATTGTTCCTGAATGTAAGCAGTTCCAGGTGGATATTATTACTGGTAATGGTGGTCCTTTTGAAGTTTGGAAAGGCTGATAGGCTTTATGGATGCCAAAACAGGGAAATTTAGCATATTTGTTCCTTCAGTTTTGCGGGGGCAAATATACCAATATTATCATAATACTTTCTTTAGAGCATATTTGGGACGGGATAAAACAGTATCCAGGATAAGGGAGATGTTTCACTGACCTAGGATGACCAGTGAAAATTGAAGATCTCGTGAAGGCATGTCTGGATTGTCAAAAGGCGAAGGATTGCCAAAAATATCAGCCCATATAGTACAAAGTTTGCCATGTTTCCTTGGGAGCGATTATACTAGGATGTGTTTGGTCCTTTGCCATGCACGACTTCAGGGTTTACATCCATACTTGTTGCTGTGTATAGTTTTAGCAAACTTGTGTTTTCATTTCCTTTGCGTACTATGAAGCCCGTAGAAATCTGTAGGATATTGAGTAAGCGCCTCTTCCCAGTATTTGGATCTCCTATGAATATTGTTACCGACAATGCCACCTACTTTGTGTCGGCGGTGTTGAAAAATTTAGCCTTAGCTTGGGGCATGAAGTTGGCGGAGACCACCCCTTATTATCCTCAAGCCAATCTGGTGGAACAATATAACCGGAATTTGAAAGTAGCTTTGAGAGATTTTCAAACCGGAACACATAAGGAATGGGATTTTGTTTTGTAACAACTGTAGTTAGCATTTAACAATGTTGCAAGTGATGCGACCCAGAAGGTTCCCTCTGAGGTGTTTTTTGGCCGAACGTTTTTTCACTCACTTATTCATGCGTTGGGCTTGCACAGCTTTTGCTGGGATGTTGGGGGTAAGAAGTCCTCAGAGGAAGTATGAGCAGAGGCTACACAGAATTTGCAGAAGTATCATAGGAAGTTGTCAGCCAGGAAGGGGTTTTCTAGTGGTATGGTGACCTTCAAAACAGAAGATAAAGTAATGGTTGAAACACATATCCTTAGTAATAAGGATGCTCAATTTAACGCTAAGCTTACGCCAAAGTATCAGGGACCCTTCAGATACTCAGGTTCTTGATCCCCATCACTGTCGAGCTGGAAGATATAGTACTGAAGAAAGTTGTAATGAAGTGTCATGTGCTACAGTTGAAGATGTGTACCACTCAGTAAAGTAGTGGGAATGAGCTGCCACTGGTCATAGTCATGTTATGTATGGGTGTTTTTAATATTTATAGTGTAATTGATCATCCTGCTTTTAAGTTTGTATGTAGTAGAAGTGGGCTCCCTTGGGGGTGTTGCTTACCTTAATTCATGCTCATTTCGTTTTTGTCCATGTTCATGTAGTTTTAAGTGGGTCAATTGTTGTATATTGTGTATTTTGTGTATATTACTGGTTTGATGATAAATATTACATAAATTTGGGTGTCCTATAGTTGTTAAATGGATTTTTGCTGAAAGTCCAATATGGCAATGTTAAATGAAAGATATTTTATATTCCCTAATCCCCTCGTGGTTATCAGAACTGACTTGGGATGCTCCCGACGGGGACTTCCATTCCATATATAGCTGAGGTGGGGCTCTTTTCTCCTGGTGATGAAAATACTTGCACAAGTGGTTTCTTTTTCGGTGGCGATCCACTGGATGTTCCTGATGATGGTGGTTTGCTGGATTTTCCTGGTGATAGTATGCCACTGGATGTTCCTGGAGCCATATTGATGGTAATGACGGAAATTTTCTTCTCTGATCTGGAATGGTAGAAGAAATGTTGGTCCTAATTTGAAGCTGGCCACTTAGTTTTGGGTTCCTTGAGTCCTCTTCTCAACATGGATGGATTGCTTCTTTTGTAGAGACCTCCCCTTTAAGGAGGAGGAACGTGGCAGGCGACCCATCACCGCACATTTGTGAATAATTTTCGACTTGCCAAACCAAGTAAAAACACTTTTAAAACTAGTGAGTTGTGACCTCGTCGCGCATGCCCTCGAAAAGTACTTAATGTGTCTGCTGGTAACCTCTTGAATTCTGCAGCGTATGGCCTGTTATGTACGAACATTCCTCGCATGTTGTTTTGAGGTTTAAAACTCTTCGATTTGGCTTGAAACATCAATAAACTAAAACTGCGATGTTCTTGCCAGCTTCACGTCACTAAAAAATACTTTAAAAATATCTATGGTACCAGGAAAAATAACTGTTAATGTCCGTGCCTATTTTTCACGTGCAACAACAAGGCCTGGCAAAGAAGCGTGTAGCGGACTGATGTTTCAGTGATTCGTCGTGGGACTGCAGCACATTAGACAGCAAGCTCGGTGACCAGCTTGGGAAGGTACGTGCGCCGCCGAAAAGTGACGTTTCGTTATGTTATTTTTGGCATCTTGGTCAAGAGGACATAAGTTAAGGGCATATTGTAAGTTGATTGGGTGTTTTCATTTCATTTTGTTATACCCCGTAAGGGAAATTGGTGTCCGCTGTGTCGGTAACCCTAAATGGTAATGTTTTTTACCATTGGCTGTGAATTGCTTGAACCCTCCCACAAGTAATTGCAAGCCCCACGATTGCTTATAAAAAACAGTATTTTGAGGGGAAAATTAATTTGATTGGTAGCGTATGAGGGTGGAGCGGTGTATTTAATGCTGGTATGCGTTGCTGTCGGGGTTAGTTCAGCGACCTCGAGGGGGCAAACTTCTACCACGAGATAAGTAGCACTCTAATTGAATCCTCAATGTAGGCTTATAAAGCGAATAGGTCAATTATGTCACTTTGACGTTAGGCAGAAGCCATGATGGGCAGAAAATAATTTTAAATATATTTTTTAATTTTGAGAAATGTTGGCATTTTAGCAAAAAATCCAATACTGTACCTTTTGTAACCAAGTTTTAGTGGCTATGTCGTTACCAAGATGGAAAATGGTGGTAACTACTAGTAACCATGGGTAAACTTTTTCGAGCATTTGTAAATATTTTCAAACACTTGTAAACTATGGAAAACCTTGGTAAACATTCTAAACTTTTGCAAACATTTGCCAATATTTGTTAATTATGGTATTATCCTTTGGTATCAGGTATGAGGTATGCGAAACTCCTTGTTTTTATGACATGTGTAAGAGATACTTTATGAAATTAGGACTTGTGCAAAGATGAAATTTTCTCTTTGGTGTTAAGGCTGGCATTGCTTAGCAGTTGATCCCATCCACTTGAGATTGCGAGTAAATTAGAACATAACTTTGTTTGATGACCAGTAATGTGATACCAAAAGTGATCATTTCCGGTGTAGGAACTAAAAATTATGTGTTAATGGCGAGGGTAAATTTAGGAACGACAGGAAAATAGCAGCCATTTGTAAGTATGATGATTTGGGGTCACCTGCTCAATATATTAAGTGATGGCCTTTTGCAGTTTGTATTTACTTATTGATATGGCCAGTAAGGAGCATAAATATAACCTATATGAAAGATGAATATGTATTAGCTAAATAACAGCGAAAGTATTGGTACCTGAATTTTGTTGTATTTTATTCGATACATTTGGCAACCTGAGTTTTATGTAAATGGTTTTAAGCATAAATTTCCATATATAGGAAAAGAAAATAATAATTTTACCTTTCAATACGAAATGTAAGAAAGATAATCAAAGGAATTTTCCATGTATAATATTTGTGAAATATGAATGGAAAGGAAAATTGAGAAAAACATACTTAAAGAATATGACCACACTTCTTTGTTTCTATCACAAATCGTTTCAAACATTTAAACTACCCTTACCCTGTAGAGAAAAATGGTTTTTGTATGGCTTTTGCCATCATTAGTGTTCTGATTGGTTTTGCTAGGTTTTATGCAAATCCTGCCTTGCCACATCCTTGATTTAGGACACAGCAAAGTCAGAACTCTAATGCTATGTGCATGTGTAGAAGAGAGGGAACAAACTGAAGCAGCCAGCCATCCCTCCATAGGCTCCACAAGTGGTCATGTGAGAATTCCATGATGGTTGCTAGGCAACCATCTCCCACTCAACAGCCATGCACCGAGAAGCTGCTACGATTTCACCCAAGGACAGCCAAAACTTATATCTCCAAGCTGTAAGTTTACAGTATGTTTACACCTTGTGAACAAAGTGCAACAAATGATCGTACATATAAGGCTAAAGTTTTTTGACTGACATCTGCTTTGTGATGTGATTAATATACTGTCCATCAGAAAACTTGTGATTTTTGGGACATAAATATTTGTTGTTTAGAGCGTTAATAATTAATAATTCAAAAACACATACCCTGATTTTTTACTGAAATTTTATTTGAGCATGCTGTGAGTTATGAGACACTTAGTCTCAGTGCTTATGCATTATTTGGCGAAAAACGAATCTCGCATATTCTCTTCTAGGATAGTAACTTATATATGCGGTCTATAACGAGAAATAAACCAATATTTCCATACGAATTCTAAAATTTTCCTGCAAGGAACAATTGAAAATAAACGCTGGACTCAATACAAATGTTACATGCAGCACAAACATATTTGACAAGGGGATATTTAGTACATATGTACGAGTTGTCATTTTATTCATATGACAATTGCCTATTGGATTTAATTAATTTAAATTAGAATTGCATTTAACAATTATTGCTTATTTTGCAATATATGGATAGCATGGAAATAATGGAAAAAATGAATGTTAAACACAATATTATTAATTACTTTGCATCTCATTTGGTTAGTTTCGGTTTTACGAGATTTGCAATTTTATGAAGTTGTTCTTGGTAACCATGGCACTGCATAAAATGGGGGTTTATTGTAGTTTACTGTAAATCTAAACTTTTCTCATAAATAAATAACAGTGACTAAATAGATTGTGAAGTTTTTGGTTTTCTTTTGTAGGAGAGCACATGAGTGCAAGTTCACATGTATGCATTTGTGTGCACATATGTAGCAAATTATGCTCATGCACAAGTAAACATGCATACATACAGGTGTTCAAGCACGTGCGTGCGTACCCATTAAAGGGGCACATGCATGTGAATGTGCTTACACACATGGACACAGGACACATACATGGGTGCTCATTCCTGTGGGTGTACAGATGCTGCTTAGGATGTGCTGGTGCACTGTCATTGTCTGCCTGTGTTTTGTGCTGCATGCACATGTACTTACTACTTCTATCATATGTTAGATTATTGCAGTTGCCAGTGTATCGAGACTAATTCAATTTCTCAATTTAAGTGAGCTTTAAAAAAACACCTGGCCACTAATTGCAATGAAGAACATCTAGCTTCTATTTGTTTTTGTGAATCCTCCTACCTTCATTATCTGTTAATTCAACACTTTATAAAACTTTTGACCAGAAAATTAAATAAAAGTTTTAGTTACGTTTGGTTATTGTATTCAACTGATGTAGGCTGTTTAATCATCCTCAAATATTTCTCAGTTATTGCATTAAGTACAACACTTATTGCTTGTGAAATCACAACAGAATATATTTCTTGTAAATTATTGTTTAATTGAACAAAGCAGAAGAATAAGCATATGTTTGAAAATTCTACTAGCTAAATAAATTTACCTGGTGAAACATAAATGGTAAACATGAGTTAAGTGGGGCAGTGAAAAGGTAAACAGCATTTTCCTCGAAAAAGGTGGCTGGGAGGGGGGTTTCTTTGTGCAGCATGAAAATAAAACTTAGTCATATGTTGGGTCGCACACTCTTTCACATTTGTACCCAATATGGGCTCTCAATTATAATAAGAGCAATCGTTTCTGTTCAAACATGCTTGGCAGTGATAAACTGCAGCGTGCCTTCTCTTCACTTTCACACGTTCACCAGTTAGATGCAGTGACAGATGTGTGCAATGAATGTGACTGACTGGTAGGTGAACATAGACTGGAGCAAGATAGCTATGGCGGCTACTTGTAGTAGTCCATATCGACATAGCCAGGTGGCAGCACCAGCTCAGTGTAGGTCGTAGTCTGCCTGAATCCCTCGGGCGGGGCGTTGCCACGCACTATCGTTACGGGCTGCATGGCTGGGTAGGGTGGCTCCAATGGCCCTGCAAAGTCCTCCACCAGCAGGTCCGACCTGCAACACCACATCACTCCTTGGCATCAAGCTCTCACCTGCTCTCCACAGTCGGCTACTGTTTCTGGAGCTAGTAGTACCACAAAAATCTGTAATTTGCCAATTTTTCCCAATGTGTCTTTTCATGTGTATTACTTCCCAGAATGCGGATTTTTAGTGTGACCTTTGTGTGACCATAGGATAGTTTTGAAAGCATGCATGCGTGATTTAACTTTTAAATGAAATTGACAGTTACTATTGTTTATGAATGCCAGAGATATCTAGACACAATTTCTGAAATTTCTGTCTATGTGATTTTGTGCTGTTGTTACACCGTCACTGGCAGTTTTCCAACTTGAACATAAGTTAGACATCTAAACATGTGCTATTTGTAATCTTTTTATGTTAATACAATGCAGTAACAAATAACAATTTTTATTCACTTATTTATAATGTATTTAAGACACCACAGCAAAGAAGGCCACTGTGGTGTAGTTGCCGGGCCACTCTCCAAGGCAAATCAGGCTCAATTCCCAGTGATGTCACCTGGATTTTTTCGCATGTAAGAAATGTGACGGAAATTATCATTGGCTTGCGGGGTTTTTATGGGAATAATTTTCCTGACCTTGCTTTCGGCTATTGCTTCATCCTTGCTTCATTGTACTCTCGCCAGCACTCAGGAGCTCACATTTAAATGTCAAATTATAAATGAAAAATTATGAAGAATGAACCATGACACCATGTTGTGTATCGTGCTGCTTTAAATTGCTATTGCAAGACAAGAAAATAACACACAGAGACCTGATCAGCTGAAGAAAATGTTGGTGCAGCATCAGATGGAAGTACCCCTCGCTACCTTTTGCTTCATCTGTTCCATAAGAAGTTTACCCTCCTGGCTGCAGTAGCGAGCAGAGATCAAAGATAGACCGTAGCAAGCAGAGGAGGAGTTCCAGACGAAGGTTTGCAGCCAAGCTGCGATGAAGAGTGGATGTGTCCTGGATAGCTCAGAAGGTACATAAGCAGGAAGTCATTTGCATAAGAATATTAAGCAAGCACACATCGCGTTGCAGTGCAGCATCACCAAAATGACCAAGGCTATTTTAATCAGTCAAGCTATCAGTTGCTATGTGCTGTTTAGCTCTTCCTAGTTAACAAGTTTCCAGGTAATTGGTGGAACCTAGCCCTGCTTCTGGTCCGAGAAATACATAAGCAAAGCCAGTTAGGCAGGGAAACCATCATAAAGGCTCTGTGTATATTTAGGAGAAGAATCTGTGTTCTAAATTCCCTTCCTTTACAAAGGTAAAACACATGGCCAACACCTCTGTGGCAAACATTAGTGCCAGCACAAAAAGTGCCCCTGAAACATGTACAGTCACTCCTCCCACCCTACATCTGTGAAGCCGAAGCCAATTCAAGGAAAGAGCTGAAATTATAAAAAAACTGACACTCGGGTCCCACCAGATGGCAGTTCTCAAGCCATGAACACGTGCTTTTCATAGTTCCATAGGCACAGCAATTGACCAATTACTGTCTACCACACTGAAAAAGTACCCTGTCACGCCCTAAAGAACCTGTTGAGGGCAGTTGGTATCACAGAGTTGTAGAACTGCGTAGTCCCTGACAGAATAACATAAGAGCTGCAAATAATACAATATTACAGCACTGTACTCGCTGTAGTGCGCCAGTCAGGTTAGCATTACAATGTAATGCTCCCCCACTACCAAGTGCCACTTAAGGCCATCATCAAACCTGTATTTGTAGATATGTACTTGGACAAAGTTCACATGGAACTCATGAACAGGGGCTTCTAGCCCATCAGCATCACACCATTATACAGCTGAGACCAAGGCAGCTGAAAATGGCCCAAGTTAACCTTGCACCCTTACAATGGAAAATAATCGCCTTTTACAGCTGAGATATATTTTGGCTTAGTAGTTTGGGTGGAAAAGTACCACCAACCCACAGGATCAAGTGCCCGCAATTTAATCATAACATTGGAGACTGTAAATGTGCTGTGAAATGTAGGTTCTTTGAAGGCCTACACCTCACAACAGAATGGGAGAAAATGGTTCCAGCATGCAAAACGTAAGTGGAGGGCAACTAGAAACACACAATTTATTACTGAGGCTGCTGGGAATATACAACATGTTTAGGAAACATGTGTAAAAACTCGGGCACATGATTCGTGACTGGAAAAGAGGAAGAATGATACAGGGCACCATGGTACATCCCAAATAATAAGGGCTGTAGAAGCCCTTAAACATGGAGGGCGACAAGCATATTATGTGGAATATCGTGCAAACTGTACTTGCTTTAGAGGAGCACAAATTGGTATACGGATAAATTAAGCAAAGATCTTGGATAAAGGGAGGTATGGCAAGTCTTACACACCCCTATCATGTAGATAATAGGGGTTGGCACCCTTTGATTGCATGCAACATTTACACAATGAGATTAAATTGATTGTGGATACCATCGGATGAAGCAGGATGTCGTAATTAGCACAACATGGCCCCTAGTTGAAACTCTCTAGGACCCACAATTTCCGGTTAAATCGTAAACTATAGGTTCAGTGGTAGCGATAACATGGCCTGGTGAGTAGGCAACCCTTCTGCACCCAGAGTAATACAGTGGGGATTCCCCACTGAATGAGCATGGCCAGGAACCAACATGCAGCAAACATATTAGGGTAGGGAAGTAGGATACACCAAAGTGTAGCCATGTAGACGGCAGATTGTGCAGCACAGGGTAGAAACGAAGAAAACAGTATGTTGATTGCACTGACTAACAGTGGTAAACACATCTTTGGTGCTTCCAGTGATGATGTGTGATTTGCAATACAGTCGGTGTTGCGATACATTGCGAGTAGTGATAATAGCTTAAAGGGCCAAGTAGCATGACACTGAACTAATGTGTGTAAACACATGAAAACTCCATGATGTAGCAATGCATCATCGGTAATGAACGCAATACCTTACAGCACAACAGAACAGAAGAACAGGCAGTGCGATCATTGAGATTATGCAGGTGGCAGATCACAACCAATTTCACAACAAATGTTCAAAGTGTGCCGCACCAATGTCAATGCAGTAGTTCATACGGCATATTAGAGACTGGCCGACACATTGAAAAACATGTGGTGTCTCTCACACTTGATTGCAGGCAGCCATGACCCTGGCTAACACATTCTCTTCAGATGCCACGGGTGTCTCATACACACACACCTTAAGAAATCATCATAACCAGAAGTCTAATGGCGTAAGGTCTGGGGAGCATGGTAGCAAAGCGTGAGGCCCACCCCATCCTATTCAGCAAGTGGGATATGCTGTGTCGAGGTGGTCATGCACAATCCTGGTGAAATGGGGTGATGCACCATTGTGTTGCAGCCACATACGTTCCCTGATGGCGAGTGGAATATCCTCCACTAACTGTGGCAATCGGAACTGCACGAAATCATAATATTGAAATACTGACATGCAGTTCGGCTGCAAGAAAGGGCTAGTAACATTGTCCCCCACTATGCCGACCTCTCATTACAGTTGCAAAAGTGTGCAAAAGTCTGGTTGTTAGGCTGATGTCGTGTGGGATATCATTGGCTGTACACACGCGCAGCTGCCCTACCATTGTCTTTCACTTCACCATACACCAAGACCATGTCAGTCATTTCATAATTTGGGTACTCGTCCATCCATGTTCACATCTCCAGTACCTAGTGAATCGAAGTAATGACAGGCTGTGAACAATAGGCTCCTCGGGCACACAGGATGGGCTACTACACTGCTCAGGAGGAGGAAAAGGGGAACTAGCTGTGATGTGTAAGATCTTGCATCATACCACCACCATGTGCTTACCACTGGGTGCAGGATGCATTGCCTACCCACCAGGAAGTGGCCTTGCTACCTCTGTACACTTCGTTTGCATTTTAGCATGGAAACATTGGGTCTTAAAGAGTTGCAATTAAATGGCCTTTTTTGTTACTTACTACATCTTGCTTCATCTGAGGTTATCCACAATCAATTTAACCACACATTGACATGTGCTCGTGTCTCTCACCTCTAGTCCGTTTGCCTGGCCGTGCTCCAACCCAGCACGACACTCATCTGCACTCACGAAGCGTCTGTTGTGAATTACGTCAAAGCGTTCGTACAGCACACGCAGTGTGTGACTCTCGTGTAAAAGTGCAGTGCACATTAGCACATTCCAGTCCATCACTAGTGCAATTAGCGGAAGTGGGGCATGTTAGAAACAGCTTTATGGTGACTGCTGTCAGAACCCTAATTCAGATGACACTAAAGACATCCTAGGAACAAACCCTATTAAATTTGATATTACTAAAAGTGTTTATTTGCAAGTGTCCAATGTTTTCATACCCACCATGGGAGGTTCTGGCACCATGGCGGAACAGTGACTGATTCTCAAGACACGCTGTGCAAGGCTGCGTTACATCGCGCCAACGATTAAATTAGCAATAGTCTATTTAATTTACTGGAACCTTTTAATCTTTTCTAGCCACTGGAGATGTCTGCCATCATCTCCTGTGGTTTGCATCGCTCAGGGAAGTTTAATATTACAATATAATACATTTTCAGTCATCGTGACTTTTTCTAGTATTGCTGTGCTGGCAGGCTTACACCAGCATAACGTATATGAAGTGTGTCCTATAAGATGGGTGATTATGTAATTCAATAAATATTCGTGTGAACAAAATGTTTGTGTACTATTTATGTGTGATGCCTCGTGGCATTTCAGGGCATGGGCCTTTACAGTACCCGCTCCAGTGTTATATATTTTCACAGTGTTCTTGTGATATTCGCCAATCTCGCTATGTGTGTATTCTAATTAGTTATGCAATTATGAGCGGTTTGTGACCAGCCAGAACAGGTCAATGGTTCATAACAAACCAGATGCATTTTATCAGACTTGCTATGCACGTACAGAAATTAACTCAGTTTACCCAGTGTGTCTGACCAGCCACAATAGGTCACCGTGTAGTACACATAAAAAACCAGTGTACAACTCATATCAATATTAGAGGCATTATATGTCGCTGAAGGAAAATTATGTCTGGGTGAATTGGCCCGCAACCCAGGGATCAACAGTATCAAACTCGAGAGATTTGGCATCGCCTGTCTAAGACATCTGATGCCTACCGGGTAAATGTATTACAATATTCATAACCTCAACCAACTCAGCCCCTGAAATTACCTTTCATCCTCCATGGCCTCACCACACGGTATCAATGCTGTCAATATTGCATGCTCTCAAAGCATGCTAAACCCTATTATTTATATGATGGGACTTGCAAAACTTACCATACCTGAATTTTATTCAAGATATTGGTTTATAACAATTTGTGTTCTTATGCTAGTACTTTGCATATTATTTCATGTAATATTCTGTCACCCTCCATCTTTAAGGGCTTCTACAGTTCTTGTTATATGAGGTGGACCATGTGTAGCCTGTATCATTCTTCCTCTTTTCCGGTCACGAAGCACGTGCTTGAGTTTGTACACATGTTTCCTAAACACGTTGTATAAGAATGAGTAATGGCGCCACTTTCCCCGACAGGAATGACAGAAACCCCAGCAGCATTTCCGCACCTCGCTGAGATGGGAGCAGCAAACAACCAAAGTCAAGCTCCCGACACCTCCAACATGACGAACATACCAGATTCCCCACTACCGAACTCAAGTGAGAAAGAAAGCACATTGCAAGAGAGAAAATTTTGTGGTATATTACATGCAAAACAGGGCAATTCCGACACAGAATTACTATAATTCATTCACATTCGAGTTGGCTGTCCACCTGGGGAGGCTGCAACCCTTCTGCCTTCTTAAGATTCTTTTATATTTCAGGTGTCTATTGAGGATAAGGATGGGGGCATGCCCAATTGCACATATCCCCCTCCATCAGGAGTGTGGTGCATCCCACATCTCTGTTTACAAACAAATAATGCAGGCAGGACCATGTAAATAACAGCCTCCCTTAACAATCTTCCTCTATCAGTGTTTGAAATACCCTTCTTAAAAAAGATTATCATTTGCTGTCCTATTTTCTAGTAGAACTCTTTCTCTACTTCATGGATTGCATGCAATTGTGCAGTTATTTTCTCTCGAGGTTTTTTTATGGGTTTCATAACCATTACCCCACTCCCTTTGTGGTTGAATTCTGGTTAACATGCGAAGTAACCATTTTCGCCCCACTAAAGCTGTGATCATGTGCTCTTCTAGTTAGAAACTTCCTTGCATGCATTCTGTGTATCGGGGTCAGCACTGAGATGTACATTGGTCTCATACCTCCCTAGGACTACCTACCCTCCTTAGGGCAGGTAAGAATAAAAATTACTGTGTCAGAAGCAAGGCAAGGTGGTTAGCGAGGGAACTCACGTGCCAATGAAGGTGGTGGCATGGATGGCGTGGGGCAGTGTGCCCTTGTGCAGAATCTGGGGCTGAATGATGCCCCCAGGTCCGCTGATTGTGCTGATCACTGGGATGCTGGGTGGAGAAGACAGGTTGTGAATGCGGATCAGGTTGTGTTGCTTGCGCTTGCACGATGTCAGCATGAACGACACTGCAGACATTAGCACGAACAAGAAGATCACGGTGACCCCAAACCTGTGGCAAGAGAGCACAGCTTCATTCCTCATATATGCCAGTGCTTAAGAAAACAATAAATATTTTTAATGTGATTATCTAATATATTATTTATGTTATAATTACAGTAGGTATTACGAGTATTTGTAAAGCCATTTCAGTATCAAAAATTAAGGAATTTACTGTAATTAATACACTATTTATTACAGTAATTGGTATTGATATCTTTTGACATTATTGTTCCATTAATTATTTTTTATTATTTTAATAGTTTTTGTTACAATTCGTGTTCCTTTTTTGTACTTCTTCGAAACACAAGGGTCTTATCCATAGTCAACATTAGTTTGGACTAAGGAAATATCATCCTAGGATCAAAATTTTTTGTATTCAGACAGCCATGTTATTGCTAGTCCGAGGATCATCTTGCTTTAGTACGGCCTAACTTTTAGGGCATTATACATAGTCAGATCTTCGTCCAAGGATGATCCAGTGATGATCATTCTCGGAGTTGGTCTGACGTTAGTCCGGAATAAGGGTGGACTAACTATATCGTAATCATAAACCCCGACTAGAGTGGGACACAGGTAGTGACCAAAATGGCACATTTTGTTGACAAAATGATCACATAATTCGATTTTGTATATAAAACTGGTGACGTATTTGGTAATTTGGGGTTTCATATTTTGTTTCTAGCGAATGTTAGCAAAAATACCAAATGACAATATCAGCACCATTTTGGTTTTTACCTCCAAAACTTATACACAAGTGCCTAAATAAAATGTTTTTATAGTCAATAATTGTTCATAAAATACACTCGGCACTACCCGAATAAAAACAAACGTGATCTCATTCGACGTTGCTTTACTGGATTTTAATTACGCGTTCTTCTGTGAGAACAACTTACATAGGTGCCGGGTTCGAACCTGCTGGCGATGGTAAAACATTTCAAATATGGTGCGAAACTAGACAATGGATTAAGATGAAGACTTAAACTTTCCCAGGCGATACAAGCACTGGGGAAAGTTAAAGGTGGAGTCCTGGGCTCTAGACGAAAACTGTTCCAGATAAAATTCAACTATTGCAATGAATATGACTTTTAAAACAAAAGTTATGTCCGCCCAGGCGTGCGAACTGCAAGCACGGTGACACGTGTCCAACCTCTCAAGATGCTAAGCGATGACTAAACTTGCAACGTGGTGCACATGCTGGCATTCGCGGGCAGCCGGGCCACGAGGATCTACTTTGACACAAATACTTGCGTGAAAATCATTTTACACTTACTGTATCTGTGTGTAACAAGACATAACAATATTTGTGCAGGGGCAATATGTATTTCCATATATACATGCACCTTGTGACACACGTGGCCGCTGGCCCGTGCTTGGCGCTCGTTGCAATGCACTCACACACACTACTGCCTTGCAATCGTCACACTAGCATGTTGTGTTCTACTCTTGATAGTCGAAGGACCATCGAAGTACACAGTTGCCAGATTTACTGCGCATGAATATTGCAGATTTTCGTCTCAAATAAATCCTTTACTACGAAATTAATACAACATTTGAGATCAATTCAAACAAATATTGTTCCAATACTTATGACCAAATATTCCATTAATTGGAACTTACTAAGTTTTTCATTTATGATTTAAAGTTATATAATATTTCAATTTGTTAAGCAAAACCATGGATGACTGTGTAGGGCAGTGGTTAAGATTCTTGCTTTGTAAATGTGAACTGCAGGTTCGAAACTCATTTTTCATTCAAATTTCTTATAATGAATATTTGTTTAGATGGCAAGTACCTACATAATAACCAAATTAATATATTTAAATGTTTTTTTTATTGTTACAAAAATATTCTTCGAAATTATTTATACATTCATACTCTCCATCATATATTGTAATACTGCAGGATGGAGAACGATAAAATTTATATACCAGTTGTCTTATTATTCTATATTCATTTGTTAATTTTTCGTTGCACACACCTATGCACTAGTAGTATGGGTTGATTCAATTTTCTTACGCCAATAATATCTTTGAAATGAAAAAAAAAAGTTGTATTTTAATGCAAAATACATTACAAAAATACGCTATACAATAGTTACAACTGCTTTACCCACCCAAGATTCTAACTTGCACCCTTATGCACATCATCACACAATGTTTACATTGAGCTGGCGATAAATATTCTTCAAGAAAATTCTTTACCATATATATTGTAAAGTAGGATATAAATTAAAATTCTCTTTTAAAGTGTTAATCTAACATCTGACAAGAATCTGTTTTTAGAGAAGGCGTTTGATTGACACAGAAATAGAAAGGCATTTTTGTAGCTTTACGCTGATATATTATGATCACATTTCCTTTGAAATATTATTATTTTCAGAACATTTAATTCATTAGATCCGCATACTTTTGTATACAGATTGAAAAAATTGGCCTAAAATGCATTTTTTTTTGTATTTCGTAAACTTTATCTAGCTTTCACTTGTACGTAATATTAGATTAAAGTTAGTCCCACTCTAGTCGAGATTTATGAATACCATATAATTAGTCCACGTTTAGTCCGGACTATCTTCAGATCAACTCCGAGGAAGTTCATCTCTGGATCATCCTTGGAGAAAGATCTGATTATCCATAAGGCTCTAACTCTGGTTTTGCCATTTATCTAAATAGAAATGAAAATAAAGCCTTATATTCCCACAGCTGTGACTTGTCAAGAATTTTGGTATATGTGAAATAGCTTGAAATTTTTTTAAAACAGTGTGATTATTAAACTATTTTTTTCTCAGTATTGCGGTTTGTTATAATGTCTTTTTTTCTAAACGACTATATTGCTAAGTTTTAAGTGTACGTCCGAAGGTAGGGCGGGTTCTAATTGCGTCTCAGGGCGAACTCTTTACACCTAAAGGAGAGGGAATTGCATGAAAAGGAGAAGGGCATCACTGCAGAGAGGGATTGGGCAGCCATGGCGAGACTTTAAGGCCATGAGTACCTCCCTGAGCGTACCTATACATGAAACTATAGGCAGAAGAGAGAGGAAAAACCGGCGTTGTGCCGTAAAAACCCTTTTGACAGAAAAGAGTCATAAAACTTGGAAAAACATGATTGAAAATGCTACGAAGAGACAGCAGGCATGGAGTTAATGCCTTTTAATTCGAGTTTGAAAATCTAGAAGAGAAGGGGCGGGGCTTGTGGGCGGATGCTTGGGTCGCATACGCCCTTGAGGTGGAAACTGCTGTTCACATTCCTGCGCAGGCTGCCTGCACAACAATATCGACATCAGCAGTTGAATGCAGGGCTCCCCTGCTCCTCGTCGAGTGCGTCAGAAACCTGGGCAGCTCACTCGTGGCATCTACTCCATCTTTGCTCTACCGCGCCGACATCAGGGTCTCCACGCCATGTGAAGGTGGGAGAATTTCATCGGGGAGCCACCGCCTCCCCTTCGTCAAGATGGTCCTCGGTCTTGGGTGAGCAGCATTTAGTTAGAGATCCCAGGACCCACCAGTGGTGGAGGCGAATCCGCTGGCCCAGGAGTGAAGGCTAACATCGAGGTGCTTTCAAGATCCGAAGCACTTCAATTACATTCCTCATGCATCCGCAGTTGACAGCATGCGGAATCCAGCAGAAGGGAGGTTCGCCACATTTAGCATGTTTCAGCACCTCGGGTCCCCCCTCCTCCTTCCCTTCTAACTTGATTGTTGGACTGCCTCCAGCAGATGCGCTACACCATCTTCATACAGAGCCACCCAGGTCCCCGACGTCCACGACGACGGTGTTTTCGCACCAGTCATTTGATCCACGGGCTGGTATTGGAATATTCTCAGCCATCCCAGACCCTGGGAATCCCCGATCCACCACCTGGGGGCACAATGAGTTGTGGACAGTCGCCTCACCTGAACTGCCGCAGTCCCATCGCACCACGGATTAACCTTGCCTTCGCTGGTCTTAGGGGACGGGCAGATCCCGGAGAGTGAACATCCACGAGCACGATGTTCATCCCACATCAGCTCAACTCATCTTGTTATAATGTTCCATTTGTTTACATATTAGTACAATGTACTTGTAGTGTTGAAAGTGGTTAGCAAGTGTTTTGTCACGATTGAAATACAAAAGATATAACTATTATCGCCATATTATATACATTATTAACAACCTCCGTAGGAGTAGATGGTTGTTGCTCCACAGAATTTCATGTATTTTATATAGAATTTCAGTCTAACTGTTTTTTTACATCATATTTAAGGATTGTAAGAACTAATAATTTATATTCTCTGCAATACATATAAGTAATTTTTTTTTGCAAATGAACTATGCCATTACTTTTGTAACATTTAACTTATATTGCTTTGTGCCCAGAAATATAATAGAAATTTCCTGTATCCATAGCATTTGCTGTACATACAGCACACAAAACCCACAATTTTATTATTAATCAGTTGTATATAACATTGTAATTACTGTTTAAAGTAAAAATACGCACTCTCATAATTTGTTTATAAAAATAGCATAGGTTTTATTAAAGTATTTATAAATGTACTAAAACTACTGCTCTTATACACTGCTTATATTCCAGCTAACAACAAGTGGCACTGCAGCAACTAGCGCAACTATCGGCGATAATAAGAAGCCATATTTCCTTACTGGCGAATATAGTGAGTGACAATACCTCCCCTTATTAGACCGTTCTACAGACTAAAACTGGGCTTACAATAAAATAATTATGTGTTAAAATTAAGCAGTAAGTACTGATCTGGCATTCGGAAACACGTATTTAGTATTTGCAGTTTCCAATTTATGTTTCAATTCTTAATTTTAGTCAATGGAAACTGGCGACAAGCCTGACATGTTTACTTTTGTACGTAACCTAACCATAGGCTATATATAACAACCATATTTAAGCCTATCACTCTTCAAAGTCAATATTTTCCATAGGAGAAACATATTTGTGTGAACAAATATTTTTTTCAACGTGTGCAAACACACTTTTTAAATATTTTTATACTTACAGTAAAGTACAAAATAGTTTCCCATCAATACCGACAGATATATTCTGATTGGTCACCAGATCTGTTTTTCACTTAATATATAAAATATAACTATTTCTTTCAATGCTTAAGTAAATCCCAACAACTCACACAAGCTGCTAGTACCATTGGAAACCAATACATATAATAACCCACTTTCGTTTCTTCTGTACACATCTTAACACATAATTTAATGCTTTTATTTGCTATTGTAAACCCGGCTTAACTTTTAGTCAATAGGATATAACAATGGTCTAAGAAGGGGAAGTCTTGAAACTCGCTCTAAAAATGTGAACTTTTCATATCTTCCATAGTTCTGCAAGATACGACAGTGCCAATAGTAATTTGGTGACAAAAATGCCTTGTATTATGACCCCCTCCAAGGCTTATCCCAGAGCACTTGTCGAACCACGCACACCCACCATCTGTTGGTCGAGTTAGGAACTACCCAGTGCAGCTACCGGCCACGTGCCATGCGACTGAAGGCCACCTGTCAAAGTGTTATCCAGTGAATCAATTCAAATACTTTAAAGTTCACAAGACGTAACTCATTAAATAGTGAACAAATTAAGCCAAACACTTTGGCTTAATTATCCAAATTAATTAATAATGTGCAGTAAATGGGTGCACCACAATCCCTGCAATATACACATAGAATGAGCAGTAAAAAGTGCCGACCATGCAGTCATTTGTTTTTGATAAATGTTTTATATTACCCATGATTAAAGTATTCATAATTGAGTATTTACTTGAAGTAAGATTGCTTTGAATTTTTAAATCATCATATGTGGTTTGATACATTTGGTGGGACGCTAAAACTTAAACTCCACAAAACCAAATTTCTTATGGGCAACTAATATAAGTTGTAACATAAATTAAAAAGAGTTTGAATTAATGTGACGTTGACAGCGCCTAGGCCTCAGGTAATTCACCATGGAGTGCCAGCAGAGACGTCAAGAATGCAACACAATATCACAGTGGAGCACCTGAGTCGACGAACCATTGCCATCTGCGTGTTATATGTCAAGTGCAAGAGTGTGTAGAAGGTTTAATTAGGGTTATGTCAGTTATTAGGGAGTGGGAAGTGTATGTTTATTTTTGTACTATGTGTACGTCATCATCCTACAATGCCACAAGTGTTAGTGTATAAATGTCTCTATAATATTTATAATAATTATTAACGTAACTTACATGCATTGCAATCATTCTTTTGTGTATTATATTTTTAAAGTGTGTTCGACCAGTACTGGTAGTATTGAAATACTGGACTTTCCTACCACGTTCCAAAACGATGCACCAAACTGGACTGGTGCACATGGTCACATGGCAAATAGCCATTATATAATTGTAAAAGTATTTTTGAACTCTTTTTATGCAGATTTGTATGAACTCACATGTTATGCCACGAGCACAAACCATACAGGCATAATTAACTTGATTAGGGACAGACCCCGTATATATATATTATTTATTTCTACGTGTTAATGTTGAGGTTAGGTTGCCACAGCAATGTGGTCTGGTCGAACATGTGTATTAATTTTTATATTTTTAATATGTGTTTGTACATTTTGTTATTAGGAGTTTATTAATATGTATATCTCATTGGGATTGTAGATCCCATTTCGTTTCATTCTTGTATTTTCACCTTATGTAAAATTATGTCACGTGATGTTTGGGCGGGAGCGTCGGCCAGTGAGCGGCCTCCGCGCCAAACGAGAAAGTAGTAGCATCTTAGATCTCGTGAGAGTACCTCTGTGCCATGGTGCTTCAGGCACTTCATCTTTTTTCACTAACCATCATGTAATTCTGCTTAATTCACGTTAGTCTACCGGAACCTTTTGTTTACTGCTCGCCCAAAGTACATGGTTACTCACCCTAGTAGATGTAAAATGCCGACTCCAGCGCAACTCAATTTTCATCGAAAAGTCGTGGTTTTTTGCTCGTTTTTTTGCTACAAAATCAATATTTTTGTGGCAAAACTTAAGCTCTAATTTTTTTAAAATTGGATTTCTCAAAACTAAGATTTTTGCTCCAAAATCATACATTTTTACCCCAATTATGGACATGGCTAAATTATGAATATAAGTTGGAACAAAATTGGGTAATTTTAATTTTAAATTACAATTATTACATACTGGATTAATAGATTTCCCACTTATGTGATCATGATGATGTACCTTTTTATTGTCCTTAGATAATTCACACTCGCATATATTGCATTTTTTAGACTTGTTGCATTGGTTCAATTTGTGAGTATATTTCACCAATTTCTTCTACATCACTTTTTATTGATTGTATAAATATTTTCTGATCATCTGGGCCACAATATACAACTGGTGGCTTATACTCACCACAATTAGATACAATATAATAGCAAAAACCAGGAGCTTCATGTAATTGATATTTCATTGTATATGATTCGTCATTCAATTTTAAATGAATGTAATATTATTTGATCATTAGTAAATTTATATCTTAATTAATGTAAGATTTATGTTGTAAAGTGATAAAACCAAAAAATAATGATAAAATTGATATATGTTTTCAAGATACCAATTCATACATTAATAACATCAAAAATAATATTTTTACGAAAATATAAAGTCAATGATAGAAAATTTTGATGCAAGTGTTTATCCAAACGACAATATCTATAACATACCACAAATAAATAAAAAAGTTATAGGAAAAATGCAAGACTAATGTAAAGGGAAAATAATGAAATAATTTGTTGGTTTACAAGCAAAAATGTATGGATATAGAGTTGGCGATAAAGAAAACAAAAAATGTAAAGATGTGAAAAAATGTGTTGCTAATAAGAGTATTATGTAGGAATACTATACGAATTGTTTGTTTGGTGAGAAAATTCAATATAAAACAATGAATTTTATAAGGAGTGAGAAACACAAAATATATACAGTAGAAGTTAATAAAATCACATTAAGTCATTGCGATAACAAGAAAGAATTATAATAGAAAATAAAATTTATACACTGCCATATGAATATGAAAACATGTAATTTTAATTCATTCTTCTAATCAAATAGTATAATATCTAAAATTTATTTATTTTCCAAAACAACATCGATATCAGAACCATCAAAATCAATCAGTTTACCATTTTTGTTGCTAATTTCTAAGACAATATAATAAAAAGGTTCTTTAATTATTTTATAAAAATTGAAATATGAAGGCTCATAGCTAATGTAATCTTTAAAACCAAACGTGGTTTTTTGGTGGAAAATGAGCAATTATATTAGTTTCCAAATGGTTATATTCATCATATTTTTTTAACATGCCATAAGCGAAATTACAATGAATATTGATAGTTTTATATGGATTAAAATTAGGCAATTTAGTGCCTACAAAAATTTTATCTTTTTCAATAGTCATATTTCTTTCAAAGCCAAGAACATCAGATAGGTGATCATCAAGTTCAATATCAATCTTAGTTTTGATAGATATTATATTTTTCACATTGTCTGCACTTATTTCAATGTTATTTTTTGAAAATGGATTTATTGAATTTATAGTTTCCTTTAGACTAAACATCGTATTGGTCCCTGGGGATTGTGATAATTTAATTTTTATCAACGACCTCACTCATTTTTTCTACTGTAGTTATAGTAATATTGATTATATTTAGTGTTAAAAAATTTTGCATGAAAAATAATTATTGCTGTCGATTTATCTATGAATTATATCATAGTGAAGTGTCTTCTTAAGAATGGAACTATTGTTTGTTAACATGAAAACATTGTTATTATCCATTCATTACAAAAATCATTGTATTTAAATGGAAAAACTGACTTGGGTGAAAGTGTATTTTAATTTCTGAATAATCTTCCAAGAATGAGAAAATTGTGAACTATCACCCCATAGTATAAGAGCTATAATCATAAATTCAAGTAATCATGAAAAACTAATTTGATATTAAATTTTATTTATAAAATGGGGTGGTTAAATTTTAATTAATTACTTGTTTGCTCTAAAAGTTTGAATCAACCAAAATACATCCAATTGCAAGATGATTTTGAAGTGATATCCAGAAAATTTAATGAACAAATGGCACATTTTAAAAAAATAACACATAGGAAATGAATCCTTGTGATCAATGTAAAAACAAATCTCTAATTGTATTCGACAATGTTATTTTAGATAATCAAAATATGATTCGTGAATATTTTACAAGAGGATGACACAAACATATTGATGTTTTCTATTTGGCACAAACTTATTCCAGTGTGTCTAAACAATTGGTAAGAGAAAATACAAAATTTTTCTGTGTATTTAGACAAGATGAAACTAACTTAGAGCATATTTATATTATTTTGTTGGCGGAGATATGGCTTATGAAAATGTAAAGAAATTTGTGCTAACTGTTGGGGCAAAGATAATGTTTTTATTAAAATAGATATGAATTAAAAAAATAACAATGGTAAGATAGAGAATTAAATTAAAATTTTTTATTAATATTTTAAAACTTTTTGTATATAAATGAAGACATAATTATTCTTGCTATTACAAATATAATATTTGCACGATCCAAAAAAGAGAATCAGACAAAATTTGTTATCAATTTTATAATGAATACGAGAAAATAAAGTAAATTCTCTTTCAAAAATTGATACTGAAAAGTACGAAACTTATTTAAGAATATTTCAAGAATATCACAACCTCTCTTCAATCAATGGTAAACTCAATAAAGAAATGCTCAATCAACAAGCCAAGTTGTGGTGTTAAAGACAATATATTCAGTAGCTACTCAAGTACCAATAAATGTAATAAAAAAACCTTTATTAAAATTTGTATATGCAAATAAATCAATAACAAATTACCAAAAGAAGCTTTAAACATTTGGCAAAATAACACAAATGTGAATTTTGTTTACGATACAAAAATTCCAGACATAGTTTATATCATACAAAGAAAGATAACATAAATATAAGATATTACACAGCTTTTGTCCTTATACATTATTTCCGCATTGTAGTGCACTAGCACATGCATTTTTTTTTCCAAATCAACAAAATAGTTTTGTTGAAATTCATATCAATAGGCAGGAATATTGATATAATGATGGGGAAAAAAACATTACTGAAAATAAAGTTAATTTATTAGCAGTTTTGATCCACGAAATTAGACATGCATTAGGTCTTCAACATACAAATTATAAAAATGCAATCATGTAACCAATTCTCAACAATGATTTAGTTGATTTGCAACCAGGCAATATTCAAAATATTCAAAAATTTTATGGGCCATCACTATAAAATTTTTTTAATGAAAATAAACCAATTGATTTATGCATAGACAAATATATAAAAACATTTTTAATTATTGATGGCGAATTGTATATTTTTTACAATAAAATTTTTTTTTACAAAAAGTTTGAGAGACAATAAAATAATCAACAGACCATTTTCGATGAGAAATTAGTTTCAGTTTCTAGTGACCCATTTCAATATATTTTTTAATGTTCCCATCAGGCGAGTTAGTCCTGTTTGTTAATGAAAAAATTAATATGGTTAATAGTCCTAATTATAATCTTATTGGTGGTTATCCAAAGAAATGTGCTTCATTTGGATTAAGAGATGAATGTAAAATAAATCCTGTTTGTAATTCATATTCGGGGAAAACTTTTATCTTTTATGAAAATTTGCATGCAGAAATAGATGAACATCGTTTCCAGATAAAAAAAAAAAAAGCATAGTCAAATAAGTAAGAAATTTCCTAATTTACCAAATATGATAGTCTCAGCTTTTAGATATACAAATGGTTTACTGCATTTTTTTTAGTTATGAAACATTCATGGATTATAATGAAATGACAAAAAAAAATTACATGAGTAGACAAAGCTAGCATTTCATTGTTTGGTAGTAAATGTGAATCCTATAATGAAATTATATATAAAATGAAATATATTGTCAATGATTTAGAAAAATTAACTCTTCAAGAGTTAAATAATTATAGAAAAATATATTAATTTCTATGAAAATACAGGGGTTTTGGTTTTATCACTTTATAACGTAAATCTCACACTTTAAAATATGCAACCACACACAATATTTATTAATAAATCTGGTCCATATTTTATAAAATAATTTTCTTCGATTTTATGTATTCTTCATAAAAAGAATATTAATAATAACACTTATTGCGATTCACCAATTTCACTAGCATATAGTTTCGTGATTAAAAATGGAGTCAATTCTAGATATAATTAACAACACACTCATTTACTTTGATTTACACATTTTTATGATTATTGATGAGGATTATAATCCTTGGTTTTAAGCCAAAGTTGTTGCTGAAATATAAGAGTTTAAAATTACAACTGAAGCAATTAGAGATCATGTAACAGAAAAACATAGAAAATGTTATGTAGATATAGGGAGGAGCGAATTGCTCCCCTCTTTACAAAATATGCAACCACATGTAATATTTATCAATTAACCATGTTTACATTCGTTAATTTTAAAATAAAAAATGAAAAAAGCTGAAGATTTCCAAGATTGGGTAACTGAAGGAGTTCTTCCATCAATTAGAAAACATGAAGAATATATGATTAAAAAACATGAAATGCAATTATTCAAAGGTCAAATAAAACACATGAAAAAATGAACGAAATTAAAATCAATCATTTAAAAGATATAAATATAACTAAAGATGATCACATTGGAAATTTAAAAGAACTAATTACAATTAAAGACGGTCCTATTGAAAATTTAACAGAAACAGTTGATAGAGCCGTAGATAGAATACATCACAGAAATGAGGTAATACGAGAAATGGATGTGGTTAAGCAAACACAATATCCAAAATTAAATCCAACTTTTATTCTTCTAGAATCGTTTGATAATGATTGGGAATATGATTATGTGATTATAATTCGAGGAAGAAGTCTTCGAAAACAGTTGTAAAGAATCGAATATCTATGTCCAAATTGTGAAATAATATTGAGATTTGAACATATTAAAATTCTATCAATTTATATCAAAGAATGAGAGAAACCATGAATGGCAACATTGAGTGTTTTCGCATCTATGTTAACATTGGTAGAAATAACTATACTCAACAATAAATAATAAATGATAATAATCTTTATCAAATTGAGTAAGAAACTAATTATTATTTTTATTTACAAAACATCTGTTTTATTAATTCATGAATTATGTGAGTTATAAAATCCCAACTGTTCAACATTTTTTTTTTACCTTTAATATTTAAAACTTTTTCAACCAAATATTCACCAGGATAGTTAGTTTTCATAATTTTGTATTCATAAAAACTAGCTATAATTTCTTCTCCTTTGTGTCTTTTAATTTGTAAGTTGGTATATCATAATTCAAAACTTTACAAATAGTAAATAATTCTGTTGACCAATTAGCAGTATAACCTTTTAAAAAAAAAAAAATCCAGTTTGCTCACACTACAAACATCTCTAACTTTACATTTTGGTTTAAAATTATTCACAAAATTTGTTTGCAATAAATTTATTCATTTTTTTGTTTACGTCAATCGCCTTCATGCCAATAGTGCTGTACTTTGCGTTGTTGTAGTCTTTAACTAATTCATTTAATATATTTACCAACTTGTTGTTGCCATTCAAAGCAAATTCTTTCCACATTATAGTTTTTAAACTTCAATTAAATATTCCAACAATGCTAGCTTTTCATTCAGAAAATGAAGAAAAATGATATATATTATGCTTTTCCATAAGTTCTTTAAATATTTTATTATAAAATTCGGAGCCATCATTACTTTATAAATTATTTTTGGTTTTCTTTTCATCAAAATATTTTGTAAGCATTTGCTACCTTTTTTACTGTTTTATCTTTGATTGATATAGCAAATGCAAACTTTGAAAAAACACCAGTAATTATCATAATATATTTATAGCCTTTATTTACGCGCGATATACCTCTCAAATTTCCAGTATCCATTTCTACAATATAAATTTGCCACGAATCATCAATTCCATACAAAATAACTTTTGTTCTTGGAAAATTTTTTCATGTAGGTTTATATAGTTAATTAATTATTCCTTGTCTCACATTGAACAATTTTTTTTTTTTTTAAGAATGTTGATATTTTAGAATTGCACATCAAGCACATACTTTTCTGGACTAATCACCCATTTGTTGTATTTTTGGTTTTTATGTTATTATATTTAGTGACTTTCTTGCACTTCACCATGTGTTCTCCATTTAATAATTATATATATATATAATCTTTATATTTCACGAATATCCCTTTTGCCACCACCTCTCAATCACCATAAAGAGATGTTTTATCTTTTTATTTTAAAAGTTAAATTTTCACCTTTATTAACATCAAAAACCTGCTATGATCTATTGTTGTATTACTCTTGAAAATTGCCAAATTATTAACATGAGAATATCCGTAACTATTTTATAAACAGTACAATCCATCAAAAAAAGTGAAGAAAATTTGACCGTTATTTAAGTGAAAAACATGAGTCATTTCGTTTCACTCTGCATGTAAATAAAATATATGATATTGGTTTAAATGTTCTAATTTAACATTTAATTCTTTGTCATAATCATCCTTGATTTTTTCAACTTTCAAATTAAGAAGTGTATGGTATAAATTCAAAATTACTTTGTTGAACTCTTGCAATTTATCGGTTATTTCTTTATCGAGATAGCTTTAATTGACTGCAGCTTTGCAATCTAAAGTATCTGCCACATTATTAATTCTGCGATTTAGAATAGAAGCATATTCAGTTGTGTAAACAAAAACTTTATTTATTTGATCTAGTAAAGCAGAAACAATGGTATTATATTTTGGAACTACTTATGTTTTTAAATCAGAATCACTAGTGTTGTATTTTGATTTAACATAGTTTTCAATGTATAATCAGAAACAATAGTTTTATATTTTGAATCTACATAGTTTTTTAATGTGTATTCAGAAACAATAATTTTATATTTTGAATCTACATATTTTTCAAATGTTTGTTTTACATTTTTTATTCGTTTTATATAATCAACAAAAGTGTTATTAAATTTCAAATTTATATCTTCTTTTAAAGCATAATCAGCTATTTTATAAAAAAAATATTTTATTTACTAAATCTTTTCCATCAATTTTCCGTCAGCTATATTAACAATTCTTCGTCCAAGACGTCGAACCTGCCACTCGACGGATACATTTTGGCCGCAAAGAACATCGGAAGGTTTACAACCTCGAACCTCGAGACACAGACGACACACCCGCTGTCGCCCTGGACAAGCTCGACCATGCAGTTCCCATGGAGTATCGCGAGGCTGTACAATGACTGCTAAATGAACGAAAGGATGTATTTACTATTGCCGATCCGCTATGCCGAACCACCATAGCGGAACATGCTATTCTGCTGACTACCGACACACCATTGTACGACAGCCCACTTCGCTACTACCCACATCAATAAGAAATAGTTCAGGAGAAAATCACCGAAATGTTAGCTGAAGGGGTTATCGAACCATCACAAAGCGCATTCAATTCAGCAATCACATGGCACCAATAAAAGATGGCACTTGGCATTATTGTGTGGACTTCCACCGCCTTAATTTAGTTACATGCAATGCTCCACACCATATATCGACATTCAAGTTGCTCTGAATATGCGGAGGAAAGCAAAAGTACTGATAACAATTGACCTCCGTAGTGGGTATTGGCAAGTCCCGGTAAACCCCACAGATCGGCACAAAACTGCATTCACTGCACCCGATGGACGTTGCTTTCAATTTAGCGCCGTGCCATTCGGCCTGAAATGCGCTCTGTCGACTTTTCAGGAAATGATGGTCAGCGCCCTGGATGGTTTGATTGGCACCTGCGCATTGGCGTACCTTGATGATGTGATTGTTTGGAGTGTATCATGGTCAGAATATCTACACTACCTGTCACTCATGTTCGAGCACTTGGCAATAAACGCTCTTGCATGTGCAAACAAAAAGTGTCATATTGCCAAGAATATATCCATTTCCTAGGTCACCTAATCAGCGAGCATAGGTGAAAGCTGGTGTTAGAAAAACTAAACCTCATAGAGGAGTATTTGGTACCCACAACAAGGAAACAGTTAAGAAAATTCTTTGGATTAATTAACTGGCTGGGAGAGTACATCAAACGCTTATCAATCATCACTGCGCCGCTGACTGAGTTAATGTCACCAAGTATACGTTTAAAATGGCAACCAGCACAGCAGCGAAGCTTCGAGGAGGTGAAGCGGAGTTTCCGCGAATGTCAAGCACTATCGAGATACGACCCCAGCCGACACTTGTACATCCAGATGGACGTAAGTGAGAAAGGACTCGGCGTGGTAATTTTCCAACTGTCAGAAGAAAACGAGCAGTGAATCGTCGACTTCGGAAGTGCCAAGTTTGGTCCAGCAGAGCAGCGGTACGACGTGAATGATCGTGAGTGTCTGGCTGTGGTGTGGAGTTTGAAAAAGTACCAAGCCCTGCTGGAATACAAATGCTTCACACTGTAGCCCGACAACCACTGCATATTGTGGTTTTACAGTATGAAAGAGAGTCGAAGTAAACTGACATGCTGGGCTCTTTTGATGCAAGCATAAGATTTCGAATTACAATATGTGGCAGGCGTCGAAAACCAACTCCCTGACCACCTATCTTGCACACCAGGAGAAGAGATTGCACAAGACAAGAAAGCGTGGGAGAATGTCTTACACCCTCCCTCTGCCGACACATGAACACAGGCCATGTCACACGTGCAATGCGCGAACATAACTGTGCTACCATAAGCACTCTACTTTATCTCAGTGAAAACGTATGTGGTAAACAAACAAGCTGAGTGCCTGTCGCATGTAAGTGGACTTTGGAATGCGAGCAACGAGTAAACAACTGGTGATGCGTGTTAAACGGTACCCTGGAATCATGTGCCAACAACTACACTGATGTCTGGAGGATGTATGTGCTGCTTGCTGCCCGCAGTGTCTTGATAAAATACGCACATTCCAACAATCTTGTAGGATATCCTGGTGCTGAAATACCCATCGGAATATTTTGAAACACTTTCACTGGCCAGGAGTTTCAGTTGACGTCCGCACCTTTGTACGCGACTGTATGGCCTGCAACAAGAACCGACGCATGGATGGTGCCCAGCAACAGCAACCCCGAATTCCGAAAGAGCCGCTCGAGATGGTAGCTTTGTATTTAATGGGTCTGTATCCTCGCACCTCGACAGGCAAGCCGTTCATTGCCTTGGCAACCGACTTGTTTTCCAGGTGAGTTGAGGCATATCCTATGTCTAGCACCCGTGCACACACCATGGGAAAAGTGGTAGAGAATGAGTTTTTTACACTTTGGTGATGCAGATAACAACAGCTGTTTATCATCCATGCGCAAACCCGACTGAAAGATGCAATCAGGAATTTAAGACCAATCTGCATCTACGTGTGGGTGAAAATCGCGCCTCGTGGGCAGAACAACTCCCTGCTGCCCTTTTCACCCTCAGAACATGGGTAAACCAGGCCACTGGGATGACACCAGCCCAGCTGTTACAGGACCATGACCTGACTCTTACACGCGAGTTCGCAGGCGGAGCAAGAGATCGTGCCAGCTGTGCAGAAGGAGGCGAAGAGAGGGAGAGAGAGAGAGAGAGAGAGAGAGAGAGGGAGGAGAGGCACACATGCACAGTGAGATAAGCAAGGAAAACCAACGGTGCTACATCACGCAATGGAAGCTGGCCTCGTCCCGACCCCCACTATAACTCCAACCGGGTCAGTGTGTGTACGTCAAGGCACATCATCAATCTACAGGGCAGAAGCGATTAGGCGCTGGGTTAGTAGAGAAGTGGAGCGGCCCACACATCATCACTAAACAACTGGGAGTGAGCAGTGTATGTTAATTTCTGTATATGTACGCCATAATCCTAGAATGCCACAAGTGTAAGAGTATAAATGTCAAATGTTCTAATGCCATAAGTGTTAGTGTTCCGTATTGTGCATCAGAGTGCAAAATTATATAAAGTTAGGTTCCCATGCAAACAGGTACGTACTTATATGAATACCAGTTTCCATATGTCAGGCCAAATACCACATGCTTTTGTTTACTTTTAGTGTTTACAATTTGAGGGTCAATGTTTATGTAGTGCCATATGTTATGTCAGTGTTTTATTTTCCCATGTTACCTATGTCACGTAAATACAAGACAAATTGTCTCTTTGTATTTTATTATTATTGTTTTAGTGTGTTTGAGTGTAATGCCGTATGTCCATAATTATTAGGTGATTGACAGCTCATGCACTAGAGGCGCCATTTTGTACATTTACTTGAATGGCTACAGACGAAGCTATTGTGACTCATAGACATCTCTATAATATTTGTAATAAATACTAAGGTAACTTTCATGCATTGTAAACCATTCTTTTATATTTTTAAAGTGTGTTCGACGAGTACTGGTAGTATTGAAATACTGGACTCTCCTACCACGTTCCAAAACGATGGATCAAAGTGGACCGGTGCACACGGCTACATGGCAAATAGCCACTACAAAATTGTAAAAGTATTTTTGAACTGTTTTTATGCAAAATAGTGTGGACTCACATGTTTTGCCACTAACACAAACCATACAGGCGTAATAAACTTGATTGGGGACAGCCTCTGTAAAGATATTATTGTTTATTTGTACATGTCAATATTGAGGTTAGGTTGCCATAGACTTGCGGTCTGGTTGAACTTGTGTATTTATTTTTATATTTTTAATATTTGCTTTTACATTTTGTTGTTAAGAACTTATTGATATATACATCTCATTGGCATTGTAGATCCCATTTCGTTTCATTCATTGTATTTCACCTTATGTAAAATTATGTCACGTGATGTTCCGTGCCAAACGAGAAAGTAGTAGTATCTTAGATCTCGTGAGATTACCACTGTGCCACGGTGCCTCAGCATTTTATGGTACTTATTATGTAATGGCAACAAACTCTAATTTGTTGTGGAACCTTTTAAATTAACTATTGTGCACCTGCGAGGACACCTCCCTCTGGAGCAGACTCAAGGCCTCTCCGGCATAGTTTCTACATTTCATATTATTGCATGTCCTTTGACGCCTTTGTCTATCAGCATTGGGCAGTGTGTGGCCTTATTCCAGATGTCTGCTTAACTGTTAGTACATTCACATTTTAAGTTTTTAATACAACTAGTATTTATCTTAATTGTGTGTCTGTGAACCGTAATTTCCACTTAACAGGGAGATTAAGGGTGATTGTCCTACAAACCATGCATAACCTGCCACATGTTCCACGATCATGCAAGGTGAAGTATGATATACGTATATATTTATTTGGAAGTGTGTACATAAGTGTTGGGAGGTGTGCTGGGGAGCCACAGTAAGTACCACCGTATATCAGCCGCTGGTCTTTACTTGCTCACACAATTAATTAGGACATGGAGTGCAGGTTAATTAGTCCAGGTTTTTCGAACATGGCCCATCTCAAGAGTGTCGTGCTAACCCGAGCAGATTCCTATATTTGGTTAGCTGGCACCCTCCAGACATTCATGCCTATATCTGAGACCCTGCTACCACCTAGAAACGTTTCAAATTGGCTTGCCCGAATGTGGGGCTTCCTCCGCCAATTTCCACATCCATGTCAGTTTTATGAATTCCTATTGAAAAAAATTCCTTTACAGTTCTATGGAGCAATATGTATGATTTTTCTTTCAGAAGGACTGTGCTGTATTGAATATGTTGACTATCAGGAATGTGAAATACTGCTGTTAAATTTATTGTTTCTTTTGTCGTGTTACTAGGCAATCCATGCACCAGTCTGCATCACAGAATTCACCCTTGTCAACACAGCTTGCAGTATGTGACCTACCACAATCTTTTGGTGATGGAGTGTGGGCAGGGTTTGCCACCCAGCGAAGCATAAATACAGGGCCCCGGGGGCACGACATCACTAACATTATCTACATAATTCTTTATATGCTATGCACAACACACATCACCAGCAGCCTCTTCTCTTGTTTTTCCAGTTTGGTTGACGTTTCACCTTCTCCCCCAATTCAAACAGTCACTTGCCACAACATATACTATTACACAAGAGGAGGCCAATGAAGTAGTCCAAGGTCGTGTCGAACTACTGACACTGTAGAATCAATTATTGTACTTACATTCTAGCAAGAAAATCGATAACACTATAATTGAAGAAATTAATGTTATATTTGACGAGACTAACAAATCTGGTCATTACATTGTACATCATCAACTTTTCCACAAGAAAATTCTTAACCCTTAAAAAAAAAAAGTAAACTCAAATAAAAATTCACTTAAAAAGTTCACAATTTAGGGTACTATTTATATCAATCCATAAACCATTTCCCAGTGCCAATTCAAAAACTTTAATTGTCTGTGGGTGCTGTATAACACTGGTGGTCTGGTACCTCTATTATCCATGCTTCAGCTCGTCATGTCCAGTATATTCATGTTTCTCCTGAAGTTTCCTTGTTTTCCATCATTGATGTGCTGTAATTCCCTAACAGCAGAGGCACGAGCGTCACATTGTCCACAATAAACTCTTGCTTGCAGTCTTAGCCTATCAGGCTCACGATGAGACAGCTCCAACAGTTTTCTCCAAGCTGCACAGGGTTAGCAATTTCCTGTTCGTAAATGCATGCCAGAATTGTGGCTGTCATTACGTGTGTACCCCACAACAGTACTTGGGTCAATAAATATTTATTCCAAAGTACAATGTTAAACAAGTATGTACTCTGTATAGTCCATTCACTGTTACTTCCTACTTTTCTGAAGTCCTGCTAAATTTCTACTTCCAGGATAATGTTCCGCTCCTTGCAAACAAAGATTAACAGTGTCTAGAAAATTCACCAAAAGTAGCAATGCACTACATTCGCTCACACTCACTGTAATACTATTTTGCATGATAACCATTTCTTACTAGGCATTACCAACACACATATTTTATCACTGTTTTATTTAACTTATATTAATTATAAATAAAAATATTAAAATCCATAGATATAATATAAAAAAATTGAATTTAACCACAGGTAAGGTACTTTTATGTAAACACAAATATACAATTATTGTGACACATGAAATATACACCTCAAAAAGTTCGAAATATTGCGCAATAAGGCAATTTTGGGTGGTATTATAATCGCCCACTATTTCCAGAATGAGTTCCGCATCTCATAAGAGCTGACCAGATAGAATGGGACTTTCTTCAAGAAGATGACATAAACACATTGATTACAAGCATGCCACGTCATTTTAGGGACCAGTACAATATACACACATGAAGTACATACACAATACTAAGCTGCAGTGAGAAGACAGAGAACCCCCCCCCCCCCCTAGTCAGAGATACTATTAAGTATGCAAATTTTGTTGTTATCTAGTGTTTATTTGTGTTATTGGAAAATAGATTTTGTAAGACATAATTTGAGCTTCTCGTTTTGTATTGGTACCATTGGTAACGTCTAATTACTATGCTTTCTTTAATGTATAATCCATAATTTTTTGTTTTCTTTTTGTATATTCCACACTTTTTGTAAGATGTTTGTAAGGAAACAAACATAATGTATGGGGTGATTTTTCAAAGGTTTGATTCAACAAGTGTAAAGAAACCACGAATGGACACAAATGCAACTCATAATTCACACAACACTGGCTAGTTCCAGCACGCACTCTGTAATCTTCAACAGTTTTTTGTACATCAGTGGAAATGTATCGAAGAACACTTACGGAATATTTGCTATTCCACTTAACTCTCTCTCACTATGCTATCCGAATGCCTCATCATAGGGCTGCCAGGCAGGCCTTAGCCTTCATTACGTAAACTGCAGAGTCTGAGTGTGTTGTCCCAGCAGAGACCATGGTTCTTTAGAAGGGAGAAGTTCAAGCAAACACTGAAGCTCCACTACAGTTATCCCTGTAATGAGGTCCCTTGCTTCCCTGCCCTCAGGGGGAGAAAAAGTAGATGCCCCTAACTGCACAGAAAGCCACCATGGGGAGGCATCAAAGTCAGTACAGCACTGGATATACACATGTGACAGAACTTCTAATGTTTGGGGAAGATGTGTTTGCATACCATGTGTTTACTGGAATTAGTGGCGTGTACCTCGAATCCACACCAAATCTCTCTTGTCAAGTGGGCAGAGTCGCACTATCCGACACCTTCGCTGCGACCACTCCCCAGCTGTGAAGGGGTCTGCCAGGCACCGGAGTTGTCCCCCTGGGCGAGCCTAGACCTGCAGGAATGGCCATAGCTAGAGAACTTGGAGTGGAGGAGGTAGTCTAGAAAAAGGGACAGCCACGATGCCATGCAACCCAACCCAATCAACTGCATTACCAGACTTCACAGGTAGATGCACAAAAAATCTGGAACTGTTTCTCGCATAATGTGTTGACATATTACACACACTCAGAACACTGCATGAACAGTGGATAGAATGCATGAGGGTAGACAAGCATGCGTGTGGTGGTCGATTTGGCAGAGACCCAAACCCACCTGGGACGAACCAGTGAACCGATTATGTGGTCGGTTTTCGGCCACAGTTGAACAGTCGGACTGCTTTGAACAGTTTTTTAGGAGATCTGCAGCAGGAAAGCGAGTCAGTAGAATGGTTCATATCCAAGAAAATACAATTGATCTTAATGGAAGCTCTCGCAGACATCATGCTACAAGTGCATATATTGGTGAGACAGTTCCTGACATCCATGCTGTGGGATATGGTAGAGGGTTGCATGAGAAGGGTAGTCGTAGCACAGCACTGAAATATGCAGTGGTTCCTGTTGCATGTAATTCTGGACGAGTGAGCCACATCTCCCAGGTGTTTGAACAACATAATGGTGACCACAACCATGGGCACATAACCAGGGGTAAACAGAACATGTGGCAGAACCAAAACCTCTGAACCAGCCTTTATAAGGGACTAAAATATGGCACCAACAACAGTCAGTCTGGTAAGTAGGAGGCGAGAGATGTGACTCCTGCAGTGTCACACTCACCTAGCACCGACATACCACTGGCACTGAGACTTCCCGAAACATAACACGAATCAGTCCGGAAACCATGAGTGAGGGGAGCCTCAGTCATACTGACCACCTCGAAGACAAAATTAATGCTGTGACAAAACAGTGTAACAAACTTGTGTACTCGATCGCTATGAAAGGATTACATCGATTGCTCAGGATCCCGCTAGAAGTGAACAGTCGATCGAATAGCAGCTTTGGTTGACACAGCACCTGGGTACATGTTCGTGCAACCAGAAATGGTTTTCAGCAGTGATGTTCAACAATACCTGAGTGTAGTACAGCTCACCAAATACGACAGCATTGGCTCCACTAGAGGTACCATGTGCCTATGTATATGGCTATGTGACCTGGAGTACCACATGACAGCATTCGTGGTAAATGGTCTGCACAAAGCCATGGTACTGGAACAACCCTAACTGGAGAAGCAGGAAGCAGTCATTGTGTTGCTAGATGAACTCACTAATTGGGTACCACACGATTATAGAGACAGTGTGCAAAGGGTATTGTGTGAGTGACAAGATGTGTTTGTATTTTTGGACTTATTGCTTGCCACAACACCAGTGCATCGGCGGAATACAATATCTCCACAATAGCAGCCGAGTCTTTGAATGAAAGGCCACGCAGACAAGTTTGAGGAACAATGGGTGATTAAGGAGAAGGTTGATGAGATGCTAAAAGAGGGTGTGGCAGAGCTATTAAATAGATGGTGTAACTCCCACATTCTCCTAGTACCGAAGAAAGATGGGGGTATAAGATTTCGCATGGACTTCCACCCATTGAACTTAGTTACTGAGAGTACACACCCCTCCTCCACACAAATTAGAATGCAAGAGGCACTACGTAGTGCAGGTTCTACACCATGGACTTAAATCTAGTTACTGCTAATTACCGATCAGACAGGAGGACCAAGAAAGTAGGTTTAAGGCCACATTGTAAGCAGTGCTGTAAATTACTTCCACCCAACTCCACTGGGGAAAATTGCAGAAGCGGAACCCCCAGCTACTAGGAAGCTGTTACAGAAATCTATAAGAGTGGCCAGCTGGTTACATAACTACATACAACAGTTCGCACACCTGCCCTCCACCTTACCAACCTGTTGTTTACAAAACTGATAGGCGCAATGGCTGCAAAGGCACAATGGGCCTTAATGAGCTTAAAGCACAGTTCGCGAAATACCACGAACTGGCAAGAATCAAACTCAGTAAAAGAATATACATGCAGTTGAAGGCGAGTTATTTAGGAGCAGGGGTTGTGCTGAACCAGCTAGACGAAGCAGGAAACCGACTGATCAACTGCTATGTCAGTGCCAAGTTTAGAAACAAAGAGATGGGGTACCACAGTAAGGAGAGTGAATGTATAGCTTTGTTTGGGTCACATATTAATATTGAGCACAATTAGAGGGCAAGCCATTTACACCACGAACGATAATACAAATTTGTAAGTGGTTGGATGGTATGCAGGACAGAGGGGGAAAGTTAGTAAGACGGGCCTTGTTATTGTAGTCGTTCGACTTTAGGAAGGAACATGAACTAGATACACTGTCATGCAACCCAAATTCTGTAGAAATAGTGAGGAATGACGCCGACTGTGAAATGTTGTCCCCAAGGAGAGTACTACTGACACCAGTAGGAGAGCCGAGTAAAACTCCTGGAAGTGTACTTCATGACCCACAACAAACCGACAGCAGGAGAACTGAACAAATGGATGAAAGTGGATCTGCAAGTAAAAAGTCACAGGACACATCGCCCACAATGCAAGAATCAACAGACCAGCTAGTGCAGGAGAGAGTGAAAGATGAAGTATGAGTAGTGGACATAGTCATCCAAGCCAGACTACCAGGTAGACAGAATCGAGGCAAAATAATTTTTTACCACACAAGTCAAGAGACTGTGTTTACCATTATGCATATGACAATCAGCTCCCCCCCCCCAGGGTGCAGAACAGATGGAGATTAGAGATATGTGGCGGAATACTGGCCCACACTAGTGGCACACACAAGGAAATATGTACGAGTGTATGCGGAGTGTCATCAAAAGAAAGCACGTAGTAACAATAGGACAGAACAGCAGGTACTTGGCCAGCCAGACATGCTGTTCAAAGAGAGCGCACAAGACATCACAGGGCTGTATTCATGCACAACCTGTAGGAAATGATTCATTGTTTTGGTGACATATGTTTATCAGCTAAATGGAAGTTTACGCAGTCATCATTACCCGACCCACCAAAATATGTAAAATACTGCAGAATGAGTTTATCCCAAGGTGTAGATTTCCAAAATCAATACTGTCCGATAACAGAACTCAGGTCGTAGGCAGGAAGTGGAAGCAGTTGTGCCAACAGCTGAACGTAAAACATGTGACATCACCCATGCAAAAACCCTACAGAACATAGAAACCAGGAAATAGATGTTCGATTAAGTTTATGCTTATGCAAAGGTCATGCATAGTAGAACATGCACTTAGCAGATGCTTTGTTTTGCTAGGGGGAGAAGTGTGGACACAGCCACTAGGGAAATACTGGCGGCACTGGCACAGGAATAATATTTGCCCAGACCAGGGGAATCTATTGCGGGGGAGTGACAAGAGACAGAAAGCACAGAACAGAGACACACATAGGTAAATCGAAATCGCACGAAGGTGTCAGGAGAAGTATTTGGGGACCATCGTGCCCGCCACTAATGGGAAACTAATGACATTAAAGCCATGGATAAACAATGTATGTGTGGTGACACCCCCTGTCAGACAGGGCTAGGATCTTTGTGGCAGATTTGCGCCATGCTGGACAGAACCATATAAGGTCAAACTAGAGTAGGGATATCATACTTCAATGTAAGAGATGGCATTGGTCGACCAATCAAATACGACATCAGGCGCGCAGATGTCAGACCTTGGAACGAAAAAGAAGGGGACTACCTATTGCTGGAATCACCTGAAGAAAACACTGCACCAGAGCAGAGCCCACCATGCTGAAGAGAGGGTAGGCAAACGCCCATTCCGATCTTGACACAATAGCCAGGTGGCTGTTCCTGGACTCCAGGAAAAAGGGACAAGAGAAACAGATCATTAATGAACCGGAAGAGGAGGGTGAGCAAACACCTGAACCCCATAGGTTAGGACACTGAGAGGTACCACCAACACCTAACATAAGCTTGCTTATCGACCACAAGGTAAGTGTTTTAAATGTAGCTACCAAACAACATAAACCAACGAATTCAATACTGCACTATGCAAGCTCTAATGTGTAACAGTGCAGCAAATGGTCGCCATGCTAATTTAAATATAATAGTGTTATATGAGCCATGTAAAAGTTTTAAACAATGTGTTTCCAACATGCCTGCCATAAGCATGTTATGTTGAGGAAGAAGTTTATAGCAGAATAGAACACCAATTAAAAATCCATTTGCTTTACGGCCAGAATTTATCTACAAGATGTAATGTGATGCCGGAGTACTGGCAGTTATTCTGGATGCATGGCTTGTTCCCATTTGCTACATACTCCCAGGTTTTAGTAAAGCAATCAGGAAAGTCTTAATGTCGCAAGTGTAGTGTAGTAAAACATGTAGAAAATTGCATGTTAATGATAGGAAGGTTATTTTGTTCACGTATATGTTTATTTCTTGTATAATGTTTTTTTTGGTACATTCCCACGCTCATACAGTGTGCATAAGCTTCCTTCCATCTTCGCCATGGTTTAGTCTTATCTGAAGCTCCGCTGGAGTAAGTCGCTTGTCACTGCGAAATGCCTTCATAACTCGTTTGAACTATATCAGATTAAGACCAGCATATTTAGTTTACCGGAACATTGTCTGGTTTGCCTATCATTTTTACGTATGCGCACTCTCACATACATCTCGGTAGAAAGGAGCAATAATTATATTTCGAGAATGACCGACTCTGCGGGCTTGTTATTGACTCCACCATGCGGTGGGCCACTTCAATCTTGTTTGACTTGTGCTATTACCCATGAACATAATTCCGTTTTAATGATCTAAGAGAGGACTAGGAGTCAGTGACAGTGTGTATCAGTGTATTGTATGTGCGTACACACGAAAAGTGTAATAAATGTGGACATAAATACCAGTTGCATTGAACCACGGGGTTTTCGTTCACATAGTTACTTTTGATAGGCAGTGCTGCATCACAGAGAGAGCACAGAAGGAGTACTCCACGACCTGGACAGTGAAAGCAGCTTGTTTTGTACATCATTGTGCACCTTATATACAACCATGTACCTGTTAACATTTTATAGCAGAGGGGAAATTGCCACACAGACCATCCAATCTGAGATCTTATCTCCCCGCCCTAGCCAGGATACGCTAGGTGGTACCCACGACTTCAACTTAGTGAAGTCACATTACACACCAACAAATCGGCAAGGTACCAGTCGCTTGCCCACCACTCTGTCGTCCAGCGATACCGCTGTGGTGGCGACATGCTCAGCATGATGGAAAATCCATTATTAATGTTTCAAAACATAATAAAATTTTTAGTTGTCAATTTACTGTAACTGAAAGTAAATTTAGTGATTTTAATGCAGCCACAAGTACCAAATAACAAATATAATTAACCAAAAATGACAAATTTTTGTCAGTTATTACCCTATCCCACTGGTAAAAATTAGAAATTTTCGTAGGCACAGATAATATTTCGAAATTTCCCACATGTACTCATCAATTTGCCTGAAAATCTTATCAAGAGTCTTGGAGCTCCTGAGTTGTGTATCATCTGCCATACTGGAATAATATTTGCAGAAATGTTTAGTTGAATAGGTTTTAACCATTTGTGACCAACTGGATAACTTAGATGCCAAATTTCAGGGGACTAGAAATGAATACAAAATGCTCTACAAATATAACATGTGACATAACTTATAAATGCTAAAAAAAATTGTAACAATTTTTTTAATCTGCCTTTTAGTGCGAAATATGTATAGATAATTCAAATATGCACCACACAAAATTATGGCATGCACAAATACATGGCATATCATTAACAAATATTTTCCTATTATTGAAATCAGGGTTACTGTTTTTAGCTTAGATATATAACACATCAAGAAGAATTGGTTTCTGAATACAACATTGCTACTGCTGTTTATTAAAAATTCTATTATGTACACACTTCGACCATTACTTCTGAATATGAAGGGCAGTGTGCAACTCAAGGACTTCTAGTATGATTTTAGCCTTGATGGGTTGAAAAGTCAAGCTTCCAAACTTGACTTTTCTCTGCCCTTCGTTAAGATGCGTCCTTACCATGTGCTGTTCAATGTCATCTATAAAAAAATCAGAGGCGAATAGACATGTCCTGAGTGTTGCTGCTGTTTTCACTGTGGGATGTGTCGCTCACCTGGCCGATGCTGGATACAAATGACAGTAATCAGTAATGAGGCAGAAATCTACTCTCTTCACTGAAGCCACTGCTCTACCGGTTGTCTCTACATGCTCTTATTTATATACATCACTTGAAGCAGACTGCACGATGGTGAACCATGTGTGGAAGTATGTCTAGATGCATTATCAAGCTTCTAATTGCCCTAGCTGACACTCCTCAACCAACACTTGTAATAAATTGTTGCATGATCACATCTGTGATTCACTATGGTTGTTCAAGTAAGGTGATGGTTTTGACTAGCACTGCATATTGCTGCTGTCTGGAGCTGGCATGTGCTCGTATGCATCGTACACTGACCAACATAACCAAAACTGTTGCACTGCTGATCATTTTCATCACTTGTATTACACAGTTCTCTGATACAACTATATGTCTTCGTCGAGACCCGCTATATGGCCTTGCTCAAATGCAATTGATTGCATAAACTGTGCATTCCTATATAATCTTTGCATGCTAATGTTCTACTCAAATTGACAACAGAGTATAGACCTATAAACTACTGATTACAGGTGTGTAATTGCTAACACACTTAGGATGTTTGTCAGATAGTGCTCATGTATTGGTTTATCCACAGTGCTATGCTATTAAGCATCTCTAGCATCTGTTGGTCTCTAGTCGAGTAATAAACCAGTATGGCGTATCTCCTTCACCTATCTACCTCAAGATGTTCTTTCCTTCAGGTAGGTTCCTCATTATTATATTAAAAGTACGACTTCTCAGACACCAGGAAAGGACAGATAGGCCAGCCAATATGCCATTCTGCAATGGTTTGTATGGGTTTATGGGTAAAAAAAGCAACAAATTGAAATCACCATGACTGTGTCCACAAATATAATGTGTTTATTGATAAGATACTGTGTGCAGAAGGCACTGAGACAACATACCAGAAGTACCAGGTCTCCCAGAGGTCCCGATGCTCTCTGTTGATAATGCAGCAGTCACGGTTGAAATGATAGCTGAAAAGTGAATAAGAATTTAAGTTTCACACAAATGCTTCACATGGTGTTGCAGGAACTCTGATATGCAAGTATTAGGGACTTTATGCCCAATTAATTGGCGATGGGCACAAATGGTGGCGCCTTGTGGGGCTGAATACGGTAAGCTGTTTCTGGCCCCTCCCATGGCAGAAGAAGGCTTTTTAACTTTTTACAACTTTATAAGTTTACTAAGTAATAACTGAATTTTATTTGCCATCATAAACAAAACCATTCTTGTTAGTTATGATTTTGGCTGTCATTATATTTTATGTTATGCTTTAGGTCGTCAGAGGGGGGTCGAAAACACTGCCATGTAAGTGCATACATTTTAGCGCAAACAATGATCACAATACTCACACTAAAGTTGCCAAATAATTAGGAGAAGTAGTTACAGATCTTAAGGCCATACGAGACACATTATTTAACATTGGAGCATCTCAAGTTCATCACTTTCTTTTTATTTTATGTACATAACATAACACATTTGTATTTATAACCAATCCATAACATTACTTGACCAATGCAATATTTCAAATTATTGGGTCAGTTGTTCTGCTTGTCCATCTTTTTACCCTTTTCCATACCAGTGTTCAAATGCTATGAAGTCCATCAATTTACGTTTATGTCTGTTCAGTTCCTTGGTTGGTTATCATTACGTGCATTGAGTAATGCGATTTGTGTGGCAGTTCATTAGCTAAAAAATAAATGCTTTAGTTACATGATAAATTAAACATTTAGGCATATTTATTTGTTGTCAATAAAGGGGTATAATGATTTATAATTACTTTGTTTTTTGATTTCGACATTGTTAATCGTCGGGGAAATAAACATTTCATGCGATATACTAACTTGGCCAATGTGTGTACCTGTATTTAAAAAGCTTGTTACAACAATACAAAACACGCAGTAACCTAGGTCAAGTGCATTTAATTATAATCATTTGAAATATGTTTAGCAATTCTGGAATCTCAGTAGATTTCTGTTATAATTATGTGACTGTCCGAGAATACGAGTTGATACCGCGGTACGTATTTCATAAGTGTTTAGCAAATAATGCTACGAAACTTCTTGTATTACACCTGGAACATTCCTCCTGTAGTATTAATATGTTGACACAGTTCTTCGACATTTTATCGAACCTTTCAACGTACCCGAGCCAACATAAACCGTAGGCATTCCAGGCTACCACGAATAACCTCAATTTTTGTTGTGAAAATTATATTCTGCATTAAATGTGTGAATGCAATTTCGTGAAATATGTTGCGATCGGTTGGTAGTAGTAGGGAAATGTAGGTTGACAGACAAGGGTACGGGGCACAATATTAGGATTCGGCCGATCGCTATGTTGTTACGTCACTGCCCGCCATCTTGGAAGCTAGTGCCTCATGGCCATTGATGCTTGAACTTCGACCTTGACCCTAATACATGACCTTTCAACTTTAACCCCACAACCCAAAGAAATTCGAAAAAACCCAAAATATTTATTATATATATATATATATATATATATATATATATATATATATATATATATATGGTAAAAAACTTATTCAAAACATTGTTTAAAAAATGTATAAAAATTATTACGAAAAATTTATTTAAAAACGAAACTTTACTTAAAAATGATTAAAAAATTATTAAAAAATATATAACAAAAATGTATTTAAAAAATTAAAATAATGAAAAATGTATAAGAGGGTTAAAAAAAATAAAAAAAATAACAAAACATATAAAAAATTATTAAAAAAATATAACAATTATACTTATATGCATTAATGAAGGCCGTCATCTTGGTCGGTGTAACCGATGCCATATTGATATGCACTCACCTACATTCGACAGATTAGTCGCTGCGCTCCACAGCTATAGTGGTATGATCTCACATCCAATTAGTCACATTCGATGCCATCTTGGTAGACATCAACTAGTCGCATTCCCTCCACAGATTACTCACCTCCTTTCGATGCCATATTGTTAAGCATAATTTGTTTACATCCCCTAGGTGATGCTAGTGTATTAATTTATGTTTTTTTTTTTAAATATAGGTGACACTCTATACCCTCCAATTACTCATGTCGTTCGACTCCCACCAGGTGATGGCAATGTTGGTAGGTGTCACGGCCGATACATTGGTAAGCTCTCACTTATGCTCGTCTGATTAGTCTTGTGTGCTCCACTGATTACTCACGTTGCCATATTGGTAAGCATAATTTGTTTCGAAGTTTGTCTTTCACCTTCGACCAATTAGTCATGTTCGCTCCATTCCCAGCAGACGACTAACCCCACCCACAGCACTGGCCTCACAATATATTTAAGTGTTGAAGTGCCCGATCAATGATTCACATTGGCTAATTGCCACCCCCCCCCCTTGCCACCACAAATTCTTCCACTGGTCAATTATTGTTAAGTTGGCAAGACTCCATCCCTGACAATCTCTCCGATAGGGTAATTTCTTGGCTGTTTTCGGAAACCTTCGTATCTACCAATAAGGGGTACACACTCGAACTCTACCATCCCGTCCAATAACCTCTTCAATATATTTAATTGGATAATTAGTCATATCCGTTCCACCCCACTAATTAGATGCGTTCGCACCATCCCAGCCAATGTTTCTCATTGGATAATTACCCCGCTAATATTGCCTATTGGCTTATAAGTTGGCAAGCCTCCACCAACTCTTTTTGATCCCCTCCACCCACATGACCATCTACCCAACAAATCAGCGACCTAATATTACATTAATCGCAGAGACTACGTCATTCCCCACCAATGTTTCTCATTGACTAATAAGTCACATCTCCCCCCCCCCCTTATACACTGGCTTTGAATGACGTGCCACGAGGCCTCTGGGAAAAGTTGTACCTTGGTCTTAGAAATTTATGCTTGTTGTCCGAGCAGAGATAAAATCCTTTCGGCCATTTTAGTATTCGGAAGTGTGCATACTCTTAGTGCCTTGGACAAACGGGACGAGTTGCCATACCTGCCGAAAGAATTCCTGCTGATGTATGCACCGTTCGAAATTTCGGCCGTATTCGAGTATTTGCCGGATTACCTACAGCTATAAGAAGACATGCCCCAGCAAACACAACCTGTCGGCAAAGTGTAGACCAATTGTCGGCCCGATAACTGTACTGTTGGCAACTGTCGTTTAAATGCCAGAAAATAGACATCTGACAACGACGTGATGTCTTTTTTGAGTTTTCTAGCCGTTACGATAAAGACCTGGTGTATTATTTAGGAAAACAGATGGATATAACTGAAAATATGTCGACATAATATCGCAGAGCAAACATGTTGCAAACATCTTAAAAATGTTTCTGGGCCGATTCCCATACAGCATCTTTGTATTTTCGGTAAGCTGGCCATCATCTTATTTATTCCGGCCGAGTAACGTTTTCGAGACAAGGCTCTTTATCAAAATAAATATATAAATATGATGTATGTTTGCCGACAAACTTTTGGAAAGTGTTTTTAATAGGCAAGATGATAGCTAGCTGTTAACGGCATGATGCATTTGTTTAGACAGAATGTTTGCAGTTAGAAAAAGGCAATGGCCCACTTTTTTTTATAGGATAAAATATGGATATCACCTAAATTATGTCGGCACGATATCTCACAGCGATCATATCGCCAATCGCTCAAATAATATTCTGGGCCTATTCCGATATACACTATAGACCAAAAAGTAATTGGCCACTCTTGAAGATAGGTAGTTCATTACGTCAGTTGACTTGTGTGGCAGCCATATGCTGCAGGCCAGTGTACAACCAGTTGACAAGGAGATGACACGAGATACTGAGTTATCGGACTCCGATAAGGGCGTGATTGTGGGCTGCCATCTCAGTGGGTGGTCTAGCCGGGCGATTGCACGGAAGGTAAACAGGCCCAAATCAACGGTAGCATTCGTCCTGCTTAAGTGGAAGGTCGATGGGCATTGTGCCAATGCTGCACGTTCTGGGCGACCTCCAATCTTGACCGATAGAAATCGCAGAACCCTAAAACGTGAAATGGTCACAAATAGGGCACAACCCATGGATACCGTTCGACAGGAGTTTCATGCAGCAACAGGAGTATCGGTTTCTATTGGAACATTGCGCGCAGATCCCAGAGCCCCGACCTCAACCCTATAGAACATCTTTGGGACGAATTGGCTCGCCGGGTGAGAGCTCGTCAGACGTGGCCAAAATCCATTGCTCAACTCATGGAATGGTTGCAAGAGGAATGACGACGAATCCCCGTGGATGTCCTGCAAACACTCGTAGAGAGCATGCCAGACAGCGTGGCTGCTGTTATAGCCGCAAGAGATGGCCCTACGAGATTCTAACGGGGTGACAACCACCGGGAAAATATTGTGGACAGGTGCCCAATTACTTTTTGGTCGATAGTCTCTTTATCACAATAAAGATGAAAACATGATGTCTTTTTGCCGACAAACATTTGGAAAGTGTTTTGAATAGGCAAGATGTTAGATAGCTGTTAACGGCATGATGTATTTTTGAGACAGAATGTTTGCCATTAGAAAAAAGACAATGGCCCACTCTATTTTTTTAGGATAACAGATGGATATCACCTATATAATGTCGGTGTGATATCTTACAGCCAACCTGTCTCCAATAGCTCAAATAATATTCTGGGCCAATTCCGATAGAGCATCTTTGTCTTTTCGGTAAGCTGGCCACCATCTTATTTATTCCGGCCCAGTAACGTTTTCGAGATAAGGCTCTTTATCACAATAAGGATATAAATGTGATGTCTTATGCCAACTAACTGTTGGGAAATGTTTTGAATAAGCAATATGTTAGCTAGCTGTAAATTGAATAATGTCTTTTATGAGACACTGTGTTAACTGTTAGCATGTTTTTCCGTGATTATATATGTGTCACATGGTAGATGGCATTTGTGTACTTTAATTTTTTTTTATTTGTACAACAAACCGCCATATACATAAAAAACTAACAAAAACTATTTTGTTTCCAAGCCTCTGAATAAATAGTTTTTAAATAATCCGTGTTTTAAAATTATTTGTTATATAGTCATGGAATTTATACATTCATTTAGAATAATTTGCGTCATGATATATTTGAAATTACTGAAGATTATGAGCATCTTACCCCGTAGTGTACAGGTTAGCATACTGGACTATCAACTCAAGGGTCATAGGTTCGAATCGTGCAGTAGGTAAGCAAAAGATTTCAATGTAATGTAATGAGAGGTAAGTTAAATGAATATATGGAAAGATGAGATAACAATTACTAAAATTTTAAATCGGAAAGTTAAGGTTTTCTCATGGTTATACTGCTTATTTCTGTACATCATGCTACTGCAGGCCTGGTATCAACATCCAGCCGTCGCAAGCCCGGTATCGTAACGACATCGGGCCAGTATCGGCTGGTCGGAGTTTGTCAGCTAGCTTTTACCGGCCCGATCCTGGCCCGTATTTTCAGTGTTTTCTGGGACGAAACTGCCTCCCGTGCAAGGAGTGTTTCGAGGGCTGCACCACCTCGGTTCCCGACATGCGGCACTGCAGAGGCTGGTGCAAGACTCGTCGAGCAGCCCTGGCAACGCCCGCCCCTGTGCAAGGTTTCTATGCGCAAGTTGAACCTGGAGAAGACATCCTGGCGGCGACCGCCCCCGCACAAGTGTTCCACTGGCAAGCACTGCCCGACGACAAGGAAGCCAACCAAGAACACGAGAGAAAACCATGTGAAATTATTTTATAAATAAATGTCGTTTCTGTGCACGAGGATTTGTAAAATGTCTTGCAATATCCAAGGGTTTCTCTTGCTGGACTCTTACACCATCAAGCAAATTGCCCTCCAGTACAACGACGACGACGAACACACCAAAGTTTTTACGTTTTTGCCACCAATGGAAGCACCTCGACCGCACCATGCAACAGGTACACCGCCTACAGAAACGCGGAGTTAGGTGGGACGATGGAAATATTCCGTACGGGGACATTCGCAAAATTGTCAGAGGAAGCCATAATACCCTATTACTCTGTATACGTTAATCGCCAAGAGTCGACGATGCGCTGTTCGTGTCCCGCCGGTACGAATATTGTGGAGCTATACAGACATCGCCGATGCCCACCGTTCAGGCAGCTGGTAGAGATGTACGCCTCAAACCTTCGTGGGTGTGAAAATGATCGATGTGCATCGTGCAATGCCCAAGCACTAAGGCTCTGGACGTATGATAATGTGTGGCATATGTAAAGAAAGACTACGAGGAAAAAAACAATGTGTGCAAGCAGCTGGTAGAGTCGTATAGAAAAAGACTACACAAGTGTGAAAAAAACTAACTATGCACGTCGTGCAATGCCCAAGCCCTAAGATTTTAGTAATCCGCAGTACATGTAAACAAAAGACACTGAGGAACCTGCGGTGCATTTTAAAATCATCGTATGTAATACAGACGCAAAGAGAAAGCCTTTTATTAGTACTAGTATGTGTAAATAAATTAATCTGTTCAAAAATATGTTTTATCTCACGTTATGTCCTGCTCACGTAAGTTAAAACTGTTTTATATAGGCGTTAAAAAAAACACATACACAAAAAATTTTTGTATGAATTAAAAAAAAAAACACAATGTGGGCAAAAAAGGAATTCTAAAAATTATTTTATATCGGTGTTAATGAAACACACCGTCGGTAAAGACATACTTAGTGAAGGTACATTTTAATGTAAAAGAGACACCACAATCTTACATTACATGTACGAAAGTAATTGAATTTTAAAACTATAAAAGAGCAGGTCCAGGCGGCTGCAATTGACGCCTCTTGCGAAATATGTGCCAGACGGTAGGTATTCACAAAGTAAGCAATTCTGGCACACGTTGTAGCTAGGCGGAAGCTTACATCCCGTCGATATCGTGCCAGCCGACCCAGAACAGCAACAATTAAAGAAACTTATACAAAGTACAGTACTTGTAAGAAAAAATATGATGCAACACGTATGAAAAAAAAAATACAGGCTGAACAAAATACGCTCTATGTTGATGGGGGATCAAAATGACGATAAAAATTATAGAGGACATACTCTGCTATGAAAAAATTGTATATGTTACTCTACACAATGCGACATAACATAGAGGAGGTCCATGTTCGACACCTGGTACAGTACTGGCGGGAGACATGCCAATGGCAAACCACTGCACAATATTATATAACATAGAGAAATCCAGAAATCCCCTCTACTTCCTATATATATATATATATATATATATATATATATATATATATATATATATATATATATATATATATATATATATATATATATATATATATATATATATACATACACACACACACACTAGCGGACCCGACAGACGTTGTCCTGTACATATGTCTTAGATCCGAAAATTTCAAACTTTTTTTAATAAGATGTAACAATCTGGACCGTTATTTTAACACAATAACAACACAAAGTTACGAAATTCTCCTGAATCTGATCGCAGCGCCACTATCGGGACAAACTGGAAGTAAAATGAAATATTTTTGGATATTCTACACCGCGATCGCAGCGCTGTCTGCCGGATACAATGTAAAACATTCCAAGATCAACAATAACATATAAATAAAAAATTTATTAAAAAAAAACATTTTGTAGTGGACCGAATTGTGAATCTAAACCATTCTCGAATCCACTTGAACACACACAAAAAATTTCATCATAATCGGTCCAGCCGTTTAGGAGGAGTTCAGTGACATACACACGCACAGAAGAATTATATATATATAAAGAAGATATATATATACACACACACATCCACATAATTGTAAAAGTATGTTTGCTGAATTTAAAAAAATGTATCATCCCTCCAAAAGTAGTACATGGAAAAAACGTATTTTAAAACGCATTTTTATCCTGTGTTTGTTGTGACAAGGAATAATTCCGAACTCTCGCTAAAACCCAGACGTTAATGACTGAAAATATTGTGGCAGTGGCTTTGATAACTGGATACAGTACACGTAACTTTGGTTTATATATAAATACGTGCAACACCTTAGAGAGAGAAAATGTATGGCCGTTACACACATCACCAAAGTAAAACTGGTATATATATGAAAAAATACGTGTACATTCCAAGGTGTGGAAAATATAACACTTTCATAATTTTTACTGTAAACAAGTACATGACTCGCACTCATGAGCTTATACACAACTGCCTGCGGGCATTGGGAGGGATATAAATGAAAGAACGAACATTGCAGCAAATATGCAGATATTTATTATAGTAAAAATAATTTGTTAACATTAATAATAGTTGTAGCAGGGTCGTTACGACGAATCTTTCTCGTTGACCCAGGAATCATCACGCTTCCAGTGACCCAGCCACAGAACGTACACTTGGCCATTATGTTGTTTCAGCTCCTTCTCCACTAAGTATATGTCTGCAAACTGCGTAGGCCTGATCTCTTCGGCATAAATAAAATTCACCAATGATAGGTTCACAGCCTAGGTCCTCGAGGTATAACATGGGTTGATACTCATGTCGTATATGTACCACCTTGTTCAGCTCTGCAGACCAGTTCTGACGGAAGCCTTTGTGGAAAATTCCACGTTTTATCGAAATACTCACCAAGTTATCGTTCTTGACCTTAGGCTTCCAGAGGTCCCTCCTATTCGGAATAGCATACGATGTTCGAAACAGGGAGTAGTTCTTCACGTCTTCAGGCTTATGCGAGTGGTTGAATGAACAGTAGAATTATACTTGCATACGAGTTTCGGGAGTAACGTCAACCACTTGTAGTTTCAGTTTAGTGTGATGTGTCTCCACAGTTTAGCTTTTCGAGTCCTGTGAAAACACTCGACGATTCTAGCCTTGAGCCCAGAGAATGTGGAATAATAATTTATGTTACGTTTCTTCATCAGGGCACAGAAAGTAGCATTAAGATATTCTTTACTGTCATCGGTGTGAAGATTTTTCATTACGCGCCCTTCACGCAATACTTTCGCTACGTCGCGCGCTTTCTTCGATTTGAGCGTCCTCGTCCAGGCGAATTTGCTATAATTACCGATCATGGTCAAAATGCAGAGGTGACCTTGATTCGTACGAGCAAAGTCTTGCATTTCGATCAGATCGGATTGGAAAGTATCGTCCAGCCCTTTCATGACGCATTTTCTGTGTGGGTAATTCATCCTAACGTATTTGTGCAGCTCATCGGGAACTGTACTACTTGATCATCTCGAAATGTAGGCCGCCTCCATGAGTTCTTCAATGATGGAAATGATTTCGTTTGTGTGCGAGCTGTTTCCTGCAGACTGCGAAGTGACCTAAATCTCAGCTTATCTCCCAACTCGTTCGGCTTGTCCCAATACTAACAGTCAATATTGTTCTCCACTCTTCAATTTATGAGTCAATCCCGAATAATTAATTTCACATACCTTGGGAAAGAGTCCGGCTATAACGGGAAATCTTTCATGCATTGCGTCCTTAAATCGTCGTGTTGAGGGGTCAATCTCGGCATAATGAGCGCTGCTGGACTGTAGCAGGCAACTGTACTTGTGCAAATTCGATTCGGTGTAGTGTCTAGGATGCTTCGGAAACAAAATTTCTCCCAAACTCTGCGTGATTTTTACCTTGCTCTTGCCTATCTGTAGTACATCCCTAGGTAAAACAAAACTTCCTTGTTTCAGTGAAACCATTTTCCACCGTTTTTCCTAAAACCACAAGTCTTGTCGGCAGTACGATTAGAGTAGAAGCGATGCGATGAGATAGAAGAGTGCCCTCCTCGGGTCCATGTTACGATGTTTGTTTCCATTCACGTCCACACATCAAGTCGATCAGGGGCAAATTGTCTCCGTCGCTAGTGATGCCACATTACAATTCGTTGATTTCCGGACTTCTTTTCCGTTTACACGTAGGGGTCGGTTCTTCCACCTTCATCATGTGTTTGATTTCAACGTGAGCACACTCGGTTTATTTCTAATTTCGTCTAGCCCGAGGGTAATAAGTTTGGGAGCCTCTTCCCTTCATGTCTCGATGGCCATTCTGTTAATTTTCGCGAGTAAGTATTTGGCCCGTACTGCCTCGATCGCTCGCTTAAGCTCGCTCACCAGTTCGGCTCGGTTATCCATCGTTCACTGAGTGTAAAAGACTTTTGGTGTGTGTGTGTATATATATATATATATACACACACACACCTCGCACACCTCGCCTTTTTTGTAGGCAATCATTCGCGATTTTCCGAGATTGCTTTATGGGGTTCCGACATCCAACATAGTATGACTATGGCAGGCGACATAAGTTTTTGTATTCAGTAAAGACATTAAAAAATTTAGTAGCTCCTTCAGTTCTTCTTGTCTCTGTACGTTCGATACGTTGATCAAGTCTATTACCCGCGCCGCAGCACCTCCTACGTGCTGGCCGGCAGCTACCAAATCTCCAACCACTTTGTTCTTCACAATTTTCCATTTTCGACAGATAAGGGACAAGTCTTCTCTGTGTGAAAGGGCGAAGCGATTCTGACCACATTCAAGGTTATCATGATGATCGACGTTAACTTATCGAAACCAACGCCTGCACCTGCCATTATATAGAGGACAGTATTTTGCGATCACCAATATAGCGAACTTCTCCTTCCAGCACAAGGCACACAGAATCTTTTAATTCTGCAAATGGCATGTCCATATTGACATGATCGTCCTAAACGTGACGTAAAATAGTGTCGTCTATGCTAAACAGTACCAACATATTAGCATCATCGCGAATCAGCTGTTTGGGACGCATAAATAAGTCTGGCCGAGATACACACAGTCCACGTTTGAGTACCGTCCCATGCTAAAGTATTCTTGGATGTGTGTTTTTCGCACGCAATGTCATCAAAGACAAATATCGAGTTTGGAAGACCTTGGCTCGGCTGTATGACGCCTTTGTTGTTGCTGCATGGGATATATTTCACCTTCCACGGCCTGCAGTGCACGTGCCAGTCTCTGGTATTGCTGGAGCGATTTTGAATAAACGTACTCATTCTCGAATCTAAGACCATTCGGTTTCTCCAGCAGTCTAAGCAGGACACATGTCTTGCCGCAACCCGACGTAAATTCCACATCACTATAAATGCTTTACTGCAGAAGCGACACAACATATGCATCATTTATATTTCAACGTCCGTACTGTTCCAAGTCTAGAACGACACTGAAACGAAAAAATATGAAAGAAAAATATTCATCATTTGCTCGCTCAGTTAAATTCAATGTGACATAAGGTAAAGCCGGTGAAATTCGGTCGTGGTATCGCCAATTCATTCATCGATAATCATCTCCCATTCGAACTCTACATTTCAGGTACTCTGGAACCAAGTTAGGCTGTAACACAACCGACACAGGTATCAATACGCTGGACGAGGCTTATTTGCAAGCAACACAACACCGCTTACTCCCTAAACAAGATCTAGACAAAAAGCAGATGCTTCATCGAACATCATGAAAGCCAAGGTGAAACTAGGCATGAATCTACGTACAAGGAAAAGGCGCCCTAATAAAAAAAGGATAGATCAAGGTAAGTGGGTTCCTACCAGCATTGATACCTGCAATCGGTGCTCTGGTCAGTGTCGCCAGGGTAGTCACGAATATCGGCTGTGCTGTGAAGCAGGCTTCGAACTATAGGAAACAGGTAGACGAAACCCGCTGCCATAACAGAAAGTTAGAAGCTATCGCCATGGGTAAAAAAAAAAAAGGCAAAGTACTGTATATTCGTCAACCGTATCAAGGAAGAGGACCAATTGCCCGGGGGGGGGGGGATAGGAAAAAACGGAAGACAGCAATCAAAATGACTCTGCCTAGACGTCCACTGACGGAACATGGGCTTGGAAAAGTTTGCGCACAAATTGAAGATACCTCATTTTCGTGGAGAGTTTACGAGATATGTTTTGCCCCCTAAACCCAAGAAACACGCATTTGGCGTAAATAATCTGGACACAACAGCTGTGTCCGGCACTCACTGGGTAGCTTACTTAGAATGTGGCAGACGTGCGTTAAACTACGACAGTTTTGGAAATTTGCGTCCTCCATCCGAACTGCACGAGTACCTGAAAAGTTGTAAACTAACTTACAACTATGAGATGTAGCAGATGCCCAACACATGAAACTGTGGACACTTGTGTCTGCGATTTTTAATCAATTGCGATTTCCAATGATAATACAGGGGAGAATAAAAAAGACCGCGTCAGCCATACAGATCTCACCAGTATGTCTAAGTCAAACATTCTGAGTGGTAAAACATTCTCCCTTGGAGCTTGAGGGGGGAATAGTGTGTGGGGTTGGTGGATTTTCAAACTTACAACTCCATATCTAACATAAAGTAAATATGAATTCAGCATTTTGGTACATGGTGGCAGAAAATGTGAAAGAAATCACTATTTCCACCAAGGTGCACTAGCTGAAGGATATGGAATACTTCATAAAACAATCGCTACCGCACGACATCGCATTCGAACTGCACGGGAATCCGAATACTCTGAAGGCCGAAATATTTTGCGTCGCAGATGTAGACTTCATTGAACCGAATACAATCGGGCCCATGTTAGGGTTCGAAGTTAGAGTGTAGGAAGCAGGAAAGAAACACGAGTCATCACGGGCAATAGACATTTTCTCGGTCAACGTCATGCGTATAAACTGTAACTTGGCGTGTTGCAGTTATGTGAATAGCAAACCGATCAGTTCTATTTACGAGTTCGCCTCCGACGTAGGTCCTGTACATAAGCAGTAACTTGGCGTGTTGCAGTTATGTGAATAGGAAACCGATCAGTTCTATTTACGAGTTCGCCTCCGACGTAGGTCCTGTACATAAACTGTAACTTGGGGTGTTGCAGTTATGTGAATAGGAAACCGAGCAGTACTATTTACGAGTTCGCCTCCGACGTAGGTCCTGTACATAAACTGTAACTTGGCGTGTTGCAGTTATGTGAATAGGAAACCGAACAGTACTATTTACGAGTTCGCCTCCGACGTAGGTCCTGTACATAAACTGTAACTTGGCGTGTTGCAGTTATGTGAATAGGAAACCGATCAGTTCTATTTACGAGTTCGCCTCCGACGTAGGTCCTGTAGATAAACTGTAACTTGGCGTGTTGCAGTTATGTGAATAGCAAACCGATCAGTTCTATTTACGAGTTCGCCTCCGACGTAGGTCCTGTACATAAACTGTAACTTGGCGTGTTGCAGTTATGTGAATAGGAAACCGAACAGTACTATTTACGAGTTCGCCTCCGACGTAGGTCCTGTACATAAACTGTAACTTGGCGTGTTGCAGTTATGTGAATAGGAAACCGATCAGTTCTATTTACGAGTTCGCCTCCGACGTAGGTCCTGTACATAAACTGTAACTTGGGGTGTTGCAGTTATGTGAATAGGAAACCGAGCAGTACTATTTACGAGTTCGCCTCCGACGTAGGTCCTGTACATAAACTGTAACTTGGCGTGTTGCAGTTATGTGAATAGGAAACCGAACAGTACTATTTACGAGTTCGCCTCCGACGTAGGTCCTGTACATAAACTGTAACTTGGCGTGTTGCAGTTATGTGAATAGGAAACCGATCAGTTCTATTTACGAGTTCGCCTCCGACGTAGGTCCTGTAGATAAACTGTAACTTGGCGTGTTGCAGTTATGTGAATAGCAAACCGATCAGTTCTATTTACGAGTTCGCCTCCGACGTAGGTCCTGTACATCAAATCGTAGAATCTCTGGGAATGCTCATTTACGTTTCGATCGTTGTAAAGAGTATACACGAAGCAGCCGTTTCAATTGTGGACTAAAACCAGGAACTGATAAATTTCCGAAACGAAGAAATTACTCCACGTTTACACGTGGAACGATGAGACTAATTTTTACCGGGAAGACAAAAATGTATTGTTACACGGGTGAACTAACTGGGCCAATATTAGTCGTAGTACGGTGGCAATACGGCAAACGACAAGCTAGCGGAAAATAAAAATCGACTGGATTGCGGCTAATAACTCCAACTAACTTCCAGGTTTGAAACTTTTAAATGATGACCAATTAACGGCTATGCCAGGGCTTAGTAAACGACTAGAAGTTAACAGCTGAACTGTGAAGTTCCACCCAAAGACTTAAATGGCAGCAAACACATCATATTCATCAACATGGCTTCATTGGCATCAACATCTCATTGGCAAAGACAATAACATCACTTCAAAAATTGAATACTTAGCTGCTGAAGAGAAAAATACAACTCAGTGAACTTCACAATTACAAGAGGAAAAAAAAGGGGTGGGGGGCAGCTCTTCACCACAGGTCTGTTTAAGGAGTGACCTGAAGCCTCATATATTCAAATTTAAAAAAAAATAGTAAGTCTTCTGAGCTATTAACGCACTTCGCTCGGCATGCAGGAGAAGAAACCGACTATCTTTAGTAATCCACTGACTTAGAAAAAAAAAGGGGGAGGGGGGAGACTAACGTCTACTCAAATGAAATATATTAGATTTTAAAATTTCAAATTTATTTAGACCAATAAATCTTTTCCATACACAAAATAATCCGAGATTACATATTAATTTTCAGGTAACATTTGAGACATATGAAAAAGACAAATACTTGGTCTTTATCTCAAAACAAGTAAATCAAATCTTCTCACTTCGGCTGATTATTTAACAACAATAAATATAAACTTCAACTTGTTACATAACAAAAGAAATAAACGGCAACTGTATAATATCTCGTAAGTTTCACACTGTAAATGCTTCTATTACTTTACAATTCCTTACAATTTTCATTCGTGGCGACTAGAGCACAAATTTATGGACGACAGAAAATGCCACTGATCCGCTAAAACAAAACCAAACTTCGCGTCATGATCATCTCGCATTTTTGGCAACAAGCAAATTCCAAAAAAAAATCAATAAATAAATTAAACAATATAAATATTTTTGTCAAGTCAATACATTATTCAGTAAAACTCCAAACTGGAAAATTCATCTTGGGCCTTATCTTTACCAAAATTTTAAAACTCTGCCTGGCCAAACCATAAATTCAGGCTCCCATGTTCCTATGACTTGCATCAACCATTTTACTGAATAAAAATTTTGCGTCTAAAACTAATGCATACTGGAGCCCTGGGAACCACAACTACTGGAATCTCCACCTACCTATAGTAACCAACAACTGTACTTATCTCTAGTCGGTTAAATATTGCATGGACATTCCAGGCTCCTCCGGCCTTGACACCAAATTCTCTGTCCCGTCAAAGTACGTCCTCTCTCTCTCTCACACACACACAAAGCTCAACGATGACTCCCTTCCCCCCACTCCGCTGTGTCTCACCCCATACCTCTCGCCATCTGGTCACCAACCAATCCGAACAGTCCACGCACAAGTGCGACAGCTCGTAAACACGTGATCAGCCTCAACTCACTTCACCTTTCCCCTGAGGTCCCTACACTTTGTCTGCTGCCCGCAGCACGAAACCTTCTCCCTTCCCCTGAACAAACCTACAAACTCACAGCTGTCGACGCCAGAACATCATCATCATCAGTAAAGCTCCTAGAACTTACGCAGTCAACACAGAGCAACACAAAAACAATTCGTGAAAGAGATGACCACAAAGCTTTAGCAACACAGCAGCGAATGAAAACATTCACAGCTGCAGGCGGCACAAAGGAAATGCTCAGCTCGGGAAGTTTGAAAAACGGTTACAGCATGGGCACTCGAGATGCCTCTACGGCAAAACAGCAAACCTAACGACTATTCCCGGGAGGATAAATTTAACGTCCTTATATCCTTACATTCAAAAATATAATTAATTAAAAACCTTCAAACACATCATAACAGAAAAGACACGTGACTTCCCAGAAAGATAATTTAAAGACATTGAACAAAGAAAAAAAAAACGAAAAATTTTGAAGACACTACAAGTCAAAAAAAAAAAAAAAAAAAACTCGACTGTAAAGTTAAAACCAAAAAGGTTCTAAGTATACAACATTGAAGAAAAAAAAGTGAGTAACTCCCGGAAAAAAAAAAAAAAAATTATAAACCCAACAAAATATAATCATTAAAATAATATCAAAACATGAATAAAAGGACTCGCATCCAAACAAAAAAGAGGGGGAAATCTAGCCATAATGACAACAAATGACTGAACCACGACTGGGACTGATCTGGACAAAAAACCAACAAAATTTTTTTTGGGAGGAGGGCTCCTGAATTTTGACTCCGTCACGCTATAAATGCTTGCAGTACAGCGAACCAGGGATCATTAAGCTGCGAGGAAGCATTGCACCAACACCTGAAAATGCAAATCGCCATGGTAGATGAAATTCTCGACATGGATCAGCGTCTATAATTCGACGATAAACTCGATAAAATCGAAATGCTCTGTTACGAACCATATCTTGCCGGACCTTTCGCTCTCGGAAGGGCGGTTAGAATACCTATACAGCAACAAGATATTTACACTCTGCCTAGCCAGTCCTTTGTGCGCATAAGAGGCAGGCTAACAAAGGTGGATGGAACCCACCCGGCCACCACCAAGTTGGTACGAAATGAGATTCGCCGCCTTTTAGAGCTAGTAATGTACAAGATTAATGGTGTTGCAGTCGACCAGTCGCGAGATGCGGGCATAACTTCGTCGATAAAAAATTACCTATCAGTCACGTCCAACCTTCTCTCTGCAGCCAATATGGCAGGCTGGGGAATCGAAGCCGACTTTAACGTTCCCATTTATGACGAAGGCAGGTTCGAAGTACGTGTTCTGCTCTCCATGCTACTGGAATTCGCAGAAGATTATATAAAATTAATAATAGGAACGAGGCAGGAACTGGTGATAATGCTAGCCACAGCCTATTTGGATTCCAAGTTAGGAGTAGGAGAAAACCCGCAGCCCGTCTCTCTTACATTGAACACCATAGAATAGTTAGTCCTTCCCATGACCCCGAGCGGTCGGGAACGTGTCAAGCTGTTGAATTATGCCAGGAAAGAAAAAGTGATCGAATTCGTATTCTGAACTTGGAGTCTAATCACCTGCATGACCTTGCCCGCTGCCACGTGAAATCACTGGGTCGTTAAAATGTCTTCCAGCATGGAAAAACCACGCTACATCATACTGGCACTTCAGACTAACAAACATCATAGTATCAAAGCCAACAAGTCTACGTTCGACCACTGAAATGTCGAAAACATAAATATATTTTTGAATAACGAAACCTACACGAACTTTGAAGGTGGTCAGTACCTCCTGGCAATTATACGTATTCGCAATTCCAATTTCAGAACTATGTACGCGTGTCACATACCATCCTTAGCCTTGAAAATTTCCAAGACATGGCACGTTGGCTAGTATTTGATATATCGAAGCAAAACGAGCGCATGCAAAATAGCATGGTCGACTGTTGGATCGAATTAATCTCGAAGGAAAACATGCCCATAATAACTGCCGCCTACTGCTTGATAATCTACGACAGGATCGTTCAGTACGATCATTTTTTGGCCTGGTTAAAAATCATCAGTTAAATACATGCGTAAATATGCATGGTGTGGGGATGTATGTTTCATTCGTAATAATGTACTGTAACTTGCGGGGTTTCATGAGCGGCTGTGTGCTCAAGGAAATCGCAGTCACGTATTGTCGCGGCGTGACTCGAACCTGAAACTTTCAATTACTGACATCCCTTCGACACCCCCCCCCCCCCCAATATTCGTGGAAACTGTTGGGTGTGAAGACCATGAAAACCAACTCCTGGTTGACCAAGTACTACTACGGACTGGAATGGGACGAATGCAAGATTCTGTATCATCACGTTTTGCTGCACGACTTGTAAACCGATTTATGTGGGCGGACCCGAACAGAACAAAATGGCTTAGTAATTTGTGTAAATTAAAGGTGGATATTATCGACTAACAGAACTATCATGGGTGCCCTTTCCTTCTCAAATTGCGGAAAGAAACTGATCCGAGTTCTTTGGTAAACTCTTCGAAAAACGTGCAGTTCCCTTACGAGTGGCATGCCCAGAGATGTAAGATAGTTACATCTCTGTTTGGTAGTGTGAAATATGACGTTAGTCTATGATGCGAAAAAAATTATGCAAATAAATAGAACCGTAAAATAAATTGGCGAGTACAAGTCACCGTGGGAGCAAGGTGGCGCCCTTTCATCTAGAGAACCTGTACGTCTTGTCATTCCTGGATGACTCTAAAATCACCTGTTAATTCTAGGAGTTTGCATCGCTACATGCATACGAAGAAAAATGTGAAGGATGGGACCACGCGCTATATTCGGTGACTTCGTGCGATCCTACACAACAAACCGTTAATAACTTGCTACGCTCCCAGGAGTTGCTTGGTTCATCACATGAAGCGGGATATGAGGAATATCCCGCTTCGTCCCGTCATCCATGGACCAGGTTCTAGAATTTTCAGCAACATCGAGCCGAGGTGGCACCGAAATCCACACCACTGACTGCTCCACCCAGGATTGTGTACGTCCGCACAACGGCACCAGCGAGGTTTCGACTGAAACTGTCCCAACTTAACGACCTGCTGTCGTGCCGATACCGCGATGCATAAAAATTCCAAGGCACCAGCATCGAACTGTGACGTTCGCTCCCACAAACACCTAAGTGTGACGTTACCTGCTGCCAAGGCGACGTGGGTTCGTTCACGGCTGACCTCATCTTGGACGAAGGTGCTTCGAAAATTCCAGTTCTACTGCATCGGATCGAACGTCGAAGACTGTTCATAATTTTTTTACAAACATGTTTCGACTGGCAGATTGATTTTTTAAAAAAGACTCTCGCATTTATAGCTTTTTTTTTTAATTTGTGTAAATAAAACATATTTGTATAGCAAAACTGAATTGGTTGTGTATTTTATTTAAACTTATGATGCCTTTTTTTTGCTAAATAAATAAAATGTGCCGAAATATTCTTTAAAGGGTTAGCTAGAGGGAACAGAAAGAGTCCCTCTTGACAAAAGATGCTAGATGGCCTGCAGGAAACAGGAAAGAAGCTTGCATGAAATAATTCTCTGACATCCGCCCGGCCGTGTCCCTGTCACGTGCGCACAGCAAAACGATCAAAAAAAAATATTGCAATGTTAGAATCAATACGTGTTTCCTGGCGGATAGCCTCATTTCCGCTCTTATGCATGGTTAGCAGTTCCGTCAGTATACGCTCCTGGGAGTCGGGATGTGGCTCTTATGGCGGGGAAACTTCCTACTCCATTTACTTGCCTGCGTACCTCCCTCCACTCCATTACGCTGCTATTGGCTATTAGAAGAATTTCGTCGATAAAATATTAATACTTTAATTCTACACAATACGTATACAGTTCAAAGAAGATGAACAGTTACGTCAACTTATTTCTGGTTCCTGCCTACCTATACATAAACTCGAATATGTAGGTGTTTTTTTGTATTCGCGAGCAAACAACCACATCCTCAAGGAGAGACTGGCTATGGTGAGGGTATGCATCACATTATAGGAGGGGAAATAGACACTTGCTTATAAGCTTTGGATTGGATATTGATGCGCCATTGTTGTGCTGCATCGAGCTGTGAAAGGTATGTCGGCGAATATTACAAAGTGCTTGTCGTGTTTTGGAGGGTACGAAAATTGCACGGGCTGTATGTGATTGGTATGAAATAGAGCCTAGGTACTATCTGCAACAGGACCTCCGTATATGGCGCGAGGCGCATCGGGCGGGAAAATGGGGTGCCGTGTTGCCGAATGACAATGAGGCTGTGCTGTGGCGTGACACTTGTAAGAAGATGAACGAATTTTTTTTCTTGAGGCTGCCGCCGACAAGTAATCTCGCCATACTAGGCATTATCCTCCGTCGCAATCATATTGGCATCGAAGAAATTGTGCTGCGGCTACTTTACGGACATCGGTAGCCATCTTTGTAATGTCGGCGATCAATTTCTGTTCCAAGAGTGACGATGCTCTCCCAATTGCAGCGGGAAAGTTATTTGAAAAGATGGATGCCTCCATCTAAGGATGCGGCGGTGTACCATTGGAGACCATGGTAGAATCCGGCGCTACACCTGCAGTAGCGTCCGACATCGCGATGGAGATGTCCTTCCGAAGCAATCAGACAGCACCCTTCCGGAGGAGGACCTGGCTGGCATTCTTCCAGGCGACACCCATTCGGAGAACCCAGATGAGTCGCCACCCTTTCGGGGCTTCCAGATAGCTGAGTTGGCTACATGCGACAACAATATCACTGAGGGTTCCCTGCTGTTGGAAGCTAGCAATGTACTACAGCGGGAACATAGATTGTCCGAAATGACTGTTTTACACGTGCAAACAACAACGGAAACTCATGGAAGTTGTTCGTGCAGGTAAGGTACTCTCCAGTCTCCGATGTTGGTTATACCAATGCCGAAAGATGGGAGGACATGTGGTCTCCGCAGCCTCTCGATGCTATATCTCCCTCCCTTCGGCCCGACAGAGATGAGTTTTGTCAGTGTTTAAATAAATTTTAAACAAAGTTACTCGCGTTATATACCGATGTTGCCGATTTGCACCTAGAACTGACTAACTGTGTGCATGTTGTTGCAGAAGTGAAATGTAACATGGAATAATTTCTGAAATGATTTCTACCGACCTAGAGTCTGCAACTGAATCGAGACATTTATATGGATGTAAAATAAATGTAATTTTAAAGAGAGACGCACGTTTTATCCTAATTTTTTTAGTTTGTTATTTGTATATGGTTTTCGAGATCATTATAACGACATGTTATTCAACTTATAACTGTGTGTGTGTTCGGTACTTAATTTTTCATCCATGTAAAAAAAAGTAACGAAGGTTTTTATAAAGAAATCTGTGTATAACGTGCTTGCTTTTCCCTTGAAGAAGGAGTAAGAATGTGCAATATCTATTTGATAACAGTTCCTATTATCTACAATATTAACCAAAATTAAATTTAATGCACACTTTCTAGCTTCTTTCATTACTATTACAACAAATAACTTGTGTGACATATTTAGCAAATAGCCATTTAATAAAGAGCACTGACTTTAAAAAAAAAAATGTGCACAGCACAATGGAAGTGTTACTGACCTATATTAACCATTTATCGAAAGTGAGTGAAGACGACAGGAGAGCAAGAATGCTCAAGGGAAGGAAGTGCGTATGTGGCGACCTTCACTCTGCGACACTACACAAGAACGACACAAGCCTCTCTGTATCGCTCGCAAGCAGCAGCATTCCCTCGTCATTTTTTAAATGTTTTCAATACGAATAAAAAAATATAACACAAATACTTGTAACAGGAAATATATTTATTTTACATCGTATATAGATACATTAAAACAACAGAAAAATCTTGCAAAACGATAGTATAAACATACATCATAATTCCAAAAAAAAATCGAAAGAAAATAATATGCACATACATCATAATTCACAAAACATCTGAAAGAAAATATTTTACAAGGAAAATATATATTTACTGACAACAAAAGACAGTAGAGATAGTAAAACATGCCTACATTTCTCTGTGCATGATAATAATTTTTTCTTGCACCTAACATACTTTATTTTTTCCACCATCTAAACTATTAATCACGTACGTAGATATGTTGTTTACACAGTGTGTTTCTTCCACTGAGAATTATTATGGGGGGGGGGGGGATGGGAGGTTTTCTTCCCCTTGGTATTTCTATAGATAGAGCAAAGCTCATATGCACATGCACACATGAGTACCACTGGCCATGGGTTAGGTGGTGTTGTAACCTCCAAACTGTGCCAAGCACCGTCACGTCGTTTCGAACATACGTTAAGAAGTTCATAATTTTTTTATTTTCGTGAATAATTTCGCAATTTTTCCTGCCGTACATGGTTGAACGTCTTTCATTCGCAATTTATTTTTTAATATTTCCAATTTTTGTAAGGAACTTTGTTTGTGGATGACACAAATGGACCATACACTCGTCGCTATAGCAATCTTGCACTGTTACTTCAAACGCCTTTTTCGAGATGGATGAAATTCACATTTTCGTCACACCGCTCCACGGCTACGGCAGCCGATGGCTGGTCCGTGTGGGTTACGCCGTTTAGTAGAGGAGATATACTTGCGTATGTTTTCTCTTAAATTAACTTGACGTCGGAATGTGCTCCGCTATTGTGAGAATACTTGGTGAAAGGTCTCGGCCTCGAGCCTAGGTACACTTTGCAAGCAAAAGGCATGAAGTTGGAGGTCCAGTCCTGATTTACTTATCTTTTCGCAACGTGGGCATGTCCATCGAGTTTCTCCTGCCATTTACACACATAATTATTTTTACTTTTTTTGAACAGTTCGTACAAGACACTTTCGTTCACTTGCCTTGCTTACGTGAACATTAAAATTTTGTTTTACCAACTCCTCCAGCGAAAAATGAAGCGTAGAGTCGAGGCATAATTTGTACACGTAACAGTTTTTTATATTCGCAGCTTAATGTGTCCAGCATGTAACAGCCTTCGAACTCATTGTAGCAGCATAGAGAGTGAATTGCACTGTCGCAAAATTGAATTTGCAGAATAACTCTAGTGTCTCGAATACTTACACGTTGGTACCCCAATTCAGTTTACTGTACTTGCGCGCGTCTTCTGACCTGAATGGGGAGAATTCAGCGAGTCTCTTGTTCGATGATGCTGTCTTCGAAGTTGGAGCTGAGGGGGCTATATGAAAAGCTGGGCGAGAATACACAGTAGGCCGAATACGGGGGCTGGTACGAGTTGATTGATGGATGCAGGTTGTCTGATGGTAGCGGGTTCGTGCCAGTCGGCGACATGGACGACACTGCTCCTCTTGCTAATATCGAGCAGATAAGCCGAAGAATATTATCTCCAGTGTCACCTGCATTGCTGATGGTTTCTTCTGTACTTGACGACATTGCTACTCTAACAGGTGTTTGAAACGAAATGATCACCGGGTTCTCCTCTCGAAATACCAAGATACAACTTTTTACCCAGAGACCCTTGGGGCGCATCTTATAATGTCAGATTTTAAGGGGGCCACCCCCTTAAATGTACTGGAGGGATAGTTGGAGGGGATGGTAGAGTTCATTGGTGGGATATAGCTGCGGCAATTAGCCAAACAGTATCATTGGTGGTACATATAGCGAGGCCCCAGTGGTGGGGAGTTAGATAGTATTCTGCTGGGGATGGAGCGAATATGACTAATTGGTCGAAAGCGAGAGACAAACTTCGAAACGAACGATGCTTGCCAATATGGCATCGAGTGGTTGTGAGTAATCAGTAGAGCGTAACGACTAATTAGACAAACATAATTGAGAGCTTACCAATATGGCGGCCGTAGCACCTACCAACATGGCCGTCACCTGGTGGGAGTCGAACGAAGTTGAGTAATTGGAGGGGATGGAGTATCACCTATATTTAAAAAAATATTTAATTTACTAGCGACACCTAAGTGATTTAAACAATATAGTATCGAACGGAGGTGACTAATCAGTGGAGCGAACCCGACTAATAAATGTCTGCCGAGATGGCATCGAATGCGACTAATTGGATGTAAGAGAGAGCATACCAATTTGGTGATGGAGTGTCTGCGTTTAATTGGTCGAACGTATGTGAGAGCATAGCAATATGGCATCTGTTACACCAACAAATATGGTGGCCTCCAGGAAAGAATACAAGTTTTTTAAACAAACTTTTGATGATTTTTAATAAGTTTTAAAAATAATTTTTTATAATTTTATTCATTGTGTATTTTTTAAAATAATTTTTCCATAAGTTTTTTGTTTTAAAATAATTTTTTGTAAGATTTTTTTATAAATTTTCAAAACAATGTTTTAAATAATGTTTTTTTTAAAAATAAATTTGAAATAATTTTTTTTCGCATATTTTGTGGGTTTTTGGGATCAGGGGCCAAGGGTCAAAGGTCAAGGGGCAATAGTCACGGGCACTGGCTTCCAAGATGGCTGACAGTGACGTTACAACCTGACGGCCGTCCGAATCCTAATCCTGTGCCCCGTACCCTGGTCCATCAACCTACATTTACATAATAGTGTTTTTTTTATTATTCTGGCGCATTTACCTTCATATCGCTGTAGTCATTATAATTTTATAAGCTGAAAGTGATTTTTTCGTTAGGAATGTTAAGGAAATCTATTATTTCGTTAGACCCTATAAAACAAAATTCATATAACGGATTTTCATGGAACTTGCATTTAGTGATAAATATCACCGTAGAAGTGTGCTGTAAAAATGAATCTAAAATTATGGATCATTTTGGTTTAGCAATTGAGATATTTGGACAACTATTTTTGATGTTTGTAACATCATAGCAAAACTGGCCATTTGCATATGCACATAGTGAGTGTACAGAATTATTAATATCGGAATTATTTGTGCCTTAAATCCCACAATGCTATCAATAGTAATAGTGTGCAGATAGTGTCACCATTGTAGATGTATGCAGCACAGAATATTATATTGTTATATTATAATAAAATAAAATAACATATCTTTTAAGAGCTTTGAAGCTCATCTTTTATGGCAGTTCTGTTATTACATGTTTTTACATATTAGTACCGCAAATTTTATTAAAAATAAATTTCTTTTTATTTAAAAACCATCTAACACGTTTTTAACGAACGGGATGGATTAGATATTCAGTATTATCTAGGAGGTTTTCGTTCCTATGATACTCAATGATGTGCGAAAATTTGAACGTTACACATATTTAAAAAGGAAAGTCCTAATTAACATGGCGCTAATATAGTGAGGAGAAATTACCCAAGTGTTTGACGCTTCTGACACACTCTCAAGACAGGGTAAAGAAAAATAATTTCTTAATATTGGACCATTTATTTCTAAATAGTAAGGACAACGTCATGGGTATTTACAAAGAGTTTATATTTACTGAAATTAACATGTATGTATTTACAGTAGATATTCACATGTTGCACTGCTGTGTAAATAAATACAGTAGACTTCTTAACTGCCGAGTAAAGAAAAACCACATGGCAATATTTACTTTTCTTCTTCACAATCTAAAAAATCGGTTATTTTAAAAACCATAATGCTATCTCAAAAATGTTTTGTTATTGGTTTAATTTCTTCTAATTTTTGTTCTCCATCTGTGTAGACATTATCTCTAATATCTGTAACAATATTATTATTATATAAGTTATGTGTTGAGAACCATAATCCAAATCTTTCGTTGGTCGGCTTAATTTTTCTTCCGAGTAATTCGGCAACGGAATACTTTTATTAGTTGTAGACATCTTAGTTTCACCCTCCATTTAAGAGTACAAATTTTTATAAACACTGCAGAAAAGTAGTTGGAACATTAGAGTAAAAATTTATGACAAAAGTGAACAAAATTAGTGTAAAATTCAGAAAAATGGTAAAAATTAAGTTCTTTAAAAAGTATTTGAAAGTGGGTAGTAGAAAGTAAAGTATAGTTTTTTCGTACCTATCTGACAATAAATATGAACTTCGAGATATTGGTGACAATCTAGAGCAAATAGAAGAAGTGTTCAAAAAATTAGTAGAACTTCGAATATAAACTGTAATGAATGATAAGATGATATTGCATTTGATTAATAGCTGAATTTGCTTGGTTTTAGTTTAAATTTGTTTGTTTTTGAGAATGAAAAATATCGAACGCCTATTTTGGAAAAAAATTGTAATTTTGTTGGATTTTGGGATAAAATTCCTAGATTTTCAATGAATATTGCTTGTTGTTATAGTATGAAAAATCCTGCAAGGGTATTTAGTGAAATATTGGCCAAGTTGGTTGATTTTGAGGTTAAATTTCTTGATTTTCGATGAAAATTGAGGTGAAATGAGGCTTCCAAGAAGTAGAAAAAGTAGCTTGAAAACGATCAAATGAGTTGATTTTTAGCTAAAATTTGCCTGTTTTTGACTTAAATTTGCTTGTTTTCAGCTGAAATTTGTTTGATTTTGGCTTAATTTTGCTTGACACAAATCCTGCACTGCTATTATTTTTCAAATTTGAAAATTCGTTTTTAGCTTAAATTTGCTTGTTTTTGAGAATCGATAATTGGAGTCTAGAAACTTGGAAAAATTGCTTCAAAATGTTAAAATTTGGCTTCAAAATGCTTGATTTTTGATGATTTCGCGTGCTATGCTCGCTCTCTCATTATACATCTACGGATGGCACTAGACACCGTCGGCCATTTATTATTGAAGTTTTCGCACCCCATCTTGTAATTTTCAAATACATAGAATCCTAGCTTATTTGTGTGTGTGTGTGTGTGTGTGTGTGTGGTAGGAATATACTAAATCATGATTAGATATGTAAATAGATATAGGTATATAAATATGCAAATATAAAATTATTTTTAATTTATTTGATACATAATTGTATAGTTATAGGTATATGGAAACATAAAATTATTTTCAATTTATTTTGTACATAATTGTATAGTTATAGATATATGGAATTATAAAATTATTTTCAATTTATTTTGTACCTAATTATGTATATGTATAGGTATATAAATATGTAAATAAACAATTATGTAAAATTTGTTTTATACTTAATTACATACAAATAAATATGGGAATATAAAATGAATTAAAATTTATGTATGCAAGTATGTTCATATGAAAATGGGAATTAAAATTATATTCTGTTTATTATATACATAATTATGTACAGGTATATAAATATGTAAATATAAAATTAATTGAAATTAACTTTATACATAACTATATAAATAAATAAATATATATGTATAAATATAAATATATATGTATATAACATTGTTTAAAATTAATTCTATACATAAGTATGTATATATAAATATAGGAATATATAATGGTCTTAAACTATATATATATATATTTATAATTATGTATAGATAAATATAGGAATATACATATGCCTACAATCTTATAAATTTAAATATCATATTGTTATGAAAGTACTAGCATTTGTTCATCAGGGGCGAACGAGTTTTTGGGTTTTCTCAGAGTGCTCCTATACCGCGAATACGAATTGCGAATAAATAGGGCTGTCTTTGACCATCATCACTAACTTGTTGTTGCCAGTGCCAATTCTGCGTTTGAATTTCCCCCAATGTTAAAAAACGTTTGTCTGCATTAGAGGTTGGTCTGTTAATAGGGTCCTTTTCCCGCTACGACCAATTGGGAAGCATGGTGGTGGCCTGATGTGATGCTGCATTATTCAGTGCAAAGTCCATGCTGTGCATCGACCAATGGTGTAGCGTGGTGGGCTACTGCAGTAGTTTTATGCAATTTTATTGCAAAGTGCAAATACAGTTTACCAAGGATGCAATGAGTTTTATACATAGGTACCTGGATATATACTTTTAAAGCGAGATTATCAGTAGTAGGAAATAGTATGTTGACACGCAAGGGATTGGAGAATCGGATTCGGAATCGGATTCGGCGGAGCCGTCATCTTGTTACGTCAACTCGACCGCCATATTGGATGTCATTGACCTTTCACCCCCAACCCGTGTGACCCTTGACCTTGACCTTAACACCGAGGATATCTTAACCAAAAAAACCACTAAAAAACCTATAAAAATTCCCAAAACCCTACAAAAAATACCAAAAAAATTCCGAATAAATGTATAATTATAAATTATGAAAAGATATTTAAAAACTATATAACATGATAAGAATACTCAGAAATTACCCATTTCTTCTCAGAAATTCTGACAGGGATTGGAAATTCCGGTGACAGAGATGAGTGACTCCAAGTCAGGTGAGGAAGATCAGTATCACTGAACTTTAACCTCGAAAAAGAAAAAAATGAAAAAATCTAAAAAAAAACACAAAAAAATTCTAAAAAATGCACAAAAAATTAAAAAAATCGATAAAAATTAATAAAAATTATTATAAAAACTTAATTCAATAATCTTTTTAAAAATTACAAAATCGTAAAAAAATTATTTTTAAAAATTTTATTTAAAATTTTTTTTATTAAAAAAGTCGTTAAAACCGGAGGCCATTTTCTACTTTTTCCCTCGAAATTTCCCCTGTTTCCTTAACAAATATACATTTCAATATTTCTAAAAAATTTAATTAAAAACTTACATTTACTCAGGTCTCCCCCCACACCGACAATTACTCATCACTGTTCGAATCCAGCCTACGACTGACTACCTCACCTCAACTCCCCTCACATATACTTATTCCGCCATCGTAATTTTTTCGTTCGTCATTTGTTTACATGCAAAAGGTGACAGCCAGCTTTGTTTATATGCTACCAAAGGCAGCAATATGTGTTTTTCGTTCGACAGTTGTTTACATGCTACTGGTGGCAGGCATATTTGTTTATATGTTACTGGAGGCTACCATATTTATTTTTCTTCTGTCATTTGTTTATAGATTATTAGAGGCCACCACCTTGGTAGGCGAGCGCCACCTCGGTAGGTGACGGCTATTGCAATTTTCCATCCTATGTTTAAAAACATATTTTTTTTTCGGATAAATGGCATAGCTGTATGCATGATGCATGACTGACTACATGCTTAATTTATTGACTATTTTACATACATGTTGATGATATTAAATATTAAAGACCAACAGGAGGATACAAATAGAAAAATTAAGAAAAAATAATAATTTTGTAATAATAATTTATTATTATTATTTTGTAAATATATTTTCAGAAGAAAGCACTTCATCGCATCATCTGATATAATCCCGATCCTTAAGTGCTCTTGTGATGGAAACCACCTCTTTCATGGTCGAGTAATCCCCACGTTGTTGCCTGCTGTCTACAAGTTTGTTGGGATCTTCGGTAAACATATAGTCAGTATACTCGGTCTTCTGTCTTCTTCACGTCGCTTGTCGAAGGAAACTCTTTGGGGAAATGTGCAGGATCGTCGAGGGAATTATCATCGTCTTCAACAATATAACTGTCGTCATAGTAATCATCAATGCTGTCTTTATGATCGGCTACACTTCCTGCTGCATCCTCAATATCAAGTTTACTTTTCTGTGTAGCGGGAGTTGTACGTTCATTAGTATTTAGAGCTGATGAGCGTTTATTTTGCATTTACAGCTCTGCGCAATGTGTGTCGACATGAAAATTCGACCTGCAGGATGAAAACTTCAAGAATGTCATTTCAGTGCGGTTTCTGCCAGAGACAGTTTACGTAGAATGATATTTTGAAGAGACATTATAAAATTTGAAGCACTAGTTCTCTGCAACTACAATCAGCACTGAAACTAGCACCGCAATCAGCACCGCAATAAGCACCACAATCACAATCAGCACCGAACTCACTGCAAGATAGTATTTGTAACATACGTAATATCATGCAAGAAGTTACGTTACCTATACGCATTCATTCTGAGGATGAAGCTATCTCCCACGAATCGCGACATGGGCGCCTGACATGGGCCATCGGGTTGCGGCAAGACGTGCGCCATACTGAGCCTGCTAGAAGAACCGAATGACCTTCAGTTCGAGAACGTGTGCGTTTATTCGAAATCGCTCCAGCAACCGAGATATCTGCGACTGGCACGAGTACTGCAGTCCGTGGAAGACATGGGTTATTTCCCATGCAGTGATAACGAACCTGTCGTACCTCCGAACGAAGCACTGCGAGACTCGATATTTGTCTTCGATGACATTGCCTGCGAGAAATTAACTTGTGTTCAAGAATACTTTAGCATGGGTTGACACGTGAAAGTGGACTGTGTGTACCTCGGACAGACATATTCGCGCATACCTAAACAGATGCTACACGGCAACGCAAACATGTTGGTGGTGTTTCGCATGGACGATACAAATTTACGCCACGTTTACGATGATCATGTTAATACGGACATGACTCTATAAGATTTCAAAGATGTGTGTGCCTTGGCCTGGAAAGAGGAATATAGATGTTTGACAATTTTTTCGGCTCTGTCTGCTACATAGGGGAAGGTAGAGGCGTGGGTTCGATCAGTTCATCGCTGTCTGCCGAGAGGGTTCATCTACTGGGAAACAGCAAGTGATGCAATCAATACCTCCTGCTACAACGATGGGTACTGTTTCCGCAGACGATTATAACGTCACAGTTAATGGTAAAGACGGAATGAGTGCAGTATAGTCGGTTTGTACGGAAGGTACACTAGCAATATGTTCGTGTGAAGTCTAAAAACTTATAAATAAACGCTCATCAGCTCTAAATACTGATGAACGTACAACTCCTGCTACACAGAAAAGTAAACTTGATATTGAGGATGCAGCAGGAAGTGCAACTCAAAAAATTAATATAGGCAAAATATGGATTCTAGAATAACATTTAAGTTTTAATAAGGTTTTTGTATTTTACAGCACACATGTTCATTTCCAAGTGAATTCTTTTGGGACAAATATATTTATCTAATGATGGGTTATAATACTATAAGATTTAATTAAGGACAATGCCTCAGTGGCAGTTAAAGATTTTGTCGGAACTTGACAGCTGATGTCTTCAGCGCCGACGTGATATGGGGCAGCGACGGAATACAATTTCAGGAGAACCCCGAGAAAACTCACCGTCCAGCGGCAATGACCACTGCGTGTTCCACTTGCGAAAAATCCGGGGTCTACCAAGCCGGGAATTATCAAACCCGAATCGCCGTGGTGATAGGCAAGTAAAGTACCTCAGTAACTGCAAGAGATATTAGAATACACACAAGTTTTCTGTATAGACATAGCATGGACTGCTCATTATATTTGCAAGGTAATCAAGGTGTATTATAACAGGACATTTTATTCGAGTTATAAATAAAATAAATTCTGGTTCGGAAAAATATTATGGGGAGCTGTGATTATATTTAAGTGTGGATCTTGCAAAAATTTTAATTATAGATTTTCATACCAGAGAGTTGCATACATTACCAAAGAAATCGTATTTTTTTGAGAAAAAGATTATTTTATAAAAGTAACCTTATTTTTGTTACATAATAAATTACTGAAATTAAAACCATCTTAATTCATTAAGTTTATTATTGGAATAGTTATTTGACAGGACGACATGGCACAAACACACTTGGGGTGCAGATAAGCTTGAGAAACTACCGTAGCAAGGCATTGTCCACCACTTTGATTAGAAACTATGTCACTCTAGTAAGATACGATATGTCTTGCTTACTGTTATTGTACTTGAACGAAATACGCAGTGGGATGTGCTTTACTAGATGTTTATTTACATCAAAGGCCGTTACACACCACATTCCTCCATTCTAACAATACTCTCTCTTTCTATTTCATTATTAACAATAAAAAAAACTCTACAGAAGCACAGAAAACAAACTATTTTATTGCCGATATCACCTTCCCTGAATAAAATATTTTTAAGAGAAAAAATTATTTTCCTGTGCTTACTGAACAATACTCCACCAAGGGGCTTAGTAAATATATCTCCAAGTTGGTAACTGGTCTTTACATATTCTAACCTAATAACATTTTTCAACAATGTATCTTTAACAAAGCACTTCTTAATTTGTAGATGTTTGATCCTAGAGTTGCCAGTGGCCATGTGGGCCAGCTAATAGTAGACTGGTTGTATTCAAACAAAATAATGGGACAGGTGACTATTTTGAGATCATCTAGTAAGCCTTTCAACCCAACTGCCTCACTGGTTGCTTGGGTTCTGTTGATGATAGGGCAACTAGTTGTTTCTTTTTAGTGAACCAGATAACAGAGCAACAAGAAACCTTGAAGCAGCAACCTGTTGTGCAGATGTAATCATCGCTACCACCGCCAGTCAATATCTACATATCGCAATACATCATATTTTCCATTCCCATAGTTAGTTAATCTCATATCTAATATGCCCTTGACATATCTTAGGAAATTTAGCAACAGCTTGTACGGTAGGGTGTTAGCACAAATTAGGCATCTACTTAATATAGTAACTGCAGCACACAAATTGGGTCTTGAACCCATTACAGCATACATAAAATATCCAATTAATTTTCTGCACTTTGAATTAATATCTTCACTTTCTACACATTCTTTCTTGAACAGCTAAAACATGAAATTTGTGCCCTTTTAAGACTATAAATTGACTTACTTAATTTAAAAACAGGATATTTGAGTAATTTCAAATAATGTTCCTCGTCAATTTCACTGTTCAGGAATGCACTACACATGTCCATTGGTTGCCTAGGTAAATTAATTTGGTAGCTACAGTCATAAAACAATTTTAAGTTTTAAGTTTCGCCACAGGAGCATACAAGTCATAGATATCACCACAGTATTGCTCAATGCCATTGTCCGCAAGTCTAGCCTTGCATTTAGTTTCACCAGTTCCTGTCATCTGCTTCTTAAACACCCACTTTGAACTAACTACTTCTTTTCCTTCTCGCACTTGTGGTACAACTGTCCAAGTATTGTTCTCACTTAACTGCTAAAGTGCAGACTCTATTGCATCCTTCCAGTGTTGTACGTCATACATGTTCATTGACTCTTCGTAATCCTTGGGTTCATGCTCAGTAGATTTGAGACGTACACAGAGCACCACGCTGGATTTTTTACTATCTGCCCACTTGCTGTTTAAGGTAACTGATATTTCGCTGTTCCTTCTCTTGCTATTTCACGTTGTTTCCCTTTTTCTTGGTCTCTCTCAGTCACTTCGTCCTCAAATCCTCTAAAGGGTGCAGACCACCCTTCACTTTGAATTTCTTCAGTTTCCTCATTGATATGGGGATTCTCTTGTATTTCTCTGTATTTTTTTTTCTGTTTTTGTCATTATTTTTTGTTCTATCAGTTTCACAAACACCACATCTCTTTTAAATCAACTTTCTTTCTACCTTCAAATTATATTCTGTGTCCTTTTGAGTATTCGTATCCAGCAAACACACATATTTTTCTCCTTTTGAATCCCACTTCAGCGTATTTTCTTTATGTATACGGACAAACACTTATGTTCCAAACACATGTACCAGGTTAGTTAAGACAACATTTTTCTTTTCCTACACTTAGTATGGTGTCTTATTATTTTCACGAATTTTTGAAGTTTTATTTAATACATTCACAGCTGTATTTGCCGCTTCTGCACACAACTATTTGCCAAGCCATTCTCCAATTAGCATGGCCCATGCAGCCTCCACTAATGTGCGAATGACCCGTTCTGCTTTCCCATTTTGTTGGGTTTTGTAGGGTACTGTTGTCTGATGGTGAATTCCATGGCTCTCGTGAAATGATTTCACATCCTGATTGACAAATTCTATACGATTATCACTTCGAATCACATTTATGGGCACACCTGTAGCTCGCTCAGAAAATGTTATGCAGTGTTTCAATCTCTGAGTTACCTCACATTGGTTTTTCAGAAAGTAGACTTGCAAATTTGTTCGAGTAGTCTTCTTTCAGTGGCATAAAGTACCTAGATCCACCCACAGACTTCACTTCCATCGGCCCACATAGATCGGCATGCACCAGTTGCAATGGAGCATCAATGATTCGTTCCTTTCACTGAATGACAATATCTTCATTTTACGCTCTAAACACGCCACACAAGACTCACTGCTGCCCGAGAATTTGATATTGGCTTGATTTAATACACTTCTTACACAGTCTTAATTTTGGTGGCATAGGCTTTCATGCCACTCTCCTAAGGAATGTACTGTTGCTAAACTGTTGTGCTCCTTATTTGTTACAGCACAAACTTCATTTTCTGTATACAAACAGTGACCTGCAGGTAACATGACATTTTTCAATAGCACTTGACACTGAACAATATTTTAGTTTCAGGTCAGGTACACACAATACTTTATTTAACATACTTTGCACGTAATTTTGTCCGTTGTAGGCCTTAATATTTATTTGTCCAACACCTAGCACCTAGATACTACGTCCATAACCTACACTAACACGCCTATTCAATAGCGGTATAAAGTTCGTAAACATGCCTCGTTCATAAGTCATATGTTCACTCGCGCCACTATCCATAATCCAGGATGTGGATTGTGTATGTTCTTCAACACAGTTTACACAAAGCGAGACACTTCCGGATGCGATAAATGCATTTTCATGTTTATTCCTCCGTTTGCACTGAAACCTCAAATTCCCACTCTTACCACATTGAAAGCATTTTTGCAGATCTTTATCATCTCTGCACTGATTCGCAGTATCTCCAGGACGTTCGCACTTGAAGCATTGTTTTCTGTGACCCTGCCACCAAAGTCAAATCTTCGTCCTGGATTTTTGACCTTAACATTTCTTCCTCTACTTTAGGTCGTGCAACCAGGTCATCGAGATTTGGTGTGCTAGGTTCGACTGATTCCCACGCTGTCGCGAAGTGACTATATTTATCTGGCAGTGACATCAATATTCTTGTGATAGTAACCTTTTCCGACACTTCTTATCCTGCCTATTTAAGAACGTGATATATTTCATGAATTTCTTACAAGTACCTAGACATGTCAGAACGCTCTCCATGTCCGAACTAGAAGAAACGCTGCTGGAGTAAGTGCACACTAGTACTTGACTGCTGCTCATGCACACTAAGTAGCTTTTTCCACATCTCAGTCGCAGGATGTGCATCACTGCAGCTTCACTCAGGTGTATAACAATAAGACTTTGTGCTTTCGCATACTTCTTTTTTTTTTGCCACTCACCTTGATTGATTTCTGGTTTCATTTGAGTCCCATCCACAATGGGAAATAGATTCATCCCTCGCAGCAACACCTACTCTCAACCGAATTATTATAGTATCCATTTTCAATTTAAATATTGGTTGTCCGAAATTAATGTCTCCACTCTTGAACATAGGATCTATTACAGACAATCTTGGGTACTGCTTCTATTTGGTGCTATAAGGACAACGTCTAATGCTATAAGGACACAGATTAAAGCTGAGGTACACTGATTTATTCATCTCTTCGTATATACACAAGATTGTCCTACCTCGAACCAATACAACTGCCAAATTCACATGGTCAAAAGAGATTAATATCTTTGTTTATACTTATATTTTCAAAAGACAAGCAAATTTTATATAAATAAAATGCTGTTATTTGTTTTCATTTAATGAAATTTCATTACAAATTGGTAAAAGGAAGTGTACATTCAACACAAAGCACTTGTTTAGTTAACACTGCTCTAACCACAAATATTATAAGTGTAATCGTGCCTGATAATGCCACTGGTCGGCGGGTTCGCTCGGGGATCTTCCGTTTCCCCCGCCTTTGCATTCCGACAGTGATTCATTCTCACCTAATTTCACTCTCACCGGCTCTCAAGCCCTCGTTGTTAAAAGCCCCACTAATCTCGCAACTAAAATCAACTTTACTGTTATCCAAATGGTTGACGATAATCACTGCGGTGTTGGCAGTCGAGTGTTGGGACGCAGTAGGAGACTGGTTCTGCAGTGGCAGCGATATCATTCAACCCAATATTCACAGTACGGATTTCATAGTTCATAGTTGTATTTGTGAGTCAATTTTTAGGCTTGCACATGTTTGATTTTTTGTTCATTAAACTAAGTGTAAGTAAGAATTTGTCAACAAGCGGTAATCAAAATCCAAGATAATTCCAAGCAATGTGATAAGGCATGTGGCAGCTTTAACAGACTCCAAAAATGGTTCATCGATATATGTTAGATAATATTAAATGTATTTATGTTGTCATGACAGCTATTAATATAAAGGCATGAAAACGTTTAAAACATTTAAAAAATAAGAATTTTGCCACAAATATAATGTACCATTTTGTATGGTATCCACGTTTTTGATACGCCTCTATAGTACAGCACCTTCAGTTATTATATCCTTTAAGGGCACTGCTTGTAGTTGCGAAATTTAAATAGGAATCTCATTTCCAGGAAATTTAGCTTCTGTACGTCAACTTAAAAGACAGGCGTTCCAAACTAAATTTATTCTTCACGAATTGCTTAAGTGAAGATCTCTATGAGCGTATATTTTCAATACCTGTAGATAGGCTGTAAGTTATGCACTTTTTTGTGAAACCAAAATTTTAAAAATTCCTTGCAAACAGGCTATACATGTAATGGAAATATCTCTGCTATATGGTTTTTCTCCTAAAACATTCGTGATGAATACATTTTATTAGAAACATCTCTATCTTTAAAATTATCGCACTGAGGTGAGATTTCCTCAATTTAGGATTTCCTATTTAAATTTGCCATCTGCAGGCAGCCGGTAAGCCGTGCACTCTACATACAACGTATTGGTTCCGAAGGAAAAAATATTTCTTTGCGGGAGAATCTCCCATTTCGCTTCCCTTGCCAATCCGGCAATGTTTGAGGCTGTAGATGAATTGCTTGAAATATTGGTTTAGGTCACCTATTTTATATGAATGTTTGGAAATCATTGTGATCACAAAGGAGTGAGGCATTGTTTAGTAAAGTGAAAATTTGGGCTTTCAGATTATTCTTATGTGCGTGTGTTCGTATTACTTTATTATTTTCCCGCTTTACAGAAGGAAAGTTGACGAACCATTTTTCAGTCGGCTGGACTAGTACGTGAACATATAATTTAGTCAATTTCTACTCTTTTGCCATGAACATTATTTACGCTTTAGTTAGTAAAATAAAGCTAAATATTATATTATTATTAAATTTATGTAAGCTACCCCAAAATTATCCTTGTTTACAAAATCATTCACCCTATCCGTTAAATAGTATTTTACATCACTTTGTATATTAAATATAAACACTTAAACTTCAAGTGTAACAAGGTAACAGTTATAAAACAATACTACTGACAACATTAAAAAATCCCTGCTGTTTGTATAAATTTGTGTACAATAATCACAAATACTGGCGCCATATTTGTAACATGATAATCCTTAGTTATAACGTATTTATTCTACATGGAATGTTGTATGAAGGTATTGTCAGTGATTGAGTAGTGATTGCAATGAAGGAAGGTGAGTGAATGTTGCAGTTAGCAGTGGGTAATGCAGCTGGTTGGCCTGTGAAAGTCACTGGTATGCACACTGAGGTGCTGTCTGCACTTCAGACAGCAGTTAAGAAGAAAACTGCTGTTGGCGCTGTGTCAACATCACCTGTACTACCAACACTTCAAACATCTGTAAAGGCTGTTCACTATAGAGTGAGCACTTTTGAGGCCATAGTTACTTTTTACTTTCAACCATTTTTTGCCTTTAACCACCTTATTAAAATAAATATTGCCGCATAAGTAATAAACACAGTGTGTACATTCCACAGCTCTTGTAAGTGAACGCTTGTGATTAAATAAAATATATTTACTGACTACTATTTTAAATTAGAGGGCTTTCTAAGTGCTCACTTTATCAAGAATAGCCTATATCTGGTTTTATCCGCTCTAGGATGTAATGAAACAGCAAAGGTATTAACCTACAATTCTGTAAAAAAATTTGTATCATTGTATTTCAAGTTATTCTTTACTAAAAATTCCAAACGACGATTGGCAAACAGTGCAAGTGTTTTACGTCCTGTTACTGTTCTTCGGCCATGGTTTAGATAATCTGTTACTTATCCACCAAAATAAAATCAGTATATCCTCTTCTAGCTTAATTTTACACTGTCATGTAACCTGCACAACATCTGTTCCGCCATTTTGATACATACACTTTTCATTTACGTTCAGTTTTCAGTTTTGTAGGAAACCAGACTTAATTTAACTGAACTGACAACTCAATGCAACTTAACTTAAAATAGCTAGTAAATTTCACATTCTCGATCAGTTTTCAGATTGGAGGAAACCGAGCCTTTAGTCACTTTCTATATCTTCCGTATGTAGAAATAGAAGGCGTGATCTTTACTGCCCAGATCAACAATAATAATTCCAATTATTCTATCTCATGAACCACTTGAATGATGAATGTTGAAGTAAGATGTGCATGAACATAGGGAAGGCTTGGGAGGGGGGTGTGTGAGTAAGTGTCTCTAGCTGACATGAGCATGCAGCGGGGAAGCTAAGATATGCTGTAAAAACGTTTTCACCTGAACACAAAGTCCAAAATTTATGGCGGTGACATATTTTCTTGATGGCCCTGGCATAATGTATGTCAACGTTTAAATTGAATTTTTTCAGATTATATGCATGTTATGTGGTGTTTACATATTAAAAAAACAATTATAATGAAATTGTAAATTGTATTTTATTACTGTTTTTGTCATATTAAATTTACTGCTAGACATGTATATGAATATGTAAAGTATCTAGAATAATGTAATTGAGCTTCTTTTTTGGTTTGAAAAAGTGTTAAATATTGACAGAAGCGAAAGTATGACTTTTGAACGTACCATATTTGACTGGCATTGGTGATGAGCTGGAACTGCTGACATTCAATTATCAGGTACCGCATGACATACAATCTGCACCTGAACAAAAATACACCTCCATGAGGCACAACTCTTGAACAGACCTGTACTATATGACACAGTAAGAGCTGACATGTTTGGCATCTGTGTTTCAGTAAAATGACAACTTGTACTAACACCTACCTGCAATGTATGAAAACGAAGTATGAGTATCCATTGGGAGTGTGAAATTCTTGCACGCAGAAAGGAAGGAAAGATCAGAAGCGTAGTCGCAGTGCTCTGGAAAAGAAAATGAGATATTTATAACAGGAAAACAGTTCTGCAGATCTTTAGATAGTGCCATGTCTTTGAATAACTGTGCATGACTGCCACTATATTCATGTTTTATACACTACATTCGGGAAAAATAATTGTACTAGGGTCTGCCACCTGCTGTGGCCAAGGTTGCTTTATACGTTTGGAATATTTTAAAAACCTGGAAAAATCGGAGAAACTGGTGGCTGATCCTGAAAATTAAAATCTGCAAAGTACTTTAATATATGGAACTGTAACATAATATAATTTTCTCATTAGCATCCCAATTAATTCACCCATAAAGTACAAGATACCAAATTTAATTTGCGATGTGTGGGAAATATTGTTACAACTAAAGAATTGTTCTCCTCATTCCGTAGACTATTTTCAACAAAAATAATATCTGCGCATATAATTTTAGGCACATTTTATAGATCAGTGCTCTTTTCACTAATTTTTTTAACAAATGTTTAAAATGTTGAAAATTTCTCTATTTTGATTTGGAAAACGTGGAGAAGCCGGATAAGTTAGTGTTGATGTTCTGTAGCCCTGATAGCCTATATTTACTATTTTTAATGATGTATATTACTGTCCATATTATCAGTTGGTTCTGAACCTCTGAGGATCCCATGCTATTAAAGAGTTGATGATAGAAAGTGAGATGAGTTTGGCCGGGCGTCAGTTAGTAAGTTACATCTAACATGTGCATCTCTCAGCCAGCTTGACTGGTGGACACAGGCGACCATGTTCTGGCCCACGTGACTGCATTCAGGCTCTCTCTTCTGAACTACAGTGCTATTGCACTATGCTGTATGCCTGTAGCTGAAGGGCCACTACCACGTTTGTCTTCACCACCATTTATTGGTGCAAATCCATCAAATGGTTATATTTGGGTTTCACACAATACACATACTTAATTACGCAAAGTACACAAATTGTAAAAGGGTACTCATTCTGAATTTAGGATATTTCTTCCTGCGCGGTCGTCGCCAACCGAAGTAGAAATAGCTACATCTCGGTCCCCTATCAGTACCATGGGGCAACCAGAAAAAAATTAAATAATTGAAGAAGTTCTGGGTGTGAATGTATTTCCAGATGGTATTCAACAATATGATATTACAAAGTATAAAGATCCATGGGACACAATTCGCCCCTTACTACAGTTGCTCAAGACTACCCACATGGTGTTGAGGAGGATATACACAAAAACCTTCGCGACAGTGTCTCACTGCTCTAACCAGAAAAATACGAAAGACATAAACATTATCCCTTTCAATGTTCATTTTCATTTTCAATTTAGGGGTGTTTGGTATTGCGAATGCAGGCAGTGGTGGCAGATCTAGAGGCACATTAAGGAGGGCGCTACTTCGGGAATGGCACTGTGCGTTATATTAAAACCAGTAAGTAAATAATTTTCAATGTTCCATACAGATGTCAGCACTTAGTCGACAAGCTACATGAATAACTTTTTTTTAAATTTTTGATTACTTTTCGGTGTGCATTTATTAATACTGAATAATTAACAGTATAAGTTACAATGGGGCGATGTGATACAGTTTTAAAATACAAGTACAAATTATTTTATCAGTATGGCTTAGAGAACGAAAAATATGTCATACGTGAAATGAAACAAAAGATAACTTAAAAAAAAAAACAAATTACATGTACCATAGTTTTAAATTTACATGTTCATGTACTTATGATAAATCGTCATACATAGAAATGTTTATAATGATCTATTAATAAGAAGTTGGTAAAATACAAAATCATACGTATAATATAATATAATAATGCAAAATACTGTGCCATAATGGTAAGACAGAATTAATTGAAAAATTGGTTACTGTCCAAAAGTTAAGTAAACAAAAATACAGATAAGATTCCATTAAAAGGCATCACTTTACAAAAGTTTAAGTGGGAACTGCATCTGTCCATACCGAATTACCTGAGGTTCAGGTAACTATGAGACAGCTTCATATGGATTAATAGAAGTTCTGTCATCGACATCTTGCCCAACAAAAGTGTTTTTATGACTTCACTACTGCTTCATAAACTTCACCTTTACAATTTTTGTCCCAGCACCTCGGCACTTCCCCACTAACGACTTTTACGGGAAATTTGCAGTTGCGTGTATTTGTTAAATTTCTTTGTAATTGACAGGAAGCTACAATAATTTGTTTGCATCACTTTCACTGATTTTAGACAAATGATCGAAGTCCTGGAATTGGCCGTAGTAGTGGACGAGTGTTCCTGGTAATATGCTAAAAACAACTCGGGATTACTTTACCTGCTGCTTCAAACTCAATTTCCTACACTCTTCCTGGTGCAACAGTAACTGTTGCTGGGCGATGCGACATTAATTTTATGACACCGTTAAATTTCCGAGCGCCCTCTATAAACTCGAAGTGCCGCAGTGGTGTCGAGACGCTAGCGCCAGTCGTTTCGCTTTGCTTCTGGTAAATACTGCAACGCCTTTGCCGTTCTCCATGCAACGCTCTCGATTCACCTCCTTCTTCCTTTCTGTTCCCCTACCATGTTTCCCCTCCTTGCTTTAGTCATGTTTTAAGTTTGAAAATTGTATTAGCGGAGGCAGGCATTCATTTCTCATCGAGTCTCTCGAAGTTCGCTGGTGGAGTGTGTCGTCACCTTCATATTCAAACAGCGTAGCTGAGAATGACCACCAGCTTGGGAGGCGACATCTTTGACATCGGGACCAGTGATTATTTTAAAGTAATATCTGCTCCTTTGGTGATGATTTAAATGTAAACCGGTCAGAGACGTATTTTGTTGTAAAATATCGGTAGTGAGTTGGAATCGCATGTAAAGTAGTATAGACTATTATCAACTAATGTAGTCGATTGCTGAGTACTATGTCGATTGCATGTAGCGCTTGTTTTTTTGGAATGAACTGTTGTGCCACTATGGATTGTGTGTTTCGCCAACCATATTATTTTTAATAAATTTATAGCAAAAATATTGTTTATATTTTATATATTATTTTATATCTCTTTATTTATTTAGCTAATGGCTTCACACTTGCTAAAACTTTTACATTTCAATTACTAAAATAGTTTATTAAAACTATAAAACATAGTTATTTAAATATTTTAAATAAAAATCCATTCGCACACTTACATAATATTTTATCTTACCTCTTTATTTTACATAATTATTTTTTCAATTCATGCCAGTAGTCACAAAACCCAAATTTTTTTCCAGGCATTTCGGACAAAATTGTTTAAATTTTTCACAAGACATAATTCCTTCAACAAAATTATTATACATATCATTATATATAATATATATCTTTAACTAGTTTCATCTTTTCTAAAAATACATAAAAGTTTAGTATTGCCTCTCACTCTTTGTTTAGGGACACTAGAAAATGTTTGGCTCGGATAAAACAGTTTATATGTGTGTCTGCCTTCAGTACAATATTATCGAATTTTATATTAATTATCTAATATCTAATCAAGTAAAACATAGGAATCATTTTCATGGCAGTCTAAAGAAATTTCGTCAAATTTGTCATAAAAATAACCCATTAGTTTTTTGTTTTGAAACTTTTTTCAATAAAATATAACTAGTTTGATTTAAACTTCTTGATAATGCATTTTTTTTTTAAGTTTAACCATTCAAAATTAACAACAAATGTTTTCACTTAAATACTTTTCACACATTTACTTACCCCAACTATAGTTAATAGCTCTTAATTTTATCAGGCAATGATTCTGGATTTTTCATATGATTTTTCACTAATTAAATTACTTAGGGGCACATGTTTTCATTTAAAATGAATGGCAGAAGGCCTTCTGAGAGATTAAAAAGGGCTCCTTAAATGAGCAGTAGGTGCCTAAATTGTTGCTCCACTCAGCTGGCTCATTTTTTCCCTCTCAAACTACTGACGAAGAAAGGAATGGTATCTGCGAAGAGTGGCGAGGCAAGATTCTATTAACCCATTCCCATTACCATCAGAGAATATACAATGTCCGAACTTGAAACTGTGTGGTGCACATGGTTGATGTTTTACTATAAATTGACCGAAGCCACATCTATACCATCCATGATATACTGGTGAATCATTTACCATCACCAGTATGCCATACTCATCTTTCCAAAACAATGAACACATCCTTGAATTTTGTAAAAGCCATATTTTTATTGACATTGTCATCATACACATGGTGAATATTAGTATCGTCCATGGGAAACAACATGAGTAAATTCACACCGTCTCGTAGTAACTGGGTGGCACATGCGAATATGTATGACTCAAGTTCACATATTATAAACTTGCATGCCATCCTATGCTAAAGTATTCTTGAATGCAGGTTTGCTTTTCGCATGTGACAGCATTGAAGATGAACACAGATTTCAGAAGTGCCTCACTCGGAGACACGACTGAATCATTATCGCTACATGGAATATATTTCACACCATTCAGAGTTTATCGGTATTTTGGTTGATGTAGCGATTTTGAATACAGGTATACATTCTCGAACCGAAGTCCATTTAGCTCATCCAGAAAACTCAGAAGCGCACACATCGTGCCACAACCCGATGACCCATACATCAGTCCTCGCACAGAAAGAATTAGGTAACAGCATGCCATGACGTGCATCACATGCGGTTTCGACATCTTCCTTGGTAATTCACACATGAAGTAAACATCTTACTATTGTATCCCCATGATACTGAAAAAGAAACATAAAAGGATGGGTATATATCGCTTCGTAGGGCAATAGCATGTGGTGATACATAGAAGAAAGAAAAAATTCGGAAGAGGGATCATCGATACGCTAATCAACAACCTTCTTTTCGAGCTGCACATTCCTCAATATAGATACTGTGGATCTGGAACCAAGCTAGCTAATAGGCAGGCATGTGGCAATACCGGTATCAACATACTGGATAAGGCATACAAGTTCAACGACATCACCTATTCACAGCACAAGAATATACAAATCAGACAGCAAGTAGACAAGTTACTCACACATAGGGCTGCTGACAAGATACGTCGTGCACCTGACACTGAACTCACAGAAAAAGTAGCTGCCTGGGGTGTTTAAAACATGATGAAGACCAAAGTGAAAATGGGCGTGGGGACGAAGAAAGTAAAACGATGCCCCAAGAGAAGATGGACTAAAAAGACAGGACTATTTCCTGCCGTAATACCTGCAAATTGGTGCCTTATGCGGTATTGCCAGGGTTGTTACAAATATTGTTAGTGAGGTGAAATGAGCCTCGAACGAATTTAACAACTAGAGAAAATCCAGCATATCAACTGTAACCTGGAAGCTATCGCCATGGGGGGAAAAACCACGGACTAATACCTACATCCACTGTATCAAGGAGGTGGAGGTATGGCGAAGAAAAAAGTGACATGGCGGGAAGAGGTGATTATGAAATCCATACCACAACTACCGCCAATGAACATCGACCTTAACATTTATGCACACAAACTGAAGTTAACCAATTTTCGTGGTGTGTTCATGCGAATTGATTTGCCCCCTAAACCCTAGCATGTTTAATGTGATATAATCAACCTGAACCTGACAGCCAGGGCCTGGTATGCATCGGGTAGCTTACATAAAATATGGCAAACATGTGGCATACTATGACAGTTTCTGTAATTTGCACCCTCCACCTGAACTGCGATGGTACCTGAAAAGTATGGGGTTGACTTACAATTATGACATGGTGCAGGTACCGAACATGTAGAACTGCGGACATTTGTGTAGTCATTTCTTGTGAAGTGGAGTGAAATTACACAGACTAATCAGAATTCGTTACTCTTTACATAAAAGGCATTTACTACTAAATTCGTCATTCGGTTTGTCGGTGTCCGTCATTCTAAGAGGTAAGACATCAGAGTTGAGGGCTGTGTTTAACCCACTCCTTGAGCTGAATGGCGAGTTGGTCTTTGGACTGACGGATTGTCAAACATACAACTCCGTATCAAATGTAGAAGAAAATGCTTGTTCCACATTCTTGTACATAGCAGGATGAGACATAAAGGAAATCAGTATTCCCACTAGAGCATATGAACTGAAGGACATCGCAATTTTCATAAAGAAATCCATGCCACAGGTCATGGTTTTCGAACTGCATGGTAATACAAAAATCCTGAAGGCTGAATTATTGTGTAGTGCTGATATTGATTGTACTGAAATGGATACTGTTAGGTACATGCTGGGTTTCGAGTCGTATATCTACAAAGTGGAAAAATACACGAATCATCGCAGCCAGTAAACATATTTATTGTGCATATGATATGCATAAACTGCAATTTAGCGAGCGACAACTATATGAATGGATAAACCACCTGTATGCTACATGAGTTTGCACTGACGGCCCCACCAGCTGTTAGAAGTTCCGAAAAGTATAATTAATTTTACCATAGTTGTCACGAGGGCACTTGAAGTGGTCGTACCATTTGTTGACCAGAACGAGGAGAAAATCGATGTCAAAGATGAAGATATCACTTTTCACTTGGAATTGAGGTTCATGAGGCAAATGATACATAAAACTGAGTGCAGTATCAAATCCACGACCAGTAGAGCGCGGGACTCCAGTTTGCTAACACATATTAACGAGCAGTTTATATGGAGCCTAGGGTTAAAAGGGAAATACATGGAAGATAGTGTATTCAACATGGTTCCACAGGCTGAATTAGACGACAGAATCGACAAGTATGAACTGCACTGCTAACAATCATATCTCATTGGTCCTTATGCTCACGGGCGAAAAATTCGCATCCCAATAAAGTGGTAAAATATTTATACTCTGCCTTCACAAACATTCTTGCACATTCGAGGTACACTCATGAAAGCAGATGGGACCCACCCCACAACTACCATGCTCATTAAAATGGCATACTTCGCATCTTAAATTATGAGATAAATAGTGTAAAGATAGACTAAACAAAAGAGATAGCCATAAACAAAACGATCAAAAATTACCTCTCGCTAACACTGAGCATTCTCAACATGGCAAAAATGACAGACTGGGGAATGGAAGATAGCTACGATGTTCCCATCTTTGCAGAAGGCAAGTTCGAGGTGAATGTGCTGCTATCGCTGTTGCTGGACTTCGCCGAAGATTATAGGAAGCTAATAATAGGTTCCAAGCAAGAATGGGCGATAATGCTGGCCACATCGTATCTCGATGCCATGCTAGGAGCCAGAGAAAATCGAGAGCCTGGTATTAGTAACACATGACTAACATAGAATGGTTCGTCCCATATGTGACTCCAAGCACTTGCGAATGTGTGAAATTACTGAACTATCTCAAAAAAAAATTATTGACATAACATTCAGAAACTGGAGTTTGATTACATGTCCAGTCCTGTTATCTGCCAATTGAAATTACTTGGTCGTGAAGACATCTTCCAGCTCAGACAAACCTTACTACACCATTGTGGCCTTTCAAACAAACAAGCAGCATCAGGGCCAAAAGATCGATTTTCGACCACTGTAAGGTCCAGAATATAAAAATATATTTCGAATAGCGAAAGCTATCCGTATGTGGGCTTGAATGCTTCGTTCGACCAAGAAGGGTTTATATTGCCATATTATATATATTCACAGTTTCAAGCCTCATACTATGGGCGTGAATTCTACCCTGTTATGAGCCCGGAAACTTGCCATGAGAATGCGTCACTGCTGGTCGTCGACACAACTGAACAAAACCAAAACGTTGGTGTGGTCGGTTGTCGAATAGAGATCATTTCCAAAGAAAATATTGCTGGGAGCACCGCAGCATACTGTTTGATTTTGCACGACATAGTAGCGAGCTACGATGGGTTCTCGGGGCTAGTGTGCATGGTGAGCTAAGCATGTATCAGGTCGGTTTCCGTTTCGCAAATAAGTTTATATTTGACATTACGATATGTGCAAGGCTTCCAGAGCCAGAGTGGATACACTCTCAAGGAGATTGCCATGCCCTGCACCAATAGAAAGGTGTGTACTTGCTTGTTACATCCGCCTTTACCAATAGAAACTCTTGGGCGAGAGCAAAAACATGAATGTCTGGCTAACAAACACCATTGCTTGCTTATTATGATGATGGTGACACGGAATATGAAAACTGAACTCTTAAGAGAATAAATGGATGGTGCTGTCTTTGTAGCAGGTCCAGTACATAAATTTTGGCTGAGTATTTATTGTGGTGAAAACGTAAAAATATGTGATATGCAAACAGAGTTTCACTGTCTGTTATTAAAAAATTGAAAGCGTGGTACAACAATACTGAACATGTATGTGATGCACGTCGACAGGACTGAGCTTGTTCGTTTTCTATTGCAAAGCTGCTCCGGGCATGGTCCATGGCATGCTATGACAATATCCTTGAAGACAAAAAGAAAGCTGAGACAGTTCTTTAGTGTTTAAGGAAAGAGAGCGAGCTGCTACCACTCTTTTAGTCATAGCTCTTATGTGCTAGTATCTCTGCACAATGTTCCCCATAAATGACTTATGTAAAATTCAATCCGCTGGATATCAACAAGTTCAGCGACATTTTGATAGGGTAACATCGTGTGCATTTAAAACCACATGGCTTAAATTAACAAGTATAATACTGTAATGGGTTTGGAGCACTAGGCGTATTACAGCAACGAAGATGAGTGTTTGAGTTTATTTCCGACACATTGCAGTTTCGTTGCTTGCCTTGTGTATTGTTTGCACCTTGACTCAAAACTGCATTGCACCGCTGCCGATATGTTGGTTGTAGCAAATGAAGAATAATTACATCAGGTGTGGTCTATGCAAAAAATTACATATCAACTTCGTATGTCCAGCATCGAGACCATTACAATATGGATGGGGACCTTCATTGGCGGATGTCACAAAACCATTATGAGCCAAGATGGAACTACATGGGAAGTCTACTTGGCCACTTCATGGATGTGATAGTGTGTTCGTGGGTCTTACAATGTTCTGATGATGTCTTTTGTGTATATAGATAAATTGTCATGGATTTCGAAGCCCACACTATAGAAACAGAGAGTGCAAATGCAGAAGGCGAAATTTTCTGTAATGGAGAGTGTAAATTGTGTGTGTGCATCTTCTGTTACTACTCACAGAGCTCCTGAAATGACATATTTTTTCCTGTTATGACCTGCCAGCATGACATCACACTTCTCACCATGCAGCATGGGAATCCTTAAGTTAACCAGCATTCTGTTTGCAGTTGAACGTCGTCTGGTAAGGAGGAACACTTTCCATGCAGCAAAGCTCTACATTAGCATGGTACCTGGTTTAAGCAGAGTGACCTATGCTCAATGGATTTACGGTTTTCTACGCACTTTCACAGAAGAATGCGATGTTATTTTCCATAGCCTGCAGGTTAGCGAACCTGTAACCTGCGAGCCAAGCTAACAAATTATCAACTGCACAACTTATGACCGCTGTGCTTTCTTCTATATGCGTGAAGAGCCAAATCTTCCCGGCTCCGAGGTCGATGTAACTGTATTCGCAAACACCCACACCATGGAAACCCTATATGCTCCAGACTGCACTTCATCTACGAGCCAGCCTATGTTGGAATGCATCACCACGAAACTTGTACCTACAGAATATGAATCGTGCCAATATCGGTTAATGTGAGTACATCTGCTGCATCACTATCGAAGTGTGCAACCACCAGCTGGCCTACACCATCGACGAAGTCATCTATTGTCTGGTATACACAAGAAGCTTTTACCATCACCATACAGCAGCCAACATCGGTGGCTATGGTTTCATCAACACGTCCATTCACTGGACGTAAACGAAATAACATCAACAAAATGGTATCGCCAAGTACTTTGAAAAAAGCCAAATAAACAGCAGCCTCTCGACTTTAGTGATGTATTCGATGTCTTAACAAGAATGGGTCCAGATTTACCAAAAAAGATCCCAGCCCTCAGGGACTCGACATAGAAGTTAAAGAAATTTTAAAGGTATTAATCAATCTGATGATAGATGGATTGTAAGTGATATTGTGTTTAAGCAATTATTTTGTAGGTACAACGTATGATGTGTTAAAAGTATTGATTTTTACAATTCATCCATTTATTAAATATGATCCAAGTATTTTGTGAAAAAATATGGATGAAGTTTAATGATTTAAATTTACTTTCAGATATTAAATATGATAAAGTGCCTTTTTAAAGACACGGACGAAATGTATTGATCTCTTAAATTTATTTTTATCTGTTAATGCGACTAAAGTGTTTTTGAAGGTATATGGCGAAATGGAATTATTTTTAAATTAACTGTATATTGATTATGGACGCATCTAGCTCAAAATATTGATAAGACATAGATTAATTGTTTTTCATAACATGCAGTTAGTGTATGGAATTTTGTAAACAGTTTACATTACATTTATCGAAAGGAAAAATCGCTCTATTTATTAATGTGTATAGATGATCTATGTTTTTTGTTTATGAAGCATGTGTGCAGAGCGGCAGGTATTCGAAATAATATAAATAATATAATATTGCGTAAATGTATTTATTTGAATAAGAGATTATGTACTTTTTACCAAAATTACAAAAATGTATAAGAGAACATGTGTTACTGATCTGGTTGCAGTAAGACATCACGATGGAGCGTTACATGTGGACAAAATGCATAGTCATGTTGCTGGTGTATGGTGTTGCTGGTGTATGGGCGCATGCAGAGCGACTTCCCAGAAGGCATGTCCCACACCATACGACGTTTGAGGCAGTTACCAGACTGCTCCATGAAACAGGAACGTGCAAGTAAGGTCAAGGCAATGTGTGTGGCAATACGTCTGTTTTTCGCATGCTATGCTCAGCCATAATATATGGGGTATGTGCTTCAGATATGGAAATCAGAAATAGGACGACAGCCGACAATATGTGAGGTACAGTTGGAAGAGTTACTGGAGAGATTTGAGGTGCAGCCCTCAACAAGTACATGCCAGGTGACAGATAAGATGGGGTGCAGCCAAAAATCGGTCTAGAGTGTTTACAAAGAGCTACTATCGCACCAGTTTCATTTTTGTACAGTGCACGCGTTGCATGGAGACGATTTCCAACATTGCGATACATTTGTTCATTGGTATCTACAGCAGTGCATCTCTGCTCCTGATTTTGTATCGCTCATATTGTTCACTGATGAATGCACGTTCACACGCAAGGGTCTTCACAATATGCACAACACACATGCCTGGACCAATGAGAATCCACATGCCACCCACATTTCCGGTCACCAAGTACAGTTTTGTGTTAATGTATGGTGCGGTGTGGCAACATGTTGCTCGGGCCATACGTCTTGCCACAACGACTGACTGGAACAGTTTATTTGGAGTTTCTCACCAGTACTTTACCCGATCTGTTAGACGACGTTCCCCGTAATATTCGTGATGGTATGAGTTACCAACATGATGGTGCCTCCGCCCACTTTGCAAGATAGGTGCGTGCGTACCTGTCAGATAGATTTGGGGCTTGCTGTATTGGCTGTGGAGGTCCTGTGTCATGGCCTACAAAGATAACCGGATATGTCACCAATGGATTTCTTCGTGTGGGTACACATGAAATCTGTTGTGTATGCCTCGCCGGTAGAATCACGGGACAATCTTGTTCAGCTGATACAAGCAGCTGCCGGCAGCATATGAGCGATGCCTGGTGTTTTCGAACGTGTGCGTCAGTCAATGTCATGGCGTTGAAATGCCTGTCTTGACGCCCACGGTAGGACCTTTGAGGAGTTCCTGTAAACAGTGTGAATAACACTTTTACGTTTGCAAATGTAGGCTATGCGTACTGTTTCAATACAATAAATTGGTATGTATTTGCATTCTGATCATTCCGCTACTTTACTTTCGTAAATGCAACCCACCCGGAATCGCACCCAGCACACGACAATTACTCTTTTCACGTTACGAGCGCTATCATGTTGTCACTAGCGCATCGTGCAGTTAATTTGCACGTGATGATGCACCACCCTGTGTATACGTGTTGCCTACTTCGCAGCCACTCATATTCTGTTTTGCATAAGCACTTGCCGGAAGGATTTCACGGCAATGGTTCACCTGAGATTATTCCGACAAGCCATTATCTTTGTTGGCTACGGTGTGCTAATTCTTAAGACATCTCTATACATCGCTTACAGCTTACTGTTCGCAATTTTCGTGTGAACATAGGGGACAACCTCTATTTACACGATGACGGGGGATGATATTACCAACTGCATTGTTACAGGTGTAGGATCTCTGTTCTACAAACCACTATTCACAGTTTTGTTGCTTACTCGTGGGTTGTTACTATTATTTCTGACTAAATCACATTCAAAACAGTGGATTTTAGAACTATGTAGCTTCCTTAATAATCACTTCAGGTTAAAAGCAGTACAGACATTTTCGTCTTATATTCATGTCAGGAATAACCTGCTGGAGTTTGTCGGTGTTGTTCGGAATCAAGTTGTATATTACAGACTTCTCACCAGTAAAGTGATAGGGTCACAACTGAAAGTCTCTTCGGTATACACGCAGGACTACAAGAACACTGCACGCTAAATCAGAGCCTTGTGTATTTCGTGCTGTGCATACACAATATTTGACTAGCGAAGGCCAGTAACATCAATATGGTAGATGGCAAGGGTGGCAGGCATGAATTTGGTATGTTTTTTCTTAATCTTATTTATTACAGTTGCTTGGTATGACCAATGTATGCTTGAACAATGATAGCTGGGTTGTATAATAACTTGTGATCTGAATCTAACTGTTTAATGCATAATGGTTGCAAAATGGCAGTATACATTGTGTGTAGAAAAGCTTGGATCATAATGGATTACGATAGTTTGATCTGATATGGTGGAAAAAAGAGGGGGGGGGGGGTGTAACGTACATTCTGATTTTGGTGTTAAATCAAATGGTTCGCAAATTATATTGGTTATGCTTATAAACGAGATTAGAGCAAAACATGGTATCTCAATCGGGGCAGGGTTATTCAATTTCTGAATTTTAAGGGCTCTTTATAATATGCCTTTGAAAATGATGGGAACTATGTTTATAGAATAATTTAGCAACTAAAATGACAAATGTGCCTTGTTTGGTATTGAATATTGAGTGTATTAACTGAAGGCTAAAATTATTGGTTCTTTAGATGGTTGTTTTGAAATAACAATCAACTATGTTAATAAAATGCCTAACGTACTTATAAATTACGTAAGCATGTCTGGGGTCGTGAGCTTTACCTGTGGTTTGTATTTAGTATCTATAACTGTGACAGATCAAAAATTGTGTGTAAATATACTTATAAAAATACTTAAGGTGGAAGGTATATCGCCTTTTCGAGGTCGCCAGTGTTAGGTATGACATAAATTTGGTGGTAAAATATCTAATGGATCGTCAGTGGTGAGTAATTATGCGTATAGGAGGGTTTAAAGCATAATATGACACATGGGTATTCTTGAGGTCATACAGTATATCAACATGCCTGGTTTCTAGGACACATCACAAATGGTTTGTGAATAACAGACCCCAATGGTTCGAAAATGATGACCAAGTAAACTTATTAAATGATCCAAGACTAAAAGTACTGTACATGTACATACAATTTAAGAACCAGAAATGATACTAACATCTTGAGATTTAGAGGTCCAACTTGAATGGGTCGCAAATAGTGCACAACTATGCTTATAAAAGGTTGTAGGGCTTATCACATCATATCTTTATAGTCGAGGTCTTAAGTGATGTCAGTGTACCGAATTTCACATTTCTAACTTGAATGGGTAGCAAACGATGGGCAACTAAGAATATCAGATACTGTAGGGCTTATAATGTACCTATGCATTTGCTGTCGTAAATTAATTTAAAATACTGTATTTAAAGGGCCTGGCTCAAACGTTCCTCAAATGGTGGTTAACTATGCTTATAAATAGCTGTGGAGCTTATCGAATACTGCCTATATTCTCCTGGTGATAACTGATATATATGTACTGAATTTCAAGGGCATATCTCAAATGGTTCACAAATATTGACCAACCATGCCTATAAATGACATTTGGTGGCATAACATGTAGGACGTACTACATTACCATGATCATGTGTGTCATCTGTAATACAAATATTACATATAAAAGTTCAGTGGTGGGCTATACAGGAGTATATGGAAATGGAGAGGGGGTGGGTGAATGTCGAGTTGGCACAGCAGACATGGAAGAAATCTGCAGCGGTATTAGAATTTGCAGTCAGCAGCGACTTGCGGGAGGAGGGGAGGGAGAGACGAAGAACAGGAAATTCCATTCACAAAAAATACAAGAAAACAGAAGCGAAGAAGTGCTTCCTTCAATGGAAGAGAACTCATTCGTTCACTGGGCGCGAGACTGGAGGAAGAGTTATTATGTCTCATTGGCCGAGATGCGAGAATGAGGCCAGGTACTAAGTGACGAACACACACAAAGTCCATTGGTCACACACAAGACTAAACAGTTTTATTATGGAAATTAGATATTTTTTTATAACAACTACCAATATAATAAATTTTTTAAAGCCCATTTCAATGACTAATTGGTTCAACAATAGTCTACAATCGATTACTGAGGTAATTAAAAAAATATTTTGAAAATCAGATAACATATTTCATAAAAATAAAACATCAAATTAATGCATTTTATAGCTAATACAAACCGAAATATGTATGGTACTAAGGTATACTAGACTACCATAGGTCTCGACAGCTCAGTCGTTAAGGCACATGTCTACCAACCCAAGGTTCGGCAGTCCGAGGCTCCTCCACTCCAAAGAAATGTTTCACTTGCATTAAAATACACATTATGATAGAGGTGAACATCACGTGTATTGCAAATAACACTTCGACCTTAAATTCAGGGTGAAAAAAACTCCCTAGCGCTACCTAGCAGTGGACATCAGAAACAAAGATGGCGGCCTACAGTAGTGATATTTAGCATGGGACATTGGAAACAAAAATGGCTGCCTACACTGGTGCGCTCTAACAGTCGTCATCGGAAACCAAGGTGGTGGGCGAAAAAATATGACAAGCATAAATACACAAAATAGCGGGTGGAGAGAATATGTTGACATCAGTGGCACACTCTTAACAGACGACACTAGAAACGAAAACCAAATCCAAGATAGTGGGCAATTTTGAAATCCAATATGGTCGCCACCCGATCCGAATGCCAGAGCATGGGGAAGCGTATGCTTAGACCAAGGAGCCTCTCTTTCGACGCAAGTTACCTGAGCGAAAGGTACCACGGTACCCCAATCAGAAGCCATATCTCAGAAGCTGCTATTCTACACGACTACAACAATTAAAATTTTAAGATTATTTGTTTTATTTTAAAGACTTTTTAAATCGCTTATGTAAATTAGTGTTGATAGCACATGCGTCTGGTTTTATTTTATATATGTCGTCTCATTAACTGGTTCTCTTGTTCGTTCTTTAAATACTTGTGTCCTTAAGTAAGTGTCTTACAGCTAAAGAATTGAAAAAAAAAATTACGAAATGTTAGACATATAAAAAAATGAACAGGCAGTGCCATGACTTAAAAAATAAAAGCTAATATTACTTTAAGCACAAAACACAAGAGGAATTAAACTAACAAAATGTGTGAAGAAGTGTGTCTGCTGAGGACAAGACCTAGTCTGCTTGTGAGCTGTTCAAGCTAGAGCCTCTGTGTGACTGTCACTCTCGTGGCTATTAACATATCAAAATGTGACTTGGGTCGAGCTCCCCCAGCCCTTAGACCGTTTACCCGACGTCCACAGTAACTGCAGCAAAGAGTCGCACTCTACCACGCGCGGTAGCACGTCGGTGATCGACGCGACGCAGGTGCAGTGCAGTGGAGTGTGTTACAGGTGGTGCAACGCAAAGTAGAGCAGGGACGGCGGCCATGCAGTCACGTGTGCACCCACGCAGGAAGCTCAGGAAATAGTACTACCGCACATTAATTTCTACCCAAGGACGTAACAAGGTAAGGGAGGTGACGGGAAGTCAAGTGCAAGTGAAGGGACACCCGCAAACCTCATTTTAATGCCCTACAGTTCCTTTATCAGCGTAATTGCAATGTGTCTATAGTGTACCATCACCACGCGTCATCATCCTCACTTCATTTCGTTTGTTTTTCAGTATATATTTGTTGCTTAAGATGCAATGGAGTTTTTAAGTTCTATATAGCAATTGTAGCAAGAGTAAGTGTTTGCAGAGCGTGCACGTGACAAAGTTCTTCCACGTGGCGCGCTTCGGCGGCAACCCCGGTATGGGCGCCATTTTGGAACTGCAGTAGACGCCGAGGACTTCGAGAGGTAAGTCGCGTATACCATCGATTCCGCGCCCGGATGGCATTCACTTCTTGCAGCGGTCATTTTCATCACAGTAGACTTTTAATTAATTCTACTAGAACCTTTTTAGCAAGCCACCCGGGATACCGCCTCTCACCTTCCCCAGGTTTGCATCGTCTGGGGAAGCTTAATTTCGCACTAAAAGTCACGCACGGACCTTCGCATCATTTAGTCAGTACTACTGCTGCCGACCGGTTATCGTCCAGCAATGCAATGCAAAGTGTTTTTACCTTGAGGAAATGTAATCTATCGCCTAATAACGTTTGAACGAGTGTTATTTATTGAGGTAAGCCGCAAGGCATGTTAGGGCACGGGCCCTTATAATTTTCCGCCCAATCGCACATGTGTATTTAACTTTCCAGCTGAGTATATTTGCAAGTGTTTACAGGTCTGTGTGAAGTAGCATAGGCCCGTGGATATTCGTTAATAATTCACGGTGTAGCACGCTTGCCGTTGTTCTACAATCTGCACGAGGAGTGACGCAGCACAGAGGAAGGATAGCTGCCAATGTTCGTCGGCCGCACGACCCAGAGTGAAGGAAGAGTTTGCTCTAACAATTCAACGCCACTAGGTCTGGTTAGTGCCTGGCGCCCGGGTAAAATACCTCATTCCAATCACCGCACGCAGACAAAATCACTCCTCAATTTTCTAATTATTATTCTGACCACTGGATCACTGTCCCTTGGCCAGGTTCCCACACCTATCAGAGCGGTCAACAATGGTCAACTGTGTCATCTACAAAAACAATCATGCACATGAAGTGTGAAGGTGTGTGACGTGAATGTCGCTGAACGCAGAGCCAGGGAACTGACAGACTTGTAGTTAAGTGCCGTGGCGCGGCAAGTCTCACGGTAGTGCACAAAGAGTAGACAGACGTCTTTCCCCAGAGAGGGCATGCTGCTTCGCCACGCCCTTCATCCCATACACTAGGTTAATTTTCATTATTTCAAAACTCTGTGAGGATAAGTATCTCCCAACGAAATTAATACTCAAATTACTCTCTGAAAAAAAGAGTGATATGGTATTTCAATTCATTCTCAAATCAGACAATCAAGTCAATGCAGAAGAGAAAAATTATTACACTTCGATGTCTATGCACGAGTGCTGTTTGAAATATAATAACACAGAAAATTTTCGTCTTTGAGGACATAACGTAAAAGTATGTTTTCATTGTTTCAATGGTCTTTTAAAGACCTAACTGGACGACATTAGATTACCAACAATTAATTTGTAAGGCTTTTGTAATATAATTAAATTCTTAAAGCAGCTTAAAAGTGCTGTTGCATAAGAAATTACATTTTAATTACTTTAGTAAGGAATAATCTTTCTAGTTCGTTCTCGATACGGATAGCCGATTAGAAAGGTCAGCATGCAGTCTATCAGTCAGCCCAAGACTGCTCCTACAGACGACTTGCTGATAACTCGGCTCCAGTCGCTGCGAACTAGTACCCCCGTTGACAAGGAAATGTCATGCAGTACAAGCGGAGTGGGAAGGGTCAGTGTGTGTACATCACGGAACTGTACACACTTAGTTTCTCGCCAGCCAACAACACGCACGCTCATTCGAGAACATTTCTACTACTTCCATTCGGCTTTCCTCACATCCGTTAAATAAAGACGAGTGCGCCTTAAGAAGCTTTGACTTAATAGAGGTGGTTTACAGTACAGCCACTCATATAACTTCAAATACACAACTGTAGGCAAAATAGGCAATACCAAGATGTTTCGTGAGTGGCATGCATGAGTGGCATTGTCATTGTGTGTTGGACTAAGGTGGGCCGCTATGATGGCACTCAACAGTCGCTAGCGAGCAGCGAGTCATAGAGTGGTGGACTGCACTTTTGGGTCTGAGCGGCATTGTCGCTGTGTGATAGACTGAGGTGGGCCGCTATGAAAGACCTCAACAACCACTAGCGTGCAGCGAGTCTTAGAGTGGTGGAATAGACTGGTATGTTTGAGTGTATTTGTCGCTGTATGGTAGACTGAGGTGGGCTGCTATGAAGGTCCTCAACTTTCACTAGCGTACAGCGAGTCATAGGGTGGTGGACTGGACTGGCGGGTCTGAGTGGCATTGTTGCTTTGTGGTGGATTGAGTTGAGCTGCTATGATGGCCCTAAACAGTACCTACCATTAATCGAGTCGTTGAGAGATGGACTGAACTGGCATATCTCAGTGGCATTGCCGCTCTGTGGTGGAATGAGGTGAGATGCTATGACAGTCCTAAATAGTCGCTAGCGTGCAGCGAGTCATAGAGTGGTGGACTCAACTGGCGGGTCTGAGTGGCATTGCCACTCTGTGGAGGAGAAAGGTGGGCCACTAAGATGGCCATCAATGGTCGCTAGTGTGCAGCGAGTGATAGAGTAGTGGACTGGCCTAGCAGGTCTCAGTGACATTGTCGCTGTGTAATGGACTGAGGTGAGCTGCTATGAAGGCCGTCAACAGTTGCTAGCATATAGCGAGTCATAAAGTAGTGGACTGGACTGGTGGGTCTGAGTGCATTGTCGCTGTGTGGTGGACTGAAGTGGTCAGCTATGATGGCGCTCAACAATTGCTTGCTAGCATGCAGAGAGTCATAGATTAGTAGACTGGACAGGTGGGTCTGAGTGGCATTGTTGTTGAGTGGTCGACTGAGGTAGGCCACTATGACGTCCCTCAACAGTTGCTAGCGTGCAGCGAGTCATAGAGTAGTGGACTAGATTGGTGGGTCTGAGTGGAATTGTCGTTGTGTGGTGGACTGAGATGGGTTGCTATGGTAGCCCTCAACTTTCACTAGCATACAGCGAGTCATATAGAGGTCGATTGGACTGGCGGGTCTGAGTGGTATTCTCGCTGTGTGGTGGACTGAGTTGAGTTGCTATGATGGCCCTGACAGTATCTAGCGTTTTGCGAGTCGTAGAGTAATGGACTGAACTGTCGTGTCTGAGTGGAATTGTGGCTGTGTGGTGGAAAGAGGTCGGCCACTATGACAGCTCTCAATAGTCGCTAGCGTGCAGCGAGTTGTAGAGTGGTGTACTGAACTGTCATGTCTGAGTGGAATTGTCGCTGTGTGGTGGAAAGAGGTCGGTCGCTATGGCATCTCTCAATAGTCGCTAGCATGCAGCGAGTCGTAGAGTGGTGGACTGGACTGGTTGGTCTGTGTGGCATTGTCGCTCTGTGGTGAATTGAGGTGGGCTACTATGACAGCTCTCAACAGTTGCTAACATGCAGCGAGTCGTATAGTGGTGGACTGAACTGGCATGTCAAAGAGGCAATGTCGCTGTGGAGGACTAAAGTGGGCCACTAAGACAGCCATCAACGATCGCTATTGTACAGCGACTGGTAGAGTGGTGGACTGGACTGGCAGGTATGAGTTACATTGTCGTTGTGTGGTGAACTGAAGTGGGCTACTATGACAGAACTTTTCAGTCATTTTCGTGTAGTAAATCGTAGAGTGGTGGTCTGAACTGGTGGGTATGAGTATCATTGTCTTTGTGTGGTGGACTGAAGTGGGCAACTATGGCAGCACTTTATCAGTCACTTGAGTGCAGTGAGTCGTAGAGTGGTGGACTGGACTGCCGGTTCTGATTGGCATTGTCATTCTGTTGTGGAATAAGGTGGGCCACTATGACGGCCCTCAACAGTCGCTAGTGTGCAGGGAGTTGTATAGTGGTGTTCTGGACTGGTGGGTCTAAATGGCATTGTTGCTGTTGCTGTGGCCTCTCCTGTGGTAGGGGATCACACATTAACTAGGGGGATCAAGGTAGCTCAAGGATAAAGTACTCGTTTACAAAATACTGCTTTTATTAATTTACCAAACAATTACAATTATGCTTCCAGTAGGCTTTTTAAACAGATACAATTTCTACAAATACTCAATCCACAATTCGTTAGCTTTAATTTGAATAGGCTAAGCAATGCTTTAAAGAGCTTAGGCCATCGCGAGTCCCGGGCTCTACAGTGCGTTACGTAGCCCTACAAGGGATTCAATATTTACCCAAGGTCATGTCGCAGCAACAGAGCTCTCTCGACGACGGGCTGTGGTTTCCTCGTCTGGGCGTCTCATGGGTAGCACCTCCGGTGGCAGCAGGCAAGATGGCGCCCAGAGCCGCCAGCGACCTGAGCTTATATACAACCCCTCTGACCTCGTGCTCGACACACAAGGTCTGTTATTAAAACAGAGTTTAAGCTGGCCGAGGTCGCCCCACGCCTCGCCGCAGTGCGACGCTGGCCTGTTCTCATAGGAGCTGGTCCCAGCTCTGTGTTGTAGACTAAGATGGGCCACTATGATGGCCCTCAACAGTTACTAGCATGCACCGAGTCATAGAGTAGTGGACTGGACTTGTGGGCCTGAGTGGCATTGTCGCTCTGTGGTGGACTGAGGTATGACACTATCACGGCTCTCAGCAGTCGAAAGCATGAAGAAAGTTGTAGCTAGTTGGACAGGGCTGATGGGTCTGGGTGGCATTGCCACTGTGAGGTGGACTGAACTGGGCTGTAATTGAGGCCCTCAAAAGTCGCTATCGTGCAGCTAGTCGTAGAGTGGTGGTCTGGACCGGTGGGTGTCAGTGGAATTTTCGCTGTGTTGTGGACTAAGGTCGGCCACTATGACGGCACTAAAGCATTCGGTAGCATGCAGCGAGTCGTAGAATGGTGGAGTGGACTGGTGGCTCTGAGTGGCCTTGCCGCTGTGTAGTGGACTGAGGTAGGCCGATATGATGGCCCTCAACAGTTGCTAGCATGCACCGAGTCATAGAGTAGTGGACTGGACTGGTGGGTCTGAGTGGCATTGTCGCTGTGTTGTGGTCTGAGGTGGGCCACTATGATGGCTCATAATTGTCGTTAGCATGCAGTAAAGCGTAATGTGGTGGACTGGACTGGTGGGCCTGAGTACCATTGTCTCTCTGTGGTGGACTAAGTTGGGCCACTATGAAGGCCATCAACAGTCTCTAGCATGCAGTGAGTCGTAGCATGGCGGACTGGAACAGCTTATCTGATTGTCATTGTCGCTGTGTGGTGGACTAAGGTGGGCTGCTATGGCGGCTCCCAATACTCCATAGCGTACAGTGAGTCCAATAGTGGTAGACTGGACTGGTTTATTCTGATTGGCCTTGTCGCTGTGATGTCGACTGAGGTGGGCGACTATGACGGCCCACAACTGTCGTTAGCATGCAGTAAGACATAGTGGGGTGGACTGGACTAGTGGGCCCGACTGCCATTGTCACTGTGTGGTGGACTGAGATGAGCTGCTATTATGGCTCTCAACAGTCGCTATCGTGCAACGAGTCGCAGCATGGTGGACTGGACAGGTGGGTCTGAGTAGCATTGCCGCTGTGTGGTGGATTGAGGTGGGCCACTAAGACTGCTCTCAAAGGTCACTATCGCGCAACGGGTCGTAACGTGGTGAAGTGGACTGGTGTGTTTATTGGCATTGTCGCTGTGTGGTGGACTGATGTGGGCCGTTACGACGGCTCTGAACAGTCGCTTTCGGGCAACATGTCGTAGCGTGGTGGACTGGACTGGTAGGTCTGTATGGCATTGTTGCTGTGTGGTAGACTGAGGTGAGCTGCTATTATTGCTTTTGACAGTCGCTCTCAGGCAGTGAGTCGTTGCGTAGTGGACTGGACTGGTGGGTCTAAGTAGCATTGTCGCTTTTTGTTGGACTGAAGTGGGCCACTATGACGGCTCTCAACAGTCGCTATCGTGTAACGAGTCCTAGTGTGGTAGACTGGACTGGTGGGTCTGTGTGGCGTTGTCTCTTTGTAGTGGACTGAGGTGTGCCACTGTGATGGCCCTCAACAATCGCTAGCTTGCAGCTAGTCGTAGCATGATGGACTGGTTTGTTCGGTCTCACCGGCATTGTCACTGTGTGGTGGACTGACGTAGGCCACTTTGACGGCTCTCAACAGTCGCTAGCATGCAGTTGGTCATACATGGTGAAGTGGACTGGTGGGTTTGAGTGGCATTGTAGCTGTTTGTTGGACTGTGGTGGGCCGTTATGATGGCTCTCAGCAGTCGCTATCGTGCAACGATTCGTAGCGTGGTTTACTGGACTGGTGGGTCTGAGTGGCATTGTCGCTGTGTGGTGGTCCAACCTTGCTTCTTCAACTCCACCCACATGACTGGACAACCAGGTCAGCTTTTCAACTAGCCTCACCACAATATACGATCACACTATTTAATATTTTAATTATTATTAGATAATTATTTAATTCAATTTCTAAAAATTTTGGTACCCTTATCGTTGTTCTACATGATTTAGTGCTGCAGTTATTTTGTGAGTTTTGTACTATAGGCTCATTTACAGTGTAGCTGCTTGTACCAAATACTCAAGAATTTCCCCATATATCCTGGGCAACCAGGAGCCAGCACCTAAACGCTTGTAAATACCAACCAAGTTACATCATGCTTAAAGAGTGATTTGTGTATAAAAGCAAATTGACAAGAGCTTATTGCTTGAGTGTTGTTACAGTGAGAGAGCAGTCCGTGAGCAGGACTGAACTTTGCTGCGTGGTTTCTTTTGGCTGAGAGTGTTGTAAGGTGTTTCAAGTAATAGCTAAATTAACATAAACACAGATCTTTCTGAAGTCTTCCTTGAGTCCAAACATTGGTACTTACCTATCACAAGATAAACCACCACGCGTGTTAGTGATACAAGTCATGCTGAGAGCGGAAACGTAGGTCGCTGGGCGTAGTGAGATGTGTTGGTGAAGTGCTAGTAGGCTCATGTGGAACGACAGCGAGCTGCAGGAACACTAGTTGTGCGACCAATCCTCGTGCCGCGGCCAATCAATACCGGGCATTGATCACTCTCAGTCGTCATGCCAACCAAACAAACATGCTGAGAAATACATGGATCGTGGCGCAAGGAGGGCGTACATCACACCTCTACGTCTCCTCAGTAGCGAGATGAGGAAGTACCTCCTAGGTCGGCCGGCGCGAGGAAGTGTACGAGTGCAGCTGTAGGCTGTACCACCTGCCTCACTATCTACCGGCCGACAATACTGAACCCCGCGACATACTTCCCCCATCAACTCATAACGTCACAAATCGCAATGATACAGTAAACATACAAAAAAAACCTGTTTTATAAACATTGCATTTATTTTCTTTGTAAGTTGCCTAAACTTGAAGTTTTTCTTGCATATTTATTCTTTAAATCACGAAATTGTTAAAATAGCCTCGCTGTCAAAAACTTATCTGAAACTCGCAATACATAAACTAGTTCTCTCAAAAATCATTTTTATTATACAATGGTATATTTAAGAAAATTCCATACCGCGCACATTGTGATATATTACTTGGTTTAGTTTAAACCTTTTATAACTGTTTTTTTCATTCGTCGATTTTAATACTCTTTCATGAATGCCTGCTATTGAATTTTAAAAGTTGTAATCCAAAATCCAATAATTTAAAATATTTCAAATTTTATTGTTTTGTATCATATTTAGTTATTGTCATCTCAGTTGTATAATAATGTAACACTAATTTTACTTTTAAATATTGCTTCGATTTGATCATTAATTCTTTTATTTACTGTAATGTATACGAAATTGAAAACAAAAAATTGTTACATATATAACAGAGACTATTTACAAAAATTAAAACTTAGACTAGTAGAATTAACGACCTAACATATATAAGCCAAAAGAAGAATTATATATATTTTCTCTAATGAAAAAATTACGCACCATGTGTTGAGATGGACGTCTTATTTAATTAGAGGCGCACCAGAGAACTTCTCAGAAGCCACGTAGTTTGTACGAAGTATTGCATGGTGATTGAGAGTGTGCAAGGACGGGTGTGTTGTCCGGCGCTTCAGTTGCTCAGGAAACATTTTAATGCGTAGAGAAATTGCCAGTTTTTGTATAGTAGTGACGCTTAAAATTCCTATATTTGCAGCATTATGTGTGGTATTATTGTCATACAGTGTATAGTTTAAAAACTTGCATTACAGTTAAGGAAGTTTACCAGATAACTTTTTACAGTGAATCTTTGGAAGAGGTGTGGATAGTGGGACCAAAGTTTAATCCCAATATTGCTACATACATCTTCTTATTAGCTACTTATCAATTCTACGTCACTACACACGTTTCTCACTCGCCCAGCAAGAATCCGCCTTACCGTCATTTCCCTACAAATTGCGACATTCGCTGCAACCGTGAAAAACTTGAGATGTACGCAGACGACTTTATTGACTATGCTAGAGACAGCCACTGCCATCGATATTACACTAGGTACAGTTATAGACAGCTAGCTGAGCCGTTACCGACGAGAACTTTACAGCTCCTCCTATAGCCAAGCTAGTGACGTCACGACTGTAGGGTAAATATAAGTGGCCAACATGGTTGGCAGCTTGGTAACTTTAGACATGTAGCGGGTCGTATTTTAATGAAGACTGTGGCGTGTGTGTAATAACACACCACGGTGTTTAACTTGTGTGCTCATGGACGTCTTGAAAATTACTCTGGTTAGCAATAAAGAGGACAGCAATTTAGATGGTTGAGAACGATTGGTAAACGCGGCTTCGTGCCCACATAGTTACCACATGTAAGTTGACGTTTGTCTAACAACATTATAAACTTTTAATAGGAAGTGTAACATTGCAGTTATTGCCAAGTAATTATATTCACGCCATTTTCACTGCAGCGCGCGTTTGATTGAACTAACATGAGAAATTGTAAATTATAGCTTTTTTTTTTAGCCTATACTGACGATTAATTGTTTCATGTACTCCACATAAAGGCGTTTTTTTTTTAGTATTTTGTGTTAAAATAAAACCGTTTTCTTTAATGTTATGCATATTTATTGGAAGTAATTAAACTCTTTCTTTAATTATCTTCTACAAATTATTTCAAACAACATGGCTGTTTAAAAAAAATAGAATACATAGCGAGATTCACTTCAAAGATTTTATACAGAATGTGTCTAAACTTCCATTACACATTGTAAGGGCTTGTAGTAGGGACCAAGACGGTTACGTTTCACATAGGAACTTATGTTCGGAAATGTACCGTTCCCCCGCGACAAACAAAACACCACCACATCACATGTTGACCTCTCCCACGTCTGCAACAGATTGTACATGGTTTTTCTTCTGGGTTCATTTAAAAGAAGGGCTCGATGTGACGACCAGCGACGTCTTACACAAACACGGCACCTACGTACCATGTTCTGGTACACACGATCACCAATACCTGGAAGTCCAATATCCGCCGCAGCCATAATCCGCGCCGGCAGGTAGCTCCTCCTCCGATTCCACAGAGGTCTGGTAAATTACGCCATTCATGTGGCCCCACATGAAATAGTTTAGCGGAGTCAAGTCGAGTGAACGTGCAGGCCAAAAAATCGGGCCACCTCGACTTATCCACTGTTGGCCAAAACGACTCCACTAGACTAATTCCCGTGGGATCACATGAATGACTTGATTTGCCAGATCTCTGTGGAATCAGATGAAGACCTGCTGGTGCGTGTTATGGCTGCGGCAGATCTTGGACGTCCAGGTATTGGTGAACATCGTACGTAGGTACCGTCTCTGTGTAAGACGTCACTGGTTGTCACATCGAACCTTTCTGGTATGTGGACCAAGATGAAAAACAACGTACAGTATGTTGCAGATGTGGGCAAGGTCAACATGTGATGTGGTGGTGCTTTGTTTGTCGCGGGGAAACGGTACGTTTCCGCACATAAGTTCCTGTGTGAAACGTAACCGTCTTGGTCCCTACTACAAGTCCTTACAATGTGTAGTAAGAATTTAGACACACTCTGTATTTACAGTACATTCTCCGTTGGTTAACATTATTATATTATATAATTACTAAACAAACAGCAGTAAAGTTATGGATTATTTTCTATACATTTAACGAGAGTATCATTAAGTTATATTCCCGAATATAATTTTCTTGCTTTCAAATAGCAACAAATCCAGAGGCATAACCGCTGGAAAATTAAAATAGACACTGAGAAAAATCAAGCATTAATAACTACACGCAGAAAAATCACCAAAAATGAACCCTCAATAAAAAAAAATTCCATTCGCTTCTCTCCCATTGCCAAATACCTAAATTTAACAGTAGGAAATATATTTTGATGGAACACTCACATCAATGAAACGAACATGGCTTTCGCTAAACCTGCTTAACTTGGTCCATTACTTAAATTTACCAGACTTACCAAACTCTTGAACTTCGCATGTACGATTCACAGATACGAGCAGCAATCATGTACGGCAATGAAGTCTGGGGAAACTTTGTAAAAGGCCTAATTAACTCACAACAAGCCGTACAGAATATATATATACCTTTGTAATTTTAAATACACACATATTCATAAATTCTGTCATAAACACGGTTCTACATATACCATTTTTTTTTTTTTTTTTTACGAATTGCATTCGCATAATAATAAACTTTACGACAGACGCTATCCCAATTAAACTTGATACTTAGAAACATAAATACATCCGTACCCGGCGCTAACAGTTAGTTAAAAGACCTAAAATACCACGCCTTAATTAAACCACATGTAATTAAACTGTTCACTGAATTGCGAGCAGACTGAGAGTTTTGTGATCGGTCGGTGATCAAATTCAAGTGCATTAACGAAACAGTTGCACGCAGGGTTACAGATAACGCGATCAATACAAGAAAGAAACTGCAGCAGCTGTAGCCAGGAGACGGTAAGTTACAGATAACGCGATCACTACAAGAAAGAAACTGCAGCAGCTGTAGCCAGGAGACGGTAGGTTACAGATAACGCGATCACTACAAGAAAGAAACTGCAGCAGCTGTAGCCAGGAGACGGTAAGTTACAGATAACGCGATCACTACAAGAAAGAAACTGCAGCAGCTGTAGCCAGGAGACGGTAAGTTACAGATAACGCGATCACTACAAGAAAGAAACTGCAGCAGCTGTAGCCAGGAGACGGTAGGTTACAGATAACGCGATCACTACAAGAAAGAAACTGCAGCAGCTGTAGCCAGGAGACGGTATGGTTAGTGACACCGCAGTGAGCAGTGTTACCACGCAGGACAAAGTCTGTGGAAGGTGACACAGCGCCTGAACGATATCTACAACACAGTCCCGCCTCTCACAACCGGCTTGCAGGTTGCCTATACCACAGCTGACAAGGCGAATCTGCTCGCCGACATTCTGCACAGACCTTCCAGTCCAACACATGACCATCTCCGCGCTGCCACCAACCACACCAGAGGTCCTTACGCAGGATACCACGGGGGAAGTCTTTAACGTCTCTGCCATTGAGGTCATAACAATGATCCAAGATACCCGTCATCTTGGGAGGGTAAAATACAATATATCATTCTCAACCCAATCAACTAGTATTTAAGTTACTCATCACTCTCGCGTCATACTACACTACAGTAGTTAAGTTCAGATATTTCCGTGCAGTGTGAAAGCGGGCCAAGAACCAGATATATCTCTATACAGCTATCCTGCATCACACACTATCTAAACTACTTGACAGGGTGTGTAGCAGGCGCAACACTTAACATTTGATTGAGTGATGATGGTTCCATACTTCGTGACGGGCAGTTTGTGCTCCGGTGAGGCTATTCTATTGTTGATCGGCGCACTCAGGAAGCGACGGAGTTCTCCAACTATTATTATCACACATTAGATGCCATGTTGACATTGAGAAGGTGTTCGACCGGATTTCCCACCTTCGACTGCTCCACAAGTAACACTCCTACCAATTCTCACCATATCTCATTCCGTTGACTGCGTCATATCCGTCATCTAATACACTACGGGTCAGTCTCGACGGCTGTAGGAGAATAATCAGGGCAAGATACTGGTCCTGATCCTCTTCTATATCAACATAAATAAAATACCTTCTGTTGAAGGTGCGAAAATCGGCCTTTTTAATGCACAATGATTGGGCCATTTCAAGAGTACAGTCTGCCCTGGACGAGATTGAGCCTTGCCTGGCCAGATTACGCTTCAAGGCCTTAAAGCCTCTATGTGACGTCACTGGTGGTGGTCACGCTGGCTTGTCTTGTGACTATCCAGTGTGTATATGTTCTAATACCTTAAGTTTATCTTATTTGCACGTGCACACATATAACAGAAACTGTAATAGCCTGAAATAGGGACACACATTCAACTTTCCAAAGTAAACCATTAATAACCTAGACAGTTCACCAGCCTAGTCATAAGAAACAGGTAATACGAGTATATACACTTTTTAAATACTAGTGTCCGGTTTGTTTACTGGCTGGGCAGGAGAATAACTAGCATACAGGTAGACTTTTATGTGTATTTATAATTTTTTCCAGCAGAGGTTTTTTTTTTAAGATTCAATTAGCCTGCATCTTTATTTTAATAGTATTTTTGGCGAACTAATAGCCTGTTTGCTATCTGATATTTTTTCTTTTACACCTAGAAAACAATTGGATAGCACTAGAATAATGTATGCCACGTCATAGCAAGTTTGTTTTCAGGTCCAGTTTATTAAATTCTTCTAACAGCGTAATTACTTTCTGAATTTATAATATTCAAGCCCTAGTGACAATTTGGCAAACCTACAGATGACATAAACAACCTTGAATGAGAACGTGGCGGTGCTAAGTAGCATTTAACGTCTTTACGTTACGTAGCTTCCATAAGTAAATTTCGCTCACTCAATCTCATTTAGAATAATAATAAAAATTTTCTTCAGAATATTGACATTCAAATATTCTTCAAATTAAAAGAATTAAAATTCTACGTGTGTCTAGCTCAGTGGGCGTAACTCCATCTCTCTAGTTTGCCGCAGTCATAACTAAATTGAACTACTGGCTAATACTGCATTCAACATGGAGTCACACATAAAGTCTTCATATTTTAGACTGTTTTACCATACATGGATAGTGCTTATCTGATACAATGAGGTGCGAAGATCCAGACGTGCTTGCAAATTTTGACCTCTCAAAACAAAAAGCACACAATTCCATTAATTTCTGCAGTAAGTATTTTTAAATCAAACAGTTTTAGCTTGTTTTCAACCATAGACAATATGCATACATTTGTGAAGCGAACGTCGGCATCAATCTCCTAGAAATTTAAACTATATCTACAAAGATTAGTGACTATTCAGAGGGCGCCCTACTGGCTGAAGACTATAAATATTGAAGAAACAGAATTAATCACACATTGAGACCAAAAGAAATAAAATGAAGTTATAATTACAAAAATATATGAAAAGTTCTATCTAATTAAAATCCTAACCTTAAGCAATTTTAAATTGCCAAAATACATTTTATGTATAACTTCCTAGTATGAGAAAGAAGACATAATAATAATGGAAAAGAAAAATATAAAAAAATCCTTGACATAGATAAGGCTTTCCAAACAGATATACATTATATTGTGAAATAATAAACATTAATTACAATAATAAAATATGTACACAACTGAGGTGAAAATCAGTGTGTTACTCTACATTTGAATGTACATTCATACTCGAAGCTATAGATTTACGAATGAAATGTGCAAATAAATCCATTTCAAATAATGTTTAACGTAATTTTCTTACTTTAACTTGCAATCACGGCGAAATAATTATTTGTACATAAATGAGTTTTGTAGAGAATTTAATTAGCCACGAAATTATATTTTTCTCATATGTTGTATTAGTTGAGCAAGAATTGTTAATTTTTTACACTTTATTTTAAATGTTAATTTGAAAGTTTGTAATAAAAAATATTTTCAAAATAAAAAATTGATGCCCAGCGAATGATTTGTTAATGATTTTGTTATTATTTATAGTTTATTTTATAAAGAAGATATATTCTATTGTTTGAGGATTAGCTTAACAATTAACTGTTATTAAGACATAGTAAGCCTACTAAATACTACTGGATATAGTTTTTTTAAAAATAATAACTGAAAAAAGTAATTGAATTTACAAATAATTCTTTTAAATCGTCTAGATTGTAAATTAATTATTTTACTTTTTATTTGATTGTTTACTATAGGTAATAAAAATTGTGATTTTGTTAAATATGCCAATTATAAAAGGTAGTTTCCACTAACAGCTGCCGCTAACAGTATCTTTGGAGCAAAATTCAGTAAGTACATTCGTAAAAATTAACCTCTTGGCAGATTGTTACAAGATGCGTTTTAAATCATGTGGGGTGAATTTACTATGGGCCATAGAGCTCGTGTTGAAGCAGTGAACCGACCCTCCAAGATCTCAGAAACTTAAATGTACTCATGGGTGGTGTCACTTTTATTTTGCTGGTGATTTTCACCAAATACTTCCTGTCATAGCAAAAGGAACACGTGCAGACATTGTAAAAGTTTGTCTAAAATCTTCTCCGTTATGGGGTTTAGTTCAGACACTTAATTTCCGCACTAACATGAGAGTCTATTTAAGCGAAAACAATGATAACGGTTTCCCACAATAATTGCTCAAGCTTGGAGGAGGAAAATTCCCTTTTCCAAGCGCAAATGTTGGTAATGCTGAAATCAAACTTGATGCGAGATTGGGTAGCAAGGTCCATAAATTAGAACCTTATAGAGACAATATATCCCGATCAAGGAAATGTATGGCGAAGAGGCTATCATTGGCTCTGTTCAAGGGTAATAGTAGCTCCCAGAAACGATACAGATAATGAAATAAATACAATGATATTACAAGAAGTTCCCGGCCAAGTTAAACATTACAAATACATTGATACAGTCACCGACATTGAGGAGAGTGTGCACTGCCCTTAAGAATTTTTAAATCCATTAAATCCTTCTGGCCTGCCGCCCCACGACCTCGAATTAAAGATTGGTATCCCAGTAATGCTGCTACGCAACTAAAACCCACCTAATATGTGTAATGGCACGAGACTATTGATAAAAGATTTGCGGAAGAACATCATCGAAACAACAATAATAACTGGGCCTGCTGCCGGACAGCTAGCGCATATTCCATGTATTCCTATGATAATAACTGGGCCTGCTGCCGGACAGCTAGCGCATATTCCATGTATTCCTATGATAATAACTGTACCTGCCGCCGGACAGCTAGCGCATATTCCATGTATTCCTATGATGATCCCTAGGGATCTGCCTATTCCTTTCAAGCGGTTGTAGTTTCCGGTAAAGGATTCATTTGCTCTCATAATAAACCAGTCCCAGGGGCAAACTTTCAAATTTGTAAGAATATATTTCAGCAAGGGATGTTTTTCTTATGGTCAGTTATATGTCGGGTTATCTAGAGTCGGAAATCCAGAAAACCAATATATTTTGCTACCAGAAATTAATAGAACAATAGAAATATAATACAGAGACGCTCTAACAAGTTAATGTAAATTTAATAAAACCTACGATTAAAATATACTTTGGAATAAGATCTTAATATTTCCTATTTACGAAAAAACGAAGTTAATTTGAGGATCATACTCCCCTGTACTGTTGATGAAAATTCAGTATAACCCATGAAAAGAAAATAACGAACTAAGTCGCAAGCGGTTGATATTTAAATTACAGTGTTCAAATTGATGTTGTCAATTTAAGTTGTAATTATGGGGAGACCATTTTTTAATTACAAAAAAATATAAATTTGAAATTTTGCAACGAAAAATTATAATAATAAAACCCATTAATGATAATATAAATTTTTTATATAGAATAATAGATAGATTCCCAGCGAAGCGGGCGAGAATACCGCTAGTAATATTACACAAGCGAAAGTTCATATGCTTGTTTGTTACTCAATCACGTCGTAATGGCTCGACGGATTTGGAGGAAATTAGTACAGGGGTAGACTATAATCTGGATTAACACATATGGTACTCTTCATTCAGGAAAAATGTACAGTTTCTTAGGGAATATAAGAAAACTATTTGAGTAGGCGCTGGTTGGTGGTCTGTTTTTATATTCCTTAAGGATATGTTCGGTTTTCCGAGATGAAACATACCCTATGTGCTAATCCAGAAACTTGAGTAATAAAGAAGAACAATTAAGAGAGAGCACTTGGTCATTGTAATTAATATTTGTATTATGCACGCGGAGGAACCGTGGAACAGCTAATAATAAACGTAATGCCAAAAGTGTACAATTCAGAGTTTTAGTGATTTATGTTCAAATGTTTTGGAAAATACTCCGAAATACTTATTTTTTAATCGACACATAAGAAAATTGAAAACATTATGTTAATAGTCCTGTTTGAATTATTAAGAACATTTGTATGAAATTAAACAAATTGAAATTGTCTTTGGAAATAACACAAGAAAATTTTGATAAATTTCATGACATTTTTTGTATATATCTTAATTTTCACTTTTGTTTTATTTATACAGTGTTTCCATAGAATCTTATAATTTAAAATTGCATGTTTTTCACTGTAAAGTTGTACGATTATGATTATATGCATGCTGTTATATATACGTGTGCGTGTTAATACAATGATAGTAAATAACAAACTTGACATTTAGATTTACGTTGATGTATTTTTTACGTAATTTAAAACGCGCAATTTAAGTTTATAAATAACGGTGTAACTAAATACACACATTGCTCTATTTTTAACAGAGTAATGTAGAACTTTGGTTTATTAAGAACATTGGTGTGGGAAAAAAAAAAAAAAAAAAGTTGTGGTTTTTCGACATGACAATATAAAAATATAAAATTAAAGTTTATTTGTTTACCTTAATTTACGTTTTATTTTTACTTCCTAATTACACGTAAGAGCTTCTGACGATCATTTTTTTATGCTGTCAGCCAAGATTTTTAAGGATATAAAAAATGGTAAGTTTTTATACGCACTGTTTCTGTCAAACGTAAATTCGTTAACGGGGAAACAATTTTAACTAATTTAATTTTTTTTTATTGTGGGACATTGTTACAGTATTTTCAAATGCACAATATTTGACAGTAAGAGTCTCTATCAGTCATGTATTTTCCCTGCTTGCTAGAAAATATTTACGATGCATTGGCCTATTATTCAACAACAGACAGCAGCCATATTTAAGAAGTTCATCACAGGAGTAACATGCGAGATAATGAGCTGATAGTTGTAAGTTGCTAATGTAAAGAAGAGATACATGTGTACCACTTCTTGAATAAAAAATTTTTCGCCACTTCGTAAGCATTATCGAATATCAGCTGATGGTATTGACATTATTGACAAATAAAAAGCGGCAGTACTTATACATGTAAATATGTGGTGGTCGAACAGTATGTCATTTATACCAAATATAACTAAAATATTTGTATAGCCAACATTTTGAAAACAAGTGCCTCATACAACTGAAACATACAGGGCTGAGTCTCAATTAGACCAACAAACTTCGGGAGGTGATTGTTCATGAAAAAATAAAAGGAAAACATATATGAACTTTATAACTAAACCGAATATTAAGGGAGGTATGAGCCCTTAAAAAAAAAACGTGATTCTAAGCCGTATTAGTACAAAATATCAGCTGTTACGTTGAAGGTCCCGATAACATACAATAATGTTCCGAGAGTTCTCATTGTATTTTACTTCAGTACCGACATTTTGCACGAATACGGTATAAAACCTCGTTTTTAAGGGCCAATAACTCTCTTAATATTCGGTTTAGGTATAAAGAGTCTCATAAATTTCCCTTTTACTTTCTCATGAAGAATCATCTCCCTAAGTTTGTCCGTCTAATTGAGAATCTTCCTGTATATTTGCTGCAGCAGAGTATATAGCTCGCAAAATATACGCTCCTAGCTGTGGTGTTAATAAATATGGTAGGTGCAGGCTGTGTAAGTATGGGCTGTTTACAGTAAAATGAGCACTTTTGAAAGCCCTGCTTCAGATCTACTTGTATGCGCGTTGTGTATTCTTACAACTTAAGTGAAATTAACATTGCCATGAGCCTCATCACTTTATTCATGCGTCGGTCAAGTCAAACTGCGAAATTATTAGAAAAGTGAGTATTTTACAAATCTGCTAATTTTTACACTTCGATGCATAAAAAAACAGGAAGCGGAAGTAATAATTTAAGTTATCACAAATGGTTGCCTAACACTTTTTATTCGACGTTAAAATATATAACTATTTTTCCTTTATCTTTAACAACTTTACTCGGCGCATGTCATTCAGTGCACCAGTTAAAATATACGCAGGTAGGAGCAGTGACCTTTTTATAAGGTTGATTTCAAAAGTGCTCACTTTTTCGTGAACAGCCTTTAATGGAAGTAGAGAGGAAATGAGCCTGCGTCCCGATTGGCTGGTGTCCCAGCAGCTGCAAGGAGAGAGGGAATGCTCTCTTTCTCTAATCAAGCGGCAGCAGCCACAGTGGTTAGACTACTCGCCTCTCACTTAGGCGAGCCGGGTTCCATTCCCGGCTGGATCGTGCCCTCATTTGCGTTTGTGAGTATCGAGCCGGACGATGCCGCTCGTTGGCGGGGGTTTTCTCGGGGATCTCACGTTCCACCCACCCTTGCATTCCGACGTTACTCCGTACTCAGCTCGCTTCACCCTCATCGGCTCTCAAGACCTCGATGTTCAAGTCTCTTCACTCCGTCACGTTAGTGAGGAGGGTTGCATGGTAAACACAGTGGAGGAGCAAGGACGAGTGAGAAGGCAGACCTACAGGCAGGCGTGCATGTGCTACAGTATGTCTCACGCTTAGATTGCCGTAAAGTGTGCATGGCGCGCGCTGTTTCCACATGGCTAGAGTTATCAACAGCCAAGAGGTTTCGCTGTGTTGGCAGAATAACTTCATACGTACAAAATTACGTAACAATAATTGTCAAATTGTATACTAGTGTATAAGTATTAAATTGTTTGTTTAGCAAGCCACTGCGATCTAAAAGAGAGACGCACTATAGGTCGTGCAGAATAACTATGTGGAGCTGTGAGCCGAGACATAGGCGAGTGTTGCGCCGAGGCGCGGGACGCAGGTGTCCCGGACAGATTGCAGCCTCCCTCCAAGTGGATTGCAAGGCAGTCGAGCGCGAGATGAGGCCGCCCTCCCCACCGATACATAACACGTTTATCGGCGTTGTGCAGACCTCAGAGCTCCGAGGCGTGAAGCAGTCAGAGTGTCCCGGCGGAGATGGTCCACGTGGCGAGACAATGCCAGGTCTACGACTGGAGACGTTTCTGCTCTCTTGACGTCCTGGCAGTCAACGACGGGGGGGGGGGGGGGACGAGACGTAGCGGCGGAACGGGAGACCCCCGAGAAAACACGTCAAACAGCGACATCACCCGGCACGATTATCACATGTGCAAGTGAGGGAGCGACCCCGCCCGGGAATCGAACCCAATTCAACGTGGCAGGCGAGCGCTATAACCGCTATGGCCTCCGAGTATGCACGTAGAAAACATGATGCATAGCGCCCCCATCCATTGTAAAGTCTGTCGCCACCGAAAATAAATAACAACTTATTTTTTTATAAAAAGTTTTAGTACATTTTAAGGATGCAGTTATTTCACATAGAACGAAATAGAATATACTGCAGGATAGAAAGTTAGGAAACTCATTTCGTTCTAAAGAAATTATGTTACGCACAGAGCTATCTCCATGTGAACGATATTCTATAGCGAGAGTAAACGAACATGCTGATCTTCATTTGTAAACTGCCACTTAACCTCTCAAATATGCAAGACGAAGCCCGCCGTTAGAATAACCTGTGGTAACATATTTCACACGCTTGGACTTTTGGAACAAAACTTATCTTGTATGAAAAGATGAAAACCATATTTTTTAACTTTTTGGCTACCGCTGAATTAAAGTTTTCAGTTGTTTGTTTTGTTTGATATGAATACAGTTCGATACATACTATTTACGTGCAAATTATGGTTGAAGATTCATTATACAGGCAATTGTACAGTAGAAAATGAATTATGTATAATTATAGCAGTGAATTATAATGTGGTTTGTATACACTGTATTTCTAAAAGTATATGTTTTAAAACATAAACCTGATTCTTCAAACTTCATATAATTAACATTTTACAACATATAATCTGTACATTTCAGTTACCATTACATGGGGTTACCTGCAACAATATGAGTTACTAGGTAACATTTACAGGATTCGTTTTATATTTGTCAGTCCTCGTGTAGATTTATGCAGTTTCATAAATTAAGTTGCTAGCAGTAACAAATCATGCATATTTCATTTTACTCGGAACTGTTGCATGTGGAATGACAATATTCGTTCTACAGTTCTCACTAACTGCGCAAAATTTTCTTTGGACAAATCTTCAATTTTGAATTTTATATTTTACCGTGAGTTATACATCTATTTCTTAAACTGAACTTTGTATAGAATGCTAATAATACGAGAAAGTTACTTTAATAATATATTGAGCAAAAGATATTACCCAATAATAACATTTTAAAACGAATTCATATCTAATTAATATACTCATTGTATGCAAGCAATTTTATGTCATATTGCAAATATAATTTAAGTTTTGTACAAAGCACTACAGATATGCATTCCCAAAATCAAATACACTCCAGAAAGCTACTATCCTAAATATAGCACATCAGACTGCACGCTGCCAAGCCAATATCGTGGGAAACACAGATTACTGTTAATTTAACATTAAGTGCTTCATCACATGGGTATATATACCCAGTAGTGAAATAAGAGTTTAAACAAAACGCAATGAAAATAAGAAGTTGATCCGATCACACTGCACAATGTCAGGTTTAATAATAATCCGTGTCCGTATTAGGCTTCCCATCAAAGGCAAGCAAAGCTAAGAATCTACATTTCACAAGAGATTGTGTGCTGCATGCCATTAAATATTTAAATTATTCCATAAAAACCCTAATTTAATTAAATCACATGTTACCGTCAGAGAAAACTTAAAAAAAGTTATTGTTTTCATTCAATGTAAAATAATCTCATATCCCAATATTCTTCTGCAACGATGTTTACATAGTTCAGAGTACCAAATACCCAAAATTAGCCAAATTATACGCAAAGATCTACTAAATGTACGGGTTCTACACACGCACAATTTTTAGTTGCACAGTAAAATATCTTAAATAATACCGAAACATATTTAGTATTTAATATTTACGTGTTGTTATTTGCTTTCCCCGTCTGCACTTTTAGTGGCGTACATTCCTCAATGACGTTCAAAATGTATGGGGTGCATTTCGTATTGTCATCAATGAGCAACGAAATTGCGTATCAAGACGCTGCGGCAAAAAAAAAAAAAAAAAAAAAAAGTAGTCTACATATAACATTTGACAGTTTTCCTTCATTATGTCCCCCGCTCCCACAAAAAAAGCCAACTATTTCTATTCTTGCTACCTTATTGTACTTGTTTACATCCCAGAATATACACTTTACTGTTAGTAGTAATCGTGATGGAGAGAGTCCGCGCGATTTGCATGTGTGAAAGTTTACCTGTAAAATATTGTTTAGGCTTCTGACAGGATACAAATGTCTGGGCAGCTCTTTCGAATCATGACAGTTTCCAAGACTGCACACATGCCAATTTCTTTGAGCACTAATAATTCAGTAACTAGTAAACCAATTCCAATTAACTCTCCCACTCTCTTTAAATATATGCTAGCAATCTCTGCTTTATATTCTCATCAATTTCTTATATCTGTTACAATTTAACCACTAAACTAAAGGATATAAAATAACAGTAAAACAATTATAAACATTTACGAAACCTCTTACAATCCCAACAGTGTCTGAGTGTATGTTTACTTATAGAAATTACATGGGGAGAACCAAAATGGTTTCGTAATTTATATCCTAATGATGTTAGTTGTTTTTATAAGTATGTAGGTAGATGATAGCTGGTATTAACCAGCTATGCTGACTTGCAGACAGAGCGGGTACCTCTCTGTCCGCAAGTCCAGTGGCAGTGCGCGAGGCCCGACCACGTCTACAAGCAACAACACATTTTCATACAATTTTTAAATAGGTACTTTATTTGAACAAAGTTTTAATATTGCTATATGATTGACTCAAAATGTGTTATTTTCTTTTCGCATTGTAACACTACTTGACGAAAGCCTCATCACATTCGCCACATATAGGTGCTCATTGAGACGTGAGTCGAGCGCATGACTGCCACTGGAAAGAGGGGCTCTAGTGACATGGCGTGGGGGTTTGTTACGTCAACACGCGCCCAGTGTTATGGCCAGGCTCGACCACCACTGCGGGATACGCATTTAAATGATACACTAATATTTCAACTACTTTTACTACCACTCGCCATATCGACTTCAAGTAAAAACTTTTTTGGAGGTTTTGAAGCGCACAATAGTGGGATGTGATTGAAAAAGCCATTTAACGACTTAACTAATGTTATATGATTTGTTCAAATATTTAAAGTGGACAAGTTTTCTGGCTATGCATAGAAGATTAATAAAAGCTCAATCATATTCTTACTCGAGGCGAGCTGCAAGAAAAGTTTTTTTTTTTACATAAGTACTGTATATTTAAAACAAAGGAAACACATGTCATTTGGTAATGTAAAACATGAGAAGCAGCAGCGGCGCCGGATCATGTGACTCGGACGGCCTGCACTAGTTCACATGCCTGGTGGGTCGGCTACCCGCGCCGACTTACGCGCCTGGTGGATCGGCTACCCGCATGACTCACACGCACACATACTCTACTGTACTGTACTGCACTGCACATTGTGCTCTAGGGCCAAGATGACAGCGAAGGCTGCAACACATTTAGATAAGAAAGATATCGCTCCTACCGGCGCCAGCCCGCGTAGGGACGGGTTTAACAATGATTTTTTTATAGCAACAACTATAATATATTAAGGTGCATGGCAACATTATACAATCGCTGTAATGTGCATAGATTGGCGGTTTTATAAAATATAAACAAATAGCTGTAAGACATTTTGAAGTAACACAATCGTTTTCTGGCGTCGATAAACATTAATTGACAGTAGTCCACGCTTTCCTATCAAAATTTAAAACAAAATTTTGAAAAGAACAGTTGGCTGTTTCTATGCCCGGTAATCTAACAATATTTTTATTCATAACTAGCTCGTAACTATTTTACGGTTCTTGAACACGGAATTTGCTTAGGCTCTATTGTAGACTTACATACATATTTTGTCAGCCTCCTTATAGTAAAATGGCATCGTTGGAATCTAACGTCAAAATTTTTGATTCGACATCATAGTCAATTAAAATTATTTTAGGCATATATTTTTTAATTTAGGTCTATCTGTTTGGTCAGTTTTCGTGAATTGTTGAAAGAGTGAACGAAAGCAACTATATAAATGTAACAAATTATTTACCTGTAGAAAAAATTGAAAATTTAACTAACCATTTGGACATTTGGTACGTGATAATATTTTTAGAATGACAACTGCAGCGTTTTAGTTTACTGTCTTCTACATAGAAAGATTACTTGTTATAAAATAGTGCAATTAATGGCAAATTTTGTATTCAAGGATGGAATTATTCTTTAAATTTACAAATGGTATGTAACGAGAAGCATAAATGAACTATTATGCTTGTTTGCAATGTATCAGTATAATGCCCTAAACTAGTTTTAAAATAACATCACCACTGTAGTAGAAAAATTGACTATAAAAGAATATTTAGACAATATTAATATTTTGTTCTAAAGAGAAACACAGCATTACAAGCTCAGCAATACAGCGTATCCCAGTTTGTGAAGTGGTGTAATAATATTTATTGATGTAAGATATTAGACATTTATACTACTGAGTTTATTACCAAATGTAAAAAAATATATCCTTATTTTGTTCAAAATATTTTATAGCGCGTTTAGATCTATAGATATATTTAGGCACTACCATTTTGATAGTCTCAGTTTTATTTATTGAGTGAATAGTACAGTATGAAAATAAGTTTCTGTTTAGTAGTACTTGTCCACTTTTATGGTATCCCTTATGCAGTTGGGGTGTAGGTCTGGTGAGACTTCACGACTCCTCGTCAAAAAATGTATTTGTAGTTTTGTCATACTGTAGGACTATTCAAAATGGGAACCAGTAGCGAAAGTCTGGAGGGCATTTCATCAACAAAGAAGCACATAATCCGTTAGAACATGATACTAATATAAAGTTTAGAATATTTTATACCTTAACGTGTAAAGTGATTGTATAGTTGCGGATAGTTCCGAAGTAATTGAAGGGAAATCAATCTGTGAGTATACTCGTCATCTTGCCCCAGGGATGGGGTAAATTTACGAACCTATTGGGGTAAGATGACGAACCGATTAGGGCAAGACAAAATAAACAACTTTTTTTTTATAAATATCGTACACGTATCAACATACAGACAATAAAGAAAACAAATTCTAACAAAATTACAACAAAAGTGATACACTTTCTTGTTACATAGTAAAAAAAAAAGTTAAATGTTAGTGCATTGAATAATGGCTTTAACAATTGCCACCCACAACTCGCTCACCTCCTTTATAATTGGAACAAATTTCGTCCCACCACTCAGAGCATCAAAACAATTTGCAACTCAATATGCCACATACTCGTACGTACTTCAAAACAATGCCATCTCATGAAAGACGTTAAACTAAAGGACCCCCTCTTCTTTTTCCATCCCAAATATGAAATAGAGGCCCAAAAACAAAAAAAAAGATGTTGGAATGTCAACCTAGCTTAAATATGTGCCGTAGCTTCCACGAGACCTACTACATTTTTATTGTTTATTTATCTATAATGTTCCTATGAGTCACTGACTCTTTCTTAGGAACTGCACATAGCAATTAATTAGCATATACTATAGCAAACATCCGTTTTGAAATATTACATTATAAAGAACTAACTACAAACATTTCCTCTTATAAACAATAACATATAGGTACTGAGCTGAATCATATAGAATAATGTTCGGAATGAACAAAAGAAAAGGTTATTTCATACATTACATATTGGGCTGTCTACATGGCATAGCATTCCCTAAAGATAAATGCCAAACTTACCATTTTACTAATTTTGTACTAGGAAGACATAAATACAGGTGTGTACTACATAAAATATATGCTATACAATTAATTATCTAATATACTAGACTATAAAATTTATATATATAGGTTATATACAATCGCATACTGAAGGAATCATTGAGAAATAGTAACAAGTCAACAAAGCCCATACCTAAACCTAATGAATACTAAACATTGGAAGGAGACAACTTTTTCCATAACTCAGATTTCATGTGAGTTTTAAATAATTTCTCATTTTTTGTTCTCTGTGTGTCCTTGGTCAATACATTGAAATGCTTCATTACTGTGTATTTTGGACCCTTTATCCCATACTTGGTAGATTTCACTCTGGTGATATACAGACCATGGGCAAGGCATGTGCGATTTTCATGCACTCTGTACCTACAGCTAAATGTAAGTTTACTCAGAGATGTGTTCCTCACTATCCGGTATGCTACTTTAGAACATTCTCCCTTAATTATCACCTGCAGTAGATTTATGCCCCTATGTACATAAAATCTATCCATACATGCAGTGTGGCTGTACCCATATATGTGTCTAATTGCTCTATTTAGTATTTTCCCAATATTTATTACAATATCTCTTATTGAAGGTTCCCCAAAATGCATGGCATATATACCAAGTGGCAATGAACGAGACTGAGATAGATATTTTTCAAAATGGATTGAGGTAATATGCCCTTTAGTTTCCAAATTACTGTAGTCGCTGGTTTAATATTTTTTTGTTAATGTAGTTATATGGTCATTCCAAGGTAGGTGTTCGTCAATGACCAATCAAAGAAATTTGTCTGAGTCCACCATTGTTATTGGTTTTTGTTATTGACCATTACCTGCGTGTTATTCTTTACTACCCTCGTTTTTTGCTTATAAAGATGTATTTAGTTTTATCCTCATTTATGCTTAATTTATTCTGGTTTAGCCACTTAGTTATTACATTAATGTCACTTTACATTCAAGTTACTAGCACCGCAGTGTTCTCTCCCGTATAGAAAATGTTCGTATCATCAGCATATAATGTTATTTGTCCATTTAGCGCAATGTGCGCAATATCGTTAACATAAATTAGGAAAATTATGGAACCTGGAACTGAACCTTGTGGAATTCCCTATGAAATAAACTGTGGATGAATCTCATATGTGTGGAGGGACACATAGTGGACCATATTTTCAAGGTAACTTCGGAATAATATTAATACTGCACCCTTATACCAGCTGCTTCAAGTTTACGTAATAATAGGTTATATGCTTTTCTTAGATCAAGTTATAGACCTGTAGTGTGTTGATAAGACCCACTGTTGCAGTTTGTGTACCTGTACCTGAGTTTTCCCAAAAACCATATTGCCCTTTATGAAAGAAATTTGTGCTGTTCAGAAATTGCAATAGTCTTTGTTTTATAGCTTGTTCAAATACCTTGAGACGACCTGCACGGTGTTTTGCTGTCTCCTTACTCATCAGCCATGTTTGACGACTGCATCTAACCACACAAGTACGACGCAACACGGCTACGTGAAGTGAAAGAACTTTTCTCGTTTTTGGTTTAAAATATCTTCTGTCTGAACTTATAAACTATTACTAAATTTTTACCAACTTGGTTTGAGAAAACTTGAAGAGCTGCGTAGAAGTTTGTTACGACAAACTTTGGTTACCGACACGGAAGTTCACTAGGACATCGGACATATCTTCGCCGCTTGGAGCCTGTTTAGTTACTGAACGTTCTTGACGTGACGCCAGATTTTCCGCTATCTAGATGGCGCTGCGATCTGCGGCCACTACGTATGACCTCCCACTCCTGCGACATCACCTTGGAGGCGGTGCAGGAGTACCAATATGATATAGGACATCGGACATATCTTCGCCGCTTGGAGCCTGTTAAGTTACTGAACGTTCTTGACGTGACGCCAGATTTTCCGCTGTCTAGATGGCGCTGCGATCTGCGGCCACTACGTATGACCTCCCACTCCTGCGACATCACCTTGGAGGCGGTGCAGGAGTACCAATATGATACTAATTTTTTTGCTAAATTGGTAGCTGATGGCACTACTTTTTTCCTTGTAATTATGACGTATTTGTTGGCGATTGGCTGTTCCCCCATTTCCTTTTTTGGTAATAAATTCAGCCATTGGCTGATCATTAATTAATACCCTCTAGGGAGAGTTAAAGAAATTCAGTTATATAAACTGGGAGCGGAGTTGTCTCGAGGCTAGACAGCAGCCTCGAGAGAGCTTCGGAATGCCAAGATAAGTATGCCACTAGTTGTCATGCCGACTCTTATTGCGAAACATACTTTGATGTCCTAATAGGCAGAACGTAGGGGGTCACGATTCCCTAAAACAACCTAGTTAAATTCTCAATAAAAATGCTTGTGTTTTATTCTCGGAAAATCTGAACGTAAATGTTAAATCTCTGTAAAAGATTTTTTTATGATGTGCCGAAATTTTTATTAAATAAGAATTAACATAAAAGCAAAATTATGGATAATCTGAGGAAAACGCTGATAAGTTTTGTACACTATATAAACCAAGAAAGTGGTTTAGAGTTTTCCCTGAATTCTGGAAAAAAATCATTAAAAATGAATGCTAGGGTTTAGGACAGAAATTTGAAATTTTGCAAGCTACCCAGTTAAAATTTGTAGGTGTCTTTTCTGGACTTTTCCCGATAAAATTGATTCAATTTGGAAAACAAAATGGAATTTTTCCAATTGTGGATAAGCCACAATAGCATGTTTTGAATAGAGATCTATATGAAACATTTCTCATTGTTTAGAAGAAAACATGTTAAATAATATATTTTTTGCAATTAAACGGCTTTTGGTAACTATATATGGCCGGAAAATGATTTGTAGCCTTCAGTATAGACTATTATGATATACCCCATAATATTCTTGCATTTTCTATGGCCTTAGGTAAAATTGTAGATTGCCTAAAGAATCATTGTAACATTCAATATAAAAGAGAGAAACGGCAAATGTTAAGACTAATTTTAAATGTTACAACTGGAAATTGTAAAATTCACATTTGTGAACGATATTGGCGGGAACAAAAATTTGCTTTGTATATGAAAAATATGTCTGAAAAAAATTTAATAATATAAAAACACATTATCAGAATTGATGTGTACTGCATTTCAGCTCATAGTATGTAGACTTTTCCTAACTTTATTGTCCTTCCGTGTTTTATTCACTTTGCCTTAACGAGGGTTGTTTTCACCTGGGTGATTGTGTTTTGGTTGGATGGTGTTTTCAAATCCACTTTGTCGCGTCCTAGGCTGTAGGGCGTAGAAACCTTTATGGCAGCGAGCGGGGAGTAGAGAGATTAGACTATAATTGCCTGGGTTCACTGGATCACCTTGCTTGAATATAAGAATTATCTTTGCTCTCTCAAGTTTATCTGGAAATGAACAATTAAGAAAACAGGTATTTATAGTATTTGCTAGTATATGGCTTATTAAATGCGATATCTTTTTGAGTATCCTATTTCTCACTTTATCATACCCACTACTATATTATATCAACCTTTAATTTTTTTTTTAAAAAGATTCCTGTTTCAGTCTACGTTTTGCGCTAATTATTTTATTACTGCAGATTCTATATTCCTCTTTAATTTCTGAATTGTCAATTGATTTTTTTTTTCATTTTGGAGTGTAGGATGTCCCTTCTGTGTAATAAATCAATGAATTCTTGCGTGATCCATGTGTGTTTTGATATCTGAATATTTTTACTGTGACACTTTCCTTTGAAGTGGTTATTATTTGTGCAGTATGATTCGATCCCCTTTATTATCTGATGTTTAAGTGTATTGTACTCGAAATACCGCGATTTTCTGTTCTTACTTCACCTGATAATTAGTTTTGCACCCCCAGGGGTCACACAGTGATTAGACATTTTAACTATTAAATTTAAATGTTTACCGTATTTGCTTTCACATTCAGCCTAAAGAGAAAGAAAACACACGTATCACATTTCGTGAATAATTCGCTTTGTTGTTGGGATGCGCTGGATAATAACAATTGTGAGTTCCCGCCACTGTTTTACTACCGGATTCAAGAAAGTAGATCGAAACTACGGGATAAAATAACTAATTGTATGATTTCTAGACACATGCGAGATACGAATTCATAGTTCATTCTTTGGAAATATGCGGTTTTAAAATTAAATTGAAAGAAATGATATACGTTTCTCACAACAAACAAGGTGAATGTGTGACTAAATGACACGTAGCGCATGGCAGACGGCAGAAATATGCGGCGACATTAAGTATACCATTTCTGTATGCTGGCTGGGACAAAACAATTAAGCTATCTCTGCGTTGATTACACAATGGGATTTCGCATGCCTATGTGTCGCTTCATTAGATCAAGTAGGGGAGAGCATTGCAGTGACTAAGTTCCGTTTGAGCGAAAGTAATAGGACTTCCATGTAAGCAAGGCGCTTTTGTGGAAATTGTGTTTTCAATTTACGGCCAGAGTATAGGAGATTTTTTACGTTTGTAAAAAAAGAAACGTTAGCTTGTCAAAATTGCTTCCACTAGTCACGCAAGATTAATTGACTATAAGAAAGGAGAATTACAAAATTAATAATTTAGCAAATCAGAAAGTGCAGCGTACGTCTTGTTCACGTTTTGGAGACATGGCAGATAAATGTTTTCAGAAGGATAAAATAGGGAAATACAATAGAAACGAGACAGGTAGAGGTGGGGGTGGGAACGAGAATAGAAAGTGTGAGAATGGGAAAGGTATAAGAGGAAGCAAGACGGGAATGGTAAATTTAAACAGTTGGAACATAAGGATGACATTTCTGTTAAGGGAAAAGTGTAAGTGAAGTGTAGGTGTAGGAGAAGAAAATGGAAGGTGGAGTTTGAAGAAATCAATAACATGTTCTTTGTGTGAAAGTCAATAATGTGACCTTTCGTACCATTGTCCGCTAAAGAATAAACCCGCAGATCTAGACACAGTAAGCTTTCTTATTGCAAGAGTGAAACAAATATTGATGTTTGCGACAGTTTCAGTCGGAGAAGTAAAATAGAGCGTCTTAATTGATTTGGGTGTGTGAATTTATTTTGTATCATAAGATAGGCTAAATATGTTACTTCGGGATAATCTTGTTGATAGCATTAAAATAACGAAGGATACTTGTATGGACTTTTCATTAACTGACGGAGGAATAATAACATCACGTGTTAGTTCATACAAGAATAATTAAAATTGAATGTTTTTCGTGGACGTAGCAATTCAGGATATTTATTAATTTGTCTCTATTTCGTTGTTTGTTTGTAATAGTAGAAATATTTTTACAATCATCTTTATATCTTAGATGCCTTCACACATCTCGTTACAAACAACTTCCAAACGACCTTCAACATACAATGCTGCCAATCTCCACATACCAACATTCCTTAAACTGTAAACATATAATAATGTCAATTTACGATGAATCTGTTTTCCCCTCCTCCTTCTGCAGCACAAATTCATACTGTTTGATAAGTCCATACATGCAAGGTCCACTGTCCTCGAATCATCGAAAACTTTAATATAAGATTTTCATTCTGATGTGATGAAAGCACGGCATGGAGAAGACTTGGAGCTCATTTTACGAAGATTTTGCCAGCGATCACAGATTGATAAATTGTATACCAGTGGATACGCCGCCATGTACCCGTGTTACTCACCAGTTAACTAGAAAGTGGGTGGCAAATTCAAAGACGAGTGCGATGGAAAGATCATGACCGAATTCTTAGGGCTACTATGGTAATTATATCCATACAAGCAATGGAACAGTAAAAAAAAAGAGCGAAAGGTATTAAAAAATGCATTACAAAAAATTAAATTATTTCTGACGATTTTTACATCTGTTCTGGCGCAGCACTCTACGATGCGAGTTAATTTCCACACTATAAGTCGGACAAGTACGAATTGTATTCCGAGTGCATAAAAAATATGGTCCTGACATAGACGGACACTAAGAGGCAACCGCAGGAAGACTGCATTTAAACGATGGTGAAATGTAAATATATAAATGCACTGTGGAGCCTGTGCAAAAAATGTATTACAAATTAATGTTTTTTGGAATATTCTGACTAAGAAGACGAGCCATGTTGGATTTTTTGATGAGAGACCGGGGAGTCTGGATATGATCGCTCCTGGTAGGAAATGTAGGCAATTTTTAAAGAATTTCAAGTGTCCGGATTTGAATACAGGCCACCCAATGTGGCAATAGATGTGCCGTGGATTTTTAACCAGGAGAGCACTTGAGCCCCGAGTCCTTTATTTAGGGAAGAATTGAAGTATTGAAGAGATAGTCATGAGATTATATTTAATTTTTATAATTTTTTATTGAACTCCACTTGTTTGTATGTACGGTAGGTGTCTGTAAGATATCTGTGAGATGTCTGTCCGGCGCCCACCGAATCACTAGTAATCAAGACGTATTTGGTGGACAAGTTGTCGATTACTGGTGGCGTGTAGAGTTTCAGGGCCGGGGAAGTCCTCATTTACACATGTTTGTGCTGGAAAAGACCATCCAATTTTTGAAACAGAAGAAGGAATTCAAATGCTCGACCACGTATGTGTGTGTGTATGTGAAAAGCAGTTTGAAGATTCCGATCAGTATGAGCTCATATTGAAATGTGAAATACATCGACATACACACACGTGTAAGATGAATAACAAAGCATTCTCAGATGAATAAATACATAATACTAGTTTAACATCGCTCTAATTAACAAGTGTTCAACAAACAACGTTCGCAATAGGAACAACAATAAATTTTACATTATGTTACGTTAATTACTTCCGGGAGCTCAATATGTGATTAACTATTTAGTTGCAATAGCGACGCATTTATGGTTTAGTTAATATAGGCACGCGGGAATATCTCTAAGCCATGTATAAGCCTTAATGTTGCCGATGGCTGATCATCTTTGTAGCTACGGCGGTCGATACACCTATCGTGTACCCGACGGCGGCTCGCTGTGGCAAGACCTCGCCCGTTGATCCGCCGCCTATAAAGTAGTTGCCGTGTTGTTTCCTAAACACGGCCGTGTTTTCAAAATGCCCAGCGGTTTGTGGCCTGTTTCGTCACGGCTGGTCTCTTACATCACCCTCCTCGTCTAAGAAGCGAGATCCTCTCATCTCATGTGATGGCCTGTGGTATGTGGTCAACTGACTGCAACATACGGGCATTAACGTGATCATCTGCATCTTATCAACGCGAATAAGGAAAGGTTGAAGTAATCTTCGCTACGGAGGGACTGTGTAGACGGGAAATTTGATGCAAGGAAAATCTGTGGAAAAGTACTGCTTTTCATTCTTTCTTGCATTGATTAGCATTTGAATTATGCGAGAGGGCTGTTCGCTTCGCTGAGTCTACATAGTAGAGTTCATGGTCCTGAACCTGACTTGTAGTAGGGGTGGACAAAGTCTTCCACGCAGTTGACGCCGCAGGTGCATGTGATATGTGGTCGTGTACCATCAGCCTTTCTTGAGGTGGTAACTTACCTACATTTTACGTGGCTTTGCTAATATTAAATTATTCAAAATAGCAAATTCCAGTTATTATGTTTATGATATTTCAAAGAAAATTTTACATTACGTTTTAACTTGTAAAGAATCATTCAGCAAAAAGCTCCTCTAATTACAATATATTTTATGTTTGTACAAAAAACCCGTTATGAGCAATTAGTGAATACAGAGATTTTTCATGCCCTGCAAGAAAATTTACAACTATACAACTTGTTGCTGAAAATGTTCGTGATTATACAACCTATTCCTGAAATAAAATGCACAATTAAAGATTTTGTATGATTTACAATTAAACTTTATGTGAAACACAATAAAACAAAATGTCACTGAAATATTAGCTTATGCGACGTCGTTAGAAAATGACGTGGAAGGATTTCTGTATGGAAACGTATGTTATTATAAAGTATTAATACCTGAATATTAAAACTTCAGAAAAATTGTAATTTGTATCTGCCCCTAACGCTATGTTTTGGTAAAAGAGGGATTGAAAGGAATTATTACTCTACCTTACATCTATGTTGATTTTACTCCATTTAATTAAGCAATGATAACCCTTTCTTAATTATTTTCAAGCACAAATATTATTAAAATCGGTTAAACAATAATACCATGATTTCAATTTCTACGACACTAAACCATTATTTTTTATACATTATATTTTACTCGTGTTAGTGATTCCTACACTTAAGAATATAATCTTTATGTCTACTTTTCTAATGTAGTCATGTAATATGGTGACATGTGTGTATCTTGTTTACAAGTAATACATATATATATTACTTATGTGTATATATTATATATACACATAAGTTATATATATATATATATATATATATATATATATATATATATATATATATATATATATATATATAAACTTTTGTTTGATTATGTGATTTTTGTATATATAAAAATATTAGAATATTATGTATTTTCTTAATACATTAGTCTCCTAATAATATCATAATGAACTGATAAATTATTACATGTACAATATAAATTCTACTTTCTACCTTTTTCTCACCTATAATATATGTGCAACTCAAGAACTTATTTCTTTCATATTTGATTTATGCAGTACTCATATTAATAATAATGATAAGAACAAAAAAAAATTGTTTATGGAAATATTTCTAATATATCGTATTTATTATTTCGGAGTAAAACAGTCACACCTTAATTTATTAATTTGTTTTGTAGTACGGTACCAAAGTATATTATTTATAATAGAATGGTGTGGTCCTATATTCCATAGCTCTATTTTTCTCACACATTTAACCTACGTATATATTAATACAAAGCATTTCAACTTTTATATAACTTTTACTTTGCAATTATATTAACTGTCTATCGCCGGCTTTAGCAATAGCTATACTTAAATGTACTATAATTTTATTTGTTTAAAGTACGCGCACTTGCATGTAAATGCTATGTTGCATGTTTGTGCCGGCCGGGGTGTGAGTGTAGTGTAGTGTAGTGTAGAGTAGTGTAGTGTAGTGTAGTGTAGTGTAGTGTAGTGTACAGTAGTGTAGTGTAGTGTTGTGTGCTAGCTATGGGTGCGCTAGTTAGTGTTGATCTTGCTGCACGCGCTCAGTCGCTTGCCTGCACGTGATGTCACTACCAGTCACTTGCTGGTCCTCCAGTGGACGTGGTGATGTAGGACATCACGTCCTGCTCATGTGCTGCATGTTAGTTGCTCTGAAACACCTTCACAAACAGATTCGTATCCTGAAGTAATAACATTATTTCACATATATACCCTTACATCAGAATTTATACATTGTCTACGTATATAATAAATAGGTTATATTAAAAAGAGAAAAATTAATGAACTGTTAAAGAAAACCTTTAAAACCAATCTTTTAATAATAAATAAACAATAAATATAATTATAGGAGTAGTTACAGAAATTGTAGAACTTGTGACATGGATGAACAGCCGTAATACATTTTTCTACAAATTAATATTTTTGTATCAATTTATATTTATTATATAAAAGCTTGGTGCGAATAGTTAACAGCATTGCGCAATATATGAGTTTACTTAGCATACGTGAATAATTTTAAATCTGATGCAAGGTATGTGCTTGCTATGTTTGTGCAAATAAGGTATACGTTCTATATTGCGCCAAGCTTATTTATACTAAATATAAATTGATACAAAAATATTAATTTGTAGTAAAGTTTATTACGGTGGTTTAAACACGCCATACAAGTTCTACAAATTGTGTAACTACTCCTATAATTATTTTATTTTTTATTGTTTTATTTATAAATAAAAGCTTGGGTTAAAACATTTTTTCACCGTTAATTTTTCATCTAGATTCGCTGGGATATTTTAATACGGAGCTCATCAATCTTTGTCAGTGATATTATTTATGCCACATAAGCGAGAAAATGAGTTGTGCAAAGACTGAGTAATTTTTATTTATTTGGACACTTAGAATAAATAGTTTTAAATAATTTTTATTTTAACAGCAAGACTCAGAGATTAAGCTTCTTTCCTCTTTATTGATTTAATTCTCTGCCAAATTTTCAACATAAACTTAATAAATTCAGCTTATATAATTTTTGAGCAAGTCAAGCTAGTGTTGCAGCTAATAATAATAAAACATTAAAAAAATCATTTAAACTGTTTTCATGAAATTATTTTCCTGTGTAACTTGATTGGATTTCGGGAAATAACTATCAACAATATTGTTTTCAAGTTTTATGTCAAATGCCCATAAAAGGCAAATAATACTCACACTATTTCTGCTCTGCTTTTCTTATTATTTCTTGCAAATTAGTGTCAGTTAAATTTTAATCTGCGAATTATTTTATGTCAGCGTTTTTCAGTTGTGAGATGTGTATTCAAACATGTGAGTACTGGTTTTGTATCAGTATCTAATTGCACATCAGTTGAATATGAATAATCTTTGTGTGTTTGTGTTATGTATTTCGAAGCTAGGCAAGTTTCAGAGAAACTGTATATATTTCACAAGTATCATTATAGTTTGGTGAGATATAATATACATACACAACACACAATTCAATACCAACTGATAGCGATAATGTAGATAATTTTGGAGAAGAAATAGTATTCGAGCATTAATTTTCTTTCATATAGGCCTAGTGTTGAAGACATACCGAGTCTGATGCACTGATTAAACCCGATGCCTGGTATTTCACGTGACCAGAATATCCTTAAAACTTACTAGCCCATTTAAAACTACATCATAACAATTCCGCAACCTTTACGTAAAATTTCGGTCTTTTCTATATCGTTTATACACTATTATCCCCCACCGACCTCTTGTGGCGCATTCGGTTGGTAAGTCACTGGTGTGTGGTGTGAAAGGTTCGGGGTTCGAATCCTAGATAAGGCATCGGTGTTAGTTTAAGTTAGGCCATGCCGTGCCGACTGGACCCAGGGGGCAGAGCTAATTTCCTGACTTAGTAATGGAAGAAGTTCCTGCGAGAAGAAGATGGCGTTCGAAAACCGCAAGAAACCTTGAACTTATCACGTTGTTCCTCAAAACCGCTCGTTCATACGGTTTCTTTTTTTGGCATGAACACAGTCATTTCCTTGCTATAACTGGCAGGTTGCACTTTGGAAATAATGTAAGAAAACTTCAGAAAAGTTCTAACAAGAAAACACCTGTACTTCGAAATGTTTTCTCTGAAGATATAAATGGAAGATGAAAAAATCCTACACAGGGTCATGTAATCTTGCATGATTTAAGTGATGCATGTATTTGATTTAAAAATGTCTGGCCTCAAAATGTTTCATTTTAGTAAACTCTGTATTCCAAAACGTTAGACTGATTGCAATTCGTTGCCCAGTTTCGTAGATGTTATATACTAAGGCTAAATATTTATATGATCGCCATTTTCAAAATAAGTGTCTGACTTATATAAACATACAAATTTACATAGCCTACCATAAAAACTACTTGTCTGCCAAATTTTGTAGGACACAGTTGATTGTTTACAAAAATATGACACATTTAATGGTATATTTAGACAATGCCAGCATTCAAAGTTAAGGCGATGCAATTGCATGGAAGTTACGTTGGCACGATTAATGACACGGTTTGTTGATGCAGGTTGGAGTTTTTGTGTTTCTTAGGAATATTATTTCCACCACGTAAAAACGAATGTATGTTATAAATAATTGATAGGTTTTGTTTGAAGCTATTTACATTAGTTAAACAGATGTGGTAAAGTTGTTACAACTCTTCCAATGTTTACGCGGAGACTTAGAAGTAGTTCTTTAATGAGGATCGCGTCGGTAGCAGGAATGATGTGCGTGCATACGAGTTGGCGCCGACCCATGCAGTAGCATCATGGTTTCTCATATGCAATGGCGGGAACTGGATTTACAAGCTTCATGTGCATTAACAATGCACTTCTGTTACCTACAGGCTGTAGTAATTCTTTAAACGTCATGTACGTACACATCCCAACATTGTAACATTTTGCTGCAGGTTTGGAACACAATGAATTAATTTGCCTTGACGTATCTGTGATTCGAGCAATTGCAATGACTCAACAATCTGCAAAAATTCTCAAGTTCTTCCAGTAAAACTCATAAGGTACTAATACAATAATACTGGTGCATGCAGTTCAAATTGGTCTAAAAGGGAATTTCAGGGAATACTTACAACTGGACATAGGCTAAATCACAAAATATATTTTATTGAAACATAAGGGCGAGTACATTACTATCGCAACATAATATACGGTTACGTATCAGTTCCATTGTTACACACTGTACTAATGAAAGCCCTGAATTATTTTTTCTTCAGTTTTTTCAATTTGGAGTTATAATCTTAATCGACATGGCAACTGTAACTCAGATTTTCAGGAGAATTAAGTATTGTAGATTTATATTTTAGTATTGAAATTTACATTAACAATTTATAACTTAATAGGTGCAGCTCCGCTGTTCGAAGGAAAGTCCGCCACTTAAAATTTACGTCTCTCATTTTCAAAATACAAAACTAGAAGATATTGAAATAACTATGAGCCTACTTTCCTCTACATGGGTGCACATAATTTTTAATGACGTTCTTAAAAGTTCAGATGTTAGGTAGGCCTTTCCCTAACAGCACATGTCTATCCCATGGACGGCTATGGGAAATGCAGGATATCCGTAGCCTATCATGTACATCCCTGTGACGAATTGCGGATATGCCCGCGTCGTCCCAATGATCATGTTGTAAACAGCTGTAAGACACTATGAAGGACATCCATTGGATATCCTCAATATCCTACACTAAAAATAAATTAACATATTTAAGTAAAAAAACAATCAAGTTAAAAAATATCACAAAATAAATAAGATTTCGTTTTAGCAAGAAAATTTTATTATACTCTATAAACAGAGGGAGAAGGTGAGAGTACTATAGTTATATCCATGGAATATCCATATAATGGCGGGATATATTTAGGTTATTCGGGAAATATATGGAATATAACAGGGACACCCTGTGCTGCTATGGCGATGTCTCGTTTATAGGAATATCATTAGAGATGAAAGTAGAAACATATGCAATGGTAATGACAAACACCCATATGATTTTCTCCGGGACTCGAATACAGAATAGCTCGAACCATAAGCTAGTGTGCAAACAAGTCCGATACGGAGGTAGGATTCTGTGCATCAAATGTGTATTCAATCAGTCTAATGTTTTGAATGATAGGGTTTATTAAACAAGAATATTAACAGGGCAGTCATTTTGAAAATAAGAGCGTGAGCCACTGAAAATACGTAGGTTTACATGGCCGTCCGTAGCAATACTTGAGTTAAGAATTTGGTGGAAATCGGTAGATTAGTCCCTGAAATATGGCAGAAAATGTTATTTTCTGATTTGGTGGTACCGTACAAAATTGCCTAAAATGATTTTGTAGCCTACCCGAAACTTCTAATATATGCTGTCAGCATAAACATATTGGCTGAATTTGGTAAAATTGTTCAATAGCTATGGAGACATTATAAATATATTTACATGCTCACCATTTTGAAAATAAATATCTGATCTTACTTAAATAGTGTAGGTAAACATGGTCTTCTGTAGCACTATGGTGTGTAAAATTGGGTGGAAATTAGTTGAATTGTTACGGAAATATGGAAAATTTTTCAATTTGCTCACTTGACAATATTCTGAAATAGGTCCGGCAAAACAGGATCTCTGCTTGCTTGTAATTAACTCCGTTACTGTACAAAATTTGGTTTAGTTAAGTTGAGTTGTTTAACAAGTATTACAGACTTACCGGAATTATTTATATTAACACAATTTAAAAAAAAAGCCTGTCGCACCTAAAACATGCTGGTTTACAAACACTACTGTAACACTACCTATACGCAACATTTGCTGGGAATAGGTTGATTGGTTTCCAAATAAGGCATCAAATCGAAATTTTCTTCACGTGACGATCTTCATAAATGGAGGACAAACACTTTATATATTAGCTTATTCGATGTTTGTCACATATCCAGTAGACAGATATAAATAAAAATCGGTTACACAGTTTCGTAGATAATGAACATTAAACGAAATGTTATTATTGCCGCCATTCTAGAAATATGAGTCTTACACACTTTAAATTTACAAATTAATATTGGCTTACTACAACACAGCTTACTCACCAACTTTGATACGAATCGGCCAATCGTTACATTATCAGCTGCAGTATTAAATGTTTGCCAAATTTTGTCGGAATCTGTGAATTGTTTTTTGAGTAATGATGTAAATACTTTATTCCTACAGCACTATTTTACAAAATGGTGGCTAATAGTTGTTATATTTGAAAATATATTGCTAATACCCATAGCATACAAAATTTGGTTTTAATTGGGTAAACGGCATTTGCGGATTTACCAAATAAACCTAAAATAATTGTATGACCGCAATTTTGAAAGTAAGTCCATTATGAACATAAATTTTACACATTGCTATATTATAAAACGTTGGACAAACAACAATGTTTATTTCTTAATACAGTGCTTAGATGATGCACTGCTAGCATACAAAATTTCGTTTTAATCGATAGAAGGTTGTCCAATGAATGCCATATCACTCTAAGTTTTATGGTAGCCATTTTTAAAGTAAGTGGCCGGTGTTGTTGAAAACTACGAAAGTCAGATGAACCTACTACGTACTATACATAAACCAAATTTGGTGAAATTTGGTTCATGCGTTGAAAAGTTTTTAGGCGGACACACACGAACATACACATGCACATACACGCTCATATACAGACACACAGACAGGAAAGTGAACTCATAAGTCTTTCTTGCTTTCGGAAATTATGCTAAGAGGAAAGTAAAAATACCAATTACAAAAAATAGCACTAAGAAAAATGGGTGCAATCACATAAAAAAAAAAAAAAACCCTGCATGTAGATGTGTGCTGATTTTACATGTTAGCAAGTCGGCGATCGGCACCATTCCCACTTTTAATCTAAAAGTGGTTATGTATAAAGCGCGAAATGAGTATATTACGTCCGACATTAATCAAAACAATAATTATTTTCTAGTTTTGTAAGCACAGATAACTTTACCAATTAAACGTTCGTGTATATTTTTCGTGAAAGCTACTGTAAATAAACTTTGTACAGTAATATATTTTCCCACTTGTTTGTAGCTTCGCACGGGGCGGCCAATAGCAAACCATGATTTATCTCATACCGTCTCAAGGCGTACAGTAAATATGTTCTGAAATACGTTTGTGAGTTAAGTGCTGGTCGTCGTTTTTCAATCGCCCCCTAGATGATACTAAAATTCAATGACAAACGCTCCGACATTTTGTAAGGAAATGTGTATTATATAGTTTTGGAATTTGCAGGATGCTTATTTTTAAAATGGCGAGCATCAAAAGTTTAGGAAGCTGTTTCATGTCGGCAACCATTTAACTGATTTAAACTAAATCTGGGACTTTGAAAGTAGGCCTACAATTCGTGAGGAATATTAATTTCAGATTACCATTTTGAAGGACAGTAGGCCTACAATTCGTGAGGAATATTAATTTCAGTCTACCATTTTGAAGGACAGTAGGCCTACTTCTTTAAAAAATAAAGCTTTAGCGTACATCACATCTCGGAAACTACTCAACCAATTGCCACCAATTTTGGAATGTAAGTAAACTTTGGAAGGTTATGTAAACATTTGCAATTTGAGCTGACGAGACACTTGTTTTCAAATTGGTGATCATATATTTTAGGTTTATTGTTATACCTTTCACGCCGTTTAACTAATTTCGACAAAATTTAGATTGCTGTAAGTATTTGTTACAAGACAGAACATATGCGAATACATAGCCTTATTTTATCTGCCATTTTGTAAAAAAGTGCCACATTAAAAAATTATATTTTTATGTCACATCTTTGGAACATGTCAATCGATTGGTATCAAATTTGGCTGACAAGTGAAAATATAACAGACCTTGAAAACTGGTATGTTTTAATTAGGCCTAAGTCAAGCACTTATTTTCGAAATGGTGGTCATGTAACATTTCAGTAATGTATGGTAGATCCACAAAATACTTGAACCAATTTGAACCTTTCTTTGAGCACTGGTAGTATGTATTAGAATTATTAAACGTGTCTACAAACAGCCAATTTGTCCGCCACTTTCTAAGATAGGGCGAAATTAAATATAAAGGATTTTATGACATTTCGGGAAACAGTCTACCGATTTTTACCAAATTTAGCATACAAGTAACGTAGTATTATGGAAGGACGTGCAAACTGGTATTTTCAGGGTATCAAAGATTAATTTTCAAAACGGGGGCCGTGTAATTACTTCAACTTAACTTTGAATGCAGGCATTATCTAAAAAGACCATTAAATGTGTCTATAAGGTTTCATCTATCCGCCGTATTGTAAGAGTGCATAACATTGAAATAACTCATGTCATATTTTTGTAAGCAATCAAATGTGTCCTACAAAATTTGGCTGAGAAGTAGTTTTATGGTAGACCATGTAAATTGGCATGTTTATATAAGTCAGACACTTATTTATAAAATGGCGACAGTATAATTATTCAGCCTTAGTATACAATATCTACGAAACCATGAAACCAATTCCAATTAAAGTTTGTGTGCTGGTAGTATCTATTACAACAACTATACTCGTGCACACAGAGCAACATTTTCCCATCAATATTTAATGTAGTTTCACATGAAGATATACAGTTCTTATGTTATATATCGGAAAACCAATCAACCGATTACTAACAAATTAGGCAAAGAAGTGTTATTACACTGGCTATGAAAATTTTCTCTTTACATGGCCCAGACATTTATTTTGAAAATTACAGTCATATAAATATTTAAGCTTAGTATTTTATATCTACAAAATCGTGTAACAAATTTCAACTCAAATTTGTATGCTGGTGTTATTTATTACGACATTAATTGTATACACAAAGCCGCTTTTCTCCACCATTTTTTAAATGCAGTGACACATGAAAAAATAAAATGTTATGTCGCAACCAATTTCGGGCGACAAGTTATACTTTTTCCATTATGTTCTAAATAATTTCACACAAACTTTATACGCTAGCAGCATCTATGACGAATATAGGCCTACATATTATTCGTCCGCCATTTATGACGATAGCACAACATGATAAAATGAAGTTTTGTGCCATATCTCGAGGACCAATCAAGCAATTCTCAATAAGTTTTGCTACAGAGGATAATGTAACATTTTGTGATTTATGTGGCTCACGTACTTGATTTAAGTGGCTCACGTACTTGATTTAAGTGGTTCACGTACTTGATTTAAGTGGCTCACGTACTTGATTTAAGTGGCTCACGTACTTGATTTAAGTGGCTCACGTACTTGATTTAAGTGGTTCACGTACTTGATTTAAGTGGCTCACGTACTTGATTTAAGTGGCTCACGTACTTGATTTAAAAATGTCTGGCCTCCAAACAGTATACGTTAGTAAACTCTGTCTTCCAGAATGTTAGACTGATTGCAATTGAAGTTGATGATCGTAATAATATTACTACCTACATCTTTAATATAGTTGGTTGCATGCAAGCCATATTAAAGTACGAGGGGTTCTGGTTTAGAGCCCTCATTGTGTTACTAGTATATAGCATATGTTTCTTGTTCCATCTCTAGTGTTATCTCTGTCATCAAGACATCAAGGCCCACCCACAATCTTTGCTTTTAAGGTAGGCTTATTGCTCAAAACTATTGCCATCCATGTAAAGTAGGCTTACTACTTTAGTTTTTTGTTCTAAACACAAATATTCAATAAAACGGAAGTATTCTTATTTGGAAATTGGAAATGTAAACTTTTCGATGATTAATGAAAACTGGTAGGCACTCTGTTGTCTGGAGATCGTCAGTTGCAGCCAAATAATAATGTATCACGGTTTTTTTTTTTTAGCATAGAAGAATTTCGGAAGAATATTTTCGGAACACGGTCGGTTTTACTTCAGATTAATAATTATTAGAATGACTAAATTGATAAATACGATTTAATAAACAGCTGAGTAATCCGTACAGTATTATTACATCTATACAAATAGATGCTGGAGATAAAAAATATTCGAAAATGTGTGTGTACATATCTATAAGAACAGGTACGTTTTAAACTATTGCGCACCAAACTGGCGAACAATATTAGACTCAGAAATTTCGTTGGGCTTTTTACTGCCGGTGCCTAATGAAACGCAATCGCAACATTGTCAGATAACTTAAAGAAACAATATGACGGGCAGTATTGTCATACATTGGCTGATATGTAATATATGCCAAGAGCTCAAGTGACACTATCAGGCTGCAAAGTAAATTGAATGTTGCGAAAAAAAGGTAATGCCACAATATGGCGTATTTTTCAAATAAAACTTACTGCTTAGTTACTGGGCAAACTTTGGGTTATCGATACAGTTGTAGAGTACAGTTCCGGGTGAAAGTACGCGGTTGGTTAAAGCTTCTTACACAATAGAAAACTTTAGCATTTGACTTTACGTTTCCTTTCCTCTGACGGAACCACCAATACACAATACAGTATTGTAAAGTGAGAGTTCAGACAATTGAACATTGATTCTGCCAGCTTCGTAAAAATGTGTATCTTGTTATGTAAATAATTATATTATATAGAATGCATTTTAGGTACCTTTTAAATATGTGATTAAAATTTTTATTAAAAGTTTATTTCAAAACAAAAAGCTCATTTGTTTTCTTTATTAATATATGTCACATTATATTTGTTTGCCATTTATTTAATTTAAAAAAAGTTTAGTTTAATATATAGAGATTAAAATCGCCCTACAATAAAATAACGCCATTTTCCACATAACCTCTGTTAGATTCTCGGCAAAATGGCGGCTTGACTTTGACTTAAAATTACAATTTTTCGAAATCGTAAAGTCAAGAGTGCTTGACTTTACCTTTGGCAGTTCCATTGTGTCAAGCTCCACAAGAAACAACATGTCGGAAAGCAAACGTAAAGTAAAATCGCAAAGTCAAATGTTAAAGTGTGTAAGGACCTTGAAGCGGGGCGTGCTCAGGCCGTCAAGGGTGGCAAGACGACTGCGGGTGCAGGGGTTGAAAGGGCGGGGTGGGGTTGCGAGAGAGGGGGCACGCAGGGAGGCAGTGCGCAGAACAGAGGCGGGCGACGCTCAGTGCGGACTGGCAGAGGTGGGATAATAGGCAGGCAGCATCCAGTGGAGTTTATTCCATAGACGAAGGTAAGCAATGCTTATCCTATACATATTGGAAATGTTTGATCCTTTACAGTTTTCGCCTTAACTTGAAATTTAAACACATTTAATTCTGAGTTTTCCATTTCCGATTAGAGAAACGGTTGTTGTAACTCCCTTAATGTACACACATAGTGCTACTATCTAGTATTTATTTCCACAAACGGAAGCGAATAGCGATAAATTGAACTCGCAAGCGAGTTACCCTGCCACGTTCCTTCGGAAGGGAAGCAGTCGTTCTGTTTGCGTCCTCCAGTCCGACATTTTACCTTGAAAAGTGGATTTGTAATATGCTCTCTAAATAAATTCGGTTAGTTATTATTACATTCATTTCGTTTCCGTTTTTATAATTACTGTTAGGTATTATAAAACGGCGAATACATGTTGTGGGTAAGTAAAGTTGGAAGTTGCGTTTGATAATATAAATTGATAATGAAACCACAGCCCGGCACTGGCAGCACCTCACCTCACAGTACGGCAGTGGTGGGACTACAGGCTGGCAGCACCTCACAGTACGGCAGTAGTGGGACTACAGGCTGGCAGTACCTCACGTGAGTTATCTTAACTTCACTCGCGGCACGAGGTGCTGGCTGGCAGTTTACTCGCCGCACCGCCCAACTACGTAAAACAGTTCTAATTCTTGTCGTTCTACTGCAGGCGTCATGTTTACATCTGTAGCAAATATTTGAATTCACATTATAGAGTAGCATGAACTGCCACATTAGTAACACTCTTAGGTTCCTAGGAATTTCATTTTTTTTAAACTCGCACATGTGTAAAGTCACTAGGCCAGTGGCAATATTAATTTCGCATTAGGCGGAGGTATACGCAGTAGAGTGAAATGTAAGCTACAAGTTTAGCGAAGCTTTCAAAAGTGCTCATTGTATCGTGAGCAGTATATTTAGGTAGTTAGCTTTTTTATTGTATCAATTGTTACACACATGAACGCTAAAAGAAATGTAAATTCGACGAGAGCTGAAAGAGAAGAAATGAAAGCAGTTGGCTTTGAGAAGTGTCGACTGCAGTGTGGAGTTGTCTCGCTCAGCCACACAATGACGGAGGTTGCTTGGTGCAGTAGCGTATGAAGGCGAGTAAAGTGAGCACTTTTGAAATCAACCTTAGAAAAAAGTTACGGTACCTACCTGCATATATTTTAACCGGCGCTCTCAGTGGCATGCGCCCAGGAAGGTTGGTAGCGATGGTCGTATAAAATGTGTCAGGTAACCATTTCTGATGATTTAAATCATTTGTTTTGCTTTCTGTTTTATTTTTTTTTATGCATTGAAGGATACAAATCAGCAGATTTTTATAATATTTACTTTTCTCCTAAGTTCCCAATTTCTCTTGACCGCCGCATGAATAAAGTGATGAGGCAAATGGCAATGTTAATCTTACATAAGGTGGAAGAATACACAACGTGCATACAAGTAGATCTTGAGCAGGGCTTTTATACGTACTCATTTGACCATGAACCGCCTATAAGAGCGCTGTGGTCGTGTGTGAGCAGCTGTGTGCCATGTGGTCGAGCAGGCACTGGAGTCAGTGTAGTGCAGTGTGGTGTGGCAGATGTATGGCCTTGTGGAGGGGCGAGGACACTCGCCTGCACTGCAAACCACACTCACACACCTAGCCACACACTTCTCTTAAATGACTGAGTTCAGAAATGGAGCTGTTCTGCAACTTACAAGATGTGTTCATGAATGTGGCTGTACTTACCGTTATTTTTGTACAGGCAAGACTTTGTCTTTCCGGGCCAGAATGCGTATACTCTGCGAGAGGACGGGTAACACATCATCCCCTGGCCAGGCCAGGGTGTGATGTGGCACCCTGTTGCTGCTCAAGGTGAATTTAATATGTAATATAGTAGAAGAAAAAATAATATATATATATATATATACAATTTAAATAATGTGACTTAATATGTGTCAATTGCTGCAAATGAATTATATTTAAGGCAATTTAAATATCGTTATGTGTAGTAGGGCAATGTATGTTCATGGCAAGGGTACTAGGGCTCGGCTCTCCGACTCTGGCCGCCATCTCGAATTCCACCATTTTGGATTTTTTTCGTACAAAATTGCTTTATTTTACCCAAAAATCACTTCAGAAATCAATTACTTTAGCCAACAATTACCTAAAAATTTCCCATTTTGCCTAGCTGCTAAAGAGGGCACACCCAGAAAAATTCTTCGGAAGTGCTCTTTCCGAGATCTCGGATCCCCGACATACTGCGTTGTCATTATGGTCACATGACCACCATATTGTATCCAGGTGACCCTCAATTTCACCTTTGACCTTGACCCTAGTGACCTTTAACCTTGAGTTCCGAAGAATTCAAAAAATTAAAGAATCCAAAAAATTCCAAAAAAACAATAAAATATTATTAAAATTATTGAAAAATCCTACAACCTCCAAAAATGTAGTTAGTAAAACTTACATTTCCAGAGTTCACTCCAGATAAATTTTTCACTTTCTTAAGTTAGTAGGTAGGCCTCCACCAATTACTCACTTCGTTCGAACTCCCTAGTCTATACTCAATCTATCGTATTTGTTTTTTTTTGTATCTCATTTGTTTATACATTACTAGTGGCTGTCTCTCTCCTTCGATCGACTACCAAACTGGATTTAATATGTTTCCATCACCTAAGTGGTGTCATTGTATTAATTCACCCATCAGGCTTCTAACCATCACAAAAAGTATCGGCCACCCTCTTCCCACCCCCAACCAAGGAAAAAAAAAACTATAAAATTTCAAAAAAATTTTGAACAAAATTCGAAAAAATTATTATTAAAAAATGTACTTTAAAAAATATTGAAAAGTCGTAATAACCCTTATACACGTCCTTCATACCTCCTACTATAACTTAAGCATACATAAACCATTTAGTCTACACTGACCTAACCAAAAATGTAGTTACTGTTCATACTTTCTGCTCTACTGGTCGACACCAGCCAAATATATACTAGTCACTATACCACCATACCAACCATTCATCCATTATAACTCAAGTCATACCAGACCATCCAATACCCCATCTCCTATAACCAAAACAAAATTAAATTCAACTACACCACCCAATACGCCAAGCACATTATCCCTCTTAACTCAAGTGTACCACCCAACCTACTAGTCTACCAGGCAACACCACTTATACCTACCAACATTACCACCCACTATATCTCTAGTATACCTCATCCATTCGTCCATACAAACCGTACTAAGCAAAACATATATCCCATGCCAGTGACAACTAACTTCTTCTCATACCATCCACCATGCCAACTGGCACAATTCAAAAACTCACTAACCACTCATACCGAATACTATAACTCAAGCGTGCCTTAGCATTACAGGTCTCACTGACTCATACATACTGTCCACAACCAACATACACCAACAATCGTAAGACAGATATGATGGAAAATATATCACCCAACATTACCAACCATACCATCCATATTAACCCAAGTTTACCAACCACAACATAAATATTCTTGCCATTTGTGAAATTAACATTACGTAAACAACTAAACCCCAAAAATCCTTACCTAACTTAACCTATCAAAGGCCAGAAAAAATCAGAAACAACCTAACCTTCCTTAACCTACCAAAGGCAAGAAAAAATCAGAAATAACCTAACAAAACTTAAACTACAAAAGAACAGAAAAGTCTAAAAGAACCTAAAATAACCTAACCTACCATAGTCCAGTCAAAACATATACCCATCCTAGGCACACATTATGTCATACATGTCTAGCATTATTTCTGCTGATCAATCGCATGAAGACGTGAGGTGGAGGTTGAGGTGGTGGCGAAGGTGGAGAAGGAGTAGGACGACCTTTGCTCCAGGGCACATGACCCTTGATTCATGACACTTGACCTTGACATCATGACCTTAGATGAGTTTGAAAACAAAAAATGCGAGAAAAATTGTATAAAATTGTACATATACTACAATAGTATGTTATGCAATACTTTTTAATTAAAGATTTTTCCTGACCTTTTAAATCTTAATTATATTCTGGCAAGTTAGGAAACAAACCTGAAATAAAATAAAATTTTATTCACTGGCATTTTTGTTCAATTATGTTATATTATATTCTCTCATACCCTCAAAAAATTTCAATATTCTTCAATACATATGCATCTCAATACATGCAACTTTATTGAATGTCATAGTCTTTTGTTAATCTTGCTATTCACACTCGTGTTATCCTTGTGCGAAAATATCATGACATTTATTAATCCAACACACTGTGCAGGGCACATTATGTAGGTAACTACACTTTTAGGGTCCTATACCAAAGTCACATGAGACCTGCTTGCAGCAAACCTGGTACCGAGGAACTGATGAGAAATCCATTTATCCTTTCACGGGTCTTTGCATGTCTAAGTAAATGTTCGCTAGGTCTGATATATGACATGCAACAAGGATTTTTGGTACAATTGAAGTGCTGATGTCGCAGAGTATTGCAACTTTTACTCAATGTATCTTTACAGAAGCATCACTGTTGACGACATAGTAGTTCAGGCAAAGACTTGGTGGACCTGTTGGTGATGTAGGTGCTGGAGGTAAAGAAGAAGATAAAACCGGCAATTGTGTTCTAGGTACATAAGCCGAAAAGTTCGATTGCTCCATTGAAGATTTTGTAGACATAAGAGCTGAAGAAGTATTTGGTACTTGTTATGGTGGCGCTTAGGCTGAAATGCAGACTTACTACTTCCAGAGTTATGGCAGGTTAAACTTTACTCTACAATTACTCTTATTCTGCAATTACTAAAACTGGTGACTCCACTTAGCCCTGCTGACCTAAGGCTCCCAAAGCTGTCCTTGGTTCAACTCCTATAACCAACCTTTACTTTACTCTTTACTTTCTCTCTCTCTCTCTAATTCTGCACTTCTACTGCTACTGAAATATTAGAATATTAGATATATATATATAGAATATTAGATATATATAAATAATAGAAATTAGGAACTCAAACAATTACTAAAATATGATTTTTATTTTCTTCTAATATATTCACAATCTGTTTATATTGCAAATAGTGATACTTTTCTAGTTTTTTCTATAATTATCAAACATTAAGTTAATCTCTCAATCTATATCTTTGTTCTAACTGCGTAACTTCCCTAGCAACTCAATCTTGCACCCTAATTGTTTGGACAAATACCAATCAATTCGATTCTGATCGAACGGAATTTCTCCGTCCCAATGTCGAGTAGTGGAGATGTGGTGCAGATTGAGTACGTCTCCTGACATGGAATGACTTGCCCAGTGACACCTCGTGTCGGTGGCACCTTAGAAGTCGTCTTCTGTATACGGCTTCACACTAGCCGACAAATGGCCGAAGAGTCAGAGAGTGGGGGTGAACATGCATCCAGCGGCTCTATATATACTTGCCTCTCCGGCCAGCTTTCTGATGCCGTTGCTTGCAACCCCGCTGTTCCCTCAGCTCCTCTCATCAACAGTGTGGCTCACTATAGTCAGTGTGGCGTGTGGGCATATATCTCCTATGTGCTGGTCCCATCATCAACCTCTTCCTCTGGGTGCAGACATCCGAGGCTGCTGTGGAAGTCATGGGGTAAGGGTTGAGCCGGACCACAGGGGTGGTGTTGTGAATTGAAAGCTGGTGGGGGCAGTGATTGCCGCTGGTGGTACAGTGAAACGGAAGAGCTCTCTTCCACTACACCACGACACAATCAGTTTATACTACGGTGTTAGTTTAGGTGCAAGACAGAGTCGTAGGTTCACTAACTATTGAAGTATTCCTGAATTCTAATAATGTAATCACTTTCATATATATATATATATATATATATATATATATATATATATATATATATATATGAGCAATAATTTGTCTACCTACAAGACTGCAAAAACAGACTTAACAAATGGCTTTAAAATATAAACTTTTTACTCGTGAAATTTGCAATTTCTCGTGAACAAAACATCCACACATGGTGCTTGAGCGTGTGACAGATTGGTTCGTGTCATGTACCGGATAAGGGATTGTATTTGGCCCCACATTTAACACCATTGATCAACGTATGTTTAACTAATAGTGCTAGATGCTGAACACATGGAAATGAGATTAAGTTAGGTAAGTTGGCACGTCTGGTGAAGTGACACTTGACAACTGATCTGCATGTGCACTAGTGAAATGTTAAAATGACATAAGTAAAACTAGTAATTGTTTTAAAATTGTGCAACGACAGATGTGACAAGGTATAATTTACAGTTCTTATTAACTATACAAAAGCATTACAACACTCTGCGAATGTGCCACTGAGGCACTTCGTTGACAAGAGTTGCAAGCCTGTTGCGGCTGCCTGCAAAGGTTGGTACAACTGTGCCAACTCCAACACATAATATTGCCGTGTGCAAAAATACTGTGAGTGCATATACAATGATACCCCAATGTTATGATGTGTTTTACATAGTGAATTTCTGTTGATTAATTATTGAAACGTTGCGTGAATGTGTTAGCATTGATAATAACGCGTAACATTATGGTGAATATGTACGTAAGTACTGCTCTGTAATGTGTTTAACAATACTTTGATGTGCATCGATAACGTAACCTAATCGCTCAAGAGCAGTACAATATTCATTGAGCGTTAAGTGAATAAAACATATTCAGTTACAATTGTACAGCACTAACCTGTAAATAATATTTATACAAAACAAATTGAGAACAAATAACACATTATGAAATGTAAAAGACATCTACTACTTGAGACAATGTTGACATAATATACTTGCAGTTGCACCGTTTATGCTAATACTGATATATATATTTTGTATTATAAATATAACTTTATATAAATATAAGAAGGTTTCAAATACTGTCCGCATACTACTGTTGTGTGTAACCATGAACACATCTCGCGGTTTGCGACAAGTAAGTGTTGTGTAAACTTAATTAAACCTCTATGCCTAGTTGGACAGAATAAAAAATCTACCAATTATTATCTATGAATGGTACACACTTGTACAGGATTATGTACGGAATGCTCTTTTACAAAAAAAAGGTTACATTCTCAGTGTAGATTATACCTAGACTGTCACTTGTTGGTGATGTCATTATAGTTGGCTGCACGGAGTGCTTAATGCCTCTGTTTTCAGTACCTCTCTAGGAGTATCTACCTTTACGCTTGGGTATGTTCGAAACATCTGTATACTACAACATTCTGGGTTTTGTTTACATTATTTGAACACATGAGAAACTACTGTGTCTTGTTTGTAATACGTCAAATAATTTGACGACGTGTAGATTGATTTACATACAAGCTGCACAGTAGACTTGTTATACAAATTTATATAATCAGACACCTGTACTGTTATATTGCGTATGTCTACTACATTGTGTCAACTAAGATACTGATCTCACTGTAAATTACCTCAGTGGTCGCGAACCACTCCATTGATTAGAACAGACAGTCTAAACATTTTGACATACAATCCTACTAAGGTGATTAGAAACAGTAAGAGAAAACTACCTGATACGTAATTATATGTATCTTGTTCTAAAAAGTAAAAATAGTTGGCAACATGTGGCCAAAAGTAGTTGAATCGAACTTAGTGATTACTGGTAATGTGGCATGCTTTATTTTCCAATGCATGTCAAGAGCATCCATTACATTATGATAATAAATACCATTATTCATAGATAATTTACCCAACTCAAAAGCATTGGATTTCAACCAAAGAATGGGCATGACTGTGTGAATTGTTGTTTCATTAGGTGCTCGAGCATCGCTTATATGACTAGTCTCAAAAAGTATTACCTGGTTAGCAATAAGCTAACATCCACATGGTAACTGCTATTCCACATTGCCCAAGTTACAATCTAAAATTACCTGATTGCGTAATTGATGACACATGCCGCTTCCAGACCTTTAGATGGATGTGAAATGACATACTGATGAGGCAAAATCTGTGTTAATGTAGTATGTTTCTCTACTACACATATATACTTACATTGAGACAAAAGGGTTGTAAAATTATCTAACATTATAGCAGCTTTAATACACTCATGTACTGCGCTACTGACAAACTCATTAGGAATATAGAAAATATTTTTCTGGTTATCTGGTGAATTGGAAATTTCCTTGACTTGAGAAACTTGATCATTTATAGCTATCAAGGTCGTTGGTATCTGGATACTAGAGTTTTGTTATGATATACAATTTGAATATTAAATACTTTATAAATTCTCCAATCACCTAGCGATTGTTTAAGAGGTACATGTATCTGGATTATGACTTGTGTGTCAGAAAATGAACATCCTGTTTGTTCGTACATATAATATTTTATCACCTCTGTTGTCTGTATACTGAGCTGTAACCGAAGTTTGCTCAAATGAATTTGCAATTTCTTAAGATCTGAAATAAGTTGTGCTTTGGGAACTGCTTGCAGCAGTAATTTATTTCCCTGACAATATTGGATATATGTGCCAATTTGTTGTTCCATAACAATATTATTGATAAGGTGTAGAATTACTGTGGCGAGAAGGTGATTTTGTGTGTTAACTGACTGAATGCTGTCCACAGCTTTATTTTGCTCCTTAAGTAATATGGTCATGGAATTAACTGTGTGAGCTAAACTGCTGATCTTATCTTCTACCTGCATTCTAATATGATCTGCAGCTCGTACAGTAATGCTCAGTTCAGAATTTGAAAAGACTACTCTCTTTGATAGCACATTAAGTTGATTCAAAATTTGCACATAGTTTGCAATAAGCACATGTAAGTGCATGCATTACAACAGAAGTGTAAAATGTGACATATACATAAATATCCAGGAAGGATGGAATTATAGGATAAGGGTAGGTAGGTAAGTGGGCTTAACATCTCGTCGACAGCGAGGTCGTTAGAGACGGTGCAAGTTGCACAGGGAAGAGTGACTGGGGAAGGATTGGGAAGAAATCGGCCATGGCCTTTGTTTGGGACCCATCCCAGCATTCGCCTGGAGCGATTTCGGAAAAGCATGGAAAACCGAAATTGGGATGGCCGGACCAGGAATTGAACGTGGGTACTCCAGAATGCGAGTCCAGTGAGTTACACTATGCCACCTCGCTCGGTTATAGGAAAAGGGGATTGGTACACTGTATACATGGGAATATTATCTCAGTAATAAACTGCAACAACTAGTGGCACTCAATACGCTCCTGCGAGAGGGCGACATGTTGTTTTCGCCAGCTGTGCAAGCAATAAAACTGCCACTGTGAAAACAATGGCCCACCATACTGTGGTGGGTGTGGGATGGGACATGCGATTCTGCCTCTTCTCCTGTGCAGCCTCCTGGTGGCGAACATGCTCTGCCTGCATGGGCGGCAGAAGGCGTGGCTTCATGGTGTGCGCAGCCGATGCTGGTCAGTGCTAGCTGTCTGGTCTCGCCGTCAGTGCAGTGTCGCCAACTGTTGAAGTCATCCGCTCTTGATGGTCGAGTTCCTCTGTTCCACTCACTCTTTCACACATATATTCACACACTGTAACAAAAGTGAAATTGTAAAGATCGAGTAATGTTTTGACACCACTATAGGTTTATTCTATATGTGCTAACTTCACATTGCATGTTTTCACATGGTCCTATTTTGGCACACCTCTCCTATTGTTCTGTATTCATTGAGTTGACAGACCATTGATGCCAATGACACGATAAGGTCCCTTATATTTATAATTTAGTGCTTTTGCATGAACACGATTCTTCATCCAAATCTAATCACCAATTTTAATCATGTTGGCTCGGTGTCTGCAGTCGAACTGAGTTTTCATTTGGGCTTGTGCCTACAGGAGATTCATTCGTGCCTGTTCTATATCCATATGTAACTGTTCACACCAATAATCGGCTCGCTCGGAGTACTGATTGGCCACGACATGAGTTGGCTGTGTAGCTTCGATACCACGAAGAAGATAGAAAGGTGTATACTTTGTGCTCAAATTGACAGCAATTTTGTAATTAATAATTATGAAATCTAGATATGCATCTCAATTGGTTGGGTCTTGTTGTTCCAGGGCTGTCAACTACATTAAAAATATCTTATTAACAGCTTCGACAAGGCCTTTACAAGCTGAATTATAAGATCCTGTCTGTAACTTGGTGATCTTCAAACTTTTGAGTAGTTCCGCATTTAACTCATAGTTAAAGGGCGTTCCTCTGTCCAATAAAATTTGTTGTGAGCAGCCACATTAAAAAATAACTTCCTTGATAAAGGGTGCATTTAACTGGCTTTGCAACTGCATATCGACTGAAAAACTTTGTCATTACTAAAATGTACTTATTGCCTCTTTGAATAGCTGGCAGTGGTCCTTTAGCTTTCATGGTCCATGCTTTCAGATGGGACATTGGGGAAATTGATATCATTTGTTGTATAGGTTTAGCATGAGATACTTTCACCTTCTGACAAATTTGACAATGCTTAGTATAATTTGTGACATCATAATTTCATGGTGTCGCAATAATAGGTCTGCTTAATTTTCTGAATGTATTTAATATACCAAAATGACTGTCTCCCAAAATAGTGTCATGATGTGCCACTATTATTTCACTAACATAGCATTTGGGAACAAATGTTAACTTTTTCTTGCCTACTGGAGTACTGACTTTTAAATAGATTTCTCCATTGCCAGTAATACCACAGTGTCTAGCAAGTTTCGTGTATCTAGCTTCCTTGTTATCTGGAGTTGTAAGAGCTAATTTAAACTTGGAAGTGTGCAGGTTTTTTGAATACTTGCTATGAAATTGAGACCTAGGATCGTCTACTGGAAATAGATGTACCTGTTGATCATTTTCAATTCTGATGTATTCCTGTTCATGCATAAACACTGATAAATAGTAAGTCTTATTATTATCCTCAACAATAATGATATGAAAATGAAGCAAATGTTTGACACATGTTGCAGAGATTTCATTCAAATTATGCTGTGTTATGATTTCTAAGTTGACCTGAAAGAAATGAGAAATAATATTTGGTATTGCATATTTCGGGAACATATTCACAGTTCAAAATGGTTTTACTCATTATAGACTTATATATACTTTGCAAATCAGGTTTAATGTATGATGTAATCTCTGTCCAAGTGTTCACAATGTACTTATGGATAATTTCCTTAATTTACTCATCTTTGGGGTGATTATGGCACAAAATTTCCACAAGTGCCTTAAATAACAACGTACAGTGCAAAAATTCTGGTTTCACCTGATATCTATTATCATGAACATATATTACCTGTGTTTTAGTCTGGCTGTGTGTCGGTATACACTTAACATATCAGCTACTGTGTTAAGTTTTCCTTTCACAATGCATGGTTCGAAATTGTACTCGGGTAATGCTATCAGCATCTTTTGGTTGCATAAATTTTGATTGACCATGATATGCAAATAGCTAAGACTAGCATGATGTGTCTCTGCAATGAAATGATAACCATACAGATACTGCCTAAAATAGTTGCAAAAGTATTTGATGGCTCCAAGTTCTCGTTCTGTTGCATTCCAATGTGTTTCTGGACTGGACAATTTCTTGGATGCAACAGCAATTATATGACACAACTTGTCGTGTGGGTCTGCCTGTAAATGTACTGCACCTATTGCTGTTTGTGAATCATCACAAGCCAGAACAGAAGTCCTATTCTTGTCGAATATGTTTAAAACAGGCACCTGCTGAAAATCCTGTTTCAATTCTAAAAAATGCCTTCTGTTGGTCATGGCACCATTTGTAATTATTAGATTGCTTGTTAACTCAATTAAGAGTGCTGTCTTAGCTGCATAATATTGTATATAATGACATAAATACAACATTAAGCCTAGAAAAGTAGAGTTTCTTTATAGTACAGGATGGTGACATTTGTTGAATGGCACATACTTTCTCTATATCTGTTGCTATTCCATCTGAAGTAATGTAGTGACCCAAGATCTTTATTTCTCGCTCTGCAAAAATGCATTTGTTGGCATTAACTTTCACATTGAATTGACAAAATTTATGAAATACTTTCATTATATTCTTAATATGCTCGGGAAAATAATTACCTCTTATAATTATATCATCGATATAAGCAATCACTGTATTCGAACATAGAAGACCCAATAAGATGGTTATAGACCGCTGAAAATGCTGGGGAGAACTGTTGAGCCCCACAGGCATACAATTATAAGTAAAGTGTCGTACACCATCTATTGAAAGGCAAGTTTATGCCTATCTTGTTAGTGTACAGGAATGGAATAAAATCCTGAAAAGAGACCAAGGCTAGTGATATACTTTGAATTCTGTAAAATATTCAAAAAGTCTTCAGTATGCAGCAATGGGTACTGAATATATATTAAATACTGGTTAAGCTTAGTAAAATCTGTGAGAAAACTAATGTCTGTGGATTTTTCTCATAACTAAAGTTGGTACAGGAGATTAGGAATATGAGCGCTGGATAATCGCTACTATTTTTATATTGCGAATCTGTTCCAATATTTCCTGCCTAACTTTAGGTCCTTGCAATAAGGTCGAGTCACAATTGGCTTATCTGAAGTTAAATCTAAATTAATACTGTGATTCCTAGCTTCAGTAAGCTCCAAAATTGAATATGCAAATCTGTCCTGAAATTCCTAAATTACCTCTTTAATAGCTTGCTTTTGCTGGCTCACTAATTTAGAATTTATTTTCGGTAAGGGTTTCACTTCCTTATCAGAATCTATTGTTTCTGATATCTTGATACAATATTGAATTGTTTCTTCATTACCAGTATCTATCACTGTCGAATATATAGGAACCTGAATAATCTTATGGGAGTCACTGCCATTAATACAAAGAATGTTATGTTTTAAAATAGACTCACATCATATTACTTGATAAAATCGACTCCTAAAATTATTTCCATTTTAAGGTTGTTGATAACCAAAAAAATCTGTGGGTAAATATTTCCCAAAATACTGAAGTTAATTTTTGTTTTGAACTTCAGTTGTTACAATTCCTTGGTCACTCGCAAGTGTGAATTTCTGTTATAAGTTACAATTTCTGCTTTAAAATCAACGTCGATGAAAGACAGCTAAAGGAACACCCTGTGTCGATAAGTATGCTGAATTGCCTACCACATATTTTTGCTTTAGTTCTAGGAGTCGATGTATGTATCGAAGCTTGCTGACATTCAAGTTTAACGTTGCCGTGCTGTGGTAATCAGAATGTGTTTTGGCTCAGCCTGCATGCACGCAGTACATCATCATCATTGCCGACTTGACGTTCCCTGAAGGAGGGGGGGGGGGGGGGTCAATGTCTTGAGTGTCAAAGACTGTGGTGGTGGGGTCATCGCTGGTGCGAAGATTGATGTGCTTCACCCCAAATTTGTTTTTGAATCGCCGGAATCTTGCCGCAATGTCAATTTGGAAATCAAAGGCCTGGTTAGAAAACGTTTGCAGTCGCGTGAATTGCAGCCTATATAGCAGACCAATGCACACATGATTTTTCCCTTGTCGCCTGTCTCACAAAGCATCATCTCCTGCAGAATCTCACTATACTGCGTTTTGCGCATGACATTCGCCTGTGTTGCAACAATAACCGAGAGTGTTTGCATTGTCTGCTTCATCGGGTCCATGACCGGATTCTGCTGTGGTGTACAGTTTTCTAGCAACGTCGTGGATCATGCATCATGCTGCTTGCCGAACTTTATAGCATAATTACTGAATTTCGCCTCGCAATGCCTTGGTGGGTTTTCTGCAGCAAGAATATGCATTGCTACTCAGTATGATACCCTGACTGTAAGCATTGACCTTAGTTATTAGGCATATGTCATGTCTTTCACAACTTTAGTGAATATCGCCCTGCAGGCATTTCTATACGTTCTTTTTCCTCTGTGGGGGAAATGTGACTGAGTTTTTTGACTGCTGTGTACTTTCGCCTCTTCGGATACTACAGTTGTTATCCCAAAAGTTACTGCGTCGGTCATCTTGAATCTGCAGTCGATCATTTGATTATGTGTTGTCTGCACGTGATCTGGGCCTGTCTCTAAACACTTGGTTTTGGTAACTCTGCCAAATTGATGTGGTTGGTAAAAATTTTGGTGTTGCTCTGCACCTGAACATTCATTTACAATAACTATAGGCTGTGTTATGCTCTTTGGTATTTGATTCCATGCATACCTATTCTTGGGATAGAACTAACTGTTAGAAAATGGTCTGTTTGGTTTGTTTGGTACAGAACTTAAAATTCAGCCGCTATTTGCCCCTCTTTAACAATTTCCGATCATTTGCGCTGTTTCCTGCGAATGCTGATTTTGCAATGTAATGTTGCCTATTTACTCTTTCAGTTTAGCGATTTCCGTATGAAAATGCTGCATGTTGGGATTGTTCAGAATTTTAACTATGGTCTGATTGTATCAGTAGATACCAAGCTCTAATTTCTTCAGATTGCTTACCATCTGGTCTACTGTCTCGTTTTCCAAGACAATGATCTTATCTCCTATCGACAGAAGTAACAATTTCCAGAGTATGCTTATGAACTCTGTGTCCTGGACATGTGGGTTCTACTTATGCTGGTAGTACAACAGTGTCTCAACATGTTGTTGGTAAACTCTTGCCTAACACTTGCCTTTTGGTATAGAGAAGCTGCTTATACTTCTCGCTCTCCTGTGTGGGTGCAAAGTACATAGTTTCGCTTCTACAATCTGCTACATAATGTTGTAACTGTGAACTTATGCTGTTTAAGTCTTTAATTGCCTTGAATTCCCCTAAAAACACAGATATGTTTTCCAAGTTTGCACTAGAAAACATGGGCATCTATTCCTATTGTATAACCATAACATGAACTGGCTAAATGTTATTCATGACATCACTAACAATTTGCCCTTACTACATGTTCATGCTAACTGTGTCTAAATTTTACACAAATGTTCTGTTTGAGAATGCGAATGCACTGTGGGTAACAAATAGATTTCTGCATCGTGTTGAAGTGAAGTGTCCTGTAAATTATATAACAACGTGTTCTCCGGACTTGTGTTAAAAGAGTAATCTAAGCCGGGATTCTGATCACTTGAAATTCCAGAAGGCACTGGTAGACTCGTTTTGTTGGGAAAGCTGTTTCTCTTTATGTATTCGCTCTGTTTCCGATATACCTAACAATACCTGCTTGAAATGCTTCTTAACTGAAGATTGCACCCAATTTGCTACATGTATCCATAAACTCTACACTATGGCATAATAAAAATGTGTCTCACACGCCTTAATGAAGATGACTGAGTACACATATAAATAAAACACAAAAATATGCACTGTGTACTTACTAATAATGTACTAACTACAAGAAAACTACAGTTTTCTCCTCAACACTACACATAACACAATTTCTACTGTAGGAGACTCTTACCACTACTAAAACTGTCTCGGCAAATGTTCCATTCTACAACATGCATTACACTATAAATACAAGGTGATTACTACTGCGAGATTTGAGTGCAAGATGAGCTCGGCATGTTGTTCCTGCAGTCCATGCTGCGTAATGCAACATAAGCAAGGCCATCTGCTCACGCCTGTAGATGAATAAGATTCCTATCACCTGCTCCTTATAATGCCTATGGACTTATCTAATTCTATCATAATTACAAAGGCTAACAAAAATTACACAACACTGTTACTAAACACGCTATAAAAATTCCTAAAACTCACGTAACAATTATGATGCTTGCAAAGGAGGTATGGGAAGGCTGGTGCCTCTGCCAGTGTTCATATGCCTTTACAAAATGCTACTGTTGCTCACTTACCACAGTGAAGGATCGAAATGCGCCTCCACCAGTGTTCTCTAACACTGCTAATTTGTGATGGCCTGCAAAAGAGGAATGGAAAGACTGATTCCTCTACCAGTGTTATGATGGGGCTTAGGCTGAACTGCAGACGCCTACTTACAGAGTTAAGGCAGGTTAAACTGGACTCTACAATTATTCTGATACTGCAGTTACTAAGACTGGTGACTCCACCTAGCCTTGCTGACCTAAGGCCACCAAACATGTCCTTGGTTCAACTCCCATAAGCAACACTTTTCTTTACTCTTTACTTTCTCTCTAACTCTGCACTTCTACTGTTGCTAAAATACCACAATGACTAACTGTGGGTGACGTGTTCGATAGTAGAAATAAGGAACTCAAACAATTACTAAAATATGCTTTTTATTTTCTTCTTATATAATCACAATCGATATATATTACAAATACTGATACTTTACTAGTTCTTTGCATAATTTGCAATAATTAAGTTAATCTCTCCATATATAGATTTGTTATAACCATGTGACTTTCCTATCGACTCAATCTTGTACCCTAACTGTTTGGACACCTCCCAATCTATTCGATACAGATCGAACAGAGCTCCTCCGTCCCGATGTCAAGTAGTGAAGATGTGGTGATGATTGAGTATGTCTCCTGATGTGGAATAACTGCTGCCCAGTGATGCCTCACATCGGTGGCACCCCAGAAGCCATCTTATGTATACAAAGTTCTCAGTGGAACCGGTGCTGGCTTCTCCAAAATCTCCCCTCTAGGTGGCTGATACCTATTGAAAGGTCATACTTACAGCACTTCTTTCGAATATTTACTTTTATCTCCAACAAAACAATAGCCAAATTGGCTATTTTAGATCTTCAGTGTACACCGGGAACTTTGCAATTTTGAAATTGTCATGCTGTCCAAAATGGTTCGAAACTGCACTAAACTACACACACATATACACTAACTACTGCATCAGCGCTTTGCCTTCTTTCACATTAAAAATAAGCATGATGGTATCCACATTATCTACTTCCTTAGCCCAGTGCATTTGGGTACAGACAGGCTTAGTTTTGGAGAATATCCGGTTACCTGAAAAATTCCTTGCCACCTCACCCCCGAGCGCAAAATGCATAGTCTAACCACACTGCAGACAATCACTTGTGTACACATTTACACACACACTCATGCAACAAATTACATCTTGTCATCCTTCCTTCTAGAAACTTAGCTTCTACATTCCTTGTCTCATTTCGGGTCCCTCGCCTGTGTCGTTATCGAGACACCTGGGTTGAAGCTCCCTTCGCCCAGGTGTGGTCATCTTCGGTATGCCTCTTGGTAGGTGATATGGGGAGGGGAATGATGTTATGGTGGGGTATTTCCCCTTTTCACATTCTCTGTCCTTATGGGTAGCAGCCAAGAGGGGGACCTGTACTTCCATGTTCAATCCCCTCCACCCACATTGGTCCTGTTCGGTGCAATTCCCGTTATTGGGGACCAACGGTCGTAGTCTATGAGTTTGGGCACCGTCCGACTTGAAGGACTAATACCTGACCACAGTGTACCCCGTGAAGGGCTTACTGTAATCGAAGGTACGCCTCCCATATGTACAGACGACATCCTTGTACAGTTCTTGTTATGATAGCCTCTCTACTCGGTGCCAGTAGCACTCCTTGAACATGCTCAGGAGTGCCACTCACGTTGTGGGCAGACCCACCTGGGAGATGACAAGTCTGTCCACAGCCTCCATCCTGGGAAAGAGGATCATATCCCCCTTCCATCTGCCTGATTACCAGAGCCAGAGCTGCTGTCAAATTACTAGGATCTTCTAGTTTCGACAACAGTGCCCCTCACACTATCTCATCGTACATCTATGCAGGGTCGCCAGTGTTTTTCTTATTCAGCCAGGCAATTGTGAAAACTTTATCCAGGGCAGCCACATTTCTTCTTGACAGCTGTTTGTGGAGGAACATTTCCCTGCAGACTTCAGTTTCTCTAGACCTATTAGGTTGCGCCTCCACATCTGGTTCTCCTGTTTCCCTTGTATACCTATCTTGGTACATGGCACAGACTGTTCTCCATCTGCTGTCCCTTATCAATTTGCTCATATTTCCCATATGATCAAAACCCTCCCTGATGAACATTACAGGATTCCACGAGCATGACCATCCATCACTGGACTGCTCTGTTTTTTTTTATTCGTGTGTCTTCACCCTCCAGCTTTATAACTCTCATTATCGACCTGGATTTAGGCAACTCACGATCCCTGTTCGTATGCGTCCATTCGCTTCTAGGCAGAGTTCGGGTACGGGTTGTTTAGCCATTACATGATCTTTTTCTTTCTCTTTGCTGGTTCTTACTTCAGTTCTCTTGTCCCCTGCATGTACAGGATCTATATTCTCTCTGTTTCCTCTTCTGGTGGGGCGAGGTGTGGGAGGGCCCCCATCACACTCGTCCAACATCAACACAGTTGGGAAAATGTGTTCAACCATCTTGACTAGACTCATCTCCAAGATTGTCCCCAAATACTTCACTCAGACTGTGGTTCAGCCACCAGACATCGAATTCCTCATTCCTTTTTCCCACTGCTGTTAGGTATTTTAATACTTCAGGGGATATTGTATTATCTTTTAGAATGGCTCGAAGGTCAAGCGATCCATGTTTACCCTCAAATTCGATTCGTAGGTCCTCAAACTTCGGACAGACTACTGAGTGGGTGGAGGTATCTGGTACCCCACACACCACGCAGTCAGGATGGTCCACCAGTCCCATAGATGACAACTTTGCCTTGAAGATTCCATGTCTGGTCAAGAACTGAGCAGTGTAATGACCTACATCAAGCCACCTCATGCACAGCCACTCCCGGACATCAGGAAAGATGTAGTGAGTTATTCTTCCTTTCTCGGAGTTGTCTCATCAGGTCTGCCATTTCGTTAAGATAGTTTCCTTAATTTCTTCAATGTTTTCTTGGGTAAACCTTTCCACCCATTTCAACCTTGCTATCTGACACTTTTCAACGATCAGCACATTCAGAGGGACTTCTCCTGTCAAAACTTGTGGGTCATCACTCGAAGTTGTCCTGTATGACTTGATGACCCCGAGTAGTGCTGCTCTGTGGGCACTTAAGATCTTTCATTTTCCATGGACCCTTTCGACCTCCGGACACCATGCTCCAGAGGCATAAGTAACAATCGGTATAAATACACTCCTGTACTTGAGTTTCAGCTTCTGGTAGCCGAGTCCCGAGTTTGCAGGAACCATGGCTCTGAGCTTCTGAAACATCACCACAGCCTTATTCGCTGTGTAGGCAATGTGCCCGTGGAGTGTGCGATATGCTTCTAACAGTTCTCCTAAGTACTTCGTGGTAAACATACACTTAACCACTCTTCCTTTGAAGCGAACTATTGGCGCATTTTGAAGGTTGCCCTTCACCATTAAACTATTCATCTTCGCAATAGAGAAATTCAACTGGGAATTCACAGTCACTTCTGAATAGTCCCTAGGGCTTCATCTGCTTTCTGCTTCAGTTCCTTTCTACTCCATGCTGGTATCAAGAGCAGCCTGTCATCAGCACATCCATAAATCACACAACCCTGCAAGAGGTTTAGCAGCAGCAATCCCTAAAAGATAACATTCCATAGTAAAGGCTCCATAACAGACCCTTGAAGGAATCCCTCGCTGAGTACTTTCTCTTCCCTGTGGTGTCCCCATTCCAACACACGGTTTCTGTATACAGCTTCAGAAAATTCGACAAATGGCAGAAGAGTCAGAGAGTGGAGGTGAGCGCATCCAGCGGCTTTATATATCCCTTCCCACTTCGGTCAGCTTTCTGATGTCGTTGTTTGCCACACCACTGTCCCCTCAGCTCCCCTTACCAACTGTGTGGCTCGCCACTGTCAGTGTGGTATGTGCGCATATTTCTCCTAGATGCTGGTCCCAACATACTGTTGCATAATTAAATGATTGTGCTGCACTGGTGGAAGTAGATGCTGCTAGTGATATAGCCATCACAGCTGAAGAAGTCGATGCTGCTGGTAAAGCAAGATACATCTCACTCGAAGAAGAAATCTATTGTGAAAAACCAATAGTGGTCAATATTCACTCTACTTTAACATAACTAGACATGGAATACCTGGTGTAGAATCTAGCCGAGACATTGTACCACTCACGGTAGCCATTGCCTAAAAAACTAAGCCTCTCTGCTGACCTTTCTACTGATTATAATATACGGGTATGGAAGCCCTAGGATATCAATTTAACTTTGAACTAATCTTCGCACCATGACTATATTGTTTGGACACCGACCAGCTAATCGCTGGGTTGCTACTGATTGCAGCTGACCAATTGCGTGAAGGCACTGAGACATCACACACAGGCAGGTGGGCAGGCTTTAGATGATGCTAGTTCCTTGATCACATCACCATGCAATTATACCTTCAAATTCGATTGCTGAATCACCACAGGGCGACAACCATCTAGTGATAATGTAGGTCGCAGCTAAATGTCTTCAAGGTCAAAGGCAAGCTTTCGTATTCGAAATTTATTTTATATAGAATTATCTTTAGATGTGGATACATAAATTAGTAAATATAGAATTTTTAAATTAACTATTTACAAGAAAATTTAGATATAAAATTATTTTTAATCTATTTTATACATTACTAACAGCCTCTCATCACTTTGCTCACATTTAATGGAGTTATTAAAATACATACATATATATTTGCGAATTCCCGTGACTACCTGCGACTACTTGCCAATAGTTGCGGCTACCTGTGACTACCCATTACTTCCTGCGACCACTTTCGATTACCCGTAGCGACTACCCGGTACTACTTGGGAATACCCATGACTACTTACGAACAATCTGTGACTACTTGCGACTGCCCATGACTACTTCCGACTACCCATGACTACATGCGACTACTTGCGACTACCTGCTACTATCCATGACTATCTGCGACTACCCATGACTATCTCCAATAACTTGCGACTACTTATGACTACTTGCGAATTCATAGTATTAAGATCCACTGAACCATTGTGCCCAAATTGATATATTTTTATCTACTGAACCACTGTGACCACACTATAGAGATTACTCTTACCACTGAGCCACTGCATCCCACTTGGGTTCGCTCTAGACAATGAACTGCTGCACCCCCAATTAAGAGTGTTCTAGCCACTATGGCCCTACTTGGCATTACTCTACCCAAAGTGCCTCTGTAAACACCACTTGGGATCGCTCTAGCCACTGGGCCACTGTGGTCCCACTTGAAGTCTTTCAATCCATTGAGCAACTATGGACCCACTTGAGAGTGCTCTAGCGACTGCACCACTGCAGCCCTACTTAGCATTACTCTACACACTGGGCCTCTGTGGTTCCACTTGGGATTGCTCTAGCCGCTGGGCAACTGCATTCTCACTTGGGATCCCTCTAACTACTGGGCCACTGTGGCACTACTTGAGATCTCTCTATGCACTGGGCCAATGTGGCCCCACTTGGGATCGCTTTATCCAATAGACTACTGCGGACCCACTCGAGATCATTCTATCCATTGAGTCACTGTGACCACATTTGTGACCGCTCTAGCCACTGGGCCACTGTGGTCCTACTTGAAATTGCTCTAGCCACTGGGCCTCTGTGGCCCCACTTTATTTATTTATATTCATTAAGACACTGCAGCCCCACTTGTGATCACTGTAGCCACTGGGCCACTGCATCCCCACTTGATATATTTCTATCCATTAAGCCACTGAGACACCACTTGAGAGTACTCTAGCGACTGGGACTCTGTGGCCCCACGTTGGACCGCTCTAGCCACTGGGCAATTACGCCTCCACTTGGGGTCTTTCCAGCCACTGGGCCACTATGGCCCCAGTTGAAATCTCTTTACTCACTGAGCCACTGCAACCCCACTCGTGATCGCTCTATCCTCTGGGCTTTTTGGCCTCACTTGATATATTTATATTTACTGAGACACTGCAGCTCCACTTAAGAGTGCTCTAGCTACTGAGCCACTGCATATCCACTTGGGATCCCTCTAGTCACTGGGCCACTGCGGACCCATTTGAGATCTTTCTATCCATTGAACTGCTTCAGCACCACTTGGGTTCGCTCTTACCATTGGACACTGTGGCCACACATGAGATCACTCTTGCCACTGGGCTTCTGTGGCCCCACTTAATATATATTTCTATCTACTGAGCCATTGCAGCCATACTTGGGATCGCTCTAACCACTGGGTCACTTCATCCCCACTTGATATATTTCTATCCACTGAGCCAATGCGGCCACACTTGGGAGTGCTGTAGCCAGTGATCTACTTTGTCCCCACTTGGGATTGCTGCTCTAGCCACTGGGCTACTGTGTCCCCACTTGATATATTTCTATCTGCTTAGCCACTGCGGCCCCACTTGAGAGTGTTCTAGTCTCTAGGCCACAGTGGCCCCACTTGGCATTACTCTACCCACTGGACCTCTGTGGCCAATTTATATATTTATATCCACTCAGTCACTTCTTCACCAATTGAGAGTGAACTAGTCACTGAATCACTGTGTACCCACTTGGGATTGTTCTAACCACTGGGCCACTGCTTCACCACTTGATGTATTTCTATCCTCTGAGCCACTGCGGCACTTCTTGAGAGTGCTCTAGCCACTGAGCCACTGCATCTCCAATTGGGATCGCTGTAGCCACTGGTCCACTGTGGCCCCAATTGGGATAGCTCTAGCTACTGTGCTACTGTGGCCCCACTTGAGATCTCTCTATGCACTAAGCAACTGCGACTACACTTGGGATCGCTCTAGTCACTGGCCCACTGCGGCCTCTCTTGGCATTATTCTACCCACTGGGTCTCTTTGGCCCCACTTGATATATGCCAATGTCAATCTGGAATAATGTAGCTTTCTAACAGTGAAAGATTGATAAGAATCGGTCATGTAGTATCCGAGATTACCCAAGACATATAAACGAATAAACAAATAAAGAATGTAACGTTACCTCTTTAAAATATTAGTTATGATTGTGTATACAATATACAAAATATGTGAATATAAATATTTTTTTAATTTTTCTACATAATTACATATATGGGTGTGTGTATCAATATTAATAGGTATATGATTATGTAAATAAAAATATTTCAATTTATTTTACATATAAGTATTTGGATATTAATATGATAATATAAAAATTTTTGCAATTTATTTTATACATAATTATGTATATGTATATAAACATATGTAACTATATTTAGCCTGAGCATAAATCTATAAAAAAACCAAAGTTAAGTCAAATAAATGCGCCACATCAGGAAATGTTAAAATAAATATAATATCTTTAGGAAACATCAGTGAGTACATTTATCTAGGCCGGCTTGTAAATATGGAAGGAGATATAAGACCAGAAATTTTCCGTCGCATAAAGCTAGAATGGCAAGCATTTGGAAAATATTATGTTGTTCTCGAATCAAATATGCCTATAAATCTAAAGAAAACAGTTTATGACCACTGCAGTCCTCCAGTGCTAACTTACGGCTGTGATACCTGGACACTCAACGAATTTACAAAAGGAAAACTAAGAACAGCCCAAAGAGCTACAGGAAGGTCAGTGCTGGGTTTTACTAGAAAATACAAGAGTTAAGTATCAGATATCAGATCAATTACTAAAGTAAAAGGCATTTTGGAGAAGACAGCCAACTTGAAGTGGCAATGGACCGGTCATGATACTCGCACGACAGATGAAAGAAGGACAAAAACAGTGTTGGAATGGAGTCCAAGAAATCATCGGAGACCAAGAGGAAGACGACTAGACCGTTCGGACAAAGACATACGCAGGGTTGCTGGAGTTAACTAGTAGAGAATCGCCCAATGCTGTTCTACCTGGAGAAAACTATTGAAATTCTACCTGAATTCCTAACTCTATGAAGCCACATTATTTCATGATTGAACTGGCTGATGATAACGATATTGATAAGAAAATATATGAATTTATAGAAATAAAATTATTCCAACTTATTTTATACACATTTATGTAGATTTAAATATGAGGATGTCATATTATTTAAAATTCTATATCTAAATATAAATATGCCTACAAGAATATTTAAATATCATGTTGCATGTTTTCTTCTTGTGCAAATAAATATTTCTGGGTTTTCTCAGAGTGCTCCCATACCACGAAGATGGATTGTGAACACGAAGGCCTGCCTTTGACCTCGAAGGCCACGGAGCCGCGACCTGCATCATCGCTAACTGGTTGTCACCCAGTGCCGATTCTGTGATCGAGTTTGTAGATATAACTACATGGTGATGTGATCAAGAACTAGTATCTAAAGCCTGCCTACCTGCCTGTGGGTGATGTCTCAGTGCCTTCACGCCTTTGGTCAGCTGCAATCACGTGGCAATCCGGTAATTGTCTAGTCGGTGTCCGAAAAATGTATAAATGGTGCAATAAGATTGGTTCAAAATCAATGTGATGTCATAGGGCTACTCGTATATTATAAGCAGTTGGAAAGTAAGCTGAGAGGGTTAGTTTTTTTTTTTTTTGGCAACAGATGTCGTGAAATGTACATCGTCTCGGCTAGCTTATACGCCAGGTATTCCATGACTAGTTACGTTAAAGTAAAGTGTATATTGCCCACTAATGGTTTCTCAAAATCGATTTTTTTTTCTTAGAGTCAGATGTCTTCGGTTTTACGAGCGCCATCGACTTCTTCAACTGTAATGGGTACATCACAAGCAGCATCTACTTTCACCAGTGCAGCACAATCATCTACAGATGCAACAGTACCAACAACTTCTTCAGCTGATACATCTACGAAATCTTCAATGGAGCCATCGAACATTTCGGCTTAGGTACCTAGAAAACCACTGCCGTCGTTACCTGCTTCTTTGGTTCCAGCACCTACATCTTCAACATGGCCGTCCTAGTCATTGCCTGAACCACTTCTTCGTCATCAGTGTCGCTTCTGTGAAAGTACCTTAAGTAAATGTTTCAATGCTCAGAGGAATGAGTGCATTAATTGTGCTAAAAATCCTTATTACGTGTAATATTTGTGTGATAGGTGCGGTAAGCAGATGAGCCGTAGCAAGCCTTGTCTTATACATGCAGAGACGTGTAAAAGGTGTAGTGCATTTCTCATCAGTTCCTCGGTACCAGGTTTGTTGCAAGCAATCTCTTGTGAGTTTCGCACATGACCTCAAAAGTGTAGTTGCCTAAATAACCAGCCCTGCACAGTGTGTTCGAGTAATAAATGTCACGATATTTTCGCACAAGGAGAACATGAGTGTGGATAGCGAGATGAACCAAAAACTATAACCTTCAACAAAGTTGCATGTATTGAGATGCATAGATATTGAAGAATATTATAATTTTTTTCGAGGGTATGAGAGACTGTAATATAACATAGTTGAATTTTAAAAAATCCTGTGATTAAAATTGTGTTTTATTTGAGGTTCGTTTCCTAATTTTCCAGAATAAAATTACAATTTAAAAGGTCTGGAAATAACTTTAATTAAAAAGTATTGCATTACATACCATTCTTTATATGTAAACGTGTATACAATTTCTTTCTATAATTTTTTGGTTTTCCAGGTAATCTAAGGTCATGGGATCATGGTCAGGTGTCTTGGGTCATGTGTTATTTGTCATGGGTCAAAGGGTCAAAGATCATCCTCCTCCACCTCCAGCTCACGTGCCTTTATGAGATTGGTCAGCTGAAATAATGCTTGATATGTGTGCTTAGGATAAGTTTATTTTTTAACTGGACTAGTATAAGTTAGGTTATGTTAGGTTATTTCTGATTTTTTCTTGACATTGGTAGTTAAAGGTAGGTTTGTTTATTTATGATTTTTATGGCCTTTGGTATGTTAAGATAGATTAGAATTTTTGGCCTTTAGTAGATTAAGTTATGTTAGAGCATTTGGTATGGGTGGGCAGTGTATTTTTTAATGGTGTCATTCGGCATAGCGGATGCTATGAGAAAAAGTTGATTGTGTCACTTGTATAGGCTCTATGTTTTGCTCTATATGGTCTGTGTGGACGAATGAATGGGGTATGCTAGAGTTATAGTGGGTGGTATGGTTGGTAGGTATAAGTGGTGTTGGCTGGTAGAACAAGTTGAATGAGTTTTAGGTTATGTAATGGCCTCAGCTGTATAGTTGCATGTTACACTTGGTTTTAGATGGCTATTGTGCTTGGTGTATTGGGTGGTGTGGTTGATTTGAATTTTATTTTGGTTATAGGAGATGAGGTTTTGGGTGGTCTGCATGACTAGGGTTATAATGGTATAATGGATGGTTGGTTTGTATGGTAGTATAGTGACTAGTATATATTTCACTGGTCTCGACCAGTACAGCAAAAAATGAGCAGAAATAAAATATTTGGTAACGTCAGTGTGGACAAAATAATGGAGGTATTCTTGAGTTATAGTAAGAGGTTTGAACGATGAGAACATGGGTTTTAAGAATTTTTAAATATTATCTTAAAAAATAATTTTTAATAATAATTACTTTTAAATTGTATTGGATTAAAAAAAAAGTTTGTATTTTATTGTATGTTTTCATACTTCTTGATTGGGTGGTGCGAAGGGTGTGGCCGACATATTTTGTGATAGTTAGGAGCCTGAAGTGTGAATTAATACACTAATGCAACCTAGGTGATGTAAATATATTAAATCCAATATGGTAGTAGAACGAATGTGAGAGACCGCCTCCATTAATATATAATAAATGAGAACAAGAAAAAAACAAATACAATAGAATGAGTATACACCAGGGAAGTCGAACGAATGGGTGTGCAGCGGAACTTCATTAATACAAACTTGAAGGGACCAAAATCTGGGTATTTTGTAATAACCAGGTTTGTAAAAATGAGGTTTGTTCGGTCGAAACTGCAGAATTTTTATGCTGGCACAAGCCTAAAAACCTAAAAATTTAGAATTTATTTACAAAATGTATTTTTAATAACAAAAGACGTCACTCTCATTTTAATTTTTACTCAGGAAAATTTAACTTAAAGAATTTTTAAATATCATATTGTTTAAGTCTTCAATACAATCAAACCTTCCATTACATAAAGAACCAAAAATTATCCCCAAATGTTTTTTTCTTTTACACCTTTCCCACTATCATTACCTACTGAGGCTTTTGTTTTAAGGAATTTTCTATTTTGATCTAAATTGTTTTTGCACTATACAAGCACTTAACAACAGAATACAATTGATCAATTCCTGAGAAACAACATAACACATAAATGTTTACTATGAACACAAACAAACACCACGTGTCAACATGGTAACTACCATAATATATGTTTTCATCCATGTATGCACAAAGAGTACCGTCACAAGTTGGTCATATTGTAACTGAGCACATTCAGTTGTGATCACAGTCTCGCACACAGCTGTAGTTTCTAACGTGTAACACAGTGCAGTAGTTCCATAGAATCTATGATGAAGACTAAATTAATTTCAACGATTTCAAACTATTGTATTCAACTATCTGAGACATCAATAAAAACTGCTGTTACTTTAGGAAAAGTATATTTCCAAAAACATAGTAACCTGTTCGAAGTTCATGTACCAGAAACATATTTTTCCTTGGAAAAAAATTGTCATTAACCAGGTTATTTAAATTACTTCCCAGGAGACTGAAAAACTGGCACTGCCAGAAATTTATCGTTAAATGTGGAGGTTGTACTGAACTGTTAAGGGAACCAAAATTGTTGCTTTAATGTATTTGTATTAAACACATGTAATTCAAGGCCTATAATTACATGGGGCAAAAAAAGAACTTTGTTAAATGAATTATTCATATTTTGTTTTAAACAGTTTTAACGCCTTGGAATTGCATACCACTGGTTAAAGGGACCACAAAATCACTTTATATTTTACCAAACTTTTATTAACGAGGTTCCATTGTAATTTGTGTAAGCCTGCGTACGAATTAACGAATGTGAAATATTTATTGTGGGGGTGGAATGTTAAGTTTAAAAATATATATCTTGAGGTTTTTTGATTTTTAAAATAATCTTTTAATAATTTTTTCATTTTATTTTTTTATAATTTTAATTTTTTTTATATTTAATTAATTTTTTCGAATTTCTTGGTCAAACGCCACTAGGGACAAGGTCAAAGGTAAATGTCAAGGTCACCTGGATCCAAGATGGCGGTCATGTGACCGGAATTATAGATCAGGAAGTCGGGAATCTAAGATGGCAGCAAGAGCTCCCGCCGAAGGATTTTTCTGGGGGAGTTTTTTTTTGCAAATGGGCAGAACAGGAAATTTTCAGGTGATTGTTGGGTAAAAAAAATATATGCGGGACAATGCATCGACAACTTGATTTTCAGCACCATAGACACGGTGAACTTTAAAATAGAATTTCGATAGACGCAAAATGCAATCGCCCATTTTACCTAACTGTAGTGGACAATTCAAGTTCCAGTTCAGAGCCGTGTATAAGTCCGTGTATAAGTCGCACTCCTCGTGTTCTGTACATGAGGTAAATTTTTCCAGTCCGAAAATACAGTCTAAGGTGTCTTTCTTGTAAATACAAAGCTTTCACTCATCCTCAGACAAACTGCCGCTAGCGAATGCAATGGGCGTCAAACCAAGTTCCGTCCGCTGGCTCAGAACTGCGCCTGAAGCTAAGGACGAAGCATCTACCTGCACAACAAATAGTTCGGAAAAATTCGGCAGATGGAGAGCCACTGAAGACAATAACTTTTTCTTCACAATGGACAAGGCCGTTTCTTGCTCTGAACCCCAGTGAAATTCAACCCCATTTTTCTTAAAAAGATTTCATGGTGCTGCCAACTCTGAATATTGATCAATAAAATAGGAGTAATAACCCCTAATAACTAGGAACTTTTGCAATTCCTTTAACACCCTAGAATACGGAAAATCAAGAATTGGGGCAATACGGCCAGGGTCTATCATTAGATGGCTCTCGCATAGCAAGTAATCAAGTAATTTAACTTTGTTTGAACCTAGCATTACTTTCTCTGGTTTACCGGTCAGGCCAACATCCGGCATCCTGAGGGAAACTTGATGTAAGTGCGACAAGTGAGACTTAGAGACTTATGGTCATACTATACACTATTATGTCATCTATGTAGTTAAATACAAATTCGTATTTAAACTCTGACAAAACCTGGTCAAGTACACCAGACAATGCCTGGCTCCCCAAAATTCCAACTCATTGGTATGCGAATAAACTCGTATTGGATCCAAGGTACACAGAATGCAGTTTATTTTCAGCACGCAGGGTCTAACAGACACTAATGCAAGCTATTGTTCAGGTCAAGAACCGAAAACATCTGGGCCTTACCCAAGTGCTGGAGGGTGCAATCTATAGTCAGTAGAGGAAAAGGATCTCTGTGGATCTTTTTATTTATTAGATAATGGCTCACAACTATTCTGTATTTATCACTGTCCTTTTTCCTTACCAGGAACACCAGAGAACAATAGTTCGGAGTGGACAGGACAGTAACACCAGCTGCTAATAGCTTATCAACAATCTCACGAAAAGCCTGCAGCTTAAGGGAAGAACACCTAAAATGATGGTACCACATGGTTATGTCATCAGTTAACACGAATTTGTACGGAATAAATTAGCATCTCCCTATGTGAGACGTAATAATGCCAGTAAATTATTCCTTGAATTGATCTAAGCGGACATTAAAATCCACCACAGAAATATTGCCTTCAACAAGAAGCGTAAACACCTCCAGAGCCGCATCAACCTGTAGCCCTATCCAGATGTTAGGAGCGAAACCGAAAAACAATTATTTGCATTCATGTAGAGGAAAAATCTCATTAGTTTTATCGATAACTTCTTGTGTAATGTTGGGTGGTACTCGGTCTGAACATATGGGTGTGGCTGACTTTCGGAGGAAGGTTATATATATATAGACACACACATCTATATACATATGTGTGTGGGTGGAAATGTATTTGAAATCACGCATTTTTGCCTAAATTTTAGTTGTATGTGACAATGCAAGCGTGTTGATATGAAGCAGTGCGCTCGGGTGAATTATCGGCGTGCACTGTCTCTCCAGGTGGGACAGTGAGTCGATGGCGTCCATCCTGCAGGATCTGAGGAGCTCCAAGAAGGTGCTGGTCTCCGTCGTCTACACGCTGCTCTTCCTCGACAACCTGCTGCTCACACTTGTTGGTGAGCCATTTACAAACTTACTACTGTGTCAGTTATACTGTGCTAGTAACACTTATAACATCCATACTTGGAACACGTCCTATTTCCATTGCACACTCTGTACGTGAGCATGCGCACGACGCTTATACTCTCGGCCTGGCTTTGCGAACAGACATCACTAAGGGCCTCAGCCCACTGTAGACATTCCCCACTGCAAACATTCATAACATAATTTCTGATAAATTGCATGCATCCTGTGTTATAAATATTTTCTTGGCTTTCACCACAACCTTCCTGCAATATGGCTGTAAACATAAAAAAATCCACACCTTCATTTTAAAATCTGTAAAGAGACAGTAGTAATGCGTATGCCCTAATCACATTTTTTATAACGGGTGACATGATGGAAATGACATTGTTTCTTATGATGAATTACTAATGTTAGCATTTAGATGAATAACATTAATATGTGTCTGGCAGAAGTTTATGTGCAAGAATGTGCTTTTGTTTCCATTCCTTTACCACCTAGGTGAACCGGGTTCAACACCCGGCCGTATCACTCCAGATTTTCACAAGCGGGAATCGTGCCAGACGATTCTTCTGGTCGGCGGGTTTTTTTTCAAGGCTTTCCCGTTTACTTGCATTCCGGCACTGCTCCATTATCACCTCATTGCACCCTCACCATCTCGCCAGACTTAGTTTTTAAGAGAAGCTCAAATCGCTCAACTCAAGAACTTAATTCTTTGTGTTCTCTCTGGGCAGAACATTCCATCGTAATCGCTTTTACATATTATCCTGCATACCCACTTCCTTGCAACGTGGAACTATTTCTTTTCTACATGCCAAAAACTAAATGAAAATAGCATGATTGTATTGTAACGGTTACTCACTTTCACTATGCGTAGCAAGGTTTTAAATCTACTTTTATAATATCGAGGTGCGTGGACGAAAGGGGATAAGTCACCAAAAGTAAATTTTGAGATAATGAAAGAAAACACTTAGAAAGTATATGTTAGATCGTGTAAATAGTTGTTTTGCGTAGCAGTACGTTGAAAATACAGCTTGTTTGTTGCTTTTTCAAAAGGCTAACAATGTGTTTCGATATCTGTTATTACTCAAATGCAACAGCATTAAAAAATAACATCTCTTTTCGCACTGTTGCATTATGTGACTTACCCCCTTTTGCACGTTATAATGCTGGTGATTATTTTATGTGAAGGAGCTTGAAAGGAGTGCTACATGAATAAGCACTACCTTTTTAATATATTTTATCTGATAGCAAATACACACTTCAAATTGCAGGTAATAGTTAACTTAATTAAACATTTCGGCAGTGAGATTTAATCATTCTCTCATCTAATACATCAGGTAACACATTGTGGACAACATCCTTTGTACTTGGATTAGTGTAGCATTCATGGAACAATGGAGATATATAAGGTAGCAGTTCTAATAAGTCTTCATTTTTCTCAATGGAAAAGGGATTAGGCCCATTGTAGGTTAATTTTGCCTGCAATACATGATATGCCCGTCCCTATTCTGTCGAAAAATATCTTCTTAAAATGTTCGCGAACATTGAGCGACATTTTTGTACTAACAAACATAGGCATATTCTTGTCATACCGCAACCATTTGACGCATCTCCGGTTCAGTTGCTTCCATCATCATACCGTTTTAGATTTAGTAAAGGTCCTCTTAATAGTTCTGAGAATGAGAAGAAATGTTCTCTTTTCATTTCCTTTAGTGTCAGCGGTTTTTTCTTGCCCGTGCCTCTGACCAGTTGCAACCAATCCAAGCAATCAAGCTATGGTCCACGTCGCACTCCATATGTGTGTGTCCTGGAACAAGGAATTTGTGGTCGATGCATTCAAATGTCTGGTTGTTTGTAGGGCAACCATACACATGGCTGCAACATGTGCATTCTTGTTTTGACCAGCACACGTATTGCTAAACATGGTCAAGTGGTTTACAGTATCATGAAGGTCCATTGACAAATACCTGTATAAACACTGTGTCATTTAATTTCCTCCTCGGGCAGCCACGCTTTCGTCCGATATGTAGCAAAATCCTTGTCCAGTATCACACTCGTACACAGTAACATTGTTCACCTAAAGCTGACGTTCGTAAAGGGTAAGCGAACTGTGAATTTGTGGTGTTGGGAGGCATTGCTGCATATCAAAATTAAAAGTTTTTCATTTTTGATCATATTTGGATTTTTCTCGATCATCTGCTTTTGCTTTATAGGCATTATCAGCAGTTATGTGATGTTGTTCTACGCCATGCTCAATTTTTTGTTTCTCGTCTATTGGAGTGGCTGAATCAAGTTGGTTTTGGTATTTATCACATGTTGAACACCTATCCTTACTAGGAGTTTTGATAGATTGTTTAAGTTTGTAAAATAGCCTTTCATAAATTTTTATGGAAATGGAGTCATCTATATTCTTGTTTTGTGTACTCCTTATAAATACTTGACAATGTGTCATGTGAAGGTAAATACTTTGTCTCGGAATCTCTTCTGGTGTAATGACTTTCATAAGCTGGCAATGAGAGCAGATGAGCATTTGATTTCTTCAGTCTTTCCTCGGATAGCTTGTGATGAAGATCATGTGAGCCTCTCATGTCTTTTCCAACTATTCCACTGCATGAAGATCTTTTCTTTCCTTAAGCTGTTTCCATGAAATTTGTTTGTTTCACACAGATAGTTTTTCAGACATGCTTTGCATACAGGAAAGGTTTCACCATTTACTATTGCGTGGTATTTGACTTTGCACATCATTTTCCTTTGTTACTCTCTTTTTTCTTGTTCTGTGTTTTGCGGGTTTTTGTATTTCTTTCTAAATATGCTGCTAGGCCTGTAGAGGTGCCTATATTCCAGTACTCAATAAATCTCTTTTCTCTTTGTTCAGCTGTGATTCTCTCTTGGCACATCATTCTGCATACACCGGCAGTCGACTTTCTTTCAGCAACTATTTTACCATGTTTGGTGACATACTGCTGACCTGTATTCCGAGCTCTTTTTATTGTTTCTCTTCTCCCTCTGGTATCACTCTTTACTGCACATATGTTAGCCCTGTTTTTTCTTGATCTACCTTTCTGTGATTCACTTGTTCCATTGGTCACTTCTTCTATATTTGAAATATTTCCCTGTTCAAGTTATATATTGTCAAAATTCACAAAACAAGGTGAGCTTCCGTTTTCCATTTTTTTCCTCTTTAATGATGATTCTTCTTCAAGGCTACTATCTGAAAATGAACTTTCAGGATCTTCATCTAAATGGAAGTGGGGGTCTGCAACACTATCGTTCATGGAATTCCTCTCCATCACTGTCTCCTAATGAAGAAGATGAACCTTATATTAATAATAACTAGTGTTGGTATCTGGTAGAGCATTGCATACACATCTTCTGGTTCTGCATCTGTTTCTTGTAGGCACTCTAACTTTATTTTGATGTATCACTGGCATCTGTAATATAGTAAATCGTTTGCCATCAAATGCTGCATTATTTACATTTTTGCACGCGTAATGTAAAGCATGAAATGAACTACTTATTTCACAGAAAGCAAACAGCCTACATACCATCTTTGAACTATTCTTGAATGCTATTAGGTATTTGGCACCTTGTATCTTATATTGTAGCATCTTTATCTACAAAAAACATTAGAAACACTGACACTATCAACAACCCGTACATCTCCTTTCACATGATTTGTTAGATCAAGTGTATTAGTATTATAACATCTAAGACTGTAATATCTAATTTCACCTACCTTTAGATTGTTTATTAAGACAGAGCTTCACCATCAACTGTCCTCTGTTGGGCATTTTACCATTTTCTCTTCCACCTCTTTCTGCGATAAGCAATGAAACATACAACAACGATAGACGTTTATCTGCACTAGCACTGGGACCACCTACTGAATTACAAACGTTTCAATGTAGACACAACATACAGTATTTAGTGCAGTGAGGGGTAAGTCTTGGTGCAATTAATTAAATGTAGTGCAAAAGGAGTTAACACTTCTTTCCTGTGACTTAACCCTTTTTATACATAGTGAACATTCTGTGCAAAAAGCAATATCATTTTGATAAATAATTTATCCCCCTTTACCCACCAACATCATTAACCTTGCTGTTGTAGCTACAAACGCACATTATTTTCACATCGCAAGTGTAATGGATATGACTTATAATTTTTTACACATCACTCAGATTTGTATGAACTGAAATATGTAATAAACTCAATTTCGGTGGAAAGGTGACTTATCCCCTTTTGCCCACACCCCCAGGAAATAATGTACAACCCTAGATAAAAATACATCTACAATATTGACATACACAATTTAATAACTTATGTAGCCTATTATTCAGTGCAAATGTTCATTTACAATAATAAAAAAAGCCAGTAAATAAGTTACAATTCTAAACATTTTAATATACTAATGAAGTTAGCACATTCGCAAACCCATACAGTGAAGTATCTATACAACATGCCACACAGTAGTGAAATTGGCTATATACTTCCTACCTCTACTCGCAGAGTACCTTGTTTGGATCTCAGTCGTCAAGCCATGCTGGCAACACAGAGATTTGACACGGTAGTGGTAACTCGCAGTTTGTTGCAGGCTCACTAACAATGTACTACTCATTGGTTCACTTACTCATCCACAAGTGACAACAACTGAAACTATGAGTGCGTGACACCCTGATTTGTACTCAACATGAGTAAACCAAAGACTAGATGGAGATTGTTGGTCATTCGCCTTTGCGATGCAGATGTATGTTATGGAAAAAGAGGACTAAGCAAGGAAAAAATACTTAAATATGACAAGCAACCTATGGACGAGAAAAAAACATGTATACACACCAGTAAAACTTCAAGAGTGAATAGAGTCAAAAACTAGAACAGCAACTAATTACGAGACATATATGTACATACATACACTCGCAATTAGATTACCGCCTGGTCGCGAGCTCTCTCACCTCTCATTCACCCAACCAACTCCTTTTCCACTCCCTTCCTGAACTTACCAACCCCTCTCACATATATCAATTCCTCCCTCAACACACTCCACTCCCTCACAGACCTCACAAGCATGGACTGCCTACCCCACTCTGTTCTCCTCTGCACCCTCTGAAGCTTCTCACTGTTGTTTCCTCTTCCTCTAAATACTCCCTTACTTAGCTTGCAGTGTAGCCCTCCCCATCATCCCTCTTCATTCACCATCCTGTGCATCCTGACTAGCCGTTCAACTTTCCTCCTGTACCTCAATGAGCTCCACCCCATTTTTTTCATAATCTCTGCTGGCCTATAGTTCCCTTCTTCCTCGTCATCCTGCCCCTGCCTTCTCCACTTGCCCTTCACCCGTCTTGCTGTCCTTCTGTGCACCTTTCCCAGTTCTCGCACCTCCACCTCTACATGTGGTCCCATACTACTGCAGCATATTCTAACATTAGCCATACCATTGTGCCATATGCCTTCTCCTTCACCTCACAGCTAACTCCCTCCAGCACCTTTCCCAGCATACCCAGAGCCCTTCTTCCCTTTACAACCACCCTCTCTAACCGGTTTTTTTCCCATCTGAGGTCTCCCTGCAGTACAATCCCTAGATACTTATATTCTGCTGCTTCTTATATCTCTTGTCCCTCCCATCTGTACATGTCCCTGCTTATCAACTTCTTCCTTGTGAACCTCACTACCTTAGTTTTTCTTACATTTATCTTCATTATATTTTTCCTGGTCCACAACCATATCTTATCAATGCCCACCTGCAAATTCCCGCCCCTCTCTCCCACTTCAGCATACATAACACAATCATCTGCAAACAATCTTATTTTTCCCCTAATCACCAAACCCATGTCATTTACAATTATGGTAAATAACAAAGGACCCAGCACACTTCCCTGTGGCACCCCTGACGTAACCTCATCTTCCTCCGATATTGCCTCCCCCACTTTCACCCTCTGCCTTAGCCCCCTGAGAAAGTTGCCAATCCATTCCACTACCCTCCTGTCTGGTATCAGCGCCTCCACTTTCCTCATTAATGTCCCATGGGGCACCTTATCAAATGCCTTCTCAAAATCTATGAAGCAGGTATCCACCTACTTCCCCTCATCAACTACCTGCACCAGATCCTCTAATAACCCAGCCAGCTGTATATATACATGACCAACAGATAACACATAGAATCCAACACAGGCAAGAAACCTGCTTGGAAGTAGTGGCAATCAACATGACCAGTTCATCTCAGGGGGGGGGGGGGAGGGCAGGATATCCAAAATCCATCAGCACGATCGTCTTACACCACTGCAGATGCTCCTCTAAAGTCAGCGCACACTCGACTCAGACCAACCTGATGGAGAGGGAAGGTAGACATCATGAAACAGATAACCAGGCATTAGTAGGGAAAAGGGAATGAGGAAGATTTTATAGAGAAATACCAAGGAAAAGGAGAAAGGTATAGGAAACAACAACAAACTCAAAACCATAAGCACAACTGTAACAAATCAATTCTGTGCAATATAAGCCTTAATGTGGCTTATGTGTGCCTTCGTTAAGGTCTTGCCATAATTTTTATCTACAAGTTGAAAAAAGTTTGTATTAATATATTTTTTAGGCGAAAAGGAACCCGAAATTTCGGGATCAGTTTGCCCGTTACATTACGCGGAAAGAGTACCAACTCAATGTTTCTACAAAGAACCAAATACCCAACACAACATTTAGGAACCACACGACCACGCTCCAGCTTGGTTAAAACCTGCTGCTTGGCAGAACTCAAATGTCGAATCACCTCCCAATAGGTGATCACGTTCGGTGTCACTCAAGGTAGAAGGAACATAAGGCATATTCCAAATAATTAACAAAGGATGTATAAGGGCACGGTCCAGAAAAGGAAGGCAAGGAGGACACCCTTTGAATCATGGGTAGCACAATTCAAACGTACGGTAATAAAGTCCAAGTTACGATCCCAAAATAAATTATCTTGGTTATAAAATATCGTTAAACATTCTTTCAGGTTCTTATTGAATTTTTCCAACTTGATTGTCTTTTGGCTAATAAAGACTGAATTTAAATAGCTTTATATCCCACCATAGACACATTTTTTTTAAAAAGGATATTTGATGTGACGTATCTGGCATAATCTGTAACAATTTCCATTTGCACAGTGAAAAATCTTCTAAACTTAGTCGGTAAGAGCTTTAACTATAGAAGAAGCTCTCATACTTTGCAGAGGAAAGAGAAAAACAAGTATGTTAAATGTGTCTAGTAGGATCAAAATACAAGCGTTCCCTTTTATCGACATATAAGAGGGCCAAATATGTCAATATGAACTGTGGTCCAAGGAGCAGGTGCGGTCTGAAAAATAGGATGACTTACATTCATACCCTGTCCCTGGTTACATTTCTGGCAGGAGTCGCACCAACGAACCTTCTCTGCAACATCTGTCCTCAAGGTCAGCCAAGGAAAATTTAAAGAAATTTTGTTAAAGGTTTTGTTGATCCCAACATCTCCACCGAACACCGAATCATGAAAATAAGCAAAAAAAATAGGTCTTAATGCCACAGGAACGAAACTCTTCTTACTCCCCCCATTTTTACCAGTGAAATATAAAACTTCTCTATCCAGAACATAAGGAACAACTGAACCTCTTTTCAGTTCACCAACCATTTGGACACAAAATGGATAATTCTTTCGGGTCTGCCGTAATTAAAAAAAAAGTCAGGAATTCCTTGCAGAATAGATGAAGTTAGCGCAGTTATGATTTAACTCCGGTTCTACTACTTAAAAATCCTCCGCATCAATCATTCGAGAAAGGGCGTCGGCTTCCTGATTCTCGGAGCCCCTAACGTAATGCACTTCAAATCTGTAGCGAGAAAGTCTTAACACCTAACAACCTCGCTTACCAAGCAGTTGTGGATGATTGAGTACCCAACTAATTGCTTGGTTGTCGGTGTACATATCGCATTCGTCATGTTCCACATGGGATGCAAATTTCCGAGGCCAAATATACACACAAGTGTTTATTTTTCGTAAATGCAGAGTTTCCGCTCACATTCAGTAAGAAGCTGGCAGGCAAAGGCGACGGGTACCAAATTAGAGTCCGTGGTCTGACTTCAAACTGCTCCCAGAGCATTGGAAGGTGCATTACCTGAACCACAAAATGCTTGATGAAATCTGACAAGTGAAGAATTGCAGAAGAAATCAGCTTGACTGTCTCCTATTCCGCATGCCACTAGAATATTAGTCCCTTCTTTTTCAAGGTATTCAGCAGAGTTGCAGTTTCAGAAAAGTGTTCGATAAAACGGGAGTAATATCCAAGTACACCCAAGAACTTCTGAACCCCTTTCAGGGTTTTGGGTAGCGGAAAATTCACAATCGGAGCTATAAGGTCGGGGTCCGCCAATAAGCAACTTTCACAGAGCTCATACCCTAAAAATTTAACCTTGTTGGATCCTAAGGTTACATTCTCCAGATTAACTGTTAAACTGACCTCATTTTTTTTCAAACCCAAGCACAAACGCTCTAGATGGGACTCTAAATCACTACTGTATACGATAATGTCATCAACATAATTAAATACAAATTTATACTTGAAGTCTGACAATACAAAATCCAGAACTCTAGATAGCAATTGGCTGACAAAAATTCGAGCCCATCAGATTTCTGGAGAAGTCGGATTGGCTTCAGGGCGTACTGAATGCTGTATAATTTCAGCAGGAAGGATCCAACAAGCGTTGGTGGAAGCTATTGTTAAGATCTGTTACTGAAAAAAAAAAAACTTTAGCTTTACCCAGATGCTGGAAAGCGCAATCAATAGTAGGAAGAGAGAATGGGTCATAATGAATTTTTTATTCGTCAGGGAGTGATTCACGACCAGACGGTATTTGTCGCTACCTCGTTTTCGAACGAGGAAACCAGGTGAGCAATAGTCTGAGGTGGAAGCGAGTATCACACTTGCGGCCAACAATTTATCGATGTCTCTGAACACCTTCAACTTTGGTCATCTTCACATGATAAAATCTTGATCGGTGTTTCACTAGCCAATAAGTCCACCCTGATATTAGGGACAAAGCTGAAGGATATATAGCCCTCATCAAAATTTACACTATCCCTTGAGTGTCCTAGAAATTCAAGTCCCAAAAATATGTCGTGAGAAAGACGTGGCAAAAGCCAAAATAAATTATTCCAGGAAAATCTGCCAATATGGAAGTGAAAGCTCACTATGAGACTAGATTGAACTATGTCCCCGGTGGCTACGCATAACTGTTTTTCGGAATTACTGACAATATTATTCAGGTGAACGTCCTTTAAATTGAACAATTTGTTCAAATGTATTCACTGACCATGCAAACAGTTGTACCACAGTCCACAAGGGCGGAATAACTAACGTCACCGATTGTGACCTGCACTAAACAATGATCTAGTTTACATGCAGCTTTTTAAGGAAACTGACCGGTGGTCCCGTGCCTACACCTGGTCAATCCTCGTTTCCCTGTTTCGAACAGGAAGTACGCAGATGGCCCGCACTTCTACAATGGGAACACTGTCTCTCATTTACTGGGAGACGAGGAAGTTTACAGTCTTTATGACTATGACCTCTCTCTGAATAATTCACATAGCGCGATATAATCCTCGACTGCAAAGCGGAGCAACTCCAAAAAATTGGCAAATTCGGTCTCCATTACCCCCAATACCTGAACATGCACTGCTAAATTACCTATAATAATACTTATTAGGTCAGTTTGAGACAGTCCGACGCACAATGCCTCACTGTAATCGCACACGGATTCTACAAATTCCGAAACTGATTCGTTCGGCTCTTGGTACAGGTAAACATACTCTTGCTCGCATTGCAGTTTGAAGATCAAGGGGAACAAGGATTGAATTACACAACTTTTGAAAGTTTGAAAACTACCGCTGGAAGGAGTAGCTATTTCCTCGCGAAAGTTTTGGAGTACAAAACCCTCACATTTTACAACCATTGCACGCAAAATCACCTCCTGCGAACACATTAACTAATTTAGCGATAGAAATAAAAAAAGACATTATGCAGGTAGGTGGATCCAAGGATGTTAGAACTGAACTGGGATCCAATGAGAAAAGGAATAACATGTCCAAACAAATATCTGGTTGAGAGACACTTACCGGCGGGATGGCTGGCTGGGAAGCAGGCACATAGGCCCATGTTGCTGACGGGTGTAGTCAACAGCTGTACATCTAAGGGACTCCACAGTTGCCGCCTCGTCTGCCTCAATGTCGAGGTCATGTAAATATTGCAGAAGGTCTTCCTTCCCTAATTGATATATAAACGACACGCTGGATGCCATGGTGTGTGACCATGCAAAAAAGAGAATACAATGGGTTAGCAAAGTTGCAGGAATAAAAATAAATTTATTGTGCCATAAACTAATCACTCAAGAAACTTTTGTACATAACATATACACAATCAAGGTCAACAACAAATGTGTATTACGCTGACGAAAATGATCCTGACTAGAATAAACACACCTGGTTCTAAAAACTGTTAAATGGATAATAAGCCCTTAAACCATACATTCATAAAAATATGAGGCTAACTTGTTGGCAAAATACAGGCTTTAATACTTAAATATTAGTGGAGTACAATACAGTTTAATCAACGGCACCTTTAGCTCACAAAAAATAGATTATCAAGGCCTTTTCATATTTAAAAAAATAGTGACTTTCAAAAGACACCTAACATTCAATTGAAGTGAATAGGTATCTTTCATAAAAATTATCTCAAACAATATATGATTTCATTTGCGTACAATCATTTCGTGGTTAATAACGAGTTAACAAACACTCAGATAAGGACAAAGGCAGCTATCAATATTAAATGCGTGCAACGTCATCTGGCCATCCACCACACAAAGGAATCATAAACTCATTTACACACATATTCATAAAACAAACCAATAAAAATAACACTGATATAAACCAGTGATTGCACCTTTTAATGAATACTAATACAGTACGCACTCTTGCACTAATCTCTGAATTACTTTATTCATTACAAAGCCACTAATACACACTTAAAAATAATAATTGAAAACAAGGACTCCAGTTCTGTAAAACATGCTTCGCATAATTCTATACTCCAGACTTATGAAAAAAATCTTAACTGCGTACCAGCGCAATAAGTTAAAATACTATACAATATTATTAGGTACATTTAACGAGAGAGCTGAAATTCTCTAAATAGCCAAGCTCCCAAAGAGCCCTGCAGGTATACGTTTTTTACGCAGTGTTCATGTCCTTTCTCCCTTGGTATATTAACTCGTTAGTTCACTGGCGAAACCCAATTTCAGGTGTGTGTTCAAGCTGACGATTAGTTACTAAATTATGCACAATAGTTACGAATATTTTCAAAATTACATTTATGATAATGATTAAATTTGCCGCAGCAAGTATTCTATCTTTTCTTTTGTTAATCTAACAACCTCTCGCCAACGAAAATTATTGATTTTTTGATGACACGTCGGGCTACCACTAAACATGCGAAAGGTCAAATGAAAGAGTCAACTATTTTTATCAGCCTTTAAATAACTACCACTTCAATTAAAGGCAAACCGCAATCTGGCTAGCGGAAATCGCTGTTAATTCTTATTGAGAAAATATTCTTCACTAAACAAAGCGGACAAATATGCAGCATAAAACAGTATGTATTTTTAAAACATTCTGAATTGTGCAAAGGTTTTAACTCTAATCGTCATTCGTCCTCCAACACCACCCAAAACATAGGGCTTACAGACCGAAATCCCAGGCTGCTAGGCGCGGGCGATAAATAGTGCTCTATCATAGCCTCTGTCTCCCAACCTGGAACTTTCCTGGCCGAAATTATTACACGTTGAAGTCATCTGAAAAATAGTCAGTTACCATTATCTAAAACTTGTATAAAGTGAAATGGCAAAATCACGTCAGCCAGATTCTACTTTAATATCTTAGCAGCCAAACTGGAAAGGCCAACACAGTACGGCTGTATTAACTACGAGCAGCAATCAAGAACTCTAAACCATGAAATACACAGAAAACTCTAAAAATAATTGCCCACTAAAATTGTGTCACAGGACTATTGACTGACATGCTGACTTCCACAAAGTTTCTTCCCGACAGGTAGGCACGATTCATCGTCGTGATGACAATACATGCCGGATCAATACAGGAAACATATCGCCATTTGGCCAATGATAGAGCAGAGAGGCATTGCCGACGACAGTACCATGTTGAATGATGAAACAGAAGGAAAGGTTACATAGTCTGGAGGCCGAAGAAGGGAGGGGAAATGGAGGAGCTTAAATAGACCTAACCTGGCGGGGAATGGAGGGAGCGAACATTAGAAGGAATCGAAGAAGAGCTAGGTAGGGAGAGAGTTGACCAAGGAGCGCGCATATAGTCAGAAACTTTGGTTCTTGTACTGTTCTGTGACACACCACATGTTGCAATAGTAATAGTGTGACTCTATGTATTTTTTTTTTATGTTTGGTTACGTATTTGGGTTTTCTTTGTGGGACTGGAAGTAGTTTTGAAGGTTTCTTTTAAAATGATGGCAAATTTTGAATTTATTCCAAAAGTGGTCTATTTTCTATCCAAGCTGTTCGATATTTTTTTTTTCGATTGGTTGGAAAAATGAAACTAAAGATTTGGATTTAAAATAACATATAGCGTAAAAGTTTATTCAGTTATTTAGAAAGCGGTCGAAACTTGCAGCAAAAATTATGGAAGTTTAATTTAAATCTTATTTTCGTTATTACCATCTGTCAGCACGGTAATGGAGACATATAATAAAATATTTATGTAACATTTTGTCACTGTTAAATTCAATGCGTACAAATACGTTAAACATGAAGTACTCATGTACATTTTATACATACTGTTCACATTTAAATATAAATTATACAGAAAGGGGAGAGGTTCACATTAGTTGGTAACATGAAATAACACACTGGATTATCACACTATAGTAACAGAAATAATATACGATACAAGGAAAATTACTGCACTCATGACTTACCCCAAGGAGGTATGAAAATAGCACGTGCAGTAATGTTACACCTTCAAACTACTATGTCACATAGAAGGACCCATAGCAAAAGTTCAAACACCATATAATTCCACCCTACTGTCCGAATTATTTTAAGGCCAGTAGAGCACAGAAGACATGCATCCCTGGTTGGGCCACCACTCTGCCAGAGGCCCAAATATTTCTCCTCATCTCACGCGAAACATAGGTTGACCTCCTGGGTAAGGTTACACTCTACTAGGGCATATGCAGGCATAAAATTATCAGCATCAGCATAATTCCCATTTCATAAAATACCCTTATCATCTCACCCCAGCTTCCATCTTACGTCAGGTTTAGCAGTCTGCATATCTACTTCCGGACTGGCGCAAATTTCTGCATTTCCTAAACTCCCGGGTAATGAGCTTAAGTCCATGAATCACAGAACTGGTTACCTCAGATGAGATTCCTTCCATTCATCTTCGTATTCGTAGAGTGTGTATCATAATCTTGGAATCGGGGTTTAGAGAATTGTACTTAATGTTTAACTTCGTGTGTGTATAGGCCTACGTGGAATTAAGATGACGTGTGGGCAAAACTTTAAAATCGAGACCTAGGGAATTATTTTAACTTACTTACTATCATAAACTCATAACTACTTATGTGTATACGAGGGGGCGGGGAGACCATGTTAATGGGGGCGGAAGGACATGTGTTGTAAGAAACATGGTGTGAGGAGTGTGTATGTTACACATTATGGAAATCCAGATGTGGGGACTGAGGGATTATTTTAACTTATAAATATGTATGAGTATACATGAGGACTGGTGGGGTGCTGAAACAAAGCGTGTCACACCACACCGTGGCATAAACGTGTCAGCTATCACGTCGCTCGAAAACGTTAAGCATGCTGTGGACAAAGCCAGCACAACAATTACTTTGAACTGGGTTGAGCTGCTCCGTGCATGCAACAACAAAGTTCGCAACTATATGGATGAAAACGAGCACGTATAGTGATTGATGAATATTTATTAAGTGTGTTAATTCGTATGCAAAGCTGGATTACTAGTGTTACACTGCCCTTAAAACATTTAATATAAAACCCTAAAACGATTTACTTGTAAAATTTGCATTTATATAATATACCAGCACCAATCAATATTTATTGTAACAGTCTATGCATTTAGGTTATATATAGTATTTTTATGTTTTAATGGGGAATTGATCTATTAGAAATAAATATTTCTTGAACTGTATCAATTTTTCACAATGGAGATAAATCGCGACAGACATACACAGAGGCATGTACATAACATTGCCTTGAATGAAAACACATTAATCTTATATCATAGTGAATCTATTAAGGCTAATGGTTATTAAAAGCTACAATTATTTAAACGTAATAAATTATTAGAGGAATGAAAACGTGTTTTTAAAGTATTATGATTTTCTCATACTTCTTTAACGCGGGTGGGTGGGAAATTTATTAAATGAGGGGGTGGATGTAGAGTAACTGATGCAAGGCTGCGAGAGAGTAGGGAGGAACCAAGTCTCCACCAATGTTATACTTTGTTAGATTTGTGGAATTGTGAATTGAGAGTGGGGGAATCTTATGATGGTAGAGCATGTCAAGTAAATAAATATAAGAAGTTGTAGGTTACTATTTGGCTATATAATAAAACAACTAGAGAATACATTAAAAATACTATAAGGTCGGGGGAGCACTGTTAATTTAACTACATCTACTACCTTACTGAAATCCACGTTAGCATATTGTGATTGTCCCACCTTGAGAAGTATCCTAAGTCTGATGAATTATTACGATTTATGGCTGTCGGCACTACAGGCTTCTTGTGATGTCCATCTGGGGCGGCGTCACGTGGAAAAAAGGAGCTCCGCATTGCCCTCATATCGGCGTGGTATAACACAACATAGCCTGATTCCCTGGCTGGTAGAGGAAATTTTTACTTACCAGGGTTTGGGTAATGCGAGTCTCGATTGTGGCAACTGGCTGTCCTGATTACTGTTCATGAGTAATAGCATGTTAAGGCAGGCCATCGAATTGAGTATGTTCAAGGTACCATCAACATGTTCGCACAAGGTTTATTTAAAACAGACTCTCGAAATCGATTGTATACACATTGTATTTACGGGCAGTAAAAGTAATTAAACATTCATTATTATGTATATACATAAATTTAATTTACTTATTTAGTGTATATATTATATCCTTCCGATTTTTTCATAAATTCGATCTTCTAATTCCCTGTTGTTTGCAAACCATGGATAGTAGCCAACACTCATATGGTATGACCCTGATTGTTCAGTTCATTAATTATGACGATATCCCAAAACTGTTTGTGTCTATCAACAACGTCATTGGGTTCTACATAAAATATGTAGCTAGACTTAACAAATTTCTTCGCTGAAGGTCCACGATACATTTTTGCATTTATGTTAATTTCATCTCGATCATCATAATAATTAAAGACAAGGACATCAATGTAATCACATTATGAGGGTATTCACTTCTGTCAGATGAAAATTATAAGTAAAATATATGTGTGAAATTCTGTGTTTGAGATCTGAGTAAGAATGGTGTTTCTTGTGAGATAGTGACATTTGTAGAGAATATGTGTTTACAGATTTACACCTTAAGGCCTCTTTTACCTTACTCTTGCCATCGGGATGACTCAGGAACTGTGTAAAGTTTACGTAAACTGCACTCATGCATAATACACTTTCAAAGTACAGAAAGAAAAATGTCTTTTATTAATACCAAAAATTGCAAATGAATATTATTTATAAATAACTGTACAAATTTGTTTGCAAAAAAATAATTAAAAGTGTGGAAATAACTTAAAATTTGAGGTTAAGTTATATGTGAAATTGATTAACTTTACTGCAAGTAGGATTGTGTGTGCCTAGGAAATACTACCATCCTCACAGTATGTATTATATAAAAATAAAAATTAATTAATGCTGTTTTATATCGAGACTGAAACAAAAGAAAAATTATACATTAAAATCCCAAAATAGTTCTCCACAAGTTCTTTAAATTATAACTCATTAGCACTCATTAGCAATTAAGATATCACTGCTCAGCGATCAAATAAAATTACATCTTCTAATTAATAAATCTCATAGTACTTAATAAATTGTACTAGAAATTAAAAGTATTTAAAAGAAAATGTCTCAGATTCTTTAAATTATGCTGCGGGGTTTAACTCAGCGGTAAAAGCTGAACCACTGGATTATACCCTAATTAACATATAAATACACTTTAACAGTTTCTTCAGAACTTTTATAAAATATAGTAGGCGCTTTGGGTCTCCAATTATAACACCTGATATCACTGATGTACGCCCCAAACTTTATAATGATGATAGCGTCAGTTGGGTATAGGCCCATCTCCAAGCCAGTGATGTGGCGCCAGCGCTTCGCAGAATGGCATCTCGTTGTTAGTTCGAACCACTAAGTGTTTCTAACTAATATCTGAGGCTAAGGCCTCTTCTTAAACAAGTCTGGCTCAGAAACCTCAACTGGAACTTCTGGGACCTAACTCTCATCCTAGCCTTACCCTGTCACTGGGGATTTCTGGGATGAAATTCCAGCGAAAATCTCGCCGATCGTCCATGCAAAGGTCCATCCCCAGAAGTATCGACTTCCGGCAACTATCTAGCTAACTAACCTAAAAATGGAGAGCTGCTTCCATTTGAAAAGTATAAATAAACTAAATAAAGTATTAAACACAATTTAAATAATGCAAGAAAGGAAAAAATTATAATTTTAAAACTACGAAATAAATACAGAAAAACAAAATGATCTGATTTCAGAATTTAAATATTTAATTTATGACACATTATATCTCAAATACTGTTGAAAAACACCATAAAATAAATATAAAAAAATGTATGTGTGGTTTACAATATTATTATTACGTGATTTTACTGTAATGCAAATAAATATAGGAGGGGTTGAAAAATTAATATTAATCAAAATATATACAAAATAAATCTGTTAGCATCCCAAAATTTATATGTAGCTGATTAGCATACCTGAAAACACATAATTATATGCTCTATGATAAAATCCTGGCAGAAAACGCCCATCCTGGCAATTACAGTAATCCTACTTGCATGAAATAAAAAAGGAATCATTTAATTGTAAGTACGAATATACACAAATAATAATGATGTTGAAAGAAAACTTCATATTTAAAATACTGTGTGTAACATAAAATTAAGCAAACAATAGCGACAAAAAAAAAAACATTATTTTAACTTACGATTCTACCAACAGTTTGTGAAAAACATTCTGCTTCCTGCAGTGAACAAAATATTTACATTCACTCTTCAAAACGCTACACATTGTTGAAAATAATAAAATAAAGATTACAATTTAAACATCACAAAATTTACAATCATAAAAGAAACATTCAATCTGCATATTAATTTTATATAGTATACAGTTTTTATTTTCTTCTTTCATATCTATGAAGGTTCTTCTCTGGCGATGGCGAACGTTCGAAATTTGACGTAGCTGCATCCAAATTGATTCGGGCGACACGTCCCATGATATCTTGCAGCAATGAGCATCTGCTGTGCTGCAGAGCAGGCAGACGGCAACTGGCTATACAGTTACCTGCGTATGACTTCTGCGACCGGTCGGGCACACTAGAGTCCTCGTCCTTATAGCACTATCAAGATAGATACTAAGGAGAACGTGTGTGGAGCTTTGTACTATGTGAAGAGCTACTGAAATAGACACAGCAATTGTACGTCAACATGTTACCGCCGCTCAGCGTCTCTGAAGAAAAATACGGCCGTGTTTATATTTAGTAGTTAAAAATGCCGCATCGCGCGCGTCATTACTCACTCGAAACTTAAATTCACTTAAACTTTTTGATATTGTTAAAACTTCTTTACTCAAGCTCTCTCTGCTAACACCGAATAAATGTTCATCTTAGACTGGTGTTAGTAAACGGTTATTAAGTTGTGTATATCACGATAAACTATTTTTCTTGGTTGTGTTGCCCTTAAATAATGTTCAAATTGTTCACATTTCCTTCGTTTCAATTACAAAAATCACCACCTGCAAAATTAAACTCTCATTAAACTATTATGTTAACAAAAAAAATGAATGTTGGTATCAAACTACCTAATATCAATAGTTTTAATATTGCAACAATTAGTTCACATCAATCAATAGTAATCTTTGTGTATCACAACTCTTAGTGGAAATTAAAAAAAAAAAAAAAAAAAAAAAAAAACTAGTTTTGTTTTCAATGTTGTTTCAGGCATCTGGCTTACATAACACCTATATCCCTATGCGACAAGGAAAATTAAAGAAAACATCAACAATGACCTATCATGAAAAAATAGACCTAAACTAGAAACAACATTATACTCTTCAACAAAATTTACTCTGACACGAAGATATTCCAAAATATCATAAACCATACAAATATACGGAGTGAAACATAAGTGAAATTGTTGTTCATCAAAAAAAGTGTTGAAAATAAAATAAAATAATTGATAAATCAGTGCATCGCACAACTTGAAGAAATATCAATGCCCAAAAAAAATAAATTAAATCTTCCCTTGATCCAAATAAACCGTATAACCCTTATTCATTCTCAACATAATAAAAATACAATTGGATTAATCTTTCTTGAGGTAAAGCACTGCAGGAAAGTAACAAAAGGGCTGTGTTCCTTGTCATTAGGAGATAGGGAATGCATGTTACCTTTCCTTCCTCGCAGACAATATACTTAAAACAGTTAACTCTGAAAAGTGATAACATTTTCGGAATATAAAAATCAGTAAATTATCAAGTGTGAAGTTTTTCATTGACTTCGATTCAGATTAATACATTGTTCAGGATGTATATAACGGCATTCTAGTGAAAAAATCAGGCCCATTAATCAACATAATAGTGCTACGCTGGGTGATATGATGTAACAGCGTGTAGAGGTAAATACTCATTTCCACAAAATAGTAATCTACTTCGGTATTATACTTCAGAGGAAAAATATACACATAAATACATCACCTATGTCATCACTTAATAATACACAGTAAATGTTGCATGTAGGCTGTGGGCAATAAACCTTATTCTGGTCACTCTATTATGAATCCCTTATAACTGCAGGGAGCTTATTCTTTCACTCGAAGAATTAAACTGTACATCAAATAGATAATGTAAACAGATTTACTAAAGAATCAAACTTTAAACTTCAGGAGTTTTGTATGTATTTAGCTGTGTTATATTAAATCTTCCGATAACTTGTCCATCCATAGTTGATAAACTGTAAAAATTCTCTTCAATAACTTCTACTACTTTAAATGGGCCTTCAAATAGCGTGACTAATTTGTGGGTTACACTGTCAACAGCTGATCTTAGGTGACTAGTTTGTTTCTACACTGAATGTCCTTTCTTGAACTTATGAATCTTTAACATCGTCTGTTGTCTCCTGCATGACTCAGTAGAGCAAAACTATTTATTTTTAACTAAATGAAGTTAAAGTTTCTTGAGTTATTGGTGAACTGTTTCCTTCAAATTGTGTTGCACCAGGGATCAGTTTAGGAAACAGCTTGTCTGCGATAGTCTCCAACATCTCATTCGTCAAAATATCATACGGTGTATATACAGTGCTGACATGTATTGTATGGTTTATCATGAACTCAGCCAAAGGAATCTTATTGCACCAGGCTTTTTGCACATGGTGGCAGTACATGTGTAAAACTGTACCAAGCACACACACACTCATCCTCCTTTCCACGGAGTTTGACTGTGGATGACAGACGGAAGCAGTAGTAGGTGAAATAATTACTTTTCTAAGACCTTCTTGCCATGGGTGACTAGTAAATTGACTTCCACTGTCGGATAAAATACTGCGTGGTTTACCAACTTCTTCTACAAACTGTTTCACCTTACTTAACAAGGTGTTTGCTTTAGCTTAAACTACTGGATATAGTTTTGTAAACTTACAGAACAAATCAGACATTACAAAAATGCATTGCACTCCTGCTTTTGATTTTGGAAGTGGGCCAAAAATATCAACTGAGACTAAAGCGAATGGAGCATTAGGAATTATAGGCTGGAAAAATCCTTGCACATTTCTTGAGAATGCTCGCTCTTCTGGCACAAATCACAAGTAGTTACTAAGCTCGTGACATCCGTTTGAATGTTCGGCCAGTACATTTGGCTGCGAAGTGCTTCATATATTTTATTAGAGCCAATGTGACTAATTACTAAGTGCATTTTCTGCATCACTAAAAGCGAAATTGCTAGCAGAATATTATGTTTCCAATAATAATCAAAATTGTGATTGGTGGAACTGTGATAAAACAATACGTTGTCAGCCGATTTACAAAACACACAATGTATCTTATGCTCCTGTGGTGCTATGGCAAATTTTTGAATAATCTTATTAAATAATTAATTATGTAGTTGTTGGTCAAGTATATTACTCATTAATTGTGGCAATTTACTGTCTGTATTACCATTGACAGTTGCGTGATCTACTACTACAAATTCTTGTGGTCCTTTCTTCGGCCAAACGGGATCGTTTATTACACTGCCAGGCAGACGACATAAATAGTCAGCTGTAATATTCTCGGAGCCTTTTACATACATGATCTAGATGTCATACTCCTGGAGTAGTAAACACCACCGCGTCAGGCGGTGACCAACCATTTTACCTGCTTTCAAACAAGATAATGCTTGGTGGTCTATAAGAAGATACATTTTTGTCAAAGTAGAAGATCGCGAAATTTTTTAAGAGCCCAAGTAATGGATAGTGCTTTATTTTCGGTTACAGTTTAGTACTTTTATATTGGACTCGTGGTTCTGCTAGCCTTAGCTATAGTTTCCTCAGTACCTTCGCTATCTAATTGAGCCAATCTACAACCTAGAGCGAAATCTAAAGCATCTGTGAACAAGAAAAATACTTGCCCCAATACTGGGTGCTATATAAAATGCTCTTCTAAAAGATAGTTTTAAGCTGTTAAAAAACCTACTGTTTCTCTGTAGGCCATTGTCATTGTTTGTCCTTCTTGAGTAAATTAAAAAACTGTAACACTACTCTGTCTGCATTATCTGAGTGCCAAGGAAAGCTCTTTGGTGCAGTAAACTGTGTTATCGCTTCCAATTTGTCCGGACATGTTATAATCCCTTAGGGCGTAAAGATGTGCCCTAAAAATGGTAATTCCTTCCTGAAGAACAAAGATATCTTAATTTTGATAGTCATGCCAGGCTCATTTCACTTCTCAATCTCTATTCCAATATACTGTACGTGCCCTTCAAATGTAGAAGACGTAATTAAAATGTCGTTGACATATGCCCTTGCAAAAGACTTGCATTCCTCGCCTAAGGAGATATCTAAGCAGCGGGTGAACTCGGCCACGGCATTGCATAGACCAAATGGTACAACTTGAAAAACATACTGGTAATTCTGAAATAGAAATGTGGTGTACTGCTTAGATGTGGATTGTAGTGGAATCTGCATAGTATCCATTACCAAAATCCAAGGTTGTCAAATATCCCTTTCCTTGATAAAGCCCTAGAATATGATTGATTTGGATCGGTTCCTCACGGTTCTTGACTGTTATCTTATTAATACTTTGTGCGTAAAGGCACAAGTGAACACTTTCGTCTTTCTTCGGAACACAGACCATTGGTGAAGAAAATGGACTTGCCTCCCTTATAATAACTTTCAAGTCTGACATGAATTGCATATATGCCTGTGCTGCGGGCTAAAAATTAGCAGGTAAAGGATAAGATATTAGATGAAATAGTGCGCATTCGATTATTTAATCTTGTCTACATAAACTTTATTTAATCCTGGAATTACAGAAAATACACTTTCATGGCTAACTAACAGAGAATACAACTGCTTTTTTCTGATAATTATCCAGTTAATTGGCTGCTGCGACAGCTTGCATAGTTTAATCATTCAAACTCTGTGACACATTACCACAAGGAGAATGAGACTGTCTAAAAACAGGATATTTATACTTCAACAATCGTATAAAACTGTCCGTGACCTGCCACTTGTATGGCAAAATGACTTTATGCTTACTGTCATTTGGCATAATAAACCAAGCTCCAAAATGTAATATAATTCTGTACTGTGTTAGAAAATCATTTCCTAGAATAAGTGGTTTGGCAAGTTTTTTACTAATTAAACTGCCACCTGCTTAGGATGCCAATGCTCTCAATGTCAATAGCTGTCTGACGTTTTTCTCTAAAGCCTCTCCAAGACCTAACCCCTACAATCTTCAGTCATGGTACAGGTAAAAATGCTAATTTCACTCCTTTGTTTTCTAATTCTGCACCATTTTTTTTCTTACGCAACTCATTTCGGCTCCGCTATTTAAAAGAACTCGCGATTCTACACCACACACTTATATTATTATATCAGGACAAACAGCTAATACAGAACCTCCTCCTGGTTCCTCTTATTCCCACAAAAGAAAATCTCTATCTGTAAATCGTAGAGTGGTTGTATGAAGAGCTAAAGACTTTAAATTATAGCTGCTTTGTACTGGATTCACAGCCTTATCGAATCGCGTAAAGCTAATATAATCTGTCCCTTCCTGCTCAACATGAGGGACCAGTGGCCAGAGACTATGCTCACTGATTCATTCTAGTTTGATTTACTAGACGAAAACCTAACTGTAAGTTGCCCATTGGGTATACTAAGTGTCCACTGTTGTACATTAAGATATGTCTGAAAAATTTGAGCTCTGGCCTTTAACTGTTCCGGATATGATAAATACATTCCAGGAGGTTGTACTTCATTACCATGGTTTTGCATAGGTGCTAGATTACTTACTGGTAATGGTTGTAAAGTAAGGTTTTACAAGGTGGGGTTTGTGTTGACTATGGGAAGCATGATTTCTACTCGCCCCACAATTGGCCATCAGGTGTGTCACTATAGTGCCTGGTTGGATATGGCTGGCTATGGGCAGCCCATCCCTTGTCCGGCCCTGTTGGGATGCTTGAGGCCTGGTGGGAGTTTTGCTGACTCTAAGGAAAACATGCTCCTTCTGTCGTCCTGTCTGGCATGGCTGCCAACCAGGGGAAATTAAATAGAGGCAGCTGATCTGATAAGCGTCGGAGCTCTTTCCAACTCTAGTAATGGAGAATAATATGCTGGAGTGTCAATCTAGAAAGGGCTAGTGATGCGACACTTATAGCCTCTCCTAGCTCAAGGGAATCCACAACCTACGAGAATACGTAAGGAGCTTTACCACTGTCACGTTATTCATTCGTATTGGATCAGAAAATGTGGAAAACTCCTGGGAATTCCCGATGCCTTGTTTAGTAAAACGGATATCTGCCTCTTAGGCTAAGCTTGAATCATAGGCAATAATGATAGTGGTGCCTGGTGGTGGGTTGGTCGACTCACTTGCGGTTAGAAGGGACCAAATACTGGATTTCAATGTGAAGAAATTCTAGTTCTGGAAATTGACCACTATTGCATGGGGTATTCAGGTAGCCCTGCAATGTGGAGAACCTTAAAGTAAATGGAAAGAGTAGCGCTGGCTGACCTCGCTTTCCCCTAGAGGTTTCCTCAGCTGAATACGTCGGAGGCACTACTCATGATTGGATTAGTGTCCGGCACCACGCCGATTGCATTCAGCGCTCCGAGGTCAGATTGAGGATGGACTCGTGCTGGCAGTGGGGAATACACGGATTTTAACCTGGGTATCCATGCTGGTAGTAGATTAATGTCTCCTATGCAGGAGAACGTCCAACTGGACATAGACCAGGTGGCAACTGTCTGCAAAAGAGAATGTTCCTGGGCATTGGAAGCTGACATGGGGCTCTGGGGGCCGAGGTGTATATTGGAGGTGGATACCTCGATCCGAGGAGGCCTGTACCGGCAGAAACCACAAAAAGGAGTAATACTAAATACACGAAAACTCCAGTAAGGCCAACGGCTAAGAGGGGTCAAAAGATTATATATGTTGCACATTAATTGTATAACCTATACGAGGCCCCGGCAGGATTACTCAGACCGCTTGGACAGCCAACTGGTTAATGGCTGTCTGTTGTATATCTGTTAACGCCATTGATCTTTGATCATTCTTAATGTTACCATTCACTCGACCGTCCGATTTTTGCTCGTCATTGTTACGACAGTTGTAGTCGCTACGCCCTCTGTTATTATTTTATTTATTATTTTTGGTTTTAGTTCCAACAATCTGGGTTGTATATAGAACCGTTGCTTGAATGAACACCTCGGTTCCATCTTTGCCTGTATGAATCATTACCTCTGGAAAAAGAATTTCCTGGCTGACGATTTCCCTGCCAGTAGTATGCATTTACTCGGAAATTTATGTCCTGATGAAGTGCATTAACCTGATTATTAGTTGAGCAGTGCTATGGGTTATTATCGACCCACTGATTGGTAGGAGGATATCGAGACTGTGTTGGTGTTTGCCTAGCTCTATCAAAATCTATAGGTGGATTGGTTGTGCGCACTTACTTAGTTGGTCTGCCTGCTCTGATTAAGCGGTAGCGAAACTCAGACAAATCCCTATAAATATTACCTGTAAATTGTTGCTGTTACGTAATGGGAAGCTGCGATATTACAAAGTCAATGAACTACTCATTGCTCATAGGACAAGTTAAATGTCTGGTTCTTTCATACACTTCACTGAAGTGTTCTTCAATAGTTTTTTCTACGCTGATCCCAGTGTTCCTGCAGTAACTGTGAGTGAATGTGAGATCTTATTTTCACGCTTAAGAAATTTTGTAGGAATAATTCTTGGAAACATGAGAAACTGCAATATTTCTTTAGCTATCTTCCACCAGAAATTAGCTATAAATTTTGAACTAATGCTCATGCATATTAGTATATGTGCATCGTTAAGTTCAAAAAGTTTGACGTATTCTTCCATTTTGCGTAAGTATTTTATAAGGTTTTTGTTTTGCTTCGTGAAAATTTAGAAAGTCCCTCCGAACATTGCTTGGCAAAATGATGTAATAAACCTGCAGTCGGGTGTGTTGTAGAGGTAGGAGTATGTGTAGTTATAATTTCATGTACTGGGACAGATAATTCCGGTAGTAATTGCGATATTGCTTGGGAACCAGGAATATAATTCCTAACCCCACTTACTTGTGTGTCCTGCCTATGTAGTTTTTGTTGTAAGTGAGCTGTTATAGCCTGCAGCTGCTTTTCCTGCGTTTTGTTACAAAGTGAATTAATGACTACGGGCCGCCTCTCTATTTCCTGGACTCTATGTTTCAGGGCCCTGTACTGTAGTATTACCTCTTCTCTCGTAGTTTCAACCAATTTACGCATTCCTGTTAAATCAGTGCTTAGGTGATGCAACACTTCGTCTGTGCGCGTTACCTCTTGTAGGTAACTTAGGTGCCTACTAATAGTGTCAATTAACTTTGAGTTTTGAATACATGGTAATTATAAAATATTTTAAAAATTGATACACTATGACAAACGCTTTTCCTACTGATATCTGCTGCCTTAAATAGCCCATTTGCTGGTCCTGCTGTTCCAAACGTGTTTAGGGCTAGCATTAGTTCAATTCAATCATTGAACTGTGAAGTGGTTACATCCGCAGAATATTGTGCGTCTACCTTAGGTGTTTGTGTATTAGATAGCGACGGTGTAGCTGTGGTTGAGTCTCCCTCGTGTGATACATTCACCACCCCTCCAGACACTACCTCACTCCGGTACTTATAACTCCGTGTCATTTGATTCTACTCTTAACGTTATTAGGTCGTACAATTGAAATTTACTCTGAGTATCTACTGGTGCATTTTCGTCTACATGAGTACTCCTGAGAAAATAGCTTTCTCTTGTGTGTCGTCCATGCTTTTGAATATAGGGTAATGTTCATTTTCTCAATAGAAAGTAAGGCCTGATGTTGCGGCACCACACCCTTTCTATAATATGGAAATTACAAGTAATATATGTATGAAAAATATCGTGTGTGAGATTTTGATAAGAATAGTGTTTCGTGTGAGATAGTGTGTACAAAATACCTATGTGTTTACGCCTGCATACCTTAAGGCCTTTTTTCCCCTTACTCTTTGTGTCGGGATGACAAAGAAACTCCGTAAAGTTTAAATAAAATGCATCCATGCAAAATACAATTTCAAGCTACTGAAAGAAAATTGCAGGGAAATTGAACATCTTTTATTAATACCAAATACTGAAAAAGAGAAATTTTGATAGATAACTGTAGTATTTTGTTTGCAAATAAAAACATTTAAACTTGTGGAAATAAGTTAAAATTTGAGGTTAAGTAATGTGTGAGTGGACTGCAAGTAGGATTGTGTGTACCTAGGAAATCCCACGATCATCACAGTAACTATTATAAAATATTAAGTCAAAATATGCTGATTTAAATCGAGACTGGAATGAAAGCAAAATAATGTTTTTAAATCCAGAAGTAGTTATTTTCAGGTGTCTTTAAATTATGCAAGTCAGTAGAGATCCAATTCTGAAAATAAAGCAAATATGTTCTCTTATTTCAATGATCAAAAAAAAAATTTACCTTTTTCTTAATAAACCCCATAATAATTAATAAACCTTACTAGAAATTAAAGTTTTTAAAGAAAATATATCAGATTCTTTAAATTATGCTGTGGTGATTAACTCAACAGTAAAAGCTGGACAACTGGTTTATACCCTAATTAACCTGAAAATACAATTTAACAGTTTCTTCTAAACTTTTATAAAATATAGTAGGCGCTTTGGGTCTCCAATTAAAACACCTGATATCACTGATGTAAGCCACAATCTTTATAATGACGTAGCGTCACCTGGTGTAGGCCAATCTCCAAGCCAGTGATGTGGCGCCAGCGCTTCACTGAACGTCGTCTCGTCATTTGGAAACACTAAAAATTTCTTACTAAAATCTGAGGCTGAGCCCGTTACTTAAACTAGGCTAGCTCAGAAACCTCAACTAGAACTTCTGGGACCTAACTCTCAGCCTAGCCTTATGCTGGCACTGGGGATTTTAGAATGAAATTCCAGAGAAAAACTTGCATATCGTCCATTCAGAGGTCCCTCCCCAGAGCGTCGACTTTCGGCAACTATCTAGCTAGCTAACCTAAAAATTAAGAGGTTCTTCCGGTAAAAAGTTGAAAATTAACTGAATACAACATTGAACACAATTAAAATAATAAAATAAAAAAACTATACATAAAAATTAAAAAATAAATACTAAAATAATTAAAATAGAATTTCGGAATTTCAATATTTAAGTAATGGCATATCATATATTAGTGAAAACTCCATAAAAAAATAAAATAAAAATGTATGTGTATTTTACAGTATTATTATTACATGCTTTTATTGCTATTAAAATACGTATATAAGAGGTTAAAAAATTAATATTCATCTATATATATGCAAAACTAACATATGTTGTTATCCCAAAACTTATATGTAGCTGATTAGCATACCTGAAAATCCACATAATTCTATACTCTATATTATATCCTGACAACATTCTTCATAATTATCAGTACATATATGGGGGCCAATACATTCCTCACCTCCATGAGTACTGCACTCATAGGCATTGTTTTGTTAATGAACGAGTTGGAGAAATTTCTTGTATTCCTTAAATCTTCTTCAGTACATTTTTTAGGTTGCTAACAAAATAACTTATATAGTTCTTGACTCCCATGGGTTACGTAATTGTTCACTTGTGTAATTTCACTAGGCTAAAACACAATTCCCCTGGGTCTGAAAAACCATATACCATAATCCGTATACACTTTGCATGCGGTATTGATATTCTGTGATGTGTAGGTTGCGAGATACCACTGGGCCAGTGTAATGAGTTCGAATTCATATTTCTTGTGCTCCAAATTCAAGTTGTCATTATATTCAGCAACATGTTTACGTTTTTGCTTTGCAGATGTCGTCAATTCATCATCAGTAAAATATTTCCATACCTGTTCATTTTTCACTGTGCCACCAACAGTCTTGGAGTATAAATTCTCAATCTCCTCGTCATTACTAGTTGTAACTTCTTCGTTTTTCATTTTACATGTTAGAAGTGCATATTTGTTGTTTACAACTTCTGAAGTTCCGCATGGCTCGTAAATTTCATAGTAAATTTCTGCAACACTTTTACTTCCTTCATTGCCCACTGTTTTGAAACATGGTACAGGCTCCTTTAATGTTATGGGAGCTTGAATCAGAAATAGTTTACTCGATGAATCAGTAGGAAGGCTAGCCACATCTTTGCCGTGTGTCAATAAGTGCAGTGCATGCTGTCTCGAGTTTAGCAAAAGGGCATTACCATTACACGTTATAGTGTGTCTTTTTAAACTATAACTTCTGCCAAATGTCGCACCATAGATAGAACATCTTAGTATTCTGGAGGCTCGTGTCTTTGAACATACACTATTTTAATATCGCTGTGCATGGCAACTTTTACTGAAGGTCTTGGAAAAGTAACCACATTATTTTCCGAGTAATTTTTCAGCAGTGAGAGACGGTACATCAAGAGAGGTTCGCTCCAAAGTAGACATTGTACGACAATTGGCTTGCATCATCTTCAAGAATATATTACTCCACAGTGCTGACTCTTCAATTGTGATTCCTTAGTTGTGATTCCTCAGTGATGATTCCTCAGTTCTGACTACCTGGTGCTGACTCCTCAGTTGTGACTCCTCACATGTCTGTTTAACAACTGAGCGATTTTCTGTGGTTGCAGTAATTTATATCACTATCCTGCAAGTCGAAGGCGAAGCTATGATGCAATTTTCTATAATCAGGCAGAGGAAATCAGTATGTGCCCATATTTCTAAGTGGATTCAGTTCACTGGTTTTCAACAATAGATGATTTACTGAAGCGAGGGTCCAACCCGAACCCTTGGAAACCATTTATCTTCCCTTTTTGCAATATTTGTTTATGTGATCTTTGAAAGAAATGTGCAATAATTTTGAATTACAGTATAGAGACTTTTGAACATTCGCCACTGAGACGTAGATGTTTGTCATGGAAAAACAGGACTGAGCTCAGTGCTTTCTATAGCTTATAGATGATACACATGTAAATGCGAGGTCTTGAAGGCTTGCGCCATATTCACGCAAAATAAAACGAAATTGTACACCTACATTTTTCACATACCTGACTCATCTCAGACACCAACTCCACACAGCTACTGACTACTTACAGCCACAGACTTCTCACAGCCACCTAGTCCTCACAGCCACCACGTCCTCACAGTCATGCGATACTCGCAGAAACCTACTACTCTCAGCTACTTAGACCTAACAATCAGCGACTCCTCACAGCTACCTACTCCTCACAGCATCCGACTCCTCACAGCAACCCACTTCTCACACCCACATACTACCCACAGCCACAAAATTCTCACATCCACCGACTCCTGACAGCCATCAACTCCTGACAGCTAATGACCCCTGACAGCCACCGACTCCTCACAATCACCGACTCCTTACAGCCACCAACTCCTCACAGCCACCGACTCCTCACAGCCACAGACTCCTCACAGCCACATAATACTTACTGCCACGACTACCCACAGCCCACCCCCACTCCTCACATCCTCCAATGCCTTAGAGCAGCCAAATTCTTAAGGCCATCTATCTACACAGGGTCTGACTACTCACAGACACCGACTTCTCAGAGCCACTGACTCTTCACCACCTCCAACTCCTAACAGCCACCAACTCATCACAGCCCCCAACTCCTCACAACCACCAGCTCCTCACAGCCACGGACTCATCAAAGCCACCGACTCTACACAGCCACCTAACACTCATTGCTGCTGACTTCAGCCACCGAATCATCACAGCCAAATAGTTCTCACGGCCACCAACTTCTCAAACCTTAGGACTCATCACAGCCACTGACTCGTCACAGCCACCAACTCCTCACAGACACCAAGTTCTCACATCCACCTAGTCTTCACTGACACCGACTACTTACATCCACCTATTCCTAACAGCCACCTAGTCCTCACGGCCACAAACTCCTCACAACCACTGAGTCCTCACAGCCACCGACACCTCACAGCTTCCGAGTTATCACATTTAGGGGAGACCGGGGCTAGTTGTCAGAGGGACAAGTTGTCAAATTGTTAAATCTCCGTTTCTGAATGGTTTTATATATTAAGTTTTGTGCGGACGTAACAAGAGTCACCATCTAGCGGGCAGAATATGAAAAACATTGTCACTCACTACGTTGACTATTTCAGAAGTGACATTTGTTTGGATTAGCTGTGTGTTAGTACAAAGACTCTGCATGTTTAGTGTGTGAGTCTGGCAACTTTGCTGCAAAACGGTAAGATATTAAATTACATCATTGTATTCTACGTACTTTAAGCTTTAAAACCACGTAGCTGAACTTTCATGTCTAACATTTTTGTAGAAAGCTACGAATAACAAGTGAAATGTGACACTGTGGAGTACGTTGTCACAAAAAAATGCGGGGTTAGTTCCCACTGTGACAACATGCCCCGTATACCTCGGAGAAAATTTTTTCCGCAATTATGAAGAAAATAAATACTTTCTGTGTTTGAAATATGTAAGTTTCGACTGAGATAGCCTAATTATGGGTAAAAATGTAAACATGGGACCTCATAAAAAGAGGTACTCCGAACCACCTATTTCTGTCTTGGTGCTCATATACTTTAATAAAGCTCGCGATTTCACTATGGAATTTACCCACTTTTTTTCCTCTAAAAGAAAAAAATTAAATTTACCGGGGTAATGTACTTCAGTATATTTATGTTGTTTAGTCGAACTACGAAAATAAATGGAAAAGCTGGCATATTTATTTAAATAGCACGAGCTACCTAATGCTGTGTCGGAAACAATGCCCAAAGCAAAGTTCCTTGTAGACTAGGATTGTTTGATCTTTATATCAGTAGGGTGAGCTTTCATTCATAATGATAATATAACTTAGCCTAATAGTTCAGCTCATAATTTAATAAGAAAATATAGTTATTATAAATTTCATTTTATATAAAATAATATTTACATAACCAAGCAACGTATTTTGCTTTGCAGATGGTGAGGAGATACAAACGGAAAACGGGTAGAACAGAACCCCATCGCCTGATTTATTACTAAGCGACCGTCTTAATCAAACATTTTTTCTGAAGTAGACTTTCTGCCAAGCTATGTGACAGACAGATCATATCCTTCTTCATCAGTCCTTGCATTACAAAAAGACAGTTCTGATTTGCATCCTTCTACCGATGCTCCTACAAGTCCACAGCAGGATTTATGTACAGGTCTTTCTACTTCCCATGTTTCAACACATGATATCAGACTGTTTCCCAAGGCTCCTGAAAGAAAAGAGATTGCCTCCAAAAGGAAAACAAGGAAATCGGATACCTTGACAGGCAAACCAGTACAAGATGCATTAGCAGCAGAGAAAGGGAAAAGAAAACTTTCACATTTAGATCTCCATGTAAATAATAAGTATTTAAAATCCGACAAAAGGTCTGAAAGCTCTACTCAGCCGTACGCATCATCTGAAGTTGAAGACACATTGTGTTTAGTGTGTGAAGAACCGCTTGGACTGAACGTTCTTGGAGAAGAATGGGTGATGTGTGTTCAGTGTCACTCATGGTCTCATTAAAAGTGCACACAGAAAAGTGAATCACAGCTGTTTTCTTTTGTTTGCCAGAACTGTGACACTGATTCTTCAGATTAAATTATAGTTTAAAATTTATGTGTTTAGTTATCAAAGTTTAAACGAGATTTGTTTATTGTCTGCAGAACAGTTTACAGTAGCCTCCATGTCACATGACAAATTAACAAGTTGTATTCATGCTAGCTATGTCCACCTCAAATTCATGTGGAAGCCCTTATTGCTTTTTTCACAAGTTTTTCCTTCCGATATAGTTTTTAAAGTTTTGTATAACTTAAGAATTATGTAGCAATTCAAAATGTTTTAGTTTATACTATGTATGTTTAAATGTTTTGTATGTGACAAATAACCACATCTTAAGTAACAACTTGCCCCGACGATGGGGTAAGTTGTCACACTTGTCAATTTGCTTTTGAAAGTGAATAACTGTATTTTCACACTGTGGTATTCAACTGTAAAAAAATATTATGTAACAGACAAATGTATGAAATAAATTTTAAAAAAAATAGCATTTTGGATAAAATTACACCACATTAAAAGAAAAAATTAAAGTGATTTTTATGACAACTGGCAGTGGTCTCCCCTACTGACTCCTAACAAACCACCAACTCCTTAGAGCCACAAACATCTCACAATCACATAGTCCTCACAGGAACATAGTCCTCAATGCCACTGAGTTCTCACACCCACCTACTCCTAACAGTCACCAACTACACACAGCCACCTCCTCCTCACAACCACCAACTCCTAACAGCCACCATCTCCTTACAGCAACATTCTCCTGGCAACCACTAACTCCTCACAGTCACTGACTCCTCACAACCACCAACTGCTCACCACTATATAGTCCTCACAGCCACTAACTCCTAACAACCACCAACACCTCACTGCATCCTCGTAATCACATTTACTGCCACCTAGCAGCCACTAACTCCTTAGAGTTACAAACATCTCACAATCACATAGTCCTCACAGGCACCTAGTCATCAATGCCACTGAGTTCTCACACCTACCTAATCCTAACAGTCACCAACCACTCACAGCCACCTCCTCCTCACAATCACCAATTCCTAACAGCTACCATCTCCTCACAGCAACATTCTCCTCGCAACCACCAACTCCTCACAGTCACCGAATACTGACGGCCTCCTAGTAATCACAGTTACTGACACCTCGCAGCCACGACTCCTTACAGTCACCAACTTCTCACAGCCACCTATGACTCACATCCACCGACTCCTCACAGCCACCGACTCCTCACAGCCACCGACTCCTTACAGCCACCGACTTCTCACAGCCACCTACTCCTCACAGCCACCATCTCCTCGCAGCAACAAACGTCTTACAGCCACCTAGTTGGCACAGCCACAGAATCCTCATGGCCTTCGACTCCTCACAACCACCAACTCCTCACAGCTGCTGATCCCTCACAGAAACCTACTCCACACAGACACCTATTCTTCACAGCCACAGAGTCTTCACTGCCACCAACTTCTCACATCCACTTACTCCTAACAGCCACCAACTCTTCACAGCATCCTACTCAAAACCACCATCTCACATCAACTGATTCCTCACAGGCATCGAAATATCACAGCCACCTAGTACTCACAGCCACTGACTCATCATGACATTCCACTTCTTTTGGGCACCTACTCCTCATAGCCACAAACTTTCCACAGCTACCTAGTACTCATAGCCACCCAATCCTTACAGCCTCCAACTCCTCACACCCACCAACCCCGCACAGTCACAAACTAATTAAAGCCATATAGTAATCACACCCACTGACTCCTGACAGCCACCGGCTCCTCACTGCCAACTACTTCTCACAGCCACATACTCCTCACTGCCACCAACAACTGGCAACCACAAACTTCTCACAGGCACCTAGTTTTCACAGCCATCGACTCCTCACAGCCATCCACTGCTCACAGCCACCTAATCCTCACATCCACCAAATTCTCACAGCCACCAAATTCTCACAGCCACCTACTATTCACAGCAATTGACTTCTCAGAGCTACCAATTCCTCACAGACACAGACTCTGCTTGGCCTTCGACTTCTCACAACCACCTATTCCTACAGCCACCAACTCCTCAGAGCAAAATACTCCTCACAGCCACAGAATCCTCACAGCCACCGAAATCTCACATCTACTTACTCCTAATAGCTACGAACTCCTCACAGCTTCCTGCTCAAAACCACCAACATCCCACAGCAACCGAATCCTCATGGGCATCGAATCATTACAGCCACACAGTACTCACATCCACTGAATCCTCATGGCATTCCACTTCTTTCGGCCACCTACTCCTCACAGCCACCTAGTACTCACAGCCAAAAACTACTTACAGCAACTGACTCCTCACAGCCACCGAGTCCTCAAAACATCAACTTCTTACACTCACCGACTTCTCACAACCACCTACTCCTCAGAGCCATCATCTTCTCGCAGTTACACAATTCTCACAACCACCTAGCCCTCACAGCGAACACATCTCATGGCCACCAATTCCTCACAGCAACTTAGTCCTCCGAGCCACAGACTTTTCATGGATTTTGAATTCTCACAACTACTTTCTCCTCACAGCTAACGACTCATCACAGCAACCTTCTCCTCAGAGTCACATTGTCCTCACAGGCACAAAGTTCTCACAGCCACCTATCTTCACTGCTACCGACTTCACACATTCACTTACACTTAACAATCATCAACTCCTTACAGCATTTTACTCTTCAAGACCACAAACTCCTTACAGCCACCAACTCGTCCCATTCACCGAATGATCACAACCTTCTAGTTCTCACAGCCATTGACACCTCATTTGTCTTAAAATTCTCACAGCCAACTTGACTCCTCATTTACCTTCAAATTCTCGCAGCCACCTATTACACACAGTAAATTACACATCGCAGCCACCGACATCTCAGATCCTCTGATTCCTCACAACCTCCAACTCCTCACAGCAACTAACTTATCAGATTCACCGAATCATCACAGCCACCGACTCCTCAGAGTCACTGATTCCTCACAGCCACCGACTATTAACAGCCACAGACTCCTTGTAGCGTCCCACTCCTTAGGGCATCCGATCTCTCATAGCCACCTACTCCTCGCAGTCACCAACTTCTCACAGCAACCTAGTCCTACAGCCATCTAGTCCAAACAATCACCTAGATCTCACAGCTACCTTGTACTCACTGACACTAACTTCTCACATCCACCTACTCCCAACGACCACCAACTCCTAACAACCACCAACTCCTCACAACTAACAACACCTAACAGTCACCATCTCCTCAAAGCCACATACTCCTCAAAACCACTAACTCCTCACAGCTACCCACACCTCACAGCCACCAACTACTCACAACCTCCTAGTAATCACAGTTTTTGACTACTTGCTGCCACTACGCCTTACAGCCACCAAATCCTCATAGCTAACTACTCCTCACATCCAGAGACTCCTCACAGCCCCTGCCCCCTTAGAGCCTCCGATGTATCACCTATATATACTCCTCGCAGCCAATATCTCCTCACAGTCACAAACTTCTCACATACACAAACTTTTCACATACACAAACTTCTCACATACACAAACTTCTCACAGCCACCTAGTCCCCAGAGGCACCTAGCCCTCACAACCAACAACTCCTCAGAGCCACCAACTCCTCACAGCCACCTAGTCCGCACGGCTACAGACTCCTCATGGCCTTAGACTTCTAACAAACATCTACTACTCAGAGCCACCAACTCCCCATAGCCACCTACTCATCACAGCAACCTACTCCTCGCAGCCACCTATTCCTCGCAGTCACAGAGTCCTCACTGCCACCGACTCTCACATCCACTTTCTCCTAACAGCCACAATCTCCTCACAGCATCCTACTCAAAACTACCAACATCTCACAGCAACCGAATCCTCACAGGCACCGAATCATTATAGGCTGCTAGTACTCACAACCACTGACTCCTCATGGCATTCCACTTCTTTCAGCCACTTACTACTCAGTCACGATCTTTGCACAGCCACCTGATACACACAGCCACTTAATCCATATAGCCACCAACTCCGTTCAAAAACCTGCTCATCACAGTCACCAACTACTTAAATCCATCTATTCCTCCCACCCACTGACTCCTCACAGCCACCGGCTACTTACTGCCAACTACTTCTCACAGACTGATACTCCCCACTGCCACCAACAACTTGAAGCCACCAACTTTTCACAGCCATATAGTCTTCACAGCCATTTACCGCTCACAGCCACCAACTCCTCACAGCTACAGACGCCTTACAGCCTTCAACTTTTCAAAAACACTATTTCTCAAAGGTACCGAATCCTCACAGAAACCTACTCCTCACAGTCACTTATACCTCACAGCCACAGAGTCCTCACTGCAACCTAGTCCTCACTGCTACCGACTTCACACATTCACCTACACTTAACAATCATTAACTCCTTACAGCATTTTTCTCCACAAGACTACAAAAACCTTACATCCACCGACTCCTGACAGCTACCCACTGCTCACAGCCACCTAATCCTCACAGTCACTAACTTCTCAAATCCACCTACTCTTCACAACCATTAACTTCTCAAAGCTACGAACTCCTCACAGCCACAGACTCTGCATAGCCTTCGATATCTCACAAGCACCTTCTCGTCAGAGCCACTGACTCCTCACAGCAACATACATCTCACAGGCACCTATTCCTCTCAGCTACAGAGTACTCACTGCCAATGAATTCGCGCAACCACTTACTCCTAAAAGCATCAACTCCTCACAGCGACCTATTCAAAACCACCAAGATCCCACAGCAACTGAATCCTCGTAGGCATCGAATCATTACAGCCACCTAGTACACACAGACACTGATTCCTCATGGCATTACACATCTTTCAGTCACCTACTCCACACAGCCACGAACATTCCACAGCCATCTAGTACTCACAGCCCCCAACTCCTCACACCCACCGACACCTCACAACCACCAACTCCTCACAGCCACCATCTCCTCACAACCACCATCTCCTCACAACCACCATCTCCTCACAGCCACATACTCCTCGCAATCACCAACTCCTCCCAACCACTGACTCCTCATAGCCCCCGACTCCTCACAGTCACCAACTCCTCACAGCCTCCTAGTAATCACAGTTAGTGACTCCTCACAGTCACAAATCCTCCAAACCACCAACTGCTCACAGCTCCTTATACCTCATAGCCACCTACTCTTCACAGCTACATAATATTCACAGCCACTGACTCCTCACAGACAAACTCTCCTCACATCCGCAGACTCCTCACAGCCACCGACTCCTACAGCCACCGACCTATCAAAGCCCCTACTCCTCAAAGCCCCCAACAACTCGCTGCCACTATCCTCCCACAGCTACCTAATCCTCACAGCCACTGACACCTATCAGCAAACAACACCTCTCACTTGCCTAGTCCTCGCCATAACAGACTGCTCAGAACCACCAACTTGAAACAGCCACCTATTCTTCACAGCCACTGACCACTCACAGCCACATAATCCTCACAGCTACCGACTCCTCACAGCCTGCGAGGCCTCGCAAAAAACAACTCATCACAGACACTGAACCATCACAGACACCAACTTCTCACAGACACCAACATCTCACAGCCACATAGTCCTCACAGCTACCCACTCCTCACATCCATTAAATACTCAAAGCCACCTTGTCCTTTCAATTACCACCTCCTCACAGCTACTGAATCCTAACAGCCACCTTGTCTTCTTTGCCACCTACTTAGAGTCACCGACTTCTCACAGGCACCTAGAACTCACAGCCACTTTGTCGTCACTACCACTGACTTCCCACATCCACCTACTCCTAAGAGCCACGTAAACCTTACGGCCACCGACTCCTAACAGCCACCATCTACTCACAGCCAAGTACTCCCAACAACTACCAACACCTCACAGCCACCAACTCCTCACAGCCACAGATTCCTCACAGAAACCTTATAATCTCAGTTACTAACTCCTCACAGCCACAATTCCCCGCAGCCTCTGAGTTCTCACAGCTACCTACTCCTCATAGCCACCGATGTTTCAATGCCACTGACTCCTTACAGACACCAACATCTCACAGACACCTATTTCTCACAGCCACCATCTCCTCGCAGACACTCTTCTCACAGTCATAAACTTCTTACAGCGACCTAGCCCTCACAAACATCAACACTTCACATCCAGCAACTCCTCACAGACACCTAGTACACACAGTGACAGAATCCTCACAGTCACCTACTCTTCACAGCCACCGACTCTTCAATCACCTTACTCCTCACAGGCACCTAGCCCTCACAGCTGCCTATTACTCACTGCCACATTACTCCCACATCCACCTATTCATAACAGCCACTAACTCCTCACAGCCACCTACTCCTCAAAACAATCAACTCCACCACAGCCAACGACTCCTCGCAGTCACCGAATCATCAAAGCCACCTAGTTCTCAGAGCCACTGACTTCTCACATTCACTGATTCCTCATGGCCTTCAACTTCGCACAGCCACCTACTCCTTACAGTCACTAAATCCTCGCACTCTCGAACTTTTCACAGCCACCTATTCCCCACAGCCACCGAATCCTCACAGACATCGAATCCAACTGCCACAGACTTTTCGCAGCCAACTACTTATCACTGCCACCAACTCCTCGCCGCTACAAACTTCACACATCCACCTAGTCGTCATAGCCATCGAATCCTAACAGTCACAAATTACATACAGCCACCTACTCCTCACATCCACCGACCTCCCACAGTCTCTGACCTCCCACAGCCACCAACTTCTCACCACCACCTACACTTCACAGCCACTGAATTCTCATAGCAACCCACTCCTCTTAGCCTCCGAATCCTCACAGCTACCAACTCATCACAAATAATGAATTATCACAACCACCGAATCATCCCAGCCAGCTAGTCCTAAAAAGCCACAAACACCTCACACCCACCTAGTCCACACAGCTACCTTCTCCTCACAGCCACCAACTTCTAACAGCCACCGACTACTCACAGCCACCTAGTCCTAAGAGCCACCAACTTTTTGCAGCCACAAACTTCTCACAGCCACCTAGACCTCACTGCCACCAACTCCTCAGAGTCACCAAATCCTTACAGTTACTAACTCCTCACAGCCACCCAGGCCTGATAGCCACAGACTCCTCTCAGCCACTGACTCCTCACAGTTACTGACACCTAACAGCCACCTACTCCTCACAACCTCCATTTCTTCGCAGCCACAAATTTCTCACAGCCACCTTGTCCTAACAGCCACGACTCCTCTCAGCCACTAAATCCTACAGCGACCTACTGCTCACAGCAATCTACACCTCACTGCTATCGACTCCTCACAGCAACCAACTTGTCACAGCCACCGACTACTCACAGGCACCAACTCCTTTCTGTCTCCAACTTCTCACAACCACAAACTCATAACAACCACCAACGCATCACTTCCACCGAATCATATCAGCGACATAGTCCTCATAGCCACCAACTTCTAACAGCCACCTATTCCTCACTGACACCGACACCTAACAGCCACCAACTTCTCACAGCCACCTATTACTCACAGCTACTGCCTCCTCACAGCTGCCGGTACCCTACAGCAACCAACCGACGCCTAGCAGCAACATCCTCTTTGCCATGTACTCATAGCCACCAACTTCTCACAGCCACCTACTCCTAACAGTCACCTACTCCTTACAGCCACCAACTCCTCACAGTCACCAACTTCTTAAAGTCATCTAGTCCTCACACCCACTGACTCCTCATAGCCACTGGTTCCTCACTGCCAACGACTTCTCACAGACACCTAGTCCTCACTGCCACCTGAATTTTATGTGGTGAAGAGAGTGCACTCATGTGTACTATTCTTTTCAACAATCCCAATGGCACCAGTTAAACCAAAAATGAAAAGTATGGCCATGCAATTTAGATTTTCACGAAATTATTAAGATCTGTAAGACACATATTTTCGTCTCGCTCTTCAATTTGTTTTCGTAGCACAAACAGTAAGCTAACGGACTATTAGCGAAGAGAAAAGGCTGTGTGAGTTCGATCCCGGCTACCTCCGAAAATCTCTACAATTTTTTAATTATTAATTATAGTAAATTGCTCAATATAAATAGTAAACTATCGTCAATTAATTTATTTCACGTAATCAATCATATGGCTAAATTCAATTTAAAAGAAATATTTGATTTGCCATTGCAGTTAACAATCACTTATTTAATCAGTGAAATAATTTCACATCACTAATTCAATCAGTGAAATTTTTTCACTGAAACAATCAGTGGTTTTCCACTGATTCTAAGTGGAGACATTTTCATTGATTGCAGTAGTTGAATCTCACTGCGAATCAGTAGTAGGTTATCACTAATTCGAATTTAGGTTGTAGAACTTAGTGACATTTATTTGACATTTACAAGTCGTAGTGGCGTAAAAGTTATACACGCAAACTGCTTTCAAATGCATTGAGGAGAAAATTAGTGGTTTTAGTGAGAATAGATTTATATACCTTAGAGCTATTTATTCTTTTAAGACACATTTCTCTCAAACTGAAGAAACTGCAAAATCATTGTACCTCGTTACATCAAACAGCAAATTTTGCACTGCAAAGTACCTGCAAATATTACTAATCATTAGAATGCCAATATTAATACCCTTACTGGCCAAAATGTTACCAAACACAGTGCCCGAATTCAGGTATCTACTACTGTACTTGCACCCTTGTATACTTCGTAGGCTCTTGGCGCTATACTTGATGAATTCGGATAGGCAACCTTGTTGGCTTCGACCACTGCTATTACACAGCCAATTCCTTGTATTTAACATGCATTTCGGCGAAGAACTTCACTCTTAATCTGAATCAGCGTGAATTTAACTGTTTCATTCATTAAAGTGTATCTGACTGATTTAACAGCCACTTCAGTGAATTTAGCTGACGAGTCAGTGAAAAAATTATGAGATTTCCTTCTCTTATTGATTTAGTGACATTTTGACTGACTGATTTTGACTGAATGACTGATTCATCAGTCACTTTTTTCATTGTTTACTCAGTGGTTTATTTTTGACTGATGGATCGGTTAAACAGCGTGTGAAAACGGCCGTCAAACAAAGTTTAAAAATGGCTGTCAAACAATGTGTATGAAGTGAAATAACAACGAATAAAGAAATAAAACCAATTCAGAATACTTTCTAAAATGTGCTTCGTCTTTCAAAACACCATTTTAATAGGTAGCATGAATACTCAGCCAATCATTCTGTTTGTACATCTTTAATTTAGTTTTCATGTTATCGTCACAGTACTCTGTTTGAAGTTTTAAACTGCATATAATGTGGGGAAGAGAGTACACTCATGTGTACTATTCGTTTAACAATCCTAACGGTACCAATTAAACCAAAAACGAAAAGTATTGGCATACAATTTAGAAGAAGTAAGTACAGGAGCATGTGTTAGTGTATATATTGCCTGACTGTGTGAGTGAGAGTGAGTGTTGAAGGAGACAGTGTGTGTGACACACAGGTAGAGGCAGGAAGTACAGGAGAATGTGTTTGTGTCCATAATGCCTGACTGTGTGAGTGAGAGCGGGTGTTGTAGGAGGCAGTGTGTGTGACACACAGGTAGAGGCAGGAAGTACAGGAGAATGTGTTTGTGTCCATAACGCCTGACTGTGTGAGTGAGAGCGAGTGTCGAAGGAGGCAGTGTGTGTGGCACAGAGGTAGAGGCAGGAAGTACAGGAGAATGTGTTTGTGTCCATAATGCCTGACTGTGTGAGTGAGAGCGAGTGTTGTAGGAGGCAGTGTGTGTGACACACAGGTAGAGGCAGGAAGTACAGGAGAATGTGTTTGTGTCCATAATGCCTGACTGTGTGAGTGAGAGCGAGTGTTGTAGGAGGCAGTGTGTGTGACACACAGGTAGAGGCAGGAAGTACAAGAGCTTGTGTTAATGTCCATAATGCCTGACTGTGTGAATGAGAGCGATTGTTGTAGGAGGCAGTGTGTGTGATACACACAGGTAGAGGCAGGAAGTACAGGAGAATGTGTTTGTGTCCATAATGCCCGACTGTGTGAGTGATAGTGAGTGTTGAAGGAGGCAGTGTGTGTGGCACAGAGGTAGAGGCAGGAAGTACAGGAGAATGTGTTTGTGTCCATAATGCCTGACTGTGTGAGTGATAGTGAGTGTTAAAGGAGGCAGTGCGTGTGGCACAGAGGTAGAGGCAGGAAGTACAAGAGCTTGTGTTAATGTCCATAATGCCTGACTGTGTGAGTGAGAGCGAGTGTTGTAGGAGGCAGTGTGTGTGACACACAGGTAGAGGCAGGAAGTACAGGAGAATGTGTTTGTGTCCATAATGCCTGACTGTGTGAGTGAGAGCGAGTGTTGTAGGAGGCAGTGTGTGTGACACACAGGTAGAGGCAGGAAGTACAAGAGCTTGTGTTAATGTCCATAATGCCTGACTGTGTGAATGAGAGCGATTGTTGTAGGAGGCAGTGTGTGTGATACACACAGGTAGAGGCAGGAAGTACAGGAGAATGTGTTTGTGTCCATAATGCCCGACTGTGTGAGTGATAGTGAGTGTTGAAGGAGGCAGTGTGTGTGGCACAGAGGTAGAGGCAGGAAGTACAGGAGAATGTGTTTGTGTCCATAATGCCTGACTGTGTGAGTGAGAGCGGGTGTTGTAGGAGGCAGTGTGTGTGACACACAGGTAGAGGCAGGAAGTACAGGAGAATGTGTTTGTGTCCATAATGCCTGACTGTGTGAGTGAGAGTGAGTGTTGAAGGAGGCAGTGCATGTGATACACAGGTAGAGGCAGGAAGTACAGGAGAATGTGTTTGTGTCCATAATGCCCGACTGTGTGAGTGAGAGTGAGTGTTGTAAGAGGCAGTGTGTGTGACACACAGGTAGAGGCAGGAAGTACAGGAGAATGTGTTTGTGTCCATAATGCCCGACTGTGTGAGTGAGAGTGAGTGTTGTAGGAGGCATTGTGTGTGACACACAGGTAGAGGCAGGAAGTACAGGAGAATGTGTTTGTGTCCATAATGCCTGACTGTGTGAGTGAGAGCGGGTGTTGTAGGAGGCAGTGTGTGTGACACACAGGTAGAGGCAGGAAGTACAGGAGAATGTGTTTGTGTCCATAACGCCTGACTGTGTGAGTGAGAGTGAGTGTTGAAGGAGGCAGTGCATGTGATACACAGGTAGAGGCAGGAAGTACAGGAGAATGTGTTTGTGTCCATAATGCCCGACTGTGTGAGTGAGAGTGAGTGTGGTAGGAGGCAGTGTGTGTGACACACAGGTAGAGGCAGGAAGTACAGGAGAATGTGTTTGTGTCCATAATGCCCGACTGTGTGAGTGAGAGTGAGTGTTGTAGGAGGCAGTGTGTGTGACACACAGGTAGAGGCAGGAAGTACAGGAGAATGTGTTTGTGTCCATAATGCCCGACTGTGTGAGTGAGAGTGAGTGTTGTAGGAGGCAGTTTGTGTGACACACAGGTAGAGGCAGGAAGTACAGGTGCTTGTGTAGTGCCCATAGTGCCCGATCTACTGCGGCGGTTGGACGGGGTGTCTCCTGACAACAGCTCCTGGCGGCCGGCAGCAGAGGAGAACGGCCGTGTGGGGGCGCTGCTCTCGTCTAAGGCGTTGGTGCAGCTGGCTCTCAGCCCCTTGGTGGGAGCTGTAGTGGGGCGACTGGGACACGGCGCTCCTCTGCTAGCAGGCGCCCTATTCCTACTCGTCGCTTCTCTCGGTCAGTTTCACACTCCGCCTTGCTCTCACACTTCACACCGCACAATCTCTCTCCCACATACAATCAACAATTTCAACTCACTAAATAAACACATTGATGTTTTCCACCCTTATTGATAATATGCATGTTATAAAAGGGATAAATTATTTGTGTTTGAAAGCATTGCCCATTAGTTAATAAGTAGTTAGTGTGTCAATATCAACAACACAATTAAACAGCTATAACAAGAAAAACTTAGAAATTACATTGTTCTTGACTACTAAAGGCTGTTCACGGTAAAGTGAGCACTTTTGACGCCCTAGTTACTTTTTCCTTTCAGCCTTTTTTATCCTTTAACCAATTTTTTAAAATAAGTTTAAGGGATAAACACAGTGTGTATATTCCACTGCACTCAGAAGTTAACGTCTAAGGTAGCAATAAATTTTATTTACTGAATATTGTTTCAAGTGAGTGTGCTTCCAAAAGTGCTCATTTTACCATGAATAGTCTATACTCATTTGGATGTCTCCAAAACGAGACTTGTCTGTTATTATTGTGCTTTATCTGGCAGGCATTTCCAGCTTAAAGTTTTCCACTGATTTTCCTAGTATCCATCTATACTACATCCTATTTGCTAGCCTACTTTCCAAAGAAAGGAAGGCTTTTGGCATCAACTTCCTGTCTGTGCATGAGTGTGTACATAAGTGAATGTGTGTATGCGTGTGATTGGTGTCTGTCTGTGTACATGTGTTCCCTCTGTCAATTTCTGAACACATCAACTGAATGTCACAAAACTTGGTGTATATATATATATATCAGTAGGAGCACCTGAATTTTCGTAATAGTTGACCATGCCAGGACCTTACTTTCAAAATGGTGACAATTTTAATTTTTATGGTATATTATAATATGTAAATAAGGATTGTACATTTAATCTCGAAAACTATTAAACAATTTCTCGCCCAATTTCGCACGTAAGTAAAAATTATGATAGGCCAGCTAAATTCTACCAATTGAATTTGAGTTGGTACTTATTATAAAAATTGCAGCCATAGAAGTATTTTATGTTTATTTCATATACCGGCATACGCTATACCACTTAAGAAATTTTGACTGTATTTTGTATGCTGAAAGTATATATGACACATATCATATGTGCCAAAACATAGTAATTTATCAGCCATTTAAAAGAGAACATTACATGATTAAATAAAGGTTTTGTCATATCTCGGTAAAAAAAAAAAACTGACTACTACCAAATTTGGCAAACAATAATTACTGCAGCACTAGATGTAAATTGGTGTGTTTTAAGTGAGACAGATATTATTTTAAAAATGGTAACTGTTTGGAATGCTATATCGTCGAAACCATGTAACCAATTCCAACCTTACTTTGTATACTGGCAGTATCGATAACAACTATCAAATTTGTCTATACGGAGTCTCATTTCTCTTCCCTTTTGTAAGTTAGCCCCACCAATATAAATGAAGATTTGATAGCATTTATCGCCGATAATTTATACTTTGGTAGGCCATTATATATGATCTGAAGTGTGACAGACACTTATTTTCAGTATGGTTGCTATCAAATATTTTTATCTTATTGTGCTATCTAAAAAACTACATAATCAATTTTTTTTTAACTTTTTACACTCGCAATATACAATCATCGAATGTGCTAATTCATTCTTTTATGTCTTCGATTTATAATTATAGTCACGTCCATACAATGAATGTTTCGAACCATATCTCAGGGACAAATCAACCGATATTAACCAAATTTATCTAACAAGTTGCGCTATGGTAGGCCATTTAAACTTACAGGTTTTCAGTGGCTAAGTCACTTATTTTCAAATTAATGACCCTGTAAATATTTAAGGTTAGGAAATCCTATCATTCGAAACAGTATACTGATTAAATTAAAAATTGATGCACAAATCAGACCTCCTTAATTCAGTTGATTGCACACTGCCTTATGGTAAGAGGTTTTCTGGTTCGTGTCCCGGATAAGGCAGATGTGTATTTGAAATTGCCTCACTACTATTACATACGTTTCTGGTTTAATCTCTAATGATATTGCTTTCAACGAGACGACAAGTCCTACCTACAAGCTCAGAATTTAAGGAATTATTTAGAGATTAATTGCACCCATGTTGAAGAAAGTAGTATCTTTAGTTATATCAGTCACTTCTTGTTATGCCCTTTATTTCTATAACCTCGCTCTCTTCCAGAATGAGAGCCGTGTCTCCAGTCATGGTAATTGTATTCAGAAATAGTGTTCTGCCGCATCTGCAGTCTTACCCCACAGTTTATTGCTACCATGAGTGTGAGACTCACCAATAATGCTGATATGTTTTCTTATAAACCTTAGACTATAAGGTTCACTGGAGAATTCATTATAGTAACAGCAGTTTCATTCTGGTGAGATGGAAGATGCGAGATAGCTGGTGCCCAAAAAACTGGAAGGGAAGCTCAGAGAGTATTTAGAATTGGCCGTATCAAAAGCAAAGAATTGGGAAGTATGAGCCAGGAGTTACCTGCTATTTTGAAATACATTACAAGACAACTACTTACCAGTTCTTACTTTCCCATTTTTACACTCAAAATATTCCGTTTTACCCTCGAAGTTTTCCATTTTGTCTCAAAGAGTTAAAAGTAACCCTTTTGGAATTCTTTGAATATAATTTGAAAAATATATTCCCTAATATTTTGGCAACCTAGATTAACATTGAAAAGAAACTCCCCAGATATTGTGAAATTCCAGGTGCATGGTGAAGACAAAAGCATATATTTGTAAATAATATTTTAATACTTAATTGTACTATATTCAAATATGTTTTTACTTTATGTTTTAAAACATAGAGAAATAAGTGTTACATATCTTCAGACTCGCCTTTAAAATAAAACACCAGAAAATGCAATTTTGACATGTCAGATGCCATATTGAGTTTTGTAGGTTTAGGTAGGCATATACCACCATCCCATCACCATCGCACCACCCACACCATTTCCTACTTCTCGGCCTCACACCCTCGCCATTAAACTGGTACCTTCACTATTACCTCAAACACCCTCACCACTCCTTACCACCCCCTCACCATTCCCACAACACTACTACATTTGCTCTGTCACCACCACCCCAACACCTTCACCGCCACCCCAAACCATCCCTTAAACAACACCAATCCCCCACCAACATCTTAACCCAGGGGACCAATTAAACATACATTTCTAGTGGGTGGAATGCAAGATTAAAAAATATACTGCATCACAGTAAAATTAAATATGAACAAACAGAGAAGTAATGTGACTGCTCCAAAGTGCACAGAAATTGTTTGGTGCATCCATTTCTTTTTAAGACGTCCATATATATATTTCTTTTGTTTTATACATACCGATATGTCATTGGTCCATTTACTAGAAAAAAGTATCTCACCTCCCAAAACCATATTATAAATTTTATATTTCAACCAGCATTCCCAGACGCTCGTTCATAATCAAATGATATGTCATCCAATTACACAGGATCATAGAAAAAGAATGGTACCATTTAATATCATTATAGCGACAAAACTATTTAAGTGAATTACCTGATTTTGCACCAAATTGTAGTGAAAGGACGAACTTTTTTTTGGGTGGAGGTGGGGGTGTTCGACAGTCGCACACCGACCTTGAGATAGTGACATGGGCGAAAGCACCATTTGGCATCTCCACTGAATCCTCCAATGAGATGACCGTGAAGAAGAAAGCACAGTGTGTTCTATGGTTTGCGGAGTTCAAGTCTGTAGTGACTGTGCAATATAATTTTAGACGGTAGTATTCGCTATAACATGTACCATGTCAGACAGCTATTGGTCACTGGGTTAAATTTACAGCGAAACCGGTACCGTACAGAAAAAAAAAAAACAATCACCAGGATGATCAAGAACGTCCGAAGTAAAGGTGGAACAGCTGAGGCTACTTTGTGTGCGCAGCCCTAAAATATCAATTGCTCTCCGCAGTTTGGGACTTACATTCAGAAGATGACCATACAAAATGTTCTTAATAAACTTTTGAGATTGCATACCTACAAGATTCAACTAAGGCATGAAATTAAGCCGCAAATTCGGCCCAAACGTTCTGCAGTCGCTGCTTTCATGTTAAACGAAATGGACAAGGAAAGAAGTCCCTATATTAATACCTCTAGACTTTTTATTTTAGGGATATGCCAAGAATATCGTCTACGCTGTGATGATTCGAGATCTGGAGCATTTACATCAGGGAATCACTGCTGCCATTGAGACAATTACTCCGAAAGTACTCCATAATACATGGATGGAGGTCGAATATCGCCTGGACATATGCAGAGCTGCAGGTAGAGCGCATATAGAAACATTTTAAGATAAGCAAAACTTTGATTATTCCTGTTCATTTTGGTACAAGAACCAACCAAATCGGTCAAATAGTTTCGAAGCTGGGATTTTTTGAAATTTTACCACTCTTTTTCAATGAGACTGTGTAACCCATAATATTTAGATCTCATATCATACGCTGCTAAAAACAGACAAACAGCCATTTATACATATTGTTCCAGCCAAAAATACTGTATCATATGTTAACCCGATTATATAAACAAACTATAGCATTAATCATTACCTACACCATATCAATCATACCCATAACCTCACATCATACCTTCCAAGAAAATAAGGCAATCATATAATCATTCCTATGTAGTATTCCAGCCAAGTACTCTGATAAACGATTCTATCATATAATAGCGAAACCTACACACAAATAATACCAGCAACCATACTGTGTACCATAGTCAACGATCTAACCTTAACGAAATCACATTTCAGTAGGCCATATCAAAAAACCAGCAATTCTAATGTTCCAGCGAAAAACATTATATCCATCATTACTTCCAAACCATATCGCAACACACAGCTTATTTGCACAAACCATACCATCCATTCTCGAATCCCTTACCATCAAACGTTACCAACAAAACTAATGTACCATACAGACAAAGCAAATGAACCATTTAAAAATCCATTACGATTAGTATTACCATTACACACAATATGAACAGATTAGTCAAACTGACGATACCCACCAACACTCATACTATCAGAACATTCCTATCAAACACTCCTGTAAAAAATATGATAACTAATCCCAATGGAACTATATCATCATATTATACAAGATATTTGCTTCTAGTAAAACGCATACCAACTCCATCATATCGTCGAAATTTGGAATTCATTAATACTTTCAAACATTCGCACTAAACTCACCATCAGTTATTACTTAAAGAAGTATAATAAGAACACCATTGTTATAGTAGGATTTGGAGCATTGACACGCAAGTGATTCGGGATCCTGTGCCGAAGCCAGGGAGCCGCCATGTTGTGATGTCACCCTAACGCCATATTGGAAGTAATTGACCTTTTACCTATGACTCATGACGTTTGACCTTGACCTTTGACCCCCAAAACCCTAAAAAAAACTGCAAAATCCCAAGATATTCCAAAAACTTAAAAAAAAATCTAAAAAAAATTCCGAACAAATTTTTTATAAAATTATTTTTAAATATTTAAAATGTATTAAAAAAGATCCCCAGAAATTGCCCATTTTCCCGTCACAAATTGTAGAAGCCAACCAAATCCAATTTTCGCACAATTTAAGTAATTTGAAGGGCTTCCTTAGGACCAACAGAGCAGTGGCGGCCATATTGGTTTTATAGGCATACCCTATCTAGTCATGGGTAACGCCCTGGAATTTATGTTGTTGGCGCAATAACTTAGGTGCACCTTACTAAGTTGGCATAGCGTGTCAACTCAATTGTGCCATGGTGCAGCGACTGTGCCCTGCATTAACGCTGGTCCAGAGAGTACTCGAGTAGTGCCTCACAGCACAGTGCTCCACTACATACTTATTCTATGGTGCGCCATTGGCATTCGCACCTGGCATGGCGCTTCGCCAGTCATTGCAGTTGACAAATAAGTCTTGTCGCGTGTTTTCATGTGCATTTTGTGTTGCTGTATGTTGTATACTGAGAGTACGCCAGTGTAAATAATTATTGTGTGTTAGGTAAGAGCACTCAAATTTAAATATCATGCTCAATTGTGTTTTAAAACTGTTTATAAATAAACACTTGTTCCTAATATTATTAAAAATGTTGTCTTTTCTTTCGCTTCTTGCCTGTTGTGGATGGAAGCAAATAAAAGTTATAAAATAAAATCAACGATTAGTAACGTAGTTTGGAAAATTGAATTAAATACAATTAATAAAACAAAGGCCAAATAAGCCATTGTTAAATTCGTGGTACTCTAGCCTTGTCTTGAGTTAAAATTTATTTATATTACCAAATTTTTTATGCAATGCTGTACAGATGCTTCGCCGACCACGTGTAGCAGTTTTTTTTTTAATGAAGCAACTGCAAGTGCATATAAGTATTGCAGGATGCTATGAACTTATTATTTCACATTTTAGTTAGTCGCAACATGTTTTACTATATACACATTTTCGTAAAACGATAATCGATAAAACTAATTTCGATAATTTTTCCGATGTGTACTTTACTAGCCCACTGCATTACTGAGTGGTGTATTATATATTTTGAAGAAAGTGAGTTTGCGCACCACGCGCAATGAACTGAGTTAGCGCAATTGCATGGTGCAGTGCTGTGTTACCCATCTCTAACCCTATGCCAAATCGATACAAGGCATACAGAATCAGAGTAGGTCCTAACCATAAGCCATATTGCATCCATATTGTATGCAGATGACTTTTCACCTTTACCCAAGAAACATGACCATTGACCTTGAACTTGACCTTTGACCCCAAAACAAAAAATAAAGAAATCACAAAAAATTTAAAAAAATCACAAAAATTGATTATTAGAAATTATTAAAGAATTATTAAGAACATATAATTGAACATATTACACAATTATTAGTAAGAATTATTTGTAAAATACGTATTTACTCAAATTTATTAGAGGTCATCCCTAGCCCATATCCATTACGTCATTTTGGTAGGCGACCACCATCTTGGTATCTTTCTATTTACATGTAGATGCATACAAAGCAAATTGATGCTCTGTTTGCATGAATTGTTCGTATAAGCCAGCCATTGTTTTCATCTCGGCAGATATGATTTACTCTATTGAGTAAGTTCGGGCTGAACATATATTTGGATTTTCTCTGAGTACTCCCACACCATGAAGATGACATGCAAATAGGTAGGGCTGCCTTTTTACCTCGATGACCACGGAGCGGCGACCTGCAACATCGCTAACTAGTTGTCACCAGTGTTAATTCTGCGATCGAGTTTCCATCTATGTTCAAAATATTCACGTTGGCATGAGAGTGCAGACTGTATGAAGAGTCGTTTTCAAGCGACGACCAATTGGAAAGCATGGCGGTGGTTTGTTGTGGCATTGCATTGTTTTGTACAAAGTTAATGTTGTGCATCGACCCATGGCGAAGTATGGTGGGAGCCTGCTGTAGTTCTAGGCATTTTTATTGTAAAGGTTAAATAATGTTTCCCAGGAAGCGATGAAATATACCGTGGGACCCAAATATATATGTTTTAAAGCGAAATTATAAAATAAAATGATCGCCCTGTAGGTTTTATAGGTAGGACTACAAAATTTTATTTTAAAGTAGAGGAAATTCATTTTTACTTGCGACCCACATACACCCACCACACGTAACACCACAATCAGCACCCCAATCGCAATCAGCACCACACTTAGCACTGCGATCGTGATCAGCACCTCACGTACCACTGAAATCGCAAATCAGCACATCCCAATCAGGGGTCCTTATGGGTCAATGGGTTAATGGGTCATGGGTCAGTATTGCGAAGGGTCGGTCTGAAAGAGTCAGTCTGCTGGAGTCACTTGGCAATTTGGTGATTGGCTGGTCGGTGTCCGAACAAAGTATCAGTGGTGCAGTACGATTAGTTTAAAGTCAATATTATGCAATAGGACTTGCATACACACATATTATAAGCAGTAGAGAGGTCAGCTGAGAGGCTTAGATTTACAGTTTGACAGCAGGGCCCGTGAAAATTGGATCATCTCAGAGCTTCTGCATCTTCACATGTATTTTTTTGAGTATTTTGTTTTCAAGGTCATAAGTTCAAGGTCAAGATAGTATGCATTTAATTTGTAAGTAGTAGTCTGTAATGTAATGTGCTTGTTGACTTTTATGTTTTTTCTTGAGTTTTTGTTTTCAGGGTCATTAAAGGACATTGGGCCAAGGTCGAGGTAGTCTGCATCTAATATGGCGGCAGTAGTCTGTAATGTAGTTTGATTGTTGACTTTTATGCATCTTGCCTAATTTTTTGTTTTCAAGGTCATTCAAGTTTATGTGGTCATGGTCGATATAGTCGGCATCTAATATGGTAGATAGGTGATATCTACCAAGATGGTGATCGCCTACCAGGATGGTGGAATGGGTATGGGCTAGGGATGACCTCTAATAAATTGAAGTATTTTTAAAATTTTAATAATAAACTTTTAATAGTTGTTAAGAATACATTTTTATTAATTTTAATAATACTCTTTTTATAATTTTTAATAATTTTCAATAATAAATTTTTTGAAATTTTTTGAAATTTTTGTGAATTTTTTCAATTTTTTTTAATTTTTAGGGTCAAAGGATAAGGTAAAAGGTCCTGAGTCTTGGACCAAGGTCAAAGGTCATCTGCATATAATCTGAATGCAAGACGCCTGATGGTTAGGTCTGACTTCAATCCTGTATTCCTTGTATTGATTTTGCATAGAGTATACCTGTAAAACCAATATGGCCACCACTGCTCTGTCGGTCATAAGGAAGCCCTTCAAATAGCTTAAATTGACGAAAATTGGATTTGGCTGGCATCTACATTTTGTAGTGGAAAATGGTCTATTTCTGGGGATCCTTTCACTAATAATTTTTAAAGAAGTTTTAGTAATCTTTATAATAATTTTTTCGGAATTTTGCGATTCGAACACATGCCCCCTTACAAAGAACGGAAGCTTAAATCCACCGTCTTGGGCAATTTCAAAAACTGTTTTATTATAATGAACTGAGTTAACATTATCCTTGACGATGTTATAGAATCTGGCAGAGGCCAATATCCTTCTGCTGATGCGGGCTAATATTATAAAAGTGAAAGGTGGTAAGTTGAAAATATTAATTCGATGGTTCTCAAGAGCTAGTCCGTTACAATCCGTGGTATTGCATATTTTCTTCTGTCCTCTACCTATATGATATCCTAGGTAAGGCATCATCAGGGTAGTTGGCCTGTTAATCTCAGTCATGTCGTCCTATGTTACGCTGAACTTTTTAGACTGCTATTAGTATTAGCTATTAGTGTGTTAGTACTGGGCGTGTGATTTAAGGAAATCACCACGATTCATTTGAAGCAGCACCCCGTATAGACACTGAGCGAGTTGATGAAAAAGATGTCTACGCACTACACATTCAACAAGACGTTATCCAAGCACACGATTGCAGCGAGAGGCATTACAAGCCTCTACAGCCTGAACGAGTTGTAAGCGACGAAATTCATCATTGCAGTGCATATAAAAGCACAGTACCTATATCTGAGGTGTGTTGCAGTCAGGATTTCTGCACTCAGGTTCACAATGACGCAAGCACTGCCACATGCAGAGTAGACCGACAAACGCCCGGAATTTAACGCCTCGCTCCGAAGGTTGATGGGGCCAGCGCGCACTCTCTGGTTTGCGCGAGAATCGAACTGTGCCAAACGCCGCCATAATTCACCTAGGGAGTGGCAGACGGGATGTCGCTACAACGTAGACCACGATATTAAAGTCTCGTGAGCCATCTAAAAATAAACTACTCCAGGATAGCATTGTTGGCAGCTATAATTCAAATATATTGTAATTTTTCATTGAAGTGCAAGGGTCACCTGTATGTTTCCTTTTCAGGGTATGGTTGTTTATCATATGTAAACATACGCAATAAGGAATGATAATGAGCAAATTTTGCACTCCGTGAGTGGAGATGACTTTAAAGACAATCCATATGGATTTACATAATGTAATATCACTATTGTTGTACAAGTCAGTTAGAGTGTGCTACCTTTTTGTTTTGTTCTTTTTTTTTTGCTTGAGATGCCACAAGTGATTATTTTGTGAATACCTAATTAATTAGTTTTATTATGTATTATTCAAATTCAATTTTTTTATTTAAATTTTTATTATATTCAACGTCATGTTTTTTCTATTATTATTAGAGAGTATGGTGGTATTTCATTGTGTTAGGTGAGCTTGGTGCAATATGGACTGGTACGACAACATCCAAGTTTCAATATTGGTTGCATCTTTCCTTTTGTTACGTCAACACCCTTCCATCGTGCATTGCACTAACTCATCGAACGGGGTGTCTCCATAAAATTAACACGTCCCTTTCATGATGTGCTTTAAACACGAGTAATTTATTTTGTATTGTCGTTGTTCCGAGACCTTATACTCTTTGATAACTGTCAGTCCGACACTGTTTAAATGCGATTCTTTGCTAGTGCAAACGAATTCCAAATTTTGTCCATAATGGACACAGTTGCCAAGTACGTCTTACTAGCCTCACGACATACATTATATTCACAAAACTGCAATCAGGGATTCAAGGACGCGAACAGCAACACAGAAAATCAGAACAGGTTCACACAGGAACAGTTAGACTACTCCAAGCAAGATGCAGGATCTACATATGTACAGGGAAATGCCGGCTACATAGTACAGCCACGGACCTAGACCCTAGACCCCCGCTTCCCGGCATTCATACCAGAGTCACGGCATATAAGTTGGCGTGATCCAGAGCGGCAGCTTCCGAGTCACAAGAGCACCCAAAGTTGAACTGAACCATGTCAGCGATCGGTGATTTTCGATGTCACGAATTTGCCAGCGTCCCTTATGATGTCAGATACGGTCGAAACACCCGCCAAATACCTGCAAAAGGAGATTAAATTAGTTGTGAGAAGAAGATTGTTTCTCGCCGCAGAATGAAGGAGTGAACCCGCCAAGAAGTAAAAAATAAGCATGTTGGAATGCGGACAATTTGCGCTTGCTAAAGCTTTAAATGTGACCTAACATTGGAACAATCTGACTGGCATATTAATGCTGCTGTTTAAAGGACTCTGCAAAGTGAACGGGAAGTTAGTAAACATTGCTGTGAGTTGGTTCTGCCAGCAACGAGTCAGGTGATTGGAAGGTTTAACCTGATGGCACTTCGTGTTTACTGCACACGTGAGGAGTAAAAAGTTGGTGCAAGTACCCGCAGGAAGCGATAGACAGGGGAAGCTAAAAAGCTTTGTAGGACGCTTGTATGCTGTGGTACGAGTTTAAAGTTTTCGCTTGGTAAGAGAAGTATTTTAGTGTGAAGAGAATAGGAAGAGTGAAAACTGAGAGTTAGCAGCCCTACACTTTCCATACAAGTAGTTGAAGAAAAGTTACTTCTCAAGCAGCATATTTTTAAGAATATTTTAGAACATTTTAGAATTTTTTTGGAATTTTAAGGATTTGTATAGTTTTTTATGGTTTTGGGGTCAATGGTCAAGGTCAAAGGTGTTAGGTCAGGGAAAAAATGTCAATGATTTCCAAGATGGCGGTCAGGTGCAATCACATCATTGCGGCTACCTAGCTCCAGCTCTGAATCCCGAATCCCTTGCACATCAGTGATCCATATCCTACTACTGATAGTGTTTAAAGTTAGCTGTGTTGTTTCGCTACTAGAGAATTGAGGTGCTATTACAGCAGCCATAGCCATCTGTTTGCAGAGAAATGTGTACTACGCGAAACGAGGGCAAGAGAAGTTGGCTGGCCACCTGTAAAACCTGAGCAAGGGACATGAGCTGAGCCTACCTACATTAGAGATAACCTGCCTCGCCCGAACTTTCAAGGTCGTTCACTTACTATTTTCCAGGTCCTGGGACACGAACTGATGATCTGAAACAGAGAAAAGAGAGACCGGAGTCTCTAAGGGCACACAAAGTAATCTCTCTTTAAACCAAGTGCAAAAATAGAAAATATATTTTAAGAAGTTTAAAAATAAATATACATTATTTAAAATGTTTCAACTGCTTTTAAAACTTCTTTGGACTTTTGGATAATATGTACCTTGTCACTTCTCGAAAGTTTTTTTTTCACTCTTACCCAAAGATAAAGCACTTAGATTCTCTAATAAGAGGTGTACATACCATGGTTTCTACAGCAGTCCTGGTTTATATTCAGATTACTGTTAGAGTTTTCTCAATTAATACAGTCTGGTGGTGCTATAATTGTTGATTGTTATTCTTGTTCGGCGTTGTTTGTACTGATATCCTAGTGGATCTGCTGGTTATAAATATTGTTTAGGGTTTTATATACAGTCATAATATATGTTCTATTGTTGGTATTTATGTGTTACTATAGGGCTTAGAAACGAGAAGGTTGTTACTCCCCACCAAGAACACCTTTCCAGTTTATCTAATATACTACTTTCAATGGGTCGATATCAGTTATTTGTACTTACTACCTCTAGTGTATGATAATGGGATAAACTCTCGGAGAGTGCATCTATTCATCTTCACTTTATACTTGACGATTCTCCAACACCATAGATAATTATCCAGTTACTTGGCACCTACATAAACGTACTGGCTTTGGGCATGACCACATTGAGGGCGTCGCTCTGAAATATACGCAACACATGTCGCATATGCAAATGTAGGGTAATATGTGTAGGCTTGGTATGTCGAGTATTCAAATAACCTCACCATTGAAAAGGCATTCATGTAAGGTTTAAGTACATGGACCCCCTTGCTGAAACACTGGACATGTATATCAGTCGTAAACAATACACTTTGAATAGGATGTGTTTGGTGTGAATAAAAAGTAAAATAATGGTTTATTAACATTAACCACACTGTCATATATATTCATTATGCAAATGATTTAGGTCACTGACTGGCTCATCAGGCTTAACCCCTAGAGACTTGCGTTAATTATCTCCTTCTATAACGACTCCCAGTTGTTAGTGCGTGAAACCGTATGACCAGAGGATTTAACTGAAGCCAAAACAGATTGTGGCCCCGTTCCTGTATATGGTCACTGGTTTAAAAAAAAGTAAATTGTGAAGTTGCTAATATGTTTAACAACAGAGAGTGTATGCCGAACAATTGGTACTTTGTTGCTAACTTTGAGGTAGCACAAAGATGGCCAAAATAAAAACAGGCTGCCATTGCTGACCAGCAGATGTGGCAAGCCTGATAAGTAAGAGTGGAAGGAAGAATTGAGTATTGGAGCCCTTCAGAATTCTGTGGTGGGGTGATGGCAGTGTCCCGAAATAGACCACCAGTTAACAGCAATGCCCAAGTGTGAAGTGTGAACTGAGATTTGCCGGGGATCCAAGACTAGACACTGCTGTGGTTGGGTAAAGGCCCCTCAGCCGCCCAGTCACCAGTATGTCAGAGTGTGTCAGGGGGGTTGTATGAGGGAGTGTGTTGTGTGAGGGCTATATATATGTGTCTTGTAACAGTTGTGTGTCATACGTGTGCAGTGTTTGCAGTCGGCCAGGGCTACGGCTCCCTGATGGCAGCACGTAGTCTACAGGGCGTCGCTTCTGCTTGTATCGGAGTGTCAGGTAAATGCACGCTATGCCTTGGCTGCTCATGTATACAACTGCCGCATGGTTCATACCACTCAGTCCGCTCATTGTACTTGACTGCTCGTATACAGAACTGCTGCATGGTTAATACCACTTAGTTTGGTCAGTGTCCCTAGACTGCTCGTGTACACTCCTACAGCATGGTTCATACCATTCAGTCCGCTCATAGTTCCTGACTGCTCATGTACAGAACTGCTGCATGGTTCATACCACTTAGTTGGCTCAGTGTCATTCGACTGCTCGTGTACCCTCCTGCTGCATGGTTCATACCACTCAGTCCATTCAGTGTCCCTCAACTGCTCATGTACACAATTACTGCATAGTTAATAGCACTTCCCAAGTAGCAAACAACAAGTAGATAACAGTTGGCCAACTGTTGGCACAGATGGTCCATGTTCGCCCACATGACTGTGTTTTCTTATGTCGTACACAATAAGACCATGTGAACAATTGTGACTGTATTTGCTTGGGAAATAATTTTGTTGCGGGCCATTAAGCACAAAATGATACACACAAAATGATACCACCCCTATGTGGTAGACAGGTTCAATTCGGTTAGTTGGGCATCATCATGTGGCCAATTACGGGCCACTTATCACAAAATGGCAGACAGAATTTCTTATGTGACTCACAAGCAAACATCAGCGAAACACCCACAGGCATCTTTGAATATGTAAATAACGTGTGGCTGATGTTAGCCAAAGAGTATGATTATAAGATCATGTTTGCGCACAAAGCCGTCGTGTGGTAGAATGGTTAATTTATGACAGTTGGGCATCATCATGTGGGAAATTGTGAGCCATTTAACACAAAATGACTGACTGAATTTCATATATGGCACACAAACAAATTTCTGTGAAACACCCACAGGCATATTAGAGAATGTAGAGAATGTGCGGGTGATGTTTGCCAAGGAGAATATAATATAAGATCATGTTTGTACATAAAGCCCTCACGTAGTAGAACAATTCATTTCTGATAGTTAAGCATCATCATGTGCGCCCCAAGTAGCAAACAACAAGAGCAGTTAACAGTTGGCCAACTGTTGCTATTGGTGACAAAGTTCGCATTTACGACTGTTAGCATTTCTTATATGGTTGACAATCAGGTCATATAAACAAAAGTGACAGTACCCATTTTACAAATACTCGTAATGTGGGCCAATGCTCTCATGACGATTGTTAGATTCCATTAGATGCCCCACAAGCAGATGATAAAGGAAATGCTAACTGTTACTCACTGTTGGAAAAATATTAGCAGCATTTTTATGGGCCATTTGCGGCATGTCAATTGTTGTTCACTGCTGGGGTAATAATAGCAGCATACCTACCGCCTTTTGTGGTATGCCAACTGTTCCTTATTACTGAGGAAACATGATCAGCAAGGTTATATACCATTAATGGCATACCGACTATATGCTGTTGTACAGTAGCAAATATCATATACGTATTAAATTGATTTTTTATTTCATGTATATATGAAGTAAAATTATCAGGCGACATTGCTAGTAATAAAAAAAAAGTTTTTAGACCAGAAACCTGCAAAGTATAACATGCAAAAAAAATATTATTTTGCATTTTTAATTCTACCTGAAATTAGTTCGAAACTAAAATACCTAGCCTTTTAAACAAAACACATAAATCGCAGTATTGACTCGTGATACTAACATTGTCTATATATCAAAGCTAATAATCCATAAGGTATGTGAACTAAGTATCCAGATTTACTTAAAAGGTCGTATGTTAATACATGGTAGAGTAATTGATAGCATACTTGACTGTAGACGAAATGTTTGTGAGTTCGATTCCAGGTTTCTCCAAAGAAATTTCCTAGCTTTGAAATAAAGCTGAAGATAACATACATAAATATACTCAATACATCAATTTTATTTGGGTTAGATACCATTATTTCTTTGGTTTTGAAAATGCATGGTAAGCTGTGTCTACATGGGCCAGAAGTGGCTAACAGCTAGGCCACAAGTGGCTTACCAACAGTTGGCTAACGACATGTGGTTTACTTACGGCAGGCCTGAAGAAGTAAGCCGGAAGTGGCCTGCTTGTGGTTAACTTATGGGCAACTCTTGTTTTGCCAGACATCAGCCGACAGTTCATCAAGAAGTGGCCCACTTGGGGTTGACTTATTGGCAACTCTTGGTTTGTCAGACATCAGCTGACAGTACATACAAAAATGGCCCACTTGTGGTTAACTTACATGAAACTTTGGATTTGCCAGACATCTGCTGACAGTTAAATATCTGTATGTGACTCACGCGTAAACACATCATACCACAGTCATCATTCATCATATGTGCCATATGCATCTGCAGGTGCATCCTGCTTTTTGAATACCTGTGGATGCCGCATGTGGGCTACTTGTTCACAATCTGATCTGCACTTGTGGCCAACTATATTTTGCTACTTGGGTCGGTAAGCTCAGTGTCTCTCAGTTGCTCGTGTACACAACTGCTGCATGGTTCATACCTCTCAGTAATCTTATTGATTTGACTGCTTGTGTACACACCTGCTGCATGGATCGTACCACTCAGTCCCCACAGTGTCCCTTAACTGCTCGTGTTCACACCTGCTGCAAGGTTCATACCACTCAGTCTGCTCAGTGTTCTTGACTGCTTGTGTACACACCTGCTTCCTTGTTTGTACCACTCAGTCTGCTCATTGTTCCTGACTGCTTGTGTACACACCAGCTGCATGGTTCATACCTTTCAGTCATCTTATTGATCTTGACTGCTTGTGTACACATCTGCTGCAAGGTTCATACCCCTTAGTCCACTCAGTTTCCCTTGACTGCTCGTGTTCATACCTGCTGCGTGGTTCATACGAATCAGTCCACTCAGTGACCCTCTTTTGCTTATTTACTATCCTACGCTATGGATTAAACTACCTATTCCGCCCAGTGTTCCTCAACTGTGCATGTACATAAGCTGCATTGTGAAGATGATGCATGTTAAACATATATAACTGGGTACATCTTGTAGGAAAACATTATATATAATGTATGAGTTGAAAATAGGATAAGGTTTTTATAAGGGCTATTGTATCTTATGTTACTATAGGTTGGAGCTCAACGATATATTCAATGTAATATTAAATGTTAATGTGATAAATCATTATTGTTGGTTTATGTTTTTACTGTAATTTTGTGACATACCAAATGCATCAAAATACGAGCATTAATCGAACTGGTTATCGACTACCAGTGGTCGAACGCGAATAAAAACGGTCGCCTGCCCGATATTTGCAAATTTTTATGGGATGCGAGTCCGTAAAATAAAGAATAGTTTATTCTATTCAACAACCAACATATTTTCTCTTGAATTTGATATGTCACAAGCAAAATTATAACTGTATCGTCCTGACCCAATAAAATATTAATTTGAATTTACCAGCTTAGCTGCCCTTGTTAGCTCATTTGTTTTTCCTCAAATTTTTATATATTGTTCCAAATTAAAAACTGGATACATAGATAACTCCTCCTTTCCTCCTTTTTCATCAACAGGATTTAACTGTTGTATTAGCCAAGTAAATCCAAAACATGAATATGCTGGACATAAATCTTTTAAATGGGAACTTACACTTCAGTGAATTTCCGTACTTTTTTTTTTAACAAAATAAAATATGTAATCATTCTTTTTCACTTACAAAAGCAGATCCTGGACAATAAAGTAGTATTCTTTTTAACAATTTAACCAGAGAGATTAAAACCAAAATATGTATATAGACAAAGCAAGACCTCAATTATTAACATGCACTACAGTCACATTTACAACACAGAATTCAAACATATTAATGAAGTTAAACACTGTTAAAATAGGTAGTTTAACAAAATGAATATAAAGAAATAAATACTGCTCAGGAATTACTAATCTCAAGAGCATCCAGCACATACACTAAATTGTTTTCTAACTACCCTATAACTAAGTGTTAAGTGAAAGCCCGGTGGGTAGGGTGGGATTTTATTGCATCTCAGGGCTAGACCCCTTACGTCTACAAGGAGAGGAAATAATGCAAGGAGACATGCATCGCGGCAAAGAGGGATTGGGCAGTCAGGGCCTGCAATTGGGGCCATGACTACCTCCCTAAGTGTACTTATATCTAAGCTAATACTGGAAGAGACTAGGCTAGGACTGTGGGTACATAGTGCTTCGCAAAGTCGGAGGGAGCTTAAAGTAACCGAAGCACAATACAAATTACTGATAAAATTTATGAATTAAATAAATATAAGCTAACCTAAGCTGTCCCTTCGGGACTGCTCATTTAGTCGCAGGGCTAAGGGGCCGATGTGCTAGAAGCGACTTGGGTCGCTTATAGCGCTGGGTGTCATCAATGTCATAGTACCCAAGAGCACTGATAAGGGGGTTAGTATGTTCCTCATTGGAATCATAAAAATTTTGGGCTTGCTTGAGAATTCTGAGAATCTCGCAGCATTTCTTGCTTTAATTCTGCATGCAAGTTTTTAGTTGGGATATATCTGGGTGCATGAACTGCCAGTTTAAGACATTTGTTCTGCACCACTTGTAGTGAATGTAAGTGAGTTTGTGAGCAGTAAGCCCACGCTGGGGCTGCATAAGTTATGATGGACCGAATCATGGTTTGATATAAGGGAATCCCATTTTACTTCGACATGTTGGAATTACGATTGACCAGTGGATACAGGGCAGACAGGCGGCCATAAGCGAGTATCCTCTTTGCCTCCACATGGTTTCGCCATGTCAGATCTCTGTCCATAATAAGACCGAGATATTTTACCTCATCTTTAAAAGGGATATTCTTCCCGAAGAGAGAGAGTTGTTGTGGATGGGGGGGGGGGGGGGGGGGGGGGGCGAACGTGTGAAGACTAATGTATTGCATTTACCCGCATTTATTTTAGTGCACCACAGGCGGGAATAGTTTTATAGCTGAGTGAGCTGTGCCTCGGCGCGCTGAATGGCAAGTTCAGCCCTGCATGATCGGGTATAAATGACAGTGTCATCTGCATAGACACCTAGATTGATATTCTAGTTACGAGTGCGCGGAATGTCGTGGGTATAAGTGTTGTATAGAAGAGGATCCAGAATGCTGCCCTGGGGGACTCCTACCCTAATAGCTTTCTTTTCGGAAGCTGCCCCTTCCAAAGAGACTAAGAAGGAGCGATTGTTTAGATATGATGCCAGTAGCTTAATATAGCAGTCTGGAAAATTGGTGTGGTATAATTTATAAAGGATCCCTGCGTGGAAAACCCTGACAAAAGCCTTCTCGATGTCTAGAAATACCGCAACCATAAAGTGTCGCCAGTTAAATGTGGTTGTTAATGTTCCGATAAGCGGACTGGTTGATGCGTAGTTAAATGCTTTTTCCTGAAGCCAAATTGCTAATTAGGAAATAAGTTATTCACATTCACTGAACTATTCACTACATTAAACCTAGAGGCAGGCAGTTTATTTAGCGCCTGCCTATTAGTAGCCATTAGGCTGCTGTTGAACAATTTAGATGGCCGCACCCATCAGGGCTTTGCCTTTCGTTTCAGTTCCCTGAGATGGGTCCGACTATACAATTAATAGAGTGCATGAGCACGGTTTCCTTTCCGACCCCTTTTTGTTGCTGCAGCGGGCGACCCTGCACCCCCAATGAGCGCTGGGTGGTCCCTGATTGCCCACGCAGGCAGGAGTGCCTGTGCTGTCCTCAGGAGGGGCGGTGAAGGGGCCTGGGGTGGCTGTTGCGTCTCGGTAGGCCTGTCCTGTGATTGCGAAGACTGGGATTTTTTCTGCCTGGTATGTTTACTCATTTTCCCTTTAGGAAAGTCACGTGCTGGCCATCTTTGGTGAGGGGGATCCACCAGAGATGGGAAATCCAGCTCAGAAGACTGGCCATAGTGAGAAAGTGCCCCATATCCATTTGATACAGGGACTGGTCTGTGCTGCATGTACTGTGGCACAAATGTTTGGCTCGGTGTGCGCTGGTTTTTCCCCTGTACAAATATCCAGATATAAGGGGCCTGGGGGGGGGGGATGGCGAGATTGGTCCACTATAGTGTGCCCGAGGCTGGGAAGATACAGTAGTAGAGTATTTGCACTGCTGTTGTCTCTTTTTTCGCTCGTGAGGAGCGAGGAAGCGCCATTTTTCGTGTGGCAGGCCTTATAATTAGCTGCGTGATTTCCTCCACAGCATGCGCAGATTCTCAGTGACTTGTCGTCCTTGTCCGACAAGTCACAGTTCAGTGTGGTGTGGCCCTTGCCACAGAGCCTACAGCGAAAAAAGGAGGGGGGGCGTGGCATACTTTGGACGAATGCCCAAATCGCTGGCAGTGATTGTATTGGGCGGGCCCTTCTGGGCAGTGAAAGTCTTCCACCTTGATTACAAGGCCACAGGGACCACGGAGTTGAAATATGGCTTGTGATTTTTCTTGAGCCTGGAGCTCTACAATAAACATGTGTAGAGGCCGCTTGGGGCGAATGCTGATTGGCTCAAAGCCTAGTCCAATCAGTTCGTTGCGGATCCCGTCCACCTGAATTGACTTGTCATGCCCTTTTAGGGCTACTTTAAGAAGCATTTCGCTGCGAGGGGCGAGGACATGATATCCTACTTGTAAAGAGTGAAGGATGGCAATCGTTTTCCGATAATCGTCAATAGATTGGGGGAGGTATTGCACTCCTTGTGCCACGACGCGATTTGTGGTGGGCTGGGCAAGCTGCGCCCTGAAAATCTTACACACAGTGGCGTAAGTGCATTTCTGTGTGTGGTACACAGTTAGAGGGCGAAGATCGGGTTTTTTTCGCCCTGATTGGCGCCTGCTGAGCTGAATTTTACTTGTCTTGCGACGGTGTAGTGATGGCCCCACCTGTGAGAAGGGGGGGGGGGCGGATGACGACATCTCGGCAGATTTTCTCTCTCATTCGCAGTATCCTCATCCATGGCGACAGGTGCTGTATAGTCCGACATCTTGGCGGGGGAGGGGGTCCCCGAAGGGTTTAAAACCTAATCCCTTCTCTCTTCACCTTGAGGGGGGGGGGGGGGGGCTAAAATAAAACCTTAAATGAGAATTAACCTTTTTCACAACTGGCCTCCGCAAACTTATTTCCCTGACCTCTTACCTTGACCGGAAGTGAGGCTAGGGAGAAACAGCCGCTTGACAATAATTAGCTACCCTGGCTAAGGGTTGTACCTTCTGTCTGTTCTCTACGGGAGAGCACAGGCCTGGTGTTGAAAATTTGCATCTCCTCTTCTAAAAGAAAATATATATTTGTTCTTGCAGTATCCACTGCAAATCGGCTCGCCCACGCAGTGTGCCTGCACTGCACAGCTGAGCCACCCTTCAGGGAATTAGCAGTGCAAAGCGACTGCTAAGCACAACCGGCCTGCAGCGAGCACTGCTGCAGACTGAGTCGAGTGAGCGAATACACATACACTAGGCTGTAACAGATTATTTTAGAGATAAAATAAATGATTAATCACTTTCTATCAAAACCAATACGAATGGCGTAGCACGAAGACAAACACAAAACAATAGTCTCAACAATGCAAAAACAATATTTGCAATACTTTCTATAGTGATGGTTGCCTATATTTCACTGGCTCTCTAATCGCACCACTATCGATTGTAAAAGAAATATTGAGCGTGCGCGATATCTAGTGGATGGTTTGAAAACTGCAAGTACTTCTTCATCCGAAACAGTTGGCACAAAGTCTCTTCGCGTCGTCATTTTTGTTAGTGAGAGTAATAAAAAAGTGGCGCGAGTTGATATAGTTTTGAAGGCAATTTTATAAGATAATATTAGGTAAGTATTCTTGAAATTTCGTATTCTCAATTGCTGTAACACTTAGTCGAAGTAGTTTTCTGTAGAATGTGTATAAACACCAAATCGAAAGTGTTGCTTTATAAAATAAACATCTGGGTCTGTTGTGTTTCCTAAATCGCACCAGTAAGAAGTACCACACTGGTGCGATTTAGGCAAGGTTAAAAAAAAAAATAATGTCTTAGGCATGGATGTAAAAATATTAAGGAAATGAATTTCTATTATGCAGGGATAGCAATATTACGTCCATCGCCATATTGTGACACCATAACATTGAAAATATATGCCTGTTTGTTATTTATTAGGGTTGTTACCTATCAGGATCTAGTTTGCCTGACCTTTCCAGATTTCCCATGCCTAAATTAATAAATTTCATAAACATGAACACGCTCCAAACAACACTAAATTCAATGATATTCATATAATAATTCTGATTTTTTATAAAATAATTTTGACATGCTTTATCAGTGTCACATACACAAACATAGACAAGTTGGTGGTAGGTTTGTTTGTTTGTTTTATGTTTCAGTTTCAACGAAGGCTCAATGGACAAACGACAGTATGCTATATAAAATGGTAACCTGAGGTTATGATAAGTGCTTTAGATGAATTTCGAAAGGGAAAAGTGAAACTTAATGAGCATTGCCATTAATATAATATTCCCAAGAAGACATTCATTAGACACTTCCGGGGCGAGGCTAAAAGAAGCGTTGAACGAAATAAACAAGCAGTCAACGGAAGGGAAACCGCTTTACCTAAGGAAGCAGAAAAGGCGATAGTGCCAGAAATGTTGTATCTCGAAGCATGTCTATTTGGTCTCACATCTAGTGAGATTAGAAAATTGTCGTATGATTTCATGATTTCATCTGAAGAATCCATTTAGCAAGATAACAGAAACTGCAAGTAAAAAGGTGGTAGGCATACTATGATATATGAAGCCCCATCCAACATTAAATTTCCGTCATTCAGAAAATGTTTCGATCGCTCGCGCACGAGGCTTCAACAAAAAAAATGTTTACAATTTTTTTGACACTTTAGAAAAAATGGTAGACGAAAACAGGATAGATCCGGTTTTGGTACAGTGCAAAAGAAACCTCCGAAAGTTGTGTCAGTTCGTGGAAAACATCAGGTAGGGCACTTATGAGTGGGGAAAGGGGTATTAATACTACATTTGTTTGCTGCACAAGTGCAGCTGGGCACTTTGTGCCACCAATGATCATCCTTAAAAAACAAAGAATGCTCCCTGCACTAGCGAACGGTGCTCCTCCAGGTAGTTTAGTGGAATACTCACAGTCTTGTTACATCAACAGTGAACTATTTGTGAAATGGCTGAAACATTTTATTTCACATGATACGCCAACTACTGGAAAATAAGTTCTGCTTCTTCTTGTGGGCCATTCCACACACTCTAAAAATTTGGATTCCATCAACATCGCTCGGGAAAATAATATGATTTTACTTCAGTTGCCTGGTCATACCACTCATCTCCTCCAGCCGCTTGATTTAGTTGTTTTCAAACCATTTCAGTTGAATTATGACTCAGCTGTCAGAAATTGGTTGAGGACTAATCCTGGCCAAAGAGTAACACAATTTGCAGTAGCTGAATTGCTTGCTGAAACATATGGTATATGTGCTACATTAAGCAATGCTGCCAATGGGTTTCGAGCTTCTGGAGTTTGCCTGTCGCTAGACATGTATTTCACGATACAGATTTCATACCCAGTGACCCTCTAACATCTAAACAACCTTCCAAAAACCCTTGAAATGTGCCAGATCAGAGTGTGAATAAGAACCAAAACTTTGGAAATCAGGCTGAAGTTGAAAATGTACCAACAATCACTGATGAACAACACCCAGGAAGCAATGTTATAGTTGTAAAGTTTCACGAGATCAGTCCAAGAGCTAAGCTTAGGGCTGCGTCTAGGCCGATCACTACATCAAGTTCAAAAAGAAGAGGCAGGCCAAGTAAAGGACCTCAGAAAGAACAAAAGAATTGACGTGAAGGCCTTACAAACGACTGCTTGAAGAGAAGAAGAACCGAGAAAAAACAAAGAAACAAACGAAATCAAGAAAAACAGCCAAATCATGTTCTAGGAATGACAGTAGGCGTACATCAGAACTTCCTTTGCACATTGAACATTGAAAATTGTTGTGTGGAGACTACAGTGGAAGATTGGTTTTGCTTTTTGTGTAATGAATCCCTTATTGAGATATGGTTAAGTGCTGTACTTGTGGGTAATGGGCTCATAAATCACGTGCAGGATACTCATAAGTAGATCTACATTTTTTTTTGCGATGTATGTAAGGCCTAAGTCTGACTGAACATAGCCTCTTCATTAAACACGAAACACAGTAGGCCTACAATCCAATTGTGTGTTTTATTTTTTTTCGTGTTTGTTATTCGCATTCCGGAAGTGTGCGTTATCATCTGCCATAGGCCTATAGGTAAGCAGCAGAGTATATTCAATGTAGCCTATATTTTGGTACGAAGTAGGCCTATTTTACATTGATATTGTACAGATTACTTAAATTCTGTTCATATATTTTTTAGTGCAGACAGTTATTAATAATTATTACATGGTTTTTGTAAATAACGTAGTCTAAAAAATATAGTGGTTATTATAAGAGATAGTCTGGACCAAACTGTCTCTCACAAAAAAAAAAAAATATCGGGTTCAATTTTCAACTTAAATAAAAACATTAGTATGGCCTTAATTATTATTTTTTCTGTACTACAGATTAGATTTTGGAACCCCATGGTGCGATTTAGGAAACAGTTCTCCTAAATCGCACTATTTGCAGTTACATCAAAAAGTCATTGTTAGATCCTAAATATCTTAGTAAAATTTGAAGCAAAAATTTAATGGTAGAAAGTATAATGTAAGCATCTGTATGTTTATTACTGTAAGGAAACCTACAGCTTTCTAAATATTAAATTATTTCTTCAAAGTGGTGCGATATAGGCAACCTTCCCATATCAATCTGAAATTGAACGAATCTTGAAGAACATATATGATTAAAATACACTATCGACCAAAAAGTAATTGGGCACCTATCCACAATATTTGCTCGGTGTTTGTCACCCCTTATAATCTCGTAGGGCCACCTCTTGTGGCTATAACAGCAGCCGCCTTATCTGGCATGCTCTCTACGAGTGTTTGCAGGACATCCACAGGGATTCGTCGCCATTCCTCTTGCAACCATTCCATGAGTTGAGCAATGAATATAGGCCGCGCCTGACGAGCCCTCACCCGGCGATCCAATTCGTCCCTAAGATAATCTATAGGGTTGAGGTCGCGGCTCTGGGCGGGCCAGCCTAATCGGCGAACATTGTTGTCGGCGTACCACTGCATAGTAGCCCTTGAAACATGGCACCTGACATTGTCATCCTGGAAGTAATACGGGTCCATTCTGTAAAAATGCCACAATGCTCGGAGCATTTCATTATCCAGAATGATACAATAGGCCTCTGTGTTCATGCTATCACGGACAAACACCAGCGTTCCTACTCCGAAGGCCGTGAAACAGCCCCACACCATCACTCCACCACCACCGAATTTCCTAGTTGGCACTATACACTTCGGCAGAAGCCGCTCCCCGGGTAGACGCCACATCCATACACGTCCATCAGACCGGAATAATGTAAACCTTGACTCATCACTCTACAGAACCGATTTCCACTACTCCAGTGTCCAGTTGCGACGGTCCAAACACCACCTGAGTCGCCGAGCTTTATTGCTTGTAGTGATATGGGGCTTATGTGAAGCTGCTCTTTCGAAGTATCCAAGTCGGTGGGTGTCTGAAAGCAATGTTCCAATGAAAACTGTTACTCCTGTTGCTACAACAAACGCCTGTCGGATGGTAGCCATGGGTTGTGCCCTATTTTTGACAATTTCACGTTTCAGGGTTCTGCGATTTCTGTCGGTCAAGATTGTAGGTCGCCCAGAACGTGCAGCATTGGCACACTGTCCATCGACCTTCCACGTACGCAGGACGAATGCGGCCGTTTATTTGGGCCTGTTTACCTTCCGTGCAATCGCCCGGCTAGACAACCCACTGAGATGGTAGCCCACAATCACGCCCTTATCGAGGTCCGATAGCTCTGTACCTCGTGCCATCTCCTTGCCAACTGGTTCTACACCGGCCTGCAGCGTATGGCGACCACACAAGTCACCTGACTTACTGAATCACCTATCTTCACGGGTGCCCAATTACTTTTTTGTCGATAGTGTATATTAATTGCTTTCTTACATGAGAAGTTCATATAAATGTCATTCATATTTCAGAACATAAATGAATATGGATATTACACATATGATTCAACACATCACTGTTCAAAGACGACCTTTATATACAATGACATCACTGGACATTGCTGTCGCACGCGCACGAAACAAGAACTGCGCGACTGTTGCATCGTTTGGAGTCGGCATAGTAGAATATTGCCACTCAGACAGCTTCCGTCTCCTTGACAAATTTGTGTAGAATTACGCTAATAGCGGGTAAGCGAGTCTGTTTCTGAGAACTTAAATGATATGCATATAGTTAGTTACACCAACAGTTTTACACCCGGTTACATTTTCCAGATTATAATAATGTATTAAGTTCATTTCAGACGCCTTATTCATGCAAATTAATTTTCTTTCGTCAATTACATATATTAACCTGTCGACCATTTCTAATGTCCGTGCCACGTACCTGTTTTGTGTTTTAAAGCATTTTATATAAAAACAATTGACTTAAACTTGATGTAAAAAGTTTGTATTGTCGCACGACCCTGATCCGTTGAATACATAGTTCATATTCCAACGATACATAAAGTGTTATTGCTATAACATTTTTCTGGGCGTAATGTTCGTATTTCGTACGTTACGATTAATTATAAGTTTGTCAGGTATGCGATGTAACAAAATTTAAATTTTTCTTGATTAGCTATCATCAAGAATGCATTATCACTTAATGTAGTTTAACAATATAATGGGTAATCGTGAAAAATTAGCTTCAAATCCCCCATATCACATGTTTATTATATATAATTTCAACATTAAAAAATTTATGTGATTCAACAAATAGACATACAAATTCACTCTATTACACAAAATTGTAATTATAACTTTCAATGTCTTCTGAGAAATAAATAGTATTGATAAATATAATCTTCACCAATAGCAATTATGAAATACCAATTCTTGAACAATGATTAGTACCTTTTCTCTCTACAACAATAAACATGTAGATAATTTTAGATGTCCTTCACAAGAACTAACAAATAACAATGAACCATATCAACAAGATAATTGCATAAGTAAGTAAACATAATTAACATGACACAATTACATTATAGACTACTCAGCTGCAATGCGAATCACTAAACCAAACTTGGCTTTGACCAGTATTACAGGGGAAAAAATCCACCAGTTACAACCGCAAACAGTTCCTATGTAGAAAATTATAATAATTATTAAATTGGATATTTGTCAAATAGAAAACTCTAATGAACAATCTAGCAATAACACTGGAACAATATACAGCAGACAAAAAATAATTTTGAGAGAGTGAGGGAAGTTAAGCAGTTTTACGAATATACATTCAACTCCTTCCTTCTCAGTTCCTGCTTCTTATATACTTCAATTATCTTCTTCCTAGAAGAAATTGCCACAACATTGCTGGTCAAGAAATAATTCGATTACAAGGCACCTTACAAAACTGTAGATATTCTAAGCTTGTTTTGCACGTAATAACCCTCCAGGATAAATTTCTTGGTAGGCATTCAACAAAATATTTTCTCTCTTCAGTGAAGGCATATTTGCCTGGCCTTGTCTACAATGATACTTATATCAGGCGAGGGCATGTTGCGCATATCCATACGGTAAAAACGACCACATATTAGACATAGACCCTCACATAATTCATAATATACAACATTATAAACTTGAACCATACATTAAGACCCTTCAGTGCAAAAAAAATCATTTTCAACGGTCGATTCTTTGTAAATGGCTCAATCACAGTTCATCATTTGTACACTCATCAGTATTACTGATATCTGCCCATGCACAAACATAATATTCCTCTTCACTATAGTCAATAATAATATCATATATCAATGCAAAATTTAAGCCTTCCAAGTAAAATATTAGTTCGTTGCAGTAGTAGTACAATGCAACTAAACTACTGGCTTGTAATATGCCTATAACTGGGTCAAGTTGTACCTCCTTACAGATTCTCTTTGTAGATCTACTAAATCGTAGCAGTTTTCATTGATATTGTAGCAACTTAGAAGAGACCTTGAAAGATCAAGAACGCCGTTTTAGTTAGTCTGTTACAGAAAGAACTAACACTGTGTGCTCTTTTCAAAACAAGGTCACCAGTAGTGGTAGTGACCCACTTTCAAAACACTAAGCGGGGAGCGATGTCCTGGACAATCTTACAACGATAACCCCAAACATTCAGAACACTGAGCGAGGCTACAGACCCTCTAAAATATTCATATGGACGGATGCAGTAGTGTGTAGAGCCGGCGAGTAGATCGGGGAAGCGATCCTCTTCCTATGGTTATCTACTCCAGAGGCCTAGCCCTACACCACCATCCTCACCCCACAGAGTAGTGGGTCCGGCGGTTTACTAGATTTGATTAATCACACCTGTTTTATTGAAATGGTTGACTAATTAGTTACAGGTACATTCAGGTAATGGGTTAATTACTTGCAAATTAGATCGAAAGGGTTAATTAAAGTTGAAGGGCTGAGTGTATAAAGGGTTAATTGTTTAGTTGAGTGGGGTAGCATATAGATGCATTGACCTTGGGGCAAGAATATCATAAGTGTCATTTCGGGGTAAGAGCAGTTTAAATCTCGTATAAAGTGAGGTCGGTGGTTGATAGGAGGGTATGTCGAGGGGAACACCAAAACATATCCGCCTTAGTTGGTGTTTGGAAGAATGCTGAGGTGGTTGGCTGGGTGAGAGGAGGGGAGGGGAGGGTGTGTCGGGTGCCTTGTTTTAGCATATTACACAAGTTTAAAGTGATTTTTAATGGTTACAATATTTTAACACCTAATATTTTAAAATGTAACATTTTAACACATAACAATTACACACTATAGTAAATAGGAATGATACTTAAAATGAAAAAAATAGGTATTATCCCGTGTAGGTCACACTTCATTATACAGTGAAACGGAGTTAATAGTACCACATGGTTTGAATTGCAGGATTTGAAAATTATTGTATCATAAATTCCATTTACAATACACTTGGAACGTGAGAATTCAATTCTCAACCGTCTCCTCCCTAAAGCAGATGGTGTGGAAGATATATATATATATATATATATATAAGAGAGAGAGAGAGAGAGAGAGAGAGAGAGAGAGAGCGATAGAGACCACTCTGCTGCGAGCGGGGGAAACTGGTCAGATACGTTTTGGATGCGAGGAGGAGTGCTGGTCTGTGCTGAGAGCGGCGGATATATCTATCCTGCTAAACTAATTTCCCATACAACTAAGCTCATTCATTCATTGTCACACGCATAACAAATAGGAATGGAAAATTCTATTTGAGCATTAATTATTTTAAAAAAAAAATTTTAAACGAATCCCATAATTTACCATTTTCAATACGTGTGACATACAGCCGAAGTGACAGTCGATGTGAATGGAGCAGCAAGTTAGGCGGGCCTGGCTGGCACAAGGTCTTGCTGCACACAATTCTTTACAGAGCTGACGGGGGAGCAATAATATGTTTAAAAGTGAGTTATGTGTGCTGAGTAAGTTAACTGTGTTAAAAAAAAAATTATGTAATATGTGTGTCATGTTAGGGAATATTCTATACAGGATGGAGCTGTAAACTGAATTTGTGTGTCATTAATTTATATTTAATTTGTGCTTTATTCTGAGTACGATTACGTATTTAGTATAACTGATCGTTAGTCGTTCTTTGTTAGTGCTAATTCGTGCGATTGCTAAATATTGTGTACATTTCTGTGTTTTTTTAATTCATTTGTCCTATTGTTTGTCTTAAATTATATATTGGTAGGGGGACAGTAAAATAATATTTTGCATGTTTAATTTAATGTGCGTAGTTATCTTGTGTAATCATATTTGTGTCACGGAATCGCTGTGTGTGCAATGTAATTTACAGTAAGTAGTTTTAATTTATTTCCAATGTCTCATCTGTGGCATGTGACATGGGGAATGTCGTGTTTGAGTGGGAAAGTCGTAGGTTTTCGTGGTAGTTTGAATTATATGTGCGCTGTATTTGTTTGTCATAATTTATATTGATAGGGGCAAAGGGTGGGGTAGTAAAGTGATGATTTATCAATATTTTGGTTTCGTAGTTGTGTCGTGGAATCATAACGTGTGCATCGAAATCCAGGGTAGACTTAATTTTATTGATGTAATAAGTAATTTAAATAATTTGTAATATGTTTTTCGGGTTTTTAGGTGTAATAGACCGTGTTTCAATGGGGTTTCAGTGCACGTAATTGCTAATTAAGTCGTAATTAAATCACTATCTGTGGTTGTTTTCTTGAATTCCTTGTATGTAATTGTGTCGTCTTTGTCATTTATACTTAGTTTCTCTGGTGTGCGTAGATAGCGAAAATTTAATTTTGCGTATTTTCCAATAATTTAATGGTGCGTATTTAGTAATAATTTAATGTCCCATGAATCGTAATGTGCTTCATTCGTTACACGCGTGTGCATCGTAAACATGGAAAATAATTTTAATTGATTTGTGAAGTGGATCAATACATATTTGAAACGTTGCATTTTTAGTCTTATATTGTTCCTTTTGTGGATGCCGATAAGTGATTATGTCAGGTATTTGTCTCTTTGCATTTTATTGATTTGCGATAAAAAATATATGTCCTATTTTAGCATGTAAAGTGTCTCATAGTTAAATGCGTATTTTTTAAAATTAATTTAGTGGTAATTATTTATTTGATTTTGCCAAATCCATTTAATACTATATCTCTTTATTTTTAAAACATTTATTTATTAAAAAATACCGCTATGCGCATTTCCGAAATCAGTCATTACACATATTACAGTATTCATTCAGACAACATTTTGGGCATGATTAACATTTTGATTCCTATATCATTAATTTGTTAAGTGGGTTTGAAGTTGTTTCTGATTGCTTATGTGTGGTTCCTAGTGAAATTGTATTTAAAAGTAAGTCGTTTCATTCATACAGTTTTTTTGCATATTTCCCAATAATTTAATGTGCTCCATTTATCTTGTCTCTAGCATTGACGGTATACTCACTTTATAATTCTTTGTGTGAATCGTACGTAAATAGTATTCCCTTTGCATTTAATTGATTTGGAACGTCTCATTTGTGAAGTGATGGTTTGTTTATCTCGTTGTGTATTTAAAACATTACAAGTGATAAATTCAATGATATATTTCGTTATTTTAAAAACAATGATTTACTAAATTTCTCGAATTACACATTTCCAACCTCCGCCATTACACATATTACAGTACTCATTCAAACAGCGAACAAAGCGCCCGACACACCCTCCCCTCCCACATCCAGCGTACCACTCCAGTCTTGTTTCAAACACCAACCAAGGCGGACGTGTCTTTTTGCTCCTCTTGACATCCCCTCCTGCCCGCCTACCATCCACCAACCTCACTCTATACTAGATTTAGGCTGCTCTTACACTAAAATGACACTTATGACAGACTTGCCCCATGTTCAAAACATCTATATGCTGCCCCTACCCCCTCACACCGCATCGACTGCCTGGCGTCCAAGGGTGAACATCTATGCTGCTCCCTCATAATCACCCTTATGACACTTAATCCTTTCAACACCAATTCAAACATTACAATGAAAAAAATATCCCTTTATACACTGAACCCTTCGCCTGTAATTAACCCTTTGAATATAACTTACCTGTAACTAACCCTTTACATGAATATACCTGTAATCAATTAGTTAACTATTTTAATCAACCAGTTACGATTAATCAAATTTAGGAATCCGCCACACCCACTACTGTATGGATTGGGGATAGTGGTGTTGGGCTAGGCACCCGGAGTAGATAACTATAGGAGGATAGACCGCCTCACTTCCCTGATCCACTCATGGGCACTACACACTACTGCACCCATCCATATGAATATTTTAGAGGCTTTGTAGCCTCGCGTAGCATTTTAAATGTTTAGGTTTGTCGTTGCAAGAATGTCCAGGCCATTTCTCCTCGCTTAGTGTTCTGAAAGTGTGTCGCTACCACTACTTCCATTATAGATGCACGGCATTAAAACTCTGCAAATATTTAAAAACTCTGGAGGACTAGAAAATACCATCGCATTTAAGACTAACTCAACTAAAGCTTGTGCATCTCTCTGTTATAAAACATTTCAAATATTTTTTTCGTGTAATCTCTCCACAATAAATAATAAAAGGATGGAACCTGCCAGTATTATTTAATGTGCTATAAACGAGGTGTAAAATTATAAATCAGCACGCAATACTTTCTCACATTCGTAGGTACGTATCGCAGTCCATCAAAAGACACACACTAAAATTAACATCTTCAAACCAATTAAAATTCTTCTAAGCGGTATGGCGCCCACATTACGGCCCATTAAAACATAACCATTTTAAAATTGGCATTGATTTTACAAATCTAAAAACTTTAATTGCATGAGCAGTTGATACACCTGACACTGTGAAAAAAAATATAGGGCAGCATTATGGGGCTACTCAAGCAAACTTATTACACACTTTATTTAATACCAAAATCACACCAAACTAGCATAATAATAATTTAGCACAATAATAATTTAGGCAATGCTGCCAAAACGATTTCAACACTAAAATCTACTGCACTTCTGACACACCAAACTCTCATAATTCTGCTTGCCCATAATCATTCAGAGCGCAATGTTCCAACACCCACCGATGTATTCATAGGTGACACCTTCCTGGCACAAATAAATAATATTAAAACCTTTATTACTGACAATATTGATTAAAATGCCGTGCCCCCCATGTATAACACTATCATGTTGCAGCCCCAGTTGATGGCTTGAATAAAGAAGTCTAGACTCGCTCCAAGTAGGCAGTAGAGCTGACGATCAGGACGTGGTGGTGTGAATACGAAGGAGGCAAAGTAGGGGCATTGGTATGAGAAGAGAGGGGAGCCAAGCCTCCAGCAAGGTGGGAGAACAGTGCTACGTGCTGTGACGGTGAAACACACTTTCTTGCAGGCTGGATTTTTACAGACCGTCGCAACCCCCCACCCAAAAAACTGCTAGCCTTAAAAAGTGAAACAGTGTGTGAAGAGGGTAACTGAACGCTCTGACTACCTGAGTCGAAGGCAAATGATCACAGTTCCGCATGCAAGTGTACAAAAGAAAACAAAGTATTGAAGAGAGAGAAAGACGGCACTCAAATATAGAGAGAACATAGTGGAGTACATTCAAATTGTGAAGATAATATCACAAACAATGACATTAACAACATTCTTCATCTCTTTCAATACAGTCCACCTTGAGGAAGTTCCACCCCCGAGAATGATACAAGTAATAGAGTGCAGCCAGGCAGCAGCCGAGCATCCTCTCAGGCATCTTCACGAACATTCCAGTGACGGGTCACCGACGAAACCACAGCTCCAGCACACCAGCACTCCGCCAGGCGACGAACCTCCAGGAATAGCAGAGCAGTAGAAATCATTGGGACAGCTCGGGGGATGAGGGGTTTATCAGAAAACATAGGAATCATTAAAGGTAAATATTAACAATAAAATAATGGGTATGGAAGAGGAAAGTAAACATGTGCGAATCCGAGTAAAATAACACTTACAGACACAATTAAAAAGTACCTGAACAGCAATAACAGCAATGTTGTACTTTAGGACTATATAATTTTAATTGGTGATATGGTCTTTACGGAATGTCCTACTACTAGAAGGGGAGACCTACTTTACTGTATTCGGTCCTAAAAATTTGTCGGCCTGAAGGGACTGACAAATTTAGGAATCTGTTTGCTCGAGACTTCGTTTGCCAGATCTGCCAGGGTGAGTTCTTTCGAAAGACCAGGACGCCAGAATGAAAATTAGCGGGGCCACACGCCTGGTTTAACCTATAAACGATGCATAACTTCACCGAGCAACTGATCCCAGGCTGATTCAGACAATGGAGAAGGGAGATGCTGAATGTCCCAGATGTTCAGGAGTGGATGATTCAAAGGACGCCCAAGAAAGTGCAAGTATGGTGGAACCCCTGTAGACCCGTGCAATATACTGTTGAAACCAACTTTCAAAAGGTATATTTCCTGATCCCACAAGGAGTGATCGAAATTATAAAATAAATGTAAGACAGCCTTGAAGTCCTTATTGAATATTCCCCCAGGTTCCCTTTCGGAAAGTATAGGCTAGATGTAAAATGCTTTGCAGCCCATCTCAAACACATAGCTTTAAAAACCACTGAGGTGAAATATTTGGCATTCTCAGTTAAACTCTCCATGGGTGCACTGAAAAACTTCCATACTTGGTCACAAAGAGCCTTAACCATCGTGGTGGCTTTTATATTGTGATGGCCTTCATATTCCTCAGCGGCAGAAATAGTTAGCTTGGCAAAGGTATCAAGAACAATAAGAACACCATTATTACCTTTCTTCGACTAATATTAACAACAATAGCAGTAGGGAAAAGGTAAAAATGGGCGAACTCAAGTAGAAAAAACACTTGATGTGAGTTAACTGTAAACTTAGGAGAAATTACAAATCCATTTCTACTGTGAAATTAAACATTTTTTATAATAGTTAGAGTAAGTTAGTAATAAGAGATTCAGAATATGTATAGTGAAAGTTATAATTGAAAATTAATATCATGTTGCCTTTTACCAACAAATGTTTACTTGACACAAAAGTTAAATGTAGAGTGTTTTAATTGCTAATTAATTGTTTCTTTCAGCATTAAGCATACTTGAAGATTAATGCAACATAATTTCAGCGCTATTCTAATAAATATTAAACATATTTTTCAATTTTACAAAGTAGGTAAAATTATACACTCTTAAAACATTTGCAATGTGAGGATCCTTTAATAGGAGTAACTTTAAAAACATTCATATGGAAAGTATAAATTGCTTTTGAATTCATTAAAGTTCAAGTAAGTAAGAAAATTATAATTGTATTCGCAAAGTTACGTCAAATATAGGTAGGATTGGAATCTCAATAGAGGCTGACGCGTTCGGTATCATCATCGTGACGACAGCCGTGGCAACCGTGCAGAAGAATGTACACCCCTTACTTAAAACAAGTTCAAGATCAGGAGCAAGACCAGGAACATTCATTCACCAGTATACACAAACAAACAAGAGTAAGCCAGTCCCGCATACCACTCAAACATTTAATGGCGTAGCCACAATCAAGAAAGAAGGCAAGTCAGTTCCTTCAGCCCACTTACCTTGCTTCGTAATACCTTCCTTCGCATAACTTCCCACCATATCGAAGAGGCTACAATCAGTCTTATTCCTGCTGCCAAGATGCAGATGACCACATACTGGATCGTTCTAACAACATTACTGCTAAATCAAACTGAGTAGTATTCAAAATTTACTTCTGTTTCAACCACAGTCCACTTCACGAGCTGAGTGCATCTCACTTGTCAGAGAAGAAGGGTAATGTAGCTGTGTGACCAAACTTTTAGCTTGGTGCTTGCATGAACCCACCAGAGTACGACAAAATAGGGTGAGGTCACAGAAGCGCGGCGCAGTCACGCTATCAGGACATGAAGCTGCGGAAGTTGATACAACAGAACTGATAGTTGTAAAACACAAGGAATATTTAAGGACCACAGAGCGGTCTAACTTCACCAAGCAGACGACGAGTAAGATGGACCAGCTGGGGTTTGAGCCGCCATAATCGCAGTGTACTCAGCCTACGGCATCTCTGCAGGTAAAGCAGTTCCAGCAGGGTCAACAATGGACAATATAGCTAGATGTGTGGCCGTAAAGTAGTGTAAATAAATAGATAATGTAGAGGCTTGCAGAGTTAGGTTAACATAAAGTAATACATTCTACTGGTGCAATATAAGGTATTTAATATAATGCAATAAGTTGTGCATATTATATTGTAAAAAATAGTTATCGTTTTAAAATATATTTGATGTGGAAATGACTTAATGGATTTCTACCTATGATATATGCATTCCCCTAACAGACTTTACAGCGAGCCCCTAAGGCGAAACCGTAACAACGATGTAGAAACTGCCATGGATGGGTACGTTGTTCAGATCTTCGATATAATTATGTCCTCATAGTATAGTTGCATATACATCGCACACATAACAGTTTGGGGCTCCAATTCGCTGTGATCTCATTCTTGTAGATACCTTTATGTTTAGAGTTGCGCACTAGGTCGCCAATTTTGGCTTTAGGGTTGTGTGGATCCTTCCTCTTTCGAATGGCATACACAGTCTGAACCAGGGAGTCGTCCTTGATGTCTTCGGGCTTCATGCAAGTGGTATAATGAATGGTATAATTATACTCGTGGACTAGTTTCGGCAGTAGTTCAAGACACTTGTATCTTCCATTCGCCACAAGATGCTTCCACATCTTACCCTTCAGTGTCTTGTTAAGCCTCTCGACAATAGATAATTTTTAATTCTTGTACATGGAATAATTATTTATGTAATGTTTCTCCATAAGGGTTTTGAACTTTGAATTGCAGAATTATTTGCTCTGGTCGGTTTGCCAGTTAATCGGGATGCGTCCTTCGCACAAAACATCCACCATTGCTTCGATGATGTCATGCACATTCTTCGACTTGACTGGCCTGGCCCAGGCGAATTTGCTATAGACATCGACGACTATCACCATGTATTCATAGCCCTTGTTGACCCGAGCATATGGTATCAACTCGATGAGGACGGCTTGAAACAGGTTGTTCATCTCACAAATCATGACCTTGCAATGACGGTAGTTGCACCTTGTGGCCACATGCATTTCGTTGGCGATTTCCGACCTAATCATCGTATGTAGTCTTCCTCCTTAAGTTCTTCGGTGATAGATATAATTTCGTTGGTGTGCAAGTAATTTCGAACCGTTTGTGAAGCGACCAGTAGTCATAGTCTATTCACTAGTTCGTTCGGGTCGTCACAAAGCACATAGTCGATGTTCTTATGACCATTTATCTTCTTTAGATCTTCCCCACTTTTCAGTGTTAGGTCACTGAAGAGGTCTGCAAGAATGTCGATTTTTTCATGATCTTCATCCTTATAAGCACAAGTCTCAGAATTGTTACCTGGGTATAGCCTGTGCATGAGTTCGAGCAATGTCTTGTATTCCAGCAAGTGGGATTATCTAAACTCCCCATGCTCCTTGCAAAACAAAAGTTCGCAAACCCAAGCTGCTCCACGTGTCTTGTAATCGCTGACTTGGATTATTGCACCTGGTAGAAACTCTATTTCATCAGCACCGATGAACAATTCATTAACAGGCCTGTTCACACCATATGTTGTATCATTATTATGAGACGTGCATGATTGTTGGTGCCGTCGAGCCAGAACATTAGATTTCAGGGCTTTCTTCCATACTTCTCTCTTATGTGTCAAATCCAAATCCGATATTTCCTACCGATCTGCTTGTGCATCATCATGTTTCCCTTTCTTCGCAAGCTCAGCAGTATCGTCGACTTCGATCATTATGAGTACAGGTGCTCCATCACTCTCCCAGAGTACATAGATATGGCGAGTTATGGGCTTAAAGACTTCTTCAATTATAAGGTCCCGCAAAAGTCTGGCTATCTCTGCGAGCAAATACTTCGAGCGAACCGACTGGTCATTGCAGTTCACTAGCAAAATCTGAGATCGTACTGAATAAAAGTGTTTACTGTTGCTCTCTTTTATAGGTTTAGTTTTGAGTCTTCAACAAACGGTTTCCTATCATTTCCAGGAGTTCGCTGTAGATATCCAATATGTCATTGCAGTGGTTTTGAATATCTATTTTCGCGGAGAGGTGGGAAATCGAGGTAAATGTATGCGCTGTAGAATTTTTCAAAACCTTTAGTGTCATCATTTTGTGTCTGTCGATAAATCGTCTTTGAACATCATTACTTGCTCGTCCATTGCCTTCAAATCGCGAACGATGGCGGTCTTCTCACGATTCATCTTTGCCCCGAGATTGGATAAGTAATTGCAAAATAAATAGTTCTGATCAGACAACACACTGCGAAATTCCCAGATGAAGCTACTGCCAGTTTCGAGGACGAAATTTTTAGTAGCAGTTTATTCTCACATGCCACATCGTCGAAAATAAACACAGAGTTTGGCAATGATTCGGTCGGTGGCACGACAGCTTCATTACAGATGCAAGGGAAATATTTTACACCATCTACGGCTTGCAGCACTCGTGATAGTCACTGGTATATCGGTTGCTGGAGTGATTTGAAGTACAGGTACACATTATCGAATCGAAGATCGTTCTCTCGTTCTAGCAGGCAGAGTAGGACACATGTTATCCCACAATCTGATCGTCCTGTGATGATACGCCTCATTGTACTCGGAAATAGGCTTCCAAGTAGTGATTCTAGGGGAACAGCTTCATCTTCAGTAGTAATGCATATGTGTAGAGAAACATATTGCTTTTCAACATGTATGTTACCACTACTATTGTGCTGTGCTAAGTGTGGTGCTAACTACGGTGTGTGTGGTGCATGCAGTGATGATTGTAGTGCATGCGGTGCTAAAGCCGGCCCTACACAATACCCATTTCCGTACAGAAGCAGTTTTCTTACCGATTTTCTGTTAGCATTTCTGCTTCCACGTGGGTTACGATCCAGCCCCCTCCGAAGGGGCCTGGCTCCACGTGTAACAGTTTTTGTACCCATGGGCATGCCCGAAACGGTAATAGAACTTGTTCTAAATTTCTGCTATACCCACAGAGCTGCAACAGACAAAATGGCGGACTCTCGAGTAACAACTTCGAAGCATATAACAAAAATTGTTTAGTTATTTTATGTGATACATAATTGTGTTTTATAATTTATGTTATTGCCAGTAAACACTTATTTCTAGAATTTATTTTTCTAAAATCAATAATACAAACAAATAATACAAACCAAAGCTAAATAAAGCGCACCACTGGCAGCCAATTGCACTGTGCAGGTATTTAAGTATAAATTATAAAATACAGTAATGTATCACATAAAATAACAAAAAAAATCGTAATATGGTGGAGATTTGAACTCTAAAACCAAAAACTACACGCCACAAACCCGCGCACCAACGCACTGACCTACACACACAATTTACAATCCGGTAGCGTAAAACCACAATTTGATTTATGTAGCAGGAATGATGTTACCCATGCCACATTACACAGACAGTATTGTATTAGTATTGTGGTATTTTAGCCTTCTGTAAGACTCCTTTCCATATAACCGTGTATAATTACGGAAAGCACAAGAATGATTATTACGTCTGTTGAAGATGAATATTTACATCGTTAAACAATGCTTTAATTAGTTAGTCGTGTAAATGTCCTCTACTTAAGGCCATATACAGTGGAAGGAGTAGGTATGGAAAGAGACGATAATTAATTCTCTACCGAAACGGCTGCTTACGAATGTGGATTTGGAACTGTTTGCAGACAAATGAAAGATACCTCTTTTTCGTAGTGTGTTCATGCGAGATGCTTCACCCCAAAACCCAAATGCGACGAATGTGTCGTAATCAACCTGGACACAATAGCAGAGCCCAGTACACATTGGGCAACTTACGTGTAAAGTGGAAAATGTGTAGACTACTACAACAGTTTCGGTAATCTGTGTCCTTCACTCGAGATATGACTGTAACTGAAAAATTTCAAACTGACATACAACTACGAGATGGAGCAGATTCCGAACACGTGGAACTCTGTATACTCGTGTCTCCGCTTCCTTGTTCTTTCGTACAAGTATTTGAATAAAATGACTATACATGAACTGGAAACCATCGGTCATGTCGATAATGCTTACCTTGACGGGTCGTAGCTCTGAGCTGTGTGTAGGAGGATTTGTGCGTAGGTTTGGTAGATCTTCTAACTTACAATGCGATACCAAACATCGATGAAAAAATCTACAGTATGTAGCTCGTGAAATGTGGTAATGTCTTCTGCGAAGTAAAATTGCATGTTGTCTCATACACATTAGATAGCATTGCAAGTTACATGGAAAACTTACTGTCTCCCGACAAAGCATCATTTACATTCTGGTCATCGCGAAGAGAGCACACGAGGTGGTAGTGAAGATTATTGACCAGCGCGGGGAGATGGTGAACTTTCGAAACAAAAACTCCACACTATGCGTGCATTTGAGAAGATGGTAATAAGAAATAAGACAAGGCAGCACATCAAATCGGCAATCAGTAAGCCACGAGTCACCAAGGTGTTAACACATGCCAAAGAGATTTTCCTGCACAGGCTTGGCTTCGTGGTCAATCACCATGAAAGATTACATAAACATCGATGAGCTGGTCATTTTTGAAGACAACATAACGAAAGTGGAACTTCATGCATACCAGCCATCCTGATTGTACTATACATATTACCATTGGAAGTACGGATAGTAGTCAAACACCAAGATATCTGCACACTTCCTTGTCAGGCATTCCGGCGATTCAGGGGGACAATGGCAAAAGATGATGTATCCAAACCAGCATCGACTAAAATAACAAGCAAAGGTATTTTCCACATCATTGATTGCATCGAGTATTTGCTCAACGGTGTCAAGGTAGACCAGACGAGAGATGTCAACATAATGACTGCCATCAAAAATTAACTCTCGCTCGCACCGAAAGAGCTGTCTGCAGTCAAGATGGCAGGCTGGAGAATAGAACATGAATACAGTGTTCCTATATATCAAGAAGGGAAATTAGAGGTTTGCATTCCTCTAGTGATGGTGCTGGGATTCGCCAAACACTACAAAAGAATTATTATTAATTCGAAGCAGGAACTGGTACTGCACCTAGCCAATATGCACACAGATGCCACCATGGGTACGGAGGAAAACCTGGAGACAGTGGAACTGAAGCTACAGACTATCGCATGGATGCTGCCTCACATTCAGCTGAGTACTACCGAACATATCATTATTCTGAAGAATGTGAAAGATGGCAGAAACATCAATGTGGCTTTCATGATGGAGTGTGAAGACTTACCGTGGATTCTCCTCAAGCCAGTGTAACAACTGGATGGCGAAGTCTAGTTTTGCCACCGAGAAACCGGGGTACAATGTCATTGGGTTACAGACCGGAAGACAGCACATTGTGAGAGTAAGCCATTCGCAGTTCAAGACATGTCAAATAGAAAATGTGATCATTTATTTTTGTGAAAGTTATCCATGAGTAGAATAAACATGGAAAATGTATGCTCAATTCTAAAATGCATATTATGGGCGCACCCTATCCCCAATACTTGCCCAAATATCTTCACGTGTTTGGCTCTGGGCATGGTGTTTGACGTGAGTGAACAGAATGCGCATATCAGTGCGAATGTGATCGACTGCAGGATCAAATTCTCTACACATGTAATTATACCTCCATGCATGTACGCTTTCTGTCTAATTCTTCACGACCCACTCGCATCGTACAATTATCGAGACAAAGTTGTCAAAACATTTTCGTGAATTCTACAGAGGGTATAAAAACGATGAGCCGCAAGAGATATCTGTTTAGCCATCTTCGAGCAATGGCAACAGTAGGATATACTGTAATCTGCAAGGCTTCCAAAGCCAGAGCAGCTATGTTCTCAAGGAGAACGCAGTGTCCTACGACGACGATGGCAAAACATTCACAGCGCTCCTTCTACGCCCCTTATTCGTGAAAACATTTGGACGAGTAAAGAAAGAAGACGAATGACTGACTGGCCATGTACCACCATGGACTGAAGTGGGACGAAGGTAAGATTCCATACCACAAAGTGAGAAATGTGCTGCGCAACTTGCTGATGCAGTATCCACAAGGACCAGTTTACAGGGTTGGGCCCGAACAGAAAAAATGGTTGAGCAACTTAGGCTAAAACAAAGTTTAAATCATCAACTTGCAGTTCGAGTATGTTATCCTTCGCTGCACAAGCTGGAAAAACTTTACGACATCCAGCAGTGGCACGTCTGTGAGAGGTCAGAACCTGACTGGACATGCATGTGGAGGAATATACAGCTGCTCCACAAATTGTGTAATTCATCCTTGGACCGTGGATCTGCTGTATATGGCTAGATAAGAAGTCACCCAGAAATCAGTTCCGAAGAACAACAAAAAGAAAAACATACACAAAGACTGAATTCTTTTTGTGTAATGGCATTTATATACTTTACCTGTATAATAAATTGTGTGTGTTAAACCATTTAAATGTTGTTGTTTTTGCCCTAACTCATATGGTTTTTTCCTTAAAGAAAACTTAAAATATAAAATGCACATACTTATTTTCTTACATAACCTTTTTATGGATTAGGGTAATACTGATGTAGATTGGATTCCCACAAATGGACCTGGGAATGTACACATGCCTTTTGGTTAAAACACACAGTGTGTCAGATGGAAGGGTAAGGGATGTGGAGTTGCAGAGAGAAGAAGGGAAGGAACAGGGGATGCTATCGGAATAAATGATGGCTCCTTGTGGAGGATCAGCAGTTCGTCGACAAAAGTGTGGAGGTATGTATCTCCTCATCCAGCTTTCACAGTCTATATCATATTCAGTATCCATAATGTCTTCGGACATTCCACAGCTAATGGGATCTAGAGCCATCTCATGGACTTCTTCGAGTGTTATACCAGCTGTGCCATCGACTTCTTTGTGTGTTGTAGCAGCAGTGCCATCAACTTCTTCAGGTGAGCTGCCTACAATAGCACCATGGTACCAATGCCACCATTGACTTCTTCGGGGGTGGTACCAGCAGTGCAATCAAATTCTTCATCTTCAATCATATCATCTGCGTTTATGGCCGAGGTGCCTATGTGTCTACTGGAATTTCCAGGGTCTTTGGCAATGTTTGGCACAGGGACAGCAGAAGTGTCATCCAGTTCTTCAGCTGAGGCAACTGCATTGCCAACTGGGACATCGGCATCTGTTCCCGAAACAAATGTGTGGCCAACCGCCTCTGCGAACCATTGCTACATTATAAGTGTCGCTTTCGTGAATATACCTTCGCTTGTAGCAGCTCTGCCCGATGACATTAGAAGCATGGCTGTACAAAGAGCCACACCTAAATAAAGTATGCAGGTGTCGATTTCACTGCAGGATGCTCTAAGGTTGCATATAAATATGTGCGAAGGGCTTCCCCCATGCATCATAAGGAATAAACCTTCACAGTTATCGAAAAATGTTGACCTTCTACACTTTATCAAACACAAACATGCCGTAATAAATCTCCACAACTATGACAGCGAACATTTAAATTGATCAGTGTTGGCTTTATTTGTTAAGTCATCGTATCCGCATTGTAATGGACAAGAGGTATGCCAAGGTGAAAGAAAAGTTTGATTTTCAGCAGACTGGATTTTCCGACTTCTCTACAGCCAATAAGTGTATTTAAGAACAACAAACCTGGCATGTCTATAAATGTGTACTCGCTGAATGTTAGAGTGAAAGTGGTGCCAACATGTGTGGCTAAGAAAAAGCAACCTGAACATATAGATCTTCCAATGGTGAAGGACGAAGGTAAGAATATTTCACATTATTGTTACATAAAAAAATTTCAAAACTTGTGCGTTCGCATATTACTTCGCATGGGTACATTGCTCATGTCTGCAAACAGTGTTTTAAGCATTATACAATTTACCCATGGAAACCAGGACTAATTAGGATACATTGCCTTGCAATACACAAACAAAAGTCTAAAAAATAATTTTTCAAAATGTATTTATGTGTTTCCTCATGTCATTTTAAACAAATATTTTAAGAAAATAAGATTTGTATTTTTTTTTTTATATTGACCTTTAATAAATAGTAGCTGTAGTTATACTCAATGTTTTAAGTCGCCAAAAAAATTTGGAAATGGACAAAATGGGAGCTCTCTGGTGCTAGATGCTAAAAAAGGAAATAACTAGCACAATATGTAGTCTTCAATAATGGCACGTGTTAAAGTCGTAATTCAATGGCCAATGGGCATATACCATTGATTGGTATGGGTTGAGGGGTAATTTCTATTATGTATGTCTAATTAATAAATTACATTTCTAAATTTGACCGAAATGTTTGATTTCCATTTTCTCAACCTTGACCCAGTGTGACCTTGACCCTGCATGACCTAGACACTGGCCCTATACGACAAATGGAAAATCGAGAAAAATCCCATTAAGTCCTTTAAAAATTCATAGTCGAATGAAATTGAATTAATAAACTCGACCACCATCTTGGAACTGCAGCCCAGTAAAAATAAAAAGAATTCGTGAAAAACTTTAAAGACAGCTGAATATTGGTACAATTGTTAAGAAAAGTGCGTATTTTAACATACTAAAGTTCCCGGAGTAATGATATGATTTACAGCCGCCATCTTGAAAATAAGAGACTCGCATAATGGTGTACAACCACCAGCCATTTAAACTATTGCTACTGTGTTAATACAATTACTCATTACTGCTCTTTAATTTTAAAAAAATTGCAATATTTTGTTTCTCAGGTATGTTGAAATTAATATGTAATAACATGTTTCTGTAAATTTTGTGTGTACTTTTCTGTCTCATCTACCAGGATTCAGCCTATACTGTGCATGTGGATGTTACGCTGCACTGTTCTGTAAGCTGCCGAGATGTGTTCCAAACTGCAGTCCTGTTAACATATTGCCACTTACACATTACCTCTGTTGTTCATCCTAAAATCATACCACACAGCTTTTAGCCCACAATAGGCACATAGGTACAGCCGTGTGATCTCCAGGCTCCAGGTGTGTTCACCGAGAGCTTTGAGGTTAAATTTAACATTTTAAATTTATTTATTACAAAATACGCCATATACATCTAAAAAGATACTGAAAACAAATAATTGTAAGTTTTCTCGATATTTTATCACCTGATCAAAGTGTAACCATCAAAATTGGTGGACACTGGAAATATGTAGTTTATTTTTTTTATGAGCATTATAAGTAGGTCTATAGGAATTTTAGGAACAACATTATGAGTGTTTGCAGTTCGTTGGATTCAACAGGTGTTACTTTATCTGTGTATGGCAGCAGCTTGACTGTGGAGAGACAGTTAGTGGAGGAGGAAAAGAGTGCGACTACAGTGTGGCATGTGGAGTGGAGAGTGGTAATGGCAATGTGCTGTGTTCAGTAGAGCGTAGTAATGGCAGTGTTGTGTGTGCAGGCATGTCACTTGTGGCGGAGAACTACCCGACCAAGCAGCTCGCAGCTCGGTGATGGGCGTGCTCCTGGGTAGTGTTGCGCTCGGGGTGCTGCTCGGTTATCCCTTCGGTGGCCTGCTCTACGACTTCGTCGGCAAAGCGGTCCCCTTCCTCGTTGTCGCCGGCCTCGCATTACTCCACCTCGGTGAGAGCAGCACATCCTACTCCTCACACAATGGCCTCCCTCTACACCGCTATAATGACGAGTCGCTCATTGCATCCTGTATGGTGAGCACATCTGAAACATTCACTTTTTATTTCTCTCCGCTCGATAATCTTTTCAATTAGGACTACGTGGTTTTCCTTTCATGTGGTTCTGAAACATAGAATTAATACTTAGTGCCACTGTATTATTTAGACCTTAAATGAGAGGCTACTTTATGATTGAGCATCCTCCTTGATAACACTACTGGGAAATATGCCAATGTGCTGAAACTAGTGAACTCGAAGAAGTTGCAGAGATGTAGCTGTGAACATCCAATATTCAGGGTTCTAAGTAGCTGTAAAGACAACATCCTGCCTTCCATCACTATGTAATGTGTTACATGCTTATATATGCAAGTTGGAATCATGGGAGACATTGCTGATGGCCATTGGAGTGATGCCTGTAAGTACTCCTGTTTGGTCCCCAATTGCATCCCCCCTTTTCCACCATGTATCCTTCTATCATGTGATACATGAGGTATGCCAGCCTCATGAGCTTATCGCCTGGTGGCTTTAGCCCGTCTTGTATGTAGAATTTTAACATTTATTATTTGGATTTGTCTTTGTTGAAAGTGAAATGCCAATTTAAGTGGCTTTCAGGTAATTAGAAAATGTTTTCCTGGTTAAGTTTACCCGCATAGTGAATTTGTTCGGGTGGCAATTCAACGGGTTTTACAATTGTGTAATCAGCTTTGTTTCTTTTTTTGTAAAGTCATTAATACTCTCGGTATTGTAATCCAATACGTTCTGGCATACAGCTGGCAGATTCTTTCAGTATTCCTGTAACATGGTAAATACATTTTGTTTCTGTATGAAGTGGGTTTTGTAATGAAATCGTTACTATTGCTCATCCAAAATCAATTATATTTGGTCCAAGTCATCGATTCGGGCAGGCCAGTTAATCTGTACTACTTGACTGTCTTCAAATCACAGTACTAATGGATTGTCTTTATGGCCAGGATAATTATCACATTAATACACGAAATAGCATGGACTAAACTGAGGCAGTTATTTGGGAAGTCTTATATTATTGACCAGAATGTACTCGTACATGCCACAATTCATCAATCCATCGATTACAGCTAATGGTTCAAACCTGAAGTAAAAAGAAACAACGCCAGAACATTAGAGTACCTCCATAAAAAGTCACTGTCGATGCAACACACACAGGTGGCTGCCATGCCCACATATATCCATACATTCGCTAAACCATGTGCAGTATTTTATCAGTCAACAAAATCTTTTGGTACTTAAAAGTTTGATGACAATGTTGTTTGCACCAATCCAAACGTCTTAGGGCATTGGTAAACTGTATTGGTGGCATTCTGATATCTTCATGGCCATTAAACCCAAATGCTAGTGAACATTCCAGGGAGAGTCCTATTCCTGGACTCTGCTCATGAACTGCGACGTAGCTCGTCGTGATCACTCGCGCAGCCATTTGACGATTGGTCCGCATAACACTTCAGATATTGCCATTTCCGATAAGTGAGTTTATTGTCAGAATTCTACGCCGTTTCAACTATTAATTACATCGCTTAATGTATACAGAGGCTAATTTAAAAGCTGACAAATCTCAGTTAAATGTCACTGGAAGCAAAGTGGTATCCGGCGACTTCACCACATATCGTAAGATTTGTTTTAATTAGACAATATTTTATCATGTTTTTACATTATTTTATAGACAGGCCACTGTAGATTGACCTACAAACCGAAAGTGCTGCTTTATGAAAATTAAAATATTTGAACTCATCACAGATGTATACACTCATTTGAAAAAAACAATTTATCACCATGAAGAACTCGTGTGAAGACATCTGAGGTTTCCACACAGCATCGTTGTAGCCCTACATATGTCCCATTTGCTTTTAACGTGGTTTGCTTACACAGATGTGTCACTAGGGGATATACAGAACCCTCCTTCATTCATAGCTGCAAAGAAACCGAATAAGGGCTTAGTAGCAATATGGGCAATGTCGGTCACAGAGCCAAGTTCAATAAACATGTCGCGTGCCTCGGTGGTGCATTCGACAAATATTTGCCCAACTTTATGAGTTTGAGAGACGATGAATCATCGGTGTCCGAGAGGCAAGTTGGATGTTTTGGTGCATGGCTCGCTAACTCGAACTGTTCTGCCTACACTGTGAGTCGGTGTTTGATATAATAGAAACGGGAGGGTACACACATCCCTCAAGAAGGCTCAAGACAAACCCCGGGAGACCCCGAGCAGGGAGGATCGTTTCATCGTGCAACAGGCTGTAAGACCTAGATGGGCATCGCTGCACACGATCCAAGGATATGTCACAGCAAATATGGATACGCCTGTCTCCATCAGTATCATATCAAGGCAGTTAGCAGATCCGGATATATCGTCATAGTATCCCTTAGGACATATTCCATTACGACCTGAACACCGCCGAGCATCTGCATCCTTATTTTCGAAACGTATAGCTTGGCAACTTGAGGATTGGAGACGAGTGGTGTTCAGCGACGAATCATGGTTCTGTCTGAATACACACGAATGCCGTATTTGAGGCAGTATATGTCTTGACCAGCGCCGTGATCCACACATTATTGTAGAGTTGCACACAGCCCCAACGAGAGTTATCGTGGAATGGAGTACCATTTCCTACGATTTTCGCACCCCACTGGTGCGACTATGTGCATTTCCCTTCCTGATGCAGATGGACCATCCCATTTTCCGGCAGGATGATATCTATCCCCTCTCACCACAGGAATCTCTGGCCTGTTTTCTTGGCTAGCATAGTCCACAGACCTTGCTTTCATGGAGAATGTTTGGGATTAGATTGAACTAAAACGTCGGCTAGCAGCAACTATGGTGGATTTGAAAGTCAGTTGCGCCAGCTGTGGCAGGATCTTCATCAGGAAAACATCCTATGTCTGTATTCCTCCATGCCAGACTGTATCGCTGTATGGTATAGCTAACGTTCATGAATCTTTCGGAAGTGTTTAACTGCATATAACTACCTCGTAACTACTGGACTCAAAAAAGAAAACATATGAGCATTATAACATATATATTGCCAGAATAGCAATACAATAGGGAACACACGGCAAAAACATTTATAAACACTGCAAATGTGCATATTGGGTGCACAGTGTACTAAATATGGCCTAAGCACAATTAGCATATAATCAATAAAATAAATAATTTTTATTAGCCTGAATTGTTACCATATGGCAAAGAAAGTATTCTTCATCGTCTTTCGTTAATCCTACACAATCTTCATGCATACATTGTCGATCACTAATGCACAAAAGCATATCCGTCACTGAAGTTCAATTGCACTCCCTACAGTACCAAGAATGTGTTTTGTTTGTTGTCAATCTGGCCTTCTTCTTTGTAAGTTTGAATGGTGTGGCTCGATATTTCATTGTTGATTTACTTACATACATATTTTCATTTGTTACAACAATTATTTCTTCAGTACAGTAATTTTGCTGTTTTGGCAGATTTATCTTGGCAAATGCTTGGAACTTTATCTTTGGTTCTACTGTGATGAGTATAACTTCGATGGTTGTAGCAGCGGTAGGGGCCGCGGTAATGTAGTCGTTAGACTATTCGCCTCCCACCTAGGTGAACCAAATTCGATTACCAGAGGGGTCCCTTCTAGATTTTGGCATTAGGGAATCGTACTGGATGATGCCTTTTATCGGAATGCTTTCTCGGGATCTCCCATTTCTTCCACCCTTGCATTCTGACGCTGCTCCGTATTCACCTCATTTTACCCTTATCGACTCTCAAAATCTCGATGTTAAGAGCCGCCCAAATATCTCCAATTCACTCAACTGTCATTTCTGAAAATGAGGTCTCAGAATGAGGGATACTAAAAATAATCACACATGATTACAAAAGAAACAGGCTGTTCATTTGCAAAACAAAATATATGCAAAACTAGGCTATACATACAAGGTATAGGTACATTGCAATGAAATATCAGTTTTCCTTAATAATCATTCTTTCTTATGGGGAGGAGTTGGAATGGTTTATTTTGTACTTATATCTCATGTGTACTCAATATGGCGTGCATAGGCCATATTGATGCCTCACTGCAAGGGAGGGATTTTATGTTATAATTCACTGCAATTGAAACTGCTGGTGTCACCACTTTGCCTATTAATGGCGACATTACAGAGAACTAGTCAGTAGGTCATATAGTGTACACTACATTATTTTGATGTTTCCTCTATGCATACTACCATGTCCTGTAGCTGTACGCACGTACATGCCCTGCGATGACTCCTTCTGTGTGACAATATTTTTAAATATGTACCTACGCGATTGTGTAGGTTTTCGGTTACAGATGCTTGAGAAATATGGATACTAAACTTTATCCGAACAGAGTCATGACTATTGCAAAAGTAATAACTTGGAATCCATTAACAGGGCATTTAAAATGTTTACAACCATAAAACTGGGATTTATAACAATTTAAATTTTCATAGCGACATGTAAATGGAAAGGATTTTCGTTTTCTTAAAAAATTTAGTTTCGTTGTTTCTCCTGTGCAATAGTGGTGCCAATATAAAAATGAAAATTGCCACTTTCTGAAATCAATTATTGCTGAAGTTACGGTTTTCCGTAATTTGGGATTCAAAACAGATTGAAAAATATTTCTTCGGCTGTATCTGTTGGAGTGCTACAGCAAAGAGTTTTACATACGTGTGTTTACTGTAAAGTGATAAAGAGAGCAAAGTCATAACATTAGTTCATTACTAAAGGTGTGTAATTATTTACGAATTATATATTTACATGCACCGTTATATTAAAATCATCTAATTTTAACATAAACTGATACACATACTTCTAAAATATGGGGAAAATTTTAAATCTAGACTTGACTAAATATTGACTTAATTTGGTTTCAAAATCGTGGGTTCACTCAAATTGAGTATTCCTAGTACGCAAGTCAATATTTAAAATACATTGGGCACAATATTTAGGCAATTTTCATTGAGGCAATTTCCTGACTATCCCCACAAAATGTATGCTTTTCAATCTTCTAAATATAAGATGTGTTCTTTGATTTCAGTTTTGCAACTCACGTTGTTCGGTGTTGAGAGTGACCATAAGGTAAACTTATATTTACATATCTAATAAATATATTTAAAATACATTCTAACATATTGTGTCTTATGAGCACTGAACCAAAAGTATTTCTTCTTCAGTGATAATAGTAAGGTCGAGAAGACAAGGTATTTTTAATAGTCCTTTAAACAGGTCCTAGACCACCACAGGGTCGAACGTTTAACTAGTTTATGTGCAAGTTGTGCATCAGCCATATGGAGTGTGTGTGGCATATACCTTCACTTCGTTATCTATGGGATTACCTCAAAATAACAAATTTCGAAAAAATTTGAAAAATATAGTTAGAAGTTCTTCAATAAAAAGTTGTTACGAATGCTCTTAAAAACTAAAGTTTATTTCAATAAAGATGCTAAGTTTACCCATTTAACAATTGTTAACATAAAAATAAAATATTTTACAGTGAGTGTTTAGGTTGGCGACGCTGGTCACCTGTTTGCTTGAGCTAGCTGTGGGTGAGATGTTTTTCGAAGAATATATATGCAAAGATTTGCGAAGTTTTTGCGATGTGTTTGAGAAGATTTTTTTAATATTTGCGAAGTATTTGCGAAGTTTTACGCAAAGAAGTTTCGTACTAGGTGACTTTTTTCGAAATTGGTTATCATCGATTAGTACAGATGGATGGTCTTGTCCATTGTTCTTATCAGTTCAGCACGAGTCGGTTTCGGCAGAAGACAGTACTGTGTATAGTCAGTTTTATGTGGAGTCAGTCTAGGGTGGAGTCGATCTTGGGTGCAGTTAGTCGTTGGCTGGTCTTGTTATTAGGGTGGTCTGGTCGGCTAGTATGGTTATTTGGGATGGCCTGTTCGTCTAGTCCTATGGCGTGATTAGCTGGTATGGATTGCTCTTATTTTAGCTGTTTTTTATGACTTATATGTTTGACTTGTGTAGATGCTTCGCCTTGTTTGCCTGGTATTACTGGTTTGTATGGCTAGCTACAATTTTTTTGCTGTGTGTTGTCATCTTTATTGAAGTTAAAAATCTTTTTGTTTCCTACACATTTGAGCCGTTTGATTTTTTGTTTGTTTAAACTTGTCCACATAAATAAAGTGTATAGCTGAGTTTATCAGGTTATGGGCCTAGAAAGTTGTAACATAAGTAGTAAGTATGTGTCACCATCTTAGCCTCAGTCAGCAAAGTGGAATTAAGTACAAAACCATGCAGAAACGTGGATTTGTAAAGCTCCTTCTTGAAAACATGGTGACTGGTTCATCAATAAAGTATTCCTAGCTAACAGATAAGAACTTTAAAAACTGAAATTTTTGTGTTTTGTTGTTGCTCAATCAAAAAGAAGTGTGATTGGTAGTGGATGGGAATAAGAAGCTAGTAGAATTATTACAAAAATATCTGGAGGCTGCAAAAACAGCTGACAGAAGGAAAAGAATATAATTATAAATTGTGTGACAGATCTCCACATTGATTATGTGATGGATGCAAAAACTGCGGCAGGTATGCAAGTTGCTTTGAGCAATGCTTTCGAAAGAAAAATTGGTATCTCAAAGTTCTTAATCAGAAAGAAATTGTTAACACTGAAGTGCAAAACATTCTTACAAGGACATTTTTAATAAATTTTATAACCTTACATAATATTTTGAGGTAATGGGATCAAAATTTGATTAAGATGACAAGGTTTTTCATATGTTGTAAACAATGTCTGAATGCTATGTAAATATAGTTACAATACTAGAAACTATGGATACGGACCTATCATTAGACTTTGTAAATTCGAGACTTCTTGGTGCTGAAGTCAAGTTGAATCATTTACTGACAGACACTGCATGTAATGAAACTTCTTTGGTTGCATCAAACAAACCAGGGAAGAAATGTTTTGGATTTATTGATCCCCATCATGTAATTGCAGTGAAAAATAATCACTCTGGCATATAAGTATTTCGTGATTGGGGCAATGTAAGTTACAGAGTCCGAAGTCAAAGAAGTAGTCATAGCAGTGGATTCAATTCAAGTTACTGTTGTTCTAAATAGAGTGATGTTACATTTATTATTTGTTGCTACCACCGATAATGAAGAGTAAGTGTTGATCCGTGGGGAAAGAAGTCCACATGACATACAGATTTTCTAGACTCAGGATGTACTGATCAACTTGTCATGTCGAGTTTAAAAGCAAGAATGACCAATACTGAAGATATGGAAGACCCCAACAGGATTAAAGTGGCCAACGGTGAGGAACTGATAGCTGTAAGAATTTATAAAGGTAATGTGAAGATTAAACTAGATTCAGTTATTGTCGCAGAGCTCAAGCTCAATTTGCTATCTGTAAAAAAATTATATTTAGTTCCCAGAAACAAGTGATTTACAGTGCTGACAGTGCAGATATAGTCGACGAGAGTGGTCCAAAAACTTTGTGCAACATATTTGGAAAACTGTATGGTTTTCTCACTGTGTACAGATGATAAGTGTTTTTCCAGCGAATGTACAGGACCTGTGCCATAATCGACTTGGCCATTTAAATCGAATGAGTTTGAGGTTGATGGGACTGCTTACATCAAACGAGGTGTGAGACTCATGCCGGGAAGGAAAATCCAACAGGTAGAATTTTACGAGAAGTACATTACTAAAGTCTTCAAGAATTGGAGAATTACTCCACACAGATGTTGGGGGCCACATCTCTATCCCGACAGCGAACAAATTATCAGACTATAACAGATGTTCACTCACATTTCTGTGTAGTATACCTGCTGAAATCAAAAGTAGAGTCAGATGTATCAATACAGGTGAATTTTCTTCAGCAAAATTCAAGTCATTCTATACTGAGAAAGGTACCACAATGGAATATAGAGTTCCATATTCACCACAAATGATTGGCATTAGTGAGAGGCTGAATAAGATCTCCGCTAGATAAGTTGAGGAACATAATGTGGAGACGAAACTACCAAAACACCTGTGGGGAGAAGCAATACGCACAGAAGCATATCAACTTAATCTTCCTCTATGGCAGCAATATGAGAGAAAATTCCCACAGAGCTATATTTGGCCGAACTTCTCTGTTAAAAATTGAAGATATTCCGAGCGAAAACACGGGCAGTTAAACGGCCTAAGGGAGACAAGTTGAATACAGAGCCATACCAACAAGGATGGTTGGAATTGCACCAAATGGGTACAAGATATGAGATCTGGTTACAGGCAGAGTAATTGTGTCACAATATGTGACATTTTACGAGACTGATGTAACATTTAATAAAAATAAATGGTGGATAAATAAACATTAAAATTGATGAAGAAAATTTCAAATAAATTGAAGAATGTAATAGCAAAGAGGAACATCTGTCACTGAAGATAGCGAGGAAGAATGGATTTTATTTGAGGAAAATAAGGACAGGCCATTGAGACAAAATAGCAAAATGACAAAACCTAAACATTTAGAAGATTTTGAACTGTATGCGTCAGATTTCTTGGAGAGTGAATGTGATCCGCAGACCTACGAAGACGCAATCAGAGTAACTAAAGAATGGAGAGATGCCATACATATAGAACTGGATACACACAATAAGTTCCAGACATGGATTTCAGTTGGTCAAACGTTTTTAATGACACATACATGAAGTTCCATATGCACTTGTAGCCAAAATGTCATTATAATATTTTCTACAGAAAGACTGGAGTATTAAACGGTTGAATGTTCCTACTGCTTTCTTAAAATGAACACCAGAAGATGATGAATGCATATTTGAATCTGAAGTAGTTGAGGGGGAAAAAATCTAGAAAATCCAAACTGCACTGTATGGTCTTCGAGAAACTTCATGCTACTGGAACCAACGATGAAATCAGTTCACAACAGAAAACAACTTTAAGAGATCCAGTTTCGTTATATTTTTATACACTGGAGACAGTGTGTGGTTGGCGATACATTTAGATGACATCATGATGTTGGGAGAAAAGTAAAAAATGAATGAACTGGCTGCATGACTAAAAGAGAAGTTTAGTGCCAAAGACATGGTGAACTTACAGTGCTTTGTTGAGACAGAAGTAATACTGATGTGCAGTAGAATTGAGTTTTGTCAGTGTAAGTTTATAAAGAAAATATTGAGGAGGTTTAACTTGAAAGTGTGCAAAACCTGTCTTACTTAAATACAGCTGTCCCGATGCAATAGTTAATGTCCCATTTCGAGAACTGGTAGATAGTTGATTATTTTTCCAAAATGTTTACTATATAATATCTGGGCTGTCTACTGGATTACCCCACATGTCCCTTATGGAATGCAGCAAAATTAGTACTTCATTATGTGAAGGGAACCACAGACAAGAACCTGGTGTATGAGAAACATCCAGAAGTGTTCTCCAGTATTTGTGTATGCAGATGCAGACTGGGGAGGTAACAAGACAGACCACAAGAGTGTTAGTAGGAAAGCATCGTTACACTGTGGCTTCTTGGTGTTTTGGAACTCAAAGAAGCCGCAAGCTGTTGCTCTAAATTCAGGAAACACAGAGTATACGTCCTGCAGTTTGGCTGCATCTGTAATCCTCTACCTGAAAGGCATCTTGCCTGAGTTCGTTGGTGATGAAAACGATGTGAATTGTTGTTGGTTTGCATATAATCAAGGAGTGATTCATATGATGAAGAATTATGGGAACACAAAATGTTCCAAACACATCTATATTAAAATTGTGAAGGGGAAATGCCAGTTTCTTTATTGGTTTAATTGTCTAAATGTATCGGGTAATACCGGAAACTACCAGGCCGATTCTCACAATCTTTTAATTATTAAAGAGCTACATTATTCTAAGTAGCCAAAGGTGAAGATAAATGTAAAAAAAAAAAGTCGTTGAGAAATTTTAAAATTTTAAAAAGTCGGAGAAAAATCAGCTACTTGGTTGCTTTCTAACCATGTTCTACCGAAAATACACAGCCGATTCTTATAACTATTTCACTATTAGAAAGCTACAATCACCCAGATGGACATAGACAATTATCAAGTGGGACCACAGAGGCCCAGTGGGTAGAGTAATGCCAAATGTGGTCGCAGTGGCCCTGTGACTAGAGCGATCACAAGTAGGGCCGCAGTGGCTCAGTGAATAGAGAAATCTCAAGTGGTGATGCAGTGGCTCAGTGGTTAGAGCGATCCTAAGAGGAACCGCAGTGGCCAGAAAGATCCCAAGTGGGGATGTACACTGGTTCAGTGGTTATAGCACTCTCGAGTGAGGCCGTAGTGGCGAAATGGATGTAAATATATGAAGTGGGGACACAGTGGTCCAGTGGCTATGGCGATCACAAGGGGGCTGCAGTTGCTCAATGGATACAGAGATCTCATGTGGAGCTGCAGTGGCTCAGAGACTAGAGCGACCTCAAGTGGTGATGCAGTGGCTCAGTGACTAGAGCACTCTTAACTCGGGCCACAGTTTCAGTGGATAGAAATATATTAAGTGGAGTCACAGATGGCCAGTGGCTAGAGCGATCACAAGTGGGGCAGATTTTCAGCGGCTACAGCACTATTAAGTAAAGTGAGGTCCCAATGGCTCAGTGGATAGAAATATATCAAGTGCGGAAGCAGCTTTCCAGTGGCTAGAGCGATTCAAAATGGGGTCACAGTGGCCTAGTAGCTAGAGCAACCTCAAGTGGGCAGCAGTGGCTTAGTTACTATAGAAATCCCAAGTGGGGCAGCAGTGGCCCAGTAGCTACAGCGAACCCAAGTGCAAAACAGTGGCTCAGTGTCTAGAGCAGTCTCAAGTGGGGTCCCAGTGGCTCAGTAGGTATAAATATATCAAGTAGGGTCACAGTGGCTTCGTGGGTATAAATATATCACTTGAGGACACAGTGGCCCAGTGTATAGAGCTATCACAAGTGGGGCCAAAGTGGCTCAGTGGATATAAATATTCAGGTGGGGTCACAGAGGCCCAGGGACTATAGCCATCCCAAGTAGGGGCCACAGTGTCCAGTGGCTAGAGCGATCCCAAGTGGAGCCACAGCAGCTCAATGGATGAATAGTTATCAAGTGGGGCAGTAATGGCCCAGTGGCTAGAGTGATTTCAATTGGGGATGCAGTGGCTCAGTGGCTAGATCACTCTCAAGTGGGGCCACAGTGGCGCAATGGATAGAAATATATCAAGTGGGGACACAGTGGTCCAGTAGGTAGAGCGATCCCAAGTATGGCCACAGTGGCTCAGTGGATAGAAATAAATCAAGTGAGGCCAAAGAGGCCCAGTTGCTAGTGTGATCCCAAGTGGGGTCGAATTGGCCCAGTACCTAGAGCGATCCCATGTGGGTCTGCAGTGGCTCACAGGATATAGAGATCTCAAGGGGGACTGCAGTGGCCCAGTGACTAGAGCGATCAAATGAAATGCCGCAGCAGCATAATGGATACAGGTATCTCAAGTGGGGCTGCAGTGGCCCAGAGGCTAGAATGATCCCAAGTGGGGATGCAGTGTCTTAGTGTCTAGATCACTCGTAAGTGGGCCCACAGTGGTCAGTGGATGGAAATATATCAAGTGGGGCCACAGTGTCCAGTGGCTAGAGCGATCCTAAGTGGGGCTGTAGTGGCTCAGTCGATAGAGAGATCTCAAGTGGGGCCACAGTGGCCCAGTGACTAGAGCAATCCCAAATGGGGATTTAGTGTCCCAGTGGCTAGAGCTATCCCAAGTGGGGTGGCAGTGGCTCAGTGGATAGAAATATATCAGTGTGGTCACAGAGGCTCAGTGGCTAGAGCGATCCTAAGTGGGGCTGCACTGGCTCAGTGGTTAGAAATATTCAAGTGGGTATAATGAGGCCCGGTGGCTAGAGCGATCCCAAGTGGGAACACAGTGGTCCAGTGGCTGGAGCGATCCCAAGGGGGGGGGGGGTGGAGCAACTCAATGGACAGAAAGATCTCAAGTAGGTCCGCAGTGGCTCAGCGGATAGAAGTATACCAAATGGGGCCACATAGATTAAGTGGGTAGATATATCAAATGGGGCCACATAGATTAAGTGGGTAGAGTATGTCAGGTGGTAGTCTTCATTGGTTTAGTGGTTGGAACACACTCAAGTGGGACCGCAGAATAATCCCAAGTGGGCACACAGTGGCTCAGTAGCTAGAGTATTCTCAAGTGGACCTGTCGTGGCCCAGTGTATCTTAATATCATCTTAATGTTATAAATTCGCAAGTTGTCGCACATAGTCGCAAGTTGTGGCAGGTTGTCGCAGGTAGTCACATGTAGTTGCAAATAGTCGCAACTAATCGCAAGTAGTGGCAGGTAGTCGCAAGTAGTCGCAGGTAGTCGCGGGTAGTCACTGATAATCGCAAATATATAGTTATGTATTTTAATAACACCGTAAAACCTGATCGAAGCAATGCCGCGCTGCTTATATATATAAAATTCAACTTTCTAAAGTATGTCATTGCCAAACCACATTTGATTGGGGATTATGTTGAGTTAGGTAAAAAATTTCAAGACATGTTTGCTAAACCATTAAGATCTACAAAGATTTTTAAAATTAGATGCATGCTGTGTTTGATTTAACAACATTTATTATTTTATTTTTCAATATTTTGTCAGGTACTCAGTATGCCCTACAATTTCCAGTCTAGATGCATTTTCTACAGTTAGTGTTTCGTCGTTGTTACCAAATGAGTTTATGTATGCTATCGTCAGATACATGTAAAATTTTAATCTCTACAGGCTTGTAATTGAGAGGGGGTATTAAGGTAATAATAATAATTAATAATTCTGAGGAAGGAAAATAACCAACCATTTGTGTGAAATATAAATGTTAGGGTCGAATGCATGGCCACTCTGTGATCGAATCAAAGTCCTCATGTATTTCTTTATTAAATTTTTTTCTTAGGAAATTGTAAAAAAAAAATTAAAAATTATTATTTAATTACTTTTATTTGATTAAAAAACAATTGTTTTTATGGAAAATATTTTTGAAATATTGTTTTAAATTTGAGTATTAAAATCACATGGCAATTCGGATCAGATAACAGGGATCACGACCCAGGCAACACGCATTCAATAAAGTCACGATCCAAATGGAACATGACGTGTTTATAATTGTGCTCTGGATTTACATCTGTCCAAAGTCATGGGTTTGGAACTGTTTAAAATACATTGACTTCAATACTGGATCATGTGCTCGTATCTACAAAATTTTTCTACTGTTGGTGGAAATTAATCATTTATTGTAAACATTGTCTTCATTTGATACCGTTGTATGAATATACTTTGTCAGTTTAAAGGTTAAGGCAAATCAATTTAGAAAAAAGAAAATCTGTTTGATTTTCAAAATTCAAAGCAACGTAGTGGCACTAGATACTGCCAAAGTGCGCAAACAAATAGGGAGCAACTCCACTTATAATCTTGAATATTCCGAATTATACATTGCATATGATATACCACATTATAACAGATACCTATGAGGTAAATATGGGAATGCTTCTCTGCATCCAGCCAGATTGGCTCCAGTTTTGCAAGTACACGAGCTATTTACGTTGTTACATATCTTAAAATCTGCCTACCCTTTTTACGAGCCTTAGCTTTACACTTACACCTGGAAGACATCCTTCCATCCATGTCCAATATTGATATTTAAAAAATATGTGCCTAATACTTGTATAGTGAACAGTTATTTAGCCAGAAAATTGTAATCCTCATTCTTAATGTACACATGGCCGAGTTAAGAATTTACTAATGGCCATACAAGAGCTACGGCCTATAGGAAACGGCGAAATACATGAAACTTGGAATAAATTCTAGTGATAATGATGCAAGAAAGTTAAAAAATCATTAAAACAAATGGGCTGTATAAACGGGGAAGAACATTCAGTTCAAATTGAGTACATTGTTTTGCCATCAAATTGATATTTACAGTGTTACACACATTTTCATACCTGGCAGCCTCGATCAGTGAATTTGCTGGCAGTGTTTTCTAGTCGAAAATACTGATTGAATATCTTTGTGTGTAAGCCAACATTAGTATATGTACTTGCGACTGCAATAAACTGATATACTGCTCATATACAACATGTATGCGTGAGCCAGAACTTTGTTCCCTATGTAACTATTTTTAACTACCAGCTGCCAGTATAGCCACAGTTTAAAATGATACAATAGTAAACAATAAATAGCTCAACTTATCATATTCATGCAGTTCGATTTTTGTAAGTATGCAAAAGACTGTGAAGGGTGACTGAGGGTGTTAAAAATACTAGTATAATCAAACTGGGGTTTCGTTGTTTGTTCAGGTGCTGGAATAGCTTGCTTCGTAGCCTGAGGTCAGTAGAGTGTGGCTAGAACACCAGGGTCAGTGTTGATTATTGTTGGGGTATTGTTGACTGTAAGGAACTGAAATGGCATGTATGCAGGATTGTACTAATGTTACAGCACACGGTAGCGGCAGTGGGGCTCTCCAGCCTGCTGAAAGATGGGGCCGTGCTGGTGGTGGCTGGAGCCATTTGGCTGTCCACCTCCGCTATGGCCGTGCTGGAACCGTTGCTTCCCATCTGGCTCATGGACAACATTAAGCCTCAGGTCAGTCTACCTGCCCACACCAGCCTAGTTACTATTTCTACATACAACATTGTCACCATCACCACAGCATCGCTGGTTGGCAAAGCGATGGGGAGACGATCAGTGCTGTGCCGAATGGAGAATGGAGAATGTAATATCGCTAATTGAACACGTGGGTGCCACCTAGTGTATCCCGGCTATTGTGTGCAGCTGAGTTCATAGGGCAGATGGTTGGCATGGCATATCCCCTCGGCTGCGATATGTTTACATGCACTTAATAGCAACTAAGTGGGACACCAGGACCTAAAAAAGAACTACTCCCACCGTTCAGGCCATGAAGTACGCCTTCTGCCCTCATACTGTGAGGCAGCATTGGCTAGCAACAATGCTACTTGAAGAGACAACACATGAGTCACTGTAGATGGCATTTACTGAAACAAATTTACATTTTTTGTGCAGCAGCACAAAGACAAACAATGTTACACAATAATAAGAAATCCTGCTCGTTTCTTAGCCCAATTAAAACATAATTTACTTTACGTTTAATTAAAAACAATGAAAGAAAGTTGCAGTCACTTGCCAAGAGGTGGGAGAAATCACGAACCTTCGGAGTCGGCCACGTCCGAAAACAGTAAACTATAGCTCCTTTTAACAGAGCTGTTCGATGGAATGCGCCGGGGTAAAAACAAGAGGCTATGAAATTAAGGTTCTAAAATGTTAAACATTTTGATAATAAAACTAATAGAGTTGCACACAAGTATGAGGGCCTCTCGGTCAGATCGCGACTTTCCATGGCGGAGCTACAAACGAGACAGAAGAATGGTGGATGTGTAAGTCAGCTTGTGCCCACAGCGCACACATGGGAGTATGCAAAAACCCTTCTACACAATTACATAACAAGTCCATATATAACATCACCCCCATGACAATTAAACATAAACTTATATGTGCTGTGTTATCAATTTTAATATTATGTTAATGTTTTTCTAGCTGACTTTACAAATACCTGGATGCATGATCTAAATGATAAAAGCCTCGGGTTTCAGGTAACAGCCATTACTCCGATGTCAGTTCACGTCTCTTTCATAAACCTCGCCTTTCATATCAACTGACATTAACACAAGCTCAGTTGTGCTAAAATTCTTATTTTATTTAATAAGGTATGCTCTGTTTAGAGTCATAAAATTCTAAGATCTTTAATATTGCACTTTGCCTAGCTTTTGCGAGACCACAATAATATATTTTTACCAAAACGATCAATTCAAGCACTACTGCACACCAATCCCTACATGACCTCAATTTACATTAGTATTACAAACGAAGTTTGATGGCGTTATCTTCCAGCAGCAGTAGGCATCGATTCAATGGCTGTTGCTAGCAAGGCTGGCACATCCAGCTCGCCTGCTGCCACTCTACTCTGACCGTGTGCACGTGGCCCACCGTTCGCCTTGCTGTCGCTGGTGTTGACACATGGGAGCACATGTCAGGTTCGGGCTTCTGAGACCAGTGGGCAGGTACTATGACATATCTCCCCCTCCCCAGAGAGACCGAACCTAACCACGTGTACACCTCCTCACATCCTTTAAGGGGGGTGGCTGGCTCCTGGGCTGCATCAGCCCCACCACCCTCTCATTTGTTTCATCTGCAACTGGTACATCGGGGGCTCTGGTACTTGCCCTCGGAGCTCAGAGCGGTGTCATGTCTGCCATATTACCCCCACTGGCGTGCACCGCCTTGGTGGTCTTCTGTAACAGCAGGCGCAGTGGGGTGTGCTGGTTGTGGTTAGTGATGCCGCCACTATCGTCTATTGTTCTCCATCTGTGGCCTCTACATGGGAAGAAATGTCTCGGTACTCGCTGTGCGCATCAGGGCCTCGAGGTCCAGTGATACTCCTCTGGTTCCTCTGTCGTAACTATGAAGAGGACATTGTGGAGCGACAGGTCTGGATCCCTGTATTCTGACCAATGGGGTTTAGCTGTGTGCTCCCCTCACCTTCCAGCTCACAAAATAATGGTTCCTTTTGCTCCCCTCATGGGTCTGGGACAATCTAGCTATTATATCGAACTCGGTGGGGAAGTCTATTTCATCTGTTTGAGGTGCTGTGGAGCTCTGTTCCTGAATGAGGTTTTCTTTGGGTGTGCCTGGCAGAGAATGGTCTCCTCCCTCGTCCCATAGTATGGTATCTCGTCAGATATTGTCTCGATACACTTTAATTCGCCAACCATTGTCATCTATAACTATGTACGACAACCTCCTAACTTTGGCTTTGATGGTATAAGGCCCTGCCCAGTGTGCGGTGAAAATCTGGCACAGAAGTTCCTGTTCCCATTGGACAAGACATGGCTCCTCATTTACAGTTTCCCTTGGCCTTAGTGTCGAGGGTTGTCTGATCGTGACAGATGTGATGTCTCCTAGATGTTGCTCAGGCCACCTTCATGCTGCCTTGATTCTTTGAGTGTGCTGAATGCGTTGCTGTTCTGTGCTCGTGGTTTTCGTTCTCGCTCTGGCCACCACTTCTCCAGGCCTGGGTTACACTCGCCTCTGCGTTAATGCTGCTGGCATTTCCCCTATACCAGTTTTCACTATACTCTTCAGGCAAACAGCTTGCCAGCTAAGTGCATGTCCCACTACGTATTATCCTCCCGATGTGTAACCCTAACTGTGCCTTCATCCCTAATCGCTGGGTGGTCTGACCTGAATTACATCATCCAACATGCATACATTTTCCTTCCTCTTCCGCGCTGTTATCTTTGTTTGTGCGCCATAAGTGGATCACCTTGTGCCATTTTATCCATACTTCCACTTCAGTCCACGTGTTTGGTTCTCCGGCGATGGGGCTACTGTGTGTCACTAGGTGCGCCTCCAGAAGTTGTTTTCCGTTTCTTCCCTCTGTCATTGATTGTGTTTTCTCTGATGGTCACATGATATCTCAGTCGGTGTCATTCCGTACGATTTATACCACATTAGGTTTGTGTGGTAGCATGTCTGTTAGCTCGTTCTCCATGCCTAATACATGTTCTATCATTAAGCCAAACAATTGCAGTACATCTCACCAGGAGATTAGGGTTTAGGCTTTAGGCATTTTTTTTCCATCCATAGCATGAATAGCCGGCCCTGTAAAGAAGATCGATATTCCCGCACAGCCCACACAATGGCTAGGCACTTCTACTCGATGATGTGATATCGACTTCTGTTTCTCCGAACTTGGCTATGCCATAGCAATTAATAAATTGGTTCGCCGCTTCTTCCATTTGGTAGAGCACAACTGTTGTTCTGACTAACCTTGCATCCATTTGCATGTAATTAGTTTACTGGTGTCGATGTTGGTTAGGCCATTGCATTTTGTGAATGGCCATTATGTCTCTGCTGTCCAGTGGAATGGTAACTTCCTAGAGAGTATATTGGCCAGCTGTGCAAACCATGGTATGCAGTTACGTAACCAGTTTGGCAGTCCGATAAATTTCTGTAACTGCTTCCTGGTGCTTGGGGTATCGCATCCAAATTTTTCCTCGAGTGATTGGAGATGCCTTAATTCACCGCACAAGTTATTGCATGGCCTAGTAAGTCGACTTCCAGCTTGCCTATGGGACACTTGACTGGTGAGATATCTAGGTTGTGGATAGCTAAACATTCTAAGACCAGACTTGACCCTGTTCCCAAGATTATCTAGCGAAACAGGTTCAGCTGTCCACATACCTGCTACTCCATGGTGTAGATCATGGTGGGTTCTCCAGCACCTAGGTGTACTCGGTGGGTTGCCACTTCGATAACCGGTTACTGCTCCTCCAGCCATCATTGCTCACTCCACGAGTTGGGGGTAATCACAAACCTGCGGAGTCGCCGTCACCATCGCATCGCTGGCCTGCAAAGCGGTAAGCAAACGACCAGTGCTGTGCCGAGGGAAGAATGGAGAAAGGAACATGGCTAACTTTACTTGTGGTCGCCACCTAGTGTATCCCGGCTATGGCAGAGAGCTGAGGTCTCAGGGTGGATGGTCAGCATGACAAATCCCCTCGGCTGCTATATGTTACTATGTAATTACCATCAACTAGGTGGGACACTAGGAGCTATAAAACGAACTACTGCCACTGTTCAGACCATGGAGTGCACCTTCTACCCTCGCGCTGCTATGCAGTGCTGCCTTGCAACAGTACTACCTGAATAGGTAACACATGAATTGCTGTAAATGTCATTCACAGAGCTAAATATACGCTGTTTCTGCAACAGCACAACTACAAACAGTGTTACACAATCACACTTAATCCTGCTCGTCTCTAAGCCCAATTAAAACATAATTTACTTTATGTGTAATCGAACACTAGGAAACAAAGTTTCAGTGGCCCACCACGAGGTGGAAGAAATGACTAACCCGTGGAGTCAGCCGCATCCCAAAAAATATTTTCCTTGTACGGATGTGTGCAATGGAGTGTACCGGGATTCAAACGAGATGCTATAAAATCAACGTTCCAATATACTAAGGACTCTGATAGTAATCTAATAGAGTTTCATACAAGGATGAAGGTCTCTCGATGCGATGGCGTTTTACTCCAGTGGAGCCACGAACGAGACTGAGGAATGGCTGATGTTGAAGGCAGCTCACAACCGCCTCTTGCGCGTGGGGTTAGGTAAAACACTTCTACATAACAAATACATAAACGACATGTCCCTTCTGACCATTTAACATAATTTTTTACGTGTTGTGTTAACATTTTAAAATTTTTTTATTGTTTTCCTAATAGATTTTCTAAACGCCAAAGGTCATGTCCAAATTAGTAACAGCCTATTATTCCAGGCAAAGGATGTTCACGATAAAGTGAGCACTGAGAGACGTACGCCCAGTAAAGTTGGTAATGATGGATGAAAAAAATAGTTCCATATCTTAAACCCAAATTCAAAATTTACGTAACCATTTGTAACAACTTTAATTGTCTCTTTCATTTTTAAATGTATCGAAGTGTAAAAAAAAAAAAAGAACAGATTTGTAAAATATTTACTTTTCTTATAATTTAAATGTTTCACTTCATCAACGCACGAATAAAGTGATGAGGTCCATGACAGTGTTGATTTTACATAAGGAAGAATAATACAAAACGTGCATAGAAGTATATCTTAAGCAGGGCTTTCAAAAGTGTCAATTTTACCATAAGCAGCCTTTAACAGCCAGTACTCCAGCATCGTTCATGTCTCTGTCATAAACCTTGCATTCCTGCAGTCGCCCATAGGTACGATCATAGTTTAAAAATGCTTGTGATCTAAACTAATAATCAAATATTCCTAAACATAGATTAACAAATACCTTTTCAATTTGGGCTTCAAAAATGGAATAGGAAAGATAAAATACATTTCATACATGGTATCCTCATTGGCAATTGGTACATTAACATTTATTTTAAGAAAAGAAATGTACACAACTTCCCCAACAGTGCTAAGAATATAAAACATACGTAAATTATCAGAAAATATTGGTGCTATCATTTAAAGTGGTAGAGTTATTAGATACTATATGTGTTTTTGAATACTTAGAAACGAAACAGCACTAACAATGTTGTACTTACTTTCTATGTAAACTGATTTATATTGCGAGAAGTAATTAAAAATATATATAGTCTAACATTAGTGAGAGCTTCACAAACACAAATGAGCACACTATCTAAATCTATTCTAAAACTAAGTTGGGGACATGACAGTGGACACAGCTAGGATGACGATGCAGAAATGGAACACAGTGCCTGTGCCGAATTAACACAATACAGGAAAGTGAAACAGAATTCTAAAACATAAAACTAGATTCCCTTGTGAAGTGTACAAAAGAATTAAATTTAACCATTAAATAATTCTCCCCAAAAAAATAAGCTCTTTTAGGTATGAAATACGGGCTACTTTAATCAAAGTTCCCGAATTGGAGTCAGCAAAACTAGCAGTGACCGGCATTTGCAAACATTGGAAATGTTAAGAACCAGTGAAACAGTAATTGAGAGGTGTGTGTTCAGGTTTCTCTGACAAAAGGGATGCGGGAAATGGAGTCGTAGTCGACCAAAGGATGCATAAATCGGAGCCAGTTACTGCTGGCCATGTTGGATTTCATGTTGGATCAAAGGCCAACATTCCCTGCTGTCCCCTTAAAATGAAAAGTTTGACCTACTAAAATGTCATTTCACTGCCAGATGCTACCGTTTGTATCCCAAAACCCACAGAAATTTCTAAAAATATGTGATTTGCTTTCTCCACAATGAGACTGAGTGTATTCACATTGTAACCAAAGCCACACAAATGTTGATAAAATCTTATCCACATTCTGAAGTCAGTACGATATATACATAAATTAACCCCCCCCCCCAACTCTCACTCATAACACATCACCCCCATCCCATCAACATCCCAACCACCAAAAGCCCCCATCACCACAACGCCCCCCCCCCCACAACCCACCCCTCAAACACCCATCACCAAAACCTACTGCACCCCAAACAATCCCACACCACTCCGCGACTTACCTAACTCTCCTAAGCCCCTTTCCCTAAAACCTTCCTCATCACACCTACCCTCTTCCCCAAAACCACTGGCCACCAACACTCCCACATAATCCAACCCTAAAACCTCCACCTATATCACAACAACATCACTAAACCATGCCACATTCGCCACCTAAAACAACATTTAGCATAAACCTCACCATCAATCCACTACACTTATCCCCATTCTCACATCAAGCCACCCCCACCAACATCCCTTCTATCAACGACAACCCACCCCCATCCACATTTCCCAAACCCAACCCCACACTCAGGGGCACACCACTCCCACAGCACCAACACAAAAAACAACCCCCACCACCACACCCACTCCAACACCCCCTTCCCAACACCAACCTCACTACATTAATCATTCTTTCAACCCCACCCCATCCTCAACATCACACACACTCATGCCTACACCCACCACCTCTCACACTGATAATCCCCATCGTCCATATAATTTCCTCAACCCAACCATATGTAAAATTTTCCCGAATTGAAACTGTCAAGCTAGCTATTTCCAACCCTGCTTTTCACAAGTGTAGGAAAGTGCAAAATAAAATAAATTTGAAGTAAAGGAAATTGTTATTTTTAAAAAAATGTGTACTCTCTGAGTGTCCAATCTACTTCATGTAAACGCGACTTCTATGTTGTTTCAGCACACTCTCTACCAAACAAATATCGGAAAAATACATAGGCTGGATTTCCCCTGCACAAAAGCCTATGATGATGGGTTCGTCATGTAGGACCTCGAGGTAGCACATGTCTTGGTACGAATGTCGTACGTGGACCACCTTGTACAATTCTGCTGACCAGTTGTGATGATAGGCTTTATGGAAAATACCATGCTGTTTCGGGATATGTGGCTGGTCCCCAGTCTTGGCTTTAAGCTTGCACAGGTCTCTCCTCTTCAGTTCGTAGTATGTGGTTCGAAGCAGGGAATCAGCCTTGATATCTTCGGGATTTGTGGTATCGGTAGAATGGATGGTAGAATTGTTCTCGCGAACAAGTTTCGGCAAGATCTCCAGCAATTTGTAGTTTACATTCACCATGAAATGTGTCAAGTTTGGCTTTTAGAGTCTAGTGAAAATGCTCGACGTTGTTTGCCGTGAGTCCAGAGTAGAAGTAGTGATGTATTCTGTACTTTTTCATCAGAGCATGGAAAGTTGCATTTAAGTAGTTTTTATTATACTCACTGTGGGGAATTCGCACACTAAATCAGACCTGGTTTCGGTGACATTACACACATTCTTCTACTTGACCAGCCTGGCCTATGTATACTTCAAAAATGTGTTGGTAATGGTCAAAGTGTAGTAATTTCTTCTGGCGAAACTGTGCAATTCTCGTGAAACCATGCATTTCGTCACTGCACTTTGTAGCCAACTTCGACCAGTTCTTCGATGATGTTGGTGGGCAACAAGTTTCCGGCAGCCTGCAAAGCGATCAGTAATCATAAATTATCGACTAGTTTGTCTGAATAATGTCAAAATATGTAGTCTATCAGGTTTTTGCCACCAATCATCTGCAGAGGTCCGATCCAACGACTTTAACCAATTGTGGAAACAGTTCTCCAATAGTGCCGAGATTTGCATGTGATGTGTCCTCATATCGGCATGTTGCAGGGCTATTGTTCACATAATGAGTATGACTAGTCTCTCGCTGGTGGCACTATTAACACAAATCCGATTCGGAGTTGTGTCTAGGACACTTGTGTGATTTTCACTTTAAGATTGTCATCTGCTCCATGTCTCCTTACAAAAACAACACTTCCATGTTTCTGAGAAACCATTTGCTTCATGGTGTCGCAAACTGTACATCTTCACCATTCTGATCGTAGTAGTAAGCGATGTAGTCGGCAATCAGAGAACCCATCTCGGGTCCGCACTCTCTTGTTATTTCTGTTTTTTTTTTTGTCTTTTTTAAGCAGCGAATCGTAAAAGGGCATCTTAATTTCGTTGCAGGCATTTCTGGACTTATTTTCTCTTTGCAATTCTGGGTAGGTCTTCTATCTTAATTTCATGTTTGATATCCAGCCGAGCGAAAACATCCTCCTGTCGACGACTAAATTCATCGAGTTAGCTGGTGAGCGACTTAAAAGCCTCTTACCTTTGATTCCCGAGGACTTATCTGCTAACTTTTGCAATTACATATTTCGAACGAATGGTTTTGGTAGTTCACTACACCTCCGACCCCAGTTATGATTGTCCACCATCATGTCCACCATGGAATAAACGTGCCGCCATGCAGGTATATACAGTATACACAATCACTCGCGATTTCAGGGAATTGAATTTTTGTTCGCTTGTCTTTAGTTTGGATATCCTTGTATGCTGCAGGCACATATCTGTGCAATCAACGGTGGCTTAGTTTGTAGTAATATGCAGACAATGGGCCATTCACAGTTTTCCAGTTCGCATATGGTCTATGCTAGGAACAAGATGATGAGTGTATTGAAGCTCGCCTCACTGCTCTTCGCAGGAACCTGTCGCTTCTAGGCCAAAACACTGAGAACATGAAAAATTAAGCTGTCGAAGATTTGGTGGCTATTGAATAGCGTGCCGAGGGCATGGAAGCATGGGTAATCGACATGATCAACATGTCAAATTCACAGAAATGTGACGACTTAAATTCCCTGCAGAACGCGATGTCTAAAATGACGACGAGTATTTCCTGCTTTGCCATAAAAACTGATTTAATGAGACATAGCAAAAAGGTACTGGATGCAAACAACAGTCAACAGAGAGGCTCGAAAATACAGTTTCCTGAACTCGTGAGTAATTGTCTATGTGTACATGTATATTCCATGATGGAAATGATAGTGGACAAACCGAACTGGCATCAAAAGCTTATGTTAGCCACTGGAGCCATCCGTTCAAAATATCAAATTGCGAAAATTAGCAGATAATCTCTCGAGAATAGAAGGAAAGAGGTTTTCAAGAAGATTACCAGCCGCCTCGACGAACTTGGACGACGGTACGAAGATTCTTGCCTCACCCGGATGTCAAATGTGAAATCAAGGTGGAAGAGTTGACCCCGACTTGTAAACAGAAAATAAGTCCAAGACTGTATGAATTGAAAGCGGACATCACTAGCGACGAAGATAATTTGCCCCTGTCAATTTGTTGCTTTCATAAAAACAGAAATGAACAAGAGAGCATGGAACCTAGGTGGGTGCTCTAAATCGAAACTACATATCTTCCTATTGCGATCAGAATGATGACAAGATGTGTTACAGTTTGCGACACTATGACGATAAATGGTTTCTCGGAAACAAGTAAGTTTTGTTTTTGCCAGGAGGTGTGATGTACATCAGTAAATGCAAGGTGAAAATCACACAAGGGTTGTCCGAACTTTTGTTTCATAAGTGTCCCACACACAACACCGAATTGGATTTGTGCTAAAAATTGCCACCTGCTACATACCAGCCCTGCTCACTATGCGGACGAAAAATCTTCAAAATGCCGATTTAAGGATACATCTAACACAAAATTCGGCATTATCACAAGACAATTTCCATGTGTGGCTGAAGCTGTTGGATCGGATCTCTGCAGAAGTTAAATGATAAATGCAAAATAGACTACACATTTTGGGACAACCCAAACGAACTCGTCGATAGGTTACAATTACTGATCGCTGCCGCATGTCAACATGATCACATCCATCTTTGAAAAACTGGACGAAGTTGGCTACATCGTGCGATGACGAAATATGTGGTTTCGGGAGAACTGCGCAGTTAGGCCCAAAGAAATTACCCTCGGAGGAAATATATCATGAAACATCTGGACAATACTTTCCAATCTGACCTGATCTAAATGTAAGACTTTGCTTGTGCTACACTTCCCAAGTATGCATAGGTCAGGCTGATCAAATAGAAGAATGTTCGCAATGTCACAGACGCAATGGCTGTTGTACTGTGCGAAGGATATGTACCAAATTATCTACACCCCTGTTATAAGAAATACTTCTTAAATGTAAATTTCCGCTCTAATGAAAAAGCACGGCATACAGCATTATTCCACATATTCTCTAGACTCACGACAAGTAACTTCTTTGTGTTACCAGCATTAATAATTAGACCTGCCTTTTCCAAATGCAAATAAATAATTTTATTTTGGGTGATCCAAATACTCTCCAGGAGACTCGGAATATCACAAAGTCATCCAGAACATTGTGTACATGTTCAAATTTTATTTTAGGGAAAGTCATGCCCAAACATCGGGCACAACAAAACACATGTAAACTGATACAAATTCAAAGGTATACAAAAATCTGTATAGATATTTGGACTATTTTCGTGATACACAGGATTATGATCAATAGTGGTTAACATTTTGGATTTGTAAAACCATTATTTTAGGCCAAACGAAGGTCCAGAAGGGGGTGTATCATTTATATATTTTAATTAATTCTGCAATAATCTACCGCTATTCCAAATGTGAAATAGGACAAGTACTAAATCTAAACATGGAGAAAACTCGAAGAAAATATATTGTGGCTGAATATCTACAATAAGATTATTGGTACCATGAAATCTGCTCCTAAAATAAATGGTAACCCATGTTTCTTTCAAACTAGGCATTTGTGCAACCATGTAAAATATCCAGTTTTAATTTAGGTGTTGCATTTCACAATATAGGTATGACTTCACTGCAAGCTGTGTAACATTGAACTTCACAAGGTTCAGCATACAGACAATTGTTTTAAGTTTACCTTAACATGAGGAGTTGCAATTTTTGAAAACCTACTACAGTGTAAAAGTTTACTTAGAATACATTATACTGTTTTTCTTTCTGCAGGGATCAAAGGTCCATAAAGACAATTGAAACGATGACAAAGACTCACAGATTGGAAAAGGTGAGCAATATGCAAAGAATTAGTTAAATTTCTACCCTGGTAGGGACGATCGCTCCCATTTCGACCTTGTGGGACTTGTTTTATGCCTATCACTTCAAACAATTAGCAACAATATGACAAGGTTTCTTACAATAACGACATTGTAACGACTATTTAATTTGGAAATACTGAGTGGTTTTGATGAATCAGTGTATTAATTCTGTATGTTTTTATCGTTTTCTCATGCTTTTGGGAATCTTCAATATCTATACTGGGATTGTCGTCAGGATGTGTATGTATCTTATGAGAATTCTCTCCGAATCTTTAAGGTAATTTTCTGATTCCAAAATGAGTTTCAAATTTTATATCGGCATACTGAATATTTTGTGAGTGTTCAGCGAAAGCGTAGGTTTCACCAACACACACTGACACCAAAAGTAGAGAATTTCTGAGGATCTAAACCTCCAAAATAGTACTGATAGTTTCACATTCAGACAAAGGCAAATGCAAAACTACAACAGCCTCTGCAAATTCTACTAGCATACCCCAACAAAGATTTATTGAGCTGTTGAAGACGACTGAAAAATTTTAACTGTAATTGCGTAAGTAATACTGGATGAAATGACATAATGTAAAGGATCAGCATGGTATGCATGAAAGGTATAATACTGTTAATTAGCAAATTTGGTTCTTTGGCTTAGGATTTCTTTCATAAAAGGGTAAGTTATCCCAACAAGTTGTGTCTCTGGCACAGTTTTGTTCTGTTGTAACTTTACAGAAACTGTTAAGAATACTATAAACTAAGGCACCTGAAATCCATTGCTAGCTATAAAAGCATACAGCATTCTTCCAAGAGCTGGGTATTTTTTCCCCAAAACAGGTGACATATAATTATGTGTCATTGATACATCTAAAGTTGACATGATTAATGTACCAAAAAATGTGTTGGTATTTGGTAGAGATGAAATGAAAACTGGTATTCCTTGATGTGTAATGGAGGTGGAACAGTTACCAACAAAGTTAGGGTCGTTACCAACAAAGTTAGGGTCGGCAATTGAAGTGCAATGGTGGCCGATACAGTTCCTGACCTCAAGACCAGCAAATTGTTGTGCGGGTTTGAACTGGGTTTTAACATCTTCAATTACACTGTTATGGGAAGCATCTTATTCAATGTTGCCTATAGCATCAAACAGGGATAGCACCTGAGTGACAGTATTTTTCAGGGATTAACCCTGTATTTGAGAAAGTTGGCCAGAAAATTAATTTAATAGGTTTTGGAAATACTTCTTCGAGTGAATAAGCCTTTTCTTGAATCTAGAATAAGTGTAAGTGCTGGATTTATTGCCAAGGTTATCAATAATTTTCTGGAGGAAAATAATAATAGAAGCACTAGTATGGTACATACCCATCTAGCAAGCCACAGTCGCTGACTGTGGTTTTACTGCTGGCACTGAATACTTTTGGGTTTCCACTAATGGCCATGTTATGGTTGACTGCTGGCAACAGGACACTTGGCATGCCATTTATGGCCCACTAATGGAATGTTGATGGAAATGAAACTGATATTTGAGAGTAGGTGACCTATTGATGACCCATAAATGACTTTCCAGCAGTATTGCAGCACTTACAGCACAAAACTTATCCATTTTTTTGGCCATTTATGGTACCTCGTAATTTTTCGCGCACTTAAGCTACAGTCGGCCGACTGTGGTTTTAATCATGGTGTTCCTGGATTAATGATGCCCAGAAAACTTATGGGTCTACACAACTGGCCCTACCTTGGGTAACTGCTGGCTCCAAGACACTTGGCATACCATTTATGGCCCACTGACGGAACACTGATGGAAATCAAACTGATGGTTTGGATAAGGTGACCTATTAATGGCCCATAAATGGGTTACCAACTGTATTCCAGCAATGGCCGCACATAACCTATACTTATTGCTGATAAATTTATGGTTAGCTATCTATGGGACATTTTATGGCTGTGAAGTGTTACATCGATGGACCATTGCTGGTGCAATTTGACTTATTATGGGAATTTTTATGACCCCCACTATTCGCAGATAGCTTCTTCAAACTACACACACATGCATATGGATATATGTCCCAGCAAACACAACCTGTCGGCAAAGTGTCGGCAAATTGTCGGTCCGATACCTATACTGCCGGCAACTGTCGTTTCAATGCCAGAAGATAGACATCTGACAACAGCGTGGTGTTTTTTTTAGACTGTGTGTTAACCGTTAGCATGTTTCTTTCGTTATTATATGTCCGTCATGTGGTAGAACATAGCATTTGTTTACTTTGAAATTTTTTCATTTGTACAACCATTCGACATATATATTAAAAATCTAACAAAAACTATTTACTTAGCAAGCGTCTGAAGAAATCGTTTTGAGTACATAATTCATGTTTTAAAATTATTTGATACATTGTCATGAAATTTATACATTCCTTTAAAATAATTTGTGTCACAATATATTTGAAATTACTGGAGAGCCGGAGCAACTTACCCCGTGGTGTATAGACTGATGTAGTGGACTATCAACACAAAGGTCATATGTTCGAATCGTGCACTCGGCAAGCAAAAGATTTTCATATTGTGTAATGTGTTGAGAAGTAAATGAACTAAATATATCTAAAGAGGTAATAACAATTACTGAATTTTTTTTATCAAAAAGTTAAGTTTTTTTTCACGATTTTACTGCTTATTCCTGGCCGCTGCAGGCCCGGCATCGTAATTACATCCAGCCATCGCAGGCCTGGCATTGTAATGACATCCAACTGTCGCAGGCCCAGCATCGTAACAACATCCAGCTGTCCCAGGCCCGGCATCATGGCAACCTCCAGCCGTCGTAGGCCCGGTATAGTAACTACATCCAGTTTTCGCAGGCCTGGAATCGTAGCAACACCAAGTTGTTGCAGGCCCGGCATCGTAACGACATCCAGCCGTCACAAGCCCGGCTTTGTAATGACATCCAGGCGTTGCAGGCCCGGCATCGTAAAGACACCAGCTATCACAGGCCTGGCATCGTAGCAACTTAAAGCCGTCGCAGGCATGGCATCGTTGTGACATCCAGTCACAGGCCCGACATTGTAACGACATCCAGCCGTCGCAGGCCCGGCATCTTAACGACACCAAGCTGTTGCAGACCCGGCAACGTAGCGACATCCAGCCGTCGCAGGCCTGGCATCGTAGCGACATCCAGCCATCCCAGGCCCGGCATCGTAACGACATCCAGCCGTTGCTGGCCCGACACTGTCGGCCAATAGTTAGCCGCCTGTCCATATTGCATCAGGCCGATTCCGGAATATGACATCGGGCCAGTATCAGCTGGCCATTGTCTGTCCGCTAGCTTTTACCGACCCGATTCTGGCCCGTACTTTTCGTGTATGTTGGACCAGAATACCTTTTGTATCTTGCTGGTAGCAGTACAGTGTATTTTTGACACTGTCGGCAAATAGTCAGCCGCCAGGCCATATTTCCATCGGGCCGCTTACGGCAATTTGCGGGGCAGCATCATCTGGCCGGAGTTTGTCGGCTAGCTTTTACCGGCCCTATTCTGGTCCACATTATTCGTGTTTGCTGGGGTGTGTGTATAATATAGTTACAGATTATTTGTAAATACATAATGATGGAAATATCTATGGCAAAATGCTGTAAATACAGTAACTGTTATAAAGTAACTTGACATATGTAATGTTTCCCATGTATGATTGCATATAATTAAAATGAGAAGATAAAAATACAATATATAACTGCCTTAAGAAAATTAACTTTGAAGGGCTCTTGTTTCACATCACTAAAATATTCATAACTGGTGACTGCATTTAAAAACAGACGAACAGCACCCAGGTGACATACATATTGCGAAAGATTACATTAAAGGCAAGTTTTTGGGTTAATATCGCGATTCATGACGCAAGATTTCTCTCAACGACAGTATTTTCATGTCTGCATGTTTTTAAAAACTGATTTGTTCGCATGAAAAATTTTAAGGCTATGGAATAATTTGTGTAATTTATATTATATTAGTGTTTGTTAACATTTCATGTCCGAATATATTGTAAATTAGTTCATTTGAAGATGAGAATACAGAGCGGAGTAATGGTTAGCACCCCCTGTCCTGCAATGGTAAGCATAAGATTTTAATATCTTATAATATGTTTAATACTGAAGTAGAGGATATTAAAAACAAATAAAAATTGATATTGATGGTCAAAATAATTATTTTTAAGAGATACAGTTAGACATATAGTGGCAGCATGGCTAGCCAAGAGTAGGCCATCTGATGGGATGTGAAATGGTACATCGATTGGTAATTGCTGTTGCAAGTATATTGGCCATGCTTGGGCCATTTGTGTTCACCATACCTGGGCCAGTTATGGTTAGAGTATGGCTAGTTAATGGTGCCACTACAGGACAAGCAATGGTGCTGGGTGCATGCCAGATGTTTGCCAGCTCTTTGCCATCTTGGCATCCGACTGTTAACCATCAATGGGCCATTTGTGCTGCTACATGAGTATTGAGTTCCAATATTTATGTTAGAAAGATTATTCATATAAAAGGGAGTGTTTGTGTTAATAGTAGCATGCATAGTGTTCTGAAAAATATGGCAGTATTTTATTATGACTGTACACTTCTAGTGGCGTACTCGTGCCAGCATTCATCTTTCATTAAAAACTCTGGGAATATATTGGTTATTTTACAAAATAAATTAAATAAACAATACAAATTAACCGAACTCAAAGGAGACACCATTTGCTTAAAAATATTTTAATAACCTATGTTAAATCTATCCAATTAATATAGTTTGTTGGCCTGAGTTACAAACACCCAAATCCCAAAAAGGCCAAAGTGCGGAAAGGCACACAAATACATGCAGAAACACATGCGCAAAAGGGCCCACACACTTCTGCGCCACAATTCCTACAAACTGTCCTAGCACAGATCCTCCAAAAACTATTGGTGTCATTATTTAGACAGCCACTAACACAGAGACTACTCACGAAAAACTCAAGAGGGCAGAAGCTCCGGACATTGTCCCGAATATCACTCGCACAACAATTAAACCAAGAGGACGAGAAAGAATAAAACACACCTTATCCAACATCTTCGCATTCAAAAATATACCAGTAAAACGAGATTTTATGTCTACCTCCAAAACAAATATTGTGATGTTAAAAAATTTATTTTTAACAAGGACGTTTTATGCCCGAGTGCTTTCACATTAAGAAAAAAATTTTAATGAGTGCCCTACGAAAGAAAATACAACTTCCTAGTTCACTCTTTTAATATATGTAAAACAAATAAAAAATATACTTATGTACATTTAACATCAGTTTAACATTTTCTTATATCTGTTGAGTATTATGGAATTGAGAATATAATTTTGTTACATCGCTGAAATATGCGAGTTAAAAAAAATATTAATGCCTATGCTCTCCGATATTATGCAGTTAAATTTGTGGTTAAATAAACTGGAATTCCAAAGCATGGCAAAAATTACACTTAAAAAATATTAAAAGACATGGTGCCAATGGGTAATCGGCACAATCATTTTTGTGTTGGCAATGTTTCCTAACAGACCAAAATTAAAATTACTAGGCTTGCGGGATTACGATGTATGTGATGTTCCAATGTATGTGATTCCATGCACACATGCAGAATCGGTTTTGTTTGAACCTTCCTTGCTGCTCTACCGAGAAATCAGGAGCGTACTCGCCAACACAAAAGGATGTCATGGCCACATCATGATATCTGGTGGAACAGGAGCCAGCGCGTAGAAAATTACATCAGAGTGAATGAATAACGGATAATATGCAGAGCACAAAATTGAGTTGTTTCTTGCCATTACGGGAACATTGAAAAAGCAGGAAAAAGGGTGTTCTGGATAACGCCTTATAACTACCACATATATCGTAAACTACTGGTACAATTTACCAGTACAAAATAGAGTAATTTAACATGTTACCTTTTTTATGTTAGTATGAATAATACTTTCGAGTTATAGGTACACAAATACAGAAAAACCAAAGATAATTTTTTTTAAACAACTAGATTTTTTACGGTTTGAAATATATTTATTTTAGATATCTTGAACAGCAGGTCAGCACGATTAACCAATAAATACTCAAAAATACAGCTTGACAAAAATTTTAAATTTTGTTTGGTAAATAAAAAAAAAACTTAAACAATTAACAAGGCTATATTTAACAGTAATGTTGCATTTAGGACATGATATTAAAATTAAAAGTTAAGAATAGAACATAAAGGCTTCTCTTGATGGTAGGCTAAGATATCTCTGTTTTTTCCCGCTTAATTACCAGTTCACGGAATGGTAGTGAAAAGAGCGGATGTTAGTTGCACACGCGATGCATATGCATGCATGTGAATAATTGTAGGTTAGGCAAGAAAATAATACTAGAAATATACTAAGAATTTAAGAATCCATATGAATATAAAATGAAAGTAAAAAAAAATTCATTAAAACTGTATATAATACTCAGTAAAGTAATATTTGTAATTCGTTACTGTTTAACCTAGTGATATCTCATGAAATATTTACGCTAAAATCCTTCAAGATGATCTAGGTTCGCGAAATACTTTCCTAGGAGAGGTTTCCTACTATTTAACGCTTATGAAAGACTCATATTTGCAGTGATTGATCACTTGATCAAAGTGCCTGACATAGCACATCTCCCAATGACATGGTAGCAGTAGTAAATGAGACTTGTATAATTTGGATAAGGTATCTGGCATTTACTTATTTTCGAAGAAAAGGCTGAAAGAGTAGAATACCAATAAAATTAGTGGTGTGTTAATCTAGACCATGTGAGGTTGCATGAGGTGGTCGAAAAAAGGTGTGTGCCACATCGGCTACGGTAGGGAGCTCTTGAGAGTGTAGAGAGTTCTAACACATACTGTTGTTCTTCAGCAATTGCAGATGGGGATGGTGTTCCTACTTGACAGTGTGGAAAGAGCTAACATAAACTGTTGTATTGCAGAAGTGGCAGCTGGAGATGGTATTCCTACCTGACAGTGTAGTGAGTGCTAATGCAGACCTTTGTCCTGCAGCAATGGTAGTTGGGGATGTTGTTCCTATCTGACAGTGTGGAGTGTGATAACGTAGATATTTGCCCTGCAGCAGTGGCAGATGGGGATAGTGTTCCTATCTGACAGTGGAGAGTGTGCTAACACAGCCTATTGTACTGCAGCAGTGGCAGCTGGGAATGGTCTTCCTACCTGACAGTGTGGGCTACCTGCTGGGCACCAATTGTTCTGGTGGCCTCGCCTACCGCCTGGGTCAGTCCCGAGTTGCTGTCGCCGCCATGATGCTCGTCAGCCTGTCTGCCATCTCGGTAAGTTACTTCAGCAGCATCGTGTGACATGTCAACACCCTCCATTAACACTATTTTTTCAGCAGCTATCGATATTGTATATAGGTTTGTGAGACTCCTGACATTATACATGGTAAATATTTAAGTAAATCTTACAACATAATAATAAATCAATATAAATGTAGTATAATATGTTACATAATGATATACTTATACAAATATAACCCAGATTATGTACCTATTTCTTAAATAATCTATCGGGACGAGAAATGAGGAATGAAATGTAACTAGTATCGACCAGAATTTACACATCTCTAATGTTCTAAAGAAAGCCAAAATTGTTCTACAAAAAAGCAAAAACCACACGTAAAATCCCCAAGTTTTATTCGTTCATAGCTCTTTTCTGGTTCATTACACGTTCCAGTTAATGTTAAGAGCTTTCTATTAGTATATGCTATTAAAAGTACATAAAACTGTAAAGAGATTTAAGTGCAAGATGTTATAACTTGAATACTAATCCCGTTTGTAAAATAATAAAATATTCTTAAAAGAAATAAATAAAAATACGTAAATTACAAATTACATTTTATATAATAACTATAAAACTTTCAAGACTAAAATAAACAAATATACAAATAAATTTAAGTAAAATTCTATGCTACACATATTATGACGTCTTCTAATTGACATTTATGTACAAGCTAAACAAATTTATAAATTACATTAGTCGATCATTTTAATATGTACTTCTAAGCAACAAAACTTTTAAATTACTGCCCAAAACACAAGCTTTCAATTTTTATATTTAGAAAATTACATAACAGAAATAATCACTTTCAACTTGCAATTCACTCTTTCACATACGAAGAGAGAAACTTGAAACCATACATCAAAGTCCTTAACCCAATAGTCCAGGGAAAATGTATGTGATATATGTTACTTGCAAAAGTTCGGGAAAAATTTTTTTTCCCAACTTTTATGTACTGAGGCCAGCATGGACAAACCGAATTATACAACCAAATTTCTTCCGGGATATGTTTCTGTGACCAAAAAAAAAAAACAAGGTTTTTTAACTTTAGTTTCTAATAACTCGGGACCCATTGATCCAAGCTCATTACTTCTTATTTCCATTCTTAAAGAGGACAAAATTCTCTACAACATTCGTTCCCACAACGTTTTTACGCGATCAAGAGCAAGCGCACTACGGCATTCGAAAAATAGGGCCATTTTCCCAACTTTCTTCAAAACTGCGGAAAAGCTATTTTCAAGCTGACGTTTCAAATATTTTTCGGTACAGCACCAAATTCAAGTTTTTAGAAACACACACTAAAAGATCAGACCCACCGGCTCGGTGAATGGAGCGGTGAGCGGAGAGGAGTGAGAAGGGATGACAAAGGACAGAGAGGGAGTGTGACAGGGGGGCAGGCAGGGGTGTCCCCATTATCTTTCACACAACTGTGGGTCCATCATTTCTCTCTCAACACAAAGAAGCTCGGATGGTAGCCAGGAGTTCAGTTGTTTTTCCCCTCTCGGGCATTTACGTTTGGTTTGTGGGTTTAATCTTCAGTCCTTATGATGTGTTGCGAAAAATATTGATATGGATGAGGATATTAGTTTTATTTGTGAACTTAGCTTGAGTGAAGGAGATACAGTTGTTGTGAAAGAACGAGGAGTGAAGAAACTTCAAGAAGTAAGTGGTAAATATAAAACTCCGCAGTATCAACGTTTTTTTATGGGGACTATCACAAGTTAAAGTACACAAAGCTTGTAGAAAACCTATATAAATGAGCGAATTATACCAGCATATTTTCGTTGTAGAGATGATAACGCTGATGAACAGCCAAGTGTGTCTTCTTCTGTCCGATCAAAGAGTAATGGTTTTGATTTTTAAAAATCAGCGCTCTCTGTGTGGTGGGTAACTACCAAAGAATTTCCAGGCAAAGCAAGAAAGATTACAAGTAGGAAAGCGAAATCTGTTCATAAGATTATGAAACTGGTGGTGAAAAATAGTTTTATGGACGGAGCAAAAATACGTAGTGATGAGTGGGCCCTCGATGTTCAAGAGAGGATAAAAAATGAGAATGAATTGGTATCTATGGATGCCTGGAAGCATCGTTTTTGTAATTAAAAACTGCAACAGAAGCCTGGTGGGGGACACAAAAGAGGACATCACCAAGTATATATGAAGCAATTGAGTATATTTACACTTTTCTTGAAGAGAACGGCGAAGAATGTCAATTTTCTATTGAGGATTTGATGAACATAATTTAAGGGGATGTTCGTCCTTATATAAGGACAGTGAAATCATGAATTTCCAAAAAGTATGAAGTAGATGTATTGATCGCTGATATTACCAATAAGCAGGCAGTTATTTGCTTAAGGGAACATAGGATACAAAATACTCAGGACAACTGGTATAATAACAGGATGCCAGACCCCAAGAGGAACTCCTGCGTATAGTCGAATCAACTGGTGACATCGTACTAGAAGATATAAGATCACAAGTATACAACACAAAAGAGTATCCTCCATCAGATAACTTTTTATCTGATGTTGAGTCTGTTATTCCTGAATCACTGACATTGCTTTTTGGATCCTTTATTTTGAGGCAAAAACGTGGTTTGCTGGATAAATGGAAGAAGAAAAATGTCGCCTTGTCTCAAGCTGTTATAAGTGCGGTGGGACCATGATCTTTTGTTTCGGCACTTTTGATCAGTTAATATCCTTACAGGAAATTTAGTTCGAGACATCTGATCAATATTTTATCTTCTGTGGGCTTTGCAGCACCGTATCATGAAGATTCTCTCCTTGAGGTGTCCTCAGTCCTGCGGCATCGAAAACCAACCATTAAAGAAAGTGTATTCTGTCAATTTATCGTTGACAATGCAGATTTTAACATCAACACTATTGAAGGTTCCATGGCATTTCATGCCAAGGGAAGAATAATGTGTGTGACTCCCCATGACGCTATGCTTCCAGATGAAAGTATGTAACATTTGAAAATATTTCCATCAACTGAGATTGTTAACCAATCTGGGAACACGGAACTTCAAATGTTTCATAGAGTAAATGGGAGGGGCCTACAGAATGTCATAATTGAAGACGTGGAGAGGCTTTCTTCAGTGTCCAACGAAATAATACCATCCACCACAGATATAATTTAGATTTGCGGAAAGTGAATGTCATATTCAGATCTTCTGGGATAGAATGGCTTTATGGAGCAGGTCACAGCTCATGAACAATGTGATCGTTCATAAATAATCTGTCTCCATTTTATCAATTCCTGCCATCCAATTATGACACTATCTTCACATCTCTACTTGTTGTGGCTGGTAAATGTAAGACACAGAATCAAAATCTATGCTTTGTAACATTCGACCAACCATTATATTTAAAAGTAATGGATATCCTGCCTATTGATCACCCAGAGTTGATTTATATTACAGTGAGACTGGGTGGTTTTCGCCTCCTAATGTCATTCATCAGGTCGATTGGCATACTAATGGCAGGAAGTGGTTTAAAGCAACTGCTTACCACAATTTTTTATGAGAACAGCGTGGAAAAGATTCTGACTTAACATGCAGATACTCAAGCTGTGCGAGCCTATATATTAATACATTATGTTTCGGCAACTCTGGTGTTTGACAAAATGAAGCTGACAAAGGACACAATTGCTGCTATGAAAGCATTGATTCGTGGCAGTGATCTAAAAGCAATACTGACACCTCTGAAAACGATAATGACTTCCAAATTGAACTGAATCAATTTAGACGAGTCTTGGATTCGTTTGCAAGTAATTGGTCCACTGCAAAGCTGTGGGATCAGTACTTCCGTATGACTACCCTGATCAAACAATTCATCGAGGCAGAGTGGTCAGGAAACTGGAAACTCTGCCTCAAAACTGTTTAAAAAATGCTCCCTTTCTTTCATGCACAGGCCGTCTTTTGTATGCCAAGTGTGGGCACCTCTACTTACAAGACATGATAAATCTGTATGAGAGAATGGACACAACTGAGTATGAGGAGTTCACCACCATAGGACATTTCACAATATGGTGTTCTGACAAACACTGGTGTGGGATATGGTCAGATATGGCCATAGAGCAAATGCTTATGAAGAGTATGAAGAGCTCTGGAGGACTCACACATGGTAGGGTTATTACCTATAGTGTTTTAACACAATAGACTTTGGGAATAAAACACATGCAGAATATATGTGACGAAGTTGAAGCATTCTGCGATGAAGAATCTGAAACATCTCAGCAGCATATAGACATGATAACTTATATTTACCGAGGCAAGGATGACTCAAAGAAAATTCGTGACTGGTTCAACCAACATTCATCCTTTCTACAAAGTGATGTTATAGTATCTTTGAGCAGTGGAATGGTTGGAGGGGAACAAGTCAACTGCCATATGTCCGAAGAAGTGGGAATGGAAGGCATTTAAAGAATAATCAGTGGCGATTTTCAGAATGTTGTGAGCCTTGCATCTGTAGTCAGTAGCATCAAGATTGGAAATGCTAAAGTTGTTCCAGTTGATTCACTTACATGATTCCAGAGAGCATGTCTGGCAGAACAATCTGAGGAAGACCTAATTAAATTTTTTACATGTGAGCTAGTACCCTTTCCTATGTCAATATTTTCTGAACAAAGAATACGAAAAGGAACCAAGTAATCATTATGCAGTCCATTCAGGAAAATTATATGATTAGAAATAGTAAGTGTGTCATTGTTGATGGAAGATATCTCCTCCATCAAGTCATTTGGCCAAAAAATTCTTCATTCACAACCATTGCCAAGTGCTATTCGTCATATCTGAAAATACACTTTGGAACATAGGTTACTATAGTATTTGATGAATATCCATGTGAAGATGAGCAAATTAGCTCAAAAAGTGCAGAACAGTCCCCCCAGTTGAAGACGAATACTGCTGCTGAAACGATGGTCAATGAGACCCTCATTATTCAAGTCCCACAGGACACACTCTTCAAGATCAATAACAATAAAAATATGTTTCATTTTATTTCTCAAAAAAGAACTAGAACAGTGTGGCATTTTGTTTGAGCAGGCTCAAGAGGATGCAGACGCCTAAATAGTTAACACTGCCATTTCAAAGGCTGATGAATTTGAAAGTGCAGAGATAGTTGGGGAATAAATAGATCTACTTGTGCTGATGACAGGGATAGGATAGGATTATGAAAGCTTATTTTTTCGTAGGCCTGGAAAAGGGAAGGTAGCAGACGTCTTCTTTTCTAAAAAATTATTCAACTACTGGGCTGAGGATATTCTCACTCTTCATGCATTCAGTGGCTGCGACACCACATCGTCTTGTTTTGGTCATAGCAATATTAAATTTTGCAACATTATTCACAAGTATTCGCAAATAAGGGAAATGATGGAAGTGTTCTAGGAGCCAACTGCCAGCATCGAAGATATCGTCACTGCAGGAGAACTGTTTCTTCTAGTATTGTACAGTGGGTAACCAGCACCAGAACAAATTCTGGAGACGCTGCGGTATAAGCTGTTTGAGAAATCATCAGCCAAAAGCAAATTCAATTTTACCAGGTTACCTCTAACAGAAGACGCAGCCAAACGTCATTCACTTCGATGTTACTGCTAAGTCCAAACCTAGTTAGGAAAAAAACAGAGGAGTGGGATTGGGTAAAGAGTAATCATGGTCTTAGACCTATTCAGACAATTAAAGATCTAGCCCCCCCCCCCCCCCCAGTCATTGCTACAAATAATTTCTTGCTAATGCAAAAAGGGTTGCGGTGGAGGATGCACATGCCAAAGAGCTAGATTTAAGTGCTCTTCGATTTGCAAAAACTATTGTGGCATCACTTGCAAAAATGTTGCTAAATTTTCTCCTGATGAATGTGAAGATGAGCAAATGCTGACCAATGCTGATGAATGGGGAGTAATTGGCTTTCTAATTCAAGTGGAACATGATCCTGACGTCTCTTTCATTCAGCATACGGATGATTCTTCAAAACCGAATGCTAATGTTCCCACAACAGTCCCACCAAAGAGACATAAACATTGTTACATATGTAGTAAGAATTACATGTAAAATACAATTTTTTCATTAGCTTATGCAGCCATATTGTCGCCTTATCCAGTCTTGTTGTGTACATTAATTCATTGTGAACTTTTGAAATTTTATAGATTTATTGACTATAACATATGCCTGTTGTATGATTTTAAGTAATACAATTTTTCATTTGCTTATCCCTGTATTGCACATTTTCTTGTTTCCTAATCATTGCTGACCTACCAAACATTTCATTATGCTGTTGTGATGAGAAGGGAAGTTATGATTAGGAGGAGGGGTGTAAATAACAGGTGATTAACTATCACTAATTTGCAGAATGTTGACACACATATGGATATATCTATGGGCTACATTTGAAAGAACTGGCACAAAAAACGTGTTTTAAGAAAGTTGGAAAAATTGCCTTGGTTTTGAAATGCTGCAGCGCGCTTTCCATTGAGTATATAAAAAAGTTGTAAGAACAAAAGTTTTAGAAAATTTTGTCCTCTTTGAAAATGGATATGACAAACAATGCGCTAGGAGCAACGAGCATCGAGATATTTTCTATATTAAGAAAAGTCTAAACATTTCGTGGTTTTTGGCCACAGAAAGCTATCCCGGAGAAAATGTTGGGTAATTCGGTTTTTCCATGCTGGCGTCAGTATATACGAGTCGGAAAGAAAATATTTTATCCGATCTTTTACAAGATAACAGGTACATTTTCCCTGGACTGCAAGTAATGCATAAGATATTGACTTTGTGAATAATGGATTCTAACCTGAAGGAGTATTTTCGTCTGCTACCAGAGGAAAGATTGTTTGAGACAATGGCTGAAAAAAAGGGGGGTTGTTCTGAAATGGAAGTTGTTATGAATGCAGCTTTAACTAGAAATTCAATAACAAGTTCTCCGACTTTGAATACGCGAATAACAACTTCAACAACTTGTTGAATGGATTATTGTATGTGTTACAGATGAGTTAAGTGATAAAATGGATACTGAGGTTGAAGAATACAAAATATTTAGCGCATTACATTATGTTCATCTTGTAGAATCAAACGACAGGTAAGGTATAAACCAATGAAGCGAGTTAATATAAGAGAAAAGCAAACACACTTAAAGTTGTAATTGCTTTGATTCTTTATCAAAGCAACAGATCAGAAGGCGGTCTAGAATAGTTCATAATTTAAATTTGTTTTCATCAAACTCTTTTTCGCAGGGGATAACAACGCGAGTAGCAAAGGATGTAATTTCCCACGCAGAAAATGAAACAATAAGTAGTTTTTACTAAGTTTTGTGAAGAGGGTTGCAATACTAGTAGTAGTCTAGCTATTTGCTGCTGACTCAGGCGGTGTTAACTGTTTATTCCACAGTGAAGATGTAGTGATAGTACCAAATGTTCATTCCATGGTGCAGATAAAACGATAACACAGAAATGCACCTATAATAGAACACTTCGTTCTGATGTCTAGTATACTTTTGTCAAATTTAAGCACAGCATTGATGCCAACCATCTTCTTTCCATTTTGTTGAGTATACTCTTTAATGATGCGGAAATATTTTTCGCTGATTTGATACTAAGCATCTTTCTGTACGCTGTTAGAAATAACACACCCTTGCTACTTGTGTAACTATTACGTTTCGAGTCACTTTCTTTGTAATTCATTCACGTCAACAACCATCCAACAGAGAAAAAAATTTTGTAACTGTGATTCAAAAAATTAATGATGAACGACAAGAAACAAATATATGATAGAAAACAAAATAGAACTGATTGAGATTGAGGTACGTATCTAACTAGAAAACTGTGACATTCACGTAATCTTCAGTAAAGACTAAATTATTTTCCCTGTTAAATCTGCGACTTGATACTAAAAGGGCCAAAGTGACAAAACAAAGTCTGTGGGAAATGGAGATCGAAAATATTGATGAAAGGTCACTCGCATGGTATTCCTTCATCTCAAGCATGTGGATTGATAATGTTACTGTTCATAGAATGGAGATTTTTTTCATTTTTACCATGCAGTCAGCTTTTTTCTAAAACATGTAAACAGTGTTATAAAAGAGAGATTGGTAACTACTGCATTTACACAATATACATACTGTTACAAGCTCTCTCTAGAAATTAATTGGGCATAACCACATTCGTTAAGGGATGGGGAGAGGTTTAAATTAAATAAAATTATTAGTTAAAATGTTCAAATTTGATTTACATTAACTACAAACAAAATTCTCTCGAATCAAAATATCACAATAAAATGATATCGCTTACTGTTTACAATTAATGAATTCAATTCATACGATTTTTAATAACCTCAAATAAATCAATGAAATTAAAGTATTAAGAATCAGTCCCAGTAGACAGTATAAAACTGTTCAATTAATTTATAAATCAAGTGTTCCTATTTGACACTTCAAATATTAACAATAAAATCCGTATTGCATCTTCACTCAGTCCCACCTCAGTCCAGTCCATGTCCCGCCAGTCCGCAATGTTCTATAGTTCTCCGAGCGCCCTCACGTACAGTAGCCTTCACTCGTTGGGTTTCACGCCCTCTCGTCCATGCACTTAGCTTCACTCGCGCACTGGCTAGATAACTTCCGACAGAGACTGCCCGCAGTCTCGCTGTGGCTTGTATTTATGTCGTATACTGCCATCCAGAAATTTCGCTAGTTCCCGAGTTGCGCCGAGTGTTATAACGCCCAGAATATTCCTGCGCCTCCTGTCGGCTTCGCCAGCGGGGGTAGGAGGGGCTGTGATGCAAGCAAGTCTCACCGTTGTCAGTTATTCACGGGCATCCCAGAAGCGGGACAACCATGCAGCGAGCGCGTCGTTCCAAGAAGAGGGGAGGGACGAGGTGGGTAACCCCCTACAGCGGCGGACAGCCTCCTGGCGCCAACTGCAGCACGTCACTCTTGTGACATTGGTATTAAAAGTGCAACATTGGTTGTTTTTGCTGAAAAGGTTGCTGACCTATTTCCACTGACATCAAAATAATAAGGGTACCGATTAAAAGTATAAATAAGGGCATTTTCAGTTTTTATAGTTGTGTTTTATTGCATACATTTGCAAAAACTGATTGATTATTTCAGCAGTGAATTCAAAGAACTTACAGTCATTAAGAAACACTATAATACAGCACTGAATACATTTATTTACGCCTTCCAACATAATTGAAAACTATTGCAACGAAAACTATTATATAAAATAGAATACAGTAGTAATCTTGAAACACCATAAGAAAAAGAACTAAATCCATTGTCACTTATAAAATCTAACATTATTCACTATTGTCTCCACTACTATTATGGTCACTACATAAGTTACAGATTCATTATCAAAGAAATTTATACGAAGAGTCCTGTACTCTTAAAAAAACAGTTAAGTTAACTTTTTTATTTACAACTTCTACCACAACATAATATTATATAACATTGACATTAGTTACATAGAAGAATTATCATCCAGTCTTATTCTAAGAATTGTACATAAATCTTAGGAACCAAACAAATAGTCTCCGATGGAAAAAAAAAAAAAAACTATCTTTATTCATAAAAGTTTGTTCGCGATAAGTGATAACTTTTGAAATTGACTTTAGAAAAATGTCACTGCCCCAGCCTGCATAGATTTAACGGGCTCACGAATGACGTGCACCCAGTAAAGTTGGTAATGATGGATGGAAAGTAGTTCCATGTTTTAACGTCGAATAAAAAGTTATATGTAACCATATGTGATAATGTAAATTATTTATCTTGCTATCAGTTTTTTTTAATTCATCGAAGTGTTAAACATTAACAGATTTGTAAACCATTTTTTCTAATAATTTTACTGTTTCACTTGACCGACGCATGAATAAATCGACGAGGCCCACGGCAAAGTTAATTTTGCATAAGGCGGAAGAATACTCAGTATACATACGAGTAGATCTTAAGCACGGCTTTCAATAGTGCTCATTTTTGCGTGAACAGCCTATAGTCGTCTTTGTCACTGTCGTGGTCAATCTAAGGGCACAGTTCCGGCGCTGACTTACTAGCTGCCAAAGACTCGTTATACATGCGGCTGCTCGGGTGGATGTACTCCAGTAGTGGGAGTAAATCTTTCATTTCGGCTTCATTCAAGGGTACCGATTTGTTGTTGAATGGTTTCAAGTTTTCTCACATCGTTTTTGAACTTTTTGTACTTTTTCTCAGATCAAACATTACAAAATCCTCTACAGAACTGAAGGAGTATTTGTACAATAATTTCCCAGGATATTCATTACGGCGCTGTATCCATTTCTGAAACGAATTCTTAATGGTAAAAAGTATTCAAACAAAATTGTTTTTCTAGGTTATTTGGAAAATAATTCAATTTATTCTTTCTTTCTGTGTCAAGCTATTTCCAAATCATTCCATTTTTTTTTTTTTTATTAGTCTGACAACTGTGATATTTATTTATGTTAATTTGGTATTTATCTTGGGAATAAAACCTTCAACAAAATATATTTTTTAACATTTATTCAACATATTATATATTTTCAAATCATGTTCTTCAGTGTAGATATCTCTCTTCTCCACCTGGAGCGAGTCCACCACAATCTACAGGGAGCCGATGCCACATCCATCTCAAGGGGGGGGGGGGGCATGGTTGACCTCTTTCGTTCCTTTATTATCTTTCTCCTCCTTTACCACCCACACAGCTGCCAAATCAACCATTTACAGGGTTCCCTGGGCATCTGGACAAGGGACTACGCAGTACACTTTCTAGCACTTTTTTTTGGAGAAATTAAATAAAGGTATTTGAATAAATGTATTATACAACTTTCTTTTTAAATTTTCTCCAGCGCTGCGTGACCGTACTAAAATAACAAAATGGGGTTCCGACGCCGGCGCCGATGCCAGCACGGAAAGGAATCCACATAAAAGAAACTAAAACAAAGCAGACAAACGAACTGAAAGAGGATAGAACAAATCATAGAAAAAAAGAAAGAAACGGGTGGATGTGTAAGAGAGAAGGGATAGCAAGCACACATTCATCTACAGAATTTTATATACATATGATTATACCACCATTTTGCATTCACGATTCCAGCATGGATATGTGTTGAACCCCTCATGTATTGTTCGTAACCCACGGGTTGGAGGTCCAACATAAGCGCCAAATCCTATTCATACGAAATAGTGGAAATCAGATGACGAGCATATCGCCTTTAAAAAAAAGGACTTTATGTTTTATAGTATCTCGCTATATCACATTGCCTATTCAGAAATATAATTTTTGCTGATGGTGAGGGGGGAGAAAAATCGCTTCAGATTTTACACCCCTGAGGCGAGTAACTGCCTCCTATTATGCATTCAACCTCATTCACCCGCATCCAGGGAAAGACTTGTATTAAGAATATTACCAGTCGCCTATCTAGCATCGTTTCCTTCAGCAGAGAAGAATATGTTATATCGTTCTTTCATGAACTTGCTGTGATGCATACAAAAATATCTAGAATATAAGCAAAAATAATAGCGAACAATGAACAAAAAGTAAAGTGTAACATATCGATGTATAAAAATTTTGATTACACTATGAGTCATAAAAATATACAGCAGAGAAAAAATTCTAAGCAAGGCGGACGAATCTTGTATGCAACACCGAAAATCTTAAAGACGACACACTAAACTTGCTACCTGAAAAGAATATAAATAGAGAAAATAATCGAAGCAGTGCAGACGAACCCTGTGTACAACGCCGAAAAATCTTGAAGACAATGCAGCCACACAAAAGTGCACCAGTGGAGAAAATAATCAAAGCAAGGCATATGAACATTGCATACAATGCTGAAAAATCTTGAAGATAACAGTAGACTTGCAGCTTTTAAAGATCATACAAAGGATAAAAAATTAAAGCAAATAAGATGAACCTTGTGTGCAGTGCCAAAAAATCTTAAAGACAACACAGCACAATTAAAGTATAGTAAATAGTCCTGTGAAGGCAAGGTGTAGTAGACTTCCAGCCTGAAAAGATTATACAGTGGAGAGAAAACAAAAACAAGACAGATGAACCTTGCGTACAATGCAGTAGACTTGCAGCCCACAAATAAATGTACACTAAAAGGGCAAAAGGTATTGTGTACAGAATGTTCAAAATATTGATAATACAAAAGCAGAGATGATAAGCTATCGAAACACTTGACAAGATATGCATCATCTTACTTGTGCTATAGCTACCATGATTTATCAGTGGCCCATCTGGTACGATATGCATAATCTTGCTTGGGCTGTAGGGTATTTGCAGCAAATGATGGTCAGATATATCTACATATCGCCATCGACATATCCATTGGGCCACGTGTGTATGCTATCTTCTATTACCTGCCTCTTGTCATGTGCCCATGTTAGGGCCAATTTATTTATGCATTTGGAATATAGATTGTGCTTGTGTGACCTTATCGTACTCACATTTGCTCACATCAAAGAGTGCTGCTCCAGAACATAAATTATGTCTTAGAATTTTATTTTATTTTTAATGCACTGTTTTGTAAAATTTTCACTGCATTTGTACGAATAAAGTTTTGCCTGTAGTCCTATGAATTGTGTCATGATGTCCCCGCCACATTCGTCTTTGAACTTGCCAGGTGTATGTGGTGGGGTAGGCACTGGTGTCAAATTCGTATTTTAAAGTCTTGATCGCTGGTCAAATCATTGTAATAGTTGGGGTTGTTTATCTCATACAGAAAAAAGTCAGTATCCATATATAAGAGCTCCAAGTTTTCTCCATTCCATGGCATCATAATGAAACGTCTACATAAAAGTTTTATACAGGTCATGAACAGAGAACCCTGCATAAATAGGTTTTTTTTTTTTTTAAATAGGTTTTATTCATATATGAAATGCAGGAGATTCACATTGTAAATTGTGTGTTCGAGGAATGTGGGCTTGATTTCTAGTTTCTTGATTCATCTTCTCATTGATCGCTAGTTCGAGTTTTGGACATTTTATTTTGTTCTTCGTCAGTTTTTCCGAAGAATTGTTATTTGCTTACTTAAGAATTCTTTTTCTAAATTGTTCCGAGCAGCTTGATATTTTGTTGTGTTGAGTTCGATGTAGGGTTTCAACTAGGGGATTTATTCGAATCCTAGTACATGATGAATTTTCTTCATCCTAAATCCATGTTATACAGCTTGTTTTAGGTTGTGGTAGTTGACAAAATAGCTTTTTTTTTTGTCTTCGAGAATAGTTATCAGTTTCGGATGCTTGGAGCCAAGGGGATGCCGATTGATGGGTAGAAAAGGCAGATCTTTGTGGTCTTCATGCAGGTCTGTGGGATATTTCATGTCGACTTCGAATATAAACCCAACGTCAGCATCATCTGGAACGGACATGACATTGATGTTTGTTTTCTCGGCACACATGAAAGTGGCATCAACATGGCCCAATCGTAAAAGTTGTTGGCATCCAAGGTCCTGTTTCATAAAATACTTTTAATACAGGGCCTGTATTACAGGAGCTGTAAAATAATAATAAGAACCATGTATAAGTCTGTTTCAAAAATATTATTTTACACTCCTAAAACTACTCGTAAAATAGCGCCTGTATTACAGGAAAATGTGTATGGTGAGTTCCTGATCACGAATCCGTGACGAGTTCATGTGTTTGCGCATTTGTTCATTCGTATAGTGATAACTTGCTAGTAGTGTTTTCTAACTAAACATTTCTAAAAGGGAAAAAAAAATATATAAAGAACATAAACTTGTTACTTTTCATTTTGGAGAATAAAGCAAACTTATTGCAGCAATTTGGTCCAAATATAACCAAAGAGACGCGCAAAATAGCTTGAAGCGAGGTAGGAGATTATGCAGTATCCACAGGATTGATCTCCAGCAATAGAGATACATCTTATGCCCGAGACACAACATGGCAGAATCTGAGAGGAAGAACCATGGCATGTTAAAAATGTAATTCAATTACAATGTAGAATGTTAATATCTAGGCCTGTGTTTGTGTAGGCCTATGCCGGAACGTTTATATTTTGAGGTTATAGTACCGACTAACATAACTTTAACCTTAACGGGGTTTAAATTTATAAGGAAAATAAATAACAAGAATAAAATGAGATGGGTTTTATAATCGTTTAAATAGCTTACAGACACAATAATAAAAACAATTGCATCTTTGTTTTAATATTAGCTTCTCAAGAAAAAATTCACACTCGCTTTGTTTACTTGAAAACTGTTTGAACTACTTACACTTAACATTAGCCATTCCTGTGATCTATCAATTTACTAATGGATTTAACTACACGTGCAGGGAATTTCGAACAAAATAAATTATGTGGAAGATCTTTTCTTACAGTTTCGTATTTTCCTGACTATTCATAAACGTGACTAGCTTATAACTTATAGGGAAAGCTTGACAAGCAAACGGGAGAATCTGGTGGCCCACATAAAAAGTTGGACTAAATCGACCAGCTTATCGTACAAATCCTTGGCAAAGAAGTAAAGCCTTTGAAGTGTCCGATTCCATGGGGCTGCATAGACAAGAAGACTGTGGAGAAGTAGTCGTAAACCTAAATGCCACAATTACTGATAACTCAGCAGTTGAAGTTGACGTAGAACATGTGGAACATGATGCCGAGAACCCACCAGCGTAATGCATTATGTATTTTTCCACATAATTTAAGAAACGTGCAATTTTCCAGGCGTTGGATATAACGAAACAGCAGGAGCTTTTAAATAAATAAAAAACCTTGAACTGGAAGTCCGAGGACTGAAAATAGAAGTTTGGGACCGAGAAAATTCTCTTGTAATCACACATTCACATTTAACCAACCATATTGAACGCAATGAACCAACTACTTCCAACGAAAGTATTGAACAAGTTGTTTATGTAGATGAAGGCTTCGCCATAAACGACAATCGGCAAACCATTTTAAATAATAACACATAGGGGAGTGCCAAGGAACTCTATTGATATGTATTCAAGTCTACCTAAAGTTTTACTAATATTTTTATTGCATAAAAACCTTTTTTTACAAAATTTAGTTTCAAGCAATTTGTTGTACAGAATTTACAATGGTAATACGTTACGCAGATTACAAAGGCAGGGAATAAATGTTCTGTACCTTATAACATAAACAAAAAAAAAGCATTTGTATGTATTAAAATATTGAATAAACACGTTTTCTTAATTTTCATAGTGCCTGTAAAAAGAGTTCAATGTTTCTTGTCCTAGCACATTAATACAATCATCAACAGCATCGTTTGGCTGTCCTTCGGCACCATTTACCACGTTTTCTAGAACTACCATTTCATTTTCCACTTCCAAGCCTTCATTTCTAAACTTTGACAAGTTGCAAAGTGCTACACAACATTTCAGAACTTTGCACATGAAAACAGGTTGGAGTCTAAGGTAATTTAGGCAGGGAAATTTCTTCTTCAGAATACCTATTGCACATTCTACGACACAACGTCTTTTCTTATGTGCCCTTGCAAATCTGCGCACTTCTGGTCTGTTATCATTTTGCACAGGTGTTTTAACCATGATTTTAAGGAATATATCGAGTCCCTCATAATTATACTTCCGGGAAACGGCCTCCATTATTCTTCCATTCGATGAAATAAGCCACTATTATGCAACACCAGTGCATCACTAGCACTTCCTGGCCGTCAGCATACACATAAGAAGTTGTAAGTTTGCACCACTGATAAGCATTACATTGATGGAATGATTTCCATGACTGTCAACAAATACTGGTTGAAAGTCGTATGGGGAATCCATTTTAATTAGGGTGCCATCAACTGCTCCACAGACAAGTGGCATGCCTACAAGTTTACTGAAATCATTGACTATAACCCCTGCATCATCAGGCCAACAAACAAGCTCTTCTACCAATGTTGCTGCCACTGCATTCACAACTTTGTGAACTACTCTACTCACAGTAGCCTTTGAAACACAATGCATGTCGCTTATACTGTGGTATTGTGCCCCAGTTCATAAACAATGCAGCGCTATTTGTAACTGTTGGTGAGGCAATAGTGGTTGTTCCAGATGGGCATCAATTCGTTCCAGAATGAACGAAAATTGTTGGAAATTTAGCCTAAACTATTCGTTGAATTCATATGGTTTTCTTGGATAACATTATACGAAATTCTGTTTCTGAAATACCTAGGTCTCCTTATAATAATTACTTCCTCATCACTGGAACTAAATTTTTCGTTCATTCTGTCTTCTTCAAATTTAATCAATTATTTTCACTCTAGTTTACAATTCAATTAACACTTGTAATATTTTTATGGTGGTTTCAATACTGATAGAATTTTCACTTCTATATTTGTATTGTAATACAGGATCCTCCACTGTATGGAACAGTTTTGTGAAAAAACACCTGTATTATTTGCCTGTAATGCAGGTACAATGCCTGTAAATTATTTTATACTTACATGTTTTTATGAAACAACTCCTTGTAAAATTTTGCCAATATTACAGTTAAATCACTTACAAGTTTTATGAAACAGGCCCTAGGTAGTGCAGGTATGTCGTTGGGTTATTTTGATTGTATGTTTCGTGTTCATAGATGCTGTTTTTCTATGCATGCCGTTTGACATACTGTGGCACACCACCATGTATCCTATCCTCAAAGAACATATACATACCGTAGTCGGTCATTAATTCGAATTGTACCCCCCTCATTCGAAGTATGTCACCAAAAGCGAACTCTGGAGTGCTCACATAGTGCACACAGTCGAGCTTGTACACTAACATGACAAAATTCATGGAATACCCATCTAATAATGTTTATACCCCTCTAGCCCGAATAAGTGCTGTATCTCGACATGGTATGGACTCCACAAGTGGATAGAAGACCTTTGGAGAGATGTTAATCCATGCCATCTGAATAGCTGCCCAAAGTCCCCTGGTATTTCTACCAGCAGGATCTTGGTTGCGAATGGCTCTCTCCACCAGGTCCCATAATTGCTCGATTGGACTCATCTCGAAGGAACATGCTGACCACTTCATTTGCTGGAATTCTCAAGAATGTTCTTCGAACCAGTCCTGGACATCCACAGCCCGATGAGATGCCGCATTATTCTGTTGGAACATCACATCTTTTTCAGGAAAACTGAAGCCCATGAAAGGCTGCAAATGGTCACCAAGGTGGGTTTTGTAGCAGTTACCATTGAGTTTTGTGGATACATGGACAAGTGGACCCATCCCATGTCATGTGAACACACCCAGTACCATTACGGAACCACCACTAGCCTGCATGGTGCCTTGTTGACAACTGGAATCCATGGCCTCATTGAGTTTGTGCCATACCCGAATCCTGCCATCAACCCGAAACAACCTGCATCGTGACTCATCGGACCAGGTCACATGTTTCCAGTCCTCCAGGGTCCAATTAGCAGCCTCATGAGCCCAATGTATGGCATTGTTCCTGGTGTTGTGTTGTTAACAAGGGCACTCTGGTGGGTCATCTGCTTCCATATCCCATGGAAGCTAATGCATGTTGCACAGATCTGCTAGATACATGTCTGACACCTCCTTCATTGAATGTGGCTGTGATTTTAACAAGTGTTCCTGCTCTGTTAGCATGGACAATTCTACCCAACCTCCACCAGTCACAATCATCAAGTATATTGAATGACCACTGCGTTGTCCATGGTGGATTGTAATACCTCGATTTGTATGTTTCCTTTACATAATGTCACTGTGAATACAGGAATGTTGAAGGCCTCCACAATTTCTCAAATGTCTTTTTGGTTATATCCCAAATTCTTGATAGAAAGTGTCACAGCTCAGGTTATGAAAAAATACACCCGATTTCTTCGGGTGGGGGCGAAGCAAATTACAGCTCTTGCTTGCAGCCCTGATGTTTTTGCTGGTAAAATGTTCATGATCCCTCACCTTGTAATTTTCAGGAGTAAATTATGTGAAATAATAACAAGACATCATGGCCCGGCTGTAATTAGCTTGTTCTGTCCGGCATCCATAATGGTGTCCATAAATTTATTTTCTGTATAGTTTCCCCCGTAAAGTATTTGCTCAGTAAGCAGTGTGGAGGTTAAGGCTGCCGGAATCACACCATACTCTACCTTTACAAATACACAGAAACTGTAAACCTTGTGCTGTTGGTATGCATATATGTGCGAGTGGCTGGCGTCCGGCTGGCATGTGTGCACTGGTTTAAGCAAAGCCTCGAAGTCAGCATACACGACGATCAGCAATTTATCTCCGAAATGATAATTTTTTAAATTTCATAATGGATGGCCTACCATCTCGGCGTGCACTGATGCATGGTTTTTATAATAGCGCTTGTGTTGCTGTAGGCACTGTTGGCTGGTCAACCCAATAATTCTAAGTAGGTCATGGTAGTAGGCAAAACACTGCTGGATTTCATGGGTCGTCAATTGACATCGCACCAGTCTTGAAAAATCCATGATGTAGCTGTAGTGAACATTTTTCTCAGTAGTCAACATTAGCAGATAAAAATTATTCTATTTTTCTTATTTTACCACATGTATGGGAACGACCTTCACCTTGTTGCTGAGCGAGAACACATTGACTGATTGGTAAGGTTGTACTTCTCTAAGGCTTTAATTTGTTGCAAGGGAGTTTGGAACTCGAGGCCAGTAAAATCAAACTTGTCTTCTAGAGCCTAATAGCAGTGGCCGACTCACTCAGGGTTCCAGCCTTCAACATACCGTGCCAAAATCACCCACTTGAAATATATATGGCCCACTCGATTCTGTGGGTAAATTACTGCATGCTTGTTTTTTTATTGCATCAGGCAAATCGATGTACGAATCGATGCGGAGGGGATCCGATTTATTAATGCGAAGCTGTAGGTGATCGACAAAAGTCCAGCTCATATCCCTTTCCTTCTACACACGATTATCATTACATATATCCTAAATACTATCTGTCACAGCTTCTTCGATATCGCTAACCTCACACACAGGAATATTCTGTGTCTTGAAGGCCCTCTTAGGTGACCTCTCATAAAATGGAGTTTCTTTGGTGTAATCACAATCAACACACAAATTAAAATATAGTGCCCTATGTTCTTATACTTTACTTAATATTTGATTAATTAAATTTAGTTTCATCTTGCATAAGTATGTACAGATATCCTTTGTTGTGCCATTGTGGTTTCTGGCTATGTACGTTTTCAAATTTGACCTAAATGCTGTTTCCACCTCGGTCAATCCATTTGTATTAATGCTCCCTGAAACAGCCACGATTCGCGACAATGATGCAGAAACAGCGGCAATGGACTGTTGAAGCCGTGGTCGTTTCGTGGAGGGATGGCAATTACATTTCAATACACGAACTCTTAGATGGTCCGCCCTCATAAAATCCCTAACACAATCCTCGCATGTCTATCTTAATTTAACTGACAACTCCTCTCGTGCCTTCGGACTGTACGTAACTGTGTAAATATTGCATTACAGAATTTACATTGTGTTGATATTGACCACTTGCATCATAGCAAGTCAATATCTCCACAGGCCCAGCAGAATCAATTTTTGAAATATGTTATCGAATCACTCGACACCTCTCAGATCGATTCCGACTGTTGTCTCTATCTCCTCAGAACTTTCTCACTTTATTTTCTTTATCTCCTTTTCGGGAGTAAATGTAAGTCCACTAAATCTATTCAGCCGAACTGTTCCTAGTGCTCTGATTCCTTGGTTGGCTAGGGCAACAAAAAGTGCAGGTAAAGCAAACCAGGCATCAAAGTAGACTTGGTAATTCTGGCTGATTTGTACTATCTGAGTCAAACTCAACACAACATTTGAGCTTGCGCCTAAATCTGGCATATTGGGCACAGGTGAGATTTTACTTGAGTAAATTTCAAAATCATGTAAAATTCCACATGTTACAAAGAGCAAACAGTTTGAACTCCCACTTATGAGGCTTGCTGGGAGTGTACTGCTTCAATGAGCTTTTACCTTTGAATGGTATAATTTTCTCATCAACACAGGGTTGTTAGTTATCTAGAGATATGTCACTGAAAGTTTGTTTCAAAGAATCGATCAGAAGACTAATTTCAAACAACTTGTTCCTGTTGGATCATCTCTTGCAGGAACAGTAGAGTTGTCATTTAAATGCAGTGAGTTTTGACATTGTACCCATCTATTTCGTGGCATTACACTCTAAATTTTCTTCACATTGGTTTTTGCAAACCAGTACAAACGTAATCATGACATTGGAAGGCCATACATAGATAGACATATAAATACAAAGGTCTATAAACGGTTCGATATCATTTAGATTTGTATTCAGGGGAATTATGATTTGCAGCGACACTCTGAAACTATATAATTATGAAAAATCCAAAGGGACAGGCGATATATTTTTATTTTTATAATTTTTTATGTAAATATTTTTATTACTAATTCATTTATTCAAATAATTTTTACTTATAATTTTATTAAACAAATTTCTAGTGTAAAGGGTTGTTGGCGGGACGAGCGTCCAACATAACATCGAGCCCTGGCTGTGACACCAACCAAGATGGTGGAATGTACCTGCCAATATGGCTGCCAGCCGCGAAAATTGGTTGTGATATCAACCAAGATGGCGGTCGAATCTGGATCCAAATTCCAGATGCCTGCTCCGAAACCGACATATATACAGTACTAGTATTTAATTTTTACATACTGTATATTTTAAATTGAAATATGTCTTCTGATTTCTAAAACTGAAGAATAAAAAAAACATAATTAATTTTTTATATGAAAAAAATTTCCAAAACAGGTATGTTCAATTTTAAAGGTTTAAACATGTTTAATAAAATAAAATTAAAAAATAATAAATTAAAATACTTGCCCCAAAAATTTTTCTTAAATAATAATGTTCACTTTGCATTGACATTTTCGTGAAAATGGATATATACGATGAATCATGAACAAAAGTTCGCGGTGTCCAACACTTTATGCCCAACGTGTGAGCGGGAGAAACGGGCCCAGGGGGAATTGATAGTACTCTATAGGGAAGCAAGCGAGTTATGGTTGCCTCCTAAACACTCACATGGGGTACGAGTTTTTATGCCCCAAGAATAAGGTTCATGTATACCATAAAAGTTGGTTCGGATCTACCATATATATCGTACACAAGTTCATATACCCATTTGTCATGTATCCTCAAGTCAATAAGACTTAAGTATTAAGCAGACACGAGAGGGGTGTGTGAGCACCCTTAAGTACAAGCGATCACATGCCTGCATTCGTTATCCCACATAAATGCCACAGGAAAATAATTCTCAAACACTAAAACATAAAATCACAAAGAATTTCCATTCAATCGCCACAACTTACCAAATAAGAAGTCTAGCTCACTGTGCCCTCATAATGGAACCAACAAGTAAGTAATACTGTAGTATGCTGTAGGCGTTATCATATCGGCTGGCCATCATGACTATCCATATTGTGCCCACAGAACTCGCGCATCCGCAAAGTCTTCTCGATGGCGATCGGAATCAGAATAGCAACGTGAAGAACAGACTGACATAACAAAGGCAAGGATGGGAGGGGAAGGTGGGAAACGAAGTCTGACACAAGAGGGGAGAGCTTAGGAGGGAATGAGTTGGCCGAGAAGCACACCACACGCCAGCAAAGGAAAGTTCCACAATGGTGGTAATACTACGGTTGCAACCTTAACCCCTCGGATACCACAATTCTGAAAGGCCCAGTACATGACACATGCAATCGCTGAAGAGAGAAACTTGAAGGAGATGAAGAGTGAAGGGTAGAGTCGCAGATAGAAACAGTTCACGCACATGTAGACATCGGCTGATAAGTTCAAAATCACAGGTTGTCATTCCTGGGCATGTAGAGATATGGGTAGGCCACACCAAATAGTCAGAAGTGGTAGCTTCTCAGGCAGGGTCCTCAATCAGACCTCCAAAACCAGGTGGAGGGGGCTGCAGATGGAGATACCCAACACCAAGGGCCAGCAAGTCATCCACTGCATCTTTTTCAGGGCGGTGAATGCTGCACTCGGCTCAGCTAGGAAGGGACGCAAATAACAGCATGAAAACGAAAATGACTCCCTTCTATTTAAGATGTTTTGAAGGGAATCCTATTTCCGAGACATTTTGAATAAAATCGGAGTTGTAGCCGAGGATACGGAAAAATTTTTGAACCCTCTTCAAAGTTTTGGCCAAAGGAAATTTACAATAGGCATCACTGTATCGAGACCCATCATTAACCGACCTTCGCACAACACATAACCCAATAACTTAACTCGATTCGACTCTAAGATGACTTTCTTGGGGTTCACCATCAGCCCGACCTCCCTCATTTTACTGCGAACCAAACACAAATGTACTACATAAGAATCTAGGTAATTAATATACACTATAATACCATCCACATAATTAAACACAAATCTGTATTTGAATTCAGACAAAAAATCAAGGACTCTGGAAAGGGCCTGGCTGCCAAAATTCGAGCCCAAAGGAACCCTCGTGAACTCGAATTGACTCCAGGGAGTGCTGAAGGTGGTGTATTTCCGACAGGATTGGTCTAACAAACACTGGTTGAAGCTGTTATTAAGGTCTAACAGAGAAAATACCCGAGTCTTGCCTTCATGTTGCGAGGCACTTTCAATGATAGGGAGAAAGAAGGGATCAAGTTGAATATCTTGTTAACCCTTGAATGATTCACCATAAGACAGTATTTATCACTATCCTTTTCGCGGACCAGAAAACCAGGAGCACAATCATCGGTCGTCGAGGGAACTATCACTCTCGCCTCTAAAAATTTACCAATTATTTCACTGATAGCCCTAAGTTTAGGAATAAACTCTTCTATAACCTGCTCCAATTTGTGTCGGAAGGAAGTGACAGTCTTGTCCTCAATACATGAAGAACAATTACGGGATCCTCATTAACCACCAACCTACCCGGATGTTCTAGGCAAAACCAAATGAGATGTAACACTCATCAAAGTTCACGCTAGCACTTGTATTTTGAAGAAATTCAAATCCCAGTATCATGTAATGGGAAAGCTGCGAAAAAAAAAAAAAAAACCAATAAGGATACATCCAGGAGAATCACCCAATTTTGAAATGCAAATTAATTACTGCACAATTTCACAGTTCGCAACACACAAATGTTTCTCTACATCATTGCTAACTTATTTATAGTGATGAATTTTAACCCTTACAATTTGTCCAAGAAGAAATGATTAATTACACTTACAGTAGTGCCAGTGTCTACTAATAAGGGGTAATTTTTCCCACCAATGGTGACCTGCACTAGACATAGTTTTATTTTGTTTGTAGGCTTGCAGCTTAACTGATCAGGATACCCACACCCTCTCCTGATCAATCCCTGTTTCTCAGTTTCAGGCATGAAGAACGAAGATAGCCCACCTCACTATAATGAAAACATTGCCCCTATTCCATTGGGTGCCGGGGATGATTACAGTCACTCGATTCGTGCCCTCTCTCAAATCAGTTTATGTATCGCAAGTTGGACCTATGCTCGGATACTCCCTGGATAGGCGCACAACTGCCAAAACTATTGGAAACTTTATAGTGAAGGGGATGAGGAAGGGGAAATCTTAACCTATATTCACTAAAGGCAGCTTATCGGCCAAGAATCTCCATTCCAAAATTACTTTATTCCACGAAATTGCCAGGCACTGTGCTCATGATACTAAATATATTCGCGTGTGGAGCTAAATTATCAAAGATCACACTGACCAAATCAGACTCCGGTAAGCAGACACACAGAGCTTCATTATAGGAACAAACAGATTCCAAAAAATCCAGAACTGATTCCCTGGGTGTCTAAGGTCTATAAATATACATTTGTTGATAGTGATGTTTAAGTTTTAGTGGTAATAATACCTGAATAATGCATTATTTAAAATTTTAAAAGGTCTCTTCCTCAGTGGAGGCAATCTCTTCCTATTACACTTGTAGAATAACACCTTAACATTTCACAGTGATATCTCTTAGTACAGTATCCTGAAGGCACAAACAGGTACAGTTTTCAAGCAATAAAAATATATTCTGCAAACAATATTGATACACAGATGAACATATACACAAAATAAATCTTTATCATATTGAACAATCAATGTAAACCTTTTTAGTTGATTCTGGTGAAATACAAAATCAATAGCTTTTTAATTATTCAATTACAATTATGAATCTTACACTCAAACAAATGTTTCAAAACAGAGACTCAATATCAACAACAATGGAGAACATTATAAAAACAGTGCCACAATTATGAAAAATCTGTCAACATAGACCACTTTCCTTTATTGACATTTAAAATATTTAAATAATTCTCACTTACATAAATATACATAAGATTCCTTAAAATATTCAAATACAAAATGATTAACTATTTAATCATGAATATAGATGACCCACAAAGTAGAGTCATAAATCATTCCTGCTTTATATAGGCACTAAAAACAATAAGGTGCATCCAGAGATAATCTGGAGTATTTAGACACAACCAATCACTGTAATAAAATGAGTGCACTGTAATAAATAAAACTAGCATTCAAATATAATGACTTCCAGGCATATTGATTTCTTCCCCATAACAATTCTTTAGAACCCCTATTAAAATTTTCCATAAAGGGGGTTTTTAAATGCCTATAAAAATACATTGCCCATAGCACCATTTGATCACCCAAATTGATTTGAGCTATACCTCGGAGTATTTGAGTATATTAAAATAAATATCCACACAGTACAGCACAGGTGCATGAACCAAAAAAATTGTAAAAATAGTACTTCATAAACATAAATTTGTGTGGCTGCTGAAATAAAATTGTTGGGAAGCTGAAAACGTTAAACTATTAACAAAGCATCATGACCAAAAGTGCTGACCACTTTGTTGAAATCACCTGCTGCTAGATGGATGAATTCGGAGTTGTCCTTCTGACAATGGAACTGCGCATGTGTTCAAACTTGTTAAATTCACTAAAATCTCTTATGTAGAATGTTTACATGTAAACGTTTCTTTCTGTGATAATGAAGAGAATCGGATAACAGTTTTTTTTTCCCAAATACTATCCACGCATTGAGAAACACTGTGGCAAAAACAGAGGCAAGCTCAGAAAACAGAAGTATATGAAAATTGTGCACTTATTCAACAACCATAGTTACCAAAATGTCGCAAATGTTGACAAAAAAGTCCATTATTTTCATATGTATGTTGTGTCGTCCATAGTTATTTGCGTACAGTATACCTATAAGATTCCATCGTTATTTTGTTCGATTTTTCGTTCTAGCGGGTTTTCTTCCTTTCTGAGTGAATATTTACATAATTACATCTATGGAATACACTGGCCGATATTTATAGTACATCCACTGAAATTGAACACTAATTCCTTTTTCTTTATATGTGTGGCCATGTTCAGATGTAATTTTAGAAATTTCTATTCATGCAAAATAAGTGTCGATGGCATATTTCAGAAATAATAATAATTCCAACATTTACCCCATCCTAAGAATCATTCGATCATATGTTTTTAAATATAAATCCCCACAATTCCAACAACTTTACCAAGCAGTCCTTCTAAAATACACTATCAAGTGCCATTTAAAATTCTTAAGCCTGTCTTAAGGTTTGGTCCTTGAACTGCATCCAGTTAATCAACCAACTCTAGATATATACAAGCATACATGTCCCAAAACTGTTAAGCATCCCACAATAGTCTGACAGAATTGAGACGACACCCATGACTCATTACCACTAAAGCAACTCGATTAATGATAGAGAAGCCACACTTGCTAGCATGGCAGGAACAGGACCGGCTAAAGTGATAGCCATGTGTGTTGCAGATCCCCAGTGCAAGGGCAGTGTCACATCTGCTAGTACCTCACTTCATGCTCGGCCTGGGGATAGGTGTGGTGGATGCAGCCCTCGTGCCCCTGCTAGCCGGCCTGGTCGACTGTCGCTATGGCACACACTATGGTGACGTGTACGCACTGCAGCAGACGGCTGTAAGCCTCGCCTACTGCCTAGGTAGGCTGTCCACACTATCACCATGTAGCACAACAACTTGCCAGCATACTGTATAAATGGGGAAGGAACTCTGGTTAAACCATGTGAGTTTTCCCCTCACCTATGTCATCACTAAGCTGATATTTGAAAAGAAAAATATTTTTACCCTCTTGTGGGCATGACTAGGAGGCTTTGGTAAAGATTTTGAGAGAGGTAATAAATCGTTGTTACAAAACCAAAAGCATTTTTCATAGGAACACTAAAGCCTACTTGGCAATATATTACAATTATACGTTCAAACAAGTGTCATATGTAAAAAATTTAAGTGTTACTAACTATAAATTAGATAAGAAATATATAACCGAGAGCAAGGGCTGGGGTCTGAGGTTTACAATCCACTATCTTTGATGATGTCATCACAGCCCTGAGATTCCACCATGATGGGCCTTGACCTTGACATTTGTCGGCCATTCTGTTTATTGTCGCTATCCTGTATCCATCCGTAATCTGGTTCCTGCCTGCCATATTGTTTTCGTAAGCAATCTTGTTTCAACCTACCAACTTGTTTCCTCCCACCACCTTGCGAGATTCATTTCTTTTTCGTCTGTCATGTTGGTTCTTTCATCACTCGCTAGAGTGCACCAATAATGCCCCACCATCTTCATTTCTCTCGTAGTGCACTAAGAGTGTGTCACTGTTATCTGTAAGGTTGGCCATGACTAATAGAATGTGCCTTTGGTGTCAGCCAAGTTTGTTACCTGCTAGGAGTGTTGTTGTAACCTATTACTTGCTCATGTTCTGTTGTCATTTTGGTCCTTTCATCGTTTGCTAGAGTGTGCCACTGTTGTCCGCAATGATTGTATATGACAGATAGAGTGCATCTGATTACTCAAATTCGTTCGATTCAATTGGTGATATATTTTATTAAATTTCCTGAGCTAAAATAATGTCTGTGCGAGTACGGGAACGAAATGCTGGTCCTTAGGTCAGCATGGCGATGCCATACACCACCTGCCTATCGGTGCTGTTAGGAAATAGGAATTTAAATGGGGTATACACATTGCGACATCTGCCCCTTTTCCATCATCATCAAGACAATTTAGAAAATTGTTTATTTTTAATTTTATTATGACTATTATTTGCTACCAGCTAGACAAGTCTCTATGAGACATATATGATAAACATATAACTATCATTACAGTTTATATACTCTTTTTTTATTATGATGTAGTTAGTCACGAATTTGTTTAATTTCAGTATTTTTTCAAGTCTTCTGTATAACATAACATTTGTTTTAGATGTAAGGTATGTCGAGGAGGTAGTGTAGGAGGAGAACATTTTTTTTTCTTCATATTTATAGTTTATGTTTGTTGGTATCAAGTTATTTTTAGTACCGATAAAAACTGTACAAAGAAATATTGTGTGTAATAAAAATAATTCGTTGTAGATTAAAAATATATACTTCCATGTACCCACTTTGTAACAACTAGGCAAATGCATATGGTGTTAGCTGACCCCTTGACTTCAGTTCTGCCACATTTAGATAATCATTGTATATTTGCGAATTTTATTTCATCGGTGATGCTCATAAAAAGAGAACTACAAACTCTGCGATGAAATACCTTGACCTTGGCATGCAGATTCCCAGAAAAAAATATGGGAAAAAGTTTGGATCAACCAGTCAAACTAAACATAAAGAAGTGTTAAACCTCACCATACAGAATGCATCAAGTTATATCTTAATTCACAATCATTTCTAATTAAATAAAACTATTGTTCACAAATCGCAACACCTCCCCCCTAATAAGTATTTTGTTTACAAATGCATTAAGCTAGAAGCAAAACCCTAAAACACCACAGTTAAGTAAATCCATATACTATTACATCATTTGAAAACATTTCTTTACAGAGAAACTTTGTTAATGGATGTGGTTCCAGGCACATATTCATGAATCGTATTTACAATGTAATTAGTATTTTTACTTGTACAATTGCTAATTATTTTATGAACACCTAGTAATTACTTGTTATGCAATTATTCATTAGATAAAAAAATATCTACTCCCAACAGGTATCGAACAAAGGACTGAAGATTACTCCTCAACCATCCTCCAACCCTACATTCTTCCTTACCCTTATCCCTCTTGGATTATGTTTTCTTATTGTGTTGAATGGGTCACGAACCAAGGATCTATAACTCATCCCTACACTCCCCCTTATCCTCACCCATGCCTATTCCATACACACCCCCTCTAACCTCCTGAGTCGCTCATCGATCAACGAATGTTAAATACCTCTGCAGCAGCCGACACACTCATCTTCCCTCCTCCTTCTACATTCCATCATCAGAGCTCTTATCGCTCACTAGACACCGAAGAGGCAACATCTATCCTCCTAAAATGCCACTTGTACCATTCTTGTTGCCAACTACCAACTGGCGTTTTTTAAAATAATTTTAGTTGGTGAAACATATAGGCTTAGTTATCAGGACATTTAATCTCAATATCAGTAACATCTCCAATTACAACATTTTATTTGTCATTTTCAATGATTATCCCCTGCCTACAGATTTTTAGTAACACTATTTCTACATTTAAATTGATACATATAAAATAAATATTTCATGAATTTCAATAAAAGTACTTAAATATTAACTTTTTAAATATAATTTGTTATTATTTCCTTTAAAATCAAACAAATATAATCGAAGGATAACTAATATACTTATTAAATCTGTCACTACCAAGAAAATTTACTTTATGTATTTTAACTCGATCACTCAATTGTGGATAGATTTCCTGAGTAACTTTCTGAGTAAGTGATGGTTGAGTTACTGCTTTAATTATATACTCAAGCTTAAATAATTAAACACATGAAAGTAAAAAATATACATACACTAACGTATCTTAAGGGCAATTTCCTGTTTATTCTCATTTTGTTAGTTTAAAATGTTTATAAATATCATTAGTGAGATAGGATCAACCTTTTATAGGAATATAAAATTCATTATTGATGTAAGTATTGGAATTACCTCTTTTTTTGATTTCTTAATTTTTTTTTTCTAATATTTTGTATTTTAACAACTGTTTATAATTGTAAATTAGGTTTCAAACAAATAATTAAATTTACACGAATGCAAATATGAGTATTTTAATCAAGCATCAAATATAATAAATTATTGATCTTGTATGAATTGTCAATGAAGGGAAATAACATAGTTTCTACCAGTATTTATAGAGCAATTATCTAGTAAGAGTTTTAATGAAGTAAAATCGAATACTAAAGTGTTTCATAACAAATTATGTTTTCATTTTTTACACTCGTAAAATAAATGTAATTACTACAAAATAATTCCTGTAGTTATGTTACACTTTTAACTAATTCCTGTAGTTATGTTACACTTTGAACTGTTTAGATTAATAGAAAATCATTTTTATTTGGTACAAATGAGAATAACTATCGGCTTTTATACAGCGAGTAAGAAAATATAGATGTGATAGACCAAGTAACTGGAAAGGAACAGACGAACTCTTTAAATTCTTGATACTGTATAATCTTAACTATCGTCAAAAACCATACGGAATAAGACTTGAAATTAACTTACTTAAAGTAGATAATGATGAACAAACACTTGATATAGAAAAAATTTCCGATATAACACAATTTAAATATGTTAGTATTAATATAAACAATATTTTAAATAATGCTGATGTTTAAAAAAAATGTAATTAGAAATAATTCTCGAGCTGCAGGTGATAGTGAAGGTAGTTCATTAATGCAAACTTATTGTAAAAAGTAATAAGTTGTCTACCAGAAAATTAACTAATTTGTCAAGGAGAATGAATAAAATGTAATACCTTAAATAAATAAATATATAATTATTTTATTAAAAATAATGCTATGTATTGAGATAAATGTTTAAGAAAACAATTAAATGACATTGATAATAATCTTCAACGCCTTTTTATGTCCAGTATAAAGAAAATGTATGAATAAGAATATTTATCTAACGTGGATAGATTTTGGTGGCTCTTAACAGTGAGCTCTTGATAGTCGATGAGGGTGATTGAGGTGAGTGTGGAGCAACGCCGGAATGAAGGTGCGCGGGAAGCGGGAGATCCCCGAGAAAACCCACCTACCAACAGCATCGTCTGGCACGATTCCCACATTGCGAAAATCCGGAGTGACCCGGACGGTGATTGAACCCGAATCGCCTTGGCAGGAGGCGAGCAGGCTAACCGCTCAGCCACTGTGAATCATTAATCTAAAGAATGTATATTGATGAATGATGTAAGTTTAAAGCTTATCGATACGTTGTTAGTTTTATTTGTTGATGTAAATGTAGATAGTAATATAATTGAAATGAATGAAGTAAGCCAAATAAATATTTCATATAAAGAAACTATATATTTTTGGAATAGTTCTAAATTAAGCCTTGACTTTTAATTGTTTAACATTACGTCATAACTCATTACGATTCCTAAATTCACAATGAAGTTATATTAATATATGTATTAACTTACTTGAAATTATCTGATGCTAGCTTCCCCCTGGGGGGAACTGGGTTCAATTACTTACTGAATCATTCCCGGATTTTCGCATGTGGGAATCGTGTCAGACGATGCAGCCTGTCAGCGCGTTTTCTCAGGAATTTCCTGTTTCCCCCGCCCTTACATTCCAGCGCTGCCCCATACTTGCCTCATTTCACCCTCATCGGCTCTCAAGACTTCGATGTTAAGAGCCGCCCAAATCACTCCACTCCGCTCCTCAAAGAGAAAATGGCTTCGCAGAATTTTGTGCTTTCGTTGAACGGTTAACTGGGGAAACATATCAACAATGTGCATTCTTACAATAGCACATAATATTGAACAAGTGTTTTAAGAAGCATTTAACCGATGTAGACATTAAATATCGTAGTAGAATTATGTAGAGTTCACCACGGAATGGAGTGACAGAATGTGCAAACAGGACCATAGCAGAGAAAGGCAGAAGTAAGTTAAAAGTTACTAGACTTTCTGGTGCTACTGGTACTGGGCTGTAGGTGTGTCAACAGCAGTGTATCTGAACAACTGTTCAACGACGAAGGCTCTCTAGGACAAGACTCCATATGAAGCTTGGTCAGTAAAAAACCCTGATCTCAGAGTTTTTGGATGTAATAGCGGGTGGTAATGTCAACTAATGGTTGTTCACAAATTCACTCGTAAAACTGCTTAAAGCAAGAGATTTTGGAATCTTACAATCTCAATGAAATTTGGACGAGCATATATACTATATGAGCTGAAATCCGGAGACCCACAAGTAGATGATGTATAAGTTTGGGCAGCCCTCAATCAGGAATACTGGCAGCCAATACAGTGATTGCCCACCCTTAGCATAGATTAATAAATTAGGTAGAGGAAGGATTCCTGGTGAATGGCAGCCTATTCCTCGTGGAGTGCCGAAAGCGGGAAGAGATATTGACGTGGGTCGGTGTGCTATAATACGAAGTCGGCTTTCCAAAAATCCAGAGATGTTCTATGGGATTCCATTCAAGACACTGCACAGGCAAGTCCATCAGCAGGACGTTATTATCATAGTACTCCCTCACACACCCTGCAGTATGGGTGGATGCTGGGTAATATTAGAACTGATGAAGGTCATCCCCGAACTGGTATTCGTCGGTAAGCAACATGAAAGCAGTTAAAATGTCTATGTAAATGTGTACCTGCGTAAAGCAAACAAGGGAGTCAAGCCCTCTCCAGGTGAAACATGAGCATACAGTAACCACACTTCTCCTGAATTTCATAGATGGCACTATATATAGTCCATCCCCCATTTGAAGCAACTTTCTCGGAGCCCTGCTAAATATCTACTTGCAGGCTCGTTTCGTATCCTTCCGCCAAATGTAAACAAACATTGCCATGTGATTTCCATGTAGCATCTGTCAAAATCAATGTTTACATTCCATTGTGTGTGTACATATGTTCGTGTACTTTCGCTACACCTATAAATAAACATTGAAATTTGACTTCTACTTTCGTACCTGTCAAAAGTGTTGTTTACTGTTTACAGCTTTTCAAAGAATTCTTGTAATATTATAAAAACCATTCCGTATGAATATTCAGAGTTTAGGCCTCTAACATTATTTAGGTCAGCTTTATGACGTTTTAAAAATGCCTGAATTCAAGACAGTTCTTATGGTTATTATACATTAACATATTTGTTTTCCATAACGTAGCCCAATACATGTAACACACGTTAGTATTTTGCCGCGACTGTGTTTAACACTGTTACAACTGCGGGGTAAAGGGATGAACTAATTGTAATTATTCTTTTGTTATTGATATGTGTTGGGTCATTTCTCTAAAAGGACACCCTCAGTTGGAATAAATATTAAAACGATGGAACAACCAGTGAAAAAGGCACATTAAATTCAAGCACGCAACTTGTGTTGTTCATTTTTGTCAGACAAACTTTAAAATATATCGGTGAACATGCACACAAATAAGCCTACGATAACTATTATTCTGCTCATATTTCTATGAATTTCTACTTACTATCTGTTAGGTTTATTGAAATTTATCGGTCTGGACTTAGTATTTTTCTTCTGGGATTATGGCAAATTACGTTACACGACTGTGTTTCAAACCCCTTAGGGCAAAGGTACAACGTTGTGATAAATAAACAGACGTTGATGTAAATAAATAACCTCGTCATAAAAACAGTTCACATTTAAAACCTATAAATAGTGCTAATCAAATATTTGCAATCACGCACACATAGTGCCAGCATATCGACCACGATGCACAAAGGCACGCCATTTCACAGACGCAATGATTTAAGGAAACACACATCACAGTATATTGATTACTGCCGTGGAAACACAGATTTATCACAACATTGTAACTTGCCTACGTAGGTTTGAAAAACACTTCTACAAACGTGATGTGGTAATTTGAAGTATTTTTCGGAGTATGAATAATTTATGCTTCGTTTGGCAAAAAGCAACACGCCATGTCATGGCTCGCCACGTCTGCCAACTTCACTTGGTAACTGCCCCGCCATCATATCTAAATATATTTAAATAAGTATCCAAACCTTAAAATCTATTTTCAGTATAAATTACAAATTAAAAAATCATTATTTTACTGTAATTAGTATGAAATATGCTACAATTGAAAACATGTATAAAGGGTGCTGCTTACTTGCGAAGCGAAATTTCCCGAGTGCGAAAGAGACGAAGAAAGAGAAAGATGGCGACAAGCCTCGCCAGCAGAAAGTTTTTCTATTGCTTTCTCGCTCGATAAAACAACACCGTACCATTACGGCCTACTCACGATATTTTCCGCTGTCATTTTAAAATGTAAGAATGAGATATGTTGCCATCGGGGCTACTTAAATATTTAGATACGCACAGATTAATTTACAAATAGTATACTAAAAAACGAGGTTAAAATTATATTTTAAGTGAACTATTTCTTACCGATCGTTGCCAACACGTCGCTGCACTCGCTGTTCTTAATTCATATTTTGAAAAGACATAAATATTACAAGTTATAGAAGATATTAATGTAAAGTTTCATTTATTCAATAATACAAGTACTCTAAAGTTAACCACAGGGTTACATATTTGTGGAATACAGGTTATTGAAAAAACAGGTGACATGTTATGTCTAGAGAGTTTTTTCAAATCTTGATTGTCATAAGTCGCTTCCAATCTGGAATGGACTATAGAAGTCGTTCGCCAGGCATTCGCCACGCCAACACCCTACCATTAGATCGCCAGGTATACTATGATTTATCATTCCACATAATGGTTTTCCACAGTTCTGTTGTCCAGTTTCGAGGCTCCTTACACTATGCAAGGTGGCCTCTGGCATTTGCCTGTGTCATGTGTGGCTTATAAGCAGCTGCTTGGTTATGGAAACTAAGTTTCCACATCTCTCCCCGAAAGTCACGGTGCTTGGAGTAGATGCTGACGCAGGTTGGAATTCCTGTGTGATGGTGGCGATGGAGAATTGACGATTACACTGTACGACCCTATTCAACTTTCGATGTTTTCTGGCTGTCATCATGGGACAGATATGGCTCTTATGATGGTGCTGCTGCCCATTCCATACATGCTGAGTAGGAGCACTTGAATGACGCCTTCTCCGAACGATAGGTGGTGCGAGGATGTCTGGCCCTCACAGTCTCCTGTCTTAGATATTTATCTTGTGCAGTTACAAAGTCTTGTTTACCAAACACCAATGGGGAGTGAGGATGACTTGACTGCAAGGATTCTTCCCACCTGCTTTTAAGTTCAACAAACATGCAGTATTCTTTACAGAGTGCGTAACAACATGATTGTCCGCATTAATGCCTGCTTTCAAGTCGGAGGGTGTCACAACGATTAGCTCATATAAAGGTGAGATATGCTTCACATCTCTCTGTTTGTTGATGCACTATCATTAGCTGTTTGCCGTCACACGAGGGTATTGAGGACTCTTTGTCTGCTGTCCGTCTGTCGGCCGGCTCCACTTTGGCCCGCACGTGATTTATTAGCCCAGCCAAAGTGCCGAATTTAACTAGTGCGCGCATCGTTTGATGCCTGTAGCTCTGTAGGGAGATTGTTCCCGGACACATGCTCCTTATTTTAAAATGCTTGTCTCGGAGAGTAAATTATGCCCAACAATTTTTAACACTGAGTGTATAATGTCAATTATTTGGATGGAGTCCTTGAAACCTAACATTTATTGTATTTTTGAGTTAATGTCTGAATACATGTTTTTGTGTCATGTTACTACATTAATTTCTAAATGTTATTCAGGGCCTAAACATTTCAAATTTAATTTTCCTCTTGAGATTTATATTTGCTTAAATTCTTTCAATGAAACTCATTGTCGTGGCTTGAAAAAAAAAATCAATCTGTCCTCCTATTCGAGTCAATACACAGACAAGAAATATGTACAGGGATTTGCAAGTAAAGACACACTATTCCTCAGTAAGAACGAATTTTTCCAGAATGCAGCAGAAAAAATGCTTAAGTGTTAAATGTTATTTTTAAAAAATTATATTTTAAAAATATTACATTTAATCAATTAAACTTTTAAACAACTATAGAAATATGTATTAAATTATGAAATTAAAAAAAATACGTTCTTAAAAAAATGTATTTTATTCAAAACGTTTTGTCGAGTGCAATAAACATGGACTTATAATTTATTCAGGCAGGAATACACTTGTCAGCCTAAGCACACCTTCAAATATAATGCCATCTAGCAAATAACGGTTGGGTTTCAAACATGATTCGTCTATTAGTACTGTTGCCAAGAGGGGAACAGTTTAACTGCATCCACTGGTAAAAAAGTGAGCACACAGTTGTGTGTCCTCGTCTCCAATGATATAAGTCGCATAATAGGTGATGTTATATAGTCGTATTCACGCGCAGAAAATCCAAGAATGGAGTACAAACCTGCTGTGCACATTAAGCATTGCAACATCGCAGCTATCAGAATAAAAGTGCCAGACGTTCGTGATCTAAGGAATAAGCAATAATAACTACAATTGACAACAAAATTTTACAAGAAACGATTATTATTTTACAAAGGAAAATGTACTTTGCAGAAAATCAGTTGTACACATGCTCGTGTGCTCTTTAATATTGGTCGCTACTGTTTGGATACAAAGCAATTAAAGTTATAAAAAAGTGGGACCCTAAATCAGTGGTGATTTGCATTGGGTATTGCGAGGAAACCAAAGTTTGTCAATTATATTAACTAGAAAATCATAATTTGACGTGATGCGGTCTTCATGGAATTTCGAAATAAAAATTTGACAAAGCACATGAAGACATGAAGACTTAGAAATAAAGCAAAATTAGACTTTTCTAGTCAACAAATACCTTGAAGAAGATAGGCAGGTTTAGCAAGACATTGGAAACGGCATTCCAGACTACAAATATGTTGATAGACTTCCTGCTGAGGAAGTGTGCAAATATGTTTGTTAAGAAAGTGATGGTTGACTAGGAAACCACTTCAAATTAAGAATATCAAGTTACTTCAGATGAAGAGGCAAATTCCCTAAAAGGACACATAGAATTTGATGTTCTTGTCATGTGGCCAGTTCATCGCTTTAAACCTAAATAATTTGTACAGTTTCTGAAAAAGCAATTGCAAATATAGTCTCTTAGATATGGGAGAAAACCAAGCAAATTCAATTGGAAGCTTTCCAGAAGAATGACATAATATAGTGGGTCAAATCTCCACCTAGGAAGAGACCTCTAAAGGCAATGAAGGTTTTTAACATCAAAAATCATGAAGATAAGTTACTGAGTTATAAGGCTCAACTTGTTGTCAAAGGTTGTTTCTCGAGAAAAAATTGTATCTACAAAGAAACATTTTCGCCGGTGATGAGGTATTCTATTTTAAGATGTTTATTTTCTCTGGCAGTAAACAATAACATACTGATTCATCATATGGATCTTGTTCCACAAAAGTGATGAGCGGTAATGGTGTATGGACATATAGTGAAGAATATAGCAACGATACAGTGTAGAATTATGTGAGATTCTTTTCAATGGTTTATTTGCCAATATAATGTTTTGGAAAACAGTCAATAAGGAAATTATTCATAAGTTAAAGCATGTTATGCACAAACATTTTCATATTGCACGGCAATAAACTTATATCGAAAAACTGTCATTAGATTAATGTCACTGCCTACAAATATTTTGCATTTAATTTTGATTAGAATATGTTAAAACAGTAAAAAATATTGAGTGAAGTGAGTGGAGAAATTTGGGTGGCTTTGAACAGCGAGGTCTTGAAAGCCGATCAGGAAGATTGGGGTGAGTATGGAGCAGTGTCAGAATGGATAAAAAAAGGGGGAGCGGGATAACACCGAGAAAACCTGCCGACCAGCGGCATCGTCTGGAACAATTCCCACATGCGAAAATCCGGGATTGACCGGGTCGGGGATTGAACCTAGTTCGCCTTGGTGTGAGGCGAGCAGGCTAACCGCTCAGCCACAACAGCTCATAGTCACCTGCCTCGTAAAGTGTGCCGACAACATACAGAACACTAACTAGGTGACTAGAGCAGAGGAAACTACGCACTCTAACGACGAGCTGAAATAGAGTGAGGTCAGGAAATGCCTGGTCTGGATGTTGGGGCCCGATACAAAAGTCTACCTACAACATCAGTGTAACGAACCTCGTTTTAACGGTCCTGGAAATCCGTATATGATGTTGGCTTTCATCCTGACTCCAATTCTGCCACGTGTAGAAAATTATTTTATATTTTCGAACATGATTTCGTCGATGATGCTCATAAAAAGAGAACTGTAATCTCTGCAATGGAATGCCTTGGCCTTGTAATGAAGATCTGAAAACAAGATGGAAAGATGCTTTGGGTCGACCAGTTAAACTAAACACAAATATTTTTTAAACAAAACAATACAAAATTCATTATGCTATATCTTAATACACAATTATTTCTACTAAAATAAAATTGTTGTTCGCAAACCGCAACACCTCCCTTTTAATAAATATGTTTTTAACAAATTCATTAAGTTCAGCAAAACCCTAAAACACTAAACTTAAATTAATCCATAAAACATTACAAAATGTTTATACATTTCTTAACAGACAGGCTTAGTTAATGGATGTGGTTACAGGTACATATACTTAAACAATATTACCTAACTGATTGTGAGAAATTATAAAACAGTGTTTACTGTATTTACCATATGCATATTATACTTTTTGTGCTAAATTATTTCCCCTGACAGCCACAGAAGATCACAGTAGGTCCAGCTAGAACACTAAGCTCAAGTTCATCTAACTAAAATCAGAACAAACGAACTTCCTGTACTGTAAATTATAAAGTCATGTATTCAGCTTCTGTGTTGTATAAAGCTGCCACACTCTATGCTTCTACATGTTGCGGTTCCCATGGCTGATGCAGGAAGCAGCGGGTAAGGTGGACTGCTCTTGCAGGACCATTAGCTGGTGGACAATTGGTGCGCACATTTAGGTTCCCCTGGCTGATGCTGGCAGGAGTCGATAAGGTGGACAGTTGTTGCTGGACTGCTGGCTGGTGGACAGTTGGTGCGCACAATTGGGTACCCCTGGTTGATGCTGGCAGGAGTGGGTAAGGCGGACTGTTGTAGCAGGACTGCTGGCTGGTGGACAGTTGGTGCACACACTTGGGTTCTCCTGGGTGATGCAGGGCAGGAGTGGGTAAGACCGAATATTGTTGCAGGACTGCTGGCTGATGGATAGTTGGTGCACACACATGGGTTGCCCTGGCTGATGCTTGCAGGAGTGGGTAAGGTGGACTGTTTTTGCAGGAACACTGACTGGTAGACAGTTGGTGCGCACACTTGGGTTCCCCTGGCTGATGCAGGCACGAGTGGGTAAGGCAGACATTTGTTGCAGGACCGCTGGCTGGTGGACAGTTGTTGTGCACACTTGGGTCCCCCAGGCTGAAGCAGGCAGGGATGAGTAAGCAGACTGTTGTTGCAGGACTGCTGGCTGGTCTATATATGGTTCGCACATTTTGGTTCCCCGGATGATGTAGGAAAGTGTGTTTTAAGCGGTCTGTTGTTGAAGGACCACTGGCTGGTGGACAGTTGGTAGACACTTGGGTTCCTTTGGCTGAAGCATGCAAGTGTGGGTATGGAAGACGGTAGTTTTAATGCCGCTGGTTGTGGACATTTGGTGAGCACACTTGGGCTCCCTTGGCTGATACAGGCAGTAGTGGGTATGGCGGACTTTTTTTGTATGACCGCTGGCTGGTGGGTAGTTTGTGTGCACACTTGGGTTACCCTGGCTGATAAAGGAAGGAGTGGGTATGGCGGAATGTTGTTGCAGGACAGCTAGCTTGTGGATAGTTGGTGCGAACACTTGGGTTCCATTGGCTGATGCAGGCTTGAGTGGGTAAGGCGGAATGTTGTTGAAGTACCGTTGGCTGGTGGACAATAGGTGCACACAATGGAATTCTAAGGCAGACTGTTGTTGCTGGACCACTGGCTGGTCTACAGTTGGTGTGCACTCATGGGTTTTTCTGGCTGATGCAGGCAGGAGTGGGTAAGGTGGACTGTTGATTCATTACCATTGGCTGTTGGACAGTTGGTGCGCACACTTAGGTTCCCCTGACTGATGCAGACAGGAGTTTACTAAGCAGACTGTGTTTGCAAGAACCACTGGCTGGTGGACAGTTGGTTTACACACTTGGGTTCCCCTGGCTAATGCTGGCAGGAGAGGGTAATGCTGATTGTTGTTGCAGGACTACTGGCTGGTGGACAGTTGGTGCACACACTAGGGTTACCCTGATTGATGCAGACAGGAAAGGGTTAGGCGGACTGTTTTTGCTGGACCACTGGCTGGTAGACAGTTGGTGCGCACACTTGGGTTCTCCTGGCTGATGCAGGCTGGAGTGGTTAAAGTGGACTGTTGTTGCAGGATCACTGCTGGTATATAGTTGGAACGGATTCTTGGTTTCCCATGGCTGAAGCACACAGGAGTGTATAAGATGGACTTTTGTTGCAGAAATGCTGGCTGGTGGACAATTGTAGCACACAGAAAGGATCCCCTGATTGATGCACGCAGGTGTGTAAAAATGGAGTGTTGTTGCAGAAATGCTGGCGGGTGGACAGTTGGTGTACACACTTGGGTCCTCCTGGCTGTTGCAGGCAGGAGTGTGTAAGACGAAATGTTGTTGCAAGACCACTGGCTGGTGGACAGTTGATGGGCACACTTGGGTTACCCTGACTGTTGCAGGCAGGAGTGGGTATTGCGGACTGTTGTTGCAGGACCACTGGCATGTGGATAGTTGGTGCACACACTTGGGTTCCCCTGGCTGATGCACACAGGAGTGTTTAAGTTGGGCTGTTGTTGCTGGACAGCTGACTGGAGGACAGTTGGTACATAGACATGGGTTCCCCTTGATTATGCTGGCTAGACTGGGTAAGGCGGACTGTTGTTGCAGGACCGCTGGCTGGTGGTGAATTTGTGCGCACACTTGGGTTCTCTTGGCTGATGCAGGCAGAAGTGGGTATGGCGGATTGCTGTTTCAGGATCGCTGTCTTGTGGACAGTTGGTGCACACTCTTGGGTTCTCCTGTCCGATGCAGGCAGGAGCGGGTTATGCAGAATGTTGTTGCAGGACCGCTGACTGGTGAACAGATGGTGCTCACATTTGGGTCCCCCTGACTGATGCAAGCAGGAGTGGGAAGGCTGACTATTGTTGCAGGATCGTTGGCTGGTGGACAGTTGATGCGCACACTTGGATTCCCCTGGCTGTTGCAGGCAGGAGTGTTTAAGGTGGACTGTTGTTGCAGGACAGCTGACTGGTGGACAGTTGGTATGTAGACATGGGTTGCCCTTGATGCTGATAAGAGTGGGTAAGGCGGATTGTTTTTGCAGGACCACTGGCTGGTGGATAGTTGGTGCGCACACTTGGGTTCCCCTTGCTGATGCTGCCAGGAGAGGGTAAAGGGGACTATTGTTCTAGGACTGCTGGATGGTGAACAGATGGTGGCTCACTTAGGTACCCCTGGCAGATGCTGTCGTGTGTATGAGTAAGGTGGACCGTTGTTGCAGATCCGCTGGCCAGTGGAGAGTTGGTGCACACACTTGTGTTCCCCTGGCTGATGCTTGCAGGAGTTGGTACGGTGGACTGATTTTGCAGGAACGCTGGCTGGTGGCCAGTTGGTGCGCACAATTGGGTTCCCTTGGTTGATGCTGGCAGTAGAGGAAAAGGTGTTCTGTTGTTGCTGGACCACTGGCAGGTGGACAGTTGGTGAGCACACTTGTGTTCCCCTGGCTTATACTGGCAGGAGTGTGTAAAGTTGGCCGTTGTTGCAGTACCTCTGGCTAGTGGACAGTTGGTACGCATACATGGGTTCCCCTGGCTGATGCAGGCAGGAGTGGGTAAGGCGGACAATTTTTGCAGGACCGCTGGATGGTGTACAGTTGGTATGCACACTTGGGTTCCCCTTTCTAATGCTGGCAGGAGTGTGTAAGGTGGACTGTTGTTGCAGGACCGCTGGCTGGTTGACATTTGGTTCGCACACTTGTTTTCACTTGGGTGATGCAGGCATGAGAGTGTAAGGTGGACTGTTGTTGCAGGACCACTGGCTGGTAGACAGTTGGTGCACACATTTGGGTTCCCCTTTCTGTTGCATGCTGGAGTGGGTAAGGCAGACTGCTGTTGCAGGACCACTGGCAGGTGGACAGTTGGTGTGCACACTTGTGTTCCCCTGGCTGATGCAGGCAAGAGGGGGTAAGGCAAACTTTTTTTGCAGGACCATTGGCTGGTGGACATTTGGTGCGTACTCTTGGGTTCGCCTGGCTGATGCTGGTAGTAGTGCATAAGGCGGACTGTTGTTGCAGGTCCACTGGTTGGTGGGGAGTTGGTGCGCACACTATGGTTCCCCTTTCTGATGCTGGCAGGAGTGGGTAAGGCGGACTGTTGTTGCAGGACCGTTGGCTGGTGGACAGTTGTTCGGACACCTTGTTTCCCTTGGTTGATGCTGGTAGGAGTAGGCAAGGGGATCAGTTGTTGCAGGACTGCTGGGTGGTGGACAGTTGGTGCGCACACTTGTGTTCTCGTGGCTGATGCAGGCAGGTGTGGGTAAGGTGGACTCTTGTTGCAGGACCACTGGCTGGTGGACAGTTGGTGCACACACTTGGGTTCCCCTGGCTGATGCGTGGTCTCGGTATCTTGCTGCTCCTCTACTGCCCACTGCTGGTTCTCTGTGTCAACCCGCCAAAGGTACAGCTGCATGCCGTCCACACTTTTGTTTCTGTCATCAGTTTGTAAAACAAGACAGGTGCCAAAGATATCTGAATGTTCAGGGAATACCATAAATCCTCCGAAATTCGATATATTCTAATTATCTAAACACTTGCCATTCAAAAAAGAAAATTATCTTTGGTGTATTGAAATGATTTATGTAAATCTTTGATGTTATCTGTTTGGTACAGCTATATTATAAACATGGACATGTCCTATTTTTGGAACCTTGTTACGATCTTGTCCTGTTTTGCATCTGGAGGGACTCTAACTTATTCTTTAGAAGAGTAAGATATGAAACAAAAAATCTATTAAGAGCATGCTATTGTTCAAACAAAAGAAATACATGTGTCACAGAACTATTGATATTTTACAATACTCATTTCCTTAATAAAACAGGTGTATGCTAAAGTTATCATACTTGTGTAACAGAACTACCACTATTACAATACCGATGTCCTTAAGAAAAACATGCATATTCTCAAAGAAAACATACATGCATATCTAACAGAACTATCACTATTCACATACACATATTATCTTAATACATCTTTGAAAATGTTTATATAATATTAAATTATATTTATGTGCACCTGTATTTTTAGCGAAAAGATTTCAGGACAAGTTGCATTCCAAAACACTTTAGTTCAGAACCACTTTTGTATGTGAATCATTTGAATTGTTACACATATTATCTGTCTGCCAGAGAATCACGGATAGTCAATATCGGAGAAACTTAATTCTGATGGGTTCACTTATATAGTATTCGGTTTTCACACAACGATACGTGGTTGATTGTCGAAGGATAGCTGCAATTGTGCATATATGGTAGTGAAGAAGATCTTTTCGGGGAATACGTGTGGCCCACATTATATTCCTTGGATCTTTTCCAATTATGTCATTAAATCAGTTTGCAGATCTTCAGTGTAGCCATCTTCTTCTCTTGTCGATGGATCTTCGTTAAATGATTTATAATATTGATTAGATATGAGATTTAACCAATCGTCCTAATCATGGGCTGCAACATCCTTTTCCTTTTGCCTCCATGGTTTGAGGCTTGTAACTGACATTCCTCGTTTGAGTAGATATTTTACCATGTCAAGATCACTGTCAGAGTTTGCCAGGATAATTTTTCCTGTGTCACTTTTCGCAAGTAAGAATATTTTTGATGTTTAAAACTGGAAATTATACATATTGGTTTGTTTCGTGACATATTTCACAGCTTTCTTCTAATCACACACCTTAGAGTCTCCATCAGCTGATGACAATTTAATCATGGTTCCTTCGGTTTTTATCATTTATATGTACTCTTTGGTGCTATTATAACAGGTTATTTGTGGATATGTTTTTCAAGACGGCCAATGCAAGCTGTACAAATGAGGCCAACAATAAAGTAGATATTCTCAATATTTGTAATATCTTGAAGTGCTTTGCTGCTAAACCACATACATAACATTCCTAAAACTGTCTAGTTATTATTTTATAAGCCACTCCCATTAGCAAACAGCCAAAGTGTTTATTTTCAATCCAAGTGTAAACGAACATGTCGTCAAGAATTTGTGCATCCTTAGAAAAGTCAAAACAGACAGTCGAATAATGAATGTACACTGCCATGAATAGTATACCTTATGGTCAGGTCTTTGGAAAGACCTAATTCTTTTAACAATTATACGAAATATAAAGCACACACTCTTGTTTCGGTTTTAATAATACATATGATTGATATCTTGTGACATTTAATGCTGTAGTAAACCTTCTTTTTAGATCTTAATATGTAGTATTTTTCAGTCTTTACTATGGCTGTATACAGGTTGAGCAACAATCAATTGCTTGGCCACTAAAACATATGTTATGATTATATAGCGATACCTGTTAATGACAGATGTGCCATTTTGCAACTGTATAATAATCACTCATTAAAGTATACAATGAGTTGTTACCTTCTGCTGCTGTAAAATTATATACTGCATTTCTTCCTTATTGCGTCCTAACTGGCCTGAAACTTGTCCTCTTTTGCAAACGTATGGGAAGATCAAACTAAGATTAAAATACGATTCGGTATGAACTACCCTAATGGTGGACTAGGTAAACCTATGAGATATGTAGCAGATGGAGTAGATACATTTATTTTGTATTTTTCTGGAGTAGTCTCCTTTAGCAAATGTACAATATATTTCATAGCACATTTCTCAAACACTTATTCATATTACTTATGGCTATTATTGATAAATATGTTCATCAATATTCACTCCTCGCCCTCGGCACAATTTATGCTATAACAAATACAAAAAAGTCAAAATGGAGGACACTTATCGAAATAATTTTTGTATTCACAGACAAATATTTGTTCGCTAAATGATAATTAAGTCATTGGTACGTATATTTATATTGGCTTGTCATATTTTCCTTCTGAATGAACATCTACTTTTCTGTGAAAACTGCTAACTTCAGTTATTTGAATAGTTATTCAGAAATGTATTGCATAAATCTAAGAGTATATTTATCAAAAAACAATTCATGAAGTTTCCACAGCGACACATCTCATCCACAAATTCAGCGCTAATTCGTGCAGATTGTACACTTTGGCAGCGATTGTAATAAAATTAGTCTGGTGTTTTTTTTAATATATTAATTCATGTTTCTCAGAAACTAAGTGTTCCAATAGTATGAACGAGATGGTTTTGGACCATGGATTTAGGAGTGGCACGAGTGCTATTTCATAAAATGGAAGTACCACTTACATTCCTACCCTCCCCACCACCCTTCCACTATGTGAGAGTGTATCCCCTCCACCCCCTCCCAAATCCTGTGCTGAGATTGTCTACCCCCACCCTTCCCTTGCCTAACCCCGGGAGGTGTGATGAGATTAGCTGTGGTTAGTGGGGGGGGGGGGTTAGCTCTTCCTGCAGATGTATGAGGCAGTGGTTACCCCTTCTTCCCTGGTAGGTGTGCTGTGATTGGCAGTTGGATATGACAGTAAGAATTGTAAAAGGATAATTTTGGGAGGATTGATGTTGACCCTTTGGTGTCTAGCGAGCGATAATGTAGAGTGAAGAGAAAGAGGCGACGGGGAAGAGAAGAGGGGGTCGGCTGCAGCAGAGGTTTTCACACTTCGGTGGTCTACATGCAACTGAGGTCTTCACGCTTTGGTGGTCCGCTCGCTACCACTCCCCACAACAGACTGACCTCTCATTATATTTATCATCAATGACAAACCTTGCCGGCCATGTGTTCCGCCGTGCCCTACTGGCATCCTGTAGACCACTCATCTAGCTTGCTCACCACCAGCCACAAAACAGCCTATGTGCTGCCAACAGCCCACGCTAGCCTACCTGTCGATGATCCCTAGCGAATTTCTTGCTGTGACTTTCAATCTATTTAATTAAATGAAGTGCATTTGACATGCATTATCTCCCCCCATTTCAGTAAATTATCATACAAAATTTGTGTAAGTTAATTTTACATCTCCTCACAACATGTAATAGTTATTAAATGAACATTTCCTACCTTGTGTAACTGCCAGGAACTCCTAATTGTTCGAATTATAAGCAAAGACTCTTCATTTTACATCTAATATTATTATTTTCAAAAAGACTGTTTTATATGTTCCTTCGTGTACTCCCACTTTTTAGTATTTAAGTATCACTTGTAAAATACTGTAACTGTATATTTTAGTAATTGGAAGTAATAATGCAATAATGTATAGCATGCCAACCGAGTTACATCTACTATCGCCACAATGCAAGCCAACAGCTGATGTCTGTAACCTTGCGACATGAGGTGAATCCCTGCCAAGTGCACACTCAGAGTGCAGGCAAGTTTGCTTGTCTGCCATTTGAGGCAGTGCTGGATGGAGTCTTTACCTCGCTACTCTGATTCAGGCAAATGCTAACCATCAGAATGCGCAGAAATCTCCATCTCCACTCCAGGCATGCATAATCTAACACACATACGAACAATTGTTTAAACGAAATAAAAATTTGTGTATTGGAAATACACTATCGACCAAAAAGTAATTGGGTACCAGTCCACAATTTGCTCAGTGGTTTTCACTCCGTTAGAATTTCATGGGGCCATCTCTTGCTGCTATAACAGCAGCCGCCCTGTCTGGAATGCTCTCTACGAGTGTTTGCAGGATCCATGGGGATTCATCGCCATTCCTCTTGCAACCATTCCATGAGTTGATCAATGGATATTGGCCGCGCCTGATGAGCCCTCACCCGGCGATCCAATTCATCCCAAAGATGTTCTATAGGGTTGAGGTCGTAACTGTGGGCGGGCCAGTCCAATCGGCGAACATTGTTGTCGGCGTATCACTGTATAGTAGCCCTTGAAACATGGCACCTGGCATTGTCATCCTGGAAGTAACAAGGGTCCATTCAGTAAAAACGCCACAATGTTCGGAGCATTTCATTATCCAGAATGTAACAATAGGCCTCTGTGTTCATGCTACCACGGACAAATACCAGCGATCTTATGTCGAAGGCTGTGAAACAGCCCTACACCATCACTCCAACATCACCGGATTTCCTAGCTGGCACTATACACTCCAGCAAAAGTCGTTCCCCGGGCAGACGCCACACCCATACACGGCCATCGGACCGGAATAATGTAAACCTCGACTCATCACTCCACAGAGCCGATTTCCACTGCTCCAGAGTCCAGTTGCGACGGTCCAAACACCACCTGAGTTGCCGAACTTTATTGCTTGTCGTGATATAGCTGCTCTTCATAAATATCGAAGTCGGTGAGCCTCTGTACGCAATGTTCCAATTGAAACCCTTACTCCTGTTGCTGCATGAACTCATGTCGGGTGGTAGCCATGGGTTGCGCCCTTTTTTTGACATTTTCACATTTCAGGGTTCCGTGATTTCTGTAGGTCAGGATTGGAGATTGCCCAGAACGAGCAGCATTGGCACAATGCCCATCGACCTTCCACTTAAGCAGGATGAATGCCACCGTTGATTTGGGCCTGTTTACCTTCCGTGCAATCGCCCGGCTAGAGCACCCACTGAGATGGCAGTCCACAATCACACTCTTATCAAAGTCCGATAGCTCTGTACCTCGTGCCATCTCCTTGTCAACTAGTTCTACACCGGCCTGCTGTATGTGGAGGCCACACAAGTCAACTGACATACTTCACGGGTGCCCAATTACTTTTTGGTGGATAGTGAAGTAGTTGCTTATTTTTTACAATCGTGTATTTTATATGTTAACAACACACGTGTTTTACAAGCTACGGCCCTGGTTTCAGTTTTATTTAATTTTTTAAATTTCATTTTTGAAGAAAATTATTAATTAATATCAAAACTCACTCCAAATGATCTTAGTAGTAGGGGCAAGCCATTACTACTTCACTTTTGATTAATTGGATTATCGATTTGATACCAAATTAATTGAAAGGGTTATTAAAATGGGTTATATTTTAATCCGATTTTAATCCGATCAAAATTTTCTTAATTTGGTCTTAATAAGATTAAAAAAATTCTAATCCGGTCAAAAATTGAAAGGGTTAAATGGATTGAAAGGATAATTTTTTTCTTGATTTTTCTTGTACTTATTTTTTTCTTTTAGGGGGGGGGGGTTCAGGATATCTGTACGATGTTGATGGTGTGGTTCCCTGGAAGCGACTGACCAGAGTGGTGGGTTGCAACCTCTTACATATATGTGTAGAGATTTGTGCAAGAGTGAGCTAAGGTTAATTTCTTTCAAATTTTTATAATTTTGAGGTGTTTGGAGTGATGTTGGTGGTAGATAGGCGATTTTTAAGAATATATTTAACACACGAGAGAAAATTAGAGTATTTAAACGATTTCTAAGACTGGCCTAAAAGTGTAGATTAGATTTTTTTGGCCGATATTGCTCGTAGACAGTGGTGGGCGATAGGCGACTTTGAAAGATGCGATTTACATGTTAAAACACCTGTTTTCTGAATGCAATTAAATGTTAGAGAATTTCAGAGTGTTCTACATATGAATATATTACACCCATCGAATAGCAAATTTCAAAAGATTACGTGAATAAGAATTGAAATTATGTGAGTCTTAAACTAACCAGTAAGATAAAAAAAATGCACAAACTTCCTTGAAGAGAAAATTATTTTTTTTTAATAACAGCTGCACTACAAATTTCCATAAATAGAGTACATTTGTTATTGCAAATGGTATTTTCGTCTACCAAACACAGAAATCAATTATTTATCACACGCACAGTTTATCGAACCAAAAAAAAAAAAATTCAACACATAAAAATTATATTTTCCCGATAAAATACTTTTATATTAAATAGCAGCTATTACTAGAGATGAAAGTAAGTCGGACTCTTGTAAATTCACGGGAAAATATACTGCTATATTTACATAAATTGAAGTGAATTTTATTTTATTTAAAAACTAGTTTAAATATATTATGTTTATCTTGTTTTCCAGACATCATCGTGTTGTATCTTGAACAGCTATTCTTGTAAGTTGTGTGCTTTTATGTAAAATGAAATATTTCAGATGTTTGCTTGACTAAGTTCACTGGTTTCTGTTGGATGCAGTCATAAATTGAAGCCAAGGAGGGACAGAGGTCTTTGATAACTGCCTCTGTAAAAGTTATTCGAGAGGGCGGGCTTCTCTTTCAATATATTCCCCTGGGATGTCACAAAAGTTGGCAGCAGAGCATTTTGTCCTACTCCAACTTGAGCGGACCAAGGTTCTCCCAAGATACTAACCTGTTGCCTCATTCCTTTGCAAAACTTCATTCATTCATTCGTCAACAAACATTTTCTCCATATTTTTTTGTAATTTCCACCTCAGCCCTTCAAAGTTAGTTTTAATTTAATTGATTGTAAAATTTTAAGTCAAGAAAATTACATTTTCTTCTTCGTCAAAGCAATCGAAAAATTATTCTGAATTTTTTTAAAAATACAAGTCATCAGCTCACAATTACTGATAGACATCTACTCATTTCTCTTCACTGTTATTAAACCATTACTCATTATACATAGGATATTATTGAAAAAAGTTAGTGATATGGGGTTTTCAAAACAAATTAAAAGTCGTATACTATTCATTTTTAACATTTTACTATAAAAAATTATTTTCAAAATCATCCTTAAAACTAAGTATTTACAATACCACACAAAAAAAATATTGGATTTACAACAAATATCCATACACAGTAACAGTCTTCTTTCAATCACAATTTTTTACAGATATTTAAAAAACTATTTTACGCATACTTTAGAAACAAGATATTTCATCAATAATATTTTAACAACAATCGACTTACAAATTAAAAGACAGTTCATCAATAACATTTTATCAAGGACATTTACAAACATTTCATCATACTTTTTTTACATCTTGAACTTTGCACTACCACTACTAAACTACTATTACTATTGCCACACAACTGTTACTACTACTACTGTTACAAAAGTGTTTGACATATATTACAATATTAAAAAATATTTACACAAACTAAAATACAATTGAAGAGATCTATGTACAAGAAACAATTTCCAGGGCATTATGGTTGATATCTCTCTTTTCTAATTATTTACAATATTTTCCCTAACGATGCGTTCGGGAAGTGTGTTCGTGGACATGCACAGAGGGGCGTACATTTGTCACATCCGGTATTTATCACTCACACACACCAAGTGACTGAGGCAAAACACTTACACGCATGCAGATTCCACTGGGAATTTCATTTTCTTCTTTGGCAGAGGTAAATTGGATCGAAGACACCTGTATCAAGAGAGTTGATACAGAAGTTATGTAATGCCTTATAGGTAGGCAAACAGAGAGCAACAGCATTGATGATGATTCAACAGGTGTTGAAAATATTTGTAGGTTGTGTAAGCTGTGATGATGGTTGAAGACAGCTGCGATGACTATGGAACAGGAGGTGCATGTGTTGTTGGCAGATGGGTGTCATTGGTGTTGTGTGAGGCTGAAAGGTCTATAAATTTATTATGGTGTTGAAACTGTTTTATGGAGGAAAGTAAAAAAAAAATATTGAGGTATTCGATAGTGCCCCCAATGACAACACTACCTTTGTTACATGTATGGTGTAGACTTGATGAGTACGCGAACAGAACTAATATTGGGTCCCCAGAACTCTTGTGCAATATTCGAGGCAATCTCGATAATCCTCATGTGCGAGTGATTACAACACATTGGGTTTTGCACAATTCGCCTTACAAATACATTGCTCATTCGTAATTACGTATGCATAAATGCTTAGGATGTAAACCCACAAAGTTTGTTATTATGAGCCCAGCACATTCATGTATCATCACCCCGGTACTGCCTTTGTTCCTCTGAGGGAATCCTTGCGTGTTATCGAGTGCACTGTTAGATTTATCAAACTGTGCTTTTAAATCTGGGGATAATTATTTTATATACATCATCACAAGCAATAGAGTATACCAAGTAATCGGTGTAACAATACAGGAGGTGCAAGTCTGGTGGAAGTAATTTTGTACACATGTACCGATAGTGAAATTCATAGCTGGTTAATTTTGAAAGGTCGAGAATGGCAACACCAGTGTACAAATGTTTGTTGAATGCAACAGAACTCTTTGACATCTAGATGAGGACTAAGTTTTCATCGATAATCTGCCGCACCTGGAATGTCGGACGTCCTATAAGCTCTGCAGCCCTATATATCGTGTCATACCTCGAAAAGACTCTGATGTCCCTTTCCCAGCGGACATTCTGCAATGTTTTTCCATAAACTGAATTATTCATCAGTTTGAAAAACGATTTAACGAATGCGTTCACAGCCTAAGCACGTTTCTCAATGTTAGAATCGATGTACGGAGCCATACATTCCTTCTGATCAAAGCCCAAAACGCGATGAACAGTGTCAAGTTGGGCCCTGTACATCAAGTACTGCCTGAGTGTTTCCCCATGTATAACAAATTTCTTTCATGGTGAGAGTAAGAAGTTTCTCATGTGAGATGTTTGGGGGGAACGCCATTTTCGGGGGCCTAAGGCAGATCAGATAGTTTATCATGACACTCCTCTGGAAATGACAGATCCACTTCCACGAAAAAAACAAGAGTCACCATTATTCACCGTGTTTGAAAAACCCTATGAAGAGAACACGTCAGCCTCACACCACTCGAAATTACCGACCGTAAACTTAGACCCCATTTTATGACTGTAAAGCCTGTTGACGTCGAAATAGAAAAAATATATAACATGGGGTTATGTATATAACCCCACGTTCTACAAAAAGATACTTGTCAGGGTCATTAAACAGCTCTAGCCGCTCACATCATTGACAATAAAGTATCCCATGAAAGAGACGGAGCTGTGATGTACATCATCGCTAATGCCTTCGCCTCTTATCACATTATGAAATGCATCCTTTGGTGGGAGTGACTTGCACATCAGACTGTCTGGTGACTTAACAGAGTCATAAGGAAAAACTATCTTCCATTTTGCCAGTCCAAACTGGGTGTTGTCTGGAAACATCGAGCGGGTGATACTCAATTGTGCAGGTTGTAAATTGCCTGCCAAAGTTTCCACAGATGTGCTCATGAATTGGAATGAATCAATAAATCTTAACTTGAAATATTATGCCTTTCCATTGCAAATCAGTCCCATTGGGAATCTGTTTTGTGATACATTTGTCTTTTTCAAGGGTCATTCCAATCACTTGAATTTTTTCAGGACTTTCAATTACAACGGTTCCATTGTGTAACGTTACGTGGCATTCAGCCAAGGGCTTTATAAGAAAGTGAGCCTCGTAATTCTGCAGGGTATGGAAAACAGTGACGAGTTGTCTTTTGGGCAGTCTGAAATTCAAGCTCTACATATTATGTACATGGCCTCTGATTTCGCCCATGAGATGTTCATGGTCAACCACAATATCATCTGTACCAAGCAGTTCTTTACTAATGTGACAACTTTTCTGGGCCGCCAACCTAGCTTCATCAGCAGGGGTTTTTGGCTTCATTGGAACAATGCCACCATAAATTCATGCAACCCACTTTGTAAGTTCAACTAATTTATACATACAATCCTCACCCACAAACTGGAAATACTGAGATAAACTTGGATTGTATGAACGAACCAACAAAATGCTACAAGCGCATGGAACATGTTGGTTGATGGTAGTTATATTACTTGTTTCAGCATTAGGCAAGAAAGCAGACATGGATTTCAGGCAACTTTCTATATCGCAATAGGTGATGAAACCAAATCTCTGCTGTTTGCTGTAATATTTAAATTCCAAGTACTTGTCGTTCCCAGTGGGGAAAGTACTGCGAACAGCTTTTTGTTGCTGGCAAAGAATACTGTGACTTGCGAGTTTTTCCTCACTAACAAAGTATTGGAGACATGCTCGCAAACATGTATTTTGTGTTGTTTCTTTCTCAGCTTACTACCAACAGGATTTGACAAATTTCTAATACAGATAAAATGCACATGAGCGGCATTTCCACTCGTGCGAATCGCCAAAATATTTACATGTTGGTCATAGAGTACAGGATAAATACACATGAGTAATACAACCCCATCCTTTATGCAAGTTTTGTCAATTATATTACTTTCTTTGTCTACCACATAGTAGACATTGATAGAAATAGAATTGTCCTCCTCAAACTTACGAATATCCTGGATGACTACAGGTGTCAACAGACCTTCTATAGTCAAAACCTGGTGAGTTTTGGATATGAAGTACTTATGTGGACATTGTGTGCGGCAGGAAACAGAGATGCTACAGCAGCATAGTGGAAACACATTCCCTCTGGGCAGACTACAGCGACACAAGTTTCCTGTTAGCAATAAACGTGGGTAGTTTAGTGGGCGCAGCACCCATTGTGAACTGCCGATGTTGACTCACATGGACGTCTATGTAAGTCAACATTTGGAGACTCCAGCGAGAACCACACACACTAAACTCCTCAAGTCTGTTTGTGAGATAATGAACAATATCCTCATCATAGATTAAACCCCGATCGGAGGGATGGAAGACAGCGAGTGCTTTGCTTGAAAATAAAAAGTCTCTGTAGCGCCTTCTTCCACCATGAGGAATTTCAAATACTTACCCGCTACAGAAACAGATAATCTAACTGGCTGGGGTGATGCCATTAATAAGCTTAAGAAAGGGACTTTACGGCTTTTAAAGAAACAAGAAAAATCCATGTCAGACTCTAATTGATCATGGCATATCTGTGTGTCATTTAGTCTCCCTGCGAACACCATAGCCAGTAGGTGGTATGCCAAATCAGGCCAAGTTTCCAGTGAGGCTTGGGAATCGGAAAAGGAATTATTTTCCGGCTCCTGTGGTGAAATATCTCTAAGCGACTCGAAATTCGGTTGCGAAATGGTTGGAACATTCTATGAATCACAAGAATCTTCAAAGTCTGATAGAAATATGTCGTCATTCAAAAATCAACCTTCTCATATTTGGGGGAAGTAGACACATTTTGACCTTTGACTGTTAACAATCTCTTCATAAGCGAGTTTGTGCTCGAATCACTTAAGTACATATCATCCTCCAAGAGATTAACTCATGTCTGCTTAGGCGAAGGGACACTGTCTCGACAGCTTGCTTGTCTTTCCGTCTGCTATTCCGAATCGGAATTGCTTACGTAAAGATTTTCAAGCAAGATGTCAATACAGGATTGCTTTCGCTCACCCATTTTCACATAACTAAACATTTTCTTTAGTTTCCCCGACATAAATGTTTAAACACCACAATAAATATACTGAAGTTACCCCTCATTCTGAAAAAAAGAGAAAAAACTCTGAATAACACACACACATACACAATATGAGTGAAAAATAATTTTATTATTAACATCCTAAACTAAATGTTTTTTTCTTCGTTTTAAAAGTTTTCTGTTTGTTGTGGAAAGATAGAAACAAAAGCTGTGACTAAAAATGTAGCGAAGCCCAAATACTTTTACAGATACAGTTATCTATCAGACGAGGAGAAACATAATAAATGGGCCAAGGTCTCGCCTGCCCAACAGGGCGCATGCTCGATGAGGGGAAACGAGGCAAGAATCGCCAGGCTGGGCCAGAGTTTTAGACTGTGTGGGTGGGAGATGTGCATAGCATGAAGTGGGCGAAAGAATGGGAACTAAAGTACGCTAAGCTGCCACTAGTGCCTTTGCGTACCACCTTACGGTCGCTCTACCCCTCCCATGCCCAACCAACAACCCCTGTCCACTCCCTTTCCCCTACAATGAGACATAGTGTAGACCCTGCAGGAGTGTCTGCATTATGAAGAGGGACAGGAAGGGGGAAATTTGGCACTTCCCCTTCAACACCGCTTGACAACTTCCCCTTTTCACCTGCTGACGTGCAAAGCCCGACCGTGGGAGACTGGACACTCCTCCCCCCCCCCCCGACCTAGCCAATCTGTCAACTTCTCTGCAGCATGAATTTGTTGTCAAACATCCTGTCTCCAGTAATGAATTGACCGTATCCTGGGACCAGTCGCGCCTATTTTTCCCAGCACAAAGTTGTCACATTAGTAAAGAACTGCTTGGTACATATGATATTGTGGTTGACCATGAACATCTTATTTTTTGTATTTTAATTTTTTTTTTCCGAAAACATATTTTTGTCAGATTCAAATATATCTCTAATTGATTACTATTTTTGGCAAAGTAATTGTATGTTTTTTTCTTTACAAGACTCTTTCTTGTTAGTGCAACATACTTTACAAACATTACAATTTTTTTTAAATCTTACACTGTAAAATTTCTACACCATCAAAAATTATGTCCTAAGGAACACCGTCAAAAACTTTTAAGTAGTGATACACTTTCAAAAACATTTAAGTAACCTGCCAAAAACATAATGTAGTGGTACACCGTAAAAACTTTAATGGATTTTATAAATTTTTCGAAAATAGGTTTAATAACTAAAGTTTTAAAAAGGGGAATTAATCTGTTACACTCAAAGCATTAAAATATGTCTAAAATTCAAATATATTTTAACGCTATAAACTAAACATTCTTTTCAAAAATTGTTAAAATTCGAAATTTTTATGCTATGAAACTAAACATGCAATACTTAAATCAAACCTACATACACATTTAATACTCTTACAAATATACAATCGTGGATTTTTTTAAAGTAAAATTTACTGAAACTTAAAAAAATTACTTGAAATCTTTCTCCCTATATATATGTGTGTGTAAATAACTCACACTTGCATATATGTAACACTCACACTTGCATTTACTCATCAATTTTGAAAAGGAAATGTCTAAAAATTAACTTGATTATCCAAAACACCCCATCATATAAATTTCAAATATTTCATTCATTAGATATACTCAAGGCTCATATATTCATCATCATACACCCTTCTCCAGACAACTCATACTGAAGAACCTTGGAAGCTAAGGTTATGCACCTCCTGAATGCACAAGGCATAACCAGCTTAGTTCTTCCCTTGTTTTAGCTTTTCCATAGTTTGCACCTAATACACACAACATCTCTGCCTTAAACATTTCTTATAACTATGTAAAACTAACTAAAATGTACATGACTTTTCCCCCACAGTCACACTTGCAGTCATACAACTACCTAACGAAAATTTCCCAGAGTACTTGGTCATATATATATTCTAGATGCTGTTTCACATACGTTTGCGAATATTTAAACAGTGAAGAGTGGCTGTATGTGTATGTTATTGACACAAACCCTAAAGATCTATCTACTGGTGGTATACCTCTTCTCTCAGCTCTGCTAAATAAACTCAAAAGTTCATGAAAAAATTAAATCTGGAATTAAATTCGCATGACTTTTCCACTGCACTCAAACTCACAGTCATACCCATTCATAAGCAAAACCCATCCTTTAACATTCACCCTTAAAATTGCTAAACACCCTTAAAATATTAAAAATACCAAACTTAAGAAATATTCTTAAGTCTAAAACTATTTCATTTGATTTTAAATAAATTTTATTGATTTCAAAGAAAATTAATTCAAGTCTAATGATTTTCAAAGAAAAGTCATGCATGTCTAATGATTTTGAAAAAATCATTCAATTGTAATTATTTTTTAAATAAATTTAATTGATTTTAAAGAAAATTCATTGTGGTCTGATAATTTTTTTATGGAATTTAATTGATTTTAACAGTTTAAAGGAATTTAATTCGGGTCTAACTATTTTCAAAGAAAAATCATTCGGTTGTAATGAGTTTTTAAAGAAATTTCAAAGATTTTAAAGAAAAATCATTCTCGTCGAACGATTTTCAAAGATAAATCATTCAGCTGTAACAATTTTTTAAATAAATATAATTGATTTTAAAGAAAATAATTCAGGTCTAACAATTTTCAAAGAAAAATATTCTGCCGTAATGATTTTTTAAATAATTGAATTAATTTTAAAGAAAATTCATACAGGTATAACTTTTTTTTAAAGAAATTTCATTCAATTTAACAATTTAAAAGAAAAGTCATTCAGGTCTAACGACTTTCAAAGAAAATATTCGTAACAATTTTGTTAAAAGTTTAAGAGAATTAATAAAATGTTTTACATTTTCAAAGACCAAGTATTCAAATCGATAAAATGTTTAATGAAATCATATAAACATTCAACAAATTACCACGTAACAATTTACTCAGAATTTAAAGAAAAACACAAACATTTTCAAACTAAATCTCGAAATGCCTTAACTTTTATATTGAAAATTATTCACTTACTTAAACTCTTGTAGCGATGATATTGGTTGATGAATCTGACCTGAACCCAGGTCCAGCTGTATGAGCGCTACCCTGCTCTGCTAGGTGAGCATCGGGGCAGGCGAGTGGGCGCATGCAATCCCCTCGGGAGCTCTGTGTGATCCTACCCCGACAGGCAGGCGTAAGTCCTAGGGGTTTATTCCAGCAGATGTGCAGCCGATCGAAATCCCGAGAAAGCGGGTAATTTGTCCGGCAGGCGAGGAGGGTTGTCTTCACCATCGCGGTAGAAGCGATGAGTGGGCAAGCGTGTCCCTTGACCATCGCTTCAGGACCCGGTAGCAACTTGTGGACGGACGACTGGTGGCCTTGACCTGGGCACTGCAGACCGGTTCATAGTTGAGATGATACACCCGCGCACTGGAGGGTCACAGAAGCAAATAAGCTCCAGTGGGTGGAAGGTGCTATTTATACCCTCACCAGCCTCCATTGTCCCATAAATTATAATTAATGCTATTAGCCAAAATGGATACCAAATAGACGAGTAATACATCTAAAAACCATTAAATATGTTTTTATTTGTTTAAATTTAGCAGGGATATGCTGTATTTTAGCCTTTATATCTGAATTTAATGTGTATCAGTTTTTAAGCCAATAGGTTTGTATTGCGTTCTTATTTAACGATTTCTTACATGAACAATTTTCATTACAATATGAACTTTTTGCATAACTAGGTGAAATCAATTTAATACGGCGATTGAACACTTTTTACGCATGCGAACTAATTCCTGTTTCTACTATAATTTATTTGTAATTTTAAGAGATTAATCCTTTTAGGAAATATGGTTAATGACTTACAAATTAGCTATTATCACACAAGACCTAGTCTGAAATCCAACCCAGAATCTATACATGTACCCCACACTGAAAGTGAGAAACTAGATTACATATGTACATGATCTGAGCGGGACTCGAACCCAGCTCATGTCTTAGCCAGGATTCAAACCCACAAACTCTATATTAGAATTTAACATGCCTTACCCGGGATTCGAACCCAGAGCCGCCTTACCTAATTTGATAACTCTACAGAGGCAGGCGACATTTAACACCTTATTTTTTGTATTTTAATTTTTTTTTTCCGAAAACATATTTTTGTCAGATTCAAATATATCTCTACTTGATTACTATTTTTGGCAAAGTAATTGTATGTTTTTTTCTTTACAAGACTCTTTCTTGTTAGTGCAACATACTTTTAATGGAAAATATAAACTCTCTCTTGCATTTGAGACAAATTTTATCAATTTTAATTTTTCATTTCATAGCAAAACAAGTACACTTTTAATAAGGAATAGGTTAAATAAATTTTAAGAAAGGGTTTTCATTTTACATGTTATTTATTTACAAAAATATATACAAACAAAATATATAAAACATATAAAAATTTCACATAATTATTTGTACACAATCAAGTACAAGATATCTCAAAACACTATCAAGTACAATTTGCTCCAAACATTTCCATGCTAAACAAGCACAAGTGAATTCACAATATATTTGCAACATTTTATTAACCAGCAAATACAGCATGTTACACTAATTATTTAAAAAATACTGGTAGATCCAAAACTTTATGTACAACAATTACACATTGCTCCAAAGCAACTATATGGTAACAAAAAACATTTTAACACTATCAAATACAACATTTAAAAAATATAATTTTTATAAACTGTTAGCAACTTCTGTGAACAAACATTTCTTGCATTTTCTTAACATTGGATCCAGATCCCCTTCTTGATCTCTGCTTTCGAGGAGTGAGTATTTCTTATGCCCTGGTTTTAATCTGTGTGTTCGTACACTAACATATATACAAGTAGGGGCATGTAAAACAATACTTTCGACCAAATCAGGATAGGATTCAACATAATGATAGTATACATCTTCAATACTAGATGGAAGAGGTGTGTTTGCAGTCATACGAAACACTAGACATTTCTTATTGTCACCAGACTGTATGAGTTCGTGACTCTTTTCATCTCCAAGAGGAAAGCAAATAAATTTAAAATGAAAAATATTGCCACAGGTATCTGTAAATTCTGGCGAAATTCCCTGGCACCAAATGGCAGCAGTTTCATTAGACTTTCCTGGTTTGACCCTGGCATAATGATTAGCAGGATGAAAATACATTATGTCGCTATTATGACATGCAACTGTCGACTGAGAAGATTTAGCAAGGAGCAATGTATGTATATTGATAAATTCATTCTCTTTAAATTAGCAGGTTGAAATGGGTTTTAGGGCTAAATTATATTTTTGCTAATTTTATTGCTCGTGTTATGTAACATTTTGATGAATCACACCCAGTATGAGACGTGTAACCAAACTTGTCTTTGCTATAATGATATAATGTATCAATGTTTATTATCACATTCTTTGAAATACTTATAAGGAAAACAGTCTCTGTATTACAAACAAAATATTTTAAACATTTTTCTTCCTCACAATATGAAGTTACAATGTGTTCGCCCTTACATTTATGCTTATGATATACTACATGAGGTCTGTACTGGTTTACAAGACATTCAGAACTGTTACAGTTGGTTAAAGTAGCATCATAAGTATTTGATTTACTACATACTGACAAAACTTGAGAGAGAAATGCACACATTTGAAATGAATGTCTATCTCACACATTTATTTTGCAACAAAATGTAAATATAATAAGCTATAAGTTACACAATGCAAACCTTTAGTTAAAAAAACATATACTTGTACTTCATTGGACACAATGGGAACATTGGGATCATTCTGTATTAGACACTTCACACACATATAAATTACACATCGATGGAAAAACTAATCTTCCTTGTTTGAAAATAAAGTTGTGGATGTCCCCATCGCATTTATCCTTCCAACGAAAGGTGATTCCTTGGTGAGGTCTGGTGAGCTGGTAGTTGATTACTTCATATCCCTATTCGTCTTCTATTTCCTCGCTAAAACTGGCAATCTTCAAATCTTCTAAGGTTGATGGTAAGTCACTGTCAGGGCGAAGATATCTCACAGCACAATCGTTGCTTGCTTTTCCTTCACCAAAGTGAATGCCGAGAAATTGGTGTCAGGTCATAAATTATACACTACACACATACATACATTCAGGATCGATTATTGAAAAACTCCAATGTTTATCTCCATTGCACATCTGTATCTATAGTGGACTATCTTCATCTTTAATTCGAAACCACACTCGTCTGAATCCTTAAGTAACACTAGCGTACTGAAGTGATGAGTCGAACCTCGCCATCTTAACTGAAGCTCTTCTGTACGATCCTCTCTCTCTTTATATAGACAGATGTTCTTCCAGTTAAATTTAGTTCTTCAATGACAACTTTTTTAGATCACAATTACAGACACAAACTTCTCCATACCTCACAGTCCCACATTCCGCACAGTGCTCTTTAAAGTCTGCTACTGCCCTGTTATTGCGTGATGTGTTCCTTATTATTATATATTTCATTCCATAAGATTGTGGTGGTGTCGTAAAATTCTCTAATCAATTTATATTTGATTTGATAAAATTCTGGTTCTTTGGTTATTTCTGTACTGCGAGTTTTAAAACATATGTCCCAAGAAGAACAGGCAGATCGCTTTCGGGCCTCATATTAAAAACAGGACAGGCTTCTTCTTCATCACACAGCACTCATTCTGTATACAGGCCTTCTCCGAAACTTTTTGCGAAATTCCAATCTTCATTTCCATTCCATATCTGTGTTTGAAGGTATATGTTGTATAGAGACTGGAACCATACTTTCTTGTGTCCTCAAAAATCAGTTGAATACAACTTCTCAGGGTCGAATTTCTCTTTTTTTTTCGAAATCTTATGTTACCTGGAACAAACCATTTTTGGAAAAATTAATAACTCTACACATAGGTAGGATGTTGGTACAAATATTTCTTAAAGCTTTGCTTTTACAATGGGAACAGAATATTTTGTCCTCACAGCGATAAGTATTATAGTGTTTGGCTATTTAATTAATAGTCGAACACTTGTGGTACCTACTTATATTTATTACTTATGCATTTGTTAAAGTTTTTTAAATTTTCTCTTATCTTGTTCCAAGCACATATATGGGATCATCTTCGAATAATGCATAATTTACATATTGAAAATATTTTTCGTAAACTATGTCACCAGAGTCCCATTTCAGGTTAAGTATCTCATGAGTCTGTTCCCAAAACATAATTTTAACTTCAGGTTTTAAACTATACCAATATCTGGTAGATTTAAAGCATAGTACTTTAGAGTCATTAGAATCAGTTGCATAAGGAGTAGTAAGCTCCTTAATCACAAAGCAGTTGTCTTAATAGTTTCCAAAACCCTGAGCATAGAACATCATTTTTATGTTATTTCTTTATTCACTAATTACAAAAAAGTCTCTCTCTCATATAGAATTTTATAAGATGACAGTGCTCGCCTCAGAATCTACTTCATCAACTCCGGAATCGTCCATTACTATATCTGGAATTATTCTAGCTTCAAATAGCTGTTCCAGCATGTGCGACATACAATCCATATGTATATGCTGCAAGTTCTCATCATTAGCAAAGACAGGCATGCTGTAAGGACAGTCTTCACACGGTAAATATGATACTATATCGTCATCGGCTATTAAATGTTCAGGCAGGAATGGATACACTAATTTTATTTTGTGGCCCACAAAAGAAATTATGTATTCTTTCAGCAACACTTGCAGTTGGTAACACTCTAGACTTAATAAGGTTTGCCTTCCCATAAGCTAAAATAGCATTGAATGTTTCAAAGCACGCAAATGTCACAGCAGTGAACTTGGTGCATTGTACCTGATGCAAAGATGAAATGCCTTGTATATTCTGCATTGATGATGTTCTAGATGAAGTGGTAGATGTCTGGTGTTGTAGTTGATGCCTTGAGATGTAGTAGTCATGATGAACGTCTGTCGTAGTGGACGCCTGGAGCTGTAGTATTCGCGATGGATGACTGGAGCTGTGGTAGACATGATGGACATTTGTTGTTGTATTGGACGCCTGGCGTCATTCACATTATCAACCCATTGCACTTATGTCAACACTTCCCAGATGCCTGTAGTAGACACCTGTCATTGTTATCTATGCTACCCCAATGCACATGCTCGCATACGAAGTGACCTTGGCAGATGCTGAGTTAAGATTGAGAAAAAATTAATTTATCCCTCCTTACATACTGCAAGGATTCAAAATTGCCACCATTTACATGCAAATTTACAAGAACTTGGACCTTTTAGTAAAAAAAGTTAGAATAACATTAAAATCGCTATTTTGCAACTCCAAATACATGATTTTTGCCTGTATTCATACTGTTTCAGTAAACTCTCATAGGAAACTGTTAAAATATATGCATTTTATGTTACGCTGAATAAAATTTTGTTGTTAAAAAGTTTTTGGTTAGCCATGAAGAAAGGGAACACATTGGTTAGCATGCTCGCCTCCCCGGGTGGGTCACACCTTAAAAACAAATTTTTTTCACAATGTGCGGATATTGCATTAGACATTGGTCAGCAGGTTTTATAGGTGATGTCTCTCATATCCCCTAGTCTCATTCGCACGACTCGGCACTTCTTACTTCGCTTCACCCTCATCGGCTCTCAAGACATCGATGTTAAGAGTCACCTAAATCTCTGCCAATATTTCTTTCTCTCCTATACAACGAATTGATAGTAAAAATATATCTTAAGGATTAAATACTTGTAGAAAACATTTCTTAACGAGTGAATACTTGTAGAAAACATTTATGTTTTAATAACTGAATAAAATATGTCTTGTGTTTCTATGTGGTATTACAAATCATCATTTGCTCGATTCAAATGTGCATTTGTTGTTGTTTGAATCTTAAATCTGGGAATTATATTAGTAACTTGACTTCAGGGACTTGTAATTTTTTTTTTCACTGCTCATATAGACAACTGTTGTGTAAGATTGAAATAGACAGCGAGTCAGGCCAAGTATCTCGGGGTATGCAATCAGAGGCTCGGCGAAATGAAAGAGGGGAGCCAACAGTAGAAAAAACATGTTCTGAATAATCTAGTGCGGAGGGCGTATTGTCTTGAAACAGGTACTGCAGGGATGCCAACTCATTAAAAAATATGAAAAGACCTTATCAGGCTGATGCTGGGGTGTGTAAAACTGGTTTTAGCGAACTCTGGGCTGGATCAATACTGGAGGTCTTCAGAAAAAGATGCCTTTGGGAGTAAGAGTGTTAGGGGACACATTCCTCTGCACAAGGGCCAGTTCTGAGGGGTGAAGGTGGGAGGGGGTGGCTGGCATTGTGGAGTCGGGCAGGTTCTGAGGGGTGAGGGTAGGTGTGGGTGTTTGGGGTGTAACGGGGTAGAAGGCAGGTCTTCACTGATCGGAACATATCTAATCAGATGAGTCCATCTTGAGAAATTAGGGAACATATTTGACGATCGCAGGCAGCTCGGGGTAGCGGGCACTGACGAGGGAGGGAGGGGAAAGGGGATACAAGCTGGTTTCTTGACCTCAGGGTCGCACAGATGTGGTCTGGAGATGTGGGGAAAGGGGGTACAGATAGCCAGGACCTGACCTACTACTCTGTAGGCAGTCGGCACCATATTCAGCCTTTCCTCAACAGTTGTGGGAGACAGACTCGTCAGCTCCTTCGTAAACACTGCAACTCTAGACACTTGGTGGCCAGCGAGCTTACGACAGGGGTTACCACAGCTACGGACCATATCTAGTGATAGCCGCGATTTAATGTAAAAGTATTTTATCAAGAAAACATACATTTCTGTGTGTTAACTTTTTTTTGTATCGATATACTGCATTTGTGATAAGTAAAAGATTTCTGCGTTCGGTAGACAGAAATACAATTTGCATTAATAAGTGTGCGCTATTTAAAGAAATTTGTAATATGTCCATTATTTTTAAAAATAATTTTCTCTCTGAAGAAATTTGTACATTTTTTCCCTTATATATAAAGTGATGTGGTTATGCTCTATGCAAGTTGGGGTAAGATTTTCTATCTTTATATATCTTACTTATCAGAATAGATGCACACTATTGCATATGGTTTCAATCATATTCGGAGTTTTTTTTTTTTCCATAAGATATCATTCTCTAGTCTGAATAGTGTTATTTATTCGTACTGACTGTCTGGATTTCGTTATACTTGTCCCTCGTGGTATTTATTCATATATAACTCGTTTAAAGACTCTGCGTTGCATGATTTCATTCTAGCTAGTTGGATTTTGTTTAGTGAGTTTACACTTGTCGACATCAGATGATATTCACATAATTAAAATTTTCTTTTATGTCAATTATTTTTCTAAGCTCGAGACTCATTTTATGTTTAAGGCTCACATAATTACACTTGTTATACACGTAGTCGTTTGGAATTTGCAGTTCGATGTGTGTTATTTATTCATACATAGAACACTCTGAAATTCTCTAATGTTTAATTGCATTCCGAAAACAGATCGTTTAACACGTAAATCTCATCTTTCAAAGTCACCTATTTCGTACTACCATCTACAAGCAAATCCTCACAAAAAAAAAAACATAAAATTTACACTTAGACAACTCTTAGAAATCGTTTAAACACACTGGATTTCTCTCGTGTTTTAAATATATTCATAAAAATCGCCTATCTTCCACCAACATCCCTCTAAACACATCAAATTTATACATATTTGAACAATTTAGCCTCAGCCCACTCTTGCACTAGACCCTAAACCTATATAAGACATTGCAACCCACCACTCTGGTCAGTCTCCTCCAGGGCACCTCACCATAAACATCGTACAGAGTTTCTGCTACCTCCTCCCCCCCCCCCCCAAAAAAAAAAGAAAGAAGTACAAGAAGAAAATCAAGAAAAAAATTAACCCTTTCAATAAATTTAACCCTTTCAATTTTTTATCGGATTCAGATCGGATTAAGAAAATTTAACTAGGATTAAGAATTTTTTGATCGGATTAAGGTTTAGCCCTTTTTTAATTAACCCTTTCAAACAATTTGATATCAAATCTATAATCTGATTAATCAAAAGTGAAGTAGGACCGGCCCACCCCGACTACTGGTCTTATTGATAAATAATCGCATGAGTAAATGACAAATAATTTCACATTTTTGTTATTATAAGACTACAATACACCATAGTACTTTGAAAATAATAATGTTGAAACCTATGACACATTGGTGTTAGCTACTTAGGCCTATTCATTTTATGATGATTGTTTTTTTTACGAATTCGTCTCACTTTCATTTTATGTCTCCTCTTATAAAATGGTTATAAATATATATTCCAATATTCTTACTTAAGCGTTCACAACACACACATAAATTGATACTAACTTTCTCACCTTTATCTTGGTATTAGTAAAAAAAATGTTTGTTTACATTTGTGTTACTGGAACGACTCTTATGGGCGAGCAATTTATTTCTACTTTTGTGTAATCCCCTTGTTTTTGTCCCATATAAGTATGTAATAGAAATTGTCTTCATGGAAGAAAAGTGCCAAACATTAGTGTAAACCTCTGTTTACCCCCAACCTTCGTGAGGATAAGTTTGACCAAGTATTACCACGCATTATTTATACACTAATAGGTAGACTTAAGAAATAAAAAATGAAATTAAACAAAAATATTTTCATTCAACTAATAATATGTATACAAAATTTACAAACACACACAAAATTCGTTGGCGTCTCTTCTATAAAAAAAAACACTTTTTAAACAAAAAATGTTTACGCAATTTGCAATCGCGCACATCATTTATGGCTTCTTATATGTCCCACCTGGGAAAATCGCTCATTTTAATTTTCTCTTCTTTTGTGTCACAATCGGTATATCGCTTTTTCTTCTTTAACGGCAGATTAACTTTCGTGTTGGAGAACACCTGATGATGAGACGGGAGTTTAAGGGCAGGCTGGAGCATTGGTGCTTCGCGGAAAAGTACAACTGATGATGAGGCGGGAGTTTAAGGGCAGGCTGGAGCATTGGTGCTTCGCGGAAAAGTACAACTGATGATGAGGCGGGAGTTTAAGGGCAGGCTGGAGCATTGGTGCTTCGCGGAATAGTGCAACTGGTTTTGTTGGTGGTAGTGAAATCTTCCACTCGTGAAGTAGCAGACGGCAAACCAGCCCAGCAGTGGGGGTGGCCTTGCACCCAGGCAAGCGGGCCTCTCGTGCAGTGGCAAGTAGTTGAGAGGTAACCTCGAACTGGATCTCCAATCGCCCGCTACGTTGCTGGCGACTGGAGATCCTTGTGGTGTTGTTTTATCTGCGGCTATTACCTCGCAGCAGTTGTGATCGATTAGTGTAGAGTGTTGTAAATAGGCTGTTAGGTCCTCCCAGTAGTTGTTGTTCTGGCAGTTGGTGAGTGCAGACAGTTGTAATATGTATCTACTGCGAGGACACAAATTTAAGTTGGAATTAATTGCATGGCTTCTACGATATAACCGTGTAAGCTAAAATGAATATATGGCCTCTATTTTTAAAATAATCTTTTACATACCTGACACATTATTTAACATCATCTGCCGCAGTTCTACTTGTTTGCCAAATTTGGTAGGAATCACATCATTGTGTGCTGCGATATGATATGAAAACCTTTTATATTCATATTGTGCTATCTTATAAATGACTGACAAAAGTGGATGTGTGGTGGTATATATTATGTTTGTACTAGATACTTTCAGCATACAAGATTTGTTCGAAATTAGTTCAAATGTATAGTGCATGTACAAAATTAGTCTAAAATATTTGTATGGCTGTCATTTTAGAAACGAATACCTAATCAAATTCAGTTAATTTGTTCATCTGGCCTGTCATAATATTAATTAGATGCCAAATTGGGTGAGATTTGCTTTGATAGTTTTCGAAATATAATGCAAACTCTTAATTTATTAATTTGGTGTTATCTTCCAAAATGGTTGACTAACAATAATATCGATTTCGAAACTAAATGCTTACACGATACTCTACCAGCATACAATTTTGGTTTAAATCGGTTTAATGGTTTCCGAGATATGACGCATTGCCCTAAATATCAAAATTGCCGCAATTTTAAAAGTAATGCCTTGAGTGGTCGAAAACTATAAGTCAGATGTCCTTACTGAGTACTATATATTTACCGAGTTTGGTGAAATTCGTTTCACCTGTTCGAAAACTGAAAGGTAAGACACACATGCACAGTCCACACAGTCACACACATACCTACACACACACACACACCTATACACGAAGAAAACACAGACAAGAAAGTGATCTCATAAGCCTTTCTTTTCTTTGGAAAGTAGTCTGATTATTAAATAATTTTAAAAAACAATAGCATGATCACCAATTTATTTATGTTCTTTTACCATGAGGCGTGTATGGTAAGAAATTTACTGCCATATTCTGTTTTGCAGAAGTTATAGCAGGGAAGACACTCAACCATGTTTGAAGTATTAGTTGTAAAAAATATGTGTCAGTAATTTATAAATATATATATGCATATGTATAAATGTTGCTGTAAATAAATGGAAGAAATTGATGTTTTTATAAAATAATAAAGTAATCTCATTTCACAAAAAAAGTTAGTATTTTAAAACATAAATAAAAGGGACGAAAATGGTGAAAATGAAAATGTTCAGGTTGAAAGTGTCCTTGTCAAAGTATTGAGTTACAGGTGTGCGCCTGCGTGCACTGCATCACGTAACAAGAGCCTACACACATGCCAACAACACGCCCCACGCACATCATCACCAGAAATAACATTCTCATAGAAAGTGGCTCATTGCCATAGGCTTTCACTCTCGTACATTACGAAGGGTCGCCCTCTGAATAGGTCACAGCAAGACACCAAAGCGAGAAAAGTCCGTTCTCTACTGTCCATTTTGAGCAGTTGAAATAAAAAATCATCACGTCTTCATTTCTGGCAGGAATAACTGTTGTCCGGCTTACACGAGCCAGCGCGATTTCAAGTCTCGAAGCCGCCTAGCTTCATACGACCCAGGGAGGTAAGTGATGTGTGCAGGTACCATTGTCCCTTTACATGTGTGTGTGTACGTAGCAAATGTTCCAGTAGAAGAATTGGATGACAGAAGAGTGGCAGGGCATGACACATTCATAAATATTGTCGAAACGAAATGGACGCAAATTCGCTCGATGTCCAGCAGCCAAACGAAATGAGGTATATGCTCGGGCTGCTAAGTTTACTCGGAACGAACACTCAGGCCACAAGAATGCCTCAAACAATCGCACTTCCATCATGCTCCGAAACCAACCGAGGTTCCTCATTCTGCTCATTCCCCTCGGGCATTAAACAGTCGAGGACATACATCTGATGTTTTACAATAATATTTTATTCTAAAGCTTTTCGCAATAATTCCAAACAATCTAAAGACATTTATTTATATGACTTTTACCATTTTTATGTACTAGAATATTAAATATTCAACTGACAAAGTCTGCAGCCAGGGAATACATAACTATCCGTGTATTCTGCATCATATATTTTGCAATCAAGGCGATAATAAACTGTTCTATGCCCGTGCCTGGTACACTGACATAGCGACGTTTTTAATTAGCTTACTCTATAGTTACATGGACAGCTACATTTTACACCTGTCCATATACACCGACGAGTACGGCAGTAGAAACACTGCAAGAATGGGTCAATCCTACTTTGGTTGTTTGGATGATTTTCCATGTTACAACCCAAATGTTCCTCGAAACACCAATTCCTGTTGAATGCATAACAATAATTTTTAATGCAGCAATGCAGTAAATATTAATTAAATAATAAACAGTAATTATTTGTTTTTCGATTAGTTGACAGGAACATTTCATTTTATGAATAAATTAAACTTTTTAATGGTTGTTTTAGGTAAAGTCATTAAAATAAATATTTTATTACCACAGCTATATAAGATTGCTAATTGCAGCAAATACATGTCTGTTAATGGTGTAACTCAATAAATGAAGAAGCCCTCAGTTAATTTTTTACTAGATTTATCGCGCCCAGCAGTCCGAATCTCCAACACCACACTCGGAGCCATGGTTTCCAGCCTCATTCACAATATAAACTCAGGACTTGCGTTGTTGCAGTGAGCAGGCTCCTTGCACCCTACCACAGAAAACCAGGTTCCATTCCCAATGGCGCAATCTAGATTTCCATACACGATAAAAATGGCATTCGTTGTCATTGATCGACAATCTTCTCCTGTGTCCTTCACCTGTGTGCTTGCCTTTTCCCCCACTCTTGCATTTAGCCACAGTTCCGGAAAATATATCACACCATCCACGGTTTGCAGAACATGCATCACTCGCTGTTTTTTTGACGTAAATACGTATTTAAATATGCAACCATAGTGGGAGGCAATCAAGAAAATCCAATTATAACATCATCAGCGGATACAGTTTGGCATTGCAGATCCGAATCTATCGTCTACATTCGAAATTCAATTACGCCACTCAATTGCCAAAGGGTGAAAGAATATGTTACTTTGAGTGAGGAATGTGAATGAAGTATCGCGCTAGATAGGGGAGCGAGGGAGGGGGACGGGGCTATGCCACAATTTTCATTTAGTTTAGTCGCGTCTCATAAATCCCGCATGGTACAACTTTTGGCTAGAATAAGCTACGACAGTTAGTGTTTCAATCGACAGCTCTCGTCAATATCAATCGACTGTGTGTAAAATCATTTGCGTGGCCTTGTCATGGGGAATTAGTATGAGTTTAATGTAAAAATTAAGAAAACTTAACGCAATATCGGCCTATATTTGTCAAAAATCAAGTTGAAATACATAAAGCGTATACTGTTGGAAAGAGCTTATCAAAAGCAATCCAGCGATACCCATAAAATCCCATATGACCGAGTGAAGTGGTTCTGGGAACGTAAAAAAAAAAACCCTCAAGGTGTCCTAGCGCGTCAATGTAGATGTATTCACGCAAAACAAACAGCGGTGTCACCAACACAGTCACACTCCATTTTTTAAGATTACTGGAGGAAGGCTCCGCCAGCCCTCTGAGCCAGAATACAATCACACACACAAGGGAAAAATACTAAGATAGGCATCAGTACATGGCATTTCATTTCATCATACGTCCAGCACTTCACCAGCTGCGCCCTGCATGCGATTCCTGCTCGCGTTTATGCAGGTACATACTGTGAAAAATACCAGCTTCAAGATATCGACTCATAAATCCAGGGGTACAACACCCCAATGATGTGGCTCACGATGGCAAAAATTTCTTAGGATATTTGAGAGAGTATTGAAGATTTAAATACATTTTATTCACTTCAATGACAATCTGCGATCGCGAAGATATAATGTCAAACTTGGCCAAAATTAGTATTTATTTAATGTGTTCCGTAGCTCTTATACTCTGAGACAACCCCTCTTAAAGTAATAAGATCATCATCCGCATATAAAATTAAAAAAATAATTTAACCTGCTTCGCCATAAAAGAGCTAAGAAAGCTCCTACACCCTAGGATGAAAATGCATCCATGCATACTGCAAGTACAGAAGGTACATTACGAAACTCCATACATCATTCCTTCACCAGAGATAAAGTGATTCCGGTAACCATAAAATGAGGCAGTGTCAAAACCTCGTTCCCAATGCAGTCACCGATAAACTTAACACAGCTACAAACATATACCGAAGTGAGGAATGTCTTGCATTCCCAATTTGGTTTCCTGTCCTTCGTCCAATCAAAGCCAAGGATATCAGACATCCATCTGTTAATTATCACTACACAGGCAGGTGCATAACTGATCACTCGAGAAGCCACAGTACACTCCAAACCCCGAGCTGTCCAGAAAATCTACTGATGTGTGTAGGATGCTCTGCTCTAAATATTTCGCCTCTTAAAGCTGGTAAATACTGCATTTAACCGATACAACTAACTCACAGAGAAACTAAAGTACCAAAAATGTTCTGATGTCCTGCAAACGTATCGCACATTTGAAAATACACACCCTCTTCTATCAAGACAAAAAAATTTGTTCAAGGAGAAAGTAATCGAGAAAAAAATTTAAGGCTCAGGGATCACCAACCTGAAAAACAAAAAAAAAAAAAAAAACCAATAAGTCATTCTATGGGTGACTCCTTGAACCTATGGATTTTCTGTGCATTATGAAACTGCTTATCTCTCGGGATGAGACCACCATGGCATCCTCAGGGGGGAGGGGTATCACTCTTCCGGTTTCTCTAGTCCCTCGCTCTGGTATCACCGGATGTAAGCGTTGCCAGAGAGGGTGAGGTGGAGAGCGTATGTCCCATTGTTTTCTACTGACTGTCCGCTCGTGGACAACATCGCAGTGGTAACCGCCATATGGCATCCTCGTGTGCCCTCAGTAGGTTTCAGGGCCTGAAATGGCTTCGTTTGCAGGTTGTTTTATCCGTTTCTCGGTTTTATCGACTAGTGGCTTTGTGCTGCTTGGTTGAGGAGGGGAGAGGAGGAAAAACATTTCGCGGGCCATTTTCCGCCCTAGTGCTGTGTCCTGCGCTCTTTGGAAAGTATCACGCATGTTCCTGATGCCTGTGATTCGAGACTACACTCGTGTCAGCTCATTTGTGAGTGTCAGCCTGTGTGCCTTGTCGCAGACTGTTTTATTGCATGCCACACCGTCGCACTCGGGGCTTTTCTGTCACAGAGCATAGTTTTATCCATAACACAGTCTCATTCGGGTGTGTTGTCATCGCCGAGTTGGCTGCCTCGCTGTTGAGGGAGAACTCATCGTCGGTTACTGGAAGAGGCTTGTTAAGCACATCCTTGGTAGAGAACTCAACCATAGTAGGGTCTTGAATTGTTCGAACTTGTCATTTTGCCACCTTGGGGTACGAGAAGTGGCGGCTGGATATTGTCATGTCCTCTCCTCCATCGTTTGTCGGTATTGTAGTTGTGTACCTAATAATGATACCTTGTTATATCAAGGATCAAAGTATAACCATCCAAATCCAATTAGGTTGACCTTTACCTTTGAACAGGGTTCACTAGGCTTCCACAGCCGACTGGCTCTGGCGTTCCTACACAGCTGTCTAGCAAACTGTTCCTTTCAATTGTCGCTCCAATAACGCGCTCATTGCCTCATGAGAGACAGTGCAGGTCACATGACCTGTCACGAGGGGGACTATGTTTGCTGGTCGCAGCGAGTCTCCTCTGTAACACACGGTGTCCCGGAACCGGGAGAACTATACCTTAGTAGGTGTGTGACCTTGTCGAAAGGCCGTTTCCTTGGTTGAAGAATAGCGGACGATGTTTCGCTCGCTGGGGTTTTCCACCCCCCGCATGTTCCCAGTGCTATGCTACTGTTTGCGCAGTAGTTAGCCCACCAAGAGCCAGTGTTTATGGTGGGCGGTTCCAGTGTCCTAACAAGAGGTCGCAGGGCTGCTCGCCTATGTATTTAATAATTTAAGTAATTTTTCGATGCCTTTGGATCCGCCTATGGCAGTTATATTTTGACTGCTTTGTAGTAGTGACTCCCCCATTTTTCCTTGGCTGAAAGGTCCTCTAGTCGCCAGCTTTGTAGTAATGACTCAACTATGTGTGCTTTTCTGAAAGGTTCGCTATTCGACAGATTTGTAGTAGTGACACCACCATCTGTGCTTAACTGGAAGGTCCACTAGTCGCCAGCTTTGTAGTAGTGACTCCGCTTATTGTGCTCGGCTGGGCGGTCCGCTAGTCGCCAAGAGTTGGTTCACTTTGACACGCAGGTATTTTTTCTAAGCTTTGGCATAATTTTCTTAATTAATCACGCAAGTTTCCACTGTGGCCCAGAGGTCTTGAGATTTCCCTTATGCTGTTAGGCATTACCGATGATAATCAGTATAGCATTAAATTATGGATATTGAAATATGAAGTCATCTCGTAATTTTGATTAACAAACATTTTCAAGTGAATATTTATTAAAATTTGAAATTTGAAATAATGATTAATTAATGGAATATGTTTGGCATCTCTAAGAGTGTGGGTGGAGGCTGTGGAAAGAGACTTGTAAGTGTGAACTTGTGTTGACAGGGGCTCCCGCTGGGCGAGACGAATGCTGTCACCTATCAGGCGGCTGAAAACGACACACAGCCCAGCAGCACCTATCGGCGCATCCTTGGTACTCAAACTGACAACTAGACGCCTATGTGTATTTCACGGCTGCCGCAACTGCTAACAAACAATGTTTCCTCTAACTTTCTCAGTGTTTTCATTTTCCACTATGCTGATACTCCTCTCACCTTCCACACGACTTGAGTCAACTGAAGGAAGTATTCAACCTATGAAGGGTGTCGCAAGGTTATCGTAACCTCATTTGTCAGTGCTCAAAATCAGAAAGAACTGACAATTATTTTACACAAGTAATAAAGTAAAACCTACAAGTAATATAAGCGAACAAGGTTTATATTCTCTTCACGCTTCATTGAGCACTTTGGAAAGCGCCGCAAAACTACTTTTACTTCTCCCTTCTCTCTTCTCCCTCCTTCCTGTACATAAACTCAGCATTGCCATTTACCATATTAATTTATTCATGTGCCATTCAAATGGAACCATAGAACTGATAGAAAAGTATGTGCATTGATAATAAACAGTTTCCCGCTTTTATTTACAGGAAACACTGACTTTTGTATCCACAAATGTTAACATTATACTTGCGAAACAACGATAGATGTTCGATTGACTCGCTGCCGAGTTAAATGGAGAGCAGCACGCCGCTGTGTGCTCTATGTATATACTTATGAGCACTGACTTTTCTAGGTTAGGTTAAGTGCTCATTTTACCATGAACAGCCTTTATCGTCGTGTACATCTAGTAAATATAACAGTTCTCAGTATAATTAGGTAGACATATTGAAGCTCCTGGTAGTTAAAGAAGGTTTACTTTTCCATAACTGCTTAACGATAAATAATTTAATTGCAAGGAAACAAAATAGAAATTACTTAATATTTCAGAAGAAAAAATATGTATTTTTGCTTTCTTATTGTTTATATACAGGATAATTGAGCAAAGATGTTCGCCCTAAATATCTTTCGAACCACTGAAAGTATCGAAACTTTGATTTTGAACTCGTAGCTGACACTACTGGATTCATATGCCACCGTCTATGTCTGTTCCGAGATGTAATTTAATTATCAGATATCGATATCAACTTTATCATTTTTAAATAGCAATTTACCCATTTCTCTCAATATCATTACATGTTATTAAGTGGCGAGTCCAATGCCGTAATTATATTGAAAATCTGACGAGCACTTTTTGAGATATAAGGGAGTGTATGCATTTGACTACACTCACCGAAGCACACCGCACCATAACTGCTTACACACACAAACACAACAAAAAGGAAGTAGAGGTGCGCTGTTTCAGGGGTCAACTGCAAGGATTCTCGGGCAAGGAGACCTGCTCCACCTCCACTCGGGATCAGGCCTAGTGGCGCTCGCACTGGCCCAGGGAATAGTGTTCATATGGGGTAACTTCGCGATAATCACTACCACCACTGCATATCCCTTAGCTAGCTTTCAACACTGGACATACCGGGATAGGTAATTGATAACTAAAATTATAGAAAATAATATATGTGTGTATATACGTATATATACAATTTAAAAAAATACAAAACCATATTCATACAAAAAAATTACATTAAAATTAAAATATAAAAAAATTACAAAAAATTTAAAAAAACACCATAAAACACTTATATTATCATGTACGCACAGTGACGCACCGACTTGATAGTCTGTTTCTGGTCGAGGAGAAGCTCAATACCAAGAAGGCACAAGGGGGGAGCCCTGCTTTTACCAGAAATCCGACTGGACTATGGTACCAAGGGCCCCCTATAATATGCACTAATAAAGACCACTTTTCTTTCATGTTTGCACCCTCAGTGCTCAACCAAATTAAGGGGGAAAAAAGGAAAAAAAGAAACATCAAACATTGCTCCCCCTCCCTGCCCCCTACCTTTTCTTACTTAATTATAGCAAAAAAATATTTTTTTTCTCAGGTAGCAGAATGAAAAAAAAAAAAATGGCACACGCTTAACATTACAATTCGCTTTTATAACATACCCACTTTGAGACATATTTCGTCCCAAAAAAAATTTTTTTTAAATTAAATTAAAGTGTTATCAGCACCAAAAGAGAAGTGTGTCATAAGTATAAGAAAAAGTAAATGTTAATAAGTATATCATATCTTTGAATAAGAGCCATCAGCGCAAAAGCACATTTGACTATGAATTTTTTTGTTCTCTCCTACACTACACATTGAAACGATTAAATGTACCCTGTGGGCTGCCCCCGGGAGACTAGGGACGCACCTGTACAAAAAAATGGGAGTTTAATTAGCACACTTGCAAACAACAGACCAACATATTAGACAGACATCACGACACTAACATTCACTCTAGCCATAATACTGGAGAGGAGCCTCACTCCCCCGCCGAATACAACCACATGTAACTTAATTTAAAAAAAGGCAACAACTTAAACAGCCTTAACACAGGTCCGGTGCCCAAGAAACCACAGCTACACGGTGCCCTGCCGCCTTACCCAATGATTTGAGTACGTGTCGGGGTGCATTTTGTCTTTACAAACACCCTGTGAGTTATGGGAGTCTAGGTTCCCGGTCTCACGACACACAGGCCATTCGGTGGCGTATGAGGGTTCGGCGGCGACTGTAGGTGTGGAGGGGCAGGTTGCAACATTTGCTGGGAGATGACAAGCGAAGTGTTCCTACACAGATGATGTACACGCTAGTGATACAGTAACACTGGTATCGATGGCATTTGACCAGTGTACAGTATTTGTGAGTTCTTTTGAAGCTTAAGGAAATGTACACCAACGAGGGAATACTTAATATTCATCTTATTTACGGGGAATGTAAACGAAATGTGATGGCAGTTGTAACGCCAATACGCAAGGTATATGTTACGACATTCTCCGACGCGAATGATACTTTCGAGACTTTGTAGGAAGCTATTGGTAAGTGGGAACTGGAATTCTATGGTCTTCAGTCGAGTGGTGGGTGTCTTTGAGAGCGTATGTAGTCTGTAGATACGTTTAGCAAGTGTATACATGCATAGTGGGTGTGTAGTTGCATATGTGATTTTATATATACATATATATATAATTGCAAAATGAGTTCTTGGTTGGTGTGTATGTGCGTACTTAGTAAATATTTATTAACTACTCCATTATGCATAATTAGGCAAGTGCACCTGGGCTAGTAATTAATCTAATCAAATATATTTTCTTTACTTTGTACTAGTCTTGCCGTCCAATATGGCAGTCGAATGCATGTGAGTAAATGGACACCACATGAGTAATTGACCAATGAGAAGCATTGACTGGATCGATAGCGTGTAATTGGTTGAACAAAGGTATCAGTGAAACAAATAATTATACTCGAACGTATGTGTAGAGTTTTGCCGAGTAAACCGTCAATGGAAAAACAATGGTTGTGACAAATTTCCTTTGGTATATGACAGCGGGCTTAGCCAAAAGTTGGTTTTCATATGTTGATGATGTGTAATCGGTTACATTGTGTAGGTGTATAAATAAAATGTAACTATCTTGAATGGGAAACGGACATGGTATTTCCAAAAATTAATAAATTTCCTGATCCGTAATCCAAAATTCAAGGACGGTCAGTCCAGGAAATGAATCCAGTTTTTCAAATAGTTATTAAGTGCCGTGCCTATAATTTCAAAACCAAATTTCTGAAAGAAAAATCTTACTCAAATCTTAGTAAAATTTTCTGTCTGGGAAAGGATCTCTGTGGAAATCCAGTCATTGGTTGTTAGAGCTACCTCTCTGACGGGTCTCCATCCTATGACATTCTGATATTTCTGGTATTTCCACAGAGTTAGGTGAAAGTGTTTGTACGTTTGTGTGTATGTGTTGGTAATGGTAGTAGTAGTAAATGTTTGATGTCTAATATGTCTTCTCTGTATGGTATGATAGTTTTTCCGGTAAGGGATGCTATTGTGTAAGTGATTTTTGTGTGTGTGTACATGATAAACACTACGTTAGCAATTAGGAACTATGACAAGTCACAACATGATAATAAACTCACATATGCTACAGTTTAGATTGCTTTAAAACTTCAAGGAAAATTCAAGGACAATGAGAAATTATTGAAGTCTACGAATGGATAAACTATATAAAGCAATAAATTGTAGAAGATGTTTAAAAATGGAAAATTCCAGAGTCCAAAGTTTATGAAAATGTACATATCCAAACTAACTATATATCATAATTAACTAACATGCCCAACTACCTAAATATAACTATCTTCCTATATACCTACCTGTCCACCTACATATATACCTAACTACCTTATTAATTATGGTTCAAACTACCCAACTACTTATATAATTTCATAAATATCTACCTACCTAATTTCCCACCTACCTACTTACCAACCTAACCTACCTACCTTACCAACTTACATAACCTTCCTACTTTACCTACCAATCCTAAACCACATACCTAAGTTACCTATACACCTAACTAACAAACAACCCAACCTAACAATGCAACCTACATACCTACTCAACCTACCTATTTAGCCAATCTGCCCACCTAGCCAACCTACCCTAACCTTCCTAGAAACTACCTTTCCCAAAACTACCTACCCAAACTACCTACCTAAATAAACCAACCTACCCAATATAAACTACAAACACCTACCTACACACCCAAGCTACCCTACCCAAACTTCCTACCCTAAACCAACAAAACTTACCTACGTACCTATATACATAACTTACCTACCTAAACTGATATTTAAAACCTACCTAATCAAAACTGCCTACCTAACCTAGCCTACCTAACCTAACTTCTACCTACCTACAACCTAACTAACTACCCACACCAACTTACCTGCCTACCTACCCAAGATATATACCCATCCAACCTAACTGAATTACTTAAACAGCTACCCAACTTACCTTCTAAAATACCTGCATAACCTACCTACCTAACTCAACCTACTTAACCCTAGCTACCTAACTTTACTAGCAACCTAACATATCTATCTACCTAAACTACCTGCTTAACCTACCCAACCTTCCTAACTGAACTTCCTACCATACTACATTCTCTACCTATGTACTCAACCTAACTTATTACCTACCTACTTACCTACCTATTTACCTACCACACCTACCTATATAACCTCCTACTAACCTACCACCTAACCTAACTACCTACATAACATGCCTTCCTTCCTACCTATTTAACATTACAATATACCTACATTCCTACATACCTACCTAACTACCTAACTACCTACCTATCTAACTACCTACCTATCTAACTACCTACCTACCTAAGAACCTACCAAACTACCTACCATCATACTTACCTACCTAAGTGCGTACCTTCCTACATACCTATATTACTGCCTAAATAACTAAGTACACAATTACTAAACCTACATATATACCTACCTGACTTACCCACCTACCTAACATTCATAACCTACCTAACCTAAATCCCACCTACCCAACCTAAATACCCACACTTCCTAACATACCAACTAATTATACCAATCTAACCCAACCTATGTACCTAAGCAAACTATCTAACCTACTTAATTAACTTATCTATCTAATCTACCTCCCTTAAATCATTAACATACCTACTCTTCCTAAACTACCAACATAACTACATTTCGATCTACCATTCTACATATCCTCCTATCTACCTACCAACTTACCTATCTACCATCCTACAAAACTACCGACCTAAATAACTTGCAATTCTACTTAATCTATTAAACTGAGCTACATACATAACTAACCTACCTACTTAACCAACTTACCTACCTAACCTACCCACCTCAACTATATACCAAACTTTCCTATCTAACCTACATACCTAACCTACCTAACCTACATATCTAACCTACCTACCTAACGCACATACCTAACCTAAATACATTATCCTACCTAACCCATCTTACCAAACTTACCTACCTATCCTACCTACCCTGCCTACCTACCTAATCCTATTATACTTACATACCTACCCAACCTAATCACCTAGCAACCTTCCTAACCAATCTATCCAAACTTCCTACCCTACCTACCATACATACGTAACTATCCTACATACCTACTTAATCTGCATACCTAACCTACCTAATCTACCTATGTAAACTACCTACATGCATAACTTACCTAACCTACCTACCTTACCTACATACATATCTATCTACCTTTCTAATTACCTAACCTACCTATCTAACTAACCTACCTAATATACCCTACCTAACATAATCTTTTAACCTACCTATACAACCTAACTAACCGACCCACATAACCTACATACCCAACCTACCTAACGTAACTACTTACTTAAACTACCTACCCAACCTACATAACCTACCTACAAATTTTTACCTAAAATACCTATCTATCCAACCTCCTTACCAACCAACCTACCTAGCATACATAGCTACACAACCTACCTACCTTCTTACCTACTTATTTATCTTCCGACCTACCAAATAAACTACCTAACTACCAACATTCCAACCTCCTTGTATATGTACCTACCTACATACCTAGCTTTATACCTAAGTTTATGCCTACCAACCTAACTAAATACCTACATACATACTTCCCTATCTATATTCATACATACTTACTTTCCATCCCGACTTCCTGCCTAACTACCTAACTTACTACTTACATACCTACCTACCTACATTCATTCCTGCTTACCTACCTACCTGCAATCCTACATACCAATCTACATTCCTTAGCTATCTACCTACTTATCTAGCTTAGCTACCTTTCTACCTAATCATCCTAACTAATCTACATAATACCTTACCTTCCTTACCTACCTACCTAAACAACCTACCTAACCTTACTACCTACCTAACCATACTAACCTACCAAATCTACCTACCCAAATTTCTTACCCTAACTACCTTTCCACCCAATCTACCTACCCTACCAAACAACCTTATAACCGGAATAACCTACCTTACCTACTCACAAAACCTACCAAATCTAACTACCTAACTTATCTTTATATCCAACATAACCAACCAACCTACCTAACCTACTTACCCAACCAACCTTCCTAACCTACCTTCCTAATCTAAATACCTAACCTTCCTACCATTCTAACCTACTTACCTTTCTAAACCAGCTACCTATCATAACTATCCTACCTACTCTACCTTACCTCCCTACCTAACAACATTCCTACCTAACTACCTATCATCCTATCTACCTACTTATCAAAGTATCTAAATAACTACCAACATATTAACTGACCTACCCATTTACATACCTAGCTAACTGCATACCTACATACCAAGTAACTTTCCTACCTAAATATCTACCTACCCACACGACAACAATCCTTTCTGTCTACTTACCAAACCAACCAATCTAACCTACCTACCCTATAAACTTCATACCTACCTAACCTACCAACATTACCTAACTACATTGCATTCCTAATCTACCTAACCTACCTCACCTACCTAACTTATCTACTTAACCCACTTAACCTACCTACACAACCTACATACCTAACCTACCTACCAAAAATACCTACAGAACCTACCTACCTACACAACCTACCTACACAAACTACATTCCTAAAAAACTCAACTTCACTACTGACTTACCGAAACTACCTATTCAAAACACATACAAAACATTCCGAACCTATATAAGTAACCTACCTACCGACATACCTACATACACAACATACATTCCTACCCAACCTACCAACACAACCTACGTGCCAAACTGTCCTACATAACCAACATACCTACCTAACTTGCCTGCACAATAAACATACCTAACCAACATACCTACCAAACCGACTTTACTTACTTACTTACCTAACTAACATACATACATACCTATCTACCTACATACCTACATATTTACATAACTTCATAACTACACATCCACCTACCTAATTAAACATGCTACCCTAACCTACCTACCATACCTATCCAGCATATATGCCCTACCATACCTATCCAGCATATATTCCCTACCTAACCTACCTTGCTATATATTTAAACTACCTACATACTAAACTACATATCTATCCAACCTAACAACATAGCCTACCTAGCCAACTTAACAACAGCATTTGCCAACTCTAACTACTACCCTAGCAACCTACCTACCAAACCTACATAACTACTTATCTTACTATTCTACATACCTAACCTATCGAACCTATCTACCTAACCTACTTAACTTCCTACATAACCTAGCTACATACGACCCACCTACCTTAAAACTACCTACCTACCCACCAAACCTAACTACCTAACCAACATATCTACTGAACCTACCTACCTAACTACCTACAGAAATATGTTCCTGCATACCTAACTACCTATATTCCTATCTAAGAACCTAGCAAACTACCTACCATACCACCAACCTACAAATCAACCTAACTACATACCTACCTACCCGAATATCTACCTACCTGTCTTCCTTCTTACCTTCCTACCTACCTAATTACATACCTTCCTGCCTATCTACCAACATTAAAACATACTTATCTAACCAACCATAATACCTAACCTACCCATCTGACCTAAATCCGTGCCAAACATTACCACCTGACCTACAAACAAATCCTAACCTTCCTAACCTACCAACCTAACTTACCTACCTTACTGCCCTGCCAAACCGATCTACCTAACCAACCTACCTAATTAAACTACATACCTAATAACCCTACCTAAACTACTTAACTTACCTACTTAACCTACCTACCTATCTAACCCACCTACCAAACCCACATACATAATCTACTTACCTAACCTGCCAACCTATCTACTTATATACATAACTACCTACCTTACATACCTACCTATCCTAACTAACCTAACAACCCATCTGCCTAAATTTCCTAACCTACCTAACATACAATCAAATAAAACCTACATAACCTACCAAACTTACCCTACATAACCAAACTACCTAACCAACCAACGTACTTAACCAACGAACCTACCTAACCTACCTGACCAAAATACATACCAAACCTACCTAACTAATCTAACTACCTACAACTACATACCTAAACTAAATACCCACAAAACTCGCCTACCCATCATACTTAGACAATAATTGTACAAAACATTCTTATCCTACCTAATTTACCTACTTACATACACAATCTACATAACTACCCAATGTAACTACCTTACCTAACTACCATACCGACCCACCTAACCTAATTACCTAACCAACCCATCTACCCAACTTACATACATAACTAACATCCCTATCCATTTTACTAACCTCAAACCCCTACCAACACAACCTACTGACTTATCCTTCCTAACATATCTACCCACCTAACATAGTTACCTAACATACTACACACATGTCTACCTAACTACTACCTTCATACCTACATCCCTCCCTAACTTCATAACTGCACATCTACCTACCTACTTACATAGTTAACCAAAATAACTTACATAACCTATCTTACCAACCTAACTACCAAACCGACCTACCTAACCTACCTACATAACATTCCTACTTTTCCTACCTCAACTAACTAATGTACCTAAGTTACCTACACACCTAACTACCCAATCTACCTACCTACCCAACATACATACCTACTCAAACTGCCTACTTACCCAATCTGCCAACCTACCCAACCTGTACACCTACCCAACCTGTACACCTATCCAACCTACCTTCCCAGACCTATCTTCCCAAATTACCTTCCCAAAACTGCCTAAATAAATTACCAACCTAACCACACAACTTACCTACCCACCCAACATAACTACCCACCCAACATACCTACCCACCCAACATACCTACCCACCCAACATACCTACCCACCCAACATACGTACCCAAACTTCCTACCTAACCAACAAAACCTACCTACCTGCCTTACCTACCTTACTACCCTACGTAGCCGACAATCCTTCCCTACTTACATACCTAACGAACTACTAGCCTACATATCATCCCAACCTACCTACCTAACTTGCCTACCTAATCTGCCTACCCAACCTACTTACTCAAACTGCCTATCTAAGCTACCTACCCAACATACCTACTCAATGTGCCTACCTATCCTACCTACCCAACCTACCTACCCATCCAACCTACTGAATAACCCAAACAGCCTACCCAACCTAGCTACTCAAAATACCTGCCAAACCTAACTTGACTACCACCATAAGATATCTACCTACTAAAACTACCTACATAACCTACCCAACCTACCTACCTCAACTTCCTACCCTACTTACCTTCTCTACCTACCTACTCAACCTAACTTTCCTACCTACCCACTTACCCACCTATTTACCTACCACGCCTACCTACATAACCTTCCTATATAACCTACCTTACCTTACCTACCTACATAAATGCCTTCCTTCTTACCTACCTGCCTTACCCTCTACCTACATTCCTACATACCAACCAACCAAAATACCTACATTAATACTTACCTACATATATACATAACTGCATACATACCTACCTAACCACCTACATAAATAACTATGCAATTACTAAACCTACCTACATACCCACCTTCCTTATGCACCTACCTAAAATACATAATATACCTAATATATTACCTACTTTAACTGTGTATCCCACCTACCCAACCTAAATACCCAATCTTCCTATCCTGCCAATTTTCCACCCAATATACATAACCTCCATACCTAACCTAACTTCCTAACTTACTTAATTAACCTATCTACCTAATCTACCTCCCTTAAATAATTAAGCTACCTACTCTACCAAACCTACCTACCTAACTACATTCGGTTTCTACCATTCTGCCTATCCTCCTATCTACCCATCTTCCTACCAACTTCCCTACCTACCATACTACAAACACATCAACATAAATAACTCGCCATTCTACCTAATATATTAAACTGAGCTACATACCTACCTAACCTACCTACCTAACCTACATACCTAACCTACCTACCTAACCTACATGCCTAACCTACCTACCTAACTTGCATACCTTCCCTACATAACCTACATAATAATACCTAACCTACCCACATAACCTAGTTAACCTGTCCTACCAAACTTACCTACCTATCCGACCTACCCAGCCTACCTATCTATTCTTCCTACTATACTTACATACCTAGCAACCTTCCCACCCAACTTAACTACCCAACCTAACAAACTTACCGAACTACCTAACCTACATTCTTACACAACCTACCTACCCCTCCTACCCACTTACCCAACCTACCTACTTACCCAATATAACTACCCAAACTAACTAACCACCCAACCTACCTACTCAAACTACCTTTCTAACTTATCTACCTAACTTACACACCTACCTAACATTCCTAATTAACTACTTACCTACCTTTTCAACTATATACCTACCTATATCCCAACATACATTGATTACTTACCTATTTTCATAACTATTCATCTATCTAATTACCTACCTACCTTACCTGACTACCAATCCTACCTACCTGTCTTATTTAACCTACCTACATATGTAATTACCTACCAACAATTATAACTGTCCAAACCTACCTTACTAAACACCTAACCTTCCTACCTACTATTCATAACTACTCAATATACCTACCCCACATTACTACCTACCATACGGACATACTTACCTAACTATACTACATACCTAACCTAACCGACCTAACATACCAACCTAACCTTCATTCCTATCCTACATTACCTAACTAACCCACTAACATAACATACCTAAGTAACCTATACTCCTACTTACCTACCCACACTACCTACCTACCCACCCTACCTACCTATCCAACCTACCTACCTAACCCATATACCCAAGCTACCCAACTGCCTACCCAACCTACCTACACAACCTACCTACCCAACCCAACCTACCTACCCAACCCAACCTACCCACCTACCCAACCTCCCTAACTACTCAAAATTTCTACCAACACAACCTACCTACCCAACCTACCTGTCAAAACTATCTACTCAAAGTACCTACCTAACCCACTTACCTCTCCAAACTTAAACACCCAATCTACCTACCCAACTAACATACTTACCCAACCTACCTACTTACACTACCTACCTAATTTACCATCCTTACTACCTACCTATCTAACTATGTACATTCGTAACTACCTACCTACATTCATAACTACATCCATACCTAATGTACCGACAAAACCAACCTACCTAACTACCCTGAATATCCAACATACCTACCCTACCTACCTAACCTACCTACAAACTTAAATACCTACTAACCTACACTACCTACCTACTCAACCTACATTCCCTATATACCTACTTACCTACCTACTTAAATATCTAACCTTCCTAAATAACATTCCTACCTTACCTACCTTACCTAACCTACATACATGAACTGCCTACCTCCCGAACTAAATATCAAACTACCTATCTACCTACATACCTACCTACCTACCTAACTAACTAACCAACATACTTATCTTAGCTTCCTAGATTTCATATCTACCTAATACACCTACCTAAATAATCTACCTAACCTAATTTAACTACATACCTAACCATCCTAACCTACCTAACCACTCTAACTAAACTACCTATCCTTCCTACCCAACCTTTCTAATCCACCTTCCTGCCCTACCTATCCAATCTTCCTACCCTACCTACCCTACCTTCCTACCCTACCTTCCCTACATACCTAACTAACTACATACCTACCTAACCTAAACCTAATCTACCTACCTAACCTACCTAACCTATGAACCTAAAATACCTACCTATCTACTTACCTAATTACATAACTTACCTATCTAACTAACCTACCTAATTCACCCTATTTAACATAAATATATAACCTATCTAACCAACCTACCTAACCTAGATACCCAACCTACCTAACCTAACTACTTACTGAAACTACCTACACAACCTGCATAACCTACCTACACATTTTTACCTAAAATACCTATCTACCCAACCTGCTTACCCAACCAACCTACCTACCTTCCTTCCTATTTATCTATCAACCTACCTACTAAACTGCCTAACTACCAACATTCCAACCATCCTATCTATGTACATACCTACTTACCTAACTCCATACCTACATTATTGCCTACCAACCTACCTAAATACCTACATACATACTTACCTATATACATTCATACCTACCTACTTTCCTACCCGACTTCCTGCCTACCTAACTAGCTTACTACCTACATAACTACCTACCTACCTTCATTCCTGCTTACCTACCTACCCGCAACCCTACATACCAATCTACATTCCTTAACTAACTAACTACCTTGCTTACCTACTTTTCTACCTAACAACCTACATACCTAACTAACCTACATAACAAAAATACCTTCCTTACCTACCTACCTAAACAACCTATCTAACCTTACTACCTACCTAACCTTACTACCTACCTAACCATACCTACCTAACCTACCTACCTTACCTACCTACCTTACCTACATAACCTATATACCTTAACTACCTACTCTAACTACATAATCTACCTACCTATAGTAAATTCCCACTCGAAACAACTTTCTCTACTTGCAGGCCCATATAGTATTCTTCAGCCAAATTTAAACAAACATTGCCATGTGATTGCAATGTAGCATCTGTGAAAAGCAATGTTTCCATGCCATTGTGTGTCCATGTGTTCGTATACTTTCACTACACTTAAACATAAACAAGGAAATGTGACATCTACTTTTATACCTGTCAATTGTGTTGTATACTGCTTACACCATTTCAAATAATTATGTAATAGGTATATTTCAAAAACATTTTTGTGCGAATATTAACAATTTAGGCCTATAACAATTTTTTAGGTCAGCTTTATGAAGTCTTATGCCTGAATTGACGATATTTCTTACGGTTATGTTACATAAACATATTTGTAATCCATGCCATAGCATATTACACGTAATGCACGCTAATATTTTGCCGCTACTGTGTTTAACACTGTTACAACTGTGGGGTAATGAACTATAGTATTTTACATTTTGCTGTTGCAGTGTTGGGTTATTTTTTTAAAAGGACGGCCTCAGCACGTATAACGAAGGAATAACCAGTCCTACGAAAAAGACACATTGAAATCAACCACGCAACTCGTGTCGCTCATATTTTGTCATACAAACTAAAAATAAAGTGGTGAACATGTACACAAATAAGCCTTCCATCACTTTTATTCCACTCAATACGTATTGCTACTTTAGGTTTGTTGAAATTTGTTAGGGCTGGGCTTGTTTATTTTGTTGGGATTGATGGTAAATCAATTTACACAACTCTGTTTCAAACACCCAGGGCAAAGGTTCAAATTTTTGATAAATAAACAGACGAGGATGTAAATAAATAACTTCGTCATAAAAACAGTTTACATTTGAAACGTGTAAATAGTTCACATCAAATATATTAAATCACACACACACACACAGCTCCAGCATAATGATCGCCACACAGCCATGCTACACTATTTCACATGCAGCGGTTAACGAAACACACATCAACAGTATATTTATTACTGCTGCGGAAACACAGATTTATCACAATATCGTAACTTGCTTAGGTAGGTTTAAAAACACAACGTCTACAAACGCGATGTGGTAATTTCAAGTATTTTTCGAAGTAAGAATAATTTAAGCATCGTTTGGTAAAAAAGCAACACCCCATGTCATGGTTTGCCACTTCTGCCAACTTCACTTTGTTTGTGCCCCACCATCATACCTAAATGTATTAAAATAAGTATTCAAATATTAAAATCTCAATTTCAAAAATCATTATTTTGCTGTAATAAGTATGAAAATAATATTCAGGCTTACTAGCGAAGTGAAACTTCCTGAGTGTGAAAGAGACAAAGAGAGAGAGAGCGACAAGCCTCGCCCAGTAGATAGTTTTTCAGTTGCTTTCTCGCTCGATAAAACAATAATACCATTATGGCCTATTTACGATATTTTCTGCTGTTATTTTATTCTGTAAATATGAGATATATTGCATCGGGGCTTCCTAAATAATAAAATATTTTAATAGGCACCATTTATTTTACAAATATTATACTAAAAAACTAAAAAACTATGAACTATTTCTTACCGGGTGTTTCCAACAAATAGCTGCTCTCGCTGTTGTTATTACGTATTTAAAAATAAATAAATATTACAAGTTATAGAAGATAACAAGGTTGAAGATTCATTTATTCAATAATACAGTACTCTAAAGTAAACCGCAATGTTATATATTTGTGGAATACAGGTTGTTGAAAAAACAGGTTGAAATGTTAAGCCTACAGTGCCTTTTCACTGGTTGATTTTCATAAGTCGCTTCCAATCGGGAAGGGACTATACCTACCTGTCTACATACCTACCTAATACACATCAGTTTGCCTACTTACCTATCTACCATTCTATATACCTATCTACCTAACATACATATCTACATTATATACCTACCTACCTAATGTACCTATCAATCCTACCTACCCAATCTACCTTAATAACGAAACTACCTAATTTTCCTATGTACCTGTATATAAAACAACCTACCTACATATTATACCTAATCTACCTAACCTATCTTCCTTACAAACAAACCTAACTGAACTGCTTACCTTCCCAACCACACTGTCGAACCTACCTACCTAACCTACATGACTTACCTACCTAAACTACCTTACCTACCAACCCTACCTACATCACAAACCTATCCTACCTACACAACCTTCCTTCTCTAACTACTGAGCCAATCAAATTAACTTACATACACACCATCCTATCATACCAACCTACTTAACCTACCTGCCTAACCTACCTATCTAAACTGCCTACCAAAAGTACCGACCTAACCGACCTATCTACCTACCTAACCTAACTACCTAACATTACTAAAATACCTAACTAAATAACCTATTTTATTTACCAGCCATCCTAACTTACCCAATGTTCCTAACCTACCTACATACCTAACCTAACTAACATAAACTACCTAACCTAACCTACCTAACCAATATATCCAACCTACCTACAAAACATACCTACCAAACCTAAAAAACTTACTTACCCAAACTATATACACAACCTACCTAACCAACTTAACTAACTTACCTACCTTAACTACCTACCTACTTAACTACCCACATATCTACCTTAATTCCTACTTAAACTACCTATGTTCATAACTACCTACCTACATTAGCTACCTACCTACATTAGCTACCTACTTACATACCTATCCTACCTATTTAACCTTACCTACCTAACTACTTACATTCATAACTACCTACCTACCTTACTTACTTACCTATTGTACCTATCAAACCTTACATATCTAATCTATCTAACATACATAATTACCTTATTTTCTACCTGAAAACATACCTACCTAACGACCTAACTACCTGCCTACACAACCTACCTAACCTACCTTCCCTACCTACACACCTTCCTAATCTGCATAACTATGAAAACTACTTTACTTACCTACCTAACACACCTAACTTAACTACCTACCCTACCTACCTAACCCAATTACCTAACCTACATACCGAACCTACCTACATAATGTACCTACCTAAACTACAAACCTATGGATATATGTTCCTACATAACTAGTTACCTACCTTCAAATCTACCTAGCTACCTACCAGACTACCTACAAATTCCACCAACCTAAAAACCTAATTACCTACCTTCATACATATCTACCTACATGCCTACCTACCTGAATACCTACCTACCTGAATACCTACCTACCTGAATACCTACCTACCTGAATACCTACCTACCTGTCTACTAACTTACCTTCCTACCTACTGATCTAATTACGTACCTTCCTGCCTACATAACTACCTAGCGACCTACATACCTACCTGCCAACCTTATAGCCTACCTAACATACCATTCTACATAACCTACCCATCTGGTCTACATTCATGCCTAAACTTCCTACCTAACCTACCTAATTAACCTACCTATATAACCCACCTACCTATACAACCTATCAAACCTACCTAGCCAACCTACCTACCTAGCCAACCTACCTACCTAGCCAACCTACCTACCTAGCCAACCTACCTACCTACCTAGCCAACCTACCTACTTAGCCAACCTACCTATCGCTATAACCTTCCTACCTTACTATATACATACCTGCATACCTTCCTAGAATACCTACCCTATTCTACCTAACCTAACTACCTTTCTACCTAAAATTCATAAACTTCTTAACTTACAAAACCTACTTAACCTACCTAACTTACCTTACCTAACCTACATAACAAAATTTCCTAACCAACCAACATACATGTCATACCTAACCTACCTAACCAAGATACATACCCAACCTACCTAAACTACAGAACTACCTACCCAACCTATGTACCTAAACTACAGAACTACAAACCTAACCTACCCAACCTACTTACCCAACATACCTACAAAACATTCCATTCCTACCTAACTTAACTACGTACCTATCCAACTTACATAACTACACAAAGTACCTATTCAAACCCAACTACCCTACAGACCTAAATAACCTAATTACCTAACAAACTTAGTTACTTAACTTACATACATAACCAAAATTCCTACCTAACTAAATGACCTAAAAACCTTCCAACCAAACCTACTGACCTTACCTACATAACATATCTACCCACCTAATATACTTACCTAACTTACTACACGCATTTCTTCCTACATGCTTACCTATCTAATACCTACATACCTACAACTTTTGCTACCTTCATAACTACACATCTACCTACCTACTTACATAATTAATCAAAATATCTTACATAATGTACCATATCTAACTACCAACCTAAAATAGCTACCTAAACATTCTAACTCACCCACCTTACCTCACTAACATACCTAAATTGCCTTCACCTACCTACCCAAACTACCTACCCACTTATCCTACCTACCTACCCAACCTGCCCACCTACCCAAACTACCTTCTCAAACTACCTATCGATACTACCTACATAACCTACCAACCTAAACAACCTAACTACACACCCAACCAACATACCCACCAACCAACCTACTCAAAATTCCTACTTAAAAATGTAACTTACCCACCAACCTACATACCTTACCTACCTACCTAACTACCATACTGAGACAACCATCCTTCCCTTCCTACATACTTGACTAACTAATTACTAACCTACATATCATCCCAACCTACCTACCTAACTAAAATGCCTACCCAACCGACTTACTCAAACTGTCTACCTACATACCTAACCTACCTACATACCTAACTTACCTACCCAACGTGCCTACCCAACCTACCTATCTAAACTACCTTCCTAACCTACATACCAACCCAACCTACTTACCTACCCAACATATCTACCTGGCCAACTTACTGACCTACCCAACCTGCCTACCCAACATACCATCTTAAAAAACCTACCTAACCTACCTACCAAACCAACATACTTAACCTACCTACTTAAAATTACTACATACCGAACATATCTACCTAACTAAACAACCTACCTAAACTACCCAACCTACCTACATGAACTTCCTACCCAACCAATTTTTCCTACCTACCTACTCAACCTACCTTTCCTACCTACCTACTTTCCTACCTATTTACATCCCCTGCCTACCTGCATTACCTTCCTATATAACCTACCTTACCTTACCTACCTTACCTACCAAACCTACCTACCAAAGTAACATGCCTTCCAACCTACCAAACTAACAATCTACCTAACTTCTTACATACCTAACTACTTACCTATCTAATTACCTACCTACCTAAATACCTACTAAACACCCTACATTCATACTTAACTACCTTTATACATACCTTCCTACATAACTATCTATAAAATTACTAAACATATCTACATGCCGAATTGACTTACCCACCTACCTAACATTCTTAACCTACCTAACCTATCTTACCTACCTTACCTATGTAGTTTACCTACCCAACTAAAATGCCCAATCTTCCTAACCTCCCTACCAATCCACCCAATATACCAAACCTACGTACCTAACCTAGCTACCTAACTTACTTAAATAACCTACCTACCTAATATACCTGCCTAAAATAATTAACCTACTTACTCTAACTAACCTACCTAACTAACTACATTCCTATCTCCCTTTCTACATATCCTCCTAACTACCTACCTACCAACTTACCTAAATACCTTCCATCTTACAAACCTACTAACCTAAATAAAACACCATTACACCTAACCTACCAAACTGACCTACATAAATACGTAACCTACCTAACCTACCTGAACTACCTACCTAACTTACCTACTAAACCTACTATCTTACCTACCTAACCTACCTACCTTACCTACATAATCTATCTACCTTACCTACATACCTAATATACCTACATAACCTACCTCTCCTATCTTACTTAACTTGCCTTCCTTTCCTACCTACCCAGCTGACCTAACCAATCTTCCTACCCTACTTACATACTGACAAATACAATATACATACCTACCCAACCAAATTACCTACCAACCTTCCTACCCAACCTAACTACCAAACCTATCAACCTTACCAACCTACCTAACCTATCTTCCTACACAATCTACCTACCCAACCTACCTACATACCCAACATACCTACCCAAACTACCTAACCACCAAACCTACTGGCATAAACTGTCTATCTAACCTACCTAACATTCCTACCTAAGCACCTACCTACCTTCCTAACTATATACCTACCTATCTACCAACATACCTTAATACATACCTAATTTCATAAAAATTAATCTACCTATGTATCCTAACTAACTACATACCCTAACTACCCAACCTACCTGCCCTATTTAACCTACCTATCTACATATGTAACCAACTACCTACCTACTTAACAATATACCTACCCAAACTTACCTACCTAACCAACTAACCTTCCTACCTACACAACCTACCTAACCTTTATTACTACCTACCCTACCAAACTACTCGCCTGCATAACCTGAATACCTATACCTAACATATGTAACCTATATAAATATCCTAACCTAACTTCTTAATCTTCATACCTAACCTACATTACCTAACTGACCTATCTAAATAACTTACATAAGTAACATACACTTTTACCTACCTACACACCCTACCTAACATACCTACCTACCCAACCTACCAACCTACCTACCAAACCTACCCACCTACCTACTCAACCTACCCACCTACTCAACCTTTCTACCTACTCAACCTTCCTACCTACCCAACCTACCTACCCAAACTACCTACCTAATGTACCTGCCCAAGAAACCTACTTACCAACCTACCTACTTACACCACCTAATTAACTTACCAACCTAACTACCTTCATATCTATTTAACTGCCTGTATTCATAACTACCTGCCTACATTTATAACTACATACCTACCTACTTAACTACCCTACCTAGCCAACATACCTACCCTATCTACATGAACTACCTACAAACCTATTTACCTACCTACTAAACTACACATCTCCCAATCAAGCTACCTAACCGACCTACCTACTTAACCTACCTACATATCTAACCAACTTTCATATCTGACCTACCTAATCTACCTACTCACCTACATTTGTACCTAACCACCTATGTACTTAACCTATCTACCTTCCTACCAACCAAACTACCTACTTACCAACATACCTCCTTGTCTACATACCTAAATACCTGCCTATGTATCTAACTACCTACCTGCTTACCTACCTTCATACCTACCTACCTAAATATCTACCTACCTGCCTACCTACATACCTACATGCCTGGCTACCTGATTACTTAGCTACCTTGCTCCTACCTACCACCTACCAACATTCCTCATGTCTATTTAACTGCATACCTATCTACCTACTTCCCTATATGCTGTTCATGGTAAAGTGAGCACTTTAGAACTCCTTTCTTAAGATATTCTTATATGCACATAGTGTATTCTACCCGTTATACAAGATTAACATTGCAATGGTCCTCAACACTTGATTAATCCGTCGCTCAATTAATACTGAGAAAATAACAGAAAATTATATATTTAAGATATCTGCTAATTTTTCACTTAAGATGCATTAAAAAACAGAATACGAAATAAATAACTTCATTTAACAGAAACGGTTGCCAAACACATTTTATTCTATGTTAAGATACGGAACTACTTCCTATCCATCGTTACCAACGTAACTGGGTGCATGTCACTCAGTCTGCCTATTAAAATATATGCAGTTAGGGACAGTGACTTATTTCTAAGGTTGATTTCAAAAGGGCTCATATTATCGTGAACAGCCTTTACCTACCTGTCATCATACCTACCTGTTTACCTGCCACCTACCTATTTATTTACTTACCTACCTTACTATCTACATACGTACCTGCCTTTCTACCTACCTGCTGACCTGCCTGTCGGCCTACTTACTTGCTTATCTGCCTGCCTACCTACCTACATACTTACCTACCAACCTTCCTACATACCCACCCACATATCTGTCTATATAGCTACCTACCAACTTATATACATACCCAATATACCCACATATTTAGGTACAACCCTTTCTTCCAGCCGACCTACCCATCTGCATACCTAACTACAATACCCCATACCTACCCACCTACCTATCTATCTACCAACTTACACCAAAAATCGCATTCCTACTCCCTATATACATAGAGAAATACATTAAACATATATCCTTACCTAACGAACAGCATACCTACCTAACTTTCGACATAAATATGGTTCAACCAACATATCTGACTATCTAAAAACCCGCCATAATTTACCTACCTACAAAACACTCATAAAATCCCACATATACCGACCTATCTTCGCACCTACCGTCTTACGACCTTCCCATTTACATTCCTTCATACCTACATACCTAAGTACATACCGTCCTACTTCTATACATACCTACATACCGATCTATTCAACTTCCTACCTACATACTTACTTCATACTTATATACCTAAATTATTTTCTATATAACTACATAACTAACAATATTTCTTGCATTCATAATTCTACAAGTCTACCTACCTATGTACCTACCTTACTACATATGTACCAATGTACCTACCCATTTCCCTTACTAAATATATACATTCGCCCTTTCTTACCTACCTAAACATATACATACCTAACTACTTATAAATCTACCTTCCTGACTATCGATGTAGCTTCATATAAAACTACCCAACTACTATTCTTACTGCATACCTACACTACCTCATACTTCCCAACCCAACTATATTTACCTAATACAAATTTACCTTTGTACCTACCTTCCTAACTATGTTACTACATATATATACTAACATATTTAACATCGTACATAACTACCTTCCTACATACTTACCTACATACCTACATACATACTTACAAACCTACTTTCATACATACCTACCTATATAAACATACCTTCCTCCCTTCCTACATACCTACCAGCATACATACTTAGCAACTTAAATACCTACCTTTTGACTCACTCATACCTTCTCACCTATGTACCTACCTACTGTGCTACATGCCAACCATTCTAATTACCTACATATTAACGTACCTACATTCCTACCTACCTAACTACCTACCTGCTAACATATCTTCCTACCTGCCTACGCACCTACCTAACTTAATTACCTGCCTTAGCTTCCTCCCAACCTTATATATCTACCTTATTTACATAGGTTTACTACCTACATTAATTACCTTTACATATATTCTAACGGCACTTACTAACTGTAGTATGGTGATTACTTACCTATTTCTACTGCTGGCATATTATTGAGTAGCAGAATCAAGTTCTTCAACTGTTGATGGTGCCTTTAAATCCTGATGATTTCGGCAAACCAAGTTCACAAAATGTTTACGTGGGGAATACTACATTATATTTGTAGGATCCCGAAAGCAAAACGAACACGATACCTTTATCATGTGTACTGATTTAATTCTGAAATGTAAACGTGTTCTCGCTGCACGGTACAAATGCATCTTTGAACTGTTTCCTTGTAATAGACGTGGCAAAGAGTTAAGTTAAGTTACATGATATTCCCGATTACTACACTGCGTAACATCGCTGTATTTAGAGCGCCGTAACGAATTTTAGCTATCACATTTTATGCTTATAGAGACACAGACGAATTCTGAAATTAAATATTAACAATTTCTATGAGTATCATGGTTGGTATAAGTAATTTTTCGAGAGAACATTTACTCAATTTTGCTTCAGTTTTGCTTTCAAAACACATTTGAGGAATAAAATGTTGTATCCTGACATCTACAATACCCTTAAATAATATTTATTTGACAATTAACACTGAAATTTTTAATTGAAGATACTCCGGTTTGCTAAGTGTAAAAAAAATGGGAAAAATAGTTTTAATTATTTGCAAATTAGTAAAAGTTTATAAACTCATTTTAAGCATTTACAAAACTACTTTACATTATGACGCAAAGCTTTGCGGTGACGAGATAATTTCCTATCTTTTCGTGCATGAAGTAGAGTCGTGCGATAGCGTATTGGAAGTGACATGGTCCTGGAAAGGACAAACTTCATCTACACTCTACTGGAAATGCTTCACGCTTATCATAACACAATAGACACCAGAAAATACCTGTGCCAGGAAGTGCATACGTAAAGCAGAAAAAACAAAATGGAGAAATACTTTGGCATTAGTATAATTTTTAATGCCTTCTTATAAGTGTACTTTTTATAATCTTCGCTACTGTGAATATTCTAAATTTTATGCAAACTATAGTACCAATTGGCAAAACAGCAACATTTTTATATTGTAAATTGTTCTTGTTGATGGACTCATATTAAGTGTTAAGTGATTGTAGGTGGACAGGCAGTGGGCTGAAAGTTTACATAAAGCAGGGCTGTCGTAAGTGTTAAATAAGTGCTGTACGTAGTGCTGCCTGCATGTCAGGAGGGGTGTGGAGGTGACAACATATAGGCTGTAACAACTCCACCTTCTCTGCTCGCAACAACTTCCACAAGTGCGGGCGACAACTAGCTGTACGTATTTTTCAAACTTAGAAATATTAGACATAGTTGTACTGTTCCTGTTTATTTATTTATAAATCATAGTTTCATACCATTTATTTTGTAACTTATAGTAACAAAATTCTTAATTTTCATAAAGGTTGTGCTTTTTTTTTTAATCTTGCAGTGCATGTTATCACTGTAAAATTTATATTCATAAAACGCTTAAAAATGACGTGGCAGGGTTTGTGATCCAATATTCGGCGCAGTTTTTATGAATAAATAATCTACAGAATATGTTTCGTTTTGTTTAGCATAACGCAGGTAAAAATTAATGTGCATTACAATGTGTTCGAATACTCTGATTATGGAGATTTACAGTGTTGCAAAGTAAGATTTTGTTCTTTGCGACTGTCTGTTCCGGCAATGTTCAAATGTGTTAACACACGAATTGAATTTACCGTCCACAATTGTATGCCCACATGATGATAACGGTACGTTTCGAAGACAGATATTTCTACCGGAAATAAAAACATGGTTATGGAAAGAAATTAAATGTTCTAAAAAAGAACTAAATTTCTCGAAATCCTTTTCGTAATACTTATTATGAATAGCCTACAAACTGCAAATACCCAAATAAAATGATTTTGACAAAGCACACCCATAAATAAAATTACAAATTGTCCATACTTAATTGTTACTAAATAAATTAAATAGACCTAAAATTTAACAAATTAAATATTATTCCTTAATGCAGGATTATTACATGTGAGCCAATATTCTGTGTTTGGAAAGTGTTTTATATTGTGACTCTCAGAAAATTTTATTTTGAAGGTCAGGTAAATAGGCTCTCGTATTTTCATGCTCGCTATTTTGTAGAGAAGCTGGGGCAAAAAAAGGAATATTCAGTAGCACTGAGTGTCCCCTTGTATATACGCTTCTAGTAATTTATTTATTTGGTGATTCATTCCAATGTCCCTGTGTAGTTTGTCGGGGCTTGAATGCGTCGCAGGGGTAACGAAATTATATCTACACTGAATAACTTCCTTCACTGCTCATATCTGCACTGCATGGCTGATTGAGAACATGGCTTCCTTGTAATTTAAGGAATGTTAAGCGTGCTCAAGCTTGTTATTGAATTGACTATCTCCCAACACAACGTCAACTAGTTTACAAAGTGCTCTGCCAACTTATTTTGAAGCCTGACGGATTCAGAAGTGTCCTTATCACTGGATGCGTTGGTGGTGGTTGTGCGACAAGCTGCGGTCGCCTTCTGGCGGAGTCAAGCCACGACGTGTAGGAGGCGAGCTCGGTGTGTGGCAGCCCCTTCTCAAACACATTTCTCAACCAGTCAATTCAAACAGCTCCGATACTATCCTTAGTGGTGCCCCACGCTCTTTCGTTATTTTATTGCGGTTGCTAAGATCACTGATTTACTATTATGCTACCACGCGCATTGACAGTCACATGCGAGGGTTATGCTTTACAGCTGATTACCTACGAGATCAACTGTTCTGTCAGTTCATTTCATAACTTTCACCAACAAGTTCTTGCTCGTGACTTGCCTGCACGTATCAAACGCACGTGATTACGTGATTTTGTCCACCGTTTCCAGCGGCCGAGCAAGCCATCTAGAGAGTGTGTCGAGTCCGTAGTTGCCCCTCGGTGAGCTTTGTGTTTAGGATTTCCTGAGGAGGAAATGGTAAATATTGTGTTAGAGAATCCCTCCTCCCCCAAAGGTATGTAGGTCGTGCGTGATACTGCAGGTCCCGTCATATAGTGTTGCCGAACTATGCACTCCTGTTGCGTTTGTTTCCGGTTCTATCTTTTATGGCACTGCTGCCAACGAGACGTCATGGTCTACCTTTCATCTTAGAAATTATTTACTTCATTAAAAATTATTTTTATCCATGTAGAGTTAAGTAGTCTCATTAGTTACATCAGATAACTTCTAGTTCATTTATGTTGCAGTGCTGTGGATACTCCTGCCTACCATTTTCCCTGTGTATTATACGGAATAACAGTCGAATTTATTTTCGCAAACGATAAATATTCACAACAGCGAATTTTGTGTGATGGATCTGACGACATTGCCAATTATCTGGAGCCTTTCAGAAGCACTTCAACAGATCTTTACGAGTCTATATTACACTGCATATATAAGTGGCAGACGCAGGCGTAAAGTATATCCGATATATATAAACTGAAGAGATGTTTGAGACAGTGGCGAGATCCCGTCTCTGCGCATTTCTCACAAATGTTTTGTTGATTTCATAGCTATAACTGATGTGTTGGCAATGTAGGTTCAGTGCTTGCATTCACTGTGTGGCCACTAAACTGCTTGTATGCTGATTTCATTCGTCAAAAGTGAATAATCGCCGTTTGACCCCAGCTGAATGTTCTGCAGGCCATTATCAACTTCATGCAAACCCGAGATATTATCCACAGTCCGAAACATTAACTTGCACGCATTTCCAGATTTGGCATGAGTGCAAAGTTCGCCCCAGATCTTCTCAGTCCCTATCCACAAGCATTTTTTTTCTGAACGTCTGAAATCGGGCACTTGCTGCTGTGGCAGAGAAATATTCTGCTTTTCTTCCGCCCACTTCTTCAGAGGTACGTGCCCGTGATGTCAACATAGTACGAGATGGGGCGGGAAATCTCTGTTTCAGAAACTGTGTCATGCGGGAACACGTCAGCTATGAGCCGCAGTCCCGTAGCTAATGATTTTCACTTACGCAAGTGTTTTTGATGTATGTGAACTGGGCACTTGCGCGCCGGATGCACGAATTCAGGAAACGATTGGCGACTGGGAATTTGTCCAGTGTTGCCAACCATCGTTCATACCTGCAAAAAAAGTCGCTGACTGTCATATATCGTATTTTGCAGGTTGCATAATAGATTTAAATAATTGTGTCCCTTTTTGTAGGAAATATACTACCTTCAGGATTCCATGGACTCAATAGAAGTTTATGAGGATCCCCATGCGAGTACACTTCAGAAGCCAAACCTTGTCGGGTGTCCTGCACCATGTGTTGGTTGATTTTAATTAAAAGTTTGCCTTCAATACGTGGATGACGTAATTATTTATAATGACAATGTGGAATCTCATTTAGTTCACCTACGTCAGGTTTTGGAGCAATTTGTGGAGGCAGGACTGGCAGTAAATCAGGACAAGATGACTTTGGCGTGTAAAACAGTGAAATTACTGTGTCATGTGATTTGGGAGGGAAAGCTATTGTTGGATAGCGATTGGGTAGCCCGTATTGTCAATATTTTGCGTCCGTGAAACCTGAAGAGGGTGCAGGCATTATTACAGTTAATGGGCTATTACGCCCGACATTTTTAACGTTATTTGGAAATTGCTGTTCTCCTGAATCAACTTAAGAAAAAAAGGGATTGTATTTAGTTCGGTCCACAGCAGGAGCAGGCCTTTGTTGCGCTCAAGAGAATACTTTGTTCCCCGCCTGTTCTAAGCCTGGCTGACTTTTCACATCATTTCGTACTTCAGGTGAACGTGCCTTCGTTGGCTGTAGGAGCCGCTTTGGGCCAGTAGGTGGATGGACACATAGCGCCAGTAGGCTTTGCAAGTAGTGCGCTACCGGAGTCTTAACACCGTCTCGGGACATACGAGAAAGAAACGCTAGCTTGTCTCTTCGGGCTGGAGAAGTTGGCATCATATATAGAACACGCTAAGTGCGACTTGTACACGGATAAACAAGCGTTAAGGCGGGTGCTTAGTCACCATCGCCAACTAGGGAAGCTAAGTCACTGGGTGCTTTGTTTGTCATGGTTTAGTTTCAAAGTGAACCATGTGCGTTGTGTGACGACACTGTCGTGGATGCGTTATCAAGAATGTTCCACCCAATCGACTTTGAGCTGGTGTAGGCCAGTAAACCTGCCTCGTTAAAAACTATACAGGAATTTCCAGAATTTTTTATACATCTTCAGTGGACGCAGAGTTCTGATGTGTGGTGTGGTCAGATTAAAACCGACATCGCCGAAGGAGTAACTTGTCCCAATTTAATTAAAGATTAGCTCATTAATTTTAACTGACAAACGTGTGCATGCCAGAATATAAAATGTTGCCTGAAGCGCTACGTTTTATTGCATTGAAATACTTCCATGACTCTCTTTTCGGGGTTTATTTCGGCATGAATAAAACATTTTTGAAAATTTCGGTGCACATTGCCTGGCCTACTCTGAAGGTGGATGTGGTGCAATTCGTATGACCTTGTCACGACTGCCAAAGTTGTAAGCAAGCCCCACAGACAAACATTTGTCCGGTGAAAATTCAGGAGCTAGGGGCGTATTCCCGGACAGTCACCTAAAACCACAGGCGTGAGCTCATCAAACGCGACTGAGAAGTATCGATTCCCATGCATCTCGCAGATGAGGCTACGAATAGTGGCCAGTCGGAAAGGACCGAGTGTCGCGCGGCAAAGACAAATGACGCTCGGATATGCCACGTACCTTTCTATGACCACATGAAGTGATGTGCAAGATGTCAGTAGAGCTTTGTTTTACCACGTGTTTGGATTTACTGTTTTTGAATACGGAATACTCGGTGGGCATATACACGGCAATGTCTAGCTGACCTTTGTGTATTGTCTCTCCCAAGTTCAGCATTGCGTGATTGAGATAAGGCCTCCTTCATATAAGCACTATATATAACTGTTTTATGAAAAATCAGGTTACATATATTTATGTTAGGATCATTCAATTGTAGAATGTAACTGTAAATAGAACAGCAAATTTTAGGCAGGTAGCTACAATGTAAATAGGTTAGGTACAACAAATTTATTTTAATGTTGTACCATGACCATACCAAAAAGACAGCGACTGTCAGAATGTTTGAAATAAAGACATATAGTTAAATTAATAATATAATGTTGATAATTTCTGTGGTGGTTGTGATACAAATGCCATAATTGATTCGTATAACATACATCGGTTATAATAAAAACATGGAAACGTAATTTGTCCGTACACTCTTATTTGCACAAAATTTTCAACGAATACAAGGAGAAATTTGTTTTTAATCACGGAAATTGAGTTATTTCGTGAACACATTCGTACAGTCAGACTGAATGCTGATTGGTTAAACATTACGCAAATGACTGGACTGCAGTGTAAGACGGTGACAGACAGACCCCGTTATGACGGAGTGTAACATCATCAAAAATTGTGGGTAAAAATATTTTTTTATTTGAAAATGTATTATTGTGCTATTATAATTTATGACCGACAAACAGCAATGAATCGAAAAATTTGGCGTTTATTGGAAATAATTAAACTGGTATAAATGGCTATCAAGATAAAGGAAATTTGTGATAGGTGTAAAAGAAGAAAAACTTCAATAAACGGGCATCCGTTTCTTTCGAAAGCCTCAACCTAGGTGATTGGATGGTTTAACATGAATCCGCGAATCATGGTTGTGAGGGGCAGTAGCTTCGGGTAGCTTACGGAAAATGGAATTAATAAATATGCATACAAATGTAAATATATAGGCGTACACTTACAATTGTCAGCAGTAGCCTGAATGCGAACGTTTTCTGAATTGCATTACCTGTTTTTCAGTATTATGCACATTGTGAAATATAAAAGTTGTAATTCAACGTTAAAACACTGAACCTCCGTCATCACCTAATGCACTATACCAGACAGTGTTTCCGTTAAAATACATGCAGGTGGACATATTGCAAAGTTTGACTTCAAAAGTGCTCAATTAAGAGCTGTGTCGCACTGCCATGAATTTTTAATAAAGAATATATACCTTGAGAATGTTTGAAAAGGTGGTTAACATTCAAAACCACACAATTAATTACAGAAGTAAAGACAGCAATGTATTCAGAACTTCTTTAGAAATATTCAGCATTCATTTAAAACGCAGTATTGATGACGTGGCACCGGAGCCAGCAATCTCCCAGCATTCAACACGAGGCGTGAACAGACAAGCCTAGTCGGACGCCAAGGAGGCCACGACAGGTAGGCGGGAGGCGTGATGTAAACAGTGGGTCGTTTTAGACGTTGAAGAATGCGGATTTCGTCCGGATGCGAGTAGTCTGTAAGCGTGAGTCACGAAAAGACGAGGTTAGTCATCTGGGAATAACACCCCAGATGACCTTTGGCACGTAATCCATTTGGACATATTTGAGCACTTTGTCTGTTCGCGGAAGGGAAATGTTTATGTGTTAATTGTATTGAACACCTTTTCCAATTTGTGTCTTTGCTATCGTTTTGGAATATGAAAGCACCGACTATTGTTAAAGCTTTATGGGATCAGGTCTAGGAATTTTTGGCGCTCCTGCGAAGATAGTCACAGATATGACTCATTATTTTCTGTCAGTCTTGTGCATATTTGGAATATTCCTCTACTTGGATGCTGCTACCCTGGGTCACCTCCTGGATGACGTGGCCCTATGCCTGGGCGTGGATAAGCGTGAGGTAGCGGCTCGTCTGAATAGAAACAGAATAGCTGTGCCCAACTCTGTCGAGAATTCCGTCTTATGTAAAAAAGCCAAGCTACTCAACCGTGAGAAGGGCCTGAGATCGAAATTTATACTGAAGAATGTTGGTCCGTTCATCATTTCAAAGTTCTTGGCACTAACATGGTTATGTTGTCTGATGGGTCTCAATACTAGTTCGGTAAAGTGCACGCTAGTAAGTTAAAAGTATGTATCCCAACAGTAGTTCGTTAGTTAATATTGTTTCCCATCCTAGGTTTGTTCCCCATGTTTTATTTACCGTATGTGTTTCTGATTCCTCCCCCCCCCCTCCCCAGGACCGTGGTCCGGACTGATGTCGCCATTCTTCTACTTCGAGCTGAGTTGAGCTTGCGCCTGCAATCTCGCTGAAGACGGGACGTCTTCCCAGCATGCCAGTGCCAGTGTGTTGCTAGTCTAGCAGGCGCTGTTTGCATGACATACGCCATTGTTGTTTTGTGCTGGGATGCGCTGTGTTTATTGACGTTGTATCCAGGGACTGGGACTTGAACATGTCGACAGCAGCAAGAGTTTTGGAGTTCCAAGACTGTTGTTATTGCAGGTCACTATGTGTGATAGTAACACTGTGATTGTAAGTTTACACCTATTCTACTTGTTTGTGAACATCCTGAACACATTTCTTCGGTATTCGTTTCTCAGAACTATGTGTACTTTTCTTCATCTGGATGTCGTTTAATATATTATTCGGTTTCTGTTGTGTTCTATGGAACTGTGGGCGTTCACTTCGGGCGTTATTCAGAAGTCGGACGTTTTTAGGGGAGGATATTGCGCTGATCGCATCGCTCTCCTCAGACTATTCAAATTTGCTGTCACTTGGCGGTGCTCCGGGTCTCGGTGCCCCAACACCTGCTCCCTTTTTACCTCCTCCTTGCTTATCCCTCCCTCCACGCATGCGCGATAGTCAGTTTTCCCCCTCTTTTCGTTTGTTTAAATGGGCTATAGGTTTTCTGCTGGGTAATATTCGTTGGGCCACCGTCTCGTATGATCATCTTTCTGCATTTCTCCACCCTGAGTTATCGACGATATGATTACGTGACTTATTGATGCAAAACATTACGTATGTTCAGAATTTAGGTCCGACTAAAGATTATAATTTGAAGACCTTTTATTATAATGGTTTTATGATACTTAATGTTGTTTTTGAGTCAGGCTTTTTAATTAAAGGCCTATTTTACGTTTTTGTTTTTGCTGCAGTATGAATTTTCGGCCAAACTGGTTGGAATATAATGTCACTCATGCAAAATTGTGAATTATAAAATTAACCATGAACACCTTTTGTCCATAAAATATGTTTTCATTCTTTTGCATTTTCTTTGTACTGTAACAAAATTGTTTACGCCACCACACAATACGAAAACACGGTGTTAAACAGTAAAGTTATGTTAATAGACATCGATTTATGATAATTATAATCCCCAGTATTGTCTCTCTTCCAAGAAAAAATCAAATAAAATGAAAAATGTTACATTTGGCATACTGTGATGCCATAATTTAAGTTAACATGTAGAGGTTGAGAACAGCACCAAACGAAGACTGTAACACACATTAAAAATTGTAGTCCTGTTTTCTCTATCCTGAAATTTAAGGATAATTTATTATTATCGTAATAATTTTATTAGACAAAATTAGTAAATGAGAAAAATTATTTGATATACTGTAGTAGCAATATTTTACTCATTATTTACTTATAATGCGTATTCACAACATTGAAACATTGTTTATTATAGTTCTGAAGAACGTGGTATTAACAAAGTTGAATGTTTTGGTAGGATACGAACGCCACCGCTTATCAAGATATTGGCTCGAAAGGAGTGGGATGGTTGAGAGAGTTGGCGCTGTTATCGTGCAGAGTAACTTGGATAAGAAAGTGAAAAATTAACTGTGTGTCCATCCTGTGCTAGTACGCCCATTACTTGTTGTTCCCTTCGTATTGGGATATCAACTATTGTAGCTTCTATGCAATGTGTTGCGGCTTGCTTGTCTTTCAGTGCAATGACATAATAACGCCACTGAGAACATAACGCTATTGCTCGTTATGGCATGGCAAGCCTGTACTGCAGTAACACAGTCCAAAAACATAATTACAACCGTGCCTCCCATGTCGCCCAACAGGGGGCTTCCCTGTACAGCAGACTTTCAGCCATACCCATAAAGTTACCGGGTACATGACCATGTTTGCAAGTTTAGAAAGTCGTTATGTAGTAAAGCAGTTACATCGTCACATACTGTAATGATTCCTGCAGACTGCACTCAGAAACTAAGACAAAATAGTAGTAGGAGTGTAGGCGTTTTAATTAACTTTTGATTAATCGGATTATCATTTTGATAGCTAATTGATTGATCGGATTAATAATTAATCCGATCTTAATCCGATCAAAAATTCATCCGCTAGTCATTAATTAATTAAGTAATTAATTAATGTGATGAAAATAAGTTAAATGAATTAATTAATTAAAAATTGAATTTTGTTTTAATTATAAGTGTATAGTTTAGTGCAAGAGTATGTTAAGTGTCATTTTTTATTTCTTTTTTGGATGGGAGCAGTATGGTAGCATCTCACCCTTGGAGCTGTGGTGTTGTACTGAGGTGTGATTGAGGAGTTGGTTTACCGTTATTCATGCGACTGAGGTTATGACGTATTTGAAAATAATGAAGAATATTATTTCTGCTAAATTGAATTATCAGGAATTATGTAATGAAGGACTATATATTTTATTAAAAAATCAATTCAACGAAAAGAGACCTGAATACGATTTACATCCACAACGGCAGTTTCCTAACCTGTCCTGTATGTTATAAATATAATTTATTACAAACAAAAGATATTAAGTGTCGGAAATAAAAATAATGAAAAGCATACTATTTACACGCAAATACACAAAGACTGTCTACAAATCCATTAAAAAGGAATGCAACTGCATGACAATCACAAAAGGAAATGACTTATTTAAAGACTTTACAAATCGATAACAGTTATGTTTACGATGCACCTACTAGATAAAACAACTATTTCCATAGCAATATAATTTACCACAGACTAAATTATACGAAGGACTCATCAAATCAAATACTAAGGAATCACAAATTACAGAAACTATTTACACGTAAATAACAGGTTCAGCTATCTTGGTGTCATAGAGAAATCAAATAACGAGTTAATAGAATTGCACGTACAAAGAAGGCAAATACTATTTACCTACAAATAAATGATACGAATCAAATACTAAGGAATTACAAACGGATTAAAGAACCTTTTTCCACGTCAATACCGGCCCAGCTATCCTGATGTTATGAAGAATTCAACTAGTTAATTTAAATCCTCTAACAATATAAAATTTAAGATATAATAAATTGCATGACTTCAATTAAACTGCACTAGTCCTACAACACATTAATGACGAATTCAAAAGACAACTGTTTATATTTAAAATAGACACGTACATTACAATATTAAATGTGTTTAATATAAGCCACCTCCGTTCGCTTGGGAGGTTGCTGCAGTTGGGAATGAATAAACGTTTCAGTAGAGACCCATATTTCTTAAGAAGTTCGTTGCCGCAAACCACTGAAAGAGAAATGGCTGATGACAAATCCGATACCGTTAGCTTAGAGGGAATACCCATAGTAAGTGCCAGGTCCAGTCTCACGGGTGAAGACTGTTACGAACACAGACGTGACATGAGAGGAGTTTTACAACGTGAAATATTTGATACTGAGACTGCGGAAATGGCGACTAGTAGTCACATTGGAACGAATAGCCAGAACGACATAAAGGATACATTAGCTAATATTCTATAGCTATTTATAGCTCTATATATATCAAATTTGATGCAAAAATCGACAATTTGGATGCAAGCTTAGGCGAGAGAAATGATGCATGCAACTAATGCAAATTTACAGGCCACTACTGCGCAGATGAGCACAAATTTCGAGAAACTGGAGGGAAAGCTAGACACAGGAAATAAGAAATCTGATAAAACGTAATTGTAAACTGGAAGGATTAGAACCACATTTGTCGGGCGTTACCCAGAATTGGGTTACTCTCAGTAGCAAGGTAGTGGAAACTCAACATGCTTTATCCACATTAAATATTGAGGTAACTAGGATGACTGAAGAGCACATGGCCCAGGCGATGCAGCTAGAAGTCATACAGGAAAATTTAACACAATTCGAGTCACAGATAGTTACACGATTGGCACAGAGTAAGTAAACCATAGAAGAAGGTTTTGGAATAGTGCAGCATAAAATTGATAATGTACAAGCCCGAGTTGCATCTATGGAACGTGAATTCCCACAGAACATCGAGCAAACTAAAACATGCTTGGAGGGACTGATCGTTTATCTAGGTCACAGAATTACAGTTGTCGAGGAGAGATCACCTGTTACTATCTCCAACACCCTTTAGTGGAATTATGGAAAATGTCGATCACCAACTAATAAATTTTGAAAGACATATTGATGCTAAACTTGACAAAACTCCTTCTGAAGGTATAGTCTCTAAGTATAATATTGACAGTAGAAGCCAGAGAAATCGAAGCGAAACTAAATCAGTTTCGTGATAGTAATTTAAATACCTCAAATACCAATACCACAGAAAATATGAGACACACGTCTACAGTTGGCAATGAACATAGTGAAATTCCGGAAAGCCCTGTAAATGTATTAACTAACACCGTACTGCGTCATCTCACTGCTGCACTCTTACACCATCCAGCGAAACAATGGTCGGAGAGTTTGCCGACATTCTCCGAGTGTGGAAAAGAAAATCCAGAAATTTTCTTAAAGAAATTGGAAGAGTACGGTAGATTGTTTGGCCTCAGTGAACGCGAAGTACTGATGTCCTTAGGGTTAAGATTAAAATCCACTGTCTTCTATTGGTGGGAAATAGAGAAGAATGGTATCAACACTATCGAAGAATTTAAATAAATTTTCTTGAAATAATATTGGAGTACTAGTATACAAGGAAATTTAACAGCTAGACTCCATTTAGATAAATAAGATCCAAAGAAAGAAAGAACGTTAGAGCAACATTTCGGAAAGGTGTTTGATAGGACGCGGCACTTAACTGCCCCAATGAGTGATGAAGAATTTGCTGAAATAATCATTTCACAACTTCTGGCTGGATATCAATATCGATGGGCCGATCGTAATTTGACGAATTTGAATGAATTTCGTACACAAACCTTAAAAATTGACCAGAATGAGCGTCAAAGAACTTTTGTGGTGCGAATCTTTGATAAAACTTTACAGCCTCGACCGCCTCCACTGTATTTTGGATCCGGACAAAAATCTAGTTCACATAACCAAGTTTCATCTGAAGGGTACCGTAATCCTACAGTTAACGTGTTAGACATAAATCAAGATGACGATAACTCTCGAAATTTTAATACAGGTGGCATACATTTTGGTTACGATAATCGCAAGCGAGGAAACAGATTCTCCCAAGGTTATCGTAGAAGGAGTCGAGGAAGAAATCACGATATAACAAATACATCAGTTTCGCCTTAACCATACGCGTATGTACACCGGAAAGGATTACCTACCAACGCGAGCAACGGGAAAAGGAGTCAACCGGATTCTCCGACCGGCAGTAACATGACACCCACGACGGCTATGATCTTGTATTTTTGAATTTGCATATTTTTTAAATCAGAAACAACAGTTTTGTATTTTGAATTTGCATTTTTTTTTCTAAATCAGAAGCAATAGTTATGTATGTTGAATCAAAATCTGTTTTTAAAGTATAAGCATTATTGTCAACAGTTTTATTTAAAGATTCAATTAGTGGTTTCCCAAATATATATGTAATTTAATAATAAGGAAATTATATAATTAAAATTAAAACCATTCGAAAAAATGTATAATACACTTAAACATAGACATGTCCACTAATAACTGAATTAAAATTCTGAATTCGGTTATCATTATAATAAACATTCGTATTTGTTAAAGTTATTAATTAAATTAATAGGAATATTTCCCACAAATGAATCGAAGTAGTAAACATCATTTTTTTCTTTAAAATAACAAACCGAATGAGTACCTGCATTTGATGAATTTTCAAAATTAACTACAACACATTAATTTTTGTGCATTATTTTATGTAATTCATCAGTTATATACACATTTCTGAAATGTTTAATACTTAGTATTTTTACATATTTTTATTATCAATATTAGATAAAGGAGATATATTCAGTTGTTTTTATCGTCCTCTTTTTATAACTAAGCCACCTCCTGATTTATTTACCATTGCTAAATTATGTCTCGGTTTTTCTTCTAATAATTTGTTATTTTTTCTAGTTTGCTCAACAGAATTATAAATTGCAGTATTTCCTCCAGGCGAAGCTTCAAGTGCGCCTAAAGCTGCAAATAAAATTGGAAATAATCCACCATAATGTAAACCACTTCCAAATTTGTATTAAATTATTTTTTATATTTTTTAAATTTATTTATTTTAGTTTTGGTACTGACAAATATAATAAGAAACCTATTCCTTCTGTTACTAATTTTTTTTTCTCTTAAGTTGATATTTTGTAAAAAATTTATCTTAACCCAAATCTCGTAATAGATCAGTGGGTATATTTAAAGTTATATTAGTTGTCTTCGTTTATAAGTAAAAAGTTATAATCAATTAATTAATTTGAATACCCCATCCTAATTTTCTTTTTGTAATCATAGTTGAAGCAACAGCTGCAGAAGCAATTTTTTCACCAACTGGAGTATTTTTATCTAACATAATCTCTTTTGCTTCTTTTTGTAAAATTTTATCAGCTTCATGTCTAGATTCTAAATCATTATGATCTCTATAAGCAATATCAGGATATTTACATGCTTCATATAATTTATTTATTTCAATGTCTTCTTTTGCCTATCTTTCGTTTAATTTTGTAAATGGTCCACAATAATTATAGCCAGGTAAATGAATTTCAGTAAAATTTAAATTGTTAAGTGGCCAATTTATTATTCCTTTGCAGTGATGTTCAGAATTCCAAAATTATTGCGGAATTACATTTAAAACGCTTATTAGATATGGAATTCCTTTTTGGATTATTAACAACAAATCCAGGGAAATTTATTGTTTAACATATTCACTATACCTTCTTTTTCATTGTAATAATTAGTATCGAAATTTTCTTCACCATGAATGACTAATAATCTATCAATTAATTTTCTAACATCATCCATCCAAATGTATTCTTTTGGGAAAATATTGTATTTTATACCTTCTCCAGATCTAGGAGAAATCATTATTTCAGGTGTACTTTGTAGTGATCTTGATTGTAAACTTTTTATATAGTTTTGATAAATTGGTGTAATTATACTTTTGTAATAGTAACATTTATTTCAATTTACTTGATTATTAGGATCATGTTCTTGAAATACTGCATTTAAGAATGTCTATTATAATTTTTATAATCATAATTATTGTATTTATCCTCTATATCTGATCGAAATTTTTTTGTTAACAAATAAGAAAGTCCTTCTGCTTATGTACATTCTTTATCTTTAACTTTCATTACATTATCCTCTATTGTTACTTTTGTATCACCTATGTAATAACTATGATTTTTCCATGTAAACCATATTGTTCTTCAATAACTTCAATTTTTTCAAAAATTTCTTTTGTAAGTGTTATATTAGAAACAAATGAGAATGCATCAAATCATTTAATGGTGTAATAACAATCCGCTCTTCTAAATTAGGATTTTCTGAAAATAATTCTCTTTCAAACGATGTTTCTTCTGGTGTTGGTGGATAGTAAGGAATTTTTTGCAGCTATTGGAACTGGCGTAATTACTAAATTTTTATTTTCTTTGCTTACTTGTTCTCCTTTTTTTTTTTTTTACCAATATTTCCTAATTCATCAATTAATGGAAATTCATTTCTCTTATTTTTTTTTATTCTGCTTCATGATTATTTTGACAATTTCTGTATTTTTCAGTGAGTAATTTAACTCGAGAAATGGCCTTTGAAAAATTTATCATTTATATATAACTTTTTCTTATAAATGAGTTATAAAAGTATTGAGAGTTTTGAGAGACAACCTTTTCCCTCAACATATCAAACTAGAGAGAATTTAGATGTTTACTATAATAGAATTTAATTTGATATTCCTATAGGTGAAGACTATTCTTTTCCAAATGACGCTTACGTTTATGAGCAATATAGATTACTAAAAAGAGATAAAGTTAGAGATGAGGCAAAATATGCAATATAGATAATATCGATGTTTGTTATAACTTTTTTCCTTTTCAGTTTTCTTAGAGTATAAATCTCAAAACATGGAAATATTTTTGAAACTGTTGATAATCCAGGAATAACATCAACAATTATGAATGCTTTGTTAAGATCACCAAGTGAACAAAATTATTAAGACATGTCTTATGTTGATAGAAAATATCTAGTAAAATCTGTTCACAGTGATAGAACAAATGAATTATTGTATCCAACTGAGATATTTGTTTGGTTTTACTGGCGATAACAATGATACTTACAGGAAAGGTGGTTATAAAATTACTTTTACTCATAATTCATCTGATAACAATTGTTTATTTATCTATGAAGAAAAAATGCAGATGATGCAGTTCAGAAAAGTTATGCCGATCCAGGAAAAATTGTCATTCAAAAATTATAAATTATGTGGCCTTTTGTTGAATATGAATCAAACACATCAATTGCAATTAAGGAAAAATATACAAACGCCCAAAAATACCTATCAGTTTCAGTTATTGGCAATTTTTTAGAAAAAGAAGTTCCTGCTGGAACAACTGCTTTTTAACTTTGATATAAAAGATCACTTTAATAATTTAACAGTTTGATATGCCTGATTTTGTAATTGTAGGATTTCAAACTAATAGAAAAAATGTTTCTATGTTTGTTTACTCTAATGTAATAAATACTTATGTTAAAAATGGAAGAAATGAAATTTTTCCAAAAGAAAATTGGAATCTAGTTATTGAAAATGGCCTTAATGATAAAATGTTTCTTGCTTACAATGATTTTAGAAATTCCAAAATGAAAATTAGATGCTCTATTGAGAATTAATTAACTTTATTAGAAACCAACTGTACACCCTCAAGGTGATATCAATTAGTATTCATTTTGGGGGCGAAGACCATTATTTGCTATTGATTATTCATATAGAAAAACAACTGTATTTAAATAAAATACAAATATAAACATTTGTGTTGCTTTTAATAATGCTGTTGAAGCAGAAACAGTTTGCAATTTTGTTCTAATTAGCCAAAGGAATCTAACTTGTGATTATTTGAAAGAAAGAATTACAGAAGATATACCATTTTTAAAATTAATAGAGTTAAGTTGTTTAATCGAATAAAAAATCATTTTAATAAACCTGAATGAGATTTTTTTCCTAGTGTCAATTTTGTTGATACCAATTTTAAAAAAGATCACTTTAATTTTCGTTTGTATATGTTTGACATTTTTCTTTTAATTGAATATGAAGTCGCCTAACTTACCTTGCAGCATGACTAAATTTCAAAAAGTGGTTATGTTTCAAACATTCCTTCCTATGTACTAAATAATGCGTCTGACATTCTAAGAGAATTAGTTTTCAAATTTAATCTAAAGTTACTAAACTAACAATTATTGCTCTAAGAAAACGTTGATGACAAAAATAAACTTCAAGAAATAGGTGACGAACTTGAGCAGATAGAAGAAGTGTTAAAAAAGTTATTAGAGCTTCGAATATAAGGTATAATGTATAATAATATTATATTTCACTTGTTTAGTTTGCTTACATATTAAGTTTATATTTGCTTGTTTTTAAATCAAATTTTATTATTTTTGGTTTAAATTTGCTTAATTCTGGCTTAAATTTGTTTTATTTTAGCTTAAATTTGCTTGTTTTTGGGAGTTGAAAATTGTAGACAAATGAGGTTTCTAGAAACTTGAAAAGAGTTGCTTGAAAACAATAAAATGACTTGTTTTTTGGCCTAAATTGCTTGATTTTGGATGTTTTTAAATCGACTTCAGATTTTTGAGGTTTTTAATTTTTTATTGTACTTTCGTTAAAATAACAGGAAAAAATTATGTTAGTTTTTTTTCCTGTACTTTTAATGGAGATTGTTGGTTTAAATTGAGGTGGTCCAGGCTGGGCCTTTATCATCTACTGTCCCTCCAGCCTACTTTTTTTACCTGTGCTGTTGACAAAATCAGCATAGCGCTGTGGTTAATTACAATTATATTTACAACACTGACCTGTGGAAATAAATTACATAAAAGAAATGATACGTTAAAAGACGATTGGGTATAAAAATGTGTACAATCCTTACTCGTGGGAGGTGGGGTGAAAATACTAACTATCACGGAGCTTGCTGTGGTGTATTTGTTAAATAAATTCCAGCACTCTTTCTGGGGTAGACTATGGGTCTCACAGCAAGCAAAACAGTTAAGTGTGACATGGTATGAGTTCGACAACTTCAGGTCCTTTATCACCTTGGCTGGCTGGCAGTCGAAACAAACAAGAACCCTTTAAGAATGATTTTAAAACATGGTCATAATGTGCACATTGGTCACTTAAAAATTAGCAATCAAAGCACTGCACTCAAGAATGAACTTCATATTATTATACCTTATACCTTGGCTGATTGTGGTGAGTTCATGGGAGCTCTGTGGCTCAGAGCTCGAGTTCAACTCTTCGTTATTGTACAATGTATGTGAAAGAAATTGAAAACAGGTACACATACTTAAACAAATGGACAAACATAGTGTTATGACTAATAAACCCTGCATGATTATATCAACGTAAATTGGTAAGTACCTTTTTGGGTATTTTCTTCACAAGGACACTTGTAAAAACTCATAGGCAGATTTAGATGTGTACTTAGACAGCAAATTATAAACATTTAAGCTTACTACTTCTTTATAGGGAGTCCACTTTATATTTATCCTATGCCTAATATGTACAAGGTGAAGTCACTGTCTTCGTGTATGCACCCGCACTGTGGGGAGTGTCTTTAAGTGATACATTATGTTCGATAGGACATTCGTCCTCTAATTTATGGAACCTTTTCGCTGATGAGGGGTTAAGTTTCTGTCTTCCGCTGGCTGGTACTACAGCATAAAGACGACTGTTTAAACGAGTTCGATCATTCTTTCCATCACTTTGGCGAGTGTCTGAATAATTACTATCATGTATACCTCACCAGTTCCTATCCTACCACAGCTTAATTACGACTGTGTAGGTTAACTACTGTCATAACACTGATTTAAACTAGCCTAACGTGTATAATATAAATTCTCACTGTCTTTAACTTGTTAGCTAGTTTAACTATTATGTTCTTCAGATCTATAACGAGTCCTGATTGTCACTTGGTGGTAGTTTTGTGACAACTACCTTGTCTAGTTCTCATGTCACTGAGCATTTCACTTAATCGTCGGTGGTCTTTGTCTATGCTGGTCTTCCCCTCTGCTTCAATGCAGTATGTGCCGAATACGGCAACATGAACTTCGATGTGGGTCTACAGTGTGACTGCTTGTACCGGCCAGGCATTGATCCAGCTTTAATGACACAAGGGGGTATCAGTCGTCGGATTTCAGCATGTGATACTGAGGCATCGTCTTCTGCTGTAACCATTGGTGAAAACACAGAAGCAGGACACGATGAGGTAGTGTGAGGGAGCGGCGAGGTAAATCAATTGGCATCGACTTCGGATGGTCCTTCAAGAAGAGCTGGGCATCGACGGTCTCAATTTCCGGACCGGTGGCCAGAGGGTGGGATGGCCCTTCGACCTCGGCCGCTCTCTCGTTGAATGGGACAATTTCCTCTCGGAGAAGAGAATGTTGTAGATCGTCAGGATCAGCGTGGTCGGATATCCTAGGTTCATCAGCAGCTGACCGAGTGGCAGAATGGGCCTCTCATCCTCAACTGCACCGACAGGATTTTCCTACGTGGCAGAAGATTGGGGCGGAGCGTTGTCGACTGCACTGTTCGACACCCCGTGCAATGTTGATGGTTCGCCATCGAAAACAGGAATCGGCTTCGTAAAAGTTGTTATGACCTGGATCCCTATCACGGGCATTTCCTCAAGTACAGCAGTTGGTATTGGGTCCTCGGCATCTGCGCTACCTGAAGGCCCAATGGAGAGTAGTATTAGCACCTCTGAGTCAGAAATCGGGTTCTTGGAAGCTGGACCGACCTAGATTTTTGAGCCGAGAGTTGTACTAGGTGGAGGGGTAGGTGCTTGGATTGCCTCTGTCTCCTTCACCGGAGGCGGTTCAGATCTCTCGAATATCCTACTTGACCTGTGGGGTGTCTGGCTGTATTCCCTGTGTCAGGCACTTCGCCAAGACACTTTGGTGCCGTTAGTAGTGGCCCGGTCTCGTCTGGTTGTGACTTTATGGCTTAGCTGTGAGATGTAGACCACAGGGATCTGAAATATCCTGCTCCTCGGTGTGGTGGTAAGTATACTCTCCCTGGTAGAGATTAGTGTGGCTCTCTGTTGTATTACGGGGTATATGTCTCAGGACTCTTTTGTGGCCTTGGCATGACTTTGTGAGGTGCCATGACTGGTGCCGGGTCGTCTTCGTCCTTGGAATACCATGGATGTTCAACTGTGGCGGCGCCGTCCTCTGGGCTAGGCATGTCACCCGGATGGGCGTATTGGCCTCGGGTGGCCTTTAGGATCCTTCCGCACAGGCCTTCTGTACAGTATACATTATCTAGTTTGTCTACAATACTGTACAGACCATCCCATTTGTCCCCAAGACCAGCACTGAACTGGCTGCTGACCTTGCTAAGGGGATGACTTCTGAGTAGAATGACTTCGCCAAGATTGAATTCTCATACCTCAGTCTTTGGTTGAGGGTATTTCCATTGAATATAGGTATCCTGACCCTTCTGAGCATTTGTGGTCCGAGCCAGGGTAGCAAATCGGACACCCTCTGGCTGTGGCATATCTGTAGGTTCATTATCCCACTGCCAGTCGCCAGGTAGGTGTAGGGGTTGGCCCATAAGAAGCTGACTCGGGCTGGTGTTTACCACTTCGTTGGTATGGTGACGAAGGGCAAACAATATGGTGGGGATATGTTTATCCCAGGGACGGTGGTCATTGCCCACACTTATTCGGAATAACTTCTTAATCTCATGATTACTCCGCTCAGTGCAGTTGTCCAGGGAGTGGTATGGAGGGGTTGTCCATGTTTGTACTCCGCATCCTTGACATACTGACTGCCACTGGTGACTGGTAAGCTGCATACCATTGTCAGTCAGTGTGGCTGGGAGTATTCCCAATGTGAAAATACCTATGCTTCAATTTTTCGAATTATATTGGGTTCTTTTACTGGCTGGGTAGTGAATATGCCTCTACCCACCGGGAAAACTGGTATGTTACTACCAGTAGATACAAGTTCCACTTTGTACTTTGAGGATATGGTCCCATCAGATTGGCAAGGTCTCCCAGGTACCCGGGTATCCTGCTTGAGGATGGTCAGGGTGATGACAGCTGATGTCTGTTAGTAACTGCTGTGGGACTCATATATTCCATCTTGTGGTGGGTTGTCCGCTACAAGTCCACACAATATGGTCCCTTAACTAAAACCTTTGAGGCTGTTCCCATAGGAGGCAAAGGATTTCAGGTTCATCCTTTTGGCTTATCGTTATTTGATGGTGGGTTGTTTGTACCTGTAGTAGACGAATTTGTTCCTCCGGTCTTCGTTCTAGCAGAGGGGTAGGGACATTGCCTCTCCCTGTTCTTCAGCTTTTACGTCCCTTCCAGCATAGGAAAATGGGATATGACGTCTGGCAGGTCATTACTCTTACCCAGGCAGTGTTGTACCTGGAAGTCGAACTCCGTAAGGAACATGTCCCACCGCCCAAGCTTGGCATTGGCATTACGCAGCTCTCGCAGCCATTGGAGAGCTTTAGTGTTTGTGCATAATATGATATGTTACATTTCTTAGTAATAATGGTATCATACCGCCCAAATGACTGCTAAACACTCCTGTTCGGAAATGTGAGAGCATTAGTCAGTTTTGCTTAACCAGGTTGAAGCACACACTATCACGTGTGGGTGGCCTCCTGCATCCTGTTGGTGCAAGACAGCCTCAAGACCACTTAGACAAACATCTTTCAGGAAAATTAATGTTTTGTCTCCTTGAGGACAGTGGAGTTGTTGGATATTCCCGAAGCTATCCTACAGATCTTGAAAAGCCTGTATCTGTTCTGGTCCTCATTTCCAATGGACTTCCTTCTCAAGGAGTGGGTGAAGCAGTGCCTTGTGGTAAGCGATGTTGGGCATAAAGTCCTCTAACAGTTACATAGACCCACGTACCATCATAACTGTTTCTTGTTGGTTGGATCTTCGGCCTCTTCGATTGCTCATAGAGAGCTTAGTTGTGGCAATTTCCCATCAGGGGAAACCACGTGGACTAGATAGTCAATGGATCACTTTGCGATGTAGCTTTTGGACAGTTTGTATGTCATCCCATGGAGTTCTATTTATTCCATATCTCTCTGTATGTGACCGAGTTTCTCCTCCCAGGTATTGGAATAAATTATCACATTGTCGAGATAAGTGAAGCAAAACTCGCCGATGTATCCAGTCAACACCTCTGCGGACATTAGGCGTTAAAACATGGTGGGGGAGTTCTTTAACATGAAGGGCATTACCCTGAATTCTAATGTTTCACTATCCAGGGTCATACAAGCTGTAAATTTCCAGCTATCTGGGTGAACAGCAATTTGCCAGTATCCGTATTCCATATCAATGGTGCTGAAATTTTTTTCCTCCCCAATGTTTCGCAGGTTATGGGTTAGGTCGATGGCTAGGGGAGCAATAGAATCGGTCACATCGATCACAGCTGTGTAATTGTCACAAAACCTGAGTTTGCCATCATTTTTCGGTACTAATACCACATGGGAGTTGTATGGAGAGTTTGATGGCTCTACAATGCCTTTATCCTTCATAATTTCATTCTCCTGTTGCATTATCACGTTATGATGATGTGCTGATACTCAGAAGGGGCTATTGTAAGTGCGAGCTTCCGTGTTCTTCCAGATCTCATGCAGTATCGTACATGTCTGAGGTAGCCAACCTCCATGCCCAAAACCGCTGGCATGTTCATCTATAACTTGTTGAAGTTCGCTAAATTCTGGTTCGCCTAGTTCGTGCTTGATCCTGGATGGATCGATGGGGCTGGGGAATACGGCTTTGGGACTGTGTTCCAAATTCGCCATTAACCAGTACTATCGCCCAAGTAAACTCGTTACTGTCCATGGTCAATGACACATTGCTGTTGTCGAAACCATGGACAACCAAGTATTACGGCTTCTGTAAATACGAGTGAAACCACGAATTCGGCTGGGTTGGAATTTCGGCACAAATTGACCATTAGGATGATTCAGTCGTCAACCTGCAGGGTGGCATCTGGTTGTGCCATTCGTACGATGTTCAACTGTGGTCGATGGGCAGCTTGCTGTTCTGGACTTAATATATCACTTCGAATAAACTTCACGGTTACAGCCGAATCTAATAGGGCGAGAACCCTGCTCCCATTGATTTTCACTTTAACATAGGGGTGATAGAAGGGGTTGGTTCCTCGATTAAGTTCTGGAAGCCAGGCCCTTGTTGTCTGGTGGTGGCAGCCCAATTCGCACACTGGCTGCAGCGATTTCTATCTTGAGAGTAGAGGACATTTTAACTGTAACATTTGGTTTGTTTGGTGCTTCCGTTCTGTTGGTTTACTTATTAGTCGAGATCCCTTGACTGGCAGGTTTGTGTAGGGAGTCCTTGTTCCAGTGGCTGCCGCGACAGAACCAGCATTTCGGTACGAACGAGAGACGTGGCGTAGGTGCAGGTACGTTCCTAGGTGCTTCTGCTGACATAGTTTGGGACTCAGGGATCTTCACCGTTTTAGGTTTTTCGACTGCAGCTTGTGCTGCGAAGTTCGGTTCTGCCTCTCTGGCATGCTCTACTAGTTCATCGGTCCTTGAGGGTTTATGCATAAGTAATAAATTCCGCAACCCGGGTAATAAAATTCGACTAATATATCGGACGGAAGTCGCCTCATCTACTTATGGAAATACTCTTCGAACATCTGTTCTTTCCTACGAATGAATATTTCCTATTCGTCATCGGATACTTGTGTCTGACTGTAGAATTGAGTCGTTAATCTTGCCAGCCCTTCCTCGCCAGTAAATTGAATGGCCAACCGACTATTAAACTACTTGCATTCATTTACAAACTCGCTGTAGCGATTCCACCTGTCCAGTACGAGGCCTTTAAGGTGGGCGAGGCTCACTCACTGCTTTAACGAGAGGCTGGTTTCCATGAATTACTTCTCGCATTCAGAGGTTAACGTAACCAGGTCCTCATGTGGTCACCCCACAAAGTTGGTGATTTGTATCTCGTAATCATTCATTTTACCGGGTGTCCCATAGTTGTTCCGGATTGAATTAACACTCGTGACCAGTGAGAACGGATTTTGTAGGATTTCGTACACCTCTCACACTGGTATGGTGTACCTAGTCTGGTGACCCTATCGTCGTTCAGCATGGTGATACGGCTCGCTACAGGTGTTGCAGCGTATATAGTTTATGCTGTATCCTGGACACATGACTTCGTTGCAGAAATTTGTCGATTGTGTCCGGCAGGTCGCACACATGTACCCTAGGCCCTCTGTACTCCAGGCTTCATCCCTACAACCTAGACATACGTATTGGAATGAGTTGTCGGAGTAGTAGCATGTAATCCGAAAAGTGTGGTTACTCTGGCATTCGGTATGGTCACATTTATTTTCGGTCATGTCTGCCATGTTATTGTTCACCCCTTCGGCAGTATTAACTACGGCGCCACGGGGTGTTAAGACGACTCCCCGATGTCTGTTTCGGTTCCTGGTTGACTCTTAGGTCTCTGGGTCATTCTGACCTGGTCCCGGTGTTCACAGTTTACAGTTAATTACACTGAAGCCCCGCATTGGGCACCAGAAAATCGCTTGAATCATGACGGGCTACCTAATGGTATGTACAGTCAAAGTTGTTTTAATTGTGTGAGACTGAATACGCTGATGATCTATTACCCATGCATATAGTATGCGTTTCCTGCCAGCCACTCTCGCTGGACGCGACAGTTGGCGACTGGGAACGAAGTTGCTCACTACTGTAATGGTAAATGGCTTATTTGGTGAGACTTTAATCGGCGTCTGTGTACCGGACTTACTAATGATTGCTTTGGTTGGAGGTCGTGGAGCATATGCTGGCTAGCTGTAATGGATGAAACTGGTGGAGGGGTGTTGAGCGTAGACACTGTATCGACCCCTTCAGTAACGTTGATTTCATACTTTAAATTCCTGGCTCCAGAACCTACGGTTGGCTGCCATGTACCTTACTTCGATGGCCTGTAGAAGTCCTCGTACCACAGGATGATTTTCCCTATTGATGTGAATGTGCAGCCTCTCCAGGAGTTGGGTGAGTAACACTCTGGCTTGCCTACTTGGAGAAAGTGGGGGTAATACACACTCATGTTTGGTGGTGGTATAGGCCACCTTTTTCTCCTCCCTCTTGGAGACTTGCCTTCTACCAAAATGTATAGAGGTTAGGGTGACACTTAAGATATTCGCTGTACATCGTGAACACGAGAGAGTTCCCTATCTATGTGTACTTCCAATAGCAGTTGACAGCAAAAGTTCGGTGCTCTAATCACTCCCCCCCCCCCCCCTCGCCGTGACGCACAGGACCTAGAACGTTGAACCATGTAGGCCGGCTCCCTACTACTATTGATTGTAGGTCGTCAGTCTCGAGAAAATATCCTGGCTGGCACCATATCCGCTCTGGTAGGATACAACTCAAGGAGCTTGTCTAGCCCCTGTCGGATGAGTTTCTAGTCGTCAGGGATCTACCATTCTATCCCCGAAGGTCTAGCTAGGATGAGTGGCCGACTATTGGTGCATGTTGTAGACGTACGGATTCCTGAAGGGCCTCCGCAGTCCTACTCTATGGTTCGTACTATTATGAAAAACCTGGTCTAGGTTGACAACGTACAGTAATAATGTTTCTAGTGGTCAAAGGAAATACCAGTAAAACAAACACTCGTTGGGAAAGTGATAAACTGTGTTTACTAAACATAATTAATGCAAATGACACATGCTACCTTCTAACCAAGCACAAAGGGAGTATGGAAGTAACCTATGCTTGACATGTGTAGGTGATGGGTTCCTAAGCTACCCAAGAAATTTAGTGTGTTGACGTCTATAAAAACAACTCAGGCGAAGCTACTGTATACAAGAAGTGTCTATACGAGACAATACAATAAGGGGTGACACTACTTTAAGAGTAGTTGGTGTAGTTGCCTCTACCAACAAGTAGAGGTGCCTTATGGTCCAGTAGATGCAGCAGCGGAAGGTGTGCAGCGATGATGAAGAAGGAGAGCTTCTGGTAGACGGTGGTAGTTGTCGAATATGGTAGCTTCTGGTAGCTGGTGGTAGTTGTTGCCAATGGTAGCTTCTGGGACCACGAGTCTACGGAGATGAGAGTGCGAACACGTGGGAAATGTTAGTGAAAATTTCCGGAGCAATACACTTACTATTGTAGCTACTACTGTCTTACAATAGAAGTTGATGTCCCCTGCGACATTAAGCAAGTGCACTCTCCTTGGCCCACCGAGGTAGAATGAGAATGGTGGCTCGAAGATCCCGTTAGCTAACAGAGATCTCCCGACAGAACCATGAGGGAATTACATGAAACTTACACTTGGGCAAGTATACATTTGAAAAACAATTGAACACAGCATAATATTCTGTGGAATTAAATAAGTTATTCCGACATGTTTGAACCCTTAACATATCCAGATAATATTCGTTCACATCTCACGTGTTCCAAAGAAATGAGAAAATCGTGGTCAGTATTGTGCAAATCCAGAAGATAACACCAATAGGGACAGAACCTTTCCCTCGGCAATACTATTTGTTGCTGATCAAACACAAATTATTTTATAATTTGTTGCTTCTTGTGTCATGGGTATACTGTAACTATTTGCGTAGGTTCCAAAAATCCAGTTCTTAAAAGAAAATCATAAATATTGTTGACATCTAAAAATTCTTCTTTCGCAACGCCTGAAATGAAACATCAATATATACGTTAAGGGGTTAATATATTGAATAAAGTCTACAGTTTCTGTTGCTATGTGTGTCGGGCAAAATGGAATAATGTGGAAAAATATGGACCGGCTAGTACAGCATCTGTAAAACCATATTAAATTTTTAAAAAAATTTACCACTCAAATTGGCACTAAAAAGATCAATGTAATATTAAAAGAACATTTTCATATTAGGATTTAAATTTTTGAATTTGTACATGTGGCATGGGGTCCACCGGAATTTCCGATACCATTTACATTATGCATTGACAAAACTGATAAAATTTAATATGCTCTTTTAAATGAAAATACATATAGCACTAGCACTGCAAAATTAAGAGATGAATTTAGCGTGTCTGAAGTCTGTGATTAGTAAACATATGTCCACCACGTAGCTTTGCACTCTGCGGCTTCTCACATTTTCTAATTTAGGGAAGCTCAAGGGAGATAACACTTTCCATTTTATATTTTACACTCTGCTTTCAGGGGAGCAAAACACTTTCACACGATAAACACATAGTAATGAGTTTCCTCTTCGAGATGCGGGTCATTCGGGTCACAGGACCGTTTACTGACCCGTTCGTGCATGAACGACTTGGATGAGCTGTACACTACACGCATGGCCGTGCATGGCTGATGTACGAGTGGAGCAGCATTGGCCTGCCTCCCGAGCAGGACAGTGAGCTTGATGTCAACTTATAATTCTTTATATATAACATGTGACAATAGCACTGCAATTTTATGGCCTTTGGGAATACCACAAGAAACTTAGATGGCACATTTGCTCCCCAACAGATATGTAAAATTGATATTGTTCAGTACCCTTAAGACCAAAATTTTAGACACGTACTTACATTACCTCAACAAACATACACTACACTTACAAAAAACAACAACATAACTGGCCGAATCTGCTTGCTACTAGTGCAGATATTCTCGACCTGGAGGTTACTGTAACTGTTTTAGATGTTTCTTTCCGATCGTTATTGATCAATTTAAGCACGAGAAACATTTTGAAAATAATGGTCTACTCTAGTGAAAATTAGGATGCAGTGACATAAATATGAGATTTATGAGCAGTAATAACGTTCATCTTTCTTGAGCATATGACACCAGATCGTCACATTCATGGTTACATCTCCTCACACCTTAACACAATATTGTGAAACATGTCTGTATGCTTGATGACCACGTCATTTGGTTGTTCACTCAGCGTCTACAAATCTGTAGGCTGTGTGCTCAACCCTTTCAGTCCCTATGTCCACTACAGCGCATATGTTGCAGAGAGAGGAAATGTATGACAATAACGGTACACAGTATCATGGCCAATGCAGTGTGTTTCTTCGATACGGGTTATGTTATTTGTGGACATTTATACAGCTATGGTTTGTGAATGATTTCCCCATTGTCTCTTGGGCAGCTAGCACGTATTCAATCAGTGGCGTGAATTAACCAAGTACTGAATCAGGGCAAGTACATCAGGAACCAAAATATTACTCGATTGTAACACTTGAAACCATAAATTAATCCGGGACTGAAATAATTTATCAAAATTTTGTTTTCGATACAGCCTACCCTCCACCTATTTTTCATATACCTCAAATACGGTTTGATAACCAAGTCATAAATAATGTATTTTCTCTTTTAAGCATGTCTTGTATTATTTAAGCATTGTTCAATTATTCCTCATTTTATTTCTTCAGGTGAAATCTGTTTATTATGTATGGAGATCGGACGGTTCACACTAAATAATAACAACTGCGATCTTTCATTATTTTCTTGTACACTTCTAAGGTTAAAGGCATGCTTGTTTGCAATATGTTTAGTTTATTTATTCGGTCTTCCCCTATTACTTAGCAGGCTGCCTTTGAAATTATTTGCATGAAGGTCAGCATTCCAATTTTTACATTTTACATTTTGTTATCTTATTGAGTGCCTTATAGCCACATTATTCGTTTCTTATTGCTTGTGTAGCAGCTAAAATAGTTTTACTGTTATGAGCACTCCTGATAGCAATTCTTGCTTACCAGAGTTAGTAAGAATTATACCTGAACTATTTATATCTATCCTCTGTAATAAAAATCGTCATCATATTTAAATTTTTTTTTTCTTTCCCATGCACTGCATTACAGGGAAAGATTCATAAGATGAGATCTGAGGGGTAGTTCCGTTTCTCAGTTTGGGTCTTCCCCCAATCATCAAATATATTTCGTAAGTGTAAAGCACGCTATATAAAATTAATGAACGACACTGTATGCAGAAAACATTAAGAACAAAATTCTGGTTATAGGATAATAGTTCCTTTTTGGATTATATCAAGTCATAGCTATGTTCAGAAAGGTGTAGATTTAATTGAAAGAGAATATATTTATTGGCTTCTTCGGGTATACAATCCAATAAGTAATATTAAATCAATATTTATTAAATTGAATATAATTGCAATGACATTAAAAGAGAATGATCATTCACGAAATCTTTTAATACAGCAAGTTCCTTCATGCCTGGTTAAATTTATTTTAATGCTAATAATCTGTGTAATTTAGTACGTACAGCAAGTCTCATAAAATTCATTTTTTGAAATACTACTTACTTTGTCTCAACTCCAGCGCTGTCTACATAAAAAATTTAATTTTATATTATATTAATTTGGGAACTTTTGAAAACACTGCTCTTATATATATATGTATATATATATATATATATATATATATAAACAAGAGGGTGAACATCTGCACTTGGATAATTATAAAAACTTAAACATAAACATTGGTCTCGTGTATGAGTTGTTTACTATGAACTCTCTATCTCTCTCTCTCTCTCTCTCTCTCTCTCTCTCTCTCTCTCTCTCTCTCTCTCTCTCTTATAGACAATGCTGTTACCTCTACCCAAACCCGTCATATCAGTGAAGTTACTTAGCTCTTCTCCATCAAAATGCTATCTTTCATATGGAAGAATCTACATAGTTTGGCTTAAATTTTCTCTAACATCGATCAGCAAATAGCTATGATTGTGTAAGTATAGATAACTGCAGTTTCCGTCTCACAACGCCACTGCCATCGCCTAGATTGCTTTCTTGTGTCCCTTTTGTTCATAGCTCTGGAACAAAGGCCAATCACGATAAGTGGATACCCAAGCAAAGAAGCAACGCAGTGATAGTTCTACCAAGGGGCAGCTGGTAAAGTATTGCAAGGTGCGTTTATGAGTGTTAACAAGTTAACGCTTTTGGCCCCTAATAATCACAATTGTGTTGAGAATGGTCAGAAATGCCAAATATATTATTGTAATTTATTATCAACAGGACAAGGCATACAGTTGACCGATTGTAATGTCAGACATAGGTTACTACCCTAGTGATTTACAGGAGTATATAACTACGAGACATGTCTGAACAGACACTGGTGGCATATCTTGCAAGAATTTACCAGCTTTTGGTTATCTGTTTAGAACTCCCCACCTCCTCGGCCATAGTCAACAGTGTCTCGGCCATGGACTTCCCCGTCTCCTGGACCATGTTCCACAGGAAGCCGGACTTTTTCTGCAGCAAGACGTGGGGATGATCAAACTCCTACGAAAATAAAAAAACAATACAGAGTAACTATCCCATATTAGCACCCAAAGTTCTATCCTGCTGGTGGCAAGACAAATTCTCAAGTATTCGATATTAGCTTGGATATATTTGTGGAGAGATTTGTATGCCTCTTAACGTCGAGGTCTTGAGAGTCGATGAGGGTGAAGTGAGGTGGGTATGGATCAACGCCGGAATGCAAGGGCGGGGGAAACGGGAGTTCCCCGAGGAAACCCGCCGACCAGCGGCATCGTCAGGCACTATTACCACACGTGACAATCCGTGAGCGACCCAGTCGGGAATTGATTGAACCCGTTTCATGTATGTGGGAGGCGAGTAGTTTGACTACTACATCACAGCGGCCGCCATTACATCTCAAGAAAACTCTTCCCAGGAAAACCTACGGAAGAAGGATTTATTGGTCAGAAAAATCACCGTAGTTGTTCCTGTCAACATAGTTCGACATCGGTAATCAATTTTTCTTGAGGTAGCAAGATGCTGCAAAAAAGTTGACAGAAGTGGATTAAATCATTCCGATTTTCATCTCAAAGACATTGACCAGAATTTTGTTCATGCAAATGAACAGACTGGCGCTATCCAGCCCTTCGCTGTTTGTATGGGCACGGGTTTGTTTACAAGAATTCTTGATTCGTGTGACTAGAATATCTGTCCTGGTTCGACAAAATGAAAGTGTTAGGCGCACCGCTTACGGGTTTTATTATGAACGCACAGTTTGCTGGGGAAAAGTGCGGAGCAGGTGAAGCAAGTATAGCATGTGGCGTAGGTGGAGCTAAGTGCGGTGCTGAGGGCAGAGCCGATTGCGCAGCATGCGGAGCCGATTGCAGAGCGAGCCGTGCTAAGTGGGGAGCCGATTGTAGTTGCAGAGAACCGATGCTACAAGTTTCAGAATGTTTCGTTAAAGCATCACTCCGATAAATATGCCCCTGGCACCATTTGCATTTAAAAGCCACACTCGAACTTTTCATCCCACAGATCATTATTTCATGTCGTCGTAAATTCCGCCTCCCCCTCCCCTTCTCGCGCAAAACACCATCGTCCTTCACAACGACCTACGCTGTGATTCTTTCTGGTATAAATTGAATACCTGCTTCGACATCACAGGCTCTCCAACATCCTCTCATGTGGTTATCTACACCTGATGCCTGGCACACTATCACTCCAACCTCTGCTCTGCTGTCCTGTGATTGCTTATTCCCTCCCCAATCATTCATTTTCCCAATGAGATATGCCGTGTTCAGTTCCAGACTTGCTTGTCAGGCAGCACTGCTGTCATCATTGACCGCCATCATAGTTGTAGAGTCGGCCACTAGTGGCGCTGGTGTCTCTTGATCTCGTCAATGGCTGCTAGAGAGAGCGCGAGTCGCTTGTTCTCCAAGAGTCAATGTTGCTTAATGTCGCCATCTACAGGTATTAATGCTGACATCGGCTGGAATCTTAAGACGATTGTCTGCATACTATATACCCTGTTCGAATACAACATAAGAAACTTTGGGTCCTGGTGGACTTGAACCAGTCGGCAAACTCATGTCTTTAACCACTCGACCATGAGAGATTGGACTCTAATGGAGCTTTTAATAAGCCATAAAAGAGGCACACCTACGATCTCGCGCATTCAAAACGATTATTCAGTATATGAATAAATCGCAATTTTATAAACTAATTATATGTATTTATATAAATATGTTTATTTATCACTTTAAAATGTTCAAACATAAATGTATGAATCGACATGTTTACGAACTCGTATTTAAAAAGAGTTTTCGTTCATGTCTTCACAACCGCAAAATATTCCAAGTGTAGTTTTAAAAATAAAAGTGTGTTTAAATTAAAAATAAATTTATTAAATGCTTACGAAATAAGTATATCGAGTGACGTATCAAACGATTCGTAATTTTTATACAGATAAGAATATGTTGGCAGAAAAATTATTATGTAACTGTAACCATCCCCATATTGAAATTTTAGTAAGCATAGAAGAAACCTTTATTTTATTTTTTAATTAATTATATAACCACTCTAGCATCAAATACAATGCATCACTTACCTTACAACTGGTCATTTAGGCCCTAAACCATTTCTGGAGAGGCCCTTTGTGCATTTAAGCTCTTTTGTAAATTAAGTCCTAATATCAAAACGATTGATGCTATAGTGATCAAATTCATAACATAGAAATCACACCCGACAAATACCATAATGGTAAGGTCATTTAGGCCCTAAACACTTTCTGGCAAGGTCAATTATACATAAAGATCTTTTATAAGCATACTTACGCATAATTTCTTAATATTTTCTTAAAATTTATCCTTTTTTGAAAATTGTGATTTTCGTATCTCATTTAAATTGAAATCCGTATTAACTTGTTTTTTTTAATACTATCCAGTTTAATTGGTTTGAAACTTTCAAAATATTTTTAAGAGCATATGTCAAAGTGCTGTATCCTGGGGCGCTTCGGTATTGTAGTTGATTAAGCCATAGGTTATGAAGCAACCCTGGTATGGATTCTAACCCCTTCAGGGTAAAATTAATTAGATACAGTGATATTACTTGGGAAATGTCACAGAATAACCATTAATGAGAAATGTGAATAATAGAAAGGTGTAGGCTTTGCTTGATGGGGAAATGTCTTACACCATTAACTCCAAACATACACACATACATACATATACACACTCACACAAGAAAAATTATAAAATATTAAAACTGTACAAACCACTCCACCCAAGACTTGCTCCTAATGAACCAAATTATCCCAAATAACCCCAAATTAACCCAAAATTACAAAAATTTACTCCAAAACACACATGCACACAAACACACACACTCAGTATAACACATACATACGCACAGCATAAAACGTACGCATGCACTGACACACAGTATAACACACATACACACATACACACACTCACACATCTCATTTACAAAGATAATTCCAGGTAATTGCAAAACCCCATAACATCAAACTTTACAAGCAAAACTAAATACTTGATAACAATATCAACATATCATACAACACAAAAGAATAAAGCATACAAAACCAGTTACGTTAATATTATGGAACCACTTCAAACTATATAACTAACAACATACCAAGCACTTGCAAAACTCCGTGCCATCAAACTTTACAAGCAACACCATACAACACAAATCAACAAATCAACAACACCTGTCATCCAATAAACATTATCGCACATGTTGAATATAAATTATAGCCTAGTGATATACAAAAAAAGTAGAAATCCTTTTCAAGAGTCCCTTTTCCTAATTTACTACATAACATCATTTAAAACAAAATCAAGATCCAAATAAGACACTCATCTTACTCAAATTGTGTTATCCCATACAAAATATAGGAATCAATACGTGGTTATTTCATAAAAAAAATCCCGTAATGAAATAATGTTGGTTAAGCTCTACTATTTTTCACTATTGGTTCAATCCTTCTAGATTACTTAGATGTTATTTGCATAACAAGTATTTACACAATTAAACCTTGTTTCATCTCACTAGAAACTTAAGTGTTGTTTAATGTAACTATATTTATCTACTTCGAAAGGTATAACAATTGGAGGAACAAATGTACTGATTTAGTCACTACTTCAACCTAAACATAGGTATTAGCAGTTATACTAACATATTCTTTGTTTATATTCCCAACAAGGTAAATACGCATATATGAATTACTATTTGCAATGTTTGTTTAAACCCAATCATTTTAAACATTAAATATTAAATTGTTTTCTTTAAATTAATGTTAATTTTATCTATTATTAAGTAATACATGCTAATTTAATATAGTGTAATATCACACATGCTAAGTAATCATTATGCAACAAACATCAACTTACATAATGCAAGTCGATGCATTACCTATCATACCCTATCTTAACCAAAGACATTTTAATCTTTATAATTATTCTAGGGAGACTGTTTTGTGATTCGCTGACAAGTTCTCGCAAGTTTCCGAACAACACCGTGTTTAATTCGTATCTATACAGTTTAACCTTTTGATTGATAAAACACCTAAACAATGTTTTGAGGGAAAAAAAAGTATCGAACATGTACATCAGGAGAGTTTAGCACACAAGTTATCAACCATCAGGAGTAAAATTTGTATGTTTGAAAAAACAAAAACATATATTTAGAGGGACTATTTAGATATAAGTAGTATATACATAGTGTTTCAAGAACCATACAGTATAAGTAGATCTTTTTTTATTCGCATATCAAGTAAATTAACCAAACTATTGGCATAACGAATATCCAGCTTCAAGTAGTATTTATGTAACGAGATGAAACTATCTACCAACCGACAGATGAAAAACCACAAACAAGAAAGGAATACAATTGTAGGTTTGAGAACATACTCATTGCTTCATTGCAAGTCAAACTCACGTTTTAGCACTAGTATCTACATGTTGAATAAATAACGTAATTAAAATTCACTCTAAGTATGCATCTTACCATAACCAAAACTAACCTCCGACTAACATATGCCATCTTGCAATACACTACACAAGAAACACTTAAACAATATACCTTCGGGATCCTGTAAGGTTCTTCTCGACATTTCTGTAACTTTGGGCAATATTTCTTCCACCTCTGAGGGTTGTACAGCCACGTCAGCTGTCCTTCTTGAAAAGTATTTTCAGGCGTTCTCCGGTCATGTCGTGTTTTCATTCTGTCACTTAAAGGTGCCTCCGGACAAACTCATGAATGTCAACTACATTTGGACGTAGTTAAATTGCATGTTCTGTAGTGACTGCTTCTTCTGTTGGACTTTCTAACCGCAGGTCACCACGAAGGCGTAGCTCTCTCCCTAACAGCATCAATAAAGGTGTTACCCTTGTATACTCGTGGACCACCGAACGATATGCCAGTAGAAATAAGGGTACCATAGAGTCCCAATCTTCTTGGTGTGCCCACGTACGACCAAAATATAAGAAAGAATAAAATAAAATATCGACATCCAACAAACACAGAAATGTCCCAGGTCCTTGGCACAAACAATACACAAAATACCACAAGAAACATTGCAAACAAATTTGCATAATAAATAAATGTAATTACCCAAAAGGACTCCAGCCCAAACAAAGATGAAAGTAAGCGATATACACAATAAAATAAGCTTATAAAAGGCAAAAGGTTGTGCTAGTACATAATTATGCTGGGTGACTGTACATGGCACAAAAGAGTGAGAATAAATAAAAAGCATGTATAAATGCAAAACATACTTATATGATTAAACACCATATAGGTCCAGAGGAAACCTTAATTATTTAAAATGAAAATACTTGACTTGTGGTTGTGTGGTAATTAAATCTTATCTTTTGATTTATACATAATTCCTCAAAACAAAAAAGTCAACAATAGGTTGTCATCTGAGCAAATAATAATATTTCCTTCAACATACATTACAGACAGTCTAAATAACCATAAAGAGAGAACTAAATACAACATTAACAGTCCTCAAAAATGAAATAAATGAAACTTGACGGTTAACCAATAAAAGAAACTGTTAAATAATTTAAAGTGTCTCTCATGAAACAAAATAGGCGTAATTCCTCAAAATACAAATTATTCCACTTAATGAGGCTGATAATAATTAAACTGAGGCCTCTGGGATGAATCCCTAACAACTAATTATGCTATTTCGTATTAAATAAAAAAGGTATAAACCTTAAAATTAATTCAAATCATATATTAAGATCACACAGACATATCTTATAAACAAATAAATAAATAATAAACAATTCTATTTAAAAAAAAATATTTGACAATACGAAATTGTTTAAGTCACATGTGCGTGAAGAAAGTTTATAAAAATAATTAATTTTAAAATTATGTTATTTTTAGATGAGTCTCACTGTAAATTAGCTGTATGGCGACCGTCAAATCCACGTGAACAACGAAAATAAACTTTACTACACCACCACCAACAAATACAGGCAAAACGATGTCCAGAAGGGATTGCAAGATGAAACGGAAGTTTAGCCAGTACATGTAAAACATACTAGTGTGGCAGTTGCAGTAACAATTAGCCAGCTATGTGTACGATAGTAGCAGGCAAGATTAGCCTGGCAGTGGAAGCCTTACTAAAACAAATATAACCATGGAAAATTGGTGAGTGAAAATAGTTGGTGCACGCACTAAGAGAACGACTATATAAATGGAGCTTTACTCATCAAGCAGGGAAGGCAGAAAATATCCAGTTTACATGTTGGTGTAATTTGCCAAATGAAGACAAAAAACACATGCTACAAAACAAGTTTAAAAAAAAACCTAATATATAAAACTAGATTGCTACCACATCAATGAAACTACAACATTTAAAACAGAAACCCAAGTTCCGAAGAACACAGTTTCCAAAGCTGGGTAGCCCGCCATCTTGACTCTGTAGCTGGACAGAAAGTGACGAGATAAGCTCGTGGAGTGCAGTCAGCGTACAGAAAGGAGCAACGAAAGCCAAATGACAAGCTTATATTTTCGACGCTAGATGTCGCAGGCTGTCGAGAAGAGGCAAATGTGATCAGGCGCACAGAGGTGTTGGCAAATATAATGTGAACAAAGGAGAATTTTTATGGGAAATCACGCACCAAGCGGCAGGGATATGCCGAGAATATTTGCAAGAACTGCAGCGACAGTGAAGTGAGTGGATAAGGGGTGGCTTCAGAAGGCGACTGAAAGAATTCGCAACACGGAATTGCACATCCAGTTGGTAGAGAAACAATTCTCATGAAACACCAGTGTGCAGGCATCTAACAGGATTAATAACGTAATTTTCAATGCACCGACCAAAAGTGATTTGACACCAAAGTAACAAGCAAACAATTTAAACAGTAAAACAGTAACAATTGATTATTAAAGAGGCTGAAATTATTAAATAACTTCATTTATATAGCCAGATAAGACATATCTTAAAATATAAAACATTTACTGTATTAAAACTCATGACAAATAAATACCTGACAAATAGAATTCAATAACAAATTAAAAGATATTTTCAAAAGGAGAATAAAGATATAATTTCCTGTAATAATCAAAATAATAAATGTAAAGAAACAGTTAATAATATTACTCCTAATAGTTACGTATGATTAAAAGATGAATATCAGTTTTCAAAATTCTCTAAGAACAGTGAGGCATTTTAAAAAGGCACACTGGTTTTCTTATAATATCGCCAGATACTGTTTCAGGCTACAATTTATCATCTAAACCATCCCATCCGACTGAGGGTGTAATGCTGTGGTATGGGTTTTCTTCATTCCTAAAATCCTTGTCACCTCTTGGAAAAAAAGATGCTTCAAAGTTTCGTCCTTGAACAGGATGAAGTTTAAGTGGGACTCCAAACCTGGAGAAAACATTCTCTACAATTGTATCAGCTACAGTGCCAGCCTCTTGGTTTGGCTCCGGTTAGACCTTGGGCCACTTTGTGTAATAGTCTTGTGCTACCGGTAAGTTACCAATTCCCCCTCTCAGTGACTGGTAGTAGTACGAGAATGTCCACTGTCATACTTTAAAATAGGACCCCAACATTGTACTTCTAAAGGGAACCTCATCTCTTAAACCTCAGACCCTTCCTCACGGTACATGCTTCACACAGATGGCACCACTTATCAACATACTCACGACAATGCGGCCAATAGAATCTTATTCGAACTCTGTCAAGGGTCTTGTTTACACCGAAGTGGCAACCTGCTGCTGTGTTGTGCAGTTCTCTTAGCACTTCTAGGATTCGGCACTCTGGGAGGACCAATTGTAAATTACTTTGTTTCCCAACATTAGTTTCCCAGTTCCCTGTAAAGCATACCAATCTTTAGAACAAAGATTTCAACTGTCCCCAGTATGCTTTGAGTGGCATTGCCTAGGCTGGATATCTCCTGCCATCTTGGTCGATGCACAGCTTCCTTCTACTCCAATATTAGGCACAAGATGGGGTCAATAAGCTGATCGTTTCTTACGTCCTTTTCGTCCCATTCGTCCATCGCAAGACACAGGGCCTTAAATTCTTGTCCTTGTTTTCCACGATACACTGCCCTTTTCCTACTGGTGTTAACAATTATGACAGAATGGTTAGCATTGTATACTGGAAAGTGCATCTGAATTGCTGGGAAGACATCCAGACCTCTGATGTTATTTAAATTCATATTCTTGCAGTTGCTGTATTAACCAAGCTATTTGATTTTCGGGGTTCTTGAAATTTAGCAGCCAGCTTAATGAAGAATGATCTGTTCTTAGGATGTAGTGTCGGCCATAATTATATGTGTGAAAATCTGCAACTTCCTTCACCACTACCAGAAGCTCCCTGCATGCCATACAATAATTCCTGTCGGGCTTGTGTAGTACCTTACTGAAGTGTTCCAATGGCCTCTCATTTCCATCCTGAATCTGAGATAACACAGACCCGATACCTTCATTTCTGGCATCAGTATCCAGAATGATTACACCCTCTCTACTCGGGAAGCCCAGTACTGTGGGAGATATCAGAATTTACTTCAGTCTTTTAAAAGCAATTTCGCACTCTGGGTTCCAAAAAAAAATGTTCTGTTTCCATGCATCAGTTCATGCAGTGGATTGCGATCGTGGAGAACCCGGGCACAAATCGACCGTAGTAAGCACATTAGCACAGGAATAATCGCATTTCAGTTTTATCCTTTGGTAGATCCAATTTCTTATTGCTCTTGTATTCTCAGGGTCTGCTTTAATTCCATGTACCAACACAGCATGGCACAAGAAAAAGATTTTTTTTTTTTTTTTGGAAAAGGTGGCATTTATTAGGAACTAATTTTTGGGTGGCTGCAGTGACTTTCTAAAACACAGAATCTATGGATATTAAGTTATCTTCAAATGTTCTTCCTATGACCACAATGTTGTCTAAGTACACCTGGAAAATGCTAAGTGCAAAACTTTCTCCATCAGTCGCTCGAAGGTGGCAGGGGTATTGCGAAGCCCCAAAGGCATAACCTTGAATTGCCAGGTTCCTTTTACTTGGACACAAAATACAGTCTTTCCTTGGTCTTCTAGGGATACCTCGCATTGCCAATACACACTCTTCATGTCTAAACAAGAAAATCACTGTGAACCTGCCAGGCTATTCAATGTGTCGTCTATCCTAGGGAGTGATTAAGAATTTTTCTTGGTCAAATTATTAAGTTGGTGATAATCAACACTAACTCTAATATAGCCATCCTTCTTTTAGCAATCGCAACTGGAGAAGTCCATTGACTAACTGATAGCTATATCACATCTAAATCCTTCATAACTCTCAGAATTCCACCAACCTCCTCATATGAAGCTGGTGGTAGTCACCATGGTGTCTGCTTTATGGGTCTCGTGTCCCCTGTGTCGATGTGATGGCATGCAACAATAATTCTGCCAAGATCATTGGGAACACAGGAGAAAGGACCTATATTTCTCTATTGGAATTCTAAAACTGCCCTCTTCTGTTGCCAGTTGAAGTTTTCTCTTGTTCTGGTCAGCAGATATCACAGAGCATCAGGAAGAGGACATTCAGTATGTTGTGGCACTGAAACTTCTGGAACATTTAAAAGTATCTGTGAGACCTGCTTGCAAAACCTATTATGGCCCCCCTCCTCAAGATGGATAGTACAGTCAGCTAAATTAATCATCCTAACAGGCAAACTGTCCGATTTTGAAGAAGTCAAAGTCCTTGCTACAGCATCACCATCTTGTAAAATGCCAATTTTCTGGGCTAGCTCGATTATGACCAAACACCTAACAAATTTTCCCTGGCATCTGCCTGGAATAATAGTTTCGTTAGAAGCAGAGAGTACAGTCTCCTGACTACATATTACTGGGCAGCTCATTGGCGAAGATAAACCTCATCCTGTTGACACTACCATCTCGGTATAACCAGCTCATAACACGCCAGTCGATTATCGAGACAGCGCCCCAGCTTACATAATAAATCAAAACCCAAAATGTATTCGCCCTCTATTTCTGCTATGTAAATATCACACTCTCTGTTAGGGTTACCGAGCTGTAATAGTACCCTTCTCTTGTCTGACTGGTGTGGTCTCGCCCATTACTGTAGTTAAATAGCAGCAGTCAATTAGCTTATCAGTTGATCACTGGATGTAAGGCCCGAGAATGTCCGGTCTTACCACCGTTATAGTCGCCCCTGTGTCAATGACCATCTGACCATAAACATCATGTAGGCTCCCCTCCATCAAAATGACATCCAAGTCCTGTTTCATTGACGCACTTGCAAAAAAATTGTGGCCTTCCCTCCAGCAATCATCGACATTTTCCCCTCAGGAACCAATGCTTCCCGAGAATGATGCACTCTCACTTGCTCCTTGCTGCCATCTTCCTGCTGCTGTTGTTGTTGCTGCTGAGTACAGTTGGCTCTCTGGTGCTCCGGCTGTCCACACGACCAGCATTCAGGACATTTGGATGGGGATGACGAATCTTCATAGCACAAGCTGTGGAAGCGCTGTCCTCCATGGCCGTCTGCAAGTCCATCAGTATCACCTGGATGCTATCGCCCTCTTCGTTCATAATCACTGCCCGAACTGGATGCCGGGGCACTGATGGTTGCCTTGCTGACTTCACTTCCAGTCCTCGGTTCAAAGCATCTTGCATTGTATAAGGTGCAGCTAGAGGTACAGCTTGCCGCACCTCGATATCGGCGATAGTATCGACGAAGAAGCCAACTGCGATGACATCTCTGCCTCCTCAGGGCTCCCCTCCAGAGACAGGTGTGACAGACTCACAATATCCGGCCACAATTCTTGCAGTGGTTCTCCAGGTCGCTGGGAGCGGCTTCGCAGTTTGCCAAGGAGGTCGTGTCGCAGGTATCGGTCGCCGAATCAGAGCTCCAAGACCGACACCAATGTGGAGTACTCCAGTCGATGTCGTTCTAGCAGCGACTGCAGTATGTTCAGTGCAGGTCCCCTCAGTACCGCCGCCAGGTAGTATACCCGCTGCTCTTCAGTCCAGATATTCAGGGCGGCAATGATCTCGAACTGGTGCTGGTATTTGTGCGAAGGTGACTGTCATCGTAAGGGCGGGCTTTATTGTGACGCCTCTACCCACCCCTGCCTCAGACATACCCACACAGCAGAATGGCTGGACATCAGCTCCGATGGCTGTATTGGCGGCAAACCACTACCTTTTCCTCGCTGCCCACATTCGCCGGCTCGGAGGGGTCCGTCTCAGTCCGTTCTCAGCCACTGCATGTCTTCTCCACTGCTGATACAGGTTTTCCCACCATTCCTTCTTGAGGGCACTTACTTACTATTTCATTTCTTGCTCGACACTGTCCCCCCTTTCATTCACATTATACATTCTCTCTCTCACACTGTCAATTTTCTTGTCCATGTGGTCTATATTATTGTTCACTAATTCGCTTACGCCTTCTATCTTTTGGTTAGCATTTTCATTTACAGTGTCTATTTTTCTATCCACATTTACATTCACACTGTCTATTTTCCTGTCTACCAGTTCACTAGCACTATTAAGAGATTCGCTAACGCAATGTATTATTACAATTTACATTTTTACTAATGCTATTAGCAGATTACTTAGTGCTATTAATCTTAATATTTGCATTACTTATTTGAACACTTAGTCCTTCGATCAATAAGTGGAGTGCATCCATGTCTTCTGACCTTTTCCAAGTTAGCATTCTAAAATTTCTAAATAATTTCTTTGCCTATTATTACGACATTTATTATATTTACAATATTACCCTACTAGTTAATATTCTACTGTGATATTAATTACAATTTTTCTTCTTAAATGAAATACCTCCACCCACTTAGGACACCAGTGTTTCAATTTCTCAAAATCAGTGGGCTAAACCAGGTTCGTTAAGGAATGGAGGTTTTAATTAGATAAAAGAGTTAACAATAATTTAATAATTTTATTTACACTACAAATAAAATTCTCTCTACCCGATATCTCAAAGTAAATGGATATAATTTGCTCTTTCCAGTTGATGAGTTCAATCAATACAATCTGCAATTATCTCAGAGAAATTAATGCAATTAAATAATTTAAAAATCAGTCCTATTAGACAATGTATCAAAACTGTTCAATTATTTTACAAATGCTGTGCCCATATTTATCAGAACCAATATTTATGATAAAGTCTGTATGACACATTATTCAATCCCATTCAGTGTAATCCTTATCCCACCAGTCCACAACGTTAGAGTTCTCCGAGTGCCCTCATGCACAGTAGACATCACTCGTCGGGTTTCACGCCCTCTCGTCCATTCACACCACAAACAACCCGTCCGCCATCACCTCGTAATCTCCCGTCGTCATCCGTCCTCTTCGCCGATGTCATGGTTACTGCACTCAGCCCGAAGGCTTTTACCAAAAACTGCAGACAGTTCAGCAGTGGTTTGTATTTATAGGGCCGTAGATCATCGCCCAGAAATCTCCCTAAATGCCATGTTGTACCGAGGGTCCTAGTTCGCAGAATTTTCTTGGGCGTCCTCTAAGTTCATCGACGTCTCCAGCAGAGGGGAGGAGGAAGGGGTGTGATGCTAGTAAGGTCACTGCTGTCAATCATCCCCTGGGCGAGCGATGGGGCAGTTAATGGGTCTGCCTGGGGGAGGGGAGGATCGAGGTGAGTCACCCCCAACACAGCCGGACCATGCATGGATCTTGCATCAGCGGGTAACATCATGTACACTAATGAAAGCAACTTCTAAGATATTTTCAAATAACTTTATATTATTAAGAATTTATCACTGACATCGTGTCACAGTCATAATCAAGACGTCCGTGCTGTAATGGCAAGAAACATATAAACATATGGTTGCATGGGAAATTCCATATTTTGTTTTATAAAACCCAATGAGTAGAATGGGTTATGCTTCTGATACAGCGATCAGAGAGGGGCACAGATCATATTGGATCTTGGATCTGACTGATATCGAATCACACCTAAACCTTTAACTTGTTACCTTGACCTGGCCTATGACGCCTAATAATGGAAATTCCATAAAATTCTAAGAACTGCATAAAACTCCTATATTTAAAAAAAAAAGTGAAAAATTTTAAAAATACAATTATGTGAAAATATCCAATGAAGTCAATGCACACCTCTGATTACAACATTCTTCCCCCTTCCATCGCCTCGGCCCAAAAAAAAATTCTGAAAATTGATAAAAAAATATATAACTGCTTACTTAGCAAACGATTATACAACTTAACAATTTTTTGTAAGAGAGACTTCCATGAAAAATTTGTTGAATGTATTATACCCAAGGACTTAAGTTCGAAGCACCATATCAAAAAATACCTTAAAATATAAAATTCATTTTAAATAAATTGCTTTTTATAAACTAATATATAATACAATTTTATCCCCTTACATTTTCCTACCTTATGACATGGTAAATATAATTTAATAGTAACATTAGGATCTGAAATAAGTTTTTTGTGTTATTTTCATTTTAAGTATGTAGCAAAGTACATATATTTTTTTAATCACCGGTAAGAAAAAGGCCATACATGCTCAAATATCATCTATTCAACCTGTATACGGTTAAAAATACTTAATTACGAAGAATATTTTTCTGATCAAGTTAATAACTTAAAAGAGATCGTGAGTAACAACGGACAAATACATTCATACTCTCACATTATCTCGACGAGCCAAAACTTTTGGAAATCATCAGAAGAATTATACCGTATTTACGTAACATAAAATTGGAAAGTTATAAACTCAGTCTTTTTTTTTTTTTTTTTTATGGGAACGTTTTAATTTAAATGCCGATGGTTATTCTGTGAAATACAGCGATTGCCACAGTTTTCTCTCTTTAACGATATCCATAGTTTCAAAGATTTTTTTTTTTCGCAACTCACGCTGGATCGATGTTGGCAGTGGCCTCATCCATGACCAGTATTTTGTTTTTCCTGATGATGACTCTCGCCAGACATAGCAGCTGTCTCTGGCCCACACTGAAGTGGGATCCTCCTTCCGATATCTTGTGGTCCAGGCCATCCGGCAGTTCTCGCACCACATCCAGCAGCTTCACCTAAATCACACACCAGTCGACGTCAAGGAAGTGCCCTGTATACTATTCAGAAGTTGTCCATGGTAAAATTACAGGTTGTTCGTGGTAAAATTACAGGCTGTTATTGGTAAAATTACAGGATGTCCTTGGTAAAATTACAGGCTGTTCACGGCAAAATCACAGGCTGTTCATGGTGAGATTACAGGTTATTCATGGTAGGATTACAGGCTGTTTATGGTTAACTTTGCACTTCTGAAAGACCTGCTCAAGGCTGTTGCCTGGTTGAGAATTTGGAATAGGGAAATACATGATAATGAAATTGATTTTTTATTGCTTTCCTGTTAAATATATGTAAATATATCACCCGGGACTTTTTTTAACTGAGAAATACGTGTTTCTTTGCTATCAAAGCCTTTTGTAACACTATTGTTTACTGAAAATATCAGACAAATTAATAATTAAATAAAAAAACTACCGAAAAACTAATTATCACATATTTACCTCGAAACAAGGCTTGACTATATCATTTCTCACACTTGCGTGTTTTTTAAAAAGTTTATATATTGAAAATTGGCTTCATAAACCGAATTTCATTTACGTGTATTTCCCTATACCACATTCTCAACCTGGCAACAGGCTTAAGATCGAAGTGTACGAACATCGTGGTGTATTCTTCCGCCTTATGTAGCAGTAACATTGCCAAGGGCCTCATCACTTTATTCACGTATCGGTCCAAACAAAACTGTGGAATTGTCAGGAATGTTAATATTGTAGAAACCTGTTAGTTTATGTTACCCACAAAACAAAAAAAAAAAAAAAAAAAAAGCAGAAAGGAGAGGAAATAATTTCCGTTTTCACAAACGTTCACCCAACACGTTTGATTAACCACTAAGCCATGGAACAATGTTCCCTCCGTCATTACCAACTCCACTAAGCCATGGAACAATGTTCCCTCCGTCATTACCAACTCCACTAAGCCATGGAACAATGTTCCCTCCGTCATTACCAACTCCACTAAGCTCATGGCGCTCAGCGTTCCCGTTAAAACATATACAGGCAGGAGTAGTGTTATATTATAAACTTTGATTTCAAAAGCGCTCACTTTATGGTGAAAAGCCTTTAAGCAATTTGAATATTAACCTTATAAAAATTATTACTACATATAACTGAATATCTGCTACAGTACACACTGACACTAAGAATACCAACAAAATAAATAAAAATTATTACTACATATAACTGAATATCTGCTACAGTACACACTGACACTAAGAATACCAACAAAATAAATAAAAATTTTACTACATATAACTGAATATCTGCTACAGTACACACTGACACTAAGAGTACCAACCAAATAAATAAAAATTATTACTACATATAACTGAATATCTGCTACAGTACACACTGACACTAAGAGTACCAACCAAATAAATAATAGGTGTACGATATTACGCTTTATTCCGAGTGTAATGTTTAGTTTTATGGTGAAAGAAATTATTGTTTAATTCCATATACACGGAGTACAAATTTGCATAACACATTTACATTCCTACCAATTCCACGTTTTCACAATACAAAATGAGAATAAAAGTAGATCTTAAGCCGGGGTTTCAGAAGTGCTTAGATCAGCCTTTATGACAAGAGCAGCATCTTGTTTGTCAATGGCGAACTGAGCAGTTTTGGACGGAAGAAACATCTCTGTGTTCGAGTGGTGCAAGCAGACTAGCAGGAGTATGATACACACAACTCATGGACCTTTCTCCATTGCCGAAGATGGTTACGGGAAAAAACAACCAAGGGTAAAATAATTTCCAAAAATGTTCACCTTTACACAAATTGAAGTGTAGTAATATAAATACAGCATTCATGCAAAAAATCTAAAATTATTCAAAAAATTAAGTCAAAAATAAATTATGCAAAAATTAGCGAAATTCCGAATTATGTTTTTTTAAGTGTTGATTCGCGTTTGCGGTTTTTTAATCGTGTCTCCTTTCTTTGCGTCGTGTTTCAAGTTGATTAGTTTCTAAATCCACACTTTGTCGATTCTTGATTAATTTTTGTCATTTCCTATTCTTGTTTTAAATATTGCCAGTTGTTGTTTGATTCTGTTGAAAAATTTATGACTAAGATATTCTATTGTTTTTTCGGATTTTTGTCTCATTTTTGTTGTTTGTATATTTTTCGTCATTATTTTCGTTGGAATTCGTTTGTCGACATTTTGAGTAAATTTTACGTTTTAGTTTTTGCATATTTACGTATTATAATTTTTTCTCAATATTAATTTTTTTTGTTTTAAAACTTTTGGATAAATATTGCATTTTATTATTGTTTTTATTGTTATTTTATTATTTGCTTACTAGGAGAATATTATTTTGATATTTATTTTTTTACCTTTTATTGTTTTTCTCCGTAACCAGTTTTGGCAATAAAGAGATTCCCACTTATTTCTTAATTTAATTCATCCACACAATTGCTAAACAATCTTAGAAACATAATTTGATGTAGTTATGGATCCAACAAGGGGAAAGGGTAGCATGGACACATCCCTTCGAACTTAATTTTACACTGGATAAAATAAGATCCTTCTTAAAACTTCTTATTGATAATGCTGTTCACGATAAAGTGAGCACTTGTGCAAAAAAGTTTTGAAAAGTGTCACTGCTTCTACCAGCGTATATTTTAACGGACACACTGACAAGCAGAGCGAAAGTAGTTCCATACCTCAACGTTAAATTTAATGTGTTACGTAAATATTAGTTAATTGTGAAATCAACTATTTTATTTTCTGTCTATTTTAATACATACAAGTGTAAGAGTTAGCAAATTTGTAAAATATTTACTTTTATAATAGCATTATATTTTCACTTGACCAGCGTTTGAATTAAGTGACCAGTCCAATGGAAATGTTAATTTTTTCATAAGGTAGAAGAATTCACAAAGTGAATGCAAGTAGATCTCAAGCAGCATTTCAAATGTGATCAGTTTCCCATGAATAGCCTTTAAGGCTGAAGTAAAGAAACTTCCTATAGAGCACTGCAGCTGACTGTACAATATGAAAAAATTAGTACAGGTGCCACAAAAATTGTCAGAAAAGTGTGATTTTTGTTGTGTATGACAGAATAATGTTTATATTTTCCAACATTATAAGATATTTTACTCAAATATACTATTTTTAATGTAAAAAAATCGATCCATATAGTACGCGTTTTTTAACCAAATTTAAGCGCATTTCCGTTTTGGATGCTTCAGAAAGCAGAATTTACAAAAAAAAAAAAACCTTCTTCAAGAAAATTGCCATAATATTTACTGTGAGCATATGTCAATCATATTAATAATACATTATATCAATTTTATAATTAACTTTATTTACGTCAGTTTCAGCCATAAGTGTTTGTAGTAAATGGACGAACATTAGATCAACGCTAAAAAATTATTTCATTATTATTATTACAATTTTCTTACACACAATCATAGTAAACATTATGACGATATTCCACGACGAAGATTTTCTTGGAAATGATTCTTTCTGAAGCATCCAGAATGGAAATATACTTTAATTTGGTTAAAATGCCGACTTTTTAATGTGTTAATTTGTTTACATTTAAAAAGTATACTGTAGTGAAATATTTTATAATGTTGCAAAATATATACGTTCTTTTTTCACATACAGCATAAATCGCACTTTTCTTTTGTGGTGTCTATACTAATTTCTGTTATGAGTAGTTCACGTTATATAGTAGGTTTTAGTGCTCCAAAGGCAGATGCTTTACTTTAGCCGAGGCGATGCCCACCTCTCGCAGAGCGTGCCAGATTACGCTGTCCGAGTACTCGTCGAAGGGGTCGAGGTTGTTGCGCAGTGACCTTGAGAAGAGCACCGGCTCCTGAGGGATGACGGAGATCTTGCTGCGGAGGTCGTGCAGTCCGATGTGGTTGATGTCCACGTCGTCTATGAGTATGGAGCCTTCTACGTGAGCAAGCCGGAACAAAGCGGCAATGAGGGAGGTCTTTCCAGCTCCCGTCCACCCCACGATGCCGACCTGCAACATCAGTAGTGACACGAGAACTTCGCTGGTGGATCTTACTACAAGATAGACTCTAAACACCCGTACATATTGGTACAATTTCCTACTGTATTACAGTTTATAAGACGCGCCCTCCTGGACTCTGAGCCAATAGGAAACCTTCAATTATAGACTATTCGCCGTAAATATGCACTTTTTAAGGCCCTCCCAACAGGTAGTAACTTATAATGAATAAATTTTACTGCAGCCTCAAACATTTACATTTGAGGGTGGTGAAATGTGTACATTGTGTTTATACCAATATTAATATTAGAAAGTGTTGACAAGATAGAAATCGACTGAAAAGAAAAATTTACCAGGACCTTAAAAAGTGCTCACTTGACCGTGAACAGCCTATAAAAATACGGATCCCGTGTTACCTGTACTGGGAGATACTTGGCCACTCACTCGGGCAGCAGCCAATGAAAAGGAGGCTGATGCACAGAACTGTGGTGTCTAGCTTAAAGGTTATGGAACCCCGCGAAATGTTCCTGTCCCTAGATTGTTACGATTACAACACAAGCAGCGAAGCGAGTCCGGGTGAGGCAGGACTGGGCGACGATTGTTAGTAAAACGAAGTTATAAAACATTGGTGACTGTAACGCAAAGACTGAGAACACAAGAATCTACAGTAGTAGATATTGCTTGGAAAAGAGTGAGGTAATTATTACTTCCATGTGAATACTGAGAAGAAAATTAATAAACAACACGCGTAACCTGTGGGCCGCAGTCGCTTTCATGCACGTGAAACACTTTTGCGTGGCATGCTATAATGATTCAAGTGACATAACACAGAGTGTTATTGTAGCATCTCGTGAGATGAGTCATAACTACAATCTTAAGAAATTATTCAAACATTTACCACAGTAGAGTATGTGTATAGCGAGAAAGCGCGAGCAGTAAAGTTGCTTCTCATACATCCATGGTAGTGTTCATACACTGTAAAATATTTCCTCGTAAACTTCCTAAACTGTAATGTATGTAAATAATACCACATATCAAACTACATATATAGGAATGTTTAGCGTCGCTGCTATACAAATTTGGGAACTTGCCTACGCATTTGACTGTTTACTGTGTAAATGTAGGAATGCTACAATGAGTGTATAGAGGAAACAATTACTATTCCTGCTTTCTCACTAAGCGTATACACCGGTATAGTATTTTCCCAAATAATTTCATAGAGTGTACAGTTGCTTAGGAAAGAGACAATTTCGTAGGAAAGTTCCCAACTTTATGTAGTAGTGATATAAAACATTCCCATATCTGTAGTACAAAATGTGGTATTATTTCTATACAGTGTATAGGTGAAAAACTTCTATTACAGTTTACTAAGTTTACCAGAATCTTTTTTACAGTGTAGGAACGGGAAAATCTCGTAAATGAGTTTTAGGGCAAGACAGGCTCTAAAGACCTGTACAAATAGTTTAAATCAAGTTTCATATTGGATCGCAGTTTAAAGATATGCCCTTGTGGACTTTGAGCCAATAACAAACCTTTCATTTGAAATAAACCGGTTCCTGTATTACCTGTTCTTGGAGATAATTGGTAAACCACGAGGGCAGCAGCCAATGAGCAAAAGGCTGATTCACAGGAATGAGGGATCTAGCGTAAAGGTCATTAAACCTGCAAAATTTTCTTGACGCTAGACATAACATTTTGGTGATAGAGGCCAAGTTCGCAATTTCACGTTCGATCACGGTTTTATATCTGCCAGAACTTTGGAAAAACACATTAAATAGCAAAGTGGCTGTTGGACTTTGTAAGATTATCGTCTTCCAAGACTCGTTCCAGAAACAGGCGTGCTACATTGACACAAATAGTTAATGCCGGATTTCGCTGCTGGAATCTCGATGAGCATCTGTGCTGAGGTGTATGTATAACAACTTGCGTCATATTGAACTTTGTAGCAGAATAGCGGCTTGAGAACGGTTGTTTACCGTATTACTAAGAGCTACACGCGTCGTCTGGGCTAGGGAATAACGACACTGACACTTTATAAGTGGAAACACGTCCCTTGTCAGGCAGGTCGCGTTCCTAATTGACTCGGACAGATCTAAAAGTTGGCACGTGGAGAAAACGCCAAGATTTACGGGATCCCAGGTGCAAACAAGGGAGTATATCTCCTGACAGTGACTACATTGCAGTGTAGGATGCCCTCAGCTGGCATGCATTACGGCATCTCAAATGTGTAGATCTTAAAACATTTGTGAACTACGGACAATACGGGTCAACTCGACGTTATTTTCCACGTAGTATATGCGCCTACCTCCTGTGGCGTAGTCGGTTGGTGAACCGCAGTAGATGTACAGTGCGAGTCCTGGCGCAGCACACTTTTTGGGGTTATTTATTCTGAAATAACAAACAAATTAAAGTACGCTAAATAGGGTCATTTCGTCTAAAAGTACAGGAAAAAAGTTAAAAACTCAAAATTTGAAATTCTATGAAAAAATCGTGAAAATTTTGTAAAAAAAAAAAAAGGCCAAAATAAAGGTATTTCAGGATTATATTTAAGCTCCAAAACTTTTTAAGAAAGGAGTTCTCAAAAACCGGCAATTTTAAGCAACAAAAAAAAACTAGAAAATTCTAGCAGTTTTTCAAAAATTAATGTGCAGGATTTGACACCTGTAAAACAAGCAAAATTAGGCAAAAATCAAGAAAATTTAAGGCTAAAATAAGCAAATCAGAAGAAAAGATACAAACTAACAGAATTCATAAATTTTATTCATATAGGTACGCAAAAAACCTTACTTTACTTTCAACTACCCAGTCTTAATTACTTATTCATTTTTACAATTGTTTATTAAATTTCAACAATTTTCAATAAAATCGTTTCTACTACCTTTTAAATTTTATAATTAGATATTTTTTCTTTAATGGTTAGTTGTTGAAAACAAAATGTCTACAACTAAATATTATTTTACAGAATTGTTAGGTAATAAAAATAAACTAACTAATGAAAGATTATGTTTGTGGTTATTAACAGAAAATTTAAATAATAATAATTTCGTAACATTTGTTGGAGATATTATATACACAAACGCAGAATAAAAACTCGAAGAATTTAAACAAATAACACAGCCCTTTTGCGATAGCATTATGGCATATTTTCGCTTATTATTTACCACAAATGTATAAAAATGTATATAACAAATTTTTATATCTGAATCTTTCCAACGTTTACTAAAATAATTAGCTAATGCTTGTTTAGTTTCTCTCTTTTTTTTTTTTTTTTTTTTTTTTTTTTTTTTTTTTTTTTTTTCCTATATTCTTCTTGTATACTTTTGGTTTTCTCTAAATATTCTAATTTTCTTTTTTGGATATTTATTTCTTCTAATTCTTGTTCTCTGTTCTTAGTAGACAGCAGATAAGGCGTATGGAGAATATTTATATCTGTAATAGTATATGGAGAACGTGTATGGGAAATATTTTTTCATTTTCTAGATACAAATGGAATACTATTTGTAGCTTTTATTAAACCCAAATCTTGAAATATTTATATCCTTGGAGATGGTAGATTTTAAAGTATAAGACTTAGAAAAATATGTTTCTCCACTTGTAATTAAACATTTTTGGTTTATGGTTATCATATTTTATTTTCTTCCTTCATGTTCTAAAATTTGTAAATATTTAATTGCCAATAAATTAAAATTAAATGCATTTTATAACATAATTAATTAAGTTGTCTCTTTCTTCTTTATTTTTGCCAATTTAAATTTCATTCCAGGTCATTTTTTGTATTTTTATTCACCAAATAATAATTATGGTGGAACATTATTAAAAACAACACACCAACTATTTTGTAAAGAATCTGCTAATTTTATCCATATATTAGGTAAAGAAACAGAATAAAATAGCACTTTTTTGGAAATAATTTTTACTGTTTTATAATTTTTTACATTCAATGGATCAAATTCTTGCTCTTTTTTGGAAATTTGTATTGGTGTAATTATAAAGTATTGATTCTAATATTGTAATACAATTTTCTTTAGCTAGTGTAGAAGCAAATGTTTTTTCTTTTTTCTTTTATCTGGACAATTTAAAAAGTCTATAATATGCTTCCAAGTTGTCTAATAACTCCTGGGCTTGTTATTTGACAAATAAATTTATTGTTTATTTTAACTCTCGAATTTTTATTCATTTATGTTAAGCAATCTTTTCCAACATTATTATTATTTACTATTACACTACATTCTTTTTTACATTCTCCCTACATACAAAAAATTAAAATTATTTATTAAGTCGGTACACATCTCTTTTTTTATTAAAAAATACCTCAAAAATCTTGTATTATATCCAAATCCAATAAATAATAATGTTCTTTCTAATTTCTTTTAAAATTTCTCATAACTCAGTTAATAATGTTTCTAAATTTACATCTGCTTACTCTATTTTATAAGGAATAGCTATTGGGTTTTTATATTTTTTTCGAATATTTTCTATATCTGTGCTAATAATTTGTTTAACATAAATAATTGTTTGTACATCAGAGTCTAATAAATATGGATTTTTTGCTTTAGCGCCATGTCTTGCCGACTTTATTAAGAAAGTCTAGATCTTAAAAAACTGTTAAAACTTCCACAAGCTTCCTTTTTTACAGGAAATTGCTTATTTTTAATTTTTCCTTCATAGCCTTGAATTTTGTTATTTTAAAAACCATAATGTTATCGCAAAATGGCTCTGTTATTTGTTTAAATTCTTCGAGTTTTTATTCTGCGTTTGTGTATATAATATCTCCAACAAATGTTACGAAATTATTATTATTTAAATTTCCTGTTAATAACCACAAACATAATCTTTCATTAGTTAGTTTATTTTTACTACCTAACAATTCTGTAAAATAATATTTAGTTGTAGACATTTTGTTTTCAACAACTAACCATTAAAGAAAAAATATCTAATTATAAAATTTAAAATGTAGTAGAAACGATTTTATTGAAAATTGTTTAAATTTAATAAAAAATTGTAAAAATGAATAAGTAATTAAGACTGGGTAGTTGAAAGTAAAGTAAGGTTTTTTGCGTACCTATATGAATAAAATTTATGAATTCTGTTAGTTTGTATCTTTTCTTCTGATTTGCTTATTTTAGCCGTAAATTTTCTTGATTTTTGCCTAATTTTGCTTGTTTTACCGGTGTCAAATCCTGCACGTTAAATTTTGAAAAACTGCTAGAATTTTCTAGTTTTTTTTTTTGTTGCTTAAAATTGCCGGTTTTTGAGAACTCCTTTCTTAAAAAGTTTTGGAGCTTAAATGTAATCCTGAAATACCTTTATTTTGGCCTTTTTTTTTTTTTTTACAAAATTTTCACGATTTTTTCATAGAATTTCAAATTTTGAGTTTTTAACTTTTTTCCTATACTTTTAGACGAAATGACCCTATTTAGTGTACTTTAATTTGTTTGTTATTTTAGAATAAATAACCCCAAAAAGTGTGCATTGCCAGGACCCGCATTAGTCATCTACTCATCGCCAGATTGCGGTGCAGAAGGTTCTGGGTTCTAATCCCAGGTAAGGAACGGGTGTTAGATAAAGTTAGATCATAAGTTAGTTTTTAAGCCGTCCCCTAATACGTCTTCACGCATAAGACCGGATGACATTAATATGCCCTTTCCAATACTCCAAAACACATGGTAGGTATATATACACCAGTCATGTGATGTCCTTTGAACTGAAAGTTTACTCATTTCTTCAAATTTGTCTTGTAATTCACGTTGTATTGCAACTTTTCACGGCACTTAGCCGAATATTCACTTTTTAGTTCTCCTGTTGCCTCATACTGCAGTGTTACATTGGGATTTGTTATGTAAACTAATGAGTACCTTTGACATATATTTGTCAACATAAGGTGGTGTCTACAAAAATCACATGAACTTGTGGCAGCATGTTGCGTCTTACAAACACATGCTAAGTTCACGTAATTGACGTCTCGGAGTCATGATACCTGTTAATTAACTAAACACTCCAAACTATGCAAGGACTTGCACACGCTAGTTTCTACCCGTGGCTTCGCGGGCGTTTTTATAGGGATAAATAATGAATTTTATTGTGACAATATGTTCTATCCACTGAGGCACTAAGACCCCACTTAGAATCCTTACTACTATATAAATGCGAATCGCTTTTATTGGGGTCTCTAGCCACTGCGCTATTGCGGCCCCACTATTAAGTTCTCTACCCACTGAGCTACTGCGGTCCAACTATTGGCTGTTCTAGCCACTGGGCTACTACGGCCACACTATTGGGTTCTCTACCCACTGAGTCTCTGCCGCCCTACTATTGGGTTTTCTGCCCACTAAGCTACTGCGGCCCCACTTGGTGCTCTAGCCCCTGAACAGCTGCAGCCCCACTATCGGGTGCTCTACCTACTAAGCTACTGCGGCCCCACTATCGTTCTCTAGCCCCTAAGCTTCTGTGGCACCCTTATTGGGTTCTCTTGCCATTGAGCTTCTGCGGCCCCTTATTGGCTGCTCTAGCTACTGAACTACTGCGAACCCACTTGATATGTATGTGTGTGTGTATATATATATATATATCAACTGGATCACCGTGGCCCCACTTGGAATAACTCTAGCCACTGGACCACTACGGCTTTTTGGAAGGAAAGTTTTACAGCCCATAGACAAAAAAGAAAAGAGAAATGACGATTTTTTAACAATGCTTTTTTTATGAAGTAATCAATCCTAAGAACAGCTTAATGAAGTACCTATTTAAATAAGAATTTTCCTGAAGTAATGAGATCTTTTCCTGGAATAAAAGGTAACCTATGTCACTCTCCGACCCTTCAACTATATCTGTGCAAAAATTCGCGTAGATCCGTTGCTCCGTTTTAACGTGAAAGAAGGAAAAACAAACACACTTTCGCATTTATACAGTAGTAAGGATATAACAGGATGAGAAATATACTGGAAGGTACGTGCAATCTAGAGTTGCTATTTGGAGCACGGTGGAACAATTCAGTGTGAAGTGAATTTAATGATTCTTATCAACAAGAATTTTCTGTTTTACTTCCCCATTACGTTTTATTATTTTATTTTAAACTAATTGGATATGCAATATTTAATTTGCTTAACATTATTATTATTTGTAGGATACTTACTGTTTCTGACATCGTTACTACATTCTATGCAAAGGGAATGCTTTAGAATTGGTAGTTAAATAGTTTAAAAAGTGCTAGAATTTGAATATTAATTTTTTTAGCGCACTTTAGTTCTAGTAAACTACTTGGCCCCAGCGTTTTCCACATACCTTTTCGGAAGGATATATTGTTAAACTGAGATTCTTGAGGACAGGCTGTTCTTCAGCAACGTACAAGTAAACATTGCTGAAAACGACTTTACCTTGCAGTGGCCATTCTTCTGGGGGCTTCTTCCCTGCGGCGAAAATTCACAAGTTTATATTAATTTTACAGTTACAGACACACAGTAAAGTACATATTAACTGAAAGCATTTGTTCACCAGCGCAGCGAAACTACTCATTAATACATAAATATCGTGGTAATGTTTTTCACTGGAATAGTTTGGAGTACGAGGTGACAATGTTGTGACGAAAGCAATGCAACACTAATAAAGCCATTACATGAAGGCAGCACATTTTCTGTGCTCTAAAATGCAGAAGAGTTTCTACATAACCATATCGCACTGAAAATATGTATGTAGACTTGGAGTGAGTACTTTGCCATACTGGTATTATAAAGTTAACTACGTCAGAGATTGACATTACACGTCTTAGGCAGCGACTTGACAATAATAGTATAAAATCGTATACTAGGAAATATTACTACCACAATATTAATAAAATTAGTACGTTCAAGTAAGTGCCTATGATATTCACTCCCTAGTCAAATATTTCAAAGAAACACAGAATCTGATAATAGTAATGCAAACCATACATGTCAAACGTCAAATATAGACGTAACTTATGTTTAATTGGGGGGGGGCGCACGGTGGCTTAGAGGTTAGTCTGCTCGCCTCCCGCCTAGGCGATCTGGGTTCAATCGCAGGCCGGGTCACTCCGGATTTTCGCATGTGGGAATCGTGCCGGACGATGCCCTTGGACGGCGGGTTTTCTCGGGGATTTCCCGTTTCCCCTGCCCGCTCATTCCGGCGCTGCTTCATACTCACCTTAATCGTCCACATCGGCTCTCAAGACATCGATGTTAAGACCCGCCTAAATCTCTTCACTTACTCACTCTCTTCAGTTTAATCTAGTAAAATAAAATTTTCTTATCTATTAAATTTTATTTTAATGTATTACTCATTCCCGCCATCAGTTAAAAATACTTACTATCTTTTAGCATCAGAATCGATGACATTTATATGCATTTCAGACAAATTTAGTAAAATTTACTTTTACGCTTTTGTATTCTGTGGTTGGAAGTATTTTTTGTATTCTGTGGTTGGAAGTATTTTTTGTATTCTGTGGTTGGAAGTATTTTTGTATTCTGTGGTTGGAAGTATTTTTTTGCCTGCTGTGTATAAGACGTACTGTCTGTTAAAATGAATGATACTATAGGCTATTCACGGTAATCTGAGCACTTTTAAAAGCTTTCTTATTTGAAATTTTAGTCACTAAATATATTTTACCTTAGCCTTAGATGTTAACCTCAGAGCACGGTGCAATAATATTTGAAAAGGTTGTTAAAGGTGTACCACCCATAAAAATAAAGTTTTTATGCATACTATTGACTTATATAATTTTTGCTGTTCTTATTGCTACACATATTGTCATGCAAGAGTTAATGAAATATTTTTTTCGCACGTGTCACCTATATGATTTCAACCGCCTATGTAAATTTTATTTAATTTTACTAATTTTATTTTTCTTAACACGTGACATTTTTTATACTTGGATGTATGGTGGTAATAATATTTATGTGCAATTTTGATATGCTAGTTCATTTTTCATTGTGTATTTATTTTTATATAATTAATACATATTTTTGGTGTGATCTCAATTTTGTAAATCTTTCTACTTTTTTATTGTATTGTATCTCAATTTCGAGATCACGTATTCTTTGATTTTTCTTCATTTAGGTCGTTACAAGTGGTTCATGTGGGTGGTTTGAATAGTTTTGATCCCCATTGGCCCGCAGGTTTAAATCCTTATTGTTGATTGGCTGGGGCTATAGGTCCCCTTAAGCTAGCTTCAGCCTGCAGAGACTAACGCTCTCTTCGCTAGCAGCTTCCAACGACGTCAGACGTAGGCTAGGACCTCCCGTCTGAAGTGGACGGAGAGGTAGGACCTTAAATTAGTTTTAGGGTGTGCAGACGTGTCGCTGAACCAACTTTTAAGTAAACTTGTAACCAGCAATAGAGCTTGCGCCAATGGTCACCAATTCGCGAGGTAAAGTGGTCAGGAGCTTGATAGTTTAAACACGCCGTCTACGTACGTGTAGAGCGGAGCTCCACGTATCTCCACCTTAATCCTTCTAAGCGAAATCCTGCAAAAGCATCCTACCTTCAATCTGCTTGGTAATTAAAAGATAAATCCTCCTAGAAGATCTGATATTTTCATATGGATCTAATTTTATTTACAGTTTGATAAAGCTCGATGTCCGTTAGCATCACTACACAAGCGACGCCATCTTGAATTTTATAAGTACGTAAATTTCCAGCCCATGGCAAAACCCGTGATAAGCGTAGTCTCTACCAGAGTTAGACTGTTTAGTGAGAACACAATTGGTTTTAACGTAATATTTACTACAGAGAACAGTTTAATTAATTTGATTTTGAAACCGGTATATTCAGACTCTTGCAAGCTATGTCACGTAACCGTTAAAGGGTTCAAGTAGGCTATAGTCAATTCCCCATTGGAAGTGACTTTCTCGGTGCCCTGCTAAGTATCTGCTTGCAGGCCCGTTTCGTATCCTTCCGCCAAATGTAAATAAACATTGACATGTGTGTGCATATGTTCGCATACTTTCGCTACATCTAAAAATAAACATTGAAATGTGACTTATACTTTCATACCTGTCAAATGTGTTGTTTACTGTCAAACAGTTCTGTCGTATTCCAAAAACCATTCCGTATGAATATTCACAGTTTAGGCCTCCAACATTATTTAGGTCAGCATTATGACGTTTTAAAAATGCCTGAATTGAAGACAGTTCTTACGGTTGTTTTACATAAGCATATTTGTTTTCCATGACGTAGCCTCTGACCTAGGCGAACCGCGTTCGTTTCCCAGAAGAGCCTCTTCGGGATTTTCGCACGTGGGAATCGTGCTGGACGATGCCGCTGGTCTGCGAGTTTTATCAGGGATCTGCCGTTTCCCCCGCCCCTCTGCAGCATATTCAACCTCGCTTCGCCCTCATCGGCTCTCTAGACTCCGAATTTAAAAGTTGCCCAAGTCTCTTCACTTACTCGTTCACTCCCGCAAAATTAACAGTTGAGTACGACTAATTTAAATTTTCAGACCTCTAATTTTGTATTTATGTCTGTTAAAACCACAATTTGGTGAAGTTTATTCTGGTTATTTGGTTACTACCATGTCAAACGGGGAAACAAAAAAGGGTCCTTATTAACTGTAAAATACAAAATTCGTTAGATATTTTGTTTTAATATTGTATCTGACATGTTCTGAAAAAAAGAGTCAATGTTGCGGTTTTTTTTTCTTTTCCTGTGACAAAAAAAAATATAGCAATGGAAAAACAAGCATATAATACATCCAAATTAATTTCAGGGTACTGACGCTTTGGTAGGCAGGAAGTCAGGATTGATTATCGTAGGAGACAAATCCATCATGTTTCAAGTTTCATGTTTCAGTGAATAACTTGGAGAATATCTTCTCGTCTGTATAAAAGTTCTTTCTGCAACTGTCAGATTGTTTAGGTGTTGCAGTATATATCTTTGTATCAACTCGCACAATAAACTCAAATATAGTTTTCGCCTTGTCAGTTAACTTTTCCATAACAAAACGTTTGGCAATAGTATTACCATTATCTTTTAGGGTATTTTATGTAGCAATGCCTTCTTTGCACACAAAAACCCTGCTGACAATTACAAGAAGATATGATGAATCATCTAAGAAAGGATTTCTATATTCAAGGAAGATGTCCTTGAGAGCATATGTTTCTTCCCTAAACGTTTTTCTGAATGCTGTGTACTGTCAGTGATCTGGGAACTCAACACCTTCTTCATATTCAATAGGACTAAATTCACTTAGCAGCCTGCATACTTCTGGTCCAGCTGGAGACTATCTACGAAGTGATGCAGGATTTTCTGTCAGGCCTATGGTACCCCCACTTCCATTTAATTATGGAGTTATTCTGTTCATATGCCTGATCAACAGGAAGTGTAGAAAATTGTCGGAATGTTTTGCCGATTACAGAGTTTCCATTGCAGAATTCCCGATGAATTTTATTAGCACTTACTTCGTTCCTCAAGATCCTTTATGTAAATAGACTTCCAAAATGTGTAATGAGTGTGTTTGAATACAACAATGACATGACACCATGAATTTCAGAGATTTTTTAAAGTTTTCATAGTTATATTCCCTTACAGATCACACGGAAGAAAGAAGGAGAGTTACCATCTGAAGTGCAAGAAGCCAGAATCGGGAATTAGGGGCTTTATTGACTTGTTGATATATTCAGTCTTCATAGGGGATGTTCTGGCGCTTTTCTCTGTATGCTTGTTGCAGCAAGATGTACGAAATTGATAGAGAGTTTTTATGTTATATTCCCTTACAGATCACACGGAAGAAAGAAGGAGAGTTACCATCTGAAGTGCAAGAAGCCAGAATCGGGAATTAGGGGCTTTATTGACTTGTTGATATATTCAGTCTTCGTAGGGGATGTTCTGGCGCTTTTCTCTGTATGCTTGTTGCAGCAAGATGTACGAAATTGATAGAGAGTTTTCATAGTTATATTCCCTTACAGATCACACGGAAGAAAGAAGGAGAGTTACCAGCTGAAGTGCAAGAAGCCAGAATCGGGAATTAGAGGCTTTATTGACTTGTTGATATATTCAGTCTTCGTAGGGGATGTTCTGGCGCTTTTCTCTGTATGCTTGTTGCAGCAAGATGTACGAAATTGATAGAGATTTTTTATGCACAAGTCTATATTTGGTTACTGATTTCACTTTAAATACATCTTTAGCAGCTGCAGCTGTTGAAATTCTTGAGTTTTCTACAACTCCTGTCCATCTGCAGGAATTCATTACCTGGCCAATCTGGCATAGAAATGCTTGCTCTATATGAAATTGTGCAAATATAATAATAAATGTTTTCTCTCCATACTACTCTGGCCAGTTCCACTGTACTGTCTTTATAACAAACAGTGGTTGGTCCATCCATGTAACAGGGATTTGCCCACAGTTCAGAAACTCAGTGATTGCCAGTACAGAATTCAGTATATGGCCAATCAAGGAGAATAAATGTGACTCTTCGTAAAAAAAAATAGTAGTAAGAAATTGATGGCTGGCTGTTTAACTCCTCTTTTTGGTGCACGGCATGAAAAGACTGCCTAAAAAGAGGTCTAACCCATATTAGGAACTACTTTCATGATGTTCGTTCATATGGTGCAGCCAACCTTCTTAACCATTAAAATCGCAACTTAGTTCTGTTGAAATAATCAAGTTACGTGAATGCTTAGCTGTTTTCTTGGAATACTAATGATTCTCCAAATCCAAAGCTTTCGGGTAACTTGGGTATCTTCCATGCGTATATATTAAGGTCCTCTACTGGAATATTGCAACCACTTCTCTCACCCTGATTGCTTGAGGTTGAGGTTGCCAATTGAAAAATGGACATGCTTGTACCATGGAATGAGTTATTTGAAGTGAAACTGCTGGTGTTATGGTCAGCATTGCAACAGTAAATATTCTTTTCCTCAAGTGTCCTGGACAGACGAGGCTATCTTGTTCGCCTTGTTTCACAACATGGTTGCACAAAAAATAGGTCACTTCTATCACCCCATTTGATGACACAAAATATCCTGACTGTGCCGTTTATCAATAGTTAATTTGTATCTTGACTTTCTATAAAGCAATATGCTTAAATAAAATGACAATGTTGACTGGTGTTGATTTTTATTCCTTACTATGTCGCCTTTGGGTACACATTCGTGGAGGTTGAATAAATTTAACTTACTAATTATCAGCATTGGTTGAGTGGCTTTACACTTTTCTGCAATCAGTGACCCATACAGAATCGCTCGCCGCCAGGGACGAGAGTTATTTGCATCTTCACAATAGAGTGATGTTCTGACGCCAGCCGCCGGCGACACAGACCATGATGTCATCTGCAATCCTTCAAGAAAGCTTTCAATGAAATCCTAAAAGCGAACTAAAGGCAGTGAAGTTTCTTGCGACTTAGAAAAATTGTTATTTTTTAGTGATATAACCTTTTCTTTATGGAAAGCATTAAATTAAAATTTAAAATGATGTATTAAATAAACGACTCTTCAGGCATCGGCGGGTTTCACTTCACTTTTGATCGATTGAAAGGATTAAATTGATAACAAAGGGTTAGTCAAATTTATTGAAAGGGTTGATCAAAATTTGAAAGGGCTAATAAAAAGGTTTAATCGAAAAATGGTTTAATTTACTTAATGGTTAAATAATTTGAAAGGGTTAATTTTTTTCCCCTTGATTTTGTTGTTGTACTTCTTTCTTTATTCCTTTCATTTTATGGGTAGCAGGAGCTTTGTACGATATTGACAGTGTGGTGTCCTGAAGTCGACTGAACAGAGTGATGGGTTGCAAAGTGTTATATAGGTATTGAGTTGAGTGCAAGAGTGGGCTAAGTGTAAATTTTTTATGTCTTTTGGGTTTGGAGTGGTATATTGCTAATAGATCGTATATAGGCGATTTTTACGAATATATTTAACACACGAGATAAATTCAGAATGTTTGAACGATTTGTACGTATGAATAGATAACACAAGAGAGAGAGAGAGCGAGAGAGAGAAGTAGAACTACCTGGCCTCATAAATAAACAAGTGCAGTTATGAGACTCTCCAGTATGGAATTAAACTTAACTTCATTTTACTATCCCGAGGTGTATGTTAGAAATATAATTTACACGAGAAAAGTATAACGAACAAAAACAATTATGTGAGTATGAAATTAATGATACACAACAAAATGTCCCTATAAATTAAACAAACACAATAACAAGATATATATTACGCCCCTCACACATACCTTACACATCCATTTGCCTATGAGACTGGCGAGAAGGAACTTCAGAAACGTAATCCACACGTAAAAAGAAATTAATTGATTAACACGCATAATAAAATGGCACTTCCCCCAAAACACATATGTCCGTCTGCGAGCTCAGTGAAGTATGGTTTGATTACAGATTTCAACTCTGAAATTTTAAACAAAATTAATGTTTCCAAGTAAATTTAAAAAAACACATAATGAAATGGCACCAAGAGCTCCTCGGCAACACATCCGTCCACCTCAGAGGTCACTCGATGAAGGAGTGGATAGTATGATGTGTGCCTGCTTATATACGTGTAGTGTGGCCTGCATCTTAAAGGCAACTGAGTTGAAATTACGGCAAAACTCTGAATATGACCTGTGATTTAGAGCAGACACAATAGTGTACCTCAATTCTGATAAGTTAAATATATGATCTACATGAAAGCAATTAAAAATAGAAAATCTTACCCTAAATGAGTTGTTTCAAAATATTCAACTTGCATCGAAATGTAGGTCAGACTCTTTCAAGTATAAGAATTCATGTTTGTAACAGAGTTGAATATTATTTCATATTTTATTTAAAAAACACTATAAATATATTAATTTTGTGTTCGTTTTCTTCATCAGGCATCATCGTGTTGGATCATGAACAGGAAGTAATGTAATCTATGTGTATGTAAAATGCAATATTTTTTATATTTAAAATGTAAGCTATTCTCTGTTCAATGCAGACATAAAAGTTTTTGCTGGAGAAATATTCAGGCAAGGACTGTCAGAGGTCGTTTTGTGCCTCTGTAAAGGTATTTCGAGCTCGCTTTTAATGCGTCCCCTGGGATGCCACAAAAAATGGCCAGAAGGGCATCGTGTCTCCTACACCAACCTTCAATTTAAGCAGTCGGAGTGGATGAAGGTTTTAACCTGCTGGCTTGTTCCTTTGCAAATCTTATTCATTCCACACAGGTTTTTAGTGACATAAACTGTGCATTTAAATCTGAGATAATTACTAAATAGATGCCATCACAAGCAACAGAATAGATTAGGGAATCGGTGTCATAATAGAAGAGGTGCAAAACCGATGGAAGAAATTTTGTACGCATGTACTGATAGTGAAATTAATAGATGGTTAATTTTTAAAGGTCGAGAATGGCAACACCAGTGTACAAAGGTTTGTTGGACGCAACATAACTCTTTGACATCTCGATAAGGAACAAAATTTGATCGATAATCTGCCATGCATGGGATGTCGGACATCCTGTCAACTCTGCAGCCACATAGATTGTATCATACCTCGAAACGACTCTAATGTATCTTGCCCGGCAGACATTCTGCAAGGTTTTTCCATAAACTGAATTATTCATTACTTTGAAAAACGATTTTTCGAATTCATTCGCAGCCTGGGCACGTTTCTCAATGTTAAACTCGATGTAGGGAGACATCCAAGCCTTCTGCCCAAAGCGCAAAATGCGACAAACAGAGTTAAGATTGACTCCATACATCAAGTACTGCCTCAGTATTTCCCCATGTCTAACATATTTATTCCATAGTGCGAGTCTTAAAAGAAGTTTCTCATGCGAGCCATTGGGGGTATGCCATTTTCTCGGACCAAAGGCAATTCAGATAGTTTATCATAACACTCCTCCAGAAAAGACAAATCAACTTCTGCGAAAAAAAAACCAGTATCACTGTCATTCACCATGTTTGCAAAATCACATGAAGAGAACACGTCAGCCTCAATCCACTCGAACTTACCAACCGGAAACTTGGACCGCATTGTATGACTGTACAACCCATTGACGTTGATATAGCATATATATTTCGATGTCACACTGGAGTCATAGTCCTCACCCATGTAAACATTGTTGGATTCTGCACGTCTTTTTAAAACCTTGACTCCACATTCTACAAAAAAATACATGTCAGGATCAGTCAACAGCTCTAGCCATGCGTGTGTCACTGACAATAATCATTCCAGGAAAGAGACGGAGCAGTGATATACATGGCGGGGTCAAGACTGTAAGGAGCCAAGCATATTGTCCTGAAATTCTCGAAAACATCAGCCAGCAAACAAGTGTCCACATGTAAGTAATGAATGGCATATTGCAGCAAGTTTATGCAGTTGAACGTATACCATGCAGCTTGGGGATGAGTGTAATCCTCATCGCAAATATCTTCGCCTCTCTTCACATTATTAAATGAGTCCTTTGATGGGAGTGACTTGCACATCAGACTGTCTGGAGACTTAACAAAGCCATAAGGAAAAACTCCCTTCCATTTTGCCAATTCGAACTGGGTGTTGTCTGGAAACATCGACTGCGTAATACTCAATTGCACAGATAGCAAATTGCCTGCCAAAGTTTTCAGAGAGGCGCTGATGAATTGGAATGAATCAATAAATCTTAACTCTAAATATTCCGGCTTTCCATTGCAACCAACCCCATTGGGAATCTGTTTTGTGATACATTTGTCATTCCAATCACTTGAATTTCTCCAGGATTTTCAATTACCACAGTTCCTTCATGTAACGTTACGTGATGTTCAGTCAAGGGCTTTATAAGAACGTAAGCATCATAATTATGCAGGATATGGAAAACAGCGACATGTTGTCTTTTTGGCAATCTGGAATTCAAGTTGCACTTATTATATGCGCGGCCTCTGATTTAACCCGCCAGATGGTTATGGTCCACCACAATGTCATCTGTGCCGAGCAGTTCTTTACAAATGTGACAACTTTTCTGAGTCGCCAACCTAACTTCATCAGCAGGGGTTTTTGGCTTCTTTGGAACAATCACACTGTAAATTCCTGCAACCCACTTTGTAGGTTCAACTAATTTATCAACTAATATGTACATACAATCCTCACCCACAAACTCAAAATACTGAGATACAAACAAGATTGTATGAGCAGACCAACATATCGAATATGTTGGTTGATGGTAGTTGAATTACTAGTTTCATCATTATGCAAGCAAGTGGACATGTATTTCAGGCAACTTTCATTGTCACAAAATACAAATGTGTGGCATTTCCACTCGCGCGAATCGCCAAAATGTTTATGTGTTTGTCATAGCACACAGGAGTAATACGCATGGGTATTACAACCCCACCCTTTTCGCAAGTTTCGTCGATTATACTGTTATATTTGTGTACCACACAGTAGATATTGATAGAAATAGAATTGTTCTTCTCAAACTTGCGAATATCCTGTATGACTATAGGTGCCGACAGACCCTCGATATTCAAAACCTGGTGAGGTTTTGGATATGAAGTAATTCTGTGGGCATTTTGTGTGGCAGGAAACAAAGATACTATCACGGTGTAGTGGCAACTCATTTCCTCCGGGCAGTCTACATCGACACAAGCAAGATGATTGGCAATAAACTTGGGTAGTTTAATGTGTACAGCACTGACAAAGAACGGCCGATATTGGCTCACATGTACGTTCATGTACGTAAATATTTGCAGACTCCAGCCAACACCACATGCACTGAACTCCTCAAGTCTGTTTGTGAGATAATAAATGATATATATACACACATAGGTAGGAAGTTGGTGCAAATGTTCTCTTAATGCTTCGCTTTTACTTTGTGAGCAGAATGTTTTTTCCTCACAGTGATTAATTTCAGCATTTGACAATTGAATTAATACTCGAACAGTCGTGGTATCATGTGATATTTATTACTTCTGCATTGATTAAAGTTTTTAAAATTTCCTTCTGTGTTTTTTCGAACCACTTATATGGAATAGTCTTTGAGTAATGTATCATTAACATATTTAAAACCTTTTTCGTAAACTATGTCACCAGAGTCCCATTTCAGGTTATGTATCTCATAAGTCTGTTCCCAAAACATCATTTTAACGTCAGGTTTTAAACTCTGCCAAGGTCTGCGAGATTTAAAGCATAATAATTTAGAGTCATTGGCATTGTTTGCATAAGAAATAGCAAGCTCCTTAATTACAAAGGAATTGTCTTGGTAGTTTTCGAAACCCTGAGTGTAGCACATTATTACTTACATAAATTTATTTTCTACACTATTTACAATAAAGTCTCTCTCTCTATCATATAAATTTTATAAGATGACAGTGCTCGCCTCGAAATCTACATCATCGACTCCTGAATCGTCCATTACATCTGGAATGGTTCTAGCTTCACGTAGCTGTTCCAGCCTGAGCGACATATAATCCCTTCGCATATGTTACATGTTCCCATCATTAGCAAAGGCAGGGATGCCGTAATGACAGTCATCACATGGAAAATAGGATACAATATCTTCATCAGTTTGTAAATGTTCAGCCAGAAATGGATACACTAGTTTTATTTCGTGACCCTCAAAAGAAATTATAAATTCTTTCGGCAACGCTCGCAGTTGGGAACACTCCAAACTCAATAAGGTTTTCACCTTCCCATAAGCTAAAATAGCATTGAAAGTTTCAATGCTTTCAGAGTCACAATTGTCACAGCAGTGGCCTTGATGCATTGTACCTGTTGCGAGCTGATGCAGAGATTAAATCCTCTGTAGATTCTGTGTTGATTATGATCTAGATGTAGCAAGGTTGTAGTAGACGTCTTGCATCGTTCTCGGTGTGGACGTCTGGAGCTGTAGTAGACGTGATGGACGTCTGGAGCTATAGTTGACGTTATGGATGCCTGGCATTGTAGTCGACATGATAGACTCGTGTTGTTGTAGTGGCCACCTGGCGTCGTTCACAACATCGATGCTTCCTGTTGGTGTAGACGCCTGCTGCTGCAATGGACGCCTGGCATCGTTCTCTGTGCTACTGCAATGCACACGCACACCTTTGATGTTCACTGTATACTTGATGAGTTAAGACAGAAGAAATTAATTTATACCTCCTTATATATTGTAAGTATTCAAAATGGCCACCATTTTCCTGTAAATTTGCAAGAATTTGGACCTTTTAGTAAAAATGTAAGAATAATGTTGAAAATCGCTATATTCCAACTAAAAAAAAAACATGATTTCCGCCTTTTTAAATCCAGTTTCGTTAAACTTACATCGGAAACTGATAAAATATGAAATAAATTCAAATAGATACATTTTATGTTAGGTGGGATACATTTTGCTGTTGGCAAGTTTTTGGTTAGACATAAAGAGAGGGCTCATGTTGGTTTGGCAGTCAGCATGCTCGCCTGCCAAGGCGGGTCACACCAGATGCTGGCATTAATACAAAGGTTTTATCGGAGATCTCTCTTGCTTCCCTAGTCGTGCACGGGGCCAGGCCCGACACTGCTCCATACTCATGTCGCTTCACCTACTTCAGCTCTCGAGACCTAAGTTTCGCTCACTCCCCAAAGACACTCAATTCTGGGCTATCCATTACCTGGCTTAGTTCACGAAGTTTTAGAAAGCCTCGTCCTCTGTATCTTTTGTAAAAACACATCGCTGTAGTCCACTGCCTTTCCCAAATAAATTTGGAACTAATTATTACTTAAGATAGAATAATAAACTTAAGCAAGATTATATTATACTTTCCTATATGATAGTAGAGTCTAAATTGTGTGTTAGGAAAAACTACACATAAAATATGTATTTTTGAGTGCTAGACGAATAAATATATGTCTTGTTTCAATAGTTAAAAAAAAAAATAAAAATAAATTTATTGGTGAATCAAATATGTCTTGTATTTCTGTGCAATTTTTTTGAAATCATAGTTTGCTTGATTCAAATATACACTTGTTGTTGGAATGTTAAATCTGGGGATTATCTCGGGGATTAAAGAGATTTTATTTCAGGGATATAAAATTTAATCAGTGTGAGTTGTGCAAATTTTTTATTCGCTGGGAATATGCCAGGCTCTTGCATGACCTTGGATCTGCAGCGAGGGCAGGCTGTGTGGACTGGCCAGCTCTCGGGATATTCAAAAAAACGTGATCCAGGCTGGGGATACGTGAGCTTGGAGAAGAAACTGACTTTTGTGCGAAGACAGCTTCTGGAGTAGAGGTGGGAGGGATGGTCTGGGTTCTTGACTTCGGGGAATGTCCCTCTCGAGAGATGTGAAGAGTAGGGGATGCCTATAGGTGAGCGGGGGCAATGTGAAGCTCTCTAGCCAGGTGTCACCATCTTGCCTCAGTGGTGAAAAATTGACAATTGGGAAGACAGGTGAATGACCCCTAAACTCGTCGCTGTGGCAAGGGGTGAAGATGGGAAGTGGGGAAGGGTGGTGCAGGGAGCTCGGAAGCGATGTGGTCATATCTAGCCAATCGTTGCCATCTTGCCTCAGTGTCGAAAAATTGACAATCGAGGGCAGAGGCATGAGTAACCTCAAGGACAGATTATCTCACTCTGGCCAGGGGAGGGATGGTTGGCCTTGGTCAGAGCGATGCAGAGGTTTCTCAAGGGGTTCCAGCATCTTCAGTTGCTCATAGAAGCTTGGACTAGGTGGATATATATACCTCATTAGCTCCTTCATATACATCGAGCTTCGGAGTGTGACAGCTGTGATTCTCATTAAATTATATTATGTGTGATAGCTGCGATTCTTGGTAAACAATATTATATCCTCTGGGGTTCATATCTCGTTCACAGCCTTTGTAAACTATACTGTGAAATACTTTTTTCAATTTATTGGAAATAAAATATACATTTTCTTGTGATAGTGCATTTATCGTGAAAACCCAATTTCTGTGTTCGGTCGACGAAACTACGTAGCATTTTCAACTCGTGTTTATATTACCAAATTCCGTGAATTTCACAGACTTCACAGAAATTTGTAGTGTGTCCGTTATTTTAAAAATATTTTTCCCTTCGAGGATGTTTGTGCATTTTTTTCATTATATCTAAAGTAACGTGTGATTAAGCTCTACCCTTCGATACAAGATGATTATTTTGAAACAATACATCTAGAGTAAGATTTTCTATCATTAATTACTTTCTTGTAGATCGTTATATATTTAATTTATCAGAATATATGTGCACCATTGTGTCAGCTTTAAATCATAGGTTATATTCAGAGTTTTGCTGTAATTTCAACTCAGTTGCCTTTAAGATGCCGGCCGCAAAACACGTATATAAGCAGGCACACATCATACCATCCACGCATTCGTCGAGTGACCTCCGAGGTGGACAGATGCGTTGTTGGCGAGCTCTTGGTACAATTTCATTATGTGTTTTTTTTATTTTATTTATTTGGAAACATTTGTTCTGTTTAAAGTTTGGGAGTTGAAGTCTATAATAAAACAGTGCTTCACTGAGCTCGCAGCCAGACAGATGTGTTTTGGGAGAGGTGCAATTTTATTATGCGTGTTAATCAATTAATTTCTTTTTACGTGTGGATTATGTTTCTGAAGTTCCTTCTCGCCAGTCTCATAGGTAAACGGATGTGTAAGGTATGTGTGAGGGGCGTAATATATATCTTGTTATTGTGTTTGTTTAATTTATAGGGACATTTTGTTGTGGATCATTATTCCATACTGACATAATTGTGTTTGTTCGTTATACATTTCCCTCATGTAAATTATATTTCTGACATACAGCTCGGGGTAGTAAAATGAAGTTAAGTTTAATTTCATACTGGAGAGTCACGTAATTGTACTTGTTCCTTTATGAGGCCAGGTGTTTCTACTTCTCTCTCTCTCTCTCTCTCTCTCTCTCTCTCTCTCTCTCTCTCTCTCTCTCTCTTGTGTTATTTATTCATACATAGAAATTGTTTATTAAACACTCTGAATTGATCTTGTGTGTTAAATTTATTCGTAAAAATTGCCTATCTACTGTCTACGAACAATGTCCCACTCAAAACCCAAAAAAAAAAAAAAAAACATTAAAAAATTTACACTTCGCCCACTCTTGCACTTAACTCAACACCTGTATAACAAATTGCAATCCACCACTTTGGTCAGTCGACTCCAGGACACAACACCATCAACATTGTACAGAGCTCCTGCTACCCGTAAAAGGAAAGAAAGAAGCACAGCAACAATATCAAGGGGATAAAAATTACCCTTTCAATCTATTTAAACCTTTCGATAAATTTAACCATTTTTGACTAACCCTTTTTTGTTAAGCCTTTTTATTCGCCCTTTTTTATTTTTGATTAACCCTTTCCATTAATTTAACTAACCCTTTGATATCAATTTAACCCTTTCAATCAATCAAAATTGAAGTGGAGACCGCCCGACCCTACAGCTAAAGTACTTTAAATTGATATAAATTTGTGCTCAAATTAGTATCTCTGCAAACCGTTTATGAATGTTTTCAGTTCTTTATCGCAGTTCTTCGCCAGTTTATTATGAAGTACATAAATGTTATTCTTCTTATTCCCCGATGCTGGAGACGAGCGTTAAAACCAATGTTCGTCGCTCGTGCAACGTTCTGGGCGCTCGATGCTAGCGTCAATGCTCTGATTGGCTGATGCTCGACACGATGTGTAGCAACACTCTGCTTTAAATGATCGATGAAAGCTCTGCAAACGCAATTCTCTCATAAGCTGTCATTGTTGTTTCGTGATTGTTTTGCATTGATTTGTTAATTGAGGCAACATTTGTTATACGTTATTTCTTGCGAAACTCAGTACCTAGGACGTATTGCCACCAGTGTTTTGGTTTTGACTCGAGCTCTAATTTTATCTTCAACATTAAAAGTAATTACTTCATGCAAACGATTTCACAGATTTCCACGCCTGAACATAAAACAGATATCTGCAAAAGTATTGAGAGGGGGATCTGCTGATCTCGTCAAGTAGCATGTTTCATGTGTACTTTCAAAAACAGCTGAATCGAAAGTTTATATTGATTCAGAAAATTACCTTTTTATTGCTTTCCCTTGGGTCTTTGAATCTTAATTGCATTATTGTACTCGAGGAAGCATGATTTATGCTATATTGTTTCACGAAATATAAGGTCTCTTTAATTCTTTGTCCTTCATCAAGGCATTTAATATTTACAGGTGATGATAGCTCACTTAAAAGATGTAGTTCTTCAATATTGTTGGCTATAGCTTCATACTATTTAATTCGCATATTGACATTTTGAACGAGCTGGATGCAAAAGAGCTTATTTTTTTATCTATCTGACATAAACCGCACTTGGTTTAGCTAAGAGGCTCCAGGGATGTCACATTCATACGCTTTGTTAATATCTCTCTATACATCTTTAAAAAACGTAATAAAATTAGGATAGGAAACGTAATATATTCCTGTTTTATCACGTGAATAGATATAGACTTTATAAAAATATCTAACTCACTTAACGATTACAAATAATATTGGCGATATACCGAACCTTTGTTAGATTGCACCACTTACTGCCATGATGGTCGGTGAACAACTGATTTCACAAGGAAATGTAATCTCGCCAATAGCAGCCAAGATGGCGCCACCGTAATATCGAGGGTGTTAGTGAGCCAGTAGCGTGGGACATTCAAATTTGAAGTATCCAGTCCAATAAAATAAGTCGCACAATATCAAAAAATCTGAAGCAACACTTTCACACACACACATCACAGGGAAGAGGTCACTACGACTAAACCAACACAACATTATAATAAATATGAGGCAAAAGTACACCATTTCTTCATGCAATATTTTAAAAACGTGTCTTCTAAGTTGTGGATATGAGAGAAAAAAAGGGGGGGGGGTTAGTTAAAGCAATAAAATGATCATACAGTTAATTAAAGTTTGTCGTTTGCAGTTTTTTTTTTTTTTTTTTTTTTTTTTTACATTTGCTTTATTGTTTTCCCGCTTAACAAACTGGTAAGCAAATTACAAGAAAAAATGTTTCCAATTCACTGCTTTGACTGCCAAATATTTTTTAATAGGTGTTTTAGAAATTAAATTAATATTCCTAAACCGTTAATTTCGTATTCAATGTATTCAAGCAATTGGCGAACTTATGTGATAGTTGCAGGTTTAAAATGCTCTTATCTGCTATAAATGGCCTAATTATAATTTGTAGTATGTTATACCAAAAAAAATCGCAATTTTGAATCATAGGGGAAAATATTTTGGCTCCACTTCTAGACTTGTTCCTTTACGTGTCAGCAATAACTATGATAAGTACCATCTAGACTGCACTTCACTTGAACAAAATATAAGGTACTTTATGTTTACGCAAGTGGTGTACAGCATATCTAGGAAACAACCGTAGACGTTATTCAGGGGTGTTATTTTTTTCGAATGTTGGGTTCAAAAATTGTTAAGAAACCGCGAATAGATTATAACAGGAACCATCAATTTAAGAAAAATCCAGATGTTGAGGTAAACCTGGAGCAGACTCCAGTTCTCCCTCATCTTCCAGGCTGCCGTACTCCAGCACTCGCTCCACGGAGGTCATCTGGTTCTCCAGCTGTGCCGACTGCCTCATGAACCACTGGAATGCGCCTGTCAGCCTCAGAGACTGCGAGATGGCCATACCAACAGTCCCGCCCAGGGTTCCTACCAACACGACAAGTACAGTCGCCACTCACTCTTACTATCGCCTGCTGCCCTTCAACACTCACAGACAAGCCAACTAAATATTTGTTTGTATAGGGAAAAAAATATATTTAGTTGCCCCAACATAATATGTTGTTGAGTGAACGAAACTTGAAAAGCGACAAAATCAAATTCATTTTGCATAACAAAATGGATTTTTGAATAAACAAACCCTCTACATGGGCCCAAAAGAAATCAAATTATCAACGCAGTGGAATTAGTTGTATAAAATTAAATTATCAACACAGTGGAATTAGTTATATATATTTTCATGACCACTCGATGGTTTGTTTGTATTTTTTGACTATAAATAGACTAGTAATAGTGTTTGTTAGTGAATTTCTTGATGCTTTATAACAGCATAAACATCCTAATAAACAAAGTTCAAACGGGAAATAGAAATCAAATCTGTAAAACTTCAAATATTTCTTTGTGCACGTTGTTCAGTATTTGAAATGCATGTATATAACATCATTGCGACTTCATCTGTAGTCACTAGTTTTGCCGACCTCCATGGCGTATTTGATTGCGTGCCGGCTTACGGCTTTGGGATTCCGGCTTCGTCCCAGGTAAGGCAAGGGGATATGTGCACGTACATATGAGTCAGTCACCCTTCGTGGGAATAAGTCAGCAAACATTCTAACATGCCAAATTTTTTGGAGAAAAAAGAACAATTTAAAAATATCTGAGGTGGCTTAGGGCATCGCGCTCGGGAGCAGCTGACATAGGTTCTAATCTTGGCCAGGCGTCCAATTAATTTTATTAACCGAAAGATTTAATTCACGTAGAGCCAAACAAATCTTTTATTTCACCAACCAAGTCTTTTTTGAGGCAACCACATAATAACAAACAAAATTATATGGTTTCAACAACGAAATATTGTTATGCGCTGCAGCTTTCCGGCTGCGACCTTCCATCACTCAGCGGTCAGGCTCTGTGTGGTGACTCACCTCTACCCTTCCCTCCTTCATACGGACGCCGCGTTCGTTGCCTTGTCTTCCCTCCTCGTCCCCCCGCCCCCTTCTGTCAAGTCCATTAATAATTGACAAAGGCGAGACTGGCTGGCGTCACCGCCCCATTTCCTTCTCCCATTGAAGAAGCCAACAGGAGGTGAAAGAATATTCTGGGAATTAGGACACTCGGGGCAACTAGGGAATCAGCGAAATTTCTGGATGACGGCCTACGACACTATAAATACTGCCACGGTCCAGCGGCCAGCAGTCTTGACGAAGGCCATCTAGCTAAGTGCGGGCGCCACGATGTTAGGTGCGGTACGACTGCGTACGAAGTGTTCATGCATGGTGAGAATGGACGAAGGGGCGTGAAAACCGGCGAGTGAAGCCTACTGTGCATGAGGGCGCTCGGAGAACTTTAGAACATTGCCGATTGGCGGGACACGGGCTAAACTGAGGTGGGACTGAATGCACATGTAATGCGGATTTTATTGTAAATATTGGAACTGTCGAATATTGCCACATCTTTTATAAAATAATTGAATATGTATTGATACACAATTGGGGCTGATTTTTTATTATTTAATTTCATTGATTTCTTTGAGGAAATAATAAATTATATTAATTGAAACCATTAATTGTAAACAGTAAGTGATGTCAATTTCTTGTGAGACGTTTAGTTAAGAAAATTTTGTTTGTAGTTGTTTTAAATGAAATTAGCAGATTTTAATTAACACTCTTATTTAATTAAGACCTCCTTCCCTTAACAAACTTGGCTTAGCCCACAGAATTTCAAGAGAGAATGTGTAATAATATTCAATTTCTCCTATACAAACAATTAATTTCGTGAAATGTGATGGTGCTGGAACACCGTAAAACCATAATTAATATCAGCGCAGGAAATTATACGTCCTAACACAGGGACATATCGAAGAGGGAGGAGGACTTACCTAGTTGATGACCCGTTACACACAACTCGTCGTGTATGTCGGTGCCTATGAGTGTGTGTGGCTTGACAGGCGAGCGCTGACTGTCGGCGTGGAAACTCAAGGCTGCTTTCGCAATTTTATAATATTTCGGCAAAGTTTGTAGTATGGCTGTGAGAGACTATTATTAAATGCAACTTCCTGTAATTTTCATAACAAAAATTATAATTGTGACATATTTTAAAGCATGTTTGGATGTTTGTATTTTAATAATGCTTGTAATTTTGATATGGGGAGTTCATGAAAAAAAATAAGCCTGGAGATAAAAGACAAGAAAACTAACAGTTTTTTTAATCATTTCTCACAATTTTGGGGGTATATTATCTGGTATTCCAATTCATGTAAAGGGATGGGTGGTTGCATTTTCACAATTTATTTCAACTGTGTTATTTGTTAGTGCTTTACTACTTAAACTCTACTGCTAAGGTGACAAGAAATCAATACTACCAAATAAAATAGAATTGTCTGTCTGTGATTTTCGAATTTTCCACTTTTAATTATTTCTTCATGTACTATAATTGAATACTAAGTCATATCTAATGTTAATAGTTTTCGTGTCTGTCTGTCCGACCGTATTTAACTCAAAAACCACTGAATATATTGACGTCAAATATATATATATATATATATATATATATATATATATATATATATATATATATATATATATATATATATATATATATAATAAAACCAGGACCAACTTAATGTTTGTTTCATCGATATATCTCAAACGGTTTCGAAAATATCATGATCACGGATATACATAGGTACTGGATTAAACTTTCCTTAGGATTACTGCATTAAAAAAAAAATCATTGTTAAAAAAAGGTTCCGTCATTATTCCTTTCTTGTTCTATGGGCTGTCCTCCTTTCCTTCCTAAGAGCGATTCCAAATCCTAAAGGTGATGCGTACGAAGTAGCACAGGAAAGCTAGTTGTAAATAAATCCCTAGGGACAGGAAAATTTCGCATTATGAACGACCTGTAAGCTATAAATCCACTGTCCTGTGTAGTTTTGAGCCTCAGCTATCTGTTAATAGGCGGCTATACTAATGTTTAGCCAGTTTTATACCTCAGACCAGGTGGCACAGGATTCAGTGCAGGTTTACTTACAGGTATATAATTGGTTCAGAGTTTTCCTGGGCGTGTCTGATATACTTATAAGATCCAATTGCAATGGTAATAGAAACGTACATGCGTGTGACGTCTAGGTTATGCTAAAATGAACTTGTGAAATTCTCCAGTCCTTATGAATCACTTGTGCAATTTTAAGACCCCTTGTACTCCATTATAGTTCAGTCAATTGGTTACATTTATTTACCTTGTCCCAGGATTACGAAGCTGAGAGTCACGCATACGATGTAGAATAGACATATAATATCCAAGTAAAATCCGAAAGCTCGGGTGGATGCTATGAACAGGTAGAATGCAGAAGAGTGCAGATCCTGAAAAAAAGATTATAAATGTTTTGCAATGTGACACCCATGCTCATTAAACCCTATTACAGAGAAAGAGGGCTACTCTATCTGGGGGCGAGTTCACCTGTGAATATGCGAGTAGGATGAATATAAATATATAATATAAATATGAATATAAAAAATAAATTATTAATAGCGATTATAAATAAAGAAAGGACTCTGGAAGAAAAGGACATTTCCTTAAATAGGAGGACAGTGCAATTTAACTAGCACAACTAATTATTTGTACTAAAGAGATTGACCTTAATTATGTTGACAAATTAGTTTAATAAAGTCATTAGTATCCCAAGCAAACTATTTTCAAAAATTTAATTGATAACGTACAATTTTCTATTGTAAGTTAGCATAAAATATGACAGACAAGTGCTAGGAAAACAAACTTGTATGCTTACAGTTGTTTTAGTTTTACACGACAACACATTTTAATACGAACACTGAAGTATGAAAAATTGATTTAGATGAGAAATTCGAAAACAAACTGCAAACATTATTCGTCTGGTTTATCAAAGATTCAGATGTTTCCATTTGGTTAAACAAGTGTTCATAGCACAGCTGTAACAATTTTGGTGTACAAAATCTAATGATATATAGTAAAATCTTAAAAAACGAATTTTGGCAGAGCGATAGCATATTTGGAAAAGTCTTTCAAACAAGCTTGAACGCTAGACAAACCGTGAGCAACTCATCCTTGTAACTATGGCACACTACACTTACCTCGCCTGCATCATTTAGTTTTGCTAACGCGATGGTTCCTTATTTACTGTAAGATTTTTGGTTAAACTCATAGCGCGAATGTGTAGTAGATTAGAAAATTTAAAAGATATGAAAATTACATTTGTATTTGATTAAATATAAGTGACCTCTGTTTTTTAAATGTTTTGTTTACATTAATATTCGCAGTTCCTTTGTTCCTTTGATAACTTTAACTCTAGGTCCGAATATCATACTCACTGTACACAATAGTTTTGTTATCTAAGATAGTAATTATTTAAGTAGGCATATCCTAATTAACACATGTGTCAGCATCTCTAATGCCAGTGTAACTTTCCTCCCTTCACTCCAGTCAGTATAAAAACCCATCCCCCCCCCCTTCCCAAAGATATATATGGTTACGCCAGTGTTTTAAAGCACTGCGCTGTTCCAAGTGCGATGTTAACACGAGCTGAGATTATTGTAGTTTTGCTGCATGCTCTTACTCCACAGAGTTTAGTCCTGGGTTATGTGAATATCAAATTCAGTGAAGCAATTTTGGACTTTTTGACGCTATCGACAATGTGGGTACAGTTCGCATGTGTATCATTCCATTTTCAGCAATATAGTGCATCTGGCCATAGTGCCAAGGCTATAAGAGAGTTGTTTGAGGAGCTGGGAGGAGAACAACTCGAATTGCCCATCCAAAGTTCTGACCACAGCTGCGCTGGACACCGTTTTTGAGCTGGAGAAATGTCGGTTGAATGTCATGTCAAATAACGAACCAAATTCCAAGGAACTGTTTTCCACGTCGAAGGAGTAATGAAAACAAATATCTGCAGAAACATACTGCAAATAATTTAAAGTCTTCCTCGAAGGACAGTACTATGTCAGTGGTGAAAGGCGGTCCTGCATTATACTGAACAGTTTATGACTAGTAATCACTAATAGTGTATGGTGACTAACAATTACAAAAGTCATTACGAGACATAGTGACTCAAGCAGTCAACTCGTGCCTTCTGTGCGAGACGAACATAGTATGCACTTATGTTGAAATACGTGTGCAAGCATCCAGTAAATTATAAAGGTTCTTGGCACGGAGGTAGGTGTCCATAACATTAAGAGTGTAATGTAAAATGATGATAATATGTGTGTTGCGTAACGCATATGGCCCCACGTTGTCCAAGCTACTTGATAGTAATATGCTAGAGTGATAGAGCATTGATAAATTGCTGTGTTGAGTTTTGGGTAGAGTAGGTAATTATTGGTTAGTGCAGTTGGCGTGACACATTCAGGATGAGCAATGAATGACATTTACACTTTCACAGTACATATGAACACTCATCTAATTTCCATACACAAAAGACACTAAATAAACAGGATAAAGCACTCAGGAATAAAATCAACTTTCTACCTTACTACTGTGAATAAAAGAAGGATAGTTATTTTCACTCAATTTATATTAATTGAAAATGCCAATTAGGAAATCGAAATTATGTTAGGTACAAGTAAAAGATGCTGTACCTTTATTACAAAACTTGAAATTACTTTTATAGTTTACTCAGTCCGAATTAGGAGTTAAAAACCTTCACATAGCCATCATTATTACAGAAATTATTTAAACTGTCAAAAGTAATAATATTAATTAAGAGAGAAAAAAATCAATGCTGCTTTATAGTGGTCAAAAATTAAAAATGAATATGATACTAATACTTTAATTCTCAGGTTTCTGAATTAAGTTTTTACTTCCCGATTACGTGAAAAGAAACTGTTACTCCAACTGGTTACTGCCCAAAATATCACTCAAAATTAAAAGTCAAAATCAAAATTGATTTGCTCCAAGCAACTAATTATTTGAATTCAAAATGTTCCTCAGGATTAATGATGTTAATTACATTGCTCCGGCACTAGCTTCAGTCCGTAGAACAGCGGACCACTGGATCGTACCATACTAATAAATATCAAAGTCGTTATAATACGAACTCTGCAGAAAAGTGTAGTAGTATACTCTAATTATCCATTGAAGTAATTTACAAGTCATTTCGAGCCCCTCCCCCCGGCACCACGTAAGTAATTGGCGTCGTCATCAATAACATGGCGCCTCAAAATAGGCGGCCTCTGGAACCACTCAAAGAAATAATATCGCAACGCCTAGCCCTCTTCTTTACGTGATGCGGCGCTCCTGCCAATTGAACTCATTTCTGGGATTAAAATCAAACAGCTAAGTTAGGCTGGCGCCAGGGAATAAACAGATTCAAACCCGGCGAAAATTAGACGCAGCCGTATTTCAAAAGTCCAACCAGAAGCCCCCCTTCCGGCAACAAAGTAAACGAGCATACAAACACTAGAAACGACTCCCGGAAAAATAAGGGGGGGAGGGGGGAGGAGACTGAAAACTACAAAAACGACAAACACAAGAAAATTAAATCACAATTTAAACAAAACTGTTATGTGTGGCAATTACACAAGAAAAAATTTAAAACAAATTCCAGTATAAAAATGTCTTTGAAAAACCTTACTTAAATGTTATGGTTAAAATTACTGAAAATACTATACCTATAAACTGGATGGGTGGTTAACAATTACTGTTAAGTATTACGTCAATAGAAAATTAAAATAAATATCTGGGCGATCAAAACAGATATAAAAAACATAAGAAAATCAAAACCAAAACAAAACTCCAAATCAACACATATAGCAAACACACGCGTCTAAAGAAAAACTCTATTATAGACTATAGCCCATTCCTGGTTGGAAACGACGTTTGAAAATCAACCTTTGAATAAACGCTGTAGGGATAACATGTCTATCTGTTTTTTCAATAACCTGTATTCCACAAATATATAACACTTTGTTAACTTTACAGTACTGTTTTATTAAATAAATGAAACTTTACCTTAATATATTCTATAACTTGTAATATTTATTTATTTTTAAATATGAAGTAACAACAACGACCGGTAAGAAATAGTTCACAGTTACAATATTATTTTAACCTCGTTTTTTAGTAGTATACTATTTGTAAATTAAATGGTGCCTATTGAAATAGTTATATATTTAGGTAGCCCGATGGCAACATAACTCATTTTTACAGTTTAAAATAACAGCGGAAAATATCGTGAGTAGGCCGTAATGGTATGGTGTTGTTTTACCGAGCGGGGCTTGTAGCGCGCGCTCTCTCTCTCTCTCTCTCTCTCTCTCTCTCTCTCTCTCTCTCTCTCTCTCTCTCTCTCTCTCTCTCTGAATATCTCTTTGTATCTTTCACACTCGGGATGTTTTAGTTCGCTAGTAATCATGAATTATACATGTTTTCAACTTTAGCATATTTTATACTTATTGCTGAAAAATAATGATTTTGAATTTGCAATTTACAACTGAAAAGAGATTTTAATGTTTCAATACTTATTTTAATATATTTAGATATGATGGCGGGACAGAAACAAAGTGAAGTTGGCAGACGTGGCGAGCCATGATATGGCGTGTTGCTGTTTTACCAAACGAAACGTAAATTATACTTACTCCGAAAAATACTTCACATTACCACACTACATTTGTAGACGTTGTGTTTTTTAAACCTACCTTAGCAAGTTACGATGTTGTGATAAATCTGTGTTTCTGCGGCAGTAATAAATATACTGTTACAGTGTGTTTTGCTAACCGCTGCGTGTGAAATAGCATAGCGTGCCGCGTGGTGATCGTTACGCTGGATCTGTGTGTGTGCTTGATTTCAAATATTTGATGTGAACTATTTATACGTTTTAAATGTGAACTGTTTAAATAACAAAGTTATTTATTTACATTCATGTCTTTGTTTATTTATCACAACGTTGCACTTTTGCCCTGGGTGTTTGAAACACAGTCGTGTAACGTGATATACCACCAATCCCAACAAAATAACCAAGTCCAGCCCCAATAAATTTCAATAAACCTAATACACAGTAAGTACCAAATCATAGAAGTGTTATTTAAGTGCATGTTCACCGCTATATTTTAAGTTTCTATAACAAAAAATCAGCGACACGAGTTGCGTGCTTGATTTTAATGTCGCTTTTTCGTTCGACTGTCTATTCCTTCGTTATTCGAACCGTGACCATCCTTTTAAAGAAATAACCCAACACACATCAATAACAAAAAGTTAAATATTACAGTTAATTTCCTCGCAGTTGTAACAGTGTTCAACACAGTCGCTGCAAAATATTAACCTGCATTACGTGTAATGTGCTATGTCGTGGAAAACAATTATGTTAATGTAACATAACCGTAAGAACTATAGTTAATTAAGGCATTTTTAAAACATCATAAAGCTGACCTAAATAATGTTATATGCCTAAACTGTGAATATTCGTACGAAATGGTTTTATTAAATAGACCTAAGACAGAATTCTTTGAAAAGCTGTAAACAGTAAACAACACATTTGACAGGTATAAAAGTAGAAGTCTCATTTCAATGTTTATTTTTATGTGTAACGAAAGTATACAAACACATGTACACACACAATGTCAGGTAAACATTGATTTTGACAGATACTACATGGCAATCACATAGCAATGTTTGTTTACATTTGGCGGAAGGATAAGAAACTGGCCTGCAAGTAGATATTTAGCAGGGCTCCGAGAAAGTTGCTTCCAGTGGGGAATGGACTATAATTATAATAACATAATAACTTGTCCTTTATGAATTTGTTGGGGCCGTGGTGGCTGTGCTGTTAGACTGCTCGCCTCCCACCCAAGGCGAACCGGGTTCAATTCCCGGATTTTCGCAAGTGTTTTTTCGCACCGGAAGATGTCGCTGATGGGAGGGTTTTCTTGGGGATCTCCCGTTTCCCTCGCCCTTGTATTCTGGCACTGATCTATTCTTACCTCATTGTACCCAGATCGGATATCAAGACTTCGCTACTGAGAGCCGCCTAAATCTCTCAACTAGGCTCGCAACATTTAAGAATGTGTTAAACATGACTGTGTTGGGCTTTCTCCATGGTGTTGAGCTGTCGGTTGGACAATCATTCGACTCTAAAGACCACATTTCTATTTGTAGAAGTATTTTGTTAGGTATTCAAGGAATGCCTTGAATCAATGCACCGTAGAAGTGAATTTTGCATTAGCACCAAGAACTAGGCCATGGAAATGCTGAAGATTTATATTTTACTTGCAAGGCCCAGGCCATCAGCTAGTGGTTTATAAGCCTTCACAAGTGTACATAAAGCAACTATTAAAAGCGAGTGCTCTCAAAATCTCGCCTCCTATACCTGTCCACTTCTCTGTATATGCGTGAGTGCGAGCAACCACCTTTATTATGGAACATATTACTTTAGCAACTGATAACAACATCCAGTTATATGTAACACACATACAAGTGCAAACATGTTGGCCAACATAAACATTTGATCCACGAACTTAACAAACATAATTACTCCTTTTGATACCTGGTGTCCGTCAAACTCATCTTGAAGAAGTTTCTGCGCGTTGGATGCTCGGATGGTTGTAAGTCCCTGTAGTGAAGCACTGAGGTGTGATATTACCGGACTGCGGGCTAAAACAATAACAATCTAAGTCACTATAGCCTTTATTATTGCAGGACAAACAAATAAAACAGAAGAAAGGAAAATAAGAACAACATATTTTATTGGATACTTGCTTGGCATCGTACATTTACACAAAGGTTAAATGTTTTTGTAGCATGCTGGTAAAGCTTCATACCTAAGTGCATATTGGATAAACATAACAATATGTAGCATCTTCTGGCATGGTATTAAAAAATGATCATCAAAGTGTCTAATTTAGATAACCATTGAACGTAGATAAGAAACTGACACTTTCTGAAGGGCCTTGAACGACCTCGACCAAATGGCGATTAAATGCGAACCTATAGAAGTAATTTGATAAAATTATTCTAAGTGTATTGCATTAGAACCGAACAATTAAAATTAAGTAGCTGAAGAATAGAGTACAAGAGGTCCTGGACAGTCTATCGCAATTATGCTGGAAACATCTATAAGCAGAAACCCGACATTTCCAGACTGCAGTTAATTTAATGTCAATTTTTATACATACTGTTGGTTTATTTCATTAGATCACAGTTTCACTGTTGTAAGGTTCTCGGCCCATAATTAACATTTAAAAATATAGCAATCATACTCCACAGCCATGTTAAACTGAAAATTGCTATCAATAAAGTGTTATGAAAGCATTCTGCTGTACATGCTATGGTTTATACAACAAAGTTGGAAAGGCAGGCCACAAGAAGGTTTATAAAACACAGATTCAAAACAACGAGCCGCTTTAGCAATCTTTAAACTAACTAAGAAATGCGCGAAGTTAAACAGAAAATGTGGGTCCAGCAAACCTCATGAAATTCCTTCTGAACACTAACATACTGCTGGGAAACTCCACCCTCGGTGTACAGCGGGAACCAATAAGGAGACAATTCGCAAACGAGCACATGAGGGGGGGGGGAGCAGAAGTAAGAAGGGAGCCATGGAACCAGCCAAGGGTGCAGTCGGCGACAGGAGCAGCCAGCTGGGGTTCCAACCAGAAGGTCGGGGTGGCGAGTCCCGGGCGAGACAATGGTGAGTGCTATTCCTTCTATGCTTCTATCATTTTCCTAAACTTACTCCATACCCTTCTCCTTCTATCTCTAGACGGCCAGTCAGTTAATTACAATGATGTTGTAATTCTATATTTATAAAGTAAAATAACTTAGTTCAATTAGCTTCACTATTCTTCTTATTTACTATAATCCTTCCTATCTTTCCCCTTTCTAAAGCTTATAAGAGGATGTTAAGGTCAACTTATGACAAAAGACAGAAGCCAATTATAATATGGTGTATGTAAAATAAAATTTTCGACAGCTTGTCTGTTAACATCACTTACATACGCTATCACATTTGTGTAAAAAAAACTTTATCTGGTGCGTGCTTGCATATACAGGTACTAACACAGAGGTCATCCATTCATTATATAAAATGGGATAGTATATGTAATACAACTTACGACGTGCATTGGTTGAGGCATGTGGCGTTATTCATTTAAGTAACTGTACTTCTAAACAATTACAAATGATTTGTGATGAAACCACAAATCCTGAACAAAGCAACGATTTCCTTAGTGAAAATATGAAGTTCGTGAAAATTTGGTGAGTAATATAATTCCCTTCAATTGAGAAAATTACATGCTGCAGCAGACTGTGTGGGCAATTTAAAACAAAAAATAAAGTGTCCTTCCTAACATTTCTCATTTCTCTACATGTTTTATGGAGAGCCAGGATGGTTCATTTGACCATGTTACACCTAGATATAACGTAATTTTCTCATTTAAATACGATTATTAATTTCCATATTCAGAAATTCGATGTTAGCCTCATGTTACATATGTCTGTACGATAATAATATGACAGCCCCATTTACTTACGTATGCATGAAGACTATATCCAGTAATATTTCAGGGCACGTATACAATAACGGTATCCCAAGCTTGGTTATTTGACAAGGATATTCTGATTGGTGCACGTGACTCTGTCATGTCACAACGTAGTTTGAATGGCCCGCGGTTTAAGGCAAGCTGTGTACTACGATACGTATTCACCGAATTTGGAATTTCGCCCAAAGCTGTGCCCTAACATGACTGAAAAAGTTTTCACTTTTTCATTATTTTTCGCATGTTAGTAATATGGTATTTTTACGCATTGCAACACACCAGCTGCGAGTTCCCGTTACTCATGCGCTCAGGTTCTGTGAAGGGTAACCCACCTTTTCTCTACTCTCCCCTAGACAGACGTGCTCTTCGCTTTGTTTCCATCCCCCACCACCAGGGGAAACCCAGGAATGATTGACAGCGGCGAGACCTGGATGGCGTCACAGCCCTCCTACCCCTGCCGAGGAACCAACAAATATAGGAGGTGCAAGAATATTCTGGGGATTAGGGACTCGTCGCAACGCGCGATTTAGAGAAATTTCTGGGTAATGGCCTACGGCCCCATAAATACCACAGTGGTCCAGCGGCCAGCAGCCTTGGTAGAAGCCTGAGGGTTGTGTGCGGTAACCGAGACTTCGGTGAAGAGGACGAAAGAGTATGAGGCGGCGGCGGACGAGATCTTCGTGGTGTGAATGAACGAGAGTGCGAGAAACCCGACGAGTGAAGGCTACTGTACGTGAGGACGCTCGGAGAGGTCTAGAACATTGCGGACTGGCGGAATATGGACTAAACTGAAGTCGCACTGAATGGACATGTAATACGGATTTTATTGTAAATATTGGTACTGTCGAATTTGGACACATAATTTATAAAACATTGAATAAGTTTTGATACAATGTCTATTAGAACTGATTTATAATTAATATAATTGATTTCTTTGAGGTAATTACGAATTATATTATTGGAAGTAATAAATTGTAAACAGTAAGTGATATTGGTTTATTGTAAAATGTTGAGTCGAAAGAATTGGTCCAGCTGTGGCAGGACATCGTGAGGCTGACACACCTGTCAAGAGTAGGGGCACATGGGTCATAACCTACTTTTGAAAAATCGGATTAACCCTTTGATATCAAATCAATTGGATTAATCCTTGATATGATCTTAATCCGATCACAGTTTTTTATCTGTTGGGATTAATTCTTAATACGATAAAATGTGATCAAATAAATTTGATAAAATATCTTTGATGAAAAAGTTTGATCAAATTTCTTTGATGGAATTTTTTTTTGTGTATAGTTTGGTATACTTTAATTTCTTTCTTTCTTTTTTTTGGGTGGGGAGCAGCTCTGGTAGATGTTGATGGTTGGAAGTCCGGCGTTGTGTTGAGGTATTCATGTGTTGGGGAAGGGGTGTACATAAAGGAGTGATGTCAGCACGACGACTGGCACTCGACTTAGGTGTGATGCGTTGGAGACAGGGTGTGTGTGTGTGTGTGTATTTATATATATTGAGTTTTGTGCAAGAGTGGCATAAGTGTTTTTGTCTCATAGTCGGTGTTGGGAGATAGGCGACTTTGAAAGACAGTATTTATGTCGTATATATTACGATTATTCCAAATGAATAACAGCAGTGATGTATGACACGAGAGAAATGAGGAGTCTTTAAGCGTCGCACAGGAAAAACGAATGACGGAGCCCAGCTATGGAAAGAGTTTAAGTAACAATTTATAGGTAGCAATATAAATAAATAAATACATTACAGGAGAGAAGTATAACGAACAAACATAACTACGTGATTATCGTGACTATCACTAAAGATCACAACTACGTGAGTGTCCTGGTCTCATAAAGAAAATTAAGTAACGAGCTACAACAAAACAAAAATACCCCTATCAATATAAAAATTACTTTACTTTAATGAAAGAGAACTCTTCCTAAACACAATAACAACGTATTTGAAAACACATACAAATTACACTACTTGACGCATACGCTTCAAACTTCTACACGTACGTTAAATGATTTTAAAACATGTCTAGTTGCTCGTGAATTTGCTGAAGGAATGACTTCAGTATATGATTTGCGTAGACTTATAAGCTGTTAGATACGTGGAGCGTGACCGGTGTCTGGCATGCGACTGACGTTATAGCTACTCGGAAAGAGATGTGAATAGACAACTATTTTATAAATGGATAAATATGTTTACGATGCACGTACTCATGTATAAATTACACTACTAGAATTTAAAAAAATTAATTATTTAAATTGTACAAGCCCCTCTCCCAGAACACATTTGTCCGACTGTGGGGTCAGTCAAGGAATGACTTATAGCAGTGGAGCTTGCAGCCAAGTTGAAATTACGGGAAACAGAGTTTAACACGACTCACTTTCTTAAATTTTCAAACTAATTAATATTTCCCTAGAAAACTTGTTTACCACCCATTCTGATAACTTAAAGATGGAAGGAAACGACTTGAATACACTACGTCCTACAACATACAACGAAATGATTTACGATTTACACACTACTTATATGAATCCTGAATTATATATTTAAAAAAAGGGGTGATTCCTAGCAAACTACTATTAACGACCTGTAAATTAAGCAGCGAAACGCACAGAAAACTTTTCACAATACGGAACAATAGCACGGACATATTAGTTCTGAGAAAAACTTACCCAGATTTTTAACACTACGTTCACTTCCCTTGGAAAATTAAATTTCACTATTGTAAGAATAATGCAATTTTAACATAATTTCCCATCGAAGCATAGGGAGATTTGTATGGCGTGAAGGTCTTAGTCCCGCAAAGCAAAGGTTAATCCTGCAACACTTTATAGAAACATAGTATATTTTTAATAAATCCACAAATTTCCCCAAAGAAAAATTATTTAATATAACGGACGTACTACATCGCTATGGACAATTATTTAACACACATTTCAGTAATTCACATTTTAAAAATCCTAACCGAATGATGCATGGATTATAAAAAAAAATATAGTAGCCGTACATTAACTTGAAAATTACGGAAATGATGTGCACATTATACCTTATCGCAATAAAAGTACAGGGAATCCCGTACTTTACATGATAAACATATTTAAAAAAAGTATTTGAAATAACAGACGCACTATATTGATCTTGTCTTAACACCCGAAATTTTTTTCCCAAATAAATTATTATTATATTAAAATATGTATATATTTTGTTAAACGAGAGTTAAACTCTGCTGTATGATGGATTGAAATCCCGGCTTCGCAGCACTCATAGCACCCATTCGTGCCACAGGAGGCCGGCAGCCGTCTGGTAAAGTGGGAAATAGCATTGAGCAGTGGTGCATGTATTCAGAACAAGGGTTATTGTCAAACTGAATATGGTGCCAACCAGCGGGAAGTGGCCACGACGCTCCTGCCTGCACCCCCTGCTCTATCCAACCCTCCATAGTACAAAATGTTTCTTTGTCCGAGGTGAGAGTTCCAGTCCACCGATATCGATCCAATGCCACAATCCGTAAAACCTGCCTGGTGCTACATTCCCCCATCCCCCTCCATTTCCCTAGCCAAGAGTGCATGTTCTTCCAAAACGAGAGCTGCCTTGCACCCACTTTGCGTCCCCTCCACACTTCCTCCAGCCCCTTGTCCAGCACAAGAGCTGTCCAACTTCCTACCTACCCTTGAGAAGCGAATTTTAAACTCACCCGAAGCATTGATCTGCTTGCAAAGTTCCCCTCTGCCCTTTTGCTCACCAAGTTTCCACTTTCGCCTGGATACTGACCCATCGAGAAAACTGTTTCTCCATCCCCAAAACCCTAGCTTACTTCCAGTAAAATAAAATTTGCTACTAAAGTCCCGCTGATAAAATCAATCTTCCTCAACACTGGGAATTAAATTTTACCCGATATTTTAATCACCAGATGAAATTCAAAGAAATTTTATATTTTATTACAAGAAATGAATTTTTAATCCAATGAATTCCACTTACATTATATAAACCTTTCTTAAGAACGTGTTTTTAAGTTTAATCATGTAAACTTTGAGAAACTATAAATAATTACGCACAAGGCAAATACAAACGATATTTTCACTTACTAAATTTTAAACATTGAAAAATCACCGTTTCACCATTTTTTCAAATGCGCATTGTTCCAGTTAGGCGATTAATAAGTAAAAGTTTACACCTATTGAAAACTTACATTAAATAAACTCACATTAAAACTAAATGTCTTTAAATTCAGGGGGAATTGGAAACATGCATATTCAATCTGTTTAAAATATTTATGCGTATTTCACGTGTAGACTTCTTTCAAAGCTTCCATGCTGAGATTTTCGGCCAGACTATTTAATAGAAATATGTGTATTTGAAGAAGTTTTAAAGCTATTTTATTTCAAAATACTTCATTTCGGCGTAATATTAATGAAATACTATGAATCCAGTTTGAAATGACTTTTATCGAAGCTGGAATTAGTCAAATTCCACAATATTTGGGCAAAGAGCCTATTTTAACCAAATATAAAGGAAAATGGTGGCCATTCTGAATCAGTATACTACATATGGAGGAATTAATTAATTTTTTCTCAGCATTAAGTCGTCAATTGCCAAGGTCACTTCGATTGTGTGCATGTGCAATGTATTAGCAGCAGTGAGACTTAGGTGTCTACTATAATGTCAACCATCCACTACAATGCCAGATGTCCACACCGAACAGTGCCAGATGTCTACAACTTCTACATCAACACCAGGCATCCACACGGAGAATGATGTTAGATGCTTACTACAATGCCAGGCATCCACTGTATCATCCAGATCTACAACATTAGAGGCTACAGGAATTATATTTCTCTCTGCATCAGCCTACAACAGGTACAATGCATCAAGGTCACTGCTGTGACAATTGTGTTGAGGAATGTGTTGAAGTATTCAATGCGATTCTAGCATATGGAAAGGAGAAAATGTTATTGGTTGAGTTTAGACTGTTCTCAATTGCGAGTGCTGCCGAAAGGTTAATCATTTCTTTTGCAGGGCACGAAATAAAGCTAGTATAGCTGTTCCTTCCTGAACATTTACGAGCTGATTATGTCGTATTTCCCATCTGAAGACTGCCCTTATGGCACGCCTGCCTTTGGTAATGATGGAAATAATCAACATATGCAGAGGGACTGTATGTGGCACAGGCTAAAACAGCTTATTGAAGCTAGAATCATCCCAGATGTGGTAATGGACGATTCCAGAGTGATGAAGTAGATTCCGAGGCGACCACTCAGATCTTATAAATAATATGAATGGAGACTTTTTGTAAATGTTGTATAGCTTGAGAGTGTAAAACCAATAACGTAAAAATGATGTGCTATGCGCAAGGTTTCGAAAACTATCGAGACAATTCCTTTGTTATTAAAGAATTTGCAGCGTCTTATGCAACCGATGCTAATGACTCTAAGGTACTATACTTTAAATCTCCCATATCTTGGTATATTTTAAAACCTGATGTAAATATGATATTTCGGGAACAGACTTACAAGATACATGACCTAAAATGGGAATCTTGTGTCATAGCTTACGAAGAGCATTTTCAATATGTAAATGATGCGCTCTTCGAAGACTATCCTGTATATGTATTTGGAAAAACACAGAAGGAAATTTTAAAAAGTTTAACTAATGCAGAAGTCATAAATATCAGAAGCTATCAAGACTGTTTAAGTATTAATTCAATAGACAAATGCTATAACACTAATCACTGTGAGAAAAAATGTTCTGTTCGCAATGTAAAAGCAAAGCTTTAAGAGAATATTTGTACCAGCATCCTACCTATGTACCTAATTTTTAAAAAGGTTTGTTCCATATTCATACCTATGTAAGACTTTGAAATGGAGACCTTCGAACCCGCTAAGGCATACGCTAGTGTTACTCCAGGATACAACAGGTGTGGTTCAAGTCTCTAAACAACTCGTACTTCCAACTCCAGATGTGCAACGGAGATTATCATTGGAAATTTGCACAAAGTTTCGAATGAAACACATATACAGCATGAATGTTGTGTTATGAACAAGATGACTGTCTGGTTTTTAATATGAGACCTGATAGCGAACTGTCCTGTTCTTCTTGGGAAATATGTTAAAAAACTTGAAGTGAAGAAATAACCAAAAGAACAGGACTTAGACAAATTAAATATGAATTTAGTAGAGAGTTCTATGACAGCACCACATTATGGACTGAAACATGTAATAACAAACAACACATTATGCAAGTGAAAGGCAGTAGCTGAATTAAAATATCGCCGTCCGGTATGTGGGACTGTGAGGTTTGGCAGAATAACAACGTTTGTGGTTGTAAATTCTATTCAACCAACCTGTCATTGAAGAACTAATTTTAGCACAAATTGGAAGAAAATCTCAGTATATAAAGAGAGAGAATCGTACACCGGATCTTCAGTTACGATGGAGAGGTTCTACTCATCACTTCCTTATGCCAGGATACAGGCGAGTGTGGTTTCCAATTAAAGAAGATACTCCACTACAGATACAGATGTGCAATGCAGATGAACATTGGAGTTTCTCGTTAATCAGTTCTGATTATACTTTAAAAATTTTCCATATTTGTTAATGGCGAAGTTTTTGTCCTCTGTATAATTTATGTCCTGGCAGCAAGCTACCTTGCAGTGAGAGTCAACTAGCATTTGAAGCTCAAAGTGCACACATCACGAAATGTATGTCCTACAAGAAAATCAAATATATCATCAGCCCCACTACCAGGCTGCTGGAGATCTCTTGCGGATACGATCTATCGCATGCACCCCGGACTCTCGCCTGCCTGCCTGAGTGGGCTAGCTCACAACCCTACATTTTCCTGACCTGGGTTCAGGTTTCGTTCGAAGCCTACCAGCTTCGCTACTAGACTTTATGTAAGTTAATAAGTTTTAAGAAAATATTAGGACTTTTACATTAATTAAAAACTTTTACCCCTATTTTTATTAATTTTAGTGTAATTTATTCCGGTAATGGTCAAAATCGTTATAAGCTTTTTACAATTTGAATGAAATTTTCTTAACTTTGTTTCAAGTTGATAGAATTTTTATATGAATTCAATTAACTTTCTTTGCAAATCGTTTAAATTTTGACATTTTATATGAATTCATTAAATTTTCTTAGCAAATTGTTTAAATTTTAACGTTTGTATGAAATTCATTAAACTGTTTTTAAAAAGTTTTTAAATTTTAATGAGATTTTATAAAATTGTTTTTAACTTTGTTAACAAGTCTTTACAACTTAAATGAAATTTTCTTAGAATTGTTTTCAGTTTAGAATTTTTATATGAATTCATTAAACTTTTTTACAAATTGAATGAAATTTTCTTAGAATCATTATAAGTCTTGACAATTTCATGAAATTTTCTTAGAATCATTTTAAGTTTAGAATTTGAATGAAATTTTCTTGAATTCATTAAACATTTTAACAAATGAATGAAATCATCAACTTTTGTAGCAATTCATTTCACACCTACAATATTTGTTAATTTTGCTACTTTTAAGTACTTTTAAGAGATGTTTAAGGGTGGGTTGTTGTGTGTTTGAGGTATGAATTATGGAGCGAGAAAAAGAAAAGAGGAATCTATGCCAGACTATGCACAGCATGTTTGGAGGCCACAAAGCCCTGTCCTATTCTCTGCTCAGATTGTTGGTGTCTGGTCATGGATGTTTGAGTGATGTATTAATGGACACTAAGTATCATTAACGAATTAAATGTTTTTTGATGTGTGTGGAATGGGGTGTTTTGGGTATATATTTTTTTCGATTGTAAGTAGTTTTTAAGTAATTTAAGATCGTTATAGGTCAGTTGTTATCCTATCTTTGTGAGTAGCTATAGAATTGACTAGTTTTCAGTTTTTTTGTAAATTTGTGTAAATTTTTGTTAGGTTTAGGTAAATTTTTGTTAGATAATGTCTTAAATGTTTAGTTTTAAAAGAGTGTGTTTAATTAGTATTAATAATATAGTGTGTAAAACATTATTCCCCTCACTAAAAAAAATTATACAAAAAATCATTATTAAATTTATAAAAAAGTTTTGATGATGTAAACTGTTTGTTATTTTTGATGGTGTACACTACTACTTATATTTTTGATGGTGTAAACTATTTTTATTTTACAGGGTAAATTATCTCATATTTTTGATGGTGTATACGTCTACTTATAATTTTGACGGTATAAACTAGTTATATTTTTTAAGTTGTCTAGTGATTCACATTATTTTCAAAAAAGCACATTTAAGATGTAAAGTTTTTTCTTAAACAAAATGTTTTTGCTTGTCAAAATAAAATACTGGGCTTAAAATTCGATGCAATATAAATTTCATTCCAATGTTGTGAATGCAGTCCACTTGCTCTAAACATAAAAGTTGTGAAAGGCAGACTAGGCCAGACAGCTTGCGGGCTATGATGAATTGTATAGCGGCTAGGGCTGCGGAGATGGCAATTCGCATCGTGAAATCAAGTCGTCGTTGGGGCCTGGGTGGAGGGGAAGTGGTGACCTCCCGCTGGCTATATCGTGCAGGTGACTGCAGGGTCTGCATGATGAGCGCTGGCGGGGGAAGGGAGCTGTCAGGTGGATAGGAGCAGTTGGGGGAAGGGAAGTGGTTCTGAATATTGGCACACTAGTAGCAATTCTCGGAAACACATTTCACTCTCTCATCTGGCCTGCGTCGTACACAACTCCCACGCGCGATCCAGACTCTTGGCTGCTGGCTATTGTGTCGCATTACACCGAACGATTTCCCCCCTTCAGCTCTTGTAATCTGACTTTGGCCCGCTCCCCACCCACTCATCTCTCCGGAACCTGCTACCTGGCTTTGTTAACGAGGGTTTAGAAAGTCTTGTCCTCAGTAGCTTTTGCAAACACATCGCTGTAGTCGACTGCCTTTCCCAAACACACATTTTACCTTGCTATCACATAATTTTTTTATTTATTATAAAGAATGTTGGCCTTTATGTTAGTGATACAACATTTATATCAGGTACATCATGGTAAGTGAATAAAGTGGGATTATTTTCTCTGTTTTCAGAACAACACAACAATTCAGAGTTATTTATTTTGGTGTTGAGGTAACTATTGTACAGGAGAAACAAAATAACATTTAGTTAGTTAAAATTAGTGAGCGTAAATGGCTAAGTATTGACAGCTTGCTTTAAGATCTTTATGTAAGTGATTCAGATTCTGAATCTCAGATGGAAAGACCACATACTGCAAGCTGTCAAGACAGTATGCATTTGCCTAAGCAGACACGAGTGGATCTATTGCAGGATGATCTCTACTTAAGCGATTCGAGCACAGATTCACTCACAGAGAGATCGTTAACATCAATAGATCGGAATGTGACCGCTTCCCCAAAAAAGAAAAGGGTTATCTTTTGATGGATGAATAATATCTTTCTAACTCGGAAAATTCTTGTGATGCGGGTATTGCTCCGTCCGTTTCACAGCCGAATTTCGAGTCAATTAGATATATTTTGTCTTGGGAGCCAGAAAATAATTCGCTTTCCGAGTCCCCAGCCTCAGTGGAGCCTTTGACAGACCTGACATACGAGCTATTGGCTATGGCGTTCATAGGCAGGCTAAATGACATGCGGATAGTTAATGATAGGCTTAAGAGTGATGCGGGTTTTTTCTTGTTTTTTCGCGGGGTGTAAAGCCCCTTTATTAAACTTAGTATTGGCATTACCCCTGCCAGTTAGAGTTTCAGTTACCGTAGCGGGTAAGTACTTTCAAACCCTCACAGCCGAAGAAGGTGCTATGGAAACCTTAAATTTTTAAAGTAAAGCTCTCCCTGTCCTGCACTCATCCGATGTGGGTTTAATATATGATGATGACATAGTCCCTTATTTAACTAACAGACTTGGGGAGTTTAGTGTGCATTGATTAATTTGATGACATTTTATGGGATTAAGATCGGATTAAGAATTAATCGAACTAATTTGATATCAAAGTGTTAATCCGATTCATCAAAAGTGGTTTAGTACCAATGCCCCTACGACTCCTGTCTTTAGAGGAGTGCTCTGAGGAGGCATGAGACAGCATTGCTGTCGACTTTTTCGCGGATACTATTACTGATACAGATGTGGGCCTAGCTGTATGCCTAGTATCACCACACAGTATACAGTATGTCCTGGCTTGAGCATTGGAGGTATAATAGGTGAAGCAGGAGCCGATATTCCGACATGCATTACAGACAGATCCTGTACAATAACGATGGTGGTGATAGCATCCCGGATGTCTTTAGGAAGTTGGAGACCAAAATAAAAGATATTGCTGCCTGAGTCTGTGCTAGGAAATTCAGTTTTTGTCTACCTAAGTGTCGGGAATGTTGGGAATGTGGCCAGACAGGACACCTGAGTATCCAGTGCCTGCAAAGGAACTGCAACACCCAGCAGCCAGATGTGAGTACGACTGGGAGCTTGTTAAGAAGACTGGATACCGGTGGTAGTGGAACTTTTGAACTCCGTAAAGGCTGCGACACCTGTCCCTCGTAGAAGGATAGGCCGAGAATGCTGGAACTGTGAAGAGAGATCGCTATGTGGTGGTAAGGAGAACAAGGATACTGGAGTCGGACTGTGTAAGAAGTCACCTCACAGGTAAAGCAGGCGAGGCAACGAGTAAAGTCCAGTTTTCAGACAGAGCTGCATTTATCCATCTTCAAGAGAAGGAAGACAGCCAGGGGCAGGAGACATACATATCCTAGTGCCTAGTGACATCAAGAGGAACACTCGATGTGGTCTGAGAGTTGCAGAGGATTCATTCAATGAAGGACGCCTAGTGTGGCTGTTTGAAAAAAACACCTTCGGGGTAACACATCTCAGTGCCAAGGATGTTGGGAAGGCCCTTGCCAAATTTTCATTACGGTAAATTGTACAACATAAGTAGTAAACTATCATAAATATGTTTATTTCCCGAAATTATTTGCCTACATTCAATAAGAGCAATATTTACTTCGCCACTGCAGTCGGCCGTCACTTATTCAATCAGTGAGATTGTTTCACGTCACTAATTCAATCAGTTAAATTTTTTCAGTGAAATAATCAGTGGTTTTCCACTGATTCTAAGTGGAGTCATTTTCACTGATTAGAGTAGTTTAATTTCACTGCGAATCAGTGGTTTATTACTGATTCGAATTGTTAAGTGGCGCACACCGCTTTTAATAATCGATATGGGGTATATGACGGCCTATTACATTTTCTATCTCGTTTAGTACAAGGATTTGCCTCAAAACTTGTGCACCTGAATTTCAGAATAACCCAGTATTGTGCTGTTTACTCCATATACAAACGCTTTCAGGTGATTCCTTAAGCAGAACGACACAGTAACTGTGATATGATTTATGGCTTTTTCAGTGATTATAAAGAGAGAGGTACATCCATGATAATAAGGAGTTTATTCCAGAATAATAAAAACTGTCTGAGATGAAACAAATTCTTAAATAGTGTTTTCTTCAACTTATTTCTTATGTCTGAGATTGCCAATCTTCAGCTATACAGTACACATACTGTCATGAAATTATATTTGTTTCTGGAAACCAAGGTTTATTTTCAATAACTTTACCATCATAAATATTTAAAACAGTAAATGTTCATGATTACACATTGAAATCATAAGGGTATTTATTTTGTGTTTGTTGGTGTGGCTTTTTGGGTGGGGAAGGGGGAATCACAGACAGAACTGAATGGGACTGTTATAAATAAATAATGTCTAATGTAAAAATGTGATGCGAGAGGTTTTTTTCCTATACAATCAAAATAACCTGTAGTGTAAGAAGAGTGAATTGACAAGGTTCATTCTTGCACATCAATAAAATTCCTCCTCTTTCCAATTTACCTCCACAAATAAAACAATTCACTAGCACTTGCGGAGAACATATCTAATTAAATGAGAAATAAAATGTCTGAGCAGAACCTAGGATATTGTACGATACTAGTCTCTACCATTTGCAAAGAAAAAATTACAAAAATTGTCATTCATAAGTTTTAATATTGTAAAATGTATCAAAATTTAATTATTCTACATTAAACATGCACATGCAAATATTTAAATCCCCTTGCCTGCCAAGTACATATAACACTACTTAAATTCCAATTTAATAAACATATATACTGTTAATTTCCACAAGATAAGCATGAATTACTTTAGTTTTCCTCAATATTAGCGCCAGCCAGTGAGTACGAAACTCCTTTCTCTCTCAGGATACCTTCCCTCGGCCATAATAGAAAAAAATACAAGATTGTCTAAACCTACATCTCTTATTAAGGTTATAATCCAGCAATTATTGGGCCTCTTCTTTACTTACCCACTGCTATTTAATACTTTAAAGCAAGTTACATGACAATATTTAACTTTTGATACACTTTACTTCAGAAAATAAAATTATAATTTCAGCAGCATCTTAGAGTACAACTGGTCCAGATGAAGCCTAGGAAGCTAGGCAAGCTAGCAACCCACTTCTCAGATTTTGGCGCAAACCCATGCATCCACTCACAGCCAGTATCCGGCGTGGAGCTGTCTGAGATGTGGATAAGCGAATGCGTCACTGATGTTCACCTGTCAAAGTAATATGGTTGCTGCTGACGTAACCAGTATTTTTGTTTACATAACGCTCGTACCCAACACAGCGCATGCACTTGTCTCTGGCACTCGTGGCCCTGAGAAATACTCTTCTAAATAACTAAAATACATATTCAAAAATTCAAAACAGTTTTTCTTATGAAATAAACAGTTTTTGTACATATTGTGTCCATTTTTCACTTCTTTATTAGTAAACAGAATTTTTTTTTCCTTTCACCGCGACGTCTCTGTAAACATAACTAGAGACCTGCAAAATTCGCGTTATGGTCTGGGGACATGTTAAATTGCAAACGCATGTAATTTGCAATACGTTTGTCATTGCACCAGACTATGTTACATACCCTGGATGACACTGCACCAGTAAAGGAACACTTCACAATTGTGTGCCCCAATCACGTGCAGTTCAGTCAGAGAGGGGGTGCCTTCGCATCTATGCAGCAGCCAATGGAGAAACTAAGCCGGCTCTCGTGCATACAGTACTGTGAAGTTCAGCCTGATGCCCAATAATAACGCGAATTTTGCATGTCCATAAATATAACATCTGTCAAACCATGACATTGAAAATGGCGGTAAAACGTATATAAATTGTAAACAAACAATATTTTCATGCTAAAACACATAAATATTTACATTAGGCCCTACACTTCAAAACATGGAAAAATACTTCAAAACACATAAAACAAACACGCGCGCGCGCGCACACACACACACACACACACACACATCTCTCGACATCATTAACTGTTCAAGACTAATAAATCATACCCACTGCCATTTTCACGGCACAATATTGCAATCTTTGCTTAGTAAAACTATTTGTAATAGATCTATTGTTACAACTCACATATCCCTTCAATTCTCTTCAAGCTGCGGGATGTACGTATGTAGATGGATCTACAGAAGTAAAAGATGACTATCACGAACGACGTGGGCACAAGTATCCAGCAGTTGACGACGAGGATCAGAATAACGATGCTGAGTATCGTACTACCAATCTGTGTGCAACGTCATCACATCATCAGTGAAATTTTACTCTATAATTGAAACGAGGCAAGACCGCAAGGACTATAAAAGGCCATAAGAATATTTTTGCTTTCGGGCACTTTGAATCGGGAACAGTTTAAGGCTGTCGTATTTCTAATGCTTTTGAAATATGTAAAAATTCATTAATATGACGTATTGATTACAGCCATAAACACATGGTTCTGACATCCGAGTTTGGCGTCTTTGTTTCATGTCCGACAACAGAGGAGGGACTAAGCAACACTTTTAGGAAAGTGTATATTGTCGCGCAAGGGGCTAGGGACACAGAGACTCGGAGTTGGGGGTCGCCATGTTGTGACGTAACCTAACCGCCATTTTGGAAATCATTGACCTTTTACGCCTCATACACGACCTTTCACCTTGACCTTTGACCACAAACCCCTAACACACCTCCCCAAAAAAATATAAAAAATCTAAAAAATTCCAAAAATTCTAAAGAAATGGCAAAAAAATACATGATTAAATTTATTAAAATCAATTAAAATCATTTTTAAAGTATTCCTAAGAAAATTCCCAATTTTTCCCTGAGCAGGTGACAGGGATTCGTGACTCAGGTGACAGGAATCAGTGACTCCGAGCCAGAAGAGCCGGACCTCTGGCCTTGAACTTTGACCCCAAAAATCCAAAAGTTCCAGAAAAAAATGTTAATCCCAAAAAAAATCACAAAAAATATTATTAAAAATTATGAAAAAAATTATTTTAAAATCTTAACTTTACGGAGATCACCCCTCACCCATACCCAATCCACCATCTTGGTAGGTGCAACCAACGACCATATTGGTATGTGACAACACTATTGGTAGGCAACCGCCATCACGGTAAGCCCCCACCCTCTTAGTAGGCCACTGTCATCTTGTTAGGTGACCACCATCTTAGTAGACGTCCCCCATCCGCAATATTGGAAGCCACTTACCTTCACCCTGACCCCGTGATTTTGAATGCTTTGAAAACAAAACTCGAGAAAACTACATAAAAGTCAACAAGCATATTACATTACTGACTATCATCACAATACTGGAATGTTGAAAACAATAACTCGAGAAAAAATACATGAAAGTCAATCTGCATATTGCGATACTAACTACTACAGCCATATTAGATACAGACAACTTCGACCTTGAGACCATGAATTTAAATAACCTAAAGAACAAAAATGCGATAGTAAATATCTTTCACGGCAGCTGCAGTCAAACTAAGAAACTAAGAATCTCATCTGTTTTCCCTACTGCTTGTAATATACGAGCATGCAAGGCCTATGGCATCATATTGTCTTTGAACCAATCGTATTGCACCATTAATACATTGTGCTGACACCGACAGCCAATCACCGAATTGTAACGTAATTGCACCTGGTCAATCACTTGTGGTGGTGGTGGTGATGGTAATGGTAGTGGTGGTAATCGGCACATTGCAATATTTCGGCCTCTTTGTGTTGGTGTATGTGGCTCGCGAGTTAAAATAAATTTCTCAATTTTAAAAAAATGTGCTCCAAAACTGCGAAGATGAATTGCAAATACGAAGACCTGCCTTTTGACCTCGACGACCATGGAGCCGCGACCTGCAGCAGCGCTAACTGGTTTACGTCAGTGCCGATTCTGCGATCGGGTTTTCACTTGTGTTCAAAATGCACGTCGGCATGAGAGGGCAGTCTGTACGATCAGTCTTTATTCACGCGACGACCGACTGGGAAGCATGGTGGGCGCCTGTTGTGGTGCTGCATTGCTCAGTACAAGTCCAAGTCGTGCATCGACCAATGGCGAAGCGTGGTGGGAGACTGATATAGTTCTAGGCACTTTTATTGCAAAGTGCAAATACTGTTTAGTCAAAAAGTGTTGGAATATACCCAGGGACCTGGATGTATACATTATTTTAAAGCGAGGTTATCAAATAAATCGTTTACCTTTCAGTTTTTGGAGGTCGGAAAATATAAACATTTTTTTTAAATGGAGAATATTATTTTAACTCGCGAGCCACATACACCAACACAAAGAGGCCGAAATATTGCAATGTGCCGATTACCACCACTACCATTACCATCACCATTACCATGGATTCTCTAAATTAACTTCTTCAGCTGTGATGTCCACATAATTAACAGCATCTACTTCAACCAGTGCAGCCAACGTTATTTGTTTCTTTAGCCCCAGCACCTGCATCTTCAACAGGTCCATCCTAATCTTCGCTTGAACCAATACATAGTAATAAGTGTTACTTTTGGGATACGGCATTTACTTTCGACCATAATGAACTACGATATGAGTGCTTTAATTGTGCGAAGACTCAAGATCGTATGTCATATTTGTGTGACAGGTGCAGTAAGCAGTTCAACTGTATCAACACTTTACTTAGATATGCGAATACCTGTAAAGGTGAAGTGAATTTCTCATCAGTACCGGGTTTCCTGCAAGCAAGTCACGGGTGACATCTTTCGAGTTTTGATTTTCAAGGTTATTCCATGTCATGTGGTCAAGGTCAATGTAGTATGTATACAGTACGGCGGTGGTAGTCTGTAATGTATTATGTTTGTTAACTTTTGTGTATTTACTATCGAGTTTTTGTTCACGGTCATGGGGTCAAAGTCTATCTAGTCTGCATCTAATATGGTGGTATTAGTTGATAATAAAATATGCTTGATGACTTTCATGTATATTTTATTGATTTTTGTTTTCAAGGCCATTCAAGGTCAAGGGGTAAAATTCAAGGTAGTCTGCATTTAATATGTTGGTAGTAGTTAGTAATAAAATATGCTTGCTGACTTTTATGTATATTTTCTTGAATTTTTGTTTTCGAGGTCATTCAAGGTTATGTGGTGAAATTCCAGTTAGTTTGCATCTAATATGGTGGCATTAGTTAGTAATAAAATATCGTTTGCGGGCGCAGCTTGGGCAGCGAGGCCTGCCAAGCAGGGTGAGAGCTGAGCGGCGGTCCGGGTAGGTTGGATTTTTTTGGGAGAAATTATAAAACAGGGGTGGTATGATGAAGGAGACCAGGCGGCTAGGCGGGTATATAAGTGGTGGCCGACGTCGTACAGCCGCCCCCAGCTGATTGGAAGACATCGCGACGCCGAGGTTTTGCTGGAATGTGGCGAGTTTGGGGGAGCCCCGGTCGATCGCAGACCGTGATGAATCTACAGTCAACTATTATACAGTAGTGAGCATAACCTTCCATAGGCGCTAGGTGGGTAAGTCTACCGACAGTCAGACCACGTTAAAGTCATTGCGCAGCTGATTGCTCAAATTAGCATTTTAGGCAAATTGCCAATTAAGCCTATAGCAAGGATATAGAGCCTTCAGCTTTATTTAAAGTATTGGGGATTGACGATACAATAAATTATATTTGTGTATAATTGAGACTAATATATTGACTTGTTTATTGTAGAGTATCTGTGCTCTTCTTATCTGTGCTACTGAGATGTGCATTCCCTATCTTAAATTGTGTGGTTACCCTTAACGAAGACCAAACCATCAAAATATGCTTGTTGACTTTTATAAAATTATTTTTTAGTTTTTTCCAAGATCATTCAAGGTCATGGAGTCAAGGTCGAGGTAGTCTGAATCTAAAATTGCGGAAGTAGTCTGTTATGTAGTATGCTTGCTGAATTTTATTAAATTTTAAATAAATATTTTTAATAAATAAATATTTTTAAATAAATATTGTTTTAGTTGTTTCTTTTCCTGTATAATGATTTTTTAGTAATAAATATTTCGATTTTTTAAGAAAGTTTTCGAATTATTCGGGAATTTTTTTGGGGGGATATTTATGTTTTGGGGATTTTTTTAGGGGGGAATTTTTTGCGTGCTTGATGGTCAAAGGTCAAGGTCAAGGACCATAGCCATAGGTCAGGGGGTAGAGGTAAATGGTCAATGACTTCCAAAATGGTGGTTGGGTGATATCACAACATGGCGGCCTCCAACTCAGAGGCTCCGAGCCCCTAGTCCTTTACACGTCAACATAAATTTCCCTACTACTGAAGTATTACATTAGGTTTTTTTTCTTCAAATAGTGTAACTTTTGCAGACAAAAGTATACCAGCTTTTGAAAAGGCACAGTTGGTGCAGTGCAAATAAAAATCACGCAAAACTTAGATCTTTGAAATGTTTATTGTTTATTTGAAGAGCGCTCTGGTTGTAAGATAAGTTGGTGATTGGTGGTTGTACGTGATTCTTATAAAGGAACGGTTTTGGTAAGCGAAAACAGTGAATAGATAATCGAATTAAAGTGCATTTGAAAGTGAGTAAAAGGCAATTTAAACACATGTAGGGTGTACAAGTAAGTGTTTGTTCCATTAGGTGTATAGCATTACACTGGAAAAGTTAACTGAACGCAAAATTTGTATCATAATTTTTGGCCACATAAAGAATCTAGAGAAATAAAGTTCAATATTTTAATTCTTTAAGTTATTAACTGAAATACACAATGTTATGCGCCATAACAATTACCTGAGAACATCATATTTTTCTGTTTCTCGGAGATAGTTGTGCGGTTAAGAGTATATTCTTAAAACGAGCAATGCGCCAATAAAGTTCAGGAGGAATGGCAGTTGTTCCGTGCAAGCAACAAAATAATATAAAGGTTAACTTACGCTCAAACAGTCTGAAATCACTACAGGAAGTTGTTCATCAACAATCCCCATGCCTTTGGAAAAAACGGTAAAGTATCTGGCCTGCAAACATGAGAGATTCAGAGCATTATGTTAGCATAAAAATATCCAAAGAAGTTTACAAAGTTATAAATTTTCATAATGGTTAGAAACGATAGATTGACAGAGGCAGGCCCATTATGTGGCCATCACGATCACCTGATCTCGCCCCACCTAGCTTTTGCCTTTCGGCCGACATTTAATTACTTGTTAATGCGTCACTTGTTGACACCAGAGTGGAGTTAATCACTCAGGTACTGCGCGCAATTAATACTATGAATATGCTGCCTTCTGGCCATGTGTGTACAATGAGAGCAATGAATAGCTATGCGCTAATACTGCACTGGTTATCGGATAACTGTCGCTATTACATACCTACCATTGTATATGCTGGATAGATGGGATCTCGTTAGTTTCTCGTTGAAGAATGTTCCATTTGCACCCATCTACCCCATTCTAATGATTATTCTTATTAATTGTTCGTATGTACACAATATGCCACATTTTAAAGAGCTTAAGTGTATGAGAATATTCATTTCGTGGATCAGATAATCCTAATTTATTTCTCACAAACAAAACAATATGTACGCATAATTTTAGGGGACATTTTGCTGACTCAGATAAACTGGCGTATTTTGGTTCAGGTAGAATACATAAACTACCTTCTTATTTAGTGCCCATACAATATATATATTTTGTGAAGTGTCAGATCTAAACTGAAATCGACTGAGCATACGAAATTAAGTGCCGCTTGGAATCTCGACAAGCGAAAGTACGAGTGGCCTGGAGGGGAGAGATTTGGGCGGCCCTCATAACCTCGTGGTTTGAAAGCCGATGAGAATGAAACGAGGTGATTATGGAGCAGCTCCGGAATGCGAAGGAGGGGAGGGGGAATGGAAGATCCCCGAGAAAACCCGCCGACCAGCGGCATTGTCCGACGCGGTTCCCACGTGAGCTGGTAATCGAAACCGGTTTTCCTTAGCGGGAGGAGTATAATCTAACCACTACATGACCGCGGCCCCTCAGTAGGTTCACTACTAGGCGAGTATCTGCACACTGGCATGGGGTTCCAGTGAAGGCCCTTGCTGATCTCAGATACAACCAGCGTCGAGCCCAATGTGTAGACTAGCAACTAAAGGTTGTTCACGATAAAGTGAGCACTTTTCAAATCAACCTCAGAAAAAGGTCGCTGCCCCTTCTACATATTTTTTAACGGGCACAGTAAGTTACATCCGCCCAGCAAAGTTAGTAACGATGGAAGGAACGTAGTTCCATATCTTAACGTCGAATAAAACGTGTTAGGTAACTGTTTGTGATTAAATTAATTATTTCTTTCGCTTTCTTTTTTTTTATTAATTCATTGAAGTATAGAATTTGGCAGATTTATAAAGTATTAATTTTTCTAATATTTCCACGGTTTCACTTGACCGACGCATGAATAAAGTGATGAGGCTCATGGCAATGTTAATTTTACATAAGGCGGAAGAATACACAATGCGCGTAGAAGTAGATCTTAAACAGGGCTTTCAAAAGTGCTCATTTGACCGTGAACAGCCTGTAGCTGTGCGAGATCCGACATTATAGTGGCTTGGCACAGGGATACATTACTCGACATGGTAGGGGTTGAGTATGTGCGACTCTGATAAAAATGCTCTGGACTATCAGCAATCTGCCACTACTCTCTCTTAGCACACTAAACACCGTCAAATTTGTCAGCTAAATTGTCTGACGCGAATTTAAATTTCGACAGTAGCTAATCTTCTCAATCTTCTGCCAAAGTGACCTGAACTGAGCGCGACTAGGATCGTGTACGAAAAGAAGTTAATGGCAAATTATAAGCTGAAGATCCCAAACCCACCACATGACACAAATTACACTTAATCTCTAAACACGAACAACAGTAGCAGTAGGTAACAACAGACAGTAAATAATCTTCTCAATCTTCTGCCAAAGTGACCTGAACTGAGCACGACTAGGATCGTGTACGAAAAGAAGTTAATGGCAAATTATAAGCTGAAGATCCCAAACCCACCACATGACACTAATTACACTTAATCTCTAAACATGAACAACAGTAGCAGTAGGTAACAACAGACAGTAAATACGTGCAGGATGACATGATGTGAGAAATTTGGGGGGGGGGGGGCGGGGTTAAATAGTTGAAGTTTTCGGCGCCGTCGAAGGTGAATCGAGTAAAGAGACTAGGAAAAGACGGAATGCAGTAATGGAAAAAATGGAAGAATTCCGAGAAAACACACCGGATAGTGGTAACGTTCACCACATTATTTGTATAATAAAGAGTGAGCAAAATGAATACGTATGGTCAGTTCAGTTTACATATAGTAGTGGCTAGGCACGAACTTGGTCAGACAAAAATTAATATCTCTCAATAATATGAAGTGTTACACACAAGAGTGGTTGCTATGGCCACAAAAATGGGGGGGGGGGGGAAGCGGCCTTGCTACTGTCGGTTCGGTAGAGCTATATTAGAAACTTTCAAAATTACTCAAAAGTATGTACACGTCACGTAAAAATGTAAAACTTTGTAATTAATATACGAAATACGATTTAGAAAATTCATTATTACGTAAAGCAACCTACATATATTTATTTTTCTACTAGCAATTCCAAACTTATCTCAGCCCCCCCCCCCCCATTTTTTTCACTCTTGCGTCAAATCAAGGTTTAAATTACGACAGATAAAACCCTGAATGTGTGGTCTGTGTTCAAATTCTGCTCTTCTGAAGCAGGCTCATTTACTTGCAAATGCAGCAAATTACTTAAATCTTCAGTTTCAATTAGATATGTCTCCCAGATATGTTAAATGCTTGGTGATGTTAATCTTGTATTCAAATACCGACACTGCCAAAATCGCTGTAAAACATTAAACAGTTTCACTTCAAATCCAACGGTTACAGCATAAAAAATCTTTGAAAACGAGATTTTATTTAAAAATCAACTAAAATTATAAGAATAATAATTTGTAGAACTTCTAAGACCTGGTCGAACAGCCGTAATAAACTTCACTACAAACTATAATTTTGTATCCATTTATACTTAGTATACAAAACAAAAGCTTGGCGCAATACACAACGTATGCCTCATTTGCGTAAGCGCAGTAAGCAGATATCTTGCATAAGGCTCTTTACTATTCGCACCAAGTTATAAAATACAAAATATAAATTGATACAAACATATTAATTTGTAGTAAAGTTTATTACGGCTGTTCGACCACGTCGTACAAGTTCTAGAAATTCTGTAACTGCTCCCAAAATTATTTATATTTTTTAAATATTTTTTGGTTTTTAAATGAATTTTACAGTTAGTTTATTTTTCACTTTTAAGTCTCACCTTATTTTTTTATTATATAGGGAGACTATTTATACTTTCACAGACACTTCCGCCATCGGTGGGGCTAGCGATCAGGCGAGTTTCAGCGCGCTCTTTTCGCGGGAAGTTGAAACGGCACGATCATTAATCATTATTCATGTTACACGTGTGTGTATGTCGATGTATTTGACATTTCAATACGACCTCACGCAGATCGGAATCGTCAAATGGTATTTCACGTACACACACGCGGTCGGTCATTTGACTTCCTTCTTTTGTTTCAAAGTTTGGTTGGTCATTCACCCACACAACCATGCGTAAATAATGGACTTGCCCGGCACTGAAACTCTACACGCCAACAGTAATCGACAACTTGTCCACCAAATACACAGACACCTGCCGTACAGACAGACAAGTGGAGTTCAATAAAAGCTTGTAAGAAGATCCTTATTTTACGCAATATTTTACGCATGTTCCATTTTGTAGAACTTCTAGTTAATATTGATATACGTCTGGTTTTGAAATAGAGATCCAGCTGTTTCCTGACATACCTGAAGGGTTGACATTGAAGAACCGCATAGGCAGACGAATCACACATCCGAACATGCTGTTATGAAGGTTAACTGCCGACTCGATGCAGAGGAAGAAGAATAAGAACGTACTAAACAAGACGAACACAACGGACGCAATGACGAGGGCAGCGAATACGTAGATACAGAGATCTCTGCTGATTGGTGAGCTTTCTTCTGGTACGCTTGTATACGTGGAGTTGGCGAATATGTCTACAGCAGAGCCGTTTGTTGTGTCGTTTGTTGTTGACTCTCCCAGAAGCCTCTCGCCTTCCGTGTTTGTCCTGCAAGCATGCGCACACACACGACACATAACCGTCTGCTCACATTTGGTGATCAAATAAAATATTGGTACAAGTTGTTAGAAGGGCGTATGGGAGTTCGTGAGGGATGGGGTTATAAATAAAAATGGAAGAACTAAATTTGACTTTGTAATTTATTCACACAGCTATTATTTACATCGTTAAAATATACAGATGTTGCAAAATTGCATGGCAATACTTCGGGAAAACATTCCTCACATCTGGAGGAAGATAAAATATTATTTGAATATAGGTCCGCAAATGCTTCGTTTCGTCACTACAGCCCGTAATAAATAACATACAGTGTATGGCCCGCGGACTCGATCATGATGCTGTGGAATTCCATCAGAGCTGTAATTGGCAGCCCCATAACAGCCCCAGAGGAGCCCTCATTTGAATCCACTAGACATTTAATTTTGGGGACATTTAAAGACACTTGTGTATGCAACCCCAGTGGACGATGTGGGCACCTTCCATAACCGTATTGAGGCAGGTTGCGAAACAATCGGGAATTTGCAGAGATTCATCAAAGCATCCTGATGTCCATGCAAAGGAGAGTTGATGCATGTGTTCGTGCTGATGGAGGGCATTTTGAACATTTCCTTTAGTGCCAATGATAAACTTTCACACATGTGTATCTACTTCCTGTGCAGTTCATACTGTCCTAGGTGTAGTGTCGTAGTGTGAAGTGTCGTGTATCATGCAAAGAACGTTGCGATGGCATTCCTTAGTAACATGATCCAGCCCGCGGGCCATACACTTTACGTTATGTATTACGGGCTGTAGTAAAGAAACGAAGCGTTTACGGACCTATGTTCATATAACATTTTTTCATCCTCCAGATGTGAGGAATGTTCCCCCGAAGTATTGACGTGTAATATTTCCACAACCTGTATATCTCCACTATTAGTCTTGTTACACTCATTAAATGCAATATTTAATGACTAACTTAATTATAATTAAAATCGTTATCAATGCGTCTATATTGGTTTCAGGAACTTAATTCACGGTCATTATTGACACTTATTCAACGTGTCGGTTGCCATGATGGCACAGGTCTACAGCCCACGCGCACAGTTCAATAACCCCATCCATCAGTCTCACACCACTGCATGCCCTGACTCGGGGCCGCGGTGGCTGAGCGGTCAGACTGCTCACCTCCCACCAAGGCGAACCGCGTTCAATTCCCGGCGGGGTCGCTGCATGGTTTTCGCGAGCGGGAGTCGTGCCGGACGATGCCGCTGGTCGGCGGGTTTTCTCGGGGACCTCCTGTTTCCCCCGCCCTTGAATTCCGGCACTGCTACATACCCACCTCATTTCACCCTCATCGGCCCTCGAAATCTCGATGTTAGGAGTTGCCCGGACCTCCCAACTTCACTCAACACAACGTAAAAGTACTCATTCACTTGAAGGTAGCGCTTTTGTGCGTTAGTCCTAGTTTGGTTAGTTGTGCAGTAGTTGGCAACACTGATTTTTGACTCGAGGCCAGTTGCAGAGGCATGGTTCAGTTGTGCAATTCCCTTACCTCAGTGGTACGGAGTTGTAATTGGCGTTTCTTAGGTAGAGCTTCGCAACTGCTAAATGTGAGCAGCGTCTCTTACAGTCCATTGCTCTTACGCGCTGGAGTAAACAGAAAAACAGTCAGTTCACGGATTGATGAAGGATTCACGGGTTCGTTGTAGGGTTAGGAAGCTGTTCATTCATATGTGATGTTCGAGGATCGGCAAGTAACACTGCGGAGGAGGTTTTGTTGAATCAATATAGGGGCAGTGAAATACTTTGCTACAAGTACAATAAGAATTTGACAGGCTCTACCGTACGCCTTAGTAATCTTTTTTTTTTTTTTTTTGCTCTCGTTGTCCTTCATTTGACGTTGTTGTGACATTTGACGATGACCGACTTGCTCACAAATTTCCATTGCAAAAAGCGAACCTAAAATCTACCGCGCCGAAGACACCGGGGCGCGAACACGCGACCCTTCGACTATAAGTCGGTCACATTACCCCTGAGCTATGAGGGCAGAGCAATCCCAGCTAACGTGACAACCGATGGAAGGTGAATGTGTTTAAGTAGATATACTGCTAATATTGGGCAATTTGTGAAAACAAATATTTCAAGTTTTACAACTTCACTTGTCACTTTCTTGTTGCATTGTTTTATGAATGTGTTTATACGAATATTGTGCATCAATAGATGCACTAACAAAGAGGGTTGCTATCCTAATTGCCATAAAAAATTCAAACAAACTCTCGAGCTGTATTTTCGAACGAATGCTGTCTAATGAGTGGCCAAACAAATATATACAGTTGATTCAACAAATTAGTTGATAGTATAATTTTTTCCCCCAACAGAGAGATTTTATTTATTCAAATATATATGTTGTTAGGCGAACAAAACTAATTTTGTTGTTTTCAAATTTTGCTTGATCAACAATATATCTTGTTAGGGCAACTAAATATATATTTGGCCCTATACAAACAAATATTTTGTTCGATTTTCTCTCAGTGTATAAAATAATTTTATACCAAAAGGTGATTTAGTGTAACATATTCATTACGTTTTGCAACTTATATTATTATATTGTAGTAAAGTGAACTACTATAAGCTGGTATACTATTTTGCATTTTATTTAAATATTATAAAAAAATCTATGATAAAATATAAGGAACAATAAACAAATTTACTAAAATGAATATGTTTTCCAGTGTGGGTTAAATGAACACGTTAATACAAGAAAAGTTTAGTTCACTTATTTTAAGAAAGCACCATAAAAATTATCGACATTTATATTTTAATGCACGAGTGCAATAACTGTTTGAGGTTTTTATTCCAAATAAGTTGATTGAATGAAAACTAAATTGTTGTAAGAAATACTGTGTGGGGGAAAACTTGGAGAGATACATAGTTTCCATATGCCCTATGTATGAGTATTAGCCCCTATAAGAAAACGGGTGAACCCTGCTATGGTTTTCTAGTCAAAGGTAATGTATACAGGCAGAACTGCATAATTAAAGTGAAACGACCTGGGAGAAATCCATAGGAATAAAATTAACACCAAATATTAGCCAACTAGCAGTTATTTTGCATACCACAAACCATCGTCGAAGTTGTTTTATCACTCAAATTGTAATATACTTTTTGGGTCTAATTAACCTTAAAAAATGTAATTTATACCAACTGGCACACAAAAAACAAGTTACTTGAAACCTGATAAAACAAAATAAAATTACAATTCACGTATGGAAAATTAACATTTCAGCTGCTGCGTTTACATTAATATTACGTAGAATTGAGAACATAAAATTATGATATAACAATATTAAATGTGAAATCTATGACATTAATAATATTTGTTTACAAAATAAACGTGCGTGTGCTCTTATGATAGAGTTGCATGCTAACTTAAAATGTGTTGAAATGCAAATAGCACGTATTAGATAACCAGACGTTATATATTATAGCATGAAAGACAAGAATTTCCATTCTGACAATGAATATAATGAAAGTTTGCTAAAAGACAAAAGAGAGGTATTGTATGGAATGTTGTATGAGAAGGAAGGTTCGTTGTACTGAGGCGATTGGAGACGTGACGGACAATTACCGGTTTCATAGTTCTGGAGAACTAAGAAGTATAATCGTCTACAGGAACTACTTGGATGGATGCTGAGGTGGACCACTGCGCCCTTGGACGATCACCCCTCTGTCCAGAGGAGGAATAAACTTGCGATGCTCAGCTTTATGTGCTGCAGTGTACAACGTCGTCCTACATCCAAGTAAGGTTTCGTCGTAGAATAATTATAACCAAGTATATGATCAATTTGGATAAATAATCAGTCACTGTTTTGGGAATCAGAAGAATTATAATACTGAACCATGATTAGTTGATTTATTAAACGTCAAAGGAAGATAGTTGCGAATAGTATGATAAATCGTAAATTATTCAGAATGTTGGAGAAACTTCAATAATTATATGTTCAGACAAGTGAGATCCCAGAGGTCCCACTGAAAGTAGACTCGTTACTCTATATTGGACTAACCGTTATTAATTAGTTAAAAGTGAAGAATACAAATACAAGAAACCCATATTCAAATATGATTAGGTACAGAAAATCAACTTCACTAAATTCTATTACATGTTACCGACATCCGAGAGTACATTTTCAAGTTAGGTTTCATTGATATTAAAAATTTTCGAACAGTGATTGATATAACTGACAGCAATGTCCAAATTATTTATTGTTTGAAATATTCATTTCTATTGTTGTTATGCGAATTCTTTATTTCCTTCTTTCTTGTGTTTCCTTGATTAAATAATAAGTAAAATAATTATGTTTTGTTCGTCGATATGTTTTAATGTTATTAATGTCTTCTAATTTAATAAGTGTATTGGTTGAGTTGTCACATATTTCTTTGATTTAACATGACGGATATTATTTACTCTGATAGCAAATAATATCTGTTTAATTTAAATGGTTAATTGTTACATATCTTTTGAGAATTAGGGTTCCTTTACACGTGATTTAAAACTTATCTTAGGGCCTATTCCTCTTCCGGTACTTAGTTTATCTGGCCCCAACTAACTACGTACTATATATATAAATATACACAAACGGTAAAATTTCTACTTGATGGATTCTTCCATATGGTTGGACGTGATCCTCTTATAATAGATATATATATTTATTTAAAGTTTTTCTTTGAACGACTAGCATCGTCGGAGGTCCCAAGTCGTCCGCATCTAGCTGCAGCTCCTATTGATTACGTGCGAATTTTTCTCAGCTGTGAAACACCATCCTCCAACAGACAATTTTGTTTGGCTACAGTTGGGGTTCTGAAAGTACCAACACCATAGACACTGCTACTTAAAACTGGTTTATAAATAAGTGCCGTAGATGTAAATGCTGTAATTCACAAACGAAGTCTGACCTGAATCGTCTCTTAATCTCATAATTTTCATGTTAGATAAAGAGTGTATCTGTGTAAACCTTACAAGGCAAACTTACGTAAGACTTTCTAGGATGTCTAATATGGATAACTGATAAAGAAGATCTCTACCTTGGAATCCGGCGATGGTATTGAAAAACGAAACAGACGGCTAAAAGTGAGAAATTGTAATAACAGTTTAAAGATTCCATCTTTATTAGAGTGATAGCATACAATGTAAGAACGCTTTCTTTTCTGCAACGTGTGATTTGTTGCCGCAAAGAGAAATTTGTTTAAGTATGAACCACTGCAAAGTAGACTTGCCATAATCATATGTTTCGTTTGATCTATGCAGTAATGAATACGATTGCCTTGCATTGCCGTTACAGTAGTTCAACGAATGTTTTTTGTAGTAAAGTCAGTTGCACTTTAGAAAAAAAACAATTGTACTTTGTAAAAAACCGTATTTTGTCAATAATATAGCAGTAACAAATGTCTGTAAATTACATTTACTAAAAACAAAACTAGGGTGTATCCGGGACTGGAATCCCCATGCCCTGTGTTCTCAGCCTAGCGCCCTGCACCACGTGACCACGTCGTCTTATCCCGCTTACATTAATGTTGAAGTAAAGCAACTGCCTATGGAGCACGGCATCCGACTATACAATGTGAACAACTCATAAAAAGTAGTACAGACACCATAAAAATTGTCAGAAAAGTGCGATTTACGCTGTATATGAAATAAGAATGTATATATTTTGTAACAATATATCATATTTTCTAAAATATACTTATTGAATGTTTAAAAAATCATCTATTAAAATAGTCTGTTTTTTAACCAAATTAAACGCATTTCCATTCTGGATGCTACGGAAAGCAGAATTGGTGAGAAAACCTTCTTCAAGAAAGATCCTCATAATATTTACTATGATCGTGTGTAATAAAATCAGAGTAATAATGTTTCGTATCAGTTTTTTAATTAACTTTATTCGCGTCAGTTTCAGCCATAAATGTTTGTGGCAAATGGACGCACATAAAAATAATTATAAAAATTATTTCCTACTTTCTTATTATAATTTTATTTCACACAAATTATGACGATATTCCATGACGAAGATTTTCTCTCAAATTCTGCTTTATGAAGTATCCAGAATTGAAATGCGCTAAAATTTGGTTAACATATTCAGACTATTTAGTCCATTATTTTTTCACAGTTAAAAAGTTTATTTTAGTAGAATATTTTATGATGTTGCAAAATATATACACTCTTCTTTCATATACAGCATAAATCGCACTTTTCTGACAAATGTTATGTTGTCTGTACTACTTTATTATGAGTTCTTCATATTGTATGGTCAGATGCTGTGCTCCATAGGCTGTTGCTTTACTTCAACCTTAATTTTGATATGTATGTTTTGTCGGGTAGTAACATGGGCCAGAATACAATGCCACTTCTTGGGAAGAATCGAGTTTAGTGGCGTGAAGAATCCCTGCACTGTGCTGTACTTCAGAACGACGTTAAACGTTTGCAGGAGGACTGTATACTTGCTCAGCTGCAGTTTTGGAACTGTGGAACATATTAGTTGGCGAATGTTTACATCGGGACAACAGTTACGTAATTAAAACTGCAATGTACATCAGAACATCCTAAATACGAATTAATATTTCTTTACTGTAAACGAAAACATTTCAAAGAATGTTTAGTTCTTTCCTACAAAGAAAGCTAATTATACCAAAAACAAAAACGTACGAAGAAAGCATTTATTGGCAACAAAATTATGTTTCGGTGAATTTGTCTTTGAACTAAAGTTACATAGTGTTGCTGTAAACCAAACAGCCTCGCGTAAATGGTTTTCTTTGCCGTACAGAAAACTTTCTATGGAATTTTTAGAGTGTAGAATTGATGATTCCAGAGAAATACATAAAAAAAAAAAAAAAACAGACTGGGATTTATACTAAAAATTTTTCTATAAAATTATCTGTGGATACCGACGTCTCAGATACTATTTCTCGCACAGCTTAAATTATGTGGAGATTCCAAATACAACACTGTCAGAAGAGTAATATAATTATATGTAATATTATATTAAGAAATACGTATATTGTTACGCGCACGCTGCTTCGCTTCACATGCCCCACATGAGTGAACGAAGGAGAAGGAAGGAGTAGTAACGTGAGAAGACAGCGGTGATTTTCAAAGGCATGCCGTCTCACGTGCCGCCACGTCAAACCTGTGGAAACTCGCGCGCTACAGGGGACTGAATTTTCTACGGTCATCTGAAAGAATGTTCCGGTGCATTGTCCTTCCCTCTCTCACAGAGACTCGGTGTGTAAGCAACATTCCAGATCTGGCCACCGAAACTACTTAAGGAAATGATCCTTAATTTCTACAGATTTTGCGAGAATTAATATTTTGTACCCAAACGGGAGCCAATATTATAAAATCCTCTTACATTTTTGTTACAAGTTGTTTTTATTATGTAGTCTAATTTTTTCAAAACAAAAAAGAACTGTATAATTTGAACTAATTATTAAATAAACAAAATTTCTGTTAGTTAATTTAGAAGTATACACTTTTTTGTGTTGGAAAAACTAGACCACATAATAAAAATAATTTGTAACAAAAGTCTAAGAGAATTTTACAATATTGGCTCCCGTTTGGGTACAAAAATGTAATTATCGCAAAAGCTGTAGAAACGAAGGATCGTGGCCTGAAGCTGCGACGGGCTCCTGCGAGTCGTCTGTTGTTTAGTCTGAGGCTGTGTTCCAAATAGCAAGAGATGCGCACTCTCATGCACTCGCACTTGGCAATGACGTCAGAGAGTGCTCTTCCAAATGTTGATCGAGAGCGAGTACAGTACAAGTGCGAGTGTTTGTTTAAGAGTTATGTTCGCATGCATGCTCGCTATCTGTGCTCGCAACAACCGCCATTCTTTTGTTTGCTTTCTAACATCAGGAAAATTAATAAACAGCCTTAATTTCAGTCTCCCCCGTGTGACTTTCGTAAAGAAATATATTATAGTATAGGCCTATTTTGGGTTACGCATTACAATTTAAGACATTTATAAAGCAAGGCTATATCCCTGAAGACAGTGGAATGTTACAGGATCAAGTATTCTTCACTGTGAGTGTTTCAGTAAATATTTAATGTTTCTATACATTCGGAAATTATTCGTTCATAAATTTAGAATAAACGGACCTAAAATTCCGAACTCAAACTGTTGATTTCAGATAAGATTTATACCTGACGCTCTTCATACATAACTATCATACTAATTATCATCGCTTCTAATCAATCCATTCTTAATCGGATTGTCAATAATAATGTATAAATTATTTGTTAAGTAAATATAATTATGTTTATTCGGAAAATTACTACTGATTGCAGACCGTATCCGTTAATTTGAAAAGAGCGAGTGACGATAGTTCCATAAGGAGGGAGTGCGAGTGCTGGCTGTTTGGAACACAGCCTGCGAGTTTGTGGGACTGCACGACACTAAAGACTGTTCATGATAAAGTGAGCACTTTAGAAACCAACCTTAGAAAAAAGGCACTACCCCCCAGTAAAGTTGGTAATGACAGATGGAAAGTAGTTCCATATAATAACTTCGAACAAAATTGTTAGGTTACAGTTTGTGATAACTTATTATTATTTCTTTCACTATCTATTTTTTTTTTTTTTTTTTTTTTTTTAAGCATCAGAGTGTAAAAATGACCAGATTTGTAAAGTATTTACGTTAACGATAAATTGAGAGTTTCATTTGACTGATGCATGCATGAATCAAGTGATGCGGCCCATGGCAATGTAAATCTTACGTAAGGCGAAAGATTACACAACGTGAATGCAAGTAGACACTAAGCATGGCTTTCAAAAGTGCTCCTTTTACCGTGAACAGCCTTTAAGAGACGGGCGCGCGAAGACACCGAAGCGACGAGCTAGTAGCGCGTCGAGCTAGTAGAGCGACGAGCTAGTAGAGACACGAGCTAGTAGAGAGACGAGCTAGTAGAGAGACGAGCTAATAGAGCGAAGAGCAAGTAGAGCGACGAGATAGTAGAGAGTCGAGCTAGTAGAGAGACGAGCTAATAGAGCGACGAGCTAGTAGGGACGAGCTAGTAGAGACACGAGCAAGTAGAGAGACCAGCTTGTACAGAGACCAGCTAGTAGAGAAACGAGCTAGTAGAGAGACGAGCAAGTAAAGTGACAAGCTAGTAGGAGTCGAGCTAGTCGAGCAACGAGCTAGTAGAGAGACGCGTTAGTAGAGCGACGAGCTAGTAAAACGATGAGCGAGTAGAGCGACGAACTAGAAGAGAGACGAGCTACTAGAGCGACGAGCTAGTAGAGAGACAAGCTAGTAGAAATACGAGAGAGTAGAGCGTCAATCTAGTAGAGCGACCAACTAGTAGACAGATGAGCTAGTAAAGTGATGAGCAAGTAGAGCGTCGAGCTAGTAAAGTGACGAGCTAGTAGAGAGACGAGCTAGTAGAGCGACTAGCTAGTAAATAGATGAGCTAGTAGAGAGGAGAGCAAGTAGAGCGTCGAACCAGTAGAGCTACGAGCTAGTAAAAAGACGAGCTAATAGAGATACGAGATAGTAGAGCGTCGATCTGTTAGAGCGACCAGCCAGTAGACAGACGGGCTAGTAGAGCGACGAGCTAGTAAAGCGACGAGCAAGTAGAGAGAAGAGCTAGTCGAGCTACGAGCTAGTAGAGAGAAGAGTAAGTAGAGAGAAGAGCTAGTAGAGAGACGAGCTAGTAGAGACACGAGCTAGAAGAGAGAAGAGCTAGTACAGAGACCAGCTAGCAGAGCGACGAGATAATAATGAGACGAGCTAGTAGAGAGACGAGCTAATAGAGCGACGAGCTAGAAAAGCGACTAACTAGTAGAGAGGCGAGCTAGTAGAACGACGAGCTAGTTAAGACACGAGATAGTAGAGCGACGTTCTAGTAGAGAGACGTTCTAGTAGAGACACTAGCTATAGAGCGACGAGCTAGCAGAGACGAGCTAGTAAAGCAGCAAGATAGTAGAGCAGCGAGCTAGTAGAGCGAGGAGCTAGTATAAATACCAGCTAGTAGACACACGCTCTAGTAGAGAGACGAGTAAGTAGAGCGACGATCTAGTAAAGACACGAGCTAGAAGAAAGACGATCTGTACAGAGACCAGCTAGTAGAGCGACTAGCTAGTAGAGAGACGAGCAAGTAAAGTGACGAGCTAGTAGAGGGTCGAACTAGTAGAGCAACTAGCTAGTAGAGAGATGCACTAGTTGAGCGACGAGCTAGTAAAGAGACGTGCAAGTAGAGCGACGAGCTAGTAGAGATACCAACAAGTAGAGCGACAAGCTAATAGAGCAACCAGCTAGTAGACAGACAAACTAGTAAAGTGACGAGCAAGTAGAGCGTCGAGCTAGTGAAGAGACGAGATAGCAGAGAGCAAAGCTAGTAGAGCGTCGTGCCATTAGAGCGACTAGCTAGTAAAAAGACGAGCATGTAAAGAGGCGAGCTAGTAGAGCGTCGATAAAGTAGAGCGTCGATAAAGTAGAGCACCGAGCTAGAAAAGAAGACGAGCTAGTAGAGATACGATCAAGTAGATCGTCGAGCTAATAGAGCGATCAGATAGTAAAGAGACGGGCTAGTAGAGCGACGAGCTAGTAAAGCGACGAACCAGTAGGAAAAAAAAAGCCAGTCGAGCGACGAGCTAGTAGAGAGACGAGTTAGTAGAGCGAAGAGCTAGTAGAGCGACGAGAAAGTTGAGAGACGAGCTACTAGAGTGACGAGATAGTAGAGAGACGTGCTAGTAAAGGTACGAGCTAATAGAGATACGAGCTAGTGGAGCGTCAAGCTAGTAGAGCGACGAGCTAGTAAAGAGGCGAGATAGTAGAGATACGAGCTAATAGAGCATTGAGCTAGTAGAGCGGCCAGACAGTAGAGAGACGGGCCAGTAGAGCGACGAGCTAGGAGAGAGACGAGCTAGTAGAGATACTAGTTAGTAGAGAGACGTGCTAGTAAAGCGACGAACTAGTAGAGCGATGAGCTAGTAGTGAGACGAGCTATTAGAGACACGAGCTAGTAGAGCGACGAGCTAGTAGAGAGACGAACTTGTACAGAGACCAGCTGGTGGAGCGACGAGCTAGTAGAGCGACGAGCTAGCAGAGACACGAGCTAGTAGAGAGACGAGCTTGTACAGAGACCAGCTAGTAGAGCGGAAACCTCGTAGAGAGAATAGCAAGTAAAGTGACGAGCTAATAAAGAGTCGAGATTGTAGAGCAAAGAGGTAGTAGAGAGACGAGCTAGTAGAGCGACGAGCTAGTAGAGAGTAGCTCTATTAAAGACACGTGCTAGTTGAGACACGAGCGAGTAGAGAGATGAGCTAGAAGAGAGACGAACAAGTAGAGCGACAAGCTAATAGAGCAACGAGCTAGTAGACAGACGAGCTAGTAAAGTGACGAGTAAGTAGAACGCTGAGCTAGTGAAGAGACGAGATAGAAGAGAGACAAGATAGTAGAGCGTTGAGCCAGTAGAGCAACTAGATAGTAAACAGACGAGCATGTAAAGAGGCGAGCTAGTACAGCTTCGTGAAAGTAGAGCAACGAGCTAGAAAAGAAGACGAGCTAGTAGAGATACGATCAAGTAGAGCGTCGAGATAGTTGAGCGACCAGATAGTAAAGAGACGGGATGTAGAGCGAAGAGCTAGTAACTAGATGAGCCAGTAGAGAAACAAGATAGTCGAGCGACAACCTAGTAGAGATACGAGTTAGTAGAGCGAAGAGGAAGTAAAGCGACGAGCTTGTTGAGGGATGAGCTACTAGAGCGACGAGATAGAAGAGAGACGTGCTAGTAAAGGTACGAGCTAGTAGAGATACGAGCTAGTGGGGCGTCTAGCTAGTAGGGTGACGAGCAAGTAAAGAGACGAAATAGTAGAACTACGAGCTAGTAGAGCGTCTGCCTAGTAGAGCGACCAGATTGCAGAGAGACGGGCTAGTACTGCGACGAGCTAGTAAAGCGACGAGCAAGTGAGCGACGAGCTAGTAGAGATACGAGCTACTAGTGCGACGAGCTAGTAGAGCGATGAGCTAGTTAATAGGCAAGCTTGTCGAGGGACGAGCTATTAGAGCGTCGAGCTAGTAGAGCGACGATCTAATTAAGAGACGAGCTAGTAGAGATACGAGCTTGTAGAGCTTCGAGCTATTTAAGCGACAAGCTAGTAGAGTGACAATCTAGGAGAGACTCGAGCTAGTAGAGCTACGAGCTATTAAAGAGAAGAGCTTGTACAGAGACCAGCAAGTAGAGCGACGAGCTAGTATAGCGACGAACAAGTAGAGAGAGGAGCTAGTAGGGCGAAGAACTAGTAGAGCGACAAGCTAGTAGAGAGACGAGCTAGTAGAGCAATGAGCTAGTAGAGAGACGAGCTAGTAGAGAGACGAACTAGTAGAGCGACGAGCTAGTATAGAGACTAGCTAGTAGAGCGAGGATCTATTAGAGAGACGAGCTAGTAGAGAGACGAGCAATTAGAACGACGAGCTAGTAGTGAGTCGAACTATAAGAGAGTTGAGCTAGTAGAGAGAAGAGCTAGTTGAGCGACGAGCTAGTAGAGCCACTTGCTAGTGGAGAGACGAGCTAGTAGAGCGACGAGCTTGTATAGAGACGAACTAGTAGAGAGACATTCTAATAAAGCGACGAGATAGTATAGAGACTATCTAGTAGAGAGACGAGCTAGTACAGAGACGAGCTAGTAGAGAGACGAGGTAATAGAGCGAAGAGATAGTAGAGCGACGAGCTAGTAAGGAGACGAACTAGTACAAAGACGAGCTTGTATAGTGACGTACTAGTAAAGAGACGATCTAGTAGAGAGAGGAGCTAGTAGAACGACGAGCTAGTAGAGCGTCGAGCTAGTAAAGCGACTAACTAATAGAGCGTCGAGCTAGTAAAGCGACGAGTTAGTAGAGAGTCGAGTAAGTAGATCGACGAGCTAGCAGAGAGACGAGCTAGTAGAGCGACGGGCTAGTAGAGCGACGAGCTAGTAGAGAGATGATCTAATAGAGCGACGAGCTATTAGAGAGACGCGCTAGTGGAGAGACGGGCTAGAAAAGAGAGGAGCTAGTAAAGCGACGAGTTAGTAGAGGGACGATCTAATAGAGCTGCGAAATAGTAGAGCGACGAGCTATTAGAGAGTCGAACTAGTAAAACGATGAGCTAGTAGAGCGACGAGCTATTAGAGACACGAGCTAGTAGAGAATCGAACTAATAGAGCGACGAGCTAGTAGAGAGATGAGCTAGTAAATAGACGAGCTAGTAGAGCGACAAGCTAGTAGAGCGACGAGCTAGTAGAACGACGAGCGGCGACGTGAGTTATGTCTGCGATTACGAGCACAGGTACGGTGAAGAGAGAGGCTGATTTGCGGTACTACTGTACTGGACGTGTGACTTACAAAGACATTTGGAATGATAGCCACAGACAGAGTGTGATTTTGACTACAACTAATATAGGGACATTGACAACGACTTTAATTAAAATTGAGATAGACATTAAATTTTGCACCTGCTGGTAGTAACAAGAGCACTATAATAGTGGAGGTAGTTTAATGATGTAAATAATAGAGGTGTGAACTGCCCTCTGGCATTATATATTCATATGTATACTATAATACATTTGATATGTGTACAATAATATACACAGTGGGTATTTTAAAAGAGGCCCCGTGGGACATGCGTATAACGGAGCGAGTGAATGAGGAAATACAGACGAGTGTAACAACAACATATAGAGTAATGTGCTGGAGTGTCAACTTCCAGCACCTACTCTAGGTATTTTGTTGTCACACTAAACTACATTTCCTCATTTCCTCGCTCCGCCCCACGGGGCTTGTTTTAAAGGACTCAATTTATATAGCAAAAATGTATGTAGTATATATTATAAAATAAATACATCAACGTATAATATATAAAATATTAAATATACCACAAATGTTGGAACTAACCAGAAGGAGAGCCAGTAGTGGGTGCCTGTGATGAACGGCAAAACAGCGAGTTGACTAAACAGCATGACGAATATCAGGACGTATCTCCGGCTTGCGAACAAGAACGACCTGTACGTTGACAATGAGATCGTATCCCTCGTCCGCATTTCCTGCACTTCTTCCGAGGGCGAGTTTTCCATCGACATCGTCTCTGTGAAGGACGCAATCCTCTGGAAACCACAGAAACAACTACCTCACATCTCAGTACAGCATCACCTAACGTCCTGTAAATTACTTGTCAGAACATTAAGACTAGGACGGACCCCCCCACCCCCCCAAACCACTTTTTGTAAAATAGTTGTTTGCACGAATACGCGTATCTCGGCAAATAAATATTCTGCAAATACGATATTTTGTAAGAAAAGATTTTCAAAAATCATTATCTGTGCCCCTATTTTTTTTATTTTGTCATATTAAGTGTATTCTTGCAGAAAAAAGTTAGTGAAAATGGTCAAATATCGCGTTCTTAAAGCTTGCCTATGCAGTTTCCTTAGGCGGCAAGAGAAAAGTGCAAATATACGGGCGAAGTTTAATCTGTGGCCTTTCATCGCGTGAAATAAAACCCCTACAGTTACAGATCTAATTTTCACAGTACAACGTCACGACGGAAACACTGTACGCTTTGCGCGTAGGAGCGATGAGGCACCAGGCATGCGTGTTAGTGTCGCCCGTATTGCTCCCTCGCTTCTTGGCCTTGGACGCAGGGTTCCCACGGGAGTCCATCCCACTTTTAGGCCTCGCCATCACTTCGATGTGGTTTCCAGAAACTTTCCAAAAAGTTTTCGAACCGTTTGAAAATTGTTTTCCAGACTGCCTTTCCGAAACACTAAAAAATATTTCACGAACCCAATGTATACCGTGTTGTGTCCAACTACAATTCTGTTTGAAATAATACCAGGAGAAAAAACAGTTTTCGTTCATGCTCTGTAATTTGCTATTAACCATTTGGCAGCAATTTCACTTCAAACATCTAGATTCTATTTCGATTTTCATATTCAGAATTTGTTATAGGCCACTTAATTGGCTGAGAATGAAACTGCTGTTACAACATACTCGTTTTTATTACAAATATTAATTGCGGACAAAAATCAGTAGCTTACACAAAAAAACTTATATCAGCATATTTCATAGCATAGGGAACCGAACTTAATGATGTCCGAAGACTGGCTTGTTCCCTCCCTCCCCTCTCCAACAAAGTTTTCGAACACATCAAGACATGCAAACATTGTTGACTGTTTTCCATCCAGTTGGGAAACAAGGAACTTTGTTTTTCTACAAATAATATACTTATTTTTTGTTTTATTACTGTTTCTATCGTTTGCTAACATTATCCGAACTCATGTATACCAGAAAAAGATTTCGCAGCTGCCACAAAGTCTTTTTCTTTTCTTTTTTTTCAGTTTTTGTAGTGGTTAAACTACTCGCCTCCCTCGTAAGCCGTTCCCGGATTTTCGCACGTGGAAATTGTTTCCGCTGGTCGGCGGGTTTTCTCGGGGGTCTCCCGTTTCCTCCGCTTTTGAATTCGAGCGCTGCAACATACTCACGAATACGGCGTGTATTCCCTCTGGTGTAATTTTCTAAACTTGGTCAAACTTTGTTTTCATAAGGCGGAGTAATATCCTGGAAGTAGAACTTTAGTAGGGCTTCAGAAAAGTGTGAAGTAGCCGTGAATCGATTACAGTAAAGTTCCGAACACAAAATTTGTTCGTGGAAACGCCTAAAACGATATATTTATTAGTGACTGAAAAACGGATATTGCTACTAAGTCTTTGAACTTTGAACTTCCACACAGAAAATTGTGTTAACAAAGTCATAAAAGCTCTCTTGATTTGTTACAAGGAAAATTAAATATGAAATGTGGCTATGGACAGTAAAACTCGGCACTAGTTTCTGAGGGGAATACAAAGCACAGTAAAGATATAAAGAGACACATTCCTGTCCCTTAAATAGGTTACCTTGAAATGTAGGCACTTAAAGGGCGCGAGATACTTAAGAACATAATGAGTTTCAGTGCTATGTGCTTATGACTTAACAGTTACTATATTAGTTTACTTCCCGGGTTAAAAAACATCCGCGTACTTTCAGTGCAATTTTTTTTTTCTTGTGTGAGTAGTTACGTCAATCGTCAATCGCCAATCGCCGTTTTCGTGTTATAAATTATTGGAGAATTTACGCAACGATCTAAAACTATGGCCATTTATTTTATTATGCAATTAATTTCATTATAAACGGAAGAAAATATGTTCGTAAGTAAAACACCAGGTTATGTTAACGCCTTAACGTACACATTAATGTTTCGTTTCAGGTGTTGCAAAATAAGAATTTTTTGGCGTCAACAGTACTTGTGATTTTCTTTTAAGAACTGGAATATTGTAACCTACGCAAAGAGTTTCGGTATACCCATGACACAAGAAGCAACCAATTATAAAACTGTTAGTGTTTGCTCAGAAACCAATAGTATTGGCCAGGGAAAGGTTCTGTCCCTATTTGTGTTATCTTCTGGACTTGCACAATACTGACCATGATTTTCACCTATTTTGTAACATGTGAGATGTGAACGAATATACTCGGGATAGTACGCCAAGGGGTTAATTACATAATTAGAAAATCATGACTCATTTATCTCGATAAAGCAGGGATGTAAAGGACTATACGCGCTTTGTATATTTCCTTTTCTAAGAAAATTGGCCGTGATCAAGAGAAGAACAGGCAATAATAAGAATAAACAAGTTAATTCATAGGCCGTTGACGATAAACTGAACACTTTTGAGAGTCCCGTTTAATATCTAATTATATTCACCTTTTATGTCTTTTCCACAATATTACTTAACATTGCCGTGGGTATCATCACTTAATCCATGCGTCGGCCAAGCGAAACTAACTGTGAAATTATTAGAATAAAAAATAGTTTACAAATTCGCTCATTCTTGAGCTTACATGCATTAAAACGAATAGAATCCAAAGTAAATAATTTCGGTAATCACAAATGTTTGCCTGACAGAAATCGTCAGTGCGCCAGTTAAAATACACACGACTATGGCCCGGTTACACCATTGTGGTTCGAAACTCGATCCGATATCGTATGTAAGATTGACACAGAAAACTGTTGCACTATTCGAGTTCAGAGCTGGACTGGAGATCGAGATGAAGTTCATTTCGAATCGCCGAAATTGGCTGTTCCAAATCTCGATCCGAGATCAGCAGCCATCGTCGACAAAAGTAGTTTGAAAGTACGCCAACAGGTAGATCTACAGTAGATTGTTTTCTTAGGAAATTAAAACAACATTAAATGCATTTGTATATTATTCAGTAAAATTCGTACAACAATAATTCACTTAAAACAGATAAAACATCGCACATCTAGTTATATATATAGTGAAAAATACGCCTAATTCAATGACTTCATATATTACGAACCAATGGGAAAATTTTTCTCATACTTAATATCGATCTCTCACTTTGGAACCAAGGTCGACGAATCGGAGATCCAAAATCATAAAATTTCGTTGGTGCAACACTTTTACTTTGGAACCAAGATCAAACTGGATTCTCTTTCGGAACTAGGCAGTAGTGGCTGCTGAAGTAGGGCTGCGGGACGCAGCCCTCCTAATAAAATCTCAGAACGCATACCTCTACTTATCTGCTACTCAGTAAATAATACTGCATACGAATACAGAGGTTATTTCGCAGCTAATGTTTTTGAGATGTACGAGACTCTTGTCACGAGAGAAATGTTTTTGGAAATGTCGAGTGGTGGGGCGGCAGATTCTTCGCCCCGAAGTGGGTAGAGCTAGTAGAGAGAGATGACCGTAACATATGACTAAGTGTGCTACGGGAGGGAGGGAGGGAGGGAAGACTTCAGGGGCTTGGCCCTTTTCAGCCAATCGCATGCTGTAAATCGGAGATAGCTGGGCGAGCCCCTGCTCAAACAAAAAAATGGTTACCTGGAACTTGACAAAGCTACCAAAACTACATGTTTTGTAAGCACACTTTCGAGCTCCACTTTTTTTCAGTTGTTACACGCATTTCTTAACAGTGCTTATATTTATTTAGAATATTTTTTATTTAAAGATATCGTTCAAACTCGCGTGAGCTTCAAATATAGTGTTTAATACTCTGAATAAGTTTGTTGTTAATTAATGATGAGCTATGAAGTCAGAAGCAGGGTTGAATTGTTGTTAATGGCGTGTTGTGTAAACTTGTAAATAATTGTTAATTCGGTGAGTAACGTTTTAAACCTTATTACGACAAAGATTTTCAATTACGATAATAAACTAGAGCTACAGAATCTGCCGAGATCAACAAGGCCACAGTTAAATATAATTCAACAACAAAGCCAAGGTTGTAAATGGTTCGTATACGAGAAAATTCGACGTAAGTACATACAATTTCGCAGACTGGTTATGAGGGTGTGAAGTTGGAAATGTGTTGTTTTGTTTAATATTTTTGCTAATGAAACCTAATGACCTTGCGTGGACTGGCAATGAAGTAAAAGATTTAAAACATTTGGGAGACAACGTTAAAAGACATAAATCATGTTCGCAACATATAAAAAATGCCATAAAATTTTAATTGCTTGGTAAGGTGAATATACATTGTCAGATAGCTCGTACAGGTTGACGAATTGATTTTTTTTTTTTTTACAAATATATTAATTATGATATGCCACTTTCATCCTATAATTTAAATTTGACATGAATTTTGTATGTACTGTAAGCTATGTAAATTAGTATTTGGTTTTAAGAATATTTCTTTCAGTATATTTAAGTTATTATCATCATTAGTATGGTGGAATTGGTATTATTATGTTATCTCTCGTCGTCTTGTGTAATGTACCACACCATGTAGGTACTGGTTGGAAGGCATATAACCTAAACAAACTTAAAGCAAATACATACCTGTGATAGTGATTAGATCTGAACCAGCGGCCATAGTATGTTGACCATTACAAATCGGGCGATGATACATTTTTCTTCAAACAACCACACTTATTTTTTTGTGTTTTGCTACATAAGCTACACTTACTTAAGCCTGACTTAAGCAATATATTTATCACTGTGCATATTTAAAAAATGATATTTGTAATGGTATGAGTTAGGATCGCTACAGCCCTCCCAGTTTCAAAAGTCACCAGCCGCCACTGGAACTAGGATCATTCGATTCGGATCAGGGAAGACGTTGGTGCAAGCGGGAACTTGTGGAGGTAGGGGCGGTGAAATGATTCAAAGATCGGTTTCAAAAGCGATCAGTGAACAGGGAAGAGCCCATACTGATGCTGCCACGAACACGTGTTTTACCTCGACAGACGAATTCCTCTTTCGCCTACGACGGGACACGGAGCAGCGGAGAACGCCCCCAGAAGCTCGTCCGACACTTTCGTCTCCAGTGACGTCACCATCCTGGTCTTCCAGCAGCTTGGCGAAGTCCAGCCCACTCTCCTGGAGCTGGCTGTAAGTGCCGTGGGTCTCCATGCGACCCTGAAGCCAACAACACGACCAACTCATCTTGGCGAGTACCCCACTCACGCTTGCAGCGCAGAATACCTACTGTAAGTACGCAGGAGTTGTTTATTATAGTTTAGGTTAGTAAAAAAACGATATTTCTTTCTGCAGGATATTCACAAGACATTGAGATATACATTATTTAGTTATGACTTTTATTAAAGGTTGCTCTATTTTAAATCATCTGCCCCTTCTCTCTTGCTTTTATTGAAATCAGTTACAATTACAGTGTCATTTTTCAAGTCGTTTTCTTTTCAAATGTGTTTTCTATATTTATAGATCTCGCCTGTACCATGGTGGTTATCTTAAAAAATCACTTCTAAAATGGTTATTACTACACATCAATCCAAATCATCATTAAGAAGCTTAATGTTTTCATATAATTATGTGCATGCATTTGTACTGTCATTAGATTAAGTCGTATCTCTATACATTTAAATATTTCAATGAAGACAAAAGTTGTTCACAATAAAGTGAGCACTTTTGAAATGAACCTTAGAAAAAATTCACTGCCCCTGCCTGCGTATATTTTAACGGGCGCATGAAGTTACATTCTCCCAGTAAAGTTGGTGACGATGGATGGACCATATCTTAACGTCGGATAAAAAGTTTTCCGTAAACATTTGTGGAAACTTAAATCATTTCTTTCCCTTTCTGTTTTTTTAATGCATTACAGTGTAAAAAATAGCACATTTGTAAAATATTTACTTTCCTAATAATTTCACCGTTTTATTCGACCGAAGTATGAATAAAGTGATGAGGCCCACAGCAATGTTAATTTTACATAAGGCGGAAGAATACACAACGTGCATACAAGTATATCGTAAGCAGGGCTTTCAAATAGTTCATTTTATCGTGAACAGCCTTTAGGAGAGTTTGGCATACGGAAAATCACCACCGCAAGGTGAGCTGCTGTTCCAAAAAGGCCACTTTTAAGTTGACAGTAGAAGAATAAATATTGTATATTTGTGTGTAAAAGTTGGTGTTTAACGTGAATTGTGATATACACTTGCCCTAGCCGAAATTGTATGTATAAACTTAATTTTGTAACTACTATTCTGGCCATGCAATGGCTGGAGTTGGCAACACAGGCCACCGTTCTACCTCTGCATTCTTGAATATTGTGTGCTTTGGAGGCAGGACCCGGTATGACCCACCTCGTTCAGGATGACTATGTGGTCGACGTGGCTGAGGAACTGCAGCTGGTGTGTCACCAGGATACAGATCTTGTCCTTCAGGAACCCGCAGATGCAGTTCTCGAACAAGTGTCTGCCAACATGGGCATCCGCAGCCGACAGAGGATCGTCCAGGATGTATATGTCCGCTTGTTTGTACACCGCCCTGCGTCATGCAAATATGCAAAGTCCACGCAGTAATAACCTCTTCACTGCGAATATTATGCATTTCCTATTTTACGGCTTTGAAAAAGTAAATCGACAAGTATTAAGACTATCTTCCTTCGGGCACAAGGTATCTAAAGATAGAGGGATAAACTTATGTTTTAAAAAAATTCAGTTTAAATTTTTATGCAGTTTTGTAAACAAGACTACTTAAAAAAAACTCATCATGGAACCATGTAAAAATTTTAGTGTTGTAGTCCATTCACGGTTACTTCAGCCTTTTCTGAAGACCTGGTAAAGTTCTACTTCCAGCATATTCATCCGCCTCATACAAATTAAGTTTAACTAAGCCTGGAGAATTACACCAGATGGACAACGCACCACATCCATGCGCACTGAGAGAAAGAGTATTTTGTATAAGGACTATTATTTCTCACTAGGCGCTACCAACATGCCTATTTTCTCCCTGTTTTTATTCAGATTATTTATGATTATTTATAAATGAAGCATTATAATTTATAGATAAAATAATAATAGCATTTAATTTGAACAGAGAAAATGCAACTTTTATGAACACAAGTATAAAATGCTTGTGATACAGGGCGTATTTAGGAAATAACTAAACACGTCATACATGAGGATATTTTTCAAAGGTTTGATTCAAGAAGGCCAAAGTAACCGTGGATGGACTATAGCCGTAATGTAACTGCAAAGAAGTGATCTTTGAGCCATCGTGGACTACCAGCCAATATATAAACTAATTCTTTACAACAATACGAAATGGGCGTGTGTTAGCAGTGCTGACCTGGCGAGGTTAATGCGTGCCTTCTGGCCGCCGCTGAGAGATATGCCTCGGTCACCCACCACAATCATGTCTCCGTTCGGCAGCAGCTCGAAGTCTCTGGTGAGCGCACACGCCTTCACCACTTTGCGGTAGCGCTCGCAGTCGTACGGCTGCCCGAACAGTATGTTGTTGCGCAATGATCTGGCAAACAACCACGGTTCCTGTGAGGCGTATGAGATCCTGCCCTTCACCACGATGGAGCCACTGATCAGGGGAAGCTCTCGCAACAGCATCAGCAGTAACGAGGTCTGCAGAAAAATAAGTCGTTTGCAATTGGCTTTATTTTTTACTGAGACAAGGAGGATTCACAAGATTTTCATCCCAGGCATTAGCTTAGGGTTGTCTCCTAACTGGTGCTTGAGCTGCATTACAGAGTATTAGCAATTCGCGTTATTCTACAAAATTATTAAACAGGCGTCCAGTCCAATGTGCTGATCTACGAAAAGAACAAACATTTCATACGAGGGTTGTAGAGTGCCTTCAAGACGTCACATACATTAGAAACACCATTTCAGAGTATTCCAAAACTGCTAAAAACGGCTTTCTTAAAGCGCTAAATATCAAAATATACGCATCAGATAAACATACAAAATTACTCAAGGGCCCTACATTGAACCTTCATACAGACATTCCACCAATGAAATAGCAGGGTCACCGCCGAAAGTCCTAGTGGTATACGCAGTGCGACGAGAACATTGCACTCCAGTTCACAGCCTTGTGCTTAGTGGCGATGACATTCATGATGCGCGAGGCAGTGTCGCCCTTATAAAACCTGCGACTCTCGGCTTCAAACGCGGAAAGAAGATCCAGGTATGTGGGAGCCTTCACGTTTCGTTAATAACAAGGTCATCAAAAATGGAACCTGGAGGTCGGGTAACCAGGAGTAAGAGAAGGAAACGTTCACGGTCGGTATTCACTTGGGGAGATTTCGGAAAACACGGAAAGTTGAATCATGAATTGCTGGGAATCTAACCTGGGTTCTACGTAATGCGACTCCAATGGTGCTTCTACGCCACCTCGCTTGGCCTAATGAGACAAAATTGGAAAATTTCCTTGTTTTAACCCATTGGACCAAATAGTGCAAGAAGCTAATGCCTGATGTGATGCCATGTTTATGTTGATATTCGTCAGGGTGTTCTATATCACGAGACAAGAGTGGAGCTTTCCATTGCTGGAACACCCTGGACGAATCACTGCGAGAAGATGTGAGATCAACATCATTTTAATATTAGTCAGGATGTTCTGTATCAGAAGACAAGATTGGAGCATTATCTTGCTTGAACTCACTAGACCAATCACCGCGAGATGCTAATGAGATGTCACCCCCATGTTGATATTACTCAGGATGTTCTGTATTGCGAGAGAAGAATGGAACGTTACCTTGCTGGAACCCACTGGACCAATCACCGCGAGAAGCTGATGCGATGTCATCCTCATGCTGATACTCGTCAGAGTGTTCTCACTATACTCGGTAGACCACTTGGCCGTTGCGTCGACCACTGTGATGCTGGGCAGCTCCGGAGAAACCATCCATGTATGTCTTATCCTCTCTGGATTGTGAGGCGATCTCTTCGGAGGCGTCGCTCAGGGCAACATCTCTGTACCTGCAGATCTCGAGACTAGAGAGTGCAGACGCTTCTAGTTCCTCGTACAGAAGAAATTTCTAGTTCGCAAGAAACAAGAGCTCATTTACATGAAAATACTGACCAAATTTTGCAATAACAAATAAAGTCAACATTTTAACCGAAAATAGTAATAACCTATACCTCGATTTGTCTTATTGAGACGAGTGTTTCTGCAGCTATGTATATTGCGCGAGGAAAGGAAGATGTTACAGCCACTTTTACGGTGGAAAAGAATGACGTCACGACGAAAATCTGCAATCATAAAAACTATCGAGTACATTTTGGAATTTGTAAAATATATTTTATACTAGTTACAAAGATCACTCGAGCTAGCACTCTAAGTCGTGCTGTTACATTGCTGCCGATGTGAATAATTCTCGGGAGTTCTCCTTTTAAGAGTTCATAAGTAATTTACCTTTTCGGCTTTTATGACGTTCCCCGAGAAGACGTAACAGCAAACAGTGACAAACAGTGCCAAAAAATAGGTGACATTTTCAAAGGAGCTCATCGCCGCTCGTAGGTAAGACGCCACTGCGATTTCTCGTATTTCATTTCTGCATAAAAACCACACATGCACTTTTAAATGTACTTCAATTACTAAATCAGTTACCTAATGATATGACTGCTAAACATATCTCTAAACATTTCAAGTGAACCGAGAACCTATTTTTCAGTAACAAGAAGTAACGATATGTACGTAATGTAACTCCTGAAGATGAGGAAATATATTTCTTATTCAAAAACGCTATGTCAACTGTAAATTTGACTTTTCTACAATAGCAGTGTTATAGTGGAACCAACACTGGGGTAATGTCATTGGGCAGGACAAATCAATACTTATTTGGGATGTGCATTTATCTTGATTTTAAATTTATGCACTAGTAATTAATCAAGAAATTTTCATTTGCGACCTATGAGTTAAGGGGCGAGAAGTTGATACAATGCGTTTAATACCTATAGGACTTTTTTAAATTGCCATTTCTAATCTTAATAAAATACTCTCATTTATTGTGGTAGAGTTTCCTGCTCCCTTGCCGTTGATTAACGAAATGAGTTACACATGATTTCCGTAATATATATATACATATATTTTCAGTAAATGTAGTAGTTTATATACTCACAGTCTCGTCGCAGCTAAAAGTTTGGACATCGGCAACTCCCAGGCGTGCATCTTGATCATTTGGATGGCCGAGACTATCTCGTTCATGAGACGTACCCGATCGTCTGTTCTTAACGCACTTCGCAGGCGCTGTACGGCTACCTTCTTGCCGATGAAAGCTGCAGAAGTAGGTTTTTATTTCTTATTATTAAATGCTCCTGGGGCAAAGGGCATACACGTGGCAGCTGTACATTCAACAATATAAATCCCTTTCAATTTCATTATTACATATTGTCCTTGTTACACATTAAAACAATACTTATTAATGCAAAAAAAATTATAGAAAAATAATATTCACCCAAACAAAGCACCATTTACACAGAATTAGCTTTCAATTTATAAATTTACGTACAAAAAAACTACATTACAAGACAATTACCAACCTGCACTACTCATTACATAAAATAGTCTGGTATTGTATTCTATAAGCTTCCTTCTGAATTCTTTTACTGGTTTGGTTGTGACATGTTCTAGTAAACTTATTAATTTATTTTACTGCATAATTTCTCATACTATTTATCCCATAATGTAGGTTCCTTCATGTATACGTAGGGACAGGTGTTTTTCGCGAAAATATTTCAAGACCTGTTGTACTCCAAAACTCTTTTGTTCATATGCACGTTCGTGGTTGGACGATTTTAATGTCCCGTTCTGCAAGCGACTGTCGGAGTTCTTTATTACGATTGGTTCAGTCAAATAAGAACATGTCTTCTCATGTAGACGTGTGGCCAATAACCTTACAAAATTGTTGTTGTGCTGCACGTAGGATATTAAAATCCAGCATGGCCACAAATATTTTTGCTAAATACACCTGCCCCTATTTATAAGTGTTCGTGATCTGAAGCATAATTGCAATAATTGTGGGCAAAACTGCCGAAGGAAACACATGGCATTTGTTTAATTCCATGCTTGACCATTTCCACGCATGTATCCAGCAAGAGGCAGTCATATCAGATAAGAACAGACGCACTTTAAGTTCAAGTAAGCACTTTTGAAATCAACCTTTGAAAAATAATCACTGGTCATTACTACATATATGCTCCAGTACACGGGCGGCATGCACGTTCCAAGTTAAGTTGGTAACGAATTTAAAATACTCGTAGTACTTAGCGTCGTATTGGGCAATGTATATTTACTGTTACTGAGGACAGTTTCACTTGTTTTATACACATTAGATTTTGTATTCGCACATTAGTAATAGATTTACACTAATAAAAACTCTACAGTTTCACTTGGACGGCGCATGAATATAGTGATGAGTTCCACAGCCCTGTTAATTTCTCATATGTCAGAAGTATACAGTATAAAAAGAAAAGTATACCCTGAACAGTGCTTTCAAAAGTTCTCAGTTAACCGAGGGCAAAGGATATATTTATTCAGTGCCTCACATGGTTGGAATATTTCCCTGGTGTGAGTGAATTGAAATCACTTCTTTCTTTTCTTTTTTTTTTTTTATTCAATGGTTCCTTCTTGATACGCTAATTTTTATGGCAACGAGCATAAACAGAATAACCTGATTGTCTTTCGAAGAGCACTATGTGTTTTTCGCTGCAGTTAGCCTTCGCCATAATGCGTTGGCATACTCGGGGGTCCCGTGACCTCAGAGTTAAACACGGTCGAGTGTGGCTATAGGCTATTCACAGTCAAGTGAGCATTTTTTAAAGCCCTCTAATTTGGAATTATATTCGATAAATATATTTGATTGTACCCTTAGACATTAACTTTCGAGTCTAGTGAAGTATATACACTGTGTTTATTACTCACATGGCAATATTTACTTTTAAGAGTGGTGGAAGGATGAAATATTGCTAATAGGAGAAAGGTAACTAGGGCCTCAAACGTGCTCACTTTACCGTGAACAGCCTATAGTACTCGAGTGGGTGACCGCCAAGTCAGCCATGTGCGTTGGCAGAAAAGTAACCGCAAAGGCATTCCACCTCCGGGACAATATGCAATATGAAATATTCTGTGGCTACACACTGTAAACATTTCTAGTAAACTTCCTAAACGTAAATATAATACAGGTTTAGCTGGACTTCAGAACATTTGTATGGGAATAACACCTCATATCTGGCGGTAAATATAGGTAAGTTGAGCATCGTTACAAAACAAAGTTGAAAACTTATGTAAGGATTTTTAACTTTCCTTGGGAAATGTAGGGACGCTAACAAGAATATGTGGAAAAATAATATACTATAGTCTATTGGTGGTTTCTTCACAATTCTTTAATCAGATCTTTGAGGAATCACCCCATGTATGCAGAGCAAGTTTTTTTTTCATAAATAGGTATATCATGTATAGGCTGTTCACGGATAAGAGAGCACTTTTGAAGCAGTTTCATATGTATTAATATTCAATAAATATGTATTTTATTAACCTTATACGTTAACTTCCGAGTTCCGTGCAATGTATACACTGTGTTTATTACTTACACAGCAATATTTATTTTTAAAAAGTGGCTAAAGGATGAAAAATTGCTGAAAGAAAAAAGTAGCTAGGGTCTCAAAAGTGCTCACTTTACCGTGAACAGCCTATATTAGTGTATCATAAGCGTTTTGTACTCGTGTTAACATAAAAGTAACTTAGATTTAGTTACATTGCAATTGTACTGATATTTTATCTATAAATTTAATACCTACTTCACTTATAGTTATCATCAATAAAAACAGAAAAAAATGGCGAGTTGACAAAACCCGTAGTAAGAATAGTTCATACGCAAATTATAATTTAACTGAGTGCGCACGAATGCTGTGGGTTATCACAGTCGTGTAATATTTTGGACCTATTTTCAAGAGGCGGAGTAACGTCTTGAAAGTAGAATTCTAGCAGTGCTTCAGAAAAGTGTGAAGTAACGGTGAATAGCGTATATGCGTTTTCTCGCACTAGACGTATTCACTGATGTGGTAAATATGTGAATAATTTATTATAGTGTGTTACATACCTTGCAGAGGAATAAAGATGAGAATTGCGAACATGCCGAATACCGCAGATATCCCCATACTGTCCCAGATGAAGTAGGTAACGATGAGAGCTTGGGCTGGTCCCACGACCAAGTAAGGTAGCAGGATAATGGAGTTCTCGAAGCGAGTCGTATCATTGGACATCAGGTTGACAATCTGACCAACTGTGGCCTCACTTGCTGCCGTCTGAGAAAGCCTCAGAGACTGTGGAAAGGGGGAGAGGAAGTCGCCATTAGGCCTATTGATTATAATAGGTTTTTCGCTTAAAGATTACAGAACTAGCTGGACTACAAACTACTTTAAATTAGACTTGCGTTAGCAATCGGAAGATTCTAAAACTGCAAAGCATCTTATATCTCCAATAGCACAGTCGGCTTCAGTCAAGCTTGTATTTAACCTGTTATGACAATCCTGTAATTTTGAATCAAGCTTGCTACGCAAGTCAACAAGTTTGAATCCAGTTAACTTGTCTCCACAGGTCAAACATGTAGCAAGCTTCCCTTGCCGACCTACAAGCATAATTCAAGTTATATGCAAGCTTGACATTAGCAAGTATGTGCTGGTCATGAGAAATTTGGCTTGGACGAAGCTTGAACTACACAATATATGACATGCTTGCTAGGCATGGCCAATTGAAGTCAAATGGTTAGGTTGGCACAATCGCGCATGCATGCCCTCTGAGATGCCTACTTACCTGCGAATCGCAGGCATTCGCTGTCGGTGTAACTTAATTCTTAATTGTCCAGTCAAGTAAAATGACTTGCATATCAAGATGACAGATAGCCAATCACCAAAATAAAATTGCTTGAGTATAATGTAGGACACTGGAGACTAACCTGAGAGCAAACCTTTTTGCGAGAAACAGGGGTCTCTAGATATACGGGCTGTTCAGGGTAAAATGAGCACTTCAATAACCAACCTTTAAAAACTGTCACTGTCCATTAACCAAGTACGTCGTGATAACGAGTACACTCGCATACAGGCTCTCGGTTTAGTTGGCAACGAATGAAGTAAAACAGTTCTGAGACTCGGTGTTATATTGCGAGTATAATTTATATATTTTATGGCTAGTAAAGCGGTTTTTCTTTTTCTTTGAAAGCATTCGATTATAGTGTATTAGCGGTTTCTTCACACTTTTTGAATCAAACTTTTGAAAAAACACTTGATGTGTGACGTGTGTTTGGTAGTTTCCTAAATATGTCATATATCAAATAGTGTTACATTTTTGTTATTCTAAAAGTATCTTACTGTTGGTTAAATTGAACTTTTACTCATAATGTATCTATAAATTAAAGTATTTAATTTATAACTAAAATGAATAGGGACAGGGAGAAAATAGGTGGGTTGGTAATGCCTAGTAAGAACTAGTTCTTAAGCAAAATAATATTAAACTGAGTACCACGAATGCGGAGTGTTGGCACTTTGGTGTAATTTTCTAAGCTTTCTTTGCATGATCGGAGGAATATCCTGGGAGTACATTTTTAGCACGGCTTCAGAAAAGTTCTAAATAACCGTGAATGGAAATTTCGAACTGGCATATAGCCTAAGTAACGCACTGAGGTCCATAATAATACCACGTTCTCACTTGCCTGAGGCATAAATAAAGTCGTAAGGTCAAAGGCAATGTAAATTATATGTATGGTCGCAGAAACGAAATAATAAATAAAAGTATATTTTAAGCAGGGCTTCGAACGTGCCCACTCACTTTACCGTGAACAGCCAGTGGCTATATTTCTTGTAGCAATAACTCATCACAGGCACTAGCAAATTTTATGTTATACACGATAGCCGATGTACAGTAGTTGCAAAATCGCAGCGGCCAAAATGCAATGCAGTTAGTGCATGATCGTGTTTATAGCTACTACACGTTCGAAGTTATGTTATTTATGCTGTTTGAACACTGCCGGGATGTGTAAATGAGCTTAGGGATGCCCATGTTTAAACTCTTGTGTGCTTTATGACCATGCTCCTGGGCATCATGCATTTGAGCAACCTAACATTAGTCTCAAAATTAACAATTTATAAGTAACAAAATGAGTAAGTAAGTTCCCTGGAACCCACGGTAGGTAATTATATATGTTTTATCCATAACTAGCGACCGGACCTGGCCTCGCTCGGGTGCGATTTACAAATATGGCAATGCTTAGGTTTACCTACAGCAAGTATGTACACTAAATGCTTAAGATAACTAACATCGGATTAGTACTGCGTTGTTTGTAAAGTCTTCGTAATTGAACCCCTATTTTTAATCAAATTTTAAGAGACAAAAATTGTTACTGTGGTTCATCTTTAAAAGATAAACATTATGCTGTCACAGACTATTTTGTAGGACTTTTGGGATCTACAATTCTGTAGTACATTAATTTGGTGTATCTCTTATGGTTTAGTCAGCGAAAGCCATGTAAGCGGGCGAAAAGCAGCTTTTTCCGACTTTATTATAAAACGCCGACATTTCTCTACTATCCTTACATTAAATATTAATGTTTCATATATGTGGAACTTCCGCAAGAAATTCTCTAAATTATGCTGAAGAACGCATCAAAATCCATCAAGTAGTTTAGAAGCCTTAGCCGAATACCCAGACACACGTGGCTGGGCGACTTTGTTTTATACTATGTATTAAATATGCAAAAGGAGTAGCTATATGCAAGGATTATATATGCAACAACGCTGACAATTATTGCAGAGTTCTTAGCAGTGTGATGATTTTATTGCCTTCTAGTCTCTTGGTTTCTTTCTGTACAAAAAGTAACAAAGGTAGAGAGAATTGCACATTGAAGCGATTGGAGGTCTGCTACACCTACTAATTCGACCTTGGTACTCTCTTATTACAATGCCCCAAAATACACTTAACTCCGTATAACAGGTCACCATAAACAAAATATTCAAATGGCAAATTTAAGACATTCTGATTGTTTTTGCATTTTCTCGAAAATCATTTCTGGGCGTAAATTTCGAAGAAAACCTAGTTGAAGGTACAAATACGAAGTTTCGGATTTCACTATATTGTTTGTTATATCTTCTTTTTGTGATCAAATACGAGACTCGAAAATGCAGAATAGAAAACAAATGTAATTTTTCAGTGGTTTCGGAAAAACCACTAGGTCGAATACACGAGTTACTTCTATGAGAATTTTATATTTACTCTATCCTTTCAAGTACTTGTTGTTCGAAATTGTTAGCGGTCAGTTAATACAATTTACACTAACGTGAACCGATTTTTAATGGCGAGCTACTAAAATACTTGTTTTCTACGAAAACTGGGTAAGGAAACTAAAGAATTTGGAGTCAGTATACATCTTTTGAAATATCGATGAAGTTATAACACTGACTATAGTTTCCAGACAAATATAAACAACATACAATATGTTTCTCTGCTTGACTTTGACAGAGCTGCTTTCTACTTTCTGTTGTCACTTCCGTTGTTTATTTTATATTTTCATTGCGTTAACTCGATCATAATTATAAGTTGTTGCACAATATTGTGTGTCTGTAGTGTAGGTTGAGGGCCTAAATTCACATGTTCGAAATTTTAATATTAAAAGTTTAAATCAACAAGAAAAAGAAGAATCGGAAACCACGATTGAGAGCATTCCTTAACCGATAGTATCTGATATTAATTTAATATTAATTGAAAATAAAATGTTATCTGCATTAAATTTGTAGTAAGCTTCGCAGTAACAAATATTACGATTCTTCATACAAGATACAAATTAAATGTTGCCTTTTTGTTAGGCAATGGAGTAATTTTAGAAAAGAGGTGGTCTGTAGAACGTTTGTTATTCAACAAATTTATAATTAATCGAACATATTGGCCATATTTAGTCCCAAAATATCTTTAATGCACGTTTTTGAATCCCAAGTGTGTCGGTTTTAGAGTTCGAGAGTATTTGAAAGTAAATAATTACAGTTGCGAGTAAAAGTAGACCATCATACATTAACTTCACTAGCAAACATTCGCGATCTTAACACATATAACTTTTAAATAGTGCTTTATGACGTCACTTCAGTCGAAAATGTGCACATGTTCTTGCTGTCTAAAAGCACGACCTATGATATCCAGTAAATATAAGGTGAACTCCCGTTAACATAGAAGTAATTGACACGTTGAGCAAATACAGTACCGTTTCACAAAACCATTCCATCAGTTACTATGATGGTATGATTGGATTGTGTCCATTGCTGACCGTGAGACCAAAAAGTAATCGCACACGCACAGAATTCAGCAAGATAAAAAACGAAAAATCCTCTACAAGCACATAATTAGGAAAAGCTGTTTCCTTTCCAATAGAAAATACATATGTTTATAATTAAAACGACAAAAAGACCTACTCACCATTGTCACTGAACTTCAAAGAACCCGTCATTTCGACACGGTGGCCTCAATAGTTCAGTTGTGGCTCACAGATTGTGCTATCGTCGTTACCATTCTAGAGTAACCTCCATATACCATATACCATGTACTATATGTACGTATCGGTTATTCTACACCATTCTCTCTCGAACTCTGAACCGATAGTTAATTGAATTTCAAAAATTTGATGTATAACAGTAATTCATAAAATAAATCGCTACTACTAGGTGCACATGTTTTTCGCGAAAAGATTTCAGGACAAGTTGTGATCTAAAGCACTATAGTTCAGTACCTCTTTAATGATTGGGTAATTAGAATTATTTCGCATCTTATCTATCTGCCCGCGAATCACGGACGATCAGTAATCGGAGAAACGTAATTCTGATTGGCTCTCTCGTATAACATACACTCTTCACACAAAGCCAAGCGGCCAGTGAATGAAGACTCCGAGTGTGCACATAGGATATTGAAGTCTAGTCTCGGCGTACATCTATTCTGAGGCGAAGGGGGGGGGGGGGTAAAATAGATCGCCCAAGCTATTACTAGAACCACGAGTATTTCGCGAATTCACTCGGAGGTGAAGTAGACTTCAAACACTTTTTTCCTACTGTGGGTGATTGGATGACAGTTCTGTAGACACGGTCCGTTCAACTGCGAGCCAGTAATAAGCAGAAAGAAGGAGTGTTTAACAGTCCTTTACAAAGGTCTCACTTTATCACAGCAACCAACATGCAAAAGAAAATATCTCGAGTGTATAGAGGTCTGTCCAGCCTAGCTTGCTGCCAGCTAAATCCGCGAGATACTCGGGACTCTAGCTGTTACTTGTGCGTGTGTGTGTGTGCGCGCGCGCGCGCGTTGTAAGTGACGGTACCTTCCTGTAGATGAGCGAGCATGTGGCAACACGCAACTTCATGCCCATGTGTGCCATTGCCATCGAAACAGGCTGTCGCACGAGGACGTTAATGAAGCAGCAGCCCAACAAACCCAATGCATTCAGGTACGCCTGCTGCTCGGACATGTCACTGCCTGGCTCGAAGTAGCGGATAAGCCGGCCGAGGAATATGGGCTCCGCTACCCTGCAACGCAAACCAAATACGAGCTAACCACAAAGACTCTGCAACACAACAATGTATCTCTGGTGTAGACGTCAAATACCTCACACTGCCTATTCAGCACTGCCTATATAGTATTGTGGTTGTAAAGGGCTTTATAACTTCCCCCGGTTTTATGCTGTCAAGCTTAGCAGTGTACAGCTTACAGACTAACTTATAGCCGAACTTAAATTAACACCCATGCCTTACCCGGGATTCGAACCCAGAGTTTCCCGTGCCAGGCGCACCAACCGACTGCGCCACGGGAGGTCGGCAATGCCACATGTATCCAACCTGTTAGTAATTATGTGTTGCTAGTTTTGGAAAGCTCTTCATCGTGCTACCAATAGTTTATTTACTTTCGACGTGAAAAAGTCCTTCAATTTGCAGCCATAGTGGGAGGCAATCCAGAATATCCGATGATAACCAAATCGGGGAATACAGTTTGGTATTGCAGCTCCGAACCTATCTTCCATATTCAAAATTCAATTAGAGACCTACACCACTCGATTGCCGAGGAATCAAATAATATGTTACGTTGAGTGAAGACTGCGAAGCATAGTGCCTGATTAGAGGGGTGGGGGGAATTCAATTTTGAGTTCGTTTCGCCACGTCTCATAACATCCGCATAGTAGGTATAACTTTCACTGTGAGAAGCTACGACGCTCGTTTAGGTTTCAATCAACAGCTCTCGTCAATATCAACCGATTGCATGTATAAAAACATTTCTGTGGCCTGGTTATGGCGAAACTGTGCGAGTTTAATGAAAAAAAATAAAGAAAACTTAACAAAATTTCGGCCTATACTCGTCAAAAAGCCAAGTTGAAATACAGAAATCGTATACGGTTGGAAAGAGCATCTCAAAAGCAATTTCGTGATACCCATAAAACCCCACATGATCGAGTGAAGCGATGCCGGGAACGTGAAATAAACATCAAGGTGTCCGAGCGCGTCAACATAGACGTATTCACGCAAAACAAACGGCCGTGTGCCCAACACAGGCAAAACCAATTTTTCAGTAGCAGTTGTCACTCCATCTTATTCCGCACAGAATGGACATACTATAAAGGGAGGAGTAGCGTAGGGCAAATCAACATACTAACTTTAGGGTTGGATTCCCTCTCACATAACGGTTACCACAAAGCAGTAAAGATGAACTCTCGAGCATCCATTGCAACCAAAGGTGTCGGAATCGTGAGGACAAGGAAGACAATTACCCCCTCAATGTTATTGTTTGAGGGGGACAAAGGGGGACAACCAAACATGGGAAATAAATAATGATACAACTTAATTTAAAAAATTAAAGTTATACCAACTACGCGGCTGCGCAGTAGAATAAAATACAGAATATAACAATTAAGAATGAAATGACATATATTTTATATAACTACATAGAGCGCAAACAGGCAAAATGATGCGATGTTATGTATGATGTATTGAAGGAATCGCTAGAAAAATGGAACACTGTAACACACATCGCTACAGTCGACAGAGTTCAGTACACTGCACAATGGCACTTTCTAGCGAGATGGCGGAACACTATCTCCTGCTTTGTCTCGCGCTTAGGCACTGATGCCACGATCAGGTACCACTTTGTGGTGTTCCTTGTTTGTAACGCAAGGAATGTGTCAAATGTACGACAATCGTTTGTGAACAGTGAGACTGGGGTGCTATAGACTCCTGAAGGGGCAATGAATGATTGTTAATGTGTCATAGTTAGGCAACAATTTACAGTTTTGTAGTTCAGTACACTGCACAATGGCTCTTTCTAGCGAGATGGCGGAACACTATCTCCTGCTTTGTCTCGCGCTTAGGCACTGATGCCACGATCAGGTACCACTTTGTGGTGTTCCTTGTTTGTAACGCAAGGAATGTGTCAAATGTACGACAATCGTTTGTGAACAGTGAGACTGGGGTGCTATAGACTCCTGAAGTGGCAATGAATGATTGTTAATGTGTCATAGTTAGGCAACAATTTACAGTTTTGTAGTTCAGTACACTGCACAATGGCTCTTTCTAGCGAGATGGCGGAACACTATCTCCTGCTTTGTCTCGCGCTTAGGCACTGATGCCACGATCAGGTACCACTTTGTGGTGTTCCTTGTTTGTAACGCAAGGAATGTGTCAAATGTACGACAATCGTTTGTGAACAGTGAGACTGGGGTGCTATAGACTCCTGAAGTGGCAATGAATGATTGTTAATGTGTCATAGTTAGGCAACAATTTACAGTTTTGTAGTTCAGTACACTGCACAATGGCTCTTTCTAGCGAGATGGCGGAACACTATCTCCTGCTTTGTCTCGCGCTTAGGCACTGATGCCACGATCAGGTACCACTTTGTGGTGTTCCTTGTTTGTAACGCAAGGAATGTGTCAAATGTACGACAATCGTTTGTGAACAGTGAGACTGGGGTGCTATAGACTCCTGAAGTGGCAATGAATGATTGTTAATGTGTCATAGTTAGGCAACAATTTACAGTTTTGTAGTTCAGTACACTGCACAATGGCTCTTTCTAGCGAGATGGCGGAACACTATCTCCTGCTTTGTCTCGCGCTTAGGCACTGATGCCACGATCAGGTACCACTTTGTGGTGTTCCTTGTTTGTAACGCAAGGAATGTGTCAAATGTACGACAATCGTTTGTGAACAGTGAGACTGGGGTGCTATAGACTCTTGAAGGGGCAATGAATGATTGTTAATGTGTCATAGTTTGGCAACAATTTACAGTTTCGTAGTTCAGTACACTGCACAATGGCTCTTTCTAGCGAGATGGCGGAACACTATCTCCTGCTTTGTCTCGCGCTTAGGCACTGATGCCACGATCAGGTACCACTTTGTGGTGTTCCTTGTTTGTAACGCAAGGAATGTGTCAAATGTACGACAATCGTTTGTGAACAGTGAGACTGGGGTGCTATAGACTCTTGAAGGGGCAATGAATGATTGTTAATGTGTCATAGTTTGGCAACAATTTACAGTTTCGTAGTTCAGTACATATCGAGAAGACTCGTACGTCATATGGGATGGGGACTAGAGACAAGCTATAAAGGACTTCTCATAATTCGCAAACAATAAATCAATAAACAATAAAATTCTTCACTAAATTAAAGAAAACTCCAGAAAGTTTGAAGTTCATATAAATAGTACCTCTTCAGTAAAGATATGTTTAATTTACATACATTTCATATATCTGAAGCGCTTTTTTTTTTTTTTTTTTTTTTTTTTTCACATGGGCGCCGTTTATAGTGTGCATTGGCCTTTTCCTTCAGCTGCGACTCCGACTGCGGTACCAAAAGAATGTAAAAATACCGGAAAAACAAGCTGAATTGTACAGTACATATATTACTTTCCACTTTTGTCATGTACAAGATATGTATTTCCATATTGTTACATACTGCTCTTTTTTTTATTGTTTTACTTCTTTAGAGCTGTATACCTTAATTTGTAAATTTGTATATTGTATTTGTAATTTGTATATTTGTAAATACTAATGATATTTTAATATTAAAGTGCAGTGTGTGAAACATTCATATCTGTGTTATATTAAAGCTATAAACCTAAATTTTATACAACATAAATGAGTTTTTATTGTTCAATGTACTATTTTTTGCATATATCAATGTCAATTAAAAATTATATACCATCAAGTGAGATAAAATTTCTTTTCCGTGTTGTATTTAACGTTAACCTGTAAACTTCCATTTTATAAACCATTAAAAAATAAATACTGTATTATTGTCAAATTTCGATTATTATACAGGCCTGCAAAATTTAGGCCCTTAAAAACTTTTCTCATAATTGATTCTAACCTAACATGTTTTGGGGGTGGTGAGTCCGAAATTGGGCTCAGTTTTTTTCTATCACGTACCAATTTTTTTGCTATCCGCCTTTGTATTTTAAGCCTATTTAATACTGTTGCTAAATTATTCGGGGATATATTATTGAATAAAACACATTTGTTTTCAATATTTTATTAAAATATTTCCAAAATGCTTTAATTTACGTATTCATTTTATTTACCAGTAATTAGTCCGTTTTTATCTTGATCATGAATGAGTGAGTTTGGTTTTTCTGCTTGTGCTTGGGTTGGAATTGTTAAAAGTGCAAAGGAAGTAAACACACATAATTTTTCTAGACATTATTTTTTTCAAAATGAATAGGGACGGAGTAAAGAAGTACTTTAAAGACGAAAAATGTTCCGTTTGCGTTAGTCAGTTGCATATCTTCGATTTGTGTGAAAACCTCATGTGATATGTGAATTAGAATAAACATTTCCTAGTTCAACACACCAATAAACATATAAGAGAGGTAAAATTATCAATAAAGTTATTTCATCGCAGCCCTATGTAAACTAACTGTGTAAACTAACTGTAGTATATTAAAGAAAGTTATTTTGGGCGTTCTTAACTTTGTCATTTCTAAGCATGAAAAAATGTAAGTTTAACCTTGGTGTTGGCAACGCGACTGTAAGACGAGAAATGATGACTCGGTAGTGTAACCCCCCCCCCCCCCCCCTGGGTAGCCTGTTATGAACGTGTTTGTGGAGTCACCCCCCCCCCCCTCTTGTCAAATGTTTACGTTGATTTCAACTGTACGAACCGCAGTGGAAGTTTAGTCTATGTAGTATAACTTCGCCTATGAGAGTTGACATTTTCCTACGTAACTTGACACTTTTTTTGCCGAAGACGGAACTTTGTCTACTTTGAATATTCAATCTTCAAAACCACTACAATTATTTCTTTTCTTTTTTTTTTTTGTGGCAGTGTGCCTGTACGCAAGCTGGACTTTTTTTTTTACATCAAACCTCCTAAACTGTGATAGAATTCTTAACTCAAACATAGTACTGTAGATTTACTATACATCATGCTGTAAACATAGTACTGTAGATTTACTATACATCATGCTGTAAACATAGTACTGTAGATTTACTATACATCATACTGTAAACATAGTACTGTAGATTTACTATACATCATGCTGTAAACATAGTACTGTAGATTTACTATACATCATGCTGTAAACATAGTACTGTAGATTTACTATACATCATGCTGTAAACATAGTACTGTAGATTTACTATACATAATGCTGTAAACACAGAACTACTATTATTGTTTATTCGTGTTGTCTTCACATTTTTTTTAAATCAAACGTTTTTAAAACCAATCTTTGTATTATGTATGGTTGTTTCCTTATTGCGTAATTCAACACGAGCCTTTAATACTTCTGTTAACCTAAATGTAGGCCTATCTCTATATTGAACTTCTACTTTTTTGTTTATAAAAGATAGTATTTCGCTTGCAATGAATGTGAATAAAAACACAGAGAAAATAGGCGAGTTGATAATGCCTGGTAAGGAATAGTTTTCTTGCAATTTGTTATTAGAGTGAGTGGCCGCGAGAGCGGCGTGTCTCTTTTTTATAGACAACGTTGTGTTTTGTTTGCATGAGGAGGAGGAATATCCTGGAAGTAGAACGTAAGCAGGGCTTCAGGAAAGTTGGAAGTAATCATGAATGGATTATATACAAAGTTGGGATCATTACTACCCATTAGACTCCTTCCTTAACAACTATAGGGAGGTGAAAATAGATGCACGAAACAAAATATTTGATATCCGTGCTTATTCAATATGCTTATACAGCGACGTATTAGATTGAGTTTTTTCTTACAGTGTTTTTCACTTGTTGTTTCACATGCCAAGCCATCTGAAGCGCCACTTACATAAAAACTGAGGCCGTGTTAGAATTTACCGTTTAGTACATTAGTATTTTAGTTTTTAGTCGCGCTCAATTTGGACGCCATACAGACAGGAATGCGCATGTGTGGGTCTCTTTCATTATTGCGATTTCCTTGAACCTGAAGTCGTTCTTGCACTGGAAATTTCGTAGATTATTAATTTATATCTTTTCCACCGAGTCTTGAGAGAACGACAACCGTAATGCTATGGAACATGTTATATTTAAACAAAAGGCGTGCACAAAAACAAAATATATGCTATTCAGTGACGTGAATTTAGGTTAGACATATTACACTCTCTATAATTACACATTCCAATAAATAAAACCAAATATCCGGGGCAGCATCTATTATAAAGATGCTAGAGGCAGTAGTAAAATATACATTTTTTACATATCTTACAACAAGAAAAGATAGCCTATCGCTATTTACAGGCATCCACAAGTTTCCTTTAAAATTTTTTATTATTTCGAAGATATTTAATGCTTTCGTGTAGTGTTATCGATAACATGATAAAAAATACCAATTCATTCGGTTGTGAACTGAATCTACGGACACCATGAAACTCGTGCGTTGGATTAAGTACGCTAAACTTACTTTCCAAGAAGTTCCATGACAATCGTCGATAAGTTGTACAGTAAGAAGGAACACAAGAATTTTTTCGCTATAACTCTCAGTAGGCTTGGAGACTTCCTAGTTTTTAGCTCCATCTTCCACAAACTGTAACAAATTACACAGCCGGAAAATTAATGGTTTCCTATCAATTTTTTGGGTCATTGTTAGAGTGAATATTTATTATTAATGAACGAAAACCTATATAATATTTTCACAAACATATGCACTATAAACTTGTAACGATAATTTGGATGGGCCAGTTCTCTAAATATTTTTTTTGGATATAAGTTTGCAGTAAAACCAAAAAACGTAAAAAGGTTCACTCGATATACACCAAAAATAATTCCTTAAATTCTATTCATATAAAATATTTTATTCACTGAAAAAGGGAGAAAAGTGACTTATAAAGGTCTTCAGCTATATTTCTAAAAATAAAAAATCTCAGTTTTTCCGATAAAGGATAAATGCCTAATGCATTTGTACTACTTTTGCTGTAAATAAAACATAGAAAAATAAGTTTTATTTAAAAAACTTGACAGTATTCTTTTGATTGTGCTTATTAAGAAATACAAATATTTTTTGTGATAAAGTCCACTTCTGTAGCCTAAGTTAAGGTTTACTTTAAAAAGTGCTACCGTACATAATGATCACCGCAGGCGGAAAAAGGATATGGGACTCTTATCCTAGTGTAGTGTTCTCTTAGAACACAGACAAAGGAGGCTATAAGCACGATAAGAATGTTAACCTCTCGAAACAGTCGCCCAGGTAGTCTGATCTGTGTTCCTGCAGTGGCTCGAACAAGTCCTCGACTTCCATCTCCTTTTTCATGCCGCTTCTGAATATCTTCCACAACCAGCTACAACAATTACGTACATTGAGCATGCAAAGGAATGTTTCAAATTACTCCATTTTTTACATCAATAACTTATTCATAAAAGTCTTATGCTATTTTGACCAACGTTTGACATGTTACTCAGGATTAATTAGCGTAATAATTATGACATGCATTGAAAAAAGTTCCCGACAGAGCTTGTTGGCAGTTTCAGTCGTCATTCATAGAAAATAATTTTTAACATTTTACCCCACACTAAATCCGAAATTGTCACTATTCGTTGTGGGACGACGAGTAGAGTGATTATGAGAATTCTGGATTGTGCATTTTAAATGGAACAGTGAGGCTAGGTGGTTTGCTTGCTTCGGCTCGGCTCGGAAGAGCTCGGGAGTCCTCTTCGGACTTGAGTGGCCATTTATTTGGGCTCTGTGTGCTTGTTAGCCTTCGGTGCACTCATAGGGGGTCAGTAATTACCCTACAAACTTATACTACTATTTCTGCGAGCCAGTGGCCATACTTGTTTTATAAGTGTAGGTCAAGTTAAATTGCAAATCTCTAATTTTTGCACGGTCATATATTTTTTTTCATAAATGGGGAAATTTTGAAGTTTATAGTGCGAAGCGTCAAGCTTTACATTCATTCCCCAATTTCATTCATCAGTTTCATTTCTCAGTTTTCATTCGTCAGTTTCATTCCTCAGTTTACCATACACTCGCTATAGTTTCCGTCATTTTCAGATAGATTGTGCTGATAGGGAAAATTTTAAATGACGTTTACATAATTTCAAGGGACGTCTCATTGCTCACTTGCCATTGGCTGTTGGTCACGTGACATCTCGGACTCTGCAGATAAATAATACTGCTAAAGACGCGTTATGACTCAGTATTTTATTTCCTCTGATGCAAAAAGTGATTGTTTGGCCTCTCTGCATGGTCTCCTTGACACTCAGTCTGCTAGTAAGTTACGTTCAGTTTGACTCTTCCATCCTGTCTTGCTCTACCTGTTCAGGACAGCATCACTGCTTAAATTTGGAACAGAATATTTATAGCTAAAAATAAGTAACCTCTACAGTACTTTGCATTTTTTCTGTGTCAATTAATTGCTTTTTATTACATGTGCGCATACAGTGCAGGCGATGGTGAAATGAGGCGAAGATAGAGTAGTGATGGAATGTAAGTGTAGAATAAACGGGAGTACCCCGGGAAAACCAATCATCAAACGGCAACGTTCGCCATGGTTCCCACATGAGAAAAAACTGGGAGATCCGGCCGGGAATGAAACAAGTTTGGACATGGCACAAGGCGAGTTTTCTTACCGCGATGCACCCTCAGCCACACAATTTGTTTACATGAGAAGTGTTGTACTCACAAGTAAAAATAAGCGGACAGAAGGTTCGCAGATTCTCGTGGATTGGGACATCTCTTCACCTTCTTGCCGCAGTCCATTTCTTACGGTGCTGTTTGCTTCTGGAAATTGAGCAAGTGAATAAACTATATTATTAAATTTATGGCTAACTACATTTCAAATAACATGTGCAGGAAATTCTTATATATAGGCATCTTAGCCATTAAATAATTGACCATAATTTAGAAAAATATATAAACTATATTATAAGAGGGCATGTCAAATTTATCCCTCCCCCGTTATAATATATCCGTTGGCAGCATTTCTGTAGCAGAGCATTCAGTTCAAGTTCCTTGTGTGATCAGTGAAGGCTGTAGGTGTGGGTGGATCTCGGATAGGAGAAGCTCCTGTGAAAGGTCTGTCTGGTGTCCTGTAGGGGTTGGGCCGTTATGCGTGACAACTCGGTGGGCATGGTATAAACGTGAGGGTCCAAGGGATCGTTGAGTAGCCCGGGCCTCCGGCCTACCCAATCGCGGGTCGGACTCAGGATGGCATTGGTTGGCTCTCCTGCTTGGGAGGACTGGGTGTGGGTGTCTGCCTTGGGGGCTTGATACTGGTGGTCAAGACCACTGCAGGAGAAGTCGCTGGTGGCTCGTGCGGCTCTGGTACGCCCCGAGCGAGAATAACTTGTCAGAACAAATCCCCTTGGTGGAAATAAGCAGCGTGTTATCCGTGGGTGGATAACTCCAAAGGGTTGATGCTCCTTCCAGTAGGGATGATGGTCTGGTTCGTCTACTGAGAGGACCTGTTCTCGAAGCGCTTTCCTAAAGGTTGGATAGGCCTCGGCTTCATCAAGTTGGCCGACCATCCTGATTTCGGTTTTCCATGGTATCCCGAAATCACTCAAGGCGAATGTTGGGATGGGTCTTTAACAAAAGGCAATGACCAATTACTTCCAATTAATTCCCCAATCCCTCTTCCATGAATAACTTGCTCCATCTCTAATGACCTAGCTGTTGACAGGTGAGGTGGTCTCTTCGCCTACCCTCCGCGATCGGGGAGGGTGTATCCCTTCCTATCAGACTTCATTCAATTGCAGCTGATACTAACGTCTGGTGGTGGAACAAAATAATTTATCTGGGACGAGAAAAATTGGCCCGGCCGGCACGACACAGCAGAATGAAATGGAGTTCTGGAGCTAATACGTTGTGCTGTGAAATGTGTATGGGATTATAGATCCTGGCCTGATGTGCATACCGTAATGAATACGATCAGAAATTGTATTCTCATATACCCTAAGGGGTCAGGTACAGGAGAAATTGCGAACCAGCAATACAGGACGAGTGTCCCCGGTTATGTGGTGTGATTATGTAATGTCAATTCCTTTGTGGCTGTGATGCGAGAAAAACAAAGGCTGCGCACTAGCAATTATCGTGGGATAAGAGTAGCGTGCAGCGTCACGCTTTTTGTGTTGGGAAGGTGTGGCAAGTGCCGATATTCATCGAAGGCTGTGTACACAATATGAAGGTTTTTTGTCGCGAAGAAATGCGTTGCCAAGAATGTTGTACTTCTGCTCTGGCATGTCAATGCACGTCCACACAGCTCTGTCCACATTGTCGAGACTTAAAAGCATTGTTTTGAGATGTTTTTTATTTCCCAGTAAAGATACCACAGGCTGCGCCAGGGAGCCAAGCAGTGTTTTGAGACGTATGGTAAATCATGAAACCAACCGAGCCTCCCACGGTGGAGAGAAATTAAGCGCAACAGATGCATGGTAGGATGTGTCCTTCCGCCATCAACCACCTCGGGGCACGCGCCCACGAGGAGGGAAACGATCTGCGGGCCAAGACTGTGTGTGGTAGCTATCGGTCGAGATCAAGGCGAAGTAGCTGTTGCTGTTATTCAGTGGTGAGTGAATACATCGTCTAGAGTGTGAGAAGGGGCGTTGTATCTTGAGGCCATGCGAAGTCAGTTAAACACATCTTATTTGAAACTATCCGTTATACTATGAGATTGCTGGAGTTAAAAGGGAGCAAGCAGTATTCTTATACGGTACTAAAGGGTCAAGAAGGTTAACATGTTGTGTAAGCTTACGTTATTCAGCTTGTGTTTAACTAGTTCTTTGAGAAAAATTTAAATTAAGTTATTGAAGTTTTAAAACATTCACAGGACAGTTTCATGTCAATGTATGGGCACCAGTGGGGAGAGGGGAATTCATATCCCCTGTGAACCCCTCTTGAGATCCTAAATGAGGATGCGAAGAGAACAGTTCATTCGTGGCTCGTAACTTAGCCTACATCATTATATACCTTGTAGATAAAATGTGAGATTAAAACATCGCGGTTGCTTAGATAAGTGAAAACTGCGAAGGAAAATATGACGGGTCATTTTGTATTATGGCCTACCGTTTGCGCCCCAGTGACTCCATTAATGTAGAGTGAGATCTATATGGGGTGCTGCATCAGCTACGCAGTAGTGCTGTGGTCAAATTGCATTGTAAAATTCCACATGTGATACACCATGTAATGACAGTATACATTAACCCGCAATGTAATAAAAATTTTAGGAAAAATTCCCTTTGCATGTAAGGGAAGCAAATTACCTCTACATGTAAGGTAAAATTGCCCCTCAAATGAACAGTAAATTTACACAACAAGTAAAGTACTATTCCCTAATCTTACGGGAAAAGTACCTGACAAAAGTAGGGGAAAAAATCCCATAAAAGTAAGAGAAAATTAAATATATCGTATAATAAGATTATATTTAAAAATACCCCGGAGTATTAGTACTGTTAATTATTTATTTTCTATATCCTCTGACGAATAGTAGCAGAACCCTCAACACCAAAATCCTTTGACACTTACTGGCGAATGGGCGCTAACCATAATAATATTATAATAATAGTAATAATAATAAAACGTCTTTATTTTTTGTGGCGAAGTTAAGGTATTATTACCTTCTCTTACACTTACCTACTTTCCATAGTAAAACATAACACTCATTTTTTTAAAGAAAAAGAAATAAGACAATGACACAAAACTTAATGTCTATTATAAACTTAGAAAGAGACTTACATGAAGTATATAAAAGCAAATTACATAAAATAAAATTAACCTTAATTGTGAACTTACACAATTAACACATACAATCATACATAAAACCATATACACACCTGACATATATCCATATACATATAATTGTACTATTTATAAAATTGAACTACAAGATAACATTGACTAGCAAAAGTTCTAAAACAGAAATTTTTTTTAAGGATTACTGAAGGACAGAAAATCACACCATATAATTAATTAAACACGGGAAAAACACAAAAAAATTTATAAATTATCAGCTACCTAGAAATATACATAAAATAAGTCATTAATACGTCAACTCGCACACGCTTATTCACACATCTATATACATTAACTATACATTTAATTAATTAAACAGTAACATAAACATCAGAAATATCACTACAGTCGCAGGAAGCAAAAAGAAAATAAGTTACTGTTATTTTAAAAGAGGAACCTCCACAATAAATATTTTGTTTGCTTATAGCAAAATCCACATTTCAAGTTCTTTTAAATATTTATATCGCGAGCAAGCTGTTACCGCATAATTCTTTGAATTTAGTGATTGAAATTGTATCTCTGGCTTCCTAATGTAAGCAGTTCTAAAGTTTGGTTGCGGCGACGATGAAAGATGAAGCGAAAAATGAGCTGTGTTTTGGTACTAGAAGCGTTTGTTGATCGAAAGAACGAGTGTTTGATGCATTGGGCGGTAAGAAACGAGACAAAAGGTATCGAGGACATCTTGTTAAAAATAATTTCTTTAAAAAGCAGATCTTGTGCAATGATGGTCGATTTTTTAAATCAAGCCATGAGAGAGTATGTCTATATTTGGTGATATGGTCTTTCTTTTTAAGATTAAAAATAAGTCGCACACAGTTGTTTTGTATCCGCTGAAGTCTCTGAGCTAGATCTTCATGCAGGTCACTGAAGACTATATCAACAATATCAAGGCGTGAAATTATTAATGATTCTGTTAAGGTTTTCATCAATTCCGTAGGTAAATATTTTTTAAGCCTGCTTAATTAATGTTAAGTGGCATTTGTTTGTGTACATATGTGACATGCTCTCTCCATATTACACCTAGGTCTTTTACGGACTTTGATAGAGGAATCGGCTCGCCGCCAAGTATGATATTAGGGGCGCTAGTGACGTTTGGTGATGTGAGTAGTTTATTGGATCCAATTATAATACTCTGGGATTTTTTAGGGTTTAATAGTAGCCCGTGCTTTATTGACCATTCTAAGACTTTTGACAATTCGTGATTAATTGTTTCAATCGATGACGTAATATTACCGGGATGAGTTGGCAGGTAGATTTGGAAGTCGTCTGCATAAAGATGGTATTTAAAATGTTTTAGTATCTGCGGGAGGTCATTGATGAAAATAGAAAATTGAAGGGGTCCAAGAACAGAGCCCTGGGGAACTCCAATTTTAACTGTGAGCCAAGCAGATTGTTGTTCTCCGCAGACAACTCTCTGATAACGGCCACACAAGTAACTTTTAATCCATTATAACGATATTTCGGAGAAATTAAAATATGATTTTAGCTTGGCAAATAATAGCTCATGGTCAACGGAATCGAATGCTTTGCTAAAATCTAATAATATCTAAATCGTTAGCAAACGGTTATCCATGTTATGTTTTATGTCATCACTGACCTGAAGGAGAGCCGTACATGTGCTGAGGTCTTTTCTGCAACCAGACTGTCTACCATCAGGTTATTTTCAATAACGTACCTTGCTCTCTGCTGGTGTGCAATATATTCAAGGGCTTTGGAAATTGTGGGAAGAATGCTTATGGGTATATAGTCACTGGCACATTGAGGTATTTGTCTTCGGAATTGGTATTACTAAAGCAGATTTCCACTGAGTTGGAAAGCTGCCGGTGATCAGTGAATAATTAAATATTTTAGTTATTGCTTCTAAGATAAACGGCAAGTCTAGGTTTGTCATGTCAATTGAAGTTCTGTCATTACACTCGGCCTTGGTTTTAATTCGTCTGATAGCTTTCAGAACGTCAACAGGCGTGACGACATTAAAGTATACACGTTCTTCTACACAGCAAGTGTGGGCTTGAATAAGAGACAGTGTTTCATTTCCTGTTTCAGGAGTAATACGGGCACATGGAGTTGTGAAATGAGTATAAGTTCGTCAGCACTTGGATTTTTTTTTTTTTTTTTACACACGTATTTTTAGCACTGCTCCATAAATACCGCGGGGATGAGTTTGGTTGTATCAAGCGGCGAGCGTACGCAATTTTAGCCGTTCTAATGGTTTGGGTACACCGGTTTCTGAGTAAACGGTATTCCTCGAAACTCACAGATACGATATAATTTTTTCTCTTAGAAGTTTTATATTTACGAAAGCATTATCCTGATCAGCCACTAAAGCTTTAATTTCCTGGGTCATCCACGGTGCTGGTGGACGAGAAACCCGCTTAGTTTGTTTCGGAATATGTTTATCAATAAGTTTGTATAATAAGGTGTTTGCATGATTAGGTTTGTTATCGACTGTATGCAAATAATTTATGACACTCCACTGTATTTCAGAAGCTTCTTTAATAAAATGTAGCATGTCGATCCTTTTCAGATCTGTTTAGGTGATGATTTTCGGTAAAAATTTTGGAGTAAGAAGTGAATAGGTTATATGTATGAGGTCGTGGTGAGATAAACCCGGCACGCTGATTTGTCCCCAGTGTGGGATTTTGTCAGCTTTTGACGTGAGTATAAGGTCAAGCAGAGTGTGATATTAATATGGTGGGTGGCTTCAAGTGAACAGTATACTAGATTACATGAGGAGAAGAGATTAGTAAGGAGCAATGTTTGACGTGAGTCTGTTAAGGGGTCGGTGTTAAAATCACCCATAATGAATATATAATCATAACTAGGACTGGTTAGCGGAAGGTCCGGAGGGAGCACCCTTAGCTGAGGGAAGTGTGACTGACGAGTCGCACTGGGGGGTTGTGAGGGATGGAGGAGACGAGCAGCTGAAATCGCGGGTCACGGATAGAGAGCACAATTCTTGAAAAACTTTGTAGTAGGACTCAGTGTTACCAACGTGCTTTTACTATTGTTGATCATGAATTCTGAAAATTTACTAAATTATTATAACTAAGTGCGGAAGACTTACCATTGTATTCCATATAACCAAGATGCAGAGCGACTGTAGTGATGTAGATATAAAGACTTGAGATCACACACACATGCACACAAGCTTACACACATAATTAAACATAATGCAATCCTAGCACAGGGCTAGCACCGGTAGATGGATTTACTAAATGTTAGCAAGTTCCCGCATAGATGATAAGTGAAAACGGAGGTTCGTGTGCAGAACAACCATTCTGCCATCTTGTGTCCAACAGCTGTGTGGACCAAATTTTTCTTTTGCGCATTTCAAGATGCGTTGTCTATCCGCCATCAGTGATTCGGTAATGACGAAGGGCGTGTTCTTCAGGGCTCTTTTAGCGTGGAATACAATGGAACGAAACTGGTAACTCACATTTCACTATGATCGGTCTTCTGCCTTCTTTGACGGCCTGGGCAGCAGATCTGTTTGTCTTGCCTATTCTGTGTGCACGGTCGATGACACTTTGTTCGATGTTGATTTCAGAGTTTCTTTCATTATTTTGAGAACCGCATCGGTCATATTTCCACCTGGTTTTTCAACAACGCCATGGAAAAGAAGGCAGTTCCATCTACTGTACTGTTCGAGCTCGTCAATTCGTTCCTCCTGGCGCTAAACACTGTTGGAGACGGCTTGCAGTTCTTTACGTATGATATCAAGTTGCTTCTGGAAGTTGACAGAGAAGGTGGCGACTTCTTCTTGCATTCTGGGGATATCTTCACTGTTTCTTAATATAGGTCGTTCCTGCATAACAGAAGAGAGGCGATCCTTTAGCTCCCTCGGCTGTTAGCACACCTGCTGTTCGAACTCTTCCAGCTGCTTCGAAACTTCCTTGGGCATCATGGCATGCTCAAAATAACCTTACAGTTTTGTTGACTGAAGTGTTCACAACACGAAACTGACCCCAGTAATTCGTTTAATGGCAGCGGAAGTTATTCATTGACCTCAACACGCACTTTCAATATTAAATTGATATGACTGAAAGGCCAGAATTATATTTATTGCCGGAGCTACCCGAGCGCGTACTATTCTCTCTCCGCCATGGTCCTCTAGGCCGATGAACTATCCATTACACCACCACCACGACATCGTAACATCATCGGTAAATATAAGCGTGTTAAAGAATTGGGTCTTCCGCCCCCCCCCCCCCCCACTTAGCTGTTGAGAATGCTGAAGAGATGCACGCGTCGTAAGGTCATTTTTCCCATCCATGTATGGGATTTTTCAATACCATGTACATGAATTTTACTCCAGAGTGCGGTAATTATACCTTACCTGTAAGGAAATCTATGTTTCCCCCACAAGTTTGTGAATATTACCTTACACTTGTCAGGTAATTTTCCCATTATTTTTTACAGTCCGTTAAAAAAACTATCCCGAGAATACTCGGTCAAGTTTGACATGTTGTAGAACAGGTGATATCGTGTTCGGTGTTTTGCAAAGCCATATTCTAGCAACAATAAAGAAAGCACCTTTACCTGGCAATGCTATTGGTTGGTGCTGACACACCAGCTAGTTTGTAATTGGCTGCTTATTGTACCTACTACAGTTCTGCTGAAAACCTTACCATAGGTTATAAAGGGATAGTTCTTATAAGAAATCAGTAATTATTTTTCACTCCGCAGATTTCTTGTTTTGCAACACCTGAACCAGAAAAGTTAATGAGTACGTTAAGTGGTTAATACACTCTACTCCACAGTACAAGCATATGAGATGAGCCGAGGTAGTGGTCCACAACACTTTGTTAGAAAGGCGATATTTACATGACATGTCCAAAGTGTCCGCCGCCTGTTCACTGACATGCGACAGCACGCAACAGATCATTACATTGCACATTATTCAGCATCTCCTCATCAACTGTAGTGATTACGGCATGAAACTTTGCCATCATATCTGCAATGTCATACGGGGCCACCACGACCAAGCGGTTGGCCATAATACACAATGGCCCACATATCGTATTCACATTCATTTCCATATGGAACCCCGGTGTTAAAATCAGCCATATTTCACCCATTATATAATGAGGACATGCTAAAGCTTGTTGTCATATTGACGAAGTGTATGGAAAAGAAAAGATATTACATCGAAAAATGACGTATTTCTCTTTACACGTGGATTAAAATAAATTCTACAATCAGAGTGCAAATAATTTTCAAGTCAGCCTTGAAATTGCCTTGCAGTGATAAACTTAAATTCACCAAAATATATTCAAACACTAAGTGGTGTATACAACGGTGGAAGCAGATAATTATACAGAAGAAACTTCCATTTGGTAACGCCTTTATCGAAAGGTCTGGTAGAGAGTATTATCGGCAGTTTAAATATGTTTTTATTCTTTATAACGTATATTAAGAACTGCCAGGATTGTAATATGGTTATGCGTGTAATAATTGTATAGTGTCATGTGACGGTTGGATACTATAGGTCGGTGAAAATGAGCACCTCGAGCGTGCAAGTAATGAGCGCATTATATCAGTCAGCTTCACCGCTGAAATTCAGCGCCAGAGCATTGGCTGTAGCAGGGAAAATAATTGGTGTATCTCGGTTACCAAACGGACGACATACTTATGTTGAAGTACCTAGATGCCTACAGAAAAGTAATTACTATGTTGTAGGCGCCGACTTCTTGTTTCTAGAAGGGAAGGGAGATAACAAATCTTAAACTTTCTGTTGCAGTACACACGTTAATTTAAATATTATTTCTCTCTATCTCTCTCTCTCTCTCTCTGTCTCTCTCTCACACACACCCCTCTCTCATACTGTGTCTTGTTATGTGGTTATGCACGTATGTAACACTATTTCAAGTAGGCCTTAGATTTAAATATAAGAAATAATAATTTCTAATGAAGTATTGATGGTTTTGGTTATGTAAAGCCCTACAAACGAAATATATTTTGAAAATAATGAGGCAAGCAGACTACAATAAATAGGGACAGGTGTTTTTCGCGACAATATTTCTGCTCATACTATACTTTAATATCCTACCTCCACAACCACAACTCCCTTCGCTTATTGGCCGCGCGTATACGTGAGAAGAGATGTTCTCATTTTACTGGGCCAACCAGAATAAAGTACTCCGTTACTGAACGTCCATGATTCGCGGACTGACAGTTTGAGGCGCGTGTCATTTGAAATCATCCAACCACGAAAGTGTATATGAAATAAAGTGTTTTGGAGTACAATTGGTCTTGAAATATTTTCGCAAAAAACAGCTGTCCCTAACAATAAGCTACTGGTGAAGGGAATAAAAATTGGAAGTGAAGCATTCCACAATAGAATGGAGAACTTTCTAAATTTTCACCTGCTAGTGCGATAGTTTTATAAGTTTTGAACTTCACTTCTAAATTCACTCTAGAAAATATTCAGTATCACTATTGAGAAAAACACGCGTGGCTTTGTCGGGGACAGCCGTGGGATTAACGTGAATGCGTCTGAATAAACGGTTAATATATTGTTTGTGATATGAGGAAGAAATAAAAACAACGGTATGTATTGATAGTTTATTCGAGGTTTATTCACACTTGAAACAGGCCTTGGAAAAATAACCCCATGTATGACGTGTTAGGTTCTTTCCGCTATGTTTCACAAGCGTTTTATATCTATGTTGATATAAAAGTACCTTATTTTTTGTTAAATTGAACTTTTACTTATATTAAAAATATATATTATATTACATGTGTAATCAATATGAAGAGATCAGGAATAAAATAGGTGTAGATAATGCCTAGTAAGAAATAGTTCTTATGCAAAATATGGTACAGTAGAGTGCGAAAGAATCCGGTGCGTTGTCCATCTGGTGTAATTGTCTAGACATAGTAAAGCTTTGTTAGCTCGAGGAGGAAGAATACCCTGGAAGTATAACTTTAGCAGAGCTTCAGAAAAGTCTAAAGTGACCTTAAATGGACTATACTTTGTTTTTGTGGCTGAAATCTGCATATTTAGACGAGATATTCCGTTTGGCGCCGCCACTTAGGAGTCGCAATGTATACCTATAGGATGTTCACGGTAAAATGAGCACTTTTGAAAGCCTTGCTTAAGATCTACTTGTATGCACGTTGTGTAGTCTTCCGCTATATGTAAAATTAACATTGCCATGGGCCTCATCACTTTATTCATGCGTCGGTTGAGTGAAACAGTGAGATTATTAGAAAAGGAAGTGTTTTACAAATCTGCTCATTCTTACACTTCGATGCGTAACAAAACAGAAAGCGAAATAAATAATTTAAGTTATCACAAATGGTTATCTAACACTATTTATTCGACGTTAAGATATGGAACTACTTTCCCTCCATCGTTACCAACTTTACTGGGCGCATGTTAGTCAGTGCGCCCGTTAAAATATATGAAGGTAGGAGCAGTGACTTGTTTTTCTAAGGTTGATTTCAAAAATACTCACTTTATCATGAACGACCTCTACTGCCAGGAACTTGTCACCCGCGCACAAAACTTCAACCCGACGCCGTGGGCGCGGACCCGCGCGTCCCGCATTAGCGGCACCAACTCAAGGTCATGCTCGCATTGCAGTCGTATGTCAGATCGAACGAGACCACATTAAATTAAATAGTGTATTATTGCAAATTTATAGTGACGGAATGTACCTGGCCCTATTCCCGACATGGGCCGAGACCCGACACCCCCAAGTATTTTTAAAACACGCGCCATTTGCAGCTAAATGGCTGTTGTGCGCGCTGTGGTGCTGCCACCTGTTGATGAATATGGAACATTGGATGAGTTGCCGCCTTGTTTCCTGCGTCAGTTGATGTTTGTGTATTCACACAGGAAGGCCGTATTGTTGTAAGGTAACGTTCTCACTGTATTTTGTATTTGTTTATCAACGAAAGCTCTCCGTGTCATATGTTTTCTTGCGGGCTTATTGTTTCTTCTTTCCTAGTATTCATAGTAACAACATATTTCTGATAAACAAGTAACCAAACGCCATCAAATACGGTGGCCCTAAACCCGTCACTAACGTGGGTTCCCAAACCCGACACAGTGTTTCGACGAGTTTAGAAACCACTGTATTATCGGGTTTATGGCCACAATTACTGTATGTCAGACGCATTATTTGTCAATATTTATTTTCATTTACTGTCCTCTAAAGAGATTACATAAGCTGTGCGACTAAAGGTTGAAACTGATTTCGGATATGGTGAATATTTATATTAGGGCTAGTAGCTAAAATAAACTTATGGAATAAACATTAACCACACAACATAATCGTCGAATTTTACTGATATAACGTTAGGCGTGCATTCTAAACCTGAATCAGTGAACATTCTTTTATTAAAGTCGGTAAAAGGAATGTGATGGAACATTTTGTTCGGTATAAGGTTGCGGGCAAGTGCTGGTCATTTTCGATGGGGCCTCGTCGCAACTGGATGCCAACATCGTGGCAGCTGCTTATAAACATTATATCGAACTGTACTGACTGCCAAGCAATACCACGCACGAGCTCCAGCCCCTTGATCTTTCGGTTTTTAAATCGTTCGAAAATGCATGGGATGACGAAGTGCTAAATTTTTATGATATAACTAAACAAAATTACATTAAGAAGTGTGGCATTGGTGAGATTTTCTCCAAGGTTTGGAGAAGATGCATGACCCCAACAAACATCCCAAGCGGTTTTCGTGGCACTAGGATATATCCATTCGACAGTCACGTTTTACCTCAGGATGCTTTTGAGCCCTCTACCGTGTCACACCTGGAACTTCAAGCTGAGACTGCAGACTGTGGCATTGCTGGCCCAACTTCATCTATCAGCAACCCACAACAGGCATGTCAAAGGAATTTGTTGTCCATTGACGACGCCAGCTCTGAAGACATTCCACTGTCCAGAATTACCTATGTTACCACTGGCTCTGTTCCTGAAGCACCTCTCTGTTCATCTGAATCTCCTGGATCATCTAACTCTTCACCACTCCAAGCTACTCTCTCCAGCATCCTTTCAACTCCAAACAAAAGCAAATCACAGAACTTAGTGAAAAAGTCTCTGAACTACGAGCGTCAGCACTTAACAACTGCTCTACACAAATAACGTGCACCAGCTCAAGCAGCAGCTACGAAGTCGAGGAAAAAAAACGACCAAGTAACCAAACCACACACAAAAACCAACCATCAAGGAATGAGACCGGACCAAATCAACCACTACAAATAGCAAGTTTCGCCACTTTGCAGCAAGGAATTCAAGAAGACTCTTGGTTTTGCTTCTTGTGCGGAAGATCTTCAAGCCGAAATGCTATTGTGTCAAGAATGTGTGCGATATTTACACACAAAGTGTGGTGGTGTTACACCGAAACAAAAGGATCAAGTGCATGCAGTACGAAGTAGAACAGTCCATTGGACTCGGAGAGAATATCGTGGGGTACCACCTGACGCCAGAAGACGAGTGTCAGGATATGGAGATAACCAACGAACAGCACCATGGCAGATCCAGTGGTATACGCAGATGTCGTCATCACGGGGAGAGGACAGCTGTAATACTTCGGAACAGTTCCAAAGCATGGGATTATTTCAAATGTGGAAAGAAACACCCTCCACTGGTATATCCAGCCCATCAGAAACCGTGTTTTAATTACAAGGGTTTCAATCACTTTAGTGCACAGTGTAAAAAGAAACGCAGTGTTCGGTCAGTAGGACTCCGTGACACAGAGACTGGCCATATGAATAATGTGGACTCAGTAGATGTTCGGTACGATTGCAATGATATTTTATTTTTAGGAGCCGTTAACAAAGATCCTGAGACTAACTTTCATGTAGGTTTGGTTACTAAGCCAGAATGAAATACTAAAGTTTTTATTCATGAGAAAGTTATGTCAAAGCTTGACAGTGGAGCGGATGTTAATGTGCTCCCTACTAAAATTGCTGTTAGGCTGGGTGTTAGAATTAAGTATTCAGCATTACAACTTAGCAATGTCAATGGTTCAAAGATTAAGGTTAAGGGCACTTGCTTGGCAAGGTGCAAATTTGATAATAGCAAGGTAGGCATAGTAGAATTCTATGTAGCTAATTTACCTGACAGCACTAAACCCATATTAGGGTTACCAACAATATTGCAATACCAATTGGCAGCCCTGGGTATTGGATCTACACAGAGGGGGGATCAGGTAAATCTTCGATCAGTAGCAAAAGATTCTGAAGTTTGTAAGCTGGTAGATCAATACAGAGACCTTTTTGGGGGATCGGGGAATTTAAATACACATACAAGATACAAATAAAAGAGAATGTGGAACACCATGTTGCTGCAAATAGAAAGAGTCCATTTCATCTGTTAGATAGATTATAATATGAGTTGCAGAAAATGGTGTATCTGGGTGTTATCAGGAAAGTAACTGAGCCATCAGAGCAGGTTGATGCTTTAGTGATAGTTTAGAAACCAGACAAGACGATCAGACTGTGTTTGGACCCATATTTTTTTAATGAAGCCATAAAAAATAGAAAGGAAATTGAGGAAATTGTAGGGCGAATGCCAAATGTGGCGTACTTCTCAGTCATTGATGTATACAAGGGGTTTTGGAATATCAAATTACACGCGTGTAGCCAATTGCTCACCACATTTTCAACACCATTCGGTAGGTATTGCTTCGCTCGCTTACCGTATGGCATATCTAGTGCACATGAGGTGTTTCATAGAGCATTCAGAGACATTTTTGAAGGATTCGATAGAGTGGAAGTGTATATTAATGATGTAATAATATCGGGTCGTACGATTGAGGAACATGATGAACGGTTGAGACAAGCTCTGGAGAGGGCCCGTGAAAATGGAGTTAAGTTTAACAAGGCAAAAAGTAAATTTAGAGTTCAAAAAGTGACATATGTAGGACATAAATTACGCAGCACAGACAAGGTTAAGGCTATTACAAGTATACCAACACCTTTAAAAAAATCTCTGAGTTGCTCACATTTCTGGGGATGCTGACCTATGTACCCAAGTTCATATTACACATGGCTGAGTTAACACATCTGTTGAGGGGGCTGGGAAAACAAAATGTGGAATGGTGCTCGTTAGAACAGCATGAATAGGCTTTTAGAAAGCTGAAGACTATTTTGACTACTGTCCCAGTGTTACAGTTCTTTGATGTAAACAAACCAGTGGTACTGTCAGTGTATGAATCACAACATGGTCTGGGGGCAGTTATCTTTCCGGATAACTTGCCCATTGCACATACATCCAGGGGATTAACAACTGCTGAACATCAATATGCACAGATAGAGAAAGAAACCTTAGCAATAGTTTTTAGCTGCCATAGGTTTGAACAGTACCTATATGGAACAGAGTTCACAGTTCAGACCGATCACTTACCACTTATTCCAATTTAAAAAAAAAACCCTTAACCAATGCCCACTGAGATTACAAAGAATGAGGTTACATCTGCAGCAGTATAGTTTTAATTTAATGCATGTGCGGGAGAAAGAGCTGTATGTGACCGATGCGCTGTCATAGGCACATCCTCCACTCGAAGAACACACAAAGGGTTATGACACAAGTATGGATGTAGAGGCTCACGTAGGACTTGTAATACAGCATCTTCCAGTGACAGATAGGAGGTTAGGTGAAATGAAATACAAGTGGTAGTCAGACAAACCAGGTTGGGGTAGCCTGACAACATTTCTAAATGTTTCAGTCTTGCTAAACCGTACTATAAATATAGGGATCAGTTAATAAATTATATTTACAACTTTAGATGTCAATAACGTGAAAACTAGACTTGATAATAACAAACGGTTTTCAAAATGTGACAAGATAACTCGTAAAGTTTTGCTGACGTCATCTTCCAGCAGGATGGGGTACCACCTCACTGGTCCCTAATTTTCCGTCATTTCTCGTTTAAACATTTCCGGATAGGTGGATTGGACGCGATGGTCCGATTCGGTGACCGCCACGATCACCTGACGTAACACGACTCGACTTATTCTTACGGGGTTTTGTCAAGAACCACGTGTACCGAACCAAGGTTACAGACCTACAGGACTTGAAGATACGCATTCGCAATGCATTTGAACGTGTCACCATAGAGATGCTGGGGCTCACATGGCAAGAAACTGAATACCGACTGGACGTTGTCCGTGCCACTAGGGGTGCACACATTGGCGTGTATGAATGAGGGAACAAAACTTTATGAGTTATCTTGACACATGTTTAAAACCGTTCGTTATTATATAGTCTAGTTTTCCAGTTATTAACGTCTAAAGTTGTAAAGATAATTTATGGACAACCTGTATATGTGTGGTGAAATACTATTTAAGGGTGGCCAAGTGGTCATACCAAAGAAAATGAGGAAAGAAGTGATGAGCAAAATTCACTATAATCACATGGGAGTGAGGAAGTGTAAAAACAGAGCGAGACAGCATGTGTTTTGGCCCAATATGTGTAAGGAAGTGAAAGATGTTGTGAATAATTGTTATGAGTGTTCGAAGTGGCAAAGAAAAAATGTTAAGGAGCCAATGTTTTTGAGGGAGATTGCTGATGGTCCATGGAGAACAATAGGTACATAAATATTTTGTTTGAACGATCAGAATTATTTAATAGTTGTCGACTATTTTACGAAATTTGTGAAGGTTGAACAGTTTTACACAGTCATGAGGTTATACAGAAGCTCAAGTCAATTTTTAGTAGACACGGAATACCCCAGACATTATTCTCAGACAACGGTCCACAATAAAGTTCAGGCCAGTTTCGCCAGTTTGCAGAGGAACGGGACTTTTGTCATATCACATCCTCTCCAAATTACTCACAGTCGAACGGTCTGGCAGACAGACGCATTCAAACTGTTAAAAACATGCTCAAGAAGGTAATGCATGAGGGGGAGGGTGTTCAGATGGCAGTGTTGGAACTGAGGAACACGCCCATTGATGGGATCCTGCAGTCTCCAGATGAAATTCTATACAAAAGACAGCCATGCAGTCTACTAAATTTTGTTCCTAAGCCATATACCACGAACAGTAATGACAAGACTAGAAAATTTCTCGGTCAGTGACAGGCTAGGCAAAAGATTTATTATGATAGAATTTCGAGGAATTTGTCAAAATTTCAACCAGAGGATAACATAATGATTAGGCATCCCAATAGTGGCAGGATTGGCTTCCAGAAAGGAGTAATAGTGGAGCAAAGTCCACTGAGACATAGATCATACAGAGTCATGAATTACCAGGGTTCAGTAATAGAAAGGAACAGAGCTCACTTGCATTGTGATAGTCAGGAAGAGTCATTCATAATCAAACCATCAACAGATGTTGACAGATATTGTACCCCTAGGTCCTCTGTCTCATCTGATATAAAAGAATCGCCAGACACTGGAAATCTGGAAAGTGCTGTGCCCCCTCAGTCCATGGGATCACAAACGGAATCAGCAAGAATGGCTTTCAGTACTCGAACAGGCCGTATTCTGTACAAGCCTAAGTATCTTGCAGACTATGCCATTGCTTGAATGTATTCTGTCAGTGTGTGAAGGACAATGTAATGTAAATGGAAACTTAGGTTAAGAGTCTGTGTTATAATCAGATGTATCTATTGGTACCTATTGACCTAGTAAAAAGTGACGCAATTCCGATATGATGTCGTACAGTTATTACACTGCCCAGCCTGCCCAGGTGCTAGTTACGGCCCTGGTGAGATTGTTACTTAAAGGCTGTTTACGGTAAAGTGAGCACTTTTGAGGTCGTAGTTTCTCTTTTTTCTTTCAGCCATTTTTTATCCTTTAACCACCTGTTGTTTAAAATAAATATGGCCATGTAAGTAATAAACACAGTGTTTATAATCCACCGCACTCGGAAATTTACGCCTAAGGCTAAAATAAAATATATTTATTGAAAATTATTCCAAATGAGAGAGCTTTCAAAAGTGCATTTTTTACCGTGAATAGCCTGTAACCAAAATGATGTCATGATTAACTAACTACTTCAGGAATACTTTAGCAACATGCTTTGTGAAATAATTATTGTGAATACAATACACTTTTTTATTCTAATTACTTCGCCTATAAGCACTAAAGGTTTCAAACAGTCCAAACTAATATGGCTGCAATTTGGTACTTTATATTTTGTTATTTGTCAGCTTTGAAGCTGACAAAAATGCAAAACGCGAATTACAAAATACCTCATATATTTTGTAGAGAAAACTATTTTGTTAGCAAAAAGTGCCAAGTGGAACTCGGCCTGAGAGAGTTTCTATGCTGTTCGCGGAAAAATGAGCATTTTCGAAAGACCTGTTTAAGATCTCATTATATGCTCGTTGCGTAGGTATTATTCCGCCTTATATAAAATGAACATGGCCATGAGCCTCGTCACTTTATTCATGAGCTGGTCAAGTAAAACTATGAAATGATTAGAAAAGTAAATTATTTACAATTCTGCTCAATTTTACATTTCGATTCATTAAAAAAGAAAAAAAATCAGGAACTGAAAGAAATAATTTTAAGTTATAAAAAATGGTTACCTAATTTTATTCGACGTTAAGATGTGGAACTATTTTCCCTCCATCGTTACCAACTTGAATGGGTGCATTATCAGTCAGTGCGTCCGTTATACTCAGGTAGGCGCAGTAACATTTTTCTAAGGTTGTTTTATATGTGCTCACTTATCGCGAACAGCCATTCCACTCCGCACATGTGTACTTCACAACTGATGATGCAGTTTTATCGCTGTCTGTCCTTACAAACAATGGAAGCTATAGTCGGTGGCGTAACAGGGAGAGACAGGGTATCTTATTATCCCCTTCTAACATATTTAATGGTGCCAGGGCACCTTAGCACTGTCATTAAAGGGACGTCCGACCGTTTTTTTTTTCAAAGAGATGAATATGATGCCATCTGCCGTTACATGGCGGATTTTTTCTATGCTGAAAAGACTGAAGGACTAGATTCTGCAATCACCCATAGAAGGATAAATCCCATGTTCATTCTTCAAATATATCAAGATCGTGTTGGCTGTCTGCACAATAACGATGTATGTCGCGAGTTTGTAAGCTTATGACTACCTTATTAAATAAAGTGTTTGAGAAGAAAATTTTATTATTTTAATCTAACTATTTTTCAATAACAGGCGGCGAGAATGAATTTCTGCTTCTTTTACGCATGTTAGGTTATATTATTTTCTATATATTATTTTAAACCAGATGTCATTTATGAGCTGATCGCGTAAAAATTAGATCCGTAAAGGGAGTAAAAATGTCTACATGCTTTTCTCGGTGAATTGAGTAATTCCGAAATCGACTGTTAGAGAAATGTCACTGCGCCTACCTACACATATTGCAAAGGGCATGATGGCTGCCGTGCGTCCAGTGAAGTTGGTAACAACGTAGAAACACGAGTTCCATTTCTTAACTTTGAATTAGAAGTGTTTGGTAAACATCCGTTAATACTAAAATCCCTACTTTCCCCGTTTGGGGTTTTTTGCACATAAGTATAAAAATTAGCACAGTTCTGCAATATTTACCTTTATCAAAATTCTATAGTGTCGCTTAACAATCGCCTGAATAAAGTTGTGGGGTCCACGGCAATGCACATTTCAAGTATGGCAAAATATATACAACGTGTATACAGGCTATTCACGGTAAAGTGAGCACTCTTTGAAGCTCTCTCATTTAGAACATTAGTATATATATATAGTGTATATATGTATATAATTGTAGCCTTAGACGTTAACTTCCAACTCCGGTGGAATATATACCTACACTGTGTTTATTACTTACATGGCAATATTCATTTTAAAAATTGGTGGAAGGTTATAAAATGGCTCGCAAGAAAAGAAATTTACTCGGGCCTCAAAAGTGTTCACTTAACAGTGAACAGCCTATACAAGTCGATATTGAGGAGGGCTTCAAGGAGTGGCCAGTTTACCGTGAACCGCCTGTATAAGAAAGCCAAAATGCTCATCTTCTATAGGATGGTCCAAATGTCTTGTCGCCCCCTTAATTTTCTTTGAGGTTGTGTATGACATTTCATTCTATATGTCAGATGTCCGACACGAGCTCCTACAGTGCTGAAGAGCGGCTTGCTGGTAGTGTTTGGGCGTATGATTGTCCAAATAAGGGAAAGAGCAGAGGGGATGCGCAACGAGTTTTCACGAAACGATTCCCCAAAGAAGACGCTCCTAGAAGGACAATATTGCGTTGGGAACACAAGTTGTTACTGACGGGATCAATTAAAGACAAAGAGAATACAGGATGACTGATCTCACGACGTGACACATGTGCGCGGTGGAGGTATCTGCGCTCCGATCAGCCAGGAAGTCACTGCGGAAACGAGAGTCCGAGCTTGCAACCCCATCAACCATAATGGTAGGACACATGAAATATGATCTTGGATTGAAATCCTTTAGGCCAATAGCTGCCAATGAACTAAGCGACACTGCCATGAACAAACGACATTCAGCATGCGCATGATTGCTTGAGGTGTTTTCGACACTCTGACAGCGTCTGATTATTGGAATACCTTACGATTAGAGCCCTGAGTATTTCAGCAAGCTAGGCTGGGCAGCCCTCTAAACCCTCGAGACATTATCGTTTGCTTATTGATTGCTGCTAACAAGTAAAGCCTCTGTACAGGACCTTTAACAACTCACTCACACTACTGCTTCCTGCTTATCACTGGCTCACAGTTAAACGGGACGTGTCTAAAGAACTGTCGTTCAATAACAACAGTAGGAGAAAAGAACAAGTGTTTTGGCGTCTGCCTCGCCTCCAAATGAATTCGCGTAATACTCGTGGCTCTACTTAGATGTATTGGATTATATTGCGTTTTTACTGGTTATGGATGGGTGACAAGGCATTTCCAGGGCGTGACAAGACACGTGGACCATCTTGTACTCTGCTGGAGAGTTACTGGCTCTAGCCAGTAATTATTACAAGACTCGTCGCTGCCATACTCACCAGAGTGCGCTGTTCTGCAGTCCGGTAGGTAGTGAGCGCGAACTACAGCTGGTGTGTCTGGCCGCCCTAGGGACAGACAGATTGGGCACGTCTGCCAAAATGCTCTCGGCAGTGTGTCCTCGTGTGGGCGACCAACGTCGTCAGGATTAAGGCTGTTGCATGATTTGAAAGTGGTGATAACATGGTAGCTATAGTCTATTCACGGTTTCTTCACACTTTTCGAATAGATACTTCGAAAAATATCCCCATGTATTTGGTATTTGGTTCTTTCCTAAATATGTCATGAATCACAAGCATTTTATAATCCTCTTAATATAAATGTACTTTACTTTTGTTAAATGGGATTTCTTTTATATTTCGTCTATAAATAGTATTATTTTATTAATAATTAATCTTGATATATAGAGTGAGAATATAGGTGCGTTGGTAATGCCCAGTAATAAATAGTTCCTATGGCAAATATTTTTTCACTTTGCGCGTATGAATGCGGTGCGTGGTTGCTTCGATGTAGTTCCCTAGACTTGATTGAGCTTTCATTGCATGAGGTGAAGGGATATCCTGGAAGTAGATCTTCAGCAGAGCTTCCGAAAAGTCGGGTGTAACCGCGAATGGAGCATAAAGGGAAATACATGAAAATGAAATTCGGTTTAATGAAAATTTAAAGATAAACTTGGTATATGTGTCTATCGTTAAAATGCCAAAAAACCAAATTTCATAAACATGTACTTCCGTATACCAAATTCTCACTGCTTTCAAACCAGACCACAGCATTAGCCGCGGTCTGGACGTGTTCGTGTATACTAGCAGAAGATGATAAGGTCGGCCTTCATGCTGTAACCATCTCCACTCTTGCCTTTATGACCGAATCGTGCCTTTCAGGTGCAGTCGCCAAGGAAACAAACAAAGGTGTCCAAGCGGGGAAGCAAATCTCAGTTTTATGGCGTGCTGATAAAGTTTTGGAACCAGTTTTAGAGATTTATCTTCACAAAGCTCTTAAAAATAGAGTAAATTACAAGTTTCACGATCATTATTATCTACAGCCACCTGCGAATCGTGCCGGACGATTCCGCTGGACGGCAGGTTTTCTCGGGGATCTCCCGTTTCCCCCAACCCTTCATTCCGACGCTGCTCTATACTTAACTCAATCAACTTTAACGGCTATGAAGACCACGCTATTAAGAGCAGCCCAAATTTATTCACTCACTCTACAATCATCCTCGCGTGCGCACTGAATTACCTTACACAACGTTTAAATGAGTGATGAGATTTGGGCGGCTCTTAACAGCGACGTCTTGAGAGCCGGTGAGGGTTATTGAGGAAGGTAAGGAGTGGCGCTGGAATGAAAGGACGGGGTAAACGGGAGATCCCGAGAAAACCCACCAACCAACGGCATCGTCCGGCACGATTCCCACAAATGCGAAAATCCGAGAGTGACCCGGCCAGGGATTGAACCGTGTTCGCCTCGGTGGGAGACGAGCAGGCTAACCGCTCAGCCACCGTGGTCCACGTTTAAATGTCCCTTATTCCTTTATTATTCAATGTGAAGGCAGCGTGGAGTAACTGGTGGGACAGGAGGTAGGGCTGGAGTTCTCGTCGAAGGTAAGGTCATCAGAGATGCAGCAAGTTGCGGAGAAGGAATCTGCCGTGGACTTTGGTAAGGAATTATCCCAGAATTTGCGTGGAGTGATGTCTGGAAACAATAGGAAACATAAATCAGGATGGCCGGACAGGGATTCAAACCCAGGTCTTTCCCAATGTGAATCCGAAGGTATACCACTGCTCCACCCCGCTTGTATCCTACGAGGCACGATTGTATTCCACGAGGCATGCCGGAAACGAGAACATTAAGCGTTTCCTGAGGCAAATGATCCCATTCCCAATTGTGACTGTTTTTAAGGCCTGAATGGTCGTTGGTGGTAGTGCGCGATTTGAAATCGCTCGTTTGATAACGGACTACACATTCCGTATACAGTCCATGTCCGCTGAATAACCAGGCCAGTTCATTCTTCGAATCCCAGCGGGGAATATGATAAACATTATATGAGCCGTGTATTACGAGTATTAACCCTTCAATACCCACTATAATTTACGGTTTCAGGAGTTGCAAACAAAAAATTGTATAATGCGTGATGTACTTAAGTCGACACAGCACTTGTTTCGTTGTCACAGCCAATGAGCTGTGGGCTATTTGTTCAGCTACAGTTATATGAACTAATTATGACATAGGCATGTAAAAGGGTTTGCGAATAATTTACCCACAGGTAAGATAATTGGTCACTGAGCTTCGCAGTGTGCAGTAGAGGCCAAATATCACCTACACGTGCGTAATGTACACAACTGTGTACACTAGGTGGGAATGGGTTAAGTACCAGTACTATGAAAAAATAAGATTTGAAACTATTGCAAAGGAATCCAAATCGCTTACATTCCAAATTGCTCCTAAAGCCCCGTGAAAGCACTAGATAAAAATATAATAATTTTGCTGAAACCAATGCGCAGATTTGGTAATTTTACCAGGAATGTTTGTCTCAGGAGAATGCAGTTGACTTAAAACTTGTGGATATTAGAAAAACCACTGAAAAAAAGTTTATGAATTAGGTAGTAGCAATCCTGCGTTTTTCTGGAGAAATTACATTACATCTTCAGTAGAATTCACCAATTCGGAGCAGTACTCACTAATCAAATTTTGGAGGGTACATTATTATTTTTGGCATGTGCCCCAAAAGTTATCCAGATTTCAGTCTACGAATAATTCACCGATATAAGTTATAATACGACATGTAAAATATGTTCATGGGCACGTAGGTTTTTGTTATAGTTTCGGGGGTCGATATCTTGCTAAAGTATTTCTACAATAAGCTTTGCGAGGGGCAGTATGAAACTGAGAAAACAGCCTGTATCATTAGAAATGCTACGGAAGTTATAGATACATTTGTTTAATTCTCATAAGTGATGTGCAAGATTTGCCACCCGCAAACAGCTAAAACCGATGAAAACACTAAAGTTTACGGGGAAAATATTTTAAGGCAAATTACATTGTCCAATTAACAAAATTAAACACTTCTCAAACATATATCTTGCGAAACCTAGAACCACTCATTTTAAATTAATATTATTTCAGATAGAACAACGTGGTTAGTCTTAAAAAACATGTAACACAGGAATATGTTCACCCATAATATAAAGACTGGGCATTGGTAAATAGTTTAACGAGATTCGTATAAAAGTTTGTGAACCCGCCATAATTACGCTTGATGGTGTCGAGGAGTGTAGTTATGTTCTCTGATCTTAAAGAAAAATTAAGTGCATGCCGTATCTATACACTCTATTTAAAATACAGGTTGTCTATAAATTATCTTTACAACTTTAGACGTTAATAACTGGAAAACTAGACTAGATAATAACGAACGGTTTTAAACATGTGACAAGATAACTCATAAAGTTTTGTTCCCTCATTCATACACGTCAATGTGTGCACCCCTAGTGGCACGGACAACGTCCAGTCGGTATTCAGTTTCTTGCCATGTGAGCCCCAGCATCTCTATGGTGACACGTTCAAATGCATTGCGAATGCGTATCTTCAAGTCCTGTAGGTCTGTAACCTTGGTTCGGTACACGTGGTTCTTGACAAAACCCCGTAAGAATAAGTCGAGTCGTGTTACATCAGGTGATCGTGGCGGCCACCGAATCGGACCATCCCGCCCAATCCACCTATCCGGAAATGTTTCATCCAGAAATGACGGACAATTAGGGACCAGTGAGGTGGTGCCCCATCCTGCTGGAAGATGATGTCAGGTTGTAGGTTTTCCAATTGTGGCATGGCAAACTCCTGTAACATGTCCAGGTAAACACCACTGTTGGCGGTAGACTCGATGAAAAAGAATGGACCAATGAGGCAATTGTGCATAAGCCCGCACCACACATTGACTTTGGGATTGTCTTTCCATACCACATGCCCCATGAGGACACTCTGATTCCCAAGTACGAACGTTAAGTCGATTCAGTTTGCCTGATGCATGAAACGTTGACACATCGGAGAAACAAATCGTTTTCAGGAAGTCATTGTTTGCGTCGATCTTGGCGAGCATCTCCACTGCAAACTGTTCGCGCTGAGGTTTGTCTGTAGGCTTTAGTGCCTGAAGCAGCTGAACCTTGTCGGCATAAAGTCGTAACCTGTGTTTGCAAGACATTGTGTACTGTTGATCGTGGCATTTTCAACTGTCTGTCCGCCGTACGCACTGGTTTTGTCGGACTCCTTGCAAACGCCTCCCGTACCTTGTCCATGGTGGCGTCTGAAACACATGGGCGACCTGCCCCCTGTTTATGGAGAACACTTCCTGTTTCCATAAATGACGTATGCCAAGCCCGAATACTTGGTCGGGACGGAGGTTCGCCTCCATACTGTGTCCGGAAGTTTCTTTGCACTTGGGTATCGGACTTCGTCTCTATGAACCAGGCTACAGTCTATCTTTCTCCTGGGGCATCCACATTTGTAGTCCAATCTGCGTCACCTAGAACAGAACAGAACTCTATGAGTTATCTCGCCACATGTCGAAAACCGTTCGTTATTATCTAGTCTAGTTTTCACATTATTAATGTCTAAAGTTGTAAAGAAAATTTATGAACACCTGTTACTATGGCAGTTTAATGTTGGTTACAATGTTTGCCTCTAAACATTCGAATTAGTTAGCAACATTGTTATTAGTTGGAGATGTAGTGAGTAAGAAATAAAGCAGTCATTCTTGAGTTCGATGTAAGTAAAGCAGTGCGTAGCATAGGAAGAGGTTCAAAAACCCAACTAAATACTTAACAAACAATAATACCGGGCATTTTGGTAAAATGAATTAACATTGTTGATACGAGCAAGGGATAGAAACTAATGTGAAGTGATCAAAGACAAACGCAATCGCATTCAAAAGGGCCAAATATTAACCACTGTTTTATGCGTTTCTGATTTGGCCAGCTGTTTAAATAACAGCGCTCAGGGCGACCCCTATACGCCATATGTCGGGTTTATTTAGTAAAAGGCCACATGCATCGCGGCTATAGCAGGGTTGTCTGGTGTCATGGCCGCAATTGTAGGCATGGACACGCCCCGAAAGACGAAGGGTCTAGTAAGGGGCATAGAAAACCAGGCAATGCGGAGAGGACCTGGGAAAAACAATGCGACAGTCGCGGAGGATAAAAATATTTCCTTTTATTAGATTAGGGCTGGAGAAAGTTGGGTGTTTTTTAGTTCGCTAAGGTAGACTTTGTGAATGTGATGCAGAGTGAAACGAAATGAATGCGGTAGAATATTGATAACCAGAGTCGCACTGCACGGCCCTGGTGGTGGGAAGCCAGAACCAAGCCACCCACCCGATAGATGACTGCCATCCTCTGTAACACAGGAATATGCATTAGTAGTGTTACAAGCATAAGAGGAAAACTTAATAGCTAGGGGTGTTATACCTTGTCTGAGACGTCGCGTGCAGCTGTGTGTAGGGATGTGTATGCTTGTTAGTGTTAGTGAAGGTGAGTGGTGAGTGTATTAGTGTAGGTGTGCCACTCCACAACCCTCACCAACTGCTGCAGAGAGTACAAAGCCGCTAGTTAATCTTATATCGGCAAAACACAAGAGCTCACTTCTACTTTTGCAGAAAAGAAAGTTGTTGGATGTAAAGTAAACCATTCTGGGCATACAGGCTTACAAAAACTGATTGCAATTCCTCACGCAGAAGAACTAACAGGACAGTGTTTTTTGTCTTCTGATAACCTACAACGATGTTCGTTTATTTTCCAAGGTAAGGGATTAGCAGCAAGAACTGTAAAACTCTTTTAAGATTGTGTAAACGAATGGTATGGAGGCGAAGAATAGTGACGCAAAAACAGTACGAAGATTCTAATATTACATATACAGATTGATTCAAAATCCCACATATTTAGGGGTTAGCAAAAATGTGCCATTCATTAAACAGGGCAAGTATGTTAGGATATCGATACATAACATGGTCAATGAGCCCGCCGTTGTTGCGGATGCACTTGTCAATACATTGTGCCCATTCAATTACAAATGCGAGGTTGCAAGTGTCACGTTACCGGAAACACAGGAACAATCGGTGTATGATTCGAATGGTAACTTTGGGGAAACAAAACATATTTTGAAACATTCCTATGTATGGCGATTTTGAAACATTCTGTAATGAAGCATGTAACAAATATCGTTGATTCCCCTCTTTTTAAATACATTTACATTACAAATGCGATAAGCAATTCCAAGTAATTTTGTAGAGGGGAATCAGATTAGAGTGTAAAATGAAATGCGAAAAATGTTTGAAGCCCAAAAGCTTGGACATAAAATAAGGAAGAGAAACTAGTGCCGGGGGGGGGGGGATGTATGCTTCCCCCCTTTTTTTCTCATAACTCAAAAAAAGAGAAGCGAGAGCAAAAGATGAATGGCTGAAGTTTAAGAAAACATTGGTAAATGTTGCAGGAAGGGATAGATGTGCCTGAAAATGAGCGATAAATTGAACTACGGTGGATCTTATTTATTAAGAGAGATTTTCCTCAATACAGAGGTTTTCCTCCAACATAACAATAAACTCGGAACAATTGTTTCGTACAGAACTCGACATTATCTTCTCAAAATATTTCTCCAGATATTTCGGTCTTGAGTATCTTCCTCTTCTGCACCAAATCTTCTCATTGTTATCTGTATATTTTGGAGCCAGGTAGTCATGGGTCGTCCTCTTCTTCTCCTTCCTACAACTTCCCATTCCTGTATAAATTTTGGTATTCTAGTATCTTCCATTCTTCTTACATGGCCATACCATTCCAAACTTCTTCGTTCTATAACTTCATGCATGTCTTCTTCCGCTTCCATTAGCCTTGTTATTTTGGTATTCCTTACTTTTTCTTTTCTTGAAATTCTGGCTGATCTTCTCCAGAAATCCATTTATAATGCTTTCAGCATCTTAATATGTTTTTATTCATTATCCAGGTCTTTGCTCCATATAAGACTATAATCCCTAAGACGGGCTTAAATATAATTCCTTTTGTTCTATTCATAACATTCCTGCTAGTGGATGTAAAGAGTGAAAGTAGGAATGTAGCAGAAGAAATGGTCTTCGGGAAAACTTTCAAGAACAGGCGTGAGAACATGGAGAACATGCAGCAAGAAAATACGAGAAATTAAATTCTGAAACAAAATAAAAGGAAAAAGAACCTTGGTTTGGGAAGTGTTGAGACAATTTGCAAGCAGATGAGGACAATTATAGGTTACGACACAACCAAGCAAGGAAAGGAAGAAAGAAAATATAAGAGACATGGATGAAAGATGAAATAATAAAATTAATGACAGAAGTAACAAAAAAAGTGTGACAACTATAATTATTCCAGTAGTAGTTGAACATAAGAAGGAAGGAGCAATCAGAACAGAAATACATGTGAGATGTATGGAGGTGATACCAGTCGTAAAAACGTTAGCGAATCACAGAAGAGGATGGAGGGAAAATATCAACAGGTGAGAATGAATTCCTCACAGTGGCAAGAGTCTACGTACGGGGAGTTAAAAGAAAACACTTGAGTGAAGGTAAGTGTGATAAGCACAGTTAGTAACATATTACCGACTTCAGAGTTATTGTATTACACTAGCAGCATATGACGGTGTAATAAAATACTAATATTATCTGCAAACTCATACTCATATGGAGCAGTGTATGTGAGTGATAATAAAACAATACTTATTAAGAGCGTTCGAAAATATCACATTCGCTTTGTTAAGATTATTTTGACAGTGTTTTGCATAATACTGTACAAACAATAATGCCCAAGTACTGTAGTTTGAGGTCTGTGAATTTCGCAGATTCATTTGGAGGTACTTTTGACATTGAGCTTGTATACTCCAGTGTTGCTATTATGGTTACATCAGTAGTAGGAACGCAAAAAACCCCTGATACAAAGGCATGCCGCCATTTCGATTGACCTAAGTCATTTGATACCAAAGGGTTAATTAAATTGATTGGAAGGGTTGATTAAATTAAACGGGTTAAATTTAATTAAAGGGTTAAATGTATTGTAAGGGTTAATTTATTTGTTTTGGTGCAAGCGTGTACTAAGGGTCAATATGCAATTAAACGTTAGAGAAATTCAGATTGTTCTACATATGAATGAATTACACTCATCAAATCGCAAATTTCAAACGATCACAACTACATGAATAATAATTGCAATTACGTGACTCTCCAGTATGAAATTAAACGTAAAGAGATGAATTAGTCTACCCCGATCTGTATGCTAGAAATATAATTTACACGAGAGAAGAATAACGAACAAACACAACTACATGACTATCACAATTATGTGAGTGTGCAGTATGGAATTAACAACTTCTACCTACAACAAATAAAAAATATCCCTATAAATTAAACGAACCCAATAACAGGATATATGCCACTACTTGACGCCTCTCGCACATACCTTATACGTCCGTACGCCTGTGAGGCTGGTGAGGAGGAACTTTATAAACGTAATCCACGCGTAAAAATAAATAAATTGATTAACACACGTAATGAAATCGCACCTCTCACAAAACACGTCTGTCTGGCTGCGAGCTCAGTGAAGCACTGTTTGATTATAGAATGAGGTGAAAAACTGGGAAATATTAAACAAAATGAATGTCTCCAAATAAATTTAAAAAAAAAACACATAATGAAATTGCACCAGGAGCTCCCTGAAAACACATCCGCCCACCTCGGAGGCTAGTGAAGAAATGAAGCGATCTTACATCGAGAGTCTGACTATGTATACATGTAGCACGGGCGAGTTTAAATTTACGACTGGCAGAACCTATTTCCTTACCAAGCTACTATTAACGACTTTATTACACTATTCGTCCTACAAGTACGTGAATATATAAAAGTGAATTATTTAAAAATGACATACGCACTACAAATTATTTTTTCCATCAAGTCTGTGAAATTCACAGCACTACTGTAACAAGATAAACATATATTTGTGGAATAGTTGAATATCTTTATTTTATTTTAAAGTATTCAATTATGTTTTCTGATTATTTTTGTGTAAAGTATGACTATATTTTTTCACCACCAGACATCGTCGTGTTGTTTCATCAGCTGCAACAGTTGTAATCTTGGTGCTGTGAGAAAAATATTTTTATTTTAAATGTTGGTTGAACTCTCCCAGTTGTAGGACAGCAGAGAAGCATTGTGGTGTGATGCCAAGGGTTCATTCTACCTGGCCCTGAAATGGTTTTTGTGTGTAACTTTCGGTTTTGTTCAATTCCCTAGATTTATTGAACTTGGCCAACAGCCCAGTAAAGTTTACTCGAGATATCCAAGCCTGTTACTTACATTTAAAAATTCACTCTGTGTTTGTTTCTCTCCATCATTTTATGTATGTACTACTCAGCTCTTCAGAGTGTGTTTATTTTATTACATTTTTTATTGAAATGTTAGTTTTTCTCCCTATTTCGTGAAACTCGTAGATTTTTTACTTCTTTGAAAAAGTGAGCAAACAAACAAATAAGTTGTTAACTGGCTTTGAATTCAAACCAACACTGATACTCACCAACTCTTTTAATGATTACCAAGATTTTTTTTGTTTTGGTTATATAATAAACACAATATATTAGATAATTACATGGGAAATTTTTCAAACTAATAAATAACAAGTCACAGTATTCAATTTTAATATATAAAAATTTTATTCAATATTATTGTTTTGTAAAATAATTTTTTTTTTTTTCAAACATTATCCTTAAGAGCTATAATATTTACAACAAGCATTGACACATTTTCAATCACACTAAGTTTTATCAATTTAAAAATTTATACAAAACCATTTTTGACATACTTTAAAACAACCATCTTACAAACTAAAGTACAAAATATTTCGAACAACACCAAGACATTTTCAGAAAAAGATAACTTTTTTACAATGTTCTGAAATAAAGCTGTGTACATCGATCGTATTTTGTAACACAACTATAACTACTTTTACTACAACTACTACTGTTACTACTACTACAACTACTACTACTACTACTACTACTGTTTCAAAATTGTTTGACACATATTACAACATCCAAAAAAATAGTTACAAATAAAAAAGATTAACAAAATATTTACAAATATATAGTTTTAGGTGAAAAATGGCGATTCATGAGTGCCTCGAGTCTGATAAAAATAAGTCGTCATTTAAAAGATCAATTTTCTCATGTTTGGGGGAAGCTGAAACGTTTTGACCTTTGGGTGTAAATGATCTCTCTGTAATTGACTCTGTGCTCGAATCATTTAAATTGAGATCATCCTCCAAGAGATTAACTCGTGACCGCTTAGGCAAAGGGTTACTGTCTCGACAGCTTGCTGTAGACTGTGTTTGCATCTGCCATTCAGAATCTAAATCGCTTATGTAAAGGTCTTCATGCAAGATATCAATACTGGATTGCTTATGTTCACCCATTTTACCTAAGTAAAAGTTTTTTTTAGTATCCCCTCTACAATAGCTATAACACGCCGCACATGTACTAACCGACCACACCATTTTCCCCACTACCACACATGTTCCCTACACCTATCTACCCAACAATAGGGCCGAACTATCAACCAATTCTTCCAAATTTTCCGTATGTAACAATGACGACACAAACAGCAGGCATGTGAAACGCAATCAGAAGCGAAACCACAGAGCCCACCCAACCCCAACATCCGCCAGGACCATTCGCAGTGGAAACACCATCGAAGTTTCAAACGATGCCCACGTTTGTGGGTACAGCAACAGATGATCCACCAGCCTTTGCGGAAGACTGCGTATCCCGTCCCACGAGATACTGAGTCAGCCGTGATGAGTGGGCCAGCTTGCATCGCAGCACAACTCTCCGGAGACGCGCACTCTTGGTGGGTTTCACTCAATCACTACGGACTTCAGTGGGAGGCGTTTCGATGTGCATTTCACTGCAGGTTTCGAGGATTTTTCACATCTGTACAGGCCCAGAGCAGGTTGACTCTGGAAAGCCAAAAATCGAGTGAGTCTCTAACTGCTTTTATAACATGCAAATACCAACTTGTCAAACGTTTCCATCCAAATTTACCAGAACATGAAATATTAGAAGTAACTGCAGAAACAGCTCGGCCAGAGTTCAGAGCAGCTTTAATTTCTTTGCTAAATGGAGCTCTCGAGGACCTAATGCCACAATCATTCTAGTGAGAACACCTTAAATATCCCACTGGGATGCAAATGGAACAAAATGGCACCATGAGCCAAGGGGTGAAAATATTAATGAAAACAACTCTGGCATATCACATCATTTTCGACCACATTCTAGTAGTCATTGTGCAGCAATGCATGGTAAGCCGTGGAATAATTCACAGCATGGATGGTGGTATAAGGAGCAAGAGCATAGAAGCATGTACAAGCAAGAGCAGCAGAGGAGTGGAGAAACATGGCCGAGTGGTCAGAGACCATTGTATCGAAGTGGAGCAGGTAACAGTAATCCACAACAGCAGGGATGGAATCTGGATTATCTACCCCATCATCCGTGCAGTTATTGTCCAACACCGCAGTATCATTGGCATAGAAAATGCCTGAACAATCTAGACATGAAAGAAATCAGGGAAGCGGTAGCACGTAAACAATGAAATGGGTTGAAGGGGTGAAAGGGCCGGATGCTTCTGAAACCCGTCCACAAAAATTCGGACAACACCAAACACAGGATTAACTCCACTGCAAGCATTTGTACAGAATATTAGCAGCAGTCACACACCATTTATACGTATCCTAGTTTTCATTTACGGTCAGTTGTGTCATGCATTAATTGACACTGCAGCCTCGCACAACTTCATACAACTGCATTTTGTACGCAAGCAGGATGTGATGCCTACAGACCACGTTATTCGGTTGGCCATGAACCAACATTGTAGTATGGCTGTAGGACAGGCTGTAGTGAAAGTACAAGTATGTGACATTGAGAAAACAACTATTGTTATGCCAAAAATATGTGAGGAAGCTATTTTGGGGATACCTTGGTTAACTGAACAGCATACAATAGTGCCACCAGCCTCAATGAGGATACATTTTGGAGCGAAAAAAAGATGCACGGTGTACAATTTGGATCATTGCCCGATGGGTAGTCTACCTGAGGTCAAGCTAGGAGATTTCGACAACCAGATCCTGTGAAAGCAGCAGACCGTATTTCAGCGCATACTTGACAAATGCCGTGATGTATTCGGATGGAAGGACGCATTGAAATGTACAACCATAGTGGAACATGTGATACCGCTAATAGACGAAAAGACCGTTCACACTAATCTGCGAGGCTATTTACATCAAACGCGGATTAACAAAAAGCAGATACAGGAAATTTTAGATGACGGTGTAAACGAGCCGAGGGACCGTCCATTCATTCCGCAATTACGTTAGCTCCAAAGAAGGACGGAACATGGAGGTTTTGTGTAGATTTCCGACTGCTAAATCAGGTGACATGCAGCACACTTCCGCCATATATAAGTGTGTAGGATGCACTACGTGTGTTAGGAAAGGCAAAGGTTTGGACGTCCTTGGATTTGAAAAGTGGATATTGGCAAGTACCGGTGAAACTGGAGGACAGGCCGAAAACAGCTTTCACACCCTCTGATGGCCATCACTTTCAATTATGTCTGATACCATTTGGATTGAAGTGTGCACCCGCAACATTCCAGGCAATGATGGTACGTGTGCTGGATGGCATTATGGGAGAGTATACACTTGCGTATCACGATGACGTAATTATCTGGTCAAACAGCTGGGAGTAGCACGTACATCATTTAGCAGTAGTCATGGAGAGTCTCGCAATCCAGAACAATTTCAGCCAATTGACAGCTATTCACAGCCATGAACCCGCACGCAACTTCGGAAGTTTTTCGGATTGATAAACTGGCTACGGAACATATTCTAAGGTTCGCCACAATCACCGCGGCCTTGGCGGAACTTTTGTAACTGCAAAAGAGGTTTCAATGGACAAGCAAAACGGAAAAGGCATTCACAGAAATTAAGCAGGCATTCTGATTGTGTCTGACACTAGCACGTCACGACGCAAACAAGAATTTGTACATTCAGACTGATGCCAGCCAGGGAGAAATCGGTGCAGTATTGTCCCAGGTCGGCGACAGTGGGGAGTAGCACATGATCGACTTCGTAAGAGTAAAACACAGGCCGGATGAAATACGCTACGATGTGAATGAAAGAGAATGTTTAGCAGTAATATCGGTAGTCAAGAAGTACCACGCTTGCCTCGAATACCTGCGATTTACGCTAAGGACCTATAACTGGTGCCTTGTCTGGTAACATAGCATGCGAGAGGCCAGAAGTAAGTTGACGCGTAGGGCATCACACCCGCCAACAATGAGGGCTTACTCAGTGACATGTACAAGGAAGTCGTCGAGGTGCAACAAAATTGCAGCTTCGCGGAGGGGACAATGCAACAATGTGCACAGCAGGAGGTTGAAGGATGGCGCGTAGTAGATGGCAGATTGGAGACGTGTTTGGTTCAACAACCAGGGAAGTGGAGGGTGTATGTCACCCCGTGTGCAAGGGATAATCTCTTCGCCTATTCGCACTGTGGTAGCGTGGCTGGACATCCTGGTGTTGAGCTGACAGTCAGAAATGTCCGCGAAGATATTTTTTGGCCAGGTCACAGCAAAGGCGCAAGACATTGCGTCCAGTGATGCAATGAGTGCAACCTGTATAAAACACACCAAAAAGGTGGGAGGCAGCTACAGCGCCTACGCATGCTGCAGAAACCGTTTGAAATTGTATGTGTGGACCTGATGGGATCATACCGCAGAACCAGGAGAGGCAAGAGGTTTCTTGCCATGTTAACAGATAATTTCTCATGCTGGACAGAAGCTTACCCCACTAGTACGGCAAGAGAGAGCAATATCTCAAGAGTGGTGAAGGAGCAATTTTTCCCAAGCTGAGGATTTCCGCGCAACCTATTGACTGACAATGGGATGCATATATACTGGCAAGGAGTGGCGAGAATTGTGTCCGAGATGGGGCGTTGACCTTGTCAAAACGGCTATCTACCACCTGAGAGCCAACCCGACCTAACATCGAAATCAGGAGATCTAAGCGCACTTATGGCTACATGTAGGTGACAACCATGCCGCATGGACAGACCCCATTCCCGGCATTTCATACAGGTTGAGATGGCAATTCAATGCAGCAACAGGAAGGTCACCCACCGAGGTGTTATTGGGTCGCAATTTATGCCTTCCAGGCGAGGCTAAATGCCCACAGCGAAGAGAAAGTAACGAGTTACCCAGTACTGATACGCAGAGGAGACAACAGCAAAGGTGTTTGCAGGAAATCAGATAATTGCAAGATCAGTACACAGTAAGGTGGCTACCAGCCATGAACCGACCCCCACCACTATTGCATGTAGGCCAAATGGTGTATGTGCGTACACATCCACAATCTACAGCAAGAAAAGTTTCTGCGCAGGAGATTGGCAGCAAGGTGGAGCGAGCCGCATCACATGATGCAAGTGACACAGGCTGACCGCATATACAATCCGCATGGGCAGAAGAATATCGAGGGTGCATCGGGACATCTGGCAAAACCCCGGGTGCCATCAACGACGAGGTCAGTCCCAGTGTGTTCCAACCCCAGAACAACGCAGGTTGTGACGAGCTCAAGGAAGAGCGAGGTGAGACATGATGTGTGGCAGAACTTCAGGGGGGAGATCCCGCAGGGTTCCCGCCCAAGCACGCCGAGGAGATAGCACCAACAGAGGTGTAGCTGAACAAAAACACCGCTGACAAGCTCAGTGCTGAGCAATATGAGGAGGAAGGTGCATCGGCACTTCCAGGGCAAGCAAGCAAAGGAGAGGAACGTACACTGGAACCACTCAATGTTGAAACACCCAGCAGGTAGCCCGTAATGCCTCAAGGAAATCCTCAAGTAATTCAGCAATAGGAGCAAGGAGGAAATACGAGAGTAATTCAGCAAGAGGAGCAGGAAGAAAATACGCAAGTAACTCAGTGAGAGGAGCAAGGTGAACACTCGCAAGTGATTCTGCATAAATGGCATGTGCACATCCATATTAAACAAGGGACAGACATTCATGCAAGTGAAAGTGTTGTTGCAGGGGCTGTTCAACCGGGGAGGCAGTGAGTACAACAAGAACACAGTGGAAGCAAGGAAGGTGATAGCAAGGGCAATGAGTCTGGGAGCTTGGTGTGCCTTCGGCGATAATGCAGGCGGACACACCCGCCTCTGCAATATAAAAATTGCAGGCAGCCGGAGTTACCAAGGAGGAAGAGGCACTCGTCGGTATTGCATCGTGCGGCAGAGCCACAAGAGTGGCGGTACAACCTAAGGCCACGCAAACCTGCCCGCATCTGCAGGTGCTGCCAGTGACTTCAGACGGCCTACAAGTGGTCACAAGAAAAAGGGGGGTTGACTTGTGCCACATACCCCAGCCCTAAAACTGTTTGTCTGGCAGTAGCATGCGACTCCCGCAGCAGGGTTGTGCACGCTACCGGTGTGGAGTATGCGCCCGGTTACCGGATCGACCAGACGCACAACAGACATTAGGGAATTTTGGCACAAGTGCAGCCGGTGATTGCCATAGTAATGCAAGATGCCGTAGAGGAATAATTAGGCCAGTATGTTGAACTGAGGCATTTAAGGCCTAATTAAATACATTGTTGTGTTTGTCCAATTGAAGTATTAATGATTGTTTTGTGTCTATTCTTTTATCATCTCTCTAAGGTAATGTGTATTTATTTATTTAATTTTTCCGCCAAGTGCTTTGTCCACATCATTTCACCAGGGTTTTAAGTTACAAGTGTGTTAATGTAATCTTTAAAGAAGTCTGTTTATTGTTAACGAGTCATTAGTTTTAGTTTTGCAAGTCATACCATAAAGTAATCCCATTTCGGCGCGAGGGCAAGCTGCGGCGAGCCCCTGGGTAGAATGGTAGAGTGGGTCAGCACAAAGAATCCACTGGAGGTGGCAGGCATGTGGTAAGCTCCAGCGTTTTCCCACGCACGCCAGGCGACCATCATCACATTGCAACTAGACATGTAACTATAATAGACGTAAAGTATCTGGAACATTTTTCACTTCTCGTCACCCGGTAAATCACCTCCACTCCCTGATGGATTAGCATTACCCCAGGGAGCTTAAAGTCTCACATAATGATTTCATTGCCGAAAGACATTTTTTTCAGTCCAAATAGCTGCAAGAGTAATTCATGTCAAGTGCTCATATCGAAGGGATGTAGTTTACCATAGTAAATACGTATGTGTGAACTTTTACTACATTATTTAATTATATCGCAGTATGTGTGTCAGGGGACTGGCCCTCACAATATCTGCTGTCCGGGTGGACAGCCCACAACCCCGAGATCGAGGAAGTCGACCATCACTTTGACGTCGCCTAGCCGACATCTGGCACCACCGTGTACCCACCATCCAGGCCTCACCTTCCTCGCCCCTGAAAACCTATTTCCATCAATTCCACAGTCCCCTAGGCTTCAAACACAACATTCCGATGGAACGCCAGGCCACTTTTCAGAGCCTGCTTAGAGAAATATCCTTTATTTTGCCTATCATGACACATGACGTATGACTACAGTTGCAGAGTATGCAATTCCCTTAACCAAAGAAGCCTGCACAGTTGTCTTCGTCACCAAGCATGGATAATCAAACAGCAAATCTCGGAAATGTTCTCTGGTGGAGTGATAGAACCGATTCGAAGTAGTTAAAAATCCGCTATCACATTAGCGCCGAAAAGGGATGGGACCTGGAGGTTTTGTGTAGACTTCAGGCCTATCAATCAGGTCATGTGTAGCACGATACCTCGTACATCAGTGTCAGTTGTGTTGAGTTCCATAGGGAGGGCCAAAATCATGTCATTGTTAGACCTACGTAGCGACTACTGGCAGATCCCGGTACGGCGGGAGGATCGTGAGAAGGCCACGTTTACCACCCCCGATGGTCGAAGATACCAGTTTTGTGCCATGCCCTTTGGCCTCAAATGCTCCACAGAGACTTTGGAGAGCATGATAGTCAGATTATTGAACAGCTCCGTAGGCGAATTCAAGCTCGCCTTCCTGGATATCTATTGGTCGGAGATGTAGGAGGAACAACTGCGCCATCTCTCACTAGTTCTCGAGAGATTGGAAATAAAAGGCCTGACATGTGCTGTGAAGAAATGCAGTTTAGGAAAAACTGACTTAGAGTTTTCAGGCCACATAGTGAGCGAGTCTGGGAATAGGCCAAAGCCCGAACAGCTGGGAATTATTGACAGTCAGCAAGTGATGTATACACACAAACAGCCAAGAAAATTCTTTGGGTTCATCAACTAGGGAACATAGCGAGAACTTTGCCCTCATTACCGCAACCCTCAACGACCTGTTGTCACCACAGAAATGGTATGTGTGGGGTAACGAGCAAGAAACGGCCTTTTAGACTATTAAGGAAAAGTTTCGATCGTGCCCCGCACTAGCACGATATGGCCCAGCACGCCATTTGTTCCTGCAGACCGACGCCAGCCAGGAGGGGTTCGGTGCTGTGTTCTATCAGTACAATGACGAAGGCGAAAAATGTGTGATGGATTTTGCAAGTGCAAAACTGAGTAGCGTGGAGCGCCGTTACGACGTAAATGAGTGTGAATTCTTCGCTATAATCTGGGCAGTACGAAAGTACTGGCCGTACTTTTAGAGTACCGACTATTTACTATGCGAATGGATAATCGCTGCCTGGTATGGCTAAGTAGAATGCGAGAGGCGAGAAGTAAGTTAACCTGATGGGCACTGTTATTGCAAGCATACGACTTTAACATAAAGCATGTGCCAAGGAAGAACAATGAGCTCGCGGATACACTGTCCCGAACTCCGAGCACAGACGTTACGATAATGGACACAGTAGAGTGGGAGGAAGTCTTACCGCCTGTCACACAAACACCACTCACTGAGGCAGTTGCAAACAGGATAGATATTGTAGAGAATGACACACTTGTAGCAGAATTGTAAAGGGAAATAGCTGAGGCACAAAAAACTGCGTATTTGCCCAGAAGATTCGAGAAAAGTGTGAAAAACAACACTTAGAAGGGTGGTATGTGATGGAGTGACCCGTAGAGACGTGCTTGCCACGTGACAAGACAACATGGAGACTATGTGCCCGCGCCATGCCAAAAACACGTTTTCAAGCATGCACATTGGATTACAACTGCTGGACACCCAGGGGCAGAACGAACTGTAAAGAATGTTTTAGCAAATTTTTTCTGGCAGAGCCTCATTCATTGCATAAGAAATGATGTAAGAAAATGTAACAAATGCAACTTATTTAAGTCATGCGGAACTGATGGCTACCAACAACAACAGCCTAGGCAGCCACGAAAGCCATCCGACACAGTTTGTTTGGATTTGATGAGACCTTATCCCAAATCAGCTGGGGGTAAACACTTTATTTTGGTCGTAACGGACAGCTTTTCAAGATGGGTTGAAGCATACCCGATCAATAGTATGCGAATGGGACATATAGCAAAAATCTTGACAAACATATTCTTTGCACACTGGAAATGCTACTGGATAATGGCACATAGTTTACCGGGGAAGCATTGGCGAGAGCTATGCACAGTCTGCGGAGTGCGGCATTTAAAAACTGCAGTCTACCATCCCCATGCTAACTCCACGGAGCGGCGCAACCAAGAGTTGAAGGTGCAACTCCGACTACATGTGGGCGAGCAGCATACCAACTGGGCCGAACACCTACCCCACCCCCCAACCCCCCTCGTATACTTAGCACTCTGTTGCAGGGTAAATGCAACCACTGGAGAATCCTTCACATAAGTACTTTTGGGGGAAACCATCCAGCTACCCAGTGAACGAAACTGTCCATGTGCCAAAGATAGTAATGCGACCGAGACCAGTGGTGCACGAGAACAGAGGCTCAGGTGCCGGTACCGCAAGCTACAAGAACATCAGGTTAATCATGCAGCCCGGTAGCTGCCACAAAGCAATAGACAGCCAGCTGCACTAGTACCAGGACAAGTTGTCTATATTAAGGTGCACCCACAATCGACCCCAAAGAAAAACTAATGTGCAGGACTGGCACCGAGGTGAACAAGCCCATACCGGATAATGCAAGCGATTGGTCCGAAAACTTGGTCAGAGTAGAGAGGAAAACAATCCAAATACATCGGAACGATATTCGGGCAGCCACTGAAGACATTCTCGGGAGAAACAAGCAAGAGGGGGAAACCTGCCAGAACGGCCAAGCTCCCAACGAGCAACCACAGGTAGCAAGTTATGTGGAAAGTGGTCCCAGACCTCAGGAGGAGGCAAGAAAATCATATGCCAATGAGATTGCGATGCCGAACACCACTGGGTTCACCAGGGGTCTGAGTCAAGAAGACACCTCATGGAACCAGGTCTTAATGTCTGCCACGCACTGCGAAATGACAAAGGGAGTGGGAGAAGGGACTCCAAGTGTACATAACAAGCATGCAGGACAGCAGCATGAAGAAGTGGATAACCAGGCACCCTATGATGGTAGAGGCTCTGACGAGCCCCCTGGTGAAGTCCCAGTAGGGGAGGTGGTGCGGCACTTCGGCAGAAGACAAAGGGGGTCCGGTGTCACCCAACGCATTGGGGTTGATGGGGTGAGGCTGGCGACCAGCATCCCGGAGTCAGACAGCGCAGCATCGTCGAGCGCGACCGTGCAGACTAGAAGGCTGTAGGAAGCTCCGATACTATAGCCAGGATGCGTGGAAAGGGAGACGCTGGCCCCCTCCATGGAAAAGCCCACTACCAGCATGGCATGAGAGGAGGATCTGGAGGTACGGGAACAAGGCCGGCCTGCCGGAATAACACTAAAGGGTTGCTACCGGCATAAGCAACAGCAAGACGAGGGAGGTGATGAAGCAAGCAATGAAGATGACAGCGAAAGTAGTGGGTCCACGGGCTCACTGCTTCTCAGGCGGTCCAGGAGGATAAGACAGCCACCGCGGGATTGCATCACGTGCAGTGTTGCTACAGCTCACCATAGAATGCACGTTAGCCAGCAGCAGCAGCAGCAGAAGAAGATCAGCAGATTGGCAGCACGTAGGGAAAATAGGAGATGCTCCTGCTGCGAGTGACTGGATGTCAGCTGCCTCCCCCAAGCCCTTCTGTCCGCCATCCCCGGCGACCACTACAAGGAGTAGCACTCTACCGGGCACTCGTGCACACCAGTTCAGCAGTGCACTGCATCAGTAAACTGAGTTTGTTACTTCACGAGTGCGATGAATAGTGGTTACTTAAGTGCTCGTGAAGTGAGTGTAGGTGCAGAGAAAATCAGTGCAAGGTGCAGCTCAACCATGTGCGCCCACGCTCACGTGTTTGGAAAATATATCCTGTGAAGTTAGGAGAAAGTTAATTACTCATTAACTAAGAAACGCTCAAGGATGCCAAGTCATGTAACATGTATAAGAACAGTCATATCTTTTAAGTGCCCCCACGGACTTCAGTGTACCATTTCTCGTGTGTTTCACCCCCATTTCTCTTCATCCAGTGTTGTGTGTGCATTAAAAGATTTCTGTGTCTTATGAAATTATTTATGCAAGAGTTGTTGGTTACTAGGCAACATGAATATGTTTTTCCAGAGTTCTTGTGTGTAAGAAAATAGCGTTGTCTGCTTGCCTGTCAACCTAGCCAGAACACAGTGGCGGAGAGTTTGGTTATTTTACCGTGTCTCGAGGAAGTGAATGTGCGGACCAATGGGGTCGCATTTCACGTGCTTGGGTGGCACATTAGTATTTTGAACTAATCACATTCACTGCAATAGACTCTTAGTTTACCGGAATCTCATTTATTTTGCCATACAAAATTCTTCACTCCTCCCTTCTCGTGGAATATCATGGACTGGTGTTATGATTACTGGGCCGCCATCTTCCTAAACTCCTGTTACCAATCCCCGCACCTACACATTTCCCTACATCACACTCTTCCCCCCAAAAACCAACTCTAGCTATCACACTCAAAACCATGACTTGTAAAGGAACAAAATAACAACTACAAATTCAGCGATATTATCCACTAAACAAAATAAAATTTCCTGCATGTCCAACAATTCTGTTCCTATAGATCCAATCGCCTGGGAGGTTACCTCTGTCTCCCATTTCACCTGATGCCTTCCCCTTCCAGATCTGCTTCAATTCTTGAACCCTGGCCTTCCCCAGGTTCTGATAACCCTCTAAAGCCCCCTTCATCCTCCAATTTTTCTCTTTCCATCCTGTCTGTACTCCCTGCCCTTGACTTTTCTGTTTTTGATTGGTCTATAGATGTCTCCCTTCCACTTACTTTGGTCACTGCCTCTTGACTCGTTGTTGTCAGTGCCTGTGGCTCCCATCTTTGCAAACCCTTCTGTTATCTGGCCCCCTTGATTGGCTTTTTCTGCTTCTCCACTGCCTGATTGATAATTTCTCTACTGCTTGTTTCCATACTTCCCAAATGACTTCTACATAGATGGTCTGTATGGCAGAACTGCACACGTGGTAATACTTTTACCCTATACGTGTTTTTATCTACTGCCTTCATCACCGCTCCTGACACCCAACGGATCTTCTCTCCCCTAACACATTGCACCAGCACCTGCTCCCCAACAGTAAAACACGTCTTCCTCATGTCACTCCGAAGGACTCTATTCCTGGCATATTCTGGTAATGTCAGTTTAAAAAGCTGGAGTTAAGTTCCAGGCTTTCGTTTTAAAAACAATTCTGCCAGCGATGTGCCTGTACTTGTGTGGGGTGCATTTCAGTAGCACAACCACCATTTGTCAATGCTACCCTGTAAGGATTGTAATGTAAGTCCCAACGACTCTTAAATTTGTTGTTTCAATAGTGCCTCTTATACCGACTGAACTGTTCGTTCCGCCGCCCCATTCGACTGTGGCAGGAACGGTGGGGCAGTTGCAAATATATCGCCATGCTCTCATGGCATGTTTTTAATTCCTCTGACCGCAATTGGGGACCATTATCTGCCACCATTGTCTTTGGTAACCTGTATGCTGCAAATTTGGATCGTAGATGCTCTATCATACTTGCTGCCATTGTTGAACCCATCACTTCCAGCCACTTGGAATAGGCATCCACTAAGATGAGCACATGTGCCTTCTCTGCAAAATCAATGTGCACGCGTTCCCAGACCTGGCTAGTATTTGGCCATGCCACCCCCGGCTCCGCAAGTTTCTTTGGATGAGACAATTGACATAGTGCACATTTCTTCACCACAGTTTCAATTTCCAGATTCATTTTTGGCCACCACACACAGCTTCTAGCCAACATTTTCATCCTCACTACTCCAGGATGTCCATCATGCCACATCTGTAGAACTTCCTTGTTCAGTTGTGCGGGAAAATTATTTCCCCCCCCCCCCTTGCCCTACACATAGGGCTACCTCTATATACCGCTAGTTCATATTTCTTGTTGACGTATAGTTTCAGCTTCTCCTCGATTTCTGCTGGCCACCCATGCAAGCTATACTCCTTCAGGTCTCTCAAGATGTCTTCCTCAGTAACATGGGAAATCTTCGCTCATTGTATAGGGATATTAGGCATAGTACTCGCAGAATGTATGGGATGCGCCAAAAAGTTCCAACTTCGGAAGCGACAGCCTCGACAGAGCATCCACACCCCCCATTTACTGTCCCTTCCGATACTGTACATCATAGCTGAAGCAGGACAGTAAGAGCGCCCATCTTTGCAGCTGCGCTGCTGCTAAACAGGGTACATCCTTAGTTGGCCCAAGATGGCAACTAGTGGCCAGTGATCTGTGTATAACACAATTTTATGTCCATACAAGTATTTATGGAATTTCTTCACTGCAAATATATTGCTCAAGGCCTCTTTTTGCAGCTGAGAGTAGGTCTTCTCTGCCCCTGACACTGTTTTTGTTGCGAAACAAATGGGCTGTTCCGAACCATCCATCTTATGCGCCAAAACGAATCCCACTCCGTCCTGGGATGAGTCACTTCCAACTATTAGTGGATTCTTGGGATCATACCGTGTTAACACGGGAGCCCTTATGACCCATGTCTTACTTGCCTCAAAAACTTGCTGACATTGATCCGTCCAATTCCATTCCACGTCCTTCACCAACAGATCGTAAAATTGAGGTAATCTGCTTGCCACATGAGGTACAAACTTTGGATAGAAGTTGAGCAGGCCTATGAACGCTCTCAACTTGGCAACATCTGTCGGCCTTGGCACCCCGTGAATTGCCTCCACTAACTGTACTGCTTCCCTGGCCCTGTTCTTCCCCAACTGGTCTGAGCTTAATCCCTTAGTGGCTAGGTGTGTTTGGCCTACCTCCTTGTGCCAGGCGTCCCCCATTACTGCACACACTGCCTTCCAATCCAGCAACAGTACCGAAGGCCAGTCCAGCCTCATAAGAGATGGTAATTGCAGACCCCTAGTCCACCACTAACAGTGCCAGCTAACGATAGTTGGTGCCCACTTTTACCCACACCTTCATCCTCCCTTTTAGAGGTAATTGCTCCCCAAAATATGTCCTCGACTGGATGTCCGCCTGTTGCAAGTGAATATCCGACCACTGGACACAATACACCTTATTTGGTATCAGGGAGACCGCTGCCCCAGCGTCTACTTCCATTGTCGACGGTTTTCCCAGTTACTTCTCCGTGACTTTGTAGGTCCATTTTTCTTTTTCTGGCCGGCCTACCTGCCACGAATCCATTGTTTGGTGTTCTGCTTCTTGCCTTTCTGTGTGCAATGATTGTATCACACCCTGTTTTGCACTCCAACATTTGCGGGCCAGATGCCCTACTTTACCACAATTATTGCACTTTTCATACCAACATGTATTTACCACATCAGAAACACACTCTAGTCTCCTCTTTGCCTCGTCCTCGCTCTCTCTTTCCCCCACTGTCAAATGATTAGTACATAACCTTACAAACTCCCCATTTCTCCGAAAACACTACTGTCTGGGATGTGTTATACAATCGTCGTCGTATCTCCGCCTGCTCCATTGTAGTGGCCTATTCGTACACTTCCTCAAAAGTAAATTCCTATTCTATCAGTTGCTGTTGAATGTGGTGACTCACTATGCTACTTACAAATCTGTCCTGTAATGCCTCCTTCAAAAATGATCCAAAATTACATGTTGATGCTAACCTCTTAATCGCAACTGCATATTCCGCTATCATCTCACCTTCCCTTTGTCTTCTGCTGTAGAACTTAAAACGTTCTACCACGATTGAAGTTTTGGGAACATAATGATATCGCAAAACTACTTCCGATTCGGCGAATGATTTCGTGCCTTGTTCTTATGAGGCCACCAAATTTCTAAGAACACGGAATGCATCCTTCCCTTCCACCGATGAAAGCACCACCCTGTGCTTACCTCAGGCACCAAATTTGTATGCAGGTAGTGCCACAACCACACCAAATATGATACATCGGAATTTTCGTCGAATTCCGCAATGGCCCCAAACAGAGACATCCCGAACTATTCACTTTAATTCTTTCCCCTTTATGTCCGCCTCACCACCATCTTCCAAGGATATCGTCATGGCTGTCTGCTCACGACCCTGACAGGAGTCTGCTCTACAACACCTGCATCCCACAATGTCTGGCACCCAAATATAAACACTAGAGTTTTGAAGAGAAATTATGGTGAAATTCCTACCCAATTTCCCAACCCTCAGTTAACCACTTTCGCTCCACCATCCTGCCATCACAGTTCAAGATAATAAGTTTCTTTGTATACTGTGGTAACCTATATTCATGAAAAAAATCTCGATTTGATATGCCTTATACAGAACAGAGCTTCTGCACCTTATCTTATTGCTTGGACCATGGCGTTCATGCCATATGGGCGCATCTCAGACCCGTATTGAAAACTCCCCCGTACTCTGCTAACACAATTCACTTCTGGAGCAACAGCCCAAGCACCCAGTATCGAAATTTAAATAAAATGTTTGGTGTGTTATCACAATATTTTAGAGACATATTCCCAAATATACAACACTTTACGTGGAACTATCATGAAGCTGGAGATGGTAAAGGAGCCCCTGATATTATCAGGGGTACCTGTAAACGAACTACCAACAATCTAAAGGTATCCCTGATGTTGCAACTTTGAACAGTGCACTGAAAGAAAATATCAATAATATTATTATAGAAGAAGTTACCAAAGATAACATAGATCAAATGGAAACAAAGATTTCATTTCAAAGATATTAAAGCCTTTATAGGAACCATGTCGGTTCGAGTTGTGGCTGATGCCGCTGGAACTACGTTGCTTCATATGAGAGAACTTAGTTGCCTTGCCTACTCTAGGGAATGCCCAAATTAGATGTGGACAATATCCTGGTCAGCTCAGAAAGAAACTGAATGTTGTTGAAGTATATGGGACAAACTCAGATGATGGGGACAATTTTAATGTAATAAGGCAAGGGATACAAACATTGACCTTAATAGCATTGTGAGTAAAACTGTCGTGTGTGTTAGAATAAAGGGAAGAAAAGAATCCCATCAATATTATGCTGTTGCTAAGGCTATTGTTTCTGAGGAAGATGTCAGAGTAGAGTATATGTTGAGGTGCAGCAAGGAACATGATCATTTTAAAGGAAATCCAAACAGTGTTGATCATGAGTTCAGTGTGTGACATTATTGATATTGTGTTAAATCCTACAATAATCATGAAAGAAAAATGACAATTATAGACTTGGACTGTAATGTGGTTAAGTGTTATTTTTCTTATGAGAATGTAATTACAAGTATATCCAGATTGTAAATTGTAACAATTACCGCAACACTGATGAGAATCCTCTTTTACATAGTTTATATTCAATAATTTGCTGTAAAAATTATTGTAATTAACAACTAACTTTAGCATTATTCTTTTCTGTGCTTAGCTTCCATAACAAGGACAAGCAGCATATAATTGTTTAAATTTGGCGACATTATAATTTATGCAATTTTTTCCAAACACTTGGTTGCAATTAGTACCCAGTGTACTGTGATTTCAATTATATGTGCTATTTGACTGTATTTTTGCTCTGACTCCTCACATTTTTAAACATGACTGCCATTTTATTCTGTAATCTTAGCCAGCTTAGATATTGTTAAAATGTGAACATTTCTTAATTAAATAGTATGACGACAGCCTGTCATTGTTATATAGTCATTCTCTTGGCCATTGTGTCAATCTCCTGATCACTCAAAGATATTTACTATCTAAAAAAAAATATAATTCATGAGAATACTGAATGACACCTACCAATTCATTCAATTTTGAGTTTAAATGTATAGACCTATGTAAGATCACTTCTTTGATAAAAACTAAGGTTTTGCCATTTTAAAGCTCCAAATTGACAAGTTATTTGCAAATGACCCTAATATACTTGCAGAATCCTTCAGTAAAATCAACACAGCACGTGTTTCCTGAAAGCACAGTTTTACGAAGCGGTACACGCATGTCGATTAATATTACATATCGCTCGAGAAAACACTACAGCAGTACCTACAACCAACTATGCTTAAAGCAAAATAAGACAGCATCCCAAATAACACACAGTACTTTCTTGTTCACTCTTCAAATCACAGAGTCCTCTCTGATGTCCCAACTCCAAGGGAGAATGAAAGGGCGTGAACGACGATGTACTCAGTGCTCACTATCACACCCTCTCTGCAGCCATGTTGTTTTCAAGTCTAACCTTAAATATCCACACATATTTTTGTTGTTTCTAAAGCAGTGTTACAAATATTTGTAACACTGATTTAGAAACAAAATATAATAATATTCCATTTGATATGGAACATAACCAATTATGATGTTATCTTCACATTTCATTTAAGTTTATTGTATCCATATTATGAAATACTTTGATTTGTGCATACTTAGGTTTATAATCATTAAAAATGTAAAATTAAAATAATTCACTATTTCATAAAATACTATACGTTTATTAGAGGAAAGCGAGTCCAGCAATATCTTATTTTACACTATTTATTACCTTGTCTGCCAGACAAATAATGCAGAAGACTTACAAGGGGCAAAATTCTCGGGCTGTTTCTGGATTCCCAGTATATACTTGTTAAGTATATATATTTGCGTACTAGCAACGTATGCTAGTCACGTACTTGTTCAAACTATTTGGACACATAATCGCCAAGTCATTTTAGACTGGTTGCACATTCTGGCAGAAAATCTGGGCAATATGTGACGACAATTTTATGCATGTTGTTATAAATACATTACAAAAACTTCTATGGTTATTGATAAAGTAAACAAATAACCATGAGGGCAAGTGCTGAAACATGGCTTTAGCCAGAAATGAGCAAATAATAGGAGCAACAGTGGGCACTTATCATTTACATGTCACGAATAATGAAGTTGTGTTTCATTTGTGTGCTTATAACTGTGTATCACATCACTCCAGACACACACTGCAATGCATGTGAAGCTGGATTATGAAACATTTATCAAGTTTTTACTGAAGATTTGTTATACACAAACAAAACATTTTCTCCATTCAAAAAACCCATTTACGCTTTGCTCTCATGTTATAGAAGAAATCCTGTAGCTAGCATATCTCAAATATAAGCACTTCGTTGCTAACTGAAATGAACACCTTTTTCAATTACTATAGGTTCTTAGAAATAAATTTATTATGGTTTCACGTACACAACATAGAAAACTGCAAAAATCCCACATTAATATTCATACCTAAAATTTTAATGCTATTACGTACTTCACCAGCATACCGCTACAGTTATTAGGTTTATTATACTGTTTTATTTCTCCATGATGATGATGCAATGTTTCTTATCTGCAAACATACTTTCACGTACCAATTAATTCCACAAATTAATATATGTATGTATTAGTGGAATGTTTTGTAATGACTTGTTACTGTATTCTAACCTCTTATCCAAGAACTGTAATTATATTGTATTGCTATTGTCAGCACACCTGCATTTCTAGCCAGTATATGATATGACTGTCAAGTTGCCAGTTTGGTATCACACAATTCAGACCTAATGAAAGGGTGTTGCTGCAGAAATGGGGCTGAGCTGTCAAAGGGGCACCTAGATCACTTTCCTTCAGGAACTAACACTTTAATTCTCAAAGGTCACATAAAACCCTTCGGCAGTTTCCTGCACGCCCATTTTTTATATATTTTACAGTGCTTGTTTTAGGTTAATATGGAATAAAATCCTGGGTACTATTGCATGTGCAACAAACTCTCAAATTGTTCATATTCAGAATGTTTACTGCTTTAACCCACAATGCCACCTCTCAAGCATTTTTACTATAATGTGTCATCAAGATGTCAAACTGTATAATGGTTTGAAATCATGAATATGTTACTGTACACTTAACGGAATGGAAGGGCAAAGACAATGGGAGCACCCTGCCAAAACCCACCAACAGCATTGGCATGTTTTGTGGATTAGAATGATGAAAGAGTATGAAGCAGAGAGTTACACCTAATCGCCGTGCATTTGTATGTATGTGAAAATATTGCAGGGTCCACTGAATTTCAATTTTGGAATTCCCTTACTTTTCCTTGTTTACCAGGCAGTATCTTACCATTTTTCTTGATGTATATTCTCGGGAATACTGACACGTAATATGTACTGTATTGTCATCCTTGACGGAACAAAATGCCATCAGTGAAGTTGCATTAAATTACACTGCAACAGACCAAGCAAGCAGGACTGATATTTGATTCAGCCCATAGATATTTATTGCGATACATGCTATTCACTTCACATGAGTGCCCATTACAATCACACCAATACATTACTCAGTACATATATGTAGGCTGATGCCATGTGGTGGCTCGGTTGGAGGTGCAAGATGTTTTGAGAGGCGGTGAGGTTAAGGTTGGGAAGTATCGTTGAGGTATTTGTTACCCGACTAGGCGCATGACACCACATGTGGCAGCGTCGAGGTTGTTTGACAGCTGGAGACTCTTCAAGTTCTCAGAAACAGCGGGCCGATCCCCCCTCACATTTATTATCGGCAGTGTTTTCTAAATGGTGGGCCTATTTAAGGCTGACCCACACATGAGATACTTAACGACTGACTTATTGCACAACTGAAAGAATTACTCTCATAACACACTGTTCAAAAGCAATGTGGTTTCTGTGGGCTTTGGAGGGTCCCGTTCCCTGATGTGCCCGAAGGCTCTGGCAAAGGGAAAACATGGCAAATAGGGTCTATGCATTATTGACTGATCACATACTGGAAAATTTAAATCTTACAATGTGTGTGCTCACAATTAAATTACAGTGTATTCAGATAACTAACGCTTTTTGCACAGTAGCAAATATTTACATTTTCCCTGACCCAAGTGACAATTCCCTGACTTTTTCCTTTTTCTCTGAGGGTGAACATCCTGTATTGTTACCATCATAATGTATATCAATGCTCTATTGAACTCAATTTAAAATGAAATACTTTCTCTCTCCCTGCCCCCTTCCATTATTTTTCACAACATATACAGTTTATTTGAGAACTGCACTCACGAATGCTGGTACATAAATACAAATTACTTTGTTTTTGCTCTACATACGGTTACCACTGCCATTTTATTCTATTTTGCAACCACATAGGGCCAAGAGACACTGCAAGATATCACCTACAGTGAAAATAAACAATAACCTGACAGCAATAGGCTTATGTTGGTCACACATGTTACAGATACTGCTTATTATAAATTTGCTACACAATAGCAGGAATATAGAAATTCTTTCACCTCGGTATCATGAGGTTATGTTTATCTGTTCAGCTTCTGTTAATTTCACAAGTATTCATACCACACCAATAGCCTTAGAATATTACTTTATCATGTCATTAGAAAATTGTAAACAAATTAGAGCAGTCATTATGGGAATTTTTAAATTTATTTATAGTACGTAAAGGGGCATTACACAGACACTGGCATCCTTTCCGCTTACCCCGAGATGTTTGATACCACAAGAAAGAGAAATACAATTAAATGAGGTTTGCACTAAATTGGAAATGTGTAATGCAAGTTTAATATTATTTGTACGCAAACACGTCAGAAATATGGTGCAAAAGTCTATAAAACGCTCAGAATGTTATTCATAATTGGCAGCACATTTATTAAACTGACAATTATTTACACATAAAACAGAACATTTTGTAAATACTACTTATTTACTTCTAAAATTACCGAGCTTAATAACCACAAAACGTACACATTAATATTCACATCGGAAATACAATATGGCTACTGTGTAAGTATGCAAGTATGCCCAGCAAGTATGAAATTTCAAATACCTACCATGTATAGATCCTGTGTGTACTAGACTGAGAATTCATAAGCGCTAGTATTGTACATGGTAATGTCACTTCCGGTGCAAGTACTCACTTCTTGAGAATCCAGAAACAGCCAAACTGCCCCAAGGACAAGAACAGCATAAGTACTTTGAACTGTGACAGAAGGAACCTAATCATCTCGCTTCTTCAACCGCGCTGATCTGAGCTGGGAGAAGTCACCAGGTCAGCGACTGCCATGCCTTCCAGACCTTCCCAAGATATCGTCAACCCTCTCGCCTTACCTGCTGGTAGTTGCAATAACACTAACACTACCCCTCTGGGAGTGGTCATCAACAGTCCCTCCTGGACAATGGACAGTTTCTTAGCTACCTAGCCAAATTGCATTATTTAATTCAGGCCCAGGTCTCCTTCACCTGGATTCAAGTAGGTTAACTTCCATTCAACTCTGGAATAGTTTGGAGGTAGTATAGGCCCCCGTATATATTTTTCTTAAATATATATGCTCTTCGCACTTCCTTCAGAGTATTTATTTGTTGAGGAACTGTGTTTTCCTTGCGTACATATCACGGCTGCCAAGGTAAAACATAAAACATAAGACTGGAACTATATTACTCACACTCTCATTAGACGATCACTCATACTGTGCCCCTCGGGTATAGTACAGTAGAGCCTCCACCACTAGCAAGACCTCCTTAAGACGGCTAGACAACCAGACCAGCCTATACTCCATCCATCGCACTGAACTGTGGCGGAGGGTGTAAGAGTTTGGATCTGGAGGACTTACCAATTTTGGATACCACACCCAAGTCTCGCTGATGGGCAGCTTGAGGAAACCCAACGCTCTATATCCACTGTACTGGACAAAGAAGCACCAGATGCTACTTTGACCTTGGTCTTACACACCACTCGGGACTTTCCCACCTGCTTCACATTGTCGAGGATAGTAATAGTTCCTTTCCTTTATGCCGTATAGTCAGAGGAGGGGTATTAGGCGGAAAGTGAGAATGGCAGCTACTAACTCCAAAACTAAGCAGAGTTGCAACCCCGTCTTAACTGCACTTCACAGTCTAACGCCATGGAAATGAGTTCTTGCCGCCTGATAGCTTGAGAGGCCTCACCTTCCAGCTTCCTCCAAACACTTACTTCCAGCGCTCATCCAGACTGCCGGGAGTCCACGTCCAATAACTGCAGCCATCCTCCAGGGCGAGGAATAGCCAAAACCTGGTTCTAGGGCTACCAGACCACCTACAGCCACAGCCCACGCCGGGATACCGTCAGCGTCACCAGTGCACCACATCCTGAAGCCAGCAGCAGTGACCACATGCCGTCACCACAGCTGGGTCAGTAGCCACCCCAGGCCACTGTCCAGACAGGCAAACCAGTGGCAGTGTGCTGACCCATCTGCAGGACCATGACAGTGACCAGCCTTCGTACCGAGTAGACAGGCTGTGGCCAACTCGCTACACCGACTGTGTGCCGATCCAAAGGTACTAAGTCACTGACATCACTAATCTCATGTAACTGGAGAGAGAAACAAAACTGTATTGACCACGGCAACCTCCTCTCAGCAAAAGGCCATCATGCGTCAAGTTACTCAGTCTGTTTTTGATGATAAGAACAAACAAGAGGTTTTGAGTGATATCTCCTGAGAAATATAATCACTAAATTCTGTGAAAGATGGAGTAAGTTGTATATACAAATACCGTATTTCCACAATTACAAGCCGCATATTTTTTGCAAAAATTTAGGCCTACAAACAAGGATGCGGCCTGCATTGAAGGAAGATTTATTTTCAGTATTAATAAATGTAATAAAACAAAGTACTAGGACACTAAAAATTATAAGGAACTCATTTTTTTCACAGACTATAAATTTCTGACAAATAAGTGCTAAAAAAACTGAAATATATTTACTACGTAACATTATTCTCAGTATCCAAACATGGCTAAACAATCATTGGCTGCCATATTAGTTAATGAAATACAAACGAACTATTACACTGGTGATAAAAACACTAATTCGGTAAGCACAATGCAAGTTTTGAACTTTCTTTCTATGTTAATATTTACAGAAAACAATTATTAGAAATACTATATTTAAAAACAAAATAATGATAATTAATTCTCTCGACTTACCCAGATATACACTTGCATATTAAAGAATAACTAAAGTTGCTGCAAACATCACAAAAACACGCTTAAAACTTAGGTAATTACCAGTAAACATTAAAATTAATCAATCAAAAAATTAGTAATTAATCAAGCGGATGTGCATTGCAAGTTCCACTTAAATAAAATGTACGCAATGCATATCCACACGTGCGGCATCATGTATGTCGAGTATCGATTAGTAGACTAGTTTCGATATGTTGTATGTACGTAACCTAAAATCAATATGCTCTGAAAAAAGTACACGTAGCAAGAATGCAGCTACCAATATTTATTCCGATTATTTGAGTCGGAGTGTTCTGCCATTTACGGATATCTAATTCTAGTCATTTTTTAATGTGGTTTTGCTGTAAACAATTCATAATACCAGAAAAATACAGTATTTATTGTGCAGAATGTGCATTCATTCTCACAAGTTGTCTCTCATCGCCGCCATGACATTTTAAAATTCCAAAAGGTGGTGGTCTTTATGCATTAAAATTTAAGCAATGTAATGCAACTTTAGACTAATAGTAATGTGTTGTTTAATACTAATTTCTTTTAAGCTTGCTTTAGCAAAATACAACGCAGCATGTTGGCAGAAATAAAAGCCTAATTTTAATAAAGTGTTGTGCGTACCAGGTAGGTAATCCTGTGGTTCGGAGTGCACTGTAATATTGGATATTTTACATTTCTGTGCAATACAATCTCTGTGGAGTAAAATCTACAACATTGGCTAAATTAATTTTAAAGGATTTTATAACACAAATTGTCAAAAAATTTAAATGTGGGAAAAAATTTTCTTCCCAAATTTGGTTTTCTGAAATAAGGGTGCAGCCAGTAATAGGGGGCAGCTTATAATTGTTGAAGTACTGTATTTTTGTGGTAGACTTCCAAAACTTACATTAGCTTTGTGTTGATTAAGTTTTATGTATGGTAAATATTTGTATGATATAATTATATATGAATTTTCATTATACAGTGAAAGTCAGTTGTAATAATAGTTTATAACGGCACAAAAAATTATCGCTATAACGGACCTTCGTTATAAACAAAAATAAAAAAGCCCATATTTATAATTTGTTTATTTGTGCTGTGTATTAACTTTCATGGTACAACACAAAAAAGTAAAAAGATTGATGGTAAAACTTGTTAAAATAAAATTTATACGGAGTAAAATTCATTGACTAGCGGAGAACAGACGTAATGCATGACAGGTTAAGGGCGGGGTGGGTGGCAACGCTCAATGAGCGCAGCTATTTCCACGCGGAAGGTCGCCCAAGGTCATGGCGCTTCCTGTCACCATGGCAACAGCATGGGCGGCTGTGGCCTGGGACACGAGGCAGATGGGCGACGTGTACATGCAAAGACGTAAAGTTATTACATACAACTGTCACTTGGCACATTTTTTTAGCTAAAGTTAAGTTAAGAAATATTGTTACACTACTAAAAGTTTAAACAAATCAGTCATGTTAGTGACTATAAAAATTCAGATTGAATCACGACCTAAAACATTAATTTACAAAATGTGCAATAGTTTAACACCAAAAACACTGAAAAGTAAATGCACAATCATTCTTTCTTGAAAAAAGAATCAATTTTTGTTTGTTTCGCTTTAACTAAGCTTTCTCTCATGACAAAAGACTAGACATCCTGGAAAATTAGTAAATCTGTGACGGATGTATTCATTCGACGGTAAAAGTTGTTTAATACGTCAAGTGCTTCCATCAACGAAGTCTGCGACGGAACAGCTGTTGTTACACTTGTGCCTTCCTCGTTGTGTTCCTCTTCAGACACACTTTCGTCTTTATTAGAACAGACAAGATCGACAAGTTCAGCATCTATCAACTCGCCGCACACATCAACATTATTGCCTGTCGACACAAATCCATCGAAAGTGCACGGTGCATGTAGCAATTCGGAAACAGTACTCCAAACACCGGGTTCATGCACTGAAACACTTGGTTCATCTGGCAATATGTTTTCACATGTAGTGGAAGTATGGTTAGGTCCATTCTTTACAAAACCAGCATGCCGGAAACATGCAGCTATCACTCCAGGCACTATTTTCTCCCCAGAAACTGCGAGTACCCTAATGGCTTCCAGCACATTCCAGTTGCAGACATTTTTTCCTGCTGCGAGTTTTCTCATAACAGCATTTACAAGCATTGTGCGAAAAAACTCTCGTTTCAACAGATTAGACACCCTGATTGAGAGGTTGCAAAACACTAGTACAGTTTGCAGGCAAGAAAACCAGTTCCACATTGTTAAATTTAACATCTGGAGGTGCTGGGCAATGGTCGACGAACAAGAAAACTTTTCCGTTCTTAACACTCATTTTCGCATCGATGCTGTGAAGCCACTGTTTAAGTAGCTGTGATGTCATCCACACTTTTTAATTTGCTTCATAAACGCATGGAATGTTGCGAGCACCTTTGAAAGCCCAAGGATTTTTCGACTTCTTGATGACAAAAGGCTTCAATTTGTCACTCCCATCCATGTTTGCACATAGAAGTACGATTAGTCATTCTTTACTTAGTTTTCCTCCTTTTACAATGATTGTTTCTACAGCCTGGGTCTTGTCAGGAAGTAAAGTATAAAAAAGTCCCGACTCGTCAGCATTATACACGTCAGAGGGTTCGTATCTATATAGTATGGATGCAAGTATTGGTTGTCAGTCGTTGACCGCATCTTTGTTGACACTTTCCGATTCTCCCGAAATTTTGTGCAGTGATATTCCTCTGCACGCCTTAAACCAGTTTAGCCAGCCATCACTGCATTTGAAATCGTCATAGATGTTCATTGACAATGCTAGTTGTGCCATTTTAGCTTTCAGCATTGGGCCATCAATCTGAACACCTTGCGCACGTTTTTGAGAAAACCAGGTAAACAAAGCTTCCTCCAGGTCGATATGTTTTTGCAGCACACAGTTTTTTTGTTTTTCCTGGAGCACAATCTTTGAGAGCAGCTGGTTTTATTTTATCCTCTTTTTTTAAAATACTCAACAAAGTGGAAGGGGTCATGCCATAACGTCTTAAAATTTCACTTTTACTCACAGATGGATTTTCGCATTCTTCAATAATTTCGAATTTTGTGGATAAATCAACAGATTTTCATTTTTTATCCATGTATGAAAAAGCAAGAACACGACTGTGCACGAACACTAAATAGTTTTACGTTTAACAACAGTACTTAACAAGATGCAGTTGTTGACATCTACGTAATTTCAGACATTAGATTTTTACACGTACTAATCTACGAAATTTAGGACATTAGATTTTTACACGTACTCATATTGTACGATAGTACAAAAAATATTTGTCATTCTTAAAATCGCCCCGCAGGTTGCTATTTTAATTTAAGTTACGTTCTAATATTAGTATAAAAAATAAAATGTTTCCTGAATAACACAAAACAAAAATGTTCACAAATGAATATTCCGTACTATGAAATGGTAACTTTCATAGATAATGTAAGTCAAACAATTGCTGCGTGTAGTACCACAGTCAGTGTATGCCATATTTTGGTGGCATGTACACGCTGCAACATGATTTTGAGCCTCTAAAACTCGAAATGGAAAAACAAAAATCTCATGTACAGGCATTCCAATATCTTTGTACATCTATGTACTGAAAAAAGATATGGGTGCAACTAAAACAAACAAGCTTTTTTAAAGCCTGAGGTTTGTTTGCACATGGGAACTGACATTTGGCAACTACATGCTTCCGTGAAGTGATTGCAAGCATCCTTGGGTGACCTTCCCACGGCCACATGGTATCGGGTTTACAGCTGTACCCATGCCGGTATTGATCACTTCAGTTTACTCTCTCTCTTCTGTCGGGCGTGCTTCCCAACACAAACGTGAAGCTGTGTTCCAATTTGTTTTATAGTTTCACTTTTCTTAATCTGACAATAATTTGTAAAGTTAAGTCGAAACAATAAGACGTTCAACTGTCTAGCATGAAATGCTGAATTATTTTGGTGTTATCATGATATCAAAATTAAAAATTAATATGGCAGTGACAAATTGATAATTTGTCAAATTCCAAGTTGACAAAATGCAGATTACAAAAATACATCGTAGATTTTGCAGACAAACAGGTCACTTGACCATTTTGTTCACAAAAAGTGCCAATTGGAACACGGCCTCATGATGATAAAAAATTAACAAGCGAGTTATTATCCAAAATTTAATTTAAGTTGGCGGTTGTGAAATACGCACATGAACATGGAACACGTGCAGCTGGTAGACAATTTGGTGTCGATTATAAAAATTAACGGTGTTATTGCGGGGGGAAAAAAAAAGCTCTACAAGGCAAAAAATGTAAATACCCAGAACTGTTTCATCACGTGTACACCACCAGGAATAATGGATTTTCTGTCACAACATAGGCTAAATACTTCCGTTTGAAGACAGGAAAATAGCAACAAACAAAAACATTCCCGTAACACAATCTAAGGTGAATGTTTGCCGGCGACTCAATTGCGCAATATGCCAGTGACCAGATTACCCATTTCTTAGCACGTATAAATAATTTACTTGTACTCTCAGGTTTATTCCCTGATGATGCGGGACCTTAGATGTAATTTTATCATGGGGGAAACGTTTTACCATTTACACTTTTTTTCCCCCTCACAATGTTTCATGTAAGGCAGCACTCATAATTCCACATGAAAAAATACAGTAATGCAAAAATATAGCAATTTTCAATTATTGATTCAAATAAGTTTAAGTAAAAGCATTTAGCCGTAGATAAATTTACTTTCAATCTTACTTTAGGGACAGATATTCACGTTGCATTTCACTATTAGCTTTGGCCGATATTGAAACTTCTGGTTTTGATACACAAATACACAGGCGAGCGCAGAACTAGCACGCAACATAGCACAGCAGAGTCAAGCAGTCAAATGCTGCTTGCTGCTGCTGGTGCCAGACTGGACAGCACGGCAACGGCAGGAAAAATGTGTGGCATTGCTAAGTCTGCGCGCGGCCAGCTGGCGGCAGTGATGTTGCCATGTTTCCGGACTAGGCATAACCACGAAGTTTACACATGGAAACCAATACCTTTTCTTACATTTTTTAACACAATTATTTCTTCTTGCTTTGCTTTTTAACGAAACTGTTGAGTGCCTTTTAAGCTATCATTATAACGATAAGCCCACACTGCATTCATTATGACCAACTTCTCTTCCCACTGAGTAAATGGGCTAGTTATCGTTACAGTGGACTTTTTGTTATAAAGCATACTTGTTACATCGGACTTTCATTGTCCTTAAATGATAAAGATTAACATGTATATTCATTGCTTTGTGCCTCTCACTGTCAATTTTGCTACATTTTAAGTTGTCCTACATTACCATCCAATGTCCTAAATTTTGATCTATGTGTGTACCACATTTCATTAAAAGAATCTGGTAATCCTACATAGTACAGACGTAAAACAACAAATTCCATATTTAAGAAAGAATAATAATATCAAATCCATTTCAAAATTTCAATTTTCCTGGATCACTATTAGCTTCAGTAATAAATACAATGAAATGAAAGTTAAAGCAATCAGTAACAAATTTTTCTCACAATATCAATGTAACTTGAATGTACAATAAAATGTATTACAAGGGAGAAGCAAGACTGTCGTGAAGCCATGGCATGTTGTCACTTCTGCCAAAACTTGCTACTCCCACGCAGGCCTTTGGCCTTGATAGTTTTCTTGCCCTTGTCGCCTGCCTGCGCGACTGCCTCACGCGAGTCTGTCGCCATCACTTCATCGTGATCCTGTGTCTGTGCCTTCAGGGTCTTCTTAATGTTCACTATCTGCAACACAGCAAAACACTCCCGCTAGCTTGCTGATGTTACAGCACACCACTCTACCCATCAGACACTTGTGTCCTCACACCAAACATCGACCACTCAGAGTAAAAATTCTCTTTATTGAAGCCATTAATTGCATCCGTTTTTCTGTAACTACTCAGTTTTGAGGAACTGCAAAAATATTGGTTTAAAAACTCTAAAACATTCTAGGGAAATCTGTTGGGAAATAAATTTGTTGCACTTTTCTTTGGTCGCTACAAATTACGATTATCTTAGTGAGCACCGTACTAGGCTTAGCGCATATGTAACAAGAAGTTACAGATAATGCCAGTGAGGATACTTTCTTCTACAAGGGTGCAAGTGCAAATAAATCTTAGTAAAATTCATAAAAGCTTAGACGGTGGGTAGGTCTTGATGGTTCGTTGACAGCAATCATTAGAGATAAAACCAGAAACACATGCAAAGGCAGTGAGACAATTAGAAATACACACATATACCTTACCTGGGACTTGAACCCAGAAAACCTCTAAAAATATGTTAGCATGGAATCAAATTCATTATGGTTGGATTCAGACTATCAACTTTGAATGTAATCACTCTAATGTTTCGAATGAACGTTTACTATATTTACAGGGCTGTCAATTAGAAAAAAATGTCCGAGCAACATAAAACATGTAAGTTTCCATGGGCTTCCATAGAGATACTTATGTGAAGTAGAATTTGATGGAAATAGGTTAACTGCATGCGGTTATAAATTACGTATGTTGCCATTATTTCACTGTTACGTCATATTATTTTTAAATATTTTAAGACAAAATTTTAAGTTTTTCATTTGGTATTTAACTATAAAATCTACTCCGAGTAATATTATTAATTATTTGGTTACCTTTTCGTAGTTAATTAATGCAGTAAATAATGCTTTAACACTCCATTTGAACAAATTAATTGAGCTCTACGTATCTGGTATTTATTTGACATAACATAATCATATTAAATTTTTTGTATATGCCAAATTGATTATTTTTAAAAGCGTTTATGAAGCACAATTTACAAATTTCGGTTTATTTTAATGCATAGCGCTTTTTCAGTAATGAAGATTCAACGACTTCCGCTCCATTCTTAGCTCAGTTGCTTCGGAGTTGGAAGTTAACATTTTCATTTGTCCCAATGCAAGGTGAGATTGTACTCTTGACAGCGTAGATTGTCTTATTCACCGGCCCACCGTAGCAATGCTTAGATGCAGCAAGTTTTATATTCCCTGCTAGATAGCACTCGTAGGAGTATAGTTTCGCTTTGCTTTTCTTCCTTTCTAGCTGACCGGTGATGTCACAGCTATCAATCAGTCAAGCGATTCGCTATCCCCGCTCTGCGAACACCCCTAACCCCTAGTGGCACAAGTCAATCAGCAGCGGGCAGTGACCCGAATTAGTATAAAAGGAGAGACAGCCCGCATCTCTTGACCGGTCTCCATTTCCAGCTCTCGTGGCTCGGAACTGAAATGTCTGCATCCTTTAATATTTGCTTAGGCCAGTCTTCATTTCTAACGCTAGCCGCTCAGATTCTGACCAGATTGTTCCAGTCTACGTTCCCAGCACTAGCCGCTTGGGTTCTCACTACTCAACCTTCATTTACGATAGGGTTTGTTTCCAGCGCTCGCCACTCGTAAAGTTACGTTACATAGTTAGGAACTCTCCCAAAGCTTTGTACCTCGCTTACCCTTTCACCCCTGTAGTATATGACCATATCTACCAATTGACCTTTCAAGTCCTTTTAAGGACCAATCCTGAACATGCCTTGCTTAGTTCACCTAGCTTTGTGTCCACCCAGAGCGCAATGTCGTTATACATGTGCTTCAAGTCTCAACAATGCCTGAGAAGCATGTTTAAAAATTTGACACATCACACTCAGCATTGCCCCAGTGTATCACTGGTTGCCTCTACCGGCCTTCAGTGAACTGCATGCTAGCTTTCCGGCTGAGAATCATTCTGTTGACCAGGAGCTAGGGTGCATTCACCACGTGTCTTTCCTTTACGAAAAATATATATGGGTCAGCTTTTAACTAGGAAAACTTTGCTCCTTTCTGTGGTTACTCTCATGTAACAATACTGCAGGCAATCTGGGAAATTGATTCAAACGAACCAAAACACAAGTTTTTACCACACGCACTGCTTGAACCAGCTTGTCAGGTCGGTGTCCATTGGCCTCTCTACTGCGGGATACCACCAAGAGAGAGAAACATTCCCTGAAATGGGAAGACTCAGTCAAGCTCACACATTTGTGTGCAACCTTGGACAGGAGAGGCCTGAACCTCCAGCGTGTACTCCACCATTGTGTCCGCCAGTCTCCGGCCCACACTTGATGTTTACACGTAAGCTGAACACACGGATCCTGTCATATTGTAATAGGGTAAATGCAACTCCTGATACCCTACTCCAAGCGTAGAGGAACCACAAGGAGAAGGTGAGGCAGATTCTCCATGCTTCTGGCCATCAGTACTAGTTGAAGCCCAGTCTGGTCATATATCTAGCTAGTTTAAAACCAAGAGCACAAGTCCAGGCACTTCCGACACCTGCAGGACCCAATCGAGGTTGAAATACTGTACCTAGAGATCTGTTCGCCACTCCGGAGAAGCAAGGACTGACTGAGTACCCTTGGTGGGTAGTACAGCACCTGAACCAGCCTGAACAGCATCCCACACCAGTCATTACATATCTGGTTCCAGCCCTTCTACGACCTACACCTCGTCCGTCACCATTGTACACGCCTTCTAACACTACTATACCTACCTCTACTGCACACAACAATAATCCAGCTCTTGTGACACGTCGCCCATGGTTTGTTACCAAACAGGTAGTACATCGACGGAAAATCAGCTTACCTTTCCCGGACTTTGTGCCTTGCTGCATAGCTACCAGGCCCGTCCTATACAATGGGAAGGCTCCCGTTACCGGTCAGGACAAAGTCCCCAGTTTATAAGAGCATTGGCTTAACTCCTAGCCAAAGAGGTGGACATAGCCGTTTACTGAGACAAGTAAGTACATATTCCCCAGTACGTCACGCATCAATTTAATTATTTGTTGCCTTTATTTTACAGTTCACATATTTTTCTTTTGTTAGATTTCAAATCAATCTGGTCTGTGCTTTGAAATTTACATTTTTAATCCAGTGTTGCCTGCGGACCAGTGCTTCATGAGATTTGTTTCGTTAGCGACCAGATGCACATTGCTATATTGCTAATTCATCAGTGTGTCGCCTCCTTGTAGCATGTTTCATGCTTGCTTTGCTGCAGCTTTCAGGTGTAATCGGGCTGCAGTCAGCACATGACTTCTAACTCATGTGTTACGTTCTCCCATCTCTGTGGACTTGGGCATGTTTCTGAACAGCCTGCAACATCTATCATCATAATTCTAAGTTATTCATTCACCTTTTGTTTTTATCTTCTGTGTGCTCCACAAGCCTTCCTTCATGCACTTCCTGTCTGGGCAGCGAGTCAAGACAGCATGTGGCCACCTGACTCACGGCTGTGTTCTTCAGAACCTGAGTTTCTGTTCAAGTTTATAGTTTCATTGCTTTTGTAGCAATGTACTTTCCTATGGTTATTTTTATCTATCTTCTTTGGTGTGCGCTCTTGTTGGTGTTTGTTAGGTGAGTTAGATCAACACGTAGATTGGTATCTTCTTTCGTAGATACCCCCTGCGGTGAGTAAAACTACAGTTGCTGCGCTGTTTTCCATCACGCAACAGGTATTAAATTCACTTATTAATTTTGCAGATAGTTTGTCTCTAGCGTGGGTTCTCATCCCCGGACCCAGCCCTTGAAATCTGTAAGGTTTGCGGGGCCCAGTTTGTCTTAGTTTCCCTGCTGGTTTCCTGATGTGCAGGTACACACAACCTTTTGAGAGTTCTGTTTACCAATGGAACTGTGTGCACCCATCTATGATTCCTCAGTCTCCAGGGAAATGTGCATGACTCAACCTCCGCATCCCCGGCTCTCAACTGCTGCGTACTAACCATCAGGACAGTTAAGTATAAACTAAACTTTACCTATGAAATTTCCCTTCGAAAATTAATATTTGCTTGTCAGACACATATGACTTGGACATTTTCGCATAGTTTATTTGGTTTCAATCAATACATGTAAATTATTTGTTCTTAAAGATTTAATTTTGATCTGTAAAAAGTTAGTTTGATCTCGACGTCATTTAAGCCTTGAATTTGTCATGTCTAGTGTTTACTTCATGATTGCACCGAGTTTGAGGTTAGTACCTTTCTTTAAATTTAATACAAATTAGCAGCATTAGTTGTTAGGGATGCACTTTTAAGCAAGATCGATTAATTTCTTTTACATACTGACAAGAGGTTGTCAATTTTGTGTCATGAAAGACACTCTTAACTCTTGTAATACCTAAAACCATGATGTGCTTTAAATCTAATTTATTGTCGATGTTCATTTCTTATGATTTTCGAGGACTTATTTTTAATGTCTCGTGCTTTCTCTATCTTACGTTTAAAGAAAACTGTCATTAATTTGTTTGCACGAAATTAAAATATTAATTTTTTAACACAGTTTATGATTTAAGAGAAAATAAATTCAAAGAAAAGATCTAATTACGCATGACCACAAGTCACATCTTATTTAACTATAGACAATTACGTCTTTCGCTGGACCTACATATAGTCTTGTATTTATATTTCATTATATAGTTTTCTCTTTTGTGCAATGTAAAATCACCAAGCATGTTTAATAATTTGCATATCACTTCCCTTTATATTTGTTTGTGCCGGCTCATTTGGTTATTTTTTTTATTTTTTATACCACTTTGTTTGCTATACTTTTGTGGCATTTTGTTTATGTTCTTTGTACTAAGGAATCATGGCATTTCTATGTTTGTTGGAAGCTGATATTTAATTTGTTTATTATCTGTTGGTCTTACATTCACACTATTGGCCCTTGAGATACTGCACAAAAATTTTATTTTCTTATTTGGTCCATCTTACAAAATTACCTTCAAAAAGGTTATATGTACGATACTTCTAATAGATACGGTCAGCATAAAAGGTTATATGTACGATACTTCTAATAGATACTGTCAGCATAAAAGGTTATATGTACGATACTTCTAATAGATACTGTCAGCATAAAAGTTCAGTTTAATTTGGTTAAAATGTTTAATAGATATGACAAACATATCAAAATATTTAAAAGGACGCAATCTTGAAAACCAATGTCTGACACCATTTGAATCCTCTAGCTCTATGTAGCACTACTAATGGAGTTAGTGTACAAAATTTGGTTGAATTTTGTTTAATTGTTTCATAGATACTACATACTAACCTATTTTTTATTTTATTTTAATGTAATTAATAAAAGACCTGCCACACCTACCCTAATGTAGCACTACTTGGTATAAGATTTCGTAAGAATCTGTGGATTAGTCCAAGAGATATGGCATAAACAATATTTTTTTTCTTCATGCGAAGAACATGGAGGAAAAAAAGTTATGTATTAGCAATTTCAATGGTTGTCATATATACAGTAGACCCCTTCATCATTGCCTACCTTACAGATGAGGAGACCAGGCATGAGAGGGCCAACCCTTGGTTCAAGTGACATCGACCAGCCAACCTACCCAGCAAAGAAACCAGCATCCAGCCTGCCGGTGCGAGTTGCAGCACACTAAGACCTGGGGCCGGCACCAGTGGCTGCCAACCGTCTCCGCAGATGGATAAGCAGATTAAGGGTCAGGTGGATACGGTGAGGAAGCCTGACAAAGTGTATAAGCCCATCTAGATAGTAGTACTCGCAGTTTTCCTCTTTGTACAAAGCCGGAAGCCAACTCGCCCGTTATACACAGGCAAGGCCCCGATACGCCAGACATAGGTTGCAGTTAAAGTACCATAGCGTAAACCAAAACCACCTAGACCATAACAGTTCCCAACTCCAGGTAGCCGCACGTGGCAAGTGATTTTCTGGCATCACGTGGAGCCTAAGCATTGTTGCAGTTCTGCAGTAGCACAGAACCAGGCCAGAGCAATCCTCCCGAGAAGCTAGGAACTAGCCGGGATCAAATGAACCAGACTGGGGAGTCTCGAAACACCCAGTGGCCCTAATCTAGCACCATATCGAACACAAAGCCAATCCACTCGAAATTGTAGAAGCCAACACGGCGGACATTACAGCTAAACACATTGTCATTTTGCCACATACCAAGGTACCGGAACGTACCGGATCACCTATATGCACTGCCAAAATGAGTTTCATTATCTCTGCCTAGGGTGGGTAGACGAGGCACGGTACACAGACAGGTTAGAGTTCAGATGCGAGCACAGTAGCTGGGTAGCATAGCCCAAAAATGGAATAAACAAGGTACATTGCATCGTGTGCAATGAACCCTTCCACCACAGCTGCATAGGCTGGCTGGAGGAAAAGGTCATCTGGCCAGGCCTCGTTTACAAGTGCGAGGTGTGCAAACGTTTAGCTGATTACCATCCGAAGAACCCAAGTCCTTCAAATGGGCCAGTGACTATCACTCGTCGTACAGGGGAGCCACAGATACCAGACTTTGAGGGCTGCCCACACAAGAACCCCCTCAACTTCACTACTGAATGTGAAAGGGAGTTCAATGAGAACAAAGTCCCTGTCAAACAGTGGGTGAGCCGTACACAGATCCACCTTAAAGGAAAGGCACTTGAGTGGTGGAATCGCTACAGCAAATTCATCACTGAGTGGAGCCAATCGAGCTGCCACTTAGTGGCCCAGTTTACTGACAAAGAGGTGCTGGCCCACCTGATGACTGAGTTCTATAGCACGACTCAAAACACCTAACAAAGAGATGGAAATCTTCGTCCGCTGAAAAGTGCATAGGTACAAGTGAGTTTTTCCCTACGGGAATGAAGAAAACTCCATGCTGTTACGGGCGCAGAGAAGCAGTAATCAGGACACGAGCCACGGGGCATTTTGACAACACAACCATGTTTAGGAAACACGGAACACAGGCAAATATTTTCGCACCAGCCGAGAAGCGGGCAGGTCTTACCACAGCCAGCCACCGACGAACCAAGACGGGACGACGTCCGAGGTACCGACCACTGTAGCCACAATGATGATTAGCCTTCGGCATCATTAAGGTGAAGACGTTCCAAGTTCCAAACAGCTTATTACAGACATTATAGATAAATGATCATACATGGCTAGCTATCTTAACTCTAATTAGATTGCACGTAGATATTAATTTATTAACGTCATTCTCCCTCGAAGTAATAAACTTAATGTAATGTAATCATCATGTAAAACATAATGTAAATTGTTGTGGTATTTAAATTTTTTAAATAGGACGTTAAACTAGTATTACGTGTTATATTCATCTGAGTATCCCCCCCCCCCCCCTTAACTTATATGGCTCCCATTTGGGACAACAACAGTGCATAAAATCCTGAAAATGCTCTTACCCAAACTGCACGATTTCTTACAAGTCCCAAAACCACAGTCGGTCGAAGAACTCAAGGAACGAGCCTACGAAACAGAGCGCAACTTTAGGGAACAGGTTGCACAGGGAAGCAAGGAGAAGGAAGAAGTAAAGCAGACAGACCACAGGTGAGTTTCTTTTAGGGTTGGTCCTCCCAGGCCCGGATAAGTACAATATAATCCTGTTGTAGCAAGCACGGCAACTGCCAGAACACGGTTATAATGAGGTCTTCTTAAGGAACCATCAAAAAATCTCAAAAATATTCCATGAAAAATTGTAATTTTACGAGTTGAACATGTACAGCAAGATTGTGTGAAGCATGCTTGCGGTGGGACTCATGACCGTGTGAAGTGTGAAGCACACTTTACTAGTCATCTCTCTGCCGTAACTCCACTCCCTCGCCCTGCCTCCTTGTTTTTCTAAGTACCTTGTGCCGCTCTCATGTGTCACATTCTTCCGCCTTGCCTCCTAACCCCCCTCTCAATCAAACCAAGTGCATTGTTCTATAAATAGAATCCCGCCCTTTCTACCTTGACCCCGTTTTCATGAACCAGTTCTGCTTTTCCATAGTCGTTCACGGTCATTGTGCTGTCAGGGGCAGTGATGGCGCAGTAGCTAGCGCACTCGCCTCCCAACACGGTGATCCGGGTTCAATCCCCAGTGGGTTCACTCCCAGATTTTCGTATGTGGGAATCATGCTGGACGATGCCGCTTGCCTGCAGGTTTTCTCGGGGTACTCCCGTTTCCCCCGCCCATACATTCCAGCACCACTACATCCTAGGGTCTCATTTCATGTCATGTTCCAGGACAACGGGCACCTACGGGTCCAAGCTGTAAAACCCATCACTCTGAGGGTGTTGCCTCGCCCTGGGTCCACCCCCAAATGCATTTATTAATATTATTGGGCTGTTAACTGTTTGATTTCAAACAACTTGGCATATGTGGGTCGAACGTTATTGTTAAATGAAAACAAATTTCATTTAAACATAACAGTCCAAGCGATAGGTGGAATCGAATACAGCTACATATTAACAGATTTTTGCCAGTTCTTCTCCATACTGTGGCATACCAATTAAAGATAGGGACACAACTACTACTACATTTTATCGCTGTGCATTAACAAACTTAATTCTAATCCATTTCTATTACGTTTTCTTGAATTTTTGCTGGTTTTGAGTAAGTTTCGCACCATGCAAGTTTTGTAAGTTGAAAACGTATAATTTTCCAGTGACTACGTATTTACTGGCATAATTCTCGCACTGGCACAACTCACGCACCCAAATTTTATGGTGCCAAATTAGGGAAAAAACTTTTCCTTTCATATTTCACACAGCATGTTTCTCTCAACAAGGCATGTAATGCTAACAGGCACGCGCTTTGTTCGACCACGCCAGGTCGCCGATACTTCAAGATCACTGGTACCGTTATCGATTTCTGGCTGCCACGCGCACACTGCAAACATGTAAACAAAATCAGTCATGGAGTTTATTTGTGTACGGGTGGTTTTTTTAATGTGAAGGGAATAGTTTACATTTATATTAATTTTTGTTTATTACGAATGCATAATGGGTAAATATACCAGTCAAACTGCTGCATTTAAACTTCAGGTAATTGCATATGCAGAGGAATACGGCAATAGAGAAGTGGGCCAAAAATCCACTATTTCTGAGTTTAACGTGCATGTCATGTTTTCCCAATACCGGGCAACTGTTACGAAGTGAACCGGACCTGTAACGACGGCAGTGGTGGTAGGCAGCCAACTGTTGCCCGCCAGAGTAAGGTAATCATGTAGCGACAGACAACTGCCCCGCCCGAGGATCTACGGCCGAGCGAAAGTGGCAAGCAGCAGTGCTCGCCCAGCTATGTGCACACTGCAATGTTTTCACTCCTAGCCCCAGCACACAAGTGATTTAATTTTGAATATGTATCTTTATATCTATTATCAATTAATAAAGTGCTGTGTTTTTAAAAAACGTATCCCCGCAGTTGGCGACGGTTACTTACAGTAGACCCCATTTTAATGTTAACATGCACGTGTCTTGGAGATTCATTGCATAATTCACGCACCTTAAGCTTTGCACTAAAATCCTACAAAAAAGGTGAGAGAATTATGCCAGTAAATACAGGTATTTGTTTTAGGCAGTTGTGCGGAGCTGTGAGGGGTGAGTTATCGCTTGCAGGACAGTGCTTCAGCGGCAGAGTAAGCGATAGCGGGAAATGCTGCTTAGGCCGAGCAACTGATTGCAGGCTAAGCGGTTATACTTACGTGGCATGGTCAGATTTTTGCTCATTTTCACGCTATCAGTTATCATATAGTAGGACATTTGAATACAATTTAAAAGCAATTTTAGGGTGATTTTTAAGTATTACTGGGGATCAAAATCGGTCTAATTCGGAAACAGCAAGGATGCTCTTATAGCGAGGATTGAACTTGGAACCGTAACATCTCGCTATAACGGGACTCTACTGTACTCCTCTCGGCACCAGAAGCGTGATAAGAGCATCCTCCAAGCTGACCCTAATAGTATGGAGTACCTAGTGTCGTGGCTCTACCGTTCACTACACTTGGTGCAGAGAACAAGTGGCCTTCCAAATTTGGTGTGTTAAGTGTCCCAGAAGAGCTGATCCTCTCAGGCCCATGATGTATTCCTCTCTGCACCAGAAACACGGTGAGAAGAGCAAACCCCAGACTGGCAGTCCAATCCCTAAGGAAGCAGTATCCTAATGTCATGGCTCTACCGTTCATCATACTGGGTTCAGCAAATGGGTGGCCTTCCGAGACCTTATTGTTATTGGTGTTTAGTGTTTTATGGTGTAGAATAAAACCCCGGTCATCTGATATCCCTCGTACGGGTCTGATGTCTACGAGGCGAGATACTGCGACTACGGGAGAGATAATCTTAAGTAAAGAAAAACTGTGTTTATTTCTTTTGGTGAAAATAAACAGAGGTGGTGGTGGTGGTGGTACAACCTCCTACCCACGCAAGCTTACATAAGTTAACACTCTACGTTCACACAGGTGAAGGCGACCTGCTTCTAGGCTGACAGGGTAGGCAGTAAAAGTGGCTATGAAAACAACTCTGACATTAACTAGCGCTACTAATGTTGTTCTGAAGGGACCAGTACATGTCTTAGTGTTACGGCGACATAATATGTAAGACAAAGGTTCTTCGTGGAGAGATTGGCGAGTACTGTGCAAGCCAAGGAAGGAAGCTTTAGGATCTGTAAAAGTCTTCGGCACCGAAAGGATGCGGTGAAAACCAAGTTAAAGAAGCTGATGGTTCACTCGGCACCAAAAGTGCAATGAAGGACCAGGATAGACGTCAACTTCTTGAAGATTGGTCACGAGCCTTGGTGCAGCCCGCTGTGTATACTCTGGCTGCTGCGGTGTGCCCCTTGGTCGGCTTGCATAAAGGGTTTTCTTTGAGAGGGAGGTAGCAACTGAGAAGAGTGTGATGTAGATCCTCGGCGTATGACGTCAGTGGCGAGTGCTGGGTCCAGGCTCATGCCTCGGCGATTGTACTAGTAGTGGCATCTAGCAGCATGCTGCTGTACTCTGTTGCTCTCGATACATGACTTTGGTGAATCGGCGGGTGAATAATAATATCTGGCATGGAGCATCCATCCTTTGCCTTGGGTAGATAGTATAATTCCTGACGTCTCGGTGGCAGCAAATCAAACTCAGATGACAATGCTCTCAGTTCGTTTGCAATGATGAGTAAAAGTCAATTCAATAATATGTAGAAAGACGTCACGTGTCAACTGTATGAATATATCAAAGAGATAAATTTCCATAAATAATTTAGTTCTACAAAAAAAAACCATGGCATTTGAGAGAATCAAGTGCAAGCTGCAAGACTCACCTCCTGCTCAAGCATCTCCTTGTGTTTCAGCTTCCTGTTCTTGTAGCTGTTGGCCCTCATTATTTGGTCCTCGACGCAGGACAGCACTGCCTCACACGAGTCACACCACTCCTGCAGCGTCGACACTATGGAGCCAATGTCTGTGACCCGGATGTCCCGTCCTATCGCATAGTCCACCTCCAGCTGGCTGTTCTTCTGGTCCAGCTTGCCCTGGATAATATCTGCACACAACCATCATCTGCTAACTAGACATGCATCACTTCACACAGCAGTTTTATGCCATATCCACACAAGCGAAGCTGTGTAAGAGCAGAGGCAAGCACAGTGGTAGTACACAGCACAGCACAGTACAGTCATAGTGTCCTGCACAGTGGTACCCGAGTCATGAGTGAGGCCAAGGGTCAGGAGGCAGAGAGTGTGTAAGCAGACAGCCAACATTGTTAAACCAGCATCAAGTAACAACTGTTGTGAAATCCTAGTACTGCTCCTGAGCATATCGTTTGAAACATTAGACTCGAATCCGACCTTCGTAAAGCAGTTGATTGCACTCTAGCTTATGGTACGAGGTTTTTTGGGTTTGAGTCCTGGGTAATGCTTGTGTGTATTTGTAACTGTCTCGCTGCTGTTGCATATGTTTCGGGTTTCATCTCTAATGATATTGCTTTCAACGAGACAAGTCCTAACTACCAACTCAACCTTTAATAAATAATTTAAAAATTAATGCAACAAATCTTGAAGAAATTAAGTTCACTAGCTTTATCGGTAACTTCTAGTTATTCATATTAATAATAAGTGAAATATTATTTTTATTTATAAACAAATAATTGTAAGTGCACGTTCAATTTAATAAAAAATTAGTTGCTTTTGCAAACAGAAGTATAAAATGCTTGTAATACACAACAAAGGGGTGATTTTTCAAAGGTTTGATTCAAAAAGTGTGAACAAACAACAAACAGACTATAACAAAACTAAAGGGGCCAAAATATTGTGTGTTTGTGTTGTAAGGAGCTATGTTGTACAGAAGTTCCCAATGATGCTGAGTTAATGCATGATGAATTTAATTTTGCCACAGATCATAATTAACACAATACATAACTAAATAACATGTGTTTTTTAGATTTTACACGAAGGGACAAACAAATTAGGTAAACTCTATATACATAATATGTATAAAAAAATTCAAAAATTAAATACTGTAAACCTAACCTATATGTTTATATTAAATGCCTAAATGTATTAATACCCTGGCAAAGCAATTGAAAACTGCAACAAACCTTTTGAGATCAATCCCACAATGCAATTATTTAAGGCAACTTGCAAAAATTATGACAGCCTACTTCATACGTTTACCAAGTACATACACTGACTGTACAATCGACAAATAAAATCAAATGCTGGTGGATAGTGTTTAAACACTGAGCTACAAAAGGAGGGGGAAAGAGAGCATATTTATGTGTAGCTATTGTCATTCATTGAAAAAACTCTTCATGTTTTATTTCACATGTATCCTTTTACCTTGAATGATAACTTTACTGTGAGATTTTTTAAGTAATTGGTCCTAATTTTTCCCATGTGGCATATAGCGAAAAAAGGGGATGGGAAATGCACACGAGCAGATGGTATACATAAATACAGTTTTTAGCCGTAAAATAAACTGACAAAGAGTCAAAGGACACTGTGATGTGTGCATCATGCAAGGAAAATCCTGAAGGGAAGTTGCTCATAGGAGCCAATTCAATGGCCTGCTTCACACAATTCCTAAGATTTGTGAACTGAATAGAGTGGGGAAGTTTGGAGCTGCTCTTAACGAGGTCTTGAGAGCTGATGAGGGTGGCATGAGGCAGAATGCAAGGGCAGCGGTAATGGGATACCTATGAGGAAACCAGCCAACAAGTGAGATGGTCTGACACAATTCCCACGTGTGAAAATCCGAGAGTGGTCTCCCTGGGCAATTAACCCAGGTAGCCCTGGTAAGAAGCAAGCACTCTGGTCATTATGACAACCACAATCCCATGAGCTCAACAGACCAAGTCAACCTACTGCTTAGTAATTACTGATCACACTGGACTAGTACCAAAGTGAGTCAATTTTTGCAATATTTAGAGTATTTTGTTATTTTTTGGCTTTCAAAACAAAATTTAGCTACTACATAAAACCCAAAATAACTCAACACCCAAGCATGGAACAACCCCACATGGTTTGGCACAAACTCAACTGTTCCAAACTGCTGAACATAAGATAAGCCAGCTAAGCACTTGCCGGCCACAGTGAAAATGAAGGAGTGTTGTGATGAGAGAGTGTGGCTGACCTGCGTATATTGCTTCTATGATGAGATCCTCCAGGTCGCGCACATTTTTGATATCTAGCTCCTGCAGCAGTACACAGTACGGAATGCACTTGGTGCGTGTGGCCAGCGTCACAATGGTCAAGTGCTGCAGCTTCTTCTTCTGGCCGCGCGTTAGCTGCGGCAGCTCCAGCATGTTGTCCAGGTACTGGCGGTACGTGCCGTATGCAAACAGGTGCAGCGCGTGGTAGTAGCTGGAGTTTGGCCCCTTCTCCAGCTACAGCCATACAAATTCATGTCTCACTGTGTACATGAATTTCTTCTTAAAAACACTCCTCTTATATGCACTAACTACTGTATTTTATTGAAATCATAAATTTCACATAATTGCAGGTTTTATTTAAATTATTGACCAACATTTACACTACTCAATGACTGAAACATGTTTCTCTGAAGAGGCATCACAAGTTTATGGAATAGGTGATACACAAACCTGTTATACATAGCAAAATACTTTATTCACTATGGCCCACTAATTTTTACTGAGAATTCTTGTTATCCTAATATACCTAGTTCTTGTTATTCTTTATTATATGCCTGTATTTCATTAGTACAGATTTCTGTTAAAGCCAATGACAGCTATAGCTTTGGCTGAATAGAGTTTAAACTGTCCAGTTGCTCATAGCAGCACTATAGGGCAATTTTCTTCAACACTTGTTCAAAGGTTACACTGTGAGACGTGGCTGCTACCACCTCGAACACCTGTAGCAGTGTGTGTTGGCCACATGTCATAAGATACTGTGCTACAAGCTTGACCTCACGCAGCCATGCTTCACTCCCACCAACTGGCCTTTCAGTGCAGGTTACTCTCCTCAATACATCTGCACACAACAGTGTTGTACTGCTGCATCCATCCAGCTGCCTCTTCTCCACATTCATATTTAATATACTGTGGTTATTTTCTTCTAGCACTTGGTATTTACTGTTTCTTAAGTTTCAAGTAAAGCCACCGCCTACACAGCACTCCACCTCACTTTACAATCTGAAGAACTCATAAAAAAATAGTAGACACCACAAATATTGTCAGAAATGGGCAATTTATGCTGTATATGAAATAAGAATGTATATATTTTGCAACATTATAAAATATGTTACTAAAATATACTTTTTAAATATTAAAAAATAATTAATTAAAATAGTCTGGATTTTTAACCAAATTTAAGCGTATTTCCATTCTGGATGCTTCAGAAAGAAGAATTTGCAAGAAAATCTTCACCATGGAATATTGTCACAATGTTTACTATGATTGTGTGTAAGAAAATTGTAATATTAATGTAAGAAATAAATTTGTAATTGATTTTATGTGCGTCAATTTGTCAAAAACATTTACGGTTGAAACTGACGTAAATAAAGTTAATTATAAAATTGATTTGATGTATTAATACTATAATTTTATTACATATGATCACAGTAAATATTATGACGATCTTTCCTGAAGATTTTCTTGTACACACTGTTTTCCGAAGCATCCAAAACGGAAATGCGCTTAATTTGTGTTAAAAATTCAGACTATCAATTTTTTTACATTTAAAAAGTATATTTTAGTAAAATATTTTATAATGTTGCAAAACATACACATTCTTCTTTCATGTACAGCATGAATCACATTTTTCTGACCTTTTTTACTGTGTCTGTACTACTTTTTTAACGAGTTCTTCATGTTGTATAGTCGGATGCAGTGCTCCACCATAAGCAGTTGATTTACTTCAAACTTAATGACCACATACACAGAACCACAGAGCTGTACCAACGCATGTCATTGAGTTAAGGTAATTGGTTTGTTCAAAACAGCCAGATCTTGAATGCCAGTGAGGGTGAAGTGAGGCGAGTATTGAGCTGTGATGAAACGTTGTGGAGAGGGGCAGCGAGCGGGCAGGCAGACAGACAGAAGTGTGCGGAGAAAACCTACTTGCCAACAGTGTTGTCCTCCATGTTCCCAAAACATGTGTGGTCACAATTCACATAACTTCCTCTTGCAGTAATTTACCACATTGAGCGACGGCTCAATCAGACAGTACAATCTTGTGTCGGACGTGATGTTTCTGGGCGAACAGCACAAGCTACAATCACGTGTCCTGCCTCTTCAGTACTATGTGGGATTATGACCTGCTCATAGTGTTGAACACTGCATCGAAGATGGGCAAAGTCAACTGTACAGTGCGCATCATAAATGCGGACATACGTTATGCGTCAAACTTCAGTAAAATTTGAGACATTGTGAACAGTAAATGCCCCCATTTGCAAAGTATTGTCTCAGCACATGGTTGGTGCAGGATGCGTGTTATCATGTTGGCAATCTTTGTAATGATTATAGAAGTAAATAGTACTCTGCATTAAAAATTATAATGTAGAGATGTAATGATAAATACATCATTTATGGTTAAAATTACATAATAACATACAATTTTTCTTAGCTTAAAAATATTATGGTAGAGCATTCGAACATTACAGTTATATGAAAAGTCTCCACTCACCGATGAAATGCCACTGCCATTGAGCTCTCTTCCATCATAATTTACCTACATGCACAAATTCCTTGCTGGTGGTGTTGGAACATTATATATGTAGTTAATTATATTTGTATTTGCATATTTCATGAAATGTAGTTTGTTGTATGTGTCTTTTTAGAACAGTCTCCTCAGTGAAATTAATTATCGACATGTGTCTGCAGCTTTGTAAAAGAGTTTGTTGTGTGCTGTGATTCGCCATTTTCCTTGACCATGGCGAAGCACAAGCAACAAAGTATTTACGTTGTGAAGTTTATAATTGCTGGTTTCAAGAAATAACTTAAGTGCTTTGTTAATTTAATAAGTTAGCAAATAAATTATTTTGTATCGGGAGACAAAAGTGATTTTGGTGAAGTAATCATCCAAAGCTCGCCATGTGTTTAGACAAAGTGAAAAGTGAGTTTTTGTTTTAAATAATGTTTTTTTAAAATGTTTTTAGCATATTTTTTATGTATTTGTAATTTTAAAAAACCTTGTTTTCCCCTACTTTATTTTAATGAAAGTCTAACAATTTTTACGTGTGAAATTAAATTTGCTGAAAATGTTTACATTGTGCATTATGCATAACAGTGACATATTTATTACGATTTGTTCTTGCAGGAAGCTATGAAATGTACGTGGCCTAAATATATGCCCTTTTAGTGTTGTTCATTATATATAAAAATCCAACAATATTTATGTGTTGAGTATTTTTCACATGGTACGAACAGTGACAAATGTATCACATGTAGATCTGTTGATGAAGATAAAACTTCATAGAAATATAGTAAATTGAACTTTTTCCGTACAAACTAAATTTTTCACTCCATGATCAAAACAATGTAGGTTCCAATTGCCACTCTTTCATTAGAAGAACTGTAAAATAATTACGTCTCACGAAAGATGATAAACTAAAACTAGAGTTCCTCACACCACCAATAAATTAAACAGAACCCTAACTAGTATACTACGGGGTCGTAAGAAAGATAAAACAGTATGGAATGGCAACTACTATTGTCATCAAGACTCGTGATGGTTCGTAGCGCGGGGGTGAGGAAGGCCCAAGTGAAGGGGTGTTAGGGGTTTAGGAAGAAAGTGGCCATGCCTCAGCGCCGAGCTACCTGCCATACAAAACAAATTACCCTTCGTTCCTTACAGTAGTGACGGACTGTGAACAATGGCAAGTAGCACGCGACACAAGAAGTATAAACAAATTATACATAGCAAGGAAAGAGAAGTCATCACGAGTTTGTAAAAGCTTGTGATGGAGAGACAAGGAATAAATATTTGTTGGTTCCTATAAACAAAGCTACAGAGAGAGCTGCAAAGTATACGGGAGTAAGCAAGGTATCTATCAAGAGAATTCGCAAACAAAGCAAAGAGAGAAATCTAGCGAGCCTCAAACAACTCCAGGAAAGCGAAGGCAAGAACACAATGCTTACACTGTCCACCGTATCTTCTATTAAGGGTTCCAACTACCTGCAATTATTTTGTGCAATAGAGTCCTCAAAACAGGTGGACTCTAACACTAATAAGAAAGAAGTAGTATATGTTATTCAAGACAACTCTTGTTAAGTTTTTGTATAAAATATCTGTGGCTGAAATTGTTTCTGAAAGCACCTGTTTTAGCCATTCTTACATCAAAAAATAATTCTTCGAGTTTGAATTAAAACATGGTGTTTGGGCACCATTACAAAATATCAAACTGTTTTAGAATCATGTATTTTGTACTACCAACCATTGTAATACACTTCATGCGCCAGCCAGTTGGAGCCGTTATTAAATCTGCAATGTGATGAATTTGAGTTAATTTTTGGTGATGAAGATAAATACCCCATGTAACAGCATCAAAGGCAAGGTTTATTTTCTTGACAGAACTGGTATGCTTTTAAAATATTGCACCAATAGTAAATAGTTATCCGTGACTTTTCAGTAATATGCAAGTATTATTTTCAGTCAAATATACCATTCAACAGATTTTATTTAAAAATTGTAAATTTGGCGCAGTAGCGTGGCTACAAGGAAAAGGGGTCTCTTGTGACAAAACAATGAGAAAAGCTACTCTCACTGAATTGCTTGAAAAACATCGGAAAAGAGAGAAAATATTCACTGTTGACAGGGTATTCCAGCAACATGGCTATACTGTACATAAATTGCCCACGTCGGAACTCACAACACGACTGCAGATATATCACTGCAGGTCTCACAGATGCTAACAGAAGGGGCCAAAGCTGTAACAAAGAAAGACTGGGTGGGATATTACAGATACGTTGAAAGAATTGAAAAAGAATACTGGAAGAACAATTACCTCATTGAGTTAGCAGTAGATGAATTTGTAATTTAACTGGATATTGCACTGTCACAGTGACGACACAGATGATGAAAGCGAAAAAAATTCACACCATAATAGCTACAGTGAGCAAGAAATGTTTAGTGAATGTAATAGCTACATCACTTGCTTAGCTCAGCCATTGTAGATATATTGAAATTAGATTATATCTTACCGATACATGTACTGTACAGTGTCATTAATTTGTTTTACTTAATCACTTTTTAATTAGTGAGTTAGGAATAGCTTTACTTTTCCCTAAGCTTCCTCAACAACAGTTAATAAACATTGTTAACAATGCCATGTTGAGACATATCCGTAGTAAGTGTTATCAGTTTGTAAAATTACTATCTACTTTTATTTCTACCCATACTATTACATACATTAATTTTCTTTCATTTTTACTTATACTATTACATTAATTACTTTTTGCAGAAGCAACTGGAATCATGAATGTTACACGATTTCATTCGACGAATTAATAGATTTAATTCTAAATACTTGTAAATAAGTAAATTTATGCTGAACATTTCAGTATATTTTCCCTTATTTTAACTTTTTGTTCCCCACACCATGATTTTGGTATCACTGATTATTCTCATAGTAACTGTGTACCGTTACATTATACACTCACATCTTCTTCAGTAATAATTGTTTACAACTGAATACTTGTACATCAGTATTTTTCATTAGTTATGCTTATTTGTTACATCATAATCTTGGGTCGTTTATTAAGTATTATTGTCATATCCTACAAATATACTATAAAACTGTGTTCAATTGTTAATTACTTTGGTGGTTGTTAACTAATTATGTCACTGCAAGTTTTAAATCTTGTGTTTTGGAGCCTAATGATTTCTTCATTTTTATTCATCATCCTTTGTCTATTCAATCTGTGTTGAGTTATTTTCAAGATTTCAAGTATAACACTTGTAAATTAGCGTTGTTAACTATTCATGTTATTAAATTATTTTCATTGGTTTGACTTCTGGAAGCTGCTTCTTGAAAAAAAGTAACAGTTCACAAATGTTATCACAGCGTGTCAAGGGCCACGGTTAAGGCAGTGCCAGAGCATTTGCCTGCCACCACTGCGATCTGGGTTCGGTTCCTGGCTATGTAAACCAGGATTTTTGCATGTGGCAATCGTGGTTGGTGGGTTATCTCGGGGGTCTCCCATTTGCCCCAACACTGCATCCAGGCGCTGCTCCATGTCCGTCTCAATTCTTCTATACTACATTGGCTCTGAAAACCTCTTATGCTAAGACTAATCCAAATGTATCGATCTATCAATTAATCATTGTGTGTCATTATAGTTTATAGTCAGTCAATTCACATTACCAATTAGCTTGTACATATATTTAAGACAGAATTACAATGGTTTTTATATTTGTGTATTGAAATGTATGCCTATTTGCTGTACTTCAGTGGTAGAAAAGGCTAACATGTACTTAACTGCGCCAGAAAAAAAAATAAAAACAAAATAAACCAATCACATGCAGTAAGATTGCTTGAAACTTTAACTCAGGTTTTAGAAACTTAAAGATTTAAATTATATGTAGACTATTTTTAATTCTGCTTTTCGAGAATATTCTACTAACTCCGGCAAACAAATAAGTTAACTAACTTCATAATGGCATGTCTATTGATTGTATCATCAACCCCTGCAAACCATATTTTCGCACAATTGTCTCGCTCACTGGTTTTTAATCTTAATGCGTAATTTACATAAAGCCATGCAATTACAGTGAAACTATTTTATTTATATCAAATTGCTTTTTATTGGTAGCTCTTGATACTAAATACAATATTTTGCCAAACTGAGCAAACACATGACTTATTCATTTACAGTACTGACTATGACATTAATGTTATCCCCATTCACCTTTGTAATAGTTTCGTATTCATGCCAATACAATTTTTAAAGACTTATAGCTGAAAAAATTAATACATCCACGTGTTGCGCAGGACTTAAACCCAGAACATCTAGTACCGTACGCTGGCGTGCAACAAACTATGCCACAAAACAAAAATGTCAGCGATAGACATGTTGAAGTATTTTTCAAACTCTTCTGTTTGAAGAGGTCAGTGGAATGTTTGCAGGATGCATTAGTACGTCGTTCAACGGTACACTCTGCGGTCGAAGGGAGGGATGCGACAGGCCAAACCAAGGGGATGTCGAAGGGAGCGGGGGGGTGAACTAGGACTAGGGGGTCCAGCCCTCACAACGTTTGACACCAACAGTAGTTATACAGTAGAAGTTGTCAGTCTTTCCATACCTGCTAATGGAAGTTTGTTTATAAAAATTGTTTTCTTCACCAACAGAAAGGCTATGGCGGTGAGATATATCATGGCTGCACTTCTTTTCGAGAACTGACAAAATTTACTGAAGTTATATAAAATGGAGAATAAGCAGATAATTCATGCTGTAACTTAAGCTGTGAAAGTATGTAGTACACTATATTCAAATATGGTAAAAGATGGGGGTAGGTAAAAGATGACGTAGGTATATTACTGCTACAAGATTAGAATGAGTTTTACACTGAATCTTGCCTGTACAGTCTTGACACTAGGATCATTACAGACAAAACATTGTTTAACTGATGGAAAAGTGTTGGTGTTCACACCATGTACTGGTCTGCTTTAACTAAGGTACACTAACCTTAGAAATAGTGAGAAGTTACCGTACACCATTAAACCAAGTTTCTGTCATGTACATGATGGAAATAAATGTGTGTATATAAAATGTTTTTTTTTTTTTGTAAAAATCAGTTGCTTTTGTTGTAATCAACAAACATTTTAATAGTAGATGAAATCATAAACAATGGCAGGAGGGGCAATTAAAGTTCATACTACTTTGTTCCTCCAAACACTGTGATTGGTTTATTAGCAGTAGTCCAGTTGGTAGACAATGCCGTGAGTAAATTATGTTGTATTTTCAACGTTTTCATGTTGGAAAAGCTGTTCATTCTAAAGGAACCTTTGAAAAGGTTCGTCGTTGTCATCATCATCATCATCATCATCATCATCATCATCTTTATCATCATTATTCCATGTAGATAGTTTAATTAACAACACAAATCGTACTCTAGGTTTAATAAAAATTCATCACTTTTTCTGCTACTTTTTTGATTCACTATTATATCTTTATTATTCATTAATTAGATCCAAATTAGATTACTGTTCAGTAATATGGAATTATATCACAATGACAAACTGCAGTAGATTAAAAAATATACAAAAAAAAAGGTATTCAAATTGATTTTTAATAGATTTTCAATCAGTGCAGGATTTAATAACAATTATGCATTAGTTAGTTTTAATCCCAAACATTAAAAGAACGTCGTGAAATGAATGATGTATTATTTTTAATCAATGCATTTTTAGCAATTTTAAAAAAAGATTTAGTTAACAGGTGTGTTACTAATTCCAAAAATTTTTTTTCTAAATTTGATCCTTTTTCAGGTACGAAACTCACCTTTCTGGATCTATTTAAACATTACAATAGTTAGTAATTTTGCTTTAGTAAACAGTTGTTTTCTAAGTTATTTGCCTTAGACTATGTTATAAAGTAATTTGCATATAATCTTCAGAGTTTCTTACTTCCATCGGAATTTATTTTTATTTTTTGATTTATTGAATGTTTTTCCATTTTTATGTCTTTCTATATTGTGTTTGTCTTCATTGTTTGTGGTCGTCCTGTGCTTAATGTATGTTAATGTGTTGTGTTGTGTGTTTTGTCTATTTTTTTTGTTATTTTGTAGTTTTGGTGCTATCCTGTCATAGGTCATTTCTGTAATGTTGGATGGCACATAAAGTCTGTTAATTAATAAATAAAGTAACTAATAATAATATAATGGTGTCGGCACTCGTCTGAGAAGAATTGGCAATGTTTTTCCTCCTGTGATTTCCTGTGTTTCTTCGAAGATTCTGTAAGTAAAGTGTCAGAAACACCATTGCGTTTGGACTTTTAGGAGTTTTTACATGCCCCCCAGTCAAGATTTATGTTCAACATGCGGTGAACCGTTTATTGATAGACAAAAATTTATTAAGTGTGCGGGCCCATGTGGGACAAGATATCACTGCAGTTGTACCAGCATGAGCAAAGAAGAATAATTTTTTTTTGTGGATAATGCACTAACTGTAAGAACAGTATGTTTAGTTTAATATAGAAAAAAAGGGAAACAGTGGTGTGAATAAAAGCACGGACACTGAATGAACAATTACATTAGGGGACAAAGAATGTTCAAGTCAGTTTGAATCTGAAATGTCTAATAATATTTCTACAAAGATAGCGGAATCAATGGATTCCACTATCTTTTCTATGTTCGAAACCTTGTGTTGCAAGATAGATGAATTATCTAAAGAGGTCAAGAACTTAAAGAGGACAACTCAATATTACGAGCGAGGTTTGAAAGCCTTCAAACAGCAAATAAAAAGAGGTGTGAAACTTGTGAAGATATTTTTGAATTAAATAAAGCACTTGCGACATCCCAGAACACTGTTCATAAAAAATCCTATGGTGAAGAGATGGGTAAGAAGGTTGACTCTAAAAGCAGTGGCAAGAAGAACAGCAGATCCCAGCAGTTGGCAGCGCGGGTAAACAAGGACTCCCATTGTGTCGTTCAGCCTGAACCACAAAGGTAGACTGCTGATGATGACGGGTTCGTTGCTGTTAACAGGAGCGGCACAAAGGCCTCGACGGCAAGTGATCGTCTATTCCTAGAACAGCTGCTCCCAGGAAACAAATCCAGCTGGGCATCCGCAGTAATGTGAACATGAAAACAGTTCCAAAGTTGGCTCAACCATCAATGAAAGCTCTGTTTATGTTGCGTTTCGCACCTGAAGTGCAAGACAATTATATAATTGCTTATATAAACCAAGAAATTAAAATGGAAAATTTGAGGGTGGCAAAGTTAAAACCAAATATAACTCTTATTTCTTTTTCTACGTAGCAGTAGCAGAAAACAATTTTGAGTGGATTTTTAACACCGTATTCTGGCCATCTGGTTGCCCTATCAGTCCATTTTATGGGAAATACTTGAACAAATATTCACTCCCTATAAGGATTCCTCCTCTGCCACGTCTGAACAAGCAACAGAAGCAATGGGAGGAGCTGTATCCCAAATAAAATAATGTTTAGGCTGATGGAGGTACAGGATTTTGAACTGTACAAAAAAAATGTAAGGGATCTTAGAACCAAAGGACTTGATTTCTCCCAAAAATATTTTAAGTTCAGATAATTCATTTATTTGTTTGACAGAAACTTGGTTTAGTAACCTTGGTATAAATGCACGTTTTCCCGAGCTTTTTACAGTATTCCAAAAAGATTATGATGCAAATATAAATAACCTTAATAGAGGAGATGGAGTATTAAGAGCGGTAAACTAAAAACATTTTCGTACGTTTGAACAAAAATTTGATTTATTTTATGAAAATACTAAATCAATTTGGATAGAACTTTTTATCAATAGTACTAACAAATTGTTAATTCAAAATATTTATCTTCCCCCGCAATTACCTGTGGAAATTTTCTAAAAATTATTTTGCTTTGTTAGAATCTAATTTAAATAATTACTCTCATCGAATAATAATTGTTGGTGACTAACATGTCTGGAATAGATTGGAATACATTACATACACAAAACATTCCTTATTATTATAACAAATTGAAAGATCAATCTTTGTTACGATCAGTAAATATTCTTAACCTAGAACAATATAATTTTACTAAACCAAATGCTGAACTCTTAGATTTAATATTTTCTAATTTTTATTTCAAAGTTGATAAATCTTTAGAACCACTTGTGGAGGAAGATAAATATCATCCCACCTTAGGTCGCAAAGTTTCTTTTGATATTGACAAAATTACACATAATAAACCCGTATACTATAGAAATTATCGAAAGGGTAATTACTCACCACTATACTTACCAATTAAAAATTTTGATTGGGGACCGATTTATCTAATGGGAAATGTTAATCCTATGGTTGACTGCTTAACTAACAATTTACAAAAACTAATAAACACATTTATACCTAAATCTAAAAATTTTGAAAACAAATATCCGGTTTAGTTTACAAAGGACATTATCAATTTGATTAAAAAGAAAGAACATTATCGTAGACTTTTTAAGAAATTCCAATCTCAAGATTCTTATGTTTGTTTTACCGAGCTAAGAAAATTGGTTAAGGAAAACATAAAAACTGCAAAAAAAACTTGGCAAACAAAAATTAACAATAATTTGAAAAGCGAACCTAAGAATTTTTGGAAATATGTAAAACTTACGAAAACTGGGTATAATGAAACCCTTATATTAAAGGTATATGGTAGTACAATTCAAGATCCTGTATGCTGTTAGTCAATAGTTTTGCACAACATTTTCTTAAAGAATATGTAGAAGTTTTCCCTCATCCTCGAGAGCGCTCAATTGGTCAAATAAACAATCTTATTATTGATTCCCCGGTCATTACACAGAGTTTAGTTTTATGGGCTATTAAAATGCTAAAAAGTCCCAGGACTCCTGGAATCACGCGCTGTATCACGTACTATTTTCCGTCATATGATTTCGATACCACATTTTGGGGCCGTGTGCAAAGTTCCAGTTCATTGGCTGACGTCCTAACCTTGCTCTCTCATTGGTTGGTGACTCTTCTCACCCTGACTTCTCATTGGTGGAAGACTGCTCATACGTGACTTCTTGGTGGAGGGAGACTTCTCCCCACTACATTCATGTTGCTTTATTATGCCATGCACGGCCTGAAGACGAGAGACTTCAGCAGAGGACACCAGAGACTGCACATCACTGCCTGGGACAACTCGCCTGAGCTGCGATGAGACTCCACTCTCCATCACCGTGGCTATATCATGACATTGCTTCTATTCAAACTTTTACTTTGTTTTATGTTAACAATTCCCATATCATCTTCCGCCACATCGCCAAGTAAGTATATGTACAATTAAAACTGTAATCATTTCAGTGCTTGATTTTATTAAATGTGTTAAATTGACTTAGATTATTTCTTATTGAGCGTTTGTGCTCACCCTTAGACAGCTTGAGCATCACAAACTGGTGGCAGCTTTGGATAGTTACTCCAGACGGCTGTAATGAACTAACTTCGAAGGGAGGACGAAAGAAGTCGTCAACTAGCCCACGCGATACCAGCACAAGCTCAAGTACCAGCTCAAGTTAAAGATTTGGCTGTTATTTCATTAGTAGAAAAATGGACTGGCAAGAAAGGCTCCTTACCGGTATACGACTTTCTAGAAAGCATAGAAAGTGCAGCAAGCGTAGGAAATCTTTCAGATAAGGACAAAGTAAAATTAGCAAAAATGAAATTGAAAGGTTTAGAGTCCCATTTTGTTGCGACATGTCCTAGAGTAAGAGGGGGACAAAACATTTAAAATGATAAAAGATGACTTGAATGATAGATTCAAGGAAAATCAGCTGTTGCAATTTCATTATTACATGCTGCACAATGTTAGGCAGAAACATAATGAGGATGTGTAGACATTTGCAGATAGGTGTCATAAATTATGTAAGTATACAGTTCAGCATTTAGATGATCCAAAGAAACAGGAAATATCGAATCAGGAAGCTGAAAAGATGTTATTAGCAGCTTTCACTGACGGGTTACAAGGTAACGTAGGTCAGCAGTTGAGATATAAGATACCACAAAAAATGGACAAAGGTGAATACATGGCTATAGCGTTAGAGGTTACGGAGGCGCGTCAGGAACGTAAAACAAAATTTGATGATCCTCAGAGGAGGAGAAAGGTGTATAACATAGTCTCCCAGCAAACAAGTGTGGCACGGGGTAATGTGAGAAGTGGCAAAAATACTTCCATTAACAGAGATTTTGGAAGAGGTTATAACTCGTGTTACCGTGGTTCGATTGATAGTAGTAACAGTAGAAATAGTCTATCGGGAACAGGTGTTTCTCCCAAGAACATGAGTTACAGACACGAACAAGATAATAAACGTAATATTAGATGTTTTAATTGTGGATGTTTTGGGTACATGATCAGAGAATGCCGAAGTTTGGGAACCCCACATCGAGCCCAAGTACCACCTAGGAACATAGGGCACTGCATTAGAGAAACTAGCGAGAATGTAAGTAATAATCACCCTAATGTGAGAAGCCGAGTGTCAGCCCCGGGCGCCACACGGCGGTAATTACATTTGTAGGGGGAAAAGAGACCATAGTATCAGTTCTTGTCGAGGGCCAGTATCACGCGTTCTTAATTGACATAGGGTCAGATATAACTCTCGTTCGACCTAGAATCAGCAGGAATATTACAGATGAATCTCAGTTAGAAGCGAAAGGTGTAATTGGAGACTCTCTCCAGATCGTAGGTACCCAGTATGTAGAGTTATGGGTAAATTGTCAATGTTACCCATGTTGGTTCCTTGTGTGCACGTCAGAGCTTCCTTTCGAGGGAATACTTGGAACCGATTTTCTTCGCTATTATGATGCCAGAATCAACTTGAAAGAACCGACACTGTATCTCAAAAATACATTTGATTTAGATACATATAATTCAAATAATTGCATAATTGAGGAAGAGCAGCGGAAACAAGTTGAGAGCCTGGCCAACTCTGAACTTGTATCCGGATCTGTGAACGGTAATCAATACAATGAAGAGAAAATTATACAGCACACGATTCTGCCACCAAAATCAGAGACAGTGATAGATGTTGCTTAGCACATGGCGGGTTGGGACGCTGACTCGAAATTGCTTATCGAACCGACATTGAAGAATGTACCAGGCATCCATGTGGCAAAGGCAATATGAAACTTAATTCTTACCGGTAAGAGCCTCCCAGAGAATGAGGTGTTTGTAGCAGCAGTACGGCTACAAACTCTATTGGGATATGTAATAGATTCGATGAGATGAATCTGGAAGACGGGGTGAACGACCGTCAGGGTGAGTGACCAGTGTGTTATCCCCTTTGTTTCAAGTCAAAGGGATGTGTCCCAGTGTTTCGTTCCTCATCGCAATCACGTCAAAGGGGGCAAGAAGACATGCTGGATCGACATGTGAAGTAGGTGGTCATGTCGAAAGGACTACTGACAGGGTAGGTCAAGTGGAGGGTTCAAGGAAACCTCACAGTGAAGGTTCAAGGAAACCTCACAGAGCGTTAGTAAAAGCAGTAAGGGCAGTGACAAAAATCATTAACATTACTAATGAGACTCTCATCGAGCCAAAGGGTACAGTAATAGGATTTGCCACACTTGTCAGTGACGTTGCTGGATTACTATGCGTAAATAGCATACCCCGAACATCCGAGAAAAGTTGTATAAGTCTTGGGTCGGAACAAAGTGATTTAGTGTCGCCACAAATAGAACTAAGGGAGAAAATCCTCGCAGATGTCCCTAGAAACAAAGATAAAAAGTGTTCGCTTACAGACTCCAAAGCAGTAATTCCCTCGACTTGTGTTAGCCACAAAGTGAGTGAATTAGTTTGCGAGGTCACTGTGTCCCCAAAATCCGCCGAGATAGAGTATGCCGAGCAGAGGCAGTTCCGATTCCAAAAAGTTGAATTGTCGTGATGAATTGAATTCTCATACAAAGTTGAAATATTGTAAAAATTTAAGCTGTCAGATTAATGTGAGAAGTAGAAGAAACAGAGAAGTTAACATTGAAAATATGCGCATAAATGAAGAATTGGTACCGATGTTATATTGTTCACGTAAATTGAGAATAGATGAGCCGAATTATGTACAGACTCAAGGTAGTCAGAGTTGTGAACCTACACGGAAAATTGTGTAAAACCTCAAATGGAGAGAATAAAATGTTAAATGTGCCAAATTGTTGTTCGCATGGCAAATAGTAATAAATCAGTGAAGCAGAAGGGTAAAATGTTACCACAACCACCAAAAGATGAATTTTAGAGGTAGAGAAAATTGTCCGAGATAAATTGAAGCATTTGAGTAACAGTGATTTTAATATAATATTATCAGAGTTAATGAAGTTTGCGTATATATTTCAAGTGGAAGATAGTTCGGATTTCGGGTGCACAAATTTATTAAAACATAAGACTGATACAGAAGAGGCCAGATCAATAAAGCAGAATCCATATAGAGTACCACATGCATTGAAACCAGTAATTGCAGAGCAAATTAATGATGTGCTTGATAAAAATATTATTCCAGAGAGTAAATCACCTTGGCAGTTTCCCGTAGTGATGGTGAAACAGAAAATTAAAGACGGATCTTTTGAAATGAGATTTTGTATAGACTTCCGCCAGCTTAATAGTGTGACGAAGCAGGATCCTTATCCAATTCCGAATGTCACAGAGACGTCAGATTCCTTGCACGGGTCGAAATATTTTTCAACATTGGACTTAGCGAGTGGCTACTTCTAAATTAAGTTAGAAGAAAGCGATAGGGAGAAAACAAGTTTTGCTACATTCGTGGGGAAATATGAATTTAATAGACTCCCAATTGGACTGTGTAATGGCCCAGTTACATTTGAGAGGGTAATGTAAAATTATGTTCTAACAGGTTTGTTAGGTGATGTGTTTAGTATACCTTAATGACATGATAATATTTGGTAGTACTGTGAGAGAACATGCCAAGCGCTTCAGTAAAGTATTGGAAAGACTAGAAGATAATTTTCGAATTCAGCCTAGTAAGTGTTCATTTGTACAAGATAGTGTAGAATACTTAGGGCATGTTGTAAGTTCAAAAGGTGTAGAAAAAAATCAGAAAAATCTACAAGCAATAAAGAACTCCCCAGACCTAAAAATGTGACAGAAGTTCGCTCAGTGGTAGGTTTATTTCAATATTATAGGAAATTTGTACTGAATTTTGCAGATATTGCAAGACCATTGACGAAATTAACTAAGAAAGATGAATCATTCATTTGGGGAACAGAACAAGAGGAAGCTTTCAGAATGTTAAGAGAAAAATTTATTTCATATCCGATTCTTGTATATCCAGATTTTTCACAACCATTTATAGTGAGTACAGATGCTAGTAATTATGCCGTAGGCGCTGTCTCAGATGAGGAACGGACACGAGAAACCAATCGTCTATGCCAGTAGACAATTAAACTCACCAGAAAGGAATTACAGTACAACATAAAAAGAATTGTGCGCTTTAGTTTTTGCCACAAAACAGTTCAGAGCGTATTTGTACGGCCATAGATTTACCGTTATTACTGATCATGCTGCATTGAGACGGTTATTGAATTTGAAAGATCCTAGTTCGAGACTCACTCGATGGGCACTTCGTTTAGCAGAGTTTGATTTTAAAGTAGTCAATAAACCGGGCAAGAAACACGCGAATGCATATTGTTTGTCGCAAATGGTAAATGCGATAAATTTAGAAAATTTAACTAGAGAAATAATCAGGAAAGAACAGAGGGAAGACGAAACATGTCTAAGTATAATTAATAAGGCAGATAAGGGAAATTTCTTTATTGATAGGGAAGACACCCTATACAAAAGAGACAAAGATAAAATTTTAGTAATTGTTCCAAAGTCGCTTGTGACCAGAGTAATTAGTTATCACCATGTCACTCCATTTTCTGCTCACCAAGGCGTGAAGCGAACTAATAATCTTTCAAATATTACATAAATTACTATTCTTGAATGAAATATAGACAATTGAAATACTTCCCGAATATACCAATTATATATATCTAGCTGCAATGGTACAAACCTGTAGGGAAAATGCCCTGCAAATTATTGATGAAGTAGAAACAGTTGAGAAATTTTGCAATAGTGAAAGTGATAAAGAATTAAGTGAGGAAAATATTGAAGAAAATATAGGCTCAAAGTCACACCCAATTTTAGCAGATATAACAGAATTAGCAGAAATAGGTGAAGTAGAGGAAATATGTGTTGAATGCCCCCAAGGGACGACAGCACCCTCAATGATAGTGTGTTTTATGATAATGTAAAAACTGACGTTTTGGGAACCATCACGTTATTTACGAGAAAATAGGTAAACCTAGTGTCAGGTATACTTTGCATTCAAAAGTAAGAAACTCCTCAGTGGAAGAGGAGGAAGCAGAAATAAGTGATGCGTAGCCTCAGAGTATAATGTAACCTAGAAATTAATGATAATTACAAGTTCAATGCGAAAAACTAAATAAGAGGTATATGGGTTTGCATTGCAGATCACACCATAGGCGCTGGCGTGATTCTGGTCCAGGAAATGGACGTCGTATTAACAGTAGACAGATGAACAATAGTGCTAGACATACCCATAAGAAAATTGGAGAGTATTAATCAGATATTTAGAGACCAACTGAACATAATTAAATGGAATAAGTTTTCTTGAAACCAAGAGATTGAAAGACCACGTTCAGAGATAGGTGTTTTTGATAGACAATAATTGCAGAATTAGACGAGGAAGTAAAAGAATTAACTTTGATACTACCCAGAAAATTGTCTCGCGAAAAGAAAGGTTTTATAGATGCAGGTGGCCGTATTCTGAAATTTTTATTTGGTACACTTACGAATGATAATTATGTTTCTATTCACCACGTGACTAGTGAGTTGGGGACGAGACAAGAAAAATTTATTCATATAGTAGAAAAACAATTAACTTTCGTGAAAGGGATGAATGCCAGAGTAGAGAAAAACTCAAAGGACATAGGCATTTTAGCAAAAGAGTTAGCGAAAATAATAAAAACTTTGAACCACATGACTACTTGGAATACTTTAGCAACCTCAATGATTGAAAGAAATCACAGAATAACAATTAGCAATTTAGGGGAAGCAATTGAATACAGTAGTTGCTGAGAGAATTAGAATTAACTCTTCAGTCTTATAAACAAGAGGTAACGAAAATAAAAGTGGCATTGTATATCATAGCGACTGGTAGGTAACCCACTTCGTTATTCACTCCAAGAAATTTGTCAGAAATTAGTTGAGGTATTGCTCTTAAATTATCCGTGGACAAGACTTTGATAGCAGGAACTGATTTGAATCAAGTTTATAATTACTATGAAGTAATGACAGTACATGAACTTGTTACAATTGATAGTATACAATTGATAATTGAGTTTCCTTTGAGATCCGAGAATAGGTATTTCACAATCTATAGAGCTCACCCTTTTCCCATGTTCGAGAGAAATTTAGAGAGATACGTTACGATAGTGCCAGATGCACCTTATATCACGCTGTCAGAGAACAGGCAGTTTTATGCATTAATGTCTGAAGCAGACATGAGTCAATGTAAAGGCGGGAATAATATAGTTTGTCCAACTAACGTCCCGACGTTTTCCATAAAGGTTCCGAATTGTCTAGTGAATATTATATTGTCACAACCTGGTTACGATTATAAAAAGTGTAAAAGAGAGAAGTTCTAGGTAGCTCATTCGTACCAGTGTTTATTAGATCAGTAGATGGTGATAGTTGGATTTATTCAGTACCGGGAAAGATGAAAGTTACTAAAAGTGTCCTTATGAAAAGAGTTAAGCATGTGTGGTGGAGGAGTGGATCTCGGCACAGGGAGTCATGTCCCAGGTAAGCAGTTGTATGATGAGAGAATTCAGTTGTTACCACATAGTAACAAGGTAACGCAAATAAATAGAAAGTGAATGACGTCAAGTTCTCTCCAGTTCAGTCCTTATTAACAAATAGTGAACAAGTGTTCATTGCATCCATGAAAACTGACTTCAATATTAGTCTGTCAGAGATAAATACAGAAGATGTAGAATTGAATCATCTCATGTCAGATATTCATGATTTAAAACATAGGAAGGTTCTGAGTCAACACATTGAATGCCACAGTCACTACTTGGTGGGGTTCGTTATGATGGGATGTCTGGTTCCTGAAACGGGGCCTGTGTGAGACACTGGCCAGATGTTCACGCGCCTGCTTATGTCAGAAGGTGGTGGAGACCACAGAGCTTGCCCAACTTCCAAAGGATCAAGTAGATGCCATGGAGATGTGTGCTGTTTCAAGAACAGTTCCAGCCCCGCAGCCGACATCGAGGATGACTGCCACTACTTGCTTTAAGAATTCCATAATACGTCCTGTTTTCCATGATATTTTAGTCTCATGACTCCTGGAATCACGTACTATTTTCCCATCACATGATTTCGATACCATACTTTGAGGCAGTGTGCAAAGTTCCAGTTCATTGGCTGATGCCCTAAACTTGCTCTCTCATTGATTGGTGACTCTTCTCGCCCTGACTTCTCATTCGTGGGAGACTGCTCATACATGACTTCTTGGTGGAGGGAGACTTCTCCCCACTACATTCATGTTGCTTTATTATGCCATGCACAGCCTGAGGACGAGAGACTTCAGCAGAGGACACCAGAGACTGTACATCACCGCCTGGGACGACTCGCCTGAGGTGCGCTAAGACTCCACTCTCCATCACCGTGGCTATATCATGACATTGCTTCTATTCAAACTTTTACTTTGTTTTATGTTAACAATTCCCATGTCATCTTCCGCCACATAGCCAAGTAAGTATATGTACAATTAAAAGTGTAACCATTTCAGTGCTTGATTTTATTAAATGTGTTAAATTGACTTAGATGATCTCTTATTGAGTGTTTGTGCTCAGTCCTAGACAGCTCGGACATTACAGTGCAACCCTACCATAGCAGCTGGAGGAGCTGAGACTAAAATTTCTTTAATTATGTTCTGGCATTCGGAGGTGCCTGCAGTAGGGATTTATGCCAATTAGGGATTTCAAATTATATTATCAAAATGCAAGAGGCAATAGAACTAAATCACTAAAATTTTCGGAACATATAAATAGTTCTAATAATTCAATAATCTGTATAACAGAAACATGGTTCAACAATTTTAGTATAAATTCTCATTATTTTCAGGAGCACTATACCATTTTTCGAAAGGATCGTGGCACAAATTTAACACATCTGAATAGAGGTGGAGGTGTCTTAACAGCGATTAATCATCTACATTTCTCACATTTCGAACAAAAATTTTATCTTGATTATGACACGATAGAATCTTGAAATAATTTATAGTAACATTAACAAATTGAAATTAAAAATATTTATCTTCCTCCTCAATTATTAGTACAGGATCTTAAAAAATACTTTATATTCTTAGAATCTAAATTAAACAATTACTGTCATCAAATAATTATTGTAGGGGACTTTTAATATTCCCGATACAGATTGAAATACTTTCCACATGCTAAATATTACTCATTTCTATATCAAATTAAAAGGTCTATTCCTGTTACAAACCATCAGTTTACTTTATTTAGAACAATACAACACATACTAGATTTAATATTATCAAATTCCCATATTCATATCAATAAAGCGCATTTGATATTGGTTGAGAAAGATAAATATCACCTGGTGTTATCCTATCAGATTTCCTTGGTTCACGAAAAACCTACAACAAATAATCAAGTATTTTACAGAAATTACCCAGAAGGGGACTATCTCTCTTTATATTTAACTATTAAAAACTTTGAATGGGGCCCAATATATAACATGGAAGATGTTAACGAAATGGTAGATTTTTTAAATGTGTAATCTTCAAACTTTTAAAAATAGTTTTATTCCAAAAGCCAAAGCGAGAAAAAATACATATCCAGTTTAGTTTACTCAAGAATTGATTTATTTAATTAAAAAGAAAGAGCATCTTCATAGATTATTCAAAGAAAAGGAAAAATAATGCTTATTACACTCGCTTTTCAGAATTTAAAAAAAAAATAATAATAGAGAGGGAGCGAGAGAGAACCCCTTATATTAACTATGGATAATAATATGATTCGTGATCTCAAGAAAGTAGCAAATATCTTTGCTAGGCACTTTGCTAAAGGTTTTGTACAAACTCATGTTAACAATTATGTTCAATCTAATTACTATACAAATCAGTTACATATATAGGTATTCCCACTATTTTCCAGGGCTTAGTCCTTTGGGCTATAAAAAAAGCTCAAAAGTAGTCCGGCCACTGGATGGGACAATATCCCTAATTTTATAATGAAGGGCTGTGCAAATATGATCACTCCAATTTTAACGCATGTTTTTAACTATAGTCTTTCATCTGGCCTTTATTCACATTTGGAAACATGGAGTTGTGGTACCTCTATTCAAAAAAGGGAATAAGCACGAAGCAAATAATTACAGACCAATATCTTTATTATCTAAAGTTTTTGAGAAAGTTATTCATAAACATTTAACTTTTATAATCAACGAATTCCTAATGGGTGAAATGACAGTCACTAATTAATTTAACTTTGTTGATGATCTCTATTCTAAAATCATCTCAAGAAAGCAAGTATATTTTGATCTTCAGAAAGCTTTCAGTATGTGTCAACACCAAATTATTATTCGAAAATTACAAAATTTTGGTTTGGATATTGTAAATTTAAAATGGTTCTCTAATTATATTGATAAACTGTCTTTTGTAGTTAAAATAGACAAATCTTTTCTTCTTCTTATACTGTTTCTTCAGGAGTTCCGCAAGGTAGCACCCTAGCATTCTTACTTTTTAATATATTTATAACTGTATTAAAGATAACGATGAGCTATGTTACAACAGGATATTTTAGCTATTAATGATTAGTGTAAAAAAAATTGTATGCAACTGAATATCAACGAAAACTTCCTGTATTTCCTTTTCATGTAAAACAAATACTACATACCATAAATATTATGTTAATATTACACCAATAAATAGATTAGAATACATACATGACCTAGGTGTAATTTCAGATGCTAAACTGTATTTCCATGTACATATAGATAATATAATTAGCAACATTAATTGTACATTAGGTTTAATTAAAATTATTATTTTTTCGGCTTAATCTCCAGATTAATTTCTATGTTCATATAATACATCAGTTAGAACTAGATAAGAATACTGTCATATTATCTGAAATCATATTACAGCAACAAAGTCTGAAAGCTTTTAAAGTATTATATAATAGATTTCGAGTACAAGCAGATTATAATTATAAAGATGAGTTGAACAGATTTAAAACTCTTTCTCTGTCAGCACGTAGAGCTATTTTAGATGATTTATTCCTAATTAAGTCATTTTTAAATTATTCATCATGTTTGGCAATTAGTAATAAAGTAGGTTTAAAAATCCAGTTATATAAACATAGAATGTCACCCACTTTCTCTTTGTTAAACAGTAAAATGGATTTAGTCAATAGATACATAAATAATTCCAATAAATACTTTCCCAATTACGATCCCTTTAGAGGACAAAAATGTACATTTAGAGAACTATATAAACCTTATTGTTGTTTGTAAGTTTGTGTTTTAGTTTATATTTGTATTCAGTTATCTGATCTTACATTGTAATCAAATTCATACAACTTTAATTAGGTAGTGTTTTGATACTCATTTGTGGTTTTTATTTTTTATGTTAAGTACATAGTATAATAATTATTCTAGTGATAACCATTTTGCAATATTTCTTGGGCTCAATTATTCCTAGTGAATTCAGTAAACAGTAAAGTAACTAGAATTCTGGTTTTGTTATATTATACTAGGGGACCAGCCTGTGAACTAGTTTTTTTAATATTGTCACGTGCTTAGAACAGTTATGATGTTGCAAATTTTTGTTATCATACAAAGAATGAAAAAAATTGTGTGAAATCAACTCAACATTGGATATAGTTCTATCCACTAATCCACTGCGACCCCACTTGAAATCGTTCTATCCACTTGGTCACTGTGGCCCCATTTGATATTTATGTATCCACTGGGCCACTGCAGCACCACTTGATATAGTTCTACCCAATAAGTCACTGCGGCCGCACTTGGAATAGCTCTATCCACTGAGCCACTGCGGCCCCACTTGGAATCTCTCTATCCACTAAGGCCCCACTTAATTAACTCAAAATTGAAGTGACATTTAAAGAAAAAAAATATGGTATTCCATTACCTTCATATCTCTATGCATTAATACAAAACTTTCATAGGAATAAGTAATAAAAGAATAAACTTTTAGGGTCAAAAGTTTGCGCAATCTGATCTTGCTGAAATTCAAACTTGACCTGTATTTGTCCCTGAGGATTCTCTCTGCAAAATTTTAATAACTTCTACTGAGTTTCAAGGGACTTAGAAGTACTAAAGAGGAACAGACAGACAGAAATCGTCCTATCATATAATAGGATAGTAATTAATTGTTCCTTTCTTTAAGTCTGTGTTACGTTTTTATGTATGTCTTGTCTTTGTCCTTGTATGTACATGGTTGTCGTTTTTGTTTATGTAATTAGTGTATGTCTCTTGTTTATGTAATGTGCCACCCTGTCATTGGTTCTTGTTACTGACGGGTGGCACACTAAGCTTGTTTAAATAAATAAAATAACTAAATAAAAATTAGGCGATCGGCGCTCGTAGGAGGAGGATGTGATGTGTCTCACTACTGCTCCTGCTAGACCATCGTTTTTAAGTGTTTAAAAGTGTCGGAAACATCTGAACATTTGAATTTCCGGGGCTTTTATATGGCCCTTAGTGCGGACCTGTGTTCAAAATGCGGGAAACTGTTTTACAGTAAAAAAAAAAAAGTAAGTGTTCTAGTATATGCAACGGCCGTCTACGCATGCAGTGTATAACAAAGTCAAATGACAGTCTGTCTGTCTAAAGCGTAGTGATGTATCAACGATGTTTGGTTTTTCACCAAAACACAGCAAGGTAAATAATAATGTTAAGAAAATAAATTCAAATGCTGGGCAAAAAAATTATGCTTTAAAAGTTAGGCTAGTGGATAACGAAGCTGCAGGTCAACAGGACATTCCTACTAAAATAAACAGACAATATGGATTCTAATGTAAAAATCTATGTTTGATGTGCAATGCGGCAAAATTGATGAATTTACGAAAGAGGTAGGAGACTTAAAAGATGATAATTCTGTGCTTCGGGCCATTCTGGAGAGCTTGCAAGTTGCCAGCGAAAAAAAATGTGTGCTCTTCATGTTCGGTTGCCGGTGTTTCTCGCCCTCGCCAAAAAAATATCATACAGTGAAATTACAACTAATGGTCATGTATCCACATCCAATTCTGATGCAAACATCCAAAATAAGGTTCCATATGGTAGATCCACGCTGCTGTCATGGGCGGGTAATATTATCACAGGTCAGCGTAACATATCTACTCAGCCAGCCGCTGATAAGGATAGTTTTACGGATGTCCGCAGACGCGGAACAAAGGCTTCGGCTGAAAGTGGGTCACCAACATCCACGCCAAATGTTGCTCGCAAGCAAATGCAACTTGGAAGTGCAGCACCTGTCCACAGTCATGCAGTGTGCAGTGTTCCTCTGAAGAACTCCATTCTGGAATAAGTATTGGCCAGTCGGGGAGTCACAAAACACTGGCCAGTGGGGCAACGTGAGTGGATATACATTTGGTAAACAAATTTCACGTTCATTTGTGCTAAAAAAAAAGGCGCTCCAAGGTGTTTTGAGAAATCAATTCTAACTTGCCTTCATCAGTGTGTTAATTTACAAGGCTGGCTGTTCAAACAATGGCGAAAATCTCAAGGTTCTTTGTTAAATTGGCTAAAAGACAAACCAGGACTAACAAAAGGTTGGCCATGGGTCTTTCTCTGATATTGGTAATGGAACTGCTCTTCTTGTGGGTTATAAGTGGACTGCAAGGAAGTGAAATTTCAACCTAGAACAAGTTTTGTAAGCACAGCAATGCTACAAGTTTGTGTCTGATCCCAACAATGATGGGATGATTTACATTTCCTCCTCTAAAGGTAGAAGAGAGGGAAGCAGAGATAATAGGTAGTAACCCCAAGTGCTGGTTGGCAGTAATGTGGACTTACCTAATATATCTTTATGGGGGAGAAAGGGGGGGGGGGGGGGAGTGACTCTCCCAACAGGCAACCTGTACAGGAGGCCTAATGCAGTAGTAAACCACTATTCGACACCAGTGAAATTTGTAGCAAGTGCCACAAGCACCCTCGTCAAAGTACAGAGAGCAACACATGCAGGTAATAGACAGAGACAATTCACCTCTGTGATGTTGGGCATATCTAGCAGCTCCCCGAAGACATGCACGCCTGGAGCCTCCAGGACCTGCTTCACCAGTTCCACGGCCGCCGCCCCCTTTGCAGTCTTGGCCAGCAGCACAAACTGCTCCAGTGGGTTGTTGCCAGAGCCAGCTGCCTTCTCCCCACTGCTCCCAGTCCCTGGACCTGTCCCAGTCTTCATCTCCCTGCAACACCTCGAACAATCCACACACCTTGCTCTTATAATGGACCTTCATTTCCAATTTCATATTTCTGTAACATTTCAAGCCCTTTGCTTCACAACTCAACACCAATAAATATTAACAGTATTCCTTAACATTGTTTGAGAATGACAAACTTTTAATGAGCATAAAAAAATTGATAATAGTTTTTATATAAAACTGAGTTCTAAATTCATGTCTTTTCCCAAAAGCAGGTGAAACCCAAGTAACCATCCTGTAATTTGTATAGCAAGATGTAAACCAGTGAAGTTGACATCAAAACCCCTTCAGTGTACACATTTTGTTAAAATATTGTTACCAGTCAACATTAGTGTGTAGACAACGAAAATGGTTCTTTCTTCTCTGTCTGAAAACAACATTGCACAACTGCACGACAACGTCTCAATCTGACACGAATCTACAAACAAGTCTCAACCACCACACTGCTAATTCAGCATATGAGCTTAACTACTGGTAGGCTCAAGTTAGAAGCTTCAAGAAACATTCACAGTGTCTCACATTAAGAGCAGCCTTTGCTGCGAGACTAAGAAACACATGGCGACAAATCACACTACAATTGAACATCAATCACAATGGCAACTCAACATCGGTTTCAAAATTCCCAGATTTTTCTGACCATATTTTGCATTTTCCCATGAATATTCATTTAGACTTAATCTCGACTCGCCAAAGCCCCAAGGGTGGTGCACACCAAATGGACCAAATGCTCCCAGTGTAAGGGTCTCAAATGGAATAATTGTTGATGCTTGGGTGATATAAAATACGCTTTAATGCTATGTGCAACTTGTGGGCACTGCTTATTGATATCTACGTTAACTTTCATGTGCCTCTCGGCATACATAGCATAAACAAGCAAGCAGTTCAATTGGTGTACCCACTTTTCTGGGGTATGTTTCAGTGCTCAGACAACCTATTTTTTTTTCCTTTATGTATCAGTTTGTTTTGCCTCACGTGTATACTTGTTTCCCACTCAAGTGAAGCACTCTCAAGAGTGCATGCGCGTCCTCTCTTCTGGCTCAGAATGTCCTTCCTTACCTAACTGAATGTCAACATTAACAGTCCAAATGCCATACTGAAATTTTTATAACAATAAATGATTATGTCACTGTATTGGTTCAACTCTCAAATACACCAACACTACTTCTCTTGTATTACGATTCTCTGCTACTTTGTTATTTATTTTGTTATGTTATTCCTAAATAAAAAGTCAGACGCATTACGCATTTTGAGATATTAGTTTTAACGACTTCAGCTCCACCCCTCAGGTATTTTGCATGGAGTTTGAAGCCTAGTATTACTACATTAAAAGTGTTATTGTACTGCCTGCCTTGCAGCAATTATTATTCACCGGTCCATCGTGATTATGCTAGGAGGACAAGCGAATTCATTTACTCCCCGCTAGATCGCACTAGTAGTAATATCACTTTGTTTTGCATCCCCCTCCAACCGGCCTGTGAAGCCACAGAGGCAAACCATGAATTTGCACCCTCCACTCAGCAACCTCCCCTCGCCCTAGTGGTACCAGCCAGTAAGCAATGGGCAGCAGCCCACAACTAACATATAAGCTGAGACGGCCCACATCTCTGCAGAAGTTTTTGTTTCCAGCACACGTTGCTCAGATCCAATTAAATTGCCAGTCGTCAATCCCAGCGGCCGCCGCTCCGGATCTGATACCTCGTATTCAGTTTAGCTAACTACCATTGTGCCTAGCACGCATTGCTCAAGCCCACACCAGTCAACACGTCAAGTATTGTATTGCAGTCACACCCCCTTGCCCATGATCAACATCAGCAAAGCTTACAGTTAGGAGATATTCCGCAATGTACCCCACAACCCTGCACTCCCCTGTCATCACTTGTGATAGCAGTGGTTCATATCCTAGTCTTTGTCAAGGCTATTATCCTGACATGTTCATGCTTAGTTTTCCAAGCAAGTGCTAGCGATATCATTACATCGTTTCTTACAACATGTACACGTCCAGCAAGAGGAAGTCTGTTACAATAATTCTCTATGCACCCTTTTTGAGTAGGACACCTCTGCTGACAACCCTAACAATAGCTTTAGAGGTTTGAAGTCCGCATAGCTCGCCCGAAGCTAGAGTGCTATCACCAAGTGTTTATTTTCCCAAAAATGACGTGCGTGACCTTTAACTTGAGTACTTCCGTGTAGTCGTAGTACCTTGTAGTTACTCTTGTCACGTACTTGCAGGTATTCACAGGGGACGTTAGTCAAAGAACTTTACACTTATTTTGAGCACAGTTCAGACACTAGCACTGGCCTTCCCTTCCACCAATCTTGCATTGTTGGGACAGAAGTGCTCTCGCAGGTACACTGTCTGTGAAAGCACAGTACTAGTTTGGTGATTACTTCTCCCCAGAGCGGAAATTCGCTGTGGACCTGTAACCCCCACAGTGGACAGACGGCTACCAGGCCACGCACCCTAGCAGTGACAAACTTAATTCTCATACAGGTGAATGCAATACAGTAATTTTCAACATCCTGATGCCTTTTACCAAAAGGAGGAGATTGAAGAAAGGGTCAAAGAAGAAGTTATTGCATTGGGTCGAGCTCACAAATTTCAACCCTCTCTATTTAACTAGACAGCTAATCTTCCACCCAGAGAACAGGCGCAAATTCTCAGACACTTGCAAGATCTAAGAACTAAGAGAAGTTCCTGTGCCACGGCATGAGTTTACACCTGCTACAAGCTCTGGACCTGCAGCATACCCAGAGTGCATCGTCAAGTACTTGAGAAAGCCAACACTTGCCACCTACTCCTGTGATCCCTCACCTAAAAACTAAATATGCTTCTGCCACCATCTATCTACAGACCTCAGGAAACCCAACCCACACCATCAGCTCCACCTACACCTGTAACCTACAATACTTCTGCCTTGTTGAAATGTCGCCCAGGCAGCCATACATCTGCCATACCTGCGAAACATAAACATGCTCTGATAAGTTGATATTTTGTGCCCTGCTGAGTAGCCCCAAGGCCAGTTCTATATACCGGCAAAACTGAACCCCCTTGAGAAGAGAGACTGGCTATCTCTTCGCCAAAATTTTTCAGCCGCATATCTAGTCACTGACCCATGTGAGTACAAGTTCCTGGTACGTCACGCATCATCTCCTTGTTTAGTAGAAGAAAACACAACTTTTGATGTAGGTACAACATCAATTAATTTTTACTTGACTCATTTAAGGACAGTATTATAATGTTTGGATTTATTCAAATTACAGTCTGATTAAATATTAAGGCTACCACTTAGTGAGAGGTGTGTGTGTGTATGAAATAAAAACGATGAAGTGTTACGGGCGACGTCAGCTGGCACATGTAGAACGATATTGCCTCTATGCACAAAGCTATGAACTTACATGCAGTGTTCCCCTCATATCACTGAAACTATAAGACTTTAAGCGATGAGTTTGTCATTTTATTGGATGTGACACTGTAACAAATTCCAACGCTCTCCTCTATTGTTGTCTTGCATAAATTTGGTTAGCATATTTTAAGAAACTGTAATCAGAAGAAGCTGTATTCAGCCATGTTTGATAACATTAAGCTATTAATGTTATGTGCTTGGTTTCCTTTATCTGCCCCTCACGAGCAAGCAGAAGAGAGGGACAGAGTAGTGACTTGAAAGCGGGCGGCTAGTCACTAAAGCCATCCGTACACGATATCAATTACTGTTACCTTCTGTTATACCCATGGGCACAACAGAAGGCATAACAATTTCTATAGCAGAAGAGAAGAAAGAATGCATCAGTTCATACGCACACATTACCTAAAGTGCTAATAGAAAATTGTAAATGGCAGGCAAAAACTACTTGCAAATGGCAGGGTTACAAATGCAAGCAATATTATATATGTAGGAGCTTTGTGGTACATCCAAAAAGTATGAAGACTATTTTTTTTTCCCTGAAGACTGTATTTTGATTAGTTAGTAACAGCACTGCTTATGTATAAAAAACACCATACTGTTTTCACATTTATGTAAAACAGACGTTTACGTGACTAATTAAAACATTATTAAATTATTTATCTTTAACAAGCATAATAATCAATATTGTGCTTTCTGTAACTAAACAAGTTAATACATAAGGAAACTAAAAGAAGGGGAAAATATCACAATAATAATAATAAAGCTTTTATGTGTGGGTGTTACTATCACTCCTGCATTTACAAAGTCCATTTTCAAGTTGTGTGAGTAGCACAGTGGGTTAGTGCATGGGCTTGTAACAAAAAGCTTTTGGTTTGAGAGTTCAAATCTCAGCCATGTAACCAAATTTTTAGTTATATTTTACGTGATACATTATTGCCGTAGATAATTGTCGGAAAATGTTTATTTCTAGAATTTCTTTGGATAAAAGCAATAATACACAAGTAACTGCACAGTGCAATTGGCTGCCTATGGTATTTTGATTTAGTTTGGTTTGTACTATTGCTTTTAGATGAAGATATTGCAAAAATAAAAGTTTTCTGGCAGTAACATAAATTATAAGCAGCAATAATAAATCACATAAAATTACTAAAAACAGTTTCGCGACACGGAGATTTGAACTCTAAAACCTAAAAATTTGTGGCGCAAACCTGTGCACCAACCCACTGACCTAAGGACACAACTTCCTATTAGGCTGTGTAAAAGGTCATATACATAGATAAAAGTCCATAGTTATCACGCATTTTCCAAGTTCTGGTTATTGTTTCATTATGACTACGGGAGTTAATTGAAGTGTTTCCCGTTACATACGCATACATTAAGTTTCATTTTGTACATAAACACGTTTTACACAACCCGTGACTTTTTCGTAAACGGATATATACGCCTCGAGTTTGCTACTGGGGTGTCTGCCATATTGTCTGTCGCAGCACCGTGGGTATACCAGAAATTTAGAACATGTTCTAGTACCATTTCGGGTATGCCCATGGGTATGAAAACTGTTATACCCGGAGCCAGACACCTCTGGAGGGGGCTGTATCATAACCTACATGGGAGCAGAAACGCTAGCAGGAAAAAGGGATGAAAAATGCTATGGAAATAGGTATTGTGTAGGGCTGGCTTAAGGAATGTTATATCAGGGTTTTCAGTTATAAAGGCGTGCTGCCACGCATTCTTGCACCTGCCCTTGTGATAAGCGTTTTGCGGTTCGCTTGCACCAGACCTTCAGCTGATTAAATTTCTGTATATATCTGAAAAATGTTCTGGATTAATAACCAAATTTCTTCGAGTGCTGCAAATATTCCAGATTGAGGCCAGCAATAGTATTCAAGTGTGATGGGCATCTGGGGCGGGAGTATATGAGTGTCGGGAGTTTGGGCGATTGTGCAGCCGTAAGAGATAGATGAGCCAGAAAAGCAATGATTGGCACTAGAAGTGATCACCGGGAGGAAAATCTGTGACTGCGAGCATTGGTGTAGTGAAGAGTGTGACTGGTAGAAGGTGCTATTGGACTGGATGTGTGAGTGAAAGACATTTCAAGTGATGGCAACAGACAGACTGAACATATGTTAATGATGAGTGTGAGTTAACTGACTATAACCAAACAGACATATTCAGAAGAATTTTAATTAGAGTTGACAGACATTAAATATTGTGCTCATTGAGTAATAAAAGGAGAAAATGGAGATAGATTAATGCTATAAATAATACCTGTATGAATAAATTTAACTTAATTTAGTTCTTTTATTTTTATTTTGACCTCCATCCCTCACAAATTTGGCATCTTGTAAAAATAATATTTCCAATATGCGTGATCTCTTAAAAGTACCATACATGACCAATCTGAAGTGTATTTTCTTTTCATAGAAAAGCATTTTCAGGCGCACGTGTACTAGTTTCCTAAAAAAAAAACCAGACATTTAGAACACACTGTAATACAGCTCAAGAGCTAGGTAGGCGACCAGCATCCTTAAGGTTGTTCCAGGAGTAGAAATTTTTTTTAATCAAATAAAGTAAGTGTTAACATGATGAAAGCAGAATTAAAAATTAAATATTTGCAACCCAAATTTAAAAAAAAATAATTAATTAACAGTTGTTAAAAAAAATTTAAGTTTTATAAATTTTTGATACAATAATAATAATTTGAATTGACCAGCTTCACGAAAAATAATAATGTGTTTAGAAAACTTTACCACAGAAAACAACACAAATTTCATGCACACTGAATGAACCACTCTTATATTAAAAATGATTTACTTGTTTTTGCTTCACTACATATTCATAGAAAAAATTAAATAACCCATTTCCAGATTTAATCATCATTTCAAACTCTCCAGAAAACTATCTTCTGTCAGTAAAATCTTAGTTGGCATTTGTAAGTATAGCTGCATTTTTGTAGAACTTGCAAAACCAGAAACAGAGACAGTCCAACCTGACTAGTAGCAGGCATTCCTAAAATACATTCCGACAACTGTGTGCGATGTAATGCGCTAGTGAATGACTGTATTGTCCAACTTCTTAATACCTAACATAACACAGACTCACGCAAACATAAAAATTGATGTATCATGAGATACTGTTAGGAATCTGTTAGGAACCCAAAATCACCCGTTTGAACAGACAACTCACAACTGGATAACGCAGCCATCAGACAATACATAGAATAAAATCATACTGAGATTACTTTATCCAAAATAATAAGAGCAGAGATGACATTATGTACGTTGTTACTGATAATGTACCATTACAAGTAATTATTTCTCAAAACACAGATAGCAATACTTCATACAAGTACTTTACGAGTTTTTCATTTAGCTGGCAACACTAGCTTGGCTTGCTCAAAAATTATGTAAATTGTATTAAGTTCATACTGAAAGATTGGCAGAGATATTAAACCGGTAAAACAGAAAAAACTATCTCAGGGCTTTGGTGTTAATAATTATGTCAGTTCAAATTAAATCTGAAAATACAACAATAAAAATAGATCAGACTCTGCTCAATTTGTTTTCTCACATATCTGGCATAAATCATATCGCTTACGTAGACTGATGAACGCAGTAGAAAAAAAGCCAGACGAATCCAGACAAAACCAAAATTAATGTACAGTAATCCCACGCCAACCACGGTATCTTGAAACATGGGTTAAGTTATGCGCGGGTTTGTTTTTATAGACCTTTTCTCCAACTGCAGTACAAGTTTCTATTATCCACGGTTTTCAGTCAATGGAAAACTAGCCCTGGTTAGGGGTTCCACATTTCTCAAGCTGCCATCATAGACACTGACATTTGTTGCCCCAAGCAGTGTGAAGCAATAAATAACTTCATGCCAGAAGGGGACTGGGGTGTTTTCGGGTGGGGGAGTTACAGGCCGGGGTCAGTGAAAATTCTTTGTCCTAGTTACATATACTGCCACCTCTGCCTTACCCCACCTGTTTTTTTTTACTTCCACCATTCCTTTTCTTTTGCTGGAAAAAACAGCGGCACATTACATACTAGTTTCTTAATCAGTGTATGTATGGTAACTTCAAATTTAATTCAAAGTCCCTTTTTTACTTCTTTTTTTTTTAATTTATTTGCGCCCATGCCTACATAAGATGCTATTTTTTTTGTGAGCAATTTTTTTTTTTTGCCAAGTCAATTTTATGTGTAAAGTAAATAAAGGTAAGTGTGTGCAAATAAAATGTGTTCTCATATTACCATATTTTGGCTAGTAAGGCTACGTGCGTGTATAGACCACATCAAAAGTTTTTGACTGAAATTCAGGATAATTAATATTTCAAGTAGACCGCACTAAATTTTTGTATTCCCGTAAACATTATCGGGCCTACTCGTGCCAGTGCAGAGGCCAACACGCTGCCTAAATTTCATACACATTCCATTAGAACTTAACATTAGTTTATTTTAAATTTACATATAGCTCGCAAGCATGTTTCGGTGACTTACAAGTAAAGTATCAGGAAAACTCATGACAGTATTATGAAACTGAGTGACAAGCATCACTCCAGGAGGTAACAGGTGGAGGCTGGTCCACAGCTGGCGAGGTACGTAGTAGCAACTACATCCTCTGAACAGTTGCCCTTCAACACTTGCAGCTCTACATCTGATCTATTTTCGGCAGTTCTTACAAGTTAGTTAATCTTGTGGTTGAAAAAATAATACCATGAGCAAGGATAACATTTGGCTCAAAATTTCTATGAAAATAATTATATTTTCTTCTCTTTAATTCACCATATTTTTACTCTTATTTTGTTTTCTTTTCGCAGACAAGAACACACTACTGCGAACATTACCTTACTTTTTCTTCCTAAAGCCACAAATTTCGAAACTAACACTTATACATCCTGTGTGTCACTGACTTCCAAAGGAAAAGAATACTACCTCACGTCACCCTTCATTGTGATGGGAAAGTAATCCTAGCCACCAAATTCCATATCTGTGTTACTCCTGGAGCAGACTCTGTGCACTACGGGGCTAACACATAATGGCAAGTAACAGGTTTTGGGGGAACCATTTTCAAAATGTTGTCGCCTTTTACTGCAGTCTGAAGTAACTTTTTCGCATGTTTAATATCAAATAACTAAAATAACTTTAATGTGCGGCCGTAGTCCTACAGACCCTCTATGTCGAAATCCGCTGCACGTCTTCTGCCACATCGGACAGCCTATATTCAAATTGACTCATGAAATAATTTAAGAAGTATACAAAATTTCTACCAGGGGAGATTACTCCAAGCCTCCCTGGTCCTACATCAAAAAATTCAATATGGATCGTCTTCTTGGCTGTAATATTCCAAAACATAACAATTTTATAACATTAACATATGAAAATCAGTGTAGCACACACCAGCATTAGTGTTACCAGCTATTGGTTGCTGTAGCAACGTAATGAAATGTAGCCAACATATTTTAAAGATAAACATTATCTTGTTAAATACTTCTCTTAAAAAAATTACTCAATACTTAAAAACAACAGAAATTATCTATTTAATATTCAAAACCCAATTACTAATTTTAATGAAAAAAATAATGATAACTTTGCAGTGTATCAAAACATACATCAACCTCTAATTAAAAATTATTGTACATAATGTTAATTCTGACGAAGCAACAATAATAAAAATTCAACAAATTTCCAGATGTTACAGTGGCTTCTGTCAAAACCTTGAATACTTGGTAAAAAGTGATTCGTCTGTGTTTCAGTATATGTCAAATCTACAATGGTCCGGAAACTTGATGTCTCAGATCATCCAGGATTTTGCAGGATTGTCAAACAAGCTATTACACATACAGCAAAAATATGAATATCAGAAGATTCAGAATCTCTCTAAGATTTTATTTGTAACCAGTGCCATCACGTAAATGTAAATTTACCTGCTAGAGGAAAGCTATAATAGTAATGAAAAAATAGCATTCACGAGTAAACAAAAAGCTTAGTGCAGCTTACAACTTGCTAAATGTGAGTTAGTTTTGATGGTATAAAGGAGATTTTGAATGAAATACCAAACAGCCTATATACAGACTATAATACCAAAATACCTAGACAAAACATTGCGTGCATGGTATAACAGGTTCAAGGACACAGGATAAGTGTGCGACTCAAAAACGAACTGGCTGTCCAGGAAGCCATGAGCCTTAGGAAGTCGACATATCATGCGAGTCTGCAATTGCAGATGTCACAACCAACTGTAATGTATTCCCCGCAAACGTCTTCACATGAAACCATACCAACTGAACCAGTTGTTGCAGGGGTCGAGTCCGCAGGACCACAATCTTCTTTTACAATTTTGCATGGCTTGCTCAATGCAGCTAGAGCAAGATAGTTTTGCGGAGAAAGTGATTTTTAGCGACGAGGCCTTTTCACTGATCCGGGAAAAAAAATTGTCACAACTTACACATTTGGGGATTGGAAAGCCCTTGTGCAGTGATGCAACACATCCGTAATTCCACTAAAGTGAATGTACTTTGTGGTGTTTCTTAGTCAAAAGTCTACTGACCAACTTCATTTGTGGAGCAAACTGTTAGGGGTGAAATGTATCTAGACATGTTGCAAATGTGTGGTGAATGCCACAATGACAGGACAGCATTATGCAACAAGATGGGGCTCCTCCATATTTCCATAAGGAAGTTGATTCTTACCTTAAGGCAGATTCCCAACCGTCATTTTGGATTTATGGAAGATTTGACCTACTCTGGAAATACAGTTTTGTATCATGTTTTTTGGAACGACAGAGCGCAGAACATTGCCTAGTGTATTGTCTGGGGTCAGTATTTATTGACTACTGTTGATATTGTCGCCTTTGTAATTGTTTGCAAAGAAATAATCTCGCATTTTGCCTCGAAAGTTAACATCTAAAAATTAATAAAAATGAAGCAACGCTGTGGCAGTTCAATTAAGTTTAAAAAGCTGTTATTTAGGATATGTAGTGCGGGAAATTTCAATACATTGTCTGAAATAAAAACTTGGTGAAAAATCTATAAATCCAAAATGGTGGGTGGGAATCCATATTAATGCTGAACTTCCAGATCGTTGGATTGGGTGTGCTTCACCAGAGAAACCCTCTTTGTCTTCTGTGGCCTCCACACTCACCCAACTTAGACACATATGATCTTTTCCTGTGGGGTTACATGAAAGTTTGTATGATCGTGTCCCCTTTGCCAAATGACTTGGCACAACTGCAAGCAAGTATCATGGTTGCAGTCACTGGTATCGACCATGACATGTTGGGATGAGCATGGCAGGAACTTGATTACAGGATTGATGTCTGCCACGTCAGTAGGGGTGCACATAACAAGCACCTGTTGGATACATAGTTTTTTACAACAAACTTCTGAAACACCGGTGGGACTTATGAATCACGGTGTATATGTTGTACCTATAAATAAAATGAAAAATATAAATTTTTTAATTTTTATAAATGTAAATCTTATAAATTAATTTTTAAAATGGTCAAAAAAGCTTATTTTCCAGGTTTTTGTGTTAACAAAAAAATGTTTGTTGGTCAAGCTCAAATTTATTGCAGAAAGATGATGTAGGTATGACTTAAAAACTTGTAAACAGGGCTTTCATTATATACATCACAATTTTTCAAGAAAATTATTTTTATTACATAATTTTTTTTTAAATTTTAACTCTCAAAAAGGCTAGGTAATTTTAATCTTTTAGAAAAATTATATTCACAAGTGTGGTTTATTCTTAGTAATTTCCAAAAGGTTCAACACAGGGCAGAAATGGGTTCATATTGTTACGCGCTGCTGGTCCCCGCCGCTGACAGCCTGCCCCGCGCGAGCAAGTGAAGAGGAGTATAGAGAGTCGTTATATGATAGTGACAGCAATGAGACAAAGGGATTGTTTTGTATGAACACGCAAGTGAAAGGCTGGTAGCCATGTATCTGTTACAGAAAGTGAGTGGGTATGACAATTCTTACGGCAGCTCACGCCTCGCTGACCATGAGAAGCTCATATTGCTCCATTTAACACACAGGAATGTCGTAGTCACCCCCATTACGTTTCCCAGAACATACTTGATTGCAGAGAACATTCTAGATGGCCCTTACCTCAAGTATAAAACCACATGCAGGCCCCTGAGGATTGAGTGATTAAGAGCAGAGTGTTTGGCATATCGTGCGACCTTAAGCGACAGGTGGGTGATTATGGAGCGGCCAGGGAAGACTGCCGTAATCTGCGAGAGTGCGTCGGCGAGCTTGTGTGCAGTGAATAGTGGGACTGATCTGCGGGACTGTGGACTGGATGCATGAGTGAAAAGACATTCGAGATGATGGAAATTGACAATTTTAACTAAACGTGTGGAAATAATTGGAGCAGTTTAAGGGACATTAGTACGAGTAAAGACTGTCATAAAGGCTTTAATTGAAATGGAGATAGTAATTAAATATTGTGCTCAATAGGAAGCTCAGACTGGTAAATAACAGATGTACTTAGTGAATTTAGTTCTATTTTTATTAAGACCTCCATCCCTCATGCACTCTGATACGCCCCTCAGGCGGCCCATGTATGACTGATGTCAGACGTGGGATGGAGGCAATTATTAATTAATCAATTGTAAATAAAGTTAGACTATAGGCCAGTGGTTAGTAATTTTAAAACAAATTGATTAAATGTAATAGTTATGTGTGAAAATAATTAAGACTGTTTTGTATACCTGATGCAGTGAATGTTAGCAAAAAAAATGCCCGCCAACTGGAAGAACTGCGAACATTGATTGAAGGTCTAAGTAGCCAAGAGAGCGCAAGTGTAAAAACCTTGAAAGAAGATTTGAAAACTCAAGTTAGTAGAATAAATTAGACTGCAAATAACCAAATTAGGTTGGTAGCAGTAAGTGTGAATGATAATGTAAATACCCAAATAACTAATGTAAGTGATTTAGTAGATAGATAAGAAAATAGATTCTGTTAATGAGCATGCAGACAATAAAATATAAGGCATTGGCGAGTTAATGAATACAAAAATTGACAGTGTCAATGAAACAATAGACAGCATAAATGAAATAGTGAATGATGTAAACTACAATATGGACAGTGTCAGTGAAAGGATGGACAGCATCGAGCATGAAATGAAACAGAAAATCAGTGCAGTAGAGAAACAGTTGGAGGCATTTCCTCAGCAGCAGAGTTCAACAATCATAACATGGCCAGCCGCAAAAAGGCGAGGAAGTAGTGCCAGTCATAACAAATGCACCAACCTAGGAGCATAGTCAGCAGCTCTGCGGTATTTGTGATACGCAGCCAGGAGTGGAGAAGGGAGTCTTAATAAAGCCCACCTGTTACAATTGTCAAACTTCATGGGGGGAGTACCAACACCAGTTTAAAATAGTCGCTACTGTAAATGGCTGGACAACCAAACAGCGGGCTTCCTACCTCACCACTGTACGGAGAGGCCCCGCATGGAGCATACTACAGTCTCTGTCAGAGTGACAACTAGAGTACCCCACACGCATGTCGACCTTGAAACTATGTTTCAGCAATCAATACCTGCGACATGCCCAACTGAGAAGCCACACCCAGAGACCAGAGGAGCCACTGCAGGAACTATGGCAAGAAATTGTGTAGCTCTCCCACCTATCTCCGGAAGAGTGCCCCGACGAGGCGTGTGACATCATAGCAGTCAGTTTTTTCATTGATGCCATAGTCGACACAGAGGTATATCTGGCTGCACCCCACAAAATACAGGACACCCTGGCCTGAGCACTGGAGGTGGAGTCAGCAAGACCTGTACACCAATGTCCAGTACGTGCAATGTGAAGCTGAACAAAGTTGAAAACAGGATAACAAAGACATTGAAGAAGTTGCAGTTGGTCTTGAGGACATTGCTTCCTTCCAGCATGCATGGTACAATGAACCCCCCCCCCCCCACACACACACACACACACACAAATGGAGGGAGTGTTGGTCATGTGGACAGCTGGGGCCCCTGAGAGCTTATTGCCCATAACAGAAGCAGCAGCCAGTACAGTAAAGAGACAGTGTGGTGAAGAACAAATGGGGTCAGTGAGCACATACAAGCACTTGCGTGAAGAAATTTGTGAACTTCATACATATGCCCAACAACCGAGACACCGCATCAACGAGCTGATGCTGTAAGATGCAAACCTCAAAAAGCAGTTGGAAAATGTACATGACCTGCGAGTGCTGCCCAGGAGACCTGTGCACACTGTGCCATATAACAATGAAAATGCCTGAGGCATGGAGATGTGATGGTCCCCTCAGTAGTGGCTCTGAGGATAATAGTCCCATGAAGGAAGTGGTTCGGGGCAAAGAACCAGTTGCACGAACTCAAGACAGGGAGTGACGCAGTCAACAGGGCTACCGGTGATTCAGGGTACGTCGGACGAGGATCCAGCCACATCCTGCAGCATCCACCACAAGTGCCAGCATTTTTCATATTGGTAGACATGTTCTAGAGGAAGAAACATGTGGAAATTGTGGAGTTGCTTTATCTTCTCAAACCGGTAATGGAAGGATACCGGTAATGGAAGGATTAGTCCTTATGTAAGACACAAATGGCCATGTAGTGACAGAATGAAGACCCAGTATGAGAGGAGAATGTCGGGCGATGTAATTCAAGGACGACAACTGGTGTGGCTGTACAACCCACAGAGACTAAAAGAGTACTCAAATCTACAGATAGGATGGAGAGAAAACCAGAAAGACAACAAGCCCCTGCAGTGTAATAACTGCAAGGAGGAGAGTCATCACACTGCGAATAAGTCTTGCAGAGTATACAAGGCAATAGTAAACGCTAGATGAGCAAACATGAACAGAAACACACATCCACAGTACACTCAACAACAGGTGCTACAAACACAGCTCAGTTCCCAGAACTGCGAACACACCCGCGCACATAAACACGGCCTGAGGTAACGGTTCAGGCTCGGCCGGTGCCAGTTGTGGCCGGGGAGGGCGTAGCTGAGAGCAGCCAGGGTGGAAACAGTAGGGCTGTGCCGGTGGTGCCTTCTCAGGGTGCTCCGGGCGCAGTACTGGCTGGGACCGGCCCTAGGGCAACAAGAGAGGAAGTCAACAGCCCAGCACAGCAGCCAGACAGACGACCACCTCTACTGCCAACTCCAGACCAGCCAGCCACACTGGATGGAGGCCTGGGTGCCACTATAAATGACATCCGGGAGCTTACAAACATTGTGCACGACACACACTTGACAGAACTTATAACACACACTTATGACCATATTTTGGCCCCATCAGGGCAGCAAAAACCCTTGCGGACAAGCAATTACTGTTGCTAACGGCACTGGCATATCTCCTGCAGTAATGGCTAACAATAGAGAAGAGCAACACTAAACCTATTAAACTGGAATGCCTGTGGGATCAGATCGCAAATATATGAACTTGAACAACTAATAATATATGGAATTGATATAGTGTTTATTACTGAAACTAGACTGGAAAACCAAGTTAAACTTAAATTAGCAGGATATAATGTATATAGACCAGACAGGAACCTGAAAGGGGGCGGAACAGCTATAATAATTAAAAATAATATTCATCACCACCCAGTAAACATTACAAACTTACAGCAGATTGAAGCCACAGCTATAAAAATTAACAACCACTATACTCAAATAAAAATAATGAATGGGACTGTTTAAATAATAATACAAACGGCAGAAAATTAAGCAGACATGCAGATAATAATAATTATGTAATCTTTCCACCACCTAAACCGACACACATACCGAATAATGGCCAAAGACCTGATAAATTAGACATAGTATTAACTAACACTCCCAACTCAAACATAGAATCTGAAGTACTAGACGAATTAGATTCCGACCACCTCCCAGTCTCTGTCAAATTAACCCTAAACCTAAACAGATATAATAATAAACATACTATAAAACGTCCAGTAACAGACTAGGAAGGATTTCAGAAGGACCTGATAAATAAAATTGAAACCCCACCTGAAATTAATGATGAATTGGACCTAAATGTGCAAGTAAAACTATTCACCGATACAATAGCAGAAACACTAAAACCAAATACTACATATTTGAAAAAAATGTCAATACTCAAATGTAAATTATCTAGAATTAGACTTCTTAATAGCCCTTAAAAGACAGGCACAAAATAACTGGCAAAGAACTACAAATCCTGCAAGTAAAACTGAATACAATAGGCTTAAAACACAAGTTAAAAATAAGCTCGAAGAATTAAAAAATAAAGACTGGAGCGAGGCCACCAAAAATGCGGCTACATAACCTAAAGAAATGTGGCGATTAATCAAAACAATAACAGAGAAACGTAAAAAATTAAACACACCAGCAATAGAACCCCCCCCCCCCCCCCCCAAGGATTTGTTTATAACTAAAGAGATAATGCTAACATAATTGCAGAAAGCCTAGAAAAATAATTTTCCCCCCATTAAGATATACAAGATAAGTAATTCACACAATCAGTAAATAATGACAAATGCATGAGCAAAATTTTTTAAAAAGCTCTTTTATAGAGATTACAGTTTCATGCAGATGGAAACAAAATAATTCCAGATAATCAGTATGGATTTAGAGCTCACCACGGCACCATCCACCCACTAATTAAAATAGTAGAACATATAACAGATGGATTTAATACTAAAGAACAAAGATACACGATAACACACTAAGATGCAGAAAAAGCTTTTGACAAAGTCTGGCTACCAGGATTAATATATAAATTGATAAATTATAATTTCCCAGCCACACACGTAAGTTACTAGCACACTAATTAAATAACAGACGATTTTACGTAAAATTAGATGGAGCAGACTCTATCACTAAATTTGCAACAGCAGAAGTTCCACAGCACTCTCCCCTTTCCTATACAGTATTTAAACAGCTGACATCCCTATAACAAACGCCAGAACTAACACCAAAATTCAAATGTACGCAGATGACACTGCAATAATAAAACAACATTATAATGTAAAACACGCCTTAGTAGCCCTACAAATACAACTAACAACTCTGGAAAAATGGTACACCAAATGGAGAATTAAAATAAACCCTGGAAAATCCGAGACAATAATAATCACTAAAATGTTACCAAGATCACCTAAAGAACTAATACTGTTTAATCAAAATATGCCATTTAGTAAAACTGCATAATATTTAGGCATAACATTGGACCATAGGTTAATTTAGCAGCCACACAAATAATGCAAGAAATGGAGCACTAGGCAAACTTAAACTGCTATACCCCATTTTAAATGCAGATAACTTCCCACTAAGACAAAAAACTTCTAATATATACACAAGTAAAACTCCCAGCTATGCTATATGGATGTGAGGTATGGGGACATGTCGCAAAATTCAGATTAAAAGATTTACTAACTGTACAAAATAAATATTTGTGAGTAATAACTAACCAAGACAGATTCACACCCAATCAAACTATCCATGAGCTGCTCTCCGCAAAATACATTAAAGAAATAATTGTAGACAAAATTAAAAATTTGTATAATTTAGAAGGGCATGACAATATAATTATTAAAAGTTTGGGTAACTATGATCCCGCAGGCAAAGAAAATTCAAAAAACCTAAATTGATCTGAACACTGTGAAAGTAGGAATAGGCCCGCACGCTGGTTGGCCGGTGAAGCCGGCCAGTCACAGTGCGAGGCTATAAATATGACTGCGCTACCAAAAATCCGGCAGTCGGAGAGCAGTGAGCAGCGAGGCGACAGCTGCAAAGAGCAAAACTTGGTACACACTGCCGAGTGGCTCTTCTCACAGCTGCTCGTGCAGTGAAGTAGTTCTTGTTAGAACTACCACCCAGCCCGGGACAGACGGCCCAGCGCCTGCGTCCGGGACACCGACCCCCCCCCCCCCCCCCACACAATCGGGAAGCATGCAACGGTAGAGTGCGCATGCTGACAGCACCACCCAAGCTGTACACGATACATTCACTTCAGTCACCGAAGCACACCACACCATAACTGCTTACACACACAAACACAACCAAAAGGAAGTAGAGGTGCGCTGTTTCAGGGGTCAACTGCATGGATTCTCGGGCAAGGAGACCTGCCCCAACACCACTCGGGATCAGGCCTAGTGGCGCTCGCACTGGCCCAGGGAATAGTGTTCATATGGGGCAACTTCGTAATAATAACCACCATCATTGTATATATCACTTAGCTTTCAACACTGGACATACCAGGATAGGTAATTAATAATTAAAATTATATAAATCATTTTTTTTAAATAATTTAAAAAAACAATATATATACATATGCATAAAATTTAAAAAGGACAAAAAATACTCTAATAAAACAAAAAAAATTAAATTATAAAAAAAGAAAACTTAAAAAGTACATATAAAAAATTAAAAAACACCACAAAATACTTATATATACATGCACCCACAATGACGAACCGACTTGATAGTTTGTTTCAGGTCAGGGAGGAGCTGACTACCAAGAAGACCCGGGGGTGGTACCAAGTGCTCCCCTAACATGTTGCACCCTCAGTGCTCAACAAAATTAAAGGGGAAAAAAGTCAGACTTTCCTCCCCCCTCCCCAGAAATCTTTGTCGTTTATAGCGGGGAATTTTTTTCCTTCTTTTTCTTTCAGGTTGCAGAATGAGAAAATATGGCACACAATCATCTTTAATAAGATAACCACTTTGAGACATATTTCGTCCCGATAAAAAAAAAATTAAGTGCTTTCAGCAATAAAACAGAAGTGTGTCATAAGTGGAAGTAAATGTAAATAAGTATATCATATCATTGAATAAGCACCATCAGAGCAAACACATATATGATTAAGAATTTTTCAATTCTCTTCTACACTACAAATTGAAACGAAACGTACCCTGTGGGCTGCCCCCGGGAGATTAGGGACGCACCTATACAAAAAATGTGAGTTTAATTAGCACACTTGCAAACAACAGACACAGACATCACGCAGAACACAACCACACGTAACTTAATTTAAAAATAGGCAACAACTTAAACAGCCTTAACACAGGTCCGGTGCCCCAATGATTTGAGTACGTGTCGGGGTGCATTTTGTCTTTACAAACACCCTGTGAGATATGGGAGTCTAGGCTCCCGGTCTCACGACACACAGGCCATTCAGTGACGGCAGATATGTTGAGAAGTCCCCTACAGGATTCTAAAAAAGATCAATGATGTGATCTCTTAGATTTGTCGTCAGGGCTACCGGGCAGTCAAAAGTTGTCCACACTGACCGACTCTAAGAAAGTCCGGGGCGAACAGACTTGAGGAGGGGCAGTGTTAAGTGTTGCTGATATGCGCCACTGACGTTTAACTGCCCTGCACAAGCAAGCAAAGAAGGCAGAGAGTAGTTGTATGATAGTGGCGGCAGTAAGGTAAAGGGATTGTTTCAAATGAACAGGCAAGCGATAGGCTGGTGGCCGCATATCTGTTACAGACAGCAAGCAGACACGATAATTCTTATCGCAGCTTGCATCTCGTTGACCATGAGAAGCTCACTTTTCTTCATTTTTCATGCAGGAACGTCATTACCATTACTTTTCCTAGAATATCTTGGATTGTCAAGAATGACCTAGATGGCACCTACCTCCAGTAAAAATACAACATGCAGGCCTCTGAGTAGAAAGTGATTAAGAGCCAAGAGTTTGGTGTCTTGTGCGACCTTAAATGACAGTTGGGCAATTCCAGAGCGGCGAGGGATGACTACAGCGATTTGCTACATTATATCAGCAGAAGCTTGTGTGCAGTGAATAGTGGGACTGAATTGCGGGACTGTGGACTGGATGCGCGAGTGAAAAAGACATTCAAGACAATGGAAATGGACAGTTTTTACTAAATGTGTAGAAATAATTGGAGCAATTTAAGGGACATTAGCAAGAGAAAGGACTGTGATTAAGACATTTTAAATGAAGAGAGTAATTAAATATTGAGCTCAATAAGAGTAATAACAGTTAATTGGATGCTCAAACTGGTAAATATAATTATTGAATTAATACTTTTATTTTTATCAAGACCTCCATCCCTCAAGAATTTGGACACGCCCCTTAAGCATCCCATGCAACAATATTAATCTCTAAATTTTTCAAATACATCTCTGCAATTGGTTGATATATTTGCACAACTGATATGCTGTACTCATAAAAACAATCAAATTGTAAGGTTACAGAAATATTACTAAATGGCATTTACATGTAACATAAATTTATAAAGAGGCAGCATAATAAATGAACTTGCAGCTATTTATATTGGATGTTCGGAAATTAAATGCCTAAACTGCAGGAGGAGATTCCTTATGAAAAATAATATTGAAAATATATAGGACACCATATACCTAAACAGACTACTAAAGGAAATATGAGCATTTGAAAAATGGGTTTTGAAAATGTTTTTTGGTGAATGCCTTGTACTTTCTGCCAACAGTAGGGACGGCTGCGATTTACCCACAGTACAGCGTACACAGTTGAATCGGACAAGCCCATTTGGTACGCTATGGAGCATGTACTAGTGGAGGGCACATCAATCTCTTCCTCAAGCCGGACAGTGTGAACAGACTGAGGACGGCCAGCATTACACATGTGTCTCTGCAAAATGAGATGCATAAATCACCTTTTCGCTGTGGACTTTGTAGGTGTTGTACGAGGCAGTCGGCAAAAACACATTTTCAAAATCCAATTTTCACACGCTCATATCTCCTTTAATATACAATTTATGTATACAGTGTTCTGCATTTTTCTTACTTTATTTTTCATAAGGAATCACCTCCAACAGTTTAAGCATTTAATTTCCAAACATCCGATAGTATAGAGTTGTGATTCAGAGCTTACATGTTCTTGGATGCAGGAAGTTTTATCTTTGTTACATGTACCTATACTACACAGTACCTATCAAAGTGTGAACTGCAAAAAGTGAGCCTCAAAAGCAAATTATTAAGATTACAAAAAATCTATCAGATGAACAAAATGCTAACACAGCTGAAAGAAAAATTTTCACAAACTCCAAGCAGAAAATAAATTATTAAAATTAGAGAACTTCCTAAAAGTTGGACAACTTCACAAATCTAAAGCGAGTTTGGTGTTAGAAATTTCATGACAAGATCAGTAGAAAAGATTTTCTGCCAAAAAAAGTACTTTATCGACACCGGACAGGAAGGCAGGCAAATCTTTGGAGGAACATACTGTCTTATTGGTTAATGAGTTTTATTATGAGGTTGTGACGTCCTTCTCCTAAGGACATGGCAAAGCGGCATATAAAATAAGCCCTAAATTCATCCAAATAATAACCTACAAGTAAACAGCTCTTTAAATAGGACAAAACCATGCAAAACTACCAACTAACGAAACCTAAGACATGAATTACATGCTTTTTCTTTTACAGTCATCCAAACTTCTCAGTACAAAAATATTCATATAGATTTATATAAATAGCATAAGTAATATTCTATTTGCGAGATTCCTTAAAATGATGCCATTCTCCTAGTATGGCCAGTAACTTGCTATGGAGTGTGAAGAAATCACACGCTATTTTGTATTGATAACTTTGTAAACGAAGAATTTTTTTTATTTTGGAGCAGTCATGTTTCCAACAATATTAATTTTCATCAATTCATTAGCTTTCTGTTACAAGAAAACCAGGATGTACACGTAAAAAACATGTTTAATGTGAAATTTACCAGAGTAATGAAATCCGCACAGTTTATTTTGTAAGGTTATGTTTGTTTCGTCGGACTGTCCAGTTATTGTAAAATTGTAAATCCTTATTGTACCATGGTGACGAGAGGACTAACATTACCGTCGTATTTCTTTCAAGTTAACACGAGTGATTAGGATTACAACAAAAAAAACTATATCAGTCGATAAAAATTATACAGATTTACCTACAAATCCTAAACAATTAATGGTTACAACATTACATTTTAAAAAGGCTACACTAACTTGCTTTTAACTTAGCCTGTATAGTCCTTAACACAAGGCTAATTCACATTTGACATTACCAAACACATTGCAATACTTAATACCGATAATACGATATTGTTATACCATAGTCAATGCAACCAAAAACCAGCGGGAGGTTTCCAAGAGAGAACACTCAGTGTTATAAATTGGGCACTGAAAGATTCTCATTTGTCTCGGCCCAGTAGCGCTGCATTCTAGAATGGAAAATAATAATACAAGCACGGCAACTTTGGGAAGTTACGGATACTTTAAAAAAAAAATAAACTCAACTATTCGGTAGTATATCACATTTTTATTCCAGCTGTTCTCTGAATGTTGCTTTGCGAGCTGCGAGGAAAACATTTAACATACAAAGTCGATGCAAAACATGCGAGTTCTTAGGGTGCATTACTAAAGACATTCGAAAATTAATTCCCTAAAACATTCTGAATGTGTTTAGTCGATAAATACAAGCGGAAATTTTTTTACAATTAAAGTAGGCTATCAATCAAAATGATGAAATTAAAAAATACAGATACAAAACATCCCTTGCCGCCATTTTAAACAATTTTATTATAAACAAAGACAGGAGGATATCTGGTACATGCGTTAGTGCTGCTGCAATTTATCTACAGACATTGAACGAAACATAAATGAAGGACCTCCCAGGCCAATGGATGTGAAACTCTAATGGACCGAACGTGTCTTGGCCTTCGAATCTGCTGGATATGTGTAACTTGCCATCTCAGGTTCTTCGCAGCCAGCTCGTGGACATACAGACTTCTTACCGGCCACCTCGAGCCTAGACCCTTTAGATCAACGGGGAAGGCTCTGCTCACCGAACTAGGTTGTAACTGACACACAAATATTTTATTTAAACCGAGATTTTTATCATGTATAATATTTCCCGACATTGCTGTTATAATAACCCACAGGCCCTGGACGGGTCCACGACTCTGGCGACTGGCGATGGCCTCCATCGGCAGGCCACATTAACACCCATTCCTAAAATTGTCCAACCAGGCTCCACTCTGGTTAATTTAATAAGCGAACAAACCTTCACAGACGAATTGATGCCAGTTGAGCAGGAAAAAAACACCCCACCAGAACACATAGCCCTTCCCAACCAGCCAGACTTCGAGATGGATGGAAACGACACTATGGTGTTGGAAAACGGTAGTACAGCCTGGAAATTGGTCATGAATGAACAGGTGAGAAGAATGAGCAAGCACCACGCAGAACTGAACATCGAGTATGAGAAAGAAACAGCGACTGGAGCTCGCAAACGACTGGCTGCGGCCAGAGATAGCCAAAGAAACCACCATCACTCACAACCAGAGGCTGTGCAGTCCAGTGTACCGATTTCGATTCGGTTCGATGCCCTGCAAGAAGTCACAAACTCTCAGAAAAACCCTGGCCCCTCAGGCCATCCACCTCAAACAACACAGTTATGCTCCACACCAAACACGAAGAGAGAACACTACAGACTGGTCCTGCAAGACAAATCTCGCTACTCATTTCTTGTAATACAAATTCGTGCTATCCATGCCTCCAGGTTCACCCTTTCCATGGCCCACAACAGCCTACACATTCTGGCTTCCGACATGACATTGTACAATGCAGCGAAAAACCTCGACAAGGAAAACCACATCCCATATTTCACATTCAGTCTCAATGTGGATCACCTCAGAAAGTAGTGATCGAATTGCTGGAGAACACACCCCTCGAAACTATCCACGACGAGCTCACGGAGTGTGCCTACACTGTGCTGGACGTGTACCAGTTTAAAACCCAGCGATCAGATCCCTCCAACCCCACACAAACACCTCCGCTGGTTCCACTGCGCCTCTTCAGTGTGACAGCCGATCGCAATGCACTTTGGACTCACTTCTCGAAGTCAAATGGCTCGACATGACGATCATCCACCCCCGTCCCTATTGCAAGTGGCTGTCAGACATAGCCCAATGCAAGAACTGTTTTGTCCTGGTTCACACGAAAGCCTATTGCCACCTGCCTACAGTTTGTCCCCACTATTCTGGCCCACACACCCTGGATGTTTGCACAAAATCAAACCCCAACCCGACTTGTTGTAACTGTCACAGAGTTCATCTTGCCTCTCCAAGCAGTGTCCGAAGGTAAAAGAAATAGTCGAATGCCGGCAGGCAGTTGTCTAGCGAAAAACTGAACTGAGGGCACAACACAGATTGGCTGCAGCTGCAGCCCCTCCCCCCAGGCGAGACCTCTCTGCCTACCCCAAACTCTTCGATTCACAGACACTGCATCCTGTACATGCCACACCTCAGTGGAGCCTTCAATAAGTGAATTTGGAGATACGATGCGAGAGATCCAGGAATTCATGGCTTTCTTGCATGAGGCCAACTTCAAGGCTTTGATGACACACTTCCATACTTTCATGGATGCAGCCAAACAGACTACCGATCCCATGGCAAAATTAATGCTGCTCTTAGAGGCCTACACTATGTTCCGAGTCACTCGCTAATGGGCCACAACTCCCAGCAAAACCCTGGTTACCTGTCCCTTCTATATTGGAACAGCAACTGTATTTTCAATCAGCTTTATGAATTAGAACGAATACGGCATAGAAGTCGCTTTAATATAGGAGACTATGTTAAAACCCACTAAAAGATGCGCGATTAAAAATTATGGCAATTTTTAAAGCAAAACCATCCAGATGTAGATTTCCTGCTGGCTAAGAAACGACAGGCCCGGTATGAATATCAAAAATATAGAACCCATGAGTTAAAATTCAGATATAATAAACTACAGAAATACCTTCGCAATAAACTATCCCATTTATGTATAAACAAATGGGAAACCTTTATAACAGAAATTCCAGATAATATTAAATGTTTCTGGCGAATTTCAAAAATTCTCCGAGGCAAAAAAGACAAAGCAAATTCTACCCCCATCATTGCACCGCCAGGTTTAAAATATGCACCAATAGATAAGGCAGAAGCTATAGCAAACTCTCTCGCCGACCAGTTCACAGAAAATTTAGACCCCAGTTTCATTCGCGATATAAATACAACTACTACCGTCTTTCTAGCAAAAAAAAAAAACCTAATAAAAAACCAGAATTTGTAACTTTATCCCAACTATTACTTATTTTAAAAACAGTCCACCAAAAAAAAAAGGACTGGGTATCATAAAATTACATAAAAGTTACTTAAAAATGTACCATACCCAGCCCTATGCATAATTCCCAATATTTCAAATGCAATTTTAAGGTACAATCACTTCCCCTAGGAATGGAAATGGGCTAAAGTAATCACAATTCCGAAACCGGGTAAGGACTCCTACCTCCCTCAGAACCAGTGCCCGATAACACTACTGAGTTCACTTAGTAAATTATTTGAAAAAGCACTACTTACACGCTTACAAACACACGCAGAAGGTAAGAAGATTGTCCCGAAAACTCAATTTGGTTTCAAAGCTGGACATTCCACTACTCGCGCCTTAACTACCTTTGTCACGGCTGCATACAATGGTTTAAACAATAAACAATCCACAATAGCCATATTTCTTGACATAGCTAAAGATTTTGATAGTATGGATCCCGGGCCTACTTCAAAAATTAATCTACTTCAAATTTTTCGACTGCTACATTCACTTACTAAACAGTTATTTTACTAAAGACAATTTCATGTATCATTAGAAAATACTGAGTCTTCTACCCGCCCACTCACCACAGGCATGCTGCAGGGATCTACTCTTTCCCCTTTTCTATACAATGTCTATACAGCTGACATTCCAAATAACTATGCAACAGTTCAAATGTATGCCGATGACACCCTATATTTTTGCAAAAGATGAGATATTGACATTCGCACAATTACTTACACAGCTACAAATGGACGAACTCGGTCAGTGGTGCGAGCGCTGGAAAATTAAAATAAATGCAGAAAGGTCTCAGGCCCTGCTAATTACCAAACACATTAAACGAGTAAACGTTCAACCAATCAAGTATAGTAGTATATAGTAGTAAATATAAGTAGAAATTCCTTTTAGTAAAACAGCAAAATACATAAGCTTAACTATTGATAGTAAACTTCACTGGGGCATATGTATAAATAACAAATAAAAAATACAGCTATCAGAATAATTAGGCAATTATACCCATTACTTAAACATCCTAAATTCCCCACGAGATTAAAGCTTTTAACATATACTGCAATAGTCAGATCAGCTATCATGTACGCCCACGAAGTCTGGGGAAATTCAGCTGAAATCTCAATAAATCACCTTCAAGTTGTACAAAATAAATATCTTAGAATAATAGGCAATGCCTGTAGGTTTACAAGATCAGTTGATTTGCATAATGTTTTAAAGGTTCCTTACATCGGAAATAAACTCATCTCTGAAAACAATAAATTCGACGACAAAATGGTTCTACATAATAATCAAAATACTTAGAATAATCGGTAAATATTACCCAGACATAATTGCAAGTTTAACCAAACAATAATTTGCCCCTGCAACAAAATGAATTAATCTTAAACCCCGATACCAGCCAGAAATTTCCTGCCGGTCCTGGACAAAATTCGGCAATTTTAATAAAACTAGTTTGCTACAGCACTTAGCTGCTCATTCTACCCACAATCACCGCACAGTTCAGATGTAAAATTTTAGTTTCCTTGGCGCAACTCTACTCAACGAAGTTAATAAATCAATGCAGCCGTATAACTACCATAGACTAAAGATGAGGTAGATCGAACTCACTGGCTGCGCACAACCAATTTCCATGTCCCAACATTGAACTGTTTTTCTACTTACACGTCTCGCAGACATGGCGTGGATTGGGTTTGAGTGTAGAACACTGTTTAGTAAACAAGTGCTTTAGAGGGGTTTTTATACTTCTTCTAATTCATTTTTAATCCTCTTTGATTAAATTCGAACTGGACAAAGTAATTTATTAATATAATAATGCTTGTAGATTAAAAATTTAAATATAAACAAATACGTTCATCACTGTTGAACATGTGACTGACAGTTGTGTAGGATTACGGTATGTCAATGTTGGGCACATATTCAGAAGACGAATATGGAGACTACCTTATCTTTAGTTTATGATAACTACAAAACATTTCAAATGTAATTATGCTTTACAAAGATAAATACATAAGTAAAAACACCTTTTTCTGCTCCGAAAATGCTGTTTCTAGCAGGGCCTGTTCTGATTGGCCGAGGGTGGGGCCTTGATTTCTCCACCCAGAGATGGCAGCACTGTCTCCTCTTATACGTGAAGCTCAAGTAAAATGCAAATACCGCCTCTGATATAACTTTTTACCATAACAAATCATAATATTATTGAAATTACAATTAAAAACCTCTTACATTATCACATTATCTATAATATATTGTTAATGTACTGCCACAGCACATTTCCAGCCTGTCTTAGGACTCGGGTACTAACAGCACCTCAAGGAACTGAAAATATTGATTGTAACACAGAATAATTACTGAACAATTATTTTAGGATAATTACCAAATCATGTACACAATTACCTCACCTCATATCACTGCAGGCAACGCATTTACCCAGACCTTTCACGATTAAATTCACTGAATAATTAGGCTTAGCTTCTGCTTTTACAAGGAAAGACTGGCCAGGAGTCTAACAAACTCGCCTCCAGTCTATCACTTAACCTGCATTTTTCTAAATTACCAAATTTAAAGGATAAAAACAGGTAACAGCATCACTGTTACCTTCCTCCGACGAACTTGAGGATGCAGGGGAGTGGGAGGGAAACAGCTTTGGGAACCAGGGTTTGCTGGGGCAACTCAACATTCCTTAAAGAAACGCAGCTAGATTAAAATACTTTGCTGAGGGGAGAGGGGGCTAGCTTCTCCTTCCCTCCACATCAAATATGAAAACCGTCTAGGAGGTAAAGGGCCCTCACAAGGGCCCAGACAACACCTTTTCTGAGCTTCGGCAAAGTGTGTTGACGTGACAACTTGGGGCGCTAGTGTCGAAAACAAATGCACTGTTTCGTGGTTCCCAACATCTATGGTTTTTTTCGTGTTGTTTCATATTTATTGTAATGGCAGGAATTAACCTAAACTCCAGGAATAATTTTACTTCCTCTGAATATTTGCGTACATTTGAAGTCCATAAAATATGAAGTAGCATACATCGCGAAGGGTTGAGACATATATTAGGTTATGCGTGAATAGAAAAATTATTTTGACTGAAAGAAAAGATGTACGTCGGTGAGATATGCATGAAATTCAAAGGATGTGAAATATTTTCTTTCCCCAAAGATTCTAAAGAGAGGTAAGACAATTCAATTAATTTTTTATTTATTTGTTTGTTTATTTATTTATTGCATCCATTTGGTCTTTTTTCGTGTACGACATCGGACAAGTCAGAACACGGACACATTATGTACAGAACAATAGCAAAACATCATTATAATACTATCGAATTCTAAAACAAACATAAAATAAAATACAAAGAGGCTTGCATTTCCAATATTTAAATCTTCATTCTTCAATTTCTTCTGCACATTCGTGCTGCGTCCCTGGCCACTCAATTGTATGATACACGTTTACCGGAAAAAAATATTGCGGAATTCAAGCATTTACAAATTTAATCACTTTGTTAGTTGTGCATGGTCTGTTTTATTTTTACTTCGGCTAGCTTCGACTATTCTCAAACCACTGGGTCTATGTGTTTCAGATCCTTCAAAGAAAGTATTTTCAATTTCCAAAACCCACTGAAATAATGTAGAAACATTTTCTCCTACTACACATACAGTTTTACTGTTGACAAGTATTACGACCCTGGTAATGTCCACGTCCCTTGCAACATATTTCTTGCAGACACTAAAATGAATAAGCTTGTGCTGTTTGGCTACTTCTACAGCCTGAGCACATTTAAGATGCAATGGCTCTTTCATCGCCCTATCAATATGATGGGTGGTCCAAACTAATATTAAATCAAATTTTAAATCAGTCAAAATTTAAAGGTCTGACTGCTGTCATGCCTGAAGAGAGAGTCCCTCGGCTTGTTAAGTCAGCTCCCCTCCTTTAATAAGATCAAAGAACACATTTTCTAATAAGAGAAACTTATCTATAAACTGTTTAAATTAATAATTTTCTAGGCATACAAATTAACATTATGCAAGGCACTAGCTTCAGTGGAGAGAAACTCTAGGAGCAGAAAATAAGTACCTACGTAGCCTAAATGGAATCTTTAACATACTCTAAATGCAGTGACAAGGTATTGAAATTTGTTACTTTCAATTACTTTCAATTTTTTAGGGTACTTAATTATTATTATTTTTTATTTTTAGGCACAAGAAATGGGCTGATGCTGCCAAAAATCCCAAACTACCTAAATATTGACAGAATTATGTCCTCGTGTCTTTGTGGGCATCATTTTGAATGGGATCATTTTCGAGACAACAGCAACACAACTTAAATTTTTGGTGCAATACCTGTAACACAAGTAAGTTCTGGTCAGCAATAGGAAGGACCACTTCTAGCTGGAAATGACAATGTTTCATCAGGGCATATGTTGCAGTCTACACCAAAGAACAAAGAAAATCTAAGTGTTTCAATAAGAAATTCAGGATACTTCGAAAACTGACACATTGTGGAGTGAAATGCAAGATGTTGCATTGCAAAGTATAGACATTTATTTGGCGGCAACAGAAGAAATACCGTATTCAAAGATTCTGTTTCTCTTGGCAAAAGAAGAAAAACCTTACTGAATGAGACAAACTGTTAATGTTTTTAATATTTGACGCCTAGTAAACAACTTTCATTTCGCAAATGTCAGAAGAAAGAGAAAGCATGAAACTTCTCAGAAGACAGTACAAGAACTAGAGAATTTCCTTGGAACAGTTGTGCTTTGTGAACAGTGATCGTGTCAAACTTGTAGAATCTCTTTCAAATTAATTTCTTTGAAACAGCTCAGTTCCTTGCTTCTCAAATGCGGTGTTCAAATGTTAAGTTACAGGGCAGACATTCAATAAATGTGGAGCATCTGTTAGCTTTGGTCGAAAGGGTTGAAAAGGAACTGGAAACGAGTTTCTTAAACTAGAATGGGGTGCCAGCTGCGAAATCATTGATGATGCTAGTATTTATCCAGGATAGGAGCTTTTCCGAAAAAAAAAAAATGTCCCAAACATATTCTGAAAAATGGTATAGGCCTATATCGTGTTTTCTACTACTTACTATCATATGTTGAATATCAAGAAGGTAAGCCTTGAAAAATTCAACAGAATTAAATGACAGTCCCACAACAATGCTTATTTACCATGGTTTATAGCTGTATATCATTAGTGTGTAGGCAGAATTGTACCCTGTGACTAACGTTTTATAAAATTAGTTTCGTTTCCATAGGTGCTAGCCGAAAGTAATATATTTGACAAAAATGTTGAGTATTTTATTGTATAACAGCCCCATCTTCATCGCCTTCCTCACTATTATGTTCCATGGTACACACTGCGAAATACGTGAAGCCCAAAAAATTCCTGTGAAGTGTGATTAGTAAGTTAATCAACAAATGTATATACCATTTACAGATATCATTTTCTTGGTTTTCGGAAAAGCCCCTGTTCTGAATAAAGATGTTCTTAGGCATACACCACGTCAAGAGGTTATTCTGAATGTTGTGGTTACAGTTTGTGATATGGCAAGTACCAATGCCAGTGCACTAAAAGTTTTGGTATTCATTTTTAATTATTTGAAAATTATGACAATTTCTGACACCCAACATCTGCTGAACACTGGCTTCCCAACATGCTGCTTAAACATAACATTCATGTTAAGTGACCATTGGTGGCCAAATAGTGATTGGGACTGCCCAGTGGTAGCATATCTTGTGTGCTTATGGGAATGACATTAAGCAGGCCTTCCATTTGTTACACAATTTGACCGAAGAACATTAGAATCCTACAGATTACAAAGCCATGAATGTTGTTTTGATTGCACCAGTATTAAGCCATACAGTTGCTGTAATTATTGAGTGTCTGGTTGCAAATTGTGAGTGCAGTTCTCTTATTTGAAAGTACATAGGCTAGTTTGTTTTGTTTGTAAATTGTTCCAGTGATGGCCTAGGTGTGAAAGCTAACATCATATCGATTCTGGGAAGTAAATTTTTCTGTCATTACTTCTATATTTCTGTGACAAATAAATTTAGGCATATGAATTTTAAGATTGTGTTGACCCTTCAACTCCTAGGTTTATGTAAAACCCACACAAATCACAAACATTCTAGGTAAGGACCATTGGTGTATTGCAATAGGCCTTATTGTCAACAGCAATATTGCATAAAGTTGTAAATTTAGAATTGCCTTCCTACATGTAATAGTCACACTCTCTCCAGTTGTGATATAGGCCATGTCTCAAATGGATCCAAAAGCGCACTTTCGTTCCCTCTAGCCTATGACGTTTTGTTCTCTAAATGTAAATTGAGGTTACTGGATATGTCGGATAATTTTAATGTTGAAAATCTGTACTATTTCACAGCAAATCGATATGCATTTTACTTTTTTACGTAGTGATTATGTATGCCTATAATATGTTTTCCTTGCAATTATAACTGGTTAAAAATTTTCAGAGAACTCAAAGAAGCTTTGTTGGCAAATGTCGTTATCATCGCCCAAAACTTTCAGTTGGATTTGCTTTGTTTATCGTTAAGTTGGCCTATGTGGATTGTTTATCGTTAAGTTGGCCTATGTGGATTGTCTCAATTCGACAGTGCAAGAGCACGACATACAAAAACCTCTCGTAAGTTAGTGCGAAAAGCACTAGCAAGAGAGAGAGAGAGAGAGAGAGAGAAAGAGTACTTTTTAAACTGAAATATTGCCACCAATAAAATAATGGGGTCACCACAGAAAGTCCCATACATACACGCAGCCCAACGAGAACACTGCACGCCAGTTGAGGCCTTGCGCTTCGTGGTGATGGAGCACTTGATGCGCATGACAGTCTCTCACATATCATTTTGATTCTTCTCAGCTTATAAACACATAAAAAAACACCTGGTAGACCAGGGCCTTATTTACTGTCGTTAATTCAACGAGATTCAGATTTCTTTTTGAATTTTTGTGCATTATGTTAGTAAGCATAATGAAAATTGTTGGTGAAAATTATAATACATGTTCTGATCACATCAGGTGATAGGCATAGTATGTATTATTATCTGTGTATTTCACATTTAGTTTGTTTTCATTGAATGTAAACCACCAACTTAAAAAAGAATAACAATTTTTTTAAATTTTTCTTTACAAAATAAATTTTTAACTATATGTATATACCTACTGATTTGTGTCATGCATTGTAGTGTATGAAGTTTGCTTTTAACAAAAGTATTGAGCTCTATCCATGTGAAACAATGCACTAATATATTAAGTGTAATAAAAGGTACTCTGCTATAATAATATGAGGAAAAAACATTTTATCGTGTATTTACTTTTGCTTATACCTCTCCTTCTTAAGAGTGCATATTGTACTACGCTACTTTCTGTGAAATTGTTTGCATGTAGCCTATATGTGTACTCTGAAAATAAATGTTCTGTAAATACTACTTTTTTGCAAGAAATGTTAAGAACCCAGTTATCTATTGCTGTATGCATTCACTTACATCATTGAAGTGTATACAATGAGAGAAAAAATTGTGGAAATTGTAATGAATAACAGTTTTACAGTTGGCATGCGCAGTTTTTGTTGAAAGGATTCATTAAAATACTTTCTAATGTTGGTAACTCAACTTGTGAACCATTGTGGTATGTCAAAATTATGTGACACGGTATTGTCTCATCTATAAAGAGTGGTAAAGTATAGCAACACTTAAAGATACCTCAGCCTTGTTTCATTTCCCATTTCCAATATGTTATGGGCCCAGACAGGTGGTGTAGCATTTGCTAAAGGCAGCTGGGAAGTAATACATGACAGGTTGTCACGTGAGGAAAATGTGGTGGTAAACATTGTAGGTGTGTTGGTGGACATCTTGAATGTACGGTTTAGAACACTTGGCCAATTTCAGAAGAGATAGTTATATGTGTAGTGAAAATGGAGCAACTGACGGAAACAGATCAGTGAATGTTATTAAGCTTGAACGGATTAAGAACTGGAATGTATGGAAATTTTAGGTTAGTGTGTTGTTACGGGGACTAGATGTCTATGGTGTTGTAGATGGCTCGGAAACAAAACCCGAGGTGGAATCTTCAAAATTAGATTGGACAAAGAAAGATGCAAAAGCTCAAAGCCTGATAGTGACGGGAAATTTAGAAAGTGCAATGTTTCACATAATCACATGTACTACAGCCAGCGAGATATGGGGAAGTTACACTATGTTTATGAGCAGAAGAGTGATACAAATCTCCACATTGTGCAGCAAAGTTTTTTTTGCATACAGGTATGATGAGAGTCATGATATGTCAATGTTTCTTTCAAAAATAGTAGAGTTTCAGAACAAACTAAGGGAGTTGGGAGAGAATGTCTCTGATAAATTGATCATAACGAAAGTGCTCATGTCACTACCAGAAAGATACAAACATTTTGCATCTGCTTGGGAGTCAGCTCCGGACAGTAAACAGACCCTTGATAATCTAACTGCAAGACTCTTGGTGGGAGAAGAAAGGGCAAAGGAAAAAGGAAATGCTGAGTGTAGAGCCCTAGTGATGAGAAAAGAAGAGTGTGTTTCACATAATAAAACAAGGACACTGAAGAAAGACTATGGAAGTGAAGCTAAGGGTGACAAACTGTGCTTTTATTGTAAAAAATCGGGACATTTCGAACGAGAGTGTAGGTTCGGATTAAGAAAAGAAGAAAACAGCATTTCCTTTATTGTATCAATATCGGCAATGGCAGGACTTTCATTGAACAATAAGTGGCTTGTAGACAGCGATGCCAGTGAACACATGTGTTTTGAAAGTTAAAATCTTCACCCACTATGAAAAGTTGCAGCAAAAAAAGTCAGTTGTGATGGGTCAGTAATTAGCGCTATAAGCATAGGCCAGATAATACTACAGGCTGGGTAGAAACTAGTCTGAACAATGTGTTGCATGTGCTTGACTTGAAAACAAATTTGTTTTCAGTTAGTAGTGCAGTAAATAGAGGTTATGTCATGTCAGCTGATAACAAAGTATGTAAATTTATGAAAGAGGGTAAAGTAGGAGGAATTGCCAATGTGGAAGGTAAAGTGTACACTATGCAGTTCAGATACAATGTTAATGGTGTTGCTGCTGTCACTAGTCTAGGGAAAACCACTTCAAGAGATCAGTTCTTACTGTGGCATGATAAATTAGGCACCAGAACTTTGACCATGTTACACAAGTGCTTAAAAAAACCAATATAAAAATTCCTAACTCTGCAATTGCCCAAACTCAGTGTACAGAATTATTTGAAGGGGAACAACATAGCATTTCCTTTGATGAGAGCAACTCAGTTTCCACCTTTCCTGGTGATCTTATACACGCTGACGTCTGTGGGCCTATGGAAGTTAAGTCTGTAGGGGGTTCTAGATGATTACTCCAACTACAAGTCTATTTATTTTATGAAACACAAATATGAAACTAAATTTCATGTACAAAAGTTTATACAAATGGTACAAACTCAATTTGGAATGAAGATAAAATTGTACATACAGACAACAGTACAGAGTTTGTTAACTGTGAACTACAGCAAGTTCTAGAAGATAGTGGGATACAGCATCAGAGAACAGTGGCCTACTCACCTGAGCAGAATGGTAAGGTAGATAGGGGGGTGAGAACAATTGTAGAAGCAGCAAGAACAATGTTACATGCAAAGAAGTTGAGTAAAGACTTATGGGCAGAGGTTGTGAACACTGCAGTTTTCCGCTTGAATAGAACTGAAAAAAGTAGGACCAGTAGAAAAACACCATATGAAGTTTGGGATCAGAAGGTGTTCAATATTGAAGAGCTACAAGTATATGTACACATACCTAAGGATAAAAGGAAGAATTGGGATGTGAAGTATGTACAGGGCATCTATGTTGGTTACTCTGAAAACATGAAAGGTTACAGAATTTACTTTACATGGGAAAGGAAGGTGGAGATCAAGAGGGACGTAATATTGTCAAAGAATAATAGAGGCACTGAACAACAGAACAGTATGGAGACTGTTGAATTCATGGAATCATCAGGGGAAGAGGAAGAAGGTGAACAGTCTGCAGCATGAAATCAGTTGTAGTGAAAATAAAGAGATATATACAAGTATGTAGTATGAATCAACTAGCCATCAAGAGAGAAAATAAATGAGTACAAGCAAGCAGCATGAATCAGAGGGCAATCAAGAGAACAATAGTGACTGAGGTTGGGAGGAAGGAGAGCTACTCTTTGGAAAGAAGGCAGAGTAAGGCAAGGAAACCAACTGGGCTATACGATTATGAATCATGCTTTCTTAGTGCAAACAATGAACCATCAACATATAGTGAAGCTATGAAAAGAAGTGATGCATGTAAGTGGGCACAGGCAATATAGAAATAACTTAAAGTGTTAGAAGACAATAATACATGGTGTGTGTGTGTGATGTGCCTAAAGGTAAGCAACTTATCAGTAGCAAATGGGTTTTCAAATTAATGTGTAATGGCGAACAAGAAGATCACAAGGCTGGACTGGTTGCCAGAGGCTTTGAACAGAAAGACCTTTGTGATGTAAGTGAGCTATATGGATCAGTTGCAAAACTACCTACCTTTAGAATTTTTGTTGTTGCCACTAAGCTTAAACGACCCATTCATCAGTTTTATGTAAGAGGGTAGTTTTTGTATGCAAATATCGAAGAAGAGGTATACGTGAAATTGCCTGAGGGAGTCAAGTGTGAAATAATGTGGTCAAGTTAAACAAATCAATATATGATTTGAAAAATCATGTAAATATTGGAATAATAAGTTTGACACAGTCATGAGTTCAGAAGGTTTTGTTAGGTCTAAGAGTGACTAATGTTGGTATAGTAAATGTAAGGGCAGTCAGAAACTGTATTTATTGGTTTATGTTTGTGACCTTTTAATGTTTGGGTCAGTTGAAGCACAAAACAGGCACTGTGTAATAATTTTGAAATGAAAGATTTAGAATTAATGTCAGATTTTCTAGGCATGAATGTAAAGCAGAACTTGAAGGAGGGTACCACTGAAATAAGTCAAGAGAAATATTTGAAAGGTGTCCTCGGTAAATATGGTATATGTGAGTGTAAATCAATGGACCAGAATTTCAAGGCTGAAATGCTGAATGAAACATGTAATGATAAAGATGCAGAGAAGGTGTTGTAGATGGTAGGTTGTTTGTTGTATGCTGTTTCAGCCTCAGGGCCAGATATGTGTACTTCAGTTATCCTATTGAGTAGGTACAAAAGTGGTGCAAATGAGTGTGTTTTGAGAGCTATCAAAAGAATTTTGAGATATGTTTAAGGGTACTGTGGACCACAAACTTGTATATAATTGTGATAGTAATTATGTTCTTGTAGGGTATATTGATGCAGACTGCGGAGGCGATTGCAGTGACAGGAAATCCACTATAGGTTTTTGCTTCAAACTATTTGTGTGTGCTGTTACCTGGGGCTCAAGGAAGCAAAATTGTGTTCCACTTTCATCCACTGAGGCTGAATAAATAGCACTATGCACAGCAGTTAGTGAAGCCTATTTGTTAAATAATCTTTTGAGTGACTTCAATTTTCCTGATGTAACACCTATTGAGATTTTAGAGTATAATCAGTCAGCAATAGAAGCTGCTAAGAGCACAGAGAGTCATAGAAGATTGAAGCATAGATATTAAGTACTATATCATTAGGGAAGCGCTATCTGCAAACATTGTAGAGATAAGATATCTTGAGAGAGAGGATCAGATAGCAGATACAGTTATAAAGTCCTTAGCAAAAGACAGGTACTGCAAGTTCAGGAAATTAGTAGGAGTGAGCACATAAGTATTTCATTGAGGGGGAGTGTTGAAATGATTCATTAAAATACCTTCTAATGTTGGCAACTCAACTTGTTAACAATTCTTGTATGTCCAAATATGGCGACAGGGTATTGTCTCATCTATAAAGAGCATTAAAGTAAAGCAACAGTTAAAGATACCTCTGCATTGTTTCATTTCCCATTTCCAATACTTTTCATAAGAGGCTAAAAAAAGTATTACCGTACATCTGTAGTTATATCAAAGGACTCATTGCATGTAATAAAAACCATTTATATCTTACATGCATATTTTGCATAGTACACTGCGCACCTTGCAACGAGGCGCTGGGTGCTCCCTTACATTTTGGCTTTGAATGCACAAGTATAAAATCATCTTCAAAGTCAATGTTTTGTAGCAGTGGTTTAATCGTCTTATTTCTAAGGACCAAAAAGGTAAACATCAAATGCACAATGATTAACAACTTATTTTGCACCATGTTTCGAGATTCCTTAATTGAAAGGCTTTAACTCAACCAGGAAATTGTTTTGTTCAAGCATTGTGAAACAAATCTAGTGCCACTATCATAGCTGTGGTAAGTATGTGACAATAATTACAAAGTAAGTTCTACAGTGTTAAGCCTCGTCTACAATGCACTTGTGGTTCATGACAGTCGTGGAAGTCGCAGCGGTATTTTGTGTTGTATTAAAACTGTTTACACAATGTCTTGTTTGTAACACTTAGTAAGAACCAATCACAAACCACCACATAATATGTTGCATGGAAAATTCCAAATTAATGGAAAAAATCATAACTGCCATTTATTATTAAACATACAACCAGTAGGTAATTAAACAACTGTTGAAATTGACACATATATGAGAGTCGATGTATGTTAAGACTGTTGTTATAAATGATAGGCAACTATCATGGTTGACTTGGTAGCAATCTGCAAACTTTGTGGTTTAGCGCTCGTTAATCTTCCATATCTAAGTGTCAGGATGTGGGTATCATAATTTGGTAAAGTATTTATTTATTGCTTTTATCATGTTTGTTTTCGTACAATTGAATATTTTGATCAAATGTATGGCTTTTTGGCAGGGCAGATTATATATTTTAGTAGTGTGCATTTTCACACCCGCTTCTGGATCAATTTGAGGACAAAAATTCTCCTGTTCACTACAGGTTTTACTCGTTGTGATATCTATATTTGTAGCATTAAATTTGTTAGAAGGATTTTAATTGAATAAACACTGCTATTTCAATTTTGTAAGTTGTGATAGGCATTGTAAAGTATACCGACAACTATAAATTGCTTGCAACAAGTGACAATCACACTCCTACAGTTACAGTTTGGCAATACAGTGTATTGTTATGGCTACATTCTGTTTGACCATTATTTACAATTACCATTTCTTATACTAAATAAACACATTCCATTGTACACAAATATATTACGCCATACAAAATAGTCAATTAGTTTCACGAATAAAGCAAAACAATCCTGTGTATTTTAATGCATTTTTTTAACGAGCAAATAATTTTATGCGTATTGCTGTCGTCCCTTATCCACAATTTAGTCAATGTTGGTGAGTCATAACAGTTGTATTCACAGGACTTTGATTTTATCCAAGTTGTATAATTGTCTCTCTACGAGACTTCGAACCACCCTGCGACTCCAGTTACAATCTACAAAGACTCCTGTTACAACCTATAACGACTCCTGTTACTACCTACGACGACTCCTGACGATATGACGACAACTTGCTACAGCCATTTTATACCAGGCTTTACAGTGCTGCTTTTGAATTAAATTGGCATAGGCCTATAGAAAATTATATTCGCAGTGTGTGTGTGTGTGTGTAATTTTTAATATATGACAATTACTACAAACGGGAGAAATATGATTTTGAGATTTTCATTACCAATTATTACTTTCCATTTTGATTGAAACATTACAGTAAATAAATTTCTTTGTTAAAAATGGATGTAACTGATGTTACTCCTCCATATGTTACTTGAAAGTTTATTACCAAGCTAACTTGAAAGTACCCAATCATAATGTAAGTAACTGCAATTATATAAAATAATACAAGTTTTCTGCAGTTGCATTTATTTAGAAAAAGGGCAATACTGATAATACATATGTACATGTGCGTCTATATATATTTATATATTTTCATGTTAGATCAAGCTTTCACTAAAGTACAATTTCGAACGGTATTCCCCCATACCACTTCCCACATCATCCCTTTGTTGGTATCCTCGTGATCTTGTGATGTATGTTACCAAGAAGTGATGATTACCCCCTTGCCATTGATAAAACATGAACACAGTATTAACATTCAAGTCATTCTATGGCTGCAAAGTACACAAGAATTTCGAGCAAGTCCCACATGGCCTAATCACCACTTATAATTACAAATGTATTTTAGCCGTGAACTCACACATTCCGCCAAGGATAAAACATGTAAGGACAAAATAGACTTTATTGGGGAAAAGCCCCAAAAAGATATTACCACATTTCTACATGTGCAGCAATTGAGTCTATGTTGCCTCTGCAATGCAGCTTGGTTGAACGAGAGTATTTACTTTTAAATTTTTATATTTATGTATGTATTATTGCTTTGTTGATAAGGGTTTGTTGGAGTGTTCGTCCCATACAGGGTTTTATATCATTCCATTAATTTCCTTTTGTGTTAAGCATGTCATGTGATTTCATCGGGAGTGTCGGCCAACAAGCGAGTTCCGCACCAAGCAGCCATTTAGTAGCATCTTGGACTTGATAATGTGACCACCGTGTCTCGGTGCTCCAGGCACATTAACTTTGTAATTGATCATAATGAAATTCTGTATTTTTTATGTTAGTTTACCGGAACCTTTTCCATCTTACTTGCCTGCAATATACCGTCTCTCACCCCCACAGTCCATATTTTATATGGCCTAGCCATAATCCATTTATAAACCATGTAGGCCGTACGGCCATTTTCTCAGTGTAAGAGCCGCCAGGTTATTACAATGGAATAACAAATGTAAGTGCCCCATTGGGGGAGTAAAATAGAATAAATTGTGTTATTGTAAAAAACCTGCATCTTTATTGTATTAACCGCTTCGTGGTTACTTAACCTCTTTTGTATTATTTTATTTTACCACGTGTCTTGAATGATGGTACTGAGTAGCCCGAATAACCCACCGGAAGTGAAGTGGCATATAAGGGAGGCCAACAGCCCTTTCTAGGCGAGGCAATATTGGATGTAGTAAGTGTCTGGCAGCGATTTAATCGAAACTGGTAATATTCATCAAGATGTTGGATATGCGGGAAGGCCAATGGTCTTCAACCATCACGCCCCAAGAGAGTCTACAGTAAAATCGTAGTGGTGCCACGAGCTGACACCCTAACACCGGAAAATCAATGAGTATCGCCATTCATTTCCTCATCATTCAATCCCCTCATTGTCCAGAATCGCCAGACGTCGATTGACGCAACTAGTGGCCAATAATTCCCCACCAACTATTCCAGTACCTGCTAACTGCAATTTCACCCCGAAATTTCCATCATGTATACCGCTCCCATTTCGTATCATCATCCTGTATACCGTGTGCGACTACGTGGGCATACATAATCTGTTTCCTTTGAGCATTGTTTACTATTCCTACTATTGGCAGAGTTTCCTATCACTCAGTTAGCAACGTAGATACAGGAAAATACAAAGTGGAAAATCTTCCAAAAGTGCCATTGTCAGCCACCATTTTGAAGCAGTCGCCTCGTCATCATGCACCCGGCTTGGAGGGCAACCATCTTGGACAGTCAGTGTCGAGGAGAAGTTGCCAACTGCCAACTCCCTCCATCTACATCATGTTGTACCGGATGGACCACTCCTTCCATGCCACACACGTGGGTGTCAGCCATGTGCCATGGACAAATGGTCCAGCACAAGAAATCAAGATGTCATCACCATGTCAACTGTGTCAGGTGCCCATCAGAGGACATTCCAACCTACGTAGGACAAAGGGATCAAAATATTTCCTTTTAGTGAAGGATGATTAATCTCATTTTAGATTTTTTTTTTTTTTAAATTCAAGTCTGAAATTCCTGATTTAAGGGACACCAGAAAAATAGTTAAGGCTGTGAGATCACACAATGGGACAGAAATTTCAAATAAATAAATGGAAGATTACTTTTCATATAAGGGAATTAGGAACCAATTTTCGGCTCCATATTGCCCAGAGCAGAATGGGCGAATTGAAAGGGAAAGAAGGACCTTAGGGGAGCAGCAAGAACTATGTTAATCGAATCTGGGCTGAACAAGCGTTTTCTCGGCTAAAGCAGTGCATACGGCTGTTTACACAATTAACTTCACAGGTACAGGTTCAGTCAAAAAGAAAACCCCTTATGAATTGTTGTTTGAGAAGACCATAAAATTAGATCCTCTCAACATTTTTGGATCAAGGATTTTCGTACATATTCCTGGCCAGAAGAGATAAAAGTTAGATCCTAAAGGAAAAGAAGGAAAATTTGTAGGTTATGAGATGAATTCCAAATACTACATAGTTTGTTTTCCTTATGAGAAGAAATTAATAACAGCACAGAATGTAGTTTTTACTTCAGAAAAACCTAAAACCATCTGTAGAGTCAGAGGAGGACTTACTGAAGAAGAGAAAACATTAGGGATAGAGTCAGAGAAGGTTGAGAACAGTTCTGATAGAGCTAGTGAGGATATTGTAGTTGAAGAAGCTGGGCTGGCTACAAAAATATTTGAAGGAATGGCAAATGAAGATAGAAGACAGGATTAAAGTGGGAATAATATACCAGGAAACATTCTGGAGAGTTCAGAAAAATTTAGTAACCTCTGTGACTCACCAGATGACGCGGGAACACAAAGAGTTAATATAGCCATGAACATTTCGGCAGGAAAACCGGTGTTCATGTGCAACAGGTGTGTGCACATGGTCACGAGTACAGCCACCATAGACTGTTTCACAATAAATACTAATACTTGCCAGTGTACATGCACAATTAATAATCGAAGATTATGTACCTTGGTTAACAATATGACAAGTACTATATACCAAATTACTGCAAATATCTGTAGGAAGGCAAGCCGAGCTGTGCTGCACCTGCGTAAACCCAATATAAACAACCGGTTTTGAAAATCCCTTTATGGGAATACCAAGTCAGTGCAAACAAGAGCACACTACAGAAGTGCAACCAAATCCACAAGCAATTCAATTACGACTGTACGAATGGTTCACCAACTTTGTATGATGTGATGGGAAAGGACCAAACTTAATATCTTGTGTACGTTGTAAACAGCCATATCATCCCCAGTGTGTTACGCTACAGGAAATTTGCACACATTCGCGAGGGACAGTTTGTGTGTGAGGGGTGTTATGACAGTCCATTTGAAACGACACTGGACTATCCACATCTACTCAGTGATAACCAGTTACAATCAACACACTTCCAACAACCTGTGTGCTACAGTGTTGTTAACAACATAGTGAAGTGCCGGCATTGTGGGCATCAAGTCCACCAAAAGTGCTTTCCCCTGAACGAGTGGATACCAGACATGGAACATTCATATGAATGCCAAGCATACATAATGTGTCATGGATAGTGTATGGAAACACAAACTGTCTCACAGAATTCATACCTGGCCACTGTTTTCACTGTACTGCTTGGGCAATCTATATCATATGCATGCCAACCAGAGCAAACACAGAAATGGAAATTATACAGAACCAAAACACCATGCAAACAGTCAAAAACATGGCAGCATGGTTTCGATCATTGTCCATGTTTGCAGGCTTGCCGACAGAGGACCCCTAGGCCTTCCTCGAGGATTGTAGAACCCGGCTCCACTGTTTGTCTGGCAGGATCGACATATTCCCATGAGGACACAAAATGTCTGAATACTTTGGGAAGGGACATTAATATTTTCGTAATAACTTGGCGGTCTGAGATTTATTCCCGAAAGGTTTTTAGTTTAGTCACAATATCCATTGCAGAAGATATGTAAGCAGCCACCCCTTTTCCTTCATATTGAAAACTAAAGAATTTTTCATTAAACAAATGAATTGATTGTTCAAGACTTTTGTTCGTATATGGATAATAGCTTATTCCATATTTTAAGCAGAAGTTTTGCATTTTAAAATATAAACAATAGTTTTCTCCTCCATTCTAAAGACAATTAGTTCTTTGGCCTTGGAATCGTTTCCATTCCAAAAATCTTTTGACTTACCTTCTTCATTAGGCATGTTCACCTAACACGTTGACGTGTGTCACGTGTCCCATCTGAAGCCTGTTTGACAGCCGCGGTGCAACGAATCTGCGCAGTTGGGATGTGCATCCGACGAGCAAAGAAGCAAGTGCAGTGCAGGTGTGGATGCAATGCAATGCAAACTTGAGCACGTGACATCAGAGCTGTAGTGTAGTAATATAAAATATATCTAGTTTTTCAGTGATGTAGTTTATGTAGGGTTTTGCATGTGATATGTAAACACCAGTGTCCATGTGTGTATGTTATTTAGGCAAGGAAACAACCCCAGTGCATTTCGGAGTAAGCAAAGTTCGTTTTTTCAGTTTTCCATTATGTATTATTCACAATTTGTGCAATCCTCACCTCATTTCCCATAGTGTAAACAGTGTTCCATATGAAATGTAATTTTTAAGAATTATAAATGCATATTCCAGCACAAGGTAAGGAACACATACTGTTATTATGTATTTTGCAATGTTAAAGTAGATCCACGTGGTTCTCTGGCCCACCAAAATCAGCCTGAATGCCACAGTGTGCAAGTCAGTCAGCTATGAGCATCTCGAAGGTGTGGTTGCATGTTAACTCGTTTCGGATTTTGCTTGCCCGGGAAGCCTTCACTTTTTGTTTTTCAACCATTCGATCTCCATAGTTTTTAATTCATTGGAAGCGTTCTATAGTTACCAGAGACATCACCACCAGTGCTTGCATCGCCTGGGAAGCTTAAAACCTTGCACATGATTTTTATCGATTTCGCGCCATATATTTATCATTACCTCACCGGTAGGTTAAAGCCATGAAGTGTGATTATATATGTCAAGCGTAGGCCTGAGAGCCTTAGAAAAAACCGCATAATTTACGCATTGGAAACTGTGCATGGTTTCCGGCTATCCAGGGCACGGGCCCTTAATATACCCGCACCTTTTTCACCCAGTGTCTTAATATGTGTTTTCTTTATTCATTAATGTGCATGTATCGTGTGTGTAAAAATAGGCATGTGACTAGCCGATAAGTCACTGGATCAACTTAATTGACAAGCTTTTGTATGCCGCAATATTACGTAAATAGGTATGTGAGCTAACCAGAACAGGCCACTGCACACTACGCATTTGGAATAATTGTACGACTCATTTATAAGTAGCAGCAATCCAGGATAGCATTGGTCGTCGGCCGAATGACCCTGGAGGAAACCTCGTCTCTACCTACACAAACGACAATGTCCATGATGTCTGGCATCCCGTGTAAAATAGCCTTCAAAATGTCACCATTCCTTAAATATTGCCTCTACACAGAGGCACCATGGCGCCAAGTCAAAATGGCGCCCAACTTAGTTGCTGATCCTGGAAAGCACAGCATATCTGAAATTCTTTTTCCGAATTTTCCTCAAACATTTCCAGAATTTGAATTCAAAATTTACCCCCAACGAGGGAGTTGCATGGTCAACTTGACAACAGGTACAGCAAGGGGCATCATTGTGATGCATTCAGGATGCCTGTACAATATCAGAAAAAGTTGCACATGGACAGTAGGAAAAGCATGCCAAAACAATAAAGCACTCGCCATTGCTGCACGAATGCGAACAAAGGCTGTGAGGAGGCTATCTTGGGGCAGCAGATATGATGTCACCTGTGCGCCACCATTTCGCCGACCAGTGGGAACAAAGACCAGGGAAGCTTATCCGCACTACCCCTCCATTGACTGATGATACTGCCTGCGTGCCGCACTACACCAAGAATGAGGAGAGGAAATTAACAGAGGAGAAAGGGGACTAAACCAGTTCCTTTCTCCCGTGCATTACACTCACTGTGTGCCAGTGGTTATTTGTGCACCCACTCCATCCGTTGACCACTGCACTGCACCGTGCCTTGCAGGTCTTCCGCAATCACCCGAACTCAACTTCCATACTGCACTTCCATGTTCGCGCTTCCACACTTACACTTCCATGTCCGTGATTCCGTGATTGGATGTGTGTTATCAAGTAGAATACACGATGCCTGGCCAGACAGACGAGAGCGCATTGGCACTTCTCTACCCACATTGTCTGCGAGAGATGCCGACCAATCTCATAACCAAATATGAACTCGGCACAACCTACAGCCATTGTAAGCTTAAGACCAGTGATCAACCATGCTGTAGTGCAAATAGTGGAGGAAATAACGGAACATTCGGAACAACCCACCAAAATCACAGAAACTAAAGAAAATTCCGTACACACCAGTTGGAGTTTAAATCTTTTGTGCACCGGACAAGGGACACTATTAATCAAATGTGGGCAGTGCCACACGACTTTTCACCAAAATTGTCCTAGCACAATGAAGACTGAAACATGGTCGGAAATGAAATTTACCTGTTATAGTTGCAACCAGAACTTTGGTCCACGATCATCCGCAAGTAACTGGAATAAGTTTATAGCAGATCTGCGATACAGTATTTTGGAGTAGCCGATAAATTGCAGTATCAAACAGTAGCAAAGCAGAGACAAGGGAAAGATATACGACAAATAGAATAGAAGTGGCAACACTGGTCAAGTAAGCGCATGTGGACTGTGCGAGCAAGGAGGGAGTTAGGAGTGGTGCGGCACATGTTATTCCGACGCGCATGGTCGCCGAAGTAAATAGTGCAACAGAGATTCAGTCAGCATTGCCTATCCCGACCTTGTCCACGATTCTGCTAACTATGCGACCATTCATGCCATATCCAACCCCGTTACATGACTACTTCCTACAACAATTGCACCAACCATCCCTGTTAAAAACGCCTTTCCGAACCGCAACACCAGTAAATTTCCTAGTGTACAGCAATGGACAGAACTCAACACCACATTGGACACCGGCAACCAAAAAGAGACCCGAAGTGAAAGGTAAGTCAGAAACAAACTAGGAAAATCGACAGATACGACCGTCTAGGAAATCCCAAACCTTGCCAACTTTTTCCGGAACTGTAAATGAGGATCCGAAGGCATTTGTGTAGGAGTGTATGGTGCGACTTCAAAGGTACGGTTGTATTCGAAAATAAGTGGGTGAGCTGCGTAGGGAACCAACTCACTGGAGGGGCAGTAAAATTTTACACTGCCATTAACCACTATGGCATAAGCTCAGTCGAATTCATGAAATCGTTCCAATGCAGATATGGAAGCACTTTTACATCGTTACAAGCCCAGATGAAACTGCATAGGCCAGAGCAACAACCCGACCAGCTACTGCTGACGTTTGTCACGCAATATGTGCAGCAAGTTCCACGGTTTAAACCATTCTTAAGGATGCAAAAAATATTTCAAATCGTCACCGAAACAGTGCTCTCAGAATACCGTGCACCTTTGTTGCAGTTCATGAACAACGACATCGAGGAGGTATTGAAAGCAGCTGTTATACTGGAATGGAACTCACATCAAACACACCCCAAGTAAAACACTTCGCGAGGGAAACACGAATTGAGGAACAGTGACAGTTTACAACCGCGTGAACAATTCTACCGGCAAACAAGAACGATAGGAGATCAGCAAAGAGACTAAGTGACGGGATCGGGGCATGCACACCGCCACAATAACCCCTTTCAGCGAGTTCAAAACATACGACCTGGCAAGGGACGACCTAATAGCAGAGAGGCGAGGGAGTACGTATCCTTAACTTCGTGTCGTTATTGTCGGCCAGCGGAAGTGTACCTTTGGCAGAGTAGGTGCCCTAACAACCCACATCTAGACAGTTATCAAGGCCCAGCAAGAAGCAATCTGGGAAACAGTCCGTGGGGAAAGGCGGCCAGATGCCACCGACGCCCAAGTCAGAGAGAATCACCTGGATACAACTCCACAGCAAGCATTCGTTCATCAAATCAGCACCAACATGGCACAATTGATCAGAATTGAAATCCACGCACTTACTGACACGGCTGCTTCACACAATTTCGTACAGAAAAGATTTGTAGATGCAAAGGACATCACACCCACGAATCACATCAGCAGATTGGCAACAGGGCAAAACTGCCACAGTGTGGAGGTACAGGCGACTGTGACAGTGCAGGTATGTGACTTGGGAACGATCACAACAGCAATGATGAACGACGATATTAGCTAAGATGCAAAACTAGGTGTGCCATGGATGCAGGAACTAAACACCATTGTGGAACCTGCCGCCAGGAGGATCCATTTTGATGCTACCAAGTAATGCATGATGTAAAACATCGATCGGGAAAACCCAGAGCAATTACCACCCGTCAAACTCAGTGATTTCGACCACAAAGTCCCGCCACAACACCAGGTGGTGTTCCAGTGACTGGTGAGCGAGCGTCGCGAAGTTTTTGTAAAACATGACGCACTTCGATGCATGACTGTGGCAGAGCAAGAAATCAAGCTCTTGCAAGAGGAGCCAATTTATGATGCACCGAGAAAGTATCTACCCCACCAGGCAAGAATCATATGAGAACAGGTGAAAGAAATGTTGGCGAACAGCATCATAGAGCCGACTAGGAGTCGCTACAACTCCGCGCTCAAGATGTCAGCTGGAGGTTCTATGTTGAATTCCGTCCATTAATCAGGTAACCTGCAGTGACTTAACACCTTACGTGAGTATGAGAGAAAACAGCATTCACGATGCTGGATGTCAGGCACTATCAATTCTGCATGATGCCATTCGGGCAGAAATGTGTGCCTGCCATGTTCCAGTCCGTGATAGTTCGAGTCCTGAATGGACTGATTGGGGAGTACACATTATCATACTTGGGTGGCATCGTGGTCTGGTCGAACAGTTGGGAAGACCACGTGAACTACTTGTCCATGTCTGGAAAAGAACAGACTCACCTGTGCAGTGAATAAATGCCTCCTAGGTAAGAGCAGCCTGGACTTGCTAGGGCACATAGTGTGGGAGAACAGGAACCAGCTGAACCAAGAACAGCTATAGGTGACCGACAACTACCCCACGCCGAAGACCCGCAAACAAGTCACAAGTTCTTTGGGCTTGTGAATTGGCTGCATGAGTTCATTGAGGGGTTCGCCGTAGTCACAGCACCGCTTACCGATTTACTCTCCCCTCAACACAGGATAGTGTGGGGCGTGAAAGAGGAGTGTGCATTCCATGAAATGAAGAAACATTTCCGCGCTTGCCCGACGTTGGCAAGGTATGATGCGACCTGGCAATAATACCTGCAAACAGACGTAAGCCAGGTGGGACTTGGAGGTGTCCTCTACCAATGTGGAGAGAACAACATGCGGAAGGTGATCGACTTCGCGAGTCCTAAGTTGGGAGCAGCAGAGCGAAATTGTGATGTGAACAAGTGTGAGTGCCTCGTGGTAGTATTGGCAGTGAAGAAATACAGCGTCTACCTGGAGTACAGGCAGTTTGTGCTCCGTACCAGTAACCATTTTCTTGTTTGGCTCCACAACACCATAGAAGCCAGAAGCAAGTTAACCCAGTGAGCACTGCTCATCCAGTCGTGTGAATTTGTGGTGGAGCTCATCCTAGGAAAGAAAATCAGCAGGCAGATCAACTGTCACGAGAAAACCGGAGCACCACAGTCGTGAATGACAATGTGGAATGGGATGAATGTCCTACCTCCAACCAGCCAGGAACTCCTACACAAGGTATTGTAAATGGAATGAGAGCAATAGAGGGCGATGGCACTCATGAGTAACATGTGGAGGGAGATAGTGACATCGTCGCATGTGTGTTTGTTTACAAACGAAGTGAAGGCAAAGTGTGAGACACAGTGAGAGGTGAAATGGCACATGATGGACAGTAATTTAGAAACTTATTACGTGCAAGAACCAACTAAATGCAGGTTGTTTGTACCGGCGAATAAGAGGACACTAGTACTAATAAACACACATGCAAGTGAGACCACTGGACACCTGGGAATAGCACAGACAGTTAGAAATATATGTGTCACATGACATGTGTGACCATGTGCAAAGATGTGTGATGTGTCAGTGGTTTAAATCACGTATTGTAAATGGAAGGCAGCAGCAACTGCCACGATTTCCTATGCGACCGTTCGAGACCGTGAGTCTCGACTTAATGGGACATTACCAGCGGACAACAAATGGCAAGAAGTTTATCCTGGTGATTACGGATAACTTCTTGTGCTGGGTGGATGCATACACACTCAGTTGTGCATGTGTGCAAAACATTGTGAAGGTGTTGGAGCAAGAATATTTCGTGCATTGGGATTACCCGAAACAACTGCTCACCGACAACAGTACACAATTTACTGACAGGAGGTGGCAGGAGAAGTGCACGTGGAGGGGGTGTACCATCTGAAGACGGTGGTGTACATTCCCCATGCGAACTACATGGAGCTCCATAACCAGGAGTTGAAGGCACAACTACAGCTCTGTGTGGGTGAGCAGCACAACATGTTGGCTGAACACCAGCCCGCTACCCTCTTCACCCTTCATCGGCGTGTAAACGAGGCCACAGGACTAACACCCACCCAGGGCCCTATTTCATAAAATTACAAGTCTACAAGTTACAAGTGAATTTACCTGTAATTTACCTTGTAACATAATGGTGTTTCATAAGCATACAAGTACAAGCCTTGTAGCTACAAGTAAAATCTAACAAGTTACAAGTGTTTTCTACTAGTCCTTGTAGGGTTTTGTTTTATAAAGAGACTTGCAATTTACAAAGTCTTGTAACTCGTAGTAAAGTGTCTACAAGTATCAATACCTATGTAAATAGCTCTACAAGAACATTGAAAAACATTTTCCAGCAAGATAATATAGAAGTGTGTTTTTTATTAGTAAACTGTTATTCTAATATGTGTGCGTGTGAAAAAAAACGACCTAATTTTTACTGATTCAGATGATGATGATGATGAGCAACAAAATTTTGAGGTTATGAGGCGAGCATGTAATTTCAGACAGAGAGTGAACATGGAGTTTGTTTCTTTATTTGAATTTAATGAAAGATGCCATATGAGTTCTGTTAAACTGAAAGCACTATTGTTGGAGATTGCTCATATTTTGGAGCATCTGAATCTTCGAAACAAAGCAACATCCGCAAAGGAACAAATACTAGTTTCACTCCAATGGTTGGGAAACAGAGGCTAATGCCACTATGTTGGTGATATGCATGGTATTTCATAAGCTACTGTGCATCATGCTTGAAAAGATTTGTAAATGCAGTTAATATTACTCTTTTCCAACTGTCGTTAAATGGCCTGACAATGTCGAAGAGGTAGTTCAGCAGTTCCATGCTTTAGCTGGGATGCCTTTAGTGTATATAGTGTATGGCTGTATGGATGGAACAATGATACCCTGGATGCACAAATGAGTATGAAGCACATTATTTGATCACAATGGAAACCACTCCATAAACTGTATGGATGTAAGTGGCCCTACTCAACAAATTTACTATGTCAGTAAAAATTGGCCACCAGGGAGTATACATGATTCAAGGGTACTAAGGAATAGTACTCTCTGCCACAGATTTGACGTAGGCTGGCGACCTTGACCGAATACAGTACTTATGGGTGACTCGGGCTATCCTCCGAAGGGAATAGTTAATTGTACCGCCACACAATGAAGTGACAACTCCTGCAGTTCATAGTTTCAATAAGACCAATAAAGGTACAAGGAGAATAGTAGAAAGTAGTTTGAAAAAAAAAAAAAAAAAAAAAAAAAAAAAAAAAAAAACAGCTTAAACCAATTGAGAGTACAATATACATTTGCAGCCTACATCTTTAAGTGTTGTGTGTGTTGCATTGTGTAACTTTTCAATAGATGCTAATGATGATGTTGGTCTTCCCAATGGTGAAAATGAAGAAGGTAATACTGAAAATCCAGATTTGAGGCTGATGATACAATTTTACCAGCAGCACTTGCAAATCAGCGTAAACTGATTAATTATTTCAGAGTGTAAAAGCCTGTACTTTTCCTGGCTTAAGGCAAACACACTTAAGTAAATTGCCATTACAAAACTTACCAAGAAGAAATTGAAACAAATAATGTTCTGCCAACTCTTGTTTTTGGATTGTTTTAATTTACTATATTTTGTGTGCAAATGTAAGCAATAAAAAATATACGTAAAAAATTTTTTACAAACCCCCGGTAATATTCTATATGCTATAGGTGATTTAATTATATTTTTTACCTATTGTGTGGAGCTTTATTAAAGAATATATATTATTTATGAAATAGTTATAACTTAAAAAAGTTTATTTTCGTAATGACCACAAAACGAATAAAAATAAAACTTTACAATCAAGTTTTATTTTTAATGCTATATTACAACACACTCAGTGGAATGTCATTTATTTTTACACATGTAAGCCACTGTACATTTACATTTGCTTTCCAGAAGCTGTTACAACTATTTCATTGGCTATTTCAATATTGTCATTGGCTACAATGGTGTAGTTAATTGGTTGCTTATATCACTTGTAAATTCAGAGGTTGGAATTCCCAACTCTGTTTCGAATTTTTAAATATCCAATTTTGTTTTTTCAGTTATGCAGTTTTAAGTATTCCAGCTGCAGCATCTGCTTCTTTTCGAGGGAGTCATATGTGACTGAATTTTTTTTTTTTTTTATGCTTCCTTTTGGTGTGTAAGACTGTAAAATAGATATTTAGAAATCCTATGAAACATTTGTAAAATTCATTGTATTCTTACTATAAATTTATAGGAAAATGCTTACATTTTAACAATACCAGCAATAATCATTAAAGTAATAATTGGGAATAATATATGTACTATTAAAGCCTCATCTTAAACTTTAAATTTTGTGTCTCAAATTCTCTATTTAATATTATAAACCCAAATTACATGTATGTATTTAAAACCATAGTGTGCAATACGTTAATTTTTTTGGTTGATTTAGTATGGTTGGTTTAAACTTGTAAAGTATAAGATAGCCACTATAAATGAGTGATGTATAAAAGTGTTGTTTTATAAAGTTGATGGAAAGTTCAAATTCACGACTATTTTTGCCATGTCTTAATGTGTAGTAACAAGACAAATATACACCAGTTCCCAATGAGCAGAGAATAATTGAACACAGAAAGAACACTGGTTATGAGAATTCATAACCCATCAAATAACACTGATTTTGTCATTTAATTAGTTAGTTTTAAAAAGAAATTAAATTTTTGGTGCTTCTCCAATCTCATAAGTTTAAACTAGGCCTAACTTCATTAAACTATCTGTATTAAGTTTACAAAAGAAATAATATAACTAACTAAGCTACTTGGCCTAATAAAACTAGTGGTAATAATCTTCACAAGCAGCATTAAACCCAATGGTTCAATGTACATTTTACTTATACTGACTTGTAAATTTCATGAAATTAATTTTTAATACAACACTTTGAGTTTTATATGAAAAACGTTTTTATTTAAATGCAGTTTGTAGTTTTACCAAAAACTCTCTTAAATGGTTTTTTTACCTTTGTGCATTTCATGTGTGCTATCATACTGCAAGAAATAGCACCCTGAGATTGTCATGTTTCTTGTAGACCCAGGGAAGTTACAAGAGGTGAATCTTTTCCGACGATGTCTGGAATTGTGTGGTCTACTTCATTGGATTTACAAACAGTGCCTCCTCCACTTCCTGTTTAACACCTGAGGTCCACGTTTGCCTGTAATCTGAAATGAAATGAAATTGTTAACACTTCGTCATTAATAAACATTTCACAATCATTAGATATACCAGTGTAGTCATGTGTTGCGTATTTATGTTTGTATGTATGAATGTAGGTGTGTATGTATATTTATTTCACGCATATAAAAACACATATATTTGTTACTGTTTTAATAAATGAGAATGATAAGAATCATTTACATAAACAAAATAATTTTCTAGTTTTATTTATTGTGTTTAAATAAATCACATAGTTAGCATATTATATTTCATTAGTTTGGAAACAATTTAAATTTGTTTTTACACCAATTTAACAACTTTTGAGGTTATGTTACTTACAATTGACACTTTAATTGTGGTTTTATACCATTTTGCCAATAACATTTTTTGAGGTTATATTACTTAATGTGTTCACTTTTTTACAATTTTGCAATAATACATACTGGACATATTCCCAGCCCTTTTCCTGAGGCAAGATCCCAAGCGAATGTTCCAAATTTGAGACATCAGTCCAAGCTGCACGTTTGTCATTTTGCTTAATTTGTCCAAAAAAGCATCTTACAAAATATTATTCCTTTCTTTAATTTTTTGCAGCACAGCCTCTTTGCACTGTTTCTTAGTTTCTACTTAACTCATTATATAAGAACATCCATCGTTGTATCTATTGCAACTAAATAACTGAATAAAGAAAAGACAAACACACAACTAACAAATGAATTGTAAACTTGTTAAAAATATGTTACAACTGTGCCAACTTCTACAAGCCCAACAATTTTATTTATAAAACACCTCAGAACTATGCTTGTAGAATATTCCCTTGTTAGTTGTAACTTGTAGACTTGTAAATTTGTAGTTTTATGAAATAGGGCCCAGGTCCTACTAGGCCACAACCTTCACTTTTGTTTTTCAACCATTCGATTTCCATAGTTTTTAATTCACCGTAACCATTGTTCTCTAGCTGCCCCAGACACCACCCCCCTCTACCAGACTTACATTGCCTGGGGAAGCTTAAAACCTTGCACATCATTTTTATCGATTTCGCGCCATATTTATAGTGTTACCTAACCGTTAAGTTAAAGCCGTGAAGTGTGATTATATATGTAAAGTGTAGGCTTGAGCGGCTTTGTATATAAACGGCATAATTTACGTATTGAAAACTGTATATGTGGACATTATTTCGTGGCTTTAAGGCTCTTCAGGGCACGGGCCCTTAGAATACCCGCACCTTTTTCACCCAGTGACTTAAGATGTATTTTCTTTATTCATTAATGTGCAAGTATCATGTCTGTAAACATAGACGTCTGACTAGCCGATAAGTCACTGTATCAGCTTAATAGGCGAGCTTTTGTATGCCATAATATTATGTAACATCGGTGTGTGAGCTGACCCGAACAGGCCACTGCACACTACGCTTTTGGAATAATTGTACCGCTCATTTATATGTAGCAGTAATCCAGGATAGCATTGGTCGTCGGCTGAATGCCCCTGGAGGAAACCTCATCTCTACCGACTCACACAACATTGTAATCGATGTCTAGTGCTTTGGGGAAAAATAACCTTCAAAATTTCTACCACTCAATAAATCCTGCCTCTATTTACTAAGGCACCATGGTGTCATGTCACCGTTATGACATCTAAAAAGCCTTTTGCTTCTGCTGCTACCAAAATTTGAAATCTCCAGATGTTCCAGTTGACTTCTACTTCCAGCTTTGTTACCTGAACTTCTGTTGTGTTCATTCTTGTTGTGTATTTCTGTTTAGTTTTTCCAATTTCGACTGCGAATCCGTCTGTCAAAAATAAGAGGTGTATTTTACATTAAAAAACCACTTTCCTCAAAAACCAAACACCACATATGGGCATGAAACAAAACACAACATAACAAAACACTTCAAAACCATGCCAAACATAGGAAAGGATGATCGGGGACACTGCCTTTATTGCATACATGACCCAGTGGCACTTTTTAAAAAAACATATATCACTATGCGAATGGAGTCTCTTGCCATTATTCTGGGTAGAGGAGTATGGAATGTCACACTACCTTCCCCTGCCTGCCCTTGCTGGGTTCTACTTCATCTTGCACTGTACACACATCACGCTACACTCACACTAGTGCACAAAGTAGAGTGTGGACGTCATCTGCGGTGCTATCGGAGCGGTCGGCCTGACAAACAGGCTAGGGTAGCGAAGAGCACACTTCAAGGACAGGTTTGGAGAATGGTAGCAACGTTGTAGTTTTGGCAGGAAACATTCACCAGAGACGTCTTGTAGATTTCTTACAAGCTGTTCTGCTGTTTTGGGTCGAGGTCGAGTCACCCAAGTGGTTAGGCTGTTCTCCCAAGATCTACATTTCTCTTGATAGGTTTTTAAGTGGTTTGTTAGCCTGCTTGCCGTGAGCAGTCGTGGTCGGCCCTCAACTGCCATGGTGCTTGTTGTGAGGTGGGCAGTTAAGCTGATATCCATTTAGCTAAATCCAGAATTGCAAGGCCAGTCCATGTACCAATTAAACACTGATAAAAGCATATTTTACACTGAAAACACTTGAAAACCTGAAATTGGCTGGTTGGTGGGTCCAGCTCCCGAAATGCCTTTAAGAAGCAAGGACTGTAAATTAAAAGGTTGTAATAGGGGTAGAAGTAATTTATTGACCTTTAAATAATTACAAAACCCAGTGACAGCTCAGATCTTTAAGTGGACCTGACACACTAAGCCCGTTGGGGGCTGATGCAGGAAAAATGAGTGCATGCTCTCTGGATTACAGTGTACTTGCACTTCTGGGTCTGTAAGTCTGCAAGAGGTGGAGATGCACTCCTCCCTAGTGGTGAAGTCGCATTATATAATGCTAAATGTCTGCCTGCATCTTTCTGGCCACCTGCCATGAAGACGCCGGAAGTCGGTAATGTGTGAGCGTAAAAGAAAAAGTGAAATAGGGTTATGCCATTACATGATTACAATGCATAGCTGGGAAAGCTCCTTAACAAAATGTAAGTTTAACAGAGTCCCTAGAAAAAAAACATACATGTTCTTTATAATACACAGACTTTTTAATTATGCATGGCAAAGCACTTTCTCATTGTTAGGTTTCGGATGCCTAGTGCTGAAAGTGTGTTTATCAGAGTCCGCAAACCTGTTGGCGACAGTAAAAATAAACATGTACACTTTCTGCACTTGCTGTTCCTATTAAAACATGTAAATCGAAAAGCCCCCAGTCAGGTGATACCTGTGCGGGCTAGACTTAGGTTGGCGCAGATGATATCCATGCACCAAGTTGGAAGTCGTTGACACTAAAAAACATAATTTCTAGTTACAATTCATAGTACAGTTTGCTTACGGTTCGCACTTTGTGTAAACTTGTAAGGGCTTTGCTCTGCTTTTTGGCCACACTAATATTTGAAAACACTTTGTGTCGGTTGTTCTGATACACCCTGGCCAGAGGCACTACAAAATCCGATATTACCTTCAGGCTTGCTATGCCTTGATGGTGCAGTGCTGAGTGTGAGCACACGTACTGGTTGGTTGGGATCCGAACCACGAGACTGTCCTTATGTCGCCCACATGATCGGATCAAAGTGAGACCATCAACTGACTCGCATGATTTTGGGGCAAGTGAGTTCATTCCTAAACACTATTGAAATACTGTAGCTGATGACCACGTCCGATGTTCTAGTCGTTGGCATGGTGCTCGGCCGTTGTTGTGTTGTGGTGCAGTGAACGATCTCGGAGACCAGTGAGTTTGGACTCATGTCAACCGAGTGTTGAGTCTGCTTAACTGTGTATTTGTAGTATAAGGGCACATGTATCACAAACTTCTAAAGCCCACTCTCGTGTTTTATTTGTTTTAACCCCTCTAGATTCTTAGGGCTCTGCACCTACTTGCAGCACACTCGAAGTGAATATTAAAGTGTGTAAGGTAGCTAGCAACCTCACCAACATAATGATAAAAACAAAGTATACATACTGGATTTCATGCACCATATATGTCTACAAGCACCGTGGACCTACATCTGACTCCAGTGATCCAAGGGCTATCGACCAAATGACCCTTAACTAAATTATGCTTACCGAGTTATGGTGTCGGGCAAATTCACTTGTCCACCCTTTTACCTGAACAACAAGGTAAGGTGGGTTTTTTTTCACCATCCCTGGAACCCCTTCCATGCCATACATGAGTACATGGTTAATGTATTGACAAGAAAGTTTGCAGCTATTTTCCTGCAAATCAGTAACCTTACCTTAATCAGTAGGAAAAGAAACGTATACCTCGTATATACCTGTAAAACTATAACAATATATTTAACCTTTCGTTCATTCCACTAAATTGGGGGAATACTCCACAATGTCGGTTACCCTCACTATACGTGAATTCTGGTGAAGTTACCAGTACTGCACTGCACTGTATTGCACCGACAATTGTAGAAAGAAACAAAGTTGTACTCCCCAAAACACCATCGATTAATTTTTATGCGTATTTGTTTTAATTATTGGCAAGTAGATTGAAACTCTGTGTTGATAAATAATAGCTTGTAAAAAAAATCGGTGGTTATTAAACAAATACCATAACATAATTATGCTGTCTTTTGAATCAGATAAGAATGTTTTGTCGCCAACTTATCTAATTACGATAAAATCGTTTTTGACGTATCCTTTGTTTGGTAATATTGGCGATGTTTACAAACTAACAGCTGCGTTGATCATGACCTTGGGTATGTGGTTTTTTAAATTGCGATGGCGTGATGTTATTTCTAGATGTTTGCATGTTTGGCATGAACGCTATGGGAAATTATAGAAAGTACGTCATATTGCCGCTAAACAATTATATTAGGGGTTTTCGACTTGTTTTTGTTGACATTTACCTGTCCTTGCGTTTTCTCCCCTCACACAAACAGGAATATTATTTTGCGCAGTTTTCGTAACTGTCGTATTTGCCTTTCAGTTTGACAGTTTGAAAGTGTTGATTATTGTAGAGAAAAGCTGATGTGGTTATTTATTAATTTTTAAGTTGTGCATATATCTATTTTCTTCTCTGGGGAGTACGTTGTAGTCGGGAATATGTGACAAATAGTGCATTAGTCGGACCATCTAGTTGTAAGTAATGTGGACAGTACTTGCAAATGCAGTGGAGTGGAAAATGTTTTAGGTTAACGTGTAATTATTGGAATATTGTATTGTAGGGTAAATATGTCGGCAGAGTCGCCCAACAAAGCAACTCGGCACAGAGGACAGACTGTGTCCCCTCAGCCTGTGAATGATCGCTCGATAATAGAGAACGTAGCAGGATTCATAAATGAAGTTGTTCCGCAGGTAATGTGTGACGAAACGTAGCAAGTTGTAAGTTCCTTGTGGAATGCGATGGTGACAGCTGTCAAGGATGATATGGTTCTCTCTCTCTCTCTTTAAGGGATACTCGACTGTTGCACCATCTGAAGGTAAAGAAGCAATACAGTGGGCAAGGTTCGAGTGCGGGGACATAAATGATCCTGTCCTCTACCCGGAATCCTCAGATGATCGCATTGCGACCCCGCCTCTGCTTTTAGTCTTGGGATATGGCAATGGAGTCCAGGTGAGCCATTTGCTTTGTATATGCTGCTAGGTATACCCTCTACGGGATATCGTCATCACACTTTGTTGTATCAAAACTTTGAAAAATCACCTCAGGTATGGTGTGTAATGCTTCTCCATAAATATGTAGTGTATCACAAGCATTCATAATTCTGTTAACATAAAGTAGGCCTACTCTATCTTATTTGGGGTTAAATTAAACATTTACTTATATCCTGTGTATTAATTATAAAAATTAATTTATAAGTAATTCAAATAACTTACATACGGATAGAAAATAGGTGTGTTGGTAATGCCTGGTTAGAAATAGTTCTTTGATAAATATTGTTAAACTGAACATGCATGAATGCAGTATGTTTTAACACTTGGGTGTAATTTTCTAAACTAGGTGAGCTTTGTTTGCCTGTGGAAAGGGGTTTTTGTTGAGGGGGGGGGGGGGGGGGGGGGGGGGAGCATGAGAGTGGAACTTTAGCAAAGCTCCAGAGAAAAGTCAGAAGTAACCTTGAATGGATGTATCATACACCTATACACAAACAACGTAAGTTATAAAGCTTGCTGGACAATTTGAACTATACAAAATTTTTGCATCGTAAGTGTCTAGTTCAAAATTGGACTTTTTTTTGCTTTGTAAGTTGCTGCGTCCTGGAAAGGCACATTTCTGTACTTGTCTTAAAAGTTCAGTGTGAGGAGACTGTGATGATCCAGGAAAAATGGCAGATTAAGGGGGAACAAATTGGAAAATACAGCAAAAGAAATACTACACGACATGAAAATTGCAGACCACCATGAATGGCTAAAACTATTAATTCATACCAAATCTGCACCACTTTACTTCCTGAAAAGCAAGGGTGCAGTAAAATGGGGGCTCCACCAATATACCGGAAACACTGTTGCATTCTTAGATGAATAAATACCTTGACGTGTTCTGCATCCTCCTGCTTTAGCGTCAGTTTGTCCCGCTGCCACTGCACAACTATGACGTGCCCTTTACTGGGGATTGCAACTCCTGAACCCATGGAGGGCTGCCGTTAATACAGCAGCCAGTGTGGCGTGTGGGAACACACCCCACTGGCCAGCATTACCATCACGGGATTAAAGCAGCCATCTCACCTTCGTGTCCTTCTTGGGGGCGTAACAGTTAAGGCCAGCCGAAATTGATCACCAGCCACCAGACGACTGGAGAAATGAACAATATGATGGGAATTCAGTAGTGGCGACTCCTCGTGTGCCATCATCTTTCCACATGTGACCTGTACGTGTGTCTGTGCATGAAGTGCGAGTGAGTGGTGTGCACCCCAGAATTTTTTCTCACTGATACTATGTCCAGTAACATAAAGCACCTTGTATCAAATATAATATAATATCTATGTTTTGTGTTTTTCTGTAATGAATAAATATGCTATCTGACTTATGTTACTATAGACTTGGAGGGACACCACCACAATTAATGTTTGTGATGTCTTTGAATATGTAAAACCAACGCATGTATTTTATCTTTGTGAAATTCTCTTTCAAAGTGTCATGTGTTATTGGTATGTGATATCAGTGCTTTTCATGTAATTTTTGTTATGTAACCTTTTGTTATCTTGTTTGCAAAATTTGGCGCCAGTCCACTCAAGTCTTGAACAGGCTGTCGCCATGTTAGTCAGTCGGAAATGGGCACAGAGAGAAGGATGCTTTGCTTCTCCCCATTTACTTTTCAATTCTTCACTTTTGCTATGGAACCATAATGTACTGGTTTTAGCCTGCAAGTAGTGCACTGCGAGCTCGTGTGTGCCAACAGGCATAACTTTTCTCATGTATGTTTTTCAGTTTGAGCTCCGTGCTCAACGTTTTCCGTTTTGGCTAGCAGTCTGTTCTATGTGCTGTATACCAATTTCAGTGCCTTGTAAAGGTATCTTAAGTATGGAGTAAATGCGTAAAAACTTGACGTGTTTTTCTCATGCGTCGGGTCTCTTCACTGCATTGTAGGGTGCTGCACCCAGTTTGCAGAGTTTTTCGCCTTTTCACGTGAATATTGTGATGTTGTATTTCATGGCATTTATCTTTGAAATTCCAGTATTTTCTGGGTATGCGGGGCTGCCCTTAACAGCCTCGCTTTACATACTGGCATCACAAGGGGGCCAATACCCTCAGTAAGGCAGAACTGGACTGCACCATCTACAGTCATCAGGAACCTCAGGAGACAGCCACATGGGTGAATGGCTCACTCCCCCGACACCATTCCATCCTGTACAGCTAACCGATACTTCTCAAAATTTGTACTGGACAGGTCAGCTCTCTACTCATGAAGACGTGATTCCCTACAACCTTTTACATAAGTCAGCTCTTAAAAAAATGTGAATAGAGGAAATCATTGCAGCCCTTCATGCTCACTATCACTTGTGCTTTGGGAAATAGAATAGCACAGATTCAATGTGAGTTCAATGTGCTGTAGCTATAATTCAGGTCATACAAACATTTAAGGTAAGCATGGGTGGGTAACAAGATAAGACATAAGAAAATTGGTTTCATTGTACTCACAGATTGTACATTGACACAACACTTAAACACACGGTGCTTGGATTAGTTGTAAGAATATAACTGTACATCAGTTTGCAAATCACAACCATTGACAAATTACATTTTTATGAAACATGCGCCTCACCTAAAATATTTATTGAACTTATTTTATTAATTCATTTATTGAGCCTTTTTTAATTTCTTACAAACAATATGTCTTAATGACGTGTTGACAATTAAAGTATTCGTTATCCTTGGGCAATTAATTTATCATCTTGCCAGATTCACACATTGACACTCCATGGTCCACTAAGTGTTCAAAAGGAAATTGGCAGAAGAAAGTGAGTTCTGCAAATTAATAAGCTTACTCATAGAACCGCTAAACTCTCACACATGCACTATTATTTCTGGATCACAAGTGTTAACTAGTATGGGAAAATCATAAAACTACCACCAGCAAATGCAGCTACACTCTACACTCTGTCTACTGCACTGCCTGGCATCCAGAAATTCGAATTAAATTATTCCACTCTAATGCAGGGTGGCGACAGGGTGGGAAAACCTTGAATAGTCTGGGAATTTTACTGGTTTGGGAAAATGAGGGAATAGTCAGGGAAACTAATTTCCATAGAATTACTAACTTCGGTGCTTTTCATTTACAAGGTCGAATGGACACAGGCATCGGCATCTGTTGCTTGAAGCTACAAAAACAGCGGGAGTTACGTGACAACTTGACAAGGGACGGGTGTTCGAAATGGGTTTGTGAACGGGGAGGTGGGGGAGGAGAGGGATGCGGTCGCCCGAACAAACGCACATAGTTTTGCAGTGTGCAGCCAAAGTGTATGTTGGTTACTGCTGGTTACTTAAGCTGTGTTGGGCCTTTGAGCCGACAGTTTTGCAGAGTGACTAGTGGCGATGAAAGTGACCAGTTGGAGGGAAGTCTAGCATCAGTGAGGTGGAGGGATAGACGAGTGGGCGGGACTATTGAACTGGGTGTGTGAGTTGCAGACATTTGGAATGATGGAAATACGCATAGATTATGTGTAAATAATGAAAGTGTGAATGAAGTGTCTGTAATCAACATAGAGACTTTGATAACAACTGTAAACAGAATTCCGATAGACATTAAATATTGGCATTGCACTTATTGAGAATAACAAGTGTAATAGTGGAGGTGATAGTTTAATGTGTAAAGTCTGTTACACACTGTTCACTTTCTTGTACAAGAAGGTGTACACCTTTCTTGTTCAAGTCAACTTGGATTGCGTAACTGGCTAACTTGTTTGCAATTAGTTTGCAAGCAAGGGCTTGCTTGCTAACTAGAATCATTTAGAGACTTTTCTATTTTTCTTTACCTTTTTGTGTAAGTAGTTTGTTTACATTTACATTTTATACCTTTATGTAGTTACCGTACATTTATTTATACTGATATTGTTAATTTGACAGTAGAAGACAGTCTTTAATTCTATATTAGTGATTTTTTAAGTTTGTGGGTTGTGGTGGAAATGAGTGCCTGGCATACTGCAACATTCATTCAAGTACTACCACTGTGTGTATAGTATGTATATGGGACTTGAATACAAGTGGGTGTTCATCTTGATGCATGCCCGGCTGGGATGAAATTCTGTAGGGGGAAAGATGTTCGTGCCCTCGGGGTGGCTTTGGGTGGAATAATTACTTCCTGGCTGCCGTACGAAACATGTCGTGGGTGGCTTTGTGTTGATAACTGGGGATGGGGTAGGAGGTTTCTCTACCGGTGCAGAATTGAATTTACTGTACATAGTTACGTTTTCATAACTGGGCCACGGCCAGCAGATTCCTAACTCTGAGTCTAACTATGACTCATGCTCGCACACGATGAAAGGCGAAATCAGACGTGGAATGAGGGTAATGATCTCAGGTATGGGGGATTGATTGCCGGGAGAGTCAGTCAACGACGGGTTTTCGGGTTGTGCCAACTCTATGTAAGACCCGTCGTGCTTGACGGTGGTTCCAGCTGGGTATTCCTCCTCCCTTCATAGTCATTGGGTGATTTAATTCCACTGTACTTATTACAAAGTTACACCTTTCTATAAGAGTCTCCTTTCGTAAGATTACCTATTCCAATTAATTCCTCCCCTAGCCACCATGACAACAGTTCCCCTGGGAGTGTCTTTTGCAGTTACTCCTGAGACACTGTCAGTGTAGAAATGGTGGACTAGCGTTGGAACGTGTCCACGGGCAAGTGTGGATGTTCCGGACACTTCCAGGAATCCCAGTATGTCTTTGCAGACTGCCTGCCGCCTTTTGCAGGCCCTGTGATACGGAGGGGTTCGGCCCAACATTTGTACCTTGCGGCATATAAATATCTTGGCTCTCTCTACCAGAGTTTGTGTTTGACTATAGAAGTCTGTTGTGAGGTTTGCCAATACCTCTCCTTCTCCCGTGCATTGTTTGGGCGGGATGTCATTTTCTCTCAGTTCCTTTTTGCATTTCGCTAGGAACGCTAGGAATAGGAGCGGATCCTCGTATAGGCACCCTGCAAATTCAGGAATTGGGTTTTCTCGTGCTCCGTGCGGTACTGGTGTGGGTGGCAGGCCTTGGGTTTTGCTGTCGGTATTCAGCGGCGTGCCGGCATACCTCACATCTGTAGACCATGACAGGCTGGTTAATTTGCTCATCAGGCTAGCCAATGTAGCTGTGGAGGGCTCCGCACACAGTATACAGCATACTATGTGGGTCCTGCATCCTTGACACGTGATCCAACTATAAAAGCCGGTTTGTTGGGCCCCTGCGTTCTTCTCAATGGTATTTGAGTCCTTCGGTAAATCTTACTTGTTTATCCAACCCAGACAGACACAGTGGAACTGCCTCTGGCAATGAGCGCATTCAATGTGGTGTATCCTGTGCCAGGGCAGTTCTAGCAATATTCGTGGCTGGCTTCAGCCATGTTTACCGCGGCTTGCTCTTGTTGGTCAATATCTGTGTCTGACATTGTTGCGAGTTTGTTGATTGCTTCGGGGTGTTTACAGACACCCCAAAGTCTGAGCGGTACATGGTTTTGGCTCCCGGATAGGGAGCTTGGATCAGGGTCGTGCTGGCCTGGTTCTGTTTAATTAAAACCCCTTAATTAAGGTGCTATGCCACACATTGGGCGCCAGAAAAACTTGAACTTGTTTTGATGGGTGGCATCCCAGGCAGCTAGAGGGACGTCACTGTAGAAGGTGTTTTTGATGGGTGCAAGGACAGATGCACCCGGAGGGTTATTCTGGCTTCCAATCCTTGCACAGAACTGATGTGCGGCCAATGTACAGTACTCGTCTGGTTGCTTTTCAGCAAAGCATGAAGTCTTGGTACTGCGAGGTATACTTTATGCTTTGGCGGGACCTTTTTCAGTGGTATACCTGGACAATGTTTGACTGGTTGAGGTTGCTGCGTTTCAGACCATGTTTCACTGGCATGAGCACTGGTTTCCAGTGTGCTAGAGTGCAAGGGCTTGGAGGTGCTTGGTGTCACTGGTGTTGACTGAGGGAGTGGGAGTTTCCCAGAATCACATGTTGGCTAAGCCGTGTGCTGTATCTCGACCACTCAGGTAGGCTTCAAATACTGTATGTATGTCGCTATCGAGCTTGATGGGTGCAGTGAAGAATTTGAATTTGGGCATGGTTGGTCTTTCGAGCTAGTGAGGGCTACCGCTTACTCCCTGGAACTGAGGCGCTCGAGTCTGGTGGAGAATGGGTTAGGCTCCGGGTGGTATTTAGAGAGAGTCTCAGCCCATTTTACCTTCTTACGAATACTGCCGTGAAAGGAGTATGGCATGAGGTATGGAAATAGAGAACACTACGATCAAACCCTCACGGAGTTAGAGCAGGTAACGCTGTTGTCATACTCGGATATAAAACTACGTACCACCTCCACCAACTCAATGTGATATCCCTATCTAAGTATCCGGCACCAGAAGCACAGTGGATACTGAGAGTCAGGTCTTACTGGCTGACGGTCTCGATATGTGTGTGAGCGTCTCCTGAGGACCAGTCTCCCCAACTCAGGGAATACTTCTTCCGGCACCAGAAGCGGGGTGGAAAGACCAAATACCAAGCGGACAAGCTGACCCCAAGAGGTGTAGTACCCATTGTCGGGTCTCTACCAGTCTGTTCTCTGTGGTGCACAGAAAGAGTGGCCATCCAAGGTGGTGTGTGTACTCTACTTACGTGTTTGGCGGTTGGAGAAAATTTCCCGGTCACCTGCTGACCATCTAACGGGGCTGATGGTTACAGGGAAGGGTAGTATGACTACGAAAAGGATACCCTTAAGTGGATAAATGCTTGTTTATTCCATTGATGGAAATAAACAGTGTGGTGCTGCAATACCTCCTACCAGTGGGAGCTTTCGGAAGTTTAAACCTACAGGAGACAGGTGAAGGTGACTTGTTCCTAGGCTAACGGGGGTCGGTAGACGAAGTGCCATGAACATAACTTACACTTGGCTATGCTATGGTGTTACCCTGAAGGGACCGGAAGTTTCTCAGTGTTTAACGACATTAGACGATGACTGGTGAGGACTGATAGAACAGTAATACGAGTCTTCGGCACTAGGAGTGCGGTGAAGACGTGGGTAGAGGAATGATCTTCAGCACCAAGAGCGCAGTGAAGACCAGGAAAGGAGTAGATGGTTTCTTCGGCACCAGGCAGAGCGGTGAAGGAACAGAACGGACTGGCGTTAGAAGGGTTGCGTTTCACTATTTATGTTCTGGCTGGCTCATCCTTGCTTGGGTTGGAAAGAGGATAGACGTGGTATAGATCCTCTGGGCGTGTAACATCACTAGCTGGCACTGGATCCAGGTTCATGTCTCGGCGATCGTACTAGTAGGGCTATCTGGTGGCATGCTATAGTACTTGGATGTTATTGAAGCATAGTCGTGGTGACTCGGCTGGTGAACAGTACAGTCTGGTGTGGAGTGTCCATCCTTTGCCGTGGGTAGACAGTACAAGTTCTGATGTCTCGTGGCATCTGGTGCTCATGGTTTGTTTCTGAAAATGTAATAAGTACAAAGTGGCTGGTAAACAGCTTTTGGTGCGATCACATAAGCCTTGTTAAAGCAGAGTGTTTACTGTGATGTATTGTGCATAGACTTGGTTGTGGAGGTCAGTCAGCTGGTGGAGAGTTGTGTGTTGTGTGTAGGTGTGGGCCATTCCGGCTAGTGGAGAAGCGACGGAGGTGTTGTCTTCGAGGCAGGGTGTGGTGCGCACGCTGCGCATCCTGCCGACGCCCCACACCAGTGCTGGCACCCAAGACATGTTCTCGCACAAACGGCCACTCATAGCGCTGTGTGACAGCGCAGGACCGGGCCCTCAGTTCTGCTCCGTCAGCTTTCTCTCTCTGCGCAGTGGAGAGCAGGTAAGGTGCTTCTGGCTTTGCTTTTCCATGTGTCTTGGCTAGCAATAATTACCATGGACATACTGAATTGTTAGCCTTGGTCAGATCTTTTCAAATTGTCATTACACATTTCATTAGCTTAATTTTCCTGCTCTATTCATATCATTATGCTAACTATTCTTACTTTTCCTAGCACTTTGTGATGTACTGAAAAGTGGATAATTTGATTAACCTTGTGGAAGTCTTAATTTATTGACAACATTGTGGAAAATGCAATGCATGAACCTTGTTTCACTGGAAACAAACCCTCAACTTTGACCTGTGGGAAGTGGGCATATGTATGAAATGGTAAGTTTGGTTTTCTCAGGGTAGTGCTGTAAACCTTACTGATATTGGGGGCACATATCATCCTATTTTCTCAGGTTGAAGGGAGGCTGCCATCTTGTTGTGATGGGTTGTGATGCTTGTTGGGTGTTTCCTCAGGAGAACTTGAGTGCATATATGGGCAGAATGGGGAACAAGTCTTAAGGGAAAGAAGTTGTAGACCTTCTCTTAATGTTGGAGCAAATTGTTTGCCCTTACATTAACTTGGCGTGTGCAGGTGAAGAGCATCAAGTTCAAGAATGCTGTAAGTGATGTTCTGGCCAATAAGCGAGTGGTGGTGATCACATTCCCGGAACGCATCGCAGTGTTCAGCTCGTTGACGCTGGAGGACTGCATGACGGTGACAACGTGCTATCCCTGCCCGGGACCCAATCCCAATCCCCTGGCACTGGGTGATCGCTGGCTGGCGTATGCTGAGAGGCGACTGTTGCCAGCACGCCGCTCTTCAGGAGGCACGGAAGGTGATGGCGTGCAGTCGTACACTGCGACAGTGCTGCATGCTGCAAAATCATTTGGTAAAGGTTTGCGGGAGCTGGGCGAGACTGTGGCGAGCAGCCTGACGGGTGGCCCTCCGCAGAGGGGCACAGGTGCGGGACTGTCATTGGCGCAGCAAGCGGGCGGTGTCATCTGTGGTGGCATGGATGTTTTGCAGCCCGGAGTCGTCACCATTCTAGACACGCAGGTGAGCCTACTGTTATGTACACACAAGATATTCAAAACCTTATTTATATATACAACTATGTTTTTTTCCCATTGGTTTCATACTGTTCTGTAGATGGTTTTTAATATGAACTAGAATTTATTGTGGAGGTTTTTTTGTTGTTGTTGTTGTTGAAAATGTGTTATTTTGCTTGTGTTTAATGAACACTGAATTTAAAAAGGCATCAAAGCTAAATGTCCCTCGTTTAAGTCTGAATTCCACCACCATATAGCAACACCAAAATAAACTAAATTTTCTAAACTATTTTATTTTGAATGAGTGAGCTAATCTGTTACGTGAAAAAAGTAGTAATTTCCTTTACTACATAAAAATTTAGGTAATTAGATCTGAACCATGCAAATCAAATGAAAACATAAGTACAAGCATGTAAAATCCTACAAATGAATTTTTTTTAGAAAAATTTGACAAATAGGAGAACATAGGCTGTAAACTGAGAAAAGTGTATTGAAAAAGTAGTCAATATCTTTCAGTACAGTAAACAATCTTATGGAGAAATACACTATGCGACGAGAAGGCTAATGAAATATGTGATGAGATGGAGCAAGATGGCTGGGAAGGGAAGGGACGGGACAGTTGCGCTTGTGTGCTGAGAATGTAGAGGGAGGGAAGCAAGATAAGTGGAAGGGAAGTACGCTGGCCTGGGTGTGATGCAGTAGCCATTTAGCAGACAGCTCAGCCTGCCTGCATGCTATTCCCAGCCATCTAAGACGTGCGGCCTTGTGGTTCTTGCTTAAGGCTTAAGGGAGGGTGCAGTTGTGGTGAGGCTAGATCAGGTAAGTGACGTTGCCTATGGCATGTCAGTTTGCCAGGTCAGAAAGTACAGTGCATATGCAGTTGTAAGCCTTGTGTTAGAGCAGACATCTGCGGATGGGTGGTATGTTCGAGGTCGGCAGTACGAAATTGTTGCTTGGCTGTGCACCATAAAGTACAGGCTGTGTTGGTTGTAAATGGTCACTGCGTGGACCTTTTGCTAGCTTGCCTTTTGATTTCAGAAAAATGTTAATTAGGGAAAAAAAGAGTGTGTACAGCCCTGTCTTGTCTGCATTGTAAACTTGTTCTGTCATCAGTTTTTTCGTCGGACACCAATTCAGAAACAAATTAGTCAGCTGATTCATTATGTGCAGAAAGTTTTTCTCCAATCACACTTTACAATGAAATACTGTGCCTGCTTGTAATCCTAGAGAACCACTCTTGTGAAAAATTACATTCCACTGGCGTATCCAGCTAAGCATGAAATATCTTGGCCTGCTCGATAAGTATCTGTCCAAAGTTGTTGCATTGTCGCTTCTATGTAGTCGGGACAGCTGCATTAAAGTACATTCAAGATCATCACACATTGTTTTATGTGAATCACTTTCTAAAATCAATTTATGCAATTCAGTTTTTTAATTTTTGGTGTTGTACATTGTTGTTTTTCGTAAACCATATGTATCAAAAACAAATTCCACTGAAATAAAATCTTGTTTCTGTAAAACTTCATATATTTTAATTTTTTTGCAATTTTGACATTTCGTAGCTGAACTGCCATAGTCCAATGAACTTCCACGTTTACTCATACTTGCCACGTGTTGTTACTTTTTTATATTTGTAAAATATACTGGTACTGGAGTAAAATGGACACGGGAGAACTTATCACAGTGACTGCCTTTATTTTATTTTACTCATTATGCAGCCAAAAAAAGAGGAAGTTTGTTTTCATGTGACTGCAGAAATGAATACAACAGATAACTGCACAAAGGGGGAGGGCATGTGCTCTTTATTTTGTTCACTATTCACATGCAATGCAGACAGCATTGAAAATTTCGCTTTACCCAACTGCCAAAGAAAATTTGATCAAATTTTGTATTCTGAAATGGCACAAGTGTAGATTACCAAAATTTGAATTTTTGAGAGGCCACTGTATTTCTTTATATAGAAATGTTAGTGTCTGTAAAATATATTTATATACTAAATGGCATTTAATGCTGATAAATATGACATAGTTCTAGTTGTATAAACTAGGGGTGGGACGATACCATGTTTTCGATACTTGATACGCAGTACAGTTTTCAGCTCGATACCCTCTATACTGTTGATACTTACAATACTTGATACTCTTGAGTAACAAATATTCAATAATGTAATGAAATTTTTGTAAACTACATTTTCAATGTTTTGAACCAAATTTATGATAAAGTTTAAAATCAAAGAAAAATCACGCAAGATAATACTACAGATTTTGGAAACACTTTTGAAATTTATATTACTTAGCGGTAGTCCTGTCAAGTGTTAAAAAATTATAAACATTTATATGATAAAAAAACAAGCATTTAATTTTTTTCTGGATTGAGTCAGATAGTGGAAATGTGGAGTTTGTTTATCACTAGATAAAAAACAATAACAATTCTTCCGCTACCGGAAATAAGATAAATTTATTATTATGTGTTTTTTGCATTGGTCATTTTCACAGATTGTGCACACAAAACACGTAAAATAAATATGAAATACCGGTTGTAAACACAAATGGCACGTATAAAAGAAATATTTACTTGCATACAGAATAACAAACATAAGTTCTCTAAATTTTGACAGTTCTAGAAACGTAGGACTGACACAATGTATTCTTGTTAAACAGCTGTTCAGTCTATGAAGAAACCAATGAGTGTAAACAAATGCTGTGATCAATGTAGGTTACCTTTTCAACCTACCTTGTTTTTGTTATGGCAAAGTCATACTGCTGGGCCTCCATTAATTTTATTGCCAGTGAATTGGGTGGGTGTGGGAGAGACTTTAGTTGAGCGTCTTTCATGAGACTGCTTTTTTGCACCTCTTCTTACGAGATTGTAACGTCTTTGATTACATATGGTTTTAGTAGACGAGTCGGAAAATTTGCTTGTATGAAAGAATCATTCAAATTCTTATATAACCTGTCAAGTTTTAACCTCACTGAAAGTAAACGTGGTAAATATGTAGTTCGTACAGTAATTTGAATACTAAACACATTTGGGACGTAAATATTTTTGTAGAAGTTCGTTTTCCATACAATAGAAGTGTTATTTGTACACTGCAAAACGGATTTGAAATTGTGTTTTTTTTAGGCCGTGTACTATACATTTAAAACATTCAAATAACCATTTCAAAATACATTATTTACAATACACACTTTCGAAACACGTTATTTTCAATACACCCTGACTTACTGTTCGTAATTCCTATTTGAAACTCCTGAATACATGTTGTTGTATTGCAATCCTTACTAAACGTTTCTCTGCCATCGATATAAAATAATTAGCTGAATCATTAAATAAATATTACACTTCACTGGCTTTCCAAAACCGGTGCCGTTTCTTGACAATAGGGAAAATGGTGAATCAAGCGTCCAAGCCATACACACCTGTCTATAAAGAGTATCGAATAAAATTATCAATATGCACGTCATGATACTCAATACTCTCGATACGGCTTAGTATCGAGGGGTATCAAGGTATCAAAGTATCAAATGGCCCATCTCTAATTAAAACAGTAAAAAATGGACAGTAAATATAAGTATATGACATTGTGGCATTGTTGTGTTTGTATTAGTGTATACATTTATTTTCCACTGGGGTCCATAACCATTATAACATTTATCCCGCATGTGTAATTGTAAACAAGTTAGAGCTCAGCCATAGAAGCCGTACATGCGAAAATAATTTTGTTGCTGTACAAGAGAAAGATATCTTGCGTAGTTTGCAGGACCGCCGCAGCGTCACAAGTATACAGTGATAGATGCCATTTTGTGTAACATGTTGTCGTGGTTCTGCTTTCTCAAGTCACGTTACCATCTGTCGAATAGTAATCCAGCGATGTATATTTGTAAACATTGCAATGTAACGTAAAAGCTTTATTTTTTCATGTGGCACTATTTTTTAAAATGGCGGGCCTGCAACAATATTCACCGCTGAATTCAATGCTTACACTTTGCGCTGTCAGCATACAAAATTTGGTTTAAATTGGTTGAACAATTTCAGAGATATGAAATGTCACCCAAAATTTTAAAAAGTCCGCCATTTTGAAAGTAAGTGTCCGGCGTGGTTGCAAACTATAAAAGTCACGTGTCCTTACTTAGTACTATATGTGTACAGAGTTTGGTGAAATTGAGTTCACGCATTCAAAAATACGATAATTGAACCATTAGGGTTGATGAAACAATTTTGTTGGACCATATCCAGTTGTGAGAGATATCGATTTTGGGTTAATCGGCCGATGTATCTGTATCGGTCCAGCCCTAGTTGTTTCTCTTCTTAGTTTCAGCCCACTGAAGTGAAGCCGGCAGACCACAAGGCACTAAGCCAGAACCTCCCACCCGAGCTCTGCAGCCGTGGTAGAATTAGGTAGAGCCTATATGAAGAGATTTGGGCGGCTCTTAACAATGTGGTCTTGAGCTGATGAGTGTGATTGAGGTGAGTATGGAGCTGCACCGGAATGAAATGGTGGGAGAAGTGGGAGATCCCCAAGAAAACCTGCCGACCAACGGCATCATCTGGCACAATTCCCACATGCGAAAGTCTGGTGACCCGGTCGGGGATTGAACCCGGATCACCTTGGTTGGAGGCAAGCAGGCTAACCGCTCAGTCACCATGACCCCTACAGTCTATATCACTAGCAACTCCTCCACCAGGCAATAATTTCCTTTGCTGGTGCACTTAAATGAACATTCATCAAACACCAGAATATTCATCGAAGTTGAGCATTTTTGTTTCATTACAACCTTTGGCAAACAAATTTCTTACCAAACTAATATCATAGCTGTCATTATTCATTTTCATTTCCGTACATCGAAAATTTGCACAACCCAAGTTGAATGCATATGTTATCATCGTGGAAGATGTGAGATAATTTTGTTTTTCACAAATAAAACATTGTGTAATTACAGTGCTAAGTTGTTACATTTGTGTCATCACTGTTGTATTTTGTAGTTGGCATACCATTGAATAACAGTTGTAGAGGTAATGCTAGTGATGACCTGAGATAACATGTGTATGTGTGGAGAGGTTAAACAAAGGTGTGGTGTGGCATGCAGGTAGCGCAGAGCAGCTCGCGAGACCAGGAGAGGCATGGGGAGCACGGCAGCTGTGACGTGGTGGCGCACTTCATGGCGCACAGTGATGCCGTAGTGGCCCTGGCCTTCGACAACTCGGGCATGCTGCTACTGACAGCAGACAAGCGCGGTCACGACTTCCACCTGTTCAGAATCCACCCGCACCCCGCTGGCTCCTCTATGGCTGCTGTGCACCACCTCTACATCCTGCACCGTGGAGACACCACTGCCAAGGTCAGTCTGCTCTTTGTGTTGCAGCTCCTCCAGTCACATCTTAGCGCTACTTCCTACACTAACATAAAAAAAAAAAGTGACATATAATTGAAAATTGGGTTTTCTCAAAAAGTGACATTTGTAAATATTTCAAAATATTTTTAAATATTGCTTGTACCATTATTATTGTATCCTTTAGTAGCCTCTGTCACAGTCAATCAACCTGGCATCCTTGCGCAGAGACAGAACATATTCCTTTTCGGAGATTAACAAGGCTGTAAAGAGGAAATAGTGTACTGCTCAACTTTTGGTGTCTAGCAGACTGAATCGAAAGCGTATTTTATCTGGTCATGATCGACATTCCTCTCTGCCACCACTCTCGGAGGGATGGTGAAATGAAAAGGAAATTCTGTTTTGGGAATAATGTGCTGTCCTCTCAATAGCAATTTTCTCTCGTGCTTCTGTAAGAGGCACAACTCTGTGTGCTTGCGACACTGCGTGTCACTCCCCTCCTCATGGACTTGACCTTCCTTCCTAACAGCTGGGATGGGGTGAAGGTTCATATCACAACTGGCTTCTAAACTCCTTTTACTTGCCCGCCGTAAAACAATAAAAAAAGGAACACTCACTATCATGCTTAGACGCTCATAACTACACATATAATATATATATATAATATTATTATATATATATATTATTTACTCTCCTCTCTCTCTCTCTCCTCTCTCTTCTCTCTCTCTCTCTCTCTCTCCTCTCTCTCTCTCTCTCTCTCTCTCTCTCTCTCTCTCTCTCTCTCTCTCTCTCTCTCTCTCTCTCTCTCTCTCTCTCTCTCTCTCTCTCTCTCTCTCTCTCTCTCTCTCTCTCTCTCTCTCTCTCTCTCTCTCTCTCTCTCTCTCTCTCTCTCTCTCTCTCTCTCTCTCTCTCTCTCTCTCTCTCTCTCTCTCTTCTCTCTCTCTCTTCTCTCTCTCTCTCTCTCTTCTCTCTCTTCTCTCTCTCTCTCTCTCTCTCTCTCTCTCTCTCTCTTCTCTCTCTCTCTCTCTCTCTTCTCCTCTCTCTCTCTTCTCTCTCTCTCTCTCTCTCTCTCTCTCTCTCTCTCTCTCTCTCTCCTCTCTCTTCTCTCTCCTCTCTCTCTCTCTCTCTCTCTCTCTCTCTCAGCATAAAAAGAGGGAAGGATAACTGCGCATCATATTGGTATCAGGAAAAGCTCCGTCATTTTCTTTTTTGTGTCTCAAATTACAGTGCGTGTTTTCTTGTCTGCGTTTCCTACGGGGATCCCAGCGGTGTCTCTTGCAAACCTCTTTTATTACAGCGTGCATTCACAAATTAATTCTTACCCTAGTGACTCACAACAACAAACACGTGAACTGCACACAAATAGATTCGACTGGGAGGCTATGTCTTTCGACAGACTATCCTACAGTAATCATGTCACCATTTTAAGCATATCACTCTCTGTTTCTTACCCTGCAGCACTGCTGTGGCCGGCTACACGGAAGGCTTGTAGTGTTACCTAGTGTCGCACAGCAGGCTATTTTTATGTTTTTTCTACTTACAAACATAAGGGTTTTCCAAAAAGAGCTGGGTGCTTTCAGACCCATCTCCTGGCTAAGAGGTGTTTTCTCTCTCTCTTGTATTTGTATCTAGCAGATGTTAGCAAAAATACATAATGACAACATCAGTACCATTTTTCTTAATGTGTGCAAATGGGTAAATAAAATGACTTTTAAAACATTAACTGTATATAAAATATACTAGAAACGTTTTAAAAAGCAAGTCAGTCATGTGCTTTGTGCACGTGCATATATATATATATATATATATATATATATATATATATATATATATATATATATATATATATATATATATATATAAAGGTTAAAACTTCACAGGTTATGTAGTAATTTGAATGTTTCTTTCATATGAGCAAATTTTCGACTGGTCCACTAAAACAGTATGTAATTAAAGATGATACAGGCCGTGTCCAAATTGACAAATTTTGTTATTTATTTATTTCGAAAATTCGTGATTTGGTAGGTATTAATTCGTATTTTGGACGTTGTCAAATCACCAAATCACGAATTTTCAAAATAACTAAATAACGAAATTTGTCAATTTGGACACGGCCTGTATCATATTCAATTACATACTGTTTTAGTGGACCAGTTGAAAATTTGCTCATATGAAAGAAACATTCAAATTACTACATAACCTGTGAAGTTTTAACCTCGCTGAAAGAAAACGTGATAAATATGTAGTTCGTATGGTAATTTGAATGTTAAACACATTCCGGACGTAAATATTTTTGGAGAAGTTGGTTTTTCATACAATACTCGTGCACTGCAAAACGAGTTGCAATGGTTTAGTTTTTATGCCACGTACATTTAAAACATTCTATTAATCATTTCAAAATACGTTATTTACAATATACAAGTTCAAAACATGTTATTTACAATTCACACTAACTTACTATTCGTAATTTGCATTCGCAACTCCTGAATACATGTTGTTCTATTGTAATTATTACTACATGTTTCTCTGCCATTGATACAAAATAATTGGGCACATACTTCGCCCGCCTCTTGGGAGGTTGAGGTTTGGTTCCCTCTTGTGGTGTGGTCGGGGAACCTTTCCCTTTGCAGGCTTCTCTCTAAGAGTCCAAGGTTCAGGTCGTGACGTGGACTAGGTCTCATCCTGATTTGGCGGATGTTGAGGGGTTGGATAGTAGCCGTGGTTTGTGATCTTTCCTCGTGGTGCGAAACGGGGTGCGCAATTACGGGTCTGCGCATTCTGCGGGCGAGAGTGAGGTATCCTTGTCTCCGTGTTTCGCTACATGGGACAGTCCCGGTTAAAATGCTGGCCCGGGCAATACTAGCATCATGGCGCGGTGACATCGGGTGGAGGAAATGTCGTGTTCTGCTCTACAGGTGGTCTGGGGAAGGGGACTAGGCTGGCGTACTTGGCGGCACGTGCCAGCGGTGTCTTCCCAGAAAGGGGGTATGGGGGGGGCTATTTATACCAATTTCCCTCAGCCTTCCTGCCAGCTCCTCAATCGTCTGTGGCCTCTGATTTTGCAGGAGGTTTTTGAACTCTGGGAGAAGGGTGCGTGTGATGCTTTGAATTCGCTGTCGTTCGTTATGAGTGGCGTAGATTCTGTTGTGAACCCGCTCCTTTTGCTTAATGAAGACTTCTACCTCTTCATGCAGGGTTTACGTAAGGGAATGAAGGTCGGTTATTAGTCCCGATAGCACTTCATCTCCAGTGAAGTGGGTATTCCGGAGGTGTCTGTGCTCGTTCAGGTTTATCGGGTTCGAGAGTCAGTGAGTGTGTTCCCGTCAACACATGTCACACTGGTATGCTTGTCCAGGCTTGTGAACTCGTTCGTCTATCTACCCAATGCATTGCTGGTGGCATTTCTCTTGGCAGAGAATACACTGTATCGTGTATAGGCGCTGGTCTGTGCACTCAGGCCATTCCCATAACTGGCCCGGTGCTTGTCCACAATCCAGACAGCAAAATTCAAGGCCATCTGTGTACCTAGGGGTATCTTCCCAACCTAGGCACCGGTAATGATACCATCTAGAGCAGTATACACACTGTATAACGTTTATCCTCATCCACGGGCATTACACAATGGGGCAGGATTTGACTCGTGTCTCCTTGACAGTAGTCTCTCCTATTTCGGCTTGGTGGTCATGTAGGCTGTCTGCTAAGCTATACATGATGGAAACGTTGTTGAGCATCACGGGGTGTTGTGTTTACCTCAACTACCCGAAGTTGGTGTTGGCGGGGGGGGGGGGTGACTGGCTAGGACCTGGCTCCCAAGGCTGAGCTACTTGGAGCTGTACGCCCCACGTTGGGCACCAATTAATTGACGCCCTTCCTCTCGTTATCTACTAGGGTCGATGGTTCAGTCGACTGATACCATGCCCTTAACTGCTGCTGCGGGACAGTGACTGACTAGGGAGTGCCTTGGGCACCCAGATTCTGTTGATATTGCGAGCGCCGATTCCCTTTGAGTGAATGTGGTGGCCCTTTCGGCGGTGAAACTTTGTAACTGTAATGCCTTGCAAGTCAAGGTCTGCTCACGTTGGGGTTCACAGTAGGGGACTGCCTATCAGAAGGGTGCAATAGAAGTAGAGGGGAATTGAGCCCCAGGGTGAACTTCACGGTACGTGTCCTCCCAGAGAGTACAATCTTGCTCATTGTGATGGTTGCCCAAAATCTGGATGCCAGTTGTCCAGGGGTGAGTTAATAAAAAGGAAGAAACTGAGTGCAGTAATTTAGAATGACGTCGAGGTGAGAACGAGACAGGGATACAGTGATCGTTACTAGCTTTACTCTGCGTTAACTGCACTGGTGTCTCCCGAGAGGGGAGGGCGTGTGGGTCATCGCACAGGGACGTAAGTAGGAAGTGGAATCGCGATCCTACTCCTTGGAATGGGTGGTGGGTCTACCTACTTAATTACCTTCCCAGTGGCGGTGTGTATGTTACAAATCATGGTACTTGGCTTCCCTAAGGTATGTGTTGGAGTCGGCTGTTTACTGACTGGGTTACGAGAGGTGCACATAGGTAACTGATATCCTCATAACTTGGCCATGGCCAGCAAATCCCTAACCAGGAGTCCATCTCTGATTCGTGTGAGACTAGTACTACCAGTGAGATTGGCCATGGTATAGGTGGAGTGGTCTCGGGTGTGGTCGTCTGGGGAGTGCTTTCCTTAAGGGGGTTAGTCACCAGAGGAGGAGCCGGTTGTTCCACTTCACGTTGTAATGCACGCTGAGCTTTGCGTCATAGTCTACTAGGAAGGCCACTGCCTTTTCTGGTCATTTGAATTTATTTAATTTAAGTAATTACGATTAACACACAAGTAAGTATAATTAGTCTAAGCTCGTTAATTGTGACACTGGTCCTACCCTCTCCAGCCGTTGCTAGGTATTCCTGTTCAATTGTCTTTTCAGTTACTTGGAGGCGTTACCGGCTGACCACGGTTGGAAGTGGCGTGAGTCCATAGATGGCGCGGGAGTTCCGGGCTGCCCAGTTGCTAGGGTATGTCTTTGTAGACTAGAGATCCCGTGAGGGACCCTCCGACTCTGGGCTCACACTTGTCTGACAGAGTAGGTTTTAGTCTTAGTTTTGAGCTGAATAATGCAAAAAGTAAACCCTTAATTTTTATGTGAAGAGGGAATAATGAAATAATTAATTATGCGAGTAATTACTGTTTCAAATAAGGCGTATTTATTTTACGCAATTAGGAAATCTGGGTAAAAACCGGTTAGTACACACTGCATAAAGTTTCTAATCTTTACCTCATCAGTTACATTAAAACCAGGTGAAAGTAAGCCTGGGAATTACCAAACTAAACTTGCACTCTAATTTCCAACTCCTAGGTCACAATTTACAGCGACGGCTTCTGAGGGATGATCTACGACGTTGCGACGGCCTGCTACAGTGGAGTCAGGGATGACTGGGGTAGAGGGTGCAGCGTGCGGTCGTAGAGCTGCAGAAGTCGGTGTTGGAGTAGAACTTGGTGCAGGTTACTGGTAGTTGGATATCGAGCGTTGGGCAGGCTGCTGGAGCTGGAGAGAGAGCCTTCTTCAAGCTGTTGTGGAGAGGAGGGGGGGGGGAGTCCTTCCAGACCCTAGGAGAGCTTGTTGACCAAACCGACGAACTCTGGCAAATGCGGTTTGAAGCTTCCTTATATAGTCCCTTCTTTGACTTCGTGGCTGTCCAAGGAGTGCGGGGGTTGCAAGCCTCTCGACACGGGGGTTGGTTATCTCTGGTAGCGGGTGATTTTGCACATTTTCTTATCATCCGCGATTGAAGCTGACGACAGTTTTACCTCCTTGGCCCAAGGTTAGGTATCTCTGATGTCACTGGGTGCAAGGGTGGTGCTATCTTGTGTTTATCTTTCCAACTTCTTTATCTAAGTTGGGGAGTTGCAGCTCGGGGGGTAAAACAATCTTGGGTTGAGGGAGTGGCGACCGCTTGTTGGAATTCTGCGGGCAGTACAATTTTTATAATTATTCTTCTAATTATTATTGGGACCGTGATTGTCTAGGCTCGTGGAATCAACTCTCTTGGTATGTGAAGTTAGTACGCCAATGTTGTGACTTCCCCCGAGCTCTTTATCGCTCATGGATGGGGCAAAGTTACCCGTAGAATACACAGGCGCACTGCGCCGCAATGTGGCATATGCCAATCTGTTGTGATTTGCATTTATTGAGGAAGGTTTATGTGTATTAAAAACTGCCCTAGCACGTATAGGAACTGAGCATTAACGATATTAATATATCAATTTGGGAACTGTGTAAAATTAAAACAATCTACAAAAAAGTCAGCGGTAGCATATATCTATCTTTAATAGATAAGTAGTAATAAGTGTATGTACAATTTAAACTAAGCAATAAAAACAAATGTAAAATTAAGTATCTTTTCTGACCTTAAAGAACTTAATCTTGATCAAAACTAATTAATTCATAATTATAACTGTTTAATGTAGATAAGAAATGTCCTTTACATCATACAATTATCGCCAATAATTTAAAAGTTATAAAAAGTTTTGTAGAAAAGTAATTTCTAAAATTGAGATGCGCACACAGACCTATACACGGGCGAGGGTGGCGGTCTTGCAGTCGTATTACGCCATAGTAATAAGACCATGCAAATGCGAAGACTTTGTGTGCCATATGCTAGGGTACAGACGCATTGCTACACCAAAGCCTCACTTTCAAAATGTCGGCCAGCACAGGCACAAGTCGTCAGACTAGTGGACTTTGATGGTTATAAGTGTGTACGTTTAAAATACACATGACGTTCAACAAGGAAAGCGACCACCAGGCCGTACTTGTAAGATTTCGTGCATCCTTTACATTTTGTTATGTAAAGTGTCAAAATGATTAAAATAATTTAATGTATGTTTTGAGCCAAAAAAAGGTAAATTCAAAAAGTTAAAATATTTGGTTTGTAAATATCTGTGAAGCAAACTTTTATCGCACCTGATAAACCTTTCTTTTTTTAATGTATCACAAATCACCATACAAACACGTGCACGAACGACAAAAGGCAAATATTAAACAAGATGAGAAATTACTTTCAAAATTAAACTTCAATGAGCAAACAAACATGACTGCTAACAAATAAATGCTTAAAACGTGAAGTGGCTTGCACAAAAAACTTTATTACATGAAACAGCTCAGATCACCATTCAAAAACAAAACACAACAAAATTAACGAGTGATCTTAAGACTCGGCAACACAAAATGGGGTGTCAAGAAAATTCCCACAACCCACAAAAATGTTGGGCATGCCCAAGTGCCAACAGGAGTAAACTAAGTGTTGGGTAACAACCACAAACACCGCTCCAAAACGAAAGGTACCCACGAAAGGACAAAACCCACACTGGTGCTGACGGAACACAGCAAACAAAGGTACTGACTGCCCCTAGCCAGGCTAGTAACTAGTGAGTAACTCGAAATGCAGGTGGGTGGCCAGCCCATCAACAACCAAGACAAACAACACTAGGCAGATTCCATAACGAGACTGACACAAAACCATTCGTACAATAATTTAACCAAAAAGGCAACCTACACGACCGGAAGAAAACGAAAACACAAGTGAGGTTTGGTTGCTTCCCAAAACTCGGATGAGACGCCATGAAAGCAGTACCGTCCCATACCAGCACTACAACACGATGCTCACCGAAACAAAGCGAATTTCAAAATTTCTTATGGTCCAGAGCAAAGCTACGTAACGTGTTTGCTATCACAGCGAAACACGAGCACAATCTGCCGAAATGCAACCGAAAACAAAACCAGAACAAAATTACTAAAATCACAAAACAAAGGGTTACACGAAGGATTTACAATGTTCTTATGAAAATTAACAAATGAACAATTAAGGCAAATAAATTTCCAAACAAGAGGTGAGGTTAAGTTATAAAGAGAAATTCGACGGGAAACACCACACTGATGCGTCCCATACCGCATCACTACAATATCCTCACCAAAAAGAGAAAAAGAGCAAAAAAATACAATTACCCACCAAAAGGACAAAATTCCAGCAGTGTCCAGGCTCAGGGACAAACGGACCGCAACAACATGCTTGCAACACATGCAAGGAATGAGCACTAAGGCAGAAGCAGGACCGAAGCCCCTCAACCCAAACGACGTATCTAAAATAAGCTGGCGAGAAAATACAACAAAACCAAAGTAAACAGAAATCACAAATTTTGTTACTAAACATGTGGTTACTTCAAGCTCACTCGTAGGAGCATCCTCATACCACCCCTAAACGGGAGACCTAATAAATCAACCACACGAGAAAAATCATATAGGGAATGGAAGAAAGCCAAAAGATAAGTAAACAAAGTGGAGACTACCTTAATTTTGAAGAGAAGAGACGATTTGAGCACTCCGATCACTCACGCAGCAGAAGGCCCGCAGTATGGACATCACCAGAGGCAGCTGCAGATGGAACACAGTGCGGCCTGACCCTAAAACCACACTGCAGGGCAGCTACCCTGATGTCATCCACACCAAGGTCTCACCCAAATGACAAGGGCACGAAAGCTTCAAAACTACAAAAAAATTAAAATGGATAGAAAAAATGGAAAAGAAAAATTAATTTGGAAAGAGAGGTTAGTTAATAAGTGACTCTAAATCAGGATACAGAGAAGACCCTACATAAACAAACTTACTTGGTAACACTCGAATAAAAGGTAAAATGACTTATTTACTCTCAATAACTATATAAAAATACAAATTCAACAAAATAAAATATCTTGTAAAATATTTTTCTCTTATAAGAGGCAAAATCAAATTTACGCATGAAGCTCTGTGATCTCCTAGAGAGTGACAGTTAGTTTTGCGTTGTCCTAAAAGAAGACTAAGTGTCAGTTCTGACAGTCTGTTAATTCTCAAGCAACAAAACACCAAAGGGATTACATTAAGTAATTATTTTACACACACAATGAGTGCACCAAAGTATGAAAGTAAACAAAGGGCAAAAACAGCAAAACCATTAACGACAAAATGTGAGAAATAAAAACTATAAATCAGAATGAAAAACTATTCAGAAACCTCTTGTATGCACTTAACGAGAAGGTAAAATAGTAATGAAAATTTAAACCAAAGGTTTATCACACTAGAATATATGTCCAGACAAAGTAAACACGAGCAAAAACCAAGATACGAAAAAAAGTCACAACCAAGATGGACATTGACAATTAGACGAGTAAAATAACACACTAAATCAAATATCAGAGTTCACCAAAATGAGTCACCAAATAAAATTCACTCAAAAAAAACTATGCTTGAATAGTTATGTAAACAAAATGGGTCAGGAGATGTGGCACACTTAAATAACCAAAAAATTACTAAATTAAATTAAACTCAACATCACTTAACACAAAACCAGAACAAAATGAGCTTATGGGACTAACATATTACCGGGATACAAAAAAAAAAAAAAAAAATCCTGAGACAGCCATGGGGCTATAAAATTTATCAGGTGGGCAACACTACCACATACAAAAGGGGACAAAGTGAAATGCACCAAAAAGGCAAACAAACACAATCTCAAAAAACTTACACAGAGCACATAAAAATTAGCACTAGACATAACCTCACAAAGGGACAGACAAAATGTGCGTGTCAGTCACTGCGAGCCACGCATGCAAGTCCCACACCAAAACAAAACATGGAACAGCGTGCACAGTTGCGCACACGCACAACCAACCACCAGTTATGCTACCACTTCTTGCGGTCATATTATTCTATAGTAATAAGAACATGCAAATGCTAAGACTTCTTGTACCATGTGCCAGGGTACACCAGGCTGAACTTGTAAGATTTCATGCATCCTTTACATTTTGTTTTGTAAAGTGTCAGAAAGATATAAATAATTTAATGTATGTCTTGAGCCAAAAAAGGTAAATTCAAAAGGTTAACAAGACATATTTTGGTTTCTAAATATATGTGAAGCAAACTGTTATCACTTTAAAAAAAAAAAAAAAAAAAAAAAAAAAAAAAATATGTGTGTGTGTGTGTGTGTGTGAAACAGCTTTCATTGGGCCTCAGAATGAATAACAAAAACAATAAAATATTATGAAACACAACAAAAAAAATAATATTTTCACAACAAGTTAATCTCATTTTGTGTTAATGTTCTCCATTGCTTTCACAAGACTGTCGTTTTTATTTAAAATAGGTTAAAAAACAGGATATTTTTCAAAACAATAATATTTTTGTTAATTAATTATTTCTTACTTGGTTATCCCCTCTATTGATAGTTTCAATGTTACTCAATACATAATTGTAAGGTTCGTTACGACTTGATAAGAACAAGATGGAGGGCTGACCTTGCGTACAAGGTTAGTTTAAAAATACAGTTTTTACCACATATTTTTGAAGGTTGATTGGTAAAAGTCTGAAACACTGGAAAAATCAGCAGCAAATTGTTTAGTGTTCATATTTCCCAAGTTCGTGCAGGTCTGGACAAGAGTTACATGCATAAATTTCTAACTACGAAATAAAAAAATATTTAGTTGGCCTGAAATGTTGGGATGTAGCCCATGATGGGATGATCCAGTGCAGACAGCAGTTAAAACAAGTAGGACATCATATAGTGATGTTTCAAGGCATTTTTTTCAAAGCCACACCAGTTCCATTCGGTGAACAGGTCACACTCTCATAATGGCCTTGCCTAGAGGCACTGATAAGGGAGAAGGACCGCTAAATAATCACAAAACAACACGAAATGAAAGAATTGTACAACAAATATTACTGGAAAACATGGCGGTAAAAATAAACTTCTGAAATAACTCGTCCGCAGCGTTCAATACAGTGGTTTCACATAATTAGTAGTTAGTAAGTTGAAGCTAGAATAAAAGAAGATTGTCAAGCCAATAAGTTCTTTTAGAAGAAAGGAATGTGACTTTGGCGAGGGTGAGCTTTCGCAATAATCGATTCAAAGGGTCGCCAATCGAAACAAAGTACAGTATTTCTATTATACCAAATAAATACTGACTAAAATTAGATTTTGCTGAAGACAAAATTTTAAAAACAAATAACTTAATTGACAAGTTTTAAATAATACTTTACTGAGGAATATAACACCTTTTTTCTTTTTATTACTTAATAATATTGAAAGCCGATAAATGGTCTCGTCGCTAACTGTTAGGGCGAACTCTATAGTGAAAATGGTTCATAAACAAAGTAAAATATTAGACAATAATAAACTGACAAAAATAATATTAACTTGTAGCAAGAATTGCTTATAACTAGCTTTATTTTGTATAAAAACGAAGCTTTAGGTAACGGCAGAAGTAAACTACTTCAAACAAAATATGCCACATATGCAGAAATAAAATCTTACTAAATTACATCAACAAGCATATGTACGAGGCTTTAGTCACAGACACAATGAATACAGGAAATTCACGTTGCTGCTACATTTAGCATTACAAAAAAAATAAACACAGTTAGGTACAGGAAATCCACAAAGTTTTGCCATGAAATTACAAACTATATTCCCAGAAAAGGGGAATATAAATGCAAAACCGTAAAACAAAAAGGTGAAGGTTTGCAGATGCTGCCACAGAACACCAATGCACACACACTAAATGAACAGGGATACTTACTTTCCAAAAAAGGGACAAAACTAACTTAAAATGCTAAAACTTACTTGCAACACAGAAAGAGGTTACCAAAAGATTAAATGCATAGAGATTATAAAAGATTGTAGTCAAAATAACTTTGGGAAAGCAAAGGCAAAGGTACGCTTAACTGAAAATAACTAAATTGCTCAAATCTGTAGCGACACAAGAAAATTTGTGTTCGGAAAATACAAAATTCTTAGAAACAGATACTTAAATGCTCATTAGAGCAAACAAACAGGATGGTGATGGATTGAGGTGGCACAGCAGCGTGGGGTATAGTGATACAGTGGCAACACAGGCACAAGGGAGAATGTGTACAAGGCGAGCGTGTGGCCCCATGCTCCGCGGCAGGCAGAAAATACTAAATTGTACCCATGTGAAGCCGGGCAGGATGGCTGGTTATATATAAATTTTGATTGACTATCCATGCGTTATTTAAATTTTCGATTTCTATTTTTAAAATATGTAAACAATTTCTAAAGTCCATGTAAACGAAGGTGCGGGAACAGCTAGTAACAAATAAAACAAATAAATATTATGTTAACATATACATTGCAAAAATAAACTGAGATAACTGTGACAAGAGTAAGTAATGGTTATTTGAGGCGTTACAGACTCCACTGCCAAAATTTAGTGTGATGTAAAAAGATAAATACCAGATTTTATAGAAAATGTAATGCCTTTAAACTCTATGTCCTTTCTTGAAGAAGACAATTACAAGTTCACACACAAAATTCTGTTCTGAAACACAAGTCTGTAATTATATATCATCAGTATATAATACCTTGTGGTAGATACAAATATATCTCGTCAGTTAAGTTTTACCGTTCTTAGATTGCACAGATCAAAAGAAAAACAAACACTGAGAAATAAATAAAACCTTTAATATAATGCGTAGAATAAAAGAAAAACACAGTAGTAGCGCACTGTGCTTTAAAATAAAAATGATACAGTTTTTCCCCCTTTTGTGTTGGGGTAGGTGAATGTGACCTGGCTCTTGGCAATTCTCTTCGTCCTCTTTTGGCGACGTTGGGCTCTGTCCCTCATTTGAGACACTTGCAGGGCAATGTGCGTATTAGACTGTTACCAGTCCGACAGTCAGTTGTAGAGCAGAATTAGATCGGGCCGGTTCTACGTCTGGGTTTTACATCTGTAGCTCAGGCGAGTCTGTAGATAAAGTTATCACGCAAGAGATAACTGCATTGAAGGATGATGTTGCATCTGGAATACATATGCTAACAAGTTCACAACATATTACTACTATGCTCACACCACTTGCATCTTAAAGTTTTTATGAACGTATCGTTTGGCCGTCGAAGGTCTGATGATTTTTCAGCACCACCATTTTGCATGTGTATCTTGTGCACCAAGTGGTCAAACTAGTGCGTGTACAGTGTTGTGTTGTGGTGTTCACATTAATTCTTGATGATCCTGTTTAAAAGTCTCCACAGGATAAGCACAAATGACTTAACAGTGACATATTTAATCACACATAAACACACTTTCTTCTCACAGTCATTTATAATGATAGATGTTCCGCTATACAACAATATCACTTTAACTGAAAATTCGAAACTAGATATGGCTAGTTACTGGCTCACGTGTATACTTATCTGATATCAATACTGAGTATCAGATCACAACAATACCAACGAGAGGAGAATAATAAATACAACAATGAAAAACACTTGAACTTTTTTACCAATCCATAAGTGAATACAGGAAAATGAATGACGAAATAGCAAGCTATATCTCATAGCATCAACAATGCACACAAAAAAAATATTTAACACATATGTACAACATAACATAGCACCAGTAAATACAGAAGCATATATCTTGCAAGATAAACGACAATAAAATTCATTCTTCTCTGCTTAAATTGTATTAATTTAGAACACTCTCACAGCTGCTGTTTCCAAATAAAAATCAACCAAAGGACTGATGATTCGTATCCTTCCTAAATAAAGTGTTTATGGTGCATTTCCACTCCCAATCAAAGTATGAGGGGACCAGGAAAAACAGTAAGTACTGAATTCATCATCTTAGTGAAGTGTGGGTGGGCAGATAACCATACTACAGGCAGGGCTAGACTCGTCTCTTGTAGGTTCATGCCAGGGCATATAGGAACTATTCTTCACCTTGTAGGCTACTTGCTCAACTTCTTCCAAATACTATAATGCATTGCAGTTCACTCTGTAAGTAGCAATATTCTGATGATGCACGAGCGACAAACTTGTTACTTCAAGGCAAAGCAGGTGAGTGTTTACTGATATTACGTGGGGCTAAACACATTAAACACTTAATGGCATGATATTCACTGGGTTGCAGCAATCCAATTATATGCAAACTCTTCAGCTACCTTCACACTATAAAACAAAGACCTCCCAAATAACAACTTCATTTAAACACTGAGTACCATAAACTTCCTCAAAGCTTATTGTTTATCTTGCTCACCACGCAAATAAATTTTCTGCACAAAAATCAACTTCATTACACCATAGTCAGCGGCATCTTGTAAGCTCGTAACGCTGTAAGGTTAAACTTTCGTACTACTTCTCCAGTGGTGGGGTTTTTCAGATCACAGCAGTTTTCCTTCATGATTTTAGATATCACGTAGGGACCTTCAAACTGACGCGTGACCAGCTAGGTTAATAGTCATGACAGTCTAGGATTCTGTCCGCTAGACCAAAAGTGGGGTGATTGAGTTAGCTAGGTGACAAGAGGCGAGGAGTGTTGGCTAGTACTCACTTACTCCTACTTCTTGGGTGTCGTGTTGGTGGTGTACTTGGTTCAGTCGTAACGAGCCTAGCCCACTCCGTGGCTGCGGTTCCACAGGTGAGATTCATTTGTCCAGAAGTGGATGTTATCCCAACCGAACCTCACTTCCGTGCTTGTCAACAATCCTCTTACCACAGGATGGCACGACGGGTGAATGTGTATGCATGGAGAAACTAATAATACCACAACCGGAGCAGTCAATACTGACTCGTGCCTAAGTTTGGCGGTGTGGTTCCATTCCGCCTGCCTTTCCAGTGTAGACTAAGGAACTGCACTCAACTGTCTGGTGGCAAGAAGCTCTGCGTGTCGCTCTCTACGCCTGCGGCTGTGCCTTTGGCTGAAAGGCATTAAGTCCTCACTTGCAGGTTACTGGGTACACCTTGGCTCGGATACTGAATACAAGATACAGTGTAAGTCCTGTTTTGGCTTGCTGACCAGGCTCTGTAAAGTCTCCACTGATCCCCACGCTATGTGGGCTGATCAGAGACGGGGAACTGTTTGGGTCACCAGTGCCGTCACTGGATGTGCGTCCACACAGGAATGGACGGCAGATCTCAAGCCACAGTATATCCCAGCACTGTAAGCAGTGCTGTGGGATAAGGCAATAACTTGAGACTGTCGCCCCTCTCTGGGTGAAGGTGTTGCTAGTGGTCGTAGCTCCTCTGTTCCTCCCGACCGGCACTGGAAGTAATGCTGTGGTAGTTTGGGAAGCAACAGATGGCAGTCTAATGGGTGTGTGAAAATATGACGGACCCCTGAAGGGTGCCCGTGGCTGAAGTTAATACGGTAGTTATCAATCCCCCGGTCCTCGTCAAAGGTGTACGTAACAACCTCTATCTAGCGGGTAAACAGACAGATACTCTAAAAAAGAAAAACTGAGAAGTGGGAAACAACAGTATGTTTATTGAAGTCTCACTAAACATGCGACTTGTGCTACCTGCTACGTGGCAATTCAGTGCTGAAGGTTACTATGCTGGCCAGGTGTAGGCGACCTGTTTCTATTGGAGAATTGGAAAGAAAGAGTTTAACTAGGAAATATATAATAATACTAAACTGTTTAAAGATGATGTCTTGAGGAGACAAAGTGAATTTAATGTGTTGGTAAGCATGTTCGCTGGTTGTCGGGTTGACTGGTCGTCGATGGTGAAGTAGCCACTGGGGGCGTACTCAATGCTTCGAAGATCTCAGCAGCAGTGCTGTGGTATAATGCAAGAGATGGAACAAGTATGACTCTCAAGCTCTGCAGCGTTCTGACTTATATAGTTGAAGCTTGTAGGCTACCTGCGCGGGGTGCGGGGGAAGGGTGACGTCCTGCCCGCGTTGGCGTGGGAATACTCTAGTCAGCGATTCTGCTTTGTGCCTTGTCGGAGGTGCTCGGCCTTGCCTGAGGTCTGGGCAGATTGTAGGCTAGCATGGGGAAGAGGGTGCTGCATGGCTGCCAGCTTGCGTATCCTCCAGGTGAGAAGGATTAGCTCAAAGTTTCCATTGCTGGCAGGATAGGCAATGTGTCACCCATGTCTGTAGTGGTGAAAGAGGTACTCTAGGCGATGAGTCGTAATTGTATTAGATTAGTTGTATAAGCAGCACACGTCAAAACCATGGTAATAATATCTTGGTAATATGGTCCCGTGTTTTACTTATGTTAGCTGTTCGTATAAGCACTAGCTGTCTTGGTTGAAATTTTAGTAACTTAGATAACTTAGTGTTTTTTCGCCTTCTTTCAGCTGCGATGATTAAACTGCTTATCACAATGCTGGTGATCTCTTCACGTAATCCTTCTCCAGATGTATCTTTTTCTTCTGTAGTTGTGGGCAGTGATGGTAACTTGGAGAGGTCAAATACTGCAGGTCGCTGACCAGTCGACACTTCCCTTGGGGTTAGGGTGGTATGCTCTGTTTCATACAACTTCGAAAAAATTTGACAGACGATGTGACCAACCTACACTGCATGTAAACAGTAAACGCCCCCATTTGCAAAGTACTATGTCAGCTCATGGTTGTTGCAGGATGTGTGTTAATATGTTGACGTTCTTTGCAATGATTGTAAAAGAAAATAGTATTCGGAATGAAAAATTATATTTTGGAAAATAATTACAACATTTATGGTTAAAATTACGATTATAGACTAATACACAATTTTTCTTTGTTATAGAGCAAGGGCTTTAGAAATATTTAGAAATATTATGGTAGAGCATGCAAACATCACGGTTATGTGAAAGGTCTCCACCAATCTCCGTTGAGTGAGTCCGTTGTCTATGGTCGCCACCCGCCCGGTTGAAAGCCAGCAGGAATTCCTTCCTGGTGATGTCGGAATATTTATGCACACATGCATATCTGCAAATTAAGTACTTAACATTGATTGCAGTGGTCCCATGGATTGTTTTAGCAGTGTTGCCCACTCAAGTAATGAGAGTTTTGTTACTGGACCTCTGGACTTGGCTACGAGGTGCAAAGTGAAAACAACCTATATACGTACAGCCTTCATAGTTCAGCCCCTATTTGTTCAAGTATAAAACACAAACAATTACAACCACATTCACAAATTCATGTCTAATTCTTTAAACTTATGGGACTAAAATAAAGAGTAAACACACACAACCTGCGCAGTTTCACCGCTTATACTTCCAAAATGTAATGGCTAAATTTTTTCTTGGCTGGAAAAAAGGTACAAAATTAACATAATATTAACTTTTTGTGTTTATAGATTTGGATGATATGATAATTTATCACATCACTGGGAAATGTATCTTTCTAGTTGTTTTAGACGTGGTATGTGAATACCACAAATTAGCAGCAAAAAAATGTTAATTGAAAATGTAATTTCCCAAAAACTCAAGCAAATCACTTATTTTCTATTCAGCCATTTAAATACAGGATAGCACTTGGTTTTACATACTAATATGTTCAAGATATAATGCTGTCATCACTGCTACAAAAACAATAATCAAATATGACTTGTTCAGTAATTTTTGTTGTGTTGCGCATTGTTATTTTCAACTTCTTTGAAGTGAAGTACCATATTTACTCACGGTATGTAACCTTATGGTCTTTAAAAGAAGAATGTCAGCAACTGAGGTGGTCGCTGGGTTACTTTTTTTTTGCTTCTTTTATGCAGTGTCAGTCGTTAAAAGAGAAAGTCAGTCAACAGCAGTTTCAGTCAACAGCATGGGCAGCCTGCTTTCTTTTTTTGCTTCTTTTAGGCTGTGGCATGCTGGTATTTTGTTGTGCTTGTTCTTTTTTTGCCGTGGTGGAATGTGAGACACTACCCTACTCTCCTCTTCCCTTCTTCACCCAGTTAGCAGTCCTCTAGACTCTTCCATTACACTTCCCTTTAAACATCATGGACAGTTTAGGAGTGGATAATTTATGACTACCACTCTACAGAAATGTTTTCTTTATTTTGGGAAAAAAAGGGCATGCTGTACTTGAGTAAATACTTAAGTTCGTTTGAAAGTTCGTTAATGATGTTCCTTTCTAGCATATTTTCGAACTGAACACCAACTCCTGTAAATTTTTTGAACTGAACTAGAACCGATCTTTGACATGGCAATAAATTTCGAACCGAATCTTAACATAACCTTAAAGTTTGGGTTCGGTTCGAAATTCGGAAATTTGAACATTGGACCCATCTCTACCTTTTACAACAGTCTCCTCAGTGAAATGAATTATCGACATGTGTCTGCCATTTTGTAAAATAAGTTTGTTGTGTGCTGTGGTCCGCCATTTTCTGTGAGCACCGGGAAGCGCGAGCGAAAAATTATTTACGTTGTGAAGTTTGAATTTGTTGGTTTCAAGAAAAGTTAAGTGTTATGTTAATTTGCATAAGTCAGAAAATAAATTATTTTGTATCAGTAGCTGACAAGATTTTAGTGAATTAATCCTCCAAAGTTCAGCACGTGTTTAGGAATTACGAAGTGAACAGTAATGCTGGAATCACATAGCCCCGACGTGCACGACACGATGGCCAACAGCCAATGAAATACGAGATAGATCGTCGTAAGCCTGACCGATTGTGTCGTACGACCAGCAATTTTGGATTAGAAATGATTTACATTCTTCGTTATGTCATGCGGCACGACGCACAGAATGTACAACATTGAAAAAGGAAATGTATTCCAAGCTTTCCCTACAATGGTAAATACGCAGCTTAAAAGAAAAATAAATTGAAAATTACTTTATCTAATTCTTAAAAATAATAATTTTGCCTTTGTATGCATTAGTGATACCAATTTGCCACCAGTATGTATTACAAATTTCCCCTCTTGTTCACCACCTTTGAAACTAATGTAGCCGATCAGTGCCTTCTAAATAGCTAGGTTAAAAGCTGAGAGTGTCGTGTCGGTCGTGCTGTAAATTCAAGTAGTCACATTGAAATGTGTCGTGGTTGCGTTTTTAGTCGTGTCTTGCTGTGTTGGTTGGGGCTGTGTGATTCCATCATAAGTGTGTGTGTTTCGTAAATAAAGTTTTTTTAAACTGTTGTTAGAATATTTGAAATGTATTTGGACTTTTATTTGATTAAAACTATAACAAATTTTACGTAGAAGTTAAATTTGCTTAACATGTTTACAATATGTATTTCGTACATCGGTATTAACACTTGTTTATTTATTGCGTTTTGTTCTTGCGGGAGGTTTTCAAATGTACGTGGCCTAAATAAGCGCCCTTTTAGTTTAGTTCATTATATAAAAATGCAATGAAATTTATCTGTTGGGCATTTCTCGCATTGGTACAAATAGCGACACATTTATCGCATTTAGTTCTTTCGATGAAGTTAAAAATTTTGTGTTAGGCCTATAGTAAATTGAATGCCATTTCTGTACGAACAAAATTTTCCACTGCATCATCAAAACAATGCAAGTTCCAATTGCCACTCTCTCTAAGAAGAGCCACAAAAAAATCATGTCTCACGAAAGATGATTAAATTATAGTTCCCCACCCCACCAATAAAATAAAACAGAACCTTAACTAGTATATTATGTGATCATAACAAAAATAAAACAGTTGGAAATGGCAACCAGTTAAAGTAGCCTAAGTATTGGACAGAAGTTGTCTGTCTTTCAATGCTTGCCATTGGAGTCGTAGTTTGTTTACAAAGATTGTTTTCTTCATCGTACTTCTTCTTTCCAGGCGGCAACCGGTGAATTGAGTACCGTTATCTGAAAGTACGTAGGTCGGCAGCTCTAATTCTTCAACAAACAGTTTCAACTTATTCAGCATAGTGTAGGCATTTGCTTGGTAATTTATTATTTCTTCTGCCGGCTCTTGCAGTAAGAATTCTCTGTCTGTTTACCTGAGCAAAACTGTGATCATGACTACCTCTGTTAATTCCATGACCTCTTGTATTATTTCTTGCGCTACCGCTAGTGTGTTGTCGGATCCTGTGGTTTTGTTCTCTGGTATGCAGGCCAGCGATTGGGTCCCCTCTTCACCATGCAGTCGGCTAGTAGTGTTGCATATTGCTGAATGATACTGTCTTGCTCCTTCAAATTCCTTTACAGCCCGTTAATTTGCCGTGCTGTGTGTTCACTTTTTTCCCTGGCATGTTCATCTGCATGTTCTTAGCCCTTTCTGATCTGCTCAGCTGTTATGTTGTTAAATTTTCCTGATCTGCTCAGCTATTATGTTCTTGGATTTTCCTGATCTGCTCCATTATCATTTGTGCAAACTGCTGCATGGAATCGGGGACAAAATTGCCCTGGCTCATAGTAGTGGTGTTAGTGGAATTAGTTATCTCCGTATGTGTGTTCTATGTTTCCTACTTCCGGTGGCGTCTGTTCTGTTTCTGTGTTCCATTCTGCTATCAATCTGGTAATCTGTGTAACTTCCGCCATCTCTGTTATGTATTCCAATCATTTGGAATTAATGGGTGGTGTATTTTGGAGGTCATATGGTGTATGCTGCTGTCTATTCATCAACAGAGTATTCAGGGTGTAACAACAGTTGCTCTAATTCTGGGCCCAAGTAGGTAGCGTCAATGTATGTAAATGTTGTAGACAGTGACCGTAATGTACACATGCAAAAAAATAACAGATTGATTGAATCTTACCGCAGACCTGTATCTTACCAAAGATGTTTGCAGTTCAGGAACAATTACCACAGCCAGATCTCCATAGGCTATGAATGACTCACAAAAGAGACTAGGAAGCAAATAAAGACCAAAAACTACCACGACTTACTGACCAAATGATTACTCAGAGATACGTGAAAAGAAGTTAATTTGTTTTAATTGAAAAATAAATATTTTGGTTGAAACATCATGAATTAAATGAATATCTGTCCAAATACTAAGTATTAATGTAGCAGCTCGTTATTGGTTTCAAAATTTACTTTTCTTTGAGTGGCTGTAACTACGAGTGTAGCTCTCTCATACGTATCTCTTATTTGAAATTAAAAACTAGTTAAATCTCTTCAGGTCCTTTAAATTATTTCAAAATGTGCAAATGAAATTAATAAATAATTTTCTCACACCAACTCAGTTGGGAGAACATGAGACCTCAGTTCAGGGCTCCGTCGGTATATAGGTAGAGCAACTTTATTAAAAGTTACGATCCAAAATGGCTTAACGTAAACCAAATTAGTTTTTTAGCTTAAAATAAATCTTGATCAATGTCACATCTCTTGGTATATTCTGTAGCTGGTTTTGCTGGTTGTGGGCCTTAGTCTTCCCTCACAAGGTCATTGAGTATGAGGTACATCACTAGAGTCTTTACCATACCACATGCAGTCGCAGTAGCTCAAAATTGGTTTTAATTATAATCAATGTAGTTAGCATGTGCAGACTTAAATTATTCCTCTTTAGATACAGCGCGTTTTCTCCATATTGGCAGTCTGCATTTCTATACAGGACTCTGCCAATTAACCAGCAAAATAAAATATCTCTCAAGGCTGATGACCCACTAGGTCATATGCCTGACGGGAAAAACCAAGATGGCTAGAAGACTTAAAAACTGCATACTTAAATGGCACCTTTAAACATTGCACCCATCGCAAGACGGCTACATCGTATCTTATACGACAGCTACATCATATCTTATACATACATCATGTGTTACCATGGCAACCAATGAACAAATTTCTCTATGCAAAATAGCCTACATAAAAATAACTTTGTGATTGAAAACAGAAAGATTTACAAACATAATTATCTGGAAATAGGTTTTCTGAGGTTAAAACAACTTGCAATTAATAATATGCATTAGAGCTGTAGCAAATAAAATATATCTGCCACAAACAAGTAACAAATGAAACAAATAAATATTACGTCAACATAAAAATTGCAAAAATAAACTGAGATAACTGTGACAGGAGTAAGTTACAGTTATTTGAGGTGTTAAAAGTTTAATAATTTGTTTTTATTGATTTCATAAATTTTATGGGATTGGTATAAGTTAGGGATATATTGTGTTAAGGTGTTTTTATTATATCCATAGGTGGTAATGGTAATAATTCAAGCGTATCTGTTGAGATATTTCTGAAGGAAAGTTTGTAGTGGCGTTGGTGGTCGGTTGGGATAGTATGGAAGAGCGTGTTATTGCCCTTTCAGAAAAGTGTTTTTAAGTTAATAGATGTTAGGAGCACATTGAGAGGATAACAATTTATCAGACTATTGGAAGACCTGTCATTGAAAACAAGTGTTGTTTGAGGAAATTGCAGTGCTAGCAGTGTCCTATGATTTATTGCTTGATATAGTACTGGGCACTGAAAGTTAAAAGTGAATCATATTGTAAAGGAGTTGAGAATATATGTATGTCACTAGACTACCAAACATATATAAAAGGACAGGAATTCAAGTATTCACAGTGTAGTACTTGTCGACAGGCACAAACAGAAAGAAGGACGACACATTTTTCACGTGTTTATGCTATCATTATGTTACATTGGCTAGGCCAGTTTTGATCAGGCGGTGAGTTGTAGGATGCTGCAATGTGGTGGAAGGGTGCTGTTGGTAGTAACCCTGGCCACTAGACTTACTACCAACAGCGCCATTCCACCATATTGCAGTGTCCTACAACTTGCCGCCTGATGAAGCTGGCCCAACTAGTAAATCATAGTGATTGCGCAACCGCATCAAAAATGGTACTTCCTTCTTTGTATGTGTGCCGGTTGACAAGTACTAGACTGTGAGTACTTGAATTCCTGTCCTTTTATATATTTTATTTATTGAATAGGAGTTTGAGAAAGGCAAAGGAACTGGTGCTTATTATGTTACGATACATGTAAGATAAGAGTAATGTTTACGGGTTGCAGGTGCAAGGCATCGCATTTGCAGCAGACAGTCGCTGGGTGTCAGTGAGTACCATGCGAGGCACAACTCACGTGTTCCCCATCACGCCGTACGGGGGCACCGTGGGAGTGCGGACACATGCCTCCCCTCATGTCGTGAACCATCTATCGAGGTTCCATCGCAGCGCCGGGCTGACCGCAGACGGCCGCAACAGTCCCGTGCCCCTGGCCAGTAGTGAGACCGTGCCCACGATGGGTCCTGCCATGCCTCACACCAACCCTCGTCTGCCACCCTACCCCCACCCTACCATCATGGCTCCCCTCGCCCAGATCAGGCAGCCCTTTGCCCACAACTTCCTCTCCTCCTCGGCCCCCACCTCGCCCAACCTCACGTCCCAGCAGGCGTGTCGCAATCCCTCATTGCGCACCTTGGGCCGCACCCAGTCATCGTCTGATGAGGGACTGGCAGGAGGGGGTATCCCCCTGAAGGTAGCAGCCTGCTTTGCTCCGCCGCGGGCCTGGCTGGTGGCCTCACCGACCATCTCCAGGGAGTCCTCGTCCAAGGCCTACAAGCGAGTGATGGACTCACTGTTTGTCATGACCTGTCATGGCACACTCATTGAGTACGACCTGGAGCCACGCCATGCTACCGGTGAGCATCTTTAATTCACTACTCCGCTCTTTATTGCCATTTCAATTGCACTTCTCTATCTTCAAATGTAACATCAGTATTTTTAACTACATTTGTGTTGCTTTTACTGCTTTATATTTGATGCCAAATAGTTGTATAAGAAATACACACACCAATTAAATTTAATTAATCAGTGAAAACATGGGAATGCAAAATAGCTCTGTGGTTCCAAAATATTTTGACCTTTTCAATATCAACACTTTTCCGATTTCATGCAGTCCAATATTAATTGTTTTGGTGTTCAGTACAGCATGTCGTGTACACCACACAAGTATTAAATGTAATATTGAGTTATGTGTTTATGTAATAAAAATCTTATAAAACTTATTCACTGTTGAACCATTTCCAACAGTTTCAGAAATATATTGTAAAGCCTATACAAATTAGACAGCCTGAGGGTGGTGACACTGGTTGAAGCCAAGGAAAATCTCTCTTAACACTATTCCAGTTCAATGGATTGTGGATTATTCATTCCTGTTATTTATGATTTACTGTATTTCCCATTTACCGTATTTCGTCGCGTATATGCCACATATTTTTACAAAAAAAGACTACCAAAAGTGGGGTGCTGCTTATTTACAAGATATTGGCTGTAAAAAAGTTTTTACCCCCATAACTTACTTAGAAATTTGTCAACGTACAGTACATTTTAATGTTTTAACTTAAAAAAAAAAAAGAATAACTTTTCACGCGTGCAATAATTTGTTCACTCACGTTCATAAAAACTATAACCTTCATCTCGCACGTGTAAAATGTAAACATGTTGGAGCTCAGCCATAGATGTCATACATGAGGAAATAATTTCTCTGCTGTACAAGAGAAATATATCTTACGTATATAGTCCATTCCCGATTGGAAGCGACTTATGAAAATCAACCTTTGAAAAAACACTCTAGGCATAACATGTCACCTGTTTTTTCAATAACCTATATTCCACAAATATATAAAACCGTGGTTAACTTTAGAGTACTGTATTATTGAATAAATGAACCTTTACCTTAATATCTTTTATAACTTGTAATATTTATTTCTTTTTTAAATATGAATTAACAATAGCGAGTGCAGCGACGTGTTGGTAATGACCGGTAAGAAATAGTTCACAGTTAAAATATTATTTTAACCTCGTTTTTTAGTATACTATTTGTAAATTAAATGGTGCTATCGACATATTTAAATATGTAGGTAGCCCCGATGGCAACATATCTCATTTTTACAGTTTAAAATAACAGTGGAAAATATTGTGAGTAGACCGTAATGGTACGGTATTGTTTTATCGAGCGAGAAAGCTATTGAAAAACTCTCTGCTGGCGAGGCTAGTCACACCCTTTCTCTTTTTTCATCTCTTTCACACTCAGAGAATATCACTTCCCTAGTAAGTAACGAAATTGTACATGTTTTCAATCGTAGCATATTTCATACTTATTACAGCAAAATAATGATTTTTGAATTTGTAATTTACAACTGAAAAGAGATTTTAATGTTTAAATCAGTATTTTAATATATTTAGATATGATGGCAGGGAAGTTACGTAGTGAAGTTGGCAGACGTGGCGATCCATGACACGGCATGTTGCTTTTTGTCAAACGAAACGTAAATTATTCTTACTCCGAAAAATACTTCAAATTAATACATCACGTTTGTAGACGTTGTGTTTTTTAAACCTACGTAGGTAAGTTACGATGTTGTGATAAATCTATATTTCCACGACAGTAATAAATATACTGTGACGTGTGTTTCATTAATCATTGCGTCCGTGAAATGGCGTGCCTTTGTGCAGCGTGGTCGATACGCTGGCCCTGTGCGTGTGTAATTTCAAATATTTGATTAGCACTATTTATACATTTTAAATGTGAACTGTTTTTATGATGATGTTATTTATTTAAATCCACGTCTGTTTACTTATCACAACGTTATACATTTGCCCTAAGGGGTTTGAAACACAGTCGTGTAACGTAATTTGCCACAATCCCAAAAGAAAAATACTAAGCCCAGCCCGATAAATTTCAATAAACCTAATAAACTGTAAGTAGCAATACATAGAAATATGTGCGGAATAAAAGTTATAGACTTATTTGTGTGCATGTTCGCCGCTATATTTTAAAGTTTGTATGACAAAAATGAGCGACACGAGATGCTTGCGTTAATTTAATGTGCCTTTTTCACTGGTTGTTCCTTCGTTTTAATATTGTTTCCAACTGAGGCATCCCTTTAGAGAAATGGCCCAATACATATTTTAAAAAAAGGATAATTACAATTAGTTCAGCCCTTTACCTCGCAGATGTAACAGTGTTAAACACAGTCGCGGCAAAATACTAACGTGCATTACATGTATTGAGCTACGTCGTGGAAAACAAATATGCTAATGTAAAATAACCGGAAGAACTGTCTTCAATTCAGGCATTTTTAAAACGTCATAAAACTGATATAAATAATTTTAGAGGCCTAAACTGTAAATATTCATACGGAATAGTTTTTGGAATATAACACAATTCTTTGAAAAGCTGTAAACAGTAAACAACACATTTGACAGGTATAAAAGTAGAAGTCACATTTCAATGTTTATTTGTAGGGCCCATGGTTTTGCTTTCTCAAGTCATGTTACCATCTGTGGAATAGTAATCGCATGGTGCATATTTGTAAACATTGCAATATAATACAAATGTTCTGTCACAATTGTTTTGTAGGGGAGAAATTAAGTCAGAATTTACTATGTTTGTATGGAATCGTAACTTAACAATATTTACAGCAATACAAAAATTCAGTGCGGCCTATACTTGAAATATTAATTATCTTTAATTTTTCATTAAAAACTTCTGGTGTGGCCTACACACACCAAAATACGGTATTTGTTTTGGTCCTGCCAAAATTCCTATACAAATGCATCAATCATTTTTGAACACTATGATAATGCAATACAACGTGGATAGTCAACAATTGGTACTATCAATCATATTGTTTACATCCCACAGCATTTTTCGGTGTTCTTTTGACTATGCTTCTTGTTCTTCTTTTTGTGTTTACTGCACCCTACGGTTACTTTTACTGCAGGTTGACAAGTTCAATGTTAAAAGTTTGGCAACCAAAAATGTTTGCCTCTAGGTCAGTGATAGTGTGGACAATGTACCAGATTTTCTCTATTTTCTACATTAAAAAACAGGATAATTATAATAATCATAAATCAAATATAAAATAACTTCATAACCATTACCAAGCAAAATATTTCTCTTTAATTATTTATGTAGCTAAAAATTTTAATTAAACCTTACTTTTTGGGACAGTGCGCACCTAGTGGTGTACATTTTCCCTATGCCAAACTCTCACATGAGGAATGTTGTTCACTCGTAGGTTGGCAACAGTGAAAAATCATCTGTTATTCTTATCTCTTCTTATGCAATTACTTCACTCAAATGTTATTGACAATGAGAACGAATCACATAATCTGTGACACTATATCGAATGACATATGATCTTGTTGTTGCTAACTAAATTTGGTATAAGTTATTTTAATGACATGATTATCATCTGAAACTTGGTTTGCAGGTTTGGTTAATATCACAAGGGTTTGAAAACGGCTCAGCAATTCATGGTTGGCAAAAATTGTTGCAAATATATACACAAGTTGTTGCAATTTTCCCAAGGCTTAGCTGATCTAGAAACACTGGACAAAAAAAATTAAAATTTAATTTTGCTTAATTTCAAGAACTGAAGTTTTTAATTTAAAGTGAATATTTGATGATAAATTTACTTGAATAATCGGTTTTTTGACACCTTTAGGCCGTTGGTTTAAACAAACATGCATTTCGATGTTGTGTATGTTATTTCTCGGGTCTAAAATTCAAGTCTGCATTCGTGGTTTTCCTGCATGCTTCGTTTTTCTTTCTTGGTCCACTGAAAAAGTAATTTTTGAGAATCCACTGTATTAGAAAATGAAGTTGCACATGTTTTAATAGACTGCTGCACAAGTTTTAATAGAATCAGTTTAACATTATGACATGAACTTTTGTACTCGGTGCTCTCTGTAGTTTAACTATATCCAACAGATATAGTTATTTTTAATGAAGAAAGGATATTCAGATTGCAAAGAAAAATATAATTGGCATTTCTTTTATGCACCTTAAGCAACATCCATGATCCCTTCTGGAGTTTCTACCATTTTTAGGGGGTTGTTACCCTTCTTTCTTGCACGAGTCATAGACTGGCTTGGCTTTCAGGTTACCCCTGCCCTTGAGGCGTTCTGGGCACGGGCTGGGATATATTTGTGTATTCTCAATAAACCCTTATAAATCATATCTTGGTCTCTTTCCATTCTGTTTACATAGTTCTTACCCAGCAATTTACCTCCCTCTCAGGCTCAGACAAGATTGGCGACTCAAAGCCCTTCAGGCTTACCCCAACCACATTGGTAACAACTCTCTACCTTGGTCTGAGCATCTGGTTACCAGGGATAATGTCATGTCTTTGGGCATCACCGAAATTGAGAGCAAACACTCACTATGAAACCTATTCGAAGGAGACTTGGTTACTAGCGATAATGCTGCTTCTCTGGGGAGTAGGTGCAGCGAGGCTTCTCACCACCCCAAGGGGTACGTGCACTCCTCAAGTTGGAAACATTACCTTACTTAGCTGAGCGTCTGGGAACCAGGATAGCACCGCTTCTCTGGGCATCACTGAGTCAGAGATTTGGGGCTTGCCACCATCAGGCTGGAGGGATGTACTCCATTGGGGAGGTAACTGAACCTCAGACACTGGTACTAGAGGCAGCCTCCTGGATCTGGAAGGCGTGCAATTCCATAATATATATATATATTAGACCTCCATGTTTTTCCTATAGATCTGGCCAAAGGCTGTGTGTTTACTTTGCTATATGCCCCACCATAGAGCAGGGAGAGAAAATTCTGAGAGGAAAGCCACTGCTCGGGTTCAACAATTTGTGTTGTCTGGGAACAGACTGTCAACAAGTTTATACTCTCTTGCGAGAGGAGGCAGCTCATCTGTGAACCGAAACTCTTCAGCATCCACCATCTGGCATACACCATCCAGGACCAGTAGCTTCAGTTCAGCAGCTTCCTAACATCCAGGGTACTTCAACTTTCCAAGGCCGGTTTCACACTTGCCACTGACCCCTCCTAAACACTACCTAGAGCTTGTCGGGGCTACACCAGCTGCCACTGCAAAGTGCCAACTCACATACCTCGGACATCTGCCAACTGCTAAGCCTGTCAGTAATGCAACCGCATTCACCCCAACCCATGCTTTTAATGGCCCTGCTTCTATCTCTTCACCTCCACGAGCTATGAGGTGAGTCATTGACTCACCAGAGAGGGTACCCAGACATTGAAATACCCTGTGAATGAAGCAATTGTTTCTAGGCTCTGAGGGGGAGAGGCTTGGCATACATAACGACCCAGGTTGCACGTCAAACTATCTTCTCTTGGCGCCTAATGTGGGGCATATCAGCAAGCCAAAGAAAAGTTGGAAGACCTTGGGAGCCCCTGGGATAAGCCACCTCAAATTAGCACCATTTCATTGTCTTCGGAGAGTCAGGAAGCACACCGTGGCACCTACATCGAAATGGTAGATAACAGCCTGGCAGCCCTGCCTGTCTACAAATTAACTCATGCGTCAAACACGGTTAAAAATTGCGCTGCCTCAGATGGCACTGGAAATGGCGAATGCCATGTAGAGGGCATGCACTGCAGCATGGAGTTACTTTTCAGGTACCTAGGTTGGGCCATAGAAGAGCTTTGGAAGACCTTTTTCAGAGTGTAACGACATGAAACAAACACTTGTACGTATTTCCCGGAGGACCAGGGATAAATCCCAAATAACAAGACTACACTGCACGAGACACTCACCGGGCTGCCATCTTGGTTGACTGACGAAAAAGTTTGCTGTTGAAAATCATGCGCATGCATGATTTGTGTACCTTTTCCACTACGCGACTTCACAATATTTTTACACAGAGTATCAGAACAATTTAATACTTCATTCCACCCACCTAAAATAACTATTTTACATTAACAAAAAAAATTATCCTACTAATGATATTGTTAGTGTAACTAAACAATATCCAATGTTAGAGGACACAATTTAGTAGTAGGGCATTTCAGTTCACCAGTCGAGGTTCTCACTTTGGCTACTCTCACTAAGCTGTCTTCACCAGGACATACGTCCACTACTCTTGCCAAACACCAGTTTACGGGTGACAGGGCCAGAACCAGGTCGCCAACAGACAAATTTTTCTGGGTGACAGCCCGTTTTGTATGGTGCTGGAGTGTGTGGAGATATTCCCATTGTCATCTGGTCTAGAAATGTTGGCTAACAGCTTGAACTAGCTTCCATCGAGTGAGACCATCCAGCTTCTCGTGAGTTAGACTGTCTTCCGGATAGATTAGAAGTGGTCTACCGATTAAGAAATGGCTAGGAGTCAATACACGGAGGTCAGATGGGTCTGATGACATTGGAGTGAGGGATCGAGAGTTCAGAACTCCTTCAACTCGAGCTGTAACTGTTGTGAACTCTTCAAAAGTTAATATTTTCATTCTAATTACTCTCTTTAGAATGGTCTTGGCACTTTTGATAGCAGCTTCCCAAAGGCCACCTTGTTGAGGAGCAGCTGGTGAGTTGAAATGCAAAGTGATCCCGTTGGCCAGAGAAAAGTTTGTGATGGAGTTTTGGTGGGAGGATGACTGCAACAAGTTGAAGACCATTCCTTGAAACTGAGCAGTTGCCCCAACAAAGTTGGTTCCACAATCCATATAGATATGAGCACAAAGGCTTCTGCGTGACATGAATCAAGATAGAGCAGCAGTGAAAGTATCAGAAAATAAATCAGAAACGACTTCTAGGTGATCAGTTTTGGTTGACAAGCAGACGAAGAGACAGATATATGCCTTCTGAGATGGAGCTTTTCGCAGCTTGCTGACCTTAATAGAATAGAACCCAGTAAAATCGACTCTGCAATGAAGAAACTCAGGCTGGGGGGTAACACGAGGTTCTGGAAGATTACCCATAAGCTGGGGTGTGGTTTTTGGCAAACTGCGGAAGCATCGTACACATTTTGATAAAAATGATCTAATCACCTTGCGACTGCACAAAATCCAAAATCTGTTGGCCAACATAGCTTGCAGCAGTTGTGGACTAGCATGCAGATACGTCATATGGTAATGATTCACTAGTAGTTGAACAACATGATGGTCTTTCGGCAGGATAACAGGATGCTTAGCACAAACAGGAAGATTAGAGTTTTCAAGGTGCCCGTCGACCATAAGCAATCCATCTGGATTAAGGAATGGAGCAAGATGCTGTATATGAGGTGAACATGGTTTGTTCCATTTCAATAATTTGATTTAGTGGAAAAAAGCTGTTTGTTGAACCATGTAGCAGATTTTTTTTTGTGGCCAAGTTCAATTCACCAAGAGAGAGAGAGATCTCTTTAGCTGATGTTCCCTCATAGCATTGTGAATAAACCTCATTACCCAAGCAAGTACCCACATACTCTGCAACCATGTTGAGAATCGCTGAAACATCTTCACCCCAGGTTCATCTTGAGTAACAACCAAGACAGCTATGCTACTAGATTTGAGATCTGGGAAGGTATCTAGCTGGGTGTTAGTGCAAGGTTGTTTGAGCCATGTGGAACAGTGCTGCGATAGCCATTAGAGACCTGCCCACCAGATATGATCAGAGGGCAACTGCTCAGGCATCAACCCAAGTGATGCAGTCAGCAGAATTGTCAACTGAACTCACATGTTGCCAACTACTAGCGGGAGTCCATTCCTGAATTTGAGACACTCGATTGGCTACATACGTCTTTAACAGGTGGGGAGCACTCCTGATCCATGCGAGTTTCACCATTGAATCTGACCATGCATATACTGTCATGTCAGGATAGTCTGGAAGGTGAAGCTCTAGACAATGATGTAGGAGTTTGGCTACAAGGTGTGCTTCACAAAGCTCAAGACAGGAAAGGGAGACACATTTTAGTGGTGCCACTTTAGTCTTCGCCATAACTAATCTGACTGAAGTGGAGTGATCTGAATACATTTCACGGATATAGACAACCCTTTTCTGATCCATCTGAGAAACCATGGAGTTGAACACTTAAAAATTTAGTGAGCGCAGGTGGATGGGAAATTGACAGATAATTCACGTTTACCATTCCGTGCATGAAGTGCTGCCAAGGATGCAAGAGTGATGGGGTTAGAGGGTCATCCGGACCAAGTCCATGTAGCCACAGTGACTGTAGGAAGATTTTTGCCCACATCACAACAGGAGCCAACCATCCTAGAGGATCATAAATCCTAGCGACATATGATGACAATGTTCGCTTAGTGAAAAACTGCACCTTCTCTTCCATGTGATGAGCGAAAGCATCTCCCTTAACATTCCATTGGAGTCCCAGAATGCTATGTGCATGCGCTGAATCATTGGTGAACGTGAGCGTTTTACAGTCTGCCACTGGAAGACCATCTAAAAGTTGGGGCTGATTGGCAACCCATTTCCCCAATTAAAAACATCCTTTCTGCAGTAGTTGGTTGAGCTCGTCCCGACAGCAAGAGCTTCTTTGAGTGATGGAGCACCAGTAATGATATCATCAACAAATGTCTGAGTACGCAGCACAGCTGCTGCCAGAGGAAATGCATGACCCTCGTCAATACTAAGCTGCTGCAGAGTTCGGATGGCTAAGAACGAAGAACTTCTCACGCCATAGGTAACTGTACTCAACTCATAGATGTTGAGAGCCTTTGCTGGGTCTGAACGCCATAAAATAAGCTGATGGTTTCTGTTGTCAGGGTGTATGACAATTTGCCTATACATTTGTTTGATGTCACAACAAAAGACAAATGGCAGATGTAGTATTGAGAACTGGACTCTGGGACAGAGGGCATGAAGGGTTCCATAGGCTTTAAGGTTTCATAATCTGTAATGAAATCAACATAGAGAGAGACTTAATATCAGGTTGGGTGAATAGCTTGTGCTCCAATGACATGAAGCATCTATGAGCAGTCACCGGAGAGTGACCAAGTTCCATGTTGGGACGGAATGGGAGATGAACACCATACCTACCTGAGGGAAGACGATAGTGTGTTTCCTTGTAATGTTGCTCACACGCAATTTCGTCTGGAGACAACTGCTTAACAGAAGGGTGTTCCTCTAGTTCTCAGACTCTCTTGAGGACAGTTTCGAGTATGTTGGTACACAGCAATACGATTGGCTGTACTGGTTGTTCAGTGGTCTCTACATGGATCGTAGGGCATTCTCCCATCATAATGCACCCAAGGCTGGTTTCGAAGGCAACAGGCATCCCCTCTCCAAGGCTCAATTTGCTTCCTACCAGAACTTGCGAAAACACCTCTGCACCCAAAATGACTTCTACACTGCCAGGAGTATCACATTAAGGGTCAGTTAAAGGAAGAGAGCCTAATTTCTCCCTGATATTAGCATCCACTTGGGTAAGGAAGTAACAGATTGGTAACCTTGGACATAATCAATGAGGACTGGCTGAACTCTGATGCTCCCTCTGCAGTTGCCCTGATTTTAGTAGTCACCATTCCCCTAATATTAACGTGACTTTGAGACAGTCCGGACACCTGGCGTGTACTGCAGACGCAGGGCAAGCACAGCTTCTGTGCCAATGCTTCTGACATAAAGTTTCCCTGGGCAGCACTATCCAAATTGCACGGCAGTTGTGAAACCTTCCTTGACAATCAGCAATTTTCACTATGACTGTAGATAGAAGAATTACAGTGCGAGCAGAGGTTCTGGCTGATATTCCCACAAACTGTGAACTACCATCAGTGTCAACCAAGTCCGAGCTCAATTGCTGATAAGCATGTGCATCAGAAAGATGGTGGGTGTTTCACGTCAGTTACCTGTCAAAGTGTAATGATGAATGATGCTTTCTGTCACTATGTAAACAGGTATGTTTTGAAGAACATTGTGCCACCATGTGGGAGGTACCTAAACAATTGTAACACAACTTTCTACTGCGCAGAACTTCTTGTCTTTCTGCAGGAGATTTCTCTATGAACTCTTCACAGCTGTAGATAGCATGAGATGTTTGCTGCCACAAAACACATTTCCTAGTACCGAGCCCAGAACTCAACAGAAGAACAGCGTTACTGTGGGATGAACTTGCTGGACTATGTTTTGACAAAACATGACCCGGCTTGGTTCCTATTTCATGTGCATTATCCAATTTAGCGGCTTCAGTTTCTAAGAACTCCACAGTCTTCACAACCTCAGGGAATGTGTCAGGTGATGAAGAGCGATGGTGTTCAAACTTCGTTCGCTTGGGCAAATCCAGCTTTTTCAACAAAATAGTCAGCAGTATGGTATTATTTTGGGTGACAAACATAACCTAAGTTTTCTAAGGCACGGCAATTTTCCATAAGGGCATTGACAAAGTTGTGCAATGACTTATAATTTGAAGCAGTAACAGGAGGCAACTCCAAAATTCTGTTTATGTGGATTGTAGTAAGTTTCCGTGAATTATAATAATGGGATGACAAACTTTCCAATGCAACAGAATAGTCTTCGCCAGTTAAGGGTATGTTTTCCATGAGCTGAGATGCTTCGCCTTTCAAGCAACTGACTAAATATTGAAATTTTTCAACATTGGAAAGTGCATGATTCTCATGAATTGTGCCCTGAAACAGTTGGTGAAATGTAGGCCATTCCTCCCACTGCCCTGAAAATGTTGGTAGGTTCAGTTCTGGGAGTCTGACATTCATACGAGACACAATAGTGGTTGTTTCACCCGTGTTTGCCAACAGCGATGATATGGTACAGCGAGTATCCAAACTCAGTGCCGACAAATTTGAATGACACTCTATCAATGCAGCCTCATAATAATACTTAGGAATGGTTTCCAAGGTCAGAATGTTGTCACAACATGAATTGATACTGCCCTCAATGCTTTGGATATCCTGTACATATACCTTAGCTTCCTGTGGACTGAAGGATGTTGCGCCTTCAGCCATTGTGAGTGATGGCAGGCGTGCCTGAATCTGCTTAACCTTATTTTGTTGAAGCTTGAGTTGCATTAATAACCCTTTGAAAGTCATTCTGATAAATTACCTTTCAACACTAGGCCAACGAACCAAGAGCAAATTAGGTGGGCCACCACAGAAACAATTATTAACGACTCACCACTTAAACTTCAATATACCACATTATCTTTACACACTGTTTGCCGATTTTGCACAGTAGTCAATGGTAACTAGTACAGAAACCAAAACACAGCACAACACGAAAAACTACGCAAATATGTTACTTAACTGTCACCATTTTGCCGCGAAACCAAACAAGTCTTTAGTCATTGCAAACAAACCAAACAAACACGTGCGTAGCTTCACTTCATATGTAGCAATTAATTATCCGGTCCAGAGGACCAATAATGTTATGACAAGAAACAAACACTTGTACATATTTCCCGGAGGACCAGGAATAAATCCCAAATAACGGACTACACTGCACGAGACACTCACTGGGTGGCCATCTTTGTTGACTGACGAAAAAGTCAGCTGTTGAAGGTCATGCGCACACATGATTTGTGCACCTCTTCCACTGTGCCACGTTACAATATTTTTACACAGAGTATCTGAACACTTAAGACTTATCACAGAGCATTGTAAGATTTGAAGATGGCTTGCATTCAGTGTCAGATTACAATCAACTATGTACAGTATTTTGTGATATTATATTCTTTGTTTAAACAAGTTGTGAAATGTTTTTAAATGTATCATTTCCAGTACTAATACAGAAAATTTGTTTTAAAAATATATAAAAGGATAGGAATTCAAGTACTCACAGTGTAGTACTTGTCGACGGGTACACACGCCCAAAGAAGGGCAACACATTTTTCACGTGGTTGTACGATTGCGATGTTTCGCTGGCTAAGCTAGCTTTATCAGGCAGCGAGTTGTAGGGAACTACAGTATGGTGGAAGGGCACTGTTAGTAGTAAACCTAGCAGCCAGGTGGCGAACTAGGGTGGGGCGGGAAAATTGAAAAATTGCCAGTATAACTGATGAGTGTGGTTAGGAGCTGTGATTATCTTATATTGAGGTCTGGCAGCTGTGTGTATATTGTTATAAATTGGTGAACTAATTCCCAGCATCTGGGTTTTTAGATATTGCTTGAAGGTGGTAGGGCTGTCACAACTCTGGTACTGTAGCAGGAATCAAAATCTTTGTTGTGTGATGCTGCATGTGCTGCAACTGGTTTGTCCTGTAGGTTATTGATGTGGCCAGCTATAGCCTGTTTGGCATCTGCTCTGTGGCTATTCATTCTTTGCCTTAGTGTATTGGTGGTCAGGCCGATGTATTCTGCATTGTAGTGTTGGCACTGTAGCTGATAAATCAGATTTTATGTTGCACAGTTGTAGTTGCTTTAAATGGAGTCTGTATTGACGCATGCCACTTATACCTACTACCAATTATGATTACGACTCATCTCACTGTAACCTAATATACTACTGCTACACACATGAGATTCAAACCCCGCGCCAACCTGTACACGGAAGTCGTGGCCTGCCACAATCCTGGAGGGCAGCCGCACACGTGGATACGAGGGGTTGCGCAAGCAAGCGGCACAACCCCCCTCCCCCGCGCTGGGAGCCCACGAGCCATCAGCCTCCTCGGGGCATGCCCGAACGCCATCGAAGATACGCGAAGGCCAAGAGATGACTAGAGAGTGCTACCCCCACTCCGGCTTAGCAGCAGAGGGACGTCACACGCCCTCCCCTGTGGCAGCCGCGACACGCGCTACACTAACTATGTAAGTCCATGCGCGATGGACCTCACCAGTTGTTCCTGCCAGTCGTCGAGCTCGCTCCACCACTTCCAGTGCTGGGGCCCTCTGTTTGCTGTTAAATCTTCAGCAGCCCTCCAGAGGCTGCCACCAACTGCTCAACACTCTGCAGCAACCACCAGAGGCTGCCACCCTTGACGTCACCGTTAGAGCTCTGCAGCAACCGTGACCAGACGCTCCAGTGATGCCAATCACCACTAGCTTCCAGAAACTTTCTGTAGCTACTAGACATTCAACACTACCATGCTACTAGAGCAGTGGCTTAACTTCTTTGTCTCTTACAGACACCCCGGTTATAGTTAGTTTTGTCTTAAGCAATTTTCGAAAGTTTTATTTCACTTTCTCCAACTAGCCTAGGACCAGGTCACCTACACCTGGCTAACACAGGTTTACTTCCAGCCACTCGTTTGCTTGGCAGGAGAGCACGAGTCACTGTGCTTACTAAGTGATTAATAAACACAGCTTTGTTTCTCCTAACTACGAGTCTCATTCATAGAGTACTTTTAAGCCAACTGCTAGGAGAACCTCGAGTCAAGTACCGCCGACTGAGAACGGGAAATTGTTACTACGACCTATCTAAAACTGGAGACTCCCCTTCAGGCTGCTCCAGTTCTGATACACACATATTAGACGGCCATCTATTCTATTCCTGCCAATTATACAGGTACTGGTGGAGTAGAATAGAGGAACCCCGACCACTAGCAACACTTTCCACCCATGGAGAGCACTTGAGTTATATCCCTAACCTGGGTGCTGGCAGGGGTATTTGCTTAGGTGCTATGGCCCGGCCTTGGTTGGGATCGCACACCCAGTAATAGTCTTGGCAACTCATACAGCTCCAATGCTTCTGATAAGCCCACAACCGTGGGGGATCTTCTGAAGCACCGGAGCTCGCATTAGCAAAACTGTTACCAGGTAACACTAATCTAGGGCTATCCATGTCCGTGGTGCTCCTTTCGAGGTCTTCAATAGTTAAACCTGCTCTATGCCATTTAAGGTGAGACACAGCACAAGAAGGGAGGAGCAAAGAGGTGCACACCTTGCTGCCAGTCAGCCGGCTGGTCTTGTACCACTCACAGATATTCGACAAGCCGAACGAGATCATGCCACCTTATTCTGATCACTGGCACTATTGACATCTATTGTAACCAATCCAGCGTCTTTCCCATCAGCACAACTGCGTACGCATCCGACCTGCCATCCAGTTGTAAGACAGTTACTTAATCAGACTGAGAACCGGTTAGGCATCTCGAACAGTAACTTCTGGAGCAGGGCCTCAGAGGACTGGAACGACAAATTGTCTGTCGTATCACGTCGTACCCTCGCTACCGCCCATGCCGAAGACGAGCGACTCAATCAGCTGTATCCAGCTATCCCTCGCCCGCAAGACGTAAAGTCACGTACTGCTAGCACTTCCCTCCCGTCATCAACTATGACCAGCTCCAATACGAGTCGTAAGCCTGTTCAATCAAAGGGACTCGTGAATCGTAAAGTCAATGACTTTGTATCGTCCCATAAGGCCATGTGCCCGACCGCTATATCTAGCCGCAAATAGGAGTAAGTCAACCTGTAAGCACAACCGACTAAAGTGCAACCAAAGTCACATGACTGTGATCCAGCCCTAGCTAATTGGACATGTGTCAAGTGATTTCCTGGTGCCCAACGTGGGGCGTCAGCTTATTGACTGTATGCAGTAAGAGGCAGAACGAGGTCACCCGACCTCGAGGCCCAAGAGTCCACTGGGATAACCCACTGGATTTCAGGGAGTTCAATAATAACCCTGTGGTGCCCAAGAAACTATAATCATGTCTAATCCCGATATCAATGCAGCATCAGACATTACCAATGATTCTGGATCACACACCCAAGACCCAAAATGCATCCATACTGAATGTCAAGGTATAGGCTCATTCAGAATCGAATGCGCGTATTGTTCAAAGTCATTTCATCACCTCTGCCTAGGTTGATCAGACGAAGTACGAGATACCGCAGGTCTCGAATACCATTGCGAAGTCTGCATATACTTGGTCATGTAAAAGTTTCTTTCAATCCATAACAAATATTATACTGCCGTAATAATTGGTTGTGGTTTTTTATTTTTTAAATTTTGTAACAGTATTTTTATTATTATATGTGTGTACCTTTAATTGTATAACTATATTGTACATCATACACGCGGTGGTATTATGAAACGGGTAAGTATTGTGTCCGTTATTTATATTTGTTGTTATAATATGATATTGCTGACATGATCAGAAATGGATGCTCCACACATATCACTGCCAATCACCTTGCACCAAATGAGTGATGGAAAACGGTGATATTACAGTTCGTGAAGGGAACTCATTAGGAGGAATACACCCTTGTGGTCTGTTACGGTTGTAATCGTACTTTTGATTTCTTATCCAATATACAGGTTGTGCTATACTGTATTTGGTTTTCATTTGTGGTGGTTATAACAATTTTTTTTTATCAAATTTGCATCTTTTTTTTTTATTATTGTGCTGCTGGAGTGATTGTGAGGCTATAACAGTTTATTTGACTGAATTCAGTTCAATGGATTTGGCATGGTTGAGTTTTTTGTTTAAGGTTATAGACTTAGAATATTTTTCTGATAACGGGGAGCTGCAAGACGACTAACTATATGTCAATACACCGTATATCGTGGTACGATAACAGGATGTCTGGTACATGTTTAAGTGTTAAGACTCACAGACAATTTGAAGATGATGAATATTATATTTAACATTTATTCCACATTACAATGTATACAGTAGCATTGCAGTTACAAACTAGCATAGATTCTGGCTTACATTTCTCTTACAAGCCTGAAGAAGAAGTCTAGCTTAACCTCTTGGGTCAAGCCTTATATCGTCCCACATACTGGACTGTCAGGAATCCTTGTGTTCTAGTGACTTCTGCCCAAAGTACTATCACATAAGTCTTTCTGTCTCCGTCTTGCCTACAGTGTCCTTGTGGGAAAGTTTCTAGAATATGTGTTGGCACGGTGACTGAAGTTAGCGGGATTTCTGGCATTCATTGAAATAAAAAAAAGTCATGTCAAAAAGCAATATTCAATATTCTATCACATTAAATATAAAGTAAGTTGTATTAAAATTAAAAATAATACACGTACTATAAATAATTGTTCAAAGGGATTATGAATAATTAAGGAGTCTTCCTTTCACTCGCATTCAGTTGTAGAAGTGTAACTATTGAAACTAGTTATGTTCGCAAATGTGATCCAACATGGCACGTGAATGAATTTACAAGAAATCAATTTAACTGAGTCATGTGACTGTGGCCTTAAGACAACAATTCCTGCATCCCGTAACGTGAGTGGGAATCAGCTGAAAGTGGGAATGATGCAAATAGATGCAGTAAGGCAGAAGCATGGCTAGTGAAAATGTCATAGCTAGTAGTGTTGTGGAGGCTGCAGTACGCTGTGTTGTGGCAGGCGTGCCGAAGGAGAAGGTGTGTGACGACACGTCCATAGAGCTGATGGTGGAGGCGAAGGCACAGTGGCTGCTGTTGCGGCCACAACACTCGACCGAGTTGCAGCCGCCCCTGCCTGCCACCAACCCCCTCGTGGCAGCCCCCGACAGGCTGCTGCCTGCGAGTGATGCCCCAGAGGAGCGCTGGCTGTCCCATGTCGAGATAGTGACCCACGCAGGTCCACACCGCCGCCTCTGGATGGGGCCACAGTTCACCTTCAAGACCTACACCAGTTCTGGCAGGTCAGTCACTCTACAATTCTCTGTGTGTTTGTTTGGTAATATTTCTTGTAATTTATTGAAAACAAAGCCAGAAGCAGTACAGAAAAGGATGAAAGAAGTGCACCAAAAAGAGATCTTTCAGATGTGAACATTTATGGAAAGTTTATTTTATATTTATTATTGTAAAGTGGTCTCACAAAGTATCGATTACTCTAATATTCAGTGTAAGAATGCACTATTACCTATGTTGGCAGAACATTTTAAACCATATTTTTAAATGTTAAATTTATCCTGCACAGTTTTGGTTTCTGCATGAACTTTAACGTCCTTATTACCAAAGTACAGACAGAAATGCTGTGTTGTTTTGGTTGCTTTAAATTGGTTGGTCAGATAGAACTATGTTGATATGCTGAAAGGCTTGTTTGTAGTCAACTTTTGATGGTGGAATCTGACAGCTGGACAAAGTTGCTGTTTAGGTGTTGAATGTTCTTTAAAACTGTGATGACATTAACTGGCTTAATTTCTAGCAGCATACACCTTCTGATCAAAAGTATCGAGACACCCATGCAAAACTGCGTTATGTGTCCTGTGGATGTACTGGCCGGTAGGGGACATTAATACATGGTGGGTTTTTTTTATAGCTTCAACCCTGCTAGGGAGACTCTAAAACAAGATGTCGCAACACCTCTAGGGGAATGGTCGACTAGTCTTCCTGCAGCACTGTAGCAAGTGTAGTAAGTGATGTGGGTTGTTGGGGTCTGGCGCGCATTTGCTGTACTAGTTCATTTCAGAGGTGTGAGGGAATTGAATTCTGGTCTCTGGGCAGGTCGGTCCATTTCCGGAACCTTATTGTCCAAAAATCACTCATGAACAGACAGTGCCTTACGGCAGGCTGCATTGTCATGCAGAAACACACAGTTATCATCTCTAAACTGGTCTTCTACCATAGACAACACGCAGCTGGTCAAAGTGTCCTTATAGCCTTCTGTCTTTAATGAGCCCCATAGTACACAACATGACCAATTCTCTTTTATGAAATACATCCTCACAATGTCACCCCGACATCTGCTGAATTCCTCCGTGGGTACTATACATGTAGTGTTAAACTGGCATTCACTAAACTCAACTTTTCACATTGGACTGCCACATACTATAGCATGATTCATCACTCCAAAACACGTTTTTCCAGTCGTGCACATAATTCTGTGGCACCACTCTTTACATCACTGAAAATGGTGCTAAACATTCACAGGTCAAATGTGTGGTTTATGGGCAGGTGCCTGAAGCTTTGAAACATAGTCCTTGAACTCCTGATGCACAGTCATTTTGCTAGCTGCACAATTAGTGATGCGTGATACATCACACGCTATACAATATTTTTTAAAAATATTGAATGCAATATGTTTTTATGATACACCACACCCACAATAATTTGTGATAAATACCACAAGCCTGCATTATTGCACGAGGCTGGAGTATTTTGTGATGCAATATTTGTTGATGCTGCAATTTTTTGTGGTGCTGTGATTTTTGTGATAATATAGTTTTTTGCGAAGCAGCAATGTTTTGTGATCACGTGGCTGGGTGGCTATCTACGCTTGGTCATTCCCTAAATGATATTAAAGGGTCCGATTAACTTGCCGCGCAAACGCACAAGTAGATAGCTGCCACCAGACAGTCAGGGTGTTGGGGACTGCCAACACTATCTGCACCCAGGATGTTAAGATAGAAAATGTTTGACGTGCGCTGCCTATCTTGGTGATAGTGGTTAAGGTGCTGACCACCCTCCTGATTTCTTCACATAGTCCTACCGCGGCGTGTTATTTATTATTTTGGCCTGGTGGGTCGTGGTAGGTCCTGGGCGGGGCCGCTTAGTGGGAGGATACCGTCAGAGGAGAGGGGAGTCAAACACCAGAGTCAGTCGAACTATGATTGTTTCCTGTCCTGGGAAATCAATCTTCCTCACCAAAAGGGCTGCCAAGATACGGGACACCAGCTGTCCCGAGGGTGTATGTGTGGTGAGAAGAGTTTACACACTGGTGATGGTAGGGGTGGGTGATCTGGCCGAAGGGATTGGTGCTATCCGCAGTGGCCTTGTAGGCTGGTGTGCAGGAATATAGTTTGTCTGGGAAGTAACTGCACGAGACTTGGGGACGACCTTCGGTGAGAGTTGATATCTGATAATCTTTCCCGAAGTCAATTTTATCAGACACGAATTGGGAATGCCCTCCTTCAGGACTACCTTAGGTGTGGTTACTATGGCGGCGGGCTGGGCCATCTCTGGCCGAGGGGGACGTATAGGTTCCGGTTCACATTCCGGCCAGCAAGCACCTAATAAGGCATCGAGCTTGGATGCGTGCTCAAGGGGTATGAAAGGTGAAATCTGTCTGGGCGTGTAATTAGGTTGTGCAGGTTGACGTGTGACTTGACTCGTGACATAAATCTCTACTTCAGAATGAATTTGTTGTTCTAAGGCACATCGTTCTCGGCACCGTGCACGACTCTTTATAACACCCTTCTTATTGTGCATTGGTACAGCCTTTGACCTTTCCACTGACATGCAGTCCTGGGGGTGTGTCTTATGCAGTCACATCCAAGGCTCTGACTTATAGATAGGCATTCCAGTATTAGGATGCCACCGAGGGTAGACGAGGGAACACCAGAAACCCAGGAGCAGCAGCGTGTCTTTTCAGACTTACAGCATTCTGCAAGCTCCGTCTCCTGTGGAGTTCGGCGCGCCTCACGACTAGGCCTTGGTGGGGTTTTCTATTGCCAAGGTTCTGAAAAAAACACAACATTTAATAAGATACACAAACAGGGATTTGATATTAAAATTACAGTAATCAGCCAATTCAAATTCACGTAATATTTATTAAGGTATTGGGAAAGTGGGAAAATCCCAGTTAGAATATAAACTAACTAAACGATCAATGAATACATTACGCAATGAAACAGGCAAAGGTGAGCCTTGTAAATAGTACAATAATTAAAATTAAATTTACGCCAGTCTATGCTCTTTACAGCGTCTCAGAGAATATGACTGGGGTAAAAGTGGTGCAGGATATAGGGTGTTGGGTTACCTCTGGAGTCGAGCCGGCCTTGCGGTCAGCTGGCGTGGACGAGCTTTCGCAAGCTGCAGGGATTGCGCTGCCTTCTCAAGCTGCTGGGCTGGTGCTGACTTCTCAAGCTGCTGGGCTGATGCTGCCTTCTCAAGCTGCAGGAGATTGGAGCCGTTAGCAGGCTGAGGAGAGGTAAGAGGTCTTCACAGACCAGGGAGTGCTCACTGACCTATGCGGTCGGTGAGCCCAGCGTCTGTTTAAGGGTGCTCTCTGACTTCCTTATATAATGGAAAACCCCGTGGTCAGCAATTTTCCGGGGGTGCGGGGTAGCATAGCCTTCCAGCATTAGGGGTTGGTTTATCAGGGTTGCGGCACCGCCGTTCATTTCTTATCTCCCTGCGTGGATGCGACAACAAATTTAAACACCTCGTCCCAAGGCTGGCAGAATGTGATGTCACAGGGCAGCAGAGGTGCTGCTATCTCGTGTTGTTGTGAGAACTTCTTCCACAGATAATTTCAGGGTAGTGGTCCGTCAAAAATAATTTATTTATTTAAAAGGTTGGCGATTACATGCCGGGTTCTGGGCGGGCCGTACATTTCATAATTAATCACATTAATCATCTTTACGTCTGAGAATGTCCAACACGTAAAGTTCCTGTGGTCAGTATGTGAAAGTACTTCTGCCACTGTTTATGACTTGCCCCGAGCTCTCATCAGATCGTGATGGGGCGAAGTTGCCCGTAGAGTGCGCAAGCGTGCAGCTCAGCATGTTGGCATTCGTCAATCGACAATTGGCCACCCCCTGAAGCGACGTAGACCCATCTTCAACTAGATCACTTTTGCTTCAGGTGAGGGGTAGTTGCCCCTGTCGCGGTACTGTGGTTGCATCTCTGGGCGTGCACCTCTTCTGTGCTCTAGCGCCGCCCGGGTCGGGTTCAGTGTGCCCATCTCTGGGTCACACACCATCTGTTCACTATCAGCGGGCTAACAGCGTCTTCCTTCTTCCTCTCCGTCTCTCTCCCTCTCTCTTGGTTGCGTAGTGGTTTAGGTGTTGGCGTGCGGCGCCATCTTGTCTGCTTCTCAGCGCTGCCTTCCCGTCATTTCTTCGCAGTAAAGGAGGAGAGTTTTGGAAGGGAAATTTTCGGGAACAGACCATTTTTCATTCGAACCTAGACCTTCCTAGTTTGAAGGCAGTTCACATACCAAGTAGTGAAAGAAAATTCTTTAAACAAGGGGTTGTATGAAAGGTAATTTGCACAAGATATTTTTGAGTTCTGTAGTAATCCCCTTTCCTCAACTCCTAATAGCTTGTTTCTCTCTTACTCTGACCTGCTCGTTCTCTCTTGCTTTGTATACTTTACTTTACGTCACAACACTTAGGATTGGGGCCTACGGGGGGTTGGTAACTACAGATGGCTAACTCTATAAGTGAGATTCTATATAAAACATGTTTATTACAACAACCGTTAATATATGGACTGAACCATACAATCATCTTTACGTAGAACACTAAACATAAATTACTTTACTACTGTAGACTCTTACAATGATTAATAAAATAATAAGTTGATCCCTATCCTTCCCAGATTATTACTCACTTAAAGGTTTATTAACAGGGCCTCCATATCTAGGATGATACCCAACCGCCAAGCCGAAGTTATGCTCACGAAGTTATGTAGATCTGTAGAGTGTAGAGCGGCCTGGAGCTCCTCCAGACCCTAGTATAAGGTTGCCTTCATCTTTGTGCCGCTCCGGCGCACAGGTCGTCGCTTCTCAATCACACTCTTGGTTCTGGGGTGTGGGGGTACAGCGCTTCAAGCTTTTATAGCCAGATGTCAGTAGGTCGATCGGAGTTTGTTATACAAACAGGGGGCTCACAAGGAATCTATAGTCCGTGCCACCTTAACTCGTATGCGGCCCCCTAGCGGTCAAAATAGCAGTCCGTCCCGGCTTCTGTAAGTTAGAAAGTTAGTTGAAGTTATCCTGGGAAGGCAGGGTTCTAGTGGTGGGGTCGAGGAGCTCAGAAACAATTGTCGACTTGTAGGCGATTGGTGGCATACGCGAATATTCATAAGGGCAGTGGCGTAGGTGGAATACCAAATTTGAGCCATTGGTTTACAAGCAGTGAGAACTCAATTTAAAATGAATTGTAAATTTTAAGGTGGGGAAGATGTATGAATGTTACATTGAATATAAAATAACATTAGAAAATATAAGGGATTTGAACACAAAAATGCCTATGCACGTTGCATAGTGAGACCACAGGATAGAGGGAGGAACATCCATCGCCACATTTAATGTTAAAATGCCCTCAGATACTAGGCGGTGGATGTGGGTAAGAGGGAATTGACATTTTTTTTGTGCGTGTGTGGTGGTGCTAGTTCACTCAACAACGTGCTAGGAAATTACTTTTACCAACTTGTACAATTTTTTAAGTGTGTGTTATATGTGCCAGCTGACTAAAGTTGAAATTTGATATTTGGTATTGATTGAACACTAGGCAGAGGTATTTTTAAAAAATTAGCATGCCGAAGTTGGCTGTGCTGCACAGTGAAATCATGTTTTATCAAGACTGCACAACGATATTACTACTGAGCTGGCAGTTTTCCGTTTGGCAGAATGTTACTGTTTTTGCAACTTCAAACTTACTCTCCAGCGATTATAGAAAACCTTATGCAGCTAAGTACAGTAAACACAATATACATACATTTACAAGACATCTTTGTTACACTAAACATATTTAAATTAAAGATGATGTTGTTTTCTGCTAGTCCCATATTGGAAGCACTTAACCTTGACAGGAGACTATTTTAAGAACACTTCAAAGTTTTACACATAGGAGAACTTAATCTTAGTTGTGACTATCATTTAAAATCGTGACAGTTATAAGTAGGAACAATAGAGTTGTGAGAGATATTGAATTTACAAAAAAAAAGGTATATGTACATTTTTTTTAGTTGTAGTATGTTGCTCAGTTCTTTCATTGGTAGTGTTTTTGCACTTTATGATGCACCAAGTTTTTGTTGCACTTTGATTTACGTTCACTTTGAAGTTCATGTTGAATTTTTTTTTTGTGAACTGTACTACACTGTTTTCATAATTGTGTGGACTTCGGTATATCACATTTTGGTATCCACTTTTTGCGCAGATAACGTCTTTGCAAGGAGTTTCACACTGTTATTTCTTTGTTAGCAATTCAAAGTTATAAATTTTATAAAACTGTGCTTGAAGGCACTGAAATTATTGAACTTTTTATATGCAAGATTTGGAAAGTAAAATTTGCTAGAGAAAATTTCATATACATTTTATAATACAATCTTAATTTAATGAGAGCTCTCTTAAAACTACAATTTGGTAAGCTTTTATTTGTTTCATATTATACATATTTATATAAAAGAAAAGATAGAGGTTATAAATGCCTCTGTGAAAATTATCAGTGGTACTGGATTACCAAGTACTTAACCTTAAACCTAAAATGGAAATTTCATAATGTTTGAAGAAATATTAGTACTTGTAGGGGTAATAGCAAATAAATGAGGGATTACACAAGAGAATTAAACACTGATTCAATATCTACACATATGTATATAAACCATCATGAGGCTATCATAGTAGCAATTTCATGTTGCTTTCAATTGAAATGCCTTAACTTGGCGTGAGCATATTTATATATGTTGACGCATGCCAGAATGCTGCGTATCGAGAATGCGCACTCTACGGACAACTTCGCCCCATCTACGAGCCACATGCGCTCAGGGGTGTAATATATAAGTGGCAAACCAGAATAAATGTATCGCACTAAGAAGCCCACAAGCCTGGGTAGCCGATCACATCATTGTACGTTACTTGCATAATTGAAATCCCCATTGCCCATCCAGAATTATGCATGCAAAAGGCACCCCCGTGATTGGAATTATTATTATTGAGAATTCTACTACTCGCGGTTAGCCCTGGAAGAATTTACTGCAATCACGAGAGATGGCAGGACCCCTGTGACCTTGTGACATCACAGCTGGCCTGTATCTTGAGATAGGGGTTTTAATTTGTCGTCGCCTCCACGTGGGGCGATAAGAAACTCGCAGTGCGTCTGCATCCCCGATAAATGTGCCCCCGTGGTGGAAGGCTACGCTACCTCCCTTCACCCTGAAAAATTGCTGATCGCAGGAAATTTAGTGTAAATACAGCCCCGGCTGCCAGCACCAGTGAGTAGCGCTGGGCTTGGCGACCGAAGAGGACGCGAGTCCAACCCCCAGTCTGCAAGGACTCGTCTTTCTCAGTTTGAAAGGACTTACCTTCCTCCAGTCTGAAAAGACTCTGCTGCTCCCCACTCCAGTCTGCAGAGGACTCTCCTACACCCAGCTTGCAGAAAGCTCTCCTTCGAGTCCGACCAAGGACTACTCTACTCCCGACCGCAAACCCTCCTTTCATAACCTTCACCTTAAACCCTCGACAAGTCTGTGAAGACTCTTTCTCTCTCTCTCAAGACCTGCATGTCACCAAAGACCTGCATGTGAGATGTCCAACAGCTACAGGTATGCTCCACCATAACCCGGTAATCCTTACCCCAGTCAACTTCCTTGATTTTGCGGTAACGAGCCGTCGCGTTTCATGTTGCTTACCTGATTAGCTTCCCCCTGAATTTAGCCACTTTTATAGTTACGTTGCTGTACCTTTTTCAATTCTATCTGCTGTAAAGTTGCATAGCTATATTTGCTCTCTCTCAGGTTTGCTTTCGCCTAACCCCCGTTTGGTTTACGTTATTCTCGTACCATAGTTATCTGTAGTGTTTTGTTAGTATAATTTAATTATAATTGTGCATTTTTGTATTAGTTATAATTATTACGCTTACTCCCCAGGGACCAATCCCCACAGTAAACAACCACGTCACGCTAAATTCTTGTGTACCGTTACTAGTAGTTAGAAGACCCTTATTCCCTATCTTATGTGGAGTTGTGTAAACTCTAATAATCAGATGTTCAGCAAGAAAGGAGGTGCTCCTAGTAAAATATGACGTAGGGAACTATGCGTCCTTGCACGGGCTAACGCCAGCTCCACGTCTGAAGACGAATCCCCATTCAGGTGTCATGACCAACCTCCACGGGCCATTTCTCCCTTAATTCCCTGGGATATTTCTACCCTGCTAGATCATCTACTTGGTAACCAGTGGCCAGGGTATCCGACGGCGGAGTACAAGGAACAGGAGAAATTGTTAAATCAGAAGGACAAAACTAGTCCCTGTGAGAGCTTCGCTAGCCAGCCCTCGAAAACCACTAGTAACTTCCAACTAAAGTCCGGACGGCGCTTCAGAGTAAAACATCCTGCAGGTACAGTACTCCCGAAATATTGTAACATTAATCCTGCAATGGGAAAAGTGATCGGCGTTCGAATCCCAGCACAATCCAACATCCACTGTCGTACAACTTTCCCCTCAGTAGATTTTATACCAACACGTCAACTGACTCGCTCATTTAAAGTTTCCTCTGCCAGACCACGCACCCCCATCACCTCTCACCATTTCACCCATTTGGGACAGCTGGCATCCCGTATATTGGCGACCCTAATGGTGAGGAGGATCACGCTCCCTGTGCGGGATGCCACCTCTGTCCGACTCACTATGGGTTTTGACTCTACTCCAACCCATAGCACACCTTCCCCCAAGCGGCCGAATACTACATCTAACCCTCTTACGCACCCTAGGCGTACGTGATATATATATTATTTGCCGTGGTAGGCCAAGCTGGGCTTGGCAGGGCGGTCAATGTCACCGTATTACCATGTAGAGTAGTCGCACCCGATAGCACATGCGTCAATATAAAAATATGTATCATAGATCAATTAAGTATTACACCTGCAATTACAAGGACTCATAGTGTAGCCTTGTGTAGTGATACTTACTTCCTTATAAAGGCAGTGGTCTTATATTAAAATTAAATTCAACATATGCAAAATTTGTTCCAGAGGGAACCAATTAATGGTATTCCTGAGATACCAGCCAAACATATTCTAGTTGACAACCAATACTTTAATTAATTATAATATGAATATCTTCAAGCTCATTTCAGAGGAGTGCAATGCAACATTGTATACTTATATAACTTGATAAATTACAGGCCAGACTTTTGCAGTGGATCTGTTTAAGTAGAAGTTTGTAGCCGTGTCAATATGATTGAAAATTTAAGAAGTTTAATTTATTGGGTCACCACTGTAAATAAGATTAACGCAATGACTCCCAATGAAATATAGTGGAAATGCAGAGGGTCGAGGACAGAAAATAGTTTATTACCATATCTGTAGTCTGAATGAAATTCTTGCAGAACTGGCAACAGCGTGTGATTTATTTGCCAGTTTGTGTCAAGCGCTGAGGTAATACTGTAGAGTTATATTCCAGATGTGAGGTTGAGTTGTTGGAGATGAAATGATTTCTGGTGGGTCAACCAGTGTACTGGAATTACAGTCTGCTGGAGAGGTACAGTGATTGCTCGCACATCACATAAATGGGCAGCTTCTACTATTATGTGGTCATGTGTGGCAACATGACAACCACGTGGCACATGTCTCAGCTGTAGCCAAATTGTAGTTGTGGACATCTATATTCAGAGAGCTATTAGTACATCTTAAGGCAGTACTCTCAGGGGGGTTGGTAAATGCATACTGGCGGGAAGAATGGGGTGGAATGAAAATGAGTTGTTATGGGAATAATGAACTTTGCATGTCGAGAACAATTTGTTGTCATCTGACAGCAGAATTACTGCTTTAATACATTTTGCATTTTCGCCTGTTAGCGATTCCTTGAAGATGGCTATAACAACCGGGGACATGTCAGGTGACGGTGATATGGCTTTGACAACTCCTTGATTGGGATCAATTGCCACAAGGGTAGATGGAATATGAATTTTGCATTTATGATTTTGGAAACGATAGTGGACTGGAATTACTTAATAAATTTTCCAGTTTGAGTGGATACGAATGATCTGTATCTGTAATTTAATAACTAACTGAGTACTGGTAAAACGACATTGAATCAATTGTTGGTGACTAACTCTTTTGTGTCAATATTTAAGGTAAGGTTGAGTTTGTGTAATTCTACCTTCAACTTATTTAAATCTTCAGTAGAGGTACATTAAAAGAGCATTTATGAACACATTTTATAGTATTTATTTTGTGGTTTTTAGCATTTTTATAGCACTTATTGTGTGATCTGTAGCATTTTGTAGCATATATAAAGAACTGGAAAAATAGCATTTAAAACTTTTTTTTTTTTTTTTCGTGTTATCCTTGTTATGCTTAGACATTTTACTAGTGCATTTTCACTAAAAGTATTTTTATTGCTACATCAACAATTTAAATAGATTTCGGCATGTACACATAGAAAAAAAAGTAACTACAAAAAGTGGGGTACAGCTTATTTACCAGATATTGGCATTAAAAATATATTACCCCAAAACACGTTTAGAAATTGGTCAAAATACAGTACATTTTAATGTTTTAAATTAGTTTCTAAGGAAGTAAAATAAAATAATAACTTTTCACTGGTGCAATAATGTAACAAGTTGTCTTGAATGTGCACCACGTATTTAACAGAGTTTTCACCACCTGTGTATGGGTTGTGAAGAGAGGAAAGAGAAAAAAGAAATAGTGAAAATATGAGACAGTTAGTGCCAAACCACCTGTTTGAAAAAAAGGGGGGGGGGGGGGGGGAGAAAAAGGGAAAGTGAGTAGGACAAAGAAAAAGGGGCTGCTTGTTGTGATGGATGCTGCTACAGGGTGTGGGGTGTTAGTGTGGGCGTGGCTAGACAGAAATTGTCGCAAGAAGGGAGAAGATGGGTGTATGGGCGTGGCTACAAGGGTGAATATTGGATGGCAGAAGAGGGGTATGGGCATGACCTGGAGGTAGGGAGGGAACAGAGTGTTGGTTGGTGAGGGGCGGGAGGAGGCGGGCTAAGTGTGGAATGTGGATGGCAGCAGAGGGGTGTGAGTTTGGCCGGCTGGAGGGCGGTCTGGCGGTGACTGCTGCCTCCTGCCGCCGGAGTTTATATTAATGAATGCACGAGCAAAAGACATCCACGGATCTGTATTTTGCCACTAAAACAGACAGTTTACTTATCTAATTTCTTATATTTTATTTGAAAAACAATATCGGTAGTGATAAAACTGCAAGGAAACATAAACAGAAGTAGTAACTTAAAAAGATAGTTATTTCAGATATTTTTTCCCCGTTCATGAACTTTCATAAAATTTCGCAAATATTTAGCTAAACACAGAGAATGTCGCATTTATTTCGCATTTATCGCAATTGTGAATTTTACGTACCTTTAATCATTAGTCAACTGTGATTTGTTTACAGGACTTAAGGGTAGTCGACAGATCTGGCAAGAGTGTATATAGGTTTGCATCAACTCCTCAATAATTACATTATTTAATAGCTGCAGAATACTTGTGAATTGTAACTCAATGTTGGTTAAAGTGCTTAAGGCGGACTGTTGATCATGCAAAAGACTTGATAGGCCATTAATGGTCTTCGAAAGAGAGTTAACCTAATCTGTGACTATGTTCAATCTGATTGATCACTTTAAGGGTGACGTTGAGTGTGGTGTTGGTGACGTATATGTTGTCTGCGAGCTCGTGTATTTGGTCGTCAAGTACTGCATCATTATCTAGCAGTGCTTACAAGTGCTTGTTTGAAGCACATTGGAGCACCACGTGCTAATGTCGCAGAGAACCTGGATTCCTTGCTTCTGGAAAAACCGAGTGCTGATGTCATACAGGAACTCGCAGAGAACGCCATACTCCACAGCCTGCAAATAATCATACAATACTTTGCAATTTTTGTACGAAATAGAGGTGCGATTCGCACATGCTACGTGCAAGTATTTTTCCAAACTCTCAGGGGTTTGTGGAAAATTCAATGAAATAACATAAACAAGGGGTAAACTTGCCACCGGTTGGAGTTGTCATGGTAACCATCGTGCGCCTGCACAAGGCGTGGCTCGTGGGCACCCAGTGCTGCCAACGAAACTTGGCAGGGGTGGCAGCTCGGTGTAGCTGCTGCTTGGACCCCTCATGTGCTGTATAGTTGGCAGCTGTGACTCCCGTCTCCAGAACGTGGGCGAGCTGCAGAAGCCTTGTGGCGTATTAGCAGTGAAGAAGTCCGACTGACGCCTCGCGTTGCCTGCTTCCAGCTATGCCTACATTTACTAAGGCTAGGCAGCTGTCAACATGTCCCCAGGCTCAGTATGGACGGGCTGCGTTAGCTGTGCTTGCACCGTTCGCTCACTGGATTGGGACAGTTCGTTGTTCCACAAAGATAATGACATTTACTGTAACACAAATTCCAAGACATATAAAACACTGAACATAGCAAACTTATAACTAATTGCAACAACATACACTGATTAACGTATATAAGCGGGTTTAGTGTGATGAGTGCACACCGTATCGTATTTGGGTATGCTAGTTTTGTTGGTTCTTATGCGTATCGTAGATTTGCCCAATATGTGAACGACTTGATAGGGGCCATGATAATGATGGGTAAATGCCTTCTTGCGACCTCTGTTTCGTACCCAAACGTAATCATTTACATGAGAAGTTTTCCTACGCGAACGGTTGAACTGATTCGTCTTGTTTTTCTTGTGTGTATACGAGATTCAATTTAGCAGTTTCATGGTTTTGCCGAAGTTTTTCGCACCAGTCGTGCGCTTGAAGCGAATGTTGACTAACAACTACTTGTGCCGGAAGGGCAGCTTCATCATCATGCATCAAGTAAAAGGGAGTGAACTTAGTCGTGCTATTAAGACTTGTGTTGTAATTAAAACAAATGAAGTCTACATAGAGGTCCCAGTTAGGTTTATCTCTGTTTGCAAAGGCAGTAAGTTGCTCCCTAATTATGCTGTTCGAGGACTCTATAAGCATATTACATCTGGGATTGTAGGCTGTAGTCGTCAATTTCTGAATACCAAGGGACTGTAGAAGGTGGCTAACCAATTTATTTTGGAAGCTTGTGCCTATGTCGGTTAAAATTTGCTCAGGGCAAATCGGAGAACAACTTGTTTAATAAACTCTGCACAAGTGGCTGTGTCAATAGAGGCGACTGCTTCAGCAACGACGTAGCGCGTCGCATATTTAGTCATGACTAAAATATATTTATTTTTGCGGATAATGGTCGAGAGGGGCCCTTTTGAGTCCAAAGACCACGTTTTCAAAAGTGGTTGGGGCGGTATAGGTGTTAGCTGACCCATGGGTTTAGAATTAATGGTCTTAATTTTTTGACAGGTAGGGTATGACTTTACATATCTCTTGACGTCTGCATTCATGTTATCCCAATAATAAGATTGTTTTATTTTTTTCGAGAGTCTTGAGGGTGCCAAGATGCCCTCTACTGAATATCGCTTCATGATGGGCTTGTACAATCTCATTGACATTTTTGTAGGACAAGAGTCAACTTTGATGGGCCTTGGGGCGTGTTAATTTTTAAAAATTTCACAATTTGCTGTAAGCTCATATCTATGGCTCAAACGGCGGTACTTGGTATCTGCTTGGTCTGGATTCAATAATGCTAATTTGAGCTTTTTGATGTGGGGGTCACGATCGTACTCACCCACAAAAAGGGATGTGTTGACTGTGATGGGGCATAAGTGAAAGATGGAATCATTATCAATTTTTATATATTCCTGCTGATGGGTGTAGACAGGTAAAAAGTGTGGTATCACTGATTTGTTAACAATAAGAATTATACACATCAGTACAGGATCGATACAAGTTGTCTCTAACAGGGGGGTGCTATTCTCTTTAACTACCTGTACATTGACCTGGTAGAAGGCCAAAATAATTTTGCAGATCGCTTACATGGGGAATATATCTTCATTAGCAAGGGCCTTGACTATGCAATCTCTGTCTTGCTCTTGATATGGGGATTTGAAACAGTGTTTGATGTCATCCCAATAGGTTTTAGTGTATTTGGCAACAGTGGTTCTAATTTTGTTCGCCTTATCCGTGTCCTCCAAAAGGGCTTTCGCTAATGCAGTGTAAAGTGAGGTGCATGTCAACATGTTTTTCTTAACTGTGTAAGGAGTGTTGTTTACTGTGACTGTATGTGTTGGCACTGGAGGGGTGGTGGTTATTCTACTTAGGCCATCAGGGAGGGTGCTTCGAAGTCATATTCACTGAGTGCTATAGCCATTTTCTGGATTCGGATATTGTGCTCCACCACACAGCGCAAATATCGCAGGCTTGCGCGATTTGTTTCAATTTTAAATCTCCTACCATATAGATATTGCCAGAAGTAGTTACAAAGATATCTAATCGCTCCAAGTTCTCTCTCTGTGGTATTCCAATGAAACTCCTGATCAGAAAGCTTTTTCGACGAAAAAAGCGATAATAGATCTTTTTTAGATTGCGGGTCTACCTGTAGGAGTGCCCCGCCAACTGCGTCATTATGCGTATCACATGCCAGAATGATTTCTTTATCCTCATGGAATCTTCGTAATACGGGGGCTTTTAAAATGGCTTTTTTCATGTTATCGAATGCTATCTGATGGGGTCCGGTCCACTTAAAGGGTGTATTATGTTTAGTCAAGGCAATATGGGGCCCTACTATTGTTGCATAGTTCATGATTTATCATCGTAAATATGATGTAATGCCGAGGAAAGTAAGTAGTTGCTTTAAATTTGTCGGCCTGGCCATTTTCTATAGCAACCACTTGGTCAGGGTCGGTCGAAATACCGTTCGGTGTAATGTGACCTTTGACTTTTACTGTTTGCTCGGCAAAGTTCCTTTTTTTAGTGTTCACTTTCTCATAGAACATACGTAAAGGCTCAAATACTTTTTGAATGTTAGCTAACTGTTCGTCAAAGGTGTTGCCCAGAATAAAAATGTAGTCTATATAGGATATGACTGCTGGCTATCTAAGGGGACCTTATAGTTTATTAATAACTATTTGAAAATATTGTGGGTAGGTGCTAAGTCCCATTGGCATTCTTTTATATTCAAACAACCTGACACCATCAATTGTGAATGCCAATTCAAACCTGTTCTGTTCCATGACAAGGATACTGTAAAAGCCTGTGAATAAGTTGAGACTAGTGATGTAGAGGGAATTTTGATGGGTGTTCAGAATGTCCCCTGTCCTCGGTAATGGGTATTTTACGCGGGTTACATGCTGATTCAGTTATCTAAAATCTGTTAAAAACTGTAAACCTCCACTTAGTAATGACCAAACTTGGCGCAGAATAAGAGTCCGCTTCCAGAATAATTCCTGCGTCAACCATATCCTTAATTTCCTTTAAAAGCTCATCTCTGACTTTGGGAATAATTCTGTAAGGGCGGGTTGCTATAGGTTTGTTGGTTGTGAGGTCTTAATTTTATCACAAAATCCTTTGTCTTAGTTAACTCTAGAATGGAATTTGCAAACTGATCTTTATATGAATGAATAATGTCAGAGATGACGGCTGCCTGTGTTGCTGTTAGGTTTCTGTTTATATGAGAGGTGATTCGGTAGGGTTAGATTCGAAGGTGTCTATAGTGCTTGCAAGGAGTGTTCAAGGGAAGTGTTGGAATTGGTTGTAAAAGGCCCTAGGTGTAACGAAACCTGTACTAATTTGTTGCAATTGTGGCCATATATGAGCATTATGTCGTGTTTTGAAATCATTATACGTCATAACGCATGATGAAGTCTATGCAGAGGATTAAATCTTGTTGTAAATTATCAACAACGAAAAACCACTGAGGATAGGTGTGCCCTGATATATTCAATTAAATAGTACAGTAGAATCCCGTTGTAGCGAGCATGATAACTGTGAGAACACAGGTATAGCGAGGTCTTTTTGAAGAACCGTCAAATGTCGCAAAAATATTTAATGGAAAATTGTAATTTTACAAGTTGAAACTGTGTGGTGAGATGGTGTAAAGCAGGCTTGGAGTGGGACTCGTAACAGTGTGAAGCGCACTTTCGTTATCTATATTCCGTAACCCCACTCCCTCGCCCACAAAAATATTCCACGAAAAATTGTAATTTTACGAGTTGAAACATGTACGGCGAGATCGTACGAAGCAGGCTTGTGGCGGGACTCGTGACCGTGTGAAGCGCACTTTTGTTATCTGTACGCCGTAACTCCACTCCCTCGTCCAACACCGCTTTTCCATAAGTACCTTGTGGCGCTCTCCCCAAGCGCATTGTTCTATAAATAGAATCCCACCATTTCTACCTTGACACCATGTTCATGAACCAGTTCTGCTTTTCCATAGTCATTCATGGTCATTGTGCTATCAACTGTGTTTGGTTTCAAACAACTTGGCTTATGTGGGTTGAACGTTATTGTTAAATGAAATCAGATTTCATTTAAACATAACAGTCCAAGCGAAAGGTGGAATCGAATACAGCTGCATATTAACAGATTTCTGCCGGGTTTTTCTCCATACTGTGGCATACCAATTAAAGATAGGGACACAACTACTACTACGTTTTATCGCTGTGCATTAACAAACTTAATTCTAATCCATTTCTATTACATTTTCTTGAATTTTTGCTGATTTTGAGTAAGTCTTGCTCCATGCTGGTTTTGTTAGTTGAAAACGTATAATTTTCCAGTGACCATATTTACTGGTATAATTATTGCACTGGCACAATTCACGCAGCATATTTCTCTCAACGAGGCATGTAATGCTAACGGGCCTGTGGCGCATGCTTTGTTCGACCGCACCAGGTTGCCGACACTTCAAGGTCGCTGGTTCCCTTATCGATTTCTGGCAGCCTTGCCCGTGCTGCAACATGTAAACACAATCAGTCACAGAGTTTATTTGTATGTGGGTGGTTTTTTGTAATGCAAAGGGAATAGTTTACATTTATATTAATTTTTGTTTAGTACAAATGCATAATGGGTAAATATGTCAGTCAAACTGCTGCTTTTAAACTTCAGGTAATTGCGTATGCAGAGGAATGCGGCAATAGAGAAGCAGGCTGAAAATTCGTTGTTTCCGAGTTTAACGTGCATGTCATGTTTTCCCAATACCGGGTCACTGTTACTAAGTAAACAGGACCTGTAATGACGGCAGTGGCGTGCGGCAGCTGGCCGCCTCCTGGCCAGAATAATTGTGTAACTACTGACCGACTGACAGCTGCCCCGCCCGAGGATCTAGGGCCAAGCGACAGTGGCAAGCAGCCGATCCTGGCCATGCTGCAAAGGATCTAGGCTCTCACCCAGCTACGTGCACACGGCAATGTTTTCGTTGCTAGCCCCAGCACATGAGTGAATTAATTTTGAAAATGTATCTTCCTATCTATTATCAATAAATTAAGTTCTGTGTTTTTAAAAAACGTATCCCCCACGGTTGGCGAGGGAGTACCTACAGTAGACCCCATTTTAATGTTTACATGCACGTGTCTCTTGGCGATTCCTTGCATAATTCACGCACCATAATTTTTTGCACCAAAATCCTGTAAAATAGGTGCGAGGATTATGCCAGTAAATATGGGTATTTGGTTTGAGGTGGTCGTGTGGAGCTATGACGGGTGAGTTATTGCTTGCAGGGCAGTGCTTCAGTGGCAGAGTAAGTGATAGCGGGAAATGCTGCTTAGGCCAGGCAACTGATTGCAGGGCAATGCTGCATAGGCTGAGCAACTGATCGCAGGCAGAGCGGCTATACTTATGTGAGGCAGTCAGATTTTCCGCTCATTTTCACGCATTTAGTTTTCAATTAACAGGAATATTTTACGTTATGGTGGTTTAAAAGCAATTTTAGGGCGATTTTTAAGTAGTAGGCCCTACTGGAGATCAGAATCGGTCTAATTCGGGGACAGTGAGGACACACTTATAGCGAGGATCGAACCTGGAACCATGACATCTCGCTATAACGGGACTCTACTGTAGTTTCATACTTAGGTGGTGTTAAAACACTAGTTGCCCCAATTAAAGTTATGTCTTCCCTTGATGGAAAAAGTCGTTGTTCTGATGTAAGTGTACTTGATACACAACTGTGGGAGCATCCAGTATCCATGAGCGCGAAATATTTCGTCACCTTAATTGTAACTGGAACTTGGGGTGTCGCTGTTGTTTGTATAGCATGTTGACAGTGTACTTCCTGTGTAGGGTGTATATGTTTGTTTGAGTTGGTTGGAGGCGCAAGTTCGCTCAGTGTGTTTTTCAAGTCATCATCCCAGGCCGGGCTTGCAGTATTGTGAAAACACTAATGTATTGAGTGTGATGCAATTATTATGTGAGCTTTGTATGTAAACTGTTCGAGGTGTAAGGCCAAACTTGTTTTTGAAGCACTTGAACTGATCCTCAATGTCTGTGGCAAACTGAAAAATTTGTTTGAGAAACAAATTACAGTGCCTGGCCTTGTGTCCGGCATAGAAACATAGTGTGCACTTGTTGTGTACAAGGCTATGTGGGCCGGCAACTTCCTGTTTGTGGGTGACACTTTCATGATGTTTGGCAATATCGCAAAGTGGGTCGTGCTGTGGCAGAGGTGTGGCAATGTTGGTCGGCCACACAGGTGGTGGTGGGGGGTGACGTGCTCGCGTGTGTCGCCTTGGACCGGCTGCACCCGCACAATGCACTTTGTCGACTGTTTACATGACCTAGCTGCAATTTTCATGTTCGTTGTTGGCTCTCGCAGAGTTTGTTTTGAAGTTACTTTGGCTGACCTAACTACGGTCGCTGGTCTCACCGACGGTGCAGAAATGTGTTTTGTAGGAACTGACTTTGCCGGTGACGTAAAATGTAATTGTGACGTGGAGTGTTGTACTCTATTCTCTGTTGGCGGATGCACATTTGTTTGCACAGGGGGTGGGTTGTGTGAGACGGGCAGGCTGCTATGGGAATTAAACCTAGCAATGTCGGCATATGTGCGGTCTGGCACGTCTTTATTAAAAATGGCGCTACAGGCATCTCAAACCTGGATATGCTTTCCTGGGTGGGGGAGAGATGTTTTTCTTTGTAATTATCCCCATAATATGCCCCTGTATCTGACCGTAAGTTCTTGGTTGTGCCCTGAAGGGGTCTGTCTGGTAGTTTGCGCCGTGTTTATAGGGGCCTTGGTGTGGTGGGTGTCTGTATGTTGCCCTTCTCTGTTACCATTCATTACCGTGGGCTGGTAGTATCTGGGCTAAACGTATGTGTTTGTTTGGGTGGGTGTGGTAATGTAGTAGTGTGAATGTTTGTCACTGGATGTGGGGATGGTGCGGTATAATTGTTTGCGTTTTTAAAGTCGTGTAGTTGCTGTTTCAACAAATGTATCTCCTCTTGGAGTTTAGCGTGATGTGTGCTCTATGAGTCCTGGTGTACGATTTTTTGGTGTCTGTACATACCCAGCTCAATGTTTTTGATGTTTTGTTTTAATTGGTTCAATGTGGTATTTTCGAAGGGTACAAGTTTTTCTGCATGGGTGGGTGATAGAGAGGCCCAAATTATTTCGACAAACTCAGATTCGGGTAATTTTGGGTCACACTTGTTTTTGTAGAATGTCATATTTTCTATGTGTGCTATTGTACTCTGATCTGGGTGTTGTTTTGTTGTTTGATGTAGCTGTTTGTAGTTGTCTGTAGTGTCGAGTTTTCTGAATGTCTGTAATAATTTATCTTTAATCTGTTGCCACGAGATTTCCTGTGCACTGGCTGTGCATGTCTAGTGTTTGTGTCGGTGTGCCTGATGCAAGTGTACGTGTTTTAACTATATTTCTGATTGTTTGTGGGGTAAAATTGTGTGGTGTGGTCATGTCGACATGTTAGCATAGGTGGTGTAGTGTAATTGGTGCCATGCACTTACTGTAACTTATAATTAATTCAAACTAAACTACAAAGAAAACAATGTTTGGAAAGTACTCCTAAAGCACACAAAACCAAGTGGAGTGTTTCTCGCTTACAATGGAAACAGGTTGTTCCACATGCAATTACAAGCAGAGAACTTGCATGAAATATAAAGAAGCAGAGAAGCATTTCTAGCAGGAGTGGGGCACCGTGACATCATATAGCATGGCTTGCAAGGTCACCTATGTGTGCGTAATGTTGACTCGAGCTTCTGCACTAACCTACCTTAATGACGCATACCACGTGTGCTGTGGCTGCGAGCAGGTTAACATCTGTTACACGCTCATGCTGGTATGCTGTGTTCTACACGTAACTAACGAACATGAATAACAATAAAATAATATTGTGTTGAGGATTTAATATTAAAATGAAAGCACAAGGAAATAGTATAGCAAAACAGGAAGAATTTAGGTGATAATTAATTATTACGCCATTGTGTGGTTGGCTGCTCAACCACGTGTCCTTCCAGCTGCTACAATTCTCTACACAAAGCGTAAGTGAAAATTCTAAATAAAATGAGCTTACTCACCTCAGTGCGAGGTGGAATCGTGAGGCCAGTGTAGTAATCGCCTTTCTTTAACTCTTAATATCTCGTTTCTCTCATACTCTGACCTGCTGGTTCTCTTTTGCTCTCTACACTTTACTTTACGTCACAGCACTAAAGCGGATACTACACGATACCTGCTACCGTACTTGGTTCTTGTACAAGCTTCTATAAGCCCTGGTGTACAAGCCAGTATACCAGCTGCTATATGAGTTGTCATGGAAGATTCATATTACATGACAGCAATTCGCATAGTAGCATTTGACACCCTCGGCAGGTGTGCAGTGTGTGGTTTGTAGTATAGGTGAACCCCATTTGTAGAACTGGTACAATTTAGTCACTTGTATAGGCCAAAAAAAGTATTAGCTAGCACATCTTAATATTGCTATATTACTGTTCACCTTTTACATAAATTGATTGCTTGCTAGTATAGTTTCATTCATTTTCTTGAAAATATTGTGAATTCACCAAGAGTAGGAGAGTGTTTATTTTAATATGATGAAAATTACTGACCGGTTGCAAAATATAGTTTTTTCTTTGCGTACCGGGATATTATTCACATGTAAAATTTAATGATAAAAAAAAGTTTGTGACTGGTGGGGTTTCAACTTCATGCCCAAAAGTTATATGTTCATTGCAGACCCCACTACTTTACCACTGTACTACCAGTTCACTCAAAATTTCGGTAGTTTATGTACCACAGATATCATACAAGTTTGAATTAACTTTTTCATACAGTAGGTAATGTTTTAAGTACTTAAAAGTTTTCAAGCAGTAATTGAAAGTTGTCATAACCAATATTATTTGTAGTCATATTTTAAATCTATTTGAAAGAGTTTCAATTTCACCGATGTAAAATCAATATGGAGGCTTCCTTTTCGGTTTCTTCATTAACTCGTTTCAAGTAGTAGACATGGGGAGCGTCCAACGCTCTGAAACTGCAATGTGATTGGCCAGGTACAAGAGCCAGTATGGAATCTGCCACGGAAAATAGGACAGGTCCAATTACCAAACCTGTAGTGAAATTTGGCAGCCCCAGGCGAAAAATGGCATGATGGGTGCCATACAGGCCGGTATAATGGCAGCTATGGCAGACCATGCAGAAGCTTTTATGAAATCTGGTACCGTGTAATATGGCCTTTAGGATTGGGGGCCTACGGGGGTTGATAACTACAGATAACTTATTCAATAAGTAAGATTCTATATAAAACACGTTTATTAGAACAACCAATAATACTTGGACAGAACAATACAATTATCTTTATGTAGAACACTAAACATCAATTACTTTACTACTGTAGACTCTTACAATGATTAATACAATAATAAGTTAATCCCTAGCCTTCCCAGATTATTACTCAGTTAAAGGTTCATTAACGGGGCCTCGATATCTAGGATAATACCCAACCGCCAAGCCGAAGTTATGCTCACGAAGTAATGTAGATCTGTAGAGTGTAAGGCGGCCTGGAGCTCCTCCAGACCCTAGTATAAGGTTGCCTTCATCTTTGTGCCGCTCCGGCGCACAGGTCGTCGCTTCTCAATCACACTCTTGGTTCTGGGGTGTGGGGGTACAGCGCTTCAAGCTTTTATAGCCAGATGTCAGTAGGTCGATCGGAGTTTGTTATACAAACAGGGGTCTTGCAAGGAATCTATAGTCCATATCACCTTAACTCATCTAGTGTGGCTCCCTAGCGCCCGGCCACAGTTAGCTACATTTTTATCTCTTTCCTCCAGAATAAAATTTGTAGCTAACGGAAGATTGTAAAATAATCCCACTCGCTGAGGATTAGCAATATGGAAAGTTTATCATGGCCCCTGTGGGACGATTTTAACTGGTCTGGTTTTCAGCCAGCACTGTCGCACGGTAAACTAATTACTGTATTTTATTGCATATAGGTTGCAAATTTCATTTTGAAAATTTGATTGAAAACTTGGGGTGCGACCTATAAGTGAGAAAAATAATTTTTAAGATGCTGAAAAAAATCAGTAAGCTCCCGATTAACCGTGTTAATCGAGATCAGAGGAAACACGAATAAGTGTTGTATTAAATACCCAGATAATTGAATTTACACATTTCCATTAATAATGGAACTGTGATATTGGCTCCCAAAATCGTGATAAAATATAATACGTATTATACATTTCAATGTAAACACAAATCAGGCACTGTATGTGCAGGATTTAAAGTACACATTACTTTAACTGATACTTATGTTGCACCGAGTGTAGTTAATTCACTGCGAATCGAGTATACACAGCCTTTCGCCTGCACCAGGTAAGCACGTTGGGGAGGTGACTCAGAGTGATAGATAAGCAGTCTGTAGTTGTGTGTCTGTCGCTTTCTCAACGTGCGTCACGCAGACACGTCCTTTAGATGGCGGAGTTAGTTGAAAGTTGAGAATGCAATGCAATAAAGACTAGACTATAACAGGACTTTAAATGAGACAACCTGATATTTAAACAATACAGTACAATCCCCATTACAAAAAAACAACCCTTACAATATAGTAGCTTATTAAAAGTTTTAAATTTCTGAAATGTGTAGTTTTTTGAACACATTAAACACTTGATACGAAAAATGTCAGACTAGTTTAACCATGCCTTTTCATTTACTCTGAATTCTCGGCCCGCGGCTCGATCTCCATTCTCTTCAGCGAACAAAATCACTTTCAATTTGAAACGTGCAGTCTAGGTACTTCGCCTTTCCATCACGAAACTGTTGCACTTCTTCACTCCCACAACACAAAACAACACTTTTACTGTGTATAGCATCCCCTTTTTTCTCAAAATAAAGTCAAAAAATTCTAGGGTGCACACTAAAAAAAAAAAAAAAAAAAAAAAAGGCAGGTGTGGGGTGGTAATCGTAAACTTGTGGGAAGTGTTTAGAGCCATCAATGTTAGGGGGAGGGGTGGGGGAGAAGGGAAGAGGCAACACAGTTTATTTTGTTGGAGAGAAGGGTAGTGTCACATTCCAGTACGGCAAAAGAAAGACTAGCATGTCATTTCATAAAAGACTAGCATGTCACTTCATAAAAGACTAGCATGTCACTTCATAAAACACTAGCATGACACTTCATAAAAGACTAGCATGTCACTTCATAAAAGACTAGCATGTCACTTCATAAAAGACTAGCATTTCACTTCATAAAAGAAGGCCGCCCACTGCAGTTATTGACGTTTTTCTTTTATCGATCTGTCACAGTATAAAATCAAAAAAGAAATGTAAGCCCGCTGGTCGTGTGCCTCTGCCATCCTTGATGCAGACTGTGTTGTACAGGATGTACAACCACAAAGATCAGTGCGACCTATAATCAATAAATATGATTTTTTTTAAGACCCCTAGAAAATAAGGGTGCAACCTATATGCGCAGGCAACCTATACGTGATACAATACGATATATGTGTAAAAGGTGCGATCTTTTAAGAAATAATTTTATTACGCCGTACACTACTCTGGGGTTTGTCCCATACAGAAAAGAGATAGAACACAAGGAGCAACTCTTTTAATCTCACAAAGCTAACATATACCACTTAACTTAATAGGGCTTACTCTACGCTGAGATTTTCTTTCACTCACAACAAAATCTGATTCTTACAGAGGTTTCTTCTTTAAGTCTTTAAGGAAAGTTACGACTTACACAATTAATCCACTCTGGCGACTAATTTACATTCTCATAAGGGTTTTCACGTCAGTGGAAAAAAAAATGTTTACATTTCACCCTACGTTAACAAGGGGTTTGTCCGGTACATGTCCTCTATACAAAATACACTTGGCAATTTTCTAAGTTTACACAAGTTCTCTGAGTTAGCGTGATTTTGGCGCTAATTGCACTGTAACATTTTAAATTTTAAGAAGGTTGGGAATTTCTTGGGTGATGGTTACGGCATGCTCGCAGTGAGCTCTTGCCTCATGCTCATACCCAAGGTTACAGGTTCTCCAATCAAAGTCGCCTAGTTGCACTGCGAGGAATGGTGAGGGTTGCGTTGTTCATGTTCACGGGCCTGCTGATAGGCTTCGATTATGCGTTCACACTTTCTATCAGTGCTCATGGGATTCTGTCGCATTACGTTAACTTTGTCGTACTTGTTTTCTCAAAATAGCAACAATCAAAGTTTTTCTTTCTTATTTAATAACGTTATGTGAGCACTTGGGGAGGGGTGGGATTTTCGGAGTTATGCAAACCTTAACTTTCCAGCCTTCTTTCGAGTTTGATTCTACGTTATATTTCCTCTGCAATTGTCTGGCAAACTAGGGACCAAGTTTTTATATAGTATAAAAATAACTATTAGTTTTACGTTACTGGTGCCCATTGATAGGAGGTAGTCTACATTAATTATGACACTCATTAATGTGTGGAGCCTTGGTTCCTACCAATGCGATTACTGAATACTCAACCTTAGGGAAAACCTTAACTAACATGTTACAAGATTACACAAAATTACTTGTGGGAGGATTACAGGTACTCTCGTTGCACTGCCTACTCTATTGGGTTAGGATGTTCGTATTGGATGTTCCTTTGACATCTAACCTTCCCTACTAAGCTGTCTAACGAGCTCTTGCACTCTGTTTACTTTAAGTTTTGACATTTCTTACACTATCACTCCCTACTACTTGATTAGCTAACAGGTCTCCAGTGAGGGGGCATGATAGTTCTGATGCTGGCATCTGCCAGGTACTCACTCAGTTGCTGGTGGTGCTGATCGTTGGCGTTTGGTGTGGCATCGCTTCAGCAGGTATCCTCATTTGCGGGGCGCTGCAGCAGGGACGGCAGGCCAGCGATATGTGGTAGGCACCCTCTAGGGCGTTTCTCTGTAGCATCCGGGGACGTGGTACGTGCGCCTTGCATGTAAGGGCTTTGCTCGTGACGTGGCAACAGCGGTAGTTGGCTGTTCAGGTACAATGGCCTGGGTGCACGTGACATCTGCTTCATGGACATCTGCTTCAGGAACAGCTGTTGTGGCTCTTCTGGCAGTGAGCTGATGTTGCCTTGCGGCAGCTGCACGGGTTACACATACACTGCCCGCTCCTAGCGGTGGAGGGACTGCGCGGGTGGCTGTAACACTCACCGGCGTCCGGTAAAACCCGTTTACAGACTGATCGTCCCGGGCGTCGTGTCTCCTCCTCTCCAGCCTTTCTCTATGCTGCATTGACGTCAGTCGCAGTGTTGACCAACGTGTCCACCGTTGTGGATGAGGGCTGTGGCTGACTCCTTCGCTCATCCATTCTCTCCTTGCCAGGAAAGTGTTAGGATGCGTAAGGCAGCAGGGTGTGTGATTTATTTTCGCTATTCTGGAGGGGTTTCACCGTCTCTGGGGGTAGGGTTGCTGGGACCGATCCTGGTGGGAGTGGGTACACAGCCACATCCAGGTCGTCGTCCGGGGTGGGCGCTTCTTCCTATGTGGGAGAGAAGGCGTGGGAGATTCGTTCACCATGTGGGGGTTACATCTCGCAAGTTTCCTGGTGATTAACAGCCAGAGGAGGGGCAAGAAGGGGGACAAGGGAAGTTTACAGCCTATCTGCCGTACTCTCGGGGGTGTTTGTAGGTTCACACACCTCCACTAGCACATTTCTAGTTGGTTGACTCGCTGTTGACATTCGATCGGCCGGGTCACGCCACAATTGTTCAGGTTGGACACGAGGTGGTGTTCAGCGAGGTTTGAACGATGAAAGGGTAATTGAACTGCATCTAAATCGGAGTCTTGCAGGGGAGAACCTCCTCCGGTAGTTCTCCCTTGGGTACATGCGGTAGGATGAGGGAGGGGGAGTGTCTGCCCTTCCCGAGTCCGGAGATTTCGACCTACTGGCTCTGGCTTGAGGCGTGAGCTTTGCCCGCCTCGGAGGTGTCTGGAGTTTGGTTCCTGCATGGGGTCCTGTCCTTGTTTGGTTCTCGTTCAGGCCGTAGTACAGATGTAATTGCGCATAGGGGACCTTGTGGATATGTCCTTTCTGGTCACTCATCAGTCACTCAGTACACATTTCTGTGATGTCCTCCAATTATAGTGGGTCCGGTCCACTATATATATAGACCCCCCCCCCTGATGTTCCAGGGGGGGGGGGGTACTTCCACGTGATGTACTGCCTCTGGTGCTCGTTCACTTGTCTTCACCGGGTTTGGGTGCCTTCAGCCACTTCGCGGGTGTTGGTAAGCGTTTGGAGGGGGTCTGCCATTTCCAATCCCTGGGACATTGGAGGGTGTGCCCTAGGAGGAGGCAACTGGGCGTCGCATGGGGGGCCTCATTCTCCCGACACCTAAGGGCGAATAATTTTGCGGTAACTGCTTTATCCCATCCCACCTGGTTGTCGTCTATGCTCAGCCGGAGGCATTTCTTTAGTTCCTGATTCCTACGTTCCATCGGATTTGCTCGGGGATTGTATGGGGGGATCGTCCAGGTCTCTGCTCCCCAGGATGCACATGCTTCTTGCCAAGTTCGGCTAGTGAATTGGGTCCCGTTGTCAATTAGTATCGCTAGTGGATAGCCCCAACGGGGGAACACCTCAGAGGTGAGTTTATCTATGATTTGTTTTGTTCCCTGGTTTGGAAGGGGGAATGCTTCCAGCCAGTGGGAAACGAAGTAGGTCAGCACAAACAGGTACCTGTTTCCCTTCTTGCTGCGGGGATAGGGCCCCACAATGCCGGTGGTTTCATGTTCCCACGCCTTTGTCGGGCATCGGGGTATGAGGGGATTTCCGACTGTGGGATACCCCTTGTTCCGACAATAGCTCTCACACTGAGCTACATATATCCGGAGGTCTCTGTTCATCCCGTCCCAGGCATACCTTTCTCTTATGCTTCATATAGTTTCACGGGTCCCGGGATGTTGGGCATGGGGGTGGTGGTGGAAATGGTTACATATTTTCTGGCAGAAGCTGGGGGGAGCCGATATGCGCCAAGGGGAACTCTGGGAGCAATTTTTGACCCATACTACGTGTCTGCATCATCGGTACCGGTGGGGTTTACCCTTCAGTAGGTGGTGGGTTTCGGAATCCTTCTGTTATTCCCTTATCCTATCCTGGGTGAGGTTGGTTTGTTGGAGTCGAATTCCTGGGTTCCGTGATTGTCTGGGAAGGTGAGGGGTTATGATCCTTTTCCAGTCCTCGTTGGCTTTGATGCCCCCTTTTGGGTCAGGGCAAGCATGCATGCACACATGCATGCATATGTGCACCCGTGCATGCATGCACACATGCACATGTGCACCGTGCATGCACACATGCACCTGTGAATTCGTGCACACACGTGCATACATACATAGCTCTCTCTCTCTCTTTTGTATCAATATATCTGTATATCTCTCTATCTCTCTTTTGTATCAATATATCTGTATATCTCTCTATCTCTATACATCTATATACAGGTTTTTTCAAAAAGATGGGCACTGTTTACATGATATGTAGTACATAATATATGAAGTAAGAAACATTAGCAATCATATGGCTGATCCAGTTTCTTCTCTGCAAAATCACCCTCCAAAGCTAGGGGGACTTGCTACTGCGAATGGAGTATGCATGTTAGGTACACTGCTCAGTGTGTGTGGCGTTCTACAAGAAATGTTCAAAGTGTGCACCATAGGCATCAACACAGCCCTGCAGACGTCTTTCAATGGGTGATCACACTCTTTCAAATACATTGTGGTTGGCTGTAATGTCTGTAAACGTATCCAAAGCAAAGGATATCAATGGTGGCAACAGGTGTCCTGTAAATGAACACTTTCACATGACCCCTTAGACAGAAATCATGGAAGTTAGGTCGCTGCATGATCACTGTTAGCACGCCCATACATTAGGATCATGTCCATCTTTTCTACATAAGTGTATTCCATTTCACTGCTGATGCACGTATCTGGCAATATAACCCATACACAACTATTACCTTCTGTGCAAACACAACCAGTCTGGCTGGTACACTGCTGCTGCGTACTTCAGCATCATCTTCATCCGGAGTGCACATTCCTTCTGCCGTAGGTAGCGAGTCCCACTAGCTTTGGAGGCAGATTGAGCAGAAGGTAAGCTGGATCTGCCATATTTTCTACTGTTTTTTACTGCAATATCATGTATTACACATCCAGTAAGCAGCACCCATCATTTTTTTAAACAACCTGTATATAGATGTATAGAGCTATAGATGCAAGGTGTTTTTGAATAACATGTCGAAATAAAAACCACAGCATCTATGGACTAATATAAACAAAAAATTGTAATAATAAAATGTTTGGAAAATTCATGTAGTATTTTTAAATTTAATTTGAATTTAGGCACAATAATGCTGGTAGTCCGCAGCTTTACGTTCCTGCATGCACAAGTTGCATATCATAAAGGCAAACTGAATTGTCTCAATTGTCTACATGCGAGAACACTTTTCCTTCGTAGCTAATATGACTCCGTTCCCCTTTGTGTTATGCAACATGTTCTTATGCAACATGTGCTCACAGGTATGTGTAACTGCAGACTTCCAGTACTGTTTTCCTAACTCAAATAAAATTAAAAAATACTAGATTATATTTCTAAACATTTTTAAACTAGGATTTATTTTTTATATTAGCCCATAGATTCTAAGGTTTGAATTTCAATTAAACACCTTGTTTATAGAGAGATGTAGAGATATATAGATACACTAAAAGATGATAGAGAGGTATACTTAGATGTAAAAGATATATAACTATAGATAGAGAGAAAACTGTAGAAATTGAATAGAAAGTGAAACACTACAACAGTGTATACTGGGCCACGTTGTGGTAGAGCAAGCATTTAGTCTTCGTGGGCTAACACAACAGTGTGTTGACCGTTCTTCTTTGGCAGAATGGTGACAGGTGAAAGTTACTGTATCATGTTGGCAGTGCCAGCTGTTCACCAGCTCTACCCAGATAATTGCTTTTTCCATCAGGATAGTGCACTGCCACAATACCATCCACATGTACCTACAGTAGTTCTTTGATGAAACATTTGTTGGACATGTAGATAGGCAGAGTATCCATCCATATCTGCAGATTTAACTCCAATACCATTTTATCCCTGGGGAGCTCTGAAGAATACTGTATATGCCACAAGGCCACAGACACTGGATGCCATGAGATACACAGTTGTGATTGTCTGTGAAGCCACTTCCATTGAACCCATAGCTACTGTTTGTTGTTCTGTCCCTCAGCATCTTGCTGCTACAATGCTTGCTGAGGAGTGGACATTTTGAACATTTGTTACTGTTGTTCACTTTCTCACTCACCCGATGTTGAGTTTCACCTATAGTCCTGTTATTGGGCACTAATGATTGTGTGTACACCAGCATTGGGGTAACATACACATTCACTTAATTTATAAATTAAATTAATTTTCTGACAAAATGTTTTTTTTTTTAATTTATTTTTGCAGTAATGCACTGAGCACTTAATGCATGTTAATACCATTTGGAAAATTATATGGTTAGCAACTATCAGTTTATGAAGCATAGTGTTGTAGTTGATCTGTTTTGGCAGCATCTATGTGGTTTGAATTGTTACGAGCCTTTATTCCATTTCATGCTTTGGATGCCGCTACTTTGCATTGACTTCAAAGGCATTAAAGTTTTATAAAAGTTTTTAATTGTGGCGTTTGTGTAACTAATACACCTTTTTAAAAAAATCAACTCTGTGTGTGTGTATGTTGTGTGTGCGCACGTGCGTGCATGTGTGTGTGTATGTATATGTGTATATATATAAAATATGTTTTTATGAAAAATGTAAGCGCAATAAGATTTGAGTGCTTCATTACAACAAAGCTTCTAACTCCAAACTGGGCCTAAGTGGGACATTCACGCACTGTATGGCCTCCGCTAAGTTGTGGCCTTCATATTGTGTGGTCCTGTTGGGCTTATCTTTGATGTTTTTAAGTAGAAGTCTCTTGTAAGGGTTAAAAACTGTAAAAAGCATAACTCTGAATTCTTACATACAGTGGAGTCCCGCTAATCCAAATGAATTGGGACAGAAGCCGGCTCAGATTACCCTATTTTCAGATTAGCCAAAATCTTCCTATAATGCAGTAACAAGTGGAAAATTTAAAGTTTGCTGTAACATGTAAAGATTGGTTTATGGTAGCAAACGAATACGTGTAATATGTGAGCATAAAATATTTACATCTTGACAAAGAGAAAGTATTGTTTATAACGAGTTGACTCGTCTTGTGTTCAACTACTGTATTATTGCAATGGAAATAATAATAATTAAATATGCTTACACATATTTGGATTATCCATATACTCAGGTTAGCGAGGTTCAGAAAAAGAGACTCTCCATTGTATTGAAAATGAAAGCATTGAAAAAAAAAAAAGTTCATATTTTGTGCATGCTCAAATAAGCATGCTAGAATAGAATATTTAAATGTGGGAGTGAGTAGTGCAGACTGCGGTACAGTGCCTCTAATGTGTAGTGTAGTGTGGATTTGTGGTGCCTAGTGGCTAGTGCAGGCTGTGTCTGAGCACTGTGTTGTGTTATCAGCTCCTCGTCGCTCTCTCTACTGGAGATGGATGCAGTGGAAGTGGGGATGGGCCTCAGCTCCCGCCCGGCTCGCTCCAACCCTGTCAACATGCCGCTCGGTAATGGTGGAGCTCGCCCCGTTGTACCTGTCCTCATCGAGTCTGGATCTGCAAGTGAGTCTAACTTTCTTTGTTCGCTTTGCTGGATCTTTTCATTTATCATGTTGGCACGCATTCATGTAGACATGTTTGGAAAACACTTGACGCATGACATTTTTACAACAATGATATAAATGACTTTGCTTCATTTGGGAGCAAGCCTAGCTGTCTGATAGCTACGGAGTTTTATTGTTGACACATAACGGGGTGTTAAAAACTTTTGCTTTCGACCCCGGCATAAATGGACAATCCAGCCTAAGATTGTCTGATTCACCGGCCACAGACATTATGAATCCAAGGCTTTCAAGTAACGCCGCTAGATGGCTTCACCAGTACTGTTTGCTGCATCTCAAACTCCAAGCCGGCTGGTAACGTCACACCTTGAGGAAGCTATGCTATGGCTACCCCTTCTCCAGCGCCACCGCTATCCAGCTGACTGAAGGGGAAGGATCCACCATAGTATAAATAGGGAGTCACAAGCTGACTTCTGATCAGTCTACATTACTTGACTGCATTTGTGCTGAAGGAACTGATAAGTCTACAGCTAACGAGTTATCCTGCTTGCTTTGCTCCTCGCTCTTCTTACACTTCCTCCACGGCATTCGTGCCAAAGGAAGTACCTCTCCTTGGTCTCCACCACGCGTCGTCGCCGGAGCCATCCTTTTTAAATTTCTTAGTCTTCACCGAAGATTCATGCTAAACATCGTCTGCACACCTAGACACTACAGCCTCTTCTGGACAACACGCGTAGCGAGTAGTACCAGTTTAAGTTATTCTCATGGTGCTCGTCTACCCCACCATTGTTAGTTCAGAAACAGATCGCCTTTACCTGGATAACGTAGGGTTAAATTTCCTTAAGCTCTTGCCAGCGTTAGAAGTTAGTGGTACACCACCTATTTATTTCCCATCAAATGGAATAAACAGCAGCTTTACCAATTCGAGGGTATCCTTTTCCATAGACATAGAACCTCTCCCAGTGTACCTCAAACCATTCAAGGAATTGCAAGTGACTGGGGAAATTACTCACACAAGCCATACCCAACAATACACACACTTTGGACGGCCACCCATCCTGTGCTCCATGGAGTTCAGAACAGTAGAGCTCCGACACTAGGTACTCTGTCTTGTGAGATCGGTTTGCCTCTTCAGTAGCACACACTGCTCCACTGCGTTTAGGCACCGGAGTTAGTGTATTCTGAGTCTGGAGGGACCGCCTCTCATTAGACCCTCACCCACGTGTAGGGACTGTCGACGATGAGGCCGGACTCTCAGTGCTCATCACGGCCCGATGCTGAGTATTGTGATAGGATGTCCGTTGAGTCTGCACATGTTGTTTCACATGGTTATACACCAGATAGAACTACACGTCACCTGTAGTCACCTCACAGATGTGAGCATATGTTTCTATCCAGATGCCTTACTCTCGTAGAAGTGGTATCGGAGAGAATGTCAAACAGGTGCTAACTGCCTCTGGGTGCTTACAAGAGCTTACCCCCTCCCTCATCGCTTCGCTAAATCAGCTCTCGCTAAAGTATCAAGCCCAAGCATTGCACCGTCTGCAGGACCTTTTCGAGGCACCAACATGTCTGAAAGGGGAGAGACAGCCCTGGATTGCAGCCTATCTAAGCCAATCAGATCAGTCCTTGGTGGTCTCATACTCCAGCTTCAGACTTGAATCGGAGAAACCGACCCCTACAGCTCGTGCAAGCTACGAGCGCTCAATCTGTAGCCCACCAGTAGTTCACGTACGCCTGTCAAAAACTAACCAAGTCAAGCTTTTGTTTGAGGTTACCGTGTTGCCCAGGTATACTGCTGAGTGTCACGTCCTTGAAGCGTAAGGCCATGCTGACCTAGCCCGATTTCGTCCTTTTCTACAAAGCTACTAGGCCAGTTCTCTACACTGGACATGCCCCAGTACCATCTAGAGACTAAGAAAATTCAGAATCCCCCACCAAGAGAGTGCTCCTGCCCTAGTCCCCGACAAAACCAGCCTCCTTAACATGGTGATGACCTTGTCAGTGTTGATGCATCGCACATCACACTTTTTAGGTTTGAGGTGTAATTTGTAGTAGCCAGATCAAGATTTCGCCTGCAAATAACCAATAAAATAATGATTTGGGGTTATATTGAGCTTTGTATTCATTAGGGCGTAGAAATTTTTGCAAACTGTGAAATAATGTGAAATACGGAGAAATTATGTTTATTCACAATATTCTGTAATAATTCTATCTAGTATTCTCAAAACATCAATGAAATTGCTTGTTTTAGACTTTATAAAACCACAGTATTATCTTCTTTTACCATGAAGCTATTACGGTAATTTTACAATATTCCATTTGTTATAACCTTGATAAAATATGATAAAGGTTGCGTTATGGATGATAAAAGCAAAATTTGTATATTGTAGCAATAAATGGGACATACTTCCATTAGTGGACTGAAAACTTTGCAACATTACTTGCAATGAGAAGGATTGTAAACAAACATTTTTTTGTAACTTGTTATTTGTTAAGGGCGTCTCTATTATTAATTAGTTTTTGTACTTTACCTTGAAGTTTTGAGAGAGGTATTTATAAGTTTTGTACCTCACTGAGATGTTTGTGAGTGAAGTATATTTTTTGTGGCAAAGTGTCGCTTATTTGGTTGCCTTACTCTATCTTGTATTTTTATTATCTATCTGTTGTTATTAACTATTGGCTTCGAATATTGAAAATAAAGAATAATGAATCTAGATATTACTGCGGTTACTTTTTTTTTTTCAGTGACACTACAAAATTCTTTATATCATAGTTTCTATGTTTCTCACTAGAGTTCTCTGTAATGTGAATTTCAAACTTAAAGTTTGGGAAAGAAATACCAGTATTTTATATAAAGTAATAACAGTCCAAAATTCTAAAATAGTTTTGTAAAATTTTGTAATGAGAACGAAAAATTGTTAGGGAGAGTGATAATATTTAAGCTTTACTAAATAATACCATATAAATCAGAGAGTGTACAATCTAAGTTAATGTTTGTTACTTCTGTGTTGTGCTCTTTGGAGAGTTTTTTTCACTACACTTCTGTGCTGTTGAGCTTGCCTTTGACGGGTGCCACTTATTGAGTTATACCAAACAACTACGACTCATCCTAACGTGGTATTACCAACCCAAGAAGGCAACCATAGATGGCTACAGGATTGGTTCTCGTGGTGGGATAGTTACAGACACGTGGTATTCCTGATGGTTCCAGACCTGATTTTATCTCACTACCAACATAGTTCTATGTAACCTGAGGAATGTTCAAACCCAACACGTCATTCACGAGTGCATGCAGGATTGCGCCCAGCCTAGTGGGTGGTTCCAGCACGTGAAATAAACATTTTTCCAAGCGGCCGCAGTAACACGTCAGCCTCCCTGAAGCACCTTGCAGACAGGGTGTCGCCACACCAGTGAGGCTTTCCGAGGATGTCAGTGCGCCGCTGAGCGCCTGGGGTCATATAGCCAAATGCAGAGAGTAGATACTCACACCCCGCTCGCTCTAGGCAGACGTCACAGCCCCCATTCCAGCCCAGGTATGGGCAAGTCGACCGCACTATTAAATGCTGTGCACGGCAGAAGACGTGAGTTATCTTCTTCAGTAGCTCGCCGCAACATTTCTGTGCTGGGGCTCTCTGCTGCCTACCAGGTCTTCTAGATCTTCAGCAGCCACCAGAGGCTGCTACCACCAACTACTAGAGGCTCCAGAGTCTTCTACCACCAACAGCTTACCAGAAGCTCTTCACATCCGAAGCCTGCAAGACTTCACTTCACACTTCTGTTGCCAATTTCTTGGTTCAACAGCTGTCGCTACTTGTTTGCAGTGGCAACTACACCCACTACCCTTTTGGTAGTGGCCTCTTTTTAATGTTTCTTGTGGACAACCTCAGGTTAGAGTAACTGCGTCTGAGTTATTTTCATAGCAGTCAAAGTCATTCTTACCTTCAGTAGTTTAGGAGCAGGTTACCTCCACCTGTATAGAGTAGCTTTCTTCCATTCACACTTACCATAGTAGTAAGAGTATGTGTCACCGTATTTATTATTTATAGTAAATACGCTTTTCTTCCTATCCCAAGTGATTTATTCTAGACCCTCTTGTGGAGCAAGCAGGAGACCAGGTTTAACTAAATGTACGAACCATAGAGTAGGATTGCAGATCCCCTTCAGGAATCTGTACGTCTCATACACACACCACTTTCAATGGCCACCCATTCTATGCACTCAAGTGTATAGAAAGGTAGAGCCACAACCACTCGGTACTCATCCAAGAGAGGCAGGACAGCCACCCCAGGTTGTACTGCTGCCGGAGTATTTACCTGGACCTGGAGGCCCGACCTGTATTGAACCACACCCAGCAATAGTAAGAGTGACCCAGTGCTCCAGGTTCTTGCGTCAGTGGTGCAGACTGATTGAAGCACAGGGTTCGCGCCATCAACTACTGTTGGTTATACACTTACCTAGGGCACTGTCGACTGCTTGCACCTATCAAGGGGATAGTAATATATCAACTCTGCCTCTATGACATGTGGGGAAAGCCACGGAGCTCAAAGGGAAGAGCAAAAGACAAAGTTCGTCGCTGCTAAGCGAGTATGTGCCAGTAACTTCTGTGCACCTTGTAGAGACATCCCTCGGGGCAGAGCTCAAGCCGCCCGACACCTGGAGAGGCCTCCCTCTCCAGGTGTCGGGCGGCTTGAGCTCTGCCCCACACACACTAGGTTCGGCGTAGACTACCATCTGGCTGCTCGTACCCTGGTAACTGGTACTGACACCAGACCCGGCATAGCCAACACCTTCGGCAGCAGCGAAGCCACAGAATGGAGCAGAAAGTACCATACTATACTGTACGATAACTCATCATCCATCACTTCAACAGAGACGGCTGGTCCCAGCCAACCCACTGCTTCATCAGAGCAAAAGAAGCAGGTACCCGAATACCTTGGTAAGTCTGCCCTACCTAAACGGGCTAGTGTAACGTTAAGACATATTGCAGTACTGTCCACACCTGATTTTGTGCCATGTTACTAGCTTACACGACCAGTATTAACATCCAGTAGAGAACCACCTTAGAATAAATAATTGATTTAAAACCACGTGCACCTGGCCTAGTGCAAATCAAAACCACATTGACCAAGTCTCATTAAGTTTAATGCGACATGCGTCACCTTCTTTCTTCAACATCTCAACATGTAATCACCCTTCACCTTTATTGTCTCTCGCATGTTATCCAGTTATTATTTTGGATGTGTAAATCATTCTTATATCTGCCGGTCAGTAAACTGTTTCTTTAATTTAGGAGTTTGTCTGGAAATATTTAGTTACTGTGGCAAGTGTTTTTAACGCCCGTTATTAATGTTTTATAGAGTGGGGCGGTTGCCGCGTGATCACAGGAAAAATGGTGTTTGATTTTTAGCGATGATAGCTGCCTGAGCGGTGCTCTCTGAGCTTTCACAGATCTCCAAACAGGAAGGATGCCTTTCGTTCTTTGCAGTACTGTTTAATTCTCGGCCAGCCCACATGAAGTTACGAATTGAAAAGACTCTCGCGCCAAAATAAAAAATTCACAAATATGAATTACAGAGTATAATGTAACTCTTTATGAGTTAGAGAAGTATGTGAATTGGTAAAATATATATATATTCGTAGACTTGCAATAACTTTTAAAACAAGGATTTAAAGGAGATATAAATTAGCGCTGTCCCTGATACAGCGAACATACTAAAAAGGTTAAAATGCTGTAATAAAAAAAAGATATAAACAAAGTCATAATGTTTTAAACAAAATATTTATTTTTATTTATTCATTTATTTCTTGATTAGTGTAAACGGATGATATTTTTTGTTAGAAAGGTTTTGTTGGTTATGTTGAATTTTTTGTGCTAGTAAAGTGCCTGCCAACCCCGAAATGCTTAATTTTTTTTATTTATATTCACCTTGTTTTTAATTACCTGTTATTTACACACATTAAATATTTGGTGCAGGCTGTGTTATAAGTACTAATGAAAACCAAGAAAAGCTTCAGTTAGTTAATAAACAATAATTTTAGTGGTTAGATGCACATGTTGTGTGCCTCCCACTGTTATAGTTTGTGATGAGCTAGGCGACATTATTCTTGAGGGGCTCGGCCTTTTGCTGCTTTATTCTACTTTATTGAAGATGTTTCATATGACAAAACTGAAAACTTGATCTTTTCCTCTGGGACCTTTTTGGGGAGTGGAAATTGGGTCTCACGGATTGTTATTCCTGTTTAGGCGAACAGTTTTCCATACCTAATTTTCTGAAACCCGAAAAGGGGGTTACAAGTGCCACGTGCATAGTAGCTTTTCTAACAACACGCTACAAGTGTGGTAGCATAGCTGGTGGTTTTCTAGTTTTGCTATCCCTTTTGTGCATGCATTTGCATGACCCTTCTCTCACCTGCATGCTGGATTTGTGTTAGGATGGTTACTCTCTTATTGACAAAAATATGGATAGTGGTTAGAGCACTGACTGCCCTCCTGAGTTCAGTAGGTGATCCTACCACTGCATGTTTGCTGCTACTTCAGCCTGGTGCGTCGTGGTTGGTTCAATGGGGGGGCCGCTTAGAGGGAGGATACCGTCTGAGGGGAGGGAAAGCAAACTCCAGATTGAGTTGAACCGTGATTGTTTCCCGTCCGGGGAGAACAACCTTCCTCACTGCGAGAGCTGCCAAAATGTGGGACACCAGCTGTCCCAGGTGTATGTATCTTGATACTGATTACTTGATGGTGATGGTAGGGATGGATGTTCCTGCCGAAGGGGTTGATGTGATACGCAGTGGTCGCGTAGGCCGGCATGCGGGTCATAATTTATGGGTGAAGTAACTGCGCTGGATTTTGGGATGACCTTCGGTGGTAGTCGAACCCTGATTACCTTCCCTGAAGCTAAGTGAATTACACACGAGTTCCGTATCTCCTTTTCCTGGTTTAGCTTGGGTGGTGCTTTAGTTACGGTAGGCAAGGGAGTGTCTAGCTGGAGGTAACTTACGAGTTCCTGATCGGGTCACGGCCAACAAATACCCATGCAGGTGTCTAATTCAGACTCATGGTCAAGGGGAATGAGTGGAGAAATGGGTTGAGGTGTAAAGTCGGGCTTCGCAGAGGAGAAGAGCGTGTTCTCCCTTGTAACTTCTGCATCTACCATTGAGTTAATTAACCTCTGTAAAGCTCATCGTTCTCTGCGTCGGTTACGGCACGGTATATCGCCTTTCTTACTGTGCATCTGATCAGTCTTCTGTCCTTTCCAGAGACTTGCAGTCCTGGGGGTGTGTCTTATTCAGTCACACCCAAGGCACTGATGGACAGATGTGCAGTCCGAAATTAGGACACCACAGAGGGTAGGCGAGGTAGCACCGGAAACCCCAGAAGCAACAGCATGTCTTTTCAGACTTAAAGCTTTATGCAAGCTCCGGCTTCTGTGAAGTTCGGCACGCCTCATGACTATTCCTTAGTGGGGTTTTTATTGCACGTGACAAGTTTCACTGACAGAATATTAATAAAAACAAATGAGCACCAAAACTAATATTAAAATTATGGTAGTTAACAATTTCAGTTTTACGTTATATTTATTATTACGATTTTGGAAATGAGAAATCCCGGTTGGATTATACAGGCTAGCTAAGAATGAATTATTGACTTAAATTAATTCAGGCGAAGGTGAGCCTGGTAAAAGAATAATGCAAAATTATTCTGATTTCAAATTATACGTAATTAATGTTAGTTTACACTCTTTACAACGTAACCTCTCAAGGGAATTTGTCCAGAAGGGAAAATGTCACGACGACCTGCTACCACGGATTCAAGGGAATGACTGGGGTGAAAGGGGTGCAGGGTTTGGACGTCGGGTATACCTCTGGTGTGACATGCAGTCTTCAGTTACAGGAACAGCTTTCTTCAAGTTGCTGGAGAGGTTGGAGGCTTCTGCAGGCCGTAGGAGAGGAGAAAGAGGTCTTGGTCAGACCCTGGGAGTACTTGCTGACCTATGCGGCTGGCGAGTCCAGCGACTCTGGCATGAGGCATGCTCATCCCTCCTTATATTGTAGAAAATCTCTGGATCAGCGATCTTCCGGGGGTGCAGGGGAGTTAACCCTTTCCTTGCAGGGGTTGCTTTATCAGGGTTGCGGCAAGCACTTCTTATTTATTATCTCCCTGCGCTGAGGCGATGACAAGTTTACCACCTCGGCCTGAGGCTTGGCGGGTGTGACGTCACAGGGCAGCAGAGGTGCTGTGATCCTGTAGTGTTGGTTTAAACTTCCTTCTCGGCTATCATGGGATTGTGGTTCGTTGGGTAAAACAATCTAGACTCAAGGTGGTGGCAACCACATGTCGGAATCTGGGTGGGCAGTACAATCCATAGTTAAATGCGTTAATCATTTTTTACGTCCAAGGATGTCCAATGCGTGGAGTCGATTCTTTCGGCACATGATAAGTACTCTGCCACTTGACGGCATTAGGATCTGGAGAATAAGATCACACCCTCAGGAAGCTTGGTTTCAGGTTATAGTTACCGGAATGGGTGCAAGCGCTCAGCTGTCGTGATCAGAGATCTGCTGCAGGTCGTACTGCTCATAAGTTATTTGGTAGCATTGTCCAGAATGTAGTACAAGATATGGCCTGGGCTTGTGTGCGGCGCTTCGTCCCGACACAACACGTACCAAGCCTTGACGGAGTTCTTCTCACATAAATTCCAAGTGCCTATGCTAGTGAGGGCTGTCAGCCTCCCCCAAATGCTTACTCACTCCTGCGGTGGCTGTCTGGTCTCCTCCACACCTTTAAGTTACATGTACATTAATGAAACTTGTTAAGCGGCCAGTGAAATAACAAAATTCAGAGTCACGTAACATACTTATTCATTTCACGCATCTTCATATGAAGTACTTAAATCATTTCATCCCATTCAAGTAGGGAGAACACTGATACTGTAAAAAGGTGGCAGAATGCCTTGAATTTATGGAAAAGTTAAGCCCCAGCCATGAACAAATGACCAGGCTGTGAGGTGGCTCACTCCCCGCACTGCAAAACAAACAAGGTTCCTGTAAACTAAAATTAAACTATTACAAACTACATGGTTGGCACGAAACAGTAAAGTGCCTGGGGAGGACACCTGATGTGTGTCCGCCTCACTCGGTACCCAAGATGTCGCATCTTGGGTACTTAACATGGAGGCAGGCTGTCTTTTCATTGGCTCCAAATTCCGCCACCATGTCACGTGAATACAAATTACAAAATACCTAAGTATGAAATGAAATGGATGAACATGGCCCTAGATGAAAATGAGGCGCACAAATATTACACTTCACCTATCACTTAAAGGGTAATATAACCTCACATTTGGAGGTTACGTTATGCATGTGCTGGGATTGCCTTGCATTCATTTACATGTTACTCAATTTTAATATGCAACAAAATGAACTGACGCCGGCTAAGAGCCAGCGGCAGGGAGACCATTACAGCGCTCACCGCTGACGTAACACATGGTGGTAAACACGTGTTAAGTCATATATTAATATTTTTACTCTGCGTACATAGCACTTCCGCTTATGTGAACCTCTTGCCTCTGGGCAGTCGTTCTAGGAGAGCTGGCGAGGTTAAGATGCTGTCACGTACGCACTTCATACTTTTGTACTGATGTAGATTTCCATAGTTTCACTTTAGTATACTGGTTAACCTTTGCTTCACGTACATTTTGCCAGACATCCCCAGCATAATGCTATCCGCTTAACTTCATTACTTTTGCAGCCTTTGTGGCTTTTTGAATTTAAACAAGATGAGAGGAGATAATTTCGGAGAGGCCACACAGTCTGCGCAACTTGTGTATCAAGCACCATCCTCCCATGTGTAGGGCTTTTCATTGTAATTTCTGCATAATTGCAGTAAGCAATCTTAAGGGTAATATTTGTGTGTAATTATTTTCAGGGTTTTGTCATTTTTAATTGTGTTATGGCCACATCGCCAATGGCCACGTGGTAAGCTACCACCAAGTCTGTATCCGCGTCATCACCGCATGTAGAGGGCTAATTCTTGTTCCATCCTGTGCGCCTTAATCAATCTCAGGGTAATATGTATTATCTTCATGCAGGGTTCGTGTATATTTGATGTTTGATGCTACGTGGTCATTTCCCATGTTTTTATTTTCCCACCATCCGGTGTCTGGCGAGCTTTTGTATGCTCACATATTGAAGAGAGAATTTTTCCTAACGCATTCATCATTGTGGCCGTTAACAATTAGCTGATTTTAACGTAAATAATGTGTTTTCCATCTGCATACGTGGCCAGCTAAGAACTTCATCCAGCAGCATCCGCGCCATCTAATACTGTTTTCGTGAATCTGCATGTTTATTATGCTGTTTCATATCATGCCGCATGTTCCTCAGTGGATATTTCTGTGATTTTGTACAGCGTTATTATTTTCTGTCCTGACCCGCTATGTGTATTGACAGTCGCCACACAACACGTGGTTCGGGGACGAATCTCAACGAGTAGGCATTAGTGACCAAGATAAGCGCATGTGGTAGTGTTCATGTTCTTACTCCGTGTCCTGTCTATGGGCAAAATCTTTAGTTCAGTACAGTAGCTATAGACCCCTTGCATTGTGAAGACTGTGTTATCACACTCCGTGGAGGATCACCCATCTAGGAGTGTGCAAGTTAAGTAATGTGCTGGAGGAATCACCCACCGGAACTGGCTAGTCACGTCCGAGTTGCTAACCATGAAATTTCATTCTTGGCACGATGTAACTTGCATCAATAAAAACAGTCTTACCAGTGTAAAATTATCTATTCTTGTAGCGTTGAAACCCAGCTTTCTCCAATTGTTTTGAAGTGCAATGTTTAGTATTAAAGTGTTTTGTAAGTACGCACGGGTGAGATGAACACACAGAACCCACAGCATCCCTGAGATTCCTGAGCCTCAAAGTGTGGTGTGTAGGAACTACCGCTGGCGTCCATCAACCACAGGTAGAAGGTGTATCATAATCATCTCGTGTCTCACCCAACGGTGTCAGAACAAACAAAACACTTCAGATTAAACCCTTAAAAATCACTTGTGTATCTTTGGCCACTTTTGGCTCGTAGCTGATACGCTATGGCATGCGTGTTCCTAATTCATAAACAACGTAAGCCAACACTGGACCTGTCCCGTACTATACTGTCTTTGGTACTGTCAGTCAAGAGCAAATATTAATTAAAATATATGTGTGCAGGTGCACACAACTAAACAAGGTTAAAAGCCCTTCAAATAATTTCAAGTGTACATCGTGCCCCAGCATGTGGTTGGGGCGATGTGTTTACCAGAAGACAAGCTGCTCATGACGTCACATTCATTAGATAAAAACAATACAAACATACCTTGACTCTGCAAAACCCTGCGATAATTATAATTACATAATACCCTAAATAGCACGGGCGATATTTACAATTGCAAATATTCCCGCTCACTTTGCATGTGTTGCACTGATGCACTCTGTGCAATGTGTTCAACATCATGTGATCACACGTGGAAAAATAATATTTGCTTCTCGCAGAAACAAGATAATTAATTTAAACACCTTTAACACTTTTCAAAATAAATAATAATAATGAAAGTATAACGGGGCCATGAGAAATATAAACAGAACATAAATACACATTTACAGCACACCTACATTGGTGCAAACTCAGGCATACACACGGAACTCTGGCTTAGCACTGCTGCACATGTGTGGCACTGAGTTGAACTTCTGTGGGTACTTGGACGACGTGTGGAATGGTCTAAGGCCTGGGACGTGGCACATGTCACACTGTTTGTGACTTGCCCCGAGTAAAAAGGTGGCAAAGTCCTCATTATGTTTCTGCCTAACATTGTGCAGCATGTAATAATGAAATTGCAATGGCTGATTTTCCTTGAATCTATCATTCAACTCCTCTTTCAACATTTTAAATGTTATGTCCACTCTTAATCTAGGACATGTCGCAACAAAACGCGATGCTAAACCTTTCAATTTCATTTTTGCTAATTTTACTTTGTCTTTATCTGAAAGATTTCCTATTCTTGATGCACTTTCTATGCTTTGTAGACAGTCGTGTACCGGTAACAAACCTTTTTCGCCAGTCCATTTTTCTACTAATGAAATAACCGCCAAATCTTTAACTTGAGCTGGTACTTGAGCTTGTGCTGGTATCACGTGGGCTAGTTGAGGATGTCTTTCGTCCTCCATGTCAACTAGAAAAATGTTACTGCAACTTATTAAATTTTATTCATTCAATTTCGAAATGGGAATCCTAGTCTTACGATCGTGAGTCCGTTTCTTCGGAGTATCGTAATGAGTACTACTACTTGTAGGTTTAGTTTCATGAATCGTGTTCAAATTTTCTCTCTTAGGAACGGCAATATGTTCCGAACGTGAAGAACTAGTAGACGCTTGCTCGTGTTTTACGTTTGCATCTTGCGAAGTCAAAGGCTCTGTGTTCGCAACTACGTCAAGCCTTTCTATCTTGAATTCTGGATAAACACAATCTCGAGGTATGAACCTCTTCACTATATGGATTTCAATTTCCAACACTACCCGTCCAGAAGAATTTTCGTACTCGTATACTTTATATGCGGGAGTCGGAAAAGATTGCTTTGGTTTTCCCTTGAAAGCTATTTCCAGTCCTGAACCTGTATTTAATGCATTCAACTTAGCACAAAATGGCTCTACTTGAGACAATTCAAAAGATGTGTGCTTTTGAAAAAATTTCTTTATCAACTTATATGAATATTCTTCTAAACCCTTCAATGCCTCAGTACTACTATTTAAAACTACGCAGATCGTTAAAACTGTAAACTCAACTACTTTCCCTTCTTGCCTCTGAAAAAATAATAAGCGCCTTAGCATAACGTTTTAGTGCTTTTGCAAAATACAGCAAAGAAGTGGGGCTGAATCCAGATAATTTCTGCAAAATTCAACTCTAACCCAAGTATGCAGTGTTATATCTTCAAAATCTATGTGACAATCAACATTACCATTTACTCTGTTATTCATAGGTCCGTGGACATACTCAACATTAAAACGATATGATTTCCTACAGTACACGTGTTCGTTATAATCCTGCAAATCTCCTCTTTCATGAACTATCATATTAGATTCGTTAACTGAAATACGCATGATCCTAAACGCTTTGGGACACGTTAAAAAGTCCCACTCAGCAACATTGCTCAGTTGAAATACTACTTCACGATTTGCATTCATAACACAACGTGCGAATAAAATAAAACAACAATTTCAATTCGTCGGAGGAAAGCCTAACACTGTTTTCAACGACCTAACACCTATTACCTATCATCTACAACGTATAAACCTATAACCCTTTGAAGTGGGTTCAGTTACAGCCGTCTGGAGTAACTATCCAAAACGCTGCCACTGGTTTCTGATGCCCGAGCGGTTTAGGGCTGAGCACAAACACTCAATAAGAGATCATTTAAGTCAATTTAACACATTTAATTAAATCAAGCACTGAAACCATACACTTTTAATTATACATCTACTTACTTGGCAATGTGGTGGAAGACGACATGGGAATTGATAATATAAAACAAAATACAATCTCGGTTGGAAGGAACTTCATTCTATAGCCACGGTGATGGAGAGTGGATTCTCAGCGCAGCTCAGGCAAGTCATCCCAGGCGGTGATGTGCAGTCTCTGGTGTCCTCTGCTGAAGTCTCTCCTCCTCAGGCCATGCATGGCATAATAAAACAACATGAGTGTAGTGGGGAGAAGTCTCCCTCCACCAAGAAGTCACACATGAGCAGTCTCTCACCAATGAGAAGTCATGGCGAGAAGAGTCACCAACCAATGAGAGAGCAAGGTTAGGACGTCAACCAATGAACTGGAACTTTGCACACGGCTCCAAAGTGTGGTATTGAAATCATGTGACTGGAAAATAGCGCGTGATACAGCATGTGATTCCAGGAGTCATGGGACTAAAATATAGTAAATAACAGGACGTCTTTCCCATCGAAAGTGGTTAGCAATCGCAGTCACGCGGTACTGAAATCACCGCAGGCAGTATTAGAGTGGATACAGCTTCCTGTCGCAGGCACCGCAGAACCTGATAAGTTGCGAAAATACTTCATTAAAATGTTCTCTCTCTGAACTGGAAAGCTGGCGGAGGGGTCATGGCTAGTTGATCTAACTCAAAAGAGTTCTGCTTTAACCAACGAATTGGAATCACAGTGTTTTCAAGCGGAAATTGTGATGTCCTGATTGTGATGTCCTGATTGTGATGTCGCACAAGTGTGTGGCTTTAATTAATACTAACTTATTAGCTACGAGCTGGCATCCACACGGAATGTGTAGCTCAATATTACCTAGTTTATGATCTGTCACTTTCTTATTGAGAGAACCATTAATGCAAACTAAGTGAATCCCTTCTGGTGGGTTTGTCAAAATATACTGGTGCGGTAGCAATTGTTTTATTGAAAAAGTACTATCAGACATGCAAGTGAATTTGCAGTGTATTGAATAGAATGGTAACATTTGTTAATGTAATAGCTTCCTTAATACGTTCTTAAGTACAACCTGTCACTGTTTGCTTAGGTATGTAAAATATATTCTCCTTAACCTCTGGAGAATCTTGGATTTCTTTAATCTGGTCAGTATTTGTGTCAATGCTAATTAACGATAGAGGTACTTCAATGGTACATGATTAATTGAGAAATTGGTAAGGTACCTAAATAATTTTGTAAATTTCCCATGCAGATTGAGCATTTTTGATGGGTAGTTGCAATTTTATTACCATTTGACTAGCTGAAAAAGAGCATTCAGTTAACTCATTAGTATAGTATTTCACAATATCACTCGTAGAAATGCTTAACTCTAAATTTATTTTCTGCAATTGCTGGTTCAAGTTGTTAAGATCACTAGATAGTTATGATTTGTTTACTGTGTGCAAAGGTAATTTATTCTGCTGACAATTAGAATATAACTGCTAATTTGCTCTTCAATTACTATATTTTTAAGAATGTGTAACAAAGTGGTCATGAACATATTTTGCTGAGTTTCATTACTGGCCACGTTACTTAGCGCTAGATTTTGTTCTCTTTATAGAATGCGAGAAAGAGCATTTATTGTGTTTGCTAACTCATTAACCTTTGATTCCATTAGTGTTTTTATCTCATCAATAATCTTAAAGGAAATGTTTAATGCATTACTAGTGGATGTTACCTTTGAGGAGAGGTCATTACGCTGAGAAGCAATCTGTTCATCATTGGAGAGAAGTGCTTTTAAATATTTGTTAGTTAAAATATTGCAGCACCAGCTGCCACCTTCTCCTAGTAATTGAATACGTCTTTTACTTCTGCTTTGTGTTCCATAAAATATTCTTATAACAAACCCTATTCAACCTTTTGTATGTACCGATGAAGTGTTTACCATTTTTGCATGAATGTGAGTCTTGTATCATGCATGCTAGGTCTATATATTCATTCAGGGAGGGAGGGATTGTAAGTATTTGCAAAGGCATTGAATAAAACATTGGTACACTGTCTTCATAAAAAAATTCCACGTCCGCCGGCAGCCAGTAGACTCCTGTGTGCGTCCTGAAGTTGGCAGCTGCTGACAAGGTCAGGGCTATACAGTACTATACTATGAGTAGCGGGAGATTGCAGTGAATCAGCATCCCTGTTGAGCCCCTCTCCTTGCCTCCTGGCATTGCAGTTGGCGACCTTGGCTGGTGACGTAGCTATCTCGACATGCACACCCCTTGTGCACTTCCCACTCTGTGACCAATGGTGACTCCACTGGTTGGCACGCCTGTTGCTTGCACAGGGAGGAGTAGAAGCTCATCCCGCCAGGTTGGTATGCCTGTCCAGTGCCACATGGTGGCGACTCTCCGTACTGTGCGTATCACTGGCTGTGCAACAACGTGCTGCATCCGCTTGACCTGCTTGCAGTTCCACTGCACCGCGGCTCACCTTGTCCTGGGCTGGCTGTCGCGGTGGCGGTGACTTGCTGGCTGTGTACCAGTCACACACATAAAGTTAATATTTGTTCATCATTAGGATATGTAGTTCCTTATTTAATGTGTGCAAGTTTGGCATGTCTAGTGTATACGTGTCGAATTTCAGCTCGCTGGTTTTGTTTACTTGTATGTCAAGGGTAGAGTCTCCCAAAACGTCTATTACTCTAAATGGACCCTTATAACGGTATGCGAGTGCCTTTCTGCAAGCACTGTTCTTAATTCAAATAAAGTCATTACTCTTTATGGTATTTTCTGTATGATGCCTGTCAAATTGGCATTTTTTACTCTGCTGCACCTGCAATAGATTTAACTTTGCCTATTCTATTTCTTGTAAAAGTTGTTTGCACCAGTTATAGCCACGTTCGGAATAACCATTATTTACCACTTGTCCTGGTTGTGCGGCTTCTACACCACGTAACAAGTAGAAAGGAGTGTATTTGGTGCTTATATTAATTGTGATATTATGATTAAATGTTATGAACTCTAGATACAAATCCCAATTAGATGGGTCTGATTGCATCAAAGCAGTTAATTACGTATAAAGGGATTTACTGGCCTATTCAATGAAACCATTGCAACATGGATTATAAGAGGTCGTGGTGAGCTTCTTAATCTTTAATTCGTTCAACAGTTGACTAATTACGTAGTTTGTTTTGAAAACTTGTGCCACGGTGAGTCATTATTTGGCTTGGACACCCAAAGAGTAAAATCACTGTTTAATAAATTTGGCACATGTGGCGGCATCAATGCTAGGTACGGCCTGTGTGTATATGTATCTACTTAAATACTCCATCATGACTAATATATACTTATTTCCCTGTTCAGTGTTCAGTAAAGGCCCTTCAGCATCATTGCCCCAAGTTTTAAAAAGAGGTTGAGGTGGAATCGGGGTAAATGTACCTATCCGTTTAGCATTAGGAGATTTAATCTTTTAGCATATTTCACAATTTTTTACATAGTTCTTAACATCAATGTTCATAGTATCCCAGTGATACTCCCGTTTAATTTTTTAAGCATTTTGTAAGTTCTGAAATACCCTCTGCCTAGGATTGCATCATGGTGTGCTTGGATTATTTCCTGAACATAATATTTGGGAACCAAAGTCAATTTCTGTTCACCTTTTGGGGTGTGTACCCCTAAGATTTCCCCGTTTGCAGTAATTCCAAACATCTACTAAGTCTTTTATACTTGGTTTCCACACAATCTGGATCTGTTAAGGCGATTTTCAATTTCTGTATATGTGGATCTCACTCATATACTCCTTGAAATGGCAAAGTGTTTTATGTCGACCACGCATAAATGTAATATGGTGTCATCGGTTTTGATATATTCCTGCTCATGATTATAGACAGGCAAATAATACAATTTTCTGTGGTCATTAATAATGAGAATTTGACAACTAAGCCGTGGGTCTACAGTAGTCGATTTGATTTTACTATTACTGCCTTGGGTAATAATTTCTACCTGTACCTGGAATACTTGGGAAATAATTTTGGTAATAGCTTGGGCTGGAATATACGTTTTTCAAAATACTTTTGCTTATTAGTGATTTGTCTTTCAAATTCATTTCTGACTTAATGTAGTTTTTTATGTCGTTCCAATAATTTATAATGTGTTTTCAAATTATTTGCTGAATTTCGCACTCTTTAGCGGGATTTTGAAAAATGGCTTTCACCAATGCCTTATATAATTAGGTGCATGTTAACATACTCTTTTTAACTGGATATTTGGTGTTGTTAACTTTGACCTTGTGTGTGTCTACTTATGCAGCTTAGTGCATTTGGAAGTGTGTTCAATTTACCTTTTACGATACGTGGTTCAAAGTTGTATTCAGCTAGCACTATCGCCATTTTCTGGATATGTACATTGTGTTCTGCCATTGTTGTTATAGATATCGGACGCTGGCATGGTATGTCTCGACGATAAAATGGCGTCTCGGTAGCGTTCCAATGAATTTCATTCGTGGCTAACTTTTTAGACGCAAAAGTGATGATCGTTCTTTGTTTTGTAACAGGGTCCACCTGAAGTAACACTGCGCCTATAGCTTCCTGATTAACATCGCATGCAAGGATAATCTGTTTGTCTTCGTCGAATCTTTGTAAGATAGGTGCTGTACTTATCGCCTTCTTTAACTGCAAAAACTCCTTTTATTCGTATTCTCCCCACTTATATACTGAGTTATTATTTGTCAATTCTATCAACGGTTGTGCGATCTTGACATAATTAAGTATATAGCAGCGTAAGTATTATGTCATACCTAAAAATGTGTGAAGTTGCTTAACATTCTCTGGAGATGCCATTTGTTCCATAGTCTGTACCTTTTCTGGGTTGGTAGATATACCGTTAGGTGTAATAAAATATCAGAGAACTTTAATTTGTTTCTCTGCAAATGTACACTTTTTGGAATTTACTTTTACGTTAAAAAGGTGCAATCTCTGAAAAAACTTTTTCAATATTCTCTAAATGTTTTTCAAATGTATTTCCTATAATAAAGATGTTGGCTACATAAGGTATAGCTGCTGTCCAGCGGAGAGGCCCTAATAGCTTATTTATAAACATTTGAAAGTATTGAGGACTCATTGATAACCCCATTGGGAGACATTTGTACTGGAAAAGGCTGACTCCATTGATTGAAAATGCTAACTTATATAGCAATCTTGTTTCCTAATTAGAATAGAATAAAAACCTTAGAACAGATCTAGGCGGGTGATATATCGTGCGTGCTGAAGCATATTTAATATATCCTCTGTCCGCGGTAGTGGATATTGAACCCTGTCAAATACTGGTTCAGATTCGTAAAGTCTGTTAAAAATCTCAGACCATCATGTTTCTTGGCTATCACTAAACTTGCGAAAATGGAGAGTCAGCAGCTTTTACATTTCCAACTTTTTCCATGTCATGAATTTGCTGTAAAAGCTGATCTTGGACCTTAGGGCTAATCCAATACGGCCACGTAATGATCTGCTTGTCTGTAGTTAATTCAAGTTTAAGTTCAGAATTCTTTGCCTCAGTTAGCTATTAGCAAACCTGTCTTTGTATTGCTTTATAAATTCTAATATTGCCTGGGTTTGACTCTCATTTAATTTACTATTAAGTTTTAGTAAACCTTCTATGTTGTCTTCAATGACTTCTAACTTGTTGATTTAGTATTGAATTGATGTTGCTCTGGTTCTCTATCGCAGAAGAGTAGATTGGTATTTGGAGAATTTTGTAGGAGTCATTTGCATTTATAAATAAATTATTATATTTTTAAAATGGGATTATGTCGTACTTCCTGATAAAATCTACTCCTAGAATGACTTCTATTTCTAAATTTTCAACAATAAGGAATTCTTGAGGGTATGTATTTCCTGAAATACATAGGTTGATTTTTGTTTTAAACCGCAGTGTTTCAAGATTCTCTGTTGTGTCGACGAGTGTAAACTTTTCCATCACAGGTTCTAATATTTGTTTAGATATTAACGTGCTGGCTACGCAACTACGGGAGCACCCAGTATCCAGTAAGGCATGATATTCTCTTCCGTGTATTTTAACAATACAGGGTGTGGAAGTACGCACGACAGCTTGCTTGCAGTGAACATCCTGTTCCCCCCGTGTCTGTTTACTTGTCCTAATTGGGGGCGGCAGGTTGACTCAGTTTGTTTGGCAGCACGTCTTCATCATTGCCGGCCTTGCTACACGTGTTGTGATAATAGTCTTCTCCATTTCCCTTGTCTGAATGCGCTTCCTTGTGTACATGAATTTTTGTTTGCGCGAGCCCAAATTTGTTTTTGAAGCGGCGAAAGTGGTCACAGATGTGTTTCTGAAAGTCAAACTGTTGCCGTGGAAATACATAGAGACACAGGACACATATGTCCTGAGCCAAACTTTGGACCTGTAACCCTCTTTTTGTGTTTTTCAACAGCCGCTATTTGACATCACGTTCTTTCGCTCGTGCTGGCGGCGGTTTGGCAACGTTGCTAGTTGTTCCGTGGGGCGGTGGAGATGATGTTGGTTTAGTGTACGTTGTCGGGGTCGGCAAGAGCTGTTTTCGCTGATCGGCGACTTTGTGAGGCGTGACCGCTTTTACGTGTGTTTGGTCCTGACGTGAAATGAATTATTGACATCATAGCCTCTTTTACAACAGGACGTTTGTAAATATGTCCTTATCCACATGTTTCCTAATTTCTATGCATGGCTGTCTGCTCGCTCTCTGAGTTAAACATAGCGATATCTGCATAAGTTCTGTTGGGTACCACATTGTCAACAATTGCTTGGCAAGTGTCAGAAACACTGTGTTTGTCTTCAACGGGGTATGCCTGCCTTTCTCTGTAACTTTCCCACTTACATTTGCCTGTATACGGTTATGACATCTGTTTTGAGGCCTTAAGGTGTTTGGCATATTTACAAGGGCCTTGGTTCGATGTGTTTCTGTAATGTCCCCTGTTCTGTTCCCTTTCAAATGCTGTGCAGTGGTCGAACCTGTCCTGAATTGGTGTAATTCTTTGGGTAGGGTTCCCGTGTGTGTATTTGAATGCATGCTCTCCTATTTTACTCTCATTTCCCGGTGAAGTTGTGGGATTTCTGTTTGTGTTTTTGAGTATGTGTAATTCCCCTTTTAACCTTACCATCTCCTCTTGAAACTTGGCATGTTCTGAGTTTAGGGAATTAGTTTTAATGAGTTGTTGGTATCTGTATGTACTTAACTCAATGCTTTTCACATTATATAATAGTTGCTCAAGCATGTCATTTGGTAGAGGTATGAGTTTGTTTGCATTTGTTGGTGTGAGAGAGGTCCAAATGATTTTGATCAATTCAGGCTCTGGCAATTGTGGTTTGCATTTGTTTTTGTAGAAGATTAAGTTTTCTATATGAGTCTGACAATTCTCGCCTTGTTGTTGTTTCTTTGTTGGAAGGAGATGTCTGGAGTTGTCTTTTGTGTCAATATTTGTAAATGTTTCTAATAATTTGTTTTCAATTTGTTGCCAGGAAATTTCTTCTGTATTGGCGTAGTATGTGTTTTCGTAGACTCGTTTGGCTGTACCTTGTAGATAAAATTTTAGACGCCTACGTTTTTCGAGCTCATTCTAACCATTTATTTTGCTGGTGGTGTTGAAAGTGTCCAAAAATTTCTCCACATTTTCATTATTCTCACCTGTGAATGTGGGGATTCATTCTGGTTGATTTGCAATTATTTGTACTGGCTTTGTTGTGTGTTGTGGTTGTTGAGTGTGATCTGTGTTGTCCTCTATATTAACGTAATGGTGTGCTGTGGAGTCAGTGTTTGTGCCAGGGATGGAAATTAAAAGTGGCTGTGTTGCCTGAAGTGTTTGGAATGGGTGTGGTTTAAGATATCCACTTGTACCAGCTTCGTATATGTTGTGTTGGTGTGCGTCTGGAAAGTGCTGAATCCTGTAGTGTGGGTGAGGTGTGTTGTACATGTATTGATTGTGTACTCTCACTGGTTAACTGGTTCCTTAGCCCGTTCATGTAATTCTATTGCACTTTTAGCCTCGCTTAAGTCAAGTATGAGTGTTTTAACTTTTTGTGGCAGATTTCCCTTCTGTACTCATTTCCGCATGTGAGAATAAAATTATGTGTTTTAGACTGGAGCGTCATCTGAATAAGTTTGTTGTATGTCATTCCCACATGCATTATTCTAATTGAAAGCAACTACAATACTACTGAAGGAAAGGTGCAGGCAAGTGTGTCTGGCTGATATTTGATGAAAATGCAGTGGTTGCAAGGTTGCCCGCCACGCGGTGATGTAGAAATGCTGACTACTACGCGGACTGAATGAAACTGCTAGCACGCGCAACCATATGTTATGTTGACCTGCATGATTCAAACACTTTACAACCTGGTTACCGCAATCGATTTGACACTGCACAGCTGACCTGTTGCTATCGCTACTGAGGGCTTTACTATTACAGTTTAAAGCAGCATGATACATACTTCGCATCTAACTCGCTTATGCAAATGTTGGAACCTTAAGGCGCCTCCACCAATGTAACTAACACTCGTCCCTTGGGTGCAATACTTAATCCTGAATCAAACTAGTCTACTTGAATACAATACACTAATCACTCAACGTTGGTTATGTGCCGGGTTACTATAGCTCAGTATTTAGTAAGGTAGGCAACACAGGTTGTTATAAAACACTACAGTCTTGTTACTGGAAGATTTATCAACAGGTTAACACAATACCAAACTATATATATTACTTTACTATAATTACTATCAATTACTAATCCTTCTCAACGGTGTTCCTAGCCTTAAGTGCAACGATCGCTTTAGTGACGTTAATTAACTGAGTTGGATTTTCCCGGCCTAGACCTGCACCGAAGTGTGTAAGTGATCTTACCACTGTTTTAATAAGACAGACAGACGGGCAGAAAATTCCTCTATCCCAAGTCTGGAAGGCGGTAGTCATGCAGTCTTCCTTGATCTTGCCCCTGGATCACAGCCCTCTGCCTTCTGCGCCACGACACCTCCGTCGGGCGGCAGCAACCTTGGAGGCGTGCTGTGGCTCGTAAGTACGGGAGTGTGATGGAGGAGGGGGGGGGGGGGCGCCCTGCCAGCCCTCTTATATATACGTGAGGTTTAGTAAACTACCTTGCCGCATGTTTACTGGAATGTCTTGGTAATGTGGGGCAACTGTATCCACTACAACGTGCTCTTCCTTTATAACAGGTCTTTTCCCATTTCTCTTTCGCGCACTGGGACTGGCCATGCTGCAGTGTCCTGCTAGCTTGCGAAGTTGGCCACCTGGCAGAAGTCATGTCTATTCACCTAATCACCAGTTTAATTGGCCTAAGCTCAATAAGAAATTATTTATACTGCTCTGACAACATAGGTTACATGGACACTTTGTATTTATAATGGTAAAAACATTTTATAAAATGATTTAGATCAGTATTACATTTAGAGCTCAATTTTTCACTTTTTACGTTTAACATGAAATTTCTAAAAAAGCATTTGGCACAGTAAATTCTCCTGTTATGTATGGTTTTCTCCAGAGAAACTGATGTGTACACCACTCTTGTGTGACTGTATTTGATCCAAAACAGTGTGTTGTACAGAGTTATGCTTGAAACACAAATTAATGGAATATCAGAATGACAATAACGAAAACGAAATAATAGTTTTATGCTTTATGCATGATGTTACAGCAAATTACATTTGCAGTACTATTACTAATGTTGAGAATTATCTTTGTAGCAGACAACATTGTAGTTGGACTGTCTGTATTTGAACTGTTTATGGGTCAATAATTTCCCCACGTATATGCTCTCATTTGTGATGTGGTAATTTGTGAAGGTTAACTCTCTTACTGAAGTCATCAAAGTTGGTAAAGAAAAAGAAAGAAAGCAAGCAAGTGCTGCTTGTGGATTCCTGACCTCCGGTCTTAGTGCAGTAGTTTGGATAGTTGTCAGTATAGAAGCAGACTGCAGTAAACCTGTGCAACAGGAGCGTGAGTCGAGTGGTACTGCTTGCTTGCAGGTAGCTATGAGCAGTCGCCCACCCTGCTGGAGGTGTACGGGTTGGACGGGGACTCGGACGGCTCGGCTGGCCCTGGAGAGATGCAGCTGAAGGAGGACCTGGCTGATGCCATGTTGGAGAGTCCTGGTGTTCCAACCCGCGACACAGGTAGGACCGTCTTTCACTTCTCTTGCCGCTGTCCAAGGCTCCCTCCCCTGTTGGAAATGTATTGTGCAACACACCGCTACACCTCACTTGTCATGTAGACGCACAGATTCCGCCACTTACCACTCCTTGTGTCAATTTTAGTTATTAAGCGTAGCAGGCTAATTACACAGTTAGCTGACTGCCTTATTAAGCGTAGCAGGCTAATTACACAGTTAGCTGACTGCCTTATTAAGGTCTGTATCACAGCGTATGTTCACGTTGGTCGGTGTTGCTATAAATCCAAAGAAACGAATGCTTACCGACTGATAGGTAATGCAAGAGAGCTGCGGCTAATGAAAGTGTGTTGTTGTACAAGTTAGCTGTGTCTACATTCCTAGTCAAGCACATAGTACAGCCTACAGAAATTTTAATGTATTGTATGAGAGTAATGTCACTTCTAGAAAAAATTAATGGAAACTAATAATGAAAATAATTGAAATTGAAACTTGTGTACTGCAAATTTTAACGTATACAGTTCCCAAGCATGCTGCTGATCAGAATGTCAAAATGGCATCAGAATGAATTTGTAAGGAAAAAGAGAACTGTGCAGACTATGCAGCCTGTACAGCAGATTAATGTCGTGAGATGTGTAACTCTCGCAGCTTCATTGTATGTTCATGGGGGTAATTACCAGGAAGCCTTGCATTTTACAAAACCAGGTGTTTTGGTGTTAAACCCCTTCTGTTTAGTTACAATTAAACTAAACAGCATTTAAAAAAAATTGTAAACACACTGTTCCAATCTCAGTTTTAATTATCCTCCAAAAATTGATGCTATTTGGTTGTCCCTTGAATATTGTTTATAACTGCAACTGAAGGAAACGTTAATATAGCTTTGTCCTTGCCAGAACACCACCTCCCATTTTCAAATTCTATGCACAGCCATGGCCAATTTGTACATATTACATATTTTATTCCAGTTTACGTATACAACAAGTATTGTTTTTTATGCTTTTATGATGATGATTTTTTCCTCTTAAAGGTGTATAGGTCTTTTACTTATGGAATAAGGAAAAGGTAATCTCCATTGTAAGGAACACACAGTACATGTCAGTGTCTAGTGGCAGTAGACTAATATTTAGAGTAGCCTGTTTCTTTGACAAACCGTCAGCAGGAGGGGGAAATTGGGCTGTCTCACTTATAGTTTCCCTCTTCTCTCACCTCCCCTCATTATACCTCTTCCTAATTGTGCCTACTTCACAATGATGCTTACTCTTAACTATGCAACTTTTAACCAATTTCCACCAAAAATTTTTAGTTTTTCAAATTGTGGCATACCAATCAGGAGCAACGATATTACAATACCTATATTTTATCATTAGTTAATATACCTAGTTTTAATAAATGTTGATAATTACTTTTTGCATTTTTGCCTATATTTTTCTATATTGCTTTGATTTTTGGAATTTTTTTATGGTTTTCAAGAACGACCTCAAAATCACTACCCTCATAAATGCTGTACTGATAAAATCAGGTGTGTTTAACACTGTGGCTATGTGCACAGCATCGAGTAAAGCTACGCACTGACAAATGCATGCTGGAGATGAGTGCTCGAGACAAAGCTTCTCTTTACAACGTCCTGAGTCTTGTGCGTGGCCTATCTGGTCAGGCGTATGCACTAGGCACAGCCCGATCAATTTAACATTTCATCCGTATTTTATTTTACAGATTATGGCCTACCAGTTGATGGCAGTGGTGTGATGCAACCATTATATTTTATTGCTGCATGCTATCAGGCACATTTTCCAATGAATTTTAATTGTGAATTTGTGCTTTTTTTCACAGTTTTCAAGAATGTTGTTATGAAATCATTGCACTTGTAAAATCCAGGGTCGTAAAATCAGGGATTTTCTATGTTTAAATGTTTGAGTGCCACGGAAGTAATATTACATGACCTTAATTTAACTGAATTGTATGGAATTTTGAAGTAACATTATGAAAACCATATTCTTTAAAGACCCAAAGGAAGAACTATTACATCACCAGCATTTTTCATAAGGGTGTTTGAAGTATTATATTATTGGTATTGGCAGAGAGCCGGCCAGTGTGTATCAATAGAACAGTTGTAAATGGGAAAACAACAAATGACAGAACTGATCATATTGCAGTTGTGAATACAGGTGACTACTGGTCTTAATCGTCACTAAATGTGCTTCACTTTCAAAGTTTTTGTTGTGCATGTTTTTACCTGTCTAAGCAAATTGTTGCTACAGCTAAACAATGTTCTGTGCATGCGACACTTGTCATTGCCGCTGAGTATTGCGACTTCTTGTGAACACCATACTATGTAGTGTGGCGTTGATATCATGATGGCTCAACCAGAGACCTGGAGTGCTTATGTGATAGCCATGCTTTGCTCAAGACTAAAGCAGTGACTGCTGTAACATACATAAATGCCTCTGAAGAATGTTCGAACACTACTGTCAGTGTGGCAATGCCAAATAAAGTTGTTGGCATTGCTGAAGATTCAGATTGTCCTGCTAGAACTGTGGGAGTTTGGATTGTAGAAGCAAATTATGCAAGTGCTGCTGCCAATGGTTCTGCAAGATAATAAAGTGGGAGAGCTAGAAATGATGTTACATTACCAGTTTTAAAAGTCATTAAATGTATTCAGCATTCATTATTGCAATTTATTCTTTAACAAAATGTAGTATGTATAACAATACAGTAACTGTATTGGTTTACCACGTGGAATAAATAGGAATTAAGTATTGATTTCTTTCTGAGAAGTACTATAGTAATAATATCGTAATACAAATTTTCTAACACTAATTATCTCTAAAGTATAATTAAATAATATTCTGTACTTCAATAAAGTCGCATTTTCAAATATTAATTTCAAACCAATCCAAACTTATGTCCAGCTCTCCCTCTTAATTTGCTGGCATTACTGGAAATTACATCATTGGTGCTGTTGATGAACACCTAACTGATAATGAAATGAAATATCCATTTTTAATTACTGCTCTGGTAGCTGAAGACAAAATTCTTTGCGGAACTTCCGACGAATTTGAAATTTTACCAGAGAGGTGCTGAGGAACATCTCTCATCACATTATTCAATTGAACAGAAATGGTAAAGTTCATTGGTTAACAATATTGTGACGCATACCTGGCTGAGATGACATTTTTACACGTTGCATGTATTTGCAGCAGGCTGGACCAACGACTGGAGAGGCTAAACACAATACCAAACTTGGCAAAATATGTTTTAATAAAAGAAGCTTCAGTCGTAGTCACTTTAACAGCTTTATATCGCGATGCCAGTATCGCGAGAAACATTTGGGTAGCTGGGGGCCTTAATGTATCTTAGGTGTCCGGCCGGTATACAAGACTGGTAGGTAGCCTGTCTTGTTGGCACAAAATCTACAGTCAGTGACTCAACCGTTCGCACTGACTGACCTTTTCCTGTTGTTTTCTGGGAAGAAGGATGTTCCTCCTCGATGGCTGCCTCAGTGGCTTTGTGGGCGGTTCGTCGACGGCTGGTTCTGGAAGATGTGCAGTGATGTAGATGTTCTGGTTGTCTGGATTTGCCGAGTACTATGTTGCCTGTGGGTTGGCCCCTAACTAGGGGCAGACTTACCAGGAAGTTTAATTAGAGGTGGGAACAAAGGTTGTTTGAGTACTGAGGGGTGAAGCCTCTCAGTATGGCAGGCGGTTTGGACCCTGCCCTGCAGAGTTGACATTCTGCTGAAGGCAGTAGAAGAAAGGGATAGGCAAGCTTCATTACCTTCTGAAGCATGTAATACCCTTTTCAACTTTCTCTGTACACCTTCCTTCTGAGAGTACGGCACGAGTAAAGGAACCAAACAGCCCACAGAAGATAAGCCAGTTACTTTCTTCCCTACTGAGTACGTCTGGACACCCAGTCTTGTGACGAGAGACAACACCTCGTGTTCCTTTCGTCTGGCCCTTGCAAGTGGTGGACAGAACGTTGGGCAACTCAAGCCACTTCCTTACCGGAATATCCGGGTGTGGTATCCACAGGAGGTCCATCAACCTAAGGTGATTCCAGTTCCTTTCCAACTCTTTGCAGAAGTGGTGTCAGAGTATGTAATACCCAGTCTGGTCAATTCACCTGGCTCCGTCAAACCCTACCAGTTTGGTAGAGCTCGAGTGGCCTCTTAACATGTGTGGATTTAGCTTTGTGCTGATCGGTCTGCTGGCTTTTTTCCAGGGGTTGCATCTATGTAGAAATTATCAGAGTACTTTCAAGAAATTAGAATACAAAGAATAGATTAAAAACATGTGTGGTATTAAAAGAGTAATAGAACATGGTGGCTCTCCACTATCTCCTAAGATAAGATAACTTGCTTACAGAAGTTAAACCTAACATGAATGGCTAGGTGAAGGTGACCTGGAGAAAAAGCTAAATGAACGTAAAGGCGATTACTTATGACTAGAAAAGGTACTGTTATGTTAATGTATTCAACAAAATCGAACTTACAAGGGGTGTTCTGAAGGCACACGGGGGGGGGGGGGGGGGTGGGGGGGATAGGGGGTTAGAGGAGCAGTTACCAGAAGGGTAGTTGTCTGCATTGCCAACCATCCGGTGGGCATAGAGAGGTCCTCTGAAGGCACGTCAACGTGACCTGCTACCAGTAGTTCTGGGTTCAACACCAGGAGGTTAGAACAACGTCTTCAGGAGCCTCTGGAGTATATCCAGTCTCCCAGAATCACTAGAATCTGCAGTGGCTGCAGCGGTGGTTGGCTTCTGGTCGGTGATGTCTTCAGATCTCGGCCCTTGCGAGCGGTGGAGGTGCAGAGACTCAAGAGCGTCGGCCATGCCAGCCATTTTATACTTATCTCTTGTAGGTGCTCGGAGGGGCGGGGGGGATGGTAGCCTCGGCCGCAGGTGTTGAAAATTCTAGGATGCTGAGGGGGCACTATCGTCCCTTATCACAACCGCAGGCACTGGTAAAATACATGCTGCCCTCCAGTGGCGTCCTTTGACACTAATGTGACCTTCGCTGGAGGAAGCGGTGGCTCAGTCAGGCAGTACAATCTTTGGTTGGGGGTGTTGGCATTGATGGCTTCTTGGCGAGTCTGGATGAACACTACAACCTAGAATGTAGTGTCAGTAGTATCTTCTGACATGCACCATGTGGTACCCTGTAGTTGCATGTCCTGCCTCTTCCATACTGCTGTGATTTAATAACCTGCCCCAATATGATCATTACGCTCAAAGATGGGGCAAAGTCGTAAAGTAGAGTGTGCATCCTATATACGGGAAGGCGTCTTGCGTCAATTCTAACAAGCACTGTGTGCTGTATACTGTGATAACAGTTTCTCTTCTGTTTTTAATAAAGTTATTGCATTCAGTGTTGTTGTTTCACATGTCAGTTTGCTGTTTACTTATCATACCTGTGTACATTCACTATCACAACAAAACTCCATAGAAAAATGGTGCAGGTACCAGCAATTGCATGCCATCCACAAAAGTACTTGAACTGGCGTATGTCTATAAAAAGTAGCCTGGTATTTCTTCTAACATTTAATTTATTTACTGTGGTGGAAAAAAATCATAGTGTATTGCAATATCTATTTTTGTTTTGCGTTCTGCAGTCCATTTTAGATATGTGAGAATCATAATACCTGTGTGCCATGTGACGTACCACTACCAGCATGGACCGATAACGACAGAGTATGGTGGTAGTGTAAGGCGGACTGGCAAACTTATTACCCTAAGAAAATGGGGAAGGTATGCTGCCACCACCCAAGTTTTTGACTTAACAAAAGGCTTGGGAACTTTATGCTTGATGTTAATGCGTTAATTGTTCATCGATCGCCTAAGGCGCCTGGTGGTACAAGATGTTTTTTGGAAAAGAGAAGAGGGTGTTCATGGAGAATGCTAACCCGAGACCCGTATGACACACTGGCTAAACCAAACTTAACATGATAAAGCTTAGGGAGTATTAAAAGTAAATCTGGTTTAATTATCCAATTATTTACCAATTATTTTTAGATAGCTCCTGGGATATAGACCACCTAACTTATCGGCGCCTTACATTTGTGGAAAGAGAAAAGCTAAGGCTCCTGACAGGTTTGTATGTCTGAAAAAAAAAACGGAATAGCCACCTTACCAATGGAATTGAGTATTCTCTGTCTATCACATGAGAGGCAGCGATCATGTATTTCACACTATACGGACAGCTACACTTACCTTATGAAACATAGCATCTACAAGGAAAGGGATATTATAAATTCTTAACACTAATATCCAACATTACTTACTCCTTCTCAATTCTTAAGCTGTACCTGATTAAATGCTTTGTTACGCTGCTGGCAATGACTTTAAATAATTATATCCGGAATATACAAACCGCAGGGACAAACCTTGGTTTGCAGACCTTAATAACACTACCTAACGTGTGTGTGTGTGGTTCATACAGATTGGACATGGTCTGTGGGGGATAGCACCTAGTTATTCTTGATAGTGGGATTCTCGACGACAGTAAATTGATGGTTTTTTGGGGTCCATAATGCTCCCGAAAGTTGTTTACTAAAAACCCTTACTGAATTGTCAGTCAGGTGAGTAAATCTCAGGAAACCTATTATTTTATCAGGCAAATTTATTAAGAAGATTATGTTCTTTGACCAAATTTATGCCAATAATAAAAGTCTCTGTCTTATAAACTCATATTCTTCAATTAACTGAACCAACTTCAAATAAGCTAGGGAGTACAATCAATATTGTACTCCCTAGCTTATCCCTAGACCATCTTATATTCTAAATTCTGTACATAGTCTCGCTCTAGCTCTACACGCAAAATTTCCGACATACCTTGAAGAATAGTGTAATTGGTGGAGACTCTTTCTGTCTTCCCTAAGTAATGAAGTAAAAATTTTGTTGTCCAAGACTATAAGAGGATATTGGCCACTTACATTCTGCTCGGCGCACCCAAGAAGTTAACATCCCAAACATGGACAGGGGGAAACTGGGGCTTCCTCTCAAATACCTTCTCTCCCTCCCTCTCGGCTGGCAGAGTCATTATCCAAATCCGTTCACCAAGAGGGACTCTTTCCTCCACATCTGCACTATTTCCTCCACCAACACACGCCCATCGGACGGTGGGTTAACCAATTAAAAATACACATGTTTCCACAAGGGGACCCGGCCGCTCCGTTCTCGAGGCTGCCCACTCTTTTCATTTCTAGCGTTGTTATATTTTTATTAAACGGCCACCCTTCTAGTCCTGGGCAGTATCAAGTATTTCTTAAGAAAGTATTAAAGAAGTTCCATAACAATAAATATATTCAATAAGATTTTAAATATCAGAGTGTTCTGAGTTGAAAAAAATATAATACGTAACGTTAAAATTCTTAAGGGGGTTGTCTTCCTTTGGCCACCTGACAGTACAGTGTTACAACAGGCTTCTCAGTAAAGTTAAACAATTAAATTTTAAGAGGAGACAGGTAGCCTTCTGACAAAGCCTGCTTCTGACACAAATACTCCAGCCTAAATGGCTGAGTAATTGAGAAACAATTGACAAATGTCTCTAAATCTCAAGTTATCCACATACTATTATGGCAAGTCCACCAAATAGTAGGTCAATGGCTGTACTTATCAATTCACGTACGACATCAGCAGTTGTTCGACCGGGAACAGTGTGATAAGTTGCCCCGGGCAAAATAACCTTTCTAGTGGGTCCCAAACTCAGCATTGTGCGCTAGAGTTTCAATGTACCATGTTCACTCTGTACCAGAGCTCGTCAGTTAGACTCTGCACGTCAATAGTATACTTTGGATTCGCATCCTCTTGCGACATCCTGTTATCCTCAAATAAACGGAGCCTCCGTGTACTCCACTACACCTCTGCATTTTCCGGGCAAGGAAGAAGCCCATTTGAAACGTGGAAGGAAAACCTTGAGCCTTACGCTCATTGCCACTTGACTTCATATTTCTCACTAATCAAAGAAAAGGTCACCCACTTCGTAAAATGCATGATCCTCGTTGAGCAACAGAGAACAATAATTCTCAGTTAATACTGTTACACAAATTTGGACATATTTCAATGACCGTGAACTCTCGAACTTGTTCCGCACCCTCAATCTTGGAACTTAAGCAGCAAAAGCCTTAGTTGACCATTTATTTTCAAAACTACCTTTACGTAATATGTCAGTAAGATAATTTCCTTCCAGCTAACACTATCAATAAACACGTAAATCAGCCAAACTCTATATACATAAGCATGCAACAGTGATCACATACATTTTACATATGGTTTCACAACCATCCTTATGTTATAACGGTCACAAACATGAATGCTAAAAATTGTGCCTATGAAAAGACAAGTGCTCACTTAATTATGTCTCGATAAATGTGTAAAATAATTATATTCCCATTTACCAATTCTTACCCTCTTTCACAATTACTTTCAAGATAAACAAAGAGGATATGAGGGTTTGAATACTGAGAGAACTTCAACACAACATATTTGAAATATGGCCACTTATGCTAAGTGCAACGTAGGCTCGAAAACAGAGCACCACAGGGCTCACATGCCCAAGTGTAATTTACAAAACAATACACAATATCAATTTTTCTTTAAGCGACCTCAAACATGTTTGAAATGCTTGACACTTGATCAATAGGAGAGTACTCTGAAGTACGCGTAACAGAACATAAGAGAATTGAAAATCTTAACTCAGTATATTCAGCAATAGGGGTCAAGTACAAAATTCTTCAACTCAAAACAGTTTTAAAACTTTCTAAATTCTCTTTTGATAGCTACCATAACAAAATGCGAATTTAATTCTTTTTATTGGCAAGAGCAACATGATAATTCTTTTTATGACGTGAACAATACATTGATTCTTTATACAATAAGTGCAGCAAAGACTATAGAAATTCTTCAAAAGTCAATATACGAGGTTCTGTATTTACATATGAAGAGTTGAGCATAATGAATGTTGTTTTACTAACCTCATTACAATATATTGCAGCATATTTTTCGGAAATGCATGTAATGTTTGCGTAATGCCCCAAACTTATTTCACCTTAGAAGATGCTCAGTTTTACACGAAGTTGTCTTTTAGAGGTGCTTTACTGAACAATCTTGTGATAGTCATAAATGGGTACACTTACTTTTACATTCTAAAGCATTTAGTTATGCTACAATCTAATTTTTTGGAATATGACACCTTCATAAAACTGCACGTTTTAGAAACTTTAATCTTTTATAAAAACCACACCTTTCACACGACAAAGAAGTTTCTTAGTAGAAAGTATTCTACGTTAGCTGGGGCTGTCAGAAATGGTTTTCTCCGGGGAAGAGGCAACGTGTGTGTGAAGGCGGGATGTCAGTCGTACGGCACTAACAGGGGTCTCGGGGGAGATGTTCTTTGTATAGGTGGAGACTGGAGGAAGGGGACATCCTCTGGATGCGTTATCAGCTACGAGATGGGGATCAGTGATATTTCTCTTATCTCTTCAAAAGGTGGATGTTCTGCAAACAATTACAAGATGGCACTCTCGATCTATGAATAGGGAAATTAGGATCGCAAATAGAGGTGGGTCCAAACCCCATTTTGCAGATTTTATCGATACAGATATTTTGTGGCCAATCCCACACATAGTGCCGATACAAATCATTTTATTTGTAATTTTTGTATGGTGTCCGAGAGCAACAAAAGACTTTTACCATATCAGAAAATATGCATTTTACACTGTTTACAATTGACTTTGTGGGGATCCATCGTAAGATTAAAGTATGTACTCCCAAACTTCACTTTTTCTATTTCCTTCCACATCAGATTAAAAATTACGAATAAGTATGTAGACCTACAGGCTCATTTTCTCATATTTGGTCACCAGGTCAGCTCAAGTTCACGCATACAACATTTGCACTAGATGCACAGAGAAATTGTGATGTATATTTTTTACATGTAGTATATGCAATTATAGAGTTTTTATTAACATGTTTGCACTTTTACAGTTTTTAAGCAATTATTAAGAGTTTTAAGCATTGTAATATTATAATGTAATTGTATAGGGATTTTTTGTAAACTTCTTTTGGATTTATTGACACATTTTTCCACATTCTGGACACTTTGTGCTCATATATCAGGATTCATGGAAAACTATAAATTTAATAACTAAATAAACACGTTTTCCTGTTATTTTTACTGCAATGCAATATCCCACATTTATTTGTTAAGAATATTTGTGTGCCTAACCATTATGAACACCAACGTAAAAGAGATTAATGCATATTACTATGCCGAAGAGATTTGTTTTGTTTTATAAATAAAACAATCTCTTGTTCCAATAACCAACGGTAAATTAAGAAACAAAACTGGATTTTTCATGTCTTTAATTGCGTATTCAGAGCGGATCATTGAGCTAAACAAAATAAAAGTTGTTTACAAAATGTCTAAAACCTTCACTTCGGAACACCCCGCACTACATTGTAGAAAATTGAAATTTTAGGGCACAAATGTGATCAAGATTGCACCGCGCGACTTCAATCGTGAATATTTATTTCATGCTACAGGAGTTCAGCTGCTTTTATGACCATTAACTGGTAATATTTTGTCCATGATGAAAAACATGTACACATTTGATGTTTGTATAAAATTTCGTGTATGTGTTTGACGTTTGCATAAAACATGTATTTGTTTGACAACAGAAATATGTGGTTCACAGTGAATTCTACTTGTCTTACACTCAGCGAATCATATATTACTGTTAATATATTACATTTTTGTTATAATTAAACAAATAAATAAAAATAAAACAACTATTCGACCTACATGCTTATAGTCCATTCCCCATTGAAAGCAACTTTCTCGGAGCCCTGCTAATTATCTACTTGCAGGCCTGTTTCGTATCCTTCCGCCAAATGTAAACAAACATTACCATGTAGCATCTGTCAAAATCAATGTTTACATGCCATTGTGTGTGTACATGTGTTTGTATACTTTCGCTACACATAAAAATAAACATTGAAATGTGACTTCTACTTTTATACCTGTCAAATGTGTTGTTTACTGTTTACAGCTTTTCAAAGAATTCTGTCTTAGGTCTATTTAATAAAACCATTTCGTACGAATATTCACATTTAGGCATATAACATTATTTAGGTCAGCTTTATGATGTTTTAAAAATGCCTGAATTAACTATAGTTCTTACGGTTATGTTACATTAACATAATTGTTTTCCACGACATAGCACATTACACATAATGCACGTTAACATTTTGCCGCGACTGTGTTGAACACTGTTACAACTGCGGGGTAATTAGCTGTAATACTTAACTTTTTGTTATTGATGTGTGTTGGGTTATTTCTTTAAAAGGATGGCCACGGTTCGAATAACGAAGGAATAGACAGTCCAACGAAAAAGTGACATTAAAATCAAGCACGCAACTCATGTCGCTCATTTTTTGTTATAGAAACTTAAAATATAGCGGTGAACATGCACTCAAATAAGCCTACTGTAACTTTTATTTCGCTCATATTTCTATGTATTGCAACTTACTGTGTATTAGGTTTATTGAAATTTATTGGGGCTGGACTTGGTTATTTTGTTGGGATTGGTGGTATATCACGTTACACGACTGTGTTTCAAACACCCAGGGCAAAAGTGCAACGTTGTGATAAATAAACAAAGACATGAATGTAAATAAATAACTTTGTCATTAAAACAGTTCACATTTACAACGTATAAATAGTTCACATCAATTATTTGAAATCACGCACACACACAGATCCAGCGTAATGATCACCACGCGGCCACGCTGTGCTATTTCACACGCAGCGGTTAACAAAACACACTGTAACAATATATTAATTACTGCCATGGAAACACAGATTTATCACAACATCGTAACTTGCTTAGGTAGGTTTAAAAAACACAACGTTTACAAACGTAATATGGTAATTTGAAGTATTTTTCGGAGTAAGTATAATTTACGCTTCGTTCGATAAAACAGCAACACGCCATATCATGGCTCGCCATGTTTGCCAACTTCACTTTGTTTCTGCCCCACCATCATATCTAAATTTATTAAAATAAGTATTGAAACATTAAAATCTCTTTTCAGTTATAAATTGCAAATTCAAAAATCATTATTTTGCTGCAATAAGTATGAAATATGGTACAATTGAAAACATGAACAATTTTGGCGCATACTAGCAAAGTGAAACTTCCTGAGTGTGAAAGAGACAAAGACATGGAAGGGGGGGGGTGGGGGGGGAGATAAAGATAGAGAAAAAAAAGCTCACTTAGCAGACAGTTGCTCTGGCTCGATAATACAACAACGTACCATATCGGTCTACTCACAATATTTTCCGCTGTTATTTTAAGCTGTAAAAATGAGATATGTTGCCATCGGGGCTACCTAAATATTTAAATAGGCACTGTTTAATTTACAAAAATTATACTAAAAAACTAGGTTAAAATAATATTTTAACTGGGAACTATTTCTTACCGGCCGTTGCCAACACGTCACTGGTCTCGCTGTTGTTAATTCATATTTAAAAATAAAAAATATTACAAGTTATAGAAGATAGTAAGGTAAAGTTTCCTGTATTCAATAATAAAGTTTACCAAAGTGTTATATATTTGTGGAATACAGGTTATTGAAAAAACGGGTTGACATGTTTTGCCTAGAGTGTTTTTTCAAAGGTTGATTTTCATAAGTCGCTTCCAATCGTGAATGGACTATACACTTACACATAAAATTTAGCCAATTCATACCAGTCAATACACAGAGGTGCTTTGCTATCTGGCACATTTTCTCAATTGTGTATCATGTCACTCTGCAAGCGATAGATCAATATATGGTTGTATTTTTCTTGCAGTTTGTTGATGTTAACTTTATAAAAAATGTGAGACAGTGTTATAACTTGAATTACATTTTATTTTACGAATTTCACCCGGGTACAGCTTATATCGAGTTAAATATGTTGCAGCACCAAAACCAGCCATATCTGTATCCATTAAGTAATTTCAAATCATGTGTTACTAAAAGATAAAAGTAAAATCAAGAAAATAGCAATTAATTACTGATAACTAATGAGCCTACTGTAGCATCAACTTTGAATTTAATCAGTCTAATGTTTTGAATGATAAGGTTTACTAACCTGAAATATGCATTTACATTTTGAAAATAAGTGTTTGAGCCACTAAATACATATCAGTTTATATGGCCTACCATAAAGTTACGTGTGCGATAAATTTAGTGGGGATCGGTTGAGAGGTCTTCATAATATGGTATAAAAAACTCTTTTTCTTAAATGATTCTACGTATTTTACAAAATTTCTAAAAAATAGGCTCTGTACATGATGTTTCTAATAGATACTGTCAGCATAAAATGTTTGATTGAAATTGTTAAATAGATATGCCAAACACATAAAAATATTTATATTGCTTCCATTTTGAAAATTATTGTCTGGCTCCATTTAAACCATGTAACTTTACATGGCCTTCTGGAGACATGCAAAATAAAGATGGAAATTAGTTTAATGGTTCTGGAAACAAGGAAAAATTTTCAATTTACTCATCTGAAAAAAAATTCAGCAAAAGAATAATATCTGTATGCATAAATAATGCTTCTAATGAACACTATTTGCGTACAAAATTAGGTTGAATTTTGTTGAAATATTTCATATATATAACAAATTAATCTAAATTATTTATATAAACTCGATTAAATTATGCTTACTGGACATATTAATAATAACACATGTTAATTTACATACCCTTGTAGCAATACTTGTGTGAAATTTTGGTATGAATCTGTTGATTGATACTCCAGATATGGCATAAAACCTCCATTGTTAATGTAACAATGTTCATAAATGGGGGACAAAAAGTTTATGTATTAACACATGCAATGATAATCATAGATACGATATACAAAGTTAAATTTAATTCTTTTACATAGTTTAGTATATATAGCACACTAAGTAAGCTAAGATGTTTGTATAGGTGCCATTCAAGAGACTTGCACACACGAAACATACAGGTAATATGGCCTCCCACAGTACATCTTATTCCAAATTAGAAAGGATTTGGTTTTTTGTTTCCCTAGATATGAAATAAAAACTGTACTAGTTCATTTATGGCTATCTTACAAAATGGTGGAGAAATGAGGCTTTGCATAGATAAATTTTATGGATATATTTTGATACTGTTTACTGTCAGCATACAAAGATACGTTAAAATTTGTTTTGTGATTTCATAGATAAATAATTCTGGGTTAGAATGTTTATATGGCCACCATTTTGAAAATATATGCCTGACACCCACTCAAAATTTATAAGTTTACATTGCCAGCCATAGTGCTACTTGATTGTCAAATTTGGTAGAAATTAGTCATTTTTTCAGAGACATCACGTAATTAATTTGTCATGTTTTACAAAATGGCTGACAAAAGAAATTTTGTGTGGACACATTTATTGGTTGTAATATATACAACCAGCATACTAAGTTTGATTGAAATAAATTACACTGTGTTGATTGCTATATAACATACAAAACTAGAATAGCTATAAGGCCGCCATTTTGATAATAGGTGTCTGACATACTTTAAACATATCATTTAACATTACCTGCTGTAATACTACTTGTTTGCCATATTTGGTAAGAATCTGACAATTCTTTTCTGAGATGTGACATAAAAACTTTATTTATCTGTGTTGTACTATCTTACAAAATGGAGGACAAAAGAGGATCCATGTATATATATATATATATATATATATATATATATATATATATATATATATATATAGAGAGAGAGAGAGAGAGAGAGAGAGAGAGAGAGAGCCGCCAGCATAAAAAGTAAAGTTGGAATTGATTAAATGGTTTCGAAGATTTAGCATACTATGCCAAAATAGCTATTTTTAAAGTAAGTGTCTGACACACTTGAAACATATTTGTACTTGTCAACTGCTGCAGTACTATTTTTTTTGCCAAATTTGGTTGAAATCTGTCAATTGTTTACTGAGATACTACACACTAACTTTATTAATTTATTTAGTGTCATTTTACAAATGGCGAACAAAAGTGGTTGTTTTCGGCTTATATGTTGCTTGTAACAGATACTGTCAGCGTACAAAATTTGGTTGAAACTGGTCAAACGGTATGGTATTTATACCAAATAAAACTCAAATATTTACATGGCTGCCATTTTAAAAATAAGTGCCTCATAAAGTTCAGTTACTTATAATTACCTGGTCTATCATAGTACTACTTACATGCTAAACTTGGCAAAAGCAGGTTGAGTATTTTAAGAGATATAACGCAGGCCTGCCATTTTTACCCAAAGTTCAGGTTTTTTTCCAATAGCACTACTAGCGCCCTCAGCGATGAGTGTCAGTTTCACTGATGCATTTGTTTCAAAGATTCGTATAATGGAGGTGGATAATTAGGCTAAATATTTTGGACATACGCCATTGCTTCAATAGTGTATGTCCAAAATGTTTGGCATTGATATCACAATGGTGAGGAAACAAAAATTATGGCAGATACAGTCATATAAATGAAAGTATATGTGTGAGTGGAGAAAAGAATTGCCTTGTTTTGTAACATTCCAAACCAAAACAACTACATTGAATGTATAAACGTCTTTCTTATCCAATTTTTATTTCTGTAATTTGAATTTTTTGTAATTCCTAGTATTTTACAGGATTTGACACAATAATTCCAGGATTTTACAGAATTTTTATATACAGGAACCAGGATTTCAGCTTCATGATAAGTGGCAACCCTGATATATTGTAAAAGCTTTATGTTTTCATGTGGTGCTATTTTCCAAAATGACAGACCTACAACAATATTCTCCACTGAATTCAATGCTTACACTTTGCGCTGTCAGTATAGAAAATTTGGCTTAAATCTAAGTGCATGGCGTAGTCGAAAACTGTAAAAGTCAAGAATCCTTACTTTGTATTATATGTGTACAGAGTTTGGTGAAATTCAGTTCACCTGTTCAAAAATATAACTATTTGGTTGTACCATGGCCGATTGTAACAGATACCGATCTCGGGTTAATCGGCATCTGTATCGGTCCAGTCCCAATCACAAATAATTTTACCATTCTTGCCACAATTACTAAGGACATCAGATGATAATTTTGCATAATTCAATCTATCACACAAAACAGTAAGATACTGGTTTGTTGGTTTAACTGAGAAGAACGAAAGTTTATTTTTCCCAATAGTGGGTAATTCTACAACTTTATAAAGAATGAAGTCATGATCTAAGGACGTAAGTGGTAATTCAACATACAAACTCAAGATGGAACTAATAATGGCTGCATGAACCTTGGCTAACTGGTACTAGTTACTAGGAAACCTTCAAAGACAGAACTAATAAACTGATAACAGCTGTCACTAAGACAATTACATAAACCAATTGTTGTTTTGTTTCCAAGAGATTTTCAGTTTCCGACAGCGCACTTAATTTATTACGTAACAGTAAAGACGCTCTCCACAGTGACAGTGCTATGCAACAAATGGACTCCAGAAACGGAGTGGAGGAATAAGTTAGTTGATTTTTTTTATTATTGCTGTATACAATGTGTAGGTTAGTCAGACTTTTAATCAATAATATTAGTTCTTGTATCAGTGTATATGTGAAGACGAAAGATCCTACGTAGATCAGAACTATAGACTCATATAGAGCACCCAAGAAAATTTGAATACATTTTCAAACCTTTTTTCTATATAATATGTAGTATCATTGTTATGAAATAAGTGTATTTTTCAGTGTTTTTTGTATACCAGGTTCCAAGCGAGAACCAAACCAAAATACTCTAACAAGAGCACCCAGGAAAATTCACAGGAATTTTCAAATCATTGTAAATAATGGTAGTGAGTAGTCAAGTGCTATGCATTCTTTTGTAATTGTATTTTTCGAGTGATTTGGTATACTTTGAGCTCAACATGTTCCAAACAGGAACCGAAGTCAGACTCTACACGAGAGCTCCCAAGAAAATTAGTTGAAATTTTCAGTGTATCTCATTACATACCAGGGTTTCTTGTCAGTGTTTGTTGAGTGTATGTAGGTCTTTCATTATTAACTATAGGTGACCACCGTACATAATGTTTAGTTAAATTCCTTTTATTCAGTGCACTCGTTTGTATTCGCAAGCCAGCAGGTCTGGGCGCCGGAAGGCCTGTGGCTAGCAACCTTTCTCACTTAACTGTGTCTGCTGTAAGACACATAGGATGACCACAAGGTAGGGTCACTTTTCCTGCTGTTTGCAACTCAGCCGGTACAAGAAATTATGCACCCCACTCCTTTACGAGCAGGGCATTGTACATAAGTTTTTCCCAGTGTCGTTTTAAACGTGCTGCTGTTTTTTGTGTGATTTATTTTCCAGGTTAATCATGTATATATTATTGTATAAGTAATCACAGTATTATGCTACCTAGTGTCAATGGTACGTGTAAGAACGAAGGTCGCGAGTCACCCGCTCACCGCTTTCCTCCTGGCAGTAATCCTCAACGTAAAGGTGGGGGGGGGGGGGGGCGGCACATTAGCACTGCACTTGCTCCAGCTTGCTGGGCACATAGAAGAGAGAGAGAACATGACGCCTGAGTGAGACAGAACTACTGAAACTTCTTGCATGCCACGCAAGACCTGGCAGAGCCTCAGCATACAGAGTGATGAACTCTACAGATACCATCCGACCAGAACTTCAGGGGTCAGTCTGATTTCACAGCAGAAGTTTTTTCCTGTTTTTCACCTAAATGGATCTTCCACCGAAGGAGGAACAGCTCTTCATTCCCCATGCTATTACAACTGTCCAGGTGAGGCTTTGTCACAACAGAGGGATGGCGAATTGACGCTTGCCACTCTCAACAATAGCTAATAAACAACTACGACTTATCTACTTCACGTATTTTTACTTTACCGGAGGAAGGGTCGAACCCAGCAAGTCATTTCACGAGTGTCTACAGGATCTCTCCCAGCCTAGTGAGTGATTACAGACATGTGAATAAATCCAAGCAACTCCGTTCACCAGCCTGCTGAAGCCGAGCGCTGGGCACAGAGGGTAGCTATCCCCACCTGGCCTTGCACAAAAGGGACATCACGAGCACGACGTCACATCTTCAACTTCAGCCAAGGCGTGGACAGACTGAGCACAGTGTAAATGTCAGCATGCAGCCAAAGATGTGGGTTATCTTCTCTAATAATTCGCCTCAACACCTCTTGTACTGGGGCTGGGGCTGGGGATCTCTACTGCTAGCCAGCTCTTCTCCAAGAAACTCTGGAATAAGCTGTCTATGTATAAAAGAACCACTACTTTGTAGTAAGTACATTAAGCATTGTAATTATTTTTAATTGGCCTAATGGTTAAATTCCTTGAATAGGACTGCACTATTCAGTTAAGTACTGCCTCATCATGCAGAAACTAGGGACAACCTTGCTGATGCACACGCTGTGTACTGATGTGTGATGGATGGAACAAACCAAGTTTTTTGTTACATCGACATTGGATAGAACGTATTCAAATACTGTTTTGTGGCTCTCCATTTCTTTACCTTGAGGGGACTTGCGGCATTAATTAATGCTATAGAGTTTAATTTTATATTACATTTTTGTGGAATCTGATAGAGAAAAATGAAGGACCGCAATTAAATTGAAATGTGTTTACTTACTATGAGACCAAATAATATACCACAGTGATGTATTTCTGCCAATTTGTTTCTGACATTGTAAATATTGTGTGCTATCGCAGTGCAAGATAGTATAGCAAAATAAGTGCACCATGTTAAGTAGTTGCTCATCGCGTAGTTGTCACTCATCTGGAAAATGGGAAATGTCAGGGAATTTGATAACTCTCAGTGAAATCAGGGAAATTTCAGGAAATTTTGATATTTTGAACTCAGCAGCTAAATTTCAGAGAATTCTGCAATATGCAAGCTATATTTGGCAGTTGTCCTATCAAAAATTGTTTACCACTACCGCAGCCATATAAAATTGTTTTGATTATTAGGGATGAAATGTTCAGGCGTTCTTCTTTGCAATATATGTAACAAGTAACTTTTTTCGATCAGAGAAGTATTTTGGTGTAAAAGTGTGCCACTATGTAATAGATTCTATCCTGACAGAAATAATTGTTAAGCATAAGGTTAGGGAAAAAGTTATTTTAGTCTAAAAATCAAAGAATTATCAGGTAATTTTAAAATTAAAGAAGGTGGCAACCCTGTCAAAATATATATATATATATATATATATATACACACACACACACACACACACGATTGCCCTTTTTAAATAATTTTCTGTTAGTTTTAAAGCCCTGTAGAATGTGATAAATGTATTTGGAGTTAATGCATGTATCATGCCCTAACCCAATTAAGATGACGACGTTTGCCTACCAGACACAGTACGCAGCGTGTTGCCAATCACCTTCATCATCCCCTCTGCCACCTACAACCTTGCTGCACTTTGTTTGCCTCTCCAGTGGTATATATGACTGTGCATTGAACACTCACACAAAGTATTTGCACAGCTCGGTGCACTACATATACCATAATTAATCATCTTTTTCAAATTAGTCTGAGCTTTCCAATTAATGTCTGTTTTATTCATCAAGTTCGTTGCTGCACATTTTCCATATCACATATCAGTAGAATTTTGTAAAACATTGCTTTCTGGGCAGTTGTGTCTCAGTTGGTACTCTCTCATTCATTAAACAGAAAACTAAACTAATTAAGACTTTATTAGCTAAAAAAAAATATATTGTTTCAATATACCCATTTTTTGAGATACTGATATCTTTCTGATTGATCTTATTCAGAATATTTGTTGAGGAAATATCAATCAGATGGAATAACAATACATTACTAATATAACTAATGAGCCGACTTCACTCAACATGGGTGCAAATAATTTTTTAAGAAGTTCTTAAAAGCTTAAGTAGTACATAGTACTTGATGTCTCGATGACAGCGTATCATTTGGGATGGAACCAAAAACATATGCAACAGCACTGAGACAGTTAGAGACATACATACTTTACCTGGAACTCGAACCCAGAAAATCTTGTACTGTAAGCTAGCATGCAATCAACTGCATCATGGGGAGACACAGTGGCTGAGTGGTTAGTCTGCTTACCTCCTACCTAGACAAACTGGGATCAGTCCTTGGCCGGGTCACTCCCAGATTTTTGCAAATTGGAATCGTGCCGGACGATGCGACTTGTCAGTGGGTTTTCTCTGGGATCTCCCATCCCCCCTTTTTTTGCATTCCAGTGCTGTTCCATTGTCACCTCATTTCACCCTCAATGGCTCTCAAGACTTTGTTGTTATGAGCTGCCTAAATCTGTCAACTGCATTATGTAGGTACAAATCGGAACATCAATTTTGGGTGTAATCTGTCTAGTGTTTTAAATAATATTTACAGGGCCATTATTTTGGAAATAAGTGTCTGAGCCTTTTAAAACACATAAGTTAACTTTTATGGGAAGAATTGGAAATTGGTTGATTAGTTCCCAAGATAAGACAAAAAAATTTTATTTCCTTATTTGGTGGTTCCTATAAAATTGTCTCAAAGAGGCTCTGTATACACTGCTGCTTTTAATAGATATGACAAACTTATCTAAATTATTTACATGGCCACCATTTTGAAAATCAGTGTCTAACCATACGTAAATTATTTAATATTATGTGTCCTTTTGTAGCACTAAAGGTGTGCGATATTTGGTGCAAATTAATTAAATGATTCCGGAATTGGCAGAATGTTTCATTTTCTTACCTGACACTATTTTATAACACAGCAGACAAAGAGTATCTCTGTGTGCATGGTTTATGCTTCTAATGAATACTGTTAGTGCACAAAATTAGGTTTAAATTTGTGGAATTTTTAAAATAGATATAACATTGTAGTATAAAAAAAAAAAAAAAAAAAAAAAAAAAAACACAAGCCTGCAGCACCTGAACCTGAAGTGCATGTAAATCTTCTTGCTTGCCCTACTGCAGCATTACTTGCTTGCCCTGCCGTGGCTCTACTTGCTAGCCCTGCCGTGACTCTACTTGCTTGGTCTGCCGTGACAACTTACTTGCCCTGCCGCAGCTCTACTCGCTTGCCATGCCGCGGCTCTACTCACTTGCCTTGCTGCGGCTCTACTAGCTTGCCCTGCCGTGGCTCTACTCGCTTGCCCTGCTGCTGCTGCTCTATTCGCTTACCCTGCCATGATTCTACTCGCTTGCCCTGCTGCGACTACTCGCTTGCCCTGCCGTGGCTCTACTCGCTTGCCCTGCCGCGACTCTACTGGCTTTCTCTGCCGCAGCTCTACTTGCTTGCATTTCCATGGCTCTACTTGCTTGCCTGCCGCGGCTCGACTCACCTGTCCTATCACAGTTCTACTCGCTTGTCCTGCAGTGGCTCTACTCGCTTGCCCTGCCGCGACTCTACTGGCTTTCTCTGCCGCAGCTCTACTTGCTTGCATTTCCATGGCTCTACTTGCTTGCCTGCCGCGGCTCCACTCACCTGTCCTATCACAGTTCTACTCGCTTGTCCTGCAGTGGCTCTACTTGCTTGCTATGCCGCGACTCTACTCACTTGCCCTGCTGCGGCTCTACTAGCTTGCCCTGCCGTGATTCTACTCGCTTGCCCTGCCGGGGCTCTACTCGCTTGCCCTGCCATGACTACTTCTTGCCCTGCCGTGGCTCTACTCGCTTGCCCTGCCGCGGCTCTACTCGCTTGTCCTGATGCAGCTCTACTGGCTTGCTCTGCCGCAGCTCTACTTGCTTGCATTTCCATGGCTCTACTTGCTTGCCTGCCGTGGCTCCACTCACCTGTCCTATCACAGTTCTACTCGCTTGCACTGCAGCAGCTCTACTTGCTGCCCTGCTGCGGCTTTACTCGCTTGCCCTGCCATGGCTCAATTTGCTTGCCCTGCCGCGGCTTGACTTGCTTGCCCTGCCGCGGCTCCACTCACTTACCTGCCACGGCTCCACTCACTTACCTGCCACGGCTCCACTCACTTACCTGCCACGGCTCCACTTACTTGCCCTGCAGTGGCTCTACTCTCTTGCCCTGACGCGACTCTACTTGCTTTCCCTGCCGTGACTACTCACTTATCCTGCTGTGGCTCCACTCGCTTGCCCTGCCATGGCTCCACGCCTTGCCCTGCCGCGGTTCTACTTGCTTGCCCTGCCGCGCTCTACTTGCTTGTCCTGCCGCTGCTCCACTCGCCCTGCAGCGGATATACCTGCTTGCCCTGCTGCAGCTCTACTTGCTTGCCCTGTGGTGACTCCACTCGCTTGCCCTGTAGCAGCTCCACTCGATTGCCCTGCCACATCTCCACTCGCTTGACCTGCCACAGTTCCACTCACTTGCCCTGCCGCGTCTCCACTTACTTGCCTTGCTGCTGCTCTATTTGCTTGCCCTGCCGTGGCTCTACTTGCTTGCCCTGCTGCAGCTTTACTTGCTTATACTATTAGGTGGAAATTGGTTGAGTGGCCTCCGGGATATGGAATTAAGCCTGAATTTTTTTTTATGTAACAATCTTTTTAAATAGATGACAAAAGTTATGTAAGAGGGTGGACTCAGAAGTCATTGCAACTACTATTTATCTCCCGAAAATGACCCAACACAGTAAATGTACTATTTATGGTTGAAAGTGTATGACAAGTACATTTTAAGTGTGATACCACTTGGGATATGGTTGTAGGAATGACTGCCAAGGAACAGAGACAAACTTGGCTGCTTGAAATCACTGTTTGAGTTATTCTTGTACATCCTGTATACACTCATTTGAACAGGTATATATTGTACATGTACAAGCTGTTTAACATCCTATAAAGTGGTCTCCAAGGTTGTCCACGGTTTATTGCCAGTAGTGAGGCAGACGGGAAATACCATTCGCTGCATGAGATCTGTCAGTGTGCGCCTTCTCTTGTCGAAATGCTGTGACGATATCTGCCTGATCGCTGGAAACAAACTGTGGACAAGCTTGGAGATTACTTTGAAGGATCTTAAACACTTATACATATACAATACGTACGTGTTCACATGAGTGTGTACAGAATGTACAAGAATAAATCAACTAAATTGTAATTTCAAGCAGCCAAGTTTGTCTCTGTTCCTTTCCACTGTTGGGTCATTTTCAGAAGATAAACAATAGTTGCCATAACTTCTGAATCAGCTCTTGTATTAGTACATTTGATGATTCATTCATAGTGCCAGTGTACAAAGTTAAGTAATAACACGTTACATAGTTTTGTAGATATAGCATACTAAGATAAAATGTTTACATAGCTGCTGTTCTGAATATAAGAGTTTGGCTCACATAAAATATGAAAATTAAGATGACCTACCATAGTACAAATTTGCAGAATTGCGTAGGATTCTTTTGTTTTTTGCCAAAGATATGACATAATAATTTTCATATATGGTGTTATTTCTACTAAATGACTGACAAATGAGAATTTATTTACACAAATTTGATAGTTGTAATATATACTGTCAGTATGTAAAGTTAGTTTGGAAATGATTACATGGTTTCTTCAACTATATAGCATACTAATCTAAAATGTTTATATGGTGACAATTTTGAAATGATGTGCTTTTCCAACCTTTACCAGTTTATACCGCCTTCAGCAATATCGCTTGTTTGCCAAATATGGCAGGAATCTGTCAATTGTTTCCAGAGATATGATATAAAAACTTAATTCTTTTATATGGCGCTATCTAACATACTGGCTGGCAAAAGAGCCCCGTGTGTAGACACATTTGATAGTTGTAATATATACCACCTGTATACAAAGTTACATTGGAATTTATTGCATTTGTTTGGCAGTATAGCATACTAAGCTAAAATGACTGTATGGCCGTAAATTAAAGAAATATGTGTCTGACCCATGTAAAACATACCAGTTTACATCATATGCCACAGTGTTTGCTAAATTTGGTAGCAATTGGATGATTATTTCCTTAGATATGACATAAAAGTAATATTTATTCATGTGGTGCTATCTTACAAAATGGTGGACAAAAGTGCCTATTTCTTGGTTTGTATGATTTTGTAACATATGCTTTCAGCATACAAAGTTTAATCGAAATTGGCGGAAATAAACCTAAAATTTTTGTATGGCCGTTATTTTGAAATTACAGTAGAACTTGGTTATAGCGACATCTGTTTCTGCGATACCGTGTCTGTTGCATCAGATATTCAATGTTATGAACTAATCCCTCATAAAGCAACAGTTTGTATACCTTGCCTAGTACGACATGCACAAATGCATCAAACTCGTATGTAACGACATTTTCATTCCTGAATTTCTCTGATATTGGGTTATTGTGTGGGAAAGTTCGATGTGTCTGCCTACCCTCACTTTCTCATAATACTGTACGTTCATACTTACTGACAGGACTGTACTGAAGGAATGCAAAAACAAGGGTGTGGGGTAGGACTGCGTGAATAGTGAAAGGGGAAGGGACAGGTTGTTTACTGCATTCCTTTCCTTCATGTCTTTCCTTGAATCTCGTCTAACAGGACCTCACATTGTGTACTTACCCTATAGTGTTCTATTTTTTTCTCTGCCTGCACCCAGAGAAGTGTAATAGTGAAAACATGGCAATGAAAAGGAAAGTTTTAAGCATTAAAGCGAAAGTTAATGTGATTCGTGAAATAGAAAATGGAAGGAGAAAAACTGATATATGCCGCGAATTTGGTTTGGTGAATTCTACGGTACAGACAATATGGAAAAATAAAACAAAAAATTATTGATGCATTTGAACAAAAAGGGTCGAGAATAAAGCGATTGTGTAAGCCTGAACGGAGTGATTTGGATGAAGCACTGCTTAAATGGTTTAAGCAGCAAAGAAGTGATAACATACCAGTTAGTGGCCCTCTTCTTATGGTGAAAGTTGAAGAATTGGCAAACAAGTAAAAGGATGAAGAATTTGTGTGTAGAGCTAGATGGATTGATAAAGTTCAAGTTGCGTCACAACATTACGTTTGGTAAAGTGAGTGGTGAAGCCCGGGGTATAAATACCGAAACTTCAACTGAATGGCTTTCTACAGTGTGGCCCAGTATACGTGAAGGGTATGCAGACAAGGATGTCTTTAATGCAGATGAGACCGGCATTTTCTTTCGATTGACTCCTGACAGGACACTGAAATTTAAGGGAGAGAATTGTGTTGGCGGCAAGTTGTCGAAAGAGTGGATTACAGCTCTTGTTTGTGCTAATGCGGGTGGAAGCGAGAAGAGGAAATTGCTTGTGATAGGAAAGTCAAGAAACCCTAGATGTTTTAAAATGTGAAAAACCTACCAGTACACTACAGTGCAAACAAAAAATTGTGGATGACTTCTTGTTTGTTCGAAGCTGAATTCAGGTCTTGGGACCGGGAACTTTAAACAAGGAAAAGGAAGATCATCTTACTTGTAGACAACTGTCCAGGGCACCCTGTACTTCAAAATCTAGAGAGCATTAAACTTGTGTTTATACCTGCGAACACTACAAGCATATTGCAACCTATGGATCAGGGAGTCATAAGGAGCCTGAAATGTCACTACCGCATACTGATATTGTTAAGAATTGTAGAGAGCGTCGAGAAGACGCAAGAACACAGTTACACTGCTGGATGCAATACAATTCATTGAAAACGCATGGAGACGAGGAACTACAAAAACAATTCAGAACTGTTTCCGGCATGTGGGAATCTTGTCAACTCAGGGATTGAATGGCACTGAGAATGAAGATGACCCCAATAATGATGATGATTTACCTTTAACAGAATGGTTGTGAAAAGTCAATTGTAATGAACTAGGTCAGTATGACTATGAGGTAATATGCAACAATAGACGATGATATTGTTACAACGGAGGCACAAACAGATGACAATATTGTATCAGAAGTAAAGAAAGATCGTACAGAAGAAAATTCAGAGGAAGAAGATGAGGGAGGAGAAGAATTTTTCGAAGTCCCCACCCCTACTGTGAGTGACGCGCTTGAAGCCATTAGGGTTTGTAACTTGTTTTATGAATCCAGGCGCGGTAGCAGTGAAATTATGACACAAATTATGGATATTGAACTTAATTTTGGAAGTGTGTGTTGGGCAAGTGACAGAAAACAGATGAGGATAACGGATTACTGTACTCGTATCTAGGCACAGTAAAGGTACAACAATTGATTTAATCTACTGTAACTGTAATTTGGTGAGTGGGCTTACATTTCATATACAGTACTGTATTAGTTCGGTGTGTATTGCGGTTTTAAACAATGCAGTAAATTTTTGAAATTAATAAATCATATGTACATAATGAAGCACATTTTTGCAGGGTGTGGTGAGAACTTAACTATTTCAAAAAATGCAACATTTTAACTAAATTTCTGTTCGATTTTTACGTGACTAGCATAAGGCTACTGTGGAAGTGCCTATTTCGGTTACAACAATATTAGTTTATAACGACACTATTTTTACGTGACTAGCATAAGGCTACTGTGGAAGTGCCCATTTCGGTTACAACATTAGTTTATAATGACACTATTTTTTAGGTCCTTTTGATGATGTTATAACCAACTTCTACTGTACTTGCATAATCAATTTGACATTCATGTTTATATTGCCCATCTTAGTATTTATTACTTGCATGTGAAATTTGGCAAGAATTGGTTTAGTAGTTTCTGAAATATAATTTGAAATATTTTTTCATTCTGTGCTATCTTCCAAAATGGCAGACCAGCAACAATATCCACCTCTAAATTCAATACTTTTGTGGTTCCAAAGATATGACATACTGCTGAAAATTATTAATGGTAGTCATTTTGAAAGTAAGTTCTGGTTGTTATCTATAACTATAAAAGATGAATGTCTTATCTAAGTAATATATGTGAACAGAGTTTTGTGAAATTCGGTTCATAGATTCAAAAGTTTTAGGGACACACATACACAGACAGGAAAGTGCGATGAAAATTGTTGATTGTAAATTATCCACGTCAGAAAAATTATTACTGTCCTCCAGTGCAAAGAAATATTTCAAACCTTGTTATTGTCAAAAAACTAAATCAAAGTTGCAGTATGGAAGTCAGTGTTTTTCTTTATTTACTTTTTGTGTAGGACAAATCATTAGGAAGTGGCAAGGTAACTGAATTTTACAGGAAATGTTTTGATGTTGCAAGTTCCTGTGCTTGCTGTGTTCAAAATAAATCCACCAACAATAAACTGTGAATTATACAGATAGCAAAATTGTTTTATGGAAGCTATTTAGTTTCATGTTAGTTATAGATTTACTAAATGTGCATTTACCACTTTCAGCATCTATACCCTTTATTTTGCTGGATGTCATAGTACTTACTTTTTCTTTGAAAATAACTTGTTTGTGCCCATTTTTATTTTGAATAGTTTACTATGTTCTTACAAAATCGTATATGTAATGTCATTCTGCTAGTATTTATTGCTACATGGAAGCAAGTTGTAACATTGTTAGAAGCTTGAGTAGTTTTCTGTTGGTTATAATATTGACACGTCTTGCATGCGGTCCAGACTCCAGATAAGTTTTATCTTGGTTTTGTGCCCATAACAGGAGGTTTGTTTGGTAAGAGGGGTTTGTAGAGTAACAGTGGGAGTTAGTCATTTCACTTTCAATTTTTTGACTTAATTTTTTTATTACTTAGAAAACAATTATCAGTTGCTAACATTTAAATAATTTTATTCCAGGATTCATTTCTCTTATTTTTGCATCATCATTTATTTGTTCTTAAATTGCCTTATTTTTACATTTTAAAAGTATTTACAAAAAAAGATTTAGCCAGAGTCAGGACTGTTCATCCTTACAAAAGGTTCGTATCACAGCATGTAATAAAATTCATGCAAAGTTTTACTTCTAAAAAATACTAAAAATTTTAATTTTTTTTGTGTGTTGTTTTTTGCATGATAATTTGGTGGGAACTAACAAATTCCATTAACACATTTAGTCATGCGGCATAAAAGTACCTGCCTCTGGCTTTTTCTTTTTTTAAGGGCGGAGAGCAGTTTTGAAATTGAGAGGTGACCAACTAGTGAAGCGGAGTTGGAGTCCCATTGAGAAGGTGGTGAACCCTGTGGGGACGGTCGTAACTGTGTTGCAGTCCGATGACGAGGACTGTAGCACTGTGCAGGGTACACAAGAAAGTGTTCCTTCACTTTCCAGCATCACAGACCATGCGACTTCCAACTCATCCTCGTCTTCACCTGGATGTGGCAGCATTGGTGCTGCTCATCAGGAAGGTGTAGTTGGCAGAAGTGAGCATGTCCTCACACACAAGGAGCTGGTGTCGTTACACGCCCGTGAAGAAAATGCAAGCTCAGAGTGCATCGAGCTAGATAAGGATTTGTCTGCTGCTGTTGTCGTGAACGTTGATAGTGGTGCAGTGCGGGCAGCCCAGAAGAAACAGCAGTGTACGTCTGCAGTTGGCAGTTCTGGAAAATTTGAAACTCCCTACAGAATTAAGAAACATGTTGTACAGAAGGAGGAGTGTAGTTCTTCATCAGTTGGCGGGAACAAGTGCGGCCACTTGGCCAGAGAGGGAGTTGAGGTGCCTGGGAGGGACTTGTCGTTGGTACAGGAGCCAGCTGGGCAACAGCTGACTGTGGTAAGAGCGGTAGGCATCAGTGATGGCTGCAAGGATATGGTTGGTACGCAACAGTTTGCTGTGCTAGGAGAGTTGCAGCAGGAGACAAGGAAAAGTAAGAGAGAGAATGATGCAACTACAAAGGATGGTGTTGAGAATATTGTCAAACGAAAGGAAGCTAGCACAAGGCACTGTGACGTGCACACAAAAGAAGAAACAAAAGTTGATGATAGCAAATTAAAAAAGAACAAGAAAAATGACGGAAAAAGCAAACCTATAAAAACATGCTCAGAGAAAAATGGCGGGAACTTAGGAATTGAGTTTGCAAAAATAAAATGTGCTGAAAAATCCAGTGATGAATCCTGTGTCGAAGATGTGAATGCTATTAAGAAACCAGTAAATGTTCAATTGTTTTGTAAAAATAAATTAGATTTCAACTGCAGGTGGTTGTCAAAATGCAGACTTGGTGTACACGAGCCAGGTTCATCAGTGGAAATAAGCCCCGGGTCACAAGAAACATACAAAGATGGGTTTACTGTCGCAGTAGAAGCAAACAAAACCCTGCATGAAATCCCCAAGACGTAAGAACCGCAGAAGATACGGGTCAGGATATATCACGTGCTAGGAAGAGTGAGCAAGGAAATGTGGAAACAGACGAAAGCTACAGATCGTTCTTAGCAACTACCATTTATAGCAAGCCTATGAATTTGAAAATAAAAGAAAGGACAGAATTTCCAGACAATGAATCTGTTGTTCGTAGTTCTAGTTCTAATGATGCTACAATCAGATACCCTTCACCAGGAAAGGCTTCAGAAGAATGTCTGGTAATTTTAGGTGATGAAAAAGTGAATGTTATTGGCTGTGAATCAAATTCAGAAAAACCTTCTTTAAGCGTGGGCACTTTGTTCCGTTGTGGTCATGACGGATGTGAAAGTAATTGTGTTAAAAATTGTGCACTTGGAAATGTTTCAAGAAATGTGTGTAGTAGCAAAACTCAGCATTCTTCAAGTAATGATCTCAAAGTAACGGTTACCGAAAGTGACAGTAAAGAAGATGTGTCCTTGTCAGATGTTTCTAGTCTGTTTACTCATAAAAAAAGTCAAAAGTCAAAAAGGAAAAACAAATGAAAACATGGTCTTCTCCAGAGGTGTAATGTGATTGCAGTGTCCTCTTTAAGTCCTTGTTTAATGTATACGTTAGATTCCTGCAAAGTGTTTGTTATTCAAATCATTGATTAGATCACATTTCTCCCATAAGAGACAATGTTTGTGGTTAACGTTAGGTTCCTTGTTGTAGAAATGCCTACATTTTGTAAAATATCTCAAAATGGTGCATTGTAGAAAAACTGTAAAAAATGACAATTGCAAGCAATTAAATTATAGACTTTACAGAATTTTGGGTATCTCCGATGGTTTCAAACATATCTGCAAATAACTATTTTGCATTAAATTATTCCAAGTATAAATGATTGACTTTAAAAATGTTTGCTATGTAAATTACTTTTTTTTTTTTTGTTGCAATTTTTCACATCACTGCAATTTTCACATTCCAAGTCACATGGGCAGTATGTCAGTTGTGTACAAGTTACTCACAGATACACAAGGAAAATACAAATCATACAAGGCATTTTTACTACAAATATCAGCAAACTATAACATAACCTTACTAGTAGCATCATACTTGTTCCATTTTTGTGGTGAGAGAAACTGATTGCGTGCCTTTTTTTGTGGCAGGTTCAGTCGTTTGCATATATTACAACTATGAAATGTAACAAATGGTGATCTGTGTAAACTTTAACAAGTAACAAACAATGTAAACTTAAAAAAGAATTAACTTTAACATGGCAAAATGAACTAAATGCAAACTTTAACAGTTAACCAAATCTGATACCTGATATAAAATGGATTATGAACCACAATGAAAGGAAAATGGTTTGTTACCAAATTGCTTGGAATTTAATTTCCTTCAAAAGAAATGGTTGTAGGTTTGCAATGGCTGTGCATGTGCTATTATGACAGGTGATCAGCACATTGCCAGATGTGTGGGAGAATAATAGTGCAGCACATGTTTACACAATGCAGTGCTTGGTAACGGCCACCCAGGAATGTGATTCCCTGCTTGCTAAAAGCAGCGATGTAGATACTAAATGTCTGTCTGTTAAAGCAAGTTTCGTGTCTACTGTACAGTTTAAAATAAACAAATTATAGTGTTTGTTAAACAAGTGTGCATTAATCAAGGACTTACTGTACTCTCGATATCTTGGAGTTGCATATTCCAGATTTGGAATAACTAACAAAATTTTGGTGAACCAAAAAAAAAAAAGTATTTATTGCAAGTGAACCACATGAAATCTACCAACGGTGCTTAAGAAACTCATTCTGCTTATTTGAAAAAGTATATTTGTAACTTTATTAAATTATTTATTGCAGTTACTCATGACAAAGTAGTTTGGATAAACCCGGTAGTAAAATATCTGACATGCCGTATGCTGTTATATGTTGAATGCAGGCTATCTACCTCCGCACTGTTTCTTCCCTTCGTTCCCCATGCTAGACAGCACTTGTCTTGGAAATAAACATTTCAATGCTATATGCAGTGCTCTACATGGTAACATCTGTTTATAATATCACCTTAATTGAAGTGTGATGCTGAAAAAGTATTTTACTGTAGAAAAAATTTGAAGTTGCCTTGTACAAGTGTGAGGGAGGCAGTGACTGTACCCAGAGGGTACATCCGGCATAGGTCAAGTGTGACACCGGTGCGTGGTGTATAGCTGCAGGTGAAGAGTGAGAAGCGATTTGGGCGGCTCTTAACATTGAGGTCTTGAGACGTGACGAGGGTGATGTGAATTAGTCTGGAGTAGCGCTGGAATGAAAGGGCGGGGGAGATGGGAATTCCCCAAGAAAACCTGCTGACCAGCTGTATTGTCCGGCACAATTTCCACATGCGAAAATCTGGGGGCGTCCCTGCTCTGAGTCAAACCTAGTTCATCTAGGGGGGAGACTAGTAGTCTAACCACTATACCACTGTGGCCCCCATTCAGGAACTGGTTTCACATTACAATTGAGTGAACTTATTGAACCATACTTCATTTGCTGCTTTGCCAAGGCTCCCACTTGTACAAACAGTAGCGTTCCAATTCCTTACATCTGACGACTGACAGCCTTCTCTACCCCAGTCACCCTTGGCTGATGTAGACACATCCTAACACAAACAGCTTCTTCCTCCATTTAGTCCAAGATATCAAGAGTTCACTGTATGCTTATATTGGTGTCTGTTAACCAGAGTTTACTTACGTTGTATGTTACCCATAAAGAGGCATCCATGGCAGTTATTTTCTAATCGTAATAACCGTATGTAATGTGACATTTTTGTGTTATTGTGTTATTGCCTTCACAATTGTTTCAGTTAATTGCTAATGCCATGATATCAGTAAAAATTGTGTAACTGCAGCTAAGACAATAATTATACAGATGTAAACTGAGTACTTTTGAAAGCTCTGCTTGGGATTGACTTGCATGCAAAAATGTGTTTTTTTTTGTGCAATATGTAGCCTATAATTAGCATTGTCATGAGCCTTAATTGCTCTATTCATGCTTTCGGCAAATGAAACTGAGAAAACATTATGAAAGTAAACATTCTATAAATTTGATAATTCTTACACACACATATATATATATGTATATATTTTAATAACAGAAAGAAAAAGAAACCATTTCAGTATTTACTAATGATTACATGACACTTTTAATTCAGTGTTAACACATAAAACTACTTTCCCGGCATTGTTACCAACTTTAGTGGACGCGTGCTAGTCAGTCAGCTCATTAACAATATATTCAGGTTGCGACAGTGAGATTTTTCTAATGTTGATATCTCAAAAGTGCTCAACTAATCGTGAACAGCGTTTATGTAGATTATTCTGAGACCATCACAAGAGCATCTACACATTGTAGCATTCAGTGTAGGTGGGAAGTTTATTGGAGGTTAGTGCTGACGAGGTGCAGCATGTTGACTGGGGTGGTGCAGGTACATGTGGTCGTGTCCTACACCAGACAGCCTGCTTGAACAACTTGTGTGACGTGAGACAGTCAGTCTTCCTACTGGCAGTACTGGGGGAAGGACAGCACCTTGTCTGTCAAACTACATCTCTCTTGTATCACTGGCTGATGAGAGAAGAGCAAACTGCGTGAGGTGTGGTGGTGAGTGATGTCCAGTGTCAACCAAAACTAGAACACGAGCTGTTTCGTCAGTATGATGATACCAGATGCATGTGCTTCCAGAGGTTATTCACTACAAAGTTGCAACATGTACACAAACATGATTATCAAGTTGAAGTGAGGTTTGTCAGAATAGACAGCCTGTTGCCAGTCTGCACGCCAGTGTCTGTATTTGAGTTGTCGTCACAGTTGGTGGTGTGTGTGTGTTTGAGAAGTTGCAACGGTGGCTGGTTAGCAGTGTGCTGATAGTCTGTTACTTCTGTGATTGACTGTGATCCAGTTCTATACTAACACACTGGCCTACACTATGTGTTCAGAGATGACTACGTTGTGTACAATTGTATCCTCTTTCACAGTATTTTGAGATCAACATCATGTTTCACATTCTCAGCGTGTACATCTCTCAGCCATCCACTGTCACATTGTATCAAAGAGATTGTCTATGATAAACATCTGGAGATGCCCGAATCAGGGTGGGGGTGATGCCAGTTCAGGGAAGAACAAGGTTGAAAGAGGAACAGAGGAGAGTGCATTAGCCAATAGGAAGTGAGTGTCTGTAAAGGTCTGTACAAGCACAATGATTTTGTGCAGTACGTTCAACAACTGTACGCCTATAGTAACCGCTGAAACAAAAACCTGTAAATGAGACGTTCCAGGGGAAAGTAAAATAACATTATTAGGTGGAGTGGGGCAAGTATGAGGTAGAATATTAATAGTTCATGTTTGGTGATACATTTTCATGTAACCGAGTTACCAGGGAAAATAACATTTTATAGTTAAAAACTTTAGAATGTTTCCCAAAGGAAACCTAAATAGGGGTTTCACACATTTAGTACAAAAAAAGTAATAAACCTTTAAAAAATATATGCCATATATCACACTTGCTCCAGCACTTAGGGTGTTTTACCAGCCTGTAATAATGAATGCTTACCTGTGAGTGTTGATGCAGGGGCAAGTGTGAAAATCCTCATGCTTTCCTCTTTCAGACATATTTTTTACTCATTCTGCTACATGGAATAGCTTTAGAGATAATGGTCTTCAAAGATGACAGCAACATGTAAAAAAGTATAAAGTCTTATTTTCAAATGTAATTTATTATTTCACTTGAAACTTTGCTCTACTGTATAGGGAAAACTAAACAACACTTGAACACCAAATATGCACCAATAATTTAAATTTTAACGCACTGCTCATACTAAAAGAGAAATACTGTAAACTTGAATTACACAGTCTGAAAATGACCCGTGTGTTCCAATAAACATTTGAAATTGATTTTATTGCTGCACTTAATCACATATGTGTTTATTGTCAGTTCTTGAGACAGTGAACTAATTTATTGAATATTATAAATATGAAAACTGACTGCAAAGGGAATTTCACCTCTTCTTGCAGGTGTTGGCTGCGGAAGTACTGCTATGATATCATTATCAGTATCATCTCTGTCAGGCTATACAAACTCAGAATCTGTGTTTTTCTTCTTCCGAACAAATTTGATTTCTGTGGTAGGAATTAATTTTGATTTGTCGTACAAAATGTTTTGTACGTTGAATTTTCTTTCCTGTACAAAATTTTACCAACACCCAGTCTCAATTTTCTTTTCATACACATCATCCTGTGGCATAGGTTCTTCAGTAGCCAATATGTCTTCTTTTATGTGTTAAAGTTAAGTTTTCATCAGTAGATTCTAAATAGTTATCTTCATCATCTTCAGATGATACTTTTCTAGTACTGGTTATTTGGTCTTTTTCGTACAAGTCTGCTTGCGAGGTTTTTGCTTTTTTACTTTCTGTGATGGGTCACCTTGCTACTAATTACTTCAGCTCCAATTGCTACCCTTAATTTTTTACCTTTGATAATATCTTGTTTCGGTTTCATTGTGGTCAATAGTAGTTTTTCAAAGCTTACTGATGTAGTTTCTGGTTTGTCAGTTGGTAATGTGAAGGTTTCTTTTGCAGGATTTGCACCATTTGTTGAAGCAATGTGCTCTTCTCCATGGGTACCAGCTCTTCCTGAATGATGCATTTCAAATTATTTTAACGCTTGGGGATCGTATTTATCCCTGGAAATATCGTGTTGGTTAAATGGTACAATTTCACCTTTTCGGAATCACTGGTAATATTTTCTTGTTTACAACGTTGCCAAACAGTGCCGACGAGTGCAAATAAGGTCCACTTGGGAAGATTAACCCATATGTGTTGGCGTTGCCAAGCTCCGAACTTGGCATCCCAATCTTCTTTCAGTGGTTTGAAGTTAGAGAAGTCTAGAGGCTGAAGCAAGTGGCTTGTGTGAGGAGGCAATTTTAAAATTATTATCTTATTCTCAATAGCAAGATCAATTACCCTATCATCAACATTTGTAGTGTGCCCATCATTCAGCAGAAGGATGGGTCTCTCTTGTGATGCATGTAGTATGAATGTTTTCTGTAAGTAGTTGTAGAAATCATCAACTTCCATCCAACCGTTCTTTGTTGCAGCAATAGGATGCACCCTCCTCTGGTGGTGCCATCCATCCATCCCAAAGTTGTTTTACTTTACATACTATCAAAGGGGGCAGTTTTTGTCCAGCTGCGCTAACAGCAAACAGTATTGTTTTATTATCTTTTCCAGGGTCACGTGTCACTCTAGTTGAGGGAGAATTTTTTTCACCTACAACCTTGCTCTTTGATGGATCAGTGCAGGATCTTGTTTCATCAAGATTATATATGTATTGTGTGGTTTACCTTCTATATCATTGTTGCTGACAACTTTTTCTAGTACATCAAAGTAATAATTAATTACAAATAGGTCCAATTTACTTTTCCTTGCATATTCAACAGCCTGTGTTTTTTTTGATTGACAAATTATGTTTTTTTTTTTACAAGCAAATTGCTAGGTGCTAGGAACTGATAGCAGCATGTAGGACAGATTATTCGGGTAAGCAAATTGTCGTCATTGACTTATTTTAAATTCTACATAGCAATGGGGCAAGTGTGACATGTATCTAGTGTTGTTAAGTAACAAATTACAAGTAATCGGATTACTTGTAACAATTACTATTCAAGTAATTTCTACTTGTAACGAATTACATTTCAAAACAATTAATTAGTACTTGTAATCGGATTAAAAAACATTTAAGGTAATCATTAGATTGCATTTATTTACAGTTCCTTTTTATACTTCCGATGTGTTTAGGATAAAATTGAAAACGAACAAGAAGAAGTACCACAATGCACACTTGTAGCTCTACGACAGTATACACAACATCTATGGACAAACAAACAGAAGTGGCTTGTCGAGTTCTAGTAATCTTTGCCTTCTTGCTTCCACTTTACACACATTTGTTCCAGTGTATATACTTTGTTTACTTGTGTCCACAAGCATGGACGGTAACCAAAACGATAAAACGATGAATTCAAATGCTGATGAAGACACTGAAGATAGATGTTTTCTGTTTCCTTATCTTAGTGTCAGTACAGATGTTTTTGCTTTCAAGACGTGGAATCTATCCGATGAGAATATTAAAATGCAATTGTTCTGTAAGGTTAATTAAAAAAACATGAAGTTTTTGTATTACACTGTATAATTGGTATGGAATCTTTTTTGACAGTGTTAAATAAGTTTATCTTCTAAGACGAATTGACATTACAGTGGTGTGATTTGTAAAAGTTATGATTATTTATTTCATATGCATATATTTTATGTTAGTCAAACAAGCGTGTCCACAAAAAACAGTCAATTATTTAAAAATAATAAGCACTATAACCATTAGCTGCAATACTTTCAAAAACGAAATATGTATGTACGTTTTTAATGCATGTAAAAACATGCACTGTAATTCAATTTTAAAATGATAGTGGAAAGTAATTGTAATTGTACTTTTACTGATTACTTTTATGAAAAGTAGTTTTTACTTGTAATTAGTTACATTGTCACAGGAGTAATTGTAATTGAGTTCAACTACATTTTTCCAGTATATTTAACAATACTGCATGTATCACACTTACCCCGTGGGTTTTAAGTCACACTTAACCCAGAACCAAAAAATTAGGGGGTAAGTGTGACCTAGGCCAGAAAAAAAGTGAACTGTAACTAAAGGGCCCATTCTTTTTTTCCTGAAAACTTCATGCAAAAAGCTAAAAGTGGCATTAAATGACACGAGTTTATTAATATTTGTTATGAATCACCACTTTTTGAAATCTTGCAAGCAATCTTGAATGTTAGCCTTAAATGTAGACGTTTGAAACCATTGTAGTTTCCATTACCAACCACTTAAAAATAACAATATTTTTATGTGAGAAATTCCAATAGACGTACAATGTAGTATTTCATATACAAATTACAATTTTTTATGCAACAGAAATTCAACAATGGCCGGCTGTTACACTTACCTCAATTCCACACTTCCCCACTCCACTTCGCTGCTTATAGCCACATCTTAAATTTATATTAAAACAGAAGTAAACAAAATTTTTGTAACGAGCAGTAAGCAACTCACTTGTAAAATAGTAATAAAGATTGTGTTTCACAATTTTGTATAAATATAAATATTGAAACTGTTCCTTTCTTTAATCCAGGCTTTAATATTTACTCTTAACATTACTCAACATTTTTGTACCTCTCATTTGGCATCTGTATAATTATTCTGCAGTACATAATTCCTTTTACAGACTCCCAAAATAATTATACTGCAATTTGTTTGTACTTTTTGTTAAAATTCTATTTCCATTGTATTTGCATTGTCAATCAAATGTGTCACAGTTACAAATTGTTTTCTGAAACTAATCTACACAATTATCAATTAACAGAGATAAGTGAGTGATCATTTTTCGCTTAACCATCCAGTTGTTTTTTTTCCTAGTAAACTTGTTATAAATAGATTTTTTATATAAAAATGATTTGTTATTTCATATTATTCAGTTATGAATACTTTCATATTTCTATTACTTTCTTCTCTGTAAATGCCAATTCAATTGTAGATTATGTATTTAAGTATAGTTCCATATGTAACCTTAATATTACAATTTTTAATGTAAATTTTGTTACAGTTGTTTGTTAAAAATAAGTAACCAAAATAAATAAAATATTTTATATATTTCATTTCTCACTTAAAATGCTTACAAACTTATGTTCAGCTACAAAACAAACTTGTTCAGTCCAGTTGTTGAGTGATTTTCAAAATTCACATCTCTATAGAAGATTGAACCCACGCCAACTTATTGCAATGTATACATGATTGTTAGGCAAACAGTTCTAACTGTAATTTTCTTTCATATAGGACTTGTGTTGAAGAGGGGGGGGGGGGGGTGTTGTGCGTGCGCGTGCGCATGCATGCTTTGTGTGTGTGTGTGAATATACATATATAGAGTCCATTCCCCATTGGAAGTAACTTTCTCGGGGCCCTGCTAAATATCTATTTGCAGGCCAGTTTCGTATCCTTCTGCCAAATGTAAACAAACATTACCATGTAGTATCTGTCAAAATCAATGTTTACCTGCCATTGTGTGTGTACATGTGTTCATATACTTTCACTACACATAAAAATAAACATTGAAATGTGACTTCTACTTTTATACCTGTCAAATGTGTTGTTTACTGTTTACAGCTTTTCAAAGAATTCTGTCTTAGGTCTATTTAATAAAACCATTTCGTACGAATATTCACAGTTTAGGCATATAACATTATTTAGGTCAGCTTTATGATGTTTTAAAAATGCCTGAATTAACTATAGTTCTTACGGTTATGTTACATTAACATAATTGTTTTCCACGACATAGCACATTACACATAATGCACGTTAACATTTTGCCGCGACTGTGTTGAACACTGTTACAACTGCGGGGTAATTAGCTGTAATATTTAACTTTTTGTTATTGATGTGTGTTGGGTTATTTCTTTAAAAGGATGGTCATGGTTCGAATAACGAAGGAATAGACAGTCCAACGAAAAAGCGACATTAAAATCAAGCATGCAACTCGTGTCGCTCATTTTTTGTTATAGAAACTTAAAATATAGTTGTGATCATGCACTCAAATAAGCCTACTGTAACTTTTATTTCGCTCATATTTCTATGTATTGCTACTTACTGTGTATTAGATTTATTGAAATTTATTGGGGCTGGACTTGGTTATTTTGTTGGGATTGGTGGTATATCACGTTACACGACTGTGTTTCAAACACCCAGGGCAAAAGTGCAACGTTGTGATAAATAAACAAAGACATGAATGTAAATAAATAACTTTGTCATTAAAACAGTTCACATTTACAACGTATAAATAGTTCACATCAATTATTTGAAATCACGCACACACACAGATCCAGCGTAACGATCACCACGCGGCCACGCCGTGCTATTTCACACGCAGCGGTTAACAAAACACACTGTAACACTATATTTATTACTGCCGCAGAAACACAGATTTATCACAACATTGTAACTTGCTAAGGTAGGTTTAAAAAACACAATGTCTACAAATGTAGTGTGGTAATTTGAAGTATTTTTCGGAGTAAGTATAATTTACGTTTCGTTTGGTACAACACCAACACAAAATATCATGGCTCGCCACGTCTGCCAACTTCACTTTGTTTCTGTCCCGCCATCATATCTAAATATATTAAAATAAGTACTGAAACATTAAAATCTCTTTTCAGTTGTAAATTGCAAATTCAAAATCATTATTTTTCAGCAATAAGTATAAAATATGCTACAGTTGAAAACATGTATAATTCATGATTACTAGCGAACTAAAACATCCCGAGTGTGTGTGTGTGTGTGTGTGTGTGAGAGAGAGAGAGAGAGAGAGAGAGAGAGAGAGAGAGAGAGAGAGAGAGAGAGAGAGAGAGAGAGAGCGCGCGCGCGCGCGCACCACCAGACAGTTGCTGCAAAATTGTTCTCACTCGATAAAACACCACCATACCATTACGGCCTACTCACAATATTTTCCGCTGTTATTTTAAACTGTAAAAATTAGATATGTTGCCATCGGGGCTACCTAAATATTTAAATATTTCAATAGGCAAAAATTCAATTTACAAAAAGTATACTAAAAACTAGGCGAAAGTAATATTTTAACTGTGAACTATTTCTCAGCGGCCGTTGCCAACACGTCGCTGCACTCGCTGTTGTTAATTCATATTTAAAAAGAAATAAATATTACAAGTTATAGAAGATATTATGATAATGTTTCATTTATTCAATAATACAGTTCTTTAAAGTTAACCATAGTGTTATATATTTGTGGAATACAGGTTATTGAAAAAACCGGTTGACATGTTTTGCCTAGAGTGTTTTTTCAGAGGTTGATTTTCATAAGATGCTTCTAATCGGGAATGGACTATATGTATTATATATACTTTAAACTCTCGATTAACTGAGGCCAGAGAAAACATGAATAAGCGAATTTGTATTAAAAAACCCGGATAATAAAATTTACACATGTTTTCTATTAATGGAACAGTGATATTGGCTCCGAAAATTGTGATACAACACTGTACCTATTATACATTTGAAAGAAAACTCAAATTACCAGTGTATGTGTAGGATTTTATTGTGCTAGCTACTTTAACTTATATTTATGTTGCACCGAGTATAGTTAATTCACGGTGCATAGAGTATACACAGCCTTTCGCCGGGCCAGGCGAGTGTGTTGTGTAGGCGACCAGGCCGATAGATAAGCATTCAATAGTTGTGTGTGTTTGTCGCTTTCTCACTGTGCATCACTCAGACCCGTCCCTTAGATGGCAGAATTAGTAGACAGTTTAGAATGCGATGCAATAAAGACTAGACCATAACAGGACTTTAAATGAGGCAACCTGGCATTTAAACAATACAGTACAATTCCCATTTAAAAAAATTAACCCTTACAATACAAAAGCTAATTAAGATTTTACTGACTTACAAACACACACAGAAATTTAAAATGTCATGGAATGTTTAGTTTTTCTGTAACATTTAAACACTTGATATGAAAAAAAGTTAGGAAAGGTTAACAGTGCCTTTCTTGGAAAGGCAGCAATTTTCTTTTGTTTGGCACCAGAATTGATGTTTTTGTTTGTAACACACCATTCTCAAATTGTTATATTATTTATAACTTTTTCACGATAGTGTAAACTGTCCTTTGTCCTTTTATGCTTTATTGATGTTGCGAAAACGAGTGAACAATGACCTGGGTCAGCGATCAATAAGCTGGAAAGATGTGTTTCTTCAGGATGAGGTAGGGTTAACTGAGCCGTGTTCGAAACCGAAGTGGCGAATTTTGTATTTTGTCATTTCCCCAAAATATATTTTGGAATTTTTATCAGCATACAGTGTATTTTAATGTTTTAACTTAAATGAAAGAAGGGAAGATGAAGAAAAAGAAAAAGAAGAGGGGAAAAATTAACTTTTCCCACTCTTGCAATTATTTGTTCACTCACATTCATAAACAAATTAACCTTCATCCTGAATGTGTAAAATGTAAAGGTGGTGGAGCTCGGCCATAGATGCCATACATGAGAAAATAATTTCACTGCTGTGCAAGACAAAGATATCTTACGTAATTTGCATGCCTGCTGTGGCACTACAAGTGGGGTTTTGCTTTCTCAAGTCATGTTACCATCTGTGAAATAATAATGGCGCAATGTATATTTGTAAACATTGAAACATAATAAAAATGTTCTGTCACAAATGTTTTGTAAGGGAGAAATTAAGTCGGAATATATTATGTTTATATGTATTCGTAACTAACAATATTTACAGGAATATAAAAATTCAGTGTGGCCTATACTTGAAATATTAATTGTCCCAAATTTTTTATCAGAAACTTCTGGTGCGGCCTATACATGCACATGGCCTATACACGCCAAAATATAAATATATAAACTCTGATTTGCTATTCGATACCTCAGAATTCACTGACGCCGTCGGGTGAGACACGAGGCGAACGATGACACAAATACTTACTGGTAATTTGGGCACCAGCGGTGCTTCCCAATCACCGCACTATTGAGACTCAGGGATCTCAGTGATGCTGTGGGTTCTGTGTGTCCGTCTCACCCGTGCGTACTTACAAACACGTAGGCAATATTAAACTTTTTACTAAACATCACTGGAAATAAACATTTAATAAAACATATGTGGCTAGGACACTGTCACTACTGATTAAAAGATATTAGTTCACTGTAGAATTGTTTTTATTGTTATTATGCATACACATCAACGTGCCAATGAAAGTATATCTCGGTCATGACTAGCCAATTCCGCTTGGGTGCTCCCCAGCACGCAATTACTCTAACTCACGCCTAGATGGATGATCTCACAAAGGGGCATGAAAGTACAGCCTTCACAAGGGAAGAGGGCAGACAGCCGCTAGGGTGGACTGATGGTTTTTCCCTGAAAACAGGACACAGTGAATTACACATGAAACCCTTAATACATATTAACACGTATGATTACTTGGTATCACTAACACAAACTCGTCAGGGCTCGCCCTCCAGCATATGGGTAGTGTGGTGATGGCCTATACACAGAGCCGGCTAGGACGGGAATAATTGCACCGTACACTAATTACAAAATTACATAAACCCCTGAATGATACAGGAAACAAGATGGGACACGAGCTGAATATTCACAATAAACACATAAATGTGTGAAAACAAGTTTAATGGTGCGGATGCCACTGGATGAAGTTCATAGCGGACCACGTAGTGCAGGTGAAATTGCAATATTTCTGCATGGAAACGGCAAATTAAAATCAGACAAAATATTATTCTTGCTGAGAAAATTATTCTCTTTACGATTGCAGTGGTTATAGGCATATAATATTGCTGATGGCAGTAAAATCAAACATTACTGTGACCGCTTGGTCAAGTAGAAAAAGCATAAATTTACATGAAAAATACATTGAACCCTGAATAAAATTGATATAGATCCCTTAATAAAATATTGCACATACGATGTTACATAAATAAACTCTCAAACACAATGATGGCGTATACAAAGACTTGGTGTCGATTGGCCATTTGGTTATATGGGATATCGCCGTAAAATATTCAAACAAAAAATACCCTTAATTACATACATAAAAATAAAGCTCTTAAAATTGCGTTTAGCAATAATGCAGAAGTTTCAATGAAACACCATAAACACAGGAGGATGGCACCTGATTGAAGTTGTGCCAGTCACGTGACCTCTTCAACATATTTATCCTCCTTCTCCTTGATTAAGTTAAAAATTCCACAAGGGCGCAAGAAATTAATAAAGCAGAAGCATAATGCTGGGGAAAATGTCTGGCAAAAACGTACGCAAACAAAGGTTAACTGGTAAACTTAATTGACTATGGAAACCTGAAGCAGTGAACAAAAGTTGTAGTGTGCACCTGACAGTGTCTTACCTCGCAGCTCTCCTCGACAGACTGTCCAGAGACAAGAGTCGCACCGACCCATGATGGCCGCCTACAGGGTTCACATAAGCGGTAGTGCTATGCACGCGGAATAAAATATTTTACTGTAGAAAATGAAATGGCACAAATTAAATGAAATATTGTTTTACTTTTCTATAGTTTTCTTATGAACTTCAATATTATTTTAATGTCTCTTTATGATGTCATTCACGCCCGAATATTAAGTGTTCTTAATCTCGGTGCCGCGGGCACTTTGAATTTTATAACCAAATAATTTTAAATTAGTACAAACACTTGAACACATTTTAAGACATATTAAACACTGCAGATGTAATAGAACACATTTTACACTGAAAAAATTACATTTATATGAAAGATCAAAATTCTTGGCCTCTTTGCGCATGTGCGGGACACGTGACACGTGCATGGTGAGCACCGTCATGGGTTGACCATAAATTCCGTTGACCATAAATTCCTCTAAACTTACCAGCCCAATATGTGAAAACCAGGCTGCTCACAAAAATTCTGCCACCTCCACATAAAATTTTGTTCCTGTCTCTACATTCCATATGCTTTCAAACTCTATCTATCTCTTACAACAAAAAACTTTAAAGCATCTTACTCGTCATGCTGCAACTGTACCAAAATTTTGTGCAGACTTTCAGTTTTTACTTTCTGAAATTCTGTTACATTAGTTTTTTCTAACTGTGTATCAATTCCCAAAATATAAAACAGATTGAATGAGCAGTTTTGGAGAAACAACGCGAGAAGTTTAGAGGTTTTTCGTATATTTCGAGTGTCATTTTTCTCTCAATGGCACTTCTTCCAGTGCTAAGTCGGGGAATAAACTCATCTCTCTGTCTTCAGCAGACACCATGTACAGCATAGCAGTAGGGCCTCTCCAGATATATGCTGTATGTAACCTCCTTGCCTTGTGCACATCCCTGCTGTAGGGGTACATCATGTATGCAAGACAGTGAGGTGGTAGGATAACCCAGTTTCTCACACCGAAACAATCCTCCTGTGTTGTGTGTCACGGTGATTCCCGCGTCTATGATGCGGCACACATATGATACAAGAAACAGTTATTGAATCTAAACATCTAAATACTGCTTGTAGTAGCCTCTTTAATGTGCCACACTTTACACCCCAGTATGAACATTTAGGGGGGGGGGGTGCTGGTGTGCAACAACATGATCCTTGATGTACGGAGGTATCAGTATAATTTGTAGACACACCTGTTTTCGGTGAAAATGTTTTCTTGATTTCGTCAGTTTTGATTAGGTGATTTTGGTAAATTTTTTGTAGGTTTTTTGATTTCGTCAAATATTTAGTGTATTTAAAAAAAAACCCGCTAGTAATTAAAAAAAACATGCATAATTAGTCACATCTCTTTACGATGGAAAAAAAAAACAAATTTTGTCCCTTTTTAACTTGATTTTGGTAGATTTTTCATCATTTTTGTAAGTGATTTCAGTACTTTTCCTTATTTTCTAAAAACAAAAGCTGCATGTTTGAAATCAGTTTAAAAAAAGTTTTGTGGGAAACACGGGTATTCGAAAGACTGAAAACAACATAGCCTAATATCACTTCATGTAGGTATTTATAGTTATTAGACCAATAATAAGCATCGTAATTGTCATGCCTGAAAATTTGCATGCAATTACTCTGTTCAGTTGTAATAAGTGAAAATAAACAAATATTTTAGAACAGACATAAATTGGCTAATTCAGCTTTAAGTAAATGCCAGTGTAGTCATAAATTTAATATTTTCTGCTGTGTTGTCATTCAAGTTTTATAATCATGTAGCAAAATAATATTCTCAGCATTATTTTTCGTACTGTATTTAAGTGATTGTGGAGTGGACACCAACATACGTATATGCTTATTGCACTTTTTTTTTTTAATTTTGTAATCAAATATTTATTTAAAAATAAAACTTAGGTTTTGTGACAAAATTGTAGCATATGTGTCAGCAATTAATTCCTTTCCTCAGCAGGTTTTAACCATTTTGCAGAGAAAAATATTTGCAAAAATAAATTACATTCCTGGACTGAAATTAATTATGTTAATGTGTGAACAATTGTACACGTTTATTTTCAGTAGCTATTTAATTTGTCAGGTCTATAAAAGTGAAAAAAGTCAGATAAGGCAGTTGGGAATATTGTAGGCCTAGGTCTAGCATAAGTTGGTTACAAGGCATTTTTTTTACATGAAAACAATTTTAGAGGTTAGGTAAACAAAAGTGCTCAGTGGGTCAGGATTTATTCCAGGCAAGGGTTTATACACACTATTTTAAATACTTGCAATATACTTATTTGTCCACTCCCGTAACTTCGGGTGATCAACTTTTTCAAATGAAATTTTATCTTCCATAAAAACGCAAGTTTTTGACAAAATAAATTCTTTTCTTTTTTTTTTTTTTTTTCAACTTTCACTTTTTTCAACCGGGAAACAAGATCAGTAAGTGAAATCTGACGTTTTATACCTGACGTCGATGCACTCTGAACTAGTTTCGCTTCCATGGCTAAAGCTTGGTTTTCTTATGAGTAGCACTGCCCTGGATGTGCTTTAGACAAATATCCTTTCTTGCCCATTCTATTCGTACATTACAAAATTTGCACATGAGTATTATATTGACTTTATCAAATACATAACACCCCTCGTGAGAAAATTCTTCATTATGGTCAAATACTATCATGACCATTATTACTATGCACGTCCTGCATATTTGTTTAGCATCCGTTGTTACTGTTTATTGGCGGCAATATTAATATATATATATATCTATATATGTGTGTATGTGTATATATATATATAATACTTGCAATATATATTGTATGGTTGCCATATATCTCATAAACTGCGATATAGATCGCAATTCTCATGATAATTATAGCACAAATGTGTAGTAATCTATTCTATTAATATATTATTTGGAAAAACACATTATTTCCATGATTATTTCGTGGATTTATGAAAATCAATCAATTTTGCGGAGATAAATGGATTCTGCAAAAATGTCACAATTTTGCACACCACGAAAAACAAGCGTCTCTAGTCATATACTTCCCTGTTGCAGTTTTTACAAACAGCTGTGTACGTATTTGTAACTTGTGATGTCATTGTTTGAACAAACACAAGCAAGCTGCCAGCTATCTTGTACCACATTATGTCTTCAAGTGCAGTGTGGAATGAAGGTTATACTGACATGACAGCTAATGACAGACAGAGACCGGTGTGCTGCTTTTCCACTGTATTACAGGCAGTTAGCCATTCCCTTTCTATCTTTTTGCTGTGTCATCCATGTTTTCAGTAATAGAGCTTACATCTCGTGTGTGTGTTTAAATTCCACTGTACAATATGACGTCAGTGGCTTCTGCAGTGCCAAGCCAGTTGTTGGCCATTACGAGTCAGTTCTGTAAGAATATACTTTGTTATTGCAAACAGTTGGCCACGAGTTCCCTTGTGCTGTGTGTTTTAGAAGGTACATTTCACAACAGTAGTATACAATACATATGTACGTGGGCATCAAGCTCCTAAATTGTAAATACTATAGTTATTTGCAGTTGTGATGTTGATTACACATTGCCCATCCATTTGCTAAATGTAACTTTCCTGTTCTTTGGTATTGGTATTTACATTATTTTAGCCAGTTGTTGAAATGGTTGTCATTGTGGTCACTCAGTATTTCTCATTGTATATTTCATTGATTCTTTACATAAAATCTTACATTACAGTCAGTTCAAACTTTTGTATATATATTTTATGAATATTGTTTTTTTTTCATCCTCTCTAGTTCTCAGGAAAAGTTTTTAATATGTGTGAAATATTGAAAATCATCTTGTTATTGGTTTTGATAATTTTGTTATCCCGCAAAATCAATTTACAGGTTACAAAATCATACTGGAAAAAAAATTAATTTAATTTAATTTATGCTTGATGTAATACAGTGTTTTATATTTATCTGTTAAAAACTTACAGTATTTTGAATTTTATAATTTTTTATACAGCCTTGTTTGGCAACTTGCAACACATCTTTGCCTAAATATTTATGGTGTGTGTCTAACTCTACACAAGGGAAATTTTTGTAGTCATGTGAAATGTTGTTTTTTGTTGTTAAGTTTGTGCAGTTAAAAATAAAAAATTGTTTGTCCATATAATATGTGTCAAAGTATCTTTCAGTGGATTTTGTGTATGACTTGGGTTATAATTTTTCCAAGTGTTATATTTTTTTAACATTTTACTTTTTTGAAGTACATACTGCCTCTGATTCTCTCATTGTACTCCAAAATTTTCATATAATACAGTCACTCAAGTGAGTGACAACTTGCTGATTTAATCAGTTTTTTGTGTATGTGTAAACTAACAGGGTTGTTACTTGGTGCAGAGAAAACAGAGAACATCACTGTCTGATGCGGGAGTTGCCAACTACGTTTTCTCTACTCTCACTCATCTCAAGTAATGCAATAATTCTTTTGAAAAGAATAATGTGTAGTATGGTATTGATTTTTTTATCTAGAAAATGTTTCAGCTCTGGAGCTTTAGTTAGCATATATTAGGGGCTCCGCTCCCAAAATATAGAACATCCACTCCTCAACCCTATAGAACATCTTTGGGACGGATTGGATCGCCGGTGAGGGCTCGCCAGGTGCTGCCAAAATCCATTGCTCAACTCGTGGAATGGTTGCAAGAGGAATGGCTACGCATCCCCGTGGATGTTCTGCAAACACTTGTAGAGAGCATGCCAGATAAGGCGGCTGCTGTTATAGCTGCAAGAGGTGGCCCTATGATATTCTAACAAGGTGACAACCACCGAGCAAACATTGTGGACAGGTGCTCAATTACTTTTTGGTAGATAGTGTATAGTTTAGAGAACAAAGTTGTCATCTGAGTTTCTGTCATGAGATAGATTGTTCAGAGAGTACTGTACATGAGCTACACATCACATGATATTCTACTGTGAGAACACTTCTTTTTGTATGTTGTGTCAAGCTTTTATCATGGTTTGAAATATATTTTTTTATTGATCAGTTAAAATTTTACCTACTTCATTCCTACACAATGGAAACAATTCAAGTTTGAAGTTGAACAGGTGTTTTCAGCCCTGATTGAAAATATACAAATACCGACACAGATTGAAAAAAAAATTAAGTAGGAATAATAAACTTCAACCACACATATGAAAATGTACAAGGAGCATTTCCTAATTGCTCTGGATCACTCACACAGTTTAAGAAATGAAGTGTGAAATATATTTTGCGTGTTTTTTATCAAGTCTGCTCTTATGAAATCAGACTTGATCTGTTTTGGGTAGCCTAATACAGCTGAAGATTACTAAAACAAATGTCTTGTGAGGTAGGTGTTAACACCAGTTTTGTTTGTACTGTGAATTTGAAACCAGGCTGTAGTTGTTTCCAGTTGAGTGAGTTTCTTTAATAGTGTTGCTTTGCTTGTTCCCCCGGCCAACTCATGTCCTTCCTCCGCATAATAGTACCGACATTGTCTTGTGATTTTTACATGCTAGCTCGCAGTTACCTGCAGGTGTTAGGTATTTACTCAGTATGCACCATGTGGGGTGTGTTAGTAGTTGCTAGTCATAACTGCTGTGAAGCCTTCTCATTGACAATCTGGCTATTTTTAATGCACTACAAAGTTTAAGTGCTTGTATGCTGAGTCTTGAGTGTGTGCACAACCATGTTGTGAAGATAAGACTGTGTCTGGTTTGATGTTGCCGTGTGACTGTTGGAAGGTCTAATGTGGAACATCCCTTGGAAAACCATTTACCCTTAGTATGCCACATACACGTACGTAACAGTGAGAGTGCTAGCCGACTGCTCAAGCCATCTGCATGCCAAGCATTGTATACAGAATGGCAGCACAGCAGTTTAGTCCAGGAGCATCATGCATTTTTATTGAATAAAGACTTTTACACATAACATGCAATGAACTGGAAAAAACACTGGTCCCAACCAGAAATCACTTGCCACCATACCTCACCTGGTGTACAGTGCTATGAGAGCTGACACGTGACGTACCAAGAACTTATACTCACTCTTGGGTCTTTTTGCCTAGAAGCTGAGTGAGGCGCATCTATATAGATACGGGGTTTCAGTTTTCTTGGGTACTGGCGTCTCCCTGTTTTACAAAACTGGCAGCGCGGCTATGCGGCAGGGCACAAAATCTGGCGTGGATAGCACTATTCTGCATTTGGGTGCCACTACTGTCTTGGTTATACCTGGGCGACGTTTAAGTGGAGCAGCACTTGAAATGGGTGTGGTTAGTGTTAGTACAGAAGGTTGGTGAACTATGTCCTATGGCTTATGCAGAGGTACTAGGTGAAGAATAGCAGGTACGAGATAGGCGATGATAGGTGTAGGCGGTTGTTCAGGTCTGTGCAAATACTCAGTGACCCACTGTGGGTACTCAATGGGGCCGATCCTCTCAGGTGGCATGAAGAGATTGCGGGGCACAGGATCTTTCACTGGGTCTTACAGGTGTTGTAGCACTTGCGTTTGTTCTTGAGGAGACAAACTAGCTAATTGCTTTCCAGGGATGGCTGATACTTGTGTTCTCAGCCTGATGCCAAGAGCGCCTGTCTAACCTTTTCCTTCAAGCCTTTCCTCTGGGCATATGGCATTTGGAACTGGAAATTTACCCTCTTACTACTATACAATGTCTGCAGACTCCTTGTACAGTGATATGTGTGGCATCTCGGGTGATGGTGGACAGACGGACACCCTATTCCCAAGTCTGGCGGAGACTGCGGTTCACGAGGGAAGTCAGGCCTCACCTTGTCTAGATACGCACATGGGTGTGCAGCCCTGTCCCAGTCTTCCCAACCTAGGGCACGCAAGTCTATCCCAGCGGAGATCGCTTCAGAGAGGCAAGTGAACACCAGGCCGACAATCTGTTCTAAGGACAGTGTATTTGTGTGGCTCCTCCTTTCCGTCAATCCCAGAGGGCTGAATGGAAGGGCAGCCAAAGTTAGTGTGTGTTTGGTAGAAAAATAGTGTCAGGCTCATTTGAGTAGAATTCCCTGGGATCACCTGCAAACCTGTTACACGATGGTAACTATGGAAAGGTGCTAAGTCTACAAGGAAGGTACTCAAAGTAAACGCTGACCCACGATTTATTTTGTTTAACGGAAATAAACATGTCGTGTAAGCACTCTAGCTCCTGGTCAGCAGCACAAATTTCAGCATGAAAGCTAGTAGTGAAAATTATGATGGTCGGTAGAGGTGACCGATACGACAAAAGGGGAATGCAGTGTGATTGCTGTAGCTATACAACAAACTCTTGCATTTTTGTATAAACGTGTTGTAGGAAACAATGTAACATATTCGCTGGCAAGGAATGTGACAGGATTTAGCCTTGAAAAATACTTTAAGTAGAGGTTCTGTACAGGTATGTCCGTAGCTGTAGGAGGTCACAGGGTTTGCGGGGTACACAACAGATATCTCCTAACTTACGTAGCCTACCCTATTGCAAGCGTAGCTTAAGCGAAGTATGGCTGTGTTATCCTGAGCAATGGGTGCTAGAATGAATGAAGAACGGGTATTCCTGAGCAGCAATTGCTAGGAATGAAGGTTGTTATAATTAAGCGAAGGCTTAAGGGTGCAGTGTCTGAGCAACGGGTGCTGGACCCAGAGATGCAAGCAGTCTCTGCTTTTATACTAATCTCGGGCCACTGCCCGCTACTGATGGGCTTGTGCCGAGGGTAGTCGTAGAGCAGAGGTGCAAATGAATAGCTTGCCTCTGTGATGTCACCAGCCGGCTGAAAGGGGTTGCGAAATAAAAGACAAGCGATAATTACTACTAGAGCTATCTAGCGGGGAGTAGAAGAACTTGCTGTCTTTAAGCAATGTTACGAAGGGCCGGTGACTAAAACAATCTGAAAGGTAGACAGTACAATGTCACGTATTAACGGGATAAAGTTAACTTCCAGCTCTGCAGCTAATGACCTAGGGAGGGAGCGGAAGTCGTTAAAATTACCATTATTAAAAGACGTCATGCGTCGGAGCGTATGATTATTTTACAAAGAATAATGCCCAAAACATTAGTAGTAATTGAACAGTAGGTCCTTGTGTGCAGCAACCATGTGGGCCGGTTGCAGAACTGAAGAAAAGCATAAAGAAGACTGAATCATCAGTTTAATAAAGTATAATTACCATATTAGTGAAATACAAATGATAATTGTTCTATCTGATGTGAGCAGTTAAGTGTTACTGTATACATGTCAGTTGGAGTTCAACCTCTATGAAGCAGGAAAAATTCCCTTGTCAGCAAGAGTTGAGTTACAAACCTCGTTAGGAGGAATGGTGCAGTGCAAAACCCCTCGTGGTTGCAGCATTTTATTTAATACATACGTTGGCATTAAAAATCTTACAGATGACTCTTGCATTTTCCAATTGTGTCTTTTGTAATTGTTACCCTGGTGTACACACACACACACACACACACACACAATGGAAACAGATCAGTACACTCCCGGCAAAGCTTCATTTGTATTGTACTGTACATCACACTTGATCCTTACATGCACACTTCTGAGTGTCTATATCCTGGAGCTTATGGAGCTCAAAAGCAGGATATAGGGGAGCTAATAAGTAAATAAATGAATAGTGTTGTCGTAATGAAGCTGCACCACGATGCTCTAATATTGCAACACCAAATCTATAGTCATGCTGAAAACCTCAATGCTAAATGAAGAAATTGGCCACAATACTGAAAGGAAGGAAAATGCAGTTTATCATAATGCACAATGACCATAATCTGAAAATAATTGTAATGCCAAAAACTTTCCTCTGCAGGAGTGCTGCAAAAACAACTCACATGAAAATCAATGGACAGAATGGTCATCCATTCCCAAAGGAGAAAATTATTAATTTCTAAAGACAACACGTTGACAGTCTGTAGCATTACACAATGCACTCAGCTTGTGCTATTCCAGATTTGTTCGTGATTGGCAAATAGAAATTCTTGTAGCAGGCAAGTGGTGCTCTAATAAAACTACCTCATGTTTCTGCTAGGTGGACGGAGAAGTCACTGGCTCTGCTCATGAGCTCTGGAAGGTTAATGGTTTTCTCCTCTTGATGACTTCCCATGTCAGCAACTACTTAAAACATACTGATGCCGGCTAACAGCCAACGGCGCTAAGCTCATGATGGCACTCACCACGCACGTGACACGTGTATGCACGTGTGCAAAGAGGCTCCAATTTGAACTTTCCTATAACGGAATATTATTTACAGTGTAAAATGTGTCTTCTTTATTTTTCAGGGTCTAAAATGTCTTAGAGTGTTTGAAATGTATGTTTGTCAATATTGCAAAATGTTTGGTTATGAATTCAAAGTGAGATTAAGGACAGTAATATTCCGGTGTGAACGCCGTCTTAAAGAGACACTAAAATGATTCAGAAAATTCATAAGAAAAATCTAAAATGTAAAACAATATTTAAATTATTTTGTTCCACTTTATTTTCATATATAAAGGTTTTACTCGGTGTGCATAGCATTTCTGCTTATGTGAACCCCATAGGCAGCCATGGTAGGTCTGTGCAACACTAGCCTTGGTGCAGTCGTTGTAGGAGGTCTGGCGAGGTAAGACGCTGTCACGTACGCATTACAAACTCTTTGCACTAATGTAGATTACCATAGCTCTTTACTAGTATACCGGTTAACCTTTACTTGTGTACATTTTTGCCAGATAATTTCCTCAGCTTTATGCTTCCACTAAATAATAATTTTTACCCATGCAGCTTTTTGAAACTTAAACGAGGAGAAAGGGAGAAAGATGACGGAGATGTCATGTGACCCACGCAACTTGAATCAGGCGCCATCCGCCTATGCTAAAGGCGTTTCATTGTAATTTCTGTATTATTGCTGCGTGCAATTTTAAGGGCTTTGTTCTTATGTATGTATTCATGGGTATTTTTCATGTTTAATTATTTTACGGCCACATCTTTTGCGACCACATGGTTCATAGCCGCCAAGTTGATATCTGTGCCATCCATGCAGTTTGAGGGTTTATTTATGTAATATCATGTGCGCCACAATTTTATTCAGGGTTCAATGTATTTTTCATGTAATTGATGATGCCTGACCACGCGGTCATTTCTCATATCTGATTGTCTTGCCATCCAGCATGTTAAAGGCTCAAAACCGATTCAATCTGCAATGGAATAATTTTTCCAACCAGAATAATATTTTGTCTGACCAGAATCTGCCGTCTTTGCGGAGAAATACACTATTTTCACCTGTACCACATGCTCCGCTGCAGCACTTATCTAGCGGCATCCGCGTCATCTAATACTGTTTTCACACGCTTGCGTGTTTATTGTGACCACTCATGCAGTGCCCCATTATTTTCCAAGGGTATTTGTGTGAGTGTATTTCATTTTGTACGGTGACATTATTTCCGTCTTAGCCAGCTATGTGTATAGGCTGTCACCTTACTAACCAGGTGCAGCAAGACGAACCCCGATGAGTCCACGTTAGTGATGCCAAATAATCACATGTGTTTATGTAACATGTTCATTTTTAAAATCGTTAGTCCACTCTAGCAGCTGGCGACCCCCCTTTACCTTGTGAAAATTGTGTTTTCAAACACCACAGAGAAGTCATCCACTTAGGAAGTGTAGCTAGAGTAATTGCGAGCTGGGGAGCACCCAATCGGAGTTGTCTAGACACCACCGAGAATAATTCACTATTAAAATTCTGGCACGTTTTCTTTGTACAAGTGGTAATAATAAACGGAAGTAGTACAGTGCAACAAGTGTTTCTCTTTTTGTAATAACAGCTGCCTCTTGCCATTGTTTTCTAAAAGTTTAGTAATGATGTTTAGTATGGCAAAGTGTATTGTAAGTATGCTCGGGTGAGACGGACACACAGAACCCACAGCATCTCTGAGAACCCTGAGTCTCAACAGTGTGGGGACTGGGAAACACCGCTGGTGCCCTCATCAGTAAGTAACTTGTGTCTTTTGTTTGTCTCGTTTCTCACCTGACGGCGTTAATACCATTTTACATCGGCTGCCACAATACTACTAGTTTGCCGAATTTGGTAAGAATCGGTTGATTCTTTCCCAAGATATGACACAAAAATCTTACATATTCATATGTTGCTGACTTACAAAATGGCAGACAAAATATACTTCATGTAGATACTGTTGTTAGTTGTAATATCTACTGCCAGCATATAAAGATAAGTTGGAATTAATTACTTGGTCTCAGTGATATAATGTTACAAGTTAAAATGGCTATACAGTTAGCTGCTGATTAACCGTGTTGATCGGGGCCAGAGAAAACATGAATAAGCAAATTTGTATTTAAAAAACCTGGATAATCTAAATACATATTTTTACTATTAATGGAACAGTTATATTGGCTCCGAAGATTGTGATAAAACACGGTACCTATCATACATTTCAAAGTAAACACAAATCACGTACTGTATGAGCAGGATGTAAAGTACTGTATTGTATATAGTACATTACTTTAACTGATATTTGTGTTGCACCGAATGTAGTGTAATTCACTGCGCATCCAGAATACACAGCCTGCACTGGCGCCATGTGGGCAGCATGGAGCAATAAGTGGTGCATTGTTGTGTGTGTCACTGTCTCAATGTGCGTCAGTTAGACCCGTCCTTGAGATGGCAGAGTGAGTTGAAAGTTTAGAATAATGCAATAAAGACTCTAACGGGACTTTAAATGAGGCAACCAGGCATTTAAACAATACAGTACACTCCCCATTCAAATAATAACCTTTACAATACAAATACAAGATCTAGCATTAACTTTTGCTAAAGCAAGAAAAATACATGTTAAAAAGTCTGAATTTATTAATTTCAAAGTTAGTGACAACCATAATGAATTTTCAAAAACGTAAGCGCACACCTCTATCAATAGTGTAGGCTGCTTTCTCATTATCTCAATAGGCTGGGCTGCAACGTCTAAGATTTCTATACATCTTTAATTACTAGGAGCTTATTTAAATTTTACAGATTTACAATGTTATATAAAAATGAAATAAAAGTTAAACTGTGCCTTTTTTTTTTTTTTTTAATTCTTCAATTTTCTTTTGTTTGTCACCGGAATTGATGTTTTTGTTTATAACACACCATGGTCAAATGTTTTTATTATTTCTAACTTTTCCACGATAGTTAATACTGTCTCCTTACACTTTGTTGACATTTTGCAAAAATTACACTACAAATGTAGAATAACTGTGTCTGACCTATCAATAAAATTGCAAGACGTGATGTTGGAGTTGTAACTGAGGCTAAACACAAGAAATAACCTAAAATCCTAAAACCCAAATGAAAAATCTTAAAATAAATTTATCCTAACAAAAAATAAAAGGGCTTCCCAGAGAAATTAGGGGCTTCCGAATAAAAAAAAGAACAGGGATAGGTCTACCGGAAGGAAATCTGAACTACATCAGGGTTGATCCGGAAAAAAAAAAAAAAAAAAAATTTTTAGAAAAAGTGTAAATATGGAAAAAAAAATACTAGGAAACAAAATTTTGAGCCAATTTTTGCCTTTGTCACATTTTCCTGCGTGTAATGATTTGTGGACCCCCAAAAATATATATTGAATTTATTATTTTAAAGATTGGTAACATTACAGCTATAAAGTTTAGAGTCATTAAGTTAAAACAATAGCAAACCCGTTTGCTTTTTTTTTTTTGTGTACGTATTTGTTAGTGAGGGTCTCCAAATCTACACGGTCCTCTAGTCTACAAGCCAATCACCAACTGTTCATTTTATCCCACTTCTTTTCTTTTTTTTTTATTTTGAACCCATCCTGTTATGGTACTTCTGCAAATAGTACTTTCCTAATAATTGCCATCCGACCACATCCAATAGATTAACAAGATGCAAAATATACAATTAATAATAATCATTTATTAGTCGGTCGGCATGTAAGCTAATACAATGAACTCATTCTCTTATTATACACAAAAAAAAAACCTTTCAAACTTTGACTTTTGCCCTCGGGCAGGCTAACTGGTGGCTGTTGCTTCGTGGAGATCCCTTCATACCTAGCAAAGACAGCAAACATACAGGCTCTGGGTTCTCCACAACTGCAGTGAGACACCATCATAGCTGCCGCACAACTAGCATCTTGCCTTGGTCTCTCACATTCACTGAAATCACAGGGGCCAAGCATGAGGCACGACATAATACCAACAATGACTCTTAAATTTTTTTCAATAGCAACAAGGTAGTCTAACGGAGAAGTATGTTGCCGACTGTTACTTCAATTCCACAAAATGGTAAGTCTCCAAGCAACCAAAATTTTAACAATAACCCTCCCAACTCTCCAAAACCTAATCTACCGAGAACTTTTAGGAGACGAAAAAAAAAACTAAGCAACAGTTCCGGTAACACACATACACAGAAAATCTCTTCTGGGTTGGTCGATCCATCAGCCGGCATCAAGACAGTTCCAGTTTATAGAAGTCTTTTTACACTCACTCAACACTCTTGTGTAGTAGTGAGACCATCTTCCGCTGGAAATCAGCACCCATTGCTCACCTCTTCGGGTTTGGCATGGCCAACTTATTGGACTGGGACACAAGTCCACTAGGAATTGGTCAGAAGTCACGGCCACGCATCTGCCCCACCAGAGACGTCTTCTGCCAATAGCACTAGGTTCAGAGTGTCAAGCCAACAGAGGAGTCGTCTTGTAATCATCTCGTCGGCAGCGTGGGAGTTCCAAGGAGCATGAGTATCCCTGTACGCATGGAGACATCCGGAACACCTCCCAAAAATGCTCCGACACAACAGTTCCTCAAACTCTTGCTACCGCAGAGGAGTTGCGAGTAACCGTCCATAGCAAGACAGAGCGACCATTGTTCTCAACACCCTCACGACTAGTTGCAGGATGATCTTCACAGTACAACAAAGGATTCCTGACTCAGTGTCCCCTGAAGGATTAGTCCTCATATATGACCACCATCACTGATCTCCACTGATAGTCTTAGGGTTCTCACTATAATCACAGTCTTGTCGACTCACACAAGCACTACTAAACTGAGGGTAACTGAGTAACTTAGTCCAGTCTTTTCCTCTGGCTTGAAGAGTGAAGCGAAGGCCAGTTGCCACCTGATCTGGACCACTCTTCTACTACTTTTACAGTTAACCTCAGCAGATTAAAGTTTATGAATACTACCAGCAAATAAAAGTATAAATACTAACTAAACCTAAAACTACATCTGTCACAACAGTCAGTAGCACACCAAATTCTCCTCTTAACTACATCATCAACATTTAGGGCATCTATCTATTACTCTCATGAATGTTTCAATAAAATGGGGTGGTAAAAGATACATTGCCACCCTATACAAATATTTAAAGTTACTTTGTCATGGTACGTAATATCATCTAAAACGTAACAAAAAGTTGCTTATTTACAACCGCTATGACATCCGTACAATTTTTAACTGGTGTCTAACCTTTTTCTTAGGGTACCAACAGCATCACACACACTCCTAATACAGAACACTTTACCGCCAAAATTTCTTACTGTTATAAAGTTTATCAACTGCTCTCATTGCTACTCCATTTAGAGCCACAGAATGGTTTTACTGCCATCCGGATCTCTTATTGTGGCTCTGACTTGGCCACTTGCCCTGATATGGTCTACTATGGGTCCCATAGAGGAACCATTCTGCCCCTCTGGAGGAGTGCCTCCCTTTCTCTGCTTTCGTAAACTGCAAAATCTCCAGAGAACACATAGCACAAACAACATTGTCAATAGAACAATCATAACTGTTCTGCGGCACGTAAGTTTAAAAAGCCCTGTGCACGAGTGTGTTTCTTTCTGTGTCGGATATCTTTAACTTACGTAGATTTCCTTACTCAATAAAGTCATATTTACAATGCGAAAACAGTGTCAAATTCTACTGCTTCAACTCGAAACAGCATGCCTATTCCAACTAACTAAGGGTTTCTGAAAATTATAACCAATAAAACAACGATAACTAGGCCCAACGAAATACTCTGTAGGTTTCGAATCCAAAAATTCTCAACTCCCAAAGGTGTATACAAAACAATATGTGCGGAGATCTGGCAATACTAGAGTCCTAAGAAATATTTAAATGGGGTATGGAAGAGAGGCAATTTTCTTCAAGGAAATCATTAAATGGTGGGAAAACTGTTTGAGTTGACATGGGATAAGCAGGAAAATGTAATTTCTTAAATTTAGACCATACTGCAGGAATCACATTGATAATGTTAAGCACTGTTTTTGTAGGGTAATCACAAGGGTACATTTCACTAATTTGTACTTCATTATTCAGAAACAACCTACAGTCATATGGTATTGCTACGTCAACAGCACCTGGATGATCATTATTATCCAACATTCTAGTTTCATTCTTACTCATTATACACTTCACTTTTAGTTTACCATCCTTTGTCTAGAAATACCTTTCTGGGCCTAATTGGGTAATTATCAACTAGGATCCAGATTGACAACTAAAAGAACACACTTCTCCTAACCCCTCAGCAGTGGCTCCATGAAATACAGCTTTTGGACAGAGGACCTCAGTTATAGTATCACCAGAATATCTGGGCACAAAACATAAGTGATCTTGAAAATGTCTACAGTCTTGCAAGATTCTACCTCTAATGGTTGTGACTTCATCTCCATTTACACCCAAAAAAGTAGTTTCATGATGTAATACACGGACAGGATATTTCCATTTAAAATGTACAGCAACAAAATCATACAGCTTTCAATTAGCATCTTTCTTAATTATAGGTATTTTCATTTTTACAAAAAAGACTATCCTCAAAAATTTGACATGAACTTATTTTTAAATGGTAATAAACCTGTACTTTGCTAGTTGGAATTGCCAAACGATACCCATCTTTATCAACCACGAGTCAAATTGTTTAATTTCCTCTTTAATTCTTCAGGTGAGACCAAAACAGCAGGTAACTTAGAAGCTCTACATCAATCTAAAATTTACACTCTAAATAATGTGTTGACTTGTTTAGCCTTAAGGGCTGCCATTAAAAGTTGGGTCTGATGGACATTTGAAAGCTCATTAATCATTCCTGCAGGACTACCTTCCAAGGCCTCTCTAAAAGAAGTTAGATATTTAGTCAGGTTATTAAATTTCATCTGAGCTTTACCAAAAAGTTCTGCAACAGTATCATTAACAACGGAGATTTGGTTTCAAATACTGACTAAGGCAAAATTATTAGTTAAAACCTGTTTCTGCATCGTTTCCATGTGCCCTGCTAGTTTCTGTTAATTTTAAATAAGCTATGTATCAGACTTACAGTAGCAATGTCGCAGCACCAATTTGCTACTTCCCCAAGAAACGTTGATCCGTGTTTAGGCCTAACATGTTTGGCTTCTACCAAATCTTTGTCCACAGCTTGATTTAATTTGTTTCATACTGTTTCAGCTAATATCAGGTTATTTTTCTTCTGTTTATGCAATAAACAGAATTCTTTAAGCCCTAGGAATACTTCTGGCCATGTCTTCTTCTCTGTTATCTAATTTTTGTGGCCACGTAGATTGAAAATGGACGGGGTCAGAGGAAGAGTATACCATTACCTTAGTCATCGGCTGGAAGTGCCACTCCAACAGCTATAGGTTCCATGGTGTTGCAGGAAGCCCACCTCAGAATCAGCATCAACTGCCACATGTAGCAAGTGGCCGCCATCATCAGCGTGTTGCACCTTCTACCGACTGGCTCTTTTACTGCTGACTAGGAATTTACTTAGCACATGCAATGTAGACTTCCCTAGAACCCACATTTTCAAAGCTTCATAACACTTTTATCAAATAATTAAAAACAAAAATTTATTTCTTGTAACACAGGGGATTTACTTTAGAACAACTCATATATCTTAACTATCTGATGAGTTCTCAGGGCCTTAAGCCCTATAAAAAGGTTTCTCTGCAACTGTTTGCTCTCCGGCTTGTTAACCCTCTAGTTAAGGCAGATTCCCAAAGACAGGCTTACGCTCATACACGAGTAGGAAGGGACTAAACCCTGTACTCTCCTGCATGCTTATCTTGTAAGCGAAAGTGACAAAGGGCAAACTCTGGTCCCAATCTCTCTGGTTACTAGACATGTATTGAGACATCATAGTCGTTAGGTTAGCATGCAACATTTCTACTGCCCCATTACACTGAGGTTGATACCGTGATGTCATTGTCCCTTGAACATCAGTTAGTTTTAACAGTTCATGCACTACTGCAGAGCTGATGACTTAACCCCTATCACTCAGAATTGACCCTGGAGTGGAGTGCCTACAGATCACATTCTCTAACAAGAACTGTGCTACCTCTTGGGCTGTCCGAGAGGATATGGTACGGGTGTAAGTCCATCGCGTGCCATAGTCTATACAGGTGATCACGTACTTGTTGCCTCTAGTAGTCTTTGGGAAAAGCCCCAAAAGGTCAACACTACCAGATCAAAAGGTTTGCCTGAAGGAATGGGCTGCATTAGGCCCGTTGTCTTCATGTTGGTTCCCTTTTTAGTTTGGCAATCTGCACATGATCTAACATAAGCCTCAACATCTCTAAAAAGCCCATACCAGTAATACCTTCTCCTAATTTTGTCCACAGTTCTCGCTATACGTAGATGTCCACCCTCAATAGGGTTATCGTGCACTCGCTCAAAATTTCAGCTCTTAGTTGATTGGGGATCGCAAGCAATTTTTTCCTACCTTCTGGTCTTGTATTTACCTTTTACAAAATACCTACTTTTAAACAGAAATTCTTAGCCAACCTACTTAATTTTGACTCAACTTGGAAGGGTTTCTCAATTTCCTGTATTAGTGGAACCAAACTGTGGTCAGCACTTGGCACTTTTGCCATATCAAAGCCTGGCAATGATAACACTGGCACTTCCAAAGCCTTGTCTTCATCTTTTTGTGTGTCTAAATATACAGTGTTTCTACTGAGAGTATCCAAGTGAGCATGCCTTTTCCCACTGGTATATTTGATGTTGGAGTAGTATTCCAACATTTTTAGAGCCCACGGAGTTAATCTAGATAGCTTTGAGCTTATCTAGATAGCACAAACTATGATTATCAGTCACTACAGTAAAGGGTTTTAAATAAATGTATGGCCTGAACTGATCCAAAGCATAAACTAAAGCCAAACATTCCAGATGAGTGATGGTATACCTAGACTCAGCAGGTGTTAAAGTAAGGCTCGTATAGGCCACTGGATACAATTTCCCTCCTCGTTGTTGCATAATGATAGCCCCGATACCCTGTGAGATAGCATCTGTATGGATATCAATGGGGTCTCCTTCTTGGAAATGGACTAAGATAGGGGATGAGATCAACTTTAGTTTCAATTCCCAAAATGATTTTTCCTGTGCCTCACCTAATTCAACTTTCTGGTCTTTTTTAGCAGACTGTATAATGGATCAAGAAAAATTTTGCTTAAATTTACAATAAAAGGAAGCTAAGCCTAAAAAACTTCTCACACCTCTGGAATATATACATCTTGGGAATTCTCAGACCGCTTTTATCTTATTGGGATGAGGTTTAATACCTTCACTACTAACCACATGTCCCAACACTTCAGTTTCCTGATATCCAAAGGAGCATTTGGCTGGCTTTAAGGTTAAATTAGCCTCCTTGAACATTTTAGGACTTGCTCTTATATGACTAGGTTTTTGTTCAAAACTGTTCCCAGCTACTAGTATAGCGTCCAAATAGACCAGACATGATCCCCATATTAACCCTGCCAGTATCTTATCCATATAGCTTTGAAATATGGATGGAGCTGTCTTTAGTCCAAATGGCAATGTTTGAAAACAAAATGTTCCCTCAGGAGTTACAAAAGTCCTTGTCAGCTGCGCTCAGCTGGTGGTATCCTGCATTCATGTCCAAGTGACTGAAATATCTCGCACCCATCAGATAGCTCAAGAAATCATTGATTCGGGGCAAAGGGTACTTGTCATCTTTCAGATTGGCGTTTACTTGATGGTAGTCCACACACATTCTATACTCACCGTTGTTTTTTTTCTCTATTACTACTGGGGAACATCAACGCCATCGGGTGAAACATGGAGACGATTACAATACACTTTTACCTTCTTTGATGGGCGCCAGCGGTGGTTCCTACTGAGGTACTGTCGCTACAGTCTTACAACTTTTACACTGTGGGGTATGTTTACTAAGCCAAAGTTACACTGTGCCAGAAAATGAATTAAGGTGGTTACACTCAGATGTGACTAGCCAGTTCCGGTGGGTGATTCCCCCAGCACGTTACTTAACTTGTGCACTCCTAGATGATGTTCCGCTGAGTCTGATAACACAGCCTCCACAATGCAAGGGGCCTACAGCCGCTAGGATGGACTATAGGTTTTATCCAGAGACAGGATACAGAGTACGAACATGAACACATGCGCTTATCTTTGTCGCTAAAGCCTACTCGTCGGGACGCATCCCCGAACCACATGGTGTGTGGCGACGGTCAATACATGTAGCAGGTTAAGACTGAAAATAATACAGCCGTACAAAATTATCCAAATATCACTTAATGAACATGGGGCACGATATGAACAGACAGAATAAACACACAAATGTGTGAAAGTACTCTTATACGGTGCAGATGCTGCTAGATGAAGTTCTTTGCGGACCACGTGTGCAGGTGTAAAAACGCATTATTTTACGTTAAATTTGGTCAAGAATTGCCGGCCAAAAGGGTATCAACATCCAGCAAAAACGTTCCCGTCGATGAACAAGCATACAAAAGCTCTTAGCATGCCGGATGGCGGAGAAATACAAGTGCATGAAATGACTGCTGATCATGAACAAAAAGCATCAAACACAAAAATACAAGAACCCTGAGATAATTTAAAACGCACAAGATGGAACAAGAATTAACACTCTTAATGCGATGATGGCGCAGATACGGACTTGGTGGTAGCTAACCACGTAGCCGTGGGCAATGTGGCTATATAACACTTAAGCGTGACAAAAACCCTCAAATAATTACATAAGCACATTACCCTTAATGTTGCATACCGAAATAACATTGAAAAGCCCTGAACATGGGCGGGTGGCATCTGATACCCTAAAAGTGCGGGTTGCATGGCCTCTCCCGACATCTCCTCTTCTTGTCTTGTTAAAATACAAAAAGCTGCGAGGGCTGTAAATAATTAGGTTAAGCGGATAGCATTATGCTGTGAATGTATGGCAAATGTATGCAAGGCAAAGGTTAATCGGTAAACTAAAATGAACTATGGAAACTTACATCATTGCAAAAGTATGAAGTGCGTACGTGACAGCATCTTACCTCGCCAGCTCTCCTAGAACGACTGCCGAGAGGCAGGGGTCACGCGCACCTACCATGGCTGCCTACGGGGTTCACACAAGCGTAATTGCTATGCATACCAAGTAAAATATTAATATATTGAATTGAAATGGCACCAAAAGCATTTTAATACACTTTCACAAATAGACTGTTAATCATGAATTTCTGTTGTTATTTAAATGTCTTTGAAAGGCATCTTAGCCTGAATATTATTGTCTTTCTCTTCGGCGCCATGTACACTTGGATTTGAAATGGCAAACATTACTTAAGACCCTGAAATGAACATATTACACTTTGCAAACATATTTTACCCTGAAAAAGAAATACATAGCACTCTGAGATTAATCATCCCGTTTTGGGAAAGTCTGTCTTTGTAGCAGGCTGCACGTATGTACTTACCCACGTGTTACTGTGAGCGGTGAGTACTGTCATAGTATTACTGCTGCTGGCTGTTAGCCGGCATCAGTACTAAAATTCCTCACAATACCATTCTGAATACTTTCTTATACTATGTCACGTATCACCTCCCTCTCGCCTGAGGAGACTCTCTAAGGGGCTGAAGTAACAGGAGAACTATCATCTGTATCTAAAGTCCCCACTTCCTCATTTGTCTTACGTATCTGGCCAGGCTTCCAGCTAAAACATTGACAATACCTGTATAAGAGATTTCGCAACTCCAGTCTTTGCTCAGGCAGCAGATTAGGGTTAATATCTAACTTTTTCTCATTAAAATCATCCAATTTAATCCCCTCTGTGACTGAGACTGTGTTAACATGGGTTTTGTTTATGTCCTCAAACATACACAAGGTCCCTAACTTCATTCCTTTTGGTAAAGTGACTTCATTGCTATATGTATGTATTAGTTACCCACAATTTAGTCTAAGTTCCTTTGCACAGAATGCTATAGGGTACCAATACAGATTGTCATATACATGGTCTAATTGCTCTAGGAGAACTTCTGAGGGTAAATCGGTGGCTGTAAAATCAAATTCTACCAACTGATGCCTTCGTGGCTCCAGCCTAACATGGTCTTTAATCACGACACACCCTAACCTCAAATTTGGTTCATTTTCCTTTTCTGAGTCAATGGTTAGAGGTGAGGTTTTCCGGTGCCTCCCAACCTTATTGTGGGATATTTTTAATCACTCCATTTTCTTTGCTTCTCTGATCTGTAGTGAGCTTACTGGTTAGGATAAATTAACCTTAAAAGTGACCCCCATTTACATTACACATCAATTGAGCTTAATACCTTTGTAAGAAGTTACAGCCCATAATAACACTATTGATAGAGGCTGTCACAGTTCCCAAACAATGAGTGTATCAAACCTTATCCAGTACAATCTTTAAATTTAGCATGTGAGAGATAGACTGTTTCTGACCTGATACACCTGTTTAGGCAAGATCTCCGAAAACACACCAAAACAAGTGGAGTCTTTCCAGTTTACAAGGAAACAGATGTTCCTATGTGCAGGATTAAGCAGTAAGCATGCATTACTGTAATAAAAGTAAGATTAAGCTATTGTAAGGTGCTGGAGATGGGCGACGTGACGTCAAAAGTGCTAACTGGCAAGGCCGTTGTCGTGACGTCGCAGACTGCTGACTGATGCACGTGGCATGACTAACATTCCGTACTCTCACAAACAGATCTTGTCCTGACTGTGTGGGAGTGAACAGCTGTTACCTGTGCTGGCACGAACTCTATAAGTTTACTGACAATCGTAACACACACACTGGCAATAAAATGTACTCTGTAACTTGTACTTACTACTGAATTTAATTCACAAATGATCATATGTGGTAAGGAAGAAAATGAAGGTACAATTTGAATATCGCTTAACTACTATGCATAAGCATGCTGTGGTTTCCGTGAAGCGCATCCACGTTTAACTGTCCTACGGTGCTTGTGATCTGTAGCCCATAATGGGACAGCATGAAGCGCAAACTATGAAAAGCATTCCTAAATAAGGACCTACTCGCATAAGTGTGAGGTGGGAGGAGAGGCGTCTCCACCAATGTAACGTCTCCCTTCTGCCTGTCTACTCACTCCTAGGTTTTTAGCTAAGTCAACTCTGTAATTAAGGATTTCTATGACATTTGCGTTAACGTAGTAAGAAAGGAAAACCATCAAGGGGTAACGTAGCTCAACGGTAAATGAGAACAAGCAACCTGGGAATTCTCTAAATATAAAACACATTTACTATCACAATTCTTACAGAAATAGGAACAATACAAATCAGTTAAAATTACTCTAAACCCTATGTGTAATCTGTATACTCATGCTGAATGACGTTAGGTTTACTATACAGTGTCCTGCCTATCCTTACTAGTAGATAATTGAATGCTGTTTAATTCTGAATAACGGGGTCCTGATAGATAGCCTTATGCCCTACTGCCAACCAGATTATGCTCACCACAGATGTCACAGATGTAGTCGACTTTGAGCTCCTCAAGGCCTGGGTAAAGAGATGCCTTCATCGTCAGCCTTGCTGGGACCTCTGTGTCGTCGGCTCCGACAATTACACATAGTACTGCTTCTAATCATCTGGGCACATCTAGGGGGGGGGGGAGGAGTGGCACGCCGCGGTCTCAATATATACCCCCTCGGCTGAGTAGGTCAGGCACCGCTGTTTATAAAATATTGTGTTCAGCCCATCTCTGGCCGCTACACACCGCCGTTAGTAAACTATTGTGTGCGGCCCATCTCTGGCTGCTACAATCCAAAGCACAGCTAAAGGAAATTATTATGACAGAATAGAACAACATAAGCTTAGAATTTATCAGGAAATACGTCCATTTAATGCCAAAAAAAACTTGCTGCAGTTATCACAAGAAAATGACTAATAACTTAAAATGGCTCGTCAGTAGTATCAGATCAATAGCTGACATTACTGGCCAGTGAAATCAGTAAGGAACGTCATGCGACCTTGCCACATGCCGCTGTAAAAAGCTATAAACTTATAGCCGTATTGGACATAACAGAAACGATTGCCACCTAGCCGAGACGTCACTGGCTGGACTATAGCTTGCAAGGCCTTCTAGTCTAGGTGCTAATGGCTCAGCCCACGTATTGTTAATATGTCTAAAACAGTGATATTAATACTAACCACAGAAAACATTGAAAATTGTAACAAAAATACTTGACTTCTTATATATGATAAACAAGACGTGATATTGTGAGGGAAAGTGCAAGGAGTGTGCACAATATACACTTGCAGATTGCTCAGAAGTCAGGTCTGGCTTTTGGCAGTTTGAACCATAATATCCATCGTTCTTCTGAGATTTACGACATTTACCTTGCTGATTGAAATTGCTTTCCTACAACTCTGTTTAGAAACAGCTTTTATTCTCTTCAAGGATCTCCTTAGCTCCAGATGTTTAATGAAACGGTTGGGGCTGATATTGTTGCGTATGGTTTTATGTAATGCTGAGTGAGGCTTATTCGTATTGTGTGCAACACAGCTTCCTTGACATGACCTTTTGAAAGAGTAGTTTATGTGCTTCCCACCAACAAATTAGCAATTATAGAGTTGAACTATTCCACTATGTTTGCTGTCTAAATCACACATCAAACTCCACAAATAATTAGCAAGATATAGTACTGCCTTCATAATTTCATTGTACAACTAAGATTCTTTTAAATCTAGTATCATATTTTTTTTTACTGCTCTTGGTTCCCTGGCAAAAATGCTGCTCTCAGTTATATTTCTCCTCAAATACATTATTTGGTCCATTCACAATGTCTTTCCTGAGTAAAGCAATTTTGTCTACATCGCAAAGAGCATTCTTTTTGTGTTTCACATTTTAAGTGATGGCTATGCGCATTTTCAAGACTTGTGCAGCTATCAGTGACCATAAAGGTGGCGTGCCAATTTTTGTCTGTTCTGAAAGATTTTTTATTTTATTACAATAGTTTCTCAGCAGGTGGTTCCGACATTCAATTTTCTTGCCGGTTGGGTGAAGGTTCCTGGGTTATGGTGGCGGGGTTTGCTTCTCACCCCGGTTGCGGTATTTCTAACTTGAATGGATGATATGTTTTCTTTTCCCGCTTGGCGCGGCAGGAGGTCTGATGACCTTGTTGCTTCCCCTTCCTCACTCTCTACTTGTCTGGGCAACTCCCCTGAAAGTGCCGTTCCTGGCAGTCCCAGCAATAGGGGCGGCATTCCTTTACTGCTGATGAGCACTGAAATTTCTGATGGTTCATCAGTGTTCGTTAGCATTAAAAGAACAGCCAACAGTAAACAGTAAATTTTTTGATTATCAGTAACTTCTTTGTTTTGGAACGATTTTCAGTAGTATTAATTAAAAATGTATAAAAGGAATTAAATTATGAATTTAAGAATCATCTTATTTTCCTCGAGTTAAAATAAATAAATATTATTCTTAAGCATATAAAAACAATTATTCATTATCATTTGACTCAATAAAGGCAATTTTCTAACAACCTATAACTCTGTTTTTATTTTATTTTTGTACTGTTTGTGTTCAGAATTTCAGTAGGTACTATTTTGTATTTAATGATACTACCATACGCACATTTGAAATATTTCTAAAAACCTGACAACTGGAGTTGCCTGCCAAAATTGTGTCTCACTGACACTGCATAACCTCTGCAGCATCAGTAAACTCAATGCTTTCAGTATTCAATCTAGCCTCGCACAGGGTGCCGCCCAGCGGCACACTGAAACAAGTGCCAGTGCTCGTCAGTAGTATCAGATCAATAGCTGACATTACTGGCCAGTGAAATCAGTAAGGAACGTCATGCGACCTTGCTGTTCTCCCTTACCCCTATCTCTTTGGTTTGTGCAGTAGGGAAATGCAAGGAGCGGGAGGGATACCCGCAGGTAGGGAAGGGCGCGCTACCTGTCAACTTCACTTCCTCCTTTCCCCTGCAACGCTGTCCATCCACACGCCAGTCATCCTCTCCCTTGAAAATTCTCTGATAGGCCTTGCCGAGTTTCAATGGTCGCTCACAGCATGCAGCGCAAAGCAGACACTGGATGTGCGAAAATACCAAGTTTTCACAAATGATTACACGGAAATTCAATGCTGTGACCATCAACTTTTATGATATCATTTTGTTCACAAGAATTTATGCTTCAGTCGTTTTAAAATTTTTTTTTTAGGTACTTCACATCGTGACATGTAAAATTCCAACTAACCATCTTTTTTCTCGTAAGGTAAAAAAATTCCAATGCTGTGTTTTCCATACTTGATGAAAAAAATGATTGAGAAAACGTACGTGTTTTCCAAGTTTTGGGGAGGGGTACGTAATGCCCTTAATAGGGTGGGAATACGGCGGCATGTTTGACGCCTGTGTGTCTGTTACATCCTCTATCCTGCCGTGCTGGATGGGGCAAGCTCTGTTAGAGTGCCTTCCCTGGCAGTTCCAGCAGGGAGGAAGTATGATGGCAGGAGGAGGCGGGCCACGCACAGCTGGCCTTCTGAAAGAAGGGGCTAGGGCTGCAACCTTCACGGCACGAGCTGAGCCGTGTAGCAGAGACTGGGCTCTGTTGTTTTTCTCTACCTCCCTCATCTTCTCCATCAGTTCGTTGACCATCTGCGGTTTTGGAATCAGCAGGAGGTTTAACCAGAGAGGGGAGGATGGTCCACACTATATTGCAGACGCATGCATCCTCGTTTTCTAATGAGGATATCCGCTTGTGCATTTGTACCTTCATGCGAATAAAATTTTTACCTCTTCCTCGGGGTGCTGGGTTCGAGTGTGAAACTCAGTAATGAGGTTTGCGATTACCTCTTTCCCCGTGAATTGGAAAGCAAGGCGGGTTCGCAGTTGTCCCCATTCTGAGATAAACTCCCCATAGCATTTCCACCATTCTTTGGGCTTACCAAGCAGTTGGTGGTGTGCCCTTCCGACCCACTGCTTGATAGGAATTTGGTGTTTCCTCATTTCCTCATCACATTCGGTTCGTCATGAGGGCGGCCACTGTATTCCGGCTGTAGGAATTCTTGTGCGGACATAAAAGTCACAATGTTCGGCCTTAGTTCGGGGTTTGAGAGTCTATGTGTGAGGTCTGTTGGCATACTTGGCCGGGACAAGTGGTCCTCTCGTCCAGCCAGTTTATACAGCTGTGCTGATATTCAATTGCACAGGTAATGCAGCGTATGATATGAATGCTTGTGCCTAGGCATTCCGGCCAATTTGCAAAGAGCGGTTTGCCTTAGCTGGCAGTCCCCGCAACAGTACTGTAAACCGTCAATAGAATGCCGTGGTAGTGTGTGCATCTAATCACATGTAGGCCTGTGCCTGTACACGTTCTCAAAAAGCATCTTCCTCTTATGTCAAGTAAATAATCAACTGGCGTATTAGCCCCTTGGGTGTCAGGCTGGGTTCGTTCCGAATCAGAAGTGACATGGCTGGTGTTATTGAGCACCACAGGGCACTCCCTGAAGTCCTATGGAGTAGCTTACAAAAGGAGACCAAATTAGTGTGCTAACCTTTGAATGGCCTCTAAAGAGAGGATTTAAGCTAGCTAAGGCTGATACCAGCGCTGTAGTAACTAGCTTAACCCAAGTGGCTACGTATATGATTGCATTGGCGATGTATAGGCGAACAATGTGTGCTATATACATGTGTGGGTTGCTCATTAATCATCTGGTTAATTACTCTGGGTAAATAAGTGAAAAGGAGTGCTTTCTAGGAACTGCACTAGGGAGACTAGTACATTCTGTAGCTGTCTAAGCTTCCTGGAGTGTACACCCTGCGTAGGACATGGCTTGATGTCTGTCACAGGTGATCCAAGAATGTGGCTGGCATGGTCAAAACCGCCAAGTCTGAGCTACCTGCAGTTTACGCCCCATGTTGGGCGCCACTTGACGCTGCTCCACCTTTCTCTCTTTTACAAGAGAAGGGACAGTTAACCTTCCCCTCTCCTAAACTAAATACTAATTAAATGTCACTAATATTTCAAAAGTTAAGAAGACAATAATGATGCCGGCTGGGTCAAAGGATCTCCCACGTTGGAAGATGAAGCTTTGGATTTCTTATGCTTCATGACAAGTTGCGGAGAGGGGGAGTTAAACCCCAAGGTAAGTTGTATCTGAAAGGTCTCCCGATAGGAGGCTTTCCAATTACTCAAGTAAAGGCCGCCAAATTTCGTAACACCAGCTTCACTATAAACGCAAATGTGGGAAACTAGATGGGGCCCTTAGTTTCTCGTTCTACCCCCAGCCTCAGTAGAGGGTTGGATGGTTTGGTAAGCGAGAAGGCACAAAGTTGGAGTGAAATGAATCACTGGGCATTTTGTTACCTGGTTAGGCAGATATAGGTTGGCGATCTACCCTGTCGCAGTGAATGGGGCAAACAATAATTAAATCTAAATAACTTGGAACTCATAAATACTAAGTAGGATACGTATTTATTAATACGTATGGAAAAGACAAAGTGATATGTAGCTAATTCCTACTTATTAAAGATGGAAGCTAGTTTTTAAAGCATGCAAAGGCGACCTGTGCAAAAACTAAGTGAGGTGTTTCAAAAGTAAACAGTATTACTAATAAGAAAGCTCAATGTTATGTATAGAAGGGGAGGGATGGTTTGTAAGGAACATGAATAAAAATTACAGTGCTGTAATTAGAGGTCCAGAAGAAGCGTGGTGGTGTACTAACAATGGGGGTGCTGGAAGGATTTCCAGGTGGGAGAACAGGAGGACATTCTTAGTATACCTCTTGCAGATGATCAGCAGTGGCAGCATCTTCCAGGGTGGCTGCTGGTGGCTGATGAGTACCGTCTTCGGAGAACGTTATCCTTGTTTGTGTCCCAAAGAGGTGTAATGGTTGATTCCCTGTCAACGAGAGCCTCTGATCTTCGCAGACGGAGAGGGAAGAGAGATTAACCATTTACCAGGGAGACTCACTTAACTTTGGCGGTGTGCGCGGAAGTGGCCTAGTGGTCAGGACCCTGTTAGATTGTTCTCTAGTCTTTGCAGACTGGGAGAGCAGGGCTACCACTTACCCCAACTGATGCCCGTGGCCTTTCCAAGCTGGAGGGCACAGCAACTGCCCTGAGCCAGGGGTTGTCTATTCATCCTCGGTGGCAGCCCCTCTCTTTCTCCTGTGTTGGAGGTGTTGACATAGTTAGCACCTCGGTGTAAGGTGCTGGAGGCTAGGATGCTCCTGTGGAATGACTGCTGCACTCTTAGAGCAATCTGTGGAATTCACTTATCTTCGAAGAGGCTGTCGACGGCTCGCCGAACAGTAAAATCCTGCGTTGGAATTAGGGCGACCGTGTAATGGCTTTGAGTGAACAGTACAGTCTTTTCACAACCACGTATCTGTAATCTCTTATGCAGTGCAGTGTCTGGATCCTGTAAGCATGTGATTATTGTACTATTGTAGGTTTGACTTGCCCAGATAAGCGCTGGTGCTTGATGATGGGGCAAAGTCATAAAGTAGAGTGTGTGTGCCCCATGCGAAGAAATGTGTCACGCGTCAAGACACATTGATGCACTCAAGCTGTGTGTGTACCACACACTGAATTTCAGCAGTTAGCATTAAATGTAAGACAGTGCAGTGTTGGTGAGCAAGTCATGCAGTATTAGTTGTTCACAGTAATGTGTGTTTGTGTTAGGTGAGAACTTTGATGGTTTCCTTAGTAAGATATAACAGTGTAGATGCAGTGCAGTTGTTATGTAGCGCTGGGGATGGTGGTGTGTGCAGGAGGAGGCAGCCAGTCCCTCGCCAGCTGTGAAGACCTCAGCTCGAGCAGTTTCAGCTCAGCCAGTCGAGCCTCCTTCGAGGCGCGCTGCTCCCCGTCTCCCTCCTATGCCACAGACAACGTCCTCGTGTTCCCGGGAGACTCCAGTGGCTCCGTGTAGAGTCCATCCTGGCTCTCTGCTACTGCGCTCCCTCTGCTAAGAGCCAGCTCCAACTACAGTGCTTCGCTCTATCACGTCTCACTCTACCTTATTGTACAAGCTGAAAAGTTGGAGCTGTGCAATTTGCCTCAATAATTGAGCTCATTCTTTTTTGGGTATTGTGAAACCTAATTTGAGAATGGTGGAATTAGGGTTGTGTATGTTGGTGCATGTTACCATCATCGTGTGTTATTTAGTAAAGTGAGTCATGAGTAGTTTGATGTAACAGTTGAGTCTTACACGGCTGTAATTTCAGCTCTGATGTGAAATGCAGAATATGAAACACAGAGTCCAATTACATCATCTTTAGACATTAATGCATCACCCACAAAAATTATGAACCATTCCACATTTAATCAATATCTCCTAAGACTGACTTTGCTGTTTCCTTACAACACATTGCTTCCCTACCACTGTGCTGCTAATGGTTAGTATTTCATGTTTAAATTTTAACGTGAAATCCTTCATACATAGCATTTGTAAGCGATAAAGGTGGACTGATTTGAGTATGTTCCTTTTTACCTATGACTGAGTGTTAATGAACTGCTACAGAATGCCTTGGAAGACATCTGTGAGTTGACTACACAGTGGGTAGTGATGATGAGTTGACAGCTTGCAGGTTGGTAGGAACTGCAAGCACTGGTAGTGAGGTTGTCTCCACTCTTGCCAACACGGCTTGGCACTGCCATGCAGAACCGCCAAGGTCCCTGCAGTGCTCACATAACTATACTACAGTGGTCATCAGCACTGGGAATATTATAGTTTGAGAATGTAGATGAAAATATTCCAGTGATAAAATTTAATTTTATGCATGCTAGATTTAAATGTCATTTTATTCTGAAAATGTTATTTCTAGCTTAAAAAGGTAAAAACTTGAACAGTCTACAACATAACACACACAGTATTTGAAATTTTGTTTAAATATTTGTTATATAAATTTGTTTTGTGATTTTACAAACTCTCACTTTAAAATGTTGACATCATTAGTATTCACTTTGTTGGTGTGATAATGCAAAGATTAAGGTATTTATTGTCATTGAATTTTGTGTTAAACTATTTGTACCTGAAATCTAGGTTTGTTCGTAAAAAGGTACTTACAACTTGTAGCTAGACTTGTACGTTGTTACTGTGTGTGTGTCTTGTGCTGCAGGCAGGTCTCACTTAGGAACAATGTTGAATTGCGAGCAGGATGGAAGTAGATCTAGATGCTGTGTGTGGAGGCAGACAGAAGATAAGTTGTCAGGGTTGAGTTACAGCATAACAGTAGCTTGCCAGCAGTACGGGAGTGATTGGATACCCTCTGCACTATGTGACACTGCGGGCATCATCATCCCTGTTCTAGCTGAATGCCCTTCTCCTAATTCTTAACACTATACAGCTAAGAACTGGCACTAGTCGCTATATTTTATTATTGTCACCCTCGTACCTTTCATGCCCATACTGGTTTGCATGGTGTTTCTCCAGGAGGTAGGATCCACCCTGAGCCAGCAGGTAGACGTGGTAGAGTCTTGGCTGGGTGGCATCCACGTACAGTGTGCAGTAAAAGAGGTACCCTGGTTATATTACTAGACGTTTGTTGTGTCTGGGAGGTGTCGTGGTACACATCGCAGTCACAGACTATGACGTGTGGTCTGTAACGTGACAATAAGTTGCAGCACTCGTCTAGTACATGCCGGTGCCAGGCGCTCGCAGGCTGAGAGAGAAACAAGGTGGTGTGTGCATCATCCAGTTGGCACTGGCTGTAAGTAGCAGTGAAGATAGAACGTAACAACATTAATGAAACTACCTCTTTGTGTTACAATTGTTTTGATATTGCTTTCTGACATTTTTAAAAGATTAACTTTGGAATTTCATATTATTCGCCTTTGACTTGAACTTACAACAGTGAGTGTACATCTATAAAAACTGGAGTTGTTTAGAATTACAGTGAAACCTCTATGTATTGAACTCGGATGGATTGAAATCCTGCATCAATGGAACGTATTCTGTGGTCCAATTTTTTATTTATCTGCATTTCAAGACAACATCCATTGAAAGTCCACATGTATTGAAATTTTTTTGTCAATCCCCTAAGAAATTATGGATAGAGAATCTACTGTATAAAAGAAATATATTTTAAACTACAGGCAGATGAATTATAGGTTCTTGTGTATTACTTGACTGAAAAGGAGAAAGTTAACAAAAAATAAATTGCTTTTGAACATATTAATTATGAATAAAACAATATAATTGATAATTAGAATATAAATGAAAATTTGTATTTAACCAAAAATAAGGCACTTTTAAGTTGACACAAGTATACAACATGTGTAATACATGATACAAGTATAAAACACGTCTATTACATGATAGACCTATTTAGGAAAGAATCAAACATGTCATTCATAGAGTGATATTTTTTTTTTTCAATGGTTTGGTTCAAAGAGTGTAAAGAAACTGTAAATATACTACAGGTTTGTAACATACATATAGCTATGCACTGAAACAAGGTTTTATAACTGAATGTGTGGTGCCTGTCTTGTATGAGGGTGGGTGTTACATTGATAAATACGGTAAAACAACTGTTTATATTGATCATGAGGCCAGACAACCAATACTTTAAAAAGACATAGTGAAACCAGCCTTTTAATTTTTATCATGGTATAATGTGCAGCTACAAGTGCGTGTGTAATGTTAAATGAGTGCTTTGCCAGGGACATCTTGTACGTGCTTGGGTAACAACACTATGCAGCTGCTATAACGGAGACCATAGGTGTGGTCATACTTATGTTTTGGTAAACAGGTGGTCCCATTCCAAGTACCCAGGAGGCAACATCTTAATATAATATGCAGTGTAACAAGAGATTCTTGGCACACACATGTATCTACAGCATTGTCCTCGTAGTACAATGAAACCAACAAATAGAATTTAAAAATCCTTAGTTTCACTCATTTTATCCCTTGTCTAAGAGGTCCTGTGCCTACTTGGACCATTCAGTGGTCGTGCTAATCTTAAAAATAGTTTTTAATGTTCTGTAACTACCATTATATTGACCTCCTCCAGAGGTAATGCGTGTTGCCTGTTTGTAGTCCAGCTTCTTCTTCAACTTGTATGGTGCACGTCCACAGTCTCTCAAGTGTGCTGTTGTGGCTGTTATTACTCCCACCAACAGAACGGAGGATCAAACCTGATGTGATAATAACTGTGTTTCTCTTAGCAGAGAATGTACCAACACCACCTACGTATTGTCATAGTCGCACACATTCACCTCGGTAGAAACTAACCCGGCAGTGTGACATGTATACCTAGTGTAGTGTGGTTCTTGGTACGAGGGTGTAACTGCAGATGTACTTTGCACAAGGCAACCTTGGTGGCGAGTGACTACTTCCACTAGATGACGACTCAGATACAGCAGAAGATGCAGTAGTGCGAGTCGCGTTAGGAGCTAGGCTAGGCTGGGGACCCACCATTCTCACGCGCCTGCCTTCACTGACACGCTCATTCTCCTGTAGTTTGTCAACATGCTCATGTTTATCCACAGTATTGAAACACTCGGGTGATGCAAGTTCTACTTTACTTACATGACAACCAACAGCTAGTGTTGTCACCATCCTTCATGTGTACACAATACCTACATTTTATTTCACCATCATTTTGACTATGTATAATTATCGTATATCTTTAGTTTGTAGTATATATTTATGTATTTTGCTGTACCTAGTGTAATCATAAGATCTAGGAAAGTTGGTAAATATTAGTACTTGGTTTTGTTGTTATTGTTAAGTATGATCTCATGTTATTGGTATGGTTTAAATGTTAATTTTTTTTATTGTTTGTTGATATGATCAGGGTCATGTACATGTAGGTGGAGTTGTCTAAAGTGCCGCTTAATACCAGAGGGTGACACTAGGTAGAGCCTGCAGCAGTCTAACTGAAGACTAACAATTGTTTGTACACAGACATAATTTATAAATTAAATTAATGCTATGGCAAAATATTTATTTTTCTTTATTATTACTGCAATAATACTGGCTTCAATTATGTAATTTAATACTATTCAAGAAAATTATATCGTAAGCAATTATCAATTTGTGAAGCACGGTGTTTTGATGGCAATACTGTAATTTGAATTTGCATTACTAGCCTTTATTCCATGTTTGGCTTTGGACAATGCTACTTTGTATTCAAGGACAAGGAATACATGTTTATATGTCAAATGTTTACAGGTTTGTATGTCTGAAAATATGCGTGCAATAAGACTTTGTGCTTTGTTTCAAAAATTCTAACCCTATTGTGAAAATTTTCACTGCCTGTCACTGCAAGTCTCTTACAAACTGAAGGTTTCTTGCCCCCTTCATCCCTACTTATGCGCTTCACAAACATTGCAGTCGTTGAGAACTTTTCAAACAAAAAAAATTAATTTAACCTCATTGTTAAGGTCCAGTTGCAAACCAACAAAACTATTGCCAGGCATCACATACAAAAGTATATAACAACTCACACAATAGTAAGAAAATGTGTTTCTGAGATCATAACAACTCACACAATAGTAAGAAAATGTGTTTCTGAGATCATTCAGAGACCCAGAGTATATACGGAAGTAGGAAGACACAACATATTCTAGGTTAAGTTAAACTTTGAGCTCATCCTTGGTGAAGGTCAGTTCTGAGAACTCAAGATGGCAGACTAGGCCGCGTCGGGCGTTTGGTTGTGGTAATTAAAGTTCCGCCACAGAATAGAGATCATGATTACAGTTATTTTCATTCTGTCTGTAGGTTTGTTATATGTGCATAACTTTCCATACCAATTGATTGAATGACTTCACCGTACATTTTCTTCTATTTCGCCTTCCAAAAAGAAATTAATTTATAAATGGGTTTTGTTTGTATCACTATGCAGTTTATTTTTTTAGTGTCATAGTGGCCATTCCTAGAATAGTTTATGCAAGCATAAATTTCAAAATATAATTTAATTACACACTGATGATGATAATAGAATCCAGTGAGAACCATAAAGAATTAGTGTGTGTATTGTCAATTATTACTATAAATATTGCAATACAGTAGTATATATCTGTAGACTGTATAATGAAGTAATCAATATATTTTTCATCGTTTATTTTTAACTCGGATATGTGTGTACCAAGTTGTAAGCGTGACGTACTGAAAGACTCCTTCTCATACTTCGCAGTTAAGCTGGAATGCAAGGAAGAATTTTACAGATCATCTCATCTGAATTAAATGCAGATTTATGAATTTTGATCAAACTTTCTTCTTTTGTAGTTTTATTTTCTGAAAAGTGATACATTAATTTTAATGATGAACTGAAAGTTGTGAGGTGCAAAATGATACATATATTAAGAGAATCCTGCGTACAGTGTGCGGAAGCTGCACCATACTTGTAGATTTTGTGTGTGTGTGTGTGTGTGTGTTCCACTAATATACATATTATACTCCATTCATGATTACTTCCAATTTTTGTGAAGTCCTGCTGAAGATCTTTTTCCAGAATATTCCTCCGCCTCATATGCTTAGAAAATTACATCAGAGGGCCAATGCACCGCATTCGTGCGCATTAAGTGTAATAATATTTGGCATAAGAACTATTTTGTACTAGGAATTACCAACACACACATTTTATCACTCTCTTTATACATACTACTTATAAATGGAAAAAATATATATGATTTATAGATCAACTATAACTAAAAGTTAAATTTAACCAAAAAATAAGGGACTTTAATGTTAAAACAAGTACTGTTTGAAACTCTTGTGATGTATGTGGCATTTAAGAAACAACCAAACATGTCATACATGGTGTGTATTTTCAAAAGATTTATTTTAAAAGTGTGAAGAAACCATGAATTGACTATAGTATATTGTTAGTCTGCACTAGTGAATGGAAAAATTCTGTGAAAGTAATGTAAAATAAAACAAAGCTTTCAAATACGTGTGTGTTGTGTTTTGGATTAATTTATAGAACTTGAAATGTTTGTATGTTAGTGAACTGAAAAGATATATTTGCATATGTTACTTTAAATTTTGCATTTTTTTAAAATGACATTCCAGCATGTTTAATGAATACTGATTTTATTTAATTTTTTAGCCAAAGCACTTTAATTGCACTGTAAAATAAAAATTGGTGTTGTGATAAATTAATGAAGACTGTATTTTGTATTTCACTTTATAACAAAACTATTGTGATAATTCATAGCAAAGCATTATTCCATAATAAATGCCTGAACAAGTTACTCATTGTCATAATTATTGTTTACATGTTTCTTTTTAACCACAAGAATAACAATTATCATCTCTTAGCCATTAGAACAGAAAAAAACTATTTATTAATAATGACACATAAATTATGATAAATCCACTGCTGGGTACAGTCACCAAGGTTTCTTTTCTATGTAGTCAGACAAACTCATTCGTAGTAACAGTAATTTCCTTTCACTATTGTAATGATTGTGGCACATATCTTGATGCTATGATGTGCTGATTCACTTCTTTTGATCAGCAGTTACATTGTGCATTTGTCGTAGGATAATCACTACTTACTCCTCTCATTGTGCTCCAAGTAATTAAACAGTAAGGGGTTGTTAGGGTAGGTGTTCACTACGAGAGCAGCTAGTGAATGTAAATGGTTCTGAGAATGAACTTGCAGAGAGTCAAGTGCCCTGTAAAGAGAAATATTGGTTGACAGTCTCCGAGAGCAACTTACAAAAATTAGCATGTTCCCAACAGTTCAGTAATCTCGCCCTTTAATCAAGGAATATACTGTAACAATGCTACACTTGCAGTCCCAATCATTACCTAAGACTTATTAGCAGATAAAGAGGGTGCTAGAACCTCACTGATGAGACTCCAAATGATTTATGGGAATAGGGTTGTTGGTGTGGGGCGGTCATAATTTTTTGGGAAATTCTGGACAGATTTTGACCCACTTCCTTATTACTTACTACACCTCAAATTTTGGAAGAAGAAAAAAATTGTGTGAAATCCATGTTCAATGGTCTAGTGCAAAAGTGGCAAGTTTTTTTAAATTTAATATAAATTAATTTTAATAGGCAGAAATTTTCTGGAGAAAAAAAAGATCATCATCCCCAGAAGGGCATATTGGACTTCCTGTTGTTGACAAAAATAAGACTACACAGCACAATGTGCAAGTGTTAGTGAACACAAAATCCCTTTTCTTCTCTACTGCTAGCCAGGTCGTCATGATCCACCACAAGAACTACAGTCTCTTCAACATTGTCTGCAAGAACTACCAGAAGCTTGCAGACATCTGCACAACACTTTCGCCATTGACAAATTGTCTGGTTTGACAACCAGTAGTTACCACACCCACTGCCCTTCTGGTTACCAAGTTAGGATTAGCTAACATGGAGTTATTTTCATACCCATCAAAGCCTTTTACTACCTTGTGTAGTCTAGGAGCAGGTCTCCATCACCTGTCGAACCATAGCTTAGCTTCCATTCATGCTTTTTTGGCTAGGAGGTAGTATGTGTTACTGCATTTATTCCTATGGAATAAATATATATTTTAATCCAACCCGAAAGTTTATTTCTAAAGAATATATTATTGATTGCTAGAGAACCTTACACTTGTCAGTAGTAAGCAGGGGACCGGCAATTACTGTAACACTTTACGAACCACAGAGTAGGACTGTAAACTCAGCTTCAGGGACATCTGTACATACAAGACTCAACGGCCACCCATTCTGTACACTCAGGTGTATAGAAAGGTAGAGCCCCAATCACTGGGTACACAATCCTAAAGGTGGCTAGGCGATCAGCCCAGGTTATACACTACTACATCCACGCGCTCACGGTGCTGGAGGGAGTATCTGCCTGGACCTGAAGACCTGACCCCTTTTGTGACCCACTCCAACAGTGGTTGGAAGGCAACCTGAGAGATCCAACGCTCTAGGTTCGTGCACCAGTGGTGCAGGGCTATAGGATTACAGAGTCTGGTCATCAAACACTGTTGAAAGTACACTCGGTTAGAGACTCATCTCCTGCCCACGTCTTACTAGACCTGGTTTCAAATCATCGCCACCTCTATGCCATTCACTGGTAGGAGTGGGTCTTATAGGAAGGAGCATAAGGCAGTATTGTCGTCGCCAAGCAAGAGTGCAACACTTAGTCATCTGCACATTACAGAGAGACCCAGCGGGATCAAAGCCACCCGATGACTGGAGGGGCATCACCTCCCGGTCCTCTCCTCTACCTTCTTTACAGCTTCCACCGCTTCACAAGTGGCAGCTTGGTGGTTTATGACTGCAGATAACTCCTTCGAATACGATTCTTACGAACTTCAACCACTGATAACACTATCCCGCTCCACGTGGCCCACAGGAATATCAACATTTTCACTCGCTTACAAAATAAAAATAAAATTTAACCAAAGTTTCTATTTAAATTAATTAATAAAACGAATAAAAATTACATTATCTGCAATGTTACATTCACCCCTCGATTTGGGAGAGATTTTGAAGAAACTGTTTCCAAATCAAAATCTACCTTATATGCGGCTGCGCTGTAAACTACTGCGACTTTGTTCTTCCACACAATTCAACTTTATCACTCAATAAATAACCTCATTTACGTAACTCAAACATAAAAATTAAAGTTTTAATTTCCTATGTTAACACATTTGCTCCCATATCCAACTAAGGTCGGGTAGATTTTATTTGGTTCAAACTCCCGTATCCAACCAAAGTCAGATACGGGAGTTGAAATATGTGTTTATGAAGATTCAGATGCTGATTATATTCTGTCTGACAGTGATACAAGTAACTCAGACGAAGAAAGTGATTCTGAAACTTACGTAAGTAATGTTTTACCACCTAGTGTGTTGCCTTGAATTTATCTCCACTCTATCGCCCACCCACGCTCCAGTTCACAGCAAAACAAGGGATGAATACGACAGTTCGGGAGAGTGGTAATGTTATGGCATTTGTGGACATATTTTTCACTGAGGAATGTTTCAAACATTTAGCTGATCAGACAAATCTTTACGCAGTACAAGCTATTGATGCAGCACCACGCCCTTTTACTAAGTATTCTTTGTATCAAAATTGGGTTCCTGTGACTGCACAAGACATAAAAAAAAAATTTAGGCCTAACATTTACTACAGGGATTGTAAAGAAACCGACCTTGGTTTTTAGCACACCAATTTTTTCCAAAACAATGCCTTGCAATCACTTTGAAGAAATTTTGGCATTTTTACATTTCAGTGATAGTAGTTTGCAAAAAGATAATTCCAGTGCTCTCGACAAGCTATAATTTATCGTAGAATTGCCCTGTGACAAATATTCACAGATTAACACTCCATCACACCAGCTGGCTTTGGATGAGGGAATGTTGGTATGGAGAGGTCGATTACGATTCAGGGTTTATAATCCAGGAAAAATAGTGAAGTATGGGATAATTGTTAGAATGGTATGTGAATCATCATCAGGCTACATATGCAACTTATTGATTTATGATGGTAGTGGAATGAAACTGGAAGAGAGAGTTCTAGAGTTACTACAGGCTTGCTTACACCAAGGGTATCAAGTATACATGGACAACTATTACAACAGCAGCAAATTATCGAAGGATCTTCATGCAAAGCAAACCTTAACATGTGGTACAATCAGAACAAACAGGAGAGCTGCCCAAAGAATTCAAGCATCAGTCGTCTTCCCTTCAAAGAGGGGAAATTACATTCATGAGAGAAGGACCTGTAGTTCTGATTGTGTGGTGTGATAAGAGGGTAATAAATATGATCTCTACAATACATTCTGCAGATATGAAGGAGGTGGTAAATAAATATGGATGCAAAAAAATGAAGCCAGAGTGCATTGTTGACTATAATAAATACTGTGCATGCATGGTGTGGCCAATGCTGATCAGTATCTAGCTCTATCCTTTCATCAGAAAAACTAAAAAATTGTTCTTCCACATTCTGCAGTGCACACTTTTCAATTCATTTGTGCTGTTTTGCAAGTCAAATCCATCTAAACTGATCTGTATCCAGGCACCTCATTCAGGAAGATGATATTCCTGAAATTCCTCAAGCACCCGCTTCAACATTAAGCAATGTTTCAAGTTATTCAGGGTTGGTAACACCCCCCAGACGAGCTCCGGCTAAAGACCCGCCATACAGACTTGATGGAAAAAGGAAAGAACATGTTTTTTCTGTATTTCCCTGCAACTAAAACTGATAATACGCATACAAGAAGATGCAGAGTGTATTTGAAAAACTGTCAAGTTAGTGTGAGAAGATAGTTTTGCAAAATGTGTGGCATTCCATTACACCCAGGCTTGCGTGATACAAGGTCTCACACACTAAAACAGTACTAGAGTGAGAGTTTTATGAGCTGAAAAATTTTCCTGATCCTACCTCTCTTTGTTTGTATAAAATAAAATGTTTAGTTTTGTGTTGTAAAATGTGGCTAATATTTTTAAATTGCTGGGTCAGCAATACACAGGTCGGACCAGATACTTGGATTGAACGTGTTAAAGAAGACTCAAGGAATCAAATGGTATGCTGTAATTCAGTGACCTATCCCTTCTTCACAATACAAGTGCATTCAAATGTTAACTCACACTTAATTTTTGTATAAATCATTTTTTCTCAGAAGTTAAAAATTGTTTAAAATTTAAAAAACAATATCAATTATCTAACACATTAATGAAATGGTAACTAACCTCTAAAAATTATTTAGAATTCTGTTGTACAATTGTCAAAATTAATTCATCTAGTATAGTACGAACCTGTTGTTGATCTGGAAAGTAGATATATAATGAGAGAGCTGGCGCACCCCTTGTTTTTCATCGAAAATCAAGCAGTTTCCGTTCAAAAGCAAGCAAATTTAAGCAGTGTTCTCAACTGCTAGAAGTAGCAATTCCAAGTCCTCAAAAGAAAATGTACCCCCAAAATCAAGCAAAAATAAGCAAATTTTTTCAATTTCCGTCCAAATGAACATGCAGAACTAGTCACAAGTAAAAAATGTGCAAAATTATGCAGAAAATGAGTAAATGTTTAGTTTTTCGCGTTTTCTAGAAATGCAAAAAAAAAAAAAAATTCTCTTTATAAAATAATTTTTTAAATAAATAAAATGGAAAACAATAACACATGCAAGCAATGCAAAAAATGTGGTGAAGTATTAAACATAGAAAGTTTTGCACCACATAAACACAAAAGATAAACATTTTAACATCTGTAAAAAAATGTTATAGTGAATATGCTAGTAGTCGTTATGAATTCAAAAAAATAGAGAGTAATGTGTGAATGTGGAAAATATGTTTATAATACATCTCTCAAAAAGCATAAAAATAGTAAATTACACAATAACGCATTAGATATTTTAAACGAAAATCAACATGATAATTATCCGACAAAAACATGTAACATATGTATTGAGAATAAATGTATAAAATTATTTTCTCTTAATAAAAATAGAAAGGGCAAATATTCAATCACATGTAAAAAAATGTTTTAGTGATTATATGAAGAATTATCATCATAACAAGAAGTTAAATACGGTTTCCTGGCGATTTAAGCACTTTTTGATTTATACCGTAGATCTGTTTTTACATTTTATTTATAAATTTTTATTTCTTATAAATAGAGAATTATGGCGACAAACAATCTAGCATTTGAGTTGGGCGAGAAGACAGTATGGGAGTTAACAATTATAGTTAGACAATTTGAAATTAAATATTTGCATCATCTAAGGATAGCAGATTTAATTACAGCTATTATAACATTTATTATTGATGGACAAAGAAGAAGAAACTTCGTAAATTTGCCATTTTCTTATGCCAATATCACTGAATTATATAAGAAAGATAAAAAGAAATTGAAAAAAGTATTTCCATTCTCTAATAATCTATTTTATAAACAAGAGAAAAAGGAATTTAAATAAATGTTCCCTTATTCTACCAACATATTTGAAAAACCTAGAAATAAAAGCCAGCAGGTAAAAGAATGGATAAAAATGAATAATTTTACAAATTTGCCTTTAGCTGACATCAGTATCAACGAATTATATCCCGAAAATAGAAAGGAATTGGAAGAAATATTTCCATTCTATAATTTATTTGTTAGCAAAAGAATTAGAAGAAGAAGAAACAAAAATTACATAGTTAATAAAGCTTTTAAAAGTAGGATATCATCATATAACATTGAAAACACCTTTAATTTAGTACAGTCTATTCATTTTTTACCTTCAGTAAAAAATAAGGTATTTGAGACATTGAGTAAGATATACACTAGAGTGGCCATGGGATAGGAAAAAGTCTGACCAATTTTATGTGTTAGTTGCACGAATGATTAAGAGGAGCGCTAGTGTTCTCGATGACGTCATCCGCGTGGTGTTGCCAATTCCGCAACCGGTAAAAGTGTATTACAACCCCGGCCTCTGCTCTCTCACGTGTTCATTCAAGTTCTGCAAGAGGCGAGCCTGTCACACGTGAGTTACCACCATTTGTTGCAGCTGTGAATACCCAACTCATGATTTACTATTGGCGACCATGGCATGTGTTTAGTTTCTATCGTAGAATTGTGTGTTTGCGGAAATATGCAGCGATATCAACTACTGTTTGGTTTTATTTACCTCTGTGAAAATTAATTACCATAAATTAATAACGGTCATTGTTATTAATTATAATTTATTATTTTACTATAATTAGTTTAGGTGTTCATAATAAAATACAAGTACTGTTACCACTTACAATTACAAACATCATATTAATCATGAATTTTGTCACACATCATAGTAAACTTTTTGTTCCGTTCTTATGTGAAAGGAAATGGACAGGAAATAATTGTTCAATAATGGAGAAATATGTGTGTTAGACGCACGACTGTCTACAATTGAACACCATGTTTACAATTTGGGGCTGTGATCTACTACATAGGTGACTGTTCGTACAAATTATCATTACGTTCAATATGTCGATTCGAGTGTCATTAAGGCTTGTCCGAACCCAGGAATGCACTTAGGCCTACGTATATAAGCATACTCCACTCGGCTCGATACGTGGTACATTCCGATAGACGTACTTATTTGCATCCTTTACAGCAACTAGTTAGCTGATAAGATTCTGAACAAGGATTTTGACAGAAAACACATACTGAATATGTGCTGGAACGTAGGTGCAGAGCTGTAGCTAGAAAGCGCATGACAATGAAAGTGTTCCTATTAACCAATCATAGACTTTTTACAAGAAAGGAATGAATGTATATTTGAGTCAGTAAATGCAGTATCATTAAAACTGGCAACTAGAGGTAAATTTCCTTTAACACAAATATTGGTATTAATAAATTAAATGTCGGATATTGATATAACGTTTTCACAAATGCATGCCTTGTTTTGTAAAAACATTGGCAGTGTTCTCACTGCTCTGCATATTAACTATAAGTTCAATGTCATGCCCGGTTTATAACAAATCACGACGAAAACTGGTTATATTTATCCCGCCTCTTCTAGATCGTTAAAGGTTAGAGAGTATACATTGTTAAGAACGTTGTTCAGTGGCGTTTCGCAAAAGGTAATGCCTTCATTCCACTCTTTATAAAAAGAAATATTAGCATTAACAATTATGAACTGCATATAAATCAATTTTCGAAATAGTAGCTTATGGGCTGTAAGACCACGAGACGTACACATATTCGTTTCCCTGTGTAAGTGCGTATGTCATTTCCCGAGACATGTAAAACCTTTACGTGCGTAGACGAATGTGAATGCTGTATGAGCATTCATCTCATTAAGCAGATAACCTTATGAACACTGCAGGAATAGGACATTAATGATATTTATATGGCTCAACTTTAACATATGTTTGTTTCAACGCGACATAACAACTGTCGTGTCTGTAAGGTCCACGTTTACAACAATGATGTGTATTAGTGGATATTGTCTGCAAAGTTGGCAGCTGTGTGTGTTTATATTTACAAGCGTGTATTACAGCACAGCATTGTATATTGTACACCGAAACCTCGGACTCATAACAGTGCGAAAAACATTGACACTGTGGTGTTTATCAGTTATGTTAATGCTAATGAATGCATGAGAACTAAACATAACAAAGAGAGTCGCGATATTCTACTTCAGGCTAGGTACATTACAAAATAGAACTATTTCTACACTAAAGATCGGTTGAATGCAATGACTCGGTACCAATCACTAATAGTCAAGCTAAGGCCATGTCCATAAGGACAAATTAGCTATTTTATAATTAGTAATTTCGTACGTTTCATTCCGGACGTCGACAGTCACTTGTTTAGCACTCGCGGCAACACATTCTTACATTAACAGTGAAAATATGTTTTATATAAATTAAATGCTTAAAATGGACGTAATATTTCTACGATCATTACTGGAGCGCTGCAAATATGTTAATAAACAAGACAATAATATAATATCCAATAACAACTTAAAATAAAACATGTCTAGTGAATTTTATGAAGTTATTTGTTTCAAAAAAAGTTTTAAGTACACATTTGTGCATGTGTTTTGAACGCCAAAACCATCATGGCGCTGATTTTGCCATTTTGTATTTTTGCTAGCATCCGCTATATACAAGATAGGAAATATCAATTTTCCAAATACGTCACAATGTTTGTATAAAATATCAGGTCTCATGATCATTTTGTCAACACAATCTGCCATTTCGGACATGGCCTACATTTATAATACAAAACCTAATGCATTTGGAATTATGTAGTAGGTGCTTCTCTGTCATACAGAAACATGTTTTCTGTATTTGCAGTTTTCCATTAATGTTTTAATTCTTAATTTCAGTGAATTTAAACAGGCAGCAAGCCTGTCATGTTTACTTTTATTCCTAACACCTCGTAGGAAACAACCATATTGAAGCAGATCATACTTCAAAGCAGACATTTGCTATCAGAGAAGCTTATTAATAGTGAACAAATATAAACCTCAAAATATGCACATACATGCCTTCATCATATTGTTTTATACTTACATTACTGTACATAACAGTTTCCCGACAACAACACCGACTACTCTGTGCTGATTGGTCGTAGCCTCAAGATTTTTTCTAAAGATATAAAATACAACTATTTATTTCAATGCTTAAGGAAATCCCACCAACGCACACGACCTGATAAGTTCCACTGGGAACCAAAACATAAGAGAACACACATTTATTTCTTCTGCACACATATTAATGCATAATATAATGCTTAAATATTTCTATTGTTAATCCAGCTTTACCTCAGACGTCACAGCTTACGCTGCATTACGGTGTGCAGGTGTGTATAAACACAGTCGAATCAATACATTTCTCTGCTCATAGTGTACAGTTCTTACAAAGAATTACATAAATATTATTAAATATCTTGACTGTGTCAAAAGTTTTCGTGTATTCTGGAATGTTTGTCATCTCCTAGCCTACAAATGGATAATGACAACAATTTACGAACACTATGTACAAATTGGAATGATTTGCGACAGTAGGGCATTCTTGTATGTCAAATTTGTGGCATATTTACATAATTATAACTTTCTTTTCCTGAAGTAGTTATGTTCTGTGTGCCCCATGTTTTGTTGAATGAATAAATACTTTTTTGTTAACGACCACTCACTTTGTCTGTACAATTATACTATACCAACAAAATATGTTTTATAACATGTACGATCATTTTAACAAGGTGTGTTTAATTCGTACAGCAAGTGAAGATTCAATTTATTTATCGTGGGTAATCTCTTCTTTGTACTAGCATTCCCCTACCACTTAACAATGTTAATTGTAATATGTTAGTATAATACTAGATGTATGTAGTGTATTATATTTACAAAACAGTTTTTCTTCCCATATTAAAAAATGATTCAAGAAGTTTCTGGTCCCTAAATTATGCGCGAGAGGCATAAGTCGATTAAGCTGTACTTACACGATACCCAATTTCGGCTACTTTCTGTTATACTCGTGGGCACAACAGAAAGCATACAATTTTCTATAGCAGAAGGGAAGAAAGAACACACCCGTTCATCCCCACACATTATCTAAAGTGCTAATAGAAACTTGTAAATGGCAGACAAAACAACTCGCAGGGGACAGGGGTATAAATGCAACCAAGTTTTATATGCAGGTGAATTGTGGTGCATCCAAAATGTACGAAGATTATTTATTTATCCCCTGAAGACTGCATTGGTTTAGATTTTAACGTAGGGGTACTACTAATGTATGGAAAATGATATGAGTAACGGCACTGCTTATGTATGAAAAACAAGGTACTGTATTCACATGTATGTACAACGGACATTTATGCCACTCATTAAAACATTGGTATATTAATTAAACAAGGGGGTAGCTAGGAATGTACTCTAGGCGGGGAGGGATGAGGAGAGATTTCTTATGTCAATTTTTGAACACAATACAAAACCTGTATTATTACAAATTTATTATAATCAATGGCTTCATGTGCAGATATGGAACCACACCATGCTATAAACATTCTTCATGTTCGAGGCAGATCACATACTACTTGAATTAACATATAATAATACTTGTCATTTTGTTTTCAAATTTTATTTTCATTTTGTTATGGGGGGGGGGGGGGGGGGATGTCCCAACATATCACACCCCATTCCAGCTACGCCCCTGTTTTTAAATATGTATCTTTAATGAGCATAATAATCAATCTTGTGCTCTCCATAATTAAACACGCTTTTACGGTTATACGATCAAAAGAAGACAGAACTGTTACAATATTAAACTTAAGGCTTTAGTATGTGCCTTTTAACATAACTCATGCTATACAGCTCGAATTATCTGCTTTACAAAACAATTGATGTTATTAACAAAAACCACTGCTCGTAGACTGTACTGTGCTGGTACTTGCAGATTATTACTTTTAGACAAAGATATTCTGGAAATAAAACATTTTCTAACAATAAAATAAGTTATAAACAGCAGTAATAAGTCACATAAAAAAACTTGATACCTGTCAGAGATTTGAACTCTACAACCTACAATTATGTGGCACAGACCTGCGCACTAACTCATCCCCCCCCCCCCCCCCTTCATTTGACATTGTCGTGACATTTGATATTGACGAAGCTCTAGTGAGGCCGTCCTGCTGACAGATTCCCAGTGCGACAAGCGAACTGAAAATCTGCCGTGTTGGAGGCACCGGGGCGCGAACCCGCGATCCTCCGACTACAGGTCGGCCACCCCACCCCTGAGCTATTGAGGTAGGGAGCTACATAAACCACTTACAGTGCACACGTGTAATAAGATATTACATAGAACATAAATCCACAGTTCTCGCGTATTTTATATAGTAGTGTTTATTCTTTTATTATGACCGTATGAGTAATATGCAAAGTTTCCCGTTACTTATGCGTACATTACGTTTCCTTTTGTTCATTCATATGTTTTAAGAACTTGCAATCTTTTCGTAAACGGATATATATGACCTGAGAAAGGAACTTGGGTATCTGCCATCTTGTCTGTCCCAGCATGTGGGTATGACAGACAATCAGAACACTGTCTACTGTTGCGGAGTTGAGACTGGAGGTGACAGAGATGGAGTATGAGTGAGAGAGAGGGTAGATGTCAGTGTGGCAACGCCGCCAACAGTCCCCACGCTCACGCCACGTAAATGGACTAGCGCGACATGGTGTTCATCCCTCGAACTACAGCTGGAGTGGTCAGAAAATTTCACCTGGGGAAGTCCACTCTAGGTATATGTGTACTCTATGTTTGAGATAATACGCACTAATCTTAGGAACCTTAGAGGGCTGAAAACCAGCATTAAATTATATACCAACCACCGTATGCAAGACGATAATCAAATAGAATTATTTACATTTCAGTCACCCAATTATACAGTATTGAATGAAGGAGATATTAAAAGAATTTATAAATTCATAATACAAGACATAACTACACAATTATCTGAATTTCAAAGAAGAGGTTCAGGCTGGACATTAGATAGAATAATTGGAATACAGTTAGTTATAAATAAGTATAATCCAATAAATGGAATTACCAGAAGTTATTAAGAATAAGAAAGCATGCATAAACGTTAAAAATGATCATCAAAAATGCTTTCTTTGAGCAATAAAATATTGCACTGTTTCCAGCAGAAAAAGATCTACAGAGAGTAACCAAATATAAAAATGTAGGCCTTAATATTGACAAAATAATAGATAAATATGAATATCCCATTAAAATTGACGATATACAAACAATCGAACAGCAAATTGATGTGTGTATAAATGTATATGGAGGTAAGTACTCCATAGTTTATCCACTTAAGCTTACAAAAAGTAAAAAGGATAAGCACATAATATTTTGAAGATGATAAAGCAGACGGAGCTGCGCAAAACTCGCATTACTGTTGGATTAAAGACTTACTGAAGCTGCTTTCGACACAAAAAACTAATCATAATGGTAAAACTTGTATATGTGATATGTGTCTTAGATTCTTTTATACTCAAGTGAAATAAAATAAACATAATGGAGATTGCTCTAAAAATGAAGCAATAAGAGTCAATATTCCTGCAAAAGGAGAGCAAATATTCTTTAAAAATTATAAACATACAATGAAGGTTCCTTTTGCAATATATACAGATTTTGACTCAATATTGAAGAAAATATCAACAGTTATGCCAAACCAAAGAGAATTAAGTAAATTTAAACATCAAAAAATATCCTATTTTAACAGAGGATGATATTGATAATGGAGATATTAAAAAATGTAATATTACTAATGATCAAATAAATAACATTGATTTAAAGTTAAACGATGAATCATACACAATGAAATATCAAATGCATGAAGCTTCTGGTTTTTGCTACTATATTCTATCTGCTTATGGTCATTATAAGCCACCAGTTGTATATAGAGGCCCAAATGCCCATAAAATTTTTAATACAATCAATGAAAAGGGAAGTAGAAGAAATTGGAGAAATATATTTGCAAATTGAACCAATGCATCCACTAACAAAAGAAGAAAAAAAATTATATAGGAAATCAAAAAGATGTATTGTATGTGAATATACGGAGTAAAAAAAAAAAAAAAGTACGTCATGATCATTTAACTGGAAAATTTATTAATCCTGTATGCAATAGTTGTAACCTACAATAAAAATTGCCCAACTTTGTACCAATTTATTTCCTCAATTTAGCTGGATCTGATGCACATTTATTTATTAAAGAGGTAGTCTATGATGAAAAAATATGGATTTAGTAGCAAATAATGAAGAAAAGATTATTATTTTTGGGAGAGACACAGAAAATTTAAAAATTAAGTTTATAGACATATTTAAATTTATGGCCAGCAGTTTACTTACATTTGATGATAGTTTAGCTAAAGATAAAATGAAATGCACACTTAATAATTTATCAAAAGATAAAGTAGATTTATTTATGAAAAAGGGTGCTTATCCATATGATTACAGTAAAACCCCTCCATTACGACTCCATTTATTATGACCACCTCTCTACTACAACCCAATCCTGAGGAACCGTGAAATGTTTGGGTCGAAAATTTTGAGGAACATCTAAAAATTGATACAATAATCCCTCGCCAACTGTGGTTTCAGTTATGCACGGATATGTTTTTGTAGACCTTTTCTCCAACGGCGGTACTAGTTTCTATTATCCACAGTTTTCAGTCTATGGAAAACTAGCCCTTACTGATGTTAGTGGTCTGCATTTCTCAAGCTATCATCATAGACTTTGACATTTGTTGTCCCAAGCAGCGTGAAACAATAAATTATTTAATGCCAGGGAAAAAAAGAGAGAGGGGGGGGGAGAGGGAGAGAGGGGGAAGAGAGAGGGGGGAGAGAGAAGCGGGAGAGGGGGGAAAGAGAGGGGGGAGATTGGAGAGAGAGAGGGGGAGAGCGGAGGGAGAGAGGGGGGAGGGAGAGAGATGGGGAGAGTGAGAGGGGAAGGGAGAGGGGATGGAGGGAGAGAGAGTGTGGGGGGGGGGGGGTAGTTGCAGGCCGGGTCAGTAAGGATTCTTTGTCCTAGTCACATGCCACTGCCTCTGCCTTACTCTCCTTGTCTTTTTTCGATTCAATTATCTCCCCTTGTTTGCTCTGTAAAAACAGTGGCACATTACACAGGCTAGTTTCTTAATATGTGTATGTATAACTTCAAATTTATTCAATGTCCTTTATCTTCATGATTATTTTTATGTGCGCCCACACCTACGTAATATGCTAGTTTTTTATGGTGGGCAATTGTTTCTTTTTCTTGTAAATTCAATTTTGTGTGTAAAGCGAATAAAGATAAGAGTGTGCAAATAAAATGTGTTCTTATGTTACCAGTACCATATTATGGCGAGTGAGGCAGTGTGCGTGTATAGGCAACATCAAAAGTTTTTGATGTAAAATTCGGGATGATTAATATTTCAAGTATACTGCACTAATATTTATATTTCTGTAAACATTGCCGGGCCTCATCGTGCTAGTGCAGAGGCCAACACGCCGCCTACATTTCGTATAAATTCAACACATTGACGTGAATCACATCTATCAGTGTGTTTTCCCAATGCCGGGCTGCTGTTAGGAAGTGAACTGGCCCTGTAACGATGGCAGTGGCGGCGGCGGGTGGCCGCCGCCCACCATCTTGTAGCGACTGACCAACAGCTGTCCAGCCTGAGGATCTAGGGCCAAGCTTCAGCAGCAAACCGCCACGCCTGCGCCCGGCCGCGGTGCAGAGAATCTAGGTGCTTGCCCAGCTACGTACACGGCCATAACATATTTGGTCACACCACAGTGAGAGCACGGCACGCGCACACGTATTGTGCAACGCCACATGTCTCATAGCGATGCATGACCCACGAGACATCCATAATAGATCTTTAATAATAACTTCATATTTTAATAATACACAGTCTAATATTTTCACACATTTTCAATGGCCATGTCATGCTGTGTTTAGGCCTTCTTTTTTTACAAGGGATAGTCCAATATGACTTTCTTGGATATCAACTTAATCAGGAGACTTCCAGCTATTAAAACATACATACATATTTATATTAAATTTAAAAAGTGGTTTTTTATGCACTAGAGACAATTGAGCATGAACTTCATGCAAAAATGGCAAGTTTTGGTGGCATATGGGTAAGGGGTGGATCAATATCGGCCCAAAATTTTCCCAATTATTTATTACAACCCTCCCCCTACCCATTTTAGAATATATTGACGATAAATATGACCTTCGAGAAATTTGTGAAAATCTAGAGCAAATGGAAGAAGTTTTTAAAAAATTAATAGAACTTCGATAATGATGATTTCATTGAATTTATAAAAATTTATTTTGTTTCTCAATCAGATTCATTATCTACATTGTAACCCATTTCATCATCTGAATTTTCTATATCAGATTCATCATCTGAATTTTTTTAATCTGCTAAAAAACTTCTGAGTTCTAAAAGTTTTATAAAATTGTCAAAAATAACTTAATCTGAATTTTCTAAATCGTCTAAAACATCATCCAAAACATCTGAATCTGAACTTTCCGAATTGTCTAAAAGAGGTGAATCATAACCAAATTCTTCACAAATGAAATGGGGCAATGGACCCCCCTTGTAATCAGGATTAGAATAGTAATCTACATCAAATCCCTCGCTGAAATCAGATTCGTAATAAGAATCACTATCTGCAATTGTCAATCCATTCATTTTGAATGTTTTTTTTTTGTATGATTAATTATAAGATAGAAATTTTATAAAGAAAAAATACTTTAACATTTATAAAAAATGTGAAAATTGCTTGAAAAGTGAGAAATTTGCTTTGCTTTGTTTTACCTTGTGCCAAAACCTGCGTGATTTTGGAGACAATTGAAAAATTTGCTTGTTTTTGCTTGACTTTGGGGGTAAATTTGCTTGCTTTTTAAGGACCTGGAATTTCTGCTTTTAGCAGTTGAGAACAATGCTTAAATTTGCTTGCTTTTGAACAAAAACTGCTTGATTTTCAATGAAAAACAAGGAGTGTGCCAGCTCTCTCATTATATATATCTACTCTGGAAGTCATACTGAGAAACTAAAAATCCTTTAATCATACATAAACGCTTCAGCTTGCAAAACCCAAAACAATATAATACTATACTTAAAACATCTTTTCCAATATTAATATAGTAGGTATTCACAAACAATATGATCTCAATGTTTTACCTATAAAATTTTAAAAATTTACACCATCAAACATCATGAAGAAAAAAACATTCAACAATATTATCCCACACCTTTACCATCAATATCCACAAAATTATCATCGGATTAAAAAATATTGTTGGCAATGATGCTTGCTGCGTCTACATCTAATCTAATACAATTACGACTCATCGCCTAGAACACCTCTTCCATCTCTACAGACGTGCGCAACACATTGTCTACCCTACAGGCAACAGGAACTTACAAGCAATACCTTCTCACCTGTAAGATACGCAACCCGGCCGACACACCCCCTCCCCCTTCGAGACGCTTGAACCCTACAAGCTGGAAGCAGTTCAGTAACCATATAGCAGCGAAATACACGTGTGAGGAGAGGTGTTGGCTAGGCTAAAGACAGTTTTATAGCCAGACCCAGGTACTCGACAAAGAAGCAGAAATTTTCATATGAAGAAAAGAACATGTTTCGACGTATGTTCCCCAGGGTTGGTGAAGCTACCGCAGTTCGATCCATCTGTCGAATCTTACTGCTAAGTCCCCGGAACGTACTCTTTAACAGTGGGACTCACGACCTTGGATGAATTAGTCCATAGAGCTCGAGAAGCTGAGCAAAACTTTGTAGCACAGGCAAGTCTCGAAAAACCTGTATCCACCAAGGTCCCTGAGGTACAAGCACCACCTGATGCACCTCCTATGGGGTGGACCTACCTCAACCTCTTGTATAGCATTCATACCCACATGCTGGTTCTGGGATCAAAACCCAGACGACATCCCGCCAATGCTCATCGATCCAATGAACATTAACCACGAACTCGAAGAACCAGAGTTCTACCAATTAAAAGCCGTACTAGACCAACACACCCACGTTTTCGGACAAGGAAGACTACTACTACAAACACGTTCCATACAACATGAAATATGGCTGACAACTGACGTACCTGTCTACAACAGTCCATACAGAGTGTCAGCCCGCCGTCGCGACCTCATCATGGAACAGGTCAATGACATGAAGGACCAGGGGATCGTGGAGTCATCAAACTCCCCATATAACTCACACGTGGTCGTTGTACATAATACTGGATGGGAAGTTGCGATTTTGCATAAATTACAAATCGCTAAATGAAGTCACTCACCCGATTGTTCCCCCAGCTATAGACTTGTCTCATACACTTCGAGATATTGGCAAAACCAAGATATTCAGTATTCTTGACAAGGAGTCTGGATACTGGCAGATTGCAGTCCATCTGGAAGGTCGAAAGTATACAGCCTTTACAACACTCGAGGGCGAAACCCTACAATTTTGAGTCATGCCTTTTAGCTTAAAAAATGCCCATGCAACATTCCAACGATTAATGTCTGCGGAAGTACTATCAGGTTACATCGGTGAGTTCTGTTTCGCTTATCTCGACGATATACTAGTATATTCTAATAGCTGGGTGGAATATCGAGGCCATCTCCGAGTATTGGAAAGACTCAAATTATATGGGATGTCTATTAAGATATCAAAAAGCTTCTTCGGCAAGACATTGATTATCTGGGACACATCATATCTCCTGAGGGAAACTTCTCACAACACAGTTCAATACGAGCGAGCAACTGAACAGTCAAACAACCAGCAACTACGACTGTCCTGGGTCTGTGTAATTGGCTACAAGACTTTGTTCCAAACATTGCGGAATACATGGCTCCACTACACCCACTACTCGAGAAAGACACCCGTTAGCGATAGGGCCCGGATCAACAACAAGCGTTTTCCGACTTGAAGAACAGCTTCAAGAATATTCATCAACTCCATCGGCCGCGTGTCAGAACGGCCTGGGCGAGACCAGCAAGACGGAGGACAACCCCATGTGATAGCGTATGCTTCAACCCGCTTAAATGAAACAGAGCAAGGCTACCACATTAATGAGCAGGAGTGTCTGGCTGTTATCTGGCCCGTGAAGAAATATCAATATTATCTCGCTAGGCAACACTTCATTCTGCGAACCAACTCTAGAGCCCTTCAATGGATGCACGAGTCCCGGAATTCGAAGGCCAAGCTCAGCCGGTGGGACATGTCCCTTACTGAGTTCGACACTCTGTCTCGTTCCCCGACGTTGGAGGGAAAAGCTGAGGAGGAAGAGGAGGAAAAAAATGTCTCCTCCCCTTCAGATCGAAAGAAGTCTGGAAGAGCAAATACAGTTCCAGCTACAAATAACCCGTCAACAAAATACGTTAAGCCAACAGGAGGATGCCGACATCCGATGTCTACTACAGGAACAGCCCCAGAGATACGCACTACGGGATGACGTATGAACCAGCAGCAGGCAACACAATATATTGTGGAAGATCTTGGTTCCACCACAACTACGAGCGGATATATGCAGGCATCATCACGACCATCCCCAAGCTGGTCACCCAGGTGCGAGGGGAAACCCTATTGGACATTAAAACCTGTTATAATTGGGATGGAATAAGCCGAGATGTCTGGCAATACGTTAGCAACTACGTCACGTGCTGCTGCGGCAAAGCCTACTCAGTACCCTCTCCCACCACAAAACCACGGAGATCCAAGATGGCCTGGACCCACATCCATCGCCTATCTGATAGGCCCGTATCCACGTAGCACAAACGGAAATTGCTGCCTCCTTGTAGTGAGTGATCTATTTTCCAGGTGGGTAGAGACATTTCATTAACCCAGCAAAGAAACCACCCCAATCATGCGGAAAATGGAAACTAAGATTTTCGCACAATGGGGCTATCTGAAAGCCATACTGACAGACAACGGCACCCAGTTTACTAGCCTTCAATGGCAAACTGCCTGTCAAGAGTGCTACCTCGCCCCAGGACCTGGCCACAGAGTCCGTCAATGCTGTCCACGACCTGGTACCACGAGCTGTGCTGCCCGTGCAGTCGGGGTGGAAGGGTTGACCCTCCCCCCGCACTGCCTCAACGCCCCTTGAACGAGTGCCCTCCCACTTTGTTATGGCAGAAGCAGACGCCACGATGCTCCAGGTTGCTCCACGACACCTGATACCCCTGCATACCGCCAAGGTCGCCCACACACTTGGCCGGTACCGGGAATCGCCATGGAGACCCACAACCAGGTATATGTGGCCATACCCTCTGCACGCTGCCCTTCGTCCAAAGGGGAGGTCCGCTGAAAGTGAAAACGAAGATCGCCAATAAGTGTGTGAAGTTTAAAAACAGTGTAGTAGCCATAAACCACTACTACGTGCACGTGACAAAAGGACTCGTTAAAGACCGGTCACGTGCACCATATTTAATTTAGCCGCAAGTCAATAGACAGTGACGTAAGCAGAACCATCACAATTAGGCTAAATTAAAAGCATCCAGTACAGTTCCAGTAAAAAGAACCAACGATGTAACTGAATCAGTAATAAGTCACTCAACTATGTGATAATTAACTTTTTTATATAGCCGTAGAAAGCTGTACGTCAATAACTCTTGACAGACATTTTACACCTAATGGCTCAAGTGTTTCAGTGGCCGACAGCCTACTTAAGTAAGTAGCATTACGAATAGACACTCTCCACAGTGACAGTAATGGCTATTATAATTAAATCACGTAAAGACGCTTACCACAGAGACAGTAATTAAGAGACTTAGACATTACAGAGACATTTAGATTTTTACATTTTTATAATGATCATCTTTAAATCTGACTTGATGTGTAGGTAAACATATGACACTATACGTTTTGAAAGTGTTTATACGAAGAATGCCATCATGTAAGAGTGTGTTTTCAGCATGAACAAACGTGAACAATCCTTAGGAACTTACCTTGAACATTCCAATGAAGATACACAGTGTACATACGAGAGGTTAGACCTACGATATAAGATGGACTACCGCAAGGGATAGCTAGGCTAGTTTTTTTAAATACTTTTAAGCACTAAATCTGAACTGATGTATAGGCACATTTCTAAATATGATATTACGTTTTCAAAGGGTATATGTGAAGATCGCCTACAAGAAAGAATGCAGTTTTGTAGGAGTGTATTTTTATGTATATGCTTTTAGTGTATGTGTTTTTGTTTGCAATATCTTGTACACCTGCTCAGTAACACTCAGAGCGTTAAAGCTCCCTTAATATGGTGCAAGATATTGCAACTTCCATTTTTCAGTGTATATATCTTGTATCTAGTGACCAATGTGCACACAATTTGCCGTATTAATCATGCATGTAGTGTACTTATTGTATTTGTCCAGCCGCTCAACCCAGATATTGAAGGACCTGTGGTTGGCCACTTTGCAATATGTCACATGCAACTATTTAGCTTGCTGACAGACACAAAGGTTCCCAGGAAAGATTAATTTAAAATTACTTAACATCTGAAATGTACACACACTTTTTTATATTCATGTCTCTTATTTGGTATTTTGTTTAAAATACAAGTGCTAAATCCCAACAGTCACTCAATAAACGAAACAAATATTTATGATAAATACACATCACCCCGGATTACAAAAAAAAATTACATTACAGGAAAAACGCTTCTCATAGCTTGTTTAGTATGCCACACTGTTACTACTAAATAGTATTCACTTTTAATGTTAATTTCCAACTATAGAATATGATATTGTATATCTTAATTAACAAAAGTACTTTCATACAACACAACTTTCTCTGTGATTATGCTACATCATTTGATAATTAGAAATAAAAACATGTATTAGAACTGTTTCTTTGATACCTTCTGCAAGATTCATAAAAATTGTCACTATAGTATATATATTATTACATTGATACACTTGCCAATGCTTGTAAATTGTTCTTTAGAAACTGTAATCACCACTATGTTTCACAATAGTAATTTCTTACAAATTAATTATTTATAGGTCAGCCAGTCTGACACATTTCACTCAACCATAATAACCTATTGCACCATTCACTACTGCCTAAACCAAGGCTTGAAACAATGATTATACTTTACTTGGAAATAAAAAATGTGTGTATATAATTTCCATAATTCTTCAAAACTCTTATTTCCTTTACTCCTCTTTACTCTTAAAACCTTTCTAACATCATACGACTGTACCTAACCACTTTGACGTGTGACAGACGCAGTTGATTGGCTGCCCTTGTCTCTGGGTTTATGTGATGCTAGGCGAGTCGTGTCTCAGGGCACTGGTGCCCGACCGGAGTACAGTACTGGCCTAGTAGGCCATCGACTTGGCACAAAGTCTGGTTCTACGAGTTTCACCCTGTGTGGTGTAGGCTTTGGTGGTGGCATAACGGGATGGCACGTCTGTCCTGCAGGTTGTTTCTCTGCCCCTTTTTGCCACGGCCCAGGTGACACTCGACTGGGGGGTTGGGTTTACATGTGAGGTGCTGGGTGTTGGTTCTGGTGTGCTGGTGGACCCTTTGCCGAACAATACTTCCTGCACTATAGGATGGTATCCTTCCGCAACACGGGTCAGTGGCTCAAACAGGTTGACAGCTGTGACGATGAGTACTGGTGCGGTGAGCCATCATAGCAAAGTAGCCTGTTCAGGCGGACTTGGCCCGAACCAGCTGGGAAGGATTTTAAAGCTCCTGTGGATTCTTAGAGATAGCACACACCTTCTTAATCTTTCTCTCAACACCGCCCCTACGGGTGTAAGGCATTAGGCTCTAATCCTAAGATCGGATCTGTAGGAGGTTGGCAGTTGATGTGTCACAGTCCAAGTGTAAGTGCTAATCGCTGCCACCAACACCGCACCTCACTCTTGACTTCCCCACTGGGGGGTGAGGAAGACTTGAGCTGCAAAGTGTTGATTGCAGGAACCTCATGGTGTTGTCCCAATGGGGTTGGTCTCCCCTGCACCAAAGTGTAAACCCTCTTGGCCCCACGAAGTGAGCAGTGAGAGTAGTCCACCCCAGCTGGCAAACCGATCACATCAGGAGCGTACGTAGTGTCGTGGCTCGATCGTTCCTCCCACCTGGGTGCAAGAAACGGGTTGTCTTCCAATAGTGGTGAGGTGAGTGTCCTGTGGCCACTGGTCTCCCCAGACTCAAAGAAGTTACCCTCCTTGGCCCCACAGGGTGAGCGGTGAGGCGGGACAACTTCAAGCTGGTAAGCCAATTTCCAGGGGATGGTATCCTACTGTCATGGCTCTACCATTCACTGCACGGGGCAGAGAATGGGTGGTCTGCCAAGGATGTTCTGGTGTGTTGTAAGTGTAGGTTCGGAACGAGTAAACCCAGTCTCCTGCTGGCTCCGTCAGCTCCAATGATGACAAAAGGAAGGATGTCGGAGTGATACTCAAGAGATTGGGTAAGATCAGTGTTTATTTACCTATAAGGAAATAAACAAAGATAGTGGAAGTACTACCTCCTAATCCACCCGGGCTTGCAAACAGTAAACACCCTAGTGTTAAAAGGGGAAGGCCCCAGCTGGTGGGTGTAACTTAATAAAACCTCGGAGCGAGCTGTACTCTCTGTTCGTAAGGGACTGAACGTGTCTCAGTTCATTGCTGGTGATGCCGTTGGTTCTTCCTTCGGTGTAGGTTGGAGAGGATCTTTGGCCCCACGAGGGAAGCAGTGAAGTCTTGGAGAAATGTGAGTCTCGGCACCAATAGCTGGAGTGGTGAGAGCTCAGAAGAGGAATCAGAAGACTAGACTGAGAACTGAAACTGACGATCCGGAGCCCGGGGCGCATCTCCTTTTATACTCCTTGGTCATCCCTTCCTTCACTGGCGTAGGGTGTCTGGAGAGGGGATTAGCAGGTGCAAGCCCAGCGCCTAGATGCTTGGTGTGTATGGGATAGTGTAGAGTGGTGGGATCTAGGCATCTTACGTGTGGCGGCATTCCATGGCACACTGCTGTACTAGCCCTGGACCTCTTGCATGTTCTCGGTGGCTCATCAGGCGAAATAATAAATTATTATTGAGATGTCTGTCCCAGCCTGGTAGATACAACAATCTTGTAAGCGGCGGTGGTGGTATGACTCTGTAGACAAACTACCAGGTATGTAGTTGCACTGATGAGTAGCAGTCGTTTATTAATATTGTGAAAGACATGCGTCAACTTATACAAATTAACACTGTTTCATATTAATAATTCTTTACAATAACTATTTACTTATCAGCAGCTTCGAAACATTTCATACTCTAATTGTTTTATAAAATAATCATCTCTTGGCCCACAAGTCTGGCACTTGTTACTCACCTTAATAATCAAATACATTATGCCTATAAGGCTGAAGAATGCAAACATCAGAATTTACCACATTTATCCTATATACATCATGACCCTACTTTCTGTTCATCTCATCTACTTAGTAGAAGTAACCTTAGCCAACATGGCACTAGTAATTATTGTGTTTGTTGTAAACTATCAATATATTGACCTATCCACAAGGAATAAACAATTATGATGAACTATTTACGCAAACATTGCAATAGATGATCGTTTCCGCAGAGTACGGGTGGTGGCAATCAATAAATTAAAGAATATAATGTGCAAGCACAAGTCCATTCAAGTATGTTCTGATGTCATGTTATTGAAAAATCAGTATCAAGGTGTGGTTGCTGACGCGCTCATATGAACATAGCTTACAATTAAGACTGATTACGAGTTCTCTGTGTTTTAGGTTACAGGCATATTGTGCGCATTTATATTTGGGAATATAATCTTTTAAATGAAGAAGAGCATCGATTTTGATGTAGTAAGTAAATATCAGATTTGATAGCAAATTATATTTCTGAAGAATAAAGAACGGTTTTAGGAAAATTTTTGTTACTTGTTTGCTTGCTATTGGGTAGTTTCCTAAACATCATTATCCTATGCAAATAGAAAATCCAAACTGAGAAGAGTTTTTTCCCAAAATAAACACAAAATATTAAACATTAATTAATTATGAGTGTTTTTAATGTGACATGTTCTGATTATGAGTTTCAGTATTTGTCGAACCCTAGCTAGAGTATTACAAAAATTACTTGACTCAAAACTCAAGTTTCGAGTACTCACAGGTGTCTAGTTATCAGCTATCAGGCCATCACTATTATGAATTAACGTGTGCAGTGTGAGAATTTTCTTCAATTCCTAATACTCCCAGGCTTGACATATGCTGTAATGTTCTAACTGCTCCTCAGATAAGCACAATTACATCACTGAATGGGGCTCCACATTTTAGTGTCATGCTACTGAGTGAACACCTAGCTAGAAGATCCTAGTAGTTGCTAGTACCGCCAACTGAACACAGGTGAGAGTTGCAAATACATGTTGACTATATTGTATTGCAACCATACTAATGCATGTATTTGATTGAAAAAATTACAGTACAACCATGAACAGACTACCTTCAAAAACCAAACCAATACTGTACTGTTGGTAATTTTCCATGTATAATTTAGACCTGCCAGGGGGTGAAACTCTGCAATTTGCCAAACAACATTTTCAGGTGAATAAGCAAATGCATTTTTACAAGTTCATTCCATTGTAATAATAAACCAATAATGCAGTCAATTAAATCATTTTCTCATGATCTGCATGTTGGTAGTTCGGCAACATGTTGACGCATGACACCTCGGGACTGCGAGGGTCGTGACAACAATGGAAGTCTTTTGTCTGGTAGCTAAGCCAGGTGTACCCTTCTGGCGGATTCAACTTGTTATTTTACAGTCTCTATGTGGCACTGGCCAACGTCCAATGTTGAGAACAGGCCTGGCAGCTTTGTGGCAAGGCACAAAATCGGGTTCGAGCAGCGAGATCTTACGTTTCAGGTTCTGGGTTTTTGCCGGGATACCTGGGCGACACGTAACCTTTGCTGTAGGCTTGACCTTGACAATTCCAATAGGTTGTACGTGTGCTGCCGGGAGGTGTGTGCTCTGTGTTGAGACAGTTGGACATGCCTGAGGAGGCAGAGCAGCTGTTTCATTAGGAATTTGGCGAGCCAAGGGTGTAATTCTTTGTTCAGATGTGTAGGTGGTGTAAACAGGTTCTTCGGGATCTCCGGAGTGATGGGTACCAAAAGTAGACGCAGTGTTTGAGCTTGTTCCCTGGGTGCGAGATGGTTGAGTGAGAGTTGTGTTGAGGGGAAAAAAAAAGGGGGGGAGGCATTAGGGGGGTGCGCAAGCCCATGCAAATGCCTGGAGGCGGTTGGGGGGGCACCTGTTTCACCTTTTCATGTAGACTAATGCGACGGGAATAAGGCACGTACAGTATACGTGTAGTCCTACTAGTGCAGAACCGCGTGGAGTGTGTGCTGACTTAATGGTTACCCTATGATAATGCTCGGTGCCAAAACGTGGTGAGCACTGGGAGTCAGGCCTTGGGGTCAACAGTCCCTGCACATAGGTGTACGCCTCAAGTTCAATCTTCCCAACTCAGGGAACAATTCCTCAAGTGCCAAAATGAAGTGGAAAGGGCAAGCACCAAATCGAGAAGCTGTCCTACGAGAATGAGTACCTGGTGGGGTGGGGTTTTGCTGTTCTGCCTACTATGGTATGTAGAAGGGGCGGCAGTTGCTAGTGTGTGTGGGTATTTAGCACAGTGCTGGCTCGATCGAGTAACTTTCCCGGGTCACCTGCGTTCTCCTCAATGGCATGAAGTAAACTAGGAATGGTACTAGGTCTACAGGAAACGTGGTTCTTGGGAGTCGGTTCAACTCCAGTTTATTCCATTTGACAGGAAATAAACATGTGTTATCGCACTACCTCCTAACGCTGACACGAGCTTAGGGATGTTTAAACCCTATGTTAAGACAGGTAGAGACGACCTGCATCTAAACTAAGAAAGGATGGGATAGACGAGCGCTGTGAAAACAACTTAAACTGATCTGAATCCCTATGCAATTATTGCCCAGATGGAGCCACAGTCTCTCAGTGTATAGACGACATGACAGTTTGGTTTTTTCGGCATGAATGTGGTGAAGACTATGCAGGGTGTAGGCAAGATGGCTCCGGCAACAAGCATGGTGGAGACCAAGGAGTAGGTTATTCCTTCAGCACTAAGAATGCAGTGAAAGGAGGAAGGTAGAGCTAGGAGCGTAGCTGAGCAGGCTGGTCAGTTCTTTCGGCGGCTAGCGCAGTGAAGGAATGAACACTGGTCTCGAACGAACGTCACGGCCTGCTATTTATACTTCTGCTGACGACTTCTTTGCTGTCATTGGCTGGTGAGTTCGTGGGAGAGGGGTTACACACTGGAGAGGAGGGTGGCGATAGCATAGATGCTTGAAGGTGTGACGTCACCGGCCGGCTTGGAGATGGAGGAGGTGGCGAAGCAATACTGGTGTTGCCATCTAGCGGCGTGCAGTTGAACTTGGTGCCTTCAATGCATAGTCTCTATGAGTAAGTGAATAATGCAATCTCGCAGGCTGGAACATCCATTCTTGTTGTTGTTGATAGTACAATTTCTTAATGTCACGTGGTGGTCAAAAATACAAACTCCGTTGAAATTAGGTGCATGGCTATGCTTACTGATGAGCTGAAGTTGGTAAAATACCATTCTTGTAAAGACTTTATGCATCAATGATTGGACAGTCAGATGGAAACCATATGGTGGCGAGAGGATATGTAGTCTGTTTACTGGGTACCCATCTTCCATATGATGTGTCAAAAAGTGGAAACATTACATGAGAAAGAATACACATGAAAAATAAATAATCCAATTTACTGCCCCATTACATTGTGAACCACTAATGACGGTTGTAGTTTTCAAATGTTTTATACATAAATGGCCAACTGATTGATGATCACTTTTGTGTGTGACTCATCAAAATATTTCAAGTCACTTAGTGTCCCTTAGAATGAATATAAGCCACTCTCCTGTTCACCCCGTATGTCTTTTACTGTATCTAATTATGCAATGATATAGATGTTTCACTGATACAACTGAAACTGGGTATGTAAATGTCCATAGGTACTATGTACAAATTACATTACATCTCTACATCGAAACTTGGGTATACAGCTGCTTCACACTCTTGTTAGTCCAGTACTCAACGTGGCATATGATAGCTGTCATTCGCTATATTTGTTTTGTTTCCATGGAGGGGAAGGGGGGAGGGGTATTAATCACTTTCATGAGAAGGCATCAATTTGCAGTCCTTACAAAACAAAACAATTATCGATTTAAATTGTATAATTTTTATGCAGTACTGAAAACTTTGCTCCTACAGAAACAATATTAGAATTATTATAACTAGGAGAATTTTAATTTCATCACTAGAATAAAATGTCATAAATGTGTTTCTGTTTGTGAGGATGCCAGTAATAATCACATTCGGCAGCTAAACATTTTTTGTTTAGTTAACCTCATGCTTGTTGGATTTTATATAAAATAAAATGTTATTCTGGCCCTGCAAAACAAAGAGCTGAAAGTATACATACTGTCCTCTCTCCAGGCGGTATTCATAAACATATCTTGAGCTCTAGCTTCGTCAAGACAATCTTCTTTGGTGTCTCAAGTGCGTATTTACATTTGGGTTGGCCGGCTAAATGTATACTGCGCGTGCACTTCAAAAACATGCATGACAACATGGGCGATTGGTGAACGTTGGTCACTTTACATTTACCTACATAACACTGCGATATTTGGAAGTTAAAATATCTTGCACCTGTTTTCGCTGTAGTGAGTTCATGAGAGCCCTGTGGCTCAGAGTTCTTTGGTTTGATATTGAGTTGGTGCACAAGATATTGCACAAAAAAATACACTAGAAAAATACAAGCAAACAAAATCATAGCATAACGACACATTCCTACAAAACGTCATTTTTCTTGTAGGTGATCTTTACATGTACACTGTCAAAACTCATAGTTATATTTAAAAATGTACCTAAATATCAATTCATTGTTACAAAAATCTATACTAAATGAACTCAAATATAAGAATAATCATAAACTGCCAGTAAAATAATCAGACGCCAGAAAGAAGCGCACATTTACTAGGCACGCAGACCACACTCAGTGGTGGCTCCGCGAGGATCCCGAACACCAGTATCGTTGTGAAGCTGCGTGTGCAGCTTCTGCCATTGGAGGGAGGGAGTGAGGGAGGGAGGGCAAGCCAGCCACTTACCCCACACCATTCACCTTGGCAAAGTTGCTCAGTTCCATTGTTCAGAGAAACTGCACAGGGAGCTACAATAATTGCAACTTCATTAGGACATCCTTATGACGAGTGTGTACAAAGTCTGCAAAATACTGGGTAGTGAAACTCCATACGTAAAAATAAAATAATAAATCCTCTGATTTTCCTGCAAGAAGCAACTAAAAGTTGCTCAGCTCACACTTTTTATGCTGTTTTTTATGGCAAGGGGATGACATATATGTCTGTCTAAGGTAAAATTTATATCGGAAGAAGTCAAAATATTAAAATTATTTAATATTTCACTAAACAACATGTTAGTAACACTCTAGAAACTAAATAAGTCAAATTTATTGAGAGTCGATTCATGAAAACCATTTGATTACTGACGCCATGCAAAAATCATCTCTACGTAAAATTTTAATGCATTTTTGTGTATAGGAATTGGGGGTGGATCAAATCAGTTCAAATTATAATAATGATCTCTTCAAAATTATGACATTTTGCCTGAGAACAGTGAAATTACATAATTTCAGGAGTTCACTGTATTCCAGGGTCTAGAAATTTTCACAGACCAAGAAATATTGAGAAATTATGTTAATTCACAAAATTCTGTAATAATTCCAGTATCTAAAACCATAGTTCTACTTCTTTTGCCCTACATGGTGCTCCTTCATGGGCAGACACACACCTGTTACGTGTATTCTATTTAAAAACAAACATCTGTAACCAAAAATATTGGTAATTTGACTAAAGTAAATAATACGTATATATAACACAGATTAATATTTTTTTTTGTGGAATGAAATAATTACACAGTAAACATACGTGCTGTATTTGTAAACACCACTGGCTTTACTCATCTTCTGTGCTTTGTAGTTGGTTAGGTTCTTGAAAATGAGCAAATACGGCATTTGAAACTATTGAGCTAGGGCGGAGATTGTAGTCAGCTGCTTACGTCACAAAATTGGCTAAGAACGCTAAAAATTGTTACTGTTTTAGATTTTGCCTGAAAGTAAAGGTTTGTTTTTTTGTTTTATAAACTGACCAAAGTGAACAGTACAAAGCAAACATTGAGTGGACGGGATAAGACACTTGCTTAAACACTGCCATGCCGTATGCACAGTGATATGATGATAAGAGGACATATAAAATAAAGACAACTGCATTGGATGCAAATTTGTGTAAATTTGATATTGCCAAGCAAACAAAAAAAAAATTGGTTTCTGCCACTTCATTGTAAAAAAATTTACTAGTATTCTGTAGTTAGATTGTGGATTTGCATTGGAGTGATATTGAACTGAATGGGATTTAATGAATATCTACAAATGAAGAAGCTGTAGTATGTGGGTGATGTAAAAATTTTGTAAAACCCAAACGCTAGTGAATGTTCTTGGGCTAAGTAAAAGTCTCACAGCAAAAGATTTAAAAAAAAAAAACTTACTATTATGAGACAATATGTGTTACATGACTAGTGTGCTATTGTAAGGTTGTCCTTTCTTCCTTATAACTACATATTTTTTAATGTTTTCCATTTAAATATGTACTTATTAACAGAATGAATAATAAATTATATTTAGTTTGAGTCAAATCACTACAAAAACAAAATATTTATGTTCTAATACGAACACATGCATTTTTTGTGCTATTGACGAAATAAAAATATTTTTTTGATAAAATGGTGAAATTTTAATGATGAAATTAGCTCATTTTATTTACCGTAAAAGTAGGACCCTATGTATTACATATGCAATACTGTTCCAATCTCTCACCTAGCACAATCATCTTATATTTGACATGTTGCTGCTGCTGCAAGGAGTAGAAGTGGCAACAGTGATGCACATGATAGCTCTCGCCAGGACTAGCCACACTGCTCTTGGAGAGCCAGACATCCGGGCTGCACCAGGTCTGGTGAACACAGCTCTGACAGTAGCTCTCACAGGCCAGCTATTCACTCTCAGTCAACTCACTTCTACTATCACAAAGGCACTTTTGTCAATATTTCAGGAGAGCATCCAGAAATAGTTAAACTGACAGACAGCAAAATACAACTAACAAGGTATCATCAAATTACTACCAAGATATTAACGTTTGGTATGGAGATTTTATAAAAGTCACCTGCTTGCTTCACCTACATACTAAACCAATTTTTATATATGTCTGTTATTGCCATTATCTGGTCTATGATAACAATAAACAATCAACAAAAATATGTACTTTTACTATCGTAAAAATTTATTATAAATAGTTTTCCATTAACATAAAATTCTTGACAGCACACGTGAAAGCACAAGGATTTATGATCTGAATCAATTTTCAAACAGGCTGTTAGGCACAACTAACAGCAGTGTAGATCACAACCCTGCCGCAGTACAGGGGTACACAATGAGCGCCTCAGAACGTGTCCAGCTGCCGCGTCCTTGGTGCCACCTCGTGTTCATACTCAATTTCAACATGTGGGCGAGGCTCTTTGCAAGTCTTTCCTGCAACCACTTTCTTCTTTGTCAGCGAGCTCTTGCTAAATCTGACTTTCTTCTTTGCCGAGGGAGCAGTCTCTACCACTTCCTGTACACATTAAATATCAAATTACAGAACTTCACAAAGACATGCAGAATCAATGGCACTTTGAGAACCACACATAATGAATACAAGAGCTGATTCAGAAATCATGACAACTATTGTTATCTCCCGAATATGACCCAACACAGGAAATGTACAATGTACAGTGGAAAGTGTACGACATGTATGTTTTAATCACATGGGGCATAGATGCAGGAATGTCCGACAGGCAACAAAAACAAACATGGCTGCTTGAAATCACAGTTTGATATATTCTCATACTAACACTATACACTCATGAACAGGTACGTATTATACACGTAAAAGCTGTTTAATACCCTTCAAAGTAGTTTCCGAGGTTGTACACAGTTCGTTGCCGGCGATCAGGCAGACATTGTCACAGCATTTCGATGAGAGGTGGCGCACACTGGCCGATCACATGCAGCCGACCATATTTCCCATCTGCCTCATTACTGGTAACGAACTGTGGACAACCTTGGAGTCTACTTTGAAGAAGGTTAAACAGCTCGTACACATAAGATACATGCCCATTCACATGAGTGTATGCATTTGGTACAAGAATATATCTATTAAACTGTAATTTAAAGCAGCCAGGTTTGTCTTTGTGACTTGCCAAACATTCCCACATCCATACCCTATGTGGTGTCAACTTTAAAACGTACATGTTGTACACTTTCAGCTATACATAGTACATTTACGGTGAAGAGTGAGTAGAGAGATTTGGACGGCTCTTATCAGCGAGGTCTCAAGAGCCTATGAGAGTGATTGAAGTGAATATGAAGAGGTGCCGGAATGAACGAGTATGGGAAATGGGAGATCCTCGAGAAAACCTGCCGACCAACGGCATCATCCAGCATGATTCCCACTTGCAAAAATCTGGTGACCCGGCAAGGTATAGAACCTGGTTAGCCTTGGTGGGACGCAAAAGTGCTAATTGCTCAGCCCCCGTGGCACCATTTGGGTTGGGTTTTTTTTCAATAAACCCATCACAAAAATTCAGGGTGGGTTTTCTAAGTAGGTTTTTTTTGGGTACCTTACTAAAATAATGTTACATGTGTTAAAATGAATATTATCACATCATTTGTTTAGCACATTCATGCAAAGTACAGTATACTCCTGTTTATTCCTTCTTCGATTAACTGGTTTTCTACTTATCCGTGCATGCAGACTTTTGGCTTTTTACAACGTCTACTGTAACTTCTGCAGCAAGGCGATGCTGTAACATGTGTCGTTTAACAAACAGTGGTACCATTACGTCTATCACTGTGCCGCAGAGCTGATGTTTATCTCTTTAAACTGTCAACCTGTCACAGAGACCTGTGTGAGTCATCCATTTCCGCCTGTTGAAGCGTGTATCTGATCACACTCATTCAACCCATGTCCAAAATGGAAGATTTTGTTGACAAAATGATCATGTGACTCAATTTTTTACACAAAAATGTTGACATATTTGGTTTTGGTATTTTGTATCTGGCAAATGTTACTAAAAATGCAAAATGACAAAATCAGCACCATGTTGTTTCTTTACCTTCAAAACACATGCGTAAATAATTGTTCATAAAATAAATTATACAAGTTTAAAAAAAAAGGAAGAAAGTTTTGTACTTTGTTTACATATTTTGCAAGTAATTTTTTAAAGTCATTACTGTAGAATTTATTATTTATTAACATATTCGCAGCATTTCAGTGATTATTGTAGGAATATTAATTCCATTTTAATAATTAAATTTAGAAATATTTTTCACTGTTAATGTCAAAATGTGTTGCAGTGAGTGCTAAACACGTGACTGTCGACAACGTGCGACGTGGAACTTCCGAAATGGCAACTTACAGAACAACGAATATATCATTTCGGACGTGGCCTCAGTTACCATCCGAACACCACATCCTACCAGTTTATAGATTTCCGGCCCAGGCCATTGTTCACTTTGTAGTGTCGTTTTGCAATGTCAACAAAGCATAAAAGAAGAGTTTAAACTATTGTGGAAAAGTTAGAAACAAAAAATTTTGAGCATGGTGTTTGATATAAAAAAAAAAATAAAAAAAATGAATCCCAGTGCCAAACAAAAAAAAATTGGAAACTTTTTTCAAGAAAGGCAGAGTTTACATTTTCTTACATTTTTTTATCTCAAGTGATTAAATGTTTACAAAAACTTAACATTTCCCAATTTTATATATATACACATATATATCTGTGTGCGTGCATGCATGTGTGTGTGCATGTGTAAGTCAGTAAAATTTAAATAAGCTCCTAGTAATTAAAGATGTATAGAAATCTAAGATGTTTCAACCCAGCCATTCCATAAATAGTAAAAATATATAAATTCGACTATCTGGGTTTTTTAATACAAATTCGCTTGTTAGTGTTTTATCTGGTCCCAATTAACATGGTTAATCAGGAGTTTACTATATGTCATTACCGATGTTATGTTACCTGACTATATAGTCAAAAAGTCTACAATTAAAAACTGCCCATGTTATAAATGATAGACTTCTAAATGTCTATGGGTTTTCCCCACTTCCCCTTTGTTATGACAAAAAATAACTAAACATCCTGCTCATACAAAACTGAGTAAATAATAAGATCAGAAAATAATCTGCATGTGTAAGGAATACCAGTTTCTATATTTTGATATTTTCTTCTTTGTAAATGCAAGCATTCATCTTCTGTGAAAGATAAACTCTTTACAAAATGCATGGGTCAAAGTTATGTCATCGCTTCAAAAAATGTCACAATCCTTGGGAAAAATTCTAGATTAGTATCCATTACATACTGTAAAACTATCCAGCCCAAGGTTCACTGAAGAATAACATTTCTTAATGCATTTACAAACATATACACATATTCTTTTTTATCCCTAAATCTGTACTTATACAATGTCTGCCTTTCACTGCTAACATCAATTTTCAGTGCTTCAATCCATTTTGTAGCACTTTTTTTAGCTTGAATTTATTGCAAAAGCACTGCACTTAACACTATTAAAGTGATGTCTGTCTCAATATGAATAAAAGTAATTAACAGCCACAACAATAAAAAATATGATTTATTCTAGTTTTAGAGTTGGCAAAAACTTGGGTTTCTCCAAGATTAAAATTACACTTAAGTAAGTTTTGTTAATGACACAACTTTAAGTATGTGGCGTAAGTGTGAAGTGGATATTTTATAAGATTCCTGCATAGAAACTGAAGATACAACTGACATGAAAGAGAGATGATGGACAATTGAAATGTAGTTAAAAACTTAAGATTGTATTTATTGAAATACTTTAAAGTTCAAAATTATAAAATTATCTTTAATTTATTTTGTCACACACCACAAATGTTATTAATTAATATATAACTATATTAGTTTGGTAACTACATGTTGAAAGGTCAGTATAATAATATAATCACAGTTATTATACAGTTTATTTTATACATATGAATTAATTTGAATTGAAGTTAATAAGTACATTTGTGTACTAAAGGTCATACCAGACAGTTAAACAAAAAAGTTACAGTTGTAATGAAAATAAGTTATTACAAAAATTACTGTTTCACAAAAACTGAAACAAACCCAGGTCATATTGAAAAAACCCAGGTATAACTGAAAAATCTCAGGTTTCTTCATTAAAACCCCAAAAACCAACATGGATTAGACCCCCCCCCCCCCACACCAATGCCCCAGCTGGAAGATGTACACTTGGAGGTCCTGGTCCACACAGAGAAGGTGAGAGGGGCTCAAAGAATGGTACATAGAACGGAAATACCCACAGCTTGGACGGGAATCCGGGAATTCGAGATGGGAGCAGCAGTCCTCCATAGGAGATACCCAATCAGGAAAGCAAGTGGCCAGTTCAGTGGTGGACTGGCACTCAAGTGGAAAGGCCCATACCATATCGTCGCATGAGACCAGGTGTATTGTGTATTGGACCGAAGACTACTGTGGGAAGATCCGAAAGGTGATCCAGAAGTTGAAGCTGACGAAGAAGAGGTGGATGATCCACCGGAACCAGAGAAGGAAGTCATAACACTTGCCACCCCAGCAGGCAGAACCCGAGCTATAGGCCGCCCCAACAGATAACCCAGGCTGAACCAAGGGCAGAATGCACAGAAATCTACTGGCCACCAAGAAAAGCAATGTCCCTCTGGACCTTACCCTCCCCGCCGCCCAGCTTCAGATGGAAAGAGCCCAACCAATGGCAAGGAAGGCAATGGCGGGCAGCAGCAAAACCTTGATGCTGGATCGCCTCGAGACTTCGCTGGCCGCCTCCGATACCGATGAGCCCAGCAGAGCAGCGGAGGTGAGGGACCACCAAGAGCCCTCGCTTCCGATGGCTACCCAGGTGCACGACCAACTTGACGAGGTCAGGGAGCCCTTAGAGCCCTTGCCTCCATCAAAAACCATGGAGGACGTGGGGCCAGGGAGGACCTCTGTGCTGGACGGCCACGAGATGTCGCCTGTCGGCCCCGAAGAATATGCGTCCAGTGGAGCCGAAGATGTGGGGGAGGACCAAGAGCCCTGGCTTCTGATAGGTACACGAGGTACATGCCAGCGCCGACGAGGTCCCAAGAGCCCTTGTCTCTGATGGTCACCCCAGCCAACAAGGGACCTAGCCGGTCCGCAGAGCCAGAGGACTCGGAGACATCAACCACCCATCCAGAAGCTGATGAATCTCGTCACCAACTGAGGACTAGCAGGACCTGCCAGATGCCCGCCCGTGCATGTCGGACTGCCTATGAGGGGCAAGTCAGCCGGTACAAAGAATTGCTCTCGTGACCTACCACATGCTTCACGTGGCCATACTTGGGTGTATGGCCACGTGTATGCTGACATACGCAGATGCCAAGGAAGACGTGACCAGTGAACCTGAACAGTGATGACGCTCCACACTGACTTTGGGAGAGAAGGTCCCTAGGTATCCAATGGGTCAATAGTGGCACGTTCACAAACTGCCTGAACCAACCAATCAATTATGTGCCAACTAAGCGTACGTGGTATGGGGAGAACCTAACTGTGATACCATGCATGGGACTGTCCAAGCACAGATATCCCCTGCCAACCTACACTGTCAACAAGAACCACCATGAACTGTTCAGAGAATAAGTAAGTGTAAAGACTGCCCTTCAAATATGAAGCAGCACTCAGAGATGCTGAAATTGAACATAATTCTGTGATTGTTGTATAATATTGAGTGCCATGAATTTTTATTTCTTGTAGGTCACCCATACGCCGTTGCATAGATAGGTATGTAACTAACTTTTTACAAAAGAGTAACTCACATTTAGCATAGGATGTACTTGGATACCGGCCAAATGGACAATGGTTTAGCGCCGGTCTGGGTTAGCCATTGTCACACGTACATTATCTGCTGTGCGACCCATAGGAGTGGCCACAGAGCAAGGCCCTTTGCTAGCACATCTTCAGCACCACATCAGATACAGCTAGAATCTTACACATCCATTGTGAGTTTGGGTTAGAACACACTCCTCCTTTTCTTTCAGTGCTAAATACAGTACACACAGATGTATGTATTTGCATTTCCAGATCAAACTGCAAGAAATGATGTAGAGTGCCCTTAAGCTATCAGCTGTTCTGTGTGAGCGCCACGTCACTCGGCTCGTGGAGCACGAGCACAGAGTTTACGTCGCAAAGGAGAGGAGTTGGGGGAAGGGGAAAATTGATGCATGATACATAGCTGGCAACGTAACTTGTATGAATCTATGACTTCAGCTCAGCCCGTGAGAAGCCACGACACCCACACTGGAGATCGAACCCGCGCTGCTACATCCGAAGATGATTACTACACACCATTGCCAGTAACAATAAATATGGACTTAAATCATGTGCCCCTGCCTCGCCACCTGAACGAAGCCGGCCTGGCCCTAAGCGAGCGTCATGATACCACCTGCAATCACAGAGCTACCCTACTTCCATCCCTCACCAAGAGAGCACAGCAAGGGATGACGCCACCCTCACAAGGAGGAACTAGCCCCCAGAACACCAGTTATTGTCGAGTTTTCATTGCATTGACTTTCTCTGCTTTGGCAACCCAGCTGCTTGCCCTACCACTTCTGTGCTAAGGCTCTCTCCTTCAACCAGATCTTCTATCAGAGAAGCTTCCTTCAACTCTCAAGACATCCACTCTACTTGGGAGAGTTTAAGCCCATCCCTTCAGGACTACACTAGACGACAGTAGAGTTTGAGTCATTTTCACAATTACTTCATTGGTTGCTCTAGACATGCTCTTTATTTTAACAGATCCCTTTCACCTGTTGTTAACATAACTTCTGCCAGTTGCTTGCTAACTATGAAAGCCTAGGAGTTAGTATGGGTTGTGTTTATTCTCCCGAGAATAAATATGATCACGTGTACACACTGCATTCTGATTCCAAGGGTGATTTGAACCTCCTAACTCCCCTGAAAACGCAGTCCACCAAGATAGCGGCAGGTGACCGCATCTTACCAAACTATTTCCGGCAATAAAGTAAGACAGCAGGCTCCCTTAACCGGGTACTATGTACGTCACAAAACACACAATTCGTCGGCTACCCATACCCAATGGAACAGTGCACAAAGACACATGACTCACACATACGGTAGAGCCCCCTACGAGGTTCACTTCACAAGGAAGCAAGTGGACCACCAGTCAGCTAACCCACTCTATCCAACGAGCGAGATTCGCCGGTTAGAGCGCCAGGCCTTGACAAGGCGTGACGGTCGCCTCAGTGGCTCACAATGAAACTTTAGCGCCACCCCAAGTCAGCTAACCTGCTCCATTCACTGTGCAAGATTTGCGGGTTGGAGCGCTATGACTCGCATGGCACGACGTTATTGCATCTGTGTACTCTAGCTAGAGCATTTCTGTCACATGCCTCTTGCTTGCTGTGATGACCCTTAGTACCTAACCCCATGCCATTCACCCGATGAGGAGAGACTAAGTGGGCCAATAAGAAGTTATCTAAGGCTCCTACAGCCAACCAATTGCTAAGTAACCCATCCCATTTGGCCTTCAGTCTTTTCTCCGTCCGGATAAGGCACAAGCCGCCTGCTGACTGCAGAGACCTCACTCCTCAGTCCTCCCTAGTCACTTATTTGAGCTACCCCAGAAGACTGACTAGACACCACATCCAGTTGTCTTCCACCTCAGACTCAGACTGCACGTGTACCCGGGCCTCGCCAGCAACCATACCGAGCGATACCGCTTGCCGCCACCATCTGGATCCCAGCAGCCCCAGGACCAGCCAGCTCAAGTGGCTCACCATCTGTCCCCGGACGGGGTCTGGAGAGTCACCTACCGCAGCCAGCAAACAGCAAGCCGCAGCTCTGGTCTATAGGTGGTAAACCAGCATCCATAGCCGACCACGTTGCATTAGATGTTTACGTAGCTTGCAGCTGCTGGACCATTCAGACACTATACATTGGCTACCAAGAATCAGGCTGAATCCACAATAATCAGCCCGTAAGGCCACCCAGGGTTCTCGGCCTGAACCCACTCAAAAAACCCCCCTTGATACTAGGTGATGTGCCAAGCATCCCGGCCATCACGCGTCAAGTTTATTCAAACATAAAAAACTATTTGTTCACATTTCACACCATAAAAGGCAGTTTGGTTGACACGATCAACACATTCTTTTAGATTTCTCTGCTGATGGTATTGAGGTTAACAAAACATTTAGTTGCACCGGATCAATATTGTTCATGTTTATGTGCGGTGCAGTTGCTGTTTGAATAATTAAGGTAACTTACACATTTTCTCTTTATATTTTATTGTAATATTTGCACACTGCACTATCAAAAACTTTAACATCCAGTTCAATAAATCAACACTTTTCTGATAACCCAACCAAATTTAATTTTAATAGCTGTATTAACATCTCATTCAATATTATTGTAAGTTGTTCTGACCGAAGATTGATTATGCAAACATGGTCAAAATTGATTCAGCACAAACTATCGCAACTGATTGCTCAAACTCACTACTTTGTTTGCTTCAATGTCCATCTTACACCACTATTGCATTTTATTTTGTGAAGCATTTGATTTGATTATTTCACAATTTCATATAACTAAATCTTATTTCGCAAAAAAAATATTGTGATTTTGTACCTAGCTTTGGTTACAGGTAACTGCATTTTGCTGATGAGTATAAAGACGAAGTCAGACACTCAATTCTGAAGTTTATCATTATGCAAAAGAATTGGTAGTATCAAGGAATCAAAAAATGTAATTTGACATCCTTAGTTTCTGTACATAAACTGTGATTCATTATTACTAGTAGCATGCATCACTCTGTGGAGAGCTCTAGCTCAAAATATGACTGTGAAAAGTTTTTTTTTTTTATGAATTTTAGTTAACATTTGGTTTCCAAAATAACTAAATTAGTCATTTTAACTAGGCAACTTTCTTGGCCATTTCTACGTTCAGGGTGGCCACTCAGCTAGCATTATGAAATTCAATGTTTTCCAAGTTTTCAAATTGTTTGCCATTAAAACATGTCAAATTTTTCTTAACAAAGAGCAATTGATTTTACTATATACACCCATATGAAAACACTGAACAGCTTCTCACTTGTGAACAACTGCCATATACAATGCAGATAATACAAACAAATTATGTACTATACTCACAATATGGGAATATTTTACTATTTCACCTGCAATCACCTTTCAAATAAACACTTAAAGCATGCAATTCATTTTGTAAATAATTCACTATTTACTTTTATCCCAGTGTCAATTATGAAATGAACAAGAATGACTAAAAAATGCCCTCACTGAATAGAAAATTAACAGTAGCATTAATAATGCGCTTACTTTCTTGGCAAACTATTGTTTTCCCCACTTTAATATTCAAATACGTTATGTACGCTGATAACTGCAGTCCCTCTGTGTGTACAAATGAATGAAAATAGTTTACTGAAGAAATTATGTTTAAGAATTAACTCTGCCCTCAGTAACCAAATGTTTATACAAATCCAAGTGAGAGAAAATGACAACAAAGTTATTTACATACACACGGAAAAATGGAAATATTTTAAGAATTAAAATTGAACTAGTCTGTAGACCCCAATATTCTGCACCACTGATTATTTACTATATCTCATGTTCTTCCAACCCATGTCTTTAAACCTAACTACCTAAAATTTATTTTTAAATTTGTAACACTATTTTAAACAAACTTCCGTACACATCAGGCTGCTATTTCATGAAGCCTGATTTTAAGAAATGAACATTACAAAACAATCCACGTTCTTTCATATAAACTGATTGTAAATGGAGATAAGCGTGACCTCAAAATAGGCCAGAGCAACATGCTTTAAAAAACCACCAACAACTTGATGCATGATGCATATATTTACTATTTCTTTTTTTGCTGCAACTACGTATCATCACGTGCACGCCACGCGCCCTAGAAATGATACAACCCTGAACGGCAGCAACTCAAGCCAGCATTCCGTCTCCATTAATAAGGTGAATGCCTGTAGACCACAATACTGAAGGAAGACTATTAAATCACCCTGCCTTAAACAAACACTGTGAGAAGGGGAAACCAGTAAACAACGCCAGCGAAGCTGCACCTAAGCTCGCGCAGCTGATACCACCTGCACAACAGAAACAGGAAGACCAGCTTCCCGCCACCCCAAGAGATGACAGCAAGTGCAGCATCACGTAAGAAGGGAGGAGCCACCCCCACCAAAGATACCCGAAGGCAGAAGGAACCAGACACAACCCTAGTGCAGGAGGATATATGGCCCTGCACCGCCGCAGAATGGCAGTTGACACCAGCAACACATTAGCACCAGTCGTGCTATGACTGTTTGCTCTCTTCTGCCTCGTGAAGAACACCAGTGATCACCAGTTACAAACATCAGACTTCTGCAAGCACGCTCTGCAGCCCTGAAGAGTCGTCGTTTCCCCCCCACACTTGACACTTGCCATCAACCCCACAACCCATACTCTCCCCTTAAATCCTTCCAGGACAACACAACTTCAGTTAGGTTTAGTTGTTCTGGCAGCTACCTAATTCATTACTCTTACTCTTCGAGCACGCCCTTCAGGCAAGGCTCTTCAAGCCAACATGCCTCTTCACCTGTCTTTTGCTTTTACCTTCAGAGATTTAATCAGTGCCTTGGTTACAGCAGAAGAGTACAGAACACCTTGTTCTATTCTTGACAGAATAAAACATGTTACTAGTCTAATCGCCATCTGCTCTTTCTTGTGTGAATTGTACTTAGTCATCCCTGGTAAGCGTCGCCCTACAAAGAAAAGGCCGGAAACTGCACATGAGACTGGTTTGCCGAACTTAGTATAGGACTGTTGCCTGTCCCCTAAAAAGGACTTGACGTTCGTCATCAGAAAACAACCTATTAGACAGCCACTCATACTGTGGACCAAGCATGAAGAGGTACCTGGTGCGCACATACGGTAGAGCAACGACAACTAGAAAGACACACGACAAAGAGGCTAGATCACCCTTGTCAGTTAACTCACTACATCCACCACTGGAAGGAGTGCCAGGTCTGACAAGGAGGGATCTACTCCTGCTGCGATACACTCTATCTAGAGACATCGCTGCTTGCCACCACATTGCGGGTGTGCACGTAGCACCTCATGCCTGGAAAATGCCATTCATCCACAGAAGGGGAAGTAAGTGTAGCAACATGAAGGCAGCTGCCATCCTACCTGAAAAGCAAGCACCTGCCCCAGCCTTCAGCTACTTGACCCCTCCCCCTCAGAACGAGTTCACACTGCCTGTCAACATTGAGGCTGCGACGGTGGCCCCGCCACTGCAGACATCAATCAATTTTCAGCTCATCAAAGTGGCTTGCTCGTGGGGACTCTGCTCCCCTCCCTCTGTTCCCCTCCTAGTACATCATAATTTTTTTTATGATAGGGCTTAGTTAATTTAAGGACTTGTACACTTGCTCCCCCTATTCATATGCCTGTCTGCATGCAGAATCTATGCCTGAATTACGTTTGAAGATCATTATATGTCGCCAACTGCACTTGAGCTTCAACGCAATATGACTTGAAATGGTCGGTTATCAGTCCTTAGGACGTAATGTTTTTCAATCAGTTTTAATTGTATTTGTGCCTGAGTGGTCATCATGGAGCTACAGTAATGGTCAGTAGTAGATACGACATTATGAATTTAGGGCTGGTTAGTTAGTTTTTCAAAGTTATTGTATAGCACAGTTTTTGTCTTTTGTGTGGACATACAGTAATTGCTAGTGTTTTTCCAAATTCTGGTTTGGTTGCCATTCCAAATCTATGTTTCGGCTAACTTAAATGGTTCTGCATTTTTAATGTGTTGTGTGTTAGTGTTGTCTTAAGCCCCATTTTTCTACGGTCATTTTGGGAGTTTATAACAATGTTTCCGTGACTCACACGTGGGAATAGTATTTTAAAACATTGTATCGTCTTTAATTTTAAATTGTAGGAGCTTCATACAGATTCGTATAGATTGCCTTGACGATTATTGTCCTTTCAATACAAATTTTATAGTCTTTTTTTTTTAATTTGTGTTTTATGTGAAGAAGGCCTTAAAGGACCTCATTTGACCATCCTTCACCTAGTTTGTTCTAGTCAATATTTACTCAAAATATTAATTCAGTAATAAATATTTATACGTAATGTCAATATCTAGTCAGAACATTAAATCGGTATTAAACGTTAGTACATAAATATAAAGCTCTTGGCAATCACATTACATAAATCATTTTAACATAAGTGTTTAAGGAGCCCTGAATGGAGTGTTTTATTATGCTCTATGTTTGAAGCCCGGTATTTAATGAGACTTTGTAACAAATTAAATGTTTAAGTTTTGGGCTCAAAGACATTTTATCATGAATTGTATTTTAGAGCTTTTGCATAATATTAATTTACATGAATCTTTCAGGAACAAATATGTAAGGATTTTAATCTTTTCTATTGTTTTGAAATGTCAAGAAAGGATCTATGATCTTACAGCATTGTCTTTAGTATTTCCTAATCAAAAAATATAAAACAACTGAATATTCTGTTTGTGTAAAAATTTACCTCAATAACAGATTCACTCTCAGGATAGGAATAAATTGTATTTATTATGAATAATAAATACTGGTGACACGTACTCTTACTACTAAGCAAAGTGCGAACGGAAGTTATCTACACTTTACATGTGGAGGTGACCTACTCCTAGACTACCCAAGATAAGGATGACTTCGACGGCTATGAAATTAACTCAGACCCCAGTTACTCTACCCTGTAGTTGTCTAGATGAGACTTTATAAACGGGGTCACTACCAAAAAGTCGGTGGGTGTAGTTGCCACTCATCAGCTGTTGAACCAGGAGGATCAACATCGGAAGTGTGGAGTGAAGTCTTGCGGACTTCTGGTGTTGAAGAGTTTCTGGAAGCTGTTGGTGGTTGGAGCCTCTGGTCATTAGTGGCGGCAGCCACGGGTGGTTGTTGAAGATCTAGAAGACCTGGTAGGCAGTAGAGAGTCCCAGCACAGAACTGTTGAGGTGAGCTACTGGAGATGATAACTTGCATCTTTGTCCACACACTGCCTTATATAGTGCGCTTGGCTGGCCCATGCCTGGACTGGAGTGGGGACTGTCACGTCCCTCTGTAACATCTGCCCGGACAGAGCGGAGTGGGAGAATCTACCCTCTGTGCTCGGCTATATGGCCTCGGGAGCTCGGCAGTGCTCAGCCCTCTTCGAAAAGCTTTGCTGGTGTGGCAACACACTGTCTGCCAGGTGCAACAGAGCGGCTGACGGGTTACTGCGGCCGCTTGGAAACATTGCTTATTTCACGTGCTAGAACTGCCCACTAGGCTGGGAGCGATTCCTTATGTACTCATGAATAACATGTTGGGTTCAACCCTTCCCCGGGATAGGTAGATACTATGTGAGTAGAACAAGAAAGTTGGGTCTGGAACAACAGGAAATACGACGTGTCTGTAACTGTCCCTCCATGGGAAACAATCCTGTAGCCATCTATGGTTGCGGTTCCTGGTTTAGTATTAATACGTTAGGATGAGTCGCAGTCGTTTGGTATATCGCATATAAGTGGCATACGTCAGTACATAAAAAATCTCTTTTCACTTGCCACCGTGACTTTAACAATGGGATTGTTGCACCTGTTACCATTGACAATGGTAGACAGCTGAATAGTCCAAATAGACTCATTCAATAACCAATCGACAGGGACTAGAAAATTTTGCAATCGTGAAATTTTCACGAATTCATGCAAATTAAGGGAGAACTGCAAACAATACAGATTGGCATGAAAAAACAAGATGTCACAAAACGTTTGTGTTGATACACAATGTAAGCAAACTGAAATCCTAACCTAAAAACACATGTAAACTACGCCTCATTGGTCACTACTAATTTTCGTTATGTCATAAACATTTTCAATGTTAATCACTACTCAGTATTTTTCAGCTTAATTTCTCTCTTACAAAAAATTTGTAACAGAAAATTTGTATTATGTTGCAATGTTTACAAATATGCATCACACAATTACTATTCCACATATGGTAATGTGACTTCAAAAAGCAAAACCACTGCAACATGTTACACAAAATTACATCTATCAATATGCACTTGTGGCGCAGCGGCAGGCATGCGAACTACATAAGATTCATTCTCTTGTACAGCAGCGAAATTATTTTCTCATGTACGGCAATTATGGCAGAGCTCCAACATGTTTACATTTTACGAATGCGGGATGGTTATTTTGTTTGAACGTGAGTGAACACATTATTGCACTAGTGAAAAGTTATTAATTCAATCTTATTTTTTTACTTCCTTAGAAACTAAGTAAAAAACCCTAAAAGGTACTGTATGTTGACAAATTTATAAACGTGTTTTGAGGATGAACATTTTTTTAATGCCAATATCTCATAAATAATACGCACAACATTTTCTGTAGTCATTTTTTTGTAAAAATGTGCAGCCTAGTTTAGCATTAAAAGCTTGTGGACTAGATGTTGCCAAAGCCCAGATCAAATCTGCCTTACCAAAAACTGCTTCATTTAATTTCAATTTTAATGTCTCTTTCTGTAAATAAGCTAGAAATTTCAAAGGGTGAAAGTGTATGGTTGCTGTGTGTGCAGAAGCAGACTGCTAAACATTTTTTCAAAACACAGTTCTGTTCTTAGTAACCAGTGACAGAGCCTTAATGCTCAGAATGTTGCAATTCCCACTGAAATGTATTTTGAAGGATGAACATTGTTTCAGTGTGTGCTTGTAGATGTAGACCAAGACTTTGTGTTTAGAGTAGATTCAACTTCACAACGTAAGAAAATGTCTGAAATGTTATACACCCCTCTGGAGCTGTAAATATTATGTGACAAGCAGGTCACTCTGTGGGGAAAAAAATATTGCCACATAACATGACGGACGTGTTCGTATTGTTAAAATTGTGAACAAAAATGTTTGTGTTTAACACAAAAAGGTATACAAATAATAACAATTTAATTCTTTGAAATGGCTTTTAAAGATTTTTAGTGGTGTTAAAAATTAATTTTGGGTGTTCGCAAAGAAAAACCGCATTAGTAGTGAAAACATCAAAATGAAAATATCACTTTTCAAGAGTCAATGCACAGCTTTTAGCCTTTTCTAGTCCCTACCTATCTATTATCATTCACAGCCAACAAAAACAATTTAATGCACATTATTATCAAATATTTCCATTTTTAATAATTCTTCAAAAATCTCATTTTTATTGTGTTTTGATTTTTTATGAATGCTAACAAACAAGGCGTGGTTTTGCTGTGGTAACGCTTTCTTAAAACCAAAATGTAAATTTTGTCAACATGAAACATAGTAGTAATTATAAACAAAATTTAACTTTGGACATGTTCGCTGGTATACCTATACATTTCCAAAGCTTTGGTATGCTCACAATGATCACATTTTTGGTCGTGACTGGGCAGAAGACATGTATCGTTTCATTTACTTAAAACCACTACACATACAACTTCTTGTAGGAGGCACATTTCTATTGATACTAGTGACTGTGAAACAAGATGGCGGAGCAGAGATACATTTATGTTTTTGTTGGTTATGAATGATTGTCCTCTCTGGTTATCATGATTAGTTTATAAAGTGCAGAATGAAAAATACAGTGGAAGACCGAAATGCCACAGCCCTTTACACAGCGGATTTGATTATATCGCAGGACAATTTATGTCCCCCGGTTTGAAAAAATAAATAAGTGGAAAGCATGTGGTCAGGTAAGCGTGTGATTTGTCGACAGGTGGTCATGAGTCGGGGAAGATGACGGAGGGTCAGAGGGAGCAAGCGTACGCTCTCCCTCCTTTCAACGCAGAGATCTGTTTTACTGATTCATTACAGTCAATATATTATGTTTTTCCGTATTCAGTTTTGTTGACGTGATGCAATGTCTTTGAAGGAAGAATTCCTAGTTGTCCTTTTTTATGTGACCATATTATACCTGTTCTACTCTCTGATTGAAAACTGGCAAAAAAAAATGTTACTGTACCAACCTTTCCATCTCTGGACATTGGATCAGTGTGGGGGGATGGTGCAACCACATTCCAAGTAACATAACATGCTTTCAAGTGTCCTGCTGTCACACATTTACTGGCACTTACAAGATAACATGAAATGTGCATGCATTGTATAGCATAATCCATTTAAGCAATTACAATTATTTGATGCCAAAAAAGTAAGTTAAAATACGTGTCAATACTGTCGTAAAAGGGATGCCGACTTCTGTGGCACATTAGGTATAAAACTAACTTTCAATGTGAAGGGCTTTGGATTAAGATTCTGGGTAAGGTACGGACTTACTTTATATCTGTACAGCAACTGTTTCAACTCTTTTTTAATCAATGTCTACGAGGTGTAAAACCATAACAGTGCGACGGTGGCACTATCTGCCCGCCTCACTAGCGCTCGTCGCCGGACTTTATTAACACTCTTTGGCTGTATACGCGCTCCTTGGCCAACTTCTCCCTCCCGAGTTTTCCCTCTGCTCCCTACTCCCCACCTCCCCCTCTTTTTCCCACCCTCATAGTTGTCTATTTAAGCTTGTGCACTTCCCTTCTCTGTCTTCTTACGCCTGCAGATACCTCCAGACACCTTGTTAGTTCTACAGACCTGCGGCTTAATCATGTTACTACATCAGCTTGTTGAAATACTTCGTCAGCAACCGAGGTGTGGTTTGATGTCCGACAGAATCATGTGACCGCTTCGCTACTGTGGTTATGTTGCAGTCCCCGATAGTCTGCAGTAGTTGTAATTATCAGTAAATGGAGCGGCGACGCCGGGTTATGGATACTGCAATTTGGACGGTTTGTGAATTTGTTCCTGAGCATAGAGATGGCCTCTTTGCATGGTGAGTGTATGCGATCAAGGTCACGAGGTAATTATGGTTTAATGTATCGTAAGGGTACTGTAAGCCGTGCAACCTTCAGTTGCCGGGTCTGGATTTACTCAAACAAAGTTTTCACTATAGTTTTTGTTGGGTTCGAAGTCATGTGTGGGAGTACTGGCACATCTGATTGGTTCTGACACTAGAATTTGGCTCGTGCTGTAATATATGGGTTACCTTCGGGAATAAAGTTAACAGGAGTGATGAGTTTTGATTTCCTGATGTGGACTTGTGATACACACTGACGAGATTCCAGGTTCGTGGGTGTTGGCTTTGAAAGGGCACTTGATGTTGCCCAGCACCATGAGTCTGAAGTGTCAGCCTGGGAGCTAAAGTATTGGGCAATGCTGTGGCAAACACCCTCAAGTAATTGTGAATTGTTCGAAAATAGTGGTGTGAGAAAAATAATGTTGGGTTTTTGCCAAGGGCCTGTAATTTGGAAGTTTGTAGGTTTTCAGGTCCTTTTGTAATGTTGAGAGTTTGGTACACCAGTCAGATTTGGAGCGGGTTACCTACGGGATTGTTAGTTTGCTTGTTGAGCCTTTTCCTGGTAAGTGTTGCTCAATATAAGTATTTGGTTTTTTGTTTAAACATAGCTGTTCCAATTAGGATAAAGGTCAGAAATCAATATTGGTTTCTCCCTTGTTTTCTACAAAGGTTGACTGCGGAACGATCCAAATTTGGTAAATAAATCGTGACTCAAAATATATAGGCAAAAGGGTGGTTATCCCTTGTGTTTCAATGATTACTAGAGGTACACGAATTTCGTTAATGAGAAATCGCTAAATTTTGCAAACAAGTTTGAAACTACACCCGAGGTACATAAATATGTTTTTCCCAACAACTGTTTTGATTTTATAGCATTTTGGTTTTGCGAAATACGCCGCAATACGGCGAAATATATTATTATTCACTAAATATGCACGATATTCCAGAATTTTTATAGGATATTAATAATTTGTTTCACAGGTAATACATTTTGCAAAACGCACTACGCTTCGTAAACAAAAACATTGTTCACCATCTTTATTCCAAGGTGCGGCAAAGACAAGTGGAAACAAACTATGCTGCAACGACCATGACAAGTTATGCTGCATGCAGCACTGTGTAACACGTTATTTTGTACTTCCAAAGATTACATAGTACAAACACTGCAATAGATCTTTGGTACTTTCTTAAATGCACGTAGAAAACAATACCAATTATAGCATCCATACCATAAAAGTCTTTGGTAGTAAAAATAAAAGTGTTGTAAACAAACACGGAGGGTGTAAATGTTTTGAATTATAATTGTGTCGATCGTGTGAAAAGAAAATCCTACGTGCAGCGTAAATCGAGTTGAATATGCGACTAATAAAAACCATGGGTGATTATGTGAATTAAAGTAGATGCGTATTTTTCCTTTGTATTTTATTTAATACAACAAACAATGCCTAAGGTAGTGTGTGTGTTTGAACGAGCCAAGGAATACGAACACGAAGAATTCTATATTTTCAACAGAGAAAAACAGGTAGTGATGTGCAAATTATGCAATACGGTAGTGGACTGGAAAAGAAAAGACACGTGTGAGAAGTATTGCAAACAGTGAGCATCTCATGCTACAAACAAAACTAAATGCCTACCTTACCATCAGGTTCGGGAGTCAAAATGCAAGTGACACTCGGAAGATAATATTTCTCTCAATAAACGAGCAAAAGAAACTAAACTGAAATTTACGAATGACACAGTGTGTGCATTTGTTTCTGCAAATATTCCCCTACAGAACTTGATCACACAGCTATCAGGGAATGGTTACACAAATACATCAAAGGTAAGTCAAGGAATTATAATATCATGAAGTTAATTGAATAATTCCAACTTTATGGTATTTTTGAAGAAAAATTAAAAAGAAAATTGTTTTAAAAAGGGATTTTATTTAACTCTACAATTGTGATTGGATGTATTTTGATATTCGGCCTACAGCCTGAGAAATAAATGTGTATTAACTGATAAAAGCCCCATTAAACAATTAACAATTATTGTTTCTTACTATATGGCCCTGCAAAGTACATTATTCTTTTGTACTCAGGCTGATGATAAAAACGCACTTATTCAATATGAATTGAGAAAAATAAAACATATCAATAACAACCAGCTTCAAGAAACTTTTTCCGGAAAAATAATAATAATAATATGTATTGCTTATTTGGAAATACACAGGTTTATGTTGCACATTCAAAATACACAAAAATTGATAGTAGAATTCCAGACACTGTATTTAAGATAAAAAATTTGAAGTAGGCCTACTCTTCATAAAAGTATCTTGACAAATGTATTACCTTTTTTGCTTTAGTGTGATTACATTCATATGGTAAAATAGTTTGATTAGCCTAAATATATGTGGTCAAGTATTTGGGTTCATGTTTAAACTCTGCAGGAGCTGGTGACCTAACAAATGCAACAACACTACATTCTTCGTACATGAATATTTTGAAAATGGAAGAAGAATCCCAAATAAAAGAAGCTGTAAAGGATCAGGCCATTGTGATTCTATGTGATGAAACTACAAATCGCAAAGGTGAATGTATCTTTGTGGTATTGTTCAGAATTCTCTTGGCAAGTGGTGAACAGAAAATGCTTGTAGCAGGGACTAAGGTTTCAAATAATGGCAATTCAACAGAATGCTCAAGAGCAGTTGCGGGCATTCTTTTACATATCCAATGCTGGGCGCACAAGTTGAACCTAGTTGGAAACATCTGGTCCAGTGAACTTGTTGCCCTAAGTTTTTCCTTCTCCAGTAGTAACCCGATGGTATTTGTGGTTCCATGCAGTCGAGTACTTAGATGAGTATTTGACTCTTTTGGTTACATTCTTCAAAAAAGAAGACAGTGAGTGTAGCGCTGCTGTTGAATATTTCAAACAACTTGAAGAAGACTAAATAACAATTTTGAAACGTCAATCTAAATTAGTGGTAGAACACTGCAAGCAAACTTGTTGACTTGTTGAAGATTTTACAAGGATCTTCATACCCTTCTGCTAGTAAGTTGCACTCCAAGTTGTCAGATTTGAAGACGTAATTCAAACTTGCCAGTGACCGGGTTTTTGGACCAGAAACATCATGTTCACTGGCTAATCCTTCTTGTGTGAAAGCTTCAACTACTGCTAAACTTGCTGCTACAGGGCAATAGTGTTTCCTTAAGCTCTCATCATTAGTGGGAGCTGATCCAGCAAAGTTGTTTCCTTGAAAATGTCGTAAGGCTGTATGACCCAAGGAATATCATTGCTACAGGTCCTGAAGTTGATGCTTTAGATGTAGAGGCTCGAGTCAAAACACTGCCTTTTCTGTCTTCTTTATCACTGCACCAAATGCTTGAAGGGTATGCCACAACAAGACAAGCTGTTATCAATGCAAGTGGTGGTGCAGTAGATGTTCTTGCGATTTTGCTTTCATTAAGAAATGATTTACAGGAATACTCATGTTATACAGTGAAATGTCTGTGGATACCGGTAGCTAACGCAGACTGTGAAAAAACATTCTCTCAGTACAATAACATAATGACAGACAAACGCACATCATTAAAAGCAGACAATATTGAAATCATGCTAGGAATGTGTTTTGGTGATGTGTAATTCAAAAAGAGTACAATCAAACACAGCAATTTTTGTATAGTTTTCATAGTGTATCTCCTTACAGTAATTTAATTACAATAAAATCCAGTTAGTTTATAAACAATATGGCAACAATAGTGCAAATAATCTGGTATGCTCAGATTTGGTGCATCATGTAGGATTCAGTGTATGCATGAAAATGTTTAGTATATATGTAACAAGTAAAATTTGGTGTTTGCATGTGATGATTTTATTTGTATTTTTCTTATTATGCAATGATTTTCATGAAGAAAATTACTTTGCAAAGGTAATTTGTGAGTACAAAGCACGTGTTTCAGAAAAAAAAAAATTTTTTCCACTAAAATATAACACCGAAATCTCAGGTTTTGTTTACCAAAACAGGACAGTTTTATTTAACATTTTCCATTGGTTCTAATGATTACTACTGTTTAGACCACTGTGAGTAAATGCTGAATGTTTTAACACTACTCTTTATAATATAGCGCTGGTGCGCGTGTTATTAGGAGAAATGTGTACACGCTGTAGCGCTATTCTTAATAGAAGGCTTCTCGAGAAGCTAAATTAAACTGGTACTTGCGTGCTGTGACGCTAGGTGTTAAATGTTGAATACACCAGCCATTTTCTGAGGCAGTATTTTAATAGGGTTAATTATATTGTATATGGGTTTAGGCTTTGTGCTAAAATTGACCATGAATTTTAAAGAGAAAACCTGTTGTTATGTAAAAGTGTACTTACGTGAATAAGGCTGGTCCATACATGTTAGTTGTGAGCCATTTGAAGGCAATAAATAATTTTTCTACTTTTATCCGCACTATCTAAAAAAAGGGTGCTTGAGTATTAATTTTTGTACTGATACGCTATGAACTGAAGGAGTTGAGATTCAATTAGCATTCAGAGGCATTAGGTTTTTTGATGACTCAATTTTGTGATATAAAATATTTAACACTTATGTTAATTTGCAAGGATATATATATATATATATAGTGTGATTGTGTCAAAGTATACGGACAGAATCGTCCGTGGTTTCACCTGGTGGACTAGTATACTTATATTGATTTTGCACTTGGAATTTAAAAACCAGTAAAAAATATGTACATATTTTCTGAAGCTTATAGTCATTTTTATATTTGTGTATAAACATAGTAATGTGTACATTTTGAACATAAGTTTGATGAATTACATTCATGCAGCATGGGACGTGAAAACAAATAATGGAAAATAAAGTGTTCATGGTTATTGAGATTGTGTGTTCAGAGAATAGTCCTGCCTTGTGTTCCTTGGTATGGCACAGCAGCCTTCAGCTTTCACCCGCAGATGCAAGTGGACGTGTCCCAAGTTGTTTGTTTTGTATACATTTTATCGCAGGCAAACGGTAAAAAGTAAATGATACTGCATTGATATTGAAGCAAAAAGATTGAAAAAATTAACAACACATGAATAAAGGCATAATAATATATCTCGAAATATCAAAAACAAAAATTTTTGTCCGAAAAATGTACTCCCTCGAACAAAAAAACAAAATCTAAATAAAGCTACATTAAAACAAAATCAGAATGTATGCACTCACACAACTTAATTTGAAAAATAAAATAAGCTACAAATATGAATATTTATGAGTAATCTCATACAAATAATCTCCTACAGAAATAGCGCTACGTAATCATTATAATTATGAAGTGCATATAGTGGCTACAGTAAAACATCTATAAACTGAAACTCTTTATAGTGAAAACCTCTCTATAACAATTTGTGTTTGGTTCGGTCAAAACTGTGTATGATAAAATTAATTCTTACTCTTTAAAACAGGATACAGTACTACATGACTAGACAAGGAATTCTCAATCTGGCCTGAAACCTTCTCCCCCCCCCCCCCTTCCAAATACCACAGGCCCCCTTCTGACTTGAAGTAATTTATTGCTTCACGTTGCTTGGAACAACAATTGTAAAAGTTTTGAGAAATGGGTGACTGCTAACATCAGTAAAGGTCAGTTCTCAACAGACTGAAAACTGTGGATAGTAGAAACTTGTACCACGGTTGAAGAATAGGCCTACAAAAACAATTCCGTGCACAACTGAAACCGCGTTTGAAGATACCGAAGATACCGCGGTTGGCGAGGGATTAATGCATCTATTTTTATACGAGCCTCAAATTTTCGACTTTTTTGACCCAAACTTTTCACACTTCCTTGGGATTGAGTCAAAATAGAGAGGTGGTCATAATAAATGGGGTCATAATAGAGGGGTTTAACTGTATTTTTTTTAGCCATTCTTGCTTGAATGCATGTGACCCCCTTCATCCCACCTCGTTTCTCTTCTTGTATTTCCCTCCCTTGGGAGCCGAGTCTAGTGATGCAGATAAAAAAAAAAAAAAAAAAATAGAATTTTGATAGGAAGGGGCTAAACATTTCACGTGTTACAGTGGTAAATAACACCACTTGTGCTGTGTTTTACAGATGGTGCCATACTCCATTAGAATAACGGCTTTTTTTTTCTGCTACTGTACTCGGTGACTTCCTGAAATAGCACGGAAAAGCTATAACGCTGGTCTCAGTTATGTCCCCCAACAGCAGCATTATATCGGTCTTTCACTGTACTAAAATATAAAACTTCTGTGATGATGTGATAATTAATTACTTATTAAAGGAAAAATTCTAATAATTCAAAATTGTGTTAACAAAGGTTGGCTATACATCAGTTATATGGCAATATTTCCATGCCTAAAAACTACGTTGTCTTAAGCAGGAAATATTTATAAGAAGTGTTGTCTTAAATGGGTTCCACTGTATTCGCAGAAGTTTACTTGTTAAAAAAATGGCTCTCTTACAGCAAAGCCTTGGGACACACATACTGTATAATGAAACCTGTTTCTGATGCTTTTCACAGAATAAGAGAAAATGCTCTTAAAAAGAGTGAAATTTGCACTGTGTAAATAGTAGCAGAAAAATACACAAACAGGTGTAAGATTTTGCTAATCATTTGCAAACATTATTTTCCACATCAAGCTGTTGTCTGCTTACCTCAATGTCAGACTCTGCAGATTCTTCAAAACTGCTCAAGAAGGTCACCTCCTCCTCTGATTCTCCCACCTGTAAACAAGGATTCACACACGTCTATGTTAAGCTATAGCAGTCTATTTGACACAAGAGCCACACGAGATCTCCCAACCCATCTAACTTAGAAGGCATCGAGAATGGTAATACTCAGAACTTGGTGTCTTAACACCCACAATGTATATGGACTTAAAACAACAAAATTCTGGACAAGCATTGTTACTCTCCTGTTGCAGTCACACTACACTATAACCATGTCCACTTTAGATAAAAAAGCTGCTGTGTTATTACACGTAGGCAACACTGGGTTTTTGGGATTCTTGGCACTCATGAAAATATGCTCGTACAAGGAAGGTTCACTCATCACTTCCTGCATAACTCAACTTACTAGAGTGTTGTACCTAAGTAGTTCAACACTTATTGTACAGAAGATGAAAATAGAAATAAGCACAGTATTTGTAGCCCAAGACAGAGTGAGCATCTAAACTGAAACTGGTATCTCATACTAAAATAACAGAATGATCATTCACAGTTTCCTTGGCACAACATTACATAAAGAACATGATCACAGGGGAATAACACTCACTCAACTGATGGCTGCAGTCTCGCACCATCAACTGTTCTTTCTGTCACATGTAGTCTAACAAAATATCTTAACCTCACTTGTTCAGGCTTACGAAAACATATCAGAGAACGTTTTGAATTATGTAATCAGAGAATCAAAGTTGTTATCAGTGATAATATTCTGAGATTGTAGTAAACAAAGCTTCCCATTTTTCAGATCAGGTAGGAAGAGTATTAAAATGAATGTCCTTCCAAAAAGCTATGCAATCTTTCGAAAGCTGTGAGCAAGGAAGAGGATAGAGTGTGTGAAGAGTGAGTGTGGGGCAGTTAGAGGCAGGAAGATACGAGAAGACTGGCTTCGTACAACTCGCATATCATTCTCATATCTATCTCTTCTGCTGCACAGACTGCTGTGCCCACAGCCAACCCAGGGTTGCCACCTTTCATCAATTGGAAAATTTCCTGACATTTCCCTGATTTCCACACAAAAAACTTTTTTCCCCTGATTTTTTCTTGGCACATTTGCATTATAACACACTTTTACACCAAAATATTTATCTGATCTTACAAAATTGCTCACCACATAGATTGCAAAGAAAATGCCTAAGCATTTAGTCCACAATAATTAAAACAGTTTTATATGATTCTGGCAGTGGTGCACAATTGATGACATAAATGCCTAATACATCATGCATATTACAGAATCCCCTGACATTTAACTAACTTATTTGAAATTCCCCGACATTTCCCCAATTTCCCTGACAGTTTTAAAATTCCCTGACATTTCGCTGTTTTCCAGACATGTGGGAACCCTGCAACCTCACACACCACAAACACCTACTCAACGACAGAAAGAGAACTAGCAGAGAGATTTATAGGGGCACCAGAAAATGGTAAAATTGAATGCCTGATTTCGGTACAAAAAATTAGTGAAAAACTGTGATACATTTTGGCGTTTAAAGATGAAAGCAGTGTTAAATTTTGGTATTTAATAATTAAAACAGTGTTAAACTTCTAAATTTCAGCATTTAAAAAGGAAGATGGTGCCAATTTTGGTATTCAAAATGAAAGTGATGATAAATTTCTGTAGCTTGTTTCAAAATAAAATAAATAAAGAATTTCTGTGCATCCATATTAAAAAATAAACTAAATTCCTGTGCTTAAAAATTTTAAAAATTGGTAAATTACAAAGTTTTGAAAGAAAATTAATTTACATTTTCAGTGTCTGAATAAGAACCAGAAAAGTAATTATTAAATACAAGAAACAGCACAGTACTACAATTCATTAATTTGAAATGAAGATTATAATTTAAAAAAAAATTGTAGAAAGAATTATACAATCCACTTGAATTACTTTCCTAACATACACCTATTGTCCATTTCATGTAAGTGTGGTAAATTCTGCCACTTCTAAAAAAGTAGCTGTTTTGTCAAGGAAGAAAAAGATGTTTGTAAACAAACGTTTCAGTCCAATGCACACCTGCATTTTCCTCTTTCCTCCTGTTACCTGTCATGGCAGGAACTGAAAGTCTAACATTAGCAAACTTCCGTCCAGTAATTAATGTAGGATATTATAGTTAGGTTGGCATTCCAACCTGTTTTATTTTTGTAATTGCCAAGTTAACTTTGCTGGAGCTCTGTTTATTTTATTTTGGGGGGAAAAAAGGAAACAGCGAGGGACATTAGTGGGGAGCTTCAGTTTAACGTCTTTCGTGAGACGGTATTGTTTTGATGTTCTCACGAGTGTGTTGCTTTATATATAACAAGGCGTTCGAAAGATGGGAAGAGTTCTCATTTTTTGTTTCGACGAGACATATTTATACTTTTCTCATACGAAAAGCAACTGAAAATGAACGCAGCACTTGCCAGGATAGGATTTTTATTCTTGAATAAATTCTGTAAATTAAAATAATAATTGAATTGGACATCTGATTTTTTTTCTCCATTTCTTCCTTCCTAAACCAATATTCCAGAAAAGATTTATATTCGGTGGTTTCATGCTGGACAACAATTGAATGCACTGTGTTAGATACGGGTATAACAAGTTATTTCCAAAATTAGACATACTTATTTTCCTTGCCTACCCTTCTGGCAACAGCAACCACACTGCCCCCTCTGGCAGTGTTAACACCATCACTAACCCCTACGTAGTGGCCCTCCACGTTCCTTCTGGACACATCACTACTACCCCCCTCTGGCAGTGTTAACACCACCACTACCCCCTACGGTAGTGGCCCTCCACGGTTTCTTCTGGACACATCACTACTACCCCCTCTGGTAGTGTTAACACCACCACTACCCCCTACGGTAGTGGCCCTCCACAGTTCCTTCTGGACACATCATTACTACCCCCTCTGGCAGTGTTAACAACACCACTACCCCCTACGGTAGTGGCCTTCCACAGTTCCTTCTGGACACATCACTACTACCCCCCTCTGGCAGTGTTAACACCACCACTACCCCCTACGGTAGTGGCCCTCCTCGGTTCCTTCTGGACACATCACTACTACCCCCTTTGGTAGTGTTAATACCACCACTACCCCTACGGTAGTGGCCCTCCACGGTTCCTTCTGGACACATCACTACTACCCCCTCTGGCAGTGTTAACACCACCACTACCCCCTACGGTAGTGGCCTTCCACAGTTCCTTCTGGACACATCACTACTACCCCCCTACACCCCCCCCTGGCAGTGTGTTTAACACCACACACTACCCCCTACGGTAGTGGCCCTCCTCGGTTCCTTCTGGACACATCACTACTACCCCCTTTGGTAGTGTTAATACCACCACTACCCGCTACGGTAGTGGCCCTCCACGGTTCCTTCTGGACACATCACTACTACCCCCTCTGGCAGTGTTAACACCACCACTAACCCCTACGGTAGTGGCCCTCCACGGTTCCTTCTGGACACATCACTACTATCCCCTCTGGTAGTGTTAACACCACCACTAACCCCTACGGTAGTGGCCCTCCACGGTTCCTTCTGGATACATCACTACTACCTACTCTGGCAGTGTTAACACCACCACTAACCCCTACGGTAGTGGCCCTCCACGGTTCCTTCTGGACACATCACTACTACCCCCTCTGGTAGTAGCCCTCAATGGTCCCTTCTGGACAATGGTTAGAATTAGTTAGGGTCAAGTTATTTTCATAAATACCTAGCCAGATCGCCTTGTTCAGTATAAGACCAGGTCTCTTTCACCTGGCTTCACATAGTCTAACTTCCGCACCCTGTTTATTCCCCATGGAATAAATATGAGTTTCCCTTAAACCTTGGAGTACTAATTTCTAGGGTGCTCCATCTTTGGCAGACGACGACCCAACAGAGGAAAGCAGGAGACTGTGCACTTGAATCTCTATTTAACTAAACTAGTGTAGGACTACACGCTCCCTTCACCGGGTGCACATACATTTAAGACCCTTACAGTCGACGGCCACCCGTACTGCACACATGGTATGTAGTAAGGTATAGCCCCAACCACTAGTAACTCAATCCAAGATTCATCAGGTCGCTAGTCCAATCAATCCATTTCGTCCACCGCGCTGTACTGTCGCCAGAGGGAGTGATAAACTGGGTCTTGAGATCTACCCTCACTTGGACCCACACACACTGTTGTCACCTGCACCCACAGGACATCCAAAGTTCTATAACCACAGCACCTCGTGTCGCTGTTTAAAGGAGCACAGGGTATTACTCTAGTCTGTTCAGCTGCGGTTTTGGCATTACACATAGTCAGCCTGCTCTCCTCTTGTGAGGCTGTTAGTTGTACCTACCTTATGCCATACACCCAACGTAGTGGTACCAGGTGGCGAGACAAAGGCAGCTACCACAACAGGAGCTAATGGGAGCTGCACCCCAGTTCCCACTGCACTCTACAGAGCAACCTCAAGGGAACGAGCTCAAGACACCTGCCAGCTGGAGAGGCCTCACCTCCCAGCTCACTCCCAAACTTTATTCCAGCCTCCCATCAAGACCACCAGCCAACCTCACCCAGTGGTGACCAACATCTGCCAGGGATATGACATACCGCTGGGGCTCGCCAACCCCTGGTTCTAGTGCAGCCAGGCCAGCAACCCCCCACGGACCCAACTCAGCTCCAACTCCAGTCGCCACATCAGCAGCAGAATAAGGAGCTACCCCGGGCCCCATCAAGCACATGTAAACCAGTAGCAGTTTGCCAGCCAATCTGCTGCCAGACAGTCGAACCCCCCACTGATTGTATACCTTGCCACCAGGCCGCACATCCGAAGTTGTGCACCAGCCATGGTCCAATAAGTCGACAATAAGGTCAGCCTAATTAAACTCTACTGTGTCTCTGACCTGCACTATAAAATCTTGATCGGCCGTGTCGACCACTCTCAGCTAAAGGCCATTACGCATCAAGAGTTATGTGTGATCACTTTAACATCATCATAATGAACTACAGTGGAACCTCCATAACTCATTTTTTAGTGGACCAACAAGAAAAAACTCAGCAAGTGCGGGAAAACAAAGGATGTGGACTTCAATAGCACCAGGTAACGATTATTAGGGGTGTGCGAATACTGGTTTTAGTGTTTTGAATCGTTTTTGAACTAATACTAATTTTTTCAAATTATTTTCGTAGTGTGCTTTTTAGTTTTACAATTACAAAGATTGCATAATCTTGCATAAACAGAAACAAAAACCTACTTTTCTTTTTTAAATAAATGCATCAAAAGTTATTTTATTTACATGAAAACCCTGAAGAGTCTTGAAAATCAACATGACGCGTGCCTCTCATACTACTAATCAACTACGATTACGACTCATCACTAGTTTCCTATTCCCACTATTACAGACGTGAGAGACACATGGAAAGGGAATCTCTAGATGAATTCTTGGTTGCATACTCTACCAGGCAACAGGAACTTATAAGTAAATTCTCGTCACCTGAAAGTTACGTAACCTGGCAGCCCCCCCCCCCCACAGAGAGCCAACAAACTGTCTAGACCTCAGGCAAGGCCGAGCACTACCGACGAGGCACGAAGAAGAAATGCTGACCAGAGTTTATTGAATCCCACGCCAACCAGGGCAGGATGCTCGCTCTCCCCACAGCCTACAAGCTTCACCTATATAAGTCCAGATGCTGCCGGGCTCTGGCAGTCATTCTTGTTTCTTCTCTCGCGACCTCCCCAAGCACTGCTCAGTGCTCTGGCCTCCAGAGAACTTCGAAGTTTTGAGTATGCCCCCTGTGGCTACTTCACCTTCGACAATCAGTCGTCCCGACAACCAGCATACACGCTCACCAACAAGTATTATATTCACTTTGTCTCCTCTAGACACCTTTATTAGAACAGTTTAGTAGTAATATATATTTTACCATCTTAGATTTAACTTTCCCCTTTACAACCTAGAACCAGGTTGCATACACCTGGCCAGTGTAGTTTCCTTCAGCAATCAATTGCCTGGCAGGAGGTAGCACGCGTCCCATGTTAATTGAGACTTCAATAAAAATACTTTTGTTTCCTACCTTTCAGCTTTTATTTCTTGGAGTATCTGTCTGTTTGCCTGCTGGATACAGGTTGCTACATACACCCTTGAAAATAACCGGGTATTTTATAATAACCAAATTAGCTTCAACCATGGGCGCCCTTCAGGGGTCCATCATATTTTCTCACACACCCATTAGACTGCCATCTGTTGCTTTCCAACTGTCAGAGCACTGTTTAGTGCTGGCGGAGAGGAACAGAGGAGCCACAACCACTATCAATACCTTCATTCAAGGATGGGCGACAAACCCAGGTTACTTCTTTACACCAGAGCACTGTTAGTGCTGGGGTAGCTGTAACTTGAGTCCTGCCGCTCATATGTGTATAAACGCACCTCCAGTGGAGGCATTGGTGAACCACACAGCTCCCTGTCTCTGATCAGCCCACATAGCATGGGGGATCAGTGGAGACTATTACAGAGCCTGGTCAGCAAGCCAAAAACAGAGACTAACACTGTAAATTGTGTTTAGTGTGTTCGCGTGAGGGTGCACCCAGTAACCTGTAAACAGAGACTCGATGCCTTACGGCCAGAGGCACGGCCAAAAGCATAGGGAACGAAACGCACCTTCCTTGCCACCAGACAGTTGAGTGCACTTCTTCAACCAACACCGGAAAGGCAGGCAGAACTGGACCGCACCACCCAACTCAGGCATGAGTCAGTATCGACTGCTCCGGTCACTGTATTGTACGTATCTCCTTGTCTAAGTATTCACCCCTCGTGTCAGCCTATGGTAAAAGGGTTGTTGACCAGTAGCGAAATGAGATTCGGCTGGGACATCAACTTCTTGACCAACAAAGGCTACCAGTGGAATTGCCGCTTCGGCGTGGGCCAAGCTCGCTAACCAACACCCCTCGCCTCCAGTCATTTATCTAAACTAAACAGCCCCGCTTTTGGTCTAGCAGACAAAATCCTCGACCAATGTGCCACGTCAGCACACGTCAAACATAATGTGCTACAGTGTACCAATACTTACAACAAAATGCTTTCTTCTTCTTTTATGTTGACGTTTATGAGAAAACAAAAATATGCTTTTATACAACAGATGGTACAGGTGTAGTTCTTAGCTCACATTTATTAAAGTACAAAAAAAAAAACTTTACACTACATGGTAAGGCACAACATATAAATAATTAGTTCATTGTTTACACATGTAAAAAATCCCTTTGCACTATGACTACAGAATGCACCTCTGCCCTTTGCTGATATCTGTAAGAAAAAAATTATTTTAAAAGTAATTTTTAGTTCTTTGCTGATGTTTTTAGGAAAGCAAAAGAGAAACTATATTACTTTTAAGTAGTACTTACTGCACAAGAATCGAGAAACCTGAAATAGTTTTTGGTGTCGATGGCATAAATTGATGGTAAGCCTACATGTAAAAAAAAATGTTTTTGCATTAAGTCTACTACATAAGATACCACTAGTAAATAAATATTTGCTGAAGATTGTGTGAAACTAAATATTTTGGGTTATTTAAAATTTTCATGTAAAAAAATTAACTGCTTGACATGAGCAGAGAGAAGGGTTTCTCGCGAGCTGTGACTACATTGCCACCTGTTGAGAAAATTCTCTCACTTACAACCTGTGTTGCAGGAATAGGTAGGTAATGCCTTGAAACCTTGACAAGTTGAAGGAATTGTTCGCTGTGACTCCACCATTCTAAAGGGTCGCCACACCTGGAAATTATGACAACTCTTTTTACATGCAAAAATAAATTTCGGTCATGATTAGTACTGAGTCGATACCGGTAAGAACCTATATTTCCTGCTGATACAACCAATATCTGATACCGATGCAACGGGCATATGAGTAATGGACTGAAAGACTTCAACTAGCACTAAATGTATTCTGGGAAAGTGATGAAAATCTTTGTTAAAGTCACAGTCACATAATGTACTATTAGATGCTTTAAGTAAACATACAAAACATTAGGAAAATTAATTTCACATTAATTCTTCAAAATCACAGATTAAAAGCAGCACTCAAAATATACTTTAGTAATTTATTTTTAAATTTAGGTCATGGCAATTTAAGCATGTTCTACACAAATAAAATTAAAAAAGATCAAATCTACAAGGTCATGTATCACATTTCTCGGCATAATTCAACTTTGTTCATTTTCAGAAAATTAAAAATTATTAATATGTATAGTTTTAAAATTCAGCACTCCCTTATTTTACCGAGAGTAAAATTGAAGCACTGCCAGTTCCCGCGGTTATGAATGTCAGAATAATTGCTTTTTAAAAATTTTAAATACTGAAGGTGTAACTGAGTTGGCACCTGAAAAGCTGGTAATTTGGCGACCTGCAAAACAAGCTGTAGATGATTATTGTCCATTTCATATAAGTGGTCTCAAATTTGACAGACAATATGACCAACCTACCCATTATGAAAACAGTAAATGCTCTCGCTCCTACTGTATTGTATCAGCTGATGACCTGCTGTGGGATCCGTGTTGTTAGGTTGGCTATTTTGATGACGGTTTTGGAAGAAAATAGTACGTGGAACTAAAAGTTGTAATTTAAAATCTTAATTATACTTACAACATTTATGGTTTAAATTATGTTTCTAAAGCAATATTAAATTTTCTTGGCTATTAGTAACAGGATTTAAAAAAACATGTTCAGCATTTATGACAGAGTATGTTGACACATACGAACAGTAAACGCTTCCAGCCAATGGCTAGCCATGTTTATGTTTCCAGCCTGGTGAAGACAGCTGTGCGTGCACTTTTTCTCATCGTGTTTATTATACGAATATCATATTGGTGTTGTCGGAATATTTAATCTGTCATTAATTATTTTTATTTGCTTTTTCCAAACATAGTTGGTTGTAGGTACCGGTGTAGTGCGTTTTGCAAGTCGTTAAAACTGCTCGTTCCGCCATTTTACTAACCGCCTTCCACAATGAAGTGACACGAAATAATCTCCGTATATAAGTTTAAGTTTACATGTATCAGGAAACGTGTGCAGTGATGATTTTACTGAATAATTTTGCAAATAAATTATTTAATGCTAGTGACGAAAAAACGTGATTTTAGTGAAGTAAACTCGCAAGAATTGCCATAAATAAAAAAGTGTTCAAGAGGTTACAACAGTATGTTTGCGTGTTTTGTAATTGTATTTGTAAACCGTTAATATAATTATTGAAATGTACGTGGCCTGAAAAATGCTGCACTTTCCACACTTTTGTAATGAGTGAATAATATTTGTTTGTCTACATCGTAAATTCGAATGTAAGGTTAACTTCGGTCAAAGTTTGTGCGTGTATATATTGCTACATCTGTACGAATACGAACAGCGACGTATGTATCACGTTTTGTATTTTCACTAAAGCTATAGTTTTCGAAGACGAATAATTTAAATGTTATTTCCATAAGAGCAAAATTTCCCACTGCTCCATCAAAACAATATGCAACTCAAAATGCCACACACTCTTGCCGGAATCACATAACCCCAACCAACACAGCACGTCACAACCAAAAACGCAACCACGACACATTTCAATGTGACTACTTGAATTTACAGCACGACCAACACCATGCTCTCGGCATTTAACCTAATTAATTAGAAGGCACTAATAGGCTACATTAGTCTCAAAGGCTGTGAACAAGAGGGAAATTGTAATGCATAATGAATTAATGATGACAAATTGGTATCGCTAATGCACACAAAATTAAATTATTATTTTTAAGAGTTAGATACAGTAGTTTTCAATTTTTTTTTAAGCTGTGTATTTACCATTGTAGGGAAAGCTTGCATTACAATTTCATTTTGCAATGTTGTACATTCTGTGCATTGTGCAGCACGACAGAACAAAGAATAGAAATCATTTCTAATCCAAAATTGCTGGTCGGACGACAGAATCGGTCGGGCTTACGACGACCTATCTTGTATTTCATTGGCTGTTGGCGGTCGTGTCGTGCGCGTTGGGGCTATGTGATTCCGGCATCGTAAGAACATCCAAAATAATCCGGTCCACGAAAGACGATAAACTAAAGCCCTCCCACTCTGCTTACTTTTTCCTTTTTCCCTCGAAATAAAATAAAGATACCTTAATTGGGCCCACATTTCATTGCTATGGATATTTCTCTGTGTTATTATTGATTGAAACATTAACACTCTGGTGCTGGAGGATTTCAAAATTTAAAGCTTACTGACCATATAAACTTTTAAGTTGTATCACAAGTATTTTTTTAGAACATGTATAAAATTTGTCAAGCTTGTTACACAGGGATACTTGTTAGCAAGTTAATTTAAAGATTTTTCCTGTTTTTAAAGGCTGTATTTGAAAGTAACATAATGGCATGTAGGTTTCAATGTTGGAGTCTTTCATAAACGTTTTGAGCAATTTTGTTTTGCAAATTAAAAGCGCTCATACGTTTTTAACATTCTTTGTTAAGAATATTGTAAGTCGGAAGAATAATTCACATAAACAGGATTTACATTGGAAAGACAACTTTTCGATACAAAGTAAATTACAGCATGCTTATGAAACAAAATTCTGTCAATTTAAGCACCCAACAAAGGTGCCCCAACATCATTAAGAAGTGTCTCATGCATCAGCAGGAACTGTGACATTCCACAATTTTTCGCTAAGGAAAATTAACTTTATGTCGTCTTCAATCTTGGGTAGAAGGAGCATCTTTTTAGTGTGTCAGTAACATGTTCGTTTGATATATTGTTACTGTAGGTCACATCTGCTTCTCAGAGCGCTTTGTACCATCTCTGAACTGAAATACAGTTTTTCATTAGGTACCCAAGAACAAGCCTAGGGCTGTATTCACAATTTTGGGGAGAGAGGTTTTGCGACTGAACTTCAGTGTAAATATCAACACTGAGTTAGTCAGAAATAAGTTTTTATTCACAGCATGACAATCTGAACACGTAGGTATTTGAGAAAAGTTATTAAAGCATTTTGTATGTAGACCTGCAATACTTAACATTTGAGTTACTAAATGAGAGTTATTAAATACTGAAATTACGTAACATTTACTTAAATATTATTTTGTCTACCTACATACTTTAACATCCTGAGAATTATAACCACCATAAAAGTATCAGGCTGTACAGAGTTTGTTGTCATATCAAACCACAAAGCTGAATTATGTACTTTTAATGCAATAGTAGGCATAGCCTGTATGTAAGAATGTATACTGTCTTTGAAAAGAAGGTGTGGGAGGGGGTGGGGCGGTATTTGTGCATTCCTGGGATTGGGGGGGGGGGGGGGGATATTGACATTTGATGTTCGTGGAAACCATGCTAAATTTTAATGTTTACAAAAACTTTCCTCATGTAAGTATGACAAGAATAGTTGTCATTAATATAATTTGAGTACCGTATATTAAAAAACAGTAAAATATCTTATTCATTTGACAGTCAAAATACAATTTCATTTTCGTGCATCCTGGTTACAAATTTCTTGCAAGGTAAAACTTTATCAATTTATACACTTATTACATGGGCTGTTAGTCATATACATAAAATATTTATAAACTATAACAAATGGGATTGTTACCAACCTGCAACTGTTTGAACAGCCCTTCACAGCTTCTAAAAGTAATTTAGGAGGAGGCACATGCAGATTATTTACAAAAACAGGCAGTCATATGTTGTTTGTTTACATATACTGGCAGTCACATGGTGTTTGTTTGCAAACAGTCACCTTCAATGACAGTTCAGCTGTGGCGGAAGGATACACCGCCAACCAGATGCCATTGGCACTACTTTCCTAGAACTGTCAAATTTGAGACCACTTATATGAAATGGACTATATCTCCTAAGTGCCTGTCACAGCAGGCGGCCACAGTAGAGTGGAAGCTGCATTTCTCTCTCTCTCTCTCTTCCTCACTCATTCCTCTTCCTGTAGATGATTATCTCACAGCAAGGAGGTATGTACCTTCTGCCCTTTGTCGTCACGGAGTGACAATCTGTCCGTTTAATACTTGGAATAAGAACGCCAACTGCCGACTAAAAAACGGCAGCAGTTGAGCCTCTCTTTCTCCAACATTGCCACCCTATCATTCTCTGATTTAACGGAAAATATCAGGCCTCAATATCGGGCGGGCCAATAACACTAATAGTGGAGGATATTTTACATTGGGTATCGGTATCGGCTAAGCACTAGTTACGATTAATTGAAGTGTTAAAAAATTTTGTGAGTCTTGTACACATACAACCGAGTATAAGCAGAGATTTATGTAACAGGTTGGTTAAAATTCAGTATTCGCAATTGCTCAAATGCTTCGAAATTTCAACATCTCGTATTTGTTTATCGAATACGAATTATTATAATTTATTATTCAAAAATATTTTAATATTCGCACACACCTATTGATTATCACACATTGTTTTGCATTCGCATAGCGTTAAAAAATGAATGATACATGAAACCTTTGGCAAATGTACTGATGAGAAATACTGTGAAATGTAAATAATGGATACGAATCATCAAAAATCCACTGTATTTCATAGTTAAAAGATTGTTCCGAGTATATTTTGGCTTTCGGGCAGAATATCTGATTGATGGATTCAGGAAATTTATGTTTTAAGTCGTAGCATGCTGTATTTTTTAACATTGTTTATATATTGACGCATGCCCGGGTTAATCGAAATGGCACAGTGACAGTGGTTTTTAATTGCGCAGGTCAGCTTATGCATTTGGTTGGTGATTTTATTCAAGTGGCAGTTTCCTACTCGAAACCTTTACTGGACACGTCGTCCTACGTGTCTGGATAAAGTTTATCATTGATGGGTTGGCGAGTAGGGATCGGTCAATCGCCTTCTTATTTACGATAGGTTGAGTCGTAGTGGAGGTGTGTACCTGGCTTACCACGAGAATCTTTGGCTGACTGGAGGGGAGGGTAGTGGTCGTCTGCTGGCTGGATGCACTGGTACAGTCAGGTGCAGTGGAGTAGAGGGCACCGTGGCGGCTAACACAGTACCATAGATTCCAGTTGGCAGTCTCCTTACTCCAAACCCTATGGTTGGCAATTCCTAAGCGTCGCTCGGTCCCGTGTATCCAACCACTCGAGACGGGGTGGTGCTCTGGGTGTACGGGTTGGTGATGACATTAACAGAAAATAGTTGCACACAGGAGAGGACGGTCTCTCGTGTTGCCTAATTAAGGCGGCACGGTCACATTCCGCCTACCATTCCGCTGTGGGTTCAGCTACTACTACCCGCTGCTTGGTAGCGAGGTGGACAATCCTTTGCTCCTCCTTCCTCGAGCCGTGCCTTACCATAAATGGCATGGAGTGGTAATCACTGCTGAAGGGAATGGGTTGAGCACTATAGAGGCGAGATAAAAACCTAGATTAGTGTATTCCCAGTAGAGGCTGGTAGCAGGAGCCTGGTGCCTCAGAAGGTCCCCCACCTTAGTGGGCGAACCAGAGGCGTTGAAGCCGTAGGGGCCACCACTGCTTCTATTGGGTGTCAGTTCCCAACCAAGGCCAGGCCGTATATTGCCCAAGCAAATACCCCTGCCAAGCACCTAGGTGCTCCGGTAGGGATATAATTCAGATGTACTGTCTCTCCAAGGTTGAAAGTATTCCTAGTGGTTGTGGCTCCTCTGTTTTATCCATCCAGTACCTAGGTGCTCGGGTGAGGAATCAACAGGCAGCCGTCCAATGGGTGTGTTACAAGACTGGAGCCTCCTGGAAGGGTCTCTAGTTGTAGCTAATTGGTAGTAAAATCCCCTATCTCAGTCTGTAGTGCACAACTTGTATCTTCCTAGAAGGCGTACTCAAGATGACTCTGGAATAAAACTCTTGACTTGGAAGAACAAATATGTGTTTATTGAAGTTACAATAAACACATGAGACTCATGCTAACTCCTACCAAGTAGTCGGGTTGCTGGAAGTAAACCTACATAATCCAGGTGTAGGTGACCTGGTTCAATGCTAGTTGGGAACTTTATGTAAAGACTGGTAAATTATAAAAAACCAACAAACTATCTAGTAAACGGGTTGCCTATAAGAGATGGCTGAAGTCGAAGACAACTGCTCTAATAGCAGATTATGTTAAATGTCTATGTTACCAATAGAAGAGCTTCTAGTAACCGGTGATGGTTGACGTCAACAGAGCCTCTGGTTGCTGTGACTACAGAAGCCTCTTGTGACGTAACGGTAGCAGCCGCTGGTGGCTGTTGATGGTAATTGACGTCAAAAACGGCAGCCTCTGGTGGCTGCTGTAGGTCGTTGAAGTCACTGGTGATGGTAGTCAAAGAATATTCCGTCGTAGAAGGCCCCAGCATGTTAGTGATGGAGCAAGCTTGAAGACTGGAAGAATAAGACTCGCAAGTCCCGTCGCACACTGACTTACATAGTCAGGACTGCATGGTGCGTCGGGGGGCCGCGGGGAAGGCATGTGATGACCCTCTGCTGTGAGGCATACTTCGGAGGAGAGAATCCTCTAGTCATCACTTTGCTTCGTGAAGGATCAGTGGCGCTCAGCCGTGACTGACAGCTTGTAGGCACTCAGCGTGCGGAGAGGGGGGGGGAGGCAACATGCTCAGCCACCTGGTAGGATTTAGGCGGTGTGCAACTTCCGTGTACAGGTTTGCAGTATAGACTCTAACGACTCTCACATGGGTTGAAGTTGGAAAACTTGATGTGATTAGCAATGAGTCGTATTTAATAGTGGTATAAGCAGCACACATCAATTTAGGATATTTGTGGAGACCATAAAAAAAAAAAAAAAGACTGATACGGGAAACTGAAATAAATGGGATCTCAACGAGGTTTCACTGTATATAGTATATACAATCCATTCTTGTCATCCCATGCCCAGACAAATATTACGCCAGTACGATTCACGCATCAAATTATTACTGATTCAGCAGCTTGAGTTTGCCTTCTCTGAGGAAGATTTATTGCTTTGGATTTTCAAGTAAAAAATATTTGCTCAGAAAAGTTTATTTTAAATTTGTGGATGGTAAAACTATTTTGAGCAACTGAAATTTTGATAAGATGTCTGTGGTGTGGTATAGAGCTGAAGACGGGTAACGGGACTGGTAGATTGCAGATAAGGCAGTGCCACAGCGGAGTAGACATGTATACTCCACCACTGCCGCAGTATCCTTGTTATGAGTCACAGTCAGTAAAGCAATAAGGGGGTGCGGTGCGCTCAACACAGAAGCTTTTGCAGTCACAGCTACCAGAGGGTCTGTTGACGTCAACATAAAAACAACATTTTTATGTGCTGGGACATTTTTATATTAGTACACATTAGGTCTCAGTGATACTGACAAATATACACTGTCCATTTTATAAGCTTGTTTTATATATACGTGGTCAGAACTGTACGTAATACTGCCTGTCTCGATTCTAAGCCGAGGTATGATATTGGAAGATTTAAAATGATAAAAAAAAGGTAGCCTTCCAATGTGGTAAATATGCTAAGTAGCCAAACAATCTCCAGCTCATTATAACCATAAGTCTTGCAGTGGAACACCACACACTTAACATTATTACATAACAAAAACCAAAATCTAGACATGGAGGCATAGAAACAAGAATGCTGAAAGAATGAGGGATGATCATAGGAACAGTATACATACATCAGATTCTTGTTCCATCTGCATGGAGTCTTCGTCATTGCTGAACAGCTCATCTTCGCTGGCCGCAGCGACAAACTCCCCATCCGCCTGTTCCAGCTCATGCTCAACCTCTGTCACCAGTTTCTCCTGAAGAAACAAAGAAATTTCCTAACCAGTCTGTCATACATGTACCAACATTACAAATATATAATACTGCACTTATATTTAACTTAATATGACTAGTAAAACAGAAACCTGTTTAAAAATACTTAAGATTTAAGATTCCTCTGGTTCACATGCTATCTTCACTTCATTCCTAATTTTTTTTAAATGCATTCTGAGCTTCTAACAAGCACTCTTTACTAAACAACTTTGCCCCATTTTGGAAAGAATTAATCCTGCTGGGCTAGTCACATCTCATATAAAACAAAAATGGGGGTGGGACACATGGCCTACAAGATATTAGGCAACCCCCATTTACTACTCAGACATGTGGTTTTAGCGTAAGTTCACCGCATCGCCCAGAAGCCATCACATCTACATCTCTCTCGGAAGATTTTACTGTCTACCAGATCGCCGCTCCTGCCAGGACAGTTGCACGTGTTCCACAGCGCGCCACTGCAGAGCAGCAGGCATTCCAACTGAGAATCGCAGCCTCCATGAGCACACGAGATTCAAGATACATCATCACCTACAAACCAAACAGATAAGGATCCAGGAGGTCATGCGTGACGTCAGAGGCTAGCTTCTCCATTCACCTATTCGAGGACCTACAAGCAGGAAATTTGAGTATAAATAGGAGTTCCAGAGCAGGCCTCAGGGCAGTTTACTGCTCTTCTCCACTTAAAAGGCCCGAGGTGCCCGCCAGGGCAAGTGCTGTGATTCCCTTTCGCCCTGCTGAAGAGGGCACGAGGGTATAACTGCAAGGGCAAGCCAGTAATAGTCCTTATCCTGCGAAGGTGACCGTGATCTACCAGTGGCCATCAACGTCTTCAACAGCTCCAGAGGACCACCACTGCAGAGATCCTTCCACCTCTGGCAGCCGTCTTCAACACCCCCAGCAGCTCCTGAAGGTCACCAATGCCAACCAGAGGGTCCTGCCGATAACGTCCCTACCTTAACATCTTTTCCTCTCCCAGTACTCTACCCAGGTAACAAAGGCCTTAGCCAATCCCACGTCTTCACCACTCTGGTGAAGACCACTTTTTCTCAACATTAGGTTCCTTCCGAATAATCCCAGCACTCAATTAGGACTTAATTGATTGGCTAATTTTATTTTTAATCATCGCCAATATTTATTCACACACATTAACGTCACACTTTATTCCAGGTTAACTTCACGTGGTATTTCATGTAATGTAATTTCCTATTTTAAATTGTTTAAAAATTAAATGTTTTATGTTCTAGGAGAGTGTGGAAACATTTGTTGCATATATCACTTTATTAATAATAAACATTCGTTTATTTTTCAAACTAATTGGCAAATGCATTTTCATTTTAGCTTTTGTTAACCCTCTTTCTGTTTTTAATTTTTATTACTACTTAGAATTCACTTATTTGGATCTATGGTAAAGCTGGTACTCACGTATTACAGCGACAGAGGCAAATATACAACAGCTTGAGGCAAACCGAGATCTGCTAGTGGGCAGATCATCGGGAGCGCCCAAAACACCGTAGGAACTAATCTACAGTAGAATCTCTCTATTATGACCCCTCATGGTTCCCGAGAATAGGGTTGTAATAGAGGCGGGAATGTAATAAAAAATTTGGAAAATTTTGCGCCAATTTTGACCCACCCCTAACCACTATGCCCCAAACTTACCATTTTTTGCATGAAGTTCATGTTCAATCATCTCTATCGTATGAAAAACAACTTTTTAAATCAAATATAAACATGTATATTTTAATAGCTGGACATCTCCTGATTAATTTGATACCCAAGAAAGGCATATTGGACCACCCCTTGTTGAGGTGGCAGCGAATGCATTGCCGGCTGCCACGTGTACCTAGCTGGGCAAGCACCTAGATCCTCTGCAGCGCAGCTGGGTGCGGGCATGGCAGTTTGCTGCTGAAGCTCGGCCCTAGATCCTCAGGCTAGGCAGCTGTCGGTCAGTCACTACAAGATGGCGGGCGGCCGCCGCCCGCCTGCCACCACTGCCATCGTTACAGGGCCAGTTCACTTCGTAACAACGGCCCAGCGTTGGGAAAACATGCTGATAGATGCGATTCACGTCAATGTGTTGAATTTATACGAAATGTAGGCGGCGTGTTGGCCTCTGCACTGGCACAATGAGGCTCGGCAATGTTTACAGAAATATAAATATTTAATGCAGTATACTTGAAATATTAATCATCCCGAATTTTACATCAAAAACTTTTGATGTTGCCTATACATGCACACGGCCTCACTCGCCATAATATGGTACCCGGTAACATAAGAACACATTTTATTTGCATACACTTGTCTTTATTCACTCAACACATAAAATTGACTTGACAAGAAAAAAAACAATTGCCCACCATAAAAAATTTGCATATTATGTATGCGTGGCACACATAAACATAAAAATAATCATTAAAAAAAGGGCATTGAATTAGATTTGAATTTATCATACATACACTGATTAAGAAACTAGCCTGTGCAATGTGCCGCTGTGTTTACGGCAAAAGAGGGATAATGGAAGCGAAAAAAGACAGGGAGGGTAAGGAAGAGGCAGCGCATATGAAAAGAATCCTTACTGTCCTGGCCTGCAACCCCCCTCCCCATCCCACACAATCCTTCCACTGACAATACACCAGTGTCCCATTCTGGCATTAAGTAATTTATTGTTTCACGCTGCTTGGGACAACAAATGTCAAAGTCTATGATGATAGCTTGAGAAATGCAGACCACTAACATCAGTAAGGGCTAGTTTTCCATAGACTGAAAACTGTGGATAATAGAAACTAGTACCGCCGTTGGAGAAAAGGTCTACAAAAACACATCCGCGCATAACTGAAACCACGGTTCAAGATCCAGCGGTTGGCGAGGGATTACTGTATCTATTTTCAGACGTGCCTCAAATTTTCGACTTTTTCAACCCAAACTTATCATGGTTCCTCGGGATTGGGTCGTAATGGAGAGGTGGTAGTAATAAATGGGGTCATAATAGAGGGGTTTTACTGTACTAGTAGAATCAAGAGACTGAAATAGTTTCCTACTCTGCCCTCACTGGTAAACTGCCAGGATGGAGGAACAAGCTATTTTACGCCACTTGACCCACAAGTAGATACCACACCTATGAATTACCGTAACAACATGACATATCCTAGACTGTGTTTCACCGCTGGGTGACTGCCAGAAGTTCCATCCACAGCTGGGTAACGGCCGGACATCGAACAGAGTGAGATATTACGTTGCCAAACCAGAGTGTCTAGAAGAACATGGTAGGACGGCACCTTTAACCGACTTTGCCTTAGACAGTGTTTCCTTCCATTCAAATGCCTTATACCAAAAAGGGTGGCAACCAACAGAAGCTTAAATTAATTCTGAAGGAATTAGCGAAAACAAAATCAAATTTACCTCTGCCAGAGAAAGAGGACAATAAGGCATTATTTTAACCACCTACTAGATGTCCAGGCAGCTCACAGCTTGAGTATCTATTGATTCTACATTATGGAAACAGTCTCCTAGGGCTAGATCATCTGTGGGTGAAATACCCTTTGAGTACCTCCACCTACCCTACCCCAAGAACTTGACTACAGCCAACGCACCACTCCACTGCAACCAGAGTCTGCCACTTTACAGCCGTCGACTGCCTCATCGAGCCAGCCGGCAAGGAGGAATGTGCTGCTACCCCACTGTCTACAGGTAATACAACAGAATAAAATAATGAAAGCCACGCTTGATTTTGTCCCCACTCGGAAACCAACCTGACCCACCCTTTACACCAGGATTTTACCAAAATGCACTTAGAGATCCTGGTAATGGGCATCACAACACTGGTCTCCTACATGTTGAAGTCATCTGCTTGCTCAAAAAATAAATCCTCCTATCAAAGAACGTTTAATGTAAAGTTAATCGTAGGAGTTGCATTCCCCAGTCCTGGAAGACTGTGCTCAAGCTCCTTAAACAATAATTACCCATAATGTGGGGAACCGCACCTTAGCCGGTGCTTTATAATCAGGGGCTTGTGTTCGACCTCCGACGGCATTAGGATACTGGTCACTATGTTTACCGCATTTACTCGTTTATAGCGCACACTTGTGCATAGTAGGCACCATGATTTTTGCAACATGTTACAGGGGAAAATTTTTTTTTATAAATTTGCACCAAAAATTTGTGGCACTCTATTAATAGGTATGGAAAAAATCATTCTTTTTTACATTAATGTGTGGTGATTGTGATATGTTTCGAAAATACGTTAATTAAATAACTTGGGTGCAAAAAGCCAAAATAAAAAAAAAATTCCTGAATCGTCTTGCTCCTACTACTCAACATTTCCACCTTAGTTTTCCTTCTTTCTCCTTTTAGCAGTGCCGGGCTCTCTTTTTGGCTCTTTTTTTTTCCCATGCTAGAATGGTACACTACCTGTATCACAAAAAAAAAGGCCTTCTCCCCCTTCCCTCAGGAACAGGGCTTCTGCCATGGAAACAAAGAGGGATGGTCAACTGACAGGGCATCTGGGTGTTATTACAAGAGGGGTGGGGGCCATAAACAGTGGCATCTCTGGTTTTGTAGCTGACAAATTGCCATTAGTTGGAGGGAGGGAAGCGAGATTTTGACCTACACATAACTGAAGGGGGGGAGGGGGGAGGGAGGGTTGGGAGGGAGGGAGAGAGGGAGGGAGGGAGGGAGGGAGGGAGAGAGGGAGGGGAGAGAGGGAGGGGGGAGGGGGAGGGGGAGAGAGAGAGAGAGGGGGGGGGGAGGGTGAGGAGTGATGTAAGAGGGAGATATGAGACAAGACAGTCAAGCCACTTTCCTCAACACCCGGGGACAATTTATGACTACCACAACCCCTTAATAGGGTATCTCTCCACATGGGTTGATTTTGTGTAATGATGTTTCTTTTCCTCATGTGTTTCCAAAGTCTAATTCTTACCTCCACCTTACAACAGGAGAGAATAACTTAAAATTACATTTTAACAATATTAGTAGCGAGTAAGCAATGCTTCATTTTCTACAGGTCATTATCCTGTTACAAATTTTCCAATGCAGAATAGGAATTCTAGGATCCCTTCCTGAATGTTACAACAGTATGCCACTCTATTTTCTGAAGTGTAAGAGACTATAAATATATTTTTATTAGGGAAGGGACAATTGACTTGTCTCAGTATAATAGTCTACCAGATGGAAAGGAAGATAATTGGAGTGTGGCAAAATAAGTTGATAAGAGTAAGCTAGATGCAACAGACACACAATGCAGACAGTGCGAACACAAGAGCAGTAAGAAGTGAACTCGGGACTCATAACTAATTACACACAATGTATTCTGCTGGGTTACGTGATTGAGTCCTAACAGGAAATGAATATGCCAAATAAAACAAAATGGAAAGGAAAGACTATTAGTGATTAGGATGTGCATTTTCCAGTAAATAGAGAAAATAACAATCAGGACCATATTAGTGGCCTTGTGAAAGAACCTCAAACTCAAAAAAAAAAGTGATATGCCTTTCTAAATGGTGAGTTAAATTGAGACACCAATACCAAGAAACCAAGATTGGAACATTCTCCAAGGGATCCTTGGAGGCCACGATAGTACACAGGTTAGAATACTTGCCTCCCACATTGGCAAACCAGGTTCAATTCACAGCGGAGTCCCACGCAGATTTTTGCATGTGGGAATTGTGCCAGACGATGACGTTGGTCGGTGGGTGTTCTCAGGGATCTCCAGTTTTCCCCAACATTGCATTCCAGTACTGCTCCATTTTTGGCTAACTTAAACCATCATTGGCTCTTAAGACTGCAATGTTAAGAGGTGCCCAAATTCCTCTCTCTCCACTCCAAGGTATCTTTGAGTAGCAACAGAAATTAGAATTTAATGTTTTTTTTTATAGTTTCCTTTTTGTAACTGAAGAAAATATAAATAATTCATTAGTTTCCTGAAAGATGAATTTAAAGTATGAGATTTGGGGCCATTAACTCAATTTCTGGATAAGGGCAATAAAGAAAGATAAGATTAATATTTCTTAACAATGATCAAGTGAAAAAATATCCTACATAAATTCTATGTCGGCAAAAGATAGTGATAAAGTGATAACAAATATGTTATTTAAGCTCTCCATTTGAGTGTCGTACATAGAACTATCACGTTGCACATTAGATGCAAAGGATGTAATATGGTTTTGCAAATATGTCTTTTAGAGATGCTTCAACACTGATCAGGAAACCAGAATATAAACAAGAGTTACCTATACTCCCCAGACATTCGGTGCAATATTTTAACAAAGCAGAGATGAGACAATGGAAGAAGCTGAAAGACTGGACCAAAAATTTACACTAAAAAGAAACAGAAGTGAAACATCTGCTATTTTTACTAACCTCTTCCACTTCTTCCATATCTTCGTCTTCATTTTCTTCCTCCACGCTCTCCTTCTCTAGGGCCCTGTCAAACGCCTTTTGCGGGAAGTTGTAGATATCACCATACTGTACATAGCAATAATCCTCTCAAAAATCACAAATCTTCAGTTTTTTACACAAAAACACATACATTTTATGATATATATGATTAACAGTAAATTGAGAACTTTCAAAAACCCTTCAAGTTAATTTTTCATTTTTTTTATTTATTGTTTAGTGCACATCAACAGCTCAAGGACATTTAACAGGGCAGCACAAGGGAGGGAACTCGAAGGGTGTACATGCAGCATTTGCTTGGAGAGGGGGGTGGGAAAACCACTTTGGGAAAAAATCACACCCAGTGCAGCGGGCTGGTATTGAACCCATGACCTCCAGAACGTGCTTCATAATCATGACCAAAGATGCTCTGTTTCTTGCCTACTGAGCATCTTTGTACAAACAGCACTAGTAATACCATGTGTCCAGCACGTATCATTGCAAAGTCATTAGAAACACAACTGTAGTTTACTCTTACACCAGCTGTTACCCTATACCCCAGTATTTGAACAACAACAGGAACACATTTCTAATACGAGTAATATCTACATTACAGTTTTAATAAACCATGAAACAAATGGCAAGCAATGTTGCCAGGAGAATGGAACTTCTATCGATAGTTTTTCAAGGGAATGACAAAAAATTTCCATACATGCACACACTCAGTGAATGTGGACTTGACACGTAGAGCAAACAAAAACAGAAACTGACAATTATGTTGAAATACTGATAGGCTTAATTTAAGTCACATTTCAAGTTTAATAAAAAGCCAGAATTAATGAGAAACTTAAAAAGGGCATTAGATTTGCAGCCGTTGTTGTCAATTTATAGGCTTCTAGGTTTGAGCCGCATGCGCATCAAGGATTTCTTCTCCAATGCTTCAGCAGTCTTTGCAGGTGCCATCATCAGGGAACAATACCTGACCAATTGCAGAGTCTGCTGAACCTTCATATGCCACCAAATGGCCTTGGTATCATGAGACTGGAATCTTACTCCCATAACTCGCAGGATACAAACGCACCCCGAAACATACTCAAATCATTGGGTCGGCGGCAAGGTGCAGTGTAGCTGTTTTATGTTGGGCACAGGACCTGTTTCAAGGTTGTTTATTTGGAGTTGCCTATTTTAAAGTAAAGTTATGCGTTTTAGTGTTTGACGGGGGAGTGAAGCTCCCTTCCAGCTCCCCCCCCCCCCCCCCCCCGGTTGGAGAGAAAGTCAGTGTCGTGATGTCCAACATGTTGGTCTGTTTGTGCAAGTGTGCTGATTAATCTCTCATGTAATGTGTGTGTAAGTCCCTAGTCTCCTAGGGCAGCCCATGGTGTACGTTTTATAGTGTGGTCATGAAGTGATATTGGACAGAATTCCCCCCCCCCCCCCCCCATATATATATTAATATAGGCCACTCACTGCAAAGTGAACACTATTGAAAACCCTATCATTTGGAATAATGTTCAATAATTATACAGTACGTCTTATACATAAACTTCCAAGTGCGGTGGAATATAAACACTGTGTTTATTACGTACATGACCATATTTATTTAAAAAGCTGGTTAATGATCAAAATGGCTGGAAGGGATATGTAACTAGGGTCTCAAAAGTGTTCACTTGACACTTGACTGTGGACAGCTTCTATATTTATGCACTGAGGAAGAAGAAGAAAGAAGAAGAAGAAGAAGAAGAAGAAGAAAAAAAAAAAAAAAAAAAGGTGTGTGTGTGTGTGCGTATATATATATTATCACAGGCTGCCTTCCTCAAGATTGACTGGGGTGGTTGGTCAATCCTTGTGAGAATGTGGTCTCTGACTTGATTGGCTGGACTCTGGCCAACTGCAGTCTGTCTTCCTCCTGATTGGCTCAGGTGGTCAACCAATCCTGGTGAGTCTATGGTCTCTGCTCTCGCATCACAGGATTAACTTGTATCCATCTTCCCTGTTGATGTTATTTAAATGTTTTAATATTTCTACTGACTCTCGAATGGTTCTTGGTCTATAAGTTTGTATGTTGGTTAATGTGCTGTGCTTGTCGAAATCAATACTATGTTTGATCAAAACATAACCATGATAGTTAAGGTTGAAAGTAGGCAGCTAGGCTACCAAAATTATATAAAAAGATAGGAATTTGAGTACTCACATAGTACTCGTCAACAGGAACACACATACAAAATAGGATGACACGTTTTTCATGCAGTTGCATGATCGCAACGTTTCATTTGCTAAGCCAGATTCATCAGGCTGCGAGTCGTAGAACACTGCAGTATGGTGGATCAGCGAAGTTAATGGTAAACCTAGCAGCTGGGTGGGAAACTAGAGTGCAGTGGGAAAATTGAAAAATTGCCAGTATAGCTGATAAGTGCGGTAGGAGCTGTGATTATCTTATGTTGACGCCTGGCAGCTGCCTAGATTTAGTTATAAATTGGTGAGCTAATTCCCAGCGTGAGTTCTGAGCTATGGCTTGAAGGACAAACCAGTTGCAGCCAATGCAGCATCACACAACAAATATTTTGATTTCTGTTACAGTACCAGAGTTGTGATAGCACTACCACCTGCAGGTATTCACGGGAAGCTTTGCTCAACGTAAACACACGTATTTTGGATCACAGAACATACATTACTAGTGGCCATCCCTTTCCAACAATCCTGGATTGTGGGGAACAGACAAGCCATCAAAAGGTACACTGTCTCTGAAACTGTGTAAACTGCATTTGGCGATTACTTCTCCCCCAAACGGACCCGCCAGGGACATCTAATCCCCAAATTCGTACACAGTTACAACGCCACACACCCTTGCGGTGACACACGTAACTTCACACAAGAGAGTACCTGCATGTGCAAAGCAGCTTAGGGTAATTTTCAACTTTCTGATGCCTTTTGTCAAAAGGGGAGGTCTCAACGAAAACATGAGAGAGCCACTCTTTGCATCGGACCGAGCGCACGAATATCAGCTCACTCAGAGAGCAGACACAAGCTCTACAATTACTGCAAGAGCCAAGAGAAGTTCATGTGCACAGTCATCTGTTCTACAGATCTACAGTTCTACTGCCAACCTCCTTTACAGACCACAGGAAAGACTTGTCATTCCATCAACCCCACAAACGCCTGCACCTCGCAACGCACCAGCAGTGTTGAAACGTCGCCCAAGTGACCTTCCGTATGCCACACTGGCCAAATGCAGAGTAGCAATTATTAGCCAAGATTTCATGCCCTGCCGAGTAGCCACACTCCCAGTTATCTATACCGGTAAAGCCCCTACCACGTCGGAACTGAACCCCACTTCTAGAAGAGAGACTGGCTATCACTTCGAACAGAACTGCCGGACCCCATGTATCTGATTATATCCAGCCCATCACACATCAATGTATTACAATAATTACACTAATGAAATGATTATGATGAATGACTTATTTAAAAAAACAGGCAAAAATTTTACACCAGAGATGATTTTTTACACTTTGATTGTGAGAATAATAGAGAGAATGAGCTATAACTAAAGAGTTTATGATAACGCAGAATTAATATACAAATGTGTAAGAGTTGTATTATGTAGGAAATAAGATAGCAATAAAAATAATGTTTATTGCATAGAAAGCCATATAGAGAATTATTCTGTTCCAAGATACAATCAGATTTCCTCATAATATTAAATGACAGTTACAACTACCATTAAAAAAGGGTATTTGTAACCAACTACTAAAATGCACTTTTTATGACAGTTATAAATACTGATTAAAGATGAAAAATTTTTCAATAAACTGCAAGCATGTTGTCACATGTATCAGCAACATTTTTTCACTGTATTTATTGTTTGCTGAATGTAACTCAAAATTGAACATCGGCAATATAATATAAGTTATTTGTTTATTCTTTATAATGTTTTTGTTTACTGCCAAAAATCAAAAAGTGTTTGAAGCAAATATTCAGACTTTGAATATTTGATTCAATTTTGCATTTCTGAAGCTTTACACACATATAATGTACATGACAACCTGACTATGTTGGTTTAGAAAATTGCCAATCTATTTCAAGAATTAATAATAATACATTGTACTGTTAATTTGTAAATAACAGAAGCTGAAAAACCATTGAATATCAAAATTTGCATAAATTTTTTCTGAAATTTTTTGCAATTTTACTTAAAAACAGAAGAAAAAAAAAAAAACATTATATAATAAATTATTGGCCAATCTCTTGGTCTGTTCAGTACCATGCATGCAGATCTCAGATATGCCAACCTGACACTCGTGATCACATTATCTAAGACAGAGCCATGACATTGATGCTTTACAATTCATACCACTCCTTTCCTAAGTCTGGCCAGAAGCTCCTTCTCTATCGCGTTGTCCAGCCTCGCTGCAACGAGGGCCTTATCCTCACGCCTCCTCTCCCGTCGTTCTATCTTGCGCTGCAAGGGGATCAACTTCTTCCTGCAACAACACATTCACTCCACATCTGCACATTCATATTGTGGTTTTGCCACAATGATTACATTGTAATTTATTATCCTAGTAAATACTGTACTGGTCTGGAACATTAAAAATTTTGGTAGGATATTTATCAGATTATTGTAAATAGCATGATCCTATGAAAATGTAACATGACCTAACTGATAAGTATTGTAATGTGAGTGAATGATAGAGTGAAAGGAATTGTGGGGGAGCTCAACAGCAGGGTCATTAACGCCCACAGGAAAGTTATGTCAAAAATTGTGATGGAACGATTTGATTATTAATTCCTCGAATAAACTGATTCTTGCCTGAATCAAAGAATCAAGAAGTTCAAATTTTTTGCATTCAGAAGTTTGATTTGATTCAGTAAAATTATCTTACTGGGTAGCATATTATGCAAACCTGGTGGTACTTGCAAACACAAAGCAAATAGCTTGTGTGCATTTGCAGTCATGTTTAATCAGGCATAATTAGAAGCACAATTTTGTGATAAATTGCGATGAAACAAAATATCACCAAAATACCAAAATAGTGTACAAGTTAAAACACAAATTACAGACAAATACACGATATCTGACAAAATTTACTTTGTCCACAAGAAATGAACTCTTCTCGCATGTTATATACACTCATTACTTTGATATTATAAAAATAAAAAATCTAAAGTTCTGTGGGTTCTAGGCAATACTGAGCAATACTCGAGCTGAAAAAATTCTCGGTTTTGTCTCAAGACAATTTTTAAATCTCTGAAATCATAATTCTACATACAACACACACACGTAATTACGTTAAATTTTTTTCTTACAAAACAAAATGTAAACAAACATATTCCAAAGATAACACAAGCAGTGAAATATGCACTTTGAAATAAGCTAGAGTAGTTTGACAAAAAAAACTGCCTCCAAGCACTAGTAACATTGGTGCGAAGTGAACACTCGCAACTAGAATGTGTGCAGTAATCTATGGCTGCAGCAGATAGAATGCACCTACTGCAATAAACTCTTTCATTATGCCTGCATTTCATTATGCACAGTTTAGAGTAACGCTGTACCGCTTTCCGGCAACTGCCAACGAGTTTCTGTAACAAAATTATATGCCCTGAGCGAGGCATAAACCGCATAAGGTGTACGACGTGCAGTGAACCCTATCACCACCTATGCATAGGATGGCTCGACAAACACGTCTGTATCCACAGGATAGCCTACCAGTGCGAGAGATGCCGAAGGAAACACATCTCTCACTCACGCAGAGCCAAGCCTTCCCGGATATATATCCAACCTGGAACAGCACCTGGCCATTCAGCTACCAGTAGACCATGAAGACCTATTTGCACTCACGCAGGAATGCAAAAAGGAATTCAAAGAAATGGACCTGCCACCGAAAGAATGGGTTGACCAGGCCCAACTGCCATTAAAGTGCCCCGCCCTCACACAGTGGGAATGATACGGAGAATTCTTAACGGACTGGAAGCAGTTCAGTAACCATATAGCAGCGGAATACACGTGTGAGGAGAGGTGTTGGCTAGGCTAACGACACAGTTTTATAGCCAGACCCAGGTACTGGAAATAGTAGCAGAAATTTTCATATGAAGAAAAGAACATGTTTCGACGTATGTTCCCCAGGGTTGGTGAAGCTACCGCAGTTCGATCCATCTGTCGAATCTTACTGCTAAATCCCCGGAACGTACTCTATAACAGTGGGACTCACGACCTTGGATGAATTAGTCCATAGAGCTTGAGAAGCTGAGCAAAACTTTGTAGCACAGGCAAGTCTCGAAAAACCTGTATCCACCAAGGTCCCTGAGGTACAAGCACCACCTGATGCACCTCCTATGGGGTGTACCTACCTCAACCTCTTGTATAGCATTCATACTAACATGCTGGTTCTGGGATCAAAACCCAGACGACATCCCGCCAATGCTCATCGATCCAATGAACATTAACCACGAACTCGAAGAACCAGAGTTCTACCAATTAAAAGCCGTACTAGACCAACACACCCGCGTTTTCGGACAAGGAAGACTGCTACTACAAACATGTTCCATACAACATGAAATATGGCCAACTGACGTACCTGTCTACAACAGTCCATACAGAGTGTCAGCCCGCCGTCGCGACCTCATCACGGAACAGGTCAATGACATGAAGGACCAGGGGATCGTGGAGTCATCAAACTCCCCATATAACTCACACGTGGTCGTTGTACATAATACTGGATGGGAAGTTGCGATTTTGCATAAATTACAAATCGCTAAATGAAGTCACTCACCCATTGTTCCCCCAGCTATAGACTTGTCTCATACACTTCGAGATATTGGCAAAACCAAGATATTCAGTACTCTTGACATGGAGTCTGGATACTGGCAGATTGCAGTCCACCTGGAAGGTCGAAAGTATACAGCCTTTACAACACTCGAGGGCGAAACCCTACAATTTCGAGTCATGCCTTTTAGCTTAAAAAATGCCCATGCAACATTTCAACGATTAATGTCTGCAGAAGTACTATCAGGTTACATCGGTGAGTTCTGTTTCGCTTATCTCAATGATGTGATAATATATTCTAATAGCTGGGAGGAACATCTAGCCCACCTGCAATGGGTATGGGAAATGCCCGAATCACATGGAATGACTTGTAAGCTATCAGAAAGCTTCTTCAGCGAGTCATCAATAGATTATCTGGGACACGTCAAATCGCCTAAGGGAAACTTCCCGCACTACAGTTCAATATGAGCAATTGAAGTAGCGGAAGAATCTACAAATAAGAGACAGCTTTGACGGTACTTGGGTCTGTGTAATTGGCTACGAGACTTCGTTCCAAACATTGTGGAATATATGGCACTGCTACATCCACTTCTCGAGTAAGGCACCCGTTGACGATGGGGCCCGGAACAACAACAAGCATTTTCTGACTTGAAGAACAGCTTTAAGAATGTTCACAAACTCCATCGACCGCAAGGAGACAAACCCTTAATACAGCAAATGGACGTGTGTCAAAACAGCCTGGCCGCAGTATTATACCAGCCAGACGTAGAAGGACAGCCCCATGTGATAGCGTATGAATCAACTCGCTTAAATGAAACCGAGCAGCCCTGTTACATTAATGACGAGGACTGTCTGACCATTATCTGGCCCATGAAGTAATACAGATATTATCTTGAGGGGCAACACTTCATTCTACAAACTGACTCTAAAGCCCTCCAATGGCTACACGAGTCCAGGAATTCGAAGGCCAAGTTCGGCCGGTGGGACATGTTCCTTACTGAGTTCAACTTTGAGGTCCAACATTGCCCAGGTAAGATGAACAACCTGCCAGACGCCCTGTCTTGTTCCTTGACGTTGGAGGAGAAAACTAAGGAAGAAGAGGAGGAGAAAATGTCCCCAACCGCCTGCAGATCGAAAGAGGTCCAGAAGAACAAATCCAACTTCTTCAACTGCAAATAACCCACCAACACATAACCTTAAGCCAACAGGAGGATCCCGACACATGACGCCTACTATGAGAACAGCCCCAACGGTTTGCTATGGGATGACGTCGTATGGAAGAGTAGCAGGCAGCCCAATGCACAGTGGAAGATCTAGGTACCGCAGCAGCTACGAGCTGATATATGCCAACACCATCACAACCATCCCCAAGCTGGTCACCCGGATACTAGGGAAACCCTACTGGATATTAAAACCTGTTACAATTAGGACGGGATAAGCCGTGATGTCCGGCAGTACATTAGCAACTGCATCATGTGCTGCCACGGCAAAGCATACCCGGTTACCTATCCCACTGCCTGGCCGGTACTGGGAATCGCCATGGAGACCCTCAACCAGATATACGTGGCCATAACCTCTGTGCACTTTCCTTCGTGCGAAGAGGTGGAGGGGGGTGGGGGAGGCGTTGAAAATGAAACCGAAGGTCGCCAATAAGTACGCGAATTTTAAAAACAGCATAGTAGCCGTAAAATCGCTACTATGTGCACGTGACAAAAGGACTCGTTATAGACCGGTCACGAGTACCACAGTTAATTTAGCCGCAAGCCAAAGACAGTAACATACGCAGAACAATCACATTTAGGCTAAATTAAAATTCATAAGTATCCAGTACAGTTTCAAATATAAAGAACCAACGAGGTAAATGCAACAGTAATTAATTATTCAACTATGTGCTAATTAACTTTTTTTAATACAGCCGTAAAAAGCTGTACGTCAGTAACTTTTGATAGACATCTTACACCTCATGATTCAAGTGCTTCAGTGGCAGACAGCCCACTTAATCACGTAGTATTACGAACAGACCCTCTCCACAGTGACAATAATGACTACCATAAGTAAATCACGTAAAGACGAACACCACAGTGTCAGTGATTAAGTTGAAGACAGACACTTCGATATTACTACGACATTGTAGCTTTTTATATTTTTATAATGATCATCCATAAATCTATAAGTAAACCTATAAATGTCACCATACGTTTTGAAAGTGTTTATGTGAAGATCGCATACACAAAGAATGCCGTAGTGTAAGCTTGTGTTTTCAGGACGGACGAAAGTGAGCATTCCTTAGGAACTTACCTTGTACATTCCAACAAAGATACACAGTGTATATACTAGCTATTAAACATAGATATAAGATGGACTCCCGCAAGGGATAGCAAGATTTTTTTTTTTATGCTTTTCAGCTTTAAATCTGAATTGATGTGTAGGTACACAATTCAATATTTTCATACGTTATGAAAGGGTATATGTGAAGATCGCCTACAAGAAAGAATGCCATTTTGTAGGAGGGTATTTTTACATGTATGCTAATATTTGTATGTGCTTTTGTGTGCAAAATTTTGTGCACCTACTCAGTATAACCACCAAAGACTCTGAGCGTTAAAGCTCTCCAAATCTGGTGTAAGATATTTCTAACTCCCAATTATATTTCTGTCCATTGTATTAAATGACCAACGTGCGCACAATTCGCTGCAATAGTCATGCATGTAGTGTACTCGCTTTGTATTCGGTTAGCCGGTCAATCCAGGTGTTGAAGGGCCTGTGGTGTCAACCTCGCAATCTGTCACACGTAACTATTTAACTTGCTAACAGACACAAAAGTTCGCTGGAAAGATTTTCCTTTTTCTGTCATAACTCACTGCAGCAAGCTCCAGGATAGTAGTGGCATTCCCCCGCCTTCCGCGAGTAAGGTTTGTACATATTCTAATTATTCTTATTTTAATCTCCTCGTTTTGATGTACCATTCTTTTATATAATTTTTTTCAGGTCCTTACGTACGACTCCTTTGTAATAACCACCAGCGCTATGCTGGTTTTTGTCAATGGCATGCATATGAAATGTAGGCCGGTGGGACATCCGACACACACGGCTTCCTAACCCGCAATGTTTGCAACACGGGGGAATACACACACTCGCCGCATCAGCTAAGCCCAATCACCAGGGTGAGGGGCAGAGGACGCCGCCAGAAAGAGAGAGAGAGAATCAAGGTCGTCAGCCGGCCGCCACCACTCCATATGTTTCGCTTCACCGGCCAGACAACCAGAGCGCACAGAACACACGCCGCTACAGTGGTCAAGCACCCTCAACTTACGAGTCCCACCTACCTGCCTATTTTTATTTTCGTGCTATCTGCCTCATCACGTCTACTGACACCTACACAGACCTTCCAGAGAGGGGGCCTACGTCTTTCTCCGCCACCTTTTCCACAATGAGTCTTAATTGCAATGAGGGGGGAGGGGGGGGGGGGAATTGATGCATGCTGCTTATAACACTAATCTAATACAATTACAACTCATCACCAAGAGTACCTCTTCCACAACTACAAACGTGAGTGACATGTTTGCCTACCCTACAGGCAGCAGGAACTTATGAGCGAATTCCTTCCACCTGGAGGATACACAACCCAGCAGGCACGTCGTCCCCTTACCCGGCGCTGAGAGCCAACAAGCTGCCCAGACTTCAGGCAAGGCCGAGCTCCACCGACAAGGCACAAAGCAGAAATGCTGACCAGAGTATTCCCATGCCAACCAGGGCAGGAGGACGTCACGACACCCCCACACCCCACGCTGGCAACCTACAAGCTTCCACTATATAAGTCAGGATGCTTCCGAGCTTGAGTCATTCTTGTTCTTCTCTCGAGACATCCCACAGCACTGCTCAGTACTGGGACCTCCAAAGAACTTTGAAACATTGAGTACGCCTCTGTGGCTACTTCAACATTGACGACCGTCAACCAGCGAACACACTCATTAACACGTTAACTTCACTTTGTCTACTCAAGACACCTTTTCTTAGAACATTTTAGTAGTATTACATCTTTTCTCATTTAGATATTTCTTTCCCGCTTTTCCATTACCAGGTCACCTACACGTGGCCAGAGTAGTAACCTTCAGCCCTCAATTGCCTGGCAGAAGGTACCACGCGTCGCATGTTTATTGAACCATCAATAAACATACTTTTGTTTTATACCTTACCGCTTTTATTTCTGAGAGTTTTTGTTTTATACCTTACCGCTTTTATTTCTGAGAGTATCTATCTGTTTGCTTGCTATATACAGGTTGCTACGTACACCACTGACAAGAACCGGGTAATTGATATTACCTAATTATCTTCAGAGGCGGGCACCCCTCAGGGGTAAGTCATATTTTCTACACACCCATTAGATGGCCATCTATTGCTTTCCAACTGCAACAACACTGTACCAGTGCTGGCAGAGAGGAACAGAGGAGCCACAACCATTAGCAACACCTTCACCCAGGGAGAAGCGACAGTCTCGAGTTATTACCGTATCCCACAGCATTGTTAGTGCTGGGCTATCTGTAGCTTGAGACCTGCTGCCCATCTCTGTGTGAACGCACACCCAGTGGCAGCATTGGTGACACAATCAGCTCCCCATCTCTGATCACCCCGCATGCACGGGGATCAATGGAGACTTAACAGAGCCTGGTCAGCAAGCCAAAACCAAACTGAAAATATAAACTGTGTTCAGTTTATTCACATCAAGGTGTACCTAGCATACTGTAAGCAGAGACTCAATGCCTTACGACCATAGGCATGGTCGTAAACATAGGGAATGAAACACAGCATTTCTTGCCGCCAGACCACAGCGTTCCTTGCTGCCAGAGAATTGAGTGCACTTCGTCAACCCACACTGGAGCAACAGGCAGAACGGGACCGTGCCACCCAAAATCAGGCACGAGTCAGTATCGGCTGCTCCGGTAACTATCTTATTTGTATCTCCGTGTGTACGAATTCATCTCTCATGCCATCCTGTGGTAGCAGGATTGTTAACCGGCACTGCTACAGGATTCGACTGGGATAACGTCCACTTCTGGACAAACGAAGTTCACCTGTGGAATTGCCAGCTCGGCGTAGGACAAGCTTGCTACATCTGGGTACAACCCACTATGACCACAACACCCAAGACGCAATAGTAAATACGTACTAACCAACACCCCTCATCTCTCACCATCTATTTTATCTAGGCTACTCTGCTTTTGGTCTGACAAAATCTTTGAGGAAGCAAAACAACCACTTTGCAGGTACACAAAACATCCAGACAAGTTTACAAAGGCAAGTCAGAGATGGCCCATAACTTGTTGGATAGAGGGAGATAAGTCCACTCCTGCTGCCAAGCCCATGGGTCACAAGCAGCATACTGCATACACGGACATGAGGGTCGCAGGGTGAAAGGTTGCATGCCTCCTTAACCGCTACATTTGCTGTTTCATTGCAAGGGATGTCCAAGTGCCCTGGAACCCACAGTAACACTACGCAAACACCAATCTGCATAGCCCCCACCAGCTTCTTCGGGATAATGGAAATAAGTGGGTAAGCTGTAGTGCCAAATCTAATGGATGTCAAGGCACTCATGGAAACAGAGCACACATGGCATTTACGGTGAAACACCCCACTGATAAAACATAGAGCCTTAAAAATAACAGAAAGCGATGCAGTAAAAATACTACACGACCGATGAAGTCCAAAAAGACACAGAGAAACAGCACTAACAAAGGTGTACCCAGTCGAGATATCCATTTGGAACCATCAATAACACCATTGAACACATCAAGAAAATGGCCCTTGTAAACAATAGGAGTGGTCAAATAAGAAAAATCTGCAATGTCAAGGTGCACCTCAACCTATGTTGTGAGCCATGGCTGATCACGATGAGACAAAGGCAACATACACAGAGGTACATCATACTGCTCCAGGGCACGTGCAAAGTGGACAGAAGCTGGCTGAGGAGAACATGGAATAACAGAGTACAACTGTTCAAAGGGCATATGGAGAAAAGAAGTGTGGTGAGTGTGCAAGAAGAGAGTGAACATATCCACACCCCATAAAAACGGTAGAGGAGGTTCCCCAGTCATGGCGAAAAGACAGAAAGCCCCAGTCGCAATACAAATACCAGCATGGTAAACACTTGCTAATGGTTTTAGCACACAAGGCCTAGTAGAAGAGTAAACGACACTGCCATAGTCTAGTTTGGTACAGACCATGACATGATACCGCCAAAGAATGGTGACTGTGAGCAGCCCAGTCAAGACCACTGAACATTTTGAAAAGATTCAGGTCCCTTATACAATGAGATTACATGGACTGAATATGACTTCTCCAAGTGAGTTAACAATCAAACAAGAGGCCTAAATATTTGACAGTGTTGGAAAAAGGCAAAACAGAGCTGTAAAAAAGGACCTCTGGAGAAGGAAAGATGCCACATTTTCTACAGACTGGACCACCTGAGACTTAAGGAAAAGTGGGAACCACGGCTGTCCGCCCAGTCACCAAGGTGGTGGATGGCATGCTGGACCTCACATTCAGCCATGCACAGAGACATAGCACAGCAGAAAACTGTAAAGTCATCCACATACACAGGCACACCATTCTCCTGAATGAACTCCCGAGAGTGTAGGTTGCTCAATTGTGAACCCTGAAGGTGCAGAGACACATAAATACCTCCACAAAAGTAGGAAGATGTCCATTAAAACCCCAAGCAGACAGCTGTCGGAAGATACCATGTTGCCATGTTGTGTCAAATGCTTTCTCAAGATACAAGAAAACATCAAAGAGATGCCACCCTCGCAAAAAGACAGTCTTTACAGCAGTCTCTAAGCTAACCAAATAATCCACCGCAGAATGATTTTGGCGAAAGCCACAATGAAGAAGATACAAAAACTGCAAGGTCTCAAGGTGGTACATCAGATGTGCACTATCCATATGCTCCATGGTCTTACAGATACAACTGGTTGGGGAAATAGGTTAATAGCTGGGTGTTGCAACATAGCTTAATGGATATTGTCAGGGCCAACAGAGGTACTATAAGAGTACTATAAGACTGCTCCAACTCAAGAAGGGTGAAAGACTAGTTGTATTCCTCCCACTTGAGCTGCCAGAGTGGACACCCGCCATCTCACATGACTCCTTGATGGCTCGAAATGAGGGAGGGTAATGCATGCTGCTTGAAACATCTGCAAAATGTTGACGCAAAAATTTGAAATGTTTGACCCATCAATAACAAAACTGTTATTGGAACTTGTGTACTGAGCAATTGTCCACACAGCTTCCAAACATTGTCCCAAATAAACTTACTGGTAGCATGTACCATCAGCAACGAAAAGAAATGTGTCCACGATTTACGCAGACTGTCCTTAATGACATGGCATGCCGAGCCTGACAGATGCAGAAGAGCTCCAGGTTAGCTTGAGTGCTGTGAGCACTGAAACGTCTGAGCGCACAATGTCTGGCACGGATAGAATCCCTGCATTCGTCGCTCTACAAATGAACTGGCCTACTATCATGAGGTAAAGGCTGAGGGATGGCAGCCTCCCCAGCTGACACGATGATATATGCGAATAGTTCCACAGCCGTCACAGGTAATCTCGGTGGCAAAGTGAAGGTAATGCTGAAAATGAACCCACTCAGCTTTCTTAAGTACCAACCAAGGTGGTATGGGTAGGGCAGCAAAAAACACATGATCCAATATAATTGGGTAATTGTCACTTCCACAGAGATAGAGGTAAACAGACCAATCAAAGTGTGTCATCAAAGCTGAGCTACAAAAAGAGAGTTCAATACAGGACAAAGTACAAGTATGTGGTGTAAGTGTGTAGGAGTACCAATGTTCAACAGGACAATATTAGAACTGATGAGCCATGACTCAACTACATGACCTCTGATCTCTCTGTGATTAGAACCCCATATCTGATTGTGAGCATTAAAGTCACCAACTATCAGAAATGGAAGTGGGAGCTGAGATTAAATCTCCTCAAAGTCAACTAAGTTGATATACTGCTGTAGGGGTACATAGATGCTACAAATTGTAGCAAAACACATTGAGAAACACCATGACCGCCACTGCCTGCAGAGCAGTGAGAAGGGCAACAGCTTCATGATAAACAGAATCCTTCACCACAAGACAGGCACCACCAACGGCATGGTCCATCAACACGTTATCCAGGCGGTAAAACATATGGCCTCAAAGGGAGGCCGTATCAGTGGGACAAAAGTGTTTTTCCTGAAGTCAATGACTGTAGCTGTGAGCGACACTAGGAGCTGTTTCAGTTCTTCAAAATTTTTTAAGTCACCTAGGCAGTCCAACTATACGAGGGACATAGTTTATGGAAAGAAAGAATGCTGAAAAAATTATTTCAATTTCCCCTTATGTCTATTGATTACTGGCTTAAAGCCTCCTGAGCTATCGCCAGAATTTTGTAAATCAACATCAACCACCATCTCGGCTTCTGGCTCAGGAAAAACAAGCTGGCGTTTGACATGTTGACAGCGTGATCCAACATATCAGGTTCACATGCAGGAAGGGATGTAAGTGATGGGAGTCTTTGGCTTGACTTTTTTCACAGTAGTTTGCTGCCGAAATTTCACGACAGCAGGCTTCGACAGTTTCTTCTTAACTGGCCCACGCTGCATACAGATAGTCATGGAAAAATTTGCTACAGTGCAGTAACAGACACTTCAGTCATGGTAGACGCATTGACTGTTGGAGTACACACATCATTTACTGCTTGTCGAGCTTTGACGACACTGTAGGGGAAAGAAGACTTTGAGCCCTGGAGAGCATGGAATCTTTTCCATGACTCAACAAAGAAAACCTTTTCGGCCCGGATTCACTACATTGCCCTTTCCTCCTGAAAACAGGGCCTGCTTCTCCTTTGACCAAACAGAGTGCCCTTTGCTGTCAGAACCTTGCTGTGCTGAGAGGTATAAAACTGCTGTGGGTGAGCACACTTTGGAGGAGCTGGAATAAATTGCTTAACACGAACATTCAAGTTTTTGGCTTTGAGAACTGATGGGAGGTCACGCACACCAAAGTCAAGATGAGGGTAGCTGTAGGTGATTTAACATGTTGTCCTCGGCACACAACAAACATCAGTGACATACTGACTCTGCAGCTCATGTAAGATCTCGCTTTTCAGGATTGCAATCAGGTCGGGACACCAGATGTTGCCCTTGCTGGAGCTGAGGGACACATGGGGCTTGCCCATAACAGGGAACTTTGCAAATGCCCTGCTGAAAGTGTTCATTACCAAGAACCCCCTTGACTGGGCAGCATTCAATGTCTCGACCAGAGGCACATGTATTTCACTGATCTTAAGAGTCAGCAACAGGATCACCTGCTGCTCCATCAATGATATTTTGTAATTTGAAAGGTAACACTTTTTCGAAATTGTGCCCTTATAAACCTCTGAAAACCAAAAAAATGTGGCGTAGGTAATTTAACAGCAGTACTCTGACACACTACAGTATCACAATCCAAATCACTACCAGTATCATTGCGGTGTCATTTTATGTGGCTGTTGTGTGTGCCACTCTCTTTTATTAGTGTGCTTTTAGAAACCATGATGTAGGTCCCCCGTACTAGGATTTGTTGGCCTCAGCCTGCTGTTCAGGGAAGAAAAGAAGCCACAGACCTAAGCAGAACTAAGGAACAGCTAGCTTGGCCTGCTATTCACTGCAAATTACTGCCCCAGTAGCATATCAAAGTATACACCAGAGCAAACCAGAGGCAAATTGTACATCCTGAGCGAGGTCAGTTTTATTCCCACACCGGGGAAAACTTCCCAGGCTCCCCATAATAGAAAACACCCTTTGGTGTCATTTCAGGGGACTTGTGATTGATAACACCATCCTCCCACGTACAGTGGTAACACACATTCCCAGCAGATCTAGGCACATGGGTTAATTGGCCATGACAATTCCTCCTGCTAGGAAAGCAACAATTGGTGATACGTGGGTGTACAGGTACATCCATGGATACGAGCCCCGCACCAAGATTTGCCTGCTGGGCCAGTGAGAAGCGTTCACTACACAGTCACCAACAATGGCACCACATATGGTCACACAATTTAGAGGCAGCACTCCTTTGTGAGGACAGAACCTTGTTAGGAAGAAGGACATTGCTTTAGCCTGAGACGATGCCGGAGAGAAGGAAGACGCAACAGTATCTGGAGAGGTGGATATAAAAATATGACACAATAGAAGAAGACAAAGAAAGAAGAACAAATTTAAAATCCCTACTGCATCCTTATTAGTCAACTTTTACGACAAACATGGCCAGTCATTATTCAGGTAAACAACTAAAAACAAAAACCCAAAAATTAAATGATTTAAAATTCTAAAACCTTGTGTATCAAGGTTGCCACTGACATATTGTGAAAAGCCATGAGCACAGCTCCAACGAGCTGCCTGGGTGAAGGCATTTTACACAACAATAACATATGAAGTAGACTCTTGATGTATCCTTATCGCATGTATCGATAAACCGCATCAATGAACTAATTTTTGTGGTCAAGGCAAAATTCCTATGTAAATAATGGTAACATAAACCACTTGTATCATTTATGGCATAGTGCCAATCCAAGTATATTTCTGGTCCCTTCAACTAATATTTCCCGCAACTATAATTTTTAAGCTGGTTGTTTATGCAAACATTTAGTAACTCGATGTGAAAAACATTACATGTGCCATCATTTATCACTGCTCTGCGGCATACTGTCTGCCTTCCCAACACGTCTGTCTGACACTGCGGCATGGCGCGACTGTGCGGGGCTGGCTTGCTACTTCCCGTTACACACTGACAAGAGGGGAAGTGGTTACCTATAGCAACAAGCATGGCGACCTAGCATCCTCTCTCTCTCTCCTCTCATTCTGTCTCTCTTAGCTGCACTCCTTCCTTCCTCCCCTCACATGCTTTCGAGAGGGGAAGTTGTTGTCTAGCTAAAGGAAAAAAACAAGTCTCTCAACTGTACGCACTTGCCTTCACACACTGGCGACAGAGTAAATGTGTGCCTTGCAAACGTAGAAATTTTATCAAGATTATGCATCGCTCAAAATAATCATCACTTGTATTTCAAAGCAAATGGTTTAGCCTGGAAATGTTATGCAAAACATTTTAATAAGGAATTATTATTTGCAAAGATGTTTTCTTTTGTGAATAGAGGTTGTTTTTTCCGTATAAGTTTGTTATTTCACTTTATATGGCGTAAAATAAACATGATTTTAAAACATAATATGTATTTATTTAACTCAAAGGGCACCATCTTCGCGAATAAAATTATATTTCTAGAATCATATACTTGACCTCTCCTTTTCACCAAAAATTGTTTGAACATCAAGTGACATGTATTATAAGCGTAAAATTCATTTTCAGCAACTTCTTGCAGAGAAATCGGAGGAATTATATTCATTAATTTCAATACACATGTCTTTTGAATCTGATGAAATGTAAAGGCCTATTTGACACCTTTTGACATGTAATAATGGGTAGCTAAGTACCGAGCGGAATGCAGTGTAACTCATGACAGGGAAAATCATAGGATGTGGTTTTGAATGATTAATTATTAAAGAGAGTGAAGAAATCAGTTATATTCACCTTGTTTATTAATTTATGTCACAAAATTACAAGTTTTCTTTGCAATAAAATATAATTATTTACTTTAAAAGACAGATATTGCCACAAGTGCAAGTTACCAGCAATATGTAGCGGCATAAAGGAGTAATCCTCCTGCCCCCACCCCTCCTCCACCAGCCACTGTGAACACACTGTCCGATTGATAACTTCTCAGTGCTCTCTCAGCTGATAGAGCCTATGCCGGACATTCAAAATTTGACATGCATTCGGTGTCAAATTATTTTCATTTTCAGGGGGTTTGAAAGTTTTAGGTCAGACTGCAATTGGTATCATATTACAATAAATTATATGCAGTATTTTGAGACATTTTTTTTATTTAAACGAGTTTAGGTGAAATTATTTTTAATGTATTATTTACAATAATAATTTATTTAAAATTCCCATTTTTATTGTGTTTATTAGCTAAAATTTATTCACAAATAATGTACAGCATTCAGTTTTATAAGGTTAGAAGTTGTATATTATTTATATAAATGGCAAAAACCTCATCTACTGAAATCACGCATGTATGGTCATTTTTTGGCATTCCCCCGAATAACGATATATTGAGAGTAGACGTATAGTGTCACACTGTATTTTCCCCTTCCCAACTCCTTGTGGAAGGACCGATACAATGCTCTGTTTTTTTTTTGCTCTATCAACAAGCACTCAACAGGGACAATACATACACTCCTAGCTGAAGTGTTTACTACAGTACCTCTGTATTCTGCTATGACTTTCAAGGTTGCTTACCAGGGAATCCTATGTCTTAGTTGAGTCATTCCATGTCAGTTCAATAAGGCTATGACACACAAGTTGTCTGGTTTTGATAGGACTTTATTCAGTGAACATCATCATAAATGAAAGCATTCTTAATTTTTTTTTGGTCTAACTCATATGATTTTAATTTTACAGTTCTTCAAACTTTCAGTGAATTACAATGTCTCATTTTTTATGAGGTTTTCTTTGCAACCTACACTCACTCACAAAAATTGTCACAGCTTTCTCATAAAGCATGTAATCTCTTTGAAACTGGCGGCCACGATGGCTAAGCGGTTAGCCAGATCGCCTTCTACCAAGGCAAATCGAGATCAATCCCCAGCCAGGTCACTCCCGGATTACTGCATGTGGAAATTGTGCCGGACGATTGCGCTGGTCGGCGGGTTTTCTCTGGGATATCACGTTTCCCCAACCATTCATTCTGGCACTGCTCCATTCTCACCTCATTTCATCATCGGCTTTCAAGACCTCGTTGTTAAGGGCCGCTAGGAAATTTCTAAACTCTATGAAATTTTACAGCCTTATTAATTCAAACACAAAGATTATATATATATATATATATATATATATATATATATATATATATATATACACACACACACACGCATGCACGCACACATGCGCGCGCGCGCACACACACACACACACACACACAAAATTTACAAGGTAGTAGAAAGTAATATTATTTTTTTTAATAATTATTGCAGTGAGGGTAAGATATAAGCATTAACTTAGAAGTGCACTTCATAATAGAAAAAAGTAAAATTATTGTCCCTTTGATTCCTTTTCTTAATAGAGAGGGAGAGAAGGAGGGAAATGAAGAGGGGGAGAAAGAGATGGGTAGGGAGATAGGGAGGTGGGAGCAAATGGAGTGGAAGGGGGAGGGAGCGGATGCACGTTCTCCCTCCTTCCCATGCCCAGATCTTTTTTACCAATTCATTACAGCCAAAATTGAATGGTTTTCCATATATGCAAATAAAATGTGTTCTTATATTACCATATTGGCGAATAAGGCCGTGTGCGTGTATATGTCACATCAGAAGTATTTGATGAAACATTCGGGATAATTAATATTTCAAGTAGACTGCGCTCAATTTTTATATTCCTGTAAACACTGCCAGGCCTCATCGTGCCAGTGCAGAAGCCAACATACCGCCTAAAATTTCGTAGAAATTCAACACATTGATATGAATTGCATCAATCAGCAAGTTTTCTCAATACTGGCAGCTGTTACGAATTGAACCGGTCCTGTAACAACAGCAGTGGTGGCGGCAGTCTAGCCGCCGCCCTCCAAAGTAATCTTGTAGCGACCAACGTACAGCTGCCCAGCCCCGACGATCTAGGCACAAGCGACAACAGGAAGCCGCAGCGTCAATCTCCTCCGGGGTATAGCTCTATGTAATCATTATTATTATAATGTAGACACTTCCTATTTCAAAAAAAAAAATTGAAAATTTGAGGCACACCTCAAAATTCATGCTTCAAATTCATTTACAGGCCTATAATTAATTTCCTACAGGGTGTAGCTCTCCGTAATCATTATAATTATGATATAGACACTTTGATTATAATGTATATATACTGGCTATAAGGTATGTCTTCAGATTTTAGAAAAAAATAATTCTGAGCGGATGAACTATTGTGGACAAGGCTTAATGTAGAAAAGCAGTCTTTCTTTGCATGCCACAAGTAATTAGATTTTTTTTTGTTTTAGTTTTCCTTGTAAAATGCAAATCAGACAAGAAAGTGACATGTTTTACAACACATGAGGCACTGATAAATCCCATCTGCAGTGCAAGTGTGTATTCGACCTTTGGACATAAGCATTCTATTTTCATTCCCACTTCCTACCAACCAGGCCCAGCAGGAGGTGGGGGGGAGGGGAGGTGAACCTTATTCTGCAACCCACGTGACAAACAACTAACAGTGAATACTGCCCTTGGTGGATTAAGTACATCCTTTGCCTGGAAAATGCGGTATTTTTTTAGTTATTCTTGCTTAAATGCACGTGACCCTTCATCACAGTGCGTTTCGCTTCTGTTTTTCTCCCTTGGGTACTGTCCAGTCCAGTGATGCGGCACAAAAAAATTAAGTTCCACTAGAAAGGGACTAAACGTTTGACGAGTTACGGCGGTAAATAACAACACTTACTCCGTTTTTGACAGATAGGTGCCATACACCATTAGAACACTTGCTTTTCTTGCTACTGTACTCGGTCACTCCCAGAATAACGTGGAAAGCTATAATGCGGGTCAGAGTTATGTCCCCCAACAGCTGTGTTATATTGGGCTTTTACTGTATTTTAACAGAAGCACTCATTTGTATTGTGCCAATATGACAGCCATATCTGATCCATAAAGGCTGAAAAACATAGCAGGCAGTGTTAGATGGCAACTAACAGTGCTATATAAATATGTTGATAGGTTGCTAGACGTATGAAAGACCAAATTGGTCATATGAAAGTTGATTTAGAGGTGATAATATGTATGAAAAAGCGAGTTGTACGAATCTCGAATGTATGAAAGTCTAAGACAGCCTGTATATGATTATGTATATCAAGCAGTAGTTTATCAACACCAATGTATTATTTAATACAGAGGAGGGTGTCTGTGTGTACATGTGTGAGAGAGAGAGCACACATGTAAGAGATAAATCGGTCTCAATCAGACTTCTGCTGACTCAGGTAGGATTCAGTTCCTAGTAAGATCACAGATAACATTATAGAATGTATGGCAGTCTCATGAATCATAAATAAGGTACGAGGGCACTGGTAAAACCCCTGCCAAGGCAGTGGGTAGTAGTTTTGTACTCACCTTACCCAGATGCCCTCTGCTCTCAAACCATCTAAACTTGCTTCAGAGTTCTCTCCAAAGCTTCAAGTTGGAGAGTTGACCTGGCTAGAGCAGTAGAGCCACCAAAATCAGCTAACCCACTCCATCCACTGCGTGCAATTTGCCGGTTGGAGTGACAGTACTGATACAGCGTGACTAGATCGCCTCTGGGCACACTTAGCTAGGGATTCCGTCACCTGCCACTGCTTTGCGCAGTTAGACTGTTAGAGCCTAACCCCATGCCATTCATCAAAAGAGGAAGGCCTAAGTGATGTGACAAGAAGGTAGCTACGGTTCCTACAGCCAATCAGTTACTAAGTGACCGAACCCAGTCAAACCTTCAGCTACTGCTCCCCTTGAAAACTGGCACAGGTCACCTGTAAACTGCAAAAACCTCACCTCCCAATCACACCTAGCCATTTATTTGAGCCACCGAGTAATACCTCGGAGAGCCGCATCCCATCGTTGCCTGCCTACACCTGGGCATTGCAGATGCCGCCCGCCAACCTTCGACACCCGCTGTCGCAGCCACGACCAAGTTGACCCAATAACAGATGAGACCAAGTTCAACTGCAAGCAACCACCCATCACCCTAAACGGGGCCCCAAACACCAAAACTGACTGTCCAACGTTAGTCAACTCCGGGAACGGAGACCAAGTTCAACCACAAGCAACCGCCCATCAACCTAGACTGGGCCCCAAACACCGAAACTGACTGCCCAACGTTAGTCAACTCCGGGAACGGAGACCAAGTTCAACCACAAGCAACCGCCCATCACCCTAGACGGGGCCCCAAACACCGAAACTGACTGCCCAACGTTAGTCAACTCCGGGAACGGAGACCAAGTTCAACCACAAGCAACCGCCCGTCACCCTAGACGGGGCGCCAAACACCGAAACTGACTGATCAACGTTAGTCAACTCCGGGAACGGAGACCAAGTTCAACCACAAGCAACCGCCCGTCACCCTAGACGGGGCGCCAAACACCGAAACTGACTGATCAACGTTAGTCAACTCCGGGAACGGAGACCAAGTTCAACCACAAGCAACCGCCCGTCACCCTAGACGGGGCGCCAAACACCGAAACTGACTGCCCAACGTTAGTCAACTCTGGGAACGGCCACCACATTACTCACCCAGAGGGCTTTCACTCATACTGACAACTACATATCTTGCATACAGTGTACCCCTCTGACATTGTATTACGCCCAGCATGGCCCAGAGAAAGAGAGAGGAAAGAGTCTGGAGATCCAGTTAGTCATGCCAGACTTTAGGGAGTCTTAAATCACCCTAACAAACTCAGTTTAATTACCCTAAAGATGTCAGAATTGAACCAGAACCTTGTTGAACAGGGCAAAAAATCCACAACAATGAAGATTACAGAAAGACTAAGGGGTGAGAGGAGCCACATAGCCACATGCCCAGGTATGGGGCAACATTTCATACATTGTACCTCTTGTGAAAACGGATTCCATTACATATGCCTAGACTGGCATGACATGACGAACTCAGGTTTGCCAACAGGCTAGAATTCCACTCCGAAGAGTGCAGAATACAACAAAAGGCATATTGTGCTTCACTTACATGATGTACCAATCAGGGGAAAAACACCACGAGATGCATGACGTGTGCACAGACTTTCCACCACCTCTGTATGGGTGGCCTGAGAAGTACATCACATGCCTCAGAATAGAATACACGTGCGAGGTAGGAGAGCTGAAAAGTACTGACTGAGCAACCCAGCCTGCATCATAATATAGTTTCCACTCAAAGTTGGAACGGACCGCAATTGCCGGAGTTTGTAGGAAGACCCCAAGAAGATCCGATCACATTCACTAAGGAAAATGAATAGGTATGAATTTAAGGAACATGGGGTGCCCACCAAGCAATGGGTCACTAAAGCCCGTAAACAGTTGATGGGAAAAGCCCTTGAACGGTGGAATAGGTACGGGGGATTTATCTCGGAAGGGACACAATTTTACTCCTGACTAGCAGTTCAGTTGACTAGAAAAGAGGTCTTGGTGTGCCTCACTGTGGAATTTCATAGCCATGTCCAAAAAAGTGAGGAGGAAGCTGAACTCTTCATTCGTAGAAAGGTTCAGATGTACAAAACTGTTGTTCCCTGAGAGGAATGAGGAAAGCTTCATATACGCACCATTACACGCATTCTCTTGCCCAATATGCATAATTTGCTACTAATCCCCTGACCTCAGTCAGTAGAAGTGCTGGTGAAGCGTGCGAGGGAGACTGAGCGAAACTACAAGATGCAGGCAGCCTTGGACAAGCACAAGGGGGGCAAAGTCAAGGAGGAAGCAATTCAGACTGAAGGTCGGGTGGACCCCCTGCTTCTTCTCCCTCCACCGCCCTAGCACTCCATAAGTGCTGGTTCTGCCCAGGGAGGCCGTTTTAACAGAGACTGCCCCGCAAAGCCAGCTGGCTGGTGGGGTCTAAAGGAGGGAACACAAGCATAAAAAGTGAATCCAACCTTCGAATTTCTGAGAATAAAGAATGCCAAATTCTGATGAGAAACACCAGCACAGGGGTGCAAAGTAGGCCACTACAACTGGTAATGAAAGGCCCATCACAATCCAAACGTTAAGCACAGAACCAAACCCACCAGAAGCCCCATGAATCAAAGTGGAATAAATGGCAATCTAACAACGGCATTACTTGATTCAGCAGCCAAAAGGGATTTCATAAGGGTAGACCTCCTCAAACTAGAACAGTTAAAATGACTTTCCCCACAAAACCGCCAGATACACATGGATCAATACGGCAACGTTTTGCCCATGGAAGGGAGAACTATCCTAATGGTGAGTATCCAACGCCATGTGCGTTCATTGACACCCAGACATGACAGAGATGATCCTGGGGAAGCCATGGTTGCAACAGCAACTTGCATCGTGGACTGTGGCAGAGGCAAATACATGTCTGCCAAGTGACGATCAACTGGGAGTATAATCCGGAGGCCACCAAACCTTCACTGATCAACCCTGGAGATATCAACCACCAGCTGAATACATCAGAGTTCCAGGAATTACAAGACCCGCATTATACAACATGAGATATGACTAACCAGTGACAAGCCAGTATATTGCTGGCCTTACCGCATGTCAGCGAAAAGGCAAAACTTAATCATGACCCAAGTAAAATCCAACGGAGGAACAAGACATGGTAGAACCCTCAGACTCCCCGTACAACTCCTGGGTCGTACTTGTTGGCAGCTATGCTCCTGCATAAACTACCAAGAACTAAACAACATTACCCACCCTATCGCTTCCCCAGCAATTAACATAACCCATACGCTGAGGTACATGGTCAGCCCAAGTTTTCAGCAGCATATAGGTACTGGCAGATAGCCGTTCATCCACAGAGCAGAAAATATACTGCATTAACGATGTCAGAAAAGACACCCTCCAGTTCAAGGTCATGCCTTTTGACCTTAACAATGTGCCCACAACCTTTCAAAGTCCACTAAAGTGCTGATGGGATACATAGGTGAGTTCTACTTCGCATACCTAGATAATATTGTCAACTCGTCATCTTAGGAAGAGCACTGCATTCATCACCAGAGTAACTGCTTCAAATGCACAGACTTAAATGCAAATTATTGAAAAGCCATTTCTGTAAAAGCAATATCGACTACATGGGACACGTAGTCACCCCAGAAGGGAACTTTCCCCAGACAGAGTCCATAAGAGCCATTGAAGATATACAGAACAACCTACCACCAAAAGGTAGTCACTGCAGTTCCTGGGACTATGCAATTTTAAGAGAGTTTGTGTCAGATATCACCCAGCTGATGGCCCCCTAACTCCCTACTCGAGATGAAGGACACCCGATGGTGATGGAGCAGTGAACAACACATGGCCTTCCAGAACCTCAAGCACAGCTTCTGCAATATCAACCTGCTCCACAGACCCCAAGACTGTAATTGTCACATTCCACGTACCTACTTTTATGGGACTCATTAATGAATGTTTGGCAGAGATTAAGGAAATTCTGATGGTGTACAAACACAAACAAACTATGCGACGAAGTGGAGGTTTTTTTTCCAGTATGTTCAAAAATGCATTTCAGACAGTTACGTATCAGCTGCCGAACAACCTTTGTAACTGAACATCTCTCATATTGCATAGTAAAACACGAAGCAGACACCAAACAACTGGCACATAAATTGTTTGCTTCCCACACTTCAAAACTCTGCATTGTTTTCATCATACATTGAATAACAGTATTAAAGCTTGAGATGAATGTGTGTTGTGTTGCTGCATATATGAAGGCCATGATTGCTACTTACTGTCGCCTCAATTGCAGCTTCCTCATGCGGATGAGGTACTGAGTTATCTTGACGAAGCGCTGCTTGCATTTTGTGCGAATGAAATACGGCCAGTACAACAGGTTCTCGTTGATCTGGTGGATGGCTGTCTCAAAGTTCCTGGACAGCTTCACTCGCTCCCAAGTCTTCCCGGGAAATGCTGACCTGCAACATATCCACATGACAGGACTTCTGCCAACAGCCATGGACATCACTAAAACTGGTTTCCATAACTAAAACAATTTCCAGATTTCACTGGCATAAAAAGTGTTTTTATGAGAAAACTCAACTTATCTGTGATTCAATGTTTCATTTATATGATAGGCGACTAACATTAACTAAAAATTGAAAGTAAAAAAAATAATTTGATTTCAGCGGTTTATGCCAGCTGCATACCAAAATAAATTATAAAATGTGTTAACTTACACTAAAGGTCTTCTGAAACAGTTACAACAATAGTAACTGTAAGTGTCAATTACTTTTTAAATGCATAAAATTTCTTGTGCGACACAGCTGATACACTGCATGCAGCTGCTCCTTACTGTCTCCCTCAGATGTGCGAAGTGCAGTGCTCAAACAGCATCACTGGTAAATGAACCATAGAGTTACAGGTGTTACCACTTACTGCAAATGTGAAAATGGTCTCTCTTTGATATTGTAACCACTATGGAGTAACACAAGTGGCATCTCTGGAAGAAATACATTCTCTGCAATACCAACATCATCTCTGTCTAGGGTGTTGACGTATTTATATCAGCTAACATCAAGCTTGTGTTTGGTGGAGATACTTATAAATTGTATTTTCTAAGCATTTTTTAAGTGTCTTTTTCTACTTTTAGTGTTATAGTGTGCACATAATTGAAAAGACATAGGTTGCACTTAGCCCACGTATTTTCGTGGCTGGGGCAAGTGCTGACCAGTCATGTGGGATAATTTTCCACACGTTGTTGACTTTTGTTTGAGATAAATGTATGTTCAGTTGTAATTAACAATGGTTAGGAATTATGTTGCAAGACCCAAAAAGGGCTGTCATATATGTACAAGATGTTACCAGAGGCTGCTGAAGAAGTGAAAAGTTGATGTAAATCAGCATATGGTGCAAGTAAACATTATGATATTATTTTACAGACAATTACTGACAAAGTTAAAGGACGACGGGAAGTAAAATCAAAATCACATGGCCGGCCTACTGTGTTTTAATTTGAAGAAGAAAAGAAAATGGCAGCGAATTTGAAAAGCATGGAAAAATATGGGTTTGGTCTGTCAAGGAAAAAAGTATTGTTAGTAGGCAAGTATGTCAACAAAAACAGAATAGCAACCCCCTTAACAAATGGTATTCCATCAACAGATTGGCTGTTTTCCTTTATGAAGAGAGACAAACTGTCTGTAAAGAAGCCAGAAAATGTAGAAATTGCACGTAGGAAAAACTCTGATCCATTTGTTATTAGTGGTTATTTCCAGTGTGCAACACCCTTGGGGATTCAGGAGAAGCCACATTTTATGTGGAATCTTGATGATACAAGTTTCTGTAAGGATCCTTCTAAAACAGAAGTAGTGAGAGCAGTCGGTGTTCAATGTAGTTGAACAAGCACCTCGGGAAGAGAAAATACTACTGTACTGTTTGCATGCAATGCTGCTGGTAACAAAGCTCGTCCTTTGATTATTTTCAAAGATAAAAAAATCTGGGACCATATGATTGCTTCTGAGGATACCCAGGAACATCATATGCAGCAACACCAAATGGATGAATGCAAAAAAGTGTATTCAAAAATTATTTTTTAAATAATTTTTTGAAGGCAATTGGAAATGAAAGGCCAGTTATTCCTTTTTTGTGATGGTCATTCAACTCATGTTGGACTAGAGGTCATTGAAATGGAAAGAGAAGCTTCAGTCACCATTTTGAAAATACCACCCCACACACTTACTTCAGCCATTGGACTTGTCCGTCATGTGCCTGCAAATGAAATTTTACCACGACCGATCACTCCAGAAACTCAGGTTTTACCCAGGCACTTCCAGCTCCATCACTTCTGGCCATAGATGCTCAGAAATAGAGACAAATAATATGTCAGAGGTTAGAACTAGACATGTTCTAACAAGTTTATCTACAGTTGCTGCTAAAGAAGAACCCACACCTGCTATGTTTACAACTGCCATGCCTACAGGCCTCACTCCAGATAATGGACCCAGTGTTAGTTTTAAAGAACTCCTGTTGGCATCTGTGAAATGTCCTTCAGTGTCCACAGATGAGAAACTGACGAGGAAAAGAATTTGTGAAGGTGCAAAGATGATTACTGGAGAAGAAATAGTTGAGAGGATGAAACTTCCGCAAAAACAGAAAGTGAGTAGGCTTACCCCCCCCCCCCCCCCTCTCCAAAAACTCTCTTGCTTCCAAGTTAAAAAATAAAATTTAAGCCCACATCTTCAGAAGATGATAATTTTAGTACGAGATCAACAGATAAAGAGGACTTGCAACAGATGTGGAGGAGTTGCAACAGATGAGGAGGAGTTGCAACAGATGAGGAGGAGTTACAACAGATGAGGAGGAGTTGCAACAGATGAGGAGTTGCAACAAATGAGGAGGAGTTGCAACAGATAAGGAGGACTTGCAACAGATGTGGAGGAGTTGCAACAGATGAGGAGTTGCAACAGTTGCTAGAGAGGGAAATTCAGGAAATGGATGAAGCTAATGATTTTCCTACCACTGCTATGAAGAAGAAGGTTGGAGACTGGGCAATTGTACAATTCTCAACAAAAAAGATGAAAAAGTTCTTTGTTTGCTAGATTACATAGCTTAGTGAAGACAGAAAGGCAATTGTGCGTTTTGTTAGGAAAGCATCTGAAACAAAAACTGTGACGACCTTCAACTACCCTGGCATTGATGAAAGTGAAATTGTTAATGATGACATTATATCAGTTTTACCACAACCCGTACTTGGGCGCAGATGAGAACTCAAGTTTACATTTTTTTTTGTATCCTATAACATTCAATAATTTGAGTGATGTATCATTTAAACACTATTTTTAGTGCCTTGTGTGTGTGTACAAACTATGCTTAAGAAATGTGTGTAAAAGTTTGATTACTTTGCCTCAAGTTTCAAATGCAAATATCATAAAATGTTTTACATTTAGTTTAGTAAACATTTTTTTGCAAACCATGCCTTCCGCATATTTTGCAGGTCAAATATCATAACTCCAGAACTATTGTAGATAATTTGAATCTGTAAAAAAAAATATTGAACTAAGAAACAAAATTCTATGAACATGCCCAAGGATGTTATGTACAGTATATGGCTGCAGTGATAATAGTGTTGTATGCACTTGCCCCACTTTGAGAGCCAAGTGCACTTTACACTCAATCATTCAAACTAAATGACAGAAATAATATTTGACATTATATATTTGCTCTGAAAGCTGTTGAATACAGCAGCAGAAACGTTAGGAACCTAAACAAATAATTACATCAATTTTATCACAAACACATGAATGGTATATACTTCATTTATGTGATTTTGTTTCATTATGGTATTCACTTGCCCTCATTCACCCTAACTGGAGAGTTACAATCGGGTTGCCACGTGACAATGACATGTGCCACGCCACGATAAGACTGTCGGGGGACAGATGTCACTGCCATCCTTAAGACATTAAATCTTGGGTAGCCACTGTGCAACTTTTCTGGATATCACCCCACCCCTCCCTTTGCATGATACAAGGTGCAAAGAACTTTCTTGGCCACGTCAGTTCAGCTATACAAGCCGCTGCATGTGTAAGGTCTGTGTGAAGAGTCTAGAGTCTTGTAAGATAATTAGCACCAGATGTTTGCTGCCCTCAGAGCGACAATTGACAAAGCAGTGATGAGCAATGGTTGTCTGCGAGCATCAGGAGTGTAGAGGTTGAACTGTGAAAAAGTGTGAGTAACACATATTTGGAATGATGTTAATGTATGCCGATAGACATTTTGCTTACTTATGTGGAAATAATAAGTGAGGATCAAGTAACTGTACCTACTATAAATACACTGATACAGAAATTTATTATAATAGAGATTGGCAATCACTCATTCACTCACTCACGAGACTAACCAATGTTTAACTGCAGAGAGAGGTAGTTTAATGTTATAAACAATAGTTGTGTGTATTTTATAATGTAAATAAATTAAGAAATAAAATTTAGTTATTTTACTTTTATATATAAAGATGTCCAACTCTCACGAACTCGGATGTGCTACTGGTCGTCTGCAACACTGGTGTCAGAAGTCAAGTGCGAAGGGAAGCCCGAGACGAGCCGCAGACAGAGAGCGAGATGAGTGGGATGGAGCATGCGTTTACTTGAAAATTAAGTAAGATGAAAGTTTATTAACTATTAAGATTAAATATAAGAAATGATAATAGCTGTAGGACTCTAAATTAATACTATTTTGTGCATGCACTGCAATGAATGATGATGATGAAAATGTCAGCAGAGCTGGAAAAACTGCACGCGTTTATTGTGTGGCTAGGTAGCCAAATGGTTAGTAAGAACGCAAGTGTAAATAGCTTGGAAGAAAATGCAAATAATAAAATAAGTAGTGTCAAAGAAAATGTGAAAAGTGTAAATGAAACTGTAAATACCCACATTAGTAGTATAAAAGAAAGTGTAAATAGTGTGAAGCGGTCCTCCATCTTTGCCAACCTTCGTAGAGTTCTCTTTTCTTTTCTTCAAACACATGAAGACTGTTTTCTATTTACCTAATATTTTCGTATGTCCTAATACAATGTGTTGAATTTGTAGTCAGAATCAAATGCCAAGATGTTTTTGTCTGAACAACTTTTTGTATGTGCCATTTTTACTAAGGCAATTTCCAATATTCGGAAATTGTGTAATTTAATAAGAAGCGTAAGTTACTGTAGCACACATTGTTAGAGCCTGTGTGTAAGATTGAAAGGCAGCGATTATAGATACCTTTATATGGCATTGCATTTTGAGTAAGCAGTTATAAATAGCTACAGAATAAAAAGTTGTTGAAAGTAAATGTGGTGCAAGACAGATAGTTGGTTCTATTTGAAAGGCCTCGAGGTAATTAACAGGTCATTCAAAAAAAAAAATAAATAAAAAAAAAATTGGAAGATGCACTATTTTTTATTTAGATAAAAATTTATTCCTATTTTACTCTATTCTCAAGGTGAAAGAAAAACATTAATCTAGATTTTTACCTAAAAAAAGTGGATGATGGTAGTCATTTTTCATATACGCTAAAAGCAAATTTCACAGATTTTGGACGTTTATGCAAGCAGATGTAACTTTTTTAGTAAGTCACCAATTATGGAGTTTATCATTTAAAAGCTTGCATAAGTTACTAACTTATTACACTGTATAATTATATTATAAAATAAATTTTGTATTTTCAAGATGGTGCCCATCTGCTTTCAGCATTCAGATGACTGTTTTACCCCAGTTTATATCCCACCCTGCTCCACCAAACTTGCATTTAGTGGTCTGATCTTTTGTGTGCTTAGTGTCTACCTGTAGAACAGTGCGCAACATCATAGTTATCTGGGTTGAAAACTTTCTTCTAGGGATTGGTCGAGTAGATTCTTAGATCAATCAATACCATCAATTGTTATAAAATACTCAGAATCGATTAATCAATGTTTCGGGGTATCAATTATTGATTCCTTGTGTCAACACTGCATCATATACCTAACCTATGCTCCTATAAGATATGTTTTTTTTTTAACTGCTGGAAAATATGATGCTGTGAATTAATATAACATTTGGAGGTGTCTAGAATATGAAAAAGCTATTTCACTAAAACTCGCTTAAGACATTTTTCAAAGGACTGAATGCTAAAAACTTCTAAGGGGGAGAAACGAATATCTAAAAAAAAAAAAATTGATACCCAAGCCTACATCACATGTTCCCCACTGGTTCTAAACCTTTTCCAAATGCTTAAATGCATACGTGTGTAACTGTGAAAAATGTTCGTCGAATAATTAATAGTAATTTTTTAGCTTTCTACAGATTTTGAACTTGAAAAAATACATACTATTTGCGCCAGCGCCGGCAAGTAAAGTGAACAGCCAGAGAACTGGATCAGATTGTGGTGTGCTGTTCAGGTTTCACAAGATGGTCGTTATAATATTGGGGCACTGGCATTTAGTTAGAACAGTGTCACTGTATCAATAGGATCGTGAGCAGATGATTGGTTAAAACATACATGGAACATACTACGGCGTGCGGTTTAGGTTTCATCAAAACTTCCTTGGTCCCTGTGCAACGTGCGGCTTGGGTTTCGTTATTGCTAAAAGTTTATAAATTATTTGTGACGTCTTTTCAAAAAATGCATATCTGAAAATTATATCATTTGATGTTTTCTTATAAATGTCCATTAGTTTTTTAACTTATAGCAGATTATCTTTCTTCAACAAAAATCTTTTAAGCGGTATTTACTAACATACAGCTAAATGGAAGAGATCTAGGGAATTAAAAACATCACCCTATTAGGCAGGAATGTCTTAAGCAAGTTTTACTGAACCACATTTGCAACCCTAATTAACTGGGATTATTGCACAAGCCATATAATAATTGCATTTGTAAAACTTGCCATTGGAATTTTTTTGTCTTGACTGACATAATTTAATGTGCAGAACTGAATTTAATAACATGACAATTATATATTTTTTTGTAATAGTAATAATGATTCATGAAAATTTCACATTGGTTTTTTTTATTAAAGGTAAGCCTAGAAATTTTTACTCGATTTACCCACATTGTAAAAATTATGTTATAAAAAGATGTATAAGGAATTGAACCATCACTACTTTCTTTGATATTACGTTATGCTTAAAAACAACATGAGCCAAATGCCAAGACAATGCCTGGTTATCTGTTTCCAGGAGGAATACTGCATGTTCTAAATATTGTCAAAACTTTTAAATACCAAAAACAACCACTACGCATCCTAATTCATAGATATAGTGAAACTTTTTCTCCTGGGGTGTGAATGTGTGAGATGCAAATTAGATAGGTTGGCGAACCTCATCTGTCTCCTAATAGTAGACAGATATTCCAGCTAAGCTCAAAGCATCAGTTTGCAGCATGAATTTTTTTTAGAGAAATCCGGCATCCGCAAAACCAGAGTTCTGCTGTTCCTCACTCCACACAAATGTCACTGATTTCTTACGTAGCATGTATAGTGGAGCAGCCCTTTGAGTGAATATTTTGAAAAATTAGACCATTCCTATCAAACGGGCAATGCCTTTAACGTCCCAAGGTAGTAGAATATTTCTAATGCATCTAGTCTGCTCAGGGTCAATGGAAAAAACTCCTTGTGACGAAATCCTACGGCCCAGAAAGAAGATTTCCTGAACCGCAAACTTAACCTTATTGGAGTCAATAGTTAAACCTGAATTTTCCAAATGTGACAAAACTTCCTTAAGGTGAACTAAATGTTGTTCAAATGACTCGGAATATATCACAAGGTCATCCAGATATGTCTGAAAGGCATATGAGCACTTCAGCACATGTGGCCAAGCCAAAAGGCACATGGGTAAATTGATAAAGATCCCAGGGGACACAAAAACTGGTGATTGGTTTGGACTGTTTTGACAACAGAATTTGGTGATACGCAGCATTAAGACCAATAGTGGTGAAAAATTTGGATTTGCCAAACCAACTGAAAGTCGAATGAAGGTCAGGTAGAAAAACAGACTAAATTTCAATTTTTTTAATATTAATTTTGCAGTAATCAATAACCATTCTGTGCTTACCATTAGGTTTTGGACTTGCATACTGTGATGTGCAGATTTTGATAACACCTTTATCTATTAATTTCTGAACCTGTTTCCTTAATACAGTAAAACTGTTAAGATATTGACACGTGAAGTACCGGGAATAAATACTCACTACTCTGTCTCAGCATAGGACGTCCCAATCTTTTTGGCTAAAAGTGGAGCCAGGTACTTCTATAGTGTACAGGGTTTCAGTTCTGTATGGGGGGCTGGGCTGGCTTTACGGCACTGCACAAAATCAGGCATGGGCAACACAATTCGGTGCTTAGGTACCACTGGTTCATTGGTTGTACCTGGACAACAGGTTGTTGGAGCACTGTTATTGCAGGCAGGTGCTGGTGTAGGTACAGTGTAGCAAGTTGTCGAGAATTGAGGCTTCGGCGGTGGATCAGGGCGCAGTATGGCGGGAACCAAATATGTGACGACTTGTGTCTGTGGCTGGTCGAGTTGCCTCAAGTGTTCAGCTACCCACCAAGAGTATTCCGTTGGGCCGGTTTTCTCTGGAGGGTTGAATAGATTTCTTGAAATGGTACTCCCGTTAGGTCCTGAAGATGTCTGAATACTTGCGCCTTAGCTTGAGGTCCTAAGCTAGCTATCCTGCACGCCTAGGCGTACGTGGCTCAGTCCTGAGATGCAGCACGTGGGTCACATCCCTATCCAGAACATGCGACTCTCCTCTTAGTTTTATGACAGGGTGGAAAAAACTCTAGGCTTCAGTCTTTGAAGCTGGCAGCTGATATGATTGCTGAAATTTTGGATAAAAAATCTTAAATGCAGCTCAAACCCAGAAGCCCAGCAGATGATCCAAAAACTATCTACCAATTGCTTCCAACTTCAAGCATTACCATCAACACTAATGTTAAAATACACACACACTTAGCAACAAGGAAATATACACACTTAACAAATAAATATAAACACATAACAACAAGGATACTTTTTTTAATGGTTGCTTTGAAAAGAGAATAAGGGAGTAGAACAGTTGTTTGTAACCTTTTCCTATGAGACCTACCTCTCGACAGTCTTCATGAAGAGGTACACGATGCCCTTCTCCTCTCGCACCGTTGCATACTGGCTGTTGGCGAGTGGACATGCCAACCTGCTGCACAGTCCGGTCAGGTTGTACTCATTGCGACAAAGCTTCTGTGTCTTCGTGCTGCAAACACATTGTAACTCACAGCTACAACACATACGCACTGGCCAGGGCTACTACAAGCATTCAAATTACTCCTTTCTACATTAATAAATCTTAGCTACTTCTTTATTCTATTACAAACTCTATACAATTTGTTCAAAAACATTTCATTTCATCACTGCAAATTTACATCTCTATGCTACTATATATTGTCCATTTCATATAAGTGGGGTAAAATCTGGCAGACAACATGACCAACCTACACACTTTGTAATCAGTAAATGAACTCATTTGTTAAGTATTGTACCAGCTTATGAATTGCTGCGGGATGCATGTTGTTAAGTTGGCGATTTTGATGATGGCTTTGGAAAAAAAAAGTATCAGAACTAAAAATTGTAATTTGAAATTTTGATTATACTTACAACATTTACAGTTTAAATTATGTTTTTACAGTAATATTAAATATTATTGACTTTGAGTGAATTGTCTTTAAACACATGTTTAGCTATAATGACATGTACAAACAGTAAACGTTTCCAGCTAATGGGTAGTCCTGTTTCCAGCCTGGTGAACACCGTTGTGCATATAGATGTTAACCAAGCTGATTTTCAGGAACCATTCCGGAACATTACAGTACATCAAAAATAACTTTTTCTTTATAAATTTAACGTTTTTTTTTTTTTTTTTTTATATAACATAGGCCTACTCGACGTGTGGTGTACTCAATCATGGTTTTGAAATAATACACATTACACAAATACTTCCTGATTAAATAAATGCAATGTATTACCGCTGTGATGCAACCACAACTACTGCTTCATTATATGTGAAAGGAATTTCATTCATTCATGTGTAATTTTGCCACAATTTAAATTACATTAGAAAACTGATGATTAACAAGCATTTTTCACATTTTCTTACACTGTAATTATTTTACATTTACTTTATAAGGACATAATATTTCCCTTCGCCAAACTAACAATGCACAGCAGAATTATGTCAATAGAAACAATGGTAGATAATACCGCAAGAAAATGGTTTAGTTCGGAAAAAAAATATAATGTATTCTAGCATATTTTATCCTTCCTGGTAGTGTAAGTCTAAATAAAACAATTTTAACTACTGTGTTCATATGCTGATAAATCCATTTACTGGAAAAAATTCATATTTCTGTTCCACTGTGGGTTTGGTATTATATTTCATGTATTTTCAACAGTTCACAACAGTTCCGATACTGCAGGTGGTTCAGTTCATTCGCTGGAACCGTTTACGAGTTCACAACAGTTCGCAACGGAAATTGATTCTGTCTCCGGAACTGTTCATACGCCGGAACCGTTTGCGAGTTTGCGAAACTCTGAGACTGAAAAGCTCCGAGGCTGTGAACAGTTCCATCCAATCGCTGAAATCTTTAGATATCTGCTGGCCTTACAATGCCTTTTTGACAACAGTTCAGAGCCAGAACCATCACCATTTAGCAATTCCATAATATAAATATTGTTCCGATATAAATAAGATATTGAAAAACTGGCAATGTATCGATATTGCAGTAACTCAGTGAACGTAAATACTTGTGGTATACAAATTTCAAGGCATGGTTTGTAATTTTTTTTACTAATCAGTAATTAAACACAATATAATATTAAAAAATTGTGTGTATTTTCTGAACTGGGGCCCAATTCCTGAGACTGTCTGAATAATTCCTCTAGCGGAATATTGTCATTCCGTTATCGGAATGCTTAAAGTCAATTTTTGAACACTCAATAGCGGAATTATATACTGGAATTGAGCTGTAATGTGTCAAAATCATTCCGACAGCAAGGCAGCTGCCGGAATTGTCATTCCTCTAGAGATTTGTCTGTAAATCTCTTTGTGCAATGAAGGCAATGTGAGAATATACACTACATTGTCGTTAAATATAAATATATTCGACGAAATAGAATAAAATCTAAGAACCATTACCACATACCAAATTATAATTGCTTTAAAAACTGAGAGAAAATGCATTTAATATAATGTTAAGTTGGCACATGAAAACTGATAGGAATGTTGTGAAGATCAAGTACATCATACCATAAAACAGTTCAAATATAAAATGAATAATGTTAGTTTTGCAGTACAAACTAATATTCAAAAACACGTAAATATAACAGAAGCTAGGCAGCTGTGTATACGAGTTTGTTCCCACATATTGGGATTGTCTGATACACAAAAATTTATCAAGCACACGCATAAGTGCGAATCAAAACTTATCGAGTTTATTATATTTTAGTCAGAAAAATATTTACAAGAATATCACGGCGTAAACTAATTAATAGTTGATGAAACAGAATGTTTGTAAGATTTGCTATATGTATTAATAAATTATTAAACTTATGATTATTTTACAAGTAATAGTACTAATATTGAAAATTTCAAGATTTTCTGATAACAATGTATTAAGATTTTAGAAATAATTAACATAGTTTAACCTTAAAAACCTTCAATACAAACCAAATAAATGAAAACTATAATGTAAAATATACTAAATATAATCTGTAACACTATCTATCAACTGTATTTATAAAACCACCTACTTTTCCATCAAAAACACACAAGTCTCATCACCACATTATTTATGTTTGTATTTTTTAAAGATATAAATTGGGCGATACCTTTCATCAAATATAGCAAATTTTTGCTATATTGTAAAATTTAATCCTATAAACTACAGTACAGAACAATACCACACGCAATAGCAGCACTCTTTGCGACTCAGTGTGCTACAAGGTTTGTTTACATTGTTGTAAACACTTGTACGCATTTGGTATTCATGTGAAGAATTGTGTTTTGCTTTTATTTAATGAGGTGAAAATCTGCAAACATTATTGTTTGTTTAAAACACCAGAGGTGAAAGATAATAATTATGGTGTAGAGGTGGAATTTGTGCCGTGTTTGTAACGTCCAGTCCATAACAGAAGAATGCAGACGTGATTTTTAATTTTTCGGCAGACAAAATCACGTAAGTAATTTGGATATTTGACAATGTTGTCACTTGCTGTTCATATGAGCAGGTTTCTTGGTTAATAATAACCTAATGAAACTGTAAATGTTTGATGATAGTAGTAATTAACTGTAGACACATCCCTAACCTTCCGCAGGCATGTAGTGTTTTGATCATGCCACAGTCATGATGTTCCAGATAAGTTATTACATAATATTATTACATTGGACATGATCATAAGCACTATTAACGAACCTACATACCAACATGTAACACGGAATGTTAAGAATACTGTAGTACTATCAATGTTTGCTACTCTTTAATTATGGACATAGTAAATGTCACTGTTTACTTCTAGGTATAAACAGTGGGTTCACAAAATAAAACGAGCTGATTAAGACGACATAAAGAAAAAAAAATCACCAGGATGAATGAAAAAATTATATAGAAATGGGATATGCCTTTCAAGAAGACAGATCTCAGATATCCTCAGTTCAGAATCCCTAAATCATAAATGTATATACATTTTAATATCACATTAAATCTGATTTTTAGCTTGTAGCATTTCTCAGTGGCAGTCATCGCCTTCTTGACATTTTGGTCAAAAACCATAGAATTTTTTATTAAATACATATTTTCGAATATAAAACAATTAGAAAATTGGGTTTCATTTATGTTTAATTTTAAATGAGTAATAAGTTGTGCCATTATAAATGTCACTTTTTTTCATGTGCTTTTAAATACAACGTTAAGATTTAAAGTATGTCCCTGCAATTTTTTTAAATGTGACAATGCCATTTTTAATTATGTCCCCATATTTGCTTTATATATGCCTCTATGATTTTTGAAATATGTGTCCCTGCCAATTTATTAATGTGTGTCTATTGAACTACTATTTTTAAAGAATTTTGAAAAAATTATTTTTACTATTTTGGTTATTGCTATGAGTATTAAAATTTGCTCTATCTCTATCTCTATCTCTCTCTCTCTCAGCTAATTACCTTTATTCTAATTATTGTCAGTATTCAAATTAATTGCCTGCATAGAGAGTTTTTTTTATCAAATGTCTCATTATATTTATTACTTTTATTATGATGGTAATTAGTATCTTTATTCTCATTTTGAACTAGATATGAGTTATGTGATTAATAATTAAAGTCATTTACTCTATATTTATTTATATCAGTTTTCGTTCTAGTAGAAGTATTTTATATATTTTAACATTTGTTTGTCTGGATATATAGCTTAACTGTGTTATTTTTCATATTTCAAGTTATTATTTCATAATAGTTAGTCAATATTTTATGAATAAACGGATTATCTCGTTCAGGGTTGCCACTGATATTCTTCATTTTAATTCCCTGACTTTCCCTGACCAAAATATAAAAGTTCTCCAACTTTTCCACAAGTTGCTGGTAATGTAATATAAAAATTACATATGGTATTAAGTTTTAAAAGAAATGTTTACTTAGTAATGAAAATAAACGCCATCCTTCTTTTCAAATTAAAATCAACTAATTGTAGTCCAAAGAGTAGAAAATAGCACTCCCTCGCATTCTTATACCGTAAACATTTTATTGTGGATTTTTTAATACATGTGTGCACTGCAAAATTGTTAAATCAATAAAAACATATAAAGACTGAAAAATATAATACAAAAAATTAAATTAACTGTAAAAACATAAAAAAATTAAGACAGTGAACTGACCATTACAGGAGACAATGCCAATCACAATATATATACATTTTCTTCATTACAAAAAGTCTAAAAATCAATAAGAATATTTTTAATAGGTCTGACATTTCATGCTCAAACATCAATGCAAGTAATTTTTTTTTTAAGTATTCAAATAATTGCCAAGTTTTTTTAGATTTTCAATTTTCTCCACAATCTGTTCTTCAGCAACTTTTGCTTCAAGTCTGATTTTCTTCTTCTCATCTTTAAGTTTTCGCAATGGGTTCAAAAAATTTTCGTTTCTCATTTTGTGCTTTTTCTTTTGCAACAATAAACTGTTTTTTATCTTCTACAGGCTGTACATATATCTTGTGAGAATATTTCACAAATAGGAGCATTTTTTGGTGAATGGGAATGCGCTCTACTCCTCCAAAGAAATGAATGGCATGTGACACACGCCTCTGTGCTACAAGAGACTTCAATTAAATTTGTTACAAAGATAGACTTATTGACAGAAAATCCACTTTCAACAGATGCATTCCCATGTGAAATGATGAGGCACAGTTTGAATATGTGCTAAATTTCTGCTACTGTTTACAAACATGTTATATCCCTCGTTTTGGCAAAAATTAAGTAATGGGAATGGTCAAATGTGCGTGGTAATTAATATGTTGTTAAGAATATGTAAGAAGTAAAATGTTTCTAGGCCTACATAAAAGTTTATTTAACGTATTTAAATAACAGAAGAGGGCATTTGATGCCCGCATTGTTCTTCAGCCAAAAAACAAAGTAACATTGATAAATGTGCAAGTAAGTGGTTCACACATCGCATGCAGCACTGTAAAGAGACATTCGAATTCATCCACACTAAACTTCTAAATACTAAAATACCAAATTATCGGTTTCAGACACGACTTAAGGCTGACAAAAGATGACAGCAGCATCATATTTTTGACCCTGCAGGCTGTTTCCAAGTAGTACATTTTGTTGAAAAATAGAGATTTTACCATCAAAATCGATGACATTTAATGAAGGTAGGGCAATATCACATGACATGGATTATACTGAAACTTCACAGACTTTCCCTGACCATAATTATGTTTCCCTGACTTTCCAGGTCAGAGGCAATCCTGTCGTTTGTTTCATTTCCATTACCATACAAGTTAGTACTTTCAAAGCTTCATTCTCAATCTTGATAGCGGCTTCTAGGCCAGCATTTCATGCCTTGTCTATATTTTGTATCGGACTTGCTCTGCAATGTAACACGTTCCTATTGTCTCGCCGTCCATAGTCCTCTTAAAAAAGCTGTTTCTGCAGTTTTCTTTCAGTGATCACGCAACCAGCTCATGATTTCACATTTAAAAGCTCAGGATAATCACGTGTTAGCTGTCTTCTACACAGCATGTTTCTGCTTTCATTCCCCTAATGCCATCTAACAGCAACTCCAGTACTAAACGTCTGTCTTCTGTTTGGCTGTCCTCACATACTATGAGACTTTTTCTACTCACTTTTTTCTCTAGATTATCGCAGACATGATGTGAAACCGTTATGCGGGAGCCGTGAGGTTCTCAGGTACTTAGGTCCCATTTAAGTGCTAATTTCCATTGGTTTTGGTGTGAGGGGAGGAAAGAAACCAGCGCAAAATAAAACAGTACTGGGTCGTTTTGTTAGTTCTCCCATTATAGTGCCAGTATTATGAAGGTGGGAGGGAGAGTACGAAAAAGAGAAAGGGCAAAATAACTAGCCTGGGTAATGTAGGCCACTCCTGCACTTCACGCTCCCATTGGCTACTGCGCTCTGACGTCATCGCGTGGACAGCAGGCATACTGTACAATTTCAACATGTTTCGCGTCTGGCATCCGTTTACACTACATTGTCAATGACACTAAACAATATATAACAAAAATGGAATAAATAAGATACTGCCATGATTTTCGGCAAGTAATGGGAACGGTGAATTGTGCGTGGTAATTAATATGTTTTTACATACGGAAGTAAAATGTTTCAAGGTCAACATAAAAGGTTAAGAACATATAAACCGAGCATTTTAACTTATAATTTGTATAAATGTACTGATTCAATAAATCAGAAAGCAAAATATGCCAGCCACAAATACATACTTGCACAAAACCTGAACAACTAGATATAACATAGGAGGATTAGGTCTGAAACTAAAAATATACTCATCTTATTTAATAGATTAATGCACCGATACCACAGTAACAAAACATTGATTTTATTGTTACTATAATTCAAATTTTTTTTATTATAGTAAATCATATGTTTGTATCTTTACTTTTCAACATATAGTTTTGTTAATATGATAGGAAGGAAACTTCTAAGTTCACTGAGACTCATCATTCATCACTGTCTAAAACTTTGTAGAGGAAGCTATCCAGAGCCTGTACTTCTTTGCTGCATGCTTTTCCAAGGCCTTGAATTTTAGTTGCTTGTTGAGATAACAAATTCTTATAAATGTTCTTGTGTCCTGACGTACAAACAAATTATTTTTTTGTTCACCTTGGAAAGCTTTTATTTTATTAATGCTGTCAATGAACTCATTATTTTCCTTTCTTTTGAAAGAGCAAGTCCATGAAAAGAGCCAAAAAGCACCTCACACTGGGTTATTTTGTTTAGCCATTCAGGTGATGGGCAAGTCAGGCCCCCTCTTGATATGAAGCCTATCAAGTCATTATACATTTTGGATGTCGCACACAAATGTTCACTCCTCGTTCCTAAACTGTCGTCAATGAAACGGCTCTTAAACACCAGACACCCAACAAGATATTTTAAAGCATCTTGTGGAACATCACTGTCATTTGAACAACACTAATCTGAAATATCCACATGTAACAGTTTTGTTCCCTCGGTCAGTGGTGGGATAGGGTAGTACAGCCGGGTTTTCAACAACGTCTATGCATTAGTGACAAATTTCATGAAGTCTTCCTCACCTGTTGAATGACTACTAGCCTCTTCCACTACTGATATAGGATGTTCACGATAAAGTGAGCATTTTTTTAAGGCCCTTCCAAAAGGCATTAACCACTAATAAATATATCTTATTGCAGACTCAGGTATTAAATTTTGGTGGTGGTGAAATGTATACACTGTGTTTATTGGTCACATTGCAATGTTTATGAAAAAAAAGCAGCAGGAAGATGGAAATTGGATGAAAGGAAAAATTTATATGGGCCTTCAAAAGTGCTCACTTTACCGTGAACAGCCTATAAGGGGATATCGCCCATGTCAACAACAAACGGCTAATTCTGTTGTGCACTTCAAAGACTGTAGGATTGTTGTAAAAGGTAATATGCTCTTTCTACTTCCCACTCACATGCTAGGTATCACCTCTAAAAATTGTTTTAGTTTATTTTCTTGACTTCTTTCTTTCATACCGTAGCCACTTCTGAGATGAGTTTTTGATCCCTTGGCATTCTTGAGTTCAGAACATCAGAAGTGTCATTTACGAGTTGGACTAAATTGTTTTCATGCTTTTTATTCAACATATATTTCAAAGCCTGTGCTGTGCAATTTGAGAAGAGTTGTGATCCCAATCTAACATTTTGACGAAAGCAACCTGATGCATTGAGATGGGCCTCATTAATGTGGTGCGTTATTGTCAAATCTCCCGTTTACAGCTGTAATAGATTTTCTATTGCCTCCTTACCGAGTTTAGTACCGTCAGGAAGAAACAATCCTTCGTCTAGAAAATGATTTCTCAGAAGTTTTGGAAGATGAGGTACATCACAAAACACTCACACCTTGTCATTCGTAGCCGGGTTAAAGAAAAATGTTATCTCTGTATTCATGGCTCATTACTTCTATACCTTTGAACCCCCCCCCCCCCCCATATCACACGCGACAGTTACTACATGAATACCGCAGCCCTCAATTGCACTAATGATGCTCTTCAGCAATTCTGATGTCATGGTAACGTCAAAATCATAGTATACGAGTTGCTTCCAACTTGAAAACATGTTGCCAAAACATTACTGTGTGAGTATTGCATTATCGGACAAATCATAACAATACAGCCACCAATATTCATCTCATCGAAACAAATTACACTGTACTTCTCAATTACCTGAAAATTGCAACTCTGGGTTTCAATAAAGAGAGAACTTCTTCAACAAAACCGCTCCTGTATTTAAAATGCAGCATCCATTTCTGAAGTGTAGAATGAGTGGGTAAGGGGAAGTTACATTTCCTTAAGTAGTTGTAAGTTTTCTTTGAAACAGCTCTTAGCATAAGAGGATTTGCGATATTGTTGTACCGCAAAAGACATTGAATTTGCCCTGGTGTAAAACATTTTGAAAGAACTTTTCTTACTTCTGAATTTACTGTTTCCCATAGTGTTTTGATTGATATAGCATATTTATATTAGAAAGATGCCATCTATAGGGATCATTAAAGATCTGACTGATATAATGTAATCATTGTATTTTAGTACTTAGACCACTTGCTTTCCACTGTTGTAATTTGGGTTGGAGGTCTAGCACGTCCATGACTACACCTCCTCACTTAGAAAACGTGGTGGGTGTTGCTTATGGTGAAACAATATCTATAAGCATTTCTTTTCACCCATCAGTGCATTTTGTTTCAGTTATTTATCATTACTGGTACCACGGTGACTGAGCGATTACACTGCTTGCTTCTCACCAAGGCAAACTGGGTTCAATCCCCAGCCGGTTCTCTCCGGATTTTCGAATGTAGGAATCGTGCTGAATAATGATGCTGGTCGGCAGGTCATTTTCCCGCCCTTTCATTCCAGCGCTGCTCCATTCTCACCTCAATTCATCCTCAGTGGATCTCAAGACCTCTATGTTAAGAGACACCCAAATCTCTTCACTTCACTTTATCATTACTCTTCCATTAACATAATTAGCCTCTGTACATTGAATTCCTACAAAAAACCATAGTACTACTTTATTTAGACAACTCAATTTCAGAGTGAAATAATTCATGTCTTGCGAAACTTACTAATAATTATGTTTTTCAAGCAAATAATGAATACAGTAGAACCCCTTTTTTATAACATTCAAGGGATCCAGAATAAAATATGTAAAAAGCGTAAAAGTGTAAAATGTAGGAAATGCTGTAAAGTGTTTGTTTCAAACTTAATGAAGTTGTAATATATAAACATTGACATACCATTAATACTGTACACAAATATTTTTATGAAAAAAAAAAAAAAAACTACTCAACATGGATAGCTCTATCAAAATATAATCTAGTACATTTACAAATTGATAAAAAAAGATATGCCTAGCAAAGAGAAAGTATGTAACATTGGCAAATAGTGAAGATAGAACAAATAAACTGAAAAATATAAGCAAATTTACATTTCTTGAAAACTTCTGTCACATATTGGAATTATCATAATAAAGAACATAAAAATAAGAATCAGTGTCATACGAATTTAGAATGATTTTTTTATTAATTTAGTACAATTAATCAAATTTCCCATTTAATTAGGCTTTGTAAAGAAGCCTGAGATTTTTGTCTACTTCAGCTGCTACTGTTGAGAGTCCAGTGGTGCTGTCACATGGCACAGAGCAACTATTTTGCCAACAACATGGCATAGAGTTTTGAATGACAAGAGTTTCATCTATGAGATTGTGACTGATTGTACAGAATAGTTGTATACACTTCTCCATACTAAGTCATGTGCAGAAAATAAAAAAATTAGCAACAATATTTAAAGTATATTGTTCACTGTGTTAACATAAATAAATAGTGTAAATAGCGAGAAACCAAAATAATTAGCGGGAAGATGCACATCAAATCAAATCGAGACAAACAGGACCCAAAATAAATGGTGCAATTTGCGGGAAAAAGTAAAAAGCAGTAATGCAAAAAAGGGGTTCTACTGAATACCAAATACAAATAAATAAAAGAAAGAACAATATGTGGAATTTTATTGCTGCTTTTACTGAAGGGATTCAAGAGCATTGTAAGTCTCCATTCCTCGCAATTTGTCTAGCATTTAGACCTGTTACTGCAAAACCACTTGCACCAAACATTACAAAAAAATTTTTTGACCAAAACCATCTAATCTCTGTAATTAGTAAGTGACATAGGTTATTTTGTTGCATAAAGGGGAAGTTTAAAAATGGTAATTGTTTGTCAAGTGCTCCAAAAAAGATTCCTTGACTATTTTATAAATATTTTATTTATCACCTTCTGTATGTATCCCTATGGACATTTAATTTATAATGTATGATTTTAGCCTTGCAAATTTTGTCTTATTATTTGGTGACAAGGTGTAAGCAAAATCAGTGATTTTATTGACTCCTGGTGTTAATAAGCGAGTTGAGTTGGTTTGAGAGATTTCGGCAGCTCTTAAGAGGTCTTAAGAGCTGATAAGGGTGAAATGAGATGAGAATGTAGCAGCACCGGAATGCGAGGGCAGGAGAAATGACAGATCCCCCCCAAAAAAAACTGCGGACCAGCTGCATCGTCCAGCACGAATCCTACTTGTGCAAATCTGGGAGTGACCCGGCCAGGGATTGAACCAGGTTTGTCTTGGTGGGAGGCAAGCAGTCTACCCGCAAAAGAGTGTACAGCATCTTGAAGTTAAGTAATTTGTCACATAATAATGTGAACTTTGCACATCCAATGTGTTGTTTATGATTTGTTGGTATCATACACTGTAATTTTTTTGTACTTCTACGAAACCTTGAAAATACTGTTGCCTAAATAATTCTAAGTAAATAAATAGAAATGGTTTTTCTAAATGGGGCAATTTTAGAAGAAAAAACACAAAAAGTTCTAAGGATTCTTTTGGCAACATGATTCGAAGAATTAACTTCGGAAAGTGTACAATAGATTTTAAAGTGTAATGCAAATGACGACATATTATTTAAGAAATGCACTATGCATGCTACGAAGATACTCTACGTTTTTTATAACCCATTGCTTTTTCAATCATTAAATGTAAAAAACAAAGCACAATTTGTTTTGAAAATCTGCCATATTACAGATATACAGAAATTTTCAGCCCTCTTGTCAGTACAATGAACGTTCACGGAAATGTTAATTCAGTCAGCAGGTTGCGTTCTTTTAGACTCCTTTCAGAAGGGTAGACCGGCTTATGAAATCACCTTTCTGTGTGGACCTCATCCCCCACCCCCTAAAAAAACTTGTTAATATGTGCATCTAATTTTACTAACCTCTATACACTTTTTAGTACTTAGTAAAGACAGTCGACTTTGTGTAATATACGTTGACGTTGGCTAATAGCCAGTGGCGCTAGAGCCCATAATGGTGCTCACATATACGTGTCACGTATATGTGAGCACCATGTGAGCACTGATAATTTGTACATAAATATTATTTTTCAGTGTAAAATGTGTTCTATTGTATTTGCAGGGTTTAATGTCGTAAAGTGTTTGTTGTTATTTAAAAATTGTTTGGTTATGAAATTCAAAGTGAGCGCGGCACCGAGATTAAGAACACTAATGTTCTGGCATGAACGCCGCCATCATAAGACACATTGAAATAATACAAAAAATTCATAAGAAATTTATAAAAATGTAAAACAGTAATTAATTTAATTTGTGCCATTTCATTTTCAATAATAAAATATTTTACTTGGCGTGCACAGCACTTCCGTTCATGTGAACCCCGTAGGCGGCCATGGTAGGTCCATGCGACGCTTGTCTCTGGACAGTCTGTCGAGCAGAGCTGGTGAGGTAAGACACTGACACGTGCGCACTACAACTTTTGTTCACTGATGATGTAGGTTTCCATTGCCAATTTAGTTTACCGGTCAACCATTTTCGTGCGTACGTTTTGCCAGACATTTCCCCAGCATTATGCTTCCGCTTTACTAATTTATTTCACCCTTGTGGCATTTTTAACTTAATCGAGGGGAAGGAGTAGAAAGATATCGGAGAGGTCACGTGACCCAAGCAACTTGAATGAAGCTCCATCTGCCTATGTGTGTGGCATTTAATTGTAATTTCTGCATTATCACTACACACAATTTTAAGGGTTTTGTATTTATGTATATATTTGAGGGTATTTTCCATGTTAAAATATTTTACGGCAACATCACGTACAACCACGTGGCTGACCGATGCCAAGTATTTGTATACGCCATCATTGCATTTTGAGAGCTTATTTATGTAACAACGTATGTGCAATATCTTATTCAGGGATCGATGTTAAAATTCTTGTCAGAGTTCTGTGTAATTTCACGTAAATTGATGCTTTTTGTACTTGGCCACGCGGTTATGTTAATGTTTGATTTTACCGCCATCAGGCATGCTACACGCCGGCAATTACTTAAATTGTAAAGAGAATAATTTTCTCACTCAGAATAATATTTTGTCTGAATTTAATTTCCCATTTTCTAAAATAAATATTGCACCACATGGTCCGCTATGAACTTCACACAGCAGCATCCGCGCCATCTAAACTTGTTTTCACACGTGTGTGTATTGTGAATATTAATATAGTGTCCAATCATATTTCATATATCTTTAAGGGTTTATATAATTTTGCAATTAGTGTACTGTGCAATTATTCCTATCCTAGCTGGCTCTGTGTATAGGCCATCATCACATTACCCACATGCTGGAGGACGAACCCCCACGAGTTTGCATTAGCGATGCCGAGTAATCACACATGTTAATGTATCATCAGAGTTTCATTTTAATTCACAGTGTCTTATCTTCAGGGAAAATCGTCAGTCCACCCTAGCAGCTGTCGACTCTCTTCCCTTGTGAAGATTGTGTTTTCATACACCGCTGTGAGATCATCCATCTACACATGCGCTAGAGTAATTGCGGGCTGGGGAGCACCCAAGAGGAATTGGCTAGTCATGACCGAGATTATCATAATTTCATTGGCATGTTGATTTGTACGCACAGTAACAATAAAAACAAGTCTACAGTGAACTTACCTCTTTCATTTGTAGTGACAGTGTCGTAGCCACATGTGTTTTTCAAGTGATAAATATGTTTAGTAAAAGCTTAGAATTGCCTACGTGTTTGTAAGTACGTATGGGTGAGACGGACACAAAGAACCCACAGCATCCCCGAGAACACTGAGTCTCAATAGTGTGGTGATTGGGAAGCACCGCTGGCGCCCATATTACCAGTAAGTATTTGCGTCATTGTTCATCTAATGTCTCACCCAATGGCGTCAAGGTTTACAAAATAGTAGCCATCTAGGTTAATTAATCATTTTATGTCACATCTTAGAAACAATATAACTGATTTAAGCCAAATGATGTTTATTGAAATAGACCAAACGTCATACATGTTTTGAATTCAGAAAGGTATATCATTATTGGTGCACCATTCGGGAAGATAGTATCACATGGAAAAGGTAAGCTGTCACATCATATACATTGGAAGCTATAGTATACTTAACCGTCAAATTTGGATTACAAGTAGGCCTAATGATGTAAATTTATCCTATTGAAAACGGTAAGGTATTTGCATTCAAAATGGCAATCTTATATAAATATTTTACATTATTTTCTCTACCAAACAATTTCAATTAAAATTGGCACCTTGAAATTATGTATCACAAACATTGAATATGACTATACGAAGTCTTTTTGTCAGTCTTTTTGTACAATAGCAATACACTAAAAAAAATATATATATATTTTAGATCATATCTCAGGAGATAATGAAACAATTTCCACCAAATTTGGCATAGAAATCTATCAATAGTAGGCAACCTAAATTTGTTTGTTTTTAATAGAAGACATTCTTGGTTTTGAACCAACACCAAAACAGTAGACTAATTTCAACAATAGGCTAAACATAAAGGGAGTATTAAACGTGGAAATATTTATATCTTGTCTGCTGTGAGGACTGAGTAAGTAAATAAAGATAAAGTGTATGTGTGGAATTTGTAAGGTCAATATATTGATGCATAATGTCTTTCCTAATAATATTAATTTTAATTCTATTCATCAGTGTGCATCACTCAGCCGCACATTTCAATGGGGTTTGATTGGTTCTACAGTCTGCAAGATGTCAGAACTTGTACTGTCTACCCACAGTAAAACATGCATGTAGCCGCCCAAAGAATTGTACTGTTCACCGGCCAAGCCACCGAGACTATGCATCAAGGGCACCAAGTACTATAGTACATAGCAGGATGGCTCGACTAGTATGCGTCCTGGTCTTCACTGCGCTATTGGTGCAGAAGAAACCTGTCGAATTCGTCACACACTGAAACACTTCTGGCCTCCTCAGGGCAATCAGAGTAGCAAAGTCAAGTTATAGTTATTTACATAGCACTTCATCTACCTAGCCCCGTTAGCCTAGGAACAGGTCGCCTTCACCCGTCATGTTTAGTAAGCTTCCGTTAAGTTCTAGCTGATAGGAGGTAGTGCAACATCATCTTGTTTATTTCCTTACCGAAACATACAAGTTTATTCCACTTAAGGGTATCTTTCCCATAGCAGTAGAACCTCTCCCTGTAGACATCAGTACCATTGGAGGGACAGTAGGTGACCAGGAAATTTATTCAAACCACTCAACACACCAGTAGAGTATACAAACGCATAATGGATGGCCACCCTTTCTATGCACCAAGGTGTATAGAACGGGAGAGCCCCGACACTAGGTACTCCTACTAGGGTTAGCTTGTCAATCTGGGGTTTGCTCTTTCCACCACGCTTCTGGTGCTGAAAGGCGCACTTCCTCAAGCCTGAGTAGACTGATCCCTTAGGGAACTCACCCACGTATTGGGACAGTCAACCAGTGATACCTGGCTCTCATTATCCACTGCACTCCTGGTGCCAGGTACTGAGATAGGATAGTATTGGGTTGGTGGAGACTGTGCATAGAAGTACACCGGAGTAGGACGACCACATTACCTGCCCCACCTCCATGAGTCTGGTTTAGATCTTCTTTCCTCATGCCATTCTTGCATTGAAATGGTATCAGTAAGAGGACTAAAAAGGCAGATACTATCTCTAAGTACCAGCAGGAGCTTAGCTTCTTCCACGCAAAACTTGTGTACATTGGTCCATCTGCCGCTTAGAGAATCAGCATCACCTGAAGCCAACAGCCGACACCAACAAGCACCTCCTTGCCTGTACTCCAAGGTCCAGCACCCGCCCTAACACTTCCTCGTCTGCACAACTGCAGGTCCGGCAGCCTCCACAGGTTATGTGTCGCCCAGGTATCCCCATGAGAGTGGTCCCACCTAAACACAAGGTCATACTAGCTGTCCCAGATTTTGTACCCTGCCGGAAGGCCATACGGCCAGTCTTGTATTCTGGTCGGGCTCCAGTTCCGCGCAAGGACTAAACCAATCTCACCCTGGGTGCAACTGCCGTCGCACCCACCGAAACACTTGGGGCCATGATGCACCTATATATATATATATATATATATATATATATATATAATGTGTGTGTTGTTCAACTACTGATCTCTTTCAAACTAGGCATACTATTTTCTTTATCATATTAAATTAACAAAAAGTATAATGGCAGTCAAAGCGTTGGCTTTAGCGCCGTTTGTTTCGTTTACCGTATTTTGGAAAGTAGTTACTGAAATTAAATCCAACAAATTTTGCATTTAATTTTACAGACAGTCCAAAATTAACAAGCCATAATTAAATATTTATGGTAAATACAATTAAAATAGCAGGTTCATGGTTCCTCACTAATATGCTCTCTTTCTCTCTCTCAGTACAAAAATTATTGAACCAAAATAAAATATTAATAAAAATTACTTGTAATCACTAATAATAGTAAATGTTAGTACAGTCATACACTTGCAATTAGGCTACCACCCAGTGGCGAGCTCTCTCACCTCTCCTTCACTCAACCAACTCCTTTTCCACTACCTTCCTGAACTTACCAACCCCTCTCACAGATACCAATTCCTCCCTCAACACATTCCACTCTCTCACAAGCATGGACTGCCTACCCTGCTCCGATCTCCTCCACATCCTCTGAAGCTTCTCAATGTTGTTTCCTCTTCTCCTAAACACCCCCTTACTTAGCTTGCAGTGTAGCCATCCCCATCCTCCCTCTTCATTCACCACCCGGTACATCCTGACTAGCCGTTCAACTTTCCTCCTGTCCTTCAATGAGCTTCACCCCATTTCTTTCATCATCACTGATGGCCTATAGTTCCCTTCTTCCTCACCATCTTGCCCCTGCCTTCTCCACCTACTCTTCACCCATCTTGCTGCCCTTCTCTGCACCTTTTCCAGTTCTTGCACCTCCACCTCCACATACGTGTCCCATACTGCTGCAGCATATTCTAACACTGACCGTACCATTATGCCATACACCTTCTCCTTCACCTCACAGCTGACTCCCTTCCCAGCATACCCAGAGCCCTTCTTTCCTTTGCTATCACCCTCTCTACCTGTTTTTTTCCACCTGAGGTCTCCCTGCAGTACAATCCCTAGATACTTATATTCTGCTGCTTCATCTATCTCTTGGCCCTCCCATCTGTACATGTCCCTGCTTATCACATTCTGCCTTGTAAACCTCACTACTTTAGTTTTTCTTACATTTAACTTCATTTTATTTTTCCTGGTCCACAACCATATCTTGTCAATGTCCGCCTGCAAATTCCCCCCCCCCCCCCACACCTTCCCACTTCAATACACAACACAATTGTCTGCAAACAATCTTATTTTCCCCCTAACCCCCAAATCCATGTCATTTACCATTATGGTAAATAACTAAGGACCCAGCACGCTTCCCTGTGGTATCCCTGACGTAACCTCATTTTCCTCCGATATTGCCTCCCCACTTTCACCCTCTGCCTTCGCCCCTAATCCATTCCACTACCCTCCTGTCCGGTATCAGCGCCTCCACTTTCCTCATCAGTGTCCCATAGGGCACCTTATCAAATGCCTTCTCAAAATCTATGAAGCAGGCATCCACCTGCTTCCCCTCATCAACTACCTGCACCAGATCCTCTAATAACCCCGCCAGCTGAGTCTCACATGAGTATTCCCTCCTGAAACCATGATAGGACTCTTCCAACCAATTCCTATTGTTCATAACCCTAACCACATACTGCACCACCAGCCTCTCCATTACTTTTCCTGTACTTGATGTGGAGAGTGTGAAGAAGGGAGGTGGAGGGGGAGAGGGAGACAGAGAGAGACTTTGTGTGTATGTGGGCACCCTGCTGGGGGAAAGGACCTTTGCCTTGTTCCCTTACACCATGCTCCCTCCTCCCCCATGGAACAGAGCAAACTCCACCAGCACTGCTATCTGTTGAGAACATGAGGAACTTGATACCCTTGCCTTCTTTCCCAACACTAGCGGCTGAAACTACGAAGCTTGCCCTTAAGCACAACACCATCACTATATAAACATACAGACTCCAACCAAATTCCATCAAACCTGTAATTAAGTGCCTATAGTAATGAACAGTGATCAAAACTATTTCTAAACATATAAACAAAAAACTACGGTTTGTATGACCATTAATAGTCATTACAAGTAAATTATGCCTAAATTTCTTACATTTTTAAAAACTTACTTGACTTTGAATGAACAGAAAGACTTGTTGATAATACTCCAGACAACCTGGAAATAAAAAAAAATCTAATTCACATCAAAGGTGAAACAACAAATTGAAAAATATCTCATTTATTAAATTTTCCAATACTTTTTAAAAACAAAATCTTAACGGGAACTTTAAAAAGTGTGAATAACAACTTCTCCAAAAATAGGGGTGGGAGGCTAAAATTGACCCTTTTTCTGGTTACATGAATATCTTAAGGGGTTTGTCCTGGACTGATATATTTTCCATATCAACATAATATAATCTTTATGCAACTCAATAGTTTCAAACAAGGCCTAACTAAACACCATCATCAAACAGGATTTGACATTTGTCTCACTGACACAGTGACTCGCTGCAAATTATCAAGTCTTAGGCACATCATCCACACTGTCCAAGGTGAACTGCAATTTTTTAAAATTTTTGGCAACAGATTAAAATTTTCAAAAGTTTATAAAGTGCATAAGGTTTTTGTTAGGCCTATATTATCTTGTTTCAAAGATATTATGTAGCATTTCCTGAACCCATTGTCATCTAACCTTGTCCTTCGGCTGGTGTAAGCCCGTCAGCGGGTCATGCATGCATGAGGCACACGGCCGCGTGATGAGTGTGCTACGTGTGTGTGCACCTGGCGTAAAGTGCACCAAAGATAGGCTCAACATCCGAAGATAAGAGTCAAAAGAGTTCATGTTAGTATTTAAAGTTTTTAATGTAGTACTTTTGCTGTGCACTCTTGTGCACGCTTTGTAAATAGCTTGCAAGGTTTTGAAGTATCTGTTGCCGTACACTCCGGTGCACGTCCTCAAGGTCTGTGTGTGTTTATTTGCTGTGCATTCCTGCGCAGGTTTTTGTAATCATCATGGTTGCCATTCATGCTTCATATCCATGCACATGGTCCAATGCACATGGTCACTTCCCATGCGGACTAGTGTCTCCGTTTCCGACTGCTATTCAGCAGTCTCTAGCTGGAGCTCAAGATCAACAGATGCGTGCCATGTGGCCTGCGGAGGCCTTGTCTTTGCATTCACCAATGTGTAGTTCATCTCCTAAAACATTTTTTACAGTACCCTGCAGTCGGCCTGGCCATTCCTTTGATTCGTGGAGCCCTTTAACACTTATTTTTGCCTACCGGCTTTTTGCTAGTAACATAACTTTTTGTACTTTCGTTCCAGTTCAGGCGAGGCCTTATGCAAGTATTTTGTGCTGCAGTGTTAAAATAATAATGTACTGATTCAATTCCCTTTGAGTTCACGTAGTGCCCTGCACATCACACATGGCCACATTTATTCTCTAAGTATAAGTAGTGATCACCTCCTGTACTTGCATTCTGTGTGCTCTGTGGCCAACAACAAAGCAGAAGAAGTATGTGTCAGTGTAAGTGGTTAGCCACGTGGCTACGTCCTAACCCTAGAAAGAGTCTGCTCACCGCACTGGCCGTACGCGAAATCACGGCCTGGAACTCTGTGGAACACTACTAAATCTCTATTTCTATTATCTACTACCTCACCAAGTAACAAACTTCGCCCAAGGTTGCGCCAAGTGATGTAGTAACTTCTGTATTATCAAGAGTCAAGTTTTTTTTATGAAAATGTGTTTGGTACACATGGTAGGCCTACTTAAAATCACTCTTTCCTGAAATGTTTTGGGTGTGTGCACAAATATACAGATAGATATTACTATGTTTGGTGCTTATTCATTGTTTATCACTGCTTGTGAAAAATTAAACAACATTTATTAGTTCACTATGAAGCTCAAAGTTACAAATATGGGAGTGTATCCAATCACACAGATTTTTGAGACATTGTGGTGCTACTAACCAGGAAAATTTATGGGTTTATTTATTATTTACTCTTCCAAGTTTGTATTTCCACCAATTGCATTTTATTCACATCATCAAGAGTCTCGGAAAATGAGTTCCAGCAGCGGACATTTAGAGTCGTATGGCATTTTTAACCCCAAGTGATATTTGTGCTCGTTTCAGTTTGGTAATGAGTATGAAAATTGTTACTTTAGGAATTGTTACCTTAGCCACCAAGAATCACACAAATTCCTCAATATAATCTGTTAATGTTCATCAGAACATTACTAGTGGTTTGGTATGTTCTACATGCTTTAAATGGCTAGTCGGCAAAACATCATTGAGAACTTCCACCTGGGACACGAATTTCATATAATGATACACTCGGGAAACTTTCATTTAATAATAAACTGAAAAAAAAAAAAAAAAAAACTGCAAAATTCAAAATTTTTTCCTTTTTCTGTGAGCGCCACCTAGCGAATATTACTAAGGAAAATTATTATCATAATTTTTCATTTAGCTCTGTGTAATTTCCAGATGCCTGCTCGTCACTAATTTTCATTCTCTTTTATCTTAAGGAAAACATGGAAAAGTTATAATAAATTCTAATTCCCTACAATTGAGAATGACTGTGTTTCTTGTCTAATATGTCTCTTTTATACATACATACGTACATATACTCGCAATTAGGCTACCGCCTGGTGGTGAGCTCTCTCACCTCTCCTTCACACAACCAACTCCTTTTCCACTCCCTTCCTGAACTCACCAACCCCTCTCACGGATACCAATTCCTCCCTCACAGACCTCACAAGCATGGACTGCCTACTCCGCTCCGTTCTCCTCCACACCCTCTGAAGCTTCTCACTGTTGTTTCCTCTTCCTCTAAACGTATTTCTTTATGTATTAATAAAAAGTGTGTCTTCTCTAGGAATTCCAATGTTTAAGTGTAGATGTTTGAAATCTTTATACACTTGAAATTATTTCTGTGTCTGTTCTATGCTAATTTGTCACAGTTTCACATGGGCGACTGCAGGACAGGTAAGATAATATTCATTTATGAATTTTAATATTATAGTGTGAACAACTGCTAAAATAATGACTATGTTTAAGTGTCATTTAAAGGTAAAATAAATGGAAACTGTTAGTAAAGACTGTTCACAGTAAACTGAGCACTTTTGAAAGTCCTGGTCAAGATTTACTTGTATGCACGATGTGTATTCTTCCGCCTTACATAAAACTAACATTACCATTATGCCTCATCACTTAAATGCATGTGTTGGTCAAGAAAAATATGAAATGATTAGAAAAGAAATTATTTTAAAAACCTGCTAGATCTTACACTTGGATAAATTAAAAATGCAGAAAGCGAAATAAATAATTTAAATCATTACAAATGTTCACTTAACACTTTTAATTCAACTTCAAGCCATGGAACTACTTTCCCTCCATCTTTACCAACTTTACTGGGTGCATGTCACTCAGTGCGCCCATTAAAATATGCAGGTAGGAGAAGTGACTTTTTCTAAGGTTGATTTCAAAAGTGCTCACTTTATCGTGAACAGCCTTTAATTACATTCCGCAGGACATATCATTGGAATAGTAAAGTCTTCCCCATGAGGAAGCTAGTGGCACGTATTAAACGTTTCTAGTACACTCACATATTTATATGTGCACAAACTTTAACCTCGCACTAACAAACCACCAATCATACATAAAGTAATCAAATGATTCCCCTATGCAAAACACATCTTATAGAATGCTAATTTATTAACTTGTGTATTTTCAAAAAAGAAATACGTCTCTAATAAGCAACATTTTTGTTCCTTCAGCAACAAAATGTGTAGCCCAACTAGTGCCATATTGTGCAGCTACCTTTCAAATGCACCAAAACAACACCAAGAAACTATGTATTTACTATTTCTCACTTACAAAACTGTTTAGTAACCTATTTTCTTTGTTATGCTGGGGTCACTAGCATGACAAACATGACACAGCAGTACAACTTCACTCACATTATTGTGAATACAAATAACTTAACTACTTTCTTTCCATCCTTATCAACTTGACTGAATGCAAGCCACAGGTTCTAAGGTTACGTGCTCAATAACGAAAAAACTATTTCTAAATAATTCCTTGCCTTTGCCACAACATCCAGCAATTCTTTTTCCAAACCCACTGATACTCCATAAGTGAAAGTATGGTCATCATTACATATAGTTATAAAAATGGTGTTGCATTAGTTAGTAATACAGAAAAAGTGAATTTTACCAATACAAGTTACAAATACGATATTGGCGAGGACTATATACATCAGGGATTTTGTGGGTTACAACCAGTGTAAAATATGTACTTTTCATGGTAAAATTATACCCCACCAATAACTTCCCGTTCATAGCCCTACCCACTACCGAATTTGTAACTTGTATAGGTAATATTGCCAATTAAGGTATTTTTAGGTTACATCTTTGTGCAATTAAACATGGTTTCATGATAAAATATTACGATAATTTCAGGAATAACACAAAAATACCTAAATTCACAATATTACCAATACACTCCCACGCACACACACCCCCACATGTTACTGTGATAATGTATGAAATTCAAGCGTAGCCCCTTCCCAAGGAAAATTACTACTCTACAAGCGTAGCCAAACATTATGCACAGAGCCAGAGTCCCAGCATCACAGCAGGGGAGTAAATCCTCAAAACAGTGATTCAAGGCACGCCTGCAATTTTCTTTGGTGGTGATGCGAAATGATTTTCATGCGTCGCCCATTTGCACTGGAAAATAATGTGTGTGTGTTTTGCAATTTAACATATTTTTGTGTTATCTGTACTATTATTGTAATATTGTATCATTAAAACATGTTTAGGTATAACTGAAAATATCTGAACTGAACATTATTTAAATTGACAATGTTACCAATACAATTTAGAAATATCTTAGTGGGGGGGGCTATGAACTAGAGGAAAATTGTGAGGTACAATTTTATCCCTGTTCTTCATAGCCCTCCCCACTATCATATTTGTAGCTTGTATTGGTAATATCAACAATTAAAAGTTAATGTTCAGTTAAGTCTTTTTGCAATTTATCGTATTTCCATGAATACATATTACATTATGTTTATATCTTTCACTCATTTTAGCCCACAATTTCCCTGATCTTTAGAGCCCTCCTTACTATCATTTTTTGGGGTTTCTATTGGTCAAATGCTGATGCCCCTAGTAAATTCATTTTCTGTGTAATTAGTAAAGTGGAATTATACCACTTTCCGAGATTTTCTTTTTCATTTTATCAAAAAAGCTCCTATTCTGGAGTTTTATCTAGGTTGGTTCTCAACGTCAGGGTCTTGAGAGCTGATGGGTGATTCCAAATAAAGCGGTCCTAAGTAGATAATAAACCAAAATAATCTAATTTAAATAATTCTTTACTCTAATTATAGCTAAAGACCTATAATTTTTAATATTAGGAACGACTTTTAGAAAAATAATTTTTATAATAGTTCTTTTGAACAAATACAATGGGTGGATGGTTGCTCACATAACACGAATTTCCACATTCCTTGACTTTGACTTAAATCACCCAAACATAAATTTGCACTATTAAATAAATGTCATACCCCTTAGTGATTAACATTATATTACTATTATAATATCAAGTTTTCAAAGTGTATTTATTGAAAATGTAATACTTGTAATAAACCAAAGTAATGTAAATACTTTCACACATTTAACGAAAATGTAGGTATAACTATACCCAAAACTTTATAAATATTCAAAATATAATATGGAACATTTATAGGGCCTATTAAAAACTAGTTACACATGCAATGATAATGCCAAAATACAATAATAATAATAATAGGGAGTCAACTTTTTATTTAATAGTATAAAATAAAACTGTCACACACGTAACAAATATTGTTGTATGTGTGACTTTACATGTACGACAAGTAAATAATGATATAATGATTTCTAAATTAAATGTGGCTATGGATCTAATTAAATTATTAACCAATCATGCACATTAAGTTAACATTCAGATACCATTAAAAATAAGATCACAAAAATTATACTTTACAAACCAAAAGGAAAAATAAATATTGGATGAGCAAAGAAAAGAACAAGAACAGCATTGCAACAGGATTGCAACAAGCCACAAAAGGCTTAATGCTTGACAGAGATGAAAAAGAAATCATTTAATAAATCAGTTGATTTTTACCACCTTCCATAGAACTTTAAGTTTATTAATTTTGGAGGGAAACAGGAATTTTTATTGTTTGTTGTGTTATAAATGGAGAACCTCAGAACAGTGACAACGTTATAGTTTATTATGCACACAAGTTTTAACTGTTATTAATATGTATTTAACACAGACAGAAGTTTTCCAAAAAGTTTACATGGAAATATTTTGCTACTAACCACGGGAAAGGAATTGTGGATGGAATCAGAGGAAGAGCTAAATCCATGATAAGGCAAAAATCCACGAGTAAAGCAGACAGTTTCATAATACAGATTCCTTCTTATTTTGCCACTGCTGTTTCTCAATTACGTAATGCCCTCGACAACAGTGATCCGTATTAGTCACAGTGAAATAGTCTAATTAAGACAGTCAAACCATGGTCAGAAATCCATGTGGTACATTGCATCCAGAAAATGTGTGTTGTTAAAAGTGATATTGATGATAAGGTTTCTTTTTTCCATTCGAACTCAGATGAGCATCCTAGGTTAATTGTAAACAATGACAATGATGATGAAGTGAAGTAGGAAATGTTAAACTGAAACAAAGGAGACTAATGCAAAGTAATTTCTTCCCGGCCGAAGTACTGGACATAAGGTTCAAGTCAGTGTGATGGTTACCACTGGGAGCTAGGCTATTGGAAACTGTCTCCAACACCACGTGCATTACATTATAAAATGACCAATCTGAAAAAGAGATTGACTCCACCAAACGTTACTGGCTCATGAGGACAATTAAAATTTAATGAATTTTCAAGTGTGCCTTGAAAGTAATAATAATTTCTAGTGACCTGCTAAATGTGATAGAACACAGTTGACGTGAAACCAACCACCTATCAAGTTATAATGGCAATAGGCTTATGTTTTTTGTAATTTTTAATAAATTAGCACTATTATTATTTCCAAGCCTAAACTACGCTTAATTTGTTAGTTCCAAAGAATTAGTATGACAAGTCTGCCTAAGTAGTTTCTGCTGTAAAATAGTTGTAGACATTAACATAAAATTAATTATTTCAAAAACATTTTACAAAACTTCCGGACAAATGTTTCTTCTACAACAATTTAGTTTCAATAAAGGAACGAAAATTTCCAGATTGCCTTTGGTCACACACATAACACAAACATATAGTTTTTTTGACTATACCTATATTAAAAAAGTAAAATATTTAAGTTTTACAATATCCTAGTCCATATCTTATACTACAGAATCATAACATTATATCTCTATTTTCGAGAAATTCACAGAAAAAAATGTAATATTCATAAGAATGTAACATAATTCAAAATCTCTGCATCACACACATAACAAAATAATAAAAGCCTATAAAAATACTTTAAAGCGTAATAAGTAACCACACCATTTCATAAAGAAATGGTCTGAAGTGTTCATAGGACACAGTTTGGACAAAATCAACTGTGTTAAATCTAAAATAATGGAATAAAACAGAAAAAAAAATTCATCAAAGTCACACACATAATGCTGGACTCACCGTGATGAGGGTGAAGTGAGATAGGAATTGAGCAACGCCTGGGTGTAAGGGAGATCCCAGAGAAAAAACCCACTGACCAGCAGCAATGTCCAGCACAATTCATACGTGCAAAACTCGAGCAACCTCGCTGGAAATCAAAGGCTTGCCTTGGCAAGAGGAGAGCACCGCAGCCCCTTCCCCCCCCCCCCCTATATGTATAAGTGAGTCACAACTGTACCATAAGTGCAAGTGGTTAGCAGATTCAATAGCCCTGCAGTCTATAGTAATTGTTTCCTACTGTGTAATGGGGTAATTGATAAGAATAGGGGCTTTTCCGAAAATCAGGAAAATATAACTGGGAATGTTATATACTGACGCATGTCACACTCCTGCACATTGCTTATGTGCAGGACTTTGCCCCATCATCACGCATTTAATAATATAGGGGCAAGTCAGGCGCCGGAAGGCAATAAATCTCGTGCTGACAGGGTTCATCCAAGCATTACAGACAATTAAAGACACTGGGTTAAATTATTAAAATTGTACTGCCCACTCAAAAGTCTACATGCGGTAGTCCACCCACTCCGAAGAAATAGTTTAACCCACCGAGCTGCCGACACGCCGAAGCAAAAGAAGCAAGTTGGCCGGGATGTTGCACGAGAGCAGCACCCTTCACACAATGTCGTCACTGCTGCCCGAGCCTCACGGAGAGGCTGTAAATATGTCATCAACATCAAGACAGGGAGATAAGAAATGGTGGCGCGGCCCACTACCTTAATTTAAACAACCCCTGCACCCCTTGGGCAGCCTACAAAGAAAAATTTTCTGTAATCCTATATAAGGAGATGCGAAACCGCAGCTCAACAGTTCCGTCGGCCCGCCAACCTGAGTAAGGTCGGAGGACCCCAGTCTGCGCAACACCCTCCATTCTGCAGAAGACTCTCCAACAAACGAAGTGACTGCCACTAACTCCAAAGATACTGTATAAGCTCTTTATCTCTGACAAAGGAACTCGCAGAGAAAACCAGCCAGAGATCTGAATGACCTCTCACAACGCCAAACGCAGTCAGACATTCACGACTCCAGCAGTCAGAGGTATACCGACGACCCGCACCTGTTCCTCTTATCATGAGTTCAATCCATCAAACTCCACAGTAGCAGGTCGTACTGTCATCCCTTCTGGACTGCCACCCCTTAACGAGCAAATCAATTTTCAATTTAGAAAATTTGGATTTAATTAATTTCATTCTCACCAGCAGGTTCACCTTCACCTGCAGTAAACTTAAAAATTTTTAATAATTTTCTTTTGATGTACAAAGCTATACATCCCCATGCATTTCTACCGTATTTGAATAAATACGCTTGTGTTCAACATTTAATCTCAGCATTATTCAATTAATTTATCCCCAGTTCTCAAAGTATCCAGAGTAACTAACTGTCAGTAATTATTGTGGCTGTGTAAGTAAAGTGACCGCTCCTGGATAGACGTGAGTGGACCAAGCATACTTGGAACTACTGGCGCCTGAAGAAGACTATAGTCTGAATACGACGTGGAATCACCTGAGTATTGTGCCTCCCAAGAGCATCCGTGCTTCCCAAGAGATCCACTCTCTACTATTTGGATATCTATCCGCTCATTACCTCGGATCGTATGAAGAAGACTGACTCAGAAGGGCTTGAGCGACGCTGGATAGACTAAGAGTGTGCCATTTTGTTTAAGATTGATAACTGTCAGCCAATTACATTAATTTTGATTATATTAAATATCAGTGTTTCTAATGCCATATAAGAGTGGAGAATGCAGTAGTCAGATTCACAGTTTAGCCAGACAGGCATTACAAAGAAAGTTAACCCCGTCTGCGACTACAGTAACTTTCAGAGCATTCCTATGAATTACCACCAGGCCTTCAACCTCTTGAATCCCTTCGTGAACCGTACAAGGAACCACCCCTCTAACAGAGGACTGAAGCTGATATCTACATCATTTATTACGCATTTGTTGGCCTTGGCCCGACCTAGAGAAACAAGACACAGATCCCAAGTCTAACCTACCCACCATGACAGTGTACCGTCCCCAGTGAACTAACCCCTACATGAACAATACGTACCGCCGCCAGGAAACTGATAGTTGACCAAGTCCAACAAAAACAGCTTGATCACGTAAGATTGTGAATATTGTCCCCACCAGGAAGCCAACTAGACCCGCCCCTTATAACGAGAGAGTGAGTAAGGCTTGCATGGAGAATTTAATTCATACTCATTTAATGTTTTCAGCATATCCATTAAAATACCCTTTTACTTCGTGACAGCTGACGTCACATGCTTTTGCAGTCTTCATGATGGGCAGGAGCAAACTCCCTGGGAGGGAGGTCTATATGGCCAGGCTAACCCTGGGGTTTGATTCCCATACGCCAAGAAAGTGTACACCTAGATCTCCCAACATGGTCAGATCTGCGACCCCGGCAGGCAATACCAGTTCTGAATACAAAAACACTTCAGGAGGAAGTTCACGTAACTTTGTATAGAGGAGAGAATCAGCACTCAAACACACTGGATATAATTCATCCTGAATTATTACTATATCTCATCCTCTCTTCCCCACTGCTTCTCCTCCCCAGAACAGGTAAAGTGGAGGCCCAGGTAGGTTGAGGGAGGAAAGGAGTAGTGTGTGCAATGAACCGTCTTTTCATAAATAGAGGACACGAGTGCGTCAATATGATTATCACTAATTACTAGAGGCACAGAAACCTCGAAAATCGCTATATAAAACTGAAATTAACCTAAATTTGCGACATCACAGCAAAATTTTTGAGCACCGCGACATAACACGAAAATTAATATGTTGTGCAATGGTATAAAATAAAACTTTGTTATAAAATGGATTTTGTTCGATTAACACACATCGGTAAATGTCCGGGAATCGAAATGTTTGTTTGCTAAAGTTAAGTTCTTAGTAGTGGGAGTGTATGGATTCTGGTCATTTTTTAAATTTATTTGTGTCAATGTACTTTGAGTGAGTGTTTCGGTTAGTATATAAGCAGGTTCCGGGTACAGTTTTAATTACTTAGCTCTGTGTCATTAGAGAAGACGCATCACAGTGTTACTAAGGCGTTTGCGTCCGTGCTATTACCCTAGAAAAGTATACCACAACATTTTGTCGTTTACAAAGGATGTTAATAAAGAAGATAGGTTGTGGACTCTTAAAATTGTTGATGTAGAAGAAATTAATATTTTGTTGTCATTTTTGTACCGTTTTGGTCTTCAAGGAATTACTGCTAAGGCAGGCAGTGGTTTGTTGGAAATGTGCTTCTTCAGAAAGCCGCAGCATGAAAAGGATCTTATTCCTAAGGAAATTAGTGATGTCGATACTCGAGATAGGCTATCGTATGTTGGAAGACTTTTCCGGTTCACGAAGGGAAGACGGACAATACTGCTGTCATTGGTGTGTTTTGTGACGCATCGCTGTCCTCACGTAAGAAGATGAAGTTTCAGCTTGGAGATCAGATATGGTAGTATTAAAGCTGAATATCCAGAATTTGAAGCATTTGCTCTCTAACTGCTATGGTTGCCTACATCCAATGCTGATTCTGAGAGCTCTTTTTCGGCGTATTCTTGCATAGTTTGTGATAGAAGAAGGTAACTTATACCAGAAAATACTGAAGTGTATACAATAGTTTCGTTCAACTGAAGACAGCAATTTTTTTCATGGACTTCAAAAGATTTTATTTTAGATCTCCTAAGCCACTACATTGTGCTAAATTGTTTTTGGATATAAAATATTAGTGCTTAGTCTTGAGCATAATCCTGCAGAGAGAGGCTGACATAATATGTATGAGTTATGCTCTTCTGAAACTGTGTGTAATTTATAGTAGAATTATTCAATGTGATTTTACTTCATTATTTTTATTAATGGCTGCATAACCAATACAATATTTTCTGTCGACATGTTTATTATTATGGATTACACTTGACACTGGCATTATTCGGAAAGTTAAACACCAAAAAGTATAACAGTGAAATAAAACCAAAATTCTGTTTCTAAAAAACTAAATTTGATGGAAAGTAAAACCATTTTTATGGACCTCTACTAATTACACTTAACATGAATTTTAGCGGAGCTTCACGTAGTTTGCAATATATAACATTAAAAGTGATAATGTGCAGGACTATCAAGATTGCGGTGTTAATGCAGTAAAATGTACATCCAGTATATTTATATTGGGTCGCTAAATTGCATTTAATGTGACAGTACCGTTTGAAACTAATTAATGTATAAAATGTCATTTATAGGGTATATTAATGCTGAGACACCTAGGTTATACAAGTAACAAGCAGCAATCAAGCAGTGTCAGAACGTCATGTCATTCTGTTGCATTACCCAAGGCTTACCTTGTCTATATTCACAAGATGATTGTACTACATAATGTATTACTAGTAGAATAAATATAATATAGATTGTACAAAAATACGTTCAGAGATGTTTATAAATAGTGTATGTGCATTGCCATAATACAGTACAATGCATTCTGTGACTAATGATGCACAGATAAAGGAAACAAATGCGCAACTTAATTAGTTTACGTCACAGTTGTATTGTAGTAACTTTCCAACTTCAGTCTCATGACTGCAATTTTACCCGCCGGACGTATGTGGGGTCAAGTATACAACTCAATTTCAGAGATTTGTTTATATGTCTGACGTAGTTAATGACGTTAGGACGGCACCCATACAGTTGAATAGGTTAACAGTAGTTACACAGAATAAAGAAGTTAGAAAAGCAAAGAAATTTAGTTTTCGTAAGTTGTACATCTGCATGTTTATTCATATCGTAGAATAGCAAAAAAAATTATGAATAGCTATTCTTGTGCAATTGTAGAGTAAAATTGGTATTAGCAGTTTACGTGTTCTGTGTCTTCAGAGTCAGTTCTATTACGCGAAAGTATGTTATAAAATGGATATGTACAGCATAGAGTGATAAAGAAGCATGCTTTATATAAAGTAGAGTGGTATAGAATAGTGTACGGAGTTAATAACAAACTATGTTGTGGATAATGGTGTTGTGTACGACGGATAATTATATACGTACCGTAGTGCAAACGATGTGTGTCGTGGAATAATGATGAGTGTGGTATTACAAATTGGCAGAAAATGAATCTTTTGTTACAGGTAAATGTTAACTTAATAATGTGTGTATCAGGTTTAATTAACAATGTTTTGGGGTAAGTAATATTAGGTAAGGATTCTGTAGCAGGTACCTAGACTTTACCATTTGTAATTAATAAGTGGATATGTTTGATAGTTGTAGAGACGTAAAATAAGCTTGGAGCAGGTAGGTCCTGTTAGGATTGGAGTAGTATCTTTAGGCGGTATTTGATACGAGGCGTATAATATAGCAGAAATAATATTTAAATAAACAGGAAAATGTGATTGTGTTTGGAAATAAAACTTTTCAAGTAGTCTAAATATGAAACCATTACAGTGAATCGTCCACACGCGACCCATGATAAATAAGGTGTGGCTGAACTTCCAAAAATTATGAATAGTCATTTACAAACTGGATGCGTCAGTTTTGGCGGCCAAAAAGCAATTTATTGACTATGATCCCTATGTAGTGTCGCGTAGTACACTTGGGCGGATGGGCTCTAGTGTACTTCCAATTCCAACGTCTATAAATGCTGAAATTGTCCCCTCCCAAAAACCCCCAAATTCCCGTTGATGCCCCATTAGATTGACATAGGTAAGGGTTGTGACAATATTCAAATACATATGATGTCATCAACGCCATATTGGTGATGTAATACAATGCATGTAAACATTGTGGAATGTGGTTCTACACTAATCCCTGTGTGTGATGTAGCAGTGTTGCCTATGAGTGTGTGTCGTGAGTAATATCACATGCAGAAGACCTAATCAAATTAAAGTTAGTTTCACGATAGTTGATATGTATAAATGTAATTCAAGCAGAGCCCCTTTGCAAAAAAAAATTACTGTTAAAGCATAGCCAAACATTATGCACTGAGCCAAAGTCCTCAGCATCAGTAGGGGAGTAAATCCCCAAAACAGTGATTCAAAGCGCGCCGGCTTTCTTCTTTAGGCAGTAACTGCACTGTGGTCATGCATCAGTGAAGCTTGGAGATTCCTCAAAAAATGATTTTCAAGCGTAGCCCATTAGTACTAAAAAATATTTGTGTATATTGGTAATATTATGAATTTAGGTATTGTTTGGTTAGGTCGTTTTGCAATTTAACATATTTTCATTATATTTGTGATATAATCATAACATTTTATCACAAAAACATGCATAATTGCAAAAAGCTCTAACCGAACAATACCTAAATTGACAATACTACCAATACAATTTCCTTGATCTTCATAGTCCTCCCCTTTATAGTTTTTGTGATTTCATATCTTGATCATATCTTGATGCCCCTAGTAAATTCGTGTACTGTGTAATTACGAGTGTGGAATTATACCACTTTTCGCTATTTCATTTTTTTGTTTTTCGGTGAAGCCCCTACTCTTAACATTTAACCGTAATAGAATATACAGTTTAAGAGCAAGGACTAAAAAAGTTTAAATTAAGGGGGAAAAAAAAGGTAACAGTTTTGCTGTTTTTCACTACTAAAATTAATATTTTGACGTAAACAAAAAATTGTTGGTGTGAAATACAAATTGTCAATATAATAAAACATACCACACCAGAAATAGCATCTGATGAATCAAATTAATAATTTTTTTTCCGTAACTAATTCCACTGGGTTCGTGGACAGCAATACAAGATAGCTTCGCCCACTGCACGACTGCAGTAGGCGACTAACGTTGCACATTCCACTACCCTAAAGCAAGTACCAGCGAAGTTATTACGCTTACCAGTTTAAGCATAGTATTAGTAGGAATCTAAAATTATATAAAAACTTTAAAAAAAAAAGTACGGTTAAGAACACTTTCGTTTTTATATAAACACTCACATCATCACTTTCCATCTTGAAATCTAACCAAAATGTTTCTTTGTAAACAAAATTTATTCACATTACATATTTCACCAAAAATGCCAACACTCAAACCTAACTTAAAATACACGAATTTACAAGCATTTCAAACACATGGCCCTTCACAACACACCAACGAACACACATCACTTCATTACCACCAACGAGCATCTCCAGCGGGATGAGCGAATGGCATTAGAATAAAATCCGTTCAGCCAGTGTCAAACCCGATTTATGCAGCATTAACGTAAATGAGAGAACATTTCTCATCTCCCGATATTGAAAAAAAAATTGACCTTCGGCCAAAATGAGTCCGTGTTCTTGTACCTCCACAGTGCGAAATATCCGTAGCCGAATAGTACCGAGAACTGTTCACAGGTACATCGGAGCACCTTCTACGTCATTCTGCCAAATACTGTATAATGAGAATATGCGAAACACACCGAAATAACTGATGATCACGATGCGCGCACCATCTAGCGGCATTTGGTTGAAGAAACACCCAAACAATGAAGGTATACGGAAAACTCAATTAAACAAAATTACGATTGACGCACGATACGTGGTTCCAACTAATGTGATTATTTTAATTCTACGCAAAAGCATATTTACAAGAAGTTTAGTAAATTATCGCTATAATTAAATACAAATAAAATAACATTTAGAACTTAAAATGTCCTTAGCACGATGATGTATTAAAACATAAATAAGCATTAATTTTGAAGCTTTAAGATTTTTCTTGTTAAGAACTTTTGATTTTGATTCTTCATTTTTCTCATTGAAATAACATTTTATCAAAATATTTATAATTTGTCATATAACAACTGCTTGCAGATATCACATATTACTGTCAGTTGCCGAGATACCTTCTGCATTAATTTATAATTAACACCGTCCCTACTTTCTTGAAGATATATATTTTTTTAATATTGCATAGTATTTAAAGACACTGTCGCACAAGTCCGCTGCTACCTGGTTTGGGTACAATAAATTTGTTCCATTATATTGTTTTGAGAAAATGTGGGCATTATGTGGAACAAGTAACCCAGCCCAGAACTCTTATGGGAAAACGTTTTACTCGAACCCATATTAAGCGAACTGTTGTTGGTGATAATCTTGGCCTGTAATTCTTGTCATCTTGTAATTTTAAAATATTTTTCCTGTACTTACCTACTTTTTTTTTTTTTTTTTTTTTAAATGAAGTTATCTTCTTGCTGAGTTATCTTCTTCAGACTCTGTCAGTCGATCTGCTATTGAAGGGCATAAAACAAAAACAAAAAAAAACTGTATCGATTATTAAACTGTCTTTAAAAATTGAATACCAGTACCTACATATTTCATTCAACACAGACTGTACATACGTAAATTTTCATCTGCTGCTACATGATTACGACTGTATTGATGTTTAGAGATGCCTCTTTTTTTAGGGATCAGTCTCTTTTGTGTGTGATTATCATTTCTGTAAAGTCCTAACAATGGCACTACCACATTTTTGAGTCTGCAAACAGAAAAAAACTTCTTTATCTGAAACAACATTCACCTACAGCAAAATTAGCACGATAAAAATGACACCGAAAACTAATAGTTACTTTTACGTACTACCTACCCTCGACTTTTCAGGTTGGAATCCTTGAAATCATACTCAAAAAAGTGAGCACAAAAAAGTCGATATATTTTGTAAAGTTGACAAAAACAACTGACAAAAAAAGCACATTGAATGTTTCTAGTAGTATTTAATGGATTTGTAGGGTTTAAAAAAACAGAAAAAAAGGGGGGGTTATGTTTACATATTTAACATGCATTAGAACAATAAAAAACTGTAGTTTGCAAAGTATTTTTTGTTTATCTGTCAATAGATATATGCTTACACATCGTGGTTTTTGGGGGAACGAAAAAACAATTTAGATGCATTTTTCACATTGTAATAACCGAAGTCATAAACTGCACATATTTCCCTGTCATTGCAATTCAGCAGGAAAAAAACATGCAAATACATTTGTATAAACAAAGAAAAGTGCTTATTACAAAGTCGGTTTTGCGCTATTTTCTTGTTTTACTCTACACAGCTGGAAGTGTTTATCAGTCCAACACCGCTAGATAGTGCGCATGTCGCATTCACTGATAGACAGCATTGCACGGGCTCGGAGTTTCGCATATTCCCATTATACAGTATTTGATTCTACTTCCGGCCAATCTCTCGCATAACCTGCACGAGGAAAAAGCACAAATGCTTCATACGCTGATGTCACAGTAGCGGGAAAATGCCAGAAATGTGCATTTTTGGAGGATAGCATCGGCGGCGACCATGGACAGGTTTGTTAGTTTTAGGAAACATGTGCAGTGTTGATTGTATTGAATGATTCTGCAACTATATTATATAATCCTTATGACGAACAAATGTGTTTTGGTTAAGTATACTTGTAAGGATTTTGATAAAATTAGGGCAATGGAAATAACAAAAGATTGAAGAATTTCTTTTAAATATGATATTTTTTAAGAGTTAGCCATTTACTCTTTGAAGTTTTTCTCTTCAACAACAAACCTCTTTTGTTTTATCAGAGCATTACATAATAATTAGGGCTATCATATTTGACATTTTTCATTGTTATTTAACACCCTCCGCCAAAGAAAAAATATTAATTCCAGAAATATAAAAACAGAAAGTTTTTATATCAGTCCTACATTCAGTCCTACATCTCAACAGAATCTTTCAAGACAAACTTTGGATACTGCCTTAGTTAAACTGTCAGCAATCTTGTTGTCAGCGTAATATATTTCAGATTGATTCACTTAACTGTCTATTTTCTCATTGAAAATGGAATCTGGTGTATATATGTTTCATTCACCGATGAGAAGCTGGATTTCCAGCCACATAAATAGCAACCTGATAGTCTTCGTTGATGATTATAGGACAGTTGTTCTTCACACCGATGTCCTCAAGTACATTTAAAATCCAACAGGCCTCATTTACTCCACTGCTTAACGCGATGTACTCTATCTCTGTAGAAGACAAAGTGACACACTTCTGCTTTAATGAGTTCCGTGAAATGGTGCATCCCAGGACTTCAAACAGGAAACCTGTCATCGACCATCTGCCTGTGGGTTGCATGGTCAGAATCAACAAAACCTTCTACAATAGGTGCGTAGGAGTTCTTGCTGAAAACTAACTTTTAATTGATGGTTCTTTTGAAATACCTCAAAATTCTTTTGAGAAAAGTAAGAAGATCTTTACTTGACCGACTTTGGCATCTGTTAGCAAAATTCAGACAGAATGCCAAATCTGATCTGGTTCCTAAAACCGCATACATTAATGACCCAATGATACTCCTGCATGTGTTGCCCAAACTTCCATCAGACATAGCAGAATTAATCCTTTTTAAAATTTGGGTCCATTGGGGTTGACATTGGTCTGCAATCTTCCATGACGAATCTTTCAAATATTGATTTCAAGTAGTCAACATGATTAATTTCAATTTCTCCTTTCGAAAGATCTTGAACAGCATTTAGTCCCAAATAATTGATCTTATCTTTATGATCTTTCATATGAAAGGCAGATTTGAATTTTATTTTTAAGGTTTCAACAAGATGCAAATATAGGCAAAAGATTAGGATTATTGTCAACATAAACCAAGATATAAATGAACTTCCCTTTGTGGCTCTTGACATTTAAGCTTTGGATCTCGCAAATCCTTCCCTCAGCATAAAACTATTAAATGTTCCAATTTTTCGGAAACCTTTTTTAATTCATATAAGGATTTCTTGAGTAAAAGAACCTTTCCATCTTGGACCATTCCTTCTGGTTTCTTGAGGTAGACTTCTTCTTCTTCAATTTCCATATGCAAAAAGGCATTCTTCATGTCCATTTGATGGATCTTCATTTCCCTGTTTACCGAAATACCTAGCAATATTCTTAGTGTTTGAAGTTTTGCCACTGGAGTAAAACTGTCATTGTAATTAAAATCTTCATCTTGTTGGAAACCACGAGCAACAATGTGGGCTTTCAATACGATATTGTTTTATTTTTGCCTCTTTCTGAAAACCCACTTAGTGTCAGTTGTTTGCTTTCCTTCTGATAGACTAACTTCAACCCATGTTCAATTTCTTTTTATCTCACCCAGTTCTTCTTTTATTGCAATTCTCCATTCTTCCCGATTTGGTCCTTAAACTACTTGCTCGTAAGTTAAATTTTCTTCTTGAGACACTATGAGACATGTTTCAAAGTCTTTGTATGTTGATGGCTTCTTTATATTTTCTCTTGGTCTTAGATTTTTTAAATTTTTTGGACGGTCTTGCATATTTTCATTTTCATGATACTGTGACGAGATTTCTTCTGGATGGAAATCATTGAAGTCATCTGATGAGGCACTGAGATTATTAAAATTTTCTGAACTCTTTAGAATGTTTCTTGGTATATGATCCCCACTTTGATCCTGTCTTCTTTGTTCATTTGCCGATCCTTCAAATATTTTTGAATATATCCCAGCTTCCTCAGCAACAATCTCCTCACTTCCTCTATCAGAACTGTTCTCAACCTCCTCTGATTCTATACATAATGTTTTCTCTTCTGCAGTAAGCCTTCCTCTGCCTCTACAGTTGTTTTTAGGTTTTACTGAAGTAAAAACTACTTTCCGCACTGTTATTACTTCCTTCTCATCAGAAAAACAAACCCTGTAGGATTTGGAATCTATCCCATAACCTACAAATCTTCCTTCTTTTCCTTTGGGATCTAACTTTTTTTTCTCTTCTGGTCAGGAATATGGACAAAAACCATTGATCCAAAAATTTTGAGAATATCTAATTTCATGGTCTTCTTAAACCACAATTCATATTAGGTTTTCCTTTTGCCTGAACTTTTACCTGTCAAGTTAATTGTGTAAACAGCCAGCTGTATGCACTGCCTCAGCCCAGAAACGCTTGTCCAGTCTTGATTCGATAAACTTAGTTCTTGCTGCGTCCACTAGGGTCCTTATTTCCCTTTCAACTCACTCATTATGCTCTGGGAAATATGGAGCCACATATGAAAATTATTCTTCTATTTCTTTATTTGAAATTTCTGTCATTATCTGATTTCACAGCCTTAACTCTTTTTCCGGTGTCCCTTTCTGTCATTTGAATGCATTTTTTAATTAAATCAGGAATTTCAGACTTGAATTCAACAAAGAAAAAACATAATCTAAAACTATAGTAAACAGCCTTCGCTAAAAGGAAATATTTTGATCTACCAAAGCTTGTGGTTTCAAAAGGGCCACAGAGATCAATGTGCAGAATCTCTCTTACATCTAATATTTTTGAGTCTCTTGGTGGAACTGATGAATGAAGCTGTTTCCCTTTGATATATGAATCACATGACAATGGTTCGTCCTTAACAGAGCATTAAATGTTTAGTTTAGATAAAATGTCTTTTACGTGCTTAATATTTTGATGAGCAAGTTTCCTGTGCCATATTTCAAGAGATTTTAAGTTAGATACACTGACTGCTGCTGTCTCTATTTTCTTAACATTCAAATTTGCAACAAAGATCTCAACTTATAAGTTTGCTTCTGCCATTACTTCATTATTTTTAATTAACCTACTCTCATTAATTCCTTCAGCTATTAATGTATATATTTGATCCAAAGCTTGAGAAACTGAGAAAAGGTTGAATTGCAAATCCGGTACAAATAGAACATTTTTTAGCACACTCTGAATTTATTTATCAGCTACATGGCAAACAACATTTATATCACAAACCCCCAATGCCTTTAATAATCTTAAACCTCCTCTTTTAATTTCTTTTGACCAATTTCTAAAATTTATAAAATAATCTTTGTAAGGAGACATGTGCTCACTGGCTCCACTGTCCAAGTAAAACTTATCAATTTTAATCAGGTCTACTTGATTAGTAACACTGGCCATGCTAACAGAATCATTTTTGAAAACTTTGTCACTCTTTGTGATCGTTCTTCCAGACTTTCCTGAGGTCAGTGTATTAGGCATAGTCTTGTTCAAATAAATACAGCAATCCTTTTTAAAGTGGCCTGGCTTATTACAAAAGTGACAAGTTAGAGTCTTTTTACTATTTGCTGCATTAGTTTTATTTTTAAAACTTTTTCAGTTGCGTGGTTCCTTTTATTGCAAATTGTGCAATGCCTTCGAAAACCAGAAAAATCCTGATTTTGTGAACATGATGTACCTTTCAGCCTACTTTCTTCTATAATAAGTAGTGAAGTCCACTCATTTTGCATTTGTCTGACAGGACACAAAATGCCTGAATTCTCTAGGAAGGGACATTAGTATTTTCGTAATAACTTGGCAATCTGAGAGTTCATACCCAAAGGATTTTAGTTTCGTAACAATATCCATAGCAGAAGAAATGTGAGCAGCTACCCCTTTTCCTTCATATTGAAAACTTAAGAATTTTTTATGAAGCAAATGAATTGTTTTGTTTGTATATGGACAAAGGCTAATTCCATATTTCAGCACAAGTTTTGCAATTTAAAATGTAAATTATAGTTTCCTCCACCATTCTAAAGACAATTAGTTCCTTGGCCTTGGAATCCTTTCCATTCCAAATATCTTCTGACTTACCTTCTTCATTAGGCATGATAACCTCACTCGCCATGACATCTAAAAAGCATTTTTCTTCTGCTGCAACCGAAATTTGGAATTTCCAGATGTTCCAGTTGACTTCCCCCTTCAGCTTTGTTACCTGAACTTCCATTGTTTTAATCTTTCGAGTATTTCCGTTTGGTTTTTACAATTTTGACTGGATATACTTCTGTCAAAAATAAAAGACTTATATTACACAAAAACCACTTTCCTCAAAAACCAAACATCACTTGGCCCATAACCTGCTAAAGTTAGGGCAATAGAAATAACAAAAACCTGAAGAATTTTATTTAAATATAATATATTTTAAGAGCAAGCCATTCAGGCTTTGAAGTTTTTCTTTTCAACAAAAAACCTGTTTTATTTTATGAAAGCATTACATAATTATTAGAGCTATCAGGTTTGACATTTTTCATTGTTATTTTCGAGATATCCCTAGGAAAACATGTTTATAAGAGGTTGCGAATTTAACTAACAGTAAGTTTGCATGTTTAGTAAATAATGTATTTATAAACTTTTACTATGATTATTAAAATGCACATCGCCTAAAAAAGTTGCACTTTCAACACTTTTGCAATGTGTAATCAATATTTGATTATTTTCATATACCATGAATTCAATGAGTGTAAGGTTAATTTCGGCCAAAGTTATGCGCATGCGCATGTGTGTGTGTGTATTGCTGCATCTATACGAATATGAACAATGACGTGTGTATTGCATTTTGCTTTTTCATGGAAGGTAAAATTTTCGAAGTTAAAATAATTTGAATGTTATTTCTGTACGAGCAAAATTTTCCACTGTTTTGTCAAAACAATGCCATATCTCAAAAGAATTTAATCTAAAACCCCGCTTTTTATCAAATACTGTTTCCTTTTTCCCATTGAAATATAGTAAACAGTACCCAACCAAACATAACTAGGTGAAAATAAGAAGGTTGGAATGCCAACCTGTGACATGTTAATCTGCTGTGTATACCACTTTGAGGTTAATATGTACCCATGGTGGCTGTTGAATATTTAATATTCAATTAATTTTATTATACCCCATTTATATATATATATATATAACAATTGTGTACTGAAATTTGCCAAGTGCCCTCACCCCTAAGACCTTTTGTCCGGCCGAGATCTGAAATATCACAGCAGCATGGCTGTGCGCTCTACTCATGGGCATAGTGTGCGCCAGGTCGCCGGTGAGCGATCAGGATCGGTGCAGGGCACAGCAATGCAAGGTCACGCCAGTGCAGGACCACTGGTGGTTCCCATGGTAATGTTAGAGAATCCACGAGGCGGTAGAATATGGAAATAGTCCTGGCAATAATAGGGCTCGTGAGCCCAGGATCTATGCCAGATACTTTGTTAGGTTTTTATTAACGATTTTATTGCTTGTTGTGTTTCCTTGTTTCTTTTGTGCATTGTTAACGTTCTATCATTTGTCTCATCACACATCCAGTGTTATGTCCACTTCATTCACGAGTGTTTATCTTGCAGGATTATTTATGTAAATTTTAATATGAATTTTAAATAATAGCAAAATGCTGCATGTTGTAACAGAAAGTATTTCCGCTCTGGTGTGTGGGTCAGCCGAGACGCGCCCACATGTCAAGTGCGAACGCTAGTCAACGAGTAGCACCGGACGAGGGTGGTGCATATGTTATCGAATAGGTACGACTGAGTACTGAATGGTACATAGTTTATTTCGATCACTATAGGCATTTAAGGGGGCAGTCCCTGATAACACCTGCTCACACCAGGTCTTACATCATTAATTTTTGCAAGTGTTAGTTCAAGCATTGTTCCATGTCTTACAGGCGTGTGGTTGTCCCTAACATTCAACGTACGCGAATGTACATGTCTAGGCAGTTTTCTCACCACAAGAAGCATTATGGTACGTAGTCAATCCACCGGCTACTATTCAGCAAACAGCTACAAAATCATCAAATCTGGAGTATCAGTCAGCGAGTCAGAGGTTGCCAGCATCATCGGCGAGGAGATTTAGTTCAGGTGGACTGCCAGCAACCTCGAGATCAGCAAAGTCAGCAATCATCTTGATATCGCCTCGATACCATCTGGCGCCTATCCAGGTAAGCCACATCCTAGACCTCACCTTCACCGTCCACAAAATCATATCCAACTCATCATCAACCCATCCATAGCTATCAAAGTGGCTTGCCCGAATGTGTGGTCCAGTGCTACACTATTCCGAGTCTTTTAACCACGTCAAAATCCCATCACAACAATTTTATTATCATGAGAACTGATGACAAAATGTCGTCGTCCCCCCTCCCATGTGGCAAAAAATCTCCCGCCAAAAAGTTTTCCCATCAAAATTTTCCTCAAAATTTTCCGCAAGCTTATCTTGATCATTGAATTTTCCTGCCTTTTCTTGCCCACAATGGCGAGAGGATGACAGGAATGCATCAGTAAGGATAGTGGCAGCATCAGGACACTTGTGGGATGCTGTTCGGATGATAGGAAGTGTGTCAACAATCAGGAAAGGATGACACATCGCAAGCCACACCATGCTGCTTGGAGGGAGGAGCAGAGAGAAGAAGCAAAAAGGAAAAGTGACGGGGTGGAGGCTACCCCTCACCGTCCCCCTGCACCCTCCGCTGCCGACAGCCAGGTGACCCCTCATGCGTGCCACGCATCAGCTGAGCACCGGGTCTATAAACCCTGCACCCCGGGACAAACAGGCCAGCTGTGTTGCGAAAGGGGAGGGCCATCACTCTTCCCTAACTCCATGCATCCATGTCGGTATACTCGTATCAACCGATCATGAGGCTTTGTTTACAAATCAAGTAGGATGATCAAGATAGGACGACTGACATGCCGGCTCTGTGGTGTCCAGACTGTTTGCAACTTATGACAAACAGTGAACAATCTGTAAATGAGAGGAGTGAATTTTGCCAATGATGCCGAATGATCAGCCTTGTGAGCAACAGCGTCGGTGACAACCACGAAGCAGTGAAAGACAGTAGCGGTGAAATAACACAGAACGATCAGTACCCCACAACACAAGTTAAAATTGATGTCGAACAATTTCCAAATTACACATATCCCTGGTATTGTGGCAGTTTGTGATGTAATGACCCGGGTGCCATTGTACTAAAGTGCGTACAGTATAACACAAAATATCATCAGGAATACCTCAGTGACACAGAATGTAAGTCATCTGTGGGATTTACATTTGCTTGTTTATCATGCCATGCGACATCAACACAATTTATGCAGGTCATAAATCGAATACAAACCTGCAGACACCCCATGTGACTAGGTCTTGGACTTATTAGGACAGTGGGATTACGTAGCAGTAAATGCTAATAGCAACATTTCAAAAGTAATAGTGGCACAGGACAGCAACAATGTGTCAGGTGGAGTCATGCATGGCAAAGGAGGGGAGTTGCATCTGAGTAGGGGAAGGATACCGTGCGAGGCCACCCAAACCTACCTCAACACAAGTACCGTACCCATTCCAACCACATTTTTTCTGCCACTGCCGTGCATATTTTCCACACCCATTTACCAGTCAGTATTGCCTACATTGCCAAATAATTTTCCGAATTTCACGCCCATAATCCCATACATGACTAACTGCATGGAAACAATAGCACCACAAACAGCAGGAACAGAGAGTGCTACACGAAGCGGAACCGTTGAGTCCAACACACGTCAACAGCCACCAGGGCTGATCACTGCCAAAACACCGCCAAAGTTTCGGACTTTGATATCATCTATGCTTTTCCTCGGTGACCCAAATTGTGTATCTCGCAATGGCCATGTTGCTGATATACACGAAGAGGTAACTCTTGGTGTAAATAAACAAATGGAAGGTCACTGCATCCGAAATGAAGCCAAGGCCATTGGGTGTAACCATTACTGAGGGAGTAAGTGAGCTTCTCGTGCGGCTGTATATTTGCGACCTAAAGTGTGCGACGCTTCAATGAGCTCCATGGCCGATATAAAGTGTGTCATGTAGGAAGGTTAGGAACTAGTGTACCCTTCTTTGTTCATTAGTTTCCATCCTCACAGAAGTGAAGTAAAAAGTGTTTCCTTTGCAAGTGTGCAAATTGAAGTTGCGCATAGCACCTTGACGGATAAGGTTATCTGTTCCAGGAGGGATGTTGAAGTTATGTGGAATGGTGCAGTTTTGTGGTGGAAATGTTACCCAGGGCGTCAGTCCTCTCAGCAGCAAATATGCAGACTCTCTATCTCGGGGGAATATGGCCGATCACCCAAAGTGTCTTAACCTCCTGTACCAGCCATCTGTTGATGTTGATAATGATGAAGATCCTCTAATATCCTGTTAGGCCTAGGCTAATATGCGTTGTCGGACCCCGTATATGCCAGTAAATACCGTAAGGTTTGTTCCAGCCACCCCACTCTGTAAAAACACACTTAATGGATTAATTCAATTTCGTGGTCAAGTGGTCCGAATGACCAATAAACAAATGTGTACGCAGTCACTTTTACTTACATAACGATTTATTCATATCACCCTCGTATTAGCTGTCTCCGCTGCATCTCGGAGAGCTCTTACACTGAGAAAAATTGGGCGAAGTTAAAAAATGAAATTAATTGCAAGTTACGGTTCGGCCATGTCCAAACGAGCGGAACGTTGGCGAGGTGCTCGCTCCGGAGTTATGCAAAGTTATCAGTTTCCAGAGATCTAAAATTAAAAATATTGCCACTACATGATTGGCGAAAAAAGTTGATGTACCTGGAGTGTGCCCGATGCACGACTTACCCCACTGGATACGGTGACGCTACTTCCCATAATGGCCACGAGAGTTTGGTGCCTGAACACCAACCTCCTACCAGACAGATGAGAGTGTCGTTATTCAAATATATTTATTTATGTGAGGTGTGGATGGTAATGATAATGAACAAAAATTTTAAAAGAACACTACAAATTATTTAAAACATAACAAAACTATTTTACATAGCAAAATAAAATCTAATAGGAACAGACATGGTTTATTGACATCTAAATGTCCGATGTCCGTGTCCTACTTGAATTTGAGTGATTTTCACGTGTGTTGTGCGTCTCTCTCAGTCAATGCCTTTCACCACATTTATTTGTACTGTGACATATACCCTAGGCTTTATAATGTGTAATATAATAACTTCTAAAAATACTCTATGAAGTGGCGTACCAATGGATCATGGAGGGAATCGGGTGTGGTGGATAGAAATATTAAATTGCCAAGGTCAAAGGGTGCCAGCCCATGTGGCGAGCACTGTAATGAACTTACTGAAGAGCCTCTCTCTCAGATCATGATGGCCGACAACCACTGGCCTTCCCCCATGTCCGACGTCGTGCTGAATGCTGCCAGTGTTTAAGTAGTTGCCACTAGTCACTTACTATGTCTGTAATTGCTATGCCTAGTGAGGGTTGTCGACCACCCTCATATGCCAGTTCACTCCTGGTGGGGTATTCTGGCTACCCAATACCATTATTAATCATACGTAGTCACACGAAATATTATGACAGGTTAATTAACCGTGAGGTAGTTATTTATTATAAAGATGTCCGTATCTTACCATCACTTGTTTTATTATAATCTTTTCCACAACGGGCCACATTTATTTATAATACTGCTATACAAGCCAGGCGGGCTCTTTAACTGTAAAACATGGCCATAGGGCATTCAAATTTAAATTGTACATTACACCTCGGCCATGTACAAAATGGACCAAGGTGTGAGCGACTGAGTACTCTGAGCTAAAAACGAGAAATGGTTCCGGTAAACTATGTTATATATACATATAGAATTACATGATGATTAAAAGCACAAAGTTACAATGCCCAAACCAAAGCGACGTGGTGGTCGTCTCACACATTCTAGGAAGCTACTACTCTGCTCCTTGGCGTGGAACCCGCTCACTTTCTGACACTCCTGCCCATGTCTTCTTGTGACATAATTTACACAAAATGAATTAAATAGAATTATATAATATGAACCCTGAAATTCCAATGGGATGACCATTACGACAATCTGATGTGAGCTGAGATCCCTGGCCCTAGACCGTTTGCCATCCGTCAACTACCACAGCAACTATGAGGTGCATTCTAATACGTGCAGATGCACACTGGTGCACAACATGACACATGTTCAAGACAGTGCAGTGTAGTGCAGTGGAAGTGTCTGTTCTAGGTGCATCACAACGAACGGGAGGACAGTGGCCATGCGACTGCGACTGCTTGGAGCACTAATTAAGGAAGAAGTACCTCAATTATTATATTCCCACATATTATTTTAAAGGGCTGCAATAGTGACAAACTGTTATAAATGCACGGTAGGACACCAGTCACAAACTCCCAAAAGTTCTTAAGTCTTTTTTAAAGTGTTTTACAAGTGTATTGTTAATGTTTTCATTCATATGTCATCGCCATCACATCACTGCATTCATTTTTGCAAAGTGCTATGTTTGTTGATTTGCCATATGTTTTTATGCAAGTTATTGCAAGGGTATGTTATGTGGGAATAGTTTAAATCGTACAAGGTGCAAGGAAGTAGTCACACCTGGCAGTAACCCCTGCGAGTGTGCCATGTCGGAAAGCCAGTAGTCGCTGAGAGTTTAGAGAGGTCGGTCGCTTACAATTCAGTCCCGTGCTCGGGCAGCATTCACCATTAGTACCAATATTTTTTTAACTGCAAAAGTTTATTTACTTCAGAACATTTTCTCAATAGCTGCCTGGGACACCACCTCTCACTTCCCCAGTGCTTGCATCGCCTGGGGAACCATAATTATGCACCTAATGTAATGCACATGCTTCATGCCATTTTTGCACAGTGTTACCACTGCCGACTGGTACTTGTCCGGTATATATATTTGTAAAGTGTTGCCTTTGGGGTGTGTTCCATCGATACCTAATAAATATCATGTCGGGAACCAAGTATTTTTAATGAGGTAATCCACAAGGCATTTCAAGGTACAGGCCCTTATAATTTTTTGCCAAAATGCACATGTGTGGAACCTTCATATCTGTTGGAAGTATTTCTGTGTGTAAAGTAGCATAAGGGTGTGGATGCCCTTAATAATCTACCGCGTAACACGTGTACCATTCATCATTCATCAAAGGACGTTAGCAGCATGGATGGATAGCTGCCTTTGGCCATCGACGACACAACCCAAAGAGAAGAGTCTGCTCTACCACTTCACGGCACTACGTCTGGTAGTGCCTCACACCCAGGGTAAATTACCTCACTCAATTCACCTAATTCCAGACAAACCCACTCCTCAACACTTCAATTTTCCAAATTTTATTCTGGCTCCTGGAACACCATCTATGAGCCACACCTCCCGGTCTTGGACGCCATCAAAATGGTACCGAAACATAGTGGCCTATCCTTTATGGCAATTTCTGAACATCAAAACCATCCAAAAATCACTCCCCAAAATTGCCTGACAAAATTTCGCCGATTGTTCCCACTGATTTCCCATTCCTCGAAATGCAGAAGGCAACAGGAACTACAACAACATGTTCACAGCATTGGGCCACCCTCCAGGTGCCTGCAAGATGTCGGGGAAAGCGAGTAAGTGGCCCGAGGGCAAGTGTGGGAAAAGCAGTGATTGCACACAATTGCCACAATAAGGCGAGCATATGGTCGGCAAGCAGCCATTTTGTAGTGGTGCAGTGACATCAGCCGCACTATTTTGGTGCACCAGCAGGCCAAAGGGAGTTGTGCGTGCATCACCAACCACCCTGCCTCCCCCCACACAATGAGGAGGGGAAGAAGATGGTGGGAAGGAGGAACGAAGAATCTCCTCCTGCGCCACCCGCTTGTCACACGACCGGCGGGAAGCTCTGTGCAAACCATGCATTGAGACCTCATCGCATTGGACTTCCATGCTCCGCGCTTCCACGAGGTTTACAACTTAAACCATGGCTGGCCAGACAGAGGAAAGTGCGCCTGCACTCCTCTGCCCACATTGTTTAAAACTTGAGCCCTGAGACTTGTGAGCTAAGTTCGAGTATGGCAACAACAAATGCCACTGCCGCCGAAAGTCCAACCCAGCGTTCAACTGTGTTGCGAACAACCGTGATGAAAGTATGAAGCGGGAAATACATATGTAAACAGTGTGATTAAAACTTGCAACAAAAACCCACAGCATCGTACAGCTGGGAGGAGTTTTTCACTGTGTTTCACAGGAATGTCACAGCATGTTCTCGGACAACATGCATGGAAGAAGCTAGTGGAGAATATTTAAAATGCCGCAGTTGCAAAAAAATTGTGCATGAGAAGTGTCAGATGGAGCAAGAGAAGACAAAGGTTCAGGACACAAGATTTGTGTGTGACGACTGGCCAGCACAGGAGGGCACGGAGCAGAGAGCACATGTAAATAAGATGCACATGGCAACTGAGTAACAGTGAGGTTAAGTCGAATCTACATTAACCCAACCTGACCCCAGCATCTCAACCACTAATACCTGTGACACCTTATCAACAAATTGCACCAGCATTTTACCACAACTCAGTAATCCTACAGCACTTCCAACCTATATTTACTCCACATACAACCAATATCCCCGTGACACCCATGCCAAGAAACCGGACATAAGTGATAATAGAACACCAATGGAGACCATTCAGCACACCGCAAACAGTGATGCAAAACAACAGGAGTCAACCACAGCACGAAAAGACACCGAATGTCTTTCAGATGCTACCCACATACGCGGTAGCACCCACTGAAGACCCGCAGGCATTTCTCCGGGATTGTACCGCATGTCTGCAGAGGTATGGAGCATGGGAAGTGGAATGGGCAGAATGTGTGGGGGCACAACTGCAGAACCAAGCAAAGATTTGGTGGAATTCGCTGAACCACTATAACCTGTCATGGAAAGAATTCGTCCATGGATTTCAGTGCCAATTTGAAGGCATGTTTTCATCTCTGGAAGCCCAGAGTAAATTGACATTACAAGCACAACATCCTAGTGAGCCTTTCACCACGTTCATCACTTGACAGGTCCCCTTGGTCAGGCACATCCACCCACAACAACTGGAAAGAGAAGTGATGGAGGTAGTGGCGGAGACAGTCCTGCCAGAATACGTGCCTGCATATCAAGATGTCCTATGGGAAGTGACTGCGAGACCACAGCATCACAGCCACTACTGTGTTGTGAGCTCCGACTTTTCCTGCGCGCCGGGCGGCATTCAACCATTTGATATGGACACTTCACTGCAATAGAGTTTAATTTATAATCGGGACCTTTTTAGCATGTAGCCGCCCAGTACACCACCCTCCCTTCCCGTGGAAATTGCATCGCCTGGTGAAGTTTAATTCTACCGTAACTTACTCTGTCATAAGACTTTTATCAATATAACCGAAGTGGCCAGTCTTTACTACACATCATTGTGTAAGTGCTCTCCTAGGGGGAGAATTTATGTTATCGAATAGGTACGACTGAGAACTGAATGGTACATAGTTTATTTCGATCGCTATAGGCATTTAAGGGGGCAGTCCCTGATAACACCTGCTCACACCAGGTCTAACATCATTAATTTTTGCAAGTGTTAGTTCGAGCATTGTTCCGTGTCTTACAGGCGTGTGGTTGGCCCTAACATTCAACGTACGAGAATGTACATGTCTAGGCAGTTTTCTCACCACAAGAAGCATTATGGTACGTAGTCAATCCACCGGCTACTATTCAGCAAACAGCTACAAAATCATCAAATCTGGAGTATCAGTCAGCGAGTCAGAGGTTGCCAGCATCATCGGCGAGGAGATTTAGTTCAGGTGGACTGCCAGCAACCTCGAGATCAGCAAAGTCAGCAATCATCTTGATATCGCCTCGATACCATCTGGCGCCTATCCAGGTAAGCCACATCCTAGACCTCACCTTCACCGTCCACAAAATCATATCCAACTCTTCATCAGCCCATCCATAGCTATCAAAGTGACTTGCCCGAATGTGTGGTCCAGTGCTACACTATTCCGAGCCTTTTGACCACGTCAAAATCCCATCACGACAATTTTATTACCATGACAACAATTGATGACAAAATGTTGTTGGCCCCCCTCCCATTAAAGAACAGTCTAAAGCATGTACAACAGTAGAATGATTCGATCCTACACAACCATTGTTTTTTCAGACCGACACATGTCAGGAGGGGCGGGGTGCGGTCTTATACCGATTCAAAAAATTCGGGAAGAAGCATGTTATTGAGTATGAGAGTGTAAAACTAGGGCCAAAAGAACATAGACATGATGTAAAGCAAAGCGGATGTTTGGCAGTAGTTTGGGCTATCAAATGTACCATGCTTATGTCGAGTACCAAAGATTCAATTTTCTCACAGATAACCAATGTTTGGTTTGGCTCAATAGTATGAAGGAAGTGCGTAGTAAACTCACCCAGCAGGCACTGTGGCTACAGGCATATGAATTTGCTGTAGAACATGTCCCTGGGTGGGAAAATGAGTTGGCAGATGAAGTGTCACGAGCACCGAGCATGGATGTTGTCAAGTATGACGAGGCAGAGTGGGATGGTATCCTTCTGCCGGATTCGTGGGAACAAGTACACGAGGTGAAACTCAGCCAATTGTATGCAGTATGGGCAGAAGTAAACGTAAGTGAACTTTACAAGGGGGTCTAAACCGCACAGAGGAACTGCGTGTTCACACAAGTGCAAATTGAAAGGTGTGCAAATAAGCATCTAGAACAGTGATGGGTTGTCAACAACAGGCTGGAACCGTGTGCGCTAAAAGATGAGAGCAAATGGCAGTTGTTTGTACCAATGGAAATTCGAGGGAAAATTCTTACGTGCACATACGCAAATAATACATCAGGTCACCCAGGCTTAGACCAAGCAATAAGAAACATGAGAGAGAAAATCGTATCTCCTGGCCTGTCACGTTATGCGTAGCAATATGTAACAGAATGCGCAAAATGCCAATAATTCAAATTGTGGTGCACAAATGTCGCGTAATAGCAGCAACCAAGATTTCAAAAGTGGCCATTTGAAATTATGAGTTTAGACCTAATAGACCCTTATCCCAGATCCCAGATTCTTGTAATTACGACAACTTTTCAAGGTGGGCGGAAGCATATGCGATTAGCAGCGCATGAGTACCTAACATAATCAAACCACTACAGAATGAGTTCTTTGCACTGTGGTGGTATCCACATCAAATTTTAACTGACAATGGCATACAGTTTTCCGGACGGAATTGGAAAGACCTGTGCAATAGGGCAGAGAGGGGGGCACAGCACCTCAAAACAGTGGTATATCATGCACAGACCAGCCCCATGGAGCATCGTAATCAGGACTTGAAGATGTAGTTACTTCATGTGGGTGAAAGGCACAACAGCTGTGCTGAACACCTGACCGCTTCACTGTTTACCCTCCGCCGACGAGTGAATGCAGCCATGGGAAAGACACCAGCATACGTGTTGAAAGAGAATAATCTGTTGTTGCCAGATCATAGCGGCATTGCCAGATGAATGCAACTGTTCAAAAAATACTGCAACTAGTAGCAATGAGAGTAGCAGCCAGCAATGAGAAAACTGCAGGCAGAGAAGGCACAAACAATGGGAAAAGCAAAGGAGGTATGCGGCAAGGTGGGCCCACACACTACAAGACCACCTCCCGCACTACAAGCAGGACAACGTGTGTATGTAAAAGCTCGCCCGCAGTCGACCGCCCGACAGATTTTATGCGCGGGACTAGCCTCCAAGTGGAACGGCCCATATGTAATCATGCACAGATAGGACCGACTACTTACACAATCCAGATGGGTAGAAAGCTGGTAAGAACACATAGGAACGACATTCGCCTTATCGCAGGAGATGGCAGCAGAGAAAGTGCACCAGGTCCCACACAGCCCCTGTACGGTGCACGGCATGACGAACCCCAGGGGAGGATTAGTGAGGAGGAAGGTGGTCCAGCACCTCCCACAAGGGGTTGGTCACCGGTGGTACGAGGATCGTCGACCCGGACATCACACTGTCCACCAAGCCCAGAAATCGACACCACACAACACGGATAATGGTACAGAGACAGCGGTAAGTGAGAGCAAAGCACAGAGGGCATTTGAGAAAAGTCAACAAGAAACTGCAACTCAGGAGAAAGGTGAAGTGCAAGGGAGAGGCAATTCGACCTTGTCATCTATCATCTGTGTCCACGATGGCAGAACAGTAGGCAGTGTGCCTGCTTCTGGTAAGAACATCATGGCTGTATTTGGTTAAAAAAAAAGGGGGAGGGGGGATTTAATGTGAGCCGAGCTCCTGGCACCTAGACCATTTGCCAGTGGTAAACAACAGCAACTAGGAGGTGCACTCTACCACACACAGTAGTATGCTGGTGTACAACACGACATGTGAGCAAGACAATGCAGTGCAGTGCAGTGCAAGTGTCTGTTTCAGGTACACCACAATGTATGGGAGGACAGTGGCAATGCGACCATGCATGCTTGGTGCACTAATACAGGAAGTAGTACCTGAGTTATTATTATTTCTACATATTATTTCTAAAGGGCTGTAATAGTGACAAACTGTTACGAATGCAAGGTAGGACACCAATAACATACTCTCAAAAGCCCTAAAGTCCTTTTTTCAAGTGTTTTGTAAGTGTTTTGTTGATGTTTTCATTCACATATCATCACACTCCCATCACAGCAGATATTTTTGCAAAGTGTTATGTTTGTTGATTTGTCATATGATTTTATGCAAGTTATTGCAAGGGTATGTTATGTTAGAGTAGTTTTTATTATGCATGGTGCAAGGAACTAGTCCTACCTGGCACGCTCTGGTGGGAACCCCTTGAACAATGTTGATGTGATGTCCGAGTGGCCTTGGGCTGAGCACAACACTGAATAAGAAATAAATCAAGTCAATTGAACACATTAAATAAAATCAAATACTGAAACTTCTACCCTTGCAATAATACATCTAATTACGTGGTGATGTAGCAGAAGTTAACTTGATACATGTTTTTATAAAACAAAATGAAATTACAACTGGAAGCAAAAACATATCAGAGCCACAGTGATGAAGGAGTTGGAGTCTCAGTGCACCTCAGGCGAGTCGTCCCAGGCGGTGGTGTGCAGTCTCAGGCATCCTCCTCTGAAGTCTTGAGTCTCCAGGCCATGCATGGCATAATAAAGCTACAGGAGTGTAGTGGGGAGAAATCTCCCTCCACCAAGAAGTCAATGCATGAGCAGTCTCCCACCAATGAGAAGTCAGGGCATGGAGAGTCGTCAACCAATGAGAGAGCAAGGTTAGGGCATCAGTCAATGAACTGGAACTTTGCGCATGGCCCCAAAGTGTGATAATGAAATCATGTTACTGGAAGTTAACATGTGATTCAGAGCGTGATTCAGGTGTCATGGGACTAAAATATTATGAAAAACAGGATCCCGATCACGTGGTTCTGAAATCACCTCAGGCAATAACACAGTGGATACAGCTTCCTGCTGCAGGCACTGCAGAACTTGATAAGTTGCGAAAAATACTTCATTAAAATGTTCTCTCTCTGAACTGGAAAGCCAGCTTAGTGCCAGCAGCACTACATCACTGCCTCTTTTAGAAAAGTTTTGTTCGTGCTGAGCAATACTTTAGAAATATATTTGTCTGAGTCTTTATGTGAGTCCATCACCAAAGTGAAGCTGTTTGAAATATAGAGTCTGGGAGTGTAACTACTCTATCAGAAACAACTGAATGTAAACTCGCCAGCAATGGATATTCAGGTTTCCGGTCGACCAAATAGCAGTGGCCATCAGCATAGCAGCGACGTTGACCCTGGAGTCTCTTTTTCTTTAAGCTTTATGAAATAGTTTGCATAGTCGCGGTCAACTGAATCATAAAAGTTAATAAACAGTGAATGAAGTTTATTACTATTTCATCAAATAACTTTAAAATTAACTGAACTCGAAATGGGGAGTACCATGTCACCTTCCTCATTATTTAAGTTCACCTTTGTAGCTTTTAAAAGTGCAACTGAAACATATCACATACTCACATATTACATATTCACATTAGACAAACATTAAACACCAACACATATTACAAATATTTATTACAGCTCTGTCTTGTGTGCCAAGATTATTGATTTTTGTTTAATAGTTCAATCATCATTTATTTGTAAAGTTCATGGTATAATTGAACAAAAGAAATATTATATTATGAAGTATATATGTTCATAACACAATGTATCTTGTGTTTACTGATCAAACTTAAATGTCTTTTGTTTTCATTTTCCAAGCTTACAATAGTTAACAATGTTTTCATACTTGAGTTATTTTCATTTTAGAAAAATAGAATATCAAAAACCTTTTCATACTTCAGTTAGGTTATCTTCATATTTGAAGAAAAATAAAATATCAATCATTATATTACAATCAAACAATTGAATTAACACATTCGGACACTTTATATTTGCTGCTCTCTGGAATATCGGATTCCTAGTGTAATATCACTTGCTGTAGCATAAAATTTTCAAAATAATGCTCACTATACTCTGCTTTTCAGTGACTAATTTACTTTTGCCTTTGGGCATCAACACTCAATAACTTTGACGTATTGTGGAATTCTTTAAGCAAGCAGTGGCTGTCATCCTCGATGTCGCTGTGGTGCTGGAATTGTGCTTGAACCAGCACACATATCCATGGCATCTGCTTGATCCTCGGAAAGTTGGACAGGCTCTGTGGTCTCCACCACCTTCCGACATGAGAAGCAGGTGTGTGAACAACTGGTCAGTGTCTCACACAGGCGCTGTTTCAGGAACCAGATGACGAGTACCAGACATCCCATCATATCGAACCCCACCAAGTAGTGACTGTGGTGTTCGATGTGTTGACTCATAATCTTTATATGTTTCAAATCGTGAATGTCCGGCATGAGATGATTTAACTCTACATCTTCTGATTCTCTTAACAAGCTATTGTATTTAAGCACTTTCCCTAAATTTGTAATACTTAATCGATGATTTCTTTCAATCGTTGATAATGTTAGAGCATTCATCACGTTTGTGGCTTTCATTAACTCTTTTGCCAAAATTCCTACATCTTTCGAATTTTTCTCTACTTTGGCATTCATCCCTTTCACGAAAGTTAACTGTTTCTCTACTATATGAATCAATCTTTCTTGTGTCGTCCCCAACTCACTAGTAACTTGATGAATATGGACATAATCATCATTCGTAAGTGTACCAAATAAAAATTTCAGACTACTACCTCCTGCATCTATCAAACCTCTCTTTTCACGAGATGAGGTTCTAGGTAATATAGTAGTTGGTTCATTTACTTCCTCCTCCAATTCTGCATTTAACCGGTAAAGAGCACCTAGCTCTGTATGTGGTGCTTCAAATTCAATTTCCTGGTTTCTAAAAAGCCTCACCCCTTGAATTATGTTCAGTTGGTTCCTAAATTCCTGATTAATACTCTCCTATTTTCTTATGGTTGTGTCTAGCGCTATTGTCCAGCTATCTCCTGTTAATACAACATCCTTTTCTTGGACCAGAATCATGGCAGCCGCTATGGTGTGATCTGCAATGCAACCAATATACCTATTATTCAGTTTTTCGCATTGAACTCGTAATTACTATTTAATTATATTCTACATTATACTCTGAGGCCATGTAGCACTTATTTCTGCTTCCTCCTCTTCTACTGAGGGGTTTCTTACACTTGAACACAAATTATACCTGACACCTATTTTTCCCCGAATTTTCCCGTTTAAATAATGTGATGGTTACCAAATGTCGTCAGTTTCTACATTATCATAACACTCACTATCATCGAGGGTGCTGTCGTCCCTAGAGCATTCAACACATATTTCCTCTACTTCACTTATTTCCCCTAACTCTGTAATGTCTGCTAAAATTGGGCATGACTTTGAGCCTATATTTTCTTCAATATTTTCCTCACTTAATTCTTTATCAGTTTCACTATCGCAAAATTTTCTCAACTGATTCTACTTCATCAATAACTTGCAGGGCATTTTCCCTGCACATTGTCTCTTTGTATAGACACGAGCTCCTTGGCTCTGTAAAATTCTTAGACAACTTTAATCTATCACTGTGCACAATAACTTTTCTCTTGTCTAGTAATACTTCAAATGCGACTGAGCTCAGTTTTCTCAAAACTTTATGAGGTCCAGACCAAAACGTACGAAACATATATTCTATCTTTCTTTACACTTGGAGTCTGTACATACACATAATCGCCCAACTCAATCTCCGGTGATTTTGATTTATCGTCATAATACTCTTTTTGTTTCTCAAAAGCTACCTTATTCCTTTCGGTAGCTACTTCATGCGCCTCTTTTAAATTGTTCCTTAAAATATCTACACGTTCCTTGGCTGTCATACCTTCCTCTAATATATTAGGCTGACTACTCAATTCAACTAAAGGGGATAGCCTAACTTCTTTCCCATACAACAAATAATGTGGGCTATAGCCCGTCACTGAATGTGAAACCGTCCTATATGCATGCACTGCATATGGCAAATATTATTCCCAATTAATACTGCATTCATATACGTAATGATATACCATGTTCGCTAGGGTTCAATGAAGTCTCTCAACATGTCTGTTACATTGTGGTCTGAAAGGGGTCGTCTGTAACTTCTTAATTTTTAACACTTTGCATGTCTCTTTAATCAATGTTGGCCACCAGTACAAGGATTTGAAGAGTTATTGAGTTCGCTTCACTCCTTGGTGAGCAGAAAATCGAGTGACATGGTGATGACTAATTACTCTGGTGACAGGCGACTTTGGAACAATTACCAAGATTTTGTTCTCTTTGCTTTTATATAGAATGCCTTCCCTACCAGTAAAGAAATGTCCCTTATCTGCCTTACTAATTATAATTTAACATGTCTTGTGTTCCTTCTGTTCTTTCTTAATTATTTATCTAGTTAAATATCATGAATTTATCGCATTTACCAGTCTGCATTCGCGTGTTTCTTGCCCGGTTTATGGACTACTTCAAAATCAAACTCTGCTAAACGAAGTGCCCATCGAGTGAGTCTGAAACTAGGGTCTTTCAAATTCAATAACCACCTCAATGCAGCATGATCAGTAATAACGGCAAATCTATGTCTTTTATAAATAAATACGTTCTTAACTGTTTTGTGGCAAAAATTAAAGCTCACAACTCTTTTTCCATTGTACTGCAGTTCGTTTCTGCTGAGTTTAACTGTCCACTGACATAGGCGATTGGTTTTTCGTTTTCATTCCTCATCTGTGATACGACAGCGCCTACAGCATAATTACTATCATCTGTACTTACAATAAATAATTGAGAAAAATCTGGATACACAAGAATTGGATATGAAATGAATTTTTCTCTTAACATTTTGAAAGCCTCCTCCTGTTCTGCTCCCCAAATAAATGGTTCATCTTTCTTATTTAATTTCGTCATTGGTCTCGCTATATCCGCAAAATTTGGTACAAATTTTCTATAAAACTAAAATAAACCTACCACTGAGCGAACTTCTGTCACATTTTTAGGTCTGGGGAGTTATTTAATTGCTTGTAGATTTTTCTGATTTGGTTCTACGCTTTTTGGACTAACAAAATGCCCTAAGTATTCTACTCTGCCTTGTACAAATTAACACTTACTAGGCTGAATTCAAAAATTTGCTTCCTCTTATCTTTCCAATACTTTACTCATGTGCTCCGCATGTTCTCTCACAGTACTACTAAATATTATCATGTCATAAAAGTATACTAAACACTGATCACCTAACAAACCTGTTAGAACATAATTCACCATTAACCTCTCAAATGTTGCTGGGGCATTACACAGTCCGAATGGGAGTCTATAAAAATAATATTTCCCCATGAATATAGCAAAACTAGTTTTCTCTTCATCACACTCTTCCAAGTAGCCACTTGCTAAATCCAATGTTGAAAAATATTTCGACACACGCAAGGAATCTTACGTCTCCATGACATTCGTAATAGGATAAGGATCCTGCTTTGTAACTTTATTTAACTGATGGAAAGCTATACAAAATCTCATCCTAAAAGAACCGTCTTTGTTTTTCTGTTTCACCACCGCTATGGGAAACTGCCAAGGTGACTTACTATCTGAAATAATATCTTTATCAAGCATGTAATTTATTTGCTCTGCAATTACTGGTTTTAATGCATGCGGTACTCTGTATGGATTCTGCTTTATTGGTACGGCCTCTCCTGTACCTCTATTATGTTTCAATTAATTCGTGCACCCGAAATTCGAACTAACTCCCACTTGAAACGTATACGCAAACTTCATTAACACTAGGAACATTATATTAAATTCACTCTTACTCAAATGTTTCAATTTATATCTGGCAATTTTCTCTACCTCCATAAATTCATTTTTTGGTAGTTCTGGTAACATTTTACCCTTATACTTCACTGATTTACTATTATCTACCATGTGAGTTTCAAAACTCCGAATAACTAGAGTCACTAAACAAGTTAGCTTATTTATCATCTTATTCTCTCTATTCTCTGTGCGAGTCTCACAACTCTGACTACCTTGAGCCTCTACATATTTCGACTCATTTATTCTCGATTTATGTAAACAATCTGACATTGGTACTGCTTTTTCATTTTCGTGTATATTTTCAAAGTTAATTTCTCTGTTGCTACTACTTTTCACATTATTCTGACATTTCAAATTTTCTTGACACTTCAAATCATCTCGACACTTCAAATTATCTCAACACATAAAATTATTACAACATATCAAATTATCACGACAGGACTCGGGGTTTTCGTTTAAAATCGGAACTGCCTCTGCTCGACATACTCTATCTCGGCGGATTTTGGGGTCACAGTGACAAAATCTGTCCTGTTACTTGACCTCGCATACTAACTCACTCACTTTATGTCTAACACAACTCAAGGGAATTACTGCTTCGGAGCCTGGAAGCGAACTATTTTTATCTTTGTTTCTAAGGACGTCAGCGAGGAGTTTCTCCCATGGTTCTATTTGTGGCGACACTAAATATCTTTGTTCCATCCAATACTTATACAACTTCTCTAGGATATTCGGGGTACGCTATTTACGCATAATACTGCAGCAACATCACTGAGAAGTGTGGCAAATCCTATTACTGTACCCTTTGGCACGACTAGCGTCTCATTTGTAATGTTCACGATTTTTGTCACTTCCCTTACTGATTTTACCAATGCTCTGTGAGATTTACTTGAACCTTCACTGTGAAGTTTTCTTGAACCCTCAAATAACTCTTGACCCACCCTGTCAATGGTCCTCTCGACATGTCCTCTTGACGTGTTCGCGATGAGGAACGAAACACTGGGATGCATCCCTTGACCCGAAACAAAGGGGATATCACACTGGTCACTTAACCTCCCAAGTGCCTTATTTTCAACTACACAGGTACCCTAATGGTCGTTCACCCCATCCTCCAGATTCGTCTCACTGAATATATTACATGTCTCTATAGAATTTCTAGTCATACTGCTCCTACAATACATCTCGTTCTGTGAGAGTCTCTTATCGGTAAGAATTGAGTTACATATTGCCCTTGCCACACATATGCCTGTTACATTCATCAATGTCGGTTCGATAAGAAGCAATTTCGAATCAGCATCCCAACCTGCCATGTGCAAAGCAACATCTATCACTGTCTCCGATTTTAGTGGTAGAATCATGTGCTGTATCATTTTCACTTTTTTTATATTGACTACCATTCACATGTCCGGATCCAAGTTCAGAGTGGGCCAGGCTTTCAGCTTGTTTCCGCTGCTCTTCTTTAATTATGCAAGTAAATTAATTATATGTATCTAAATCAATCATATCGTTGGGATACAGTGTCTGTTCTTTAAAGTCGATTCTGGCATCATAATAAATGAGAAAATCGGTTCCAAATATTTCCTCGAAAGGAAGCTTTCTAGCGCACACAAGGAACCAATATGGGTAACATTAATCATTTACCCACAACTCTACATACTGGGTACCTGCGATCTGGAGAGAGTGCCCAGTAATGTCTTTCGCTCCTAACTGAAATTCATCGATAATATTCCCACTAATGCTATGTCGAATGAGAGATACATCGGATCCTGTGTCAATTAAGAATGAGTGAGACTGTCTCTCGACAAGAACTGATACTATGGTCTCTTTTCCCTCCACAACTGTAATTACCATCGTGTGGTGCCCGGGGCTGTCACTTGGCTTCTCACGTTTGGTAATTGCTACTTACATTCTCGCCAGTTTCTCTAATGCAGTGCCCTACGTTCCTAGGTACTTGGGCTCATTGTGGGGTTCCCAAACTTCGGCATTCCTCAATCACGAGTCCAAAAGTCCACATTTGAAACATCTAATATTACAGTTATTGTTTTGTTCTTGTCTGTAACTCGTGTTCTTGGGAGAAACATCTGCTCTCGATAAACTCTTTTTACTGTTACTGCTATCATTCGAACCACAGTAACATAAGTTATAACCTATTCTAAAACATCTTTTAATGGAAGTATCTTCACCACTTTTTGCGTTACTTTGTGCCATACTTGTTTTCTGGGAGACACTTTATACACCTTTCTCCTCATCTGAAGATCATCAAATTTTGTTTTGTGTTCCTGATGCGCCTCTGTAACCTCTAACACTATAGCCATATCTACAGCTTCGTCCATGGTTTGTGGTATTTTATATCTTAACTGCTGACATATGTTATCTTGTAACCCATCATTGAAAGCTGTTAATTACCTCTTTTCAGCTTCCTGATTCAAAATTTCCAACTTCTCTGGATGATCTAAACGCTGAACTGTTTTCTCACATAATTTACGACATCTATCTGCAAATGTCTGCACATCCTTGTTATGTCTCTGCCTAACATTGCGAAGCATGTAATAATGAAATTTCAATGGCCGATTTTCCTTGAATCTGTCGTTCAACTCATCTTTCAACATTTAAAATGTTAATGTCCCCTCTTAATCTAGAACATGCCGCAAAAAAAAAAAACGCGAAGTAAAAACACTTCAAGTGCATTTTTGCTAATTTTACTTTGTCCTTATCTGGAAAATTTCCTAGGCTTGCTACGCTTTCTATGCTTTCTAGAAAGTCGTGTACCAGTAACGAGTCTTTTTCGCTAGTCCATTTCTCTACTAATGAAATAACAGTCAAATATTTATCTTGCACTCATACTTGATATTGTGCTGGTATCGTGTGTGCTAGTTGACGTCTTTTGTTCTCCATGTTAACCAGAAAAATGCTACTACAATTTATTAAAATTTATTCATTCAATTTCGAAAGAAGAAACCAAGTCTTGTGATCTGAGTCCATTTCTTTGGATTATCATAATGTGTACTACTACTTGTAGGTTTAGTCTGATAGATCGTATTCAAATTTTATCTCTTAGGAACGGCAATATGTTCTGAACGTGAGGAACTAGTAGTCGCATGCTCGTGTTTTACATTCTTGTCTTGCGAAGTCGAAGGCTCTGTATTCGCAACTACATCAAGCCTTTCTATCTCAAATCCTGGATAAACACAATCTCGAGGTATGAACCTCTTCACTATACGAATTTAAATTTCCAGCACTACTTATCCAGAAGAATTTTCGTACTCGTATATTTTATAAGCTGAAATCACCACAGGCAGTAACACAGAGGATACAGTTTCCTGCCGCAGATACTGCAGAACTTGATAAGTTGTGGAAAATTCTTCAATAAAATGTTCTCTCTCTGAACTGGAATGCCAGTGGAGTGCCCTCAGCACTATATTGGAAAGTCAGTAGTCGCTGAGAGCTTAGAGAGGTAGGCTGCATACCATAGGGTCTTGCGCCCGGGCAGTATTCACCATTAGTACCAATAACTTTTCACTGAAATATCTTATTTACCTCAGAACCTTTTCTCGTTAGATGCCCGGGACACCACCTCTCACTTCCCCAGTGCTTGCATTGCCTAGGGAAGCATAATTAAACACCTAATGAATAACACTGGCTACGTGCCATTTTTGTACAAGGTTTTGCAACCGATACTTGTCCGGCATATATATTTGTTAAGTGTTGCCTTCGGTTCATGTCCCATCAATACCTAATAAACATCATGTCGGGAACCGAGTGTTTTTGTTGAGGTAAGCCACAAGGAATTTCAGGGTAGAGGCCCTTATAATTTCCCGCCAAAATGCACGTGTGTGTAACTTCATATCTGTTGGAAGTATTTCAGTGTGTAAAGTAACATAGGGGTGTGGATGCCCTTAATAATCCACTGTGTAATACGTGTACCATTCATAATTCACCAGAGGAGTGTAGCAGCATGGACAAATAGCTGCATCTGGCCATCGACGACACGACCCAGAGAGAAGAGTCTGCTCTTCCTCTTCAACTGCACTAGGTCTGGTAGTGCCTGACAACCTGGGTAAATTATCTTACTCAAATCACCTAATTCCAGACAAATCAACGCCTCAACCTTTTATTTTTTAATTTTATTCTGGCTCCTGGACCACTATCCATGAACCACACCTCACGCCACTTTGACACAGTCAAAACCCTTATTAACATAGCACAATTACACACAAAAATATAACAATAAATATTCTGGTTCAACCACACTGTATTGCCATGGCAGCTAACCTTACTTGCTTTACTGGCAAATATAAAACACTCCCTGTTTCCGAATTCAGTGGATTCGTCCATTGCTCACGCATACTTATATCAATTCGTACATTCATCCATTGTGGAAATGACTGCATTGAAGGGAAGGATAACATCCTAAATCTGCTACAGCTAGAGAGCACTTTGGTAGCACTAGCTATACACACTTTTTACTGCTTTTAAGTCGTATCTTTATTTGAATTATCTATGGGATTTCGGAATGTCAACAATTTACTGCAGACTATAATCTTGTTAGAGTTGAGGTTTTACAATTTCTGCTTGGCGATGTTTGCAAATAGAAATAGAGATTTTTTGTAAATAGGACATATTATGTTTGATGAGCATATACAATTTACGAATGCATTTGTTGAATGGTTAATGTATATAGTGAAGTATTTTAAAAAGCATTTTATTTTTTACGATTATGCTGGAGTCCTATTTATATTCTGTTAAAAGAAAAATTAAAAAGTTTTCATTAATTTTAATCAATTAAAAGCAAATGCACAAACTTTCCATGTATGCGAAATCAGTGAAAACAATAATAAAAACAAACGAACCAATTCCGTAGCTAAGGGATGTGTGTATGCGACAGTGGATGCGAGTGACGTATCCCTTGCTAGTTGACACGTGAAGAGATGAATCGGCATCCCTAGTTATTATTAGGAAACTAAGCCAATATGGTCGCATCCACTAGAATATACTTTCTTTGGATCCCTTATCCTAAAGGACCCATTAGGCCAGTAGTCTGAAACAGCCACTGTCTTTATTGGGCCTCTCCCTAATAAAGTTAATAGTGTCTGCAAGCATTCTATCACTGTTAAAGTCCTTGAATTCATCTTTATTTGACTATAAACAATGTTAAAGTCAATTAGCATTAGTGGTGTTTTGGTCATGTGTTTGTGAACACCGGTCGACCTTGCTGCGAGGTTGCGGAAAGTACCCTGAGAGGGCAGTATTTTCATACTCTTAGTAATGTCTTTACTGGACAAACACAATTTAAAAGAGTGAAAATATCTGAGAACCATTAATGTGCATTCAAACTGTCGTGATTAATTATAAATATTATGACTGAACACAACACTCACTGCAGCGGCCTTGTGTGTGGCTGTTTCCAGAACTACACATGATTGTGTATCCCGTGCCCAAAAAGTAAACACGAGAAGAAATCATACAACATTACATGACGTTGAAATGCACTGAATAATATATCAAAAAAGGAGACTATTTGTCTCGTACGTACATGTGGGTATAAGGTAATATGGAAACCATAAAACAACACTCTGGCATAACACTTGGCTACATACACATAACCCTGAAACATAATAATGAAAACATAAACATTGGGCCGTGGCGTCAGCTTTGACGTGCGTGACATTTGTAGGTTGGGAAAGTATGTACCTGTATTTCTATGAATATTGAACAGTGTGGCTTGCGCACCAATGCGCATTATGGAACAATTTACTCAGATGACATTTAAATATATTACACTCAAGAACAACTGACAAGATGGCATTGCACGAGAAAAATATATATAACCAAAATAAACAAACACTCACACACTCCCTAACATATTAAAAATTGATAAATATACTCCCTACACGAATGCCGCATTAACACTGTAACACACATTGCACTGGTTCGAAGACACAGGTGCTGTTCAATGGCTGGTGTTGCATTTGTAACGTTCCAGATGGCACGGCGTAGGGAATGCCTTAGGCCAAGGTGCTGTCGACATCAACTATCACAAATAAAAGCAATCTGGCATGGCTTCTTATTGTATGAAGTTTATGTCTTTCGTCCTGCACTCTGTGCGTGGCCTCTGCGCTTGGCTCTGCTGGCCAGTCTTTTAGGTTAGGGTATGTGACTACCACACGACATTTATTCACAATTGAAATCATACAAAATTAAATATCATTTCACAATCATCAAACATAACACTTTCAACACCCTCTTGTAATTAATAATGTGTATGTGACTTGAATGCACCAATTACCTTAATACTCCATGACTATATTATTTATTCTATCTGTCAAAACATAGCACGGCGTAATTTGAAGGAAAAGGAAACAAACAATGCCTGACTATATTTACCATTAATAATATTTCCTTATTTGAAAATTACTCTCATATGCACATATCAAACCCTGTAAAGATAATAATAATAATAATTTCACACCAACATGCATGTCACGTGACACTGGTCACTTTATGTCAACACACCATACACCTTTGCAAAATGTAAACAAACAAGGCTAATAACAAAGCAATAAGAATATACACATCCTCCGCACTCTCGCCACTCAAAACAAACATAATGTAACCCTCAAAAGACAATTCTTGACCTAACAAGGCAATGATGCACTGATTCACTCCACACACAATACTCACACATACATACACAAACATGCCAAGAATGCTGGCTGCAGCACTGAAATTTCTCCGTGGTGGATTCTCATGCGACAGGATGTGCATAACGGCCTAAAGGGGGGAGCATCTGGTACACATCAATCTTATATTACTCAGTGCATCACATAGTGCATCTCATGGAATGCATCGTGAATTGTCACAGGACATTCCTCTACGTAGAGTCACACATGTTTATTCTAAGTGCAATACTCACAAGAGCAGAATTGTTTGCACGAATAATTAAATGGGTAACATGTAAATAATTTTAAATCACTAATAAAATTAGTTTGTGTGATACAATGATTTTTCAAGGGTTTGTTTTGCAATTTTATAAAGTAAAGTGTTTATGTCAATGTCAATATTAGTGATGCTCAGGACGCACTTTCTGAGCTCACCCCGGCCAGATCTCAAGATGGCCGGCCCCATTCTCACAGTCTGTCTCCTCAATCAGAGTAAGTAACAAGCATGGTCGGCGTAAGCTTTGTGCGAGCCCTCGGCACAGTTACTTTAGGCGGCAATAATGTAGTGTAACAATAGATATAATATCTGGAACATTTTATTCATTAATTTAGTGCCGAGGGAAAGCCGTAACTTCTATACAACGTAACGCAACTTAAATCCACAGCTTCGTGCCCATTTGCCTGCATTGGTTACTGATGGACCTGAACGTGAGGCCCATTTAAATTATTGTTATGTACAAAGTACATGATTGTACACAAAAGCTGTGAATAAAATGTGTGAAATGATTACGACATCTTCCACTGTCTTGCATTTCGGGTACGGCGCACTATAGCTGAGTATATCAAGAGAGTTTTGTTCTTATAGGACCTGCACCCTTTTGCACAGTTGCTGCAGTGTTTTATAAGAGTAAAATGTTGTAACTACGGGACCTGCGCCCATTGATGCAGAGTAATCACATTGTTTTCTTTATAAGAATGTGTCAGAGGGCCGACACCTGGCAACTTGCAATGGTAAGACATGGTACCATTTTTAGCACCAATCTTGGTAAGCACAACGAATACTAAAAGTAATACCAGAAAGGCAGAGACTCCAGGGACACCCTGTTGGCAATCGGCCCATGACCCCAGCAAAGCAATAACTCCACTGAACTTGGCGCCAGGCACATAAACTCTCCCCATCCTTGGGTAAGAGGCAGGGCGAAGTCACCTTCAACACCCTCCCTGGGAGTCCGACCGCATGATAAATGGCTGCCTGACACATGGGGTTTTATAACGAACATGTATTAGACAAGCCATTTTTCCTATGTCTAAATGTCTTGCCCAACTAGTGGGGCTAATTAATCAACAAACCGAACGTTAAAAGGCGTTTTCCAACATCAAAATTACTGGCCAACATGCAGGCTATTTGAGCAGTGAACTGCACACAAATCAATTTTCAGTGTCAAAATCTATTACCTCGAGCAGGGAAAAACCTCCTCCCCCACCCCCTGCCGCAACCACAACGCAACACAATGTCGAGTAAATGGTCGTAAAAACCTTGAGTGTGCCCACTGAACATTATTGTGCATGAGGGTACTATGTAATAGTGTGCACTGAGAAAATGCCACAAAAAATTTAAAGTGTTATGAAGGAGTTGGCAATTCATGGTACTCTATAAAGAATGTGCACACGTAATCGGCAATAGGATTTGTTTGACTTTATTATTATTAGAGTTCCACGAAACACATGGGCAAAATTTAAAGCAAGCAGCATTCATGCACATGTATGAAATACCGCGAAAATTTCTAAAACAGTAATTACAAGATAGTAGAATATTGTCACACAATAAGTGGACACGTGTCACACTCTAATATGAACAGAGAATTGAAACTTAGTATTAATTTGCATAAGACAGTTATTGGTAGGTACACTAAGATAAACAGTTGGCAAAAATCTTTGTAAACAAGATAGTAACAGTATGAAACAAGGGATGAACGTGTGGCATGAAGACACACAGAGCAAAATATAGCACGATAGATTACCAATTTGTAAAGAAAATTAGAATTTCACTACAGGATCTCGTGAGCGATACCATTAAAATAATATTCTTTAAAATTGCTCCGTATGTACATTGGAAGTTAAATTGTTTATCACGTGTAGAAGTGTGGAAGATTTTTAAAAGTTAATCAACTCCATCCTACGTCTCGGCCACTTTCCTTTGTCCTGGAAAACTGCCACCATTGTCCCACTCCTCAAACCTGGCAAACCTCCACACAGCCCAACCTCTTACCGACCTATCTCACTACTCCAAATCCTATCCAAGGTCCCCAAGAAGGTCATACTTTCCCGACCCATGCCCACAATAACCGCCTCCAATCTCCTCCCACAGTACTAGTTTGGTTTCTGGCCATCCCACTCCACCACCCACACCATAGCTCATGTGGAGCAACTGGTGGTTCAAGGATTCTTTAGGAGACAACGCACGGGTGTGATCCTCCTAGACCTGGCTAGAGACTTTGACTCCATTCCACAAGTCCTCCTTGTAGAAAAGCTGTCCGCAACTGACATCCCCCCACACCATGGCCACGTCCTCTGCTCATACCTGGATGGCCGATCCTTCTGGGTAACGGTAGAGGGCGACCTCTCTGTCCCATGCAACATCCTGGCCAGTGTCCCACAAGGCTCCATTCTTAGTCCCATTCTCTTCTTCCTGTTCATTGCCGACACATTACTTCCCCTCCTTGCACCTATCTAGTCCAGTATGCAGATGACACCTGCATGCTTGCATCATCTGTCCACCAGCAAATGCTAGTCGACCACCTAAATCGGGGACTCCACAACCTAAACTCCCAATTCCGTAACCATGGGATCTGTCCAAACCATGAAAAAACCCACGCCATGCTTTTTTCCCACCAACTCACAGATTCGGATATTCACCCAACATTTGCCCACTCCCCAATCCCTTGGTCTCCCTCCATTCACTACCTAAGGGTACCCCTAGATAACAAACTCACCTTCATTCCTCACGTCTCCATAGTCACCAAAATCCGAGCTGCCATGGAATAACTCACCACTCTCTTGAAGCCATTATCTGCTGCCCCCTTGCCTCCCGAATCACTTTCCTCTTCTGACATATATATGCCCTACTTGGGAACACTCAACAAAGTACAACCTGTGACCCCTAACCCAAACTTTTTTTTTCACCCTCTGATTAACCTTGGACCGCTCCAGGGCCACCCTACACCAAACTCTCCTCACTGACTCCGAACTCCCGCACACCCAGGACACCATATCCACCTTCACAAACTGTTTCACAAAGAAAATCCCCAACCACTCCAATCCCCTCATCAGGCGAATGGCTGACCCCCAACCAGCGATGGCACACCCCATATGCCCGCAATACAGTACCGACCACCTACAGACGCACGAGGCATGATACTGGCAGCAGAGCCATGACGAACAACGTAAATATTATATTTCTGTAACAATGTAGATATCTCTGTACATTAAATTAATTTTCCTAGAATTATACTTTAAGTTATAGATTCTGTGGATGTAGAAAACTGATCACCTATGTACAGACTAAGATTAAAACATTTGTAAATAAAGATCAATTGTAACATAATAATATTTAGTTTTTAAGATATAGATTTAAGTAATATAATAAGATTTAGTTTGTAAGACCAACATGTAAGTTCTTTTCCCCAATCGTGCGTCAAAAAATCTATCATTGTAGACGCAGTGCACCTTGTATATAGTGTACATAAAATAAAATATTTTGTTAACAAAGGATAAAACACATGAACATGGAATAATGTTAGGAAGTTTAAATTATTTTTCTAAAATCCTTGTGACCAATAAAGATTTTTGGATGGGACTGAGTTTCCTCGGAATAAAAAAAAAGTTACAGTCAAACATACATAAAAATTTTACAATGTACATTTTCGATTTGTTTGTCAAGGTAAATTATGTTAACAGTATTTGCACGAGTTCAATTCAACATTTTGCAAGAGTTTAATGTAGGTCTATTAATTATTACTAGTGTGCATGTGTTATCAAACAAGCAGTTTAACATTTTGCAAGAATTCATGCAAAATTATGCACACACGTATTACAAAACAAGTGTATAATTGGGCGACCAGTCTGCAAGAGTTACTGGAAATTAAATTGTACTGATTGTATTACTTTGCAAATTGCTACCTGCATGTGTTTTGTACTGGCATGTGAGTTTCAGTGTCCTGGAAAACCTGCGAAGCAATGAAACGACGGTAAGTCCAAGGGAAACAAAGCCAACAAGTCGTTAAAAATTTACAGTAGAAAAGATGCCAAGTTAGCATTCAGCATGCAGTCAATTAGCCATCAAGATCCAAGAGCATGCCAAGAAAAGAAGCATAGGGAACCATAGAGTTTACACAAAAGAAATATTCAAAATTTATTGTTTCGGACATTTTCAACATATATTTCGTATTCATTTTGTCGCACGAGTGCCATTGCTGGAGTGTAGAACAAGGGGAAGCTGTCATTTGGGACCACACATGGACAATGAGCCACCCCCATCCACTTATTGACCCAGGGGCTAGCGAGTGACGTGCCACCATCGGGATGCGTGGCAACAGGTGATAACCTTCCCCCTCCCTCCCAAGAAGAACAACAGGGCTTTTCCCATGCACTCACACTTGTTGAACAGCAACAGTCATGATGACAGCAGTAATACTGGACATGGTTGGGCAACCGAGCGAGATATACCCTAATGTTTGGAGCACAAGCAATGGAGATTTAAGTATACTTTGCCTAAATTGCATAGGTCCCATAGGTTTTGCAGACGAGACTTCTAAATTGAGTTGCCCTTGTTGGGAACCCAAAGCAACTAAACTGCTAATCAATACCATTCAAAGAGACAACAGAGAACGAAACTGCAGGGTGTAGCGAACGACTTCTGCCGGCACCCGCATGACATTGTGCACTGAGTGAAATAGGCTACGAGCGGCCTGGGAAGACGCCAACCTCGCCAGAAATTACTTATGTCAGTGTTTGTGTGGTGGACAAACAAAAATACAATTTGGAGAAACCTGCCAAAATTTAAACAATGGATGATGCAACAAGCAGATGTTATGTGTAGGCTTAGGCACAGGTGAAATAACATGCACTATGTGTAGTAAATATTATCATGCCGGATGTCTTTCTGCAGAGGAATATACGACCACCGACAGGGATAGCAAGATATTATGCCAAGAATGTACAATTGCATTTTTACTGAAACTTCGCAGACGAATAGATTTTATAACTGGGGAAGAGTTTAAAACATAAAGGTGTCACCAGAAAGTGTGCATTGGAGGGCAGATGGGTACAGCAGTGTGTGAAAATTGCGGTTTTATAATACACTGGCAGTGCACTACAGAAACAGAGATTGTGAATAACGTATCCGGCAGGTTCCGACGTGGACAATGTGTAACCACATCGCGAAACATAGCAAACCAACCGCCACTCACGAACAGCGATGCGAGTAGCGAAAAACGGAGCCCAATAGAGCACTCCATGTATGTGGGATTAGTAGGAGTGGGCAGAGAAAATTCCGACGAGCTGAATTTCGAAACGAGTTGTGTTATACTGAGGGTGCCAAGCTGTGTGGAGAAATGCAAGGTGCAACTGGCATATGTGAGGAATATGACACAGAATAAATTCCAAACATTACCCACATTTTCGGGAGCAGCTAACAATGATCCGCAGGCTTTCCTTCGGGATTGCACTGGACGATTAGGAAGGTATCAGGTGTTCCAACAAGAGTGGGCACAGTGCATAGGAGAGCAAACACAGGGAGAAAGACGGACATGGTGGTGATAACATGATATGGAATGGTAGGAATTTTCAAAAGCATTCGAATGTCGATTTGCGAACACATTTTTTGTCACTGCAAGCACAAAGCAGAGTGGTACTGGATGCACAAGGGCCAAATGAGAGTTAGATGTCCTTCGCAACAGGAAAAATCAATTTGACTAGGAATTTTCATCCGTACATGAAAGAACCTGAGGTTTTGGAAGTGGTAACCTCCACAATTAGGCCCGAATGCAAGTTGGCCAAGGCACTGCTAATTCATGGAAGTGTTGAATTTTATCCACTCCACAGATCTGCTAGATCAAGCAGAATGCGAACACCTGGCATTACGGCGAGCACCACAAGAGGCAACATTCAATCGAGGGCCAGATGCAACAACAATGGTAGCTGACGAATTGGAACTGGGACAGAAATGGTAACCAGTCCCAACCACACAGGGATGTATGGCCTTCGCGAGATTCTGGTCCCACGTTGGCAGCCACTAAGATGAGGGAGGACAGGCTACCAGGAAAAGGAAGGGGACAAGAACAAATCCCAACATGCAGGTTCTGCCCAGGAAGTCAGCAAAAGCACCGGTATAGCGCGTGCCCAATCCTGAAGGAGAGGATTGAGGCCAAAATTAAGGGAGGAAAGGAACCGATGTGAAGATAAGCTGGTATTGTCTTGGGCATCTTTGAAAAAAGGGGGGGGGGCTGGTTAGCTGGATGTTTAACACCCCACCACCAGCAAGAGCAAACAAGAGAGGAAAACACCAATATCTAAAAAGAGCAAGCAAGGGGCAAAGACACCACAGTAAATCATCCTACAGTAGTGTGTCGTCTTAATGGGTCACCAATCCTTTTGTTTACTCTACTAAGCACTTAAATGTTCTGCTTCCTAGAGTTTTGTAATACCCTAAGAGTAATTTTTCTTGTGTTGCTGCAGAGTTGAGCGATTTCGTCATTTTCAGTTATGTGTACTTTTGCCTTTGCTTTTCCAATTCTGTTTTGTATACGCTCCTTTATAATTTATTTGCATTTTGCCTTTCGGTAAATTTAGTTTGTATTGCGAGCCATATTTAGTCGTTATTTTTCTTGTTGCGGCACCTAACGGGACTTGTGTAATTCGGGACTGTGCAATTTTTGTATGGGTGTGTGCATGTGCGCACATCAGTGTTTCGGTGGAGCACCTGCATCCTATGCCCATGTGTTTTGTTTAGCTGTTTCGTATTAAGTACTTGCATTGTTGCAAATTTTTAATTCTCTCCAACTCTGGCATAACTTCTATTTCGGTTCCAGATTTTGACCCTTTTCTGGGGCTTAATATTTTGTAAAGTTTTGTTCATATATCTCAGTTTAGATAAACTATTTCGTTTAATTTGTTAAACATATTTGTGGATGTTGTACAATTTATTTGAGGTATAATTATTGTTTGTGTAATTTCCTAAAACTTTGTTTTCAGTAAGTAAGTTTCATTTATTTATGCCAGTGAGTCTGTTATATCACATAAACGGGATAATTATTCGTATTTAATATTTTGTACTAACGAGACTACTTGACTAGTTTATATTGTGTAAATATTCCACTAAACATTTATTGAATAACCTTTTGTATTAATATGTTTATTTAACATTTCTTGACAATGCCAATGGAATATTTGAAGTAAATATTTTTTACATTTTATCAATTAGTTCATATCATATTTACGACTACTAAATAGAAGTCAATTTGCAGGTTACATTGAAGCATCGTTTCTGTAACTAGTATTTCATATATTAAGATTTGTCAATAATTGATTATACTGTTTTCACAAATATTATTCTAACAAAAATGGCATTCAAATATGTTATTTTTAAAAAAGTATGATATATTACACATCGATCATCTCGGCGATTTCATGAATCAATAATGACTTTGTTGATGATTAGCGTTTTGGTTAGAAGAGGGGGGAGATGACTCCAGGGAATGTTAGGTTGAAAGTCCAAAATAATCCACAAATTCTCTGGGTAAAGGCGCCAGTGCTATAGAGAGCATGAGAATTAATCCGAGGTTGTGATGGCCGATAGGCCATGTGACCTTCCTTGTAGCTCCCCACTGATGTAGACAAAGGGCAACAAAGTGGTTACAATGGTCAAACTCCAGGTTTGTGAAGCTTGACGTAATGTTATATCCAACATTGCATGGTCTAGTGGGGTTGTCGGTCTCCCCAATACCATTACACACATGTACTGTGGGCTGTTGTGGCCTCCCAACGCCATTAATAAAAGAACACTTTTATGTTATCCGTAATTTAAGCTGCCGAGATGCGACCAAATCAAATAAAACTCCCAGAATCATTCATCACACCGTTTTATTCAATATATACCTCTCAATGAGCAGTTACATTACTTGTTCACCATTAGAGTGAGGCGACTTCTTACGCTGAGAAAAAGGTGGAATGCCGAAATGACTTACGGTATATTAATCGTATCCCAGCCGTGTAAAGTATGGTTGGGGTGTGAGGCGGTGCTAACTCTAGGCGTGCGCAACAAGAAGGTTCCAAGAAATTACATTATTCAACAGAAATTACTGTGATTCATTATTTAAAAAAATGAAATGCTCGGAGCCCTGTGGCACAGTGGTCTCCTCAAGTCGAGCTGGGATCTCGACTGACTTGCTTGGGCGCAAGGCCCTCTCATTGGCTTTGAATGGCCACCAAAATATCATGTGACTCTGATACGATTTAAATTAAATGAAAAATTGATGAAAGCAACTAGCAGTGTGGCTGATGTGATGAGAGCACGGATAATCCTTTACATAATTCACAACTAACTTTAAATATTATTTAGAAAATAAATCTTCATTTCAACCTATCTGCATATATGGCATTCTAATCTCACTTTCAAAGGTCTGTTTAGAAACAGTTCCTGGGCGGCATAGCTCTCCCCTCTCTCACATGGCATTTTTAATGTACTTGAAATTAATAATGAAATAGTCTAACACAAAACACAACCCTGAAAATTACATATAATAAGTTTAATGACACTTTGTAATTATTTGGCCACGTGGTCGATACATGACGTGCACTGTTTGAACCCACTCGTTGCGTTTTCGAGTATTGCCAGTAATGGCCAGTATTCTAGTACTGTCTTTCGGGTTAAGTTTGTCATGTCCGCTCTCGTGATATCCAGTCATATAATTAACATGTTGGAAATTCACAAATAATATTCCTATTCAAAATGACAAACATTGAAACTAAAGTCCGCAGGGGCATTAAAATACAGTAGGGCTCCTTAAATTGCTGTTGCAATAACTGGTGTCCATGAGCATTTTGTAGTAAAGGCGTAATTCACTTTCACCCCATTTCACAGGGTCTTCTTTTAAAAGATGTGTGCGTGGGCGCACATAGTTAACTCTCAACTTACACTTTCTTGCTTGCTCACGTCACGATTGCTTCCATCGGTACCACATCCATACTTGGAACTAAGCTCTTTGTAGTTTCACTGCTGCAGTGCAATCCTCGACCAGTGTGCACAAACACCTGGTAGAATGCTAGTGGCTGCAACGGCTACTGGCATTGGCAGGCAAATGGGCTAGAGGGAAGTGGTTGGCGTCAATGTATATTTGTAACTTAACCAGCCACGTGCTAGCTACATTGCCAGGTGTGGTGTCTGGTAACCAATGAACCAGATTACAATACTAGCGAAGCCAGCATTTATTGCCACGAATATTTATTATCTTATGTAATTTCAAAGCTCATATTGTATGACATGTGTCACTAAATGTGAATGCTCATAATTGTATTAACTCCTATCACATATCCACATGTTGCTCTGGTTACACAAAGTGGTGCCCCTAGCGGGCAGACATGACACTACATATATTATTTATCTCTCATGTAAAATAATGTGGCAGACTTTGGTATGTTAATGTTAAAGGTGGCAAAAATATTAATAATTCAACATATATGGCAGTTACCCTTAAAACTAACAAACACAAACACTGAAAATATTCCCTGACAAACGTCAACGTGAAAAGTAAACAATAGCACGTGGTCTCCTATCGACCACATGACAACAACAACAACAACAACAACACTATCTATGTAATGTTACCATGTGGCATTTTGCCTGGCAATCTCACACAGCTACAATACATAACACAAAACAATTACTGTGACTTAAAACTATACAAACCTGCACTGCTGTGGCATTTTAGTGCATGGCGGGAACAAAAAAATCTTTATTACATGACACTTCAATAATACACATTAATACCCTCAAAGAAAAACATAAGTGAACATAAGCAAATGCACGTGGGTGCGTCCCTATGTTCGCGATGTTACGCTACTGATTGAAAATAACTACAGGAAACAATTCACATGTGACACTTCAACTGGGTGTACAGGAACACAAAGTGCATTATGTAGAATGCAGCTTGAACCTATCTTCAGACTCTTGTAAATATTACATAAACAAACATTGCACTAAGAGAATTTAGAAGGGCCATAAAAACCAAACACAATTACACTTTATACACTTGAGTACTGATCCTAACACTTGCAGTATGTGGAACTGTGTTTCGCTGACTCTCAACGATACTGTTGTGTAGGTTGATGTGCTGCTAAACAGGCGTGGTGATTGAGCTGACGTGCCCTGCACATGTTATCTATGAAAATTTATATTCCTTCTCTATCCCAATAAAGTAGGTCCTGTCATGTGGTACCCAATGTGGGACTTTGTCTTGCCGCCAGGTATTCCAAAATCTTATCGTGCTTTAGAACTATCCTTCCATCACTTCCCTTGTGTAATTTCTCGCCTAATTGTGTTAATTCTTAACCACAATCTGATCATTTATATATGTTTTCACTTGAGCTTACTCCTTGTCATTGCTTGTTAAACATTGTTTCTTGTCATTGGCTTATGTGCCTCACATGACCACGTGCATCCACATGCATCACTTTCTCTGAGCCTTGGCTCCTTATTTTCCACTACTGGTGGAGTTTCCTGATGCACTACTACCATTTCGAGTCAACATGTCGAGAAACGGTAATAAGAAAACTCAGGGATAACCAACCACGTGCCACTTAGCGCCAAAAGCGCCATTGTTTTGTGGAAGCCACACAAATCAGCCACCATGGGTCTGCACTTCGTCTGTGACATCAGCCATCTATCACCATCTTGGCACCGCCCGAGACGCAGTGCATCACCTGCCGCCTCCACCCCCCTCTTCATTGCATCGCGCAAGTGGGGAGCACTATTCCTGCGCCGTCAAGTGTGTGTGTTGCCACAGGCCGAGTGACCATGTGGTCGGGGAAAGAAACATCAACATGAAGGCTTCGTGTCGTCCACGTCGCTATTTCTACCGCGAATGTTCATACTGGCTAACATCTAATGGCAAACCTACCACTTTGTGTAATCAGTGCTTGAGGCCAACACCGTAACTTTATCTGTTGTAATTAACATACCTCCAGAGTAGAAGATGTGCTTGCAGCAATACTACCGTGGTCCAACAACTGCAGGACCAGATCGACCTGTTAAACACATAACTGTGTGAGAGCGCATGGGTACGGACAATTTTGGACAGCCCGAGAACTTGCGTGCACAATGCCTCAAACCTCAGCAAATACAAGGATTTGTCAATTTGGTGTGTGTGCCGAATCTGTGCACATGCACAACAGCGCTAAATCACCTGAAATCACCGCCATCCCACTTATGCCAAATTTTGTGAAAATGTCCGAATGCTAATACTTGTGATGGACTAGGAACTGCAACCCTTGCATTCAATCAGTGTTTGAGACTGTATCATAAACAGTGCCTTTCACCAAGGGAACGTACATCATTACATGATGTGTGCCACATCACTTGTTTATGCTGTCAGCCGGCTACACTGGTTGTGGCTCAACAGGTACAGGCAATGCTGAAGCCTGTTACACTACAAAAGTTGCAGGTATTAGTCCCAGCCACAAGCAATGGCAAGTTCTATAGTGCCATTCAACAAATTACAAAAAACTCAGTTTCTGGAGTTTCCACACCCACCTCTGTGTTCAACCCCACTCCTGCAGACTGTAGAGCAGCTCTGGAGGCAGAAGATGTCCACATACAGACGTCAATAAACTACAAACTCTGGCAGACAGGGGCAAATGCCACTAATGATACAACAGCCTGCTTCCAGTCGTTACCACACAACGACGGCGCCGCTAATGAAGACCCAGTAGTATTTTTAAAATCTTGTGAGAGCAGGCTAAGCTGCTATGGAATTGATCCGGATTATTGGCCTTCGTGTATCAGCGAGTGCATGGGCAGCAACATTAATTCCTTGTGGCATGGAGTGAACCACTACAGAATGATGTGGAGCAGATTTAACCGGATGTTTACATGTCACTTTGCGAATACCATCACTGCTCTTCGTACCAGAAGTCTGATCATTCTGGGGGAACAGGGTGAAGAGTATCTTTACAATTAGGGCACCAAAAATATCAGTATAGTGCTGTCCTATAATCTAGAACTGGACTTGAAGGACGTTTTGGTGGTGGTCGCGAGTACCACGAGACACGAGTATCGAGCCACTCTCGCTCTTGGGAGAAGGTCCCAAGGAGGTCCAGTTTTACCACCATAATATTCGCCCCTAATTCAACGGCCATCTGGTAAGAAACATCATTCAGTCTCTTCTCCATCAATATAGCATCCGAACCCTGTTTCATCTAACATTCTTGCAATAACATTGAGGGTTTGCATCCAGTAATCAGTGCTTACCAGATTTACAATGATGTGGCACTCTCACCTGCCCTCGCTGTGGTTTAGGACAGTTGGCTTTCAAGTGTCCTGGTTGCTCACATGACTAACACTCATGACATTTGTGTGATTGCTGACGAAGCTCTGTAGCATGTATCCTGGAAGCGATGTCATTTATTGTCTTCTCCAAATTTCGTAGTAACACTGCAGAGCCACTTAGTACAGCCACGAGGTAGTAAGCAAGTACTGACAACCGAGAACTGATGCTGGTATTCGTGCCAAAGTGTCTGACAATTTTAGGGGCACTCTTAATTGCAATGACTTAACCTGTCCCTGACTTAGGTGTGGCCACACTGCAAAACTGCTTAGTCTCTCCTGTGTTGGCTGTATTGTCTATGACATCTGCATTATCCTCTTTGCCCACAATCATCGGCTCAGTTGTGGTAAATCTCAGGTCCCCCTCAGTTGCTGATCCACGGATAGCATCTTCCATGCTGCTGTAGTAATTCATGATATTCCTCCTTTAGGTGCTCATCTTCTTTTCACCTTAAACTGCCAATCCTTTCATTGAAATTGTCCATTATTTCTTAGAAGACATGATAAAATTTTTAAATAATAATTTTCCAATAGCTTTTTATAAATTTATTAGTAATTTTTAATAAGTTTCAATAATTAATTTCTTAATATATTTTGGAATTTTTAAATTTTTTTCTTGTATATTATGGGGTCAAACATTATGGGTCAAGGTTCAAGGATCAAAAGTCAACTGCCAATGGGTACTGGCTTCCAAGATGGCTACCAGATCACCAGAATTGCAGAGCAGAACAGTTCTGACACTCTGAACCCTGATGCCCTTAGGCCTAAAACTACAAAATCCTTCTTCTACTGTTCATATGAATGGTCTTGCCCATCGGTATGCCTAGTTAGCTTTGCTGGCCAGTATGGTCAACTAGTATGGACAGTCTTTGTGGTTGTCATATATATTGATTTTTGTTGGTTGGTCAGCTCGGTTCAAATGAACATTTGCTAGGGTCGGTTCGTTTTGTTGGTCTTGTCCACTGGTATGTTTAGTCTGTCTTGATGGAGTGTTGACCTGGTTGGTTGGTATTTGTGTTTGGTATGGTCAGCTTGTATGAACAGTCAACATAGATGGTTGGTAATTGTGGCTGGTCGGTCTTGTTGGTTGGTCTGGTTGGCCTTCTTAACCAGTTGGCTTGATTAAGTTAGTCTGGTCGGTCATCCTGTTAGGGCTTGTCTATTGGTCTTGGTATTTTGTAGTTCTCATCTATGTTGCCATGTTGGTTCGAGTGGCACTTTGTCTTGTTGGTTGTATTTATAGCCAGTAATTCTAAAATAGTGGTCAACCATGCATGTAAACAGCCTAGAAAATAATGAGATATGCCGAGCTGATACAACTTATTGTGGTTCAGTAAATTCCAAGTTTCAAGCGCCTAACCCTAATGATTTGCGAACAGTATCGCTGACAATGTAAGCATTCCAACAAGAGTTAGCGATGATACCACCAATGACAAAGTCGGGTTGTACGTCGGTCGCATGCATATAATCAAACAAACACTTCTTCTTGATCTCTACTATCCAGTAGTTAATTGGTTTGAGAATATACTTTACATTTTAGGAGATTCTTTACTTTGGTGCGAAAATATATTAATAGTTACAAGAAGACAGATAATATCATGCATACTGTGATGGAAGAGTGTAACACAATATAATTGATCAACGTGATAGATATGAAGTTCAGAAGAGAGAAGGCAATCTATCACCTGTCATGCCACATGAGGAACTGTGACTTGATGCGACGTTGTCCAAATTATTTATCTGCATAGTTTTCGATGTTACGTGGCCAACAGCCAACCACGAGCGAGCAATGTGACATCGTCAACATTAAATATTTTCCCCACTAGCACACTCTAGTGGTAGTGGCGGGCATCGAGCTATGGCAGCTAAATAGTAGTAGCCAAATAAATATAGGAGAGGAATGGAAGGGGTCAAGCTTTATTGAATAAATAGAGCTCGCTGAATTGATTGAAGTGATAAGCATTAGTGGGGAGGTGGTGTAGAAATTTAGCGAGTATTCAGTCGAATTATGGCAACTGATTGAAGCGGATGGATGTGAAGTGACTAATCTGACGAACTGTAGTGAGTAAATAGAGTGAAGGAAACTAGCTGGAGTGTTGATGAAGGTTGGGTGTTGTTGGGTAGGGGGAGGGATTGGTGTCGGGTAGTGTGGTGTTATTGTGAGGGATCAGAGGGTGCAGATTCATGTGGGGGAATTGGAGGCGAGGGTGGATAGTGAAGGGATCGAGCTATGGCGTGTAAATGGCGAGGGATTTGAATGTCTGGTTGTGGGTTGGTGACATAGGTGGTCAGTGAAGGAGTTGAGTTTTGGTGTGTTGAGAGAGCTGGAGTGCTGAGTGGTGTAATGATGGTGTGACTGGTAGAAGAGGGGAGAGGGAATGTGTGTTACATAAAGCCAATAATTTACTTTGTCGAGTGTGAAGTAGGGGGGGGAGGAGAGTTTTTTATTTCAGCAGATGTATCGACTCTATTGTCAGTTATTATTTAATTGGCATGGGATCGAGGGGAACCGACTATTTTGTTTTCTGCAATATTAATGAGAATCGTGCCTTAATTTCTTCCATAGCCAACATTGTGTCTGGGCTCAATAATGTAAGTTTCCTTCCAAATTTTTATGACTTTTCCTTGATTTAAGAATTCAAAGATCCTAGGATTAAGGTCAACATCACCCACATCACACACAGTGATCGCAGTCAGTAAAATCATTTTTACTCGAATTTTACAACTTTTTTCGAGATAAAGGCCAAGGCCAATATTACCTGCATCCAACATAGTGGTCGAGGTCAGTAACAATCTTTTCCTCGATTTATACGAGTTAGTTTTTCAATTTTTAACGAAAATCTAAGTATTTTGAGTTTAAAGCCCATGTGGTCATGTTAAAGATCGCCCACATCCAGCATGGCGGTTGGGTCAGTTATAAATGTTTTTCTATATTTTTATAAGGTTCCTCAATTTATTTTTCTATTTTTTCTCGATCTTATAATTTTTAGGTTACTGTTGTAAAGGTCAGGGAAATTCATATCCAGCATTGTAGTTGGGGTCAGCAATTGCTGCATTGCTGCTCACCCACACGATATTCTGGGCCTGACTTTAGTCTGCCTTGCCACTGTGAGCACTGTATGGCTCTTGCATTGAACAACCTCGAATCTGCTCTGCTAATTAAAGAACTCGAGCAAAACATTTTTCCATTTTCTATTTTTTTCACTAAGAGATGATTTTGTGGCGGAATGAATTGATTTATAGAATAAAATAAGTTGTTAGGTCATCAAATGTCTGCCCCAGACCATTGTGCGCGACCCCCAACTTTGATATCAACTAAGATGGCAGATTGCTTCTAGCTCTGATACTCGATGCCTGTACCAAAACCTACGAAACCATTCTACTCCTAGTACTTATCATATGACTACTGCCACCTGGTCAGCATTTATATATCTGTGCTGCAATATACAATAACGGAAATTTACTTAGCATCTTTTACTTTTGCAACAATTTCGTTCGTGACTTTTTCTGCTATAAGTTTAATAACTTGCTAATAGATACTTGACGACAAGAAATATGACCTTGTTCTGCATTACTAAAGGCCGTTCACGTTAAAGTGAGCACTCTAGAAATCAACCTTTAAAAAAAAAACAACGTCCACAACTGCGTATGTGTGTCACCACACAGGCTGGGGTTGAACACACCCAGTTATATTGGCAGTGAAATGTGAAAAGTAGTTCTACGAAATAATGCGGTATTGCAAGTGTAATGTTTAAATTGATGGCTAGTTAAGTTGTTTGAAATTGATTTTATACACTTCAAAGTAATTATTGGCATAAAGATAATGTATTTACTGTAACTCATAATTATATTGTGTCACGTGATCGGCGCAACGGACAAAACCAACGGTCCGTTGTGGTTCCTTCATGCTTGTTGCTTGGCTTTGCTTGTGAGGCAAACTACAAATCTGGTAATTGGAATTTGTTGTGTTTTAATATTTCTCATTTATTTTTCAGCTTATCTGCAATCAGCGTTGTTTTATTATAGATCGTATAGTGTTTAATTGTGTTGTAGTGATTTTGTGTAAAGTTTTGAGTTCCAGCAAACTATGTACAAATATTCAGAGTAAGGAGTATATTATAAATCTTGCCGAAACTATTTATTCTTTAATTTGTCGAGGAGAGATGAAGCCGTGCAAGGTGATCGAACGAATTGCTGAAATGATGAAAATTTCAACTGCAACTGTCCGGAGGTAAATGCAAATGTGTTTTTACGACGTGTTTTCGCCGCTTATCCCCAGTAAAAAAAGCGAAAAAGAACAATTATAAATCGACAGTTAGAAACGTTATATTATAAACGGAAAGTTAAATAACAATTATAAAGTAAATGAACGACTGCAGAAACACAACATTAATATATTCGTGTGAGTTTGCGAAGTACAGGTTATAGCCTAAGTTCGACAAATAATATTAAAAGTTATCTGTACCTATCTACCTACGCTAATCTGTTTAACCTTTATTTCAAATCTGTCATTATAACAGGTGCAAATTTGGCAGTCAATAATTATATGTTAATTTTACATGTTTTTATATCACTGTGTAGTTTTGAATGTAGGCCTAACCTTAAATACATCTGTACATATCTATTTACGCCCAGACATGTAACCTTTCTTAAATCTGCCTTAATTACAAGTGCAAATGTGCCTGTCAATAATTATACATTTATTTGACACATTTTGAAATCACTGTGTTATTCTGCAATATAGGCCTAACCTCAAACTTGTGTTCATGTAGTTATTCATCCGAAGTTACAGTGTTAAGTTTTACTGTTGTTAACGTAACATAAACGTCGCAGTTTCATGTTACACCAAAGATGTTCCAACATATAAACTATAAAATCTTGAAGCTGGTTTTGTTAACAATAGACCTATAGTTGTGCACGTTGCCGACATTCTTTCGTAATGCAAGTGTAGGCCTAATTGTTTTATTTGGTAATGCTTGCCGTAATAAGAATTAGAAAGTATTTGCCAACAATTAGGCCAATAGAACTATTCCATGTTTAAATTTCGAAATGGATGTTCGACAAGACAACTTGCTACCTTTAGAGAAATATCAACGAATATAGTATGCGTTATTGAGCAGGCATAATTGTTTGTAACACATGCCACTTTAGCCGCAAAAATATTGTAGTGATATTTAATGTAACTGTAAATTACATGTCATAGTCAACACCACAGACTCCCAGAGCTCCTATTTACTAGCTTGTGCATGTTTTGTACAGGTTAGATTACATTACGCAGTGTATGTGTTAATTAAGTATTCCTAAAGAAACTGTATGAGCTAGCTTTCAATAAGGGCCGGGCTACAATTTACATACCAAACACATTCACAGTTATAGCGATAAGCACATACAAATCACAGAAGCACAGTGGCCTGGCTACAATTGATGAAACGATAATAATATTAGTTTATGTTGCTACATTTGTACCGAAGAAATTAAGGTCTGTACATATAGTTGGTAGTGGGTTTTTTTTTTCAAAAATAAATATTTTCAATTGATCGCAGACATTTTTAAAATGGTAAATTATTTACATTTCAATTTTTACTTTAAACATTATCTAAAAGCGTTACAAAACTTCCGTGGTTGTGATTATCCATAAATAAACAAAAGAAAATATCTTCCCGATGAATGAAGTCAAAACACACACTTTCTTGATTTGTAAAGAAGTTTTTCAATTGATAACATAGTATAATTGTCGGGGCTTCTGGTTGGCTCTTTATTGATGGACAGCTATAGTAACAAGGAAAGTTAAACGAAGTGCTTTTCTCTATGTACAGTAACTTGCCTGTAAGTATTACTTTTATAATTTGTCCTTTACATATCATTTTGCTATCATTTGTGGATATGTATTAGTTTTACATTAATAATAAGACATTTATTTCAGCTTTGTGTGTGCACGTATGAACCATTTTTGTAAGTGTAGTAATTTTCTTTGAATACTTTTCTCATTTAAGTTTTCAGTTTTGCTGCAGTTATTACAATGAAGGAACCTCAACAATGATGAGAGTCTATGCACTTTACCTGTAAAATTGGTTTCTTGAGGTCTGTGTGGGTTTGACAAAATGGAAATGTCGCACCCATTTGGGACACAAGAGACACCGGAAATGTGGCCATCACCGGAGCGGCATTTCACTTAGCTGTAAATAATATACGTTATTTTTAGGATTATTTTGTACAAATGAAGGTGGTGCCAGATACAAGCCTGGTATACACTTCTTTTACCACTTCAATTCACAGTATAAATGTTCAATTTTTATTGGAGGGTCTCAGAAGGGTACGAACACAGAGTAACAATGTCAAAAAAAATTATATGTACATATACACAATTGCATTTGTTGATATGTTTATATTTTTAGTGAAAATTATTTTAATTTTATATATACGTCATAGGTCTATGTTGAGATATATTTATCTCTATTTATAAAGGTGCATATAAAACTATCCTTAAAATGTACATATACCTGCATATATTTACATTTTTTATATTTTTTTATATATTACATATTTTTATATGCTGCCACGTTTGCACCATCATGTTAAGTTTATTAACACAATTTACTTCTGTGCAGTGGTGTACTCTTTGCTTGGCTCAGAACCCCTAGTCTTTCCTTGCCTCCTCGCCACCCTTTCCCCTTCGTGCGTCATTATTTCTTGATTTGTCATTTTTATTTAAGTCCTTGCATGGCCTCGCTCTGTCTACCTTATACGCTTCAGACATCTGCTACGTTACGCCGCTACCTTATGCCTGCAGGTTGTATGTTTTTTCCTGATTGCTTAGTTGCACCTAACTTCATTCAGCCGAGATCAAACACAGCTATCATGTTTTAGAGCTGACGTTTTACTTGTCATGCTACAGAGCGATGGGGTACTTAGAAAATGGTGAGTCATGGGAAACGTTAAGTTTGTGGTACAGTTTTTAAATGTTAGGTAATTTGCGTGACAAGTGGTGTACCTTGGGTGTGCAGTAGTGCTAGTCTATTTCAAAATCTGGATTTGACTGCCCTTCCAAATTATTTTTCAGCTTAACTAATGTGTGTATTTTCTTAATGTGTCGTGTTGGGCTTTGTTCACCACCAAAGTTTAATGTTTGCTTTTTCACAGTTTCCATGATTTTAATCTCTATGGCGTTCATTTTTAAATTGTTTGTTGTGTAAAGTTTTTGTCTATCGGATATGTGAGATGACCCAAACTATTATATATGTTATATATAGTATATTTTACATGATATATGTACATATATATGCATAAATATGTATAACACATGATATATAACACATTATATATCATGTGTTATATAAATCAAATATGTTACATGTTTTATATATAATATATGTGTTACATATAGAAGTCCTAAAATGTAAACATTGAGTTTATTAACATGTGGCAATCACATGGCAATGTTTGTTTATATGTGGTAGAAGGATACATTATGGGCAAGAAAGTAGAATTTTAGCGGGGCTTTCAAAAGTGCTCACTTTATCGTGAACGGCATATATAAATATAAATATAAATATATATATATATATATATATATATATATATATATATATATATATATATATATATATATATGGCATTGTCCCCTGCCAAAACAGGACAAACTAGGAAAGTAATATAAGGCACAATAATTAATTTTCACTGATGAATGATGAACTGAAATTTCATACGCCCTTCTAAAAGTTAAACTAGCAGTGCAATTGTTCGGGTCGCCAGAAGTGTGTTAAAATGTCCCCCAGCACCGAAACCACAGAGAAAATGGTCACATCAGGGAAATGTGTAATAGTAGTTTACAATAATGCAAACACTTCATGTGCCTTCTTTATCCATTTTTTTTTCAATTCGTGCCTGGTTAAATTAGTGAAGTGGGTGTAGTGATGTTTTTTATATCGTTATTTTTATTCTCAAACACAAACCAATGCAATACTTACAGGAACAATTGAGGCTATCAGTGCAATAGCGACCTAACCAACAATTTTGAATGAACTGAGATATTGGCCTAAATAGCATCTTTAGAGCCTAAATCCAATTTCTAACATCGCCAAAACAGTCTTCCGAAAACATTCACGACGTGGCAACACAACATTTTTGTGCACTGGGCAGTTTGTTCATTAATGGGGCTCAACACTGGCCTATGCAACATAGGCCAGTGTTCCATCGTTCTTGCTGTCTACTACTGGGATTAGGCTGTTCGTGGATCGTATACTGGTGCATCATAAGGCACGTGATTTCAATCTAATTCCGTACACAATGTTACAGCCGGTGGAACATATAAACAAACGGAGCAGTTACTGTGTGGTGTTGGCCATGTTCAGCAAGTGTATGAAGTGAAAGTACTACAACACAGAGTAAAATGAGCACGAGACAATGTAATATAGAAGCTGCATTGGCAGGTAAGGATCGTATGATGTTCTCTTGCCTGAAACATTGTTTTTCGATATGAAAGATATGGCTAATAAGTAACAGCTTACATGCCACTAGCATTACTTATCAATGGCAGTTTCACACCATCAAGAAAATACTCGTTATATCCAGCAAACATTTATTTCACTTAGATTTTCAGGTAACAGGTTTTTGTGTGACTTCAATCTCACCAAGTTCACATAAATACTATATTAAATGACATTTTAAAATTGCAACTGTTATAACATTAAAAAGGTAACAATTCACTTATATCATTAACAAAGATAATAAATATGTAACATTAACATATATGTATCAACAAAAAACAGTTGAAACATGTTTAGCAGTTCTATAAAACCCTTAGACTAAAGACAACCTTATGAGCAACGACAAGAAATAATTCATACAGCATATTTCTAAAAGACTAGTTGGCTATAGTCGCTGTATTCCTAGGCCTATGTTCTAAGTTTTCGCAAGGTGACCTTATGTATTTTTACATTTTGCACCTTATAAGAGATGTGCGAACTCAAGACAAACCGTGGGACTCACACCACAAGCTTGGAAAGCAACCAAAAAAAATTTGATTTTCTTATGAATTATTTTGTTTCGGCAATTGTATCACATATGTATCAGGCAACTTTCTTTATGGTTTATATAATATTTTCGCAACCACCTATATCAGAGCTGGAGAAACAGAACTCTCATATTTAGTTATAGAGGACCACAAAATTTTAGTCCTTGGTAGCTGATATTAACTCCAAATTAATATTTTATGCTTAATTAATGTAAACATGAAATTTTTTTCTGTCAGAAATATCTTTCTGTACAATGTGCTGTTGCAACAGCACAGTGAACTAAATGGTAAATGGTGACGAATTTCTCGCTATTACTAAATGCTTTCACTCTGTTGTCCACCAATATCAATTTTAGGAATGATAGTGAACATGTAGCAAGTAAGAAAGAGCAGAATGGTGTAGAGATGGCGCATGACTGGAGGTTGAAGGACCATAGCCTGCAGTGCTTGGAGATGTGAGTGTAGAGCAGTGCAGCTCTAGCCGGTGTAGTGGCGGCACTGCTCGTTGTCACTGTTGGCAGGCCAGTCACAGATCTTCTTCTTCTCGTTCCACACAGTGCCGGGCTCGCACGTGAACTCCACTGGTCGGCCGTACACGCATTGGTAGTACTGTGGACATGAGACAACCACTTTCTGCACATGTCGTCACACATTGCCATTAACAAATTACACTGTTTTGCTACACTTCACATGCACTTTATTACTATAGCTTACTATCGGTTTTTATTATAACCCTCCATTTTTCATTTTGTAAACTTTAATCTGTGACTCCTACAACATAACTTCACAGTTAACCATGGTGCTATTTGCTTAATTGCGCACCATGTCACAGATTATGGTGTAAAGTAAAATCATATTAAAATTACTTATGACCAAGAAGCTCTTGGAACAAATAGTACTGCTAAATTAAAATTAGTACAATGTCACATTCCATCAATATTTAACGAAACAAAATAATCAAGATATAAAAGTGAATTTACATTGAATATTTAAATTTTATATCATGTGCAAAGCATTAGTACGGGCTCTTGGTCTCAAAAGACCTTTACTATGATAGATTACAGCAGGGCTCGGTGAATATGATAAAAATTGGCCGAAAAATAACACAGGCATTATCCAGATTAAACATGTTGTGAACCGTGCTTTCTCGAGCCCTCGTGGCCTCTTCCCCCAGCACATTCATTTGCAGCACATCAACCACACTGGGCAGACTCGAACATAAGGCCAGACTGTGTAGTGCAGGTTGATGGGAACATAGCTTGCACTGCCCTGCCAACAGGCAGTAAGTGACTCAAGATACCATCTTACAGTATTTATTACATGAGGTGCCTCTTGTAATAAATACTGTAAGTGATCCAATATGGTGTTTACCCCAAAGCCACAGCCGTTAGGTGCACGGGCAAATGGATGTGATGCCAGAGCAGCTTGCGCTGCAACGCCACACGTGAATAACCACCATGTGTTGTCAAATGATCTGCTGGCCAGAAAACAAGTGCTTCGAAATAGTGCAGAAAATATTTCTAAATATATTTCTAGTGTAAAATCAGTGCTTATTAATTACAGGGGTTGATTTCTATTGTATTTTGTGCCATCTCCTCTTAAAGTTTGATTGTTTAACTATTCTGAGAAGCCTATTGTAATTCTTTTCTGTCAGGAAGACAGGCCCCTTAAGAATTTTAATGTTGCATGTAATGACTTTTTCATCTTGGAACATTTTGTCATTTAACTTTGTGAAAAGGATTTGCTACATTTTATTGAAATTCTCGAAGCTGCCCAGAACTATGGCTGGTTGTAAATGTATAATTTTGTGAGAAGTGCAAAGACTGGACAGCAGTGGCGTTTATTCCATAGATGCAAGGTACGCAATGCTTACACTATACATATTGGAAATGTTTGACCCTTTATAGTTTTCGTCATAACATTAAACACATTTAATTTTGAGTTTCTAGTTTCCGATTCGAGAAACAGAATTTTCGTAACTCCCATAATGTACATGCACAGTGCTGCTATCTAGTATTTATTTCCACAAAGGGGAGCAACTAGCGATGAATCGAATTTGTAAGCAACCATGCCACATGCTCGACCGCATTCCTTCGGCCTCGAGAGCGAGCAGGCGGGCGGATGCCTACAGGCACAGGCGGTGTGTTAATAGGGTGGCACACTCCCCGGCGAGTGTGTGTCAGAGGAGGAAATAGTGCAGAAGCAGAGGAAGAGTCCCTCTTGGCGGAGGGACAGGTATGAGGGTGTGGTCAGCCGACAGACTAGGTATTTCAGAGGAGGCCCCCAGCTTCCTCGTGGCCATTTTGACTGTAGCTTCACAGGCGCACGGGCTGTGTGCGACAGTTCGAAGAGAATGTACGATGCACTCTCATAGACTCCCATTTTTATTCTAACTTCCTACGTTTAGAGAGAGAGTGAGAGAGAGAGAGAGAGAGAGAGAGAGAGAGAGAGAGAGAGAGAGAGAGAGAGAGAGAGAGAGAGAGAGAGAGAGAGAGAGAGAGAGAGAGAGAGAGAGAGAGAGAGAGAGAGAGAGAGAGAGAGAGAGTTCCTGCTTTCGGCACGGTTCTCCGAGCTATGTCAGTATTTTAGGTAAGAGATGAGTGAGACATTAGTATAATATAAGAAGTTTACTTTCGGGATTGTTATAATATTGCCAACTAATGCTATTCCAAGGACCCCCTGCCATAGAGTTTGATAAAGGTTACTATTTATTCGATAAATGTTGCTTTATCAATGAACATTTTTAATTGAAGTCGCTGATATTATTTTCTCATTAGTTGTCTTAAACGCTTGCTGTTATTGATAAATATGCAAATATTTAGAATCCTGTGAAATGGACCCTGATTCATGTCGTAGAGAACTACATTTTCAGCAATATTTATGTGTAGTTTTCCAGAAGCCTTGCCCCTCTTGTAAGAGTAGGCCACATACTCATAATCATGTGTACAAACTTAGCAAAGTAAATCTTTCATTGTGTATTTTGCGTGCCCATTATTGTAATAAGAAGCCATTGCCAGAAGAGCAAAAGAACCATTCATGTTGAAAAATGTATGGTTTTGCACTCCTCATTGTAATTTGTGAATGCAATTAGAGCTGTTTTAATAATTAATTTAAAGCATCTTCTATGTGATAATACGCAAGACAGATAATTTAAGGTTAGTGAGTAAGCTGGGTAATATTGATTTCTAAGTGTGAAACTATTTTAATATGTGTTCGATTTAGCGTTCACTGTAAGATTCTCTCCCCAGCCAACATCACAGGAGGTTTCGAGAGTCGTGGAGGTGCTATGGGCGACAGACGAGACATTAACATGCCAACATCCAATTTCAGGTTCCCAACCCCTTGACGCATGCCCACGCACCTCCTTTCACCTTTAGCCTGTTTGCCCACTGCACCAGGTACTGCAACGAAGTGTGTGTGCACGCTCTACGAGTGCAGGTGCAGTGAGACGAAGGATGCAAGTGCGCAACGCAAACACAAAGGGAGCTGCGACCACATGCACTGTGGGCGCACTAATACAAAAGTAGACCCTGCTAATTTTCTTATATTCTACACCAAATGGCAAGAGTTATAATATGCAATAGAACACATTTTAGTCTTAATAAAGACGTCTGCCACAGCGGCCTCAAAGTCCTCAGTGTTTTCCAGAGTATGTTTGTAATGTTCTTGTTATGTTCACTCATGTGTTTTCATCCCCCCGTCATTCATCTTTTTGCAGTGTCATGTTTTACCGAATCTAAATGACAGGGGTTTGTTTGAAGCACTGTGTAACAGCTGGTGCTGGGAGAACATGCCCGGTAGGTAGGTGTTGTTTGCAAGAAAGTAGTGCGCGCAGGGTGCCAGCCCACCAAGCCGGCTGGCACGCCGCACTGGAGAGTTAGGAGTTGTTCGTCTTTGCAAGGGGTGTGATGCACCACGCTGGGGCTTATGGTTTCACGCGCTCGGGCAGCCAGCATAATGTTGGACTAATCATTTAACTTACAATAGTTTCATTTAACATACCGGAACCTTTCGATTTCTCAGCCGCCCGAGTTTTTCGCCCCTCGCACCCACCCAATGTCAGCATTGCCTGGGTGGGCATAACTCACATGTAATTCATATGTGACCTTTGTGTCGTCTCGCAGTATCACCCACGCTGATGGATTTGTGGTGAACAATCTTGTAAGTGTTCTCCAATGGAGATATAGTTAGAAGCACCGAATAAATCGCAGGAGTGACGTAATTTCCACATGTGGTTTATTTTCGGTTCGCCGCAAGCCTTCTCCCACCAAATTTCCTTCACTTTGCAAATGTGCGTAATCTATGATCAAATGGTCACAAGCTATACTGCAAGTAACAGTGTTTTCGTATGGGCGTGTGGGAAGCAGGATGTCGTACAGCATCACAAGTAAGGGAAATATCTACTTTCATTATAATTATTATTAGAGGAGCCAGCACCGCCACTGAAGTATTCCGCCGTGGTCGTCGGCCGAACAACCCTGAGGAACGAGTCAGCTGTCCAACTTCACGACATTGTCAGCCTGGCAATGTCTTGGGCCCTGGGTAACACTCCTACAAAAATCCAACTTATGTTCACCGCTCCTCAAAACCTAACCTCTATCCTTTTCGACTAACCAATCACCGTCACCCTTTGCTAATTATTAAATTTGGGTGGTGGCAGCATAACCTACCCCCTTTTTCCTGCTTACTAAGAGTTCGCTTTTTCACCTTAAACTGCATATAAAGGCTATATTTCTTTTAATCTCATTTTATAGTGTGGTGAGATTGCTCAACATATAATTTCATCAAGCATCAAAGACACTTGCAGATTAATGGTAATGTCACCAAAAAATTTTGTGTGTGTATTTTATGTAATTTGTTGTATCACCCCTGTTTGTATTTTGAAGTCACATTCATTTATTGCAACTCGACATTTGATGCTGGCTCACAGAGTGTGTAGTAGAAGTCAGTGTTACTCGTCCAGCTCTTCTCAGCACTCGGACCGGTTAGCAGCGTGGGAGTTCTGCTCCATGACACCCTATGTGCCATCACTTAGGCTGTACTCACTTTTCACTGGCAATAGTTTAATTATTCTGCAACCTTTCTCTGATTGTACCGAGGGGTAAACCCTCTGCTTCTCCTAATTTATGGGAACGGAATGCCTTAGCATAACCATTAATTCACCTTATATGTCTTACATCATTTTTGCAGTAGCAGGTCTTCGGCAGGCCTCGAGTGCCGAGTCTGCCTATGTTTTCACATGATCACCTCACAACCATGCATTATTGCGTGAAGTAAACAGCTTTGTCAATTTTATGTGCAAGTATTTCTTCATTTTCCTTCGGTATGCTTAGGGTGCTGCACCCACTTGCAGCATATCCATTGATTTCTACCATTCCATAGTTGTTAGCATACGAGGCAGCCCACAGCATCGTTGGTGTAAGTAAGTGTATCAGCAATTTATTGGCATATGAGGTGGCCTACAGCCAAGTTGGTGCACAAGTAAATGTATTAGTAATTTATTAAGTGAATGTACCACAAAATCATCTCATCATGATGGAGGCATCCAGGGTCCCACAGGGATGTCAGCCACATGACACATGACCCTCATAATTAACTCTACCGAGTTATGGCCCCAAGCAATTTCAATCAGTTTTGCCCCTGCCTGAGGTATCAGGTTGGGCAGTCTCCAACATCTCCAGCTCTGGATCACCTCGGCCATATCACACATTTCTACGAACATGACCCCTGGAGTCTGTGCAGAATATGCAAATGGTCCTGTGGAGTCTAATTAAACTACAAAGCAGCATGTAGATTGCATTGTCATAAGAAAGATTGGATGGTACATACATTCACACTCGGAGTATGGCTCACACTAATATTTTTATAGGCACAGGCACAAAAAAAAAAAAAAAACAATGCATTTTCAAAATAACCAAATTTTAAAATGCCTCACTACCATGTCTGTGCTCAATAGAACAAATTTACAGGAATGCACTATATTTCCTTATGTAGAAAGTAATGGTGCTTGATTCTAGTTCTGAAAACAACTTCGAGAAATCGAGTATTTGCATTGTTATAAGCCCTTCAAGGAGATAGGGAATCTGCATCCAGCAACAATGGTGAATGGTGGAGGCTTAAGGATCCGTTAACCATCTTGAATCCCATCATAGCAAATGGTCACTGACCACCGTGCACGTGCTTTCTCCTGCTCTTTCATTCTGGTCGGGCAGCGGCCGAATTTGTCTTTGATTTTGACCTTTGTTCGTAATCTGTTTTCCGGCCACCATGTAGTACTTTTTACTGTCAACATTTTTCGGCAGCCATTTTGTTTCTGGCTGCCATATATGTTTTCTATTTACTCACATTCAGACGACTGCTGACTGCTAGTGTGTGCAAGTGTTGCATGTGCTACAGTATGTATATAATTTTTGCACCCTGAATTTGAGAACGAAGTGCCATTTACTGTACATAAATATTTCACCTCTATATGCACATTTAGTAAAATGTAACTTAAGAAATCCTCTGGAGAGGAGGAAGCTCGAACTACCAAACCTTATGTTGGTAGCTGCATGTTCTAACCAACTGATATTAAGTGTCAATTACCAAGTAAAGAAAATAAATGCGTTTTTATTTCCGATACCATTGAGGCATATTGAAAAAAAAAATAGATTTATGTTTACTTATGTCTATAAATATTCGTTGCTACTTGAATCGAATTTATATATGAAATAGTAACAAAGAAGGTAAAATATCTTCAAGCCCAATAATAACATCTTTTCATAATTTCTAAAAGTTTCATTGTATAGTATAGACAGACAACATTGGTCTAGCATCCAATAAAATATCGGGAAATAAAAAAAAAGTTATAGATGTGCTTTAGATTTTTCCTGTTTATAACTTTATACTCTGTTTCATACAACTTCAATAAAATTTGACAGACGTTGTGACCAACCTACACAGCATGTGAACAGTAAAGTCCCCCATTTCCAAGGTACTGTGCCAACTGATGGTTGTTGCAGGATACATGTTATTATGTTGGCGCCCTTGGCGATGATTGTGAAAGAAAATAGTACTCGGAATTAAAAGTTACAATGTGGAAAATTAATGATAATTACAAAATTTATGGTTAAAATTACACTAATGCACTAATACGCAATTCTTCTGAGTTACAGAGCAAGGGCTTGAGAAATATTTAGAAATATGATGGTAGAGCATGCGAACATGACGGTTATGTGAAAGGTTTCTACCAATCTCCTATTGTGAGTCTGTTGTCTATGGTCTCCACCAATCGTCCATTGTGAGTCTGTTGTCTATGGTCTCCACCAATTTCCCATTGTGAGTCTGTTGTCTATGGTCTCCACCGGCCCGGTAAAAAGCCGTTGTTACCACTGTGCTCTCTTCCGTCATAATTTATCACTATGCGAGGATTACTTGCTGGTGATGTCGGAATATTATATATATGCAGTAAAATAATTTTGTATTTACACATTTAATTAAGTGTAGTTCGTCGTAGGTGCCTCTTTAGAACCGTCTCCTCAGTGTAATGAATTATCGACTTGTGTCTGCCGTTTTGTAAAATGGTTTGTTGGGTGCTGTGGTCCGCCATTTTCTTTGGTCATCACGAAGAGCGAGCGAAAAATTATTTTCGTTGTGAAGTGCGAATTTGTTGGTTTCAATAAATAGTTCAAGTGTTTTGTTAATTGCATTAGTAAGCAAATAATTTATTTCGTATCAGTAGCTGACACGTGATTAATCATTCAAAGTTCGGTACATGTTTAGGAATTTACGAAGTGAACAGTAGTTTGTGTGTTTTGTAAATAATGTTTTCTTAAATTGTTGTTAGAATATTTGAAATATATTTGGACTTTTATTTGATTGAAACTCTTAACAATTTTTACATAGAAGTTAAATTTGCTTGACAGGTTTACAATGTGCATAACTGTGGCGTATTTATTACGTTTTGTTCTTGCGGGAGGTTTTCAAATGTACGCCCTTTTAGTGTAGTTCATTATATTAAAAATACAATGATATTTATCTGTTGAGCGTTTCTCGCATCGGTATGAACAGCGACACATTATCGCATTTAGTTCTTTCGATGAAGTTAAAACTTTTGAGTTATAGTACATTGATTACTATTTCTGTACGAACAAAATTTTCTAATGAATCATCAAAACAATGCAAGTTCCACGCGCCACTCTCTTATAAGAAGAACCGCAAAAAAATCGTCTCCTGAAAGACTTAAAACTATTGTTCCCCAACCCACCAATAAAATAAAACAGAACCCTAACTAGCTTATTATGTGATCATAACAAAAATAAAACAGTTGGGAATGGCAACCAGCTATAGTAGCCTAATTACTGGGCAGAAGTTGTCTGTCTTTCAATGCTTGTCATTAGATTAGTAGTTTGTTTACAAAGATCGGTTTCTTCACTGACAGAATAGCTGTGGCGGAGGGATACATCGTGGCCGCACTTCTTTTCGAGAACTGTCAAAATTTATTGAAGTTATATGAAACAGACTATACATAGGTACTATACACAAGTATATTTTATTTCGTCTAATATACTAGTGTCGGCATTGGCAGCTATTTATTTTAAAAAGATGCTGCATTCGTGAAAAATAAATCACAAATGTTAGAGAATTATGTGAACAACAGGACCACAACCTTATCATCTGTGTCGTGTCAAATATATTTTTTATTACTAGTACACTGCATTGCTTGTTGGTATAGATTACTAGAGATTCGTACCATAACTGTGTTTGAAAACTACTTACACAAAAAAAAAAAAAAAAAGCAAACGTGTAGGCGCTGTTATTTGGAAGCCTGTCAAGAGCTGCGAAGCATGCATGCTGTGTCAAACCTAGTGCGAGGTAATGTTCGCGCGCCGCTTCCAGTGTGTGGTACTTCGCAGGACAGACTGTGAACTGTTCCCACAACTTGGACACGTGCTGCATCGTTGGCCAGCCAGTCATTGATTACTATGTTCATGGAATGAAGTATCACCATCATCAGTTAAGTCGATAATGCTTACTTTGATGGCATGTAGCTTCGAGCTGCATGCCGCAAACTTCCCGCCACTCGACCTGATTGGGGACTGGTGCATAGGTATAGTCGATTTTTTAACATACAATGCAGAACCGAACATCGACGAGAAAAACTGCAATCTATGTCTTGCGAAAAGTGTCTATTTCTCCCATGAAGTAGAGTTACTCTTGGGCTCTTATGTAATATGTGATAGGGCAAGGTAGAACGAAGAATCACTATTTCCCGGAATGGGAATCGAACTAAGTGGAAATCCCAACACCATGAAGAGTGCCATCAGAAGAAGCGAAAATATCGACTTTATGAAGCAAGCAGAATACAGTAGGACCAATGCAGGAGTTCGAGCCACTAATCTAAGGAGCTGACAAAACACAAAAATCATCTTGACAGGCAAACAACTTGCCGGTTAATGTGATACAGATAAACTGAAATTTGGCCAGTGGTATGCAGTTCAATGACAGACCAGGCAATTCATTACACGAGTTTTCTCCGATGGCCCCGCCCTGGTCTAAACTGGCAGTGACACTGCAAAGCACTATCTGTGTTCCGATCATCGTGAAGAGAGCACATGAGATAGTCGTGTCTATAGTCAACCAGCAGGAAGAGTTAGCGAACTTTCAAAACGATGAAAATACTTTGTGATTGCACATGAGACGATGGGAATAAGAAATACAACCAATAGCAGCCATAAAATGAAGCAATTCATCGAACCAGCTGACATTACACTGCAAGTCCCCGAGGTGATAACACAAGCCAACGAGAGTTTCCTCCGAAGTCTCGGCATCGAAATCGATCGCCAAGGAATACTATTTAAACATCGAATAGCTGACAATTATTGAAGACAGCATGATACAGGTGGAATTTCACATTCACTAACCTTTTCTGATCGGACCATACACACTATTAGCGGAAATTCGAATCGCGATCCTAGACCAAAACATCTTCACTCTTTCGCGCCTTTTTTCCTTGCGATTCAGGGAGACTCTTACAAAATAAGCTAGATCCAACCCGACACAGACGAAAATCACCTGGCCGATTGAATAATGTAACTGTGGAACTTGAGCTGTAATATATCGAATGGATATTGCTTCGCATCCAATATAGCACAGTCATACGTATCAAAATTTCGAATAATGTGGGAGATAGCAAAAATATATGTCTAGCTCTCAAGTTGTGGAGTTTCGGGACACACCCTAGAAGATTTCCAGAAATCCAGCAGGTCAACTGGATGGTAAAGTCTAGATTCGCTACTGAGAAACCTATGTACATCATCTATGAGCTACAGATAGGATGACAGCACAATGTGAAAACGGAGCAATGCACAGCTCAACACATCTCAAATATAAAATGTGAAAACATGTTTGAACAGCGAAGGTTTTTCCACATGTTAACATGAACATGAACTTTGAAGATGGGGAGATCCTTCTCCATGTCAAATGTATGCAATTCTAACATGCATATTATGAATTCGCTCAGTCCCAGACAATAAGTCTGGTTACATTCAAGAGTACGGAGTCATTCATGGTTTTAAAACTGAGTAAACAGGATGGGCATATTACTTCAAATGTAATCGATTGCCAGATCGATTCAACGACTCATGGAAATATTCCTGCACATATATATACTTTCTGCCAGTTTCTTCACGACCAGCTCATATTGTACAACTGTCGAGACAAGACCGCCAAGAAGATGTGTTGAGTACTGTGGAGAACGTATAAATACAATGGTTCACCCACAATCTATGTTTAGTCGCCTTCGAGAATAGTCAGCATCAAGATGTACTGCAACCTGCAAGGTTTCCAGATCCAAAACAGATATGTGCTCAAAGAGATCGCTATGACAGAAAAATAAGATGGCAAGATGTGAACGCCATTCTTGAGACCATCCTACCCATGAAAACATTCGAACGAGAAGATCAAGAAACCCATCGAATAGTTAAGCAAGTAATACCATAGCATGAAATGGCACAAATGTATGTTTCCATACCATAAGGTGGGAAATGTGATCTGTAATCTGTCGATGCAATACCGGAAGGCCTCAATATGCATGGCAGGATCTGAGCAGAAAAAAAAATTGAACGAATTGAGTAAATGTGAAGTAGAAATCATCGGCAAGCAGGGTGAGCATGGATGAACGAAGATGAAATATTTTTACATCTTCGACAGGTGTGAACCTGACTAGACCTGCACATGGAGGAATGTGCAGCTGCTGCACAAATTATGCACCTTGTTATTGGACTGAGAATCTGAGATTTACGAATAGTCCCGAGATGCCAATGGGAAAAAAAATTTATTCAATGGAATTTGGTTCTATTATGGTGTAATGCCTGATTTGTAGGATATATATATATATATATATATATATATATATATATATATATATATATATATATATATATATATATATATATATATATATATATATATATATAGGTCTTATCACCACCAAATATTTATGTGACTACAATATTTCAGTTATATTTTATATGAACGAAAACAGGGAGGAAATAGGTGTGTTCGTAATACCTAGTAAGAAATAGTTCTCATGCAAATTATTATTACACTGAGTGTGAACGAATGTGGTGCGCTGTCCCTTTAGAGTAATTTTCTAGACATGGTTAAGCGTTGTTTGCATGAGGCGGAGTAATAGCCAGCGAGTAGAACCTTAGCAGGGCTTCATAAATCTTGGAAGTTATTTCAAATGGGCTATAACAGGTATTTATAGGAGTAATATGAACTCTAATTTAAGAATACAGTAATAAAAAATCAAGCACGAATAAAATAATTAAACAAAAAAAATATAAACAAGCAATCATATTAAATATTCTTATATTTCATATGCTATTAAGTATTTGAGTTTCAGAACATCTAGGGAAATTCTGAGGGAAATTTTTGAGCCAAAATGGCTATTGTTAAGTTCGAAACAAAATTCAGATATAGTGATATAAGAATACCTAAAAAATATATGTATTTTTTAAAACATACCACAAAGGTTGCAGCAATAGTAAAACATTCGAACTCCTTACATGGTAGTTAAACTCTAACTCAGTCGGTTAGGCCACACGTTTACCAGCACAAGTTCCAACATTTCAAGGCTCCTACTCTCCAGAGGATTTCTTAAGTTACTTACATTTGAATAAATGTAGAGGTAAAGGCGAAAGTCCCATGTCTGGTAAATTGAACTTCGTCCTCAAATTATGGGTGGAAAAAATATATCTATACTCTGGTGCATACGACACCCGCGAATTCTTGCAGTCGGCAGTCAACTGAAGGTGAGCAATTAGGAAACAAAGGTTGCAATAAGAAATCAGATAGCTGCCGAAAACAAATAACTAACAGAAATACAAGATAGCTGCCAGAAAATAAATGACAAAAACACAAGATGGCGAACAAAGGATAAGTTAATTCCAATATGTAAACTTGACAGCCAGAATGACAGTGCAGGAGAAAGCATGTGTCAGGCAGACAGTGACTAGTTGCTGTGACAGGCTCCAGCATGGTGAATGGATCCTGACCTTCCACCAACTACCAGTGTCTCTGGATGAAGATTCCGTATCTGCTCCTTCAAAATGGGCAGGAGGTTGTGCTAAAGGCTGTTCAAGATAAAGTGAGCACTTTCGAAATCAACCTCCCTGCCTGCATATATTTTAACGGGCGCACTGGGTGACATGCGCTTATAAAGTTGGTAATGATGGATGGGAAATAGTTCCATATCTTAACGTCACATAAATAGTTTTAGGTAACCATTTATGCAAACTGAAATTATTCCTTTTCCTCTCTGTTTTTTAAATGCATCTAAGTATAAGAATGAGCAAGTTTGTATATTTAATTTTTCAAATAATGCCACAGTTTCACTCGACCGATGCATGAATAAAATTATGAGGCCCATGTTGATGTTATTATTACATACGGTGGAGGAATACAGAACGTGCGTACAAGTAGATATTAAGCAGGGCTTTCAAAAGTGCTCATTTTACCGTGTCTATAGTAACAGCATGCGTGTAGCTCGGTGTGCAGTGTGTGTGGATGGGCGTGGTCGCGGGCCATACCTTGTTGCAATCCTTGTGCGGCAGGAAGTCGTTGTGCTGGCAGTCGCCGAGGATCTCGTTGCTCTGCGTTGTGGTGGTAGTGGTAGTGGCAGTGGTTGCAGTGGTGGCAGCTGGTCGCCTCGTCGTGCTAGTGATCCTAGTGGTGGTCCTAGTGGTGGGCCTGGTGGTGGGCCTGGTGGTGGTCGTGGTTGCCTGGCCTCCCTGTGCGGAGGTGGTGCTGGGCGGCCGATCCCACTCGGGCTGCATCATACACCACATCCCACCTCACCTCACCTCATCAGCCACACGTCCCTACACAACTCTCCTACGGTGTAGTAGGCCGACACTGCACGGCAGCGTCAAACTAACAACAGCTCGTGGCAGTACCCCGCCCAGGACTACACTCAGAACCAATACACAATGAGGGCGACAGACCGAGGTAGCGAAGATGGAAAGTGCTATTAAGATATGCTGTGCAGACTGCTGGACTCCTCCCGTATGCTTAGACTTTTTTCTGGTTTAGCTAGTTTTTTAGTGGGTCATTCTAAACTTGCAGTTATGGTGGCGACAGATAGCGTGAATTCGCAGAAATAAAGAAATCTTAAAATATCAACAGCTTTAAAATACAATATGGTTTATTCTCATCTTATTATAAAGTAAACGTTTAAAACTATTAATAGTAAAGGTACATTTAAGAGTTTATTTTCGTTTTAGTTGTGTGTTTGTTAGTATCTTATCCAGTGATCTGTACACAGGTTCTTATAAGTACATGAAAACATAACCTTCAAATACATAAAGTTACAAAAATATGATTTTATTAGTACTTGTTTTAGAGAATGAAGATTTTGGATGAGTAAACCTGATGGCACTTGATGACAGCGATACTAACTTATTGGGTAATGGTGATACAGATACAAATTGTATTGAAACAGTTAATGAAAGATTTTTATTGGAATCAGTGTGTGATTGTGCCACAGAAACAGATGCAAGAAAGAGAAAAGTTATCATTTGTCTGTGAGTTAATCTCTGCATTGGTGTAACTGATATATACTTGCAATTAAAACAAGAAATAAAATAAAGTAATATTCTCTCATTATAAAATACTCATGCAAAACTTGTTTCAATTGTATGTCATTTTATGTGTTTCTGTGCACTGTACCAAAAATCAGTGCTTCTTTTAATTTTAAACACAGATTCATAAACAGTGTAAAAGTAGATGTTTTCAGAATAAATCTGCACTATTGTTACTTTAATCTAGTAAAGTAACAGCATGGTAAGTTGCAAACAATAGCTACAAGACTGCTACAATACTTATACTTAGCGAGATGATGCAGTGATGAAACAATGGACTAGCATTCAGGAAGAATCAGGTTCCATTCCCAGTCCGGACATACTGGTTTCTGTTTTATAGGGTTTAACGGAATCATTCCAAGTGAATGCTGTTCTTCAATACAGGCCCTGGCCAGTTACTTCCCCAATAATCTGTACTTCGTCTTTGCTCGGGGGCATTCAAAATAGTGGGCAAATAATAACCAACCCTTAATTTCTGTGTTTAACATTTTGTGAAAATTTCGATCAATTCTTGATTTTTATCTCTTTTTTACTTTGTCTTAACATTTTAAATAGTTGAAAATATGCAACTTACTCAAGCTAAACATATTTTGGTGTTATAAATTCCTGTAAACATAAAAATAAGGACCAAGAGAGTATAGTTTTGGCGAGGAAGTAGTGGCGTGGAATGAGGAGTGGCAATAGAGAGTATGTCTGTAGGTGCAGGCGCCTAGCAGGACGTACCCTGGGCGTAGTGCTGATGGCGCTAGCGGGCACTGTGTAGCCCTTCATGCCAGCACTCATGACGCGGATCAGCGGGTTCTTGTCGCCGCAGAGGCCATGGAAGTCGTCCATGTCAATGGCCCAGTTCATGGCACCAGCGTACCCTTTCTGCTTGATCCAGTCCATCTTGAGCTGCACACTCGTCGTGTTCTCGTAGCCGACCCACTGAGTGCCTGCACACCACTTTTACCTTCATCTCCGAGCATATCACCAGCTTGCTACCACGTCAACCCTATCGTACTTCACGTCTCCATAACTGACACCGTGGCACTTCTCATACAGAAAAAACTCTCACATTTGACATATCGAGTACAACTTTCAACACAGCCTATATGCTGGCAAACATTTTAACGAAACCTATGATGTACAGTAATGGGGTGATTAGAAACACTGAGGTGAAAATAAAACCAAACATGAAATAAAGTTTGAAGTCATTCAATTGAAAGACAACCCCCAAAAAATCGAACAGTATTAATATTTACTATAGAAAAAATGAGACTTGTTTTGTCTTTCTATCGAATAACTTCAACTTTCTGTTTTGAAGTTTTGATTCTTTTAACCTTAGGAGCCGCAGTGGTGTAGTGGTAAGACTACATGCCTCCCACCTATGTGAACTTGGTTCCATTCAGGGTGGGGATACTCCCGGATTTTCGCACGTGGGACTCATGCCGCATCGGCGGGTTTTTTTCGGGAATCTCCTGTTTCCCAAGCCCTTTCATTCCGGTGCTGCTCTATACTCACCTCGCTCCATATTCATCTACTCTCAGTACCTCGATTTTAAGAGCTGTCCAAATCTCTCCACTCCATTTTTAACACCACTGTTTTTAATCACCCCATCTTACAGTAGCTAAATTCCCAATAATCTGATTACTGTATCTTAAAATACTCCCAGTATATACGAAATTTGTGCAGGTATTATACTGAGACTGATTACTGGCTTTATAAAGATATAATGACAGACAAAATTGAGTCCAGTAGTTTAAGTTCCTTGAACAATAGACTACTTGATGTGCATGTCAGTGTCGCCTTCATTCATGCTTCCTTCACGATTGTAGGTTGGATCTCACAAGGACTTGTTTATGGAAATTAACTCTAAAAGTGAACATCAGAGGCGGAGAATAGAGGTCTTCTGTTGCTCTAAGCACTTTTAACAAAGCTGCCTATCAGGTAATTTAGGAAAAACAATTAGTAACAAACCCAATCCAAGGAACACTTATCGGCCTGACATTTATTTCCGAAATACAGTAATTAATGAGAAAGTGTTCATTATAGGTTCGGATCTATTTGTTCGTAAGGAACATATTCATTACCCAAATATTAATAAAGCTGATTAGCAGTTGCTGCATATGTCCTGAACAATTAATTTTAGAAAAATTGAACTGTCGTGTGAAATATTTTTGTACGCAGGCATGTGCATGACAATTTGACATTGTAACATACTATTTTGTACGTTTACTCATTGTATGGTCGTTTTTTTTTAATATATTCCCGAACACACGAGTCTTGGTACTTCGAGAAGCTGCTACTTGTTTAGTGTGTAGTAGAGTTTGCAAGGACGTTCCTCGGTTATCATGTCTGCCTTGACTTTGAGTCTTCTATGTTTTGTATAATCTTATCAAATTATTTTTAAGTAAAAATAATTGACGAAAAATTTAATACAGAAAGTGGTTTTATTCTTAAGAATTATTTAATATGAGAGTAATTCTGCACAGCGGACTTAGTAGCCACAGATAAAATGGGCCCTTTAAAATGTTTGATCATTGGGTGTTGTTCCTTAAACCCGCAAGTGAATGCACCGATACGTGTATGCTACTGTGACAGTAGATGTCTTTATTATTCCAATAAGTACTGCTGGCTTAACATTGGTTTGGAGGTTAGAACATTGTTTATTAGGTATAAGCTTCATGATATATGTATATATCCTCTAAACAATTTGCAATACAGTTTAATTAATTTTAAATTGATAAGGGAATTTTATTCATATTAAAGAGTTAGTCTTCTGAAAATTGAGACATAAACAAACACGTTCACTACTGTTGACCAAGTGACTGACAGTTGTGTTCCTTTGGGGTAACTAAATGTTGGGTACATGCAAATAAGACAAATAATATGTTTATCTCATCTATAGTCTAGTGTCACAACACGTGACAGTGACAACCCTGGAGCAGTGACAAAGTCGCTGTGACAGGAAATAATACCCATCCCTATTGGGAGCAGATTCTTCCTCACGGTGAATGCAAAACTTTCGTTTAATGGTAATCACAGACTGGGATTCAGCATTCCAGATTACACACTAAGCCATTACCTGCGGTTTGGTATTTCTGTTCCAGTTCAAAAGCAACATGATAAAGAAAATTGCAGTCTCATACCACTTAAAAAAACAGCACTGCTGTATATCTCATTGCTTGGTAACATATAATTTTTTTAATGGAGGCAGGACTTTAAAATGATACCCTGTATGATGCGTCTTCAAATTCTAAGGCAATGCTTCTTACAGAACTACAGACAGAACATTTATTGAGTCAGTATGTTCAGTGCTCACGATAGTTATATCAGTATATAGTTCGGCTGAAATAGGACGAATGTTTCACTAAAAGCTTACTATAGAAATATTTACAAAACCGTTTTATGAAAGTATATTTTTAAGGTGGCTTACTATAGCAGTATTTGAATGTTGTATTTGTTGTGAATCTTTTGATTAAACACCAAAAGTATGATGGAAAAGCTACATTTTCTTGAGGTGACATTACAGTGGATGCATGAGGATATCATTATCTATTTGAGAGCTGTGATTTCATCCTATCAGTTTATACAATTTTGTTTCAGTTACTTTGCAAGAAATGACATAGTATGCAAGAATTTCGAATGCCTTAATTTTGTAAAATAAGTCGTAAACTCCTAAAAACTCGTGTATCTAATTTTGTATTTCAATTTTGTGAAATTCAAGTACTTGATTCAAAATATGGGAGAAACGCACGTAGAAGAAAACACAACCGTATATTAAAAGACACATTTAGAAAGGAAATTTCGTAGGAGTAGTATATTTATCTTTGCTTTGGTACAGGCATCTGGAATTGTGATTCGTAATAAGTCCATCATTTTTGTAGGCGTAAGCATCGTCCATGTTAGTCTGTCACTTCGGTACCCAGTGCATCGAGGAACGTATTGATTCCCCCTCATCTAACTAAAACCCCATAACCAAAAAAATTGTTAACAGTTAGCACACACAACTCTCACCCCCTTCACTCTCTGCCAACCATTGCCTCCCCACAACACCTCACCCTCACACCCCTCTACCACCATCACCGAATCACCACGCCCCTTGGCCAACCAAATTCTCAAAATCGAGGATTATGTAATGTCATAACCCCGCTCACCCTGCCCCCAAGTCATAAAAATCGATCATAGCACATTTCCTCATACCGATATTTAATTTGGTTTTTGTGTATTATGCCTTCCATATGCATTCATATTTATTCATTACATTTTAACCGTTGTATATTTTGGTTAAGTTTATACCCTAAATCACGATAACCTCAAGAACTATTCCCAATATAATATTTTGTGTACAAAAATTCATGGTAAAATTACGATTGTTTGCATTTCAAGTACCTACATTTAAAGATAAGCGATCTATCATAGAGCTCTTCTTTTTTTTCAGTTGGGCCTGTATCCTAACCCATAGTATGCCGACATTTTCGCAAATCAGGTTGTAAGTTAGCGAATATTTATAGGAATATGTTATTATAATTTGCGATTTCTTAGGGCGAGACTCGTGATACTCAGTTTGCAAGCATCATTTCTAGCTCCAGGAAATAATACATGTATAAGCCGTACAAACATTTATAGACATAGTGATTAGCTAAATTAAAAATAAATTTGCATTATAGTGCTATTTATAAAATAATATATTTTTTAAGAGGGGAATAAAAAATTTAGGATTAAAATATTGAAATAATGGTTTGATATCTTCAAATTTATTGAAATTTATTACTACAAAATTATTCTTGTTCGTCTGCATCTGTATAAACATCACCTTCAGTTCTAATTCGTTAAATACGAAACCAACTATTTAGGTACTCGTGAACTTTCAGTTGCCTGCAGTAAGTTTGAAGGCAAAGTCCTTGCAGCGGAATCGAAACCGATATGCCACTGGAAGTTCCGTAGATGATACACTAGCGGTCCCAGATAATTCGACTGTCGACACGTCGGAAGGAGCAGGAACCATGGATAAATATGTGTTCAAGAAAAGAGACGTTGCTGTTGGTAATGACGTGCCAGGTTCGTCGTTCATACTGGTCGCAGCAGATGTGGTAGTGGATATATATGATCGAAGTCACCATTCTTCACTCCGCCGACGAAGGCCGCCAGAACTCTCTGTTGCAGAAGCGACACAGTGACTTCGATGAGGCATGTAGCTTAAATTTGCATGACCTCGCGTGTTTACAGTAAGTATCGTTGCGCTAGAAAAGCTACACACACCGTAAGCACAGATATTTGATGCGGTTTGGATTGTACATACAGCCTTGAATTTCATGCTGTCACGCGATGTGTTTGTGCGAAGATACCTTGTCGCAGTAGCTGCAGGAATAAGTTTTCCCTGGTGGCGGCGATACAGGTGGCGCCCTGAACTCAGCCGGAGACAAGTCAGCCAAAGAAATGGATGGTACAGCCGAATAAACAGTCGTGACAGTGAGAAATAGCGCAGCAAGTTCGTCTGAAATTGCAGTCGACCCAATGGAAGCTATCTCAAACTAAGAAGTCGATGGCGATGGCAGTGCTGTTGCTGCACGTGTTCCATCTGAAGAACTTGTTGGTGTTTCTGCTGTACCCACGACCGACGTCTCCATAATATTTATGTCAGTTATCGCCACCTGCTGCGACGATCTGCCACTCATAAAATGAACCTAGCTACGTATACGCATGTCCGTGATATCATGGAATTATTGCGGTGCATCAGGCGAGGCGAAGGTACATTCCCTGTTGCACCTGGTGATGAGTTGACGAGTGCAGCTTTCGTTCTCGTCATAGGCATTGACAACGTGGAGAGGCATAGGTACGATACGATGTTACTATTGCAACTCGCAACGACGACGGAGATTGTAGTAAAACCCATATAGTAACTTATCCCCAGCACCGTGGGCGCCTTAAAGGTATGACTATCACCGATCTGTAGACTTCTCACATGCCTAGGTCCCTTTGCGTGTATACACTATGGAAAATCGAATGTAAATTGTGGATACGTTTTAATGCCATATCCTTGCGTATTGGCGTGTGAAGGCACGCGTGCCTTGTAGCGGTTCTCCCCACTATATTTTAGGTTTATGAAAGCGTAAATTTTAACATACATGGTGACCAACTAAATATCACGTAGTTAATAATGCTCTCTTTTGAAACGTACTACATAAAGTAGAAAGTTGTCCTTGGACGTGTGTTATGTTAGTGATGAGCATGAAAAAAATAAAGCAATACTGTAAGTAAAACAAGCTAAAAGTTTGATAATAATTGAGCTTCGTATACGGCCAGTTTATTAAAATTAATTAATTTTGTTAATTTAGTTTGTGAAAATTTCTTCTGGGGTAAAATTGTGTGCTTCTTTGGTTGAGACTTCTTCAATGGTGTCTATTGTAACTTCAGACGGCACCATGTATTACTGCAATATCTTTATTTTCAGCTGTACCAACCAGTTCTTTGGCTAACTTGTCTCTGGTAGAGTTCAGGACGCCGCCTGTATCGCCACCACCAGAGTAAACTTATTCCTGCAGCTACTGCGACAAGGTATCTTCGCACAAACACATCGCGTGACAGCATGAAATTCATGGCTGAATGTGCAATCCCAACTGCATTAAATATATGTGCTTACGGCGTGTGTCGCTTTTCTACCACAATGAGACTTACTGCAAACATGAGAGGTCATGCAAAGTTAAGCTACATGCCTCATCGAAGTCACTGTGTCACTTCTGCAACAGAGAGTTCTGGCGGCCTTCGTCGGCGGAGTGAAGAATGGTGACTTCGATCATATATATCCACTACCAAATCCGCTGCGACCAGTATGAACGACGAACCTGGCACCTCATTACCAACAGCAACGTCTCTTTTCTTGAACACATATTTATCCATGGTTCCTGCTCCTTCCGACGTGACGACAGTCGAATTATCTGGGACCGCTAGTGTATCATCTACGGAACTTCCAGTGGCATATCGGTTTCGATTCCGCTGCAAGGACTTTGCCTTCAAACTTACTGCAGGCAGCTCGAAGTTCACGAGTACCTAAATAGTCCTGGGGCTAAAAATGATGCTTGCAAACTGAGTTTCACGAGCCTCGCCCTAAGAAATCGAAAATTATAATAACATATTCCTATAAATATTCGCTAACTTACAACCTGATTTGCGAAAATGTCGGCATACTATGGGTTAGGATACAGACCCAACTGAAAAAAAAGCTTACCTTAAAGTGTACTTAAAATGCATACTACCATAAATTTACAAGAATTTTTGTATACAAAATATCCTTTTCGGAATAGTTCTTGCGGATATCGTGATTGAAGGTATGCAATAAACCAATAATACAAGTGTTATAAGATAATGTATATATGTATATGTGGTTTGAATAATGTACTATATAAAAAAAAAACAAAATTAAATATAGTTATGAGGAAATGTGCTATGATCGATTTTTGTAACTAGGTGGTAGGGTGATCATCGATTTTTAGAACTGTGTTATCCAAGGGTGGAGAGGTGGTGAGGGTGGTGAGGGGGTGTGGGGTGAGTGCGGTGATAGGGTGAGGTGTGAGGGTGGTGAGTGAGGGTGGGGATTGGTGATGTATGGTGAGGGCTGTGTAGGTGCGAGGGGATGTGAGGGCGGGTGAGTGGTTTGTTGAGGGTTGAGAGGGGGTGGTGTTGAGGCAGAATTGAGGGTTGTTGGGGGTGGCGTGTGGCGAGGGAATGAGTGGTGGTCGATGATAATTTTTATAATTTTTTTTGTTATGAGTTTTTGAGTGGGAGGAGAGGAGATCAATATGTTTCCCGATGTACTGGATATTATGTTTAAGAAATGTTTATAAAATAATTTGGTTTTAGTATAATTATGTTCTGCAGCGACACTCTAAAACCAGCAAATATTAAAAATCCAAGGTGTCAGGCCAATAATTTTAAATTTTTTATTGAAATAATTTTGTTATTACTAATATTTAGGGATTACGAACATCCAACATGGCGTAAAGCCCTGGCTGTGACGCCTACCAAAATGGCAGATGGCACCGTCCAACATGGCCGCCACCAGCTCCTACCAAGATGGCATATGGATCCGGATACGGTCTGTCCCAAAACGAAAATAAACACACAATTCATAGGCTTACTATTTTTCTGAACATTAGAGTAAAAGTAACATATCTTTTCTATAACGAACATGAATACGCCTAGATATGTGTAGTAATGTATTTGTTATGCTTAAAAAGGAAGTGTGCTTCACTGAAACACCTTCAGTGTTGCTAGGATGATACTAACCTTGGTAGGCGAAAGGAACTAGTCCAATCCCATCCCACCTCTGGGTCCAGTTGCTATCCTTCTCCTGCAGCGAAGTGCAGATCTGCAACACACCAAAACCTCGTCAATGTTCGACAACTGCAGTCTAGTTGACAGTGCACGAGTCGCAGGCGACTCGCTCTGGCTTACTTTCAACATTTCTAGTAGATATATTTTGAGCTGTTTACAACATATTACTCTCAAAACACATTACACTTTCTACTGTATTATTCTTATTAGCTGCAACTTTCTGAAACACAAATTGTTACAGATTTGGTATTGAAAATGTTCATCTTTATAAAATGACCAAAAACTTCCTTTATAGTGCCGACTCATGTACACTTTCTGTTTCGCTCTAACCAGCACAACCACTGAACAGAAGTGACGCCAAACTTTTGCTGCTATCGAGGCAAGTCACAAACGATTTGTCTTGATCTTGAATTTAATTCTGGTGAACTATGATGGCTGTCATGAGTCTGGAACTGGAGATATGTCAGCCCTCTCTTCTTGCGTGTTGAACGAGTAATAACGAGGGTCCGTATACAGCATTTAGAGATCAATGTGGACCAAATTTGGCTCAATAAGGCACATTTTATTAACGTGTATGCCCCTACGAGGTTAGACTCTGAAGTGCATCTCTGGCATTCCCGAAGAGGTATGCCCCCCCCCCTTTTTTTTCACCCCTTGCTCAGCACAACCTCTCTCGCTAGAGCTCAATACTCCCAACCTACGCGCGTGCTCATTCTCACTTTTTATATTCACAACTTTTTTTTTTATTCAAAATTTCGTGTATGTGAACTTACCATTTAATTGTTTTTAAAAAGTGAAAAGTATTTTGTTACCGGTATATTTTAAGTTTGTTAAGATATTGGATTGTACTAGCATGACCACACTTTGTATTTTTAACTTATAAATAAATTATCACTTATTAAAAACTTATATCGATAACATTTTGTTTTTTTTTTTTGTTAATTTATACTCTATTCAATATTTTTTCAAAATAAAATCGTCATTATTTTAACGTATTTTTTGTTTATTAACTCATTTAATAATCATGGTACTTTTAAATACAGGTATTTACAATGGTAGTCATATTTAGCTTCAGTTGACTGATGTTTGCATAAATAATCTGATTAAATTTAAATTTTCAAATAATTCACATAAAAATAAATCTTTAAATATAGTTTAATTTAAATATATCGAAATTAAGATTTCATCAAAACCATGTATCGTAAACTGGCAAGCAGTTGCAATCATGATATAACTAATGAATCCACTTTCTTCTACATGGATATAAATCATTATGATGAAGGTCATAAATTCTTAGATGGGTGTGTGTGTGTGTGGAAGGATCTTTCTGAGGTAGTACACTCGTGCACAGACTCATAGCATCAAGTAAAATCGACAGTTATTCACCCTAACTTCAAATCTCGTATCAAACAAACAGATCCAACTAAAAAGGAAAAACATTATGGTTACGAAACATCAAAATTATCTTCATAAAAAATTAACGTCGAAAATCTCAGTAAATAGAAAGGTTCAACTTAAACAAAAGCACATTTGTACATGTGATACATGTAAACAGAGGCCGCAAGGATAATATGACAGTGCAGTATCAGTTAAGCAAGTCTTCAATATATAATTTACCACTGTAAAACAAACAGCGACATTTACCATGTGGACTGTTTTATTATATTTCATTGCCATTCTTTATTCCATTCATATAGTTTTACTTCATAGAAAAAATTATTAAGGAACTTCCAAGGGTGTGGCCACCTGCCATCCTGGATCCAGCAATTAGACTGTAAATTACGACAGTATACATAGTGTAGTTTCAAGAGTTCAAGTCATGTACTACTCCAGAGAGACGTCCATTATAAAATATTAAGCACTCACGTTCGTGGTATAAATTGTGCAACATAGTTTTGTAGAGAATGCAATGTGTTCTCGTGAGTGCGATAATGATGCAATTTTGTTCAGCACAGTGCTGCTGTTGATAGTATATTAAATATAAGGGGGGGGGACACCTTGTTGTAGAGCTTATGTTAAGTTCATTTAATTAGTATTACGCAAATTTAGGAAACAATAAAAGATAAGTATTGAAGAACACCAGCTAACATCCCTGCAGCTATTATTTATGACTGGCTCATAACTTACATAGATCAATATGAAGAAACACTACCTAATATGATCTTCAACTAAATAGTGCAATGAGGGTGAATGAATAAATTGAGATTCTTGGGCATTCGCCATCGCGATGCAGATGTCTGTCTTGAAAAAAAAGCATGACATGACAGACATCTGCATCGTAATGGCGAAAGTGCAAATATCTCCATTTATTCACCACCTGATATCTATGCAGCAGTATCTGCATCCCTGTGCATGCACATGGATGTCTCGCAGTGGTTGACAAGTAGGCAGGCAGGTAGACTAGACTCACCTCGTAGTAAGATATGAAGCCCTTGGCCTGGGTGTAGGGTCCTGGCTTGCCGCCGCCAGCCTCCTTGTTGATGTACGTGCCTAGCTCGTAGTTGTTGTTACCCTGGCTCAGGGTGAAGGAGCGGCCATAGAAGGGCACACCGACCACCAGCTTGTCTGGCGCACAGCCCATGCTCGTCCACAGCTCCAGTCCGTCGTTCTGAGCAACACCACGCATCATTACAGGCTTCCTGCCATGCCTTCACTCACCACCTCTTCCCATAGCTAACATTAAGGCCAGGCTTCACCATGCATAGGCGTATAGGGAATTAAATGCTAAATTCAGACAAAGGTCTCTCACACGTTTATTGTGATAGTCTTTTCAACTAAAGATATTTTGTTAGAAATTGAACGCATCTAGATTTGTAAACCTTCCAAATCTTAGTTTTTAAATTCTAAATGGTCATTTTATTATTTATAAAACCGTAACATTTTATAAATAATTAAAAGCGAATTTAAAATTTGAAAGTTACTATTTGAACGGTTTACAAATCTAGATGTGTTTAATCTCCAACAAAAATCTTTAGTTGAAAACACTACTACAAAAAATCTGAGATTTTTATCTCCGACAAATCTGTTGAACCTATACAAAACAGCTTGCCCCCATGCATGGAGGGTGAAGCCTAGCCTTAACATTGACATTGCCCTTTACAATGTATTCGTTCATCATTGCTAGTGGAATAGAAATTACTGCTAATGTATTCGTTCATCATTGCTAGTGGAATAGAAATTACTGCTAATGTATTCGTTCATCATTGCTAGTGGAATAGAAATTACTGCTAATGTATTCGTTCATCATTGCTACTGGAATAGAAATTACTGCTAATGTACGTGGCTTACCAATATATATACGGACTTGTACTCTAATGCAGCCATTCTTAAAATGTAGTCCATGGAGAGTCCTTTAGCCTACAGTCAGGGGTCTGCGAGTCAAACTAATAATATATCACTTTCCATAAAAATGTTGCAATTATTTTATGTGTAACTTTTTTGTTATTAATGAAGTTGGTTTTCCCAAATTTTCTGGTACACTTAACTTGAAATTTTGGCAGTCTGTATAGTGAAAACTAAATTTGTTGCTTACATGAAAATATTTTCGTAGCCTGCATTACAGAAACTTTTGGAGACAGGGAAAAATTACATCATATCAAATGTTCAACAAAAACAGACAGCAATATCAGTGGAAAAAAAAAAAAAAAAAAAAAAGTAAACAGTACCAAGACAACTAAATACACGGGTGACTTGACTTGCTCGGATTTCGAATTTAGAAAAACTCGTAAAATTAAGCTATCATGCATCACGAAGATAGGAATCGGGGCATCAATTTCGTGTGCAATCAGTCATATTTTTTTTTAATGCTAGGGTACAAAGGCGTAGACAGGAGAGTGAGGAGTGGAGGGGGGGGGCCTCCGGGTTCAAGTCCCCCTCCCCGAAATATGAAGGACAAAAAAATAAAAGTAATTTATTTATAAATTTAGTTTGCATCACATTTTCCCGATGTTAATATTAGTCAACTGAAACCTGGAACTGCTTTCATTTTTATGGCAGTATTTAAAGGAAACTGCGGGACTTGGCACTTGAGCCAAGGGACCACTTTTATAAGTGCTGTTCAACCTATGAAGAACTCCCCCCCCCCCCAAAGCAAAACAAAAAAAAAACAATTTTCTGCTTACGCCACTGCCGGCGACCACTTCGATGAACTTTTAAGAGAGATCCCTTGGGTTAAAGAATCTGTTAGGGAGCATTCAGAACCAGCCTTTGTTAAATTCTTCATTCAAACATTTTTCATCTTGAAAAAAATATTAATATTACTACCAGCGGTATATTCAATGTTTAGATACTAAAACTGCTTAAATAGCACCATTTTGCACCTTGAAATCCAAATTTTCCCGGAGGATCCCGCACCCCCTGCTTCAATTATGGGGATCGGCGTTCCCTTACAAAATTCCCAATTTGAACCTCTCCCTTCCCCCCTCTCAAGAACCCAAATCCTGGCTATGCCGCTGATATTTACACGGCCATAATTTTGAAGATATGTAATTGTCTGAGCAACTACAAACACTTAAGTTTACATGGCCTACCATAAAGCTACTTGGGTGAACATTTTGGTGGGAATCGATTGGTTGGTTTTCTACCTATTTCCTTAAACGGAGATATTTTACAAAATTGCCTTAAAAAGGGTATCCACGTGATGTTTATAAAAGATACTGTCAGCATAAAACGTGTGATCCAATTTGTTAAATTGTTAATTAGATATGTGAAACATTTCAACATATTTGTATGGCCGCCATTTTGAAAAATCATGATCTAACCCTTTAAAAGCATGTGACTTTATACATGGCCTTCTGTAGGTGTGCAAAGTTTGATAGAAATTTGATGAATTGCTCCGAACTTATGGCACAATGTTTAATTTACTCACCTCATGCTATTTTTCGAGAAAAAAAAACACTGGCAAAAGAGAATCCTTGTATGCATAAATGATGCTTCTATTTAATACGGCTGGCGTACAAAATTTGCCTGAATTTTGTTATGTTTTATAAAAATAACATTTATATAAATTATTTATAGAAACCCCAGTTAAACGTGTCTGCCGCACATAACACATGTTTATTTGCACACCCTGCTGTAGCAATACTCACTTGAAATTTCGGTATGACTTGTATTGTTTAAATAAAAAGTTAGATACAGTATATTCAATAAGATCTGAATGTAACATTCAAGTCCTTCATAATAATTTATTGTATTTAAATGGTCAATTAAAATCACAATGCAAAACTTTTTATTTATTTCTGCATCTGCTTCGTGTATTGATTATGAACGTGTACCCACCAGTCATGCCTCATACTTTCGGAGGACCTAAATTGTAATGATTAAAATTTCCCTTCAAAGTGGCTACTTAAAAGTTTATTTAAAAAGCTCTTCGATATGTATATGCCAGGTACATGATTAGGTGGTTACAAGAAGCCCCTAACTTTCCATCTTAAAATTATTTTTATTTCACTGTCTGGAACGGTTTCACTTTTCCTAAGAAATAATTTAATAAAATGGCGAGCATGTGTGAAGAACGATCTTGAATGCATAACTTTACAAGAAGGCATTAACCCAGGTTGAATTTCTTGCATGTGTGGCATCCTAGAGACAGTATACTGCACCAAGACTCATCCCAGGAACAAACCGCAGCAGGAGTTTTGTTTATGTTAGCGGAATATCTCGAGACACACATGACTTCACATCCAGATATAAATAAAATAATACTCATAAAGTTAATATTCAGTATGTGATGAAAACAGATGTACGTAGTTTATCTATGCCATTTTATTGTATTAATTATGTGAAATCAAAAATTTTATTTACATATAGAATGAAAAGTTGTTAGTTAGTAGTTGTACAAATTGGCATTTCGTCATGCTTTCTGCACTTGTGATTTAAGTTAAGCCCTGGCTAATTAATGAAAAATGTGGTGGGCTGCAGTTGCAAGTGCACACTTTGTCCTGCCACATAGGCGGATACTGACAGTGAGAGAGGCAGGAGATACGCACCACATTGAGTTTCTCGTAGGCCCACTGGTCGTGCGGGCGCTTGTACAACGGACTGTGCACATCTGCGAAGCCGGCCCAGTTGCCTCTCAGGTCGTACGCCATCACGTGAATAGCATCCACAAGCCTGCCAACACACACCACAGTCTGTAGTCACACTTATCTCACACATTATAAAGTACGTGATGCATTATTGTTGTTGTACACACAGTAAATAGTTTTCCTATGCTTTAAAAACATTTTTTTTTTGGAAACCACAGTAGTTGTCAAAGATTTCCCTGTGGCTCTACAGCTAAACAACACATCTATTTGTAAAACTTACAGAACTATCAATGTTGCTTCATGTCCGTAATACACGTAAATTGGACATAATGGAAGAGTTTAATATAAAAAAACGTACCAAACAGGATGGTGTAAAGGTACGGGACGAGAGAACGATATGTTGCCTCACATCATACGAAGAATAGAGATTTTATAACCTAGCTTAAAGCTATAGGGAGAGTCGAAGCTCTTGAGTAGCGGAAGTCGGTGGTTGTAGGTAGGGAAGTCGGTGGTTGTAGGTAGGGAAGTCGGTGGCTGTAGGTAGGGGAGTCGGTGGTTGTAGGTAGGAAAGCCGGTGTAGGTAGGGGAGTCGCCGATTGTAGGTAGGGGAAGGGACCTAAGTGCTTCTCACGGCTGAGCCGCCTAGGCATACAGGGAATATTCTAACTACTCTACAAGGGCACATTCTCCCAGCTTTACTAGGATTGGGTAAACATGGCTGCAATTTAGGCCATGTTTACCTCCGATGATAACCTAATCGATCTGTTAAGGGTGGGGGGAAAACCCGTCATAGGCACCGTAAAAACTCCTCGACAGAAATGAATTATAATTTGTATGCCATTTATGAAGCAGATGAATATTTGTACTGGAACAGAGGGTGGGAAAGGATAATCTTTACTGAAAATATGTTTGAACCACTAGAAGAGAAATATTGGTCGGGAGGGCTGTCTTATCTTTTGTTGATCATGCTGGAATGATCTGAAATGAGGGGAATGGGAGATACCCCCCCCCCCCCCCGCCTCACTGTGATGAAGGCAATGCTCAATTAGGCATGCTCCCTCCAGTTCCGCCAGTCGACACCTCAAACATAAAAAGGGGAAGATAAAGGAATATGTAGTGGAAGAGGCACAATAGCGCCACTTCCCTTACCAGAGTGATAGTGATGTGCAAGCATCACTCTGATTAAGCCAGCGCCATTCCCAGACAACAACAGTGTCCATTTCTTAACTAGTTAATTCATCTCTACCAATAATAAATAATGCTGTCCAACCTTCTTACTCAGTAGCAGTGCGGGAGATAGCTGCAGTCGGCCTCTACATAGTCCACCCACACCTCCCCAAGAAGCGAATCTGCCATGTGTAGCGTGAAAACTTGAGACTTGTTCGCCCTGACGTGTCTTCTTCGTCTCCTAGGTGGTGCACATCTTGAAGGCTTGAGGTGTTATGCAATGTAACACCACAGCCGCCCAACACCGAGCCATAGATCTATTCCGGCGTATGTTTTGGCTGTGTGACTGTGGGCAAATAGTGCTTCGCAAGATTTTGAGTGCAGGGGAAGAGTGTGTGTGATGTGTGGTGGGTGTACTGAGTCACAGTGGTGTGGGTCATGTGTACACGCAGGAATTACAAGTGTTCGCTGTGATGTTGGAAGAACTGTAACCTGTCACGACTTTGACCACATCGTTTATCTGCAGAGGTCGAGATGTATGTCACGCCATGAACAGCCAATCACGAATGAACAATACGTACGTCATCATTAAATCACTACTTGCTTGTTAAAATGCAACGTTAGCTTTATACATACCACATTCATTTTTCGTAAAATTTGCTCTAATTAACTTGTATTACAAAAATAATCTTGGCAACTAGAGTAGTACAATTTGGTCCCTTTGGGCTCAAGTGATTGGGGATTCGGAGCGCTAGAGCTAGAGGCCCATAAATGTTTTAATGTATACCGAACGCCATCTTGGAGCCATGTGACCTTGACTTTGACCCCGACGACCTTTGAACCAAACGTTTCAAAAAGTCAAAATCCCAAAAATCAAAAGAATATATAATAATTAAAAAATATATATAGTTAAGAAATTATTGAAACAGGACTCCCCCACCAGAAATTTCTCATTTTTTCCAGAACAGGTGACTGGGATCAGCGACCCAGGTGAGATGGAATAGCGACCCAGGTGACCTTGGGTCAGAGTAAGCAGACTGGTCAGGACCTTTGACCTTTGAACTTGACCTTTAACTTATAAATCCAAAACATTTTAAAAACATTCCAAATATCCCAAATATTATTATTAAAATTATCTAAAAAATCGAATTTCGTGAGGATACCCCCAAAAACCCCTCATACAAAATCCTTAGTCGGCGGGCTTCCAACCCCAAGCCCATGTCCAATCAGCTGTCAAAGTACTGTCAGCCATCATGGCAAACATATTGGATGCAGATGACCTTGACCTTGACTCTGACCATGTGACCTTGAAAACTAAAACCCAAGAAAAATTTATAAAAGTCATCAAGCATATTATGTTACAGACTACTACCAATATATTGGATGAAGGTGATCTTGACCCAGTGACCTTGATGACCTTGAAAACAAAACTCGAGAAAAAGTCGCAAGAGACCTGCCTGCAGTAAACCTGCCACCAAGGTACTGAACGAGAAATGCACTTCAACTTTACATGTTTTTGCATGTCTAAGTAAACTGTCGCTATGGCTGAACTGATTGCTACACCTGTCACAAATCTGACAAACGACAGGGATTCGTGCCACAGTAAAAGCACTCATGTCGCCGTACATTATGGTTGAAAATAAATGTCTTATCGCTAAAGCGATACTGATGACCATGTAGCGGTTCAGGCAAAGACTCGGGCAGGACTGTTGGGGATGTAGGTGGTGAATCTAAAGAAGCAGGTACACAGGCAATGGCGTTCTAGGTACCACTCCCGAAGAAGTCGATGATACTACCATAGCTACCACTAGCTCTGGAGTGCCCGAAGACATCGCAGATGCAGAATAAGACTGAGATGCAATGCTGCATCAGCTAGCCGAGACGATGTATCTTTCACGGCAACCATTATCAAACTAAGCCTCTCAGCTGACCTCCCTACTGCTTATACAAATATGAGTACCCAAGCCATATGACGCCATATTGGCTTTAAAACAAATCGAATTACACAAGTAATACATTGTTCGGACACCGACCAGCCTTAAATCAAGTTGCCACGTGATTGTTGCTGACAACTTGCATGAAGGCATTGAGACATCACACAGAGGCAGGATGGCAATCTTTAGATGCCAGTTCCTTGATCTGATTACCATGCAGTTATATCTTCAACAGTTTCTTCCAGATAAGTTCTTTGCTTAGCTTTAAATAATGGTCACACTTAAAGCAGACAACTGGCTTCTAAAGACTGACTTCAAAATGACTCTTGGTTGTGGAGGTGGGTGCGGAGGCAGACATGGAGGTGGTGGCAGAGGTGAATACGGTGAAGTTGATTATAGTTGCAGAGAACCAGTGCTACAAGTTTTAGAATGTATCTTCAAAATATCACTCCGTACAAACTGCCTCTGGCAGAAATCATACTAAAACGACATCCGTGAAGTTTTCGTTTTGCTGCTCGTTATTTCGTGTCGTCGTAAATTCCGAAAGCTGTAAATGCTTTACCACAGAAGTGACACATCAGTTGCATCATTCGCATTTTATATCCGCACTGTTCCAAGTATAGAATGATACTGAAACAAGAATATATATAAAGGAGAGTATTTATACTTTTTAAAAAGAAGAAATCTGGGTCCCTTGGTATATTCCATCGCTTCCTGGGTAAACTGTATTTGTACTTTGCAATAAAAGTGTTTATAACTACAACAGGCTCCCACCACGCTTCGCCACTGTTCGATGCACAACACAGACTTTGTACTGAACAATGCAGCACCATGGCAGGCATCCAACATGCTTCCCAATTGGTCGCGCATGCGCAAAGGATTCTTCGTATAAACCACCCTCTCATTCCGATGTGCATTTTGAACATAAGTGAAAACTCGATCGCAGAATCTGCACTGACGTAAGCCAGTTAGCGATGCTGTAAGTCATGGCTCCATGGTCTTCGAGGTCAAAGGCAGGCCTTCGTAATCACAATTTATCTTTGCGGTATGGGAGCATGCTGAGAAAACACAAATACTCGGGCACCCCATAAGATATCCCGCAGGTACTATTATATATAATATAGGTATATCAAAACAAGAATATACATATAAGATTGTTATATATATTAGGAATATACTTAATTCTGTATAGAAATATACATAAATAGGTATACTCATAATTATGAATACAATGAATGTAATACCTCTGTTTTTTCTTCTGAAGTGAACGGATATTTAGGTTTTCTCAGGGTGTTCCCATACTGCGAAGATAAATTGCGAATACGAAGGCATGCCTTTGACCTCGACGACTATAGCGCCACGAACTTCATGATCGCTAACTGGCTGATGCCAGTGCAGATTCTGCGATCGAGTTTTCATTTGTGTTCAAAATGCACATCATTATGAGAGGACGGTCTGTACGAAGAATCTTTTCGCATGCGCGACCAATTGGGAAGCATGTTGGAGGCCTGCCATGGTGCTGCATTGTTCAGTGCAAAGTCTGTGTTGTGCATCAACCAATGGCGAAGCGTGGTGGGAGCCTGTTGAAGTATTAGGCACTTTTATTGCAAAGTACAAACACAGTTTACCCAGGAAGCATAGAAATATACCAAGGGATCTGGTTATGTAATTTTTTAAAGTATAAATACATTCCTTTTATATATTTTCGTTTCATTATCATTCTAGACTTGGAACTGTAAGGATGTAAAATGTCAATGATGATCTACTGTGTCGCTTCTGCGGTAAGGTATTCACAGATTTTAAAAATTTACGACGACATGAAATAACGACCTGCGGAATGAAGACTTCAAGAATGTGCTTTCAGTGCGATTTCTTCCAGAGGCAGTTTGCACGGAGTGATATTTTGAAGAGATATTCTAAAACTTGTAGCACTGGTTCTCTGCAACTACAAACGGCTCTGCCACCACCTCTGCATCCACTTACACGATCAGGAGTCATTTTGGAGATATATTGATGACATTTTGGAGTCATTAGGAGTCATTACGAGTCATTATCAGCCAAGCACCGCAATGAGCACCGCACGTACTGCAATCAGCACTGCGCGCACCGCAATAACCATCACAATCAGCAGCACAATCAGGAGTCATTATGAGTCATTTTTTAGTCATTAGAAGTCATTATTAGTCAAGTACCACGATCAGCACTGCACACTCGGCAATCAGCACTGCAATTAGTACCACGATCGGGTTTCATTATGCGTTATTAAGGAGGTATTTTGGGTCATTTTGGAGTCATTATGGAGTCATCTTGGAGTCAGTCTGTAGGATCCAGTTGTCTGCTTTATGTGTGACCATGATTTAAAGCTAAGCAAAGAACTTATCTGGAAGAAACTGTTGAAGATATAACTGCATGGTAATCAGATCAAGGAACTGGCATCTAAAGATTGCCATCCTGCCTCTGTGTGGTGTCTCAATGCCTTCATGCAAGTTGTCAGCAACAATCACGTGGCAACTTGATTTAAGGCTGGTCGGTGTCCGAACACTGTATTACTTGTGTAATACGATTGGTTTTAAAGCCAATATGACGTAATATGGCTTGGGTACTCATATTTGTATAAGCAGTAGGGAGGTCAGCTGAGAGGCTTAGTTTGATAATGGTTGCAGTGAAAGATACATCGTCTCGGCTAGCGTATGCAGCATTGCATCTCAGTCTTATTCTGCATCTGCGATGTCTTCGGGCACTCCAGAGCTAGTGGTAGCTATGGTAGTATCATCGACTTCTTCGGGAGTGGTACCTAGAACGCCATTGCCTGTGTACCTGCTTCTTTAGATTCACCACCTACATCCCCAACAGTCCTGCCCGAGTCTTTGCCTGAACCGCTACATGGTCATCAGTATCGCTTTAGCGATAAGACATTTACTTTCAACCATAATGTACGGCGACATGAGTGCTTTTACTGTGGCACGAATCCCTGTCGTTTGTCAGATTTGTGACAGGTGTAGCAATCAGTTCAGCCATAGCGACAGTTTACTTAGACATGCAAAAACATGTAAAGTTGAAGTGCATTTCTCGTTCAGTACATCGGTAGCAGGTTTACTGCAGGCAGGTCTTTTGTGACTTTTTCTCGAGTTTTTGCTGTCAAGGCCACATAATAAAATTCATCTGCTACCAATATTGTAACTACAATGGCTGACACCACGAATATTGCTGAGTATGGAAAAGAGGTTGGGGACCTGCCGACTAATTTATTTGGTGAGAGGTGATACCTCAGGAAACTTAATATTTGAATAGTTTTTTTTAGTAATACATTTTTTTATTATTTTTAAAATGAAAATTTTAAATAGTTTTAATAATATATTTTGTTGTGTTTTTTGAATTTTTTTAGAATATTTTGGGATTTATTTTTTATTTTTGGGGTCAAAGATTAAGGTCAAAGACCTGAACAGTCCACTTACCCAGTCCCAAGGTCACTTGGGTCGCTAATCCATCTCACCTGGGTCGGTGATCCTGTGTCACCTGCCCCAGGAAAAATTGGGAAATTTATGGGGGTATTTTAAAGTAATTTCTTAACAATTGTTAATTATTTTCAAATTATAATTTTGAAAAAAGTTTTTAGAATTTTTTTAGAAATTGTTGGAGATTTATTGGGGTTTTTTGGGGTTTTCGGGGTCAAAGGTCACCGGGGTCAAGGTTACATGCATCCAAGATGACGGTTGGGTGGCGTCACAACATGGTGGGCCCCCAGCTCCATTGCTCCAAATCCCCAATCCCTTGTGCCCAAAGGAACCAAATCATTCTCCCTAGTTTCCATATAATTCTTTGATAAAAGCACAGACATACTTTACAACGTACATTATAGAACATACTGACCCAATATTAAGAAATTCTACAGTAATTGTTCTTCTTATAGAACCTTCTGCAGGTTTGCAAAACCTTTGTGGCCTGAAGGTCCTATAAGAGAAAATGCACAGTGGTCCCTAATTTTATTGGACACATTGTCCTGATAGACTGTACCACACTATATGTTCTGTCGATGTTAGTTGACATTTAATACTCGTTAACTAACTCCATGGGTATGATCACTTACTAAGTTATTATTATCATCAGATATCGCATCATTCAAAAACAGAGAATAGTGCTAAAGAGAAATTTGTTTGGTGAGCAATTTATTTCTTTTTACATGACTGTTCACTCTTCGCAATTTGTCTCATTTGCCTGGAGCAAGTGACCGAGTGAGTAAAGAGATTTAGGCGGCTCTTAACATCGAGGCATTGGGAGCCGATGAGGGTGAAGCGAGGTAAGAATAGAGCAGTGCCGGAATGCAGAAGTCGGGAAAATGGGAGAGCCCGAGAAAACCTGCCGACCAGCATCATCGTCCGGCACGATTCCCACATGCTTAAATTCAGGGGCCACCCCGCCGGGAATCGAACCCGTTTCACCTTAGTAGGAGGTGAGCAGTCTAACCACTACAGCACCGTGCCCCCCCCCCCCTGCCAAGAGTGAGTGTCCGAAATACTTTGGGATCTGACTATTTTATTCCCAAAACAACCTTGCTTGTTGTGCGATATCGAGAGGTCGTATAAAATACCAGCTAGACAGGTAGGTAGTTGGACTTAATGTCTCGTCGACAGCGAGGTCATTAGAGACGGACGAACTAGGCAAATGTATGCTAGAACTAAGGAGTTGTGGGATGTAAGGTTTGTGTGGTGAGACTCACTCGCAAAGGTCCGGTACGTGGTAGCCCTCCTGCAGACGGAACTTGGCCAGTGGCACTGCCATTGTGATTTCCCAGCCCTTGTTCTCGCTCTCGAAGGCCCGGCGCAGCTCCTCCACGAAGAAGAAGAAGTTGTTCTTGTCGGAGAAACTGCCGCCGCGGTCGGCGGCCCCGGGGTACTCCCAGTCCAGGTCGAAGCCATCGAAGCCGTACTTGTGCATGAAGGCTGCGCAACACAAGGTCAATGTGGTGACTCCGCACATCACGTCATCAAATTGAGTTAGGTGTACTATGTGTCACCAAAGAGGACCTTGTTACACTGGTAAAAGCTGTTCACGTTAAAAGTTAGTAGTGTTGAAGTAAACCTTGGCACTGCCCACAACTACATGTATGTTACCATACACATCAGCGTGTTGATTCTCAGCTATGTTGGCAGTCAATAAATGAACAATAGCTGTAATACTTGATGTATTGTGAATGGGATGTTCAAATATATGTCCACTCTGGTTAGTGTTTTTTGCTTGATGCACATTGGAATACATATAAGAATTGCTAACAGTTCTACAGTTTCACTTAGATGGTACATCAATAATGTGATCAGGCCCGTGGTAATGGTGATTTCGCATGTGGTAGATGGATAACAAATGAGGATAAAAGTTTTTACCAAGTAGGATTTTCGAAAGTGCTTGGTTAACGTTCAACAGCCTATACCATGTTTAAATGGATATCATGTTAATGCAACGAATGTACTTTATTGTAAAATGAATAACCGCATCGTCAGATTGAGCTAACTAGAATAAATTAGTTTGAAAGCACTACTCGGTTTTCGCACACTAAGGCATCAGCAGAGCCACAGATGAAAGTAACAATTGATAACTGGTGGGTCGCTATGTAGGTAAGTGTGTGGGCTGACCTACAACACTGCTGATGAAGGAGTCCCTCCTGGGCTTGGCAGACACGAGGCCGGAGTACTTGCGACCACCCTCTCCCCAGCCGCCCACTGCCACTGCTGTCTTCAGGCCCGGGTACTTGCTCTTCAGTGCTGTGAAGTTGGCGAACCCATGCATGTCCTCGTCCACCTGCACGCACACCACTTCTAATCATGCACTCTCCTTACACTACTTTCGTAAGCACTCTACACTACTTTCGTAAGCACTCTAACTTCAAGTGATAAAACAGCACCGTCGACATAGGAAGCATTATTCAAGACCTTTAGAGGAGAATAAAAAAACGAGTCATAGAAGAACTTCGTAATTAAACAGGGAAATGAATAACCTTGGGTACACATATACAAGATTATGGCTTAAAATTGAAAATGTAACAATTATGTGAAGAGCTAAACAAGACAAGGGAGAATAATAATTGATGATCTAGGGAATGCACAAGAGCGATATATGGACACATCTACTGCCAGATGATAGATGGGACTAAGAAACACAGCCTCTGAAGAGAAGCTATGAGGTATGGATGAGCTGCCCGATACCCCTCCTAACACTTCTTTTGGTATTAGAGAAAGAGTAGGAAAAACTGAAGCCTATGAAGATCTTATCATTTTTATGATTACATAATAAAAACATGGCTTTTGGAAAGGAAGAAGAACTGAAAGAGCAGAGCTGAACGTTGTCAGGAAAATCCAAACAATGAGGAAAAAGTATGTAATTGGCATATTCTTGGATATGAGCAGAGCATTGATAATGCTTGGTAGCCAGAGATGCTCTGCCAACTCAGACAAAAGTAATGTCCCAGAAATAACTACAGCTTGATACGATCTTTCTTCGAATGGAGAGTAAACATATATGGTGTTACTGGCATCTGCAATAAGAAACGAACGTCAAAAGGGCGTTCGTAGAGATCAGTCCTTGGACTTCTCTTGTGGAATAAACTGACACAGTGCTTATCGTAAATCTTCCAGAAGGATGTGATATATTCGCATATGCAGATGATACACATATTGTAATCCTAGCATAGAAAAAAGAAGGGAACTGATGCAAAAACGAAGAACTCCAAAGGGAGGAGGAGATGGGAAGAGAGATGAAACTTGTGTTGTCAGTTAAGAAAAGTAACGGTATGATTATGAAAGTGTGTCTGTGAGATACCCTACAATAATATTTAAGGAACAATATCTTAAATTGAAAAATGAAAATATTATCTTGGACTAATACCTGACAGTAAGCTTCGATTTTTAGACTTCTATTTAAAGATATATTCCCAGGAATTGCATTATATGAAATATCTGAATGGTATCCCGATGCCGGATTGGTACATACAAAGTGATTACTACTGAAATCCCAAAGAGCAGACTTACTAGCAATACAGAGGCATACAGAACGATATATACATAGGCCTTGCAAATAATTGCACGGATAGTCCCAGTGGATATCTGCCCAGAAAAGAGGCTCACTGCTGGAAGAAACGAATAGCAGATCATCATCTACCGCCAGAAAGAAGTATCCTTAGAAATCCGGCAGGAGAGATGGGACAAGCGAGTCGCTTACAGCATGTTTCCGGATATTAAGAAAATATATCGCCACCATTGGATTACAAATGATTATTATTTTAGTCAGGTTATAACAGAACAATGTAACTTTAAAGTCATGTTACATGAATTTAATTAAGAATCCCCTCCTCTTAGTTGAGTATGTAACTCTGGAATGTGTGGTTGCTGATGAATCCTCTAGAAGAGGAAATAGAGTATTCTCCATATAGTATCTTCTCGCCCCTGGAACTGAGAGTATAAAAACACTACATCAACACACAAGTGGGAGCAGATACACTTCCCAGATTTGAAAATAAGTTAAATCCCCGATATATAAACATTATAGTGGGAGCGGACCAATTACACAGCTTGGGGATAATCCTGAAGAAAGTCATGGAAAAATTAGAAACGTTTTATCAGCAGGCAACCGATAAGTTGGGAGGCCTTGCTCCAAACTCTGATTTACTGATGATAGCAGATATGACGACCTGGCAAAGGCAAGGAACTGATGGAATGGAAAAACAATGACCTGGGCGAGATAAAAAAGGAACGAAACAGGTATTATTCAGACAATAGCAATGGAAATGGGACATGATTTAGACAAAATTCATGACTAAAGGACTGACTACAGAGGGAAGGAGACCGAAAATATCTCCGAAGGTTCCGGCCTTCACTGGATATAGAGACAGAGGGATTGAATCGAAAGTAGATTATCCGTTAATTATCCAAATGGCATAGATGTAAAGTAGAATAGATTACAGGAAGTGTGGATAACAGGTGGATGATAGGTTAATCGCACCACACTACTACTTCAGGCCACCTCGGCATATATGTATGAAGTAATAAGAGAATAAAGTATTACTCTTACACACCTGCATTACATAGAAAGTGAATGCACAGGTGCGGGAGTGATAAGACAGTACGTCAGGCCTTTGGCAGGCCATTGATGTACGCACACAGGATGGTATAACGAAACAAATATTTCGTGCATGATGTTAATACAGTTATTTTATTGTAAAAGGTATTGTTATTATAGTTAATATTACAAAAACAGAAGTTAGACAAAATCAGTTGGCAACATATTTGGGGCGACTCCTTAACTAAGGTTTAAAATAGTTTGAAAATGTCTTTTAATACCCACGATAAGGTCGTTTCGTATTGAAAGCTTATTCGTACTGCTGTTGCAGCGGCTTATATTACGTAAGTTTACTAACGTAGAATGTGCGTGGAACTGGAAGCAGATAAATACCCTTGCTGCTTCCAGTTAGAAATATGCTCTTATGAGAATACCAAGGTCTTTACTACTTCGCTGCACCGAATTGAACGCGTAATACACCGAAAAATATACTCCAGTAAAAAAGAAAAAAATACGTATAGTTGGTGAAATTGACAGTTGAATGAGCCGAAACTCTCAACGTATACCTCCCCAAATGCAGGGCACCACGATGGCTGTGCGGAAAACATGCTGACCCCCGGACCACGTGTTGCAAACGTTACTGTGATCTGAGAGAGCTCTTACTTGCCGCTCACGTGAACATAGCATCACACAAAGCCGGGAATCAGTCCACCAGGGACTGAGACAAACTGTAGAGAGTATAGCAACTAACACAAGCGGATATAGGTCAGGGCGAGGTTCGTCGCGGGGCCAGACGCCAGAGGGACGCCGTCAGGACGTCAGCCAGTGGACGGCCTCTCAAGAAGGACAGCGAGAGCGGTGTACCGGGGACCGCCGCTTCCGATACGTCGAGGAGACACAGACTTCGGCAACGAGGATTAAGGTGAACTGGTTCCAAATGGTTACGTCGGAGAGACTTTAGTTTGGTAATTTACACAAGTGGCTTTAACGTAATTGAATAGAAGTAAACCATAATACTCTCCCGTTTGTCATAACGTAATTATTGTAAAATGCTGTACTCTTGTGAGTTACAGAGATTTATATAAAGAAGCTTAAGGAGAGCCCCGTCTTTGTGTTCATCACATCAGCCCCTTAATAGTGCGTGACCTGTCAGCTAAGGCGGGGTCACAGCAACATGGTGGGAGACTGTGAGGAGTGGGAGAGGTCTTCCCTGTTGTGGCGTAGCGCGACGCTGACTTTACTGGCAGATGCAAGTCCTTCACCGAATAATCTCAACGTTATTCCGAGGATTCCCACGCCCAAACATTTTTTAAACTTATTCGTAGCAAAACTTCCTTTGTAAGCATTTGCTTGCATGTATAATAGACCGAGTACTTGCTACGTCGTGATGTGGCACCGAGTGTGTTACATGTAACTTCAGTACGGCATTTCCCGAAATGACATATCAGCAAGCCAATACACATGTTGCAGACAACATAGCCACAGTGACGTCACGATACGCCATCCTCGCCGTGAACAGCAAGGTCAAGTGATACCTTCGTCGTTGTCTGCACGTACGCTGGCGTACTGACGTCCTGGAGAGAGGCCATCCCAGCCATCTTCCCATCACTAGTACAGAGCACCTTTCAGGGTGGCGTTTAACATGTAAGAGCAAAAGTGTCACTAATTATACAGAATCACTCTACGAAACACTTTTCAATTTTATTGTAATTTAAGTTATTACTATCTGAATGACTGATTAGTTTTATTCTCATTGTTTGAAGTATGTAAGCTTTGGAATGGCACAGCATCGGTAGTTGGTGCATGTTAGACTTTGGTAAATTTAAAGAATTTGACTGTTATATACTCTCAATATTGTATTAAGAAAAGTTACCAACTTGTTAATTCGTAATTAATATTTTTTCTTTGAACCAAACTAATTAACAGTTACATCATGTTCTGAAGTTAAGATACTATGTGTTCATAATGTTTATTTACTTTTATGCAGAGTGTCATTAACAAGTTGTTAAAGGTTTCGAAGGTGACGCTGGGTGGTCAGACCATGATCATCAGCATGTTATCTATCACATGTTGTAGCACCTGGATCCTGTAGTATTGTTATAGATGTGGGGAGTTGGAGGTAACAGGCCTTGGGGCGACAGTTGGGGGGGGGGGGGGGGAGAGAGAGAGAGACACTGACTCAGTGCATAGTCACTTCTCGAGAAACAGGTAGTTGGAGACACCACACCACAGAAGCATGAACACAAGAGCAGCTTGTGAAAAGGTAGCAGGTGGTTGCCACATAGCTTAACAACTAAAGTTCCAAGTGCCACCCACATAACCATGAGCTAACAGTGATCGTGAACTCTGGGACTCGATCACAAAAGAGAACATTCGTAATGTAAGACTTGCATCTGTACTCGATAACAAAAGACAACATTCGAAATAGAAGGCTGGTGGTATGGTAAATAAAAATCGCAATGTGTTCCACAATGTAAAAGTGTGTATAGTAAACATCCTAATCTGTAATGAATGTTTCAGGATGCACACAGTCTGGAATATTTGCTATGTATCAGGCCGCAAATAGAGAAATGGTTCTACACATTGTTGGGAACTGATTACACATTTGATGTTCTACTGAACAAATGTAAGAAAGTTACCATGCATTGAACACTACTCGTGGTTTCTAATTACTCATATACAGTGGTAAATCTAACAAAAAAGTCTTATCCCCGGTTGCACCAACATCTTCCCAGATCAAAATCGAATGATCCTTGTTCCGAACCAGGATCCAGTTTGATCTTGGTTCCAATATAAAAGTGTTGCACAAACGAAATTTCATGATTCAGGATCTCCGATTCGTCGATTTTGGTTCCAAAGTGAGAGCTCAAGATTAAGTACGAAACAAATTTTGCTATTGGTTCGTAAATATATGACGTCATGGAAGTAGACGTATTTTTCACTATAGATAGAACTAAATGTGCGATGTTGTATCTGTTTGAAGTGAATTATTGTTATACGAATTTTACTGAATAATATTCAAGTGCGTATAAAGTTGTTTTAATTTTCTAACAAAACAATTGAATGTAGTTCTATCTGTTGGCTTATTTTCAAACTACATCTGTGGACGATGGCTGGTGATTTCGGATCGAGCTTTCGAACAACCGATTTCGGCGGTTCAAAATGAACATCATCTAGATCTCCAGTCCAGCTCTGAACTCGAATGGTGCAACAGTTTTCTGTGACGATGTTAGATCCGATCTCGGATTGAGGTTCGAACCACGATGGTGAAACCGGGCATTAGAGTGCTATTTGGCAGTGTTGGGACGCAAGGTGAGGCTAACAGAAGCCGCCAAGAACTACACACGCACAGTGGTGAGAGACGCGAGGTGGGAGAAGGAAAAGAGCCTCAGTCGGTTACCTCCTGGTCTAGCACGAGCACCTCCCACGTTACGTTGCTGACGCCGATGAAGGAGTAGATGACGTGGGTGCAGTGGTCGGCGGGAATGTCGTCGATGGTGTAGCGGCCAACGTCTGGCCGGTAGATGGCCCAGTTGCTGAAGTAGCAGACGACTCTACCTGGAGCTCCCACTGTGGACACACACACATCACACACACTCAGGTGCATACCTCAGGACGTAGACCCCTCCACACCTGTTGTCACTCTTGTACTGAATTTCAACCAACAGTCACAATTAACAAGTTATCAGCTATATAATTTTGACAAACCAACTGCTTGCTGCAATGCTGATGAATCAGGAGCTGAGTTGGGTACAATTTCAGCATTTCTCTGGGCTTAACTTTACTACCACCAGGTCTTCGTTATTTTTGTGGTTTAACATTTTATAAATGTTATTGCTGGTTTTTAAATTGTATTCCTTCATGCAAGGCTTTAATGTACTACAGCAGTCTATAAGTTTTAGGGCTGGTTGGCGGCCAGAGTGTAGGTATTCGTGCCCAATGGCATCCATAACCATAATGACAAACATTTACCCCTTAGAATATTCCTCAGAGATAATATACTGGTCTTACATCTTATGAATAAATTCTTACATTCATGGGAAAATATTATACTTGAAGAAAATAGTTAACATTTTACATTTTGAAATGATATCAATACAGCCCATTTTCACACATGAAACACATACTGCGATTTGTGGAATGTAAGGTACTATATGCCTATCTGGCTTTTTTTAAAAACTTGGAATTTCATTAAATTGTTTTTTGTTGCAAAGGGAAGACATCCTGCACCCCCTCCCCCCTGTTTCCATACTAAATACGGCCGTGCCGACTCTGGCAAAACACACTCCGTGGATACTATATGCCTGAACCACTCACTGTTCCACATGTTCACTCACTGACATAAAAATAAAAATATAAACATAGTATTAATAAATGTAAACTATGTACTAATGAATATATAAGAGAAAATGGTCAAATAATTATAAAAAATAACGATGTAATACAAAAAAATGTATTTTGTGAGTAAAAATTTATATTTTATAAATTAATTTTGATAACATAACAAAATGTAACAAAAATAATCACAAGTAATTTATCTAAAAAAAAAAAAAAATTAAAATACAAAAGATAATAATTACCTTCTCATCCTAATTATGGCGATAAACATTTACATTTATGTAAACTGTGTGCTAATGAATATACAATGGAATATTATCAAAAATGAAAAAGTAAACATACCTAAAATAATAATTTCAAAATAAATTTTATGCATATTTAAATATATAAATAAATCAATTGTATTATTAAAAATAAATAATTTTTATTTGAACTTTATATCATACAAATATAAAAGTGGAAGGAATACATAAATAAACAAAAAGCCATAATCGTTACTATATAAATAAGTTTTCATTAAAAGGAATCAGAAATATTTGTAGGGAAAAAGTGCAAATATTAAAAAATATCAAATTAATCCTAATCTTATTGATTTTACATATAAGCTTGAAATAAAAAGAATACTTTAAAAATTATGTTCTGGTTTTTTATAATTTAACTCATAATTCATTTCATACCTTAATATCATGAGAAAAAAATTTAAGTAAAAAGATTTGGACTGTCATAAAATATTTAAAAATTATTAAAAAATAAAATCAAATGTAAAATTATTTTACGAACTTTAATAAATATACTTGTATTACAAAAATTATATTAACATCTAGGTTTTAAAGATTAGTAATCAAGAATTTATATACAGAAATAAAAATAATTGAAAGAAAATATACAGATTGTGAAATGCGATTGAAAACATTCATATTGAGAATCTAGAAAATTTTTCAACCACGAATGAATTTTTATTATTAAAAAAATAGTAAGTACTAAAAAAAAATCAATAATATTTTAAAATCACATCTAGTATAAGTAGCCCCATTAATAATCATAAGCAAAATCATGAGAAATGTTTTTGGAACTATAAATACAATATATTTTAAAGCATATAATTTAGATTAATTCTTAAGTAACCTGTTCAATACAGTAGAAACTAACATACATATAATGAACTACAAGGCACTGAATGGTCATTACATTCTATAAATAATTTAAATTATGTCTCAACAGATATGATTAATTAAATGGAACATCATACATAGAATTACTAGATAAAGTAAAAATAAACAATCTTATATAAATATAAAAATAATGAAAAAGGAAGTATTATTTATCCTATCAAATTATAATTTTTCCAGCAACAGATCACATTCAAAGAATCTGCAAGTATAACATTTTTGGCTCAGAAATAGATGAAACTTTAGCAGAATTTAAATGGCAATGACAATAGATATACATATAAATGTGAAAAATGCAATACTTCTATAAATGCTTATTCTTTTAATCATGATTTTGTAATCTACTGCTATTAAAACACAAAGTAATATATGGTAAACATTTACATGTATTGTATACTAAAAATTAAAGTAATATTCATTACTGTTGGATTGAAAATTTATCAAAATTAATTTTATCACAATATAATAAAAAGCAGAAAATTTTTCCTTGTGACAGAAGTTTAATACTACATAATTCTAAAGAAAAATTAAATTAATATTAATTATATTTTTAAAAAGCTGCGAGAACAGAAACACCAGACTTAAAAATATGTATACTAAAAATTGTACTCATTAATTAAAAATTATTATTATTATTTATACTGATTTCTATTGTTTATTTAAAAATATGGCTATATGTGTTCCAAATACTGAAAACTCTTATAATAGATATTAAGAAACATAAACCTAGAAATTATTATTATTATATAAAATATAGTTATTGTGATTATAAAAAAACAAGTAGAATATATTGGTAAGGATGTGTCAAAACCTTTTATTAAAATTGCATAAAACTAATAACAAGAAATTAAAAAACTAAGATAAAAGTATTAAAAAAAGAGAAAATTATCTAATTATTAACTAGAAGAATTTATAAATGACACTATATACTGCATTTGTAAACAATATTTAGAAAATGCAACGAAAATTTTAAATAATTATATGTTTTATTTTAAAAATAACCTACTATTTTTAAAACTTGGCAAAGTAGCAGGTAAGAAAAATCGAATTATAAACTAAATTATTTTTTTAAAGATTATAAAAACAAACCAAATATTTGGCTGAAATTCTAAAAAATAAAAATCGAAGAAGTTAAAGATTATGCTCTCTTAACTCTTAACTAGAAAATGCAGAAGAGCAGCACATTCTTATTATAATATACACAAATCCATTATTCACAACTTTATATTTTTCAATTTATCTCATTATGACATAAATAAGCAGATTTATGCATTATGCCTAATTATGTAGGCAGTTATTTTTCTTACAGTAAAATAGTTTATAATAAAGTCTTTTGATACATTAGTTCAAGTATAGAACAACTATCTAAGAAACTTAAAAATATCCATTTATAAAAAGATCAAAATATTTAGAAAATTCAATACTAGATACATTAATAGAAAAAGGTGCTTATCCCTACAAATATATGAATTAAGAATTAAATTAAAAAAAAAAAACCAAATCATAATCAAAAGATAAAATTTGTTCAAAATTAAATAGAAACCATACTTCTAATGAAAATTATATTCACTTACAAGAAGATATAAAAAGTTTTCTAAAAAAAATTATAAGAATATACAAAATGATGTAATAAAACAATGTTTTAATTTTAACACATATATTTGGTAATTTTAGACGAATTTGATTAAAAACTTATAAATTAGATCCATTATGGTATCATATATCTTGAAGCTTATCTTATGATTCAATGCATAAATAAATAGTATAAGATTTAAAAATTATTTTTATGTAATTTTGTTTTTAGAAAACATATCAGAGAAGGGATTTATCAATGTTATAAAATATATATTAAAGATAATAATTAATGTATAAAAGAAAGTTATGATAAAAATAAACATTGTAATTATTTAATAAAATTCGATGTTATTAATTTATATGAATGGGCTATGTCATATAGTGAATTTGAATGTGTTACAGAATATAAATTAGAAAGAATAGAAATTATATTAGAAATCTATCGAACAATTTAGAAGTAGGCTATACTGTAGAAGTTGATTTTTAATGTCCTAACAATTTGTATGATAATCATAAAGATTTTATGTTACCTCCAGGATAAATAAAAACCTAATAACAGCTCAAGAAAATAAAGAATAATATGTTTTACACTGGATAACATTAAAATTATGTTTAGAAAATGTTTTAATATGAATAATATTTATAACATTTTAAAATTAAACAATGTAATTTGTTTTTAAATCATATTGATTTTTGTACACCAAATGAGTATACCAATACATTAAATCGAAAAAGGTTTTTAAAAATGAATAAATATGTTTATGGTAAAAGAATGTAAAAATATAAGAAATAGAGATACAAAATCAAACAATATTTCTACAAAACTAGACAATTTTATCTGTAAACCTAATTTTAAAAAATACTTAGTAACAATTATAAATGTTTAGTGGCAGTTTATATAAATAAAATATAGTAAATATTAGATAAACCAATGTATATAAAATTATATGTTTAGAAATTTGTAAGAACTAATGTGTTATTGTTATAATAAATTATGAACCGATAATACCCAGAACATAATGACTAGTAAAATAAAATAATCGATTCTTTAATATAATATATATTTAAAAAATGAAGATATTTTTGGATATATAACAAATAATAAATTAATTTGACACTACAATTGTCCAATAGAAAAATATTAAGTAAACTGTAAATTAATCAAAGAAATTGTGATTCATTTTATTATATTTTACGATCATGCTGTAACCTAAATAAAAAAATATTTATAGTTTTAAAAGTATTAAAATTAAATTTATTTAAATCAGTACTTATTGATGGAAGATCTGTGGGTTATTATTACCTGTATGGTTAATAACTTTAATTCTATTTCTTTTAAATTCTAAAATATGTGACAACTCTCTGCTGATTACCTGATTGAGTATCATATTTACTCTGAACACTTATTCTATTTGTTTAGTTATTTATTTCCAAATCAATATAATTATTCTTGAATTGTCCATTAAAGTAATAGATTTTGTGATTCTACATCATATTAGCCATTCAGAATATACATTTTTAGAATCTTACATATTTAATGTTTTAGAGAGCTTTTATTATTTTGTTGGGTCAGCAACAGTAATTATATTATCATTCATATTATGGTGTTAAATCTAGTTAAAGCAATAGAATATTTAATTTTATAAATATTATTATGAAGATTTGTTGTTAATATAGAAATATTACTTTTTAAATTAAAAGTTTTGTTATTAACAATTTTCTTAAAATGTGTTTTATTCCCCACTGATGTCAGAATTTATTGATAGAATACAATGCCAGTATACTACCTATGTGGCAAATGCTAAGGGATGTTAATTTGTTAGTATGTTTGTGTATGCAGTTGTGCATGGTTGCCTACACTCAGGCCACAAGCCAGCCCACTAACATATTGGCTGTAGTAGTGCATTAAGATGATAAATGAAGAAATGCAATTTTAAAAACTAAAATTAAAGTTTTAGAAATCTAAAACCTACTAAAGTATTAATAGAGAGCTGACACGAGTAAAAATGAGCATAGGGATATGCAATGATTGTAACCATCTTATGTACAAATTCATTGGTAATGCAGCAGTTACTCTTTCAATTTATTTAAATTAAGAAAAAAATAATTGCTGTTTTTTAGAAATTATTTAAATAAAAAATCATTAATATAATTACACATGTATAAAATTGATATTGGTCAAATAAAGTTCAAAATTACTTTATCTCATGGAAAATATTAATAAATACAGATGCCAAATGTTTAGCTCATCAACTTAAATATAAAATTGGCAATACAGTTAGAATAAATACAATTTGAAATATATATAAATTATGACATACAGATAATTTGTCAATATAGATTAAGGAAAAAAAAAAGGAACTTTTATGAATTTGAAATTATGAAAAATAGTTATTCAGGTATATATTTGGTTGAAAAATGTTTTAAAAATATTATATGATTGTGTTTTAACAATTCTTATAATTCTTGGACTAGTAAAATTAAAGTTGTTTTATAAATATTTATATGTTTACAACATTTTATTTCAATGGTCTGTTTCTAAATTTGTCATTATTAATTTTTTATTTATATGTTTAATAAAAGTACCATAATTAATATCACAACATAGAATAATAATACATATGGTTTAAATTTGTATAATTGTCTACAATTATATAAAAATTTGTTTACCTTTTACTTATTGTTTATAAACTCAAGAATAAGTTTTGCATAATAAAAAAAATTCTAATTTTTATGTCTAGGACTAGATCTAATTTTATTATATTTCGGTGCTATAAAATAACATTGTCAAACATAATTTCTTCTGAATTCATATAAAAATATCAATATTATTAAATAAAATAACCACTACTTATATTTTTCTGGTAGTTTATTTTTTTTATTCAATGAATGTATTTTTACAATAAATTAGTACAATTAATAAATTAGTGTTAAAAAATTTGAATTTTAATATATTTATTATTTTTTATTATTTTCTTAAGGTTGTGGTTTTTAATATTTTTAAATAAAATATTTTTTAAAAATGTAATTGCATTTTTATTTTTGATATTTTTACTATTTTTTAACTTTGTATTATATTTTGTATTAAGGTAACTTAATATTTTTTTTTAGTTTTAAACATTTATATATTTTTAACTTTACTATTTTTTATTCTTTGTCAAATATATTAATGATTTCGGACATTTCCCTGTTTCTTGACATTTTGTTTAATATCTAAGTATATTTAGTTTCTTAATTTTTATTTAGTTACTGAAAAAATTTAGTTCATTTATATTATTTAGAATTTTTATGAACTTTAATTTTTGAGTTTTATTTTTATATGATATTAAGTTTTATTAATTTTAGAAATAAATTTTAGTTTTTTGATATTGTTTTAGATTTTTAGAATTTTAAAAGGGAACAAGTATTGGCATTTACTAACTACCAATACAGACCGAAAATCCCAACTTTATTCTTAATTATCAATGTTCATTAAAATATAAATGTGTTCATGAAACAGTGTGATAAATGATCTATTATTCATATTTTAGTAAGAGTAATGGGCAATGTATACACTTCCTTCGGATGGCTGTTTTGTACTTGTTATTATAATTAAGAGAATTACGACTGAGAAATTTGTTTCAATAAATTTTCTAATAAATTCCCATCTCAATGCACTGTGACATCATGGGAGCACGCCCATCACTTGGCAATGAAGGAAGAATAGTTTCAGTATCATAAGTACAGAAAATAATAAACAAAGAACGACAAGAAATGGCGTCTTATTAAATAGGTACCTGAATTCTGAGAAAAAATTTCCGCACAAGCTAGATTGTAATACCCTACAGGCGTATTAGCAGTTTTCATTTGATTATTGGTGAATTATATTTGCGATCATATACTTTATTACTTGGATGGTCAATTAGAATTAAGTTACTCCGACACTGAACGTCTGTGATTCACGAGCAGGCACCTAAGACGCATAAAACGTCAATCATCCAACCACCTAAGCATATCTGTGCTGAAACAAAAATCATGAAATATTTCCGCGAAAATCGGGTGACCATATTTATAAATCGCTGCACAACACACTTATAACGGACTCAAGACAAATTATTCAAAAGCTTTTAAATAATAATTGTACTTGCGAACTTCTTATCCACCTGTTTGGACAAGGATAGTAGATATATAGGTTTCAAAATGAAATTATTTCTCGACACATGTTATTTGTACATTTGTTTGCATGTGAGGTATGCTACTAAACAGATATGATATTTCAAAATAATTACTCACATGGACATTGCTATTTGTTGTTGTAAATCTACTGTTACAAAATAACATATACATTCTAAAACATTAATTTTGTTTGCTTGCAGGTAATATTTATTTAACGATAGAATTATTTTAAGATAAACAAGTTTGTGTAATAAAGATTTATTTGGAATTACAATAAAAAAAAACTTTCCATGTCTGTTATTGCAGCCAACTGAATTCTGGAGGATAATTATGATAGTGGTGTTAAAAGCGAAATATTTAAAACTTCCACTGTGATCACATGTCTCTCTTTATTTCTTTTGACTGAAGTGTTTCACATTGGTATTACATATTACATAGTGTCGATGCTAAGATAATATTTTCTTGGTACAATAAATTTGAAGCCATGCTGATTTTACTTTTATTTTGTTTCTACTAAATATCTGTACAACTCTAAACTGCAAGACTGACTCGCCATTCTTCACGACGAGCGATAGATCATACCAATGGAATGACAGCAGATTGAGTGTATAGGAATTTAGATAAGGCGTAGAACCATCTTCACTAGCATTAAATACCACATGGAAATATTTTGAATGCCAAAGCAAATGTTTTGGAAACATATACTTGAAGGCAGAGGCATGTAGTAGGTTTTTTACAAGGTAAGCAACTTCTACTAACAAACGCAACTTCCAACTTTACTTACCCTCCACATATGTTTACCTTTTTATAACACATAACATTAGTTATAAAAGCATAAATGAAACTAATTTGATAATAACTAAACTGAATATTATTTGGAGAGCATTTTACAAATTATATGAAAACTCACGCGTTCCCGAACACTTTCATTCACTTTCTCAGGAAAAATGTAGGAGGACTGGAGGACGCAAACAGAACGACTGCTTACCCTGCCGAAGGAACGCGGTCGAGCGTGTGGCGTGTTATTGCTTGCAAGTTCGATTCATCGCTAGTCGCTCCCGTTTGTGGAAATAAATACTAGATAGCAGCACTATTCATGTACAGTACGGGAGTTACGAAAACTCTGTTTCTCGAATCGGAAATGGGAAACTCAGGATTAAATGTGTTTAAAGTCTAGGCGAAAACTACAAAGGGTCAAACGTTTTAAATGCGTATAAGCGTAAGCATTTCTTACCTTGCATCTATGGAATAAACGCCACTGCTTGAGTACAGTATACGATACATGGTCAGTTTCAGTAAAAGTGTGGTAACATGCAGCCATATAGACTAGACATGCACATGGCATGAGAAATGAAGAGCCGCCGAGAGCAGAGTGCCTACAGGTGTGTAGAGAGTGGCACCGCCAAGTCTGGCACTGTAGTGTCGCAGATACTCAGTGCAAGGGAACACGACCACAAACTGCGTGTTTTTGTCACATACCATCATTTTCGCTGTCTGACAGCAGTGCAGATCTTGATAAACGCTTATCTTATTCCATGAGGCGAATATATCTGCTGTGTGCTGTTTTACATGTGTTAAATGACCGGTGGTGAAAACTAACCAGCAAAATAAAATATTAAGATTTGAATTCAGTAAGATATTTAGGTTATTTGAGTCAAAGCAAATACACAAAGTATTACCAGCAGTATGTTCTCCAATGTGTAATGTTTGTACTGACTTACTATGATATGGAACCCGCTTCTACTTCTCTCTCAAGTACATTCACCCTTGAGTATAGGATTCCGCAAAACACAAAGGAAAGTAGTTAATAAACTAACTTCTGGTGCTTGTTTTGCAGTGCTCATTTTCGTGAAACTCTACAACTAGCAGCAGATAGTCTCGCGATTCATACGTCTTCTGTAGTCTTGCGTGGTTGTACCAGCTAGATGTGCATACACATTGCAAGCATTTACAAGATAATTTAATAAAATCTTCGTTTGGATGGTTGTAGTAGAACAGTTTGATGTGTTTCATAGCATGCTGACCAGGCAGAGTGCACAGTGGATGGCAGGTGTGCGGCTTGGACAGGAAGTGACACACCAGACTGAGTTACATGTAGGAGACGCGCATGTAAGGAGCACCCCGCGACGGGCAGGCAGCCAGGTTTGGCCACTGACCATGAACGGTCAACAGGAACACACACTTCTGCGCATGTTGAGGTGAAGAGATCCTACCCCCTGGGATTTGTTTACAAATCTCCATCATAAAAATTGATGACCAGGCATAAAATATCAAATAATAATATGGCATACCGCATTACTTAAAATATATATTTTTAAAGTTTGTTCAGTATCATTTATGTCCATATCATCCCACATGGAGCAAAAATTATTAAATAATGAGACAAACATTGATTATGGCTATAGATTGAAAGGAGTAACATGTTAATAAGAAAATGACTGTCGAAATGTTCGCTGCGCCTAGACAAGCTTGGTTTTTAAATACTGATTGTGAGAATTAAGTGATGGAGGAATATACAGAATGAGTATAAAAGAATACCCCCACTTTGAAGGTCTATAATATCAAAACCAAATAACCTACAACCCTATGGTGACCAATCATATGAACTGTGCAAGCGTGAAATTTGTTTACCATATCTTCATAAATGTTCAGTGTGACCACCACGAGCGGCTGGAAAATGAAGTTCCCGCCGCCTCTTCTAACTGAGGAAACAACCACTCTGCAAGCATGTCCAAATAAGGGATTCCAGTAACAGTAGGCTCGTGAAAAAAGAAAGGGTCGAAAACTATGTCTTTGGATACAGCACAAATCACATTCACTTTGGGGGAAGCATGCTGGTGTTCGGTGGTTTCATGTGGATGCTCCTGACCCCATATTCGCACATTGTGACTGTTTACCTTACTGTTTGTAGGAACGTCGCTTCCCCCAAAGTGAACGTGTTCTGCACTGTATTCAAAGACACGGTTTTCGGCCCTTTCTTTTTGCATGAGCCCACTGTTACTGGAATTCCTTATTTGGACATGCTTGCAGAGTGGTTGTTTCCTCAGCTAAAATAGTGGCAGGGGACTTCATTTTCCAGCAGGATGGTGCGCCACCCCATTAGCACCTAGCTGTTCATGGATACCTGAACGAGATGTAGCCGCAACGCTGGATTGTTCTGGAGCAGCTGGTGACCAGGCTCTTCATCACTGGCCCCAAGAAGCCTGGATCTTACCTCGTGCGTCTTTTTTCTATGGGGGTACATAAAAGAATCAAGTGTTTCGTCCACCATTGCTCGCTAACATTGACGACCTCAAGACGAGGATTATGGAAGCCATCCAAACAGTAACACCGAACATGCTGACAAGAGTGTGTAACGAGTTTGAGTATTGCGTAGATGTCGTTCGGGCCGCTCATAGTTGTCACATTGAACATTTATGAAGATATGGTAAACAAACTCCATGCTTCCATGTTTTACTTAATTGTTCAGCCACGGTTGTAGGTTGTTTGGTTTCGATATTATAGACCTTCAAAGTTGGGGTATTCTTTTATATTCAGCCTGTATTGAAATCCAAAGAGGCCTGTTAGTGAAGTGAGGGAGGACAGAGTCTCGGCGAGAGCTGTCTGTGAGGCGAGGTGTGACAACGCGGCGCCCACACAGCGGAACAACCACTCTTACCTCTGGCAGCAACCGGGCCAATGGACATCAGAGAGAGAGCTCCCACGAGGAACAGCCGTGCACTCGCCATCCTTCTTCTCTCTGAAACACCAACCAACCGTTTTTATAACACCACTGCTTCACTTTTCTGTTCTCTGCCACATCGTCGCTGAGGAGGGGTCAGTCGTGCACAATACGACGATATGGATTCAAAAAATGGTTACATCGACATCACTTTTATAATGGATGCACATTTATAGGTAGGTAGCGCTTAAAGTCTCGTGGACAGCCATTGCTCAGAGAAGGAGGCACAGACAAGGATTCAGCCATTGGCCTGCCCGAAGGAAACTTTCCAGCATTCGCCTGAAATGTTCCCAGAAAATTTAAATCAGGATGGTCGGATGGAAGATGATTGCAGTGTGTTAGCACTGTACTAACCCACTCGGTTGCCACACCCACAGAACATGCTCTGGGTCTGGGACACGCTTGGAGTCCGGGTTACCTGTTCGAGGGCAAAACTGACCACTGACAGGGGCCCGGCAGTCGATCAACAAGTAGCCGAGGACCTAGTGTGGACAGGTCTGCAGTCGCTCCACTCGCGACATTGCTTTTCGTATCTGAATACGCCTTTCTGATGAGTATGTGACTCACGAACGTGCATGTCTAGCCTGCTAATAGGGCTGTCGCTTCCTACACACAGGAAGCCAGTAACACACGAAACACTTCAAGCGTGTGCCTAGGATATTGAAGCCAATATCTTCTCACGCTGATTGGTTGGATACTATTTCACAAAAGATCATTATCCCTAACAAGAAGGTTTCTATAGACAGGCAAGTTGCTAACTCAGAATGCGAATGACTCACCAGCCAAAACACAATAGCTTCGTAATTTTGTTTTATGAATCCGTACTGTCAAGCTGCAAGCTCGCAGACAATGATGAGTATGTACACGGAAGCACAATGTCGCAGAGGCTGAGTTTCCTTCACACCCGAATGATTGCGTTCTGCTGCGGTAGACTGGATGTTGGTTCGACCGGCAAGTATATGTCCAGGTGCTGATTGGCGAGTGTCATACCTTGCTGCTGACAAGCCCTCTTCCTCACCTCACATCTCTCTGATTTTCTGCTCACTCTACAAAGCATTTTCCACTTTGACGATTGTTGACCAAGTCCTACCTCATTCACTTTATTGGCTTTTTTTTTTTGTTTAGTTACGTTGGAAATTTCTTGAATTAACAAGACATGACAATGTTCTGAGTAGTCCGTGATTTCAATATGTTACATGCAGTGACCTTACTAGACCGACCACTGAAGATTTAGTTTGTTACTTCAGTGAGAAGCGGTTGTGGTTCGTACGTAAACATCAAAGGTGTGTTGCACTTAAGCATAATATAACAAACTTAATCACGGCTCATGAAATTGGTAACTTTATATAATCATTAAGTATTTTCGCTTCGGTATATAGCGAAAAGCGAAACTGAGATGAATTCACTTCTAATAAAATCCATTTGATCATTTACTAATAATACAAGCGCAGCACATATCTACATAAAGTGGTGCCAATAATTAATCTTTTCCGAGTATTTACATTTGCATATTCACTCCGTATTCACTCTGCTGTGACAATAGAACTGAATAGTTTGACTCGAAATATTATTTCATATTTCACTTTGTTTATGAGCCAATTTCTACAGGACACCGGGTTTTTCACCGGGGAAAAAATATCAGTAGGGAAATAGTTAACCTGTATGTTGTCTTGAGGAATTTTTTCTCGACAAGGGCCAGAGCTCACAACGGTGAAAGTAAGCAGAGATAAAAAAACAGAGCTACCCGAACTTCCGCGATTGGAAAGGAAAAGGCTTCGAACGGCAGTAGTGAAGTGTAAAAACGTCTTCCGGTTTGTTGCAGAAGCACCGAGCAGTGAAGCAGTTTCGCACCGGAGCTACTCCGTGTCTCAACACTGTGATTGGCCGGCTTCGTCTCCTCTTCGCGCCAACTGAGAGAGCTTGCTCAGCCCTGAGTCAACATCAACTATTTACGGCTAGATCAGTGGCTTATTCCAGATTTGAACCAGCATATTCTTGTTAGATAACTAGTATATGTCAATCTACTGGAAAGTAAAGTGTGTTTATATTATGTTTATATTTGACAAGGATTATATTAAAAACTGAATGTTTTCATATGATTGATATGAAACACAAATATGTTTTAATATTACAATTTTTACTAAAAGTGTTCACAGACAATACATAAGTAATCTCTTATATTTTTATAGCAAAATCTGATACATGTATAACATTCACACTTAAAAAATATCACTTTTAAATAAGATTTTTAATTTTTAATTTTTATGATCGGCGAATATAGCATTACCACTTTAATCCCAGTAATGGACATTGTTGAATACCCTTCAATTTACTAATTAAGTTAAAAAAATTAAGATTACAATTTCGAAAAGAACTATAAGTCACTGGCATAACTAATGAGCCTACTTTCCTCTACATGGGTGCAAATAATTTTCAGTGAAGTTCTTAGAAGCTTAGATGGTGGGTAGGCCTGGGTGTATTGTTGAGAGCAATATGGTTGGAGATGAAAACATAAACACATGCAACACTGGTGGTATAATTACAAATACACACATGTCTTAGCCAGGAAAACCTAGAACCATAATCTAGTATGGAATCAACTGCATTCCGGAAGTCAATTCGGAGCATCAACTTCGGGTGTAATCTGTCTAATGATGGCCTACTATAATGGTGATAGTGTGACGAGTTTGGTGGAAATCAGTTTATTGGTCCTTGAGAAATGGAATAAAATTTTTATTTTCTTATTTGGTGCTCTCTCACAAAATTGCCTAAGTTCTGTATACAATACTTCTAGTAGATCCTGTCAGTATAACTGGTTTGGTTGAATGTGGCTAAATTGTTTAATAGATATGACAAACTTTACTACAAATATATGCATATATACGCTCACCATATCGAAAATAAATATTTGACCCATTTAAGGCATTAAAAATTACATGGCCTGCTGTAGTGATACTTGTTTGACACATTTGGTGGGAATACGTTGGTTTATTTTCGGAGTTCTGACATAAAAATGTTAATTTGTCATGTGATGATATCTTGTAATATGGTGGACAAAATAGACTTTGAATGTAAACATTTGATGGTTATAATATATACTAACAGTATACTAAGCTAAGTTGGAATTAATTACATTGTTTCGACGATATAGCAAACTAAACTAAAATGGCAATATGTCCGCCATTTTGAAAATAAGTGTCTTACAAAGCAAAAAACACGCAAATCTACATTACCTGCCATACCACTTCTGGTTTTGGCAAAATTTTTGTGGGGATTAATAAATTGTTTACCAAGTTATAATCATTAAAAATTAATTTTTCTTGTGGCGCTATCTTACAAAAAGGCGGACAAAAGAGTCTCAGTGTAGCAACATTTGACAGTTATAGTATTTACTGGCAGGATTCAAAATTAAGTTGGAATTGATTACATTATTTCGACTATATATCATAATAATTTAAAATGGCTCTCTGTCAGCCATTTTGAAAGTACGAGTATGATATACTAAAAAACCCACGAATCTACATCGTCTGCCACAGGGCTCCTCCTTGTTTGCCAAATATAATAGTGATCGGTCCGTGGTTTAGGGAGATATCACATATACAATTTGTTGATTGATCAAGTCGCGCTATCTTACAACATGGCGTACAAAAGTGACTACGTGTTGGCATATGTGATGCTTGTAAATTTGGCCAAAATTGGTTCAATGGTACTATATATATGTGTGTGTGTGTGTGTACGGCCGCCATTTTGAAAATAAGTGTCAAATCTATTAGAACCGCATAAATTTACATGACAATCCATAGTATGACCTACATGCCAAATTTGACGAGATTTGGACAAGTAATTATCTATTTATAACATAAAAGTTTTATTTTTTTAATATAATGCCATCTTACAAAATATCGGACTAACCCCAATATAAATTTATAAATTAAATATTTACGCTATGCACATTCAAAATAAAAATTTTGGTTTTAATGGGTTTGAATGGTTCCCGAGATATGACATATCATCCGAAATTTAAAAATGACCGCCATTTTGAAGTAAGATCCCGATTTGGTCGAAAACTATAAAAGTCAGATGTACTTGTTTAGTACTATACCCACTGTATGTGTGCCGGGATTAATGAAATTCGGTTGACGCGTTAAAAAATAAAAAACGGAATTGTTTTAAAGAGGGGGGGGGGGGGAGGGGGGACCCGCACACAGTCAAATAACCTTGTAAGACTTTGTTTCCTTCGGAAAGTACGCTAAAATTATTTAAGAATTCCCTTAACCCTTAACTAAAGTAACTGATGGTATTAAATTAGTTGATGTTATGGATATCTCCACAATAATTGCAAAAACCTATTTTAATAATTAGCTTTTTGTTGATAATTTGCCTTGAAATTTTAATTTCGTAAATGGCAATAACAAGTATGACATTTGAAATCCCAATTAATTAATTTATAAACTAAATTGGTACAGTTTTAGCAAAAAATAGACTGCTATTAAGATATAAAAAACGACAGGTAAAAATTTTACTTCCAATTATTGCAAAGTGTGATAAAAAATTAAATCGAAAACTGGATTTGAATTAATATATGAAGACGTACTTTTAATTATACACATAAAAATACTTGATCACGAGGAAGGAAGGTCGGTGGTTTAAACGAATGTTGCCACACAGTATTGTACAACATAAACTGACATGTGTTCTATTTCAGTTGAAAATGCGGTTTGCTTGCGCAGGAGATGTACCACTAGGAGACATACATGTACCTCCATAATTCAACACAGCAACACTCTGAATTAGATATTAGCATCAGTGTGAACCATAACATCAAGTTCAGTAAACACGCAACACGGGGGACACCCGAGTAACCTCAAACCGTACATGCCCGTTTAAGAAATAATTACGGGTTCTGTCAAATGTATTTATGTACAAAATTAAACTTAATGTACGCGTAAGTAACGGGAAACTTTCCAATTTACTCCCACATATATACAAATAAATAAAATAGAAGTGTCTGTCGGTGATTTTAGTATTTTCCGCTTTTAATTATTTTTATCATATAGTATAATTGATTACTAAGTCATAGCTAATGTTAATTATATTTTCATATAGTATAATTGATTACTAAGTCATAGCTAATGTTAATTATATTTTCATATAGTATAATTGATTACTAAGTCATAGCTAATGTTAATTATATTTTCATATAGTATAATTGATTACTAAGTCATAGCTAATGTTAATTATATTTTCATATAGTATAATTGATTACTAAGTCATAGCTAATGTTAATTTTTTTCCATGTATGTCTGTCTGTCCGACCGGATTTAAATCATAAACCACTGAACGTATTTACGTAAAATTTACACAGTCTATAATAACCCTAGGGCCAACTTAGTCTTTGTTTCATCGAGATATCTCAAACGATTCCAAAAATATGATGAACAGGGATGTACATAAGTACTGAATTAAACTTTTATTATGATTACTGAATAAAAAAGCATTGTTAAAAAACAAGTTCCGTCATTTCTCCTTTCTTTTTTGTTTATGGGCTGTCCTCCTTTCTTTTCCAAGAGCCGTAGTGGCCCAGTGGCTAGAGCGATCCCAAGTGGGGCCGCCGTGTCTTAGTGGATATAAATATATCAAGTGGGGCCGCAGTGGCTCAGTGGATATAAATATATCAAGTGGGGCCGCAGTGGCTCAGTGGCTAGAGCTATTCCAAGTGGGGCCGCCGTGTCTTAGTGGATATAAATATATCAAGTGGGGCCGCAGTGGCTCAGTGGCTAGAGCTATTCCAAGTGGGGCCGCCGTGTCTTAGTGGATATAAATATATCAAGTGGGGCCGCAGTGGCTCAGTGGCTAGAGCTATTCCAAGTGGGGCCGCCGTGTCTTAGTGGATATAAATATATCAAGTGGGGCCGCAGTGGCTCAGTGGCTAGAGCTATTCCAAGTGGGGCCGCCGTGTCTTAGTGGATATAAATATATCAAGTGGGGCCGCAGTGGCTCAGTGGATATAAATATATCAAGTGGGGCCGCAGTGGCTCAGTGGCTAGAGCTATTCCAAGTGGGGCCGCCGTGTCTTAGTGGATATAAATATATCAAGTGGGGCCGCAGTGGCTCAGTGGCTAGAGCTATTCCAAGTGGGGCCGCCGTGTCTTAGTGGATATAAATATATCAAGTGGGGCCGCAGTGGCTCAGTGGCTAGAGCTATTCCAAGTGGGGCCGCCGTGTCTTAGTGGATATAAATATATCAAGTGGGGCCGCAGTGGCTCAGTGGCTAGAGCTATTCCAAGTGGGGCCGCCGTGTCTTAGTGGATATAAATATATCAAGTGGGGCCGCAGTGGCTCAGTGGATATAAATATATCAAGTGGGGCCGCAGTGGCTCAGTGGCTAGAGCTATTCCAAGTGGGGCCGCCGTGTCTTAGTGGATATAAATATATCAAGTGGGGCCGCAGTGGCTCAGTGGCTAGAGCTATTCCAAGTGGGGCCGCCGTGTCTTAGTGGATATAAATATATCAAGTGGGGCCGCAGTGGCTCAGTGGCTAGAGCAATCCCAAGTGGGGCGGATGAAGTCGCACGGGTCAGTTAGTTCATAATAAAACAATAAACACAACTTTAAAACTATGGACTTTTATCGTGTATATAAATAACCTCTTAGACGTCACATTTGAGAGTTGCATGTGTAGCTGAGTGGGTAGTAGGCTACTCGCGTCACCTGAGCTCACGTAGCGCTCTCGCGCAGCTCATCTACGCTCGAATCTCGATCAAGCGTCTACAATATGAGCTCAGTAGATTGGTACGCGGGTCTGTACCACGTTATTTTGATAGCCCTGCCCCCATAGCCCAGGGGTGAGGTAGCCATCTTGTAGTTGAGGAGTCGTGGTTTAGCGCTCCAGCTCCACTTCGGCAGATCTTCAGCTCGCTTGTCGCACTGGTAACTTGTCAGCAACTCGGTCTAAGGTTTGAATCTCTATCGTGTAACGAAATATTTTTAGTTATTTTATGTGTTACATTATTTCTGTTTATAATTTAAGTCATTGCCAGAAAACACTTATTTCTAAAATACCTTTGTCTAAAAGCAATAATATAAACCAAACGCAAATCTAAAAACCACAGGCAGCCGATTACAGTGTGCCGTTACTTGCGTATGTTTGCCTTTATATAAAGAAATCGATAATAATAATTAAATTGAAGTGTGTGTCTTATTTCATAATTGATACCAATATCTTAGCGTAATATGCTATTTTAACGATGTTGAAGCATAAATAACGGTTTTTAATAATTATGTCTGTCTGGATGTTTGTCCAGAATATGCTCCGAAACGGCTGACGGGATCTCGATAAAATTTTCAGATATCAAAGAGTTTATTTCTATTTAAAATCTGCTCTTTATTTCATCTCGATATCTCTAGTGGTTATAAAGTAGATTAATTCTTTCATATGATTTTCTTAATGTTTCATATCTTACTTTTTTTTTCCAAAGGACTAGTGTCAAGAAACATCGTTGAAACAATAGTTTTTAGAATAATCATTTATATAATACGCATCATTGAAAAAGACACGCTAGTTTTTGGAAAAACATAGTAAAATAACACATTATCAAACAACCAACACTAACGTGACGATAAAATTATTTCCAATAATTAAGTCACAATCTTTCAAACTGTTTATATAGGTATGTATTTCAGTAACTCCATAAAACCTGGGCGAAGCGATGGCGGGCAGTATTTTAATAACTACATAAAACCTGAAAGAAGCGATATTTCTATTTTAAACATAATACCTTAGCGAAACGATGAGGGGTTGTAGTTTAATAACTCCATAAAACCTAAGCGAACCGAAATTTATATTTTAAACATATGTTAAGAAATCGGAGTCGCGGGAACAGCTAGTTCTAGAAATAAACGTTTTCTAACAATAACGTTAATTATGAACATCATTAATGTATCACATAAAATAACTTAAAAATGTTGTTTCACGACGGAGATATTGAGCTCTAAAATCAAAAACTATTAGTCGCAAACCCGCGCACTCAGCTACACATACAACTTACAATCAAGTGTGCAAAATCATAATCTGATATGTGTAGCACGAGTGATATACACCCACACACACACAATGTGATGTTTTTGCCTTCTTTTAGTCTCCTAACCGTATAAGTATGTTTAATTTTGGAAAGCACAACATTGATTATTATGCTTGTTAAAGATAAATTTTTAAATAATTTAATAATGTTTTAGTTAATCGCGCAAATATCCTTTGTATATAAATGTCAATACAGTACCTTGTTTTTCATACACAAGCAGTGCACATACTAACATCATTTTTCATACGTTAATAGTCAAGTAAATGCAGTTTTCAGGGGGGAAAAAATAATCTTCGTACTTTCTGGATGTACCACAAAGCACCTACATAATTATAATATTTGACTGCATTTGTAGCCCTGCCAACCGCTGAATGTCAGTGGCCATTTTCAAAATAAGTACCTTATACTTTTAAATTGCCTATATAAACATTACCTACAGTAATATTACTCATATGCCAAATATGGCAAGAATCAGTTGTGCGTGCTGTTACCGAGACATAACATAACATCTTTGTTGCACTATCTTCCAAAATGGCGTATTGGAAACATTAGTACTTTCAAAATTTATTGCGTATATCATGCTCTACCAGCATAAAAAATTGGGTTGAAACCTGTTGAATGGTTCCGACATATAGTGGAATATATAGGCCTATTCAATTGACACTGGCGTATTAATAGCATTATCGGTTCCTACATTCAGTGCTTACATCATGCATTGTCGACGTACCATATCTGGTTTAAATTGGTTAAATAATTTCTTAGATATCACTGAAAAGCTTAATTTTTTCAATTTGCACCATCTTCCAAAATAGATACCTAATAAGACAATAGCTTTCTGATTTCAATTCCTATATATCGTGCATATCAAAGTACCAAATTTGGTTTAATTCGGTTAAATAGTTCCCGAGATAAAACATAGTGCCCAAAATAATTTCCGCCATTTTGAAAATAAGTACCAGGCGTGATTGAAAGCAATAGAAGTGTAATGACGTTAGAATGCTTTATACGGACGTAGTACGGTGAAATTCGGTTGTCGTGCTTGACAGTTATCATGAGGAACATACAGACATAATACATTCCAGACTGCAGACATTCGAGTGATTGCATAAGGTTATATTTCCTTCGGAAAGTTGGCTAAAAGACACACTCATGAATCGGTAACAACCATAACACACATACTTGACTCGACTGTAAAGTGAAGTATGTTTGTATTATGTTTAGTTTTGGCAATTACAACCATGTTAAACAAGCTTTTAAATACATATAAAATACTGTCAACAACCATCACCTTATTATAGGACTTAGTAGTGCGATTTTGCTATAAGTTACGTATTTGTATACTTAAATAGGCTTGGACGTTATATTTTAACTTAAGTAAAATTAATTCATCAGCAAAATATAGACATTCTGATAAGAAAAACTGTATGTATTAACTTTAGCTGATAAATTCCACACAATGAATACTAACTTTCTTTAAACTGTATACGTTATCTACATGTTAATTATACAAGGGGTTGTAATTAATCATTATGCAGTAAAAGAGGAAAGAAACTGTTACAAATATATATCGCTCGATACTGCTTAATACGCATATATGAGCATGTGTTATTTCGCATAACAGATTGGCAAATTATTTTGTGATTACAGCGTTATTATTTTGAAACCGTTTCTGTTATATCAAGAAACGGGACACCGTGATGGATATGGATTTAATTAGATATAATAATTTGTCATGTATTTAAGTATTAATACTTTACTTTGTTGTAAGTTGATAGTAGAAATATCCAGCTATTGGTCCTTGCAGGCTATTATTAGATTGATACATAATGATTACGGATATAAAAAATCTCAACAGTTGACTATTTTTACCTCACGTTCTTCGCATACTGCTGTTCCGGTCTAGGCCATTGTTGTGCCACAACGGTCAACACGTGGGTTTTCTCATGTAAGTAAGTATACGTATACCGGGTGGGTGGGAGCTCGCGAATAAAGAATGCGGCATACGATTCTATGGCAAAATGTAAGGCGAAAATAACTTCAGGGGAAATTGCATCAAGGGCATAGTTTCCGAGTCAAACGATGTAAAAAGTGATGGACGCACTTTAATGCTATTACACACACACTCCCACGCACGTACGTGCACACAAACACACACACACACATATATATATGCTACTACATGTGTTGAAAGTTGACTCCGTGCATTGCTATGCATTTGTCGGTGCATGTAATGCATGAACACTGCACACGACCCAGCATAGGAAAGTTAATCGTGTAGGTAGCAGCATTTAGCCGCGCGATGATGCGCTCAGGCGACTGAGGTGGATTATCTGGCTGATATGACAAAGACTTTAATGCCCGGTTGCACCAACATATTCCCCGACCCGAGATCGAATGATCATAGTTCCGAACCAGGATCCAGTTTTATCTTGGTTCCAATGTAAAAGTGTTGCACCAACGAAATTTCACGATTCTGGATCTCCGATTCGTCTATCTTGGTTCCAAAGTGAGAGATCGAGATTAAGTATGAGGCAAATTCTGCTATTGATTCGTAATATATGACATTATGGTAGTAGGCGTATTTTTCGCTAGAGATAGAACTAGATTTGCGATGTACTATATGTTTTAAGTGAATTATTGTTCTACGAATTTTATTGAATAATATTCAAGCTCGTATAATGTTGTTTTAACTTCCCAAGAAAACAATCGAATGTAGTTCTATCTGTTGGCGTATTTTAAAAACTACATTTGTCGACGATGGCTGCTGATCTCGAATCTAGATTTCGAACCACCAATTTCTGCGGTTCGAAATGATCTTCATCTCGATCTCCAGTCCAGCTCTGAACCCGAATGGTGTAATAGTTTTCTGTGTCGATCTTAGATCCGATCTCGGATCGAGTTCAGAACTACGGTGGTGCAACCGGGCATAAGTGAGGCCACAAAAAGAAGTGGACTGAAGAGAGGTCTGGTTACCACGTTGGCCATGCCACGCCTGCTGTTTGCCAATACTGAGCCGAACTGCTTTCTTCCCCCTAAACAATGCCTCATCACCTACATCACAGTGTTCCCACTCGTTCCACACATGTCATGTCGGCTTCCCCAGAAACTAAGCCTCAAATGCTATTTCACCTGAAGGTATTTTCGCCTTACATACTACCGTAGAATTGTAAGCCGTATTCCGCATTCGCGAGTTCTCATTCGCCTGGCGTGTGCGTGAAAAACTTCGTCATTACTAAAGTTTCCTGCACCAAGTTACTTGAAGAGCAGCAAATACAATGTCCCACTAAGTTCGAACAAATATTAGTCGACCGCGTTTCATTTTGTGCTTTATGTAATTTTTCTAGCAAGATCTGTTAAGCCGCCTGCCGGCTTCAAGATTGCGTTCGCATTACGTGTCCGTGAATGTACATGCTCGACACTGATATAGTGGAGAGATGAGGCAGGTGCGCTGCGAGACAGTAAAGCCGATATTACACGATACCTGCAGCCGTACTTGGTTTGTGTGCATGTTTCTGAAAGCCCTGGTGCACGAGCCGGTATACCAGCCGCTATATGAGCCGCCATGGAAGATTCATATTACACGACAGCAGTACGCACCCTCAGTGGGTGTGCAGTGTGTGGTTTGTAGTGTACATGAATTCCATTCGTAGAACTGCTACCAGTTAGTAACTTGCGTAAGCATAGGAAAATAACTAGCTAACACATCTTAATATTGCTGTATTACTGTTTGCCTTTTACATGAATTGATTGCTTACTAGTATAGTTTCATTTATTTCCTTGAAAATGACGTTCAGTCAATAGAGCACGAGTGTGTTATATGTTTTTTTTTTTTAATGTGTAGCGTGTTGTGTGTGAGCCCTGGAGTGTTTTGTGTGGGTAGAAGCCCCTCTGACCGAGAGGTACCTTTGGGCTTAAATGTTTTGACGAAAATTACTAACAGGTTCCAAAAAAGTTGTTTTTTTAACTACCACGATATTATCAGCATGTAAAATTTATTACTAAAAAAATCTTAAGTCCGGTGGAGTTTTGAACTCACTCCCAAAAGTCACATATTTTCCACAGGTACCACGCGAGATGACAAGTCTATATACAGGATATATTATAATAATTGAATTAATTTTTTATTCTGTAGGTAATGTTTTAAGTATTTAGAATAGTTTTAAACAGTAATTAGGGGAGACCGGGGTTAAAAGTTACAGGGGAACGTTGTTACAGTTGGTTATACAAGTAAGCAAGAAAGCGCAGCACCTCACCAATCCGACAGGGTGTGGGTATTACGTGTAGGGAGCCAGCAGCGGAGGTTAGTTTTGACTGTGTGTGTGTGCGGACGGAGTTATTTTATAGTTATTGTTCTGTCAGTGCGGAAGTAAAATATACTTTCTCGACGTGAAGTCGTCCTGCATGAACATCGTTCAAGGTAGTGTATGGTTAGTATTACCATTCGAAATAGTTATTTGTGGGGTACATTTCAACAACTGTTTGTAGTGACTGTTTACTTAGTCTGGCTGTGTGTCCGCGGTGCACGCTGTTACATGTAACCGTGGGCAAGTTGTTTAACTGTAGCAACTTACCCCGCTCTAGGGAAATTACTCTGATATTTTATATGGCCAGATTTTTATGAAATAATTAGTCTTGACTAATTATATCTTTCATGCTAAATTGTATGTTTGAAGCATGTTTGCTTTTACTAATACAGTGGTTTTATGGGCTGTTCAGGGTCGGATGGACGATTGTCTCGGAGAGAGGCCGTATTTTATCATAATCAAATTTGTTATAGTTTTAACAATTGCCATTTACAGTGATTAAAATTAAAATTAAACTATCGGTAAAAATTTTTACAACGTCGAATAACGTCGAATTTCATAATACTAACAAACGTATTTTTTCGAAGCACTTCCTACTTTAGATAGTTCACGAGTAGAGACCGGAAAAATTCACGTATTCATTTTGTGAAAAGATAGTGTTAACTTTGCTGATAGCCCGCGACTTAGATAACACATGCTGAGAAACTGTCAGTCAGTAATATACACGCAAGAAAAAGACATTAAAAGTATTGCCTCCCACTGTCATATCAAGTAGCCTTCGAGTCGTAGGCTAGACAATAACATTGTTATACGAACCAGTCGTAGTCTATAGAGCACAAATAATTGAACACGCGAATTTTTCAGGTGTCTGCCTATGAGGTCAATGGTAGACCTAAAATAATATAAATGACACTGAAACGAATTGTTTGTTTACAGGATGACTCGTACTTATAAAAGGATAACGAACAGAGGCACAGCACCTCTAGATGTCTACAAAAGAGCAGCGGAGGAAGTTGCTTCTGGAACTTCGTCTTCAATTCGTGAAGCTGCCCGAATTCACGATATAAATTTCACGACACTGTATAGATTTATAAAGAAACAAAATAAAGGATAAAATACATGTGTTGGTTACGGAAAACCAAGGCAGTTAATCACAGACGTTCAAGAAAAAGAACTTGAAAAATAGATTGCTTTCAGTTAAAAGATTTACTTTGGATTCAATACTAAAGAAGTTCTTTCCTTGGCGTATGAATATGCAGTACAAATGAAGTGACTATTCCTAATAAGTGGTCAGAAATTGAAATGGCATCAACTGACTGGTTCTCTGGATTCTTGGAATGGCACCCGTCTCTCTCCTTACGAACTCCCGAAGCCACCAGCCTCGCAAGAGCCACAGCTTCAACAGGCATAATGTTACGGAGTTTCATACCACCTTGGCGCAGGTATATGAAAAACACAGTTTTGAAGCTCATGAAGTGTGGAACATCGACGAGACAGGTGTAACAACAGTTCAGCGTCTTTCAAAAGTAGTTGCAGTAAAAGAGACTAAACAGGTCGGCGCTATCACCTCTAGGGAAAGAGGGGAACTCGTAACTTTAGTTTCTGCTGTTAGTGCAAGTGGAAACTCCATTCCTCCACTTTTCATATTCCTTCAGAAAATTTACAAATCACACTTCATTTCAAGTGGCCCACCAGGCAGCATTGGAGCGGCCATAAAGAGTGGTTGGGTTGCTCATGTGGAATTTCTACAATTTGTGCAGCATTTCGTCAGACACACAAGATGCTCCAAAGAACATCCTGTACTTCTATTACTGGATAATCACAGTTCTCGTATATCGTTTTCAGTGGTGTCATTTCGTACGGACAATGGAGTGGTTCTAGTGTCGCTCCCTCCGCACACTTCCCACAACTTCAGCCACTTGACCTCTCTGTCTATGGCCCCTTCAAAAAGTTTCTGAATGCTGCTTGTGACTCATGGATGAAGACACATCCCCGAGAGCCCATGACCGTTTTTCACCTACCATATATTGTTGCTTTGGCCTTGCCTAATGCTGCAACACCTAAAAACATCCAAGCCGGATTTCGAGCTGCTGGAATTTGGCCTTTCAATTGCGAAATTTTTTCAGATGATGAATTTCTTACTTCTTTTGTCACAGATCGTCCACAAGCAGAGTCAGTAGAAATCCAAGGAAACAGAAGCACCTCGGAGCCTCATTCAAACCAGCAAGTAGTTCCCAAGGAACCTGTCACTGGTCTTTTAAACGAAACAACGAACTTGCCTATAAGTCTACCAGTGACCAATGGGCCTACCCCAGAACCACCAAATGCTCAAACCAAGCCATCGCCTCATGTTAGCCCAGCTGAATTGCGGCCATATCCAAAAGCAGGTGCGCGAAAGAAGACCATAAACAGAATATGCCGAAAAAGTCTAATTTTTACCTCAACTCATATGAAAAATTGTATACAAATCGAAGATAAAGAATGCAAGGAGAAGGAAAAAAGAAAGGTAGAAAATTCTAAAAGAAAGCTAGCTTTATTTCAGGTTAAGAAAAAAAACCAAGAAAAACCACTCAACAAAGATACGTGTAGAAAAATGCCCTCAAGAAGATTCAAAATCGGAAAAGAACGAGGAATATATTTTCTGAGAATGTCAAGAATCCTGGCGTAGTGCAAAACCTCAAGAAGAATGGGTGCAGTGCAAGAGTTGCAATTCGTGGGCACATTTTACTTGTGCACGTTTCAATGCCTTTTATGTGTGTTCAAATTGTATTGCTGATGAGGAATTTAATGACAGAGTTGAAGTAGAAGCCTAGACATGATCTACAGTTAAGCCTAATACTTAGCTGATTTTTGTTAAGAAAGTAGATACCTTTATTAATAAACTAAAATCTCATTTTATTACTTAGGGTTTGACGGCAAGCTCATTGGTGTGATTGTTATAAAATTTTGCCACAGCATTTTTATGTTTCCTTTATTAAAACCGAAATAACTGTGTCCTTTACTTTCATATCTAATGTTTACTGCTCTTTTATGCTTGTGATAAATGTAACTACTTGCCCCTGTGCAGTAACACTAGCCCCGCTCAGGGACACGTTGTTACATTATGACTGACTGCACTAATGTTCACGTAGAATAATAAGTACTAATAATATCTCAGTAATAAAAGTACCATGTGTTATCAGAAGGCGATACGCATATATCCAACATTTGAACTGTGATGTCGAAGGTAAAAATTAATGAAAGCTGGAAATTGTAACATTTAGCCCCGGTCTCCCCCTAAAAGTTATCGCTAATATTATTCGTCGTCGTATTTTACATCTATATGAAAGAGTTTCAACTTCACGGATGCAAAATCAAGATGAAGGCGTCCTTTCGGATTTTTCATCAACTCGTTTCAAGTAGTAGCCACGGGGAGCGCCCTACGCCCTGAAACCGCGATGTGATTGGCCAGGTACAAAACTTGAAATGGGACCTGCCACGAAAAATAGGACGTGTCCAATTACCAAACCTGGTACGAAATCTGGCCGTGCAAGGCAGGAAATGCCATAACGGTTGCCACACTAGCCTGTATACCGGCCGTTATGGCGGACCTTGCATAAGCTTTTACGGAATCTGGTCTCGTGTAATATCTAGTAACGAGGCTCCTCTTTTTTTTCCCAACATTTCTTAACACAGATTATCCACGCAACTAGTCAACTTTTCAATTATTCTGTACACTCTAAATCCGAATCAGTGAGAATTTCACTGTTTCAATCAGTCAACAGTATCTGACTGATTCAACAGTCACTTCAGTGAATTTAACTTACGAATCAGCGAAAAAATTGCCGGATTTCCTTCACTTATTGATTCGGAGACATTTTCTACTGAGCCATCAGTCTATGTTTTTCGCGGTTTTTCGGTGGTTTGTTTATTGACTGATGGATAAGTTAAAAAGCGTGTAAGAATGGCCATCAAACAAAGTTTGAACATGGTGGTTAAACAACGCATATCAGGTGAAATAACAACGAACAAATTAACAAAACCAATACAAATTACAATCTGAAATGTGTTTCGTCTTTTAAAACACCATTTTACGAGGTAATATGAAGATTCAGCCTTTCATATGCTTTTACGTCTTTCATTTCGTTTTTATGTAATCATAACAGCTTCTACGATATACTATAAGACCTATATTTTCCTCTCATTTTTCAAGTTGGCTTGTTCGCCAGTATTCCTGTTTTAACTTCTTAAAAAAAATTTTCAGTGAAAACCGCAAGATGATGTTAAAGCCTTGCACAGGTGAACCAACGGTTGGATCCCAAAGAAATTGTGACACGCCACTCGTACTATTATTTCAACAAGCACGCAATTTAAAACTACAGCTCCTGTTAAATAACATTTTTTAATTTCTATGAATTAAAATTTTAAGTTAAATGTACGCTATTTATGGTAGGAAAAAAGATGAATGTTATTTTTATCAAGTTATCGCCGCTCTCGTGACAAGAAACCATACGATATCCTCCAAATGTAGGGGGAAATAGAACGTTGGCTCTGTAAGAGGATGACTTACATTAGGTGAGTTCGTGTGGTTTGCTATTCTGCTAGTTTAGTGCTATCTCTGCTAGTTGCCTTTCGTGTTACCTGAAGCACTTTTGTGTACGCTGTTCGGTTGGCTGTAGCAAATATCTATTTGTGCTATAAAAAAAACTGCTATTTCTGCTCTTACTCGCTGAGATACAGCAGAAATATCAAAACGAGGAAGGTGGGAAAAAATGGCCGCCAAAATAAAATTACAAACACGTTGAAGTGTCTTAAGAGTGACGATTGCAAATAGTAATTTGCTTTTACGCAGATTAATGAAGAGAATATGTTTGGGTATCCTGTAAGAGGTACAGTGGGAAATAAAAATAACCAAAACATATTTATCCTCGAAAGTAAGTTATCTTGAGTGGCCAAAATGTTTAATACACTTAAATTACGCACAGTCAAATATGACTATCAAAATTGTTAAAAATAACATTCAGTTAATTTATTTTTAACGTGTTAATTTACTAGCCGTTCGTGTCATCCTGGCGAGAGTAACTGCTGTTTTTATAATTTTTTTTTTTCCGCTCATGAAAAATACCACTTTCTCTCAGACGGTAGAAAAAGCATACGACGCGAACAAACGTATTGTCTTACGTCTGGTGTGACTTGTAGTTGTGGGGTGGGGGTAGGAGTGCTGAGACAGCGGATTGCACTGTAGCGTTGGCAAGTCATGTTTGTTTACGTGTGAACGTGTAGCGACACACTCGCCCTACAGGGCGAACCACACAACGAGCGCCAGCAGCCTGAGGCCGTGTCCGAACTGACGGATTTCGTTCGTTATTTTGTCAATTCGTGATCAGGTTGATACCAATTCGGACGTTGTCACCAGTCACTTGTTTAGCACTCGCGATAAAACATTATTACATTAACAGTGCAACCATTTTCTGTTGTTGTAAATTTAATGCTTAAAATTTTATTTATTTATTTATTTTTATCACCCAGTAGATTCAGTAAAATAGCAAATGCTCTCCGAATATAGGCTCGTCAGATTGTACAACACACACACAGACGTAATAATCCTGCAATCATCACTGTAATACTACAAATACGTCAGTGAATAAGAAAATAATAACTTAAGCAATAAATACTTTTAAAAAATGTTTTTTTCTTTTTTTTGCGGTGTATATATATATATATATATATATATATATATATATATATATATATATATATATATATATACACAAAGTACAACACTTACTTGCTTTTTAAGATATGTTTAGTGTATTTTATGTACAGTTATTTGTTTTAAAAGTCAATTTATTTACGCATTTGCGCACGTATTTTTAAAGTAAAAACAAACATGCTACTGATTATGTACTTTTTTAAATTTTTGCTAATATCCGCTAGATACAAAAAACGAAATACCAAATACGTCACTAAAGTTACAAAACCGGGTCACGTGATCATTTTATCAACAACATCTGCCAATTAGGACACGGTCTGAATCTCGCTCGGCACTGGCTCTGCTCACAACAGCCTGGTCTGCTAAACTACTTCTTTTCTCCGCCCCGAGCAAACAAAGCCTAACCGAGTTTAGAAAACTACACCAAAGGGACAACACACCGGATTTGAGAGCAATCACTTCAATGTATTCTTTCGCCTTATGTAGATTTAACATTGTCATGGGTCTCATCACTTTATTCATGCGTCGGTCAAATGAAAATGTGTAATTATTAGAAAAGTATATATTTTACTAATCTGTTCATTTTCACACTTCGATACATTAAAAAAAAATCAGAAAGGGAAAAAAGTAATTTAAATTATCAGAAATGATTACGTAACACTTTTTATACGACATTAAGATACGGAACTACTTCCCATTCATCGTTACCAACTTTACTGGGCGCATGTCACCGAGCGAGCCCGTTAAAATATATGCAGGTAGGAGCAGTGACTTTTTCTAAGGTTGATTTCAAAAGTGCTCACTTTATCGTGAACAGTCTTTAACTGCCGACAATCAGCGTGATATACACATTGCATTACTTAGGCCGTGGTTACACGAGTGCTGTTGAATACATTCAGCTAAATACATTCGATAGCCATGTATGAACAAGTTTGAAAACAGAACGTGTTTTAGTGGTCACATACCCAAAGCAGAATGCAATCAATGGAAATTCAAACCTCAACAAACATGGAACTTAGGCTGTGTCCGAATTCGCCTGAAGTACATACTTTTGCGTACCTGTCCCCGGAAGTGACATCGTAAGTGCTGTCCGAATTGCAAGTGAAGTATGCAAGTATACAAGTACTCGAAATTGTATTCTTCTCGCATACTTGCGGAATATGTGCCGCCATTTTGGGAAGCAATTTGTAGGTTACAACTGAATTCCGACATAATTATTAGATTTAAAATTTAATATGGCAACATTACTACTTCGTAGACATAGAACTTTGAACTGAATAAATAATTATCGCAAATTTCACCTTAAAAAAAGGTCAAAGCAATAAATTCGTATTAGATCTATGTTTCTAACCTACAGAAGCTAAGATAAAAAAATCACTCCAAACTGCACTTACTTACAATAATGCAAGACAGTAAATGTTAATGTAAATCAAATTTAAATATTATTTAGTACTTGATTTAACCCCTAAAACATTCTGCAAAAGTCAGAATACATGAACATTTAAAATGGTTAGCTGGCTAATAACTGCCACCGAAGCCAACAAGACTGCCAGTCTGAATTAATCAAGTTTGGCGCCAAGGGTAGGTGAAGGATGCAAGTACGCAAGTATATACCCGAGTTTGGACACGGCCTTAAAATGTATGATATTTAATTATAATAGCCTCCAACACTTATCACTATTTATCTTTTTGATTGTTACGAAACTACCCTTGTACTGTAATGGCATAATGGGTGAGCATAGTACATTCAATATTAAACTTAAGTAAATTCTACAAGTGCAGGAATTCCCGCCAAATTCAGCAATATATTACACTGCTTGTTTACTTCGAAGCAGCCAATAGGAGCACAGCAGAGAAGAGAAGTCGTTAGGTAGTTTCTAACTATTCACTTTGAACGAGAAACAACTGCGATCGGAACTCGTTCGAAGGTAATTCAACCTCTTCAATAGCTGAACTTGTTTAAAGTGAAATAGTTCTGCCAGCAGCTCGTGTGTAACCGCGGCCTACGACACCATATTCGTGACAAAACTTCTGCCGTGTTGACTTTGAGACGGTGGGGTAGTAATATTTTCAAACACGATAACTATGGCAAATAGGAGACTGGAGGTTCTGCGATCGAGCCTCAAGTGGGACATGTCCGTGTGTGCAGGGCTGGTTTCATATGGAACTGTTCTGTTCAGTGTGGGAGCTGTTCCCCAACTAGTCTACTCACATTTACCTGGAGTGTCAACAAACAAGAATATTTTTTAAATACATTTTCGACGCGGAGAGAAAAAGGGAGAAACTATGTATAGATACATAACACATGCTTTTTTCAAGCCAAATTAAACTTCGCCGCTAAATTAAGTAAAATGCAATACTTTGAGGGTTTTCAAAATTGTTGAATTTTTAGTATCATTTATAAAGAATAACTACTGTGAAGGGAAATTTTGTCTTCTCATAGATAAAGTTTCAAATTTAAAGATTCAAAAGGTTGAAATTTAAAATGATTTGCTAGTGACTTATGTTACCCTATATTATACCGTACATCAGGGAGGTAAAATTGCTGTTGCGTGGGATAATTACACAAAACTATGCCTCCAAAATGATTTTTTTTTGTAAAAAAAATGGCGTCGTATTGTAAATCCTGTGTGAAATGAATAGAGTATAATAAAACTATTCGAAACGGTTTAGGTTTTTGTGTTGTAAGTTGCTAATATGTACACCATTTTGCGGCAACATTTTTATGAGTTTAATTTTTTAGGTTAACTTTTCTTAACTTTTTATTGCATTGTTTAACACAGCTTAACGGTATTATTTTAATGGTTATTATCATGTTTGAAGACGTCTTTAGTTATAAGTAAATAATTGAAAAACACTATAGATACGTGTAAATAGCGAGAGAGATATATCTCCATAAAACTGGGGTGATTTACGAATTGTAAATTGTATCTTTACAAAAGAAAAACATGAGATAAAGATGTGAAGCAGAAGTAATGCCTACCATACTTATTAAAGAAGAAACGCAGTCTGCATCTTCATACCTGACACTGTGTCGGTAACAATCGTATCTTAATAACTACTGTCATTCTTTGTTATCTGTTTAAATACAAAAAAGCATACTTGGAAATGTCGGGAAACAATAATAAAGACGTGTGCCGTGAAGAGAAAACAATTTAAAAGCCGTGCACCGAGCCCTTAACTGATGTTAAAAGACTTTGTGAGGCGAGTAACGCACCTGGACCGTAGTAAGATGTGTCCGGCTTGCTGGTCGCGCCGCTACTGAGCTCCGGCAGGCCAGCTCGCAGCTATACCAGCCCATCGCGGCACACTGACCTGCGCATTCCAGCACTCCTTCCTGTTTCTCCTTCTTCTTCTTCGCCCCCTCCGACAGAAACACCCTGGCGTATTGCCGGACACTACTCCCGTCACCAACTTTCCTACTAGGCCATTAATTATTCCTGACAACTTCGGACAACAGTCCACTTCCACGACTACCTGGAACTGGTGTCTTCCTGTCCTCTCTTTCCCATAACCGTGTATCATCAAGGGGACCATGTGGTTGCGCGGCCAAGGTCAAGAAGCGAGGTGGCGATACGGGCGACAGTTACATGCACACCTAGCGCCTCATCGTCCCTACGCGCAAGGCGTGCAGGAGTTTATTACACGCGATGAAAGCTCATAGATTAAACTATGCCCGTATCGTTGAACTTTTCTCTTGCCGCTTAAGGAAAAAACATAGACAAGTTTTTAAAACGCTACATGTCACCATTTTCACGAATTTTTCTCCAATAAAACACTAAATATGACAAAAGTAAAAAAATATGGCCATAGATAATTATTTTTGAAAATCTTTTCTTACAAAAATACATATTTTCAGAACTTTTATTAACCGAGATACGCGTCTACGTACAAACAACGATTTCACAGAAAACGTTTCAGTATTGTTATTTACATGGCAATGTTACTACGACAAATCTTACTCTGACCCTTACTGGCTGCATGCAACAATGGTAGGGCATGCTAGAGTTGTGTAAATAGAGCGTTCTGCTAGGACGAGCCAATTTTCTAAAGATATAATGTGTAACCATTTCTGGTGATGATACTGCACAGTTGCTGGTGTTAACTCTTAGATAATTATATGGCACTCACTCGGCTTCTTACTGCAGTCACTATACACACTTTCTCAGAAGCCAGCACAGCATGCTCGTCGTGTCTGCTCAAAGTATACACAATTACTGAATATCATGAAGCACACATTCTAACATATACTCCTACTCCATTTCATATCAATTCAGTAAATTTGGACAGTGGCGCGGCGCCCATGAATCCTACCGCCACAGCTGTTCTACCTATAGGTATATAAGGAAAACAAAGTATGTAAACAAATGCTATTATAAATGTAGGTTACCTTTCCAGCCAAATCTATTTTTCTGATGACCAAGTTATTATACTATGCTCGGATTATTTCATTTCGGGCGGACGGGGTTGGGAGAGACGCTTGTATAACGTCTTTCAATAGATGGCATTGTTCTGCAGTACTTCTTATGTGATGGTATAATTTTGAATTACGTAGGTATGGTTTTAATGGGCGAATATATATTTTTTCGTATGAAAGAAATATATTAATTATTATAACATGCAAGGTTTTAACCTCACCGAAAGAAAAAAAAAACACGATAAATATTATGTCGTTCGACCGATGCGAATAATAAACACATTCCGTATGGACGTAAATAATTTAGGCGAATTTAACCTTACACTTGTATTTTCTGTATAATAAATGTGTGGTTTTTACACTACAAAACATAATTGAAATTGTTATTTTCTAGGCCATGTACATTTAAAACATTCTGATAACCATTTTAAAGTGTCATTTATAAAAATAATAATAAAATAATGAAACGTCTTTATTTATTGTGGCGAAGTTATGGTATTATCACCTTTTCTTACACTTAGCCACTTTGTATGACAAAACATAACACTTAATTCCTTTTAAATAAAAAGATATGAAACAATGACACAAAACTTAATGCCTATTATAAACTTAGAAAGAAGCTTATATGAAACATATAAAAGCAACTTACATAAAATACAATTAACCTTAATAGTAAACTTACACGATTAACACATACATGCATACACAAAACTATATACACACCTGACATATATCCAAATACATATAAATGTACTATTTATAAAATTAAACTACAAGATAACATGTACTACCAAAAGTTCTAAAACTGAAATTTATTTTAAGGATTATTGAAGGACAGTAAATCACTGCATATAACTACTTAAACACGGGAAAACGGCAAAAAAATTAATTAATGTAAGACATTAAAAATTATAATATAAAACGTCTAAAATTATCAGCTACCTAGAAATATACATAAAATAAGTCATTAATACGTCTACTCGCACACGCTTATTCACACATCTATATACATTAACTATACATTTAATTAATTAAACAGTAACATAAACATCAGAAATATCACTACAGTCGCAGGAAGCAAAAAGAAAATAAGTTACTGTTATTTTAAAAGAGGAACCTCCACAATAAATATTTTGTTTGCTTATAGCAAAATCCACATTTCAAGTTCTTTTAAATATTTATATCGCGAGCAAGCTGTTATCGCATAATTCTTTGAATTTAGTGATTGAAATTGTATCTCTGGCTTCCTGAGGTAAGCAATTCTAAAGTTTGGTTGCGGCGACGATGAAAGATGAAGCGAAAAATGAGCTGTGTTTTGGTACTAGAAGCTTTTGTTGATCGAAAGAACGAGTGTTTGATCCACTGGGCGGTAAGAAACGAGACAAAAGGTATCGAGGACATCTTGTTAAAAATAATTTCTTTAAAAAGCAGATCTTGTGCAATGATGGTCGATTTTTTAAATCAAGCCATGAGAGAGTGTGTCTGTATTTGGTGATATGGTCTTTCTTTTTAAGATTAAAAATAAGTCGCACACAGTTGTTTTGTATCCGCTGAAGTCTCTGAGCTAGATCTTCATGCAGGTCACTGAAGACTATATCAACAATATCAAGGCGTGAAATTATTAATGATTCTGTTAAGGTTTTCATCAATTCCGTAGGTAAATATTTTTTAAGCCTGCTTAATTAATGTAAAGTGGCATTTGTTTGTGTAAGATGTGACATGCTCTCTCCATATTACACCTAGGTCTTTTACGGACTTTGATAGAGGAATCGGCTCACCGCCAAGTATGACATTAGGGACGCTAGTGACGTTTGGTGATGTGAGTAGTTTATTGGATCCAATTATAATACTCTGGGATTTTTTAGGGTTTAATAGTAGCCCGTGCTTTATTGACCATTCTAAGACTTTTGACAATTCGTGATTAATTGTGTCAATCGATGACGTAATATTACCGGGATGAGTTGGCAGGTAGATTTGGAAGTCGTCTGCACAAAGATGGTATTTACAATGTTTTAGTATCTGAGGGAGGTCATTGATGAAAATAGAAAATTGAAGGGGTCCAAGAACAGAGCCCTGGGGAACTCCAATTTTAACTGTGTGCCAAGCAGATTGTTGTTCTCCGCAGACAACTCTCTGATAACGGCCACACAAGTAACTTTTAATCCATTCTAACGATATTTCGGAGAAATTAAAATATGATTTTAGCTTGGCAAATAATAGCCCATGGTCAACGGAATCGAATGCTTTGCTAAAACATAATAATATCTAAATCGTTAGCAAACGGTTATCCATGTTATGTTTTATGTCATCACTGACCTGAAGGAGATCCGTACATGTGCTGAGGTCTTTTCTGCAACCAGACTGATTGTCTACCATCAGGTTATTTTCAATAACGTACCTTGCTCTCTGCTGGTGTGCAATATATTCAAGGGCTTTGGAAATTGTGGGAAGAATGCTTATGGGTATATAGTCACTGGCACATTGAGGTATTTGTCTTCGGAATTGGTATTACTAAAGCAGATTTCCACTGAGTTGGAAAGCTGCCTGTGATCAGTGAATAATTAAATATTTTAGTTATTGCTTCTAAGATAAACGGCAAGTCTAGGTTTGTCATGTCAATTGAAATTGTGTCATTACACTCGGCCTTAGTTTAAATTCGTCTGATAGCTTTCATAACATCAACAGGCGTGACGACATTAAAGTAAACACGTTCTTTTACACAGCAAGTGTGGGCTTTAATAAGAGACAGTGTTTCATTTCTTGTTTCAGGAGTAATACGGGTACATGGAGTTGTGAAATGAGTATAAGTTCGTCAGCACTTGGATTGATTTTTTTTTTTTGGCAGTAGTTTTTAGTGTCTTTAAACTTTACACCCATATTTTTTAACACTGCTCCATAAATACCGCGGGATGAGTTTGGTTGTATCAAGCGGCGAGCGTACGCAGTTTTAGCCGTTCTAATGGTTTGGGTACACCGGTTTCTGAGTAAACGGTATTCCTCGAAACTCACAGATACGACGATATCATTTATTCTCTTAGAAGATTTATATTTAAGAAAGCATTATCCTGATCAGCCACTAAAGCTTTAATTTCCTGGGTCATCCACGGTGCTGGTGGACGAGAAACCCGCTTAGTTTGTTTCGGAATATGTTTATCAATAAGTTTTGTATATTAAGGTGTTTACATGATTAGGTTTGTTATCGACTGTATGCAAATAATCTATGACACTCCACTGTATTTCAGAAGCATCTTTAATAAAATGTGGCATGTCGATCCTTTTCAGATCTGTTTAGGTGATAATTTTCGGTAAAAAGTTTGGAGTACGAAGTGAATAGGTTATATGTATGAGGTCGTGGTGAGATAAACCCGGCACGCTGATTTGTCCCCAGTGTGGGATTTTGTCAGCTTTTGACGTGAGTATAAGGTCAAGCAGAGTGTGCGCGTCATTAGTATGGCGGGTGGCTTCAAGTGAACAGTATACTAGATTACACGAGGAGAAGAGATTAGTAAGGAGCAATGTTTGACGTGATTCTGTTAAGGGGACTGTGTTAAAATTACCCATAATGAATACATAATCATAACTAGGAAGTATCGCAAATAGGTCGTTTTCTAAGTCATCCATGGATCATATATTAGGGGGTTTATAAACAATGGCAATCAGTAATTTTTGTGTAGAAATGTTTAATTCAAGAAATAAATACTCCGGTTTTGCGCAGTAAGGACTAGGAGAGCTGCAGATAGTTTTAACTATAATATCATCGTGCACATAAACTGTCACGCCCCCGCCTTGTTTACCTTATCGATCAACTCTGTATAAATTATAACTCGGCAAGTCAACAAGCGAAGATTGGAGACTTTCCTTAAGCCATGTTCCCGACACTACTATAACATGAAAATTTAGAGGACTAAAAATTGCTCCAAACTCGTCAATGTGGCCGAGTAGTGGCCGGCTGTTGACATGTTCCAGGTGGAAAGGTCTAGGATTGCGAGCTAGCCTATGAGAGAGTATAGCGCTGATGGTTTCTGGACCAGAAGAAGCAACAAGCTGACTGTTACTAATGTGACTGTTAGCGGGAGGTCCAGAGGAAGTGTGACTGACGAGTCGCACTGGGGGGTTGTGAGGGATGGAGGAGACGAGCAGCTGAAAGGGCGGGTCACGGATAGAGAGCACAATTCTTGAAAAACTTTGTAGTGGGACTCAGTGTTACCAACTTGCTTTTACTATTGTTGATCATGGATTCTGAAAATTAACTAAATTATTATAACTAAGTGCGGAGGACTTACCATTGTATTACATATAACCAAGATGCAGAGCGACTGTAGTGATGTAGATATAAAGACTTGAGATCACACACACATGCACACAAGCTTACACACATAATTAAACATAATGCAATCCTAGCACAGGGCTAGCACCGGTAGATGGATTTACTAAATGTTAGCAAGTTCCCGCATAGATGATAAGTGAAAACGGAGGTTCGTGTGCAGAACAACCATTCTGCCATCTTGTGTCCGACAGCTGTGTGGACCAAATTTTTCTTTTGCGCATTTCAAGATGCGTTGTCTATCCGCCATCAGTGATTCGGTAATGACGAAGGGGTTGTTCTTCAGGGCTCTTTTAGCGTGGAATACAATGGAACGAAACTGGTAACTCACAAATTTCACTATGATCGGTCTTCTGCCTTCTTTGACGGCCTGGGCAGCAGATCTGTTTGGCTTTCCTATTCTGTGTACGCAGTCGATGACACTTTGTTCGATGTTGATTTCAGAGTTTCTTTCATTATTTTGAGAACCGCATCTGTCACATTTTCACCTGGTTTTTCAACAACGCCATGGAAAAGAAGACAGTTCCATCTACTGTATTGTTCGAGCTCGTCAATTCGTTCCTCCTGGCGCTAAACACTGTTGGAGACGGCTTGCAGTTCTTTACGTATGATATCAAGTTGCTTCTGGAAGTTGACAGAGAAGGTGACGACTTCTTCTTGCATTCTGGGGATATCTTTACTGTTTCTTAATATAGGTCGTTCCTGCATAACAGAAGAGAGGCGATCCTTTAGCTCCCTCGGCTGTTAGCACACCTGCTGTTCGAACTCTTCCAGCTGCTTCGAAACTTCCTTGGGCATCATGGCATGCTCAAAATAACCTTACAGTTTTGTTGACTGAAGTGTTCACAACACGAAACTGACTCCAGTAATTCGTTTAATGGCAGCGGATGTTATTCACTGACCTCAACATGCACTTCTAATATTAAATTGGTATGACTGAAAGGCCAGAATTATATTTCTTAGAGGCGCTACCCGACTGCTTGCAATCCCCTCTCCGTCATGTGACAAGGGGTATTATCTTTATGAATAAAATACACAGCAGCTGTTTTTATCCACCATATATATTCTCTCTAAAAACTACCATAGAACAACATAATGCACGAACATTCAAATAACATCCATCAAAGAGAAATTATGCCACTAACATAGCACTTACTGTAATACTCGCATATAAATTGCAAATAACTTCACAAGGGGAATATAGATTTTATATGCTATTTTTCGTTCTTCACATTCCTCTCACCTAATTTTGACGAGAACAAAATTACTGACTTGACCCATTAAAAAAAACACCACCACAGATTCAATCGACAGGGAACCTTAATCAGCCTTCCACATCGTCTTTGACGAAGTTAATCACTGGTAACAGCTGCTGGACAATTGGGACTATCAGAAACCTGAGCTACCACACCTTTGTTATCTTCGATTTCATCAGCTCCTGGTTCAGCAGGCCCCATGTCTACCACCAAAGGAATGCTGCAGAGGGCAAATAATCGTCCCTGTAGAAATTCTAATTTGAAGAACTCTTGGTTTTCTATGACGTTCATGAATTATGCTTTCTACACGACTGAGAGACCAGCTTATCATTTTGTTATTTTCGGATTCAATCAACACTACTTCTCTAACTGCAAGTTCTCGAGTCTGCTTTCAGTGGTCCATTTTAGGCTTCCCAAGTATTCCGAGCAGAACCTATCTCTCAATCGTGTTCCATAAGATTGTGTCGATAGCACACGTGGCTCTGTAAGCTTCTCGCCTCAAATTCACCAACATCTAATGTACCACTGTGTTGGAGGTCTCGGAAGACGACAGCTGGTGTCAAAGATACAGGATCATGATTTGTCTCTGAAGTAACGGTGATGGGTCTCGAATTCACAAGACTCTCGCATTCGCAGAAAACGGTATTATGCTCATCTGGTGTCAATAAATCTCTCCCCAGGATCTGTCGAATAAGTCGCCTAACTGTCTGGACCATCCACTTGTAGAACATACCACACCATGAGGCAGTTGGTGTGTTAAACCTCAATTAGATCCTCTCAGTAGAGTAATACAGCTGGATTTCATCCCAATCGAGAGCTTCGAGAGCGCACTCTGACCCTCGGAAACCAGTGGCATTGTCACTGTAAATCCCACTAGGTCTTCCTCTACAAGCAATAAACCTCTGTAAGGCCAGCAGGAAGGAGTCAGTACTTAGGGAGATGACAATCTCCAAATATACAGCTCTATACACTTCACAAATAAACAAGTCAATCCAGACCTTTTTTCCACCTCTCATTATGAGGGAACGAGCATAATCTAAACCTCAAACTTCAAAGACTGATGCATCGTTCACTCTGGATGGTGGGAGTGGTGGTGATGCAACATAAAAACTCTTGCCTGCATAACGATGGCAGACAGTACAATTTCTCATAATACTATCAGTCAGTTGTCTTCCCTTTATGATCCAAAACTTCTTTCGCAACATGGTCCACAGGGCGAGAACACCTACATGCTTTTCCTTGATATGGTATTGACGGACCAAATGCTTAACAACTGCATGGTTCTGAGGAAGTTCAACTGGGGTGGTAAATTCATACTTATCATCCCTTTCAGTCAGCCTGGTTTCGACGTGAATGAGCTCTGCTTCATCTCTAAATGGATGCAGCATATGGGTTCGAGAATCGTCCAAGGAAGGGAACTTTTTTCCTTTCACTAGCCTAATCACTGTGCTCTCGCATACTTCAGTTCGTCCACTGATAATGGTCCAACCTGCTTCTCAGTTTTAAGCATTGTGTTGTGCTTGAAACACAGCATCTATGCAGTCATTTGAACAATGTGTTCATATTTGCTGAAATACTAGTGTAACTAACTATAATCTTTGGGTAAGATTAGAAAAACTGAAGACTTCAACTTCTCCTTACATACTTCTTCGACACATGAATAGTAGGATTTCGGCGAAAAATTCTCACATCCACACAGCCAAGTTGGTCCCTCCCAACAACGTGACTTGAAAGATGTTGATTAGTACATCCCCTTGAGAGCAGATCAGCAAGATTTAGAGGTCCTGGGATATGCCACTATTCAATTCCTTCAGTCAACTTCCTTAATACGATTTCTGATGAACACAGGGTACTCTTCTTCATGCTTGATCCAAGCAAGTACAATGCTCGAATCACTCCATGCTAATATCGGCTCTGACATACACACAAGCTGAGTATGTCATGCTGCTTGCATGGCAGAAGAGGTGTAACGATCGCCTGCATGATGTGCCAATATTCCGACTGATAGTTACTTTGGTGAGCAGGGTATTTGTTGTTGTCAGGCCTTGAAAATTTCCATGTAATCCCCATCTAATGGAGTATCCCAGTACAATTACTTTCCCCGTATAGTCTGAAACATTATTTTCAAGCTCAGGATCGCAGGGCCACTGAAATCTATGGGATCGAAGACCCTCTGCATCATAGATAGAACATTCCTGAGATGGTAGTCCAGAACTGCCTCTTTCCATCAAGACTTTCCCCCATCAATCTACATTGAGGTTGTGTGTATTCGACTTGTCGTTCCATTTAAGTCCTGAGATGGGAGTCAACTCTTCAGAAGTGTCACCCGAGAACTTCCACGTTCTGAAGTTGAACCATCTCTGGGCCATAATTTTAGTAGCCAGATCTTGCAACTTCTTGGCTTCACCAATATTGTCTGCACTTGTTGCAAGGTTATCCATGTAGTGTCTTTCGTGCCACTTCATGATTTGCAATAGGTCTTGCACCTTATTTTTCCTTGCAGTAAGAATGAAATAAACATTAAGATGGAATCTCAATGTCAGTTTTTCTTGAGCACTTTGAAACTGGGTGGGAGGCGTTTAGCCTAACAGGAAAGGACTACATGTTACTCCAAAAACAACATGGGAGTGTTTCAGCATCATAAACTCATCATCAGCAGTCCACTACAGGAACTTGAGGTAATCGTGTTCCTCTGGATGAAATACCATTTGTAAAAATGCCTTCTCGATGTCAGCCGACATTCCAAGTGTCTTATCTCCAAAACATAACAAGCTGTCTGGTAGCAGTTTAATAAGATTCTGACCTTTTTCCAAACAGTCATTGAGAGAGGGTATCTGCCGATATCTGTAGAAGCATCTAAAACAGGGTGTACATTGGTAGTACTGGACTCTTTCAACACAGGGTGGTGTAACAAGTAGTGACCCTTAACATCCTCTTCGGATTTCCCAATAATGTTGAGTTATAACCATTCACAGAACACTGAAAAATATGCTTCAAATAACCTTGGAGTGTGGTGCATTTTGGTTACTCAGACAATTCGCTCCTTCGCGAACTCAATGTTTATGGGCAAATCACAAACAATGTCATAACAAGGAAGTCGTACTTGATATCTGCCTTCTACAATCCCTACACTTCTTTGAAGTGTTCTTATGTGGAAAGTCTCTTCATATCACTGTTCTCCTCAGCCGGACCAGTGATGTCAATGGCTTCGAGTCTCCACAGATCTGTGACATCTCCTGTAGTTACAGGTGTCATAGTGAAAGTGGTGGGGAGATTGGTGCTACAACATGTGATGGGAGGCTTCTTCGCAGAGCTAATCAGTATCCATCCGAACAAAGTATCTACAGCCACAACTCCAGTTGATAGGATAGCCCTATTACCGTACCAGATCTCTACAGCCACATCAGCACCTATTAGTACCACAATAGGTCCAGGCATGATTTCAATGAAGCGGATGTGTGTGTGAGTTTGAACTGTGGAGAAACTACCAGCGAGAAAAAATGAAAAGGAAGCAGAGTAAATTATCATGAAAAGGCGGAGGACAGGTAGTCTCAACATGCGAGCAAAATTCTTGAAATTGCGAGGCAAGCGATGGCTGTGGCTGCTGGAGGAGAAACTACAGTCGGTGGAATACCCTTCGTTACCTTCTTAGAAATCCCATTTCGGCTTATTTAGTGATTTCCATGCCCCTTCATGATTTGTAATAGGTCTTACACCCTATCTCCCCCCTCTCCCGCAAATTCCATCAGACTTCCGGAAGGTTGTTGACTCAGCCATGTCACTTCACCAGGCGTGATTCTCTATAACGTGTTTTAGAGATTTAGAAATTTGGAAAATTCTACAGACCTGATATTTATCAAGCAATTCAAAATGAAAAAAAAAATGTCATGTCAGTGTACTAAATGTTATGATATTCTGGTTATATTAGTGTCGTAGAACTCGTAGTATTGTTTTGTAATTTGTGTGATGTAGGCTGTAGGGCAATTCACAGGGTTTAGGATAATGATTTATCTTAAAAATTTAAGGTTTAGCTTTCAGATTGTTGAAGGTATTTGCATGATTACAAAAAATTTAAAGGTGATAATTGGCATTTACAGCAGGAGTCGACTGATGCTTTTTATACGACTGTCCCATCTTTATACATTTAAAAATAATTTAAGTTTTCCAACAAAAGTTAGTTTTTAAAGAAAGATGATATGGTGTTACAATTTAATAAAACCGCACATATGTTACAATAAGACATACAGCCCTCTTTGAGGTATCAGACTATACGTTGTTTTCTGGTGTAGCATGGTCCACTTTTGTAAAATACAAAATATAAAGCAAAATTATTTATTTTTAAAAAGAGTTTTCTAAACAGTTCAGATCAAAATTATTTTCATAACATTTATTTTGAAGTCAGGCCTTAGTACAAGTTTTGTTAAAATAATTAATTTTACAGACAAATTAAACTCAAAAACTTAAAATTTATATGCTACCCACATGAACCATTACAAAAATAAGTTAAAAATTAAAGTTACATATCAAATTTACAAAATAATTTTTTTGATTAAATATCATTTTCGAAATTTCAAATAAAACTTAGAAATAATTTTTTTAAATAAATAATTTTTTCAAATTACTGCCATGGGAAGGCAGGCTACTAAAAATATTTTAAACCTAATTATATTGAAAAATATTTCTTCAATATTTTATTACAAATATTTTAATTTTGGTTTATATAAATGACCATACAATAATCATATTTAAAAATTTTGAAATACATATTAAATTCAATTAATTTTATTCAAACAATATTTAAATTAAACTTATTCGAATTTAAGTTAAATTATTTTAATTAAAATTGTTATTATTATCTACAAATAGTTCAAGTTATGCCTCATATATACCAGTATTTTTTAATAAATAAATGTATATTTTAAAGGAGTATAGGTGTGTCGGACCCAGAAAAACTAATTATTTTACTAATGTACCAAACATTGTTCAACTCATACGTGGAAAATAATATCATATACATCTTTTAAAATAAAAATGATATTTCTATTATATCATAATTCTTTGCAACAATATTAAATATTGTTCAATATATTTCAAAATTAAATTAATTTATCTACATTTTTCACTGCAAAAAAAAAACAATAATTTTTAATTATCTGTCTATGTAGAATCATTGATATTATACCGCTTGTTAAATTTTCACAAATTTGGTATAATTTATGAACTGTTATTTATTGTAAATTGCATTCTGTTTCTTTCAATGAAGTGTAATTGGCGCAATGTGGAGTAGACATATAATAAAGAGAATCAAGTTTATAATTTTTGTAATATGTTTCATGAAAATTGTCAATCACATATTTTAACAAAAATGTATCTAATTAAAAATATCAATCATAATAGTCACCAAAATTTTTACAATTGAAAGATTCGTAAACATCTTGAGTAAATTTAAAATCAGGATCTTAAATGTTTTTACTATGTAATGTTGAATACCAATTGTTTTTGTTTTCTAGAAATGTGTTCGTAAAATAATTTCAACTTTAAAATTCGATATAAATCTTTTTTTTTATTCTTTAGGTAAATTTTACATTTGCTGTATTCAATTGAGCTTGTATCTTTTTAATTAAATTTTTTCCAATTTGGAATTAATTGTAATACAATTATGTATTATTTAGTTAATGATTTGTTTTGACTTATATTTTTTGCATTAACAAATGTACAATTTAATGGTTGCTGCCTTAACCAAACTTGTGCTATTCAAACAAAAGTAATCAATTAATATATTCTCTCAGTAAATTCAGTATTTCACCTTTTTTCCTATCAATAAATTTTCTTGCATATTTTTCTTTTTATGATAATTATGTTTAATTTTTTTTAAATTTATATATTTTGAAATATCATAAAGTTATTTTATATTTATCAACAATTATTTCTATTGAAAACTAACATAACTTTATATTTTATTCGGTACAATGTTTGTGTGTCTATAATCTCTTAGTTTACAATCTATCTTGAAAATATAATGAATTGTATCTTAAATTATGAATTTCAAGTGGTATTAATTTTGGAAGTTGTAAATTTAAATTAGAAGAATTTCATTCTGTTCCTCTAAATTCTCCAGTTATACGATCGTGATCAATTAATGTTTTCATCGTCAAGTTCTCTATTACAATTATAATATTTCTTAATCTTAAAATAATTAAAAAAAATAGAATTATCCAATTTGATTTGCTTACTTTATCCATTAATTTTCCTGCATAATTTTCCATAGTAAAACAATGCTTCATTAAATTTTTCATTAAAGTCTCGATATTTTCATTTATTATTTTTTATTCCTTCATTTGTTGCAAATTAAAACTATTTGGAATATGTTCATGAATATGCTTTGTTGACTCTGTCATACTTTTTTTTTTTACTTTTTTCATGTACATTCAAAATCAAGAGTTACTTACTATATATGGATGAAATTGTTTGGTACCATTCGTATATTATTTTTATTCACATTTTTGTTTATATTTTTTCATGAATACTGTTTTGAATATATTATTTTAAATTGTCTTCGAAAAGAAATTTACAACTAAACTTCATACAAATAGGATATTCATTTTTTTTCTTCTGAATTTGACCTTTCAATTATCTATATATTAAAATTTTATCCCAAGGGAATTAAGAGATATAATAGTAAGTTACCATGATTTGGAAATTTTTTTATACTTTCGCTGATATGTAATAACTAGAATGGTGTATTTTTAAACTTATAATCATTAATATAATGATTAAAAAAGGGCTTGTATTTATTTATATTTCCAGGAATTACCTCAAAAGGATATTTCATTTTTAATTATTCATATTTTTCAACATTATAACTAGGATTTAATCACTTTCTGAAACATATACAAAACATCTTCAATTTTATTGTTTTTGACATCGTAATTTATTATTTTTTTGTTTTCTAACATTGCTAAAGCTGTTTTTTCTTAAATGAAGGTTGGTAATTCAATGTAAATGCGTCCTCGAAATGAAATTTTTTTATCAGATTGAAAGACAAACCGAATAACGTGTTAAAATCGATATTTTGAATTTTTTGATGTAAAATCATGGAAATTTCTTATTATTTCAAGTAGATAGGTTTTAGTAGATCCGAGCCCAAAGGCCACAGGCTGAAGCGCCTAAAAGCAATCCTCCATCATGGATTTTATTCATATGCATTTGCCATCTTGGATGACATTATATGCACATTCGCAATCTTGTGTTTGTTGCCATGAGTTTTTAACTATTCACATTTGATCGACTACCATCTTGTTTCCTCATTCGTTCGAGTGCCGTCTGCTAGAGTGCACCAGTGCCATCTTTATTTCTGGTGTCTTCTGCTAGAGGGTTCAAGAGTCGACTTTGCCTCCGATCGCTCCCCACGAGTGTGCAAAACTAACATAAAAAAATTATATTTAATAAAAGACATGCTTTAAAACATTCGTAAAATATATTTCAGAATATCTCTCGTCGAGCTTCTGGTGTCTAAGCCACCATATGTACACACGTCCATTTATCCATTTCAGCACCTTCCCCACCAAATACACGTCGAGAAGCCTCGTAGGTGGTATCTCCTCTGCGTAAAAGCCTCAGACGAACGATTCCCCATGTAGGTTTTTCAAATAATGCATGTGGGGCGTACAGTCGTCAAATATTAAACAAACTTACATATTCAATATTGGATTTGTTTAAGACTTTCATATCACAGATAATTTCTAGGAACAATTTAAAACTCAAACAAACCACTGCATAAAAACTGATGTGGGCATTCCATACTTTGAACCACAGCCAAGGCCACGATACATATAAAATAATTAAAACAACACTTGTTTCAGACTCAACTAGCGTTTGTGAAAGAGGAACATACATGAAATCCTCTGTTGCATCGAACTCTTCGGAATCACTAAGTACTGAGACCACATTCTAAAATTCGCTATTCTCCGTTGAGCACCAAAACATAGCCAAAAGCAAATGGAGATACAGTTATTAAGGACAACACTTTAAGTTTACAATAAAATCTCAGAATGGTTTAACCATGTTGAAACATACGAATAGGTCGGTAGCCAGTGAAGAGTAAAGTCGAAGCATGTCGATGCGGTCCTGCCAATAGTACCATCAATTTTCCGGGCTACTCGACCCAGTAAAATACAAGCTTTAATAAAGAAAGTCTTCAAACTCTAGTTAACTCACAACTCACTAAATAACATCGGTAGAACATAAGTTAATACACAATACAATACTGATTCCTAAATCTTTACTGAAAGCAAGTGTAAATTATTTAACGACACAAAGCAAAATTACTCAACACTATTCACTTTGAAATTACCATACTTAATACGGAAAGCCACCTGTAGCTGCTGAATCGAACACCGTCGAATGCGTTGTGCCTGGGACAGAGCAGAATATTAAGACGTGAAACCTGCGTGCTGGCCGGAGTACGAGTGGCCGAGAGCGAAAGGAGCACTAAAGCTCACTCCTAGGTATTACACTTCACCCAATCAGAGGAGAGCATGAATGCGCATGCTTGGAAGGTGGGGGTTCCAAGGAGGTTGACGGTAAACAGCAGAGGGAATGTGCCCAAAGCTGTGGAGAGGCGGAACCAGCTAGTCTTTTACATTTGTGGCGTGCTCTACAATGTGTACATGTGGTGGTAGCAATGTCGTATGCGAGCCACATTGTACTGTTTCACAGACCAGGTGGGACGATAGGCATTGTGGGAAATGCATTGCTGGAGGCACACCAGGTCGCTGACCTTGGCCTTAGGCTTGCGTTGGTCGCTCCTCTTCGGAATAGCATACATAGTTCGAATCAGGGAGTCGTCCTTGATGTCTTCGGACTTCATGAGGATGGTAGAGTTAATGGTAGAATTACACTCTAGATCGAGTTTTGGCAAGAGCTCCAGCCACTTGTAGCTTCCGTTCACTGTGAAATGTCTCCACAAATAGATTTTAAGAGTTGTTGAAAATGCTCGGCGATGCTGGCCTTGAGCACAGAGTTCGTGGATTAGTAATGTTTGCCGCACTTTTCATCATAGCATGAAAAGTTACACTAAAGCATTCTTTCGCATCCTCGATATAGCTGTTTTTCAGGTATGGCCTCTTGCATTCTTAGACTTGAGTGGCCTAGTCCACTCATACTTTGAACATGTGTCTATGATGGTCAAATATAGAATACTTATCAAAACTTGATAGTAAAAAATAACAAAAACAAATGGTTAAAAAAAATATAAAATACAATAGGAAATATTAAAAATAATATATGTAACGTTAAAGGTCATGGTTACTTAACTGGAAATTATTGAGGAGCAGAATGTTCATATTGTAACATAAACTATCACAACCCATTGTGTAAACCAAAATATATTCATAATTTATTTCGCTGTAATGGTAATTTATTTATCAAAGAAAAAGAGGGAACAATATTGAACACATTCATATAATAGCTAATAATGAAAAAACATATATTGCAATTAGCAAAACATTTAAGATGGTAAAGAGTTAATATTTTATATGCTTTTAAATTGGTTAGTACCAACATCGATCGATTATCCAAAAATATTAATAAAGAATAATTTAGAGAAACAAAAAAATATATATCTCCAAAGCGACTAGTTAGATTTATTAAGAAAGGTGTTTGTCCCTATGATTATATGTATTTCGGAGAAAAATTAAAAAAAAAAAAATATATATATATATATATATATATATGACTACCATCACAAAATTAATTTCACTAAAATGAATTACAATTGTATTTATGATAAAATTTTAATATATGCGGAAATATTAGTAAAAATATAATATCAAAATTTTAGAATATTATATGAGGCTATTTAATAAAAATTATGTTTTAATTTAGCTTATATATTCGGAGGTTTTTGAGATATTTTTTTTTAAACATATAAATTATTTCCATGATGATATTATATAGCTCCAATTTCATCTTGTGATTCAATATAAAAAATTACTAGAATTTAATTCGATTTATTTATGATTATATGAGTTTTTTAAATGTTGAAGTATTTCTCAATGTTGTTAAAAATATAGTTAATACCAATCAATAAATGTATAAAAATTATGAAAAGAATAAAACATTTGATTATCTAGTGTACTTAGATGCGAATAAGTTATATGTTAATACTATGACAGAATATTTGCTACACAGTTGACTTGAATGGGCAAAAGAAAAAGAAAACACCCTTGATATCACTGAAACCATTCTGTAAAAGAGAATTTAAAATGTCCTAAAAATGTATCTAATAACTGCAAATATTTTTTATTAACTTCAGAATGAAAAAAACCAATAACAAATTTATAAAATAAAAAAAGTATGTTTTACACTAAAAAAAGCTAAAATTGTGCTTTTAACATGGTTTAGTATTTACATATATTCTCAAAATTAAAAAAAAAATCAAACAAATAATATGGTTATATAATATATTGATCTTAATACACACATAAAATGAAAGAAAAATATAATTTTAAACCAAAATACAAATTAATAAATATTTCATTTTATGTTAAATCAAAAGAAAAGATAACAAAAAGAGAACATCTGAAATTAATAAATATAGTTAAAAACTTAAAAAAATAAGCTTCTAAATCTAATTTTAATGTGGCTACTACTTTCACTAAAAGTTTAGCAGCTACTCATATGAATAAAACAATGCTAAATTTGAATAAATGTGTTGGATTACCAATTTTAAAAGTTTCTAAATAATTGATATATAACTTTACTGCAAAATTATGAAACCAGCATATGTACAAAAAACGCAAAAATTTATGCGATTGAAGTTTATGAAGTGACAGAAAATAAAAAATTGAAAGTAGTTAAAAAAGTAGTTGTGAGAATAGAAATAAAATTAGATTATTATAAGAATTGTCTCTTCCAAGAAAAAAAAATTCTATTATATAATTTGAATAAGATTTTGTAAACATTAAATTTATACAGTTCAAATAAAATAGTTATAAGGATGGAACAGTATAACTTTTTAAAATAAAATTGATAGCATACCCTATAGATATATATAGGAAGAATAAAAATTAACATAAAAATATACAATTATAACATATATAATTAAAATTTTTATATTACAGATATTAACTGCCAATAAGAATTTTTAAAATGTAAAAATAATGAAAATAATTACCATTCACAGACGAAGCTCCTTCAGCTGCAGCTTCATGATTTAAATACATTCCATAATCCCAACCATCATAACAATATAAATCTATAACATATACACAAAAAACATTTATCTGATTCTAAATAATATATATAGATTTTCTAATAAATTTTGAAAATATCCAATAATTTTAAATCCTTATCAATGAACGTTTCGGTTTCTATACATTCATATATAATATTCTGTTATTCTAAAAGTTCCATGATAACATCTATTTTATATACATTATTTTATATATCTTTCATTCCTAAAATATATTTAAACATCAGTACCATTACAATTGATTAAGTTCCATTTTAATTATGAATTCTAAAATAATATTTTTAAATTGTTTATTACTCACTATATAAAATAATGATTTTAAACAATCGAATCTCGAAAATCAAAATTTTTTTGTACGAAACCAGCAACAATATTAGTTTCTAAGTGATTTATTTCATCATGTTATATAAACATAGCAATAGCTAAATTATAATCAACACAAAGTGCTAAAATTATTTCACTGAAGAATTTCTAAACCAGTGTTGATTGAAGGGGGATCTGGGGTGCACAGAGATTTATTATATACAATTTTATTCCCTTCGAATTCCAAAATAACTGATCATTAAATAGAATATAATATTTGCAATGAATATTTATTCTAATTGGAATATTATTTGTTTCTAAAAACAAAGTGAATAATGATTCAATATCATATTATCATCTTGGAATAACAATTACTTGATTTTGTTATTTAACAACTATGATTATATTATTATATATTTGGTGATAAATAAGTTGTATGAAATAGATATAATACAATTGAATATTCAACATGATAACGATCATAATGTTTCATTTTAAAATGTAATTTGTTCCTGTTAACTTCATTTCGTTCATTTATTATTTCATTAAAAAAAATCGAATAAAGCAACTGATTGGGGTGTCTGTGTTTTTCCTCTTCCCGGTAACATTAGGGCATTATAGCTGGCCCGAACAACTGTGGAAAATAAAATAAATAAATAATTATATATAAATATTGTTAAATTTTGAGAAGTGATATTATTGTTATATAAGTTTAAGTAATACAATCTTAATTTTTAAATAAAGATTTCTTAAAATATCACAATTATCAGAAGAAAAAATTATTATGTTTAAAATAAATTTGAGTTATTTTTAAATATGAATGTGATTCATTAGCTATTTTCGATGATGCTATATTATAAGATCAAAATTTATTTAAAAATATTTTACTAGAGCCTGATATATTGATATTGTTGTATTATTTACCTCAAATTTGATTAAAAGTACCAAGACCATTAAGAAAAGATAATACTATAATTATATATTTTTGGACAAGATGTTACTCATTGAAAACATGTTTATAACGATTTTGTTGGGGTGATAGGTCTTATGAGAAATTTAAAGAGATACTTTCACAGTTTTGGTATACAATTTTTGGTTTTATAACCAAAGATTTTCTGAAAGCATTTATAATGAAACATATAAAAATGAAATAAAATTGTCTATAAAAATGGCTATTTGTGTTTTTCATTTGTATCTGTGTTTGATTTTTAGTTTCTTGATATTTTCTCATACAAATACTTTGTAGAACTGCCTAATTTCTATCTATTGAAGAATTATGAGTATCGTCAAATCATAAATATTTTATAAAAATTTCATCTCCCTTTGTTTTATAATCGTTTTCAACTTAACATATAAGGCTAATTAGTTTTAAATACAAAAAATATTTGTTTTTCTTATTATTCATATCTGTTACAATAAAAGGTGGCATGTCGTTATTAAAAATTTTTTAAATTTAAATCATTCTGTCGACCTATTCACAGTGTATACTATTCCAAATATTATTTTTACTAATTATAACTATATTTAAAACTTTATGTTGATTATTTTCAATATCTGAATAAATGTTAACATATTTAATAATATATTTTAAGATAGCTTTATTAACTTATATTGGTTTCAGCCTAATAGTTATGTGTTTCATGGTATTATATCATTTTACTATGTCATCTAAAATCGCAAACCATTTATAACTTCCCTTTAAAAAATGTCTTTCCATATTGTATATTTTAAATTTTGATTAAATTATTAAATAAAAGTAGCTTTAAATTCATAAAATGTTAAATAACTATTCATTTTACTCATATATATACATATATATTAATACTTCGAATTTTTACTATAAAATTATTTTCCATTGTCTGCATGTAAATTTTTCGGTTTTTGCTGTTTGAAAATTGATTTTATAACTTTTACAACATTTTCGCTCCATGTACCTTTAACTGGCATGGCAAAACTATATTTAGATTAAAACAGCAATAATGGTATAATATATTTAGGTCAATTTTTTTAAAAATAACTTCTAAATTTCCAGAATTCATTTATACTGAATGAGCTTGCAATAAATTGTCCATTCTATATTGAATAATATTTCCCCTTAGTTAGAGTGAAGAGATTTTTGGGTAGCTCTTAACAGCGAGGTCTTAAGAGCCGATGAGTGTGATTGAGGTGAGTATGGAGCAAGAGTCGAAATGAGGAGGCGGTGGAAATGGGAGGTCCCCGAGAAAACCCGCCGACCAACGGCATCGTCCGGCACGATTCCCACATGCAAAACTCCGATGACCTGGCCAGAGATTGGACACGAATCGCATTGGTGGGAGGCGAGCGTGCTAACCGCTCGGCCTCCGTGGCCCCATTCGTCCTTAATTTTTTGTATATGATTCATGCAATTGACTAATTACACTTTGGCGAAAGGGTAAAAAAATTTTTTACATTGTATATAATGTTAATTTTTAGGTCCACAAACAGAACAAACACTTGTTTATATAAATCTGGCAATTTTTTATCATCTTATTTTATAGTATTATTTTAGTGACTTTTTTTTTACTCCAATCACCAAGTAATGTCCATTTCATACACATATTTTTATATTTATTTAAAAATTATCACCAGCATTTTTTTATTTCATCGACTTATTTAAGAGTTATTAGTCCTAGTTGTGGGATCATATATGTCACCATTATTTTTTAAACCTGTACAGTCAAATAGAAATAAGAAATAACTCCATACAGCAAGTAATGATTGCTTATTTAAATTTATAGTTTGCATTCTTTTCGATTGAAAATAATCTAAATTTATAACATTTCTAGAAACTGGATTTAAAATATTTGATTTTGTTTTGCTTTAATTTTATATTGTAGTATAAATGTATAATTTAATTAAATACTATCAATATTCATTTATATAATATCATTATTTGTTTAATGATTTCGGTTTTTCAACATCTGATAGTACATTGGTGAATTGTGCTTTCATATTTTCATGTTGTATCTATTTTATCAGCAAATCCACATTTTTCACATAATATCTTAATTCAGATTTGAAAACAGCCTGTTTAGGGTTTTATTTAATCAACGTTATTATATTTTCCAATTCATATACTCCAGGGATTTCTTCATTGGCAACCCTTGAGGAAAAAAAAAGGGAGGTATTGGTTAATAAGTGAGGAAATTTGAGCGGCTCTTAACATCGAGGTCTTGAGAGCCGATGAGAGTGAAGCGAGGCGAGTATTCAACATTACCGGAATGCAAGGGCGGGGGAAACGGGAGGACCCTGAGAAAAACCTCCAACCAGTAGAATCATCTGGCACAATCCTCACATGCGTGGGATGGAAAATTAAAACTATCCGTCCCCTGGAAAATTACAAAACTAATTTAATAGTTCAGTAGATGCGGTGTGAACAATAAACGTACACGCAGCAAACTTTTATCTAAGAAATTTAATAGACCTACAACGAATTCAGTGAAGTATCTCCTAGTATGTTTCTCAGTGGAATCACGATTCTGTTGACAGAACCAAGAGACCTTTCAACAGTGGCTGTTAATATTGTTACAGCCAACTCTTTTAATCTAATACTTTTAAGTTAATCATAACCATCAGACGACTGTATGACATAGTTTAATGATAGATTATCATTTACATAAGAGGTTAAACATTTCAAAGACTTAAGATTTTGTCATATACCAGGTAAATACTGGCAAAGTGTGTTAACATCTGAATCATTTCAGCACCTTCAGAAGAGGAAAGTGTCATATGTTAACACACAGTGCCAGTATTTACAAAGAACTGGCCATGATCACTTGCGAACTACATATTATGAAGTCCTTTAAATGTTTGATCTCCAGTGATAATGACAATGTATCACCATTAAACTATATTTAATGGAGCGAGGAGGAATCAGGCATTGTAGCAGCTCTCGTATTCACCTTTCTTCCTAGAAACTGCATCTTCTTCCCCCAGTCCGTAGTTACGGGGTTGAAACCCGAATATTTGAAGTTACAACAGGGCATAACTGAGCTATTTATTAATTATGCATGGTTATATGAGGTAATAAATAAATAAATAAAAATAAATAAATATATACTATATATATGTGTGTGTATGTCTATATATATGCTGCATCTAATATATTTACAACACAGTAAATTAAAAATAACAATGTCTGAATCAGTGAAATAATAGAAACCTCGTTACCTTCAATATCACTAGGAATGTATGAATTACTAACACTTAGTTTCACTAGCTGCCTCCTTACAGTTGTTGGGGCACCTCGCTTTTAAATTACGCGATATTCGCGATGAGACCAATAACAAATCTTATAATCTAACAATTAATCTTAAGGCTAAGAAAATAATAATAAAACCAACATGAACACTCAGTTTAAGCGGTGCGCCGGCGCGGTGCTATCCCAATCTCTGGTCCCACTGCACTGCGAGGCTAGCCATCACACCAACACACAAACACATCACATGGCCGCACTCACCACATGGGTGCTCCCGCTGACTTCCGAGCCATCACTTGCTCCAACCCTGTCCACGACTGACGGGTCGACAACACAAGCCCACGCTGCCAGCCACTAGGACGTCACAGCCTGGTTAGTGCTCGACTCCCCCCTCACCCTCCCTGACCAGGGGAATTCCGGAAGTAGTCACCCGGTAGTCGGAACACAGTAAAAATGCAAAACATAGGTCATTGACTCCGGGTAATGCGTCAACCACTGGTTCACAACCACATAGTTTCAGCTGCTACCAGCAAACTGATGTTCTGGTATCATTCTAGAGGGGTTCCAACTCCAGAACACTGGTCCAAGCGTCTGATTTAAACAGATTTACCATACCATTGGTGTTAAATAAGTAACCTGACAATACTATTCAGTCTTCTATTCGTTATGATAAACTGAAAATTCTAGTGTAAATATACTGATAGTACAACAATCAAGAGTAATTGTTGAAAGATCCTTCAGTGCTATGCACATGATAGAAGGTAGTTCACTGGATCACTGCTTGAGAATTTATTTTGAAGGAGAAGAGATACCAAGTGAAGAATTCTTTCACAAAATTCTGGAGCATTATGCAACTGAAAGACAAAGGAGAATATGTCTGCTTTTAATGTGGACCGATACAATCAACAGATAATCACACACCTTAGGTATGTGACCTTATATATTAATGTTAATGTAAAATGTTTATTCATATAAATGTATCTCATGTAATGAATATTTCACATTCAGCCCACAATGTCCAAAATACACTTTTATGAACTTTCTTGAAGGATGCACTGGTTTTTGAAACTATTTTAATACACAAAATAAACAAAGATAATTATGCAAATCTTAATGTTTATTTATGATTTCTTCGATTCAATTATTATTTTTTATATTTGATTATTTTATTTAATTTTCCAAGCAAAATATATGTTTCTATTTGTATTAAAATCATATATTCTAGCAAAACTTTTACTAGAAATAAAATTAACTTTCCTTTTATTATGATAATTTATTAGTTGTTCTACAAAGTCATCAGACTTATCATTTTAATATATGCATTAAAATTTTTTTCAAGCAATATAGAATTAATCATTTTTATAATTATTAAGATGTCAAATTTAACAAAACCACTTAATTCATTCATAAAAGAAAACTATTTTTTTATATTTTAATTAAATTAGTATTTTACCATTAAATATGTTAGGACTAAATAAAAGTATAGTTTTTTCCACGAAGCTTTAATTTCACATCATAAAATTCATTAAGATTTTCATTCTTAAACTATTTACCAAGTTAAATTTCTAAAACATTTTTTTAATTATATTATTTTAGTTTTTACATAATTATTTTATATAGGTGTCATAATTATGCAATGTTGCCATAATTATGGGGAGAAAGAGATCTTGTAACATTTTTATTTGCTAATCTTTGTTTTGTCGACAAATTATAAAAATTTTAATTTTTGTATAATCACTCAATTATTTTGAAAGTCACAAAATTTTATATTTTTTACATTTTAAACTTTTAATATATGTATTTAATTTATTTCTTAAAACCCTTTTAAAATATATTACCATTTTATTTTAAAAACAATGACGTAATATTTTTTTAAAATAACTTAATTTATAAATCTATTACACTTCTAATTTTTAACGTAACTAAGGGTGTTATTTTATTACTATAAATACATATCTTTGGATTAGTTACTATATTATTAATGACATCTTAATTTTTACTGTGATAATTAATATGTCAAACTTCGAAGTCACTAAATTTTAAATTTTAAAAATTAATTTACCAACTCAAATTTTTGAGCATAAATTTTTTGACCTGTTTATAAAAACTAGATATCTTACTATCAATTTTATAAAGAATTAGATTATTTCATATTTTTTGTGATAATTCTTTGTGGTCACTAAAATCATAGAATTTGTAATTCTTATATATAACTAAATTGGATTTCAAGGCAACATTCTTATAAAATTTAATAAAAGTTTCACTTTTAATATATTTAATTTAGTCAAAATATTTCAGAACAAAGGTTTTTTAATTAGTATAAAACTGATTTTTTTCTACATAGTCTTAAGAGGAATTAAAATTTGTTTTATTTAATATATCAATATTTTGAGTTTTGTGGTAAATTTTAATTTTTTCTTGGACATCATTTTTTTAATTTCTAACATTCTCATTAAAATTTATTTTTGGAATACATTTTTCAATTTTATAATCAATTATTAATGTTCTGTGAACAACTGATAAGTTACTTCCCCAATAAATCTGCCATTTAATAATATATAAATTAAATTTAATAACTATATATCATTAAAATGGATTATATTACTATTAAACATAAACATCCACCTATTACTTAATCGAACTTATGAGTTATATTATTAAAATGAATCTAATGCACAGGGAAATGCTTTAGCTGCCAGTTTACTTTTGAAATAATTCGTTATATCTGTAGGAGTATTTTCACTGAAATTATTATCATTTTTGTTCCAAACTCAATGATTTCTAGAACAAGAATTTTTATTTAATTTAACTTTACCAAACCCATTTTGATTTATTTTATCTGGTAGTTCATAGATAACACAAATATTTTTTTAATAGAAAATGTATAATACGTATTTTAATCTCGATATTAGATAAAGTAGATTGTTTAAAATTTGTTTGGTCTTACTATCATTTTGTTCATTCTTGTACCCATTTTATTTTTAATCACAAATAATGTCTTTTTAATTATTCTTTATTTCTCTTGAATTTTCAAGTGCAATATATATATATAGCACTATGTCCTACAGCTAAGCAACCTAGTAAACCTAAAGTTATAATTTTTTAATTTTAATAGTGTTTTAATAATGTTTTAAGTGTTGTTAATGATAAAGTTAATGGTAATAGTAAGCCCTCTCTATATGTTTATTTATTCTTTGGAATTGATTTTTTTGTTGAAAATTTAAAGATTTTTAATAATATAATTTTATTGATTGGTATATGAGAAGTAATATCAGTATCTTCGTTTTGTTTTAAAAGTTAAAATTTATTTTAAAAAACATTAAAATATTAAAAAATGTTTATTAATACAACTAATTGAGAATCTTTTACAACTCAATCTTTTATTCACAGTATTGTTTTTCTTTTAAAACATTGACCCAGCAACAGCTGAAGAAGCCATTTTTTGACTTATCTATTTATCTAACATAATCTCTTTTGCTCATTTTTAAAAGTAATTTATCAGCTTCTTGTTGATATTTTTAAGTCTTTATTATCTGGATAGGCAATATCATTAAATTTTTGTATTTTTTATCATATTCGTCCACTTTGATATATTTCTGAGTAAGCAATATTAAACATCATTCTGTTACTTTACATATTTTTACTTTTTATAATTATATCTAGTTAATTAATTATTTTAATAAACCCTTTCTAATCCATCATTTAATTTTATGAATGGACCACTTATATCCTGGGAGATACATTTCGGGAAGGATGAAATTATTTAATGCCTAAATTGTTAGTTTTTTTTCATGATGCTCATAAATAAAAAAAAGGAATAACATTTAAAATACAATTTTAAAAAGGAATTAAAAAAAATTTATGAACAAACTCAGAAAATTTATAATTCGGCATATTTATTATATTAACTTTTTCATTGTAGTAACTTTTATTCCCAGCATTTTCTTCGCCCTGAATAACTTATAATCGGCCAATTAATTTTCTCACATAATCCATCTAATACATTCTTTGCTGCGAATTATTACATCCTTTAATCACTTCGCCAGATACGTGTTCTTGAAAAAACAATTTTTTTTTTTTGGGGAATTTGTTTTAGCTCCTGAATTTCTAGATTTAATTCCATCATGCCATATTTTAAAATCATATTCTTATATTTTTCGCCAGTTTATGATTTTGTATATCTAAAATCTCTCGAATTGTGACAAAAAAATTTTATGAATCACAGTTGTTTCAAATAAAGTTCACCATAATTATTATACTTATCTTGATCATATTTGTGTTCATTAATATATTTCAGAGTAAGCAATTTTAAAAGTTTTCTGTTACCATTATATTATATATATTTTTATAATTATACAATCTTTGTCAAAGCCAACAAAAGAATGGCAAATTAAATTTTTATTTCCTTCACCTACGTATTAAAATTTCTATAATTTAAATAATAGGTTATCTTTTCACAAATGTTACTGAATGTTTAGTTCCAGCGATCGCCGAAGCATCCACTGAAGAACGTCTTGGTTGCACATCATTTGTTCTGCAAATTCTTCTAATGTTTGTTTAAATGTTTTTTTTCTGAATCAGGAGAATTGCATTCATGAAGTATACTCTTTAAAATAATTTTTGTACAATATTGGAGGATAATCTATATTAATAACTGCCACAGGAATGATGATGTTATACTTCTATCTTATTAACTACCATTTTCTTATTTTTCTCCAATATCTTCTAGTATATCGATGATCGGTTGCTCTTGAATTTTGAATTTTTCATAAGCAGGTGATACTATTTTTTTTTTTTTTAGATTGACGATATTTGTTACCTAAGAGCTTAAGAAATTCAAACGTCGCTTATGCTATTGATTGTAATATTGATTTTACATCAAATGTTTTTTCCTTTTCAATTTTATTGAATTGAAATTTATAAATATGGACATATCATTAAAGTTTTTGAAAACCTGGGAATCACATCAATCTTTATGAATGAAGAGTCACCTGAAGAAAATTTTATGGAGACGGCTGTAGTTGATAGTAATGGATCAAAATAGAAATAATTAGACAACATAGTGATAAAAATTTGAATAATTTTTTTACTGATATTAAAACAAAATTTATCCCTTATCCTATGGAATATTTATTTATTTTTATAAGAGACTGTCCTGAAATTGTTAGGATAAAGGAATATAAATCATCTTTTAATACAAGTGAATCGGATAATAATTATTTGTTAATTAAACAGAATATGTTATATTTTGAACCAAAAGAACATTTAGCTGCTGATTCAGGTAAGAATTCGATTAAAGAATTTATTATTTCGTGCTCAATTGTTGAATTTCAATCATATGTTGAAATAGAAATGAAGAATCAATAATTTATCTAAAAACAAAAATTTATTATTCAATTTAAATATTAACAATTAACAAAATTGTCCCAGAAGGCCAAAATATAAATTTAGAGATAGTAAAATGTTAATTTAACATTATTTATTATGATATAACAATTACTGTTACAGTTGTACTTCTAATGAAAGAAATAATAGTGCTTCTATGTTTAATCATTGTGAAGGGAAAATTTTCTTATAACTATTGGAAGAGGAGACGTTTATTCAAAAGAAATAATGGAATTTAAATTTTGATATTTTTATTTTAAAGATGTATTTAGCATTTAGTGATTTTAGAAATGGTAATTTAGAAAATAATGGATTTTATATTAATGAACTATCTTTTAGAAAATTAAAAAGTATATGAAAATTATTCATTTATTTTAAAGACCATTATATTTAATTGATTATACTTATGGAGATTTTTTTTTTCAAACATTAAATCTAATATAATTTTTTTTATTAATTTTAATAAATATGTTTCAACAAACACATTCGAACATTAAATATAATATTAATATTAAAATTAAAATTTATTTCGATTAATGTGTCAGGAAACACAATTTGTAATGTTAATTTAACCAGTCGAAAAATTTAAATTATTACATTTAAAACATAAATGTTGAAGAAATTTACATTCTTCATATTAATAAATTTATTGTTTAAAATCTACTACTGATTATGTATTTCAATCTTATGAATCTAGTAAAACATTATTCATCACAGCTTATATCTTCCTCAAAACTCGAATCATAATCAAAACTTTAATCTTCATCTGAACTTACATCATCAATAAAATTTGGCCCAGTTAGCACTGGATATCCACCGGATATCCTAATAGCATCCACAATAACTTAGTCGTCCAAGTCCTGAAGCGAATCTCTTATATATGTCCTTTGTATATATGTAGTATTAGATATCAGTTTGTACCACTTACTGGATATACATTAGATGTTACAAAACCAGCAATGGCCATTTCTTATGGCAATTGACTTAACCTAAAATTGTACATATGAAATCTAGAATTTCTATATTTATTTTTAGATATTGGGCGGACATTTGGATATTTTTCAGCAGTCTTTTGGGTGTAACTTTGCTATTCCTAGATGTTCCTGAATATCCTGAACATCATAAAGTGACCTCCATGAGATATTCTTTGTATGTATAAGTGCTATATGGGGAATAATCATTATTATCATTTAATTCACTATAAATATACACAGCTGAGGTTGCATTAGCTGCTACTTCATCATTATTATCATTAATAAATTCATTATAATCAAATTTTGAACCAATGTCGTTGCAATCAAAATAATAATTATTAAAAAAAAAATTTAGTAATGTGCTTTTATCTCTTGGATAACATCATATACCATTAGGTCTGAGCATTTTCAAATTTCATTAACACTTTGTAGATTTTCATAATGCATTCTAATGAACAGTTTTAAATCCAATTTTCTTATTCCAGAATATATGTTTAAATTTAAATCTCTAGCTAATTATTTTTACACCCTAAGTCTAATTTGATCCGTATTTGGTGATATAAAATTGCTATCTCTTATTTAGATACAAATTTCTAAACAAACAAAGTTTTAATTTTTCCTCTTTTCGTCATATTTGCTTATTCTGTAATAATATACAAATTTAAATTATTGGGCTATACTTTTAAGCATCTAGCATTCATTCTTTCGGATAATGATATTATATTGGATGTTGTTTGTGTGGCCATTTTTATCTATTACAAATAAAGTGAACATGGTTAAAATAGTTTATTAATATTTTGTAGTTTCAATATTTGTATTTTTAACCTTCCTGATTTTTTAATTATGTATATATATTTTTTTAAATTATTAGTATTTCAGTAATTTTTATATTTTGTTTAATTTATTGAGGATTTGAATAGTTATCAACCTCTCTCATGTACTATCTAATATCGCATTGTACCATTTAAATTAAAGAAGTATTATAAGAACCTTTGAAAATAATATGAAATCAAAACAAAAATCTGAAAAAAAAAAAAAAAAAAAAAAAATTTAAACAGTACTGTAATATATGCATTGCATTTAGAAGAATTTTCAAGAAAAATTTCTGAAATATATAATGATTATAAAATAAGGTTAATAGCCAAAGGAAAACTATTGACAAAAAAATTAATAAAAAATAGTTATCAAATAGGCAAGAAAAAACTTGTTTGAACCAATATGTAAAACAATCAAAAACAAATAAATCAGAATATTTAATTCAAATTTGATCATTTAAATAAATGTCGAATTAAAACTTTAATATTAATATTCTCTTAAATTGATACATTTGATCTAAATATCATATATCATGTCTCCGTTAAGATCATACAGGAGATCAATACTGGCATCAAATAATGTATGTATGAATTTAAATATATTTTCATCCTCAAGATGTAATCAACTTAAATAAAATAATATGTCTGCTTTCATTTGATATTTATGTTTCATTTATGTATAACTAATTTAATATAAAAATTAAATTACACAGAGATATAATTCCCGATGGCTTATCAATAAAAATAATAAAACACTGGCAATGATTTAAAAAAAAGCCATCATGAAATAGTGATAATGAAACATGTAGAAAATTTCCCGACATGTTTTTAGATTTACATTGGAATTCTAGCCTTGAGCTTACCCAAGGCTAAAAATTTTTTGATATAAATTATTATTTGTAATTTTTACAAAATCGTTTTTAATTTATTTTTATATAAATGGAAACGATTCTGGAGCTGAAAATTATTCTCTTGTGTTCAATAATCAACGAGTTTTATTCATTTCAAATGAACATAAAAATCTGTGGTTTAAAGTAAAATAGGTTTTAATATTTTACGCAATAATGTTAGAACTTCTCAAATGTAAGTGGGCTAAACCAGGTTCGTTAATGTGTGGAGGTCTTAATTGAATAAAAGTTGATTATAATTTCCTAATTTAAAAAAAAAAATTAATCTCATCTCAATATCTTACAATATATTGATTTCCCTTGCTATTTAAAATTAATAAATTCAGTCATTACAGTTTACAATTACCTCAAATAAATAAATGTAATTATATATTTAAAAATAAATCATAATAGACTGTCGATCAAAACCTAATGAATAACTTGATTAATTATATTTCCATATTTAACAGTTCCTATATTTACAATAAAGTATGTACCATATGTCCATACAGTCCAACCTCCATTTAGTAGATATCCCAACAGTCCACATTGTTCTAGAGCTATCCGAATACCCTCATGCAGACTAACCTTCACTTATAAGATATCACGTCCTCTCGTCCATCCACACCACAAACCCCTCGTCCGCCATCGCCTCGCAGTCTCCCGTCATCGTCCGTCCCTTTCGCCGACGTCTCTCACTGCACGACATGTTGTTCGACTATCGCAACCAGCAAATTCGCTTCCACAAAGAACTGCAGACGCTTTGACCGCTGCAATATTTATAGTGACGTAGGCCATCAACCAGAAATTTCGCTAAATGCTGTGTCTCCAACATCAGGACCTTCCTTCAGCACCAATCGGTCGATGTGGACAACCTTAGGCTTCGCCCGAGAGCCTTGTCATCTAATCTGGTAGACCACATGATTTACCTAGTTTCAGGATCCGGTACTGGCATTCGCAAAATTTCTGTATCTTCGAGCAATATCCCTTCCACATCTGAGTGTTGTACAACCACACCAGCTGTCCTTGAAATGTCTCTTCAGGCATTCACTAGTCATTTTGTGTTTTCATTCTATCAGAATTAATTTTGGGGTGCCTCCAGACAAACTCATGAATGTTGACTAATTTTTTACATATTTTAATGTCATAATCTGGGGTGGCTCCTTCTTCTTCCACTGAACGTCTGAACAGCAGGTTACCAGGGATGCTGAGCTCTCTTCCAAAGAGCATCCTTGAAGGTGTTCTTCGTACACTCGTGGACTTCCGAGCGATATGCCAGAAGAAAAAAGGGTTCCTTGGAGTCCCAATCTTTTTGGTTGTTTTCTACTAAGATCGCTGGATACTGTTCCTGGGTACGATTTAACATCTCGACCATCCCATCCGACTGAAGGTCTAAAGCAGTGGTACGAGTTTTCTTCATTCCTGCAATCCTTGTTACTTCTTGGAAAAAGAGTTGCTTAAAAATTTCATCCATGTCCAGAATGAAACTAAAGTGACACTCCAAACCTGGAGAAAACATGTTCTACAAGTGCATCAGCTACCATGTTGGCCTCTTGGTTTGGCACTGGTATCACCTTGGGCTACTTTGTGAAATAGTCCTGTGCTACCAGAAGGTACCGATTCTCCCTTTCAGTGACTGTTAGTGGTCCGAAAATGTCCATTGTCATCCTCTAAGCTGATAATTTCTTATGAATGTAGGTGACCCATCGCATCGTAAGATACAGGGCCGGAATTCTTGTCCTATTTGCCTTCCACGATACGTCACCCCTTTCCTCCTTGCATTCACAATGGCGACATAATGGTACGCATGGTATCCTGGAAAGTGTATCTGCATTTTTGTGAAGGCCTCCAGTCCTGTGATGTATTTCAAAGTTATATTATTGGAGGTTCTGTTAACCCCGGGCTATTTGACCTTCGATGTTCTTGAAATGTAACAGCCAATATGATGAAGCATGATCAGTTCTTAGGATAAAGTGTCGGCCACAAAGATATTGGTGAAAATGTGCAAATGCCTTCACCACTGCCAGAAACTCCTTGCTCACAACACAGTAATTCCTCTCAGGTTTGTGTAGCACCTTACTGAAGTATTCCAATGGCCTCTCCTTTCCATCCTAAATCTGAGATAACACAACCCCGATACCTACATCACTAGCATCTGTATCCAGGGTGAATTCACCCTCTCTACCTGGGAAGCCCAGTACTGTGGAGATATCAGAATTTCCCTTAGTCTATTAAAAGCAATTCCGTATTTTCGGGTCCAATACAATTTTCTTCTTGACTCAGTAAATTCATGCAAATTCTTGGCGATCGTAGCGAACCTGGGCACAAATCAACAGTAGTAAGCACATAAGTACAGGAAACTTCGCATTTCAGTTTTATCATTTGATAGAGGCTAATATTTTATTGCTTTGATCTTCTTGGAGCTTGTTTCAATCCAATGGGTGGACACAACATGGGCCAAGATATTAATTTTCCTTTGGAAAAGGTGAAATTTCATATAAACCAATTTCAAGTTGGCTGCAGCGACTTTCTGAAACACAGAATCTAGGAATGTCTGTTGTTCGAAGGTGACAGGGACATGCATAGCCCAAAGTGCATAACCTTGAATTACCAGGTCCCTTTCCCTTGAACACAAAAGGCAGTTTATTCCTTGTCTTCTAGGGAAACCTCGCACTGCCAATACCCGCTCTTCATATCTAAAGTAGAAAACCACAGTGAACCTGCTAGGTTATTCAGGGGGTTGGTCTATCCCAGGGAGTGAGTAAGAACCTTTCTTGGTCACATTATTAAGTTGGTGGTAAATAATACTATACCTAATAGAGCAGTCATTTTTAACAAGCACTGTGGTCTGACTAATGGCTCTGTCACATCTAAATATTTCATCTCTTTAGAATACTGTTAAACACCTCATGTGAAGCTAGAGGTAGTCGTCGTGGTGGCTGCTTTATGGGCCTCGCATCCCCTGTGACGATGTGATGGCATGCAACATTAGTTCTGCCAAGGTTATGGGGGTCACACAATAAAGCACCCCTATTTAGCTGTAGTAATTATGATACAGCCTTTTCTTGTTGCCAGTTGAGCTTTTCTCTTGTTCTTGTCAGCAGTTCCCCCAGAGAATATGGTAGAGAACATTCGGTATTTTGTGGCATCGAAGCTTCTGAAACATGTGGAAGTACCTGTGAGACCTGCTTGCAAACCGCTGCAGGGGCCATCTTCTCAAGATAGGTAGCATGGACAGATAGATAAACCAGCCTTACTGGTAAACTGTCCGATTTTCAATCTGGGAGCATAGTCGCTTGATTACACACTGTTGGGCCCCTCATTGGCGAAGATAATTCTCGACACTAACCACTCGGTATTGCCTACCTGTAACACCCCCAGGCGAGTATCGATGCAGCATTCCAGCTTATGTAACATATCAAGAGCCAAAATTCATTTGTTCTCTATTTCTGCTATGTAACTATCATGCTCTATTTTAAGGTTTCCGAGCTGTAAGAGAACCCTTCTCTTGTATCTGACTGGTGTTGTATCGCTTGTTGTTACTGTAGTTAAATAGCAGTGGTCCATGTTCATATCGGGAGATCGCTGGGGGGGGGGGGAGGCTCATGAATGTCCGGTCTTACCATCATCATAGTTGCTGTGTCAACGACCATCTGACCAAAAATATAATATAGCTTCCACTCCACCAACATGGCATCCAAGTCCTGTTTCACTGAATGCACCTGCAAGAACATTGGGGCCTTGCCCTCAGCAATCACCGACCTCTGCCCTTCAATATCGGCGATTACAAGTTTCCCGAAGATGTTTCACTCTCACCTGCTCCTTCGTGCTTGCTTCCTGGTTACCGTTGCTGCTAAAGACAGTTGTCTCTCAGGTGCCCCGACTGTCCACAAGGTCAACATATAGGCCGTTTGAATGTGGGACGGCGAATCTCCACAGCCCAAACCCTGGAAGCGATGTCCCTCATCGTCTGCATTTCTTTCAGAGTACTCTTGATGCTGTCGCCCTCCTTTCCATTCAGCTTAACTGCCTGCACTGGACGCCAGGGCACTGATATCTGTCGTGCTGACTCCAACTCCAGTTCTTGGACCAAGGCATCCTGCATGGTATGAGGCACAGCCAGACGTACATCTTGTCGCACCTCAGTGTCAGCGATAGCGTCGATGAAGAAGCTGACTGAGATAACATCTCGTGCCTCCTTAGAACATCCTTCCAGAGACAGGTGTGACAGCCTCACGATGTCCTGCCACAGCTACTGCAGTAGTTCCCCTGGTCGCTGGATGCGGCTTCCCAGTTGAGCATGGTGGCTATGTCGCAGGTATCGGTCGCCGAATCGCAACTCCAAAGCCGACACCAATGTGGATTATTCCATTCGATGTCGTTCTGGCAGCTACTGCAGTATGCTCAGTGCAGGTCCCCTCAATTCAACCGCCAGGTAGTATGACCGTTGCACTTCAGTCCAGCCACTCAGCGCGGCAACGATCTCTAACTGATGCAGGTATTCGCACTATCGTAGGGGCGGGTTTTGTTGCGACGCCTTTACCCATCCCTGATTGAGGGTGCCCAAACTACAGAACTGCTGCGAGGCCTCTCCTTCTATGGCTGCATTGGTGGCGATTTCTATCTTCTCCTCGCTGCCTGCACTCGTCGGCCCGGTGGCGATCAGTTTCAGCTCCTTCTCGGCCGCTATAGGTCTTCTCCTCTTCTGCTGTAAGAAATCTTGCATTCCATCTTGAGGGCGCACAACTCATGGCCCACCTTACATTTTACACTGCGCACCCTTTCATTCACACTTGCAATTTTCTTCTTTACTAATTCAATAATACCATCTATTTTTCGGTCCATATTTTCGTTTACACTATCTCTAATACTGTCTATTTTACTATCAATTTTGTCGACCAATTCACTAACACTATTTATTTGAAGATTTATATTTTCATTTACACTAGCTACAACACTATTTATTTTACATTATTCAATTTCGTTTACACTACATACAACACTAGACGCTGTTCACTGTAAAGTGAGCACTTTTTATGCCCTAGTTACTTATTCCTTTCAGCTATATTTAATTCGTTAAACACTATCTTAATGAATATTGCTATGTAAGTAACAAACACAGAGTATTTATATTCCACTGCACTCAAAAGTAAACGTTTGAGGCTACAATAAAATATATTTATTTACTATTTTTCCAAATGAGAGGGCTTTCAAAGGTGCTTACTTTAACGCGAATAGCCTATGTATATTTGGCTTTTTACATTTTCATTGACACAAGTAATTCGGCTACCCACACCTTCGATCAGAGCATGGAACTCTTCCATCTCCGCTGACATTTACAAGTGTCCTAATGATTCTTGGACTTATTAATGAAAATGCTAATGCAACATTTATTAAAGTTATTCTCTTTTCTTTATTTTAAATTAAATACCACCATCCCAATTCCGGCACCAGAGCTACACTTCCTCAAAAATCAGTGGGCTAAACCAGGTTCGTTAAAGGATGGAGGTCTTGAGTAAATAAAAGAGTAATATATATTTTCCTAATTTAATTATACCAAATACCAAGAAATACTCTCTTCTCAGTATCTCAGAGTAAATTGAAATTTATTGCTATTTATAATTAATAAATTCAATCAAAACAGCTTACAATTTTCTCAAAGTAATTAGTGTAACGTTATATTTAGAATCAATTGTAATAGACAGTGTATCAAAACCTAATGAATTACTTTCTAAATTATATGTCCATATTTGAATGTTACAATATTATCCGTATCACATTCCCATACCGTCCAGCCTGGGTTGAGTCCAGATCCCACCAGTCCACAATGTTTTAGATTTCTTTGAGTATTCTCATGCACAGTAGCATTCGCTCGTCGGATATCACGCCCTCTCACACAAAAAAAAAAAAATCCCTCGCCCACTGTCGCCTCGCAGTCTCCTGTAGTCCGTTCCCTTCGCCGATGTCTCTCGCTGCACCACACATCGTAAAGATACTGCCGACCCTATATATATAGTCGTGGGCCATCACCCAGAAATTTCTAATTTGTCTAAATGCCGCGTTGCGCTGAGGATCCTAGTTCCCAGAATATTCTTGTGTATCCTCTAAAATCGTTGGCTTCTCCAGAAGGGAGGAGGAGGGGCTGTGATGCCAGCCAGGTCGACGCTGTTAATCAGTCCTCCATATGAAGGGGAGAAACGGGCAGCGAGCGGGTGTGCCTGGGTGGAGGGGAGGAATCGGGGTAGTCACCCCTCACAGAGGCGGACCCGCACATGGAGCTCGCATCTAGTGCGATCACCATCACATAACAATAATTATACAATAAAAACATTTATCTTAAAAACCAAATATAAAATATAATTAATTAATTTTTTTAACAATTTTCTAAACAATAAAAACATAAAATAGCCATTCAATATAACTGTCAAGTCATAGTTCAATATGATATTTGTATTAAAACTATAAAATTTACACAGTAAATAACTTTTTCAAAACTTTAAAGTCATAGGGCGGCCACTCGGACAATTACAAAATAAAGTTAAATTTATAGTTATATGTAAAATTCGCAAACCAATTTTTATGACAAAATTATTATTTTTGATATACCTTTGTAATAAACAAGACGCTGAAATAATTTTTTAATTAAAATAGTTTAAAAAAATTATTTTAGATAGTAATTTCACATAGTTTAATATTAGTTGTTTATATAAATCTTTTAACTAAATGAAAGTGGCCTGCGCTACACCAACTGAATACTCCTAAATATTTGCAGTATATAACTCAGGCCACGACTGTTATTCCACATTAGGCGTTTCGCCTATTAAACTCTACACTCCACATGGCTGTAGTGATTTCAGCGTGACTGCATCTCTTGGCCACTGTCTCTAATGTAATGTAGCCTGCATGCTCCACTACAGGCAAAGTTAACTCTATTCAGATCCCCACAAATAAATAAACAATTGTAATTAAAACGGCCTATGCAAGTACCGTATTATTTTATATATTTAAACTACCATAAATATAATTCCAAAAATGCTTAAGCATTTAACTGTTAAAATTTGTGTTATACCATCTCAGCACAAAGCTTTCAATGACACGCCGCAATAATATAAGTGGAAACTGCCGCAGAGGAAAGCTAACAGCCCAAACTTGCAACAAAACCAGCAGCAAACAACAAATGTAAACATTCTATAACATGTTTTCATTATTGCACTTGGCAAATACAGGCACATTTAAAAGAGATACACAGTTCTAAATAAATGCCATAAGATATTGCAGGCCTGGAAAGGATTAACCAATCTTAAATATATCTTGTGTCACATACAATTACTGTGGTAGTGGCAGTTTCTCAGCCTCAGGATAAGGCGTACTCTACAGCCAACAGGGGTATTTATAGCTAGAATAACCCGGAGGCAACGCCATATATCTGGTGGCAGTGGTGGGGAGATGTTGTGGAACCCACATGACCTGAGATTGCCACCCCAGGCTGGCTCAGCTAGGTTCACGTGGGCTCACCGCAACACCAGCTCTCTCTCTCGCTACTGCCATCCTGATGGGACCACTCCACGATCATGTTTCATCAGAGTAGTAGGATTTGACCGATTGACGGCCAAGTGAATGGGAAGTCGGAGCCAGGAAGCCGCCATGTTGTTAGGTCACCGTCCGCCATATTGGATGTCATTAACCTCGACCATAACCTTCGACCCATGATCTTGACCCCGAGGACCTTTGACCCTAAAGAACACCAAAAAACCATACAAGATCCCAAAGAATGCTCAATAATTCCAAATATTACAAAAAATTATGAAAAATGCAAAAAAAAAATCTCAAAAATTATTATCACACATTATTAAAAATTGTTTTAAAAAATGATTAAAATATCTTTATAAATGACCCACTTTTCCTGGAGCAGACGAGAGGGATCAACGACTCCAAGACAGAAGTGCCGGACTCAAGACCTATGGCATTTGAACTTCTCCTTTGACCTTGAAATTGCAAAAATAAAAAAAATAATAAAAAAATTGCAAAACATATATAATTAAAATTTGTGAATAACACTATAAGATTATTATTAAAAATATTAAAAAGTCACTTAATTTTTTTTAAATTTAAGTTTCCCGAGGATCCCCAGCACCACGCCAATCAGACAACTGCCTCCCTCACCCCCCCCCCCCCAAATTCTCATCTATACTCATTCCCCCATTGTGATTTCTTCGTTCTTCATTTGTTTATAGATTACTGAAGGCCACCATATAGGTAGGCGACCCCCATCTTGGTAGATGACGACTATCTTTGTAGACATCGCCCATCAGCCATATTGGAAGCCAATAAACATGACCCTGATGTCATGACCTTGAATGACCTAAAACAAAAACTCGAGAAAAATACATAAAAGTCAACAAGCATAATCCATTACAGACTACCACCACCATATAAGATGCAGATTATCTCGATCTTGACCCCATGACCTTGAATGACATTGAAAACAAAAACACTTGCAAAATTCATAAAAGTCAGCAATCATAATACATTAACTACTACTGCCATCATATTAGGTGCAGACTATATTGACCTTGGCCCTATGACCTTGAATAACCTAAAAAACAAAAACTCGAAAAAATATGCATAAAATTCATCAAGCATATTACATTATAAACTACCAATACCATATTAGATGCAGACTACCTCGATCCCCCATGATCTTGAAAGACTTTGGAAACAAAAACACTTGAAAAATCCATAAAATTCAACAAGCATAATTCATTACAGACTGCCGGCGCCATATTAGATGTAGATTACCTTGGCCCTGATCCCATGACCTTGAATGACCTTAAAACAAAGTACCGAGAAAAATCTATGTTAAGAGGCAGATGCTAGCCAAGAATATTCACCTTCCACACAGCTGCTGTCAAACTAAACCTCTCAGCTTACCTCCCTGCTGCTTATAATATATGAGTGTGCACGCCGTATGGTGTCATATTGACTTTGAACCAATCTCACTGCACCATTAATACATCCTGCAGACATCGACCAGCCAATCACGTGCGGTGGAGCATGTGGAGCAGGTGGAACATGTTTAGCAGGTGGTGCAAGTGGAGAAGGTGGAGCAGGTGGAGCAGCTAAAGATTGATGGAAGGATTAGGATTGGAATATGGATTGCAGTGCTGATTGCGGTGCTGATTGGGATTGCATTGCTAAGTGTGGTGCTAAGAGTGGTGCTGATGGCGATTGCGGTGCTAAGTGTGGTGTGTGTGTGTGTGTGTGTGGGTCGCAAGTTAAAGTAAATTCACTATTATTTAAAATAAAATTATATAGCCCTACCTCCAAAAGTTAAAAGGCAAACATTTAATGTAATATACTTGTGTTAAAAAAGTATACGTATATATCCAGGTCCCTCGGTACATTTCATAGCTTCCGGGGTAAACTGTATTTACACTTTGCAATATAAGTGTCCAGAACCACAGCAGGCCACCACCATGCTTCCTAATTGGTCGTCATCATGTGAAAATGACTCTTCATACAGACCGCGCTCTCATGCTGATATGCATTTCTGAACATAGGTTAAAACTCGATCGCAGAATCGGCACTGGCGGGAACCAGTTAGCGATGATGCAGGTTCACGGGTCCATGATCGTCGAGTTCAAAAGGCAGTTTTTCATATTAGTAATTCATCTTCGTGGTATGGGAACACTCTGAGAAAACCCACATAATCGTTCGCCCTGGAAGAAATCACGCAGGTACTTACATAACAATATGTTATTTAAATATGCTTGTAGGCATATGTATACATATCTATGTATAAAACAAACTGAAAATAATTTTAAAATCTTATATTTATATGTACATCTTTATATATAAAATCCTTTGTGCATGACTAAACCGCATTATCACTGACAAACCAATGGACCAATTAAGACCATATTCACACCATATGCTATTGAGGTGACAAGTAACGTTTTTAGTAATGTTTCATTCTGATAGGTGGTGCTGGAGTCTAACTTCTATATTTATGGGCCGATTTTGCTCATACTTTTGATCTAAAAGAGAAAAATGCCAGTGATACCACAGTCAAAAATAGGTCGACATACTATACATAATAGAGAGGACGCATTGAGAAGGCAAAATAGAACGTGAAAGAGGCAGAACAACGTTCGCTGGGATCAGCTAGTACATATATAGAATCTTAAATTAATTTTATATTCCCATATATATTGCGGTGCGAAATATATATATACATAAATAGGTATAAATCTGAAAATAATTTATGTATAATTATAGTTATACGTACGTAACTATATATATATATATATATATATATATATATATATATATATATATATATATATATATATATATATACATTTATTTAATATTTACATACTTATATACCTACACCTATATAAAAATTAAATTAAAAATAATTTTATATTTAATTTCCCCTACATACTTATATACCTATACTTATTCATAGTTATTTACATATACCTATACCTATATAAAATTTTAATTTATTTTTATATTCTCATATGTATGTATACATAGTTATGTATAAAATAAATTGAAATTAATTTTATATTCCCATATTTATATGTACATACATAGATAAATTAAAAATATTTTTCCCTATCATGTATATAATTACCTGTGTGTTTTATTCCGGAGCGAACGATTATGGGGGGTTTCTCAGCGTGTTACCATACCGCTAAGATGAATTACGACTATAAAGGGCTGCCTTTTGACCTCGACGATCATGGATCCGTAAACCTGTATCATCGCTAACTAGTTGCCACCAGTTCCGATTGTGCGGTCGAGTTTTCACCTATGTTCAAAAATGCATATCAGCATTAGAGGGCCGGCCGTATGAAGAGTCATTTTCACGTGATGAAGACCAATTGGGAAGCATGGTGGTGGCCTATTGTGGTGCGGCATTGTTCAGTACAAATTCCATGTTGCGCATCGACCAATGGCGAAGCGTGATGGGAGGATGCTGTAGTCCTAGGTACTTTTATTGCAAAGTGTAAATACAGTTTACTCAGGAAGCGATTAAATATACCGAGGGACCTTGCTATATATACTTTTTAAAAGCGAGATTATTAAATAAAATATTCGCCTTTCAGCTTTTGGAGGTAGGACTAAATAACTTTATTTTAAATGACAGGAAATTTATTTTAACTTGCGAACCACACACACACTGCCTTTAGCACTGCAATCGCCATCAGCACCACTCTTAGCACCACACTTAGCACAGCAATTACAATCAGCACCACAATCAGCACTGCAATGCCAATCCAAATCCCAATCCTTCCATCAGTCTTTAGCTGCTCCACCTGTTCAACGTGCTCCACCCGCTCCATCTACTCCACCTCCTTCAAATGATCCACTTGCTCCACTTGCACCACCTGCTCCATCTGCTTCACATTCTCCACCTGCTCCACCTTACGTGATTGGCTGGTCGGTGTCTGCACAATGTATTAATAGTGAAGTAAGATTGGTTCAATGTCGATATGACACCATAGGGCTTACACACTCGTATATTATAAGCAGCAGGAGGTATGCTGACTATAGCTGCATGGAAGGTGGACCATCTTGGCTAGCTTCTGCCTCTTGATATACATTTTTGTCGAGTTTGGGGTTTTAAGGTCATTCAAGGTTATAGGGTCAAGGTCAAGGTAGTCTGCATCTAATATGGCAGTCATAGTCTGTAATGTGTTATGCTTGTTTACGTTTATGTATTTTCTATCTAATTTGTGTTTTCAAGGTCATTCAATGCCACGGGGCCAGTTTCATGGTCATTAGCTTCCAATATGGCGGATGGGCGATGTCTATAAGATAGTCGTCACCTACCAAGATAGTGGCCTCCGGTAATGTATAAACAAATGACGAACGAAATAATCCAGATGGCGGAATGAGTATATATGAGGGGAGCGGTGGTGAGGTAGGCTGTGGTTTGCGGAGCGTGATGCTGGGGGACCCTCGGGAATTAGAAGTTTTAAAAATAATTTTGAAATAATTTGATAATAATTTAAAAAATAATAATTTCCCAACAAATTTATTTACAATTTTACTATATATTTTTCTGAGTTTTTGAAATATTTTGTGTATTTTTTAAAGTTTTTTGCATTTTCGAGTTCAAAGGTCAAGGTCAAAGGTCATTGGTCCTGAGTATGGCCTTTCTGCCTCGGAGTCTGTGATCCGTCTCGCCTGCTCCAGGGAAAATGGGTTATTTCCGATGATCCTTTCAATTATTTTAAAAATATTTTTTGATAATACATTCTTTTTTTTATATATTTTATAATTTTTTGGAATTTTTGGGATTTTTTTGGGATATTTTTTAGGATTCGTCGGGGTTTTTTAGAGTTAAAGGTCCTCGAGGTCAAGGTCATGTATCAAAGGTCATGGTCGAAGTCAGTGACATCGTGGGTGCCAGGAGCAGACATTTTGTAATGTCACGTGGGTGCCAGAAGCAGACATTTTGTAATGTGGCATTGACGACATTATAGTCATCATAAACCCTTTTCAAAATACTATCTCACAAAATTTAAAACATTTTTTAAAATAAAAAACTATCAATATTCTCCTAGCAATAAAAGGAGTAAAAGTAATGATTTTAATTCAATGAAAATTCTGATGAAATGAACACATTAATTAATGATAAATAAAATAGCCTTAGGATGTTGCTAATTGCAGTTATTGTAAAGAAAGGAAAACATTTGATACTGCCTACCTACTTCCTTACAAAAATAATAAATTAATTCAAACATGTAACCAGTTCATTAATTTGTATCTCACACTTTAGTATTAACAATTTAGTAGAGATATGTTTCAAAGATTCATAAAAAAAATATTTAATTGGCCAACTGCTTCAGTGTTAAGCAGTTCGATCCTTTTCAGGCCACTGGGATACAAAATTAAAGTTAAGTTTTTTTTTCATAAATAAAATACGATTTTTGCCGGGACAGTTTAAATGATTATTGACATAACTGAAAGTTGTCACCTGACCGTTGCTCCAGGATGACAGCTGGAGAAACGGAAGTTTTGAAGGACGTCAATCCCGGTACAGGAAAGCCTTCTCCACCGATGACGTAGGAGACTCCGACATACTCCAAAACTTAAAATTTCAGAAGTCTCAGGGATCTCTTCGATGATCAATTTCCATTGAACACTTTACCAACGCCTCCAGGTACTGCATAATGACTTATCTAAGTTTATGAAGACACTATAATCATTCCAGTCAAGCAAAGAACTGCAACTTGTCTGGATTTTTTTCATGAAAAAAGGAATATTCTAGACATTAAAATATCAAGCTAATTATAACAGAATTTCTTTTTGAATGTTGCTCTAGGTAACTCAGATAAACGAACTTAACTCCAAAGAGAATTTATAAAATAATTACTCTAAATGGAAGGATGCATAGCCTAACATTGTATTTACACATATTTGGAGATAAAAGTAAAATTGAACTAATCAGAAATCTTAAACAAAATAATTTAAATTCAAAATGCTCTAACATAATAATTATAAACAATATATATAGATAATATAATAGCATTATATTACAAGGCTTAAAATGGAAAGTACTTTTATACTTTCCTAATTTTGCTATACTGCTTTGCTTTTTCATTGCAATCTAATTGTTAATAAGTTGAATAACAATATTTTAAAAATGTTCTGAATGAAGATTTTGGTAAAATAATGATTTTATGTATCTCCTTTTTTTGTCTGAAAATGGGTTTCATACTGTGCCTGTTTTCACAGTCTATGTTAAGTTCCAAAATGTCATTTCCCAATTATAAGTCTATAATAACCTGTTTAATGCCTAATTCTTTAAAAGTATTTTTTTTTACATTTTTGTTATATGCATACCAAAACAATTTATTTTGATAACCACACCTTATAACATTATTACAATCAAGCCTACATCAGTTTGTTGATATTTGCCAAAGTTAAAATTTTTGGATAAAATAAGTTGGAAGTCAGCAACTCACAGTACTTTGTTGGTTCATGACGTGATTGTCTCAATTGTGGTGGCAGTTCTTAAACCAGCGTATGGCACGTGCACAGAAGAAGAAACTCATTCTACCGTGTCTTCAAATGTCCGTGTAGGCCTACCACTGACGTGTTTGGCATATGAAGCAGACTGGCCCCTCCTACTCACGATCGCAGAAAGCCAGCAGTATTGACACGACTGCGGCCATGACGTCGACGTATGTTTATTATTAAAATCTCATGGTTTGATAAAGAATACATTTTGCACAATTTTAACGAAGGTATCGTAGTTATTTACAAACTCGATCAGTGCAAGGGACAAGGCTGTTCCTGTTCAATTGAGCACTCTTAAAATAAACCTATCAGAAAAGTCACAGTCCCTAACTGCATACATATTAGTTGGCAACAATGGAGGGAACAGTGTCTGCGTCGAATTACAAGTGTTAGGTAAACATAAGTCATTACTCACGTGGTTTATTTGGCTTTCTTTTACTTACTGGAAATGTTGGTATAAGCACATTCGCAAAATATGTACGTTTCTGACAATTTACATTTTTTAACATGACCGACGCATGAATAAAGTGACGAGGCCCACGACATTATTTATTTTACATAAGGTGGAAGAATACGCAATGGACATACAAGTAGATCTGGAGCAGGGATTTGAAAAGTGCTCAGCTCACTGTAATCAGCCTCTAAAAGTGCGTTGTAAGCTAACAACGCACTGAGCACGAGTGCAAGCTGAGTGGTTTGTTGTGGTGGAGGGGAGTAAAGGGGTGGCACACTATGCAGCAGGCAGATTGTAGTCGGCCAGGCCACGTCCTGCCAGTGGACGGCTGGTCTTCAGTAGGGTGACACGCGATCATACGGCCTCCTCGCTCCACTGGCAAGCGACGGTCCACTTCCTCTCACACCTCTACAACCACACTACTTCCATATGCTTGTGCGGATATGTATAACCTAGAATAGGTATATACACGTAGTTTACACTGACAAACAACGAGCTGAGCACGAGTGCAAGCTGAGTGTTTTGTTTTGGAGGAGGGGAGTAGAGGGGTGGCACACTATGCAGCAGGCAGATTGTAGTCGACCAGGCCACGTCCTGCCAGTGGACGGCTGGTCTTCAGTAGTGTGACACGCGATCATACGGCCTCCTCGCTCCACTGGCAAGCGACGGTCCACTTCCTCTCACACCTCTACAACCACACTACTTCCATATGCTTGTGCGGATATGTATAACCTAGAATACGTGTATACACGTCGTTTACACTGACAAACAACGCGCTGAGCACGAGTGCAAGCTGAGTGGTTTGTTGTGGAGGAGGGGAGTAGAGGGGTGGCACACTATGCAGCAGGCAGATTGTAGTCGGCCAGGCCACGTCCTGCCAGTGGACGGCTGGTCTTCAGTAGGGTGACACGCGATCATACGGCCTCCTCGCTCCACTGGCAAGCGACGGTCCACTTCCTCTCACACCTCTACAACCACACTACTTCCATATGCTTGTGCGGATATGTATAACCTAGAATACGTGTATACACGTCGTTTACACTGACAAACAACGCGCTGAGCACGAGTGCAAGCTGAGTGGTTTGTTGTGGAGGAGGGGAGTAGAGGGGTGGCACACTATGCAGCAGGCAGATTGTAGTCGGCCAGGCCACGTCCTGCCAGTGGACGGCTGGTCTTCAGTAGGGTGACACGCGATCATAAGGCCTCCTCGCTCCACTGGCAAGCGACCGTCCACTTCCTCTCACACCTCTACATCCACACTACTTCCATATGCTTGTGCGGATATGTATACACCTAGAATACGTGTATACACGTCGTTTACACTGACAAACTACGAGAGGATATTATTACTACGTAAGTATACGACTAAAACCTGTATTTATAGATCCCTTAAGTGATTAAATAGGAAGCTATGCGCCTCCAAAAATTTGGTGTTGAAATATGTTTACTTGAAACAATCGTAACGTATTTGCAATTTAGTGATAAATAGGTGAATAGTGATTTGTATAACGAAGAACCTACACCTCTGAAAACGCTATTTGTAATATCATCCCTCTTCATTAAGGAAATTGTGGTTGCCACCATATATGTGGATGAATCTTTGTAACAATATGCTGTAAACGATTTGTTAGGACAAAATATCAATCGCCATGTTTGAATCAACAGAAAAGGTTGCATTGTTTGAACACTCTCGGTTGAATTATTTTTGAGAAATCCGCGCGGAAATCTGAAACAGAACGCGAGTGGCCTGGCCGGTCGGCAACACACACACGCCCGCGCGCGCTCACATATGTGATTCTGATGTTGAAAGTTTACGATGTAATACACAACAATAGCGAGTGTTTGTATGGCTGTCTATAGAGCCAGTTTTATTTTGGAAAATACTATTGCTATAGTTAAAGAACAGGAAAAAATATATTAGTAAAGAATCAATTTCGTGGTTAAATACATTTCCTAATGTTCTTCATGCTTTAAACGGTGGTCAAATAACTATTTGTGGAGCAAAAGTTGACGGTTGTGACGATAAACAAAAACAATATATCAACATCACTGTTGTTTTTGGCACTGTTGTCCCGATTGTTATTCTCCAGGCACAATAAATAAATACAACAGTGAACAGAGGGATGATTTGTTTACTAGAACAATCATTCGAACTACAATTTTAAGACAAAATGGTTACAAAATAAGGTAAATAAATGTGGGCCTGCAAATAAAAAAAAACTATTTTCTACTAATATAGTTTAGAAAAAAAACTAAAAATAGAATAGAACCATTACAACCTCGAGAAGCGTTTTTTGGAGGCAGAACAAATGCTTCAAAACTGAAAGTTTTGTATCTAACAGTAATGTTTTATAATTATTATCGTGTTGGTCATCCAATAAAACTATTTAAACCTAAAAATTACGACGAAAATTAGTTTGGATTGATCAAATGTGAAGTTGTAGCACCACGAAATTTATATAATCATGTACTTCCAATTAAGCGAGAAAACCCATTGTTTACTTTATGTTTAAAATGTGTTGATAAAAAAAAAGGACTATTTAAAAACACTGATGAAGAAAGAGCAATAAATGGAACATGGACAACATTAGAACCAAATAAAGCTACCGAGAAAGGATACAAAATACTTCAAATTCATGAAGTTTGGCATTTCAATCAAACAAGTAATAATATGTTTAAAGATTACATTAAAACTTTTATGAAATAAAATTGGAAACTAGTCCATGGGAAGAAGATTATAAATCAAAAGAAGAATATATTCGTGTTATTAAAAAAACCAGATATGAATTAATCAATTAATTTTTTTTTTCATGGAAAAAGTGCTGTTGTCGAAATTTGTGTAAATTCACTTTTGGGTAAGTTTGGCCAAAGAAAAAAATTTGTCAAACACACAGTTCGTCTATAATGGCGAACGGTTCGCTCAACAATACAAAGGTGTAGTACCACATGCAGAAGTTTTGCTGGTGGGTGTGGATTAATAACTCAAGAGATGTGGATTCCTGTTACCATTCTGGCTATATATATATATATATATATATATATATATATATATATATATATATATATATATATATATATATATATATATATATATATATATATATATATATATATAAAGATTATATTTTGGAATAACTTTTTCCCTATTCTCGGTTTTTTTATTCATCACGTTTGCTTCCTAGAAGAAAAATAATAATTGGATATCTTGTTTGCTTTGAGGCTAACACATAAAAGTTGCTTAAGGCGAGATTGATTTTTGCCCCGAAGAGTGAGGTACATTTTTTCATATTTCGTGGGCCCCCGCGCGTGGGAGATCATCTTTCTGAAATTGTATAACGTAATATTTCACTTGATTTAGCGTGTCAATTTGGCTTAAATTTGCTTTATTTTAGCTTAAATTTGCTTCTTTTTAGCGAAAATTTGTTTAATTTTTCCAAAATTGTTCGATTTATTTTATAAAAATTTAAATTAAATCCTACATATTTATTAGCTCTATTATTATTTTTCCCAATTTTTGTGATTTTTACTGATTTTCCTGTTTGTTTTCTTGGAGTCAAGGTCACAGATGTCCAAGAGGGTGGCTTGGGTGTACAATGCAATTTATCCCCTGATTTTTACTATATTGTGAAAATTTTTCTTATTGTTTGGGTTTGAGGTAATTAGGAGTTATGGTCAAGGTTACAGAAATGCAATATGAGGATTTAGTTCGTTAATGTATTTTCCCCTTAATTCTAAACATTATAAACGTATTTTTGTGACTTTTCACGATTTTTCGATTTAAAGGCAATTTTAAGCTCAAGGTAAGGGCCATAATAATATAATTTCTCCCACATGTTGAGAATTTTTACAATATTCATGATTTTTTATTTTTCGGTTTTAAAGTAACTCATAGTCAATGTCAAGGTCACTGAAATCCAATATGGCGGTTGAGTTTGTTAACATGATTTTCCTCCGATTATTACAACACTTTACAAAATTTTGAAATTTTCTTGAATTTTAAATTTTATAAGGTAATCCCAAGGGCATCGCATGTAATGGACAAGGTCACGGAAATCCATCATGACGGTCGGGGTCCATAACTTAAACAATCCTGGTAAAAAAATTTGTACAGATGTTTTGGAATTTTTTTTGGTATGTTTGGATATTTTGGCTTTACTTTAAATTCAAGGTAAAGGGCATGCGGTCAAGATCTAGTACATTCATGTCCAAAATTGCCTCCAGGTGACATCACAACATGACATTCGATCGATCGGCTCCGGCTGCGACTTCACTACATGCCTGCACCACTACCCTCCCACCAGCGTGGCAACCAGAGGCACAGTGTCGACGACGCTTGGAGGTCCGTCTCTTTCGAGAGCGAGTGTCCTAGTCGCATGGGCTGAAGTGTCTGGTGACGAGGACGTTATATAGAAAGCACATTAACTAACTTCAATTTTTTTAAAAATATGTAGAGTTCAGTTATGGCCAATGGCCGAGCACTGCTCCAATTAGTATTTTATTTGTTTTTTTGTAGTTCTTGACGAGGACGCATGTACTAGTATACATTTTTCTTACGAAATTGGCACACATTAATAAGAACGAATTTAAAACAAAGAAAATAAATGCTGTGCGTCTCTGGTCAAATATTTTATCAAAAGATATACAAAAACTGATTTAACCTACAAAACGAATCACACTTTGGAAATAAACCCCAAGAAAACTCAAACAGAGTCAAGAATTGACCTACAACATACAGGTACCTAATACATTTACAAAAAGGCCAATAAATCGAGTTACACGGAAATAAAACAACCCTGACCCCTTCCAATGTGTGCCCATAAAACTAGTAGGATCCTCAACATAATGAGAAAAGTACTAACAATACTCTTATAGAAACTCCGTAAGTTGTTAACTACTATTTTAGAATTCTGTACGTTAAAATGTAACCAGATTAGTTCTGTAAAAGCAGAAATTAAACCTAAACCGCTGTCCCCCTCCAATATGGACTATAATAAATGTATTTACAGTCATTATCGTCAGTGTTAGCAAAGAATTTGCTGCAACAAAGTAAGACATTATTATTTACCAACAAAAACACCTAATGTAGTAGGTTTATTAAAGATACTTACAATTTATTTCGTATAAATTATCATAGTTATGTAGACTCAAGTACAACAGGGATCAGTGCGTAGCTTGGTGGCTCGACCTTGAATGAACTTAACCTAAATTTTTTCCCATTTTTCTCCCAAAATCGCTTGTTTATCACTCAAAATCTTACGTTTTTGCTCAAAAATGCCTTAAAATTTCCCTTTTTTCCTTAAAAGTATCCAGTTTTTCCTTACAATTTCCCGATATTCCCTCAAAAAGCACCGATCCTCTAGCGAGACACATTTTTGCAATAACGAGCCAATTCAGGTGATTTGTGAGGCACGTTATTGATTGTAGACCAAAAAGTGTGGTATCTGAGAAATCGATAAAATAAACAAATTTTAAAAAATATTTTTAAAATTAAATTTAAATATATTTGTAAAACAAAAAAAATCTACTGTCGTAAGCATTAAGTGTTATATACCAACATAGTCATATTTTTAAGGCACATACGATTGTGATGTCATACCATCATTGTCTTGTTTTTCCATGCCTACCATTGTAACCCAAGTCATACCAGGCCACCCAATACCCCATCTTCTATAACCCAATAAATACTTCATTCAACTGCACCACCCAATAAATCAAATATAATATCCATCATAGCTCCAGCAACTGAACAGTTGAGGCCAGCCTATAACATCCATTCTACGTGTTCTACCAACCAACACCGCTTATACCTACCAATTATACCACACATTATAATTCTACCATTTCTCAACAATTCGTCTACACAGACCATACAAAGCAGACATCAGTCCATACCAATGACACAAACAAATTATTTACATTATATCCACCAAACCGACTGACACTGGTCAAAATACACTAACCACTCTTACCAAAAACTTTTAAACTCATGGAAGCCTTAGCATTACACGCATACAAACTGTCCACACCATTCGACACGCACCAACAATCGCAAGACATATATTATGTAAAACATATCACCCAACATACCATCCATGATAACCTAAGTGTACCAAGCAAATTTTATAGTCCAGACAACACTTGAACCTTGACCTTAGATGAGGTGCTAAGTGCAGTGCCTGCAGTGCTAAGCGCAGTGCCTTCGGTGCTAAGTGCTTTGCCTTTGGTTCTAAGTGCGGTGCCTACGGTGCTGAGTGCTTTGCCTGCAGTGCTAACTGTGCTGCCTGCAGTGGAAAGTGTGGTGCCTGCAGTGCCAAGTGCGGTGCCATTGGTGCTAACTGTGGTGCTAAGTGCGGTGCTCATCCTTAAAAACACGGCCATTCACCCAACACAAGACTTACCACAAGTTTTGTACCACTCATACTATCTGCTCCGCCAACCATCATCAGACGAAATACATTCTTACTGTCCACTAGAATTAAAGAATTCATAAACCCACACCAACTAAAATATACCAAACATCGTATCTCCAACATGTTTAACATTAACATCAGACACCAGCTAAATATATACTAGTCACTAACAACCATACCAAACTTTATAACCAAAGTCATACCAGGCGAACCAACATGCCATCAGCTATAACCAAAGAAAAACTCTATTTAACCAAACCACCCATACCATCTGCTCTACCAACCATAATCAGACAAAATATCTACACTACTCATACTATAATTCAAGCAGACCTCAGCCCACACTGACCTCACCAAAAAAATCACAAGTCCAACATATTTGTCATATATTCTGACACCAGCCAAATATCAAACCACCCATCAAATAAACCACCGGATTATATCAACCATCCATACCAATAAAGATTCTGACCACCACACATCAGACATAAGACACTAAACATGAGTAGCACTGCAGACCAGGAGTACTGGGTACTATACCAACCATAACCCCAGCACACTTCAGTCATGCCACGATCACTTTGTATATGCAACATAAGAACTATTATTTCATACCATTAATCCCCCCCCCTTTTTTACCAAAAATGTTAAGTGACAACCCTCCAAAATACCAGACATTAATATAAATCACTCTATCAACCAACAAACCCGTTAATTATGCCAGCCATCCATACTAATAGCTGCTCTTATGAAACCTACCAGGTAACATACCTCCAACATGCATACCAACCATATTGACAACCTAATGGTACTGTATACTAAAACATATATTTAATAACTTTCACCACGACATTAGCTAGCCTCAGCCATGCAATGTCGAAAGCCATACAACCCACCATAACAACATACTATACCATATAAAGTTATCAACGAACCACCATAGCAGATAGTCATACTGACCAAAACATACAGTCGAAACCATATCATTCGCTATAACCCAAGCATACTTCAGCCATGCTATTAATAATAGCAGCAATATCAACAGCCATTTCTCAGACTTACTGTTCAATCATAACAGTCAACTATATTGACTACCATTTCTCCGTATCTGACTTTACCAGTTACATATATAAACAAGTCATACCAGCAGCCGAGCCAATCAAATACTCTAATCATAAGCTCCAGCCATGCTATCATAAGATCAATACTATTCATTTAACAATCTTTGACACCCATACAGTCTTAATTACAATATACCATGTCATAAAATCCAATAATACTAACCAATCGTAGACCTACCAGCTAAGCATTCTGCCCCTCTCATACTAACTAAACATCCCATCAAACTATTCCACTATACAAAATAATCACACAACTAAACCATTATCCCCACACCATCGAAGCTACACTTTTGTCATACTGCCAAAACAACCGAACATGAATAAACTCATAACAATCACTTTAATGAGTATACCAACCTTACAAGAAACTAAACCAAGTCATACCAATATGTTATACCATCAAGGTGTACTAGCTATAAAAACCAAACCATGCAGGCAGCCCACGCCAGAAGACAATACCATCCTGTTAATCCATCCATTTCAGCGAGTCCAAGAGATCATACCAACCAAAAACATACTATTCAGACCTACTAACAAAACATATTGCCCAAACAAGCTACCTATAACAACCATACAGTACAAACATTAAAAAAGAACCTCTACCAATGATGAGCCTACATACAATACATATTATTATCAGACTGACCAATATAATATTCAAGCCATACATTTCGACCTTCTGTACTAACCATCACACCTGTCATCATACATCCTGCTCTCCTATTTAACAGCCATACAGGCACGTCACACTCAGAGACAAAGCTATTACTCCCTCCTACCGTCAACCCTAACTACTACAATGCCCTAATGACACATTTCAGACATAGCTACTACCATACCGATATGCCATACAAGCAAGACATGCTACCAAACCAGTCAACCGACGAATATGCCCAGGTCATCATATAGAATAGTTTTAAAAACAAGAGAGACCACCATCGCATCTCTAGCAAATCTCTCGAGAGGTTAGATCTCTCGAATGGTAGACGCTAGTACGGCCGACCAACTTGCAAAGTAGATGAAGGCGAAGGGTAGAGAAGGGTCAGACTTGTTCCATCATTGCCGCTAGGGGAGGTGAGTGTTGACAAGACATTTGTTCCCACCACCCGGCCAGATCACATTCACCTAATGTAACAGCCTGCAAGGGTATCCACACTATCCCTGTGAATAACAACTTTACCGTTCGCTACAGCACATTTCTACTAAGCTATCACATTACATAGAACATACATAGATTTCGTCCACCACACACAATCCTATGCAAAAGTCTCAGCTGAAAAATGTATGTCACTGATCGTTTTGTCAACGATTCATGCGTACCAACATTTCTAGGATAAAAAGTAAATATCCGTTATAACTATACTTTTCACACACACACACAACACGCACGCAAACATAATGAAGTAAATATCTAAACCTTCATTATTGGCTACCAGTCTAGTTTACCTAAACACACCAACCATTTATAACGCATTACTAGCTGCAGAACTGCTTAGCAAGCATAATTGCTGGTCATACGAGCGCTCCTCAGCCAACTCGCATCCATCTATAGTTTTCCTTCGTTTCCCTCTTCTGTTCCCTCCATTCACCGGCAGGTTTGGTCTACATTTACCCTCCCTTCCTTCTACGCTTTCTTCGGATTATTCTTCGGCCTCCCAATTCAGTGACCTCTCTAGTCTGACCGTGAATCGCCATGCTGCTTTCATTGGGGACACCTCTATGTGAAAATTGTCTACACTTCAAGGGATGGCGACTTGGACTACTTTTATCCGCCGGGACTGGGCCGACATATGGGACGCCACCACCCGTTAGCTGCAAACAGATTCAGCTAGCGCTGCATTGATGACGGTGAGTCATGTCGACCTGTTGGTAATTCATTTTGAGAAAATTAAAACGTCAGTCGTAGTTTTCGTGGCAAAATATTCTCGGGTAGCCTTTTCCGCATGACTCGTGGTCATGAAGTTTTGTTTGCAGCCCGCAGTGAATACAGTCGTTGTGAGCTGGGTTCCTTCACTTACAGCACACAGTTCATCTGGCCGACGTGGTTTTGTTATTTGGTCAGCACTTGTTCCAGGTAATGATAGTACTCAGGTTCTTTGTTAGACTTCAGCAAGTGTTGAATTACGTCTGGAGAAGTTCCAAGTTGGGATAATGCGGTTATGAAATGGCACAGAGTGTCGCCCGCACCTACCAGCCTGGAATTTCGGCGTAGAATTCTTTTGTGTTGGGTTGTGTTGGAGGACGAACGAGGTAATATTCTTTTGCATATCCCTGTACCTCCAATTATGTATAATTTGGTTTGCTGCGGTTTGTCCGCCTTGTTTAATGAACCTTGTCATTATATCATTAAGGAAGTACATACAGTAGTCTTCCCGCTGGCAATATTGCGGTTTGTTACTGATCGATTTGCTGTAGGCTTAATACTGCATTTGACACGTTTACTGGAGCCGTTCTCGCACGACGTGCTGTCGTGACATTTTGAAAGAAAGAATATCGGCGGTGACAAATATAACATTTTCAGTACAGTAAAATTTTGAGAATTATAATTTGCAGTCAACTTACGTAATACATTATTACATTGTCAATTTAAACACGCACTAAAATGTAAACTGACGAGTGGGTGTTCAATGCAAATGTCATGAATATTAACTAATGATAACCCTTTTCTTGAAAGGTACATTGGATGACGAGAGCTTTATTGATTAGGAGATCGCCAGCTCTCTTGTTAAGGTTACATGAAGTATTGCATGGAATTTTAATATATTGCGCTGGCTCGCAGGTTACCAATTTCCTATTTAGTGTGGAGTACAGAGTCTTGCTAGTCATTTATACAGAACTGGAGTCATAGTTTTATACTTTTATTGTAAGGTGTGTTATCGACTTTGAATCAACAAAATCCATATGCAATAGCGCAACAGCGCACCTAAGGGCGTGATTTGTTGGCCCTCATTAGAAATATTTGAGCGCAAGAGCGCAGGTTATGCTGACACATATTCATATTTAAGTGTGTGATTTGTTGGCTCTTATTACAAATATTTTAGCACAAGAGCACATGTAATATTTATGTATACATATATTCAAAGGTGTGATTTTATTGGTTCCTATTGAATGATTTTTGCTGTATCATTTTACTATATGTGTGCAAGTGAGCTAATGATCCTTGGCGTGGGAGATAGTAACATAACATTCCTAGCAGCCTACTTTGAAAGCTAGATTCGGTTCATAATTGAGCTGAGAAAATCATGGTTGACCACACATTATTATACGCAAAGAGGATATTGTTATTCTGAAAATATTTATATAAATTTTTATTTATAATTAGGGAATATTCAGTATTTTTGGAATTTGTCACTGTGCTTCAAGGAACAAAACGGCCTTGATTAGTCTAGCTGTTGTGCTAAATTACCGTGCTTAAAAAAAATTATTGTACTCCACGAGCGTTATGTCAAATCAATATTTTGTCAGCAAAATAGTCAATTTTAACATTGCATGGTTTGGAGATTCGTTCATTTATTTGATGAATATATTAACCAAGTGTGAAATCATTAGTCTGGATGCCCTTTTGTTAAAAAATGTTTATGTGAGCATTCTAACTAAAGGAAATCATTGTGCAAATAAATTATATTGACCTTTATTGGGTGTATGTTATGCTGTGTACAAAAGGTTTCCTTCGGTCCTTAGTTTATGGCACAATACCTTTTGTGAATGTAGTAACATACGAGAGAAGAATACATGAGATATCTGCCTGAGATATCTGCCTAAGAATACATGAGATATCAGATGGCAAGTCTTCAAACATTGATGCCAATTTTTAACAGAGCACATGGCCATAGTACTGATTGTATTCATGATGATTCCTTCCGCCACGATCGTTGGCAAAATTACATCCGTTCTTTCATGATGCAAGCTTATATACTGTTTTCACAAAAGAACAATTAGTGTATGTTATCCATTTCAACTATCTCACTATAGGGCTGTTGAGTATGAGTATGTAAAAAGCAATATGCTTGATACAGTGTTATACGAAGGATAATTAATCTGTTCGTTATCTAAGCTACGAATTTATCCATCAAACAACCATTTGTCTTTGCAGTTATACATCTGTCAATGTTGGATAAACCTTTACTTTTTCTCTTGTAAACTCATTATATTTCATGTCGCTCATACATCAGAAGGAATATTCTTTAGTTAGGTACGTATGCAAGTTCAGTAACTAGGTTGAGTGCTGCAAGTGATTTAAGCTTTCGATATGTCACATAAGCTGAAAAAAATTATCTGACTGCTAGAACAACAAACCATCATTTTTACTATACCATCACATGCTACTTTCATATGTCTAAAATGATGTAACAAAGTCTGAAGTGACTTTAACCCAGTCAGAGAAAGAGAACTCTTGCTCGATGGACAGACCAACTGCTACGGTACTATCGCGCCGTCGCCAAGTACTTCGGCTAACTTACCGCGCAAAGAGCCGATGATTTCGCTTCTCGCCACTCACGTCCACTCCCTATTAGTTACCTTTCCCCTCTCCATTCCACCCCCCCCCCAATGATAAATGAAACAAATTTAAATAATCACTTATTTAGAAATGTATCGCTTCATAGATGAATGGTTGGCAAGGTCACAGTAGCACGAGTGATCGCTTAAGTTCGCACGCACTTGGCTTGGAGGTAATTGACCTCGCTTCCTTTCTTCACGTTGTGCATGCCTGCTTGGTTACAACGATAGATCACTTAATTTTCCTACAAATGTAAAAACAAATTGAATAAAGTAAAATATTAAAAAAATAATATTGATTTTCAAAATCATAAAGTATTAAAATTCGAAAATGTTTTACGAAATCCTGCCTGAAATGTAATTTACAATCATTTTTATATGCCTTCACCTGTACGGATAAAATACATCTTTAAATTCATAAATAAATATACACACTGGTGATTAGCAAACTCTAGCAGGCGATGAAGGAACTATGTAGACGGTGGAGTGGAGAAAATGCGAATAATCGAACGAATGCTAGAGACAAGGGAGAAAGGAACGAGAGAGACAAGAGAGATAGGAAAGATAATGAAACAACAAAAAAAAGTAGAAAGACTCCGAGAAAACCTATGGAATGACAGACAAGAGAGAAAGGAATGAGAAAGTGAGAGAGAAACGAAAGAGAGAAAGAGATGTAATGAGAGAGACACGAGAGAAGGAGAGAAAAGAAACAGAGAAAGAGATGAAATGAGAGAGACAAGAGAGAAAGGAAAGAGAAAATAGATGGAATGGAGAGGCAAGAGAGAAAGAGAGAGAGAACAGGAAAGGAAAGGCAGAAAGAGGTGGAATGAGAGCAAGAGAAAGGGAAGAGAAAGAGATATAATGAGAGAAAGATATGGATTAAGAGAAAGAGATGAAATGAGAGGGACAAGAGAGAAAGAGATAAAATGAGAGTGACAGGGAAATGAAAGAGAGAAAGAGAGAAAGTGATGGAATAAGAGAGAAAGAGAGAGGCAACACTAAATGAGCATGAAAATAAAATAAAAAATTATAGTATGACATCACGATCGTATGCGTCTTGAAAAGACGAGCCTGTTGATATATAGCACTTGATACTTACGCCGGAATTTTTTTTAGTATAAAAATAGGTTTAAATTAATTTCAAAAAATATTTTTAAAATAATTTCCTTTTTTTCTAGCAACTCATTCTAAAATCTTATTGTTATATTGGGGAATTATTTTGATATAACATGTACCACCTCAAAAGGGAACTAAATAGTTTACCTCACAAGAACTTTCAAATACTTTATATTTAATTCAAATCACTAAACCCATTATTGAGGCTACTTGGATGAATTTTCTTGAAAACGAAGAAATGCAAACAGTTTAAATCAGAAATCCAGGAAATTCTTCTTCTGGATAATTTTTTTTCGTATTTATGCCCTGAAGAAAGAACTAAATTTGGTGTGTGTGTTTGTGTGTTTGTGTGTTTGTTGTTGTGTGTGTGTGTGTGTGCGGGCGCGCGCGCGCATGCATATACTGTTCCGAAAGCTCCGCATTGTGAACATTGAACACAGCAACATACACGCCAAATAAAATACTAAACAAGTTACGAGAATGGAACTGTAGATGTCACGACTCGTTATCACTTTAACATCAGTTACTGGCTCATAGTGATCCTTTTATTGGCGCTATGTTAAATGTTTTGGTATCTTTATTTTTAAATGTATAGAAAATATTTATTAATATGTTTAAAACCTACATAAAACTACATATTAATTAATATCATCACCTCATATTTAGGTCTAGTCAGATAATGTTTATAGATGTAATGTTTCTATACAATTTAAACTTCGTATTGGTGACTCTTCAAAACTATGAATCGCCATTTTCCTGTTCCTTGGGCGTGGGAATCCACTTATCTCATTCCACCAGCTCGTAATACTGCCGGATACTTTTGTAGCTCATTTCACCTCCAGTAGTAGATGGTCTAGGTCTCTTTCAATCTATCTAGTCATATGTTTTGAATTAATGTTTTTCACATATGGCATAGTAAATACACATCCTTCTGCAGATCTCTTACTAATTTAATTTTTACAGATTTACTGTGACGTTTTGTCTTCTACAGGCTGTTAACGGTAAAGTGAGCACTTTTGAAGCCCTAGTTACTCTTACTTTCAGCCATTTTTAATCCTTTAATCAACTTTTTAAATATAATTGCATTGTACGTAGTAAACGCAGTGTGAATATTCCACTGACATCGAAAGTATTATCTAAGACTACAATAAAATACATTTATTGACTATCATTCCAAATGACAGGGCTTTCAAAAGTGCTCACGTTACCGTAAATAGCCCATAGTTTCTCTTTCTCTGCTTGTATGTGCGAGGAATTGGACGCTACAAAAATATTTCGGTATTAAAGCTCAGCTCTGCTGTACTACTTCCACACAAGTTTTGTGCTGCCTCTATAAAGTCTGTATAGTAATATTACTCTTGCTGTGGAAAATCATATATGTCGTTCAAACAGAAATAAACAATACCAAACCCGAGTAAACGAAAACTAATTTTAATGATTATTTTAATTATGGTATTTTATTTTAACATAGGTAGGCTAGTTAAAAAAATTCACAGTATTAATTTTAACATTTATTAGCCAGAAGTTAAAACACTTTGCTATTTGTTGAACAGTTCAGTATTTTAGTCTAATAATTAACACGAGGATGTCAATTTCTAATCGTAAACTTGGTACAAAAGTACAGCGAAATCAACTTGTCTCGTGATCACTGATGTGATCTGAAGAGCAAACAATATTACTGCGTAGTAAGAAAATTTACAATGTTGAGACTAATGCGTTGTTTTCAACAATTAATTGTAATTCTGTATAATGTTTATAACATTTTATTGCAATATGTAAATTTTAAAATGTTTTACTAAAAATGTTATGCATGAGTATGTTGTGTATATGTGTGTGTCTAAATATACACAGTGTGAGGTAATTCGCGGGTACGGAATGCACCACACGAATCTGTGATCAAAACTAAATAGAAGCTCTTATTTGGAAAAGATAGCGTAAGGCACTTAAGTGCGACAAAAACACCACATCGATTGAGATAAAATAACTTTATTTCACGTCAAATACAGCATACAGCAAGATCATACAGAATGTTGAAACGTCCTAACAGGTGTTCGAAGTTTGCTCTGCCCATAGCAATGCACTTTTCCGCTCGTTGCATGCACGAAGCTTGGCCGCCGGATGCACCCATGGCCATGTCCCAGTACTCACTGCATGTGAACTCCATAGCCGCTTTGGCACTACTGAGCGTGGCTTGTCCCCTCGCCACCGCATGCCTTACGACAAACACATTAGTTTCACATAACCTCACCTTTATCTAACTGGAATACCACATCTTTCTCTCGCAAATGAAGCGTATTATGTATTTTTATTAAAGAGTATTTTCTACTTTGTTTTGACCACAGATTCATGTGGTGCAGTCCGTATCCCGTGAATTAACTTTACACCGTGTGTGTACACACACACACATTATATATGTGGGGTGTTTCAATATTGATTGTCAATACTTCGGGAAAATATTGCTCACATCGGGAGGAAGATAAAATGTTCCATGACCATGGGTCCGTAAACGCTTCATTTCTTCTTTACAGCCTGTAACACATAACGTACATTGTATGGCCCGCAGGCCAGGTTGTTGCAAAATTACATGTCAATACTTCGGGGAAACATTCCTTACATATGGAAGAAGAAAACATGTTATATAAATATATGTCCGCAAATGCTTCGTTTCTTGACTACAGCCCGTAATACGTAACGTACAGTGTATGGCCTGTTACGTATTACGGACAGTAGTGAAGAAACGAAGTGTGTGTGTGTGTGTGTGTGTGTGTATATATATATATATATATATATATATATATATATATATATATGAGGTGGATATGCACAGTACTGACAAACTTCGTGAAATTATTCCTCATCAGAATATAGGTCGAAAATAAACACACAACGCAAGTCGAAGTCTATTCTGAAGGGGTGAAAACTGTCCTTGAAAGTGTAGTAGATACAGATGTTTTTTTTTTTTTTTTGCTAGTAACATATCCAGAATGAACGAAAAATGCCTGAGTTTCTATATAATGCATTATTAAACGACGAAGTACAAAACACAAATGTATTTGCTCCAATGCCAACCGTCTTCCATGCAAAGCGAGAGGTTCGCAGCACATCTGTGCAAATAAAAATGTAACTATACCACTTTGTTTGTTGTTTCCCATGGATTTATAATCTATCGTACACGGTGAACAAAATTTCCTTCTGGTGTTTTTAAGCTAAATGCTGGCCTTTTTCTATAAATTAATTCATAATATTCCAACAATGAGCCTCAACGCCAGGCACATAGCAACACATTTGCTGTTGGCGCATGAGGTTACTGTTTTAATTGACGCCATGTATGCTGGAACAAGGCCACTTGTTATAGGCCATTTACGGCAAAGTGAACACTTTCTAAGGGCTTTTCAAAATGAATTAACTCCCAATAAATACATTTTATTACAGCCTCAGACGTTAACTTTTGAGAGTGGGTAAGTTTATTCACTGTGATTATTAGTCATATTGCAATGATTATATTAAAAAGTGGCTGAAAGTTAGCAATTAGTTTAAAGGGAAATTTTAGCAGGGCCTTAAAAAGTTCTCACTTTACCGTGAATAGTCTATATCCATACCTACACCAACCGACAAACTATCGCTGACGTGTGGCGCGGTGGATAGACTGCTAGCCTCCCAACAAGTCCTCCACTCCCGGCGGCAGGGTCGGCACGAATATTCGTATCTGGGAAACGTGGCAGACGTTACCATTTGCCAGGCTGTTTTTTTGTGGCACACCCGTTTCACCACCTTGTAAATTGGCCATTGCTCCATCTCAATCCCAAGTGACCATCAGCATAAATAATTTTCTCGCAAACGGCGGCATTTGGCTTAAAAATGCAAGACGCAAGTTTTGTCCACTATACGGTAGATTACAAATCCACAGTAAACAACAAACAAAGTGAAACAGTTACATTTATATTTGCACAAATGTGCTGCCAAATCCTCACTTATCATGGATGGCGGTTGACTATGGTGCCCATATTTTTGTTCTTTTTACTTCGTCGTTTAATATTGCAGTATCCAGAAACTCGGAATTCTGGCTGTGTACTAGCAAAAATATCTCTACTTCAACAATATGCTCAAGGGCGGTTTTCACCTCTTATGAATAGACTTAGGCTATATGTTGTGTGTATATTTTCAATATTCTCTGATAAGGAATTATCTCACTAAGTTTGTCAGTACAGTTAATACCCTCCATCCTGTGTGTCTACAATATATTTATAAAACGTGTTCGGAAACTACGCGTGGAAATTTAAACCACATCAGCTGTGGGCGAATAGAAACAAGAAACTCTAGTCACAAAACGTTCGGAAAGACCATTTAGTATGTTTAAATTAAAGTTGAATTTCGGCTAACCACGACGCCGGGTGTCCGCAGCCGTATGTACCAGTGTGCACAACAAGTTGCCTGACACGAAGGGGAACGATTATTGTGGCGCGACATGCAGCCAGCGTCTGTACACAAGCTGACCAGCCACTGTGATCACGCCTGTGTGTGCGACAATGGCAACCTGTCCGACCTACAGGCGACGCAGAGTGCCGCGTGCAGCACGGCCGTTGACAGTAAACAGATTCACCTGTAAGGTGCATTTAGGAACAATACACCCTAGCGGTGTGTTGTCTTTGTAATTTAGTTATTATTGTTTTCAAACAAAGAACATTCACATAGCACTGTCTTGGTCCAAGAACTAACATCCAGTGCCAGTGATTCAACCAGAACCGTGACTCAAGGAATAATAGTGATTCACCCATCACGGTCGCGAAGCTGTGTTGTTCAATTAGGAGAAAACACAAACCAAATGTAAGGAGGTTCCAATGAATAATAGCAAATAATTATAATTATGCCTATGCAAATGAAGCAATATTCAATTTTTTTTTGGTAAAATGCACAGCTAAGGACAAAATGCTTTATCTAACGCAGAATGAAATTCAAATCATCAGTTATTTGCTAATATGAAAGAAATATGTTGAACCATATAGCCTACTTCTATTAAATAATAAAATTTAATGTGCTGCTAAACGAGATGAATGTCGAGAAACCTGGAAACAATTGAATGTCAAGTTAATTAAGTTGGCAATGTTGCGATAATATACCACATAGCTTACATTAAGAAAACTAAACATTTGAGAATTGAAAATTGACCTAGAACTTAAGTAAATGGGAAAGCAACGGCTCAGCATGGGAAAAAAACATAAATGATACTATTTAAACGACAATTCCTAAACAAAATGAAATGCACCATATTCAGATTGACTAAAATGATGCATAAGCTATTTGGTTTACCACAGCATATAATGGTGAAGAAGAGATGAGACGAATACTTAAATAATACGGATTAAGTATTGCAAATAGTTTATTTTTTGGATTGTATTAATCCATTAATAAATTCATATTTAAATAATTTTAACTATGTTAAAGATGCTTATATTTTGCAATTTATGTGGCCTGATGAACAACGTTCATATTGTACTATATGATGAAAGCTTCTCTCTTATTAAAAAAAAAAAGAGGTTTAATGAATTTTCGTTGTACTCAGACAGATTATGCCAAGCGCCGTGACCCTGCAGCGTGCAGTCGCATGCGCACAGCCAAGTCACTCGGCTCCCATTCCGAGCGCGCGCTCACGCCGTACGGAAGCAGAGTCGCATGGTTCCAGAATACCAAAACCGTGTCCCGTTCTGTAAAAAAAAGCACTCGACTAGTTACTCGCATACGACTGCAAAGTCCAGCATGAGGCCCAGCTGGGCAAACTTCCCGGCATTACGTACGATATTGTTACAATTTCTCAAAGTCTGTCGTCTTATACACGTCCCTTAAGGGATAGAAGTGTGTATTAAATAAAAAGTCAACTATATTTATTTTAATTTATTCAAAGACAATCCAAAAAAGTACTATAGATTTAAAACCTCGACAATAAGTGGCTAACGCTGACTACCGACCTTCCAGCTGCGGTGTTGTTTATAGATGCAGCTATTCTGGCCCAGAATCTTAAACCAAATGGCTGATGCCGAAGGAAACGATAGCCAGAAAGTACACACAATATAACTTAATACTGAAGCCATATGACCAAAAGACAATATCACGTTCCTCTGAATAAAGTGAGCGGCGAAGACGAACATTGAGCTAACATTCCTGGTTCTAATGACTCCATTATCAGACCGCCTTTCGCTGAACCAGAGCTACAGATGAAACACGCTGTGTGCCGTTTCTGCGAGCGAAAGTTATCAGAACGTAATAATGGAGAGCTGCAGGAAAATATCCCGTACATTCAACCATGGCCGAAAAATAAATGAATGTTCTCCAAGGAGGTGTCGGATTACAGGGCTGTTCGCAAGGAAGGCGAAAGTCACAAAGAAAAGATTATTAGAAATCGAGAATGTCATGGGCAATGTTTATGGTGTTACACATACTGTGAATGCGTCTCTCAGTATATATCGAGCCGCCATATTTGCGAGCATATTCCGCCAGACTTCGCTACATGGAGTTGGAGAGTTCCCTTATGGTGCATGCGATAATCAATCCCATGCAGCTTGACTAATCGCTTGCAGTTCTTGCAGATTTCGCAGTAGGGGTGGAGTCGCGATAGTAGGGGGAGCAGGCCGGTTTTGGCTCACTGAGGAGCAGGATTGGCACAAATGCCATTTGATTAACCTGTAAAAGAGTTTTGGAGGGAGGGATCACAAGTTGGTGATATGTCACCAAGGTTAAGTCAGGCTTCTCCCACCCCTCTACCCAATACTCCCTATACTGTGATTGGCTATTGGTTGAGTCAGAACAAAATGGGCACAAGAGACATTTGGGTCTATAGATGTTCACCCTTCAGCGTCCGGCGTATTTGCACAAAGAACTATTTCACAGAAAATGTTTCGATACAGCCTCATCTTATCAATAACTGTTCTATAATGTACAGTGAGTAATAAACATACAGCATGTTAGTAGGTTTTCACATGTTTCGTAGAATGCATATATACTCTGCTGGTTTTTACTCTATAACTTCTTGCGAAGGAGTAATGGTTTTGAGAACGACTTGAGATAATGTTAGCACTGGATCTGAGTTTTTTGGGGGGTAGAAAACAAAATACGGATTAATAGCGTATGTCTTGGTATATGACTACATGTAAGTTGATGCATTGCAAGAAAAATATGTATACGCTTGAAACAAATTTTTTAACATAAAGTTTGTCAGTTACTGAATTTTATGAAATTTTCTGAAATGAAACCGTGTTGAATATATAGAGAGAATAAAATAATTACTTTTCGCATGCAAATATTGGCTCACATATTAATGGGAAATGTAATGGTTTTAATTTTTAATAATATTACACTATAATTTGTAAGATTGTAATACTGTTCACGAAATATATTCGTGAAGAGATAATGTAGCTTCTGTTTCCATGCGATGGCCTCCCATAATGAATTATGTAAGCAAAACGAATCTCGGAGCACCTCTCGTCCTCCCGACATGTCTGCTGGGGGCAGGTAGTATGTGTTAGTGTGTGTGTGTGTTCGCGCGCATGTGTGTTGTTCGTTCGGTTGGTTGGTGAAAACTGGGAAGCTGGTTGTCATGTGCTCTGCCAACAAAATCTAGAATTATTTTAACCTTTCGCCCTTCTATCGCGAGTTAGGAGCTTTCTCATTAACATTTCGAACTCTCTGTGGCTTCTTGTCGTATAAATGCTAGCTCTCAGAGAGGAATTTGGTAGAGAGACGCGCAAGGTATCTCTTTTTTTTTTACATCACCTATATGATGTAATTTACTCGATAATAAATTAAAATTTATAACAAGGATAATACATAACCTTCTTATTTTACTTTTCAAGAATTTCGGGTAATAAATAAAAGTGGTTTTTGAATTCATCTGTATATACGACTCTGTCTTTGTTCACATCACATGAATTAGTAAAATGATATACACATATTTATATCACTGGGAAATGAAGTAATGCATTCATATTTCAGAGAATAAGTTTTAACTTTATCATGTATCAAAACACGAAGCATTTTGGTTTTTGAAGTATATCTGTGGAAAGTGTTCTTTAAGTAAATATAAGGGTTTGAATTTTATTATTTAATGATAATAAAAAATGAATGTGTCCTTTTAAAGCACTTTTAAATTATTGCCAAAATGTGTAAATTAAAATAATTAATAGTTTTTCTTTAACCAAGTCAGACAGGAGAACACATGACATCTATTCAGGTATTCATAGACAAATGTGCATAGCAACTGTAACATAGCGAAGATCAAAGATGAAGTAAATGGAAGCCAAATTAATTTAAAAAAAAAATTTTTACTGGTTCTGCTTGACCTTAATCTTCGATCACAAGACATTCGGAGGCTGAGGTATGTCATTACACTCTTTAACTTATCACTTGCAATATCATTATAGCTGTACCTTTAATTTAATTTCTAACCATCTTATGTAGTACAGGCAGACTAATTCATTATTCTTCATGTCTTCGCCCTGTCGAACAGTCTGAATTGTGGTATGTCACTCAGGCAATCTAAGCCGACAAATAAAACATTATTTAAGAATGTGATGACCTGTAGGTCACCACCTGCCTGATAGAAACAAGTTTGGCAGAAACATCTAAAAGTACATACTTAAAAGACACCTACAATCAATATGGCAATCACTATTGGGCTACATCTCATCTAAACATCGAGTCGTGCATTACCATAGCAAGGAAACAACAAATTCCTATATGCAAAACTGTTCACATACGAACTAAAAGAATCTAACTAGTCTTGTTGGGAGACGAACCAAGGACTAATTCCGCGATTCTACAGTCGCTTCTAATCTCTATAGATGTGTTTCGACAGCTAATGGGTATTTAATTTCAACTTAATATGCAACAACTACTTGTATATGTTTATTCAATATGCAAATATTCTCAAAGATTTATTTGTTATAAGAATAAAATATCTAGGTATCGTTGACAGAGTATGAAACAATGACTGTCTGCTTAATCATAAATCCTTTACCTAACAGTCTCGTCAAATGTGTTTCAACTCGTTACGCAAATACAATCAAATAAGAACAACATTAGCAAGTGATGGCATTCTCGCGCGAAATGGAGCTGTTTGGTTTTAACGCTCATATTATTAAATTATTTTTAAAATAGAATTTTCCGCATTATATTCTCATGCCTTCCAATAAGTCTGTTAACCTCATCGTATTTCCCTGCAGGGTATGGGCGCCGATATTTTTTGAGAGTTCTTACACAATTTTTGAAAAATTATATAAATTAATGTTGAACACACAATACCAAGAATCTTTAAATAAGTGAAATAAAGTAAATAGTTTAAAAGGAAATTTTGTTAGGTAAAATAGGTAGACATTTTTACTAGAGACATTCTCTCAACAAGTTAATGGCTACATAAAGAAAGATTAATAGTTGAGTGGGGGCAGGGAGTCGGCTGGCATCTTGCGCATTCACTGGGGATGTAAGGTTGTGAGGAGAAGTTTACTATTGTCTGCTCTGGACACATTCAGACACATTAAGGCTAGCAGTGTCTTGCATGTTGGAGACTTTTGCTTTATGGGAAATGTATCATATATCGGCATAGCTTAAAGTCTAGGGTTATATGCAAAGCTTAGGTCAATTTGCAGTGTGAATCATCTTTCTACACCTGTAAAAATGTATAATGTAAGTGTGTATTAAATAAATAAACCATTTCGCATAATAAGTAAATGGGGTAAATGTTAGATTAAATAGCTCATTGCTGTATATGCATCTGTCTGCATAGTCTCTCGCTAAGTATGCAAGTGCGAGATGAAATCTTCTAATTAAATAATCTAATTGTTCATCCACTCACTTTACATGAGATGTACACATCTCTTGTAGCTTGTGGTATCATATATCCGAAATGGCACTTATATAATAATTGAATTATATATATTATGTTAATTAAAATAATTAATAAACGAAATCGATATAGGTTACTTGTATCACAGCGAGTATGGCTGTCGCACATTCGAAGCGACCTCGAAGATTTCCAAACATATACTGTAATATTTTTAAATAAATTTCACAGCTCATATATATATATATATATATATATATATATATATATATATATATATATATATATATATATATATAATGTCTGTCAATATGGCTGCCGGCCTGTGGATGTATTTTTTTTAGTAATTGTTCATTGCGATATGAAATAATCCATAATTCAATAATTATTTGCTGTATATGCAGAAACAATGTGTATGTTGTGAATTTGATGACCATAATTTCAATGGTTCAGATATTATGACTTACTATGCCTATAAAAGGGCTGAAGTTATATTTGACCCTACCACCATGATTGACATCGGGGATTATGTGTATGTGAATTTAATGAATACGTCTTCAACTGTTTGGAAATTATGAGTAACTATGATTACAAAAGGGGTTAATGCATAATTGATCCTATTGCTCTCTTATCTGTGTTATGAGCTTGATGTATATTGCTTCAAATGTTAGGAAATTATGAGTAACTATGCTTATAAAAGGTCTTAAGGTATAATTGATTAATTCACTCTCATCTACATCGCAGACGATGTGTGTTATGAATTTGATGCCTATAGCTTCCATGGTCCGGAAATGATGACTAACTAGGTGTATAAAAGGGCTTAGCGACACCAGCACCCTAGCAGCCAATGACGACATCAGGTGACACTAGCACTCCTAGCAATCAACTCTAGAACTAAGATGGCAGCTGCTTCACACCTTGTCAGAGCTTAGTAGTGCACCGGGCGCCGAAGGGTGAACATTTGTAGCCCTGCCCTTGGGCTCGTTTTGCCCTGGCTCAACCAATAGCCAATCACAGCATAGGCGTATTGTGGAGAAGGTGTTGGAGGAAGCCTGAATTAACCATGGAAACATGGCACCAACTTGTGTTCCCTCCCTCCGAAACACTTTTACATGGTAATTAAACACCACTTGTGCCACTCTTACTCCCCAGTGAGCCAGAACCCACATACTACCACTACTTGCGATACAGAGGCCAATAGAATCACACACATTTTCAACTAGGAATAGGTCTCCCGATGTGGCTAGCGATAACAAAGAATTTACGGCTTCAAAGTACATCCTCGATATGGCAATTGTACAAGGACAATCACTGTCATGTAGGAATATACTTTAACACTGGCAAGACCCCATGAACATGCCGTTGGGCTGTCAAAGTCCCATGATGGAGCTCAATGCTGATAACATATCGTACTAAATCGCACCAAACACCATGACACCAGGCCATTTGAATGTGTGATGTGTGCAAATACTTTTCATCTTGGAACTGCCAAACTGCCAACACATGGATGAATTGGTAGTCGCCATCAAGAAAAAAGCAGGACTCATCACTTAATATTACCCGCTGCCATTCCCTCTAATGGTGTCAACAGTATGCTATGGTAATAACTGCTTGAGAGGTATGGTGACTATGCAACAAATCGGTGAATGATGTTTTGTATAAAGGAAATATTACACCTCTAAAAACGCTGTTGGTAATACCATCTCCCTTCCTTTTGGAAATTGCTGTTGGCACCCTATGTTTGCATCAAACATGGCAACACTGTGTTCCAAAAAATGTTTTAAAGGCAACCTGTGAATCGGCACATCTAAATTAACCAAAAAGTTCGTCTCGTCTTGTCAGAGCACTCTCAGGTAAACCGCATGTGAAATAATTCATGTTGAACATTCAAACGAGAACATGAGTTGCATACCAGGTAGGCAAACCACCATACAGAGTAAGGCAATCAAAATGATGATTTTTGAGGGGCGCACAGCTCCCTTAGTAATTAATCACTCGAGGAGAAACATAGTACTTACATTTTTTTTTTCGTCAGGAATACACTGCCAAAATTTGTCCTCATATTTAAGAAAACCACACATACATACACACGCCTTCAGGTGTCCCCACAACCAGAAATTCAAGGGATTAAGGTCAGGGGAACGTAAAGGCCAACTTACTGGACCTCCCCGATCTATCTATCGCACATTAAATATTTGTGTTAGGTTTTCTCGGATATTTCGGGGAAAATAGGCTGGTGCTCCATCATGCATGAACCACATGTCTAGCCTTTGAAGGCATGGTACATCCTCCAGCTATACAGGATTAGTATGCTATGAAATAATGATAAATTGCACCATTCAATTTGTTTGGTAGTAAGTAAGGTTCAAATAGTCTATCGTCAATAATTCGTACCCATAAATTGATTGAGAATTGGTGCTGGTGCCTTGATTCTTCAACTTCGTGAGGATTTTCTTGAACCCATGTATAATTATTTTGGAAATGAATATTCCCAGCTCACGTTACAGAGATATGCAGTTTAACAGTAGTGATGGTGAAGAAGTGCTCACAGCTGTTAAGGTATGGGTTTTTGGACTCATTTTTTTGTTAGACAATTTTTCTTGTTTTGGTGCATACTACCTCTCTGCACAATATGGAATACATTTTTTTTGACACTATATATAATACACATATATACATAGAGACCAATCGTGATTATACTGGTGCACGGCTTTTATGTTTGTGAATTTCGTAACAATTTTAACGAAAATATTTTTCTTATTGCAGCAAAGTAGAGTTATAAAAAAATAGTTTTAACGCACATGATTTATATAATTGCACTCATGTGTGTGGAAAACACAACAACACGAAGAAAACATGAAAATGAAATGGTACTCACAGGAAATGGCAAGCAGGTTATGATATGGAAAATTATTATATTATGGGAATGATTGCGCATGCTTCGACGCAGCCCTCTTCATTGACGGCTAAAAGCGTATACATACAGGATTGTAATGGATCCAAACAAGCATAGTTGTTCATCATCAGTGAGCTGAAAACGTTCTTACTGGGATCACTAAGTCTCGTCTATTTAAAAGGGCATCTTATAAGCATGATAAAAAAATTTGGATATAAGGTAATCACGATACTAGATAATCTATGGTCCACAGATACAAGAGCATGCATATTTTAACGCAGCATATTTTAAATCATTTTTAAAAGTGATTTCACCTGATTTATGAGGCCACGAAAAAAGAAAATTAATTGATATGGGACACCTATGGACAGTCTCAAATGTGAAGGACGGTAGAACCCCTGAGGACAAGAAATCTGTTATGTAACATATGAAAAGCACCGGAGTTAGAACAAATTGCATTTCTATAGTAATTACTTGAACCAAAATCTTCTATAAAACCAAGTTTTCGTATACGGTATTCACTTTCACCGTCTAAGAGATATGAATGGACGCTTTTGTTTAAGTAAATAAATATGCTATACAAAGTATTATGAGTGTTTGATAGCTCAACATGAAAAACTGAATACTAGTGAACAAAAAAGGAACCATGGTGTAACTTATGACAATTGCTGTTTTCAAAGTAATCGCACATTTGTTGCGAGCAGTGGTTGCGTGTATTGTGATGTATACTCTCGGATCGCACCGACAGACATGACCGTCAGCGGATGGTTTATTTAGTTATAATGTGTGTGTAAAAGTCGACGCATATTGCTGTAGGGCATAGCGATTACCCCATCCCCTATTCCACTTACAATACACTAACCACCCTGAACAGTTGCTTCGTCTCAGTACTGCGAGACAACCATGTACCTAGGATTCCGAGCTGTCAGAGATAGTCCTGGTGTGTGTATAAGTTAAAGGGAATGGACGGGAATCTGCAAGAGTGTACCATGGCGTATATCCTACATGTCAGCCTAACCTTCAGACTTACCTTGAGTGACGTGACGCAGCGACTACGGGGAACGTCTGTTTCCTGTAGTCTGCCACACACGTTCCTACGACAAGGCAGATGTAGTCACCCTAGCCCCTCTTTGAAGAGGTGGTACTGGAGAGTGTTGATGACAATGCCCGTGCTGTCGCAAGTAGAATGCATGTCACAGCATGGTGTCATGCATTAACAGCTTCTGCAAACCACACCATGCCCAAAAGAAGAAGGCGTTAGTGTCAGCTCCTCGGCGAGAATTCTGACAGCGGTTCCTAAAGCAGTTCGTAAAGTTTCATCATTTTCCTGCAATATTAATGATTACATGAAACTATATACATCCGAGAAGGCTATTTCAGCAGTATAAATAACTATACTTGGGACGATTACAACCCTCATGCGAGTTCAGTGAGAGAATACCAGTATGGTATTGGTGTTAGCGTTTGGGCTGGCGTGGTGGATGCCTTTCTGCCGACCACATTTACAGGCTACTTACACTGGTAGTTTCTAAAGGTCACAGTGGAGGATAAACCACTTGCCATTCGAGAACGCACGTGACTGAAACACGATGGCGCACCACCTGTTTCACGAGAACTGTGCGTGACCACCTAACAAAGAACTTACCGCGCGGTGGCTTGGAAGAGGTGGGTCTGTTTCTTGGCCACCAAGCTCGCTTCAACTAAATACATTAGACTTGTGGCAGTGGGAATTTCTGAAGGTCTGCGTTTACGGAGACACTCGTTGAATCTGAGGAGGATTTGTTCGGAAGGATCGTGGCTTCCTATGATGAGGTAAATTATACAGTTGGTAATTTTGAATGGCTACATCAATTACTAACACGCCCCGTAAACTACTGCAATGAAGTTGGAGGACGGTATTTCTGATATTTGTTGGGAATCTACGTGCGCACAAGCTAGTAACTGCGATGTCTGATGTGTATGTCTTAAGTCATTGTCATCGCTGCAGGTACCGACAAGGTAGACTACAATGTATGTTACCACATTTTTGGTATTCAAAGCATAATGAATGCACTACATCATACACATAAAACTGGGCCAAGATTTATTACATCCTGTTGCACTACATCATACAAAAACCTTATGATTTAAATCTGTGAAAGGTAAGGGAAATGGTTAGGGATTTCATCCCCCGTTTATGAAGAGAAAGGCTTGAGGTGACGTAATCTCCAAGCTATAGTGGACTCGAAGCACTTGGAAACTGACTTGGTGCTTATACGAGTGGGTTAAGCTAGGAGTTTTATTTGAACATTCACCAGTTCTGCTTCCTCGCTGATTCGACTACGGGAGGTGTATTTATGTAAGTGGTTGAACAGTTCCATAAGTATAAAGACAGAAATGTGCGAGTTGTTTCGGTGTCAGTGAACTGTGTGCCAATAATTAGTACGTAATTTGTATTGATGATCACGAGAAAAGGAGACAAGATAGCAGTCTGGCTGCAGGTGTTGTTGTCTGACGTCCAACGCTGCGCACAGTATGGGCAACACTGTGATGACGCTCAGGAAGTGGTAGAGGTTGGCTATGCGTGTCGCGTCTCGCCGCGCCGGCCATCCACGTCTACGTGCCAAGGTTGCCAACTGCTTACTCCTTCCATTGTCTGCCTCGCGGGGTCGCTGTCTACACCTTTATAGCTCCTGATACGTTTTATTGCGAGTGGCGTAACGTAGGAAACTACACAAGCACTGCCACAAAAATATACTGAAGTGCGGATACGTTATGCTGAGAGCACACTGTTCTCTCTGCTAATTGCAGGGAGCATGTCCTCAGGTTATCGCAACACTTAATTTATGTCTTGTGCGTGGTTGTCGAAGACGCAAAGGGACAATTGTGTTACCTAATAAACATATAATTTGAACACACGAAAAATGTTTAAATAATAAACAACTAAATTTGGTAAAGGGTCGTTTTTCTAAGCAACTGGAGGGGCCAGAATCTACAAGAGCAAAGTTCCGACGTTCATTGCCGAGAAACATTTTCGCTTACAATAAATGTAAAAACTTTTGCAGATGCAACTTTGGCTATGCGTAACTCACTGTCACGCGTAGAGACAAGAAGCTCCCTCCCAACTTGTTTCGAGACGAACATGCATTCATACTTTATTTAACTGGTTGTATCCATGTGGTAGATTAGCTGATAGTAGACAGTATATGGGCAAACCAGCCAAATTATGGATTATTTTTACTCAAAGCCTTCACTTCTTTCACTTTTTGAATTCAAAATCGTAAGCCATCGTTCTCTTAAGTATATGTATTTTCTAATTATTACTACTATAAAACAAGGTACAACTGACAAAGTATTTATTAACTTTGATACAAATTGACAAGTCTTAAATATAAAAGTTAGTGTCTTAAATAATATGTTATCTATAAATATAAAATATTAATATTGTATTTTCCCCATTTATTCTTTTCCAATTAGATTTCTCGCAATAATTTGTTTATCTTTTTATTGGTTTACATAATTCTGAACATTACGTTTGAACACAGAAACATTTACAGCATAAAAAAAAAAAAAAAATCGAAAATCAGAAACTGTATTTCTTAACGATCACAGCTTGTCATAGTTTTTAGACATAATAGATTAAAATTATTTAGCGAGCAGATAATCCATTTTGATTTTATTTATATAAAAGTTAATACTAAAAATAAAAAACAAATTATAAAAATTTTAGTTTAAAAATTTATATGTTTTATATAAAAAAAACAAAAACAGTTTGAAATGCATCTTCTGGATAGATGATACAGTTTCTTAAATAAATGAAAAAATATTGTAACACGCATAATTCTGATAATAAATAATGATGGAAATAAAAAATATCTACAAAGGATTGTACGACTACGAAGTTAACATTGGAAGTATAATTTTTCATAATAATTAATTTTTTTATTCTATATATAACAGTTATTAATAAAGAAAATAATACACCGAAATTAAAATATTGATGTATTAAATGACAATATACATATACATATCATTTAGAAAACAATATTGTAATTTAATACATCAATATTTTAATTTCGGCGTATTATTTTCATATACACACACACACACACACACACATATATATATATATATATATATACACACACACACCACACACACCCCCCCCCCAAAGGAAACATTTACACATTTGGAATGAATGGCATGCAATAAAAAATAACCACGTAGAAGCATTCTTTATGTGTAGTATTTGTGATAATGAAATAAGAGAAAATGGAGATATGATTAAAATAACAAAGCAAATGAAACGCAAAGTGAGAAAAAATATTTTAAAATAAACTAACACGTAATGTCAAAATTTAAAAGTATAGGTTATTTATTGTAAAGTAAGTACTTTTAAAGGCCCTGGTAAATTTTTCCGCTCGGTTAATTTCAATATTTCCGCCACTTTTTAGTATGAATGTTCTCTTATGAATAATAAACACCATGTATATACTTCACCACTTTCAGAAGTTAACGACGAAGGATGAAATAAAATATGTTTATCTATCAGTGGTTAGTGCCTATAGGGAGGGCCTTTAAATTTCTTACATTACTGCGAATCTTTATATGAACCACTATTTTGGAAAATTTAATATTTATTCCTGTTTGGATATTGAAATAACTGGAAACAATTGCTGCTACTGTGGACATAATTACAAATGATAATACTACAGATTTTACATATATTTGCAGACAACATGTATAAATAAAGTTTATAACACAAGTTTCATAGTTCAAATTTATTTATTATACATATATAAAAAAATTAACTGACTAAAAAGAATCCCGCACTAAACGATTAAAAGTTAATACATGTATACTTCACAATATTTAGATAATACACACAAAATAAATTCCCATAGAATGAAAATAAGATAATCCAATAAAACAACTAAAAACTACCATGTAATTATGATATGTATATATATATATATACACACACACACACACACACCTCGTATCTTAACTAAATATAAATTATAGTAGACAGTTTAAAATTTAGAATATCGAGATAGTGGTATACCTTAAAATAAATATAGTAAGTATGCAATATTATTACTTTCAAATAAGTTTAATTACAGATAAAAAATTTGATGGGAGAAAAAAAATTTAAAATTACAAATAATGTTAATAAAAAAAGTCTACTGTAGTTTTATAATCAGCTTTAAATTAAATAAAAAATAAATTTCCAAATATAAACAAAGGATGGCAGAAGTCGTAATTAATATTTGTATAGTACTATTACTGACTTACAAAAGTAAGACTGTTATTTAAGAAATTCATGTCAATATAGCAACTTAATAGAATTAAAAACACCAGGCTGGGGTAACCTTCCCTGATGCTGTCGTTAAATGTTATAAATTTAAATGATATACTTAAAATTTTAACAGAATTTTTGGCCATAATATTTATATATTAACAAGAAACATTTTAAAACAAATTTAATCCATAAAAAGTTTTCCATATTTTGAATTACCAAGAAAAAGCATTGCAAAGAAAGCTATTTCGACAGTTAAAAATTCTGATTGAAAGTGATTTTGAATTCTCTCTTTAATATGCTATTCGGTGTGTATTTTCCAACTGTTTCAAAAACTAAAAATATTCGTTTAGAAACTTGAATTGCCAATAAAAGAACAAATGTATGGCAACTTGGAAAACATATTGAAAATATTTAGTTTTGTGAATGTGTACTCTTATGACTAAAGTACAAAGTAAACAGATGTAAACTTATGATATTTTACTAATAAAAAACTATTAATATTTCGATAAACGACTTATAAAACTATAAAAATGAATATCCAGTGCAGAACAGTAAAATTAATAGTTCAACATTTCCATGTGAATCATTAAATATTTAACATTATATACATAATTATATATTACATATATTTTCTGCACAATAAAGCAGTAAAAATGGGAATATTATGTGTTTTAAATATAAGTATGTAAATATCAACCAAATTAAATAAAGTTTATAAAGTGACTTGGAAACACAAACCATTATATTTTTCATAGAACAGTACATCAAATAATGTTGGTAACGAGGAACCAATAACTAAATCGGGAAAAAAATATTGCAGAGGTATCGACATTTAGTTTAAAAAAATCAATAAGGCAAAATTTAAAATACACTATTTTTATGGAAAAAAAAACTTAACTACAACGTAAATATTTGATAGTGAAAAAGTTATGACTAATTATTAACTAAAAAAAAGTCTGTGATAAATGTACAAAAACTACATATCTCTTGATGAGAAATTAACAAAAACACAGCTACAAGAATTTAAATATAAAGAATTTATTCAATACATCATCATAGTGATAAGATTAAAAAATATAATGAATTTGTTCAGAATTTGTAAATTTTAATGACATATATAATCGATTCCCAAAATTTTGACAAGCGTACCCACACAGCATACTGTCTTGCAGATATGTAATTGTTAAGTAACTTTTGCAACATTGGTAATGTGTCAGAAATATAACAATACATAACAGTTTCATTTATTTTACGTAACATATACGGAGAAATGTCTTCATTAAAAAATCAAATTTGTTAGGTTCAGAAACTGTACAGTTGTAAGGATTTCGAGATGTCACAATGTAAGGTCCCAAAAACGTTACAGAGAGAGGTAGCAGAAATATTTAAATTGCATGACAGTTACAATGTACTTTATGCATCTACTATTACATTTCAACACTTCAAGAATCATATCACGCTGTGTGCAAATACACTTTCTCTTGAGAAAGTACATGATGTACTCTGTAATAGTTCATGTCAATATACTGTACAATGATTCTTCCGCAAAAATGAATAGCAGGATCTAAAACAACGTTTCGTGGAAGTTTCAATGGTTGAAAGACTTTTATACTTATCTATTTGCTGTTACAATATTGAGTGTGTTGTATTTGCAGAACACCTACTCACTGTAATTTATTAACAATAACTGCACAACGAAACTCTTCAAAGATGTTTTACAAAGGACCAAAAATTTCAAACTTATTAAAACGGGCACTTTTGTTTACGCTATAGACATGGTGCAAACTTTTTTTAAATTCCATTGTGGGAACTTATTATGAAGAATATTGGCGGGGAAAAACACACAAACATTTCATTTATAAATAATATATTCTTTATTTCAAAATAATAGATGGACATTTAATTTACTAAGTTACTTTGCAGTATAATTTCTTCAACTTGAATTATATAAGAGTAAAAATATGTCACTGTAGACTTTCAACTTCACTAACTTGTGGAGCGCAGGCCTCCTCAGACAACTTTCCATCAGCAGTTTCCTTAGTGAAAAACATTCACAGAAATAAAATGTAATTAATTTTACAATGTAAAAGGACAACAGCAAAGTTGATAACAATTGTAATAACTACATACGCAATCAAGGTTACAAAAACAAATTATAACACACCTCAGCATAGTATAGTGAAACTGTTGAAGCTTTTCATAAAATATGTACTGAAAAACTTGAGACATATTAAATGGGAAAGAAATATTAACAAAGTTTTAAATATTATGACAAATCCCCAGTTAATTTTTTTTTTTACATATTTTAACTTCTTGTGAAAGCAGATATTTCAAATGCAGAACAGTAAAAAAAGAAGGGGGGCATGAAGAATAATAGAAAATTAAAAGGGGACATGTAAAATAGGACAACAAAAAGCTTTAACAAACAGGCTTTCTGTCGCACATTCTCCTACATTTGCAAAATTTGTGCAATCTTAGCATCTCAACAAATGTTTACTTCTATGGTGGAAACTCATACCAATATAAGAATACCTATAAAATTCATTACACGGCACTGTAAAAAAATATCAATTTGTATAATATATGTTAAATGTTTTTCTTGTATGCTTTTATGAAATGATTGTATGCGAATATGAGATGATGAATGTCACCCCTAACAAGACTGCATTATGTGAAAAGGGGAGGAATGCAAATATGTGCCAACATTTCAGTACTCCACACGCACACACAAAAACGAGAAGACATGTTTTTGTAAGAATACAAGTTTCTCTGGCCAGTCCTGTTTCCTCAGGGGGTGAGTGTGTGCCATTACTCATTACTGTCTGTTCACGAGTGCTTATGTATATAAGTTAGTTCACATACTCCTGTGCCATTTACGTGATGTGTTCAGTAGCCAAGCAGCCTGCTTCTCGCCACTCACGTAATTTGTTTCACAGTTATCTTTGACATTAATCAATAGAACTTGAATAAGTAAACTGAAAAAAAGTGTAAAAATGCATGTACAACCTTTTGGTAGTTTTACATTTCCTGTGTGTAATCTGTAAAAACAAGTACAGTTCGTGTAAATTTACAGCAGTGTAGAACTTTATTCGTAACATAGTACAATTGTATTTAAAAAAAACACAAATATATTGGCTTATTAACGATAAGAGGGGTGTAAATTTACAAATTTGAATGTACGTGTAAAAATCCACTAACATGAAGTATTGAAACCCTAAACAGTGTATTTTCACAACTACGCCAATGTTATATCAACTCGTACATCAGTGCAAAAGTACATATTTTCCCATTTCACTCGAAACGTAATACAGCCTTACAGTTAAAAAAAACCACAAATGTACTGGTATATTGACATTAACAAGTATGTAAAATTACAAATTCGAAAGTATATGAGCGTATATTTACACATACAAGTTTATGGTAACTTTACACGAGTTTTCGCTTTGCCTCCACATGGCGCCGCCATGTCAGCTTTCTATCCATAATGGGGCCTAGGTATTTCACCTCCTCTTTAGGAAGCCATGTTCTCTCCAAAGAGAGTAAGTTGCTGGACATTAGGAGGAATGTTACGGCGCGTGAAGACGAGCGCCTCGCATTTACACACGTTCATTTTAATTCGCCACAGGCGAAAATAATTTTCCGCGGTTTAACTCCCTCCAGGCTATAGTTCTGAAACAGCTGCCTGACAGCATGTTTGAGGTTATAGCCGAGTGCATAGTTCTGAAACAGCTGCCTGACAGCATGTTTGAGGCTATAGCCGAGTGCATAAATGCAAGTTTTAATCTTGCTCATTTTCCCACTCCATGGAAATGTGCCACTGTATGGTTTTTCCCAAACCGGGCAAAGATCCGACTCAATTACAGAACTACCGTCCCATCAGTCTGCTAGGTTAGCTCTCTAATATTCACGAACGAATTTTACTGCACCGCTTATACAGTCACGTTCGCGAGTCTAATCTATTTCTTAATGAGCAATCTGACTTTAGGAAAAATCATTCAACTGTAAGGCAGCTTGTCAAACTATCTGAACATGTGAAAAACACATTTAATTGGCGCCTTTTTATTGTCGCGGTATTTCTGGACGTAAAAAGGCTTTTGAAAGGGTTTTTTTTTTCATGCAGGGCTAATTTAAAAACTGTAGCAAACAAATTTTTCAGACTTCTACATTAAGCTTCTGGCATCCTATCTAAACAGAACTCTGTCTCCATGGAAGGAGCGGTTTCCAAAAAGAAATTTATTACAGCCGGAGTCCCCCAGGGCAGCATTCTAGGGCCAGTCCTTTATTATATATATATATATACACCCACGATATTCCGCGTCCCCCTAATTGGCATATATATTAAGGAGTTTATGCAGATGACACGGTCATCTACACCTGGTCTCGCAGAGCTGAACTTTCCATTCAGCGCGCTCAGCCACAGCTCACTGAGCTGGAAATTTATTTTCGCCTGTGGCGAATTAAAATTAACGTGGGTAAATGCGAGGCGTTCTTCTTCACGCGCCGAAACATTCATCCTAATCTCCAGCAACTTATTCTCTTTGGAGAGAACATTCCTGTTAAAGATGAGGTAAGATACCTTTGTCTCATTATGGATAGAGGTCTGACATGGAGGCGCCATGTGGGAGCAAAGCGTAAAACTCGCTTATGCCCGCATGTTTGCTTTGTATCTACTTTTAAGTTGCAATTCTGGATTGTCGCAGAAGAATGGGATGACTACATCAGTCCATGGTTCGACCCATCATCACTTACGCAGACCCAGCGTGGGTATACTGCGCACAAAGCCATTTACAAACATTGCAAGTAGTGAAAAATAAATGCCTTAGGTTGGCAGCACATGCACCACGGTATGTCCCAATCAGATGCTTGCATGCAGAATGAAGCAAAAAATTCTGCAAGACGTCATTCGCAAACAGGCCATAAACTTTTTATTGAGTCCAATGAGGAACATAAAAATCCCTTATCTCAGTCCTTGGGAACTATGATATCGACGAGAGACAGTGCTATAAGCGACTTAAGTCGCTCCTAGCGCATATGCCCCTGTAGCTGCGCATGTAGCACACTGCCATACCATTCCTTATAGCACTTGCGCAGTCTCCTAAGTCTACTACTGTAGACAATTCAGATAAATCCTGAAGGGACAGATCAGACTATGTTAATTGCTAATTAAATTCATTTTATTTAATATTATTTTTAGGATACTTATATGAAATTGGTTAAGCTAGTCTAACCTCTCATCCCAGCCAGCTGTCTGTATACGTATGGCCCTGCGTTGCAGCAGATTCCAAGGCCATCTCTGCATTCTTGCAGGGGTTTGCAGCGTCATGTGGCTCTCTGCAGCAGTTGGTGAGAGACCTTCCCCGCGTTCATTATAATATCTCACCCTCCCTCAAGAGAAACTCCGTGCACTCGCAGCATTATGGGTGGAAATACTCTCCATTACAGCATATGGCTATGGAGGCATGCTCTCTGCGAGGTAGCACAGTATTAGAACAACACAAACATCCCCAAGGACATATGTTAATATTGTCATTTATATTATACAGGCTCGTACCTAAGTGTTGGCCCTGCTGACACTTACTAGTAGCTCACTCCATTTTCTTTTGTGTTTCAGGTCTGCTGGAGATCGGAGGGAAGAGGCACAATAGTGCCACTTCCCTTACCAGAGTGATAGTGATGTGCAAGCATCACTCTGATTAAACCAGCGGCATTCCCAGGCAACAACAGTGTCCATTTCTTAACTAGTTAATTCATCTCTGCCAATAATAAAGAATGCTATCCAAACATCTTTCTCCCGTAGCGTTTCTATTTAATGCAAGCAATAATGTTGTATTCTTTCCTGTCAACTGGGTTGTTACGGTGTCTTTGCTGGTTATTCCCAGTCTCTTCTTAGTGATAGCTTAGCTATAAGTACACTTAAGGAGGTAGCCATGGCCCCAATTGCTGCCATGGCTGCCCAATCCCCCTCTGCCACAATGCACGTCTCCTTGCATGATTTCCCTTCTTTGGAGTCGTAAAGGCGCATTTAGACCTGTGCAACATTTCGTGCGCATCGGAGGCAGGCGGTTGTTGTGCGCAGGCGCAAGTAGGAGCATGCTACGAAGCAAGGTGAGGCATGCCTCACATCTGTGCGCACGGCTCCGCACGTGCAGAGGCAAAGGTACACGTGTCATCTCCCCATCTCATCTCAGGCGGAGAGACACGTGCAACACTCGTGCGTCTTGTGCTGGTATCTGAGGTTGTTTAGTGAGTCTGTTGGCGTGTTCATAATGGTGGAGTGGGCCAATGACACAAATGTGAATTTTGCTGAGGATTAATATTCATTTCCGTGTTTGTGGATGGCGACCCGCGCCGATTATAAAGACAGGAAAAAACGCAGTGAAGCTCTACAGTTTCTAAAAGATAAGTACGGTATGGGGACAACGAAAGCAGCTCTTAATAAAATAAAAAACTTGCGATCGTACTTCCGCCGTGTGCACAATGAGTATTTGTCGAAGAAAAAGAGTGGTTCTGACACTGCAGATGTTCCGAAACCGACCTGGTTCCTCCTGCAGATGTTCCGAAACCGACCTGGTTCCTCTACTAACCATTGCTTTTCATTCTGGATGGTGACGAGATAAGGCCTGGGACTGAAACGTACATGCTGGTATGTACAATAAGTTTTGAGTTGTAGTTTAGTGATTGTAAAAAAAGTACAATTTAAATAATTGTAAGTATATACGTGTATTTGTGTTAAAAATGTTTATAAATTACCAATGCGCACTGTAACAATTAAATGTCTAGAGTATATAGTTGGGTGACAGAAGAAAGAAGTTAAATTACAAATTGACGGACTTAATTAAATGCGCATGAATAAATTATAAACATAAATAACATTAAGTAATGTATTCACTTCAAAACTTTAAATTTTTTTTCCGACGTGTAAAACAAGTCACTGCAACTTTTATTGCCATACGATCACCAAGACGGGCATGTAGATGTTTACTGACAGTTACCAATCGCCCTTTTATTGCCATACGATCACCAAGACGGGCATGTAGATGTTTACTGACAGTTACCAATCGCCCTTTTATTGCCATACGATCACCAAGACGGGCATGTAGATGTTTACTGACAGTTACCAATCGCCCTTTTATTGCCATACGATCACCAAGACGGGCATGTAGATGTTTACTGACAGTTACCAATCGCCCTTTTATTGCCATACGATCACCAAGACGGGCATGTAGATGTTTACTGACAGTTACCAATCGCCCTTTTATTGCCATACGATCACCAAGACGGGCATGTAGATGTTTACTGTCAGTTACCAATCGCCCTTTTATTGCCATACGATCACCAAGACGGGCATGTAGATGTTTACTGACAGTTACCAATCGCCCTTTTTCTCGGACAACCGCGCCTCCGCGGTCGACGACGTGAGCCGACAAGCAACGGCATTAGTACAGGGCAGGCATGACTTTCTTTTGTGGAGGTTAGTAACCCCTATTGAGCCAAAATCCTAAGGCTGCATTGTTTTGTATACGCCTACCATAAAGGCTACTCAAGTAGGCCTTTATATAAAAATAAAGAAACACATGTTATTGTTAATTGGATTAATAAGATTTAACTTTGTGTTTATAACAAGTTTGGGAAACAGCCACCAGGAAAAAATGTGCATGTTGCCCACTTACAAACGTGTGTCGTAAGTAATGGAATATTGGCTATATTACGTAAATGAACACATGTATAAAATGTTTTTACGTTTTCTAGACTGGTTGTGATATTATTAAGTTTTAACACAAATACATTTTGTATTCTTCAGTAGTATTCAGTAGGCACGTAAAATCATCCACACGTGAATAACAGAGAAGTAAAACATATTGCATACATTATCACAACATTCCTTGTTCCTCTGGACTAGTAAATCTATGAAAATGTCTCGGGTGGCTCTAGCATCTGATCTCACATTTCGAGGAACTGTTTTCAGGTCTGCTAATCCCGAAGTTGACCCAACATCATCCCTCCATCTTCCTCGTATTACTGTTCCGTCTGTTGTATTTTCACAATCTACATAGCCAGACGAGCAGTATAGGTGTGATGAGGTCGAACTTCTGTGAAGAAAGTTGTGTAAACACACACACGTGAGAGATATTTTCTCTACCGTATCAGGCATGACCATCATAGGCTTCCTAAATATCCTCCACACACACCAGCTAAAATGGCAAAACCGTTTTCCACAACACGCTGCGCCCTTGACAGTGTGTAATTATACACACGTTTTGGAGATCCTTCCTAAAGTTCACCAGGAAAGGGTTTCATAATATACATCGATAATGGGAAAGAGTCATCTGCGACAAAACATAGGGTGTTGGCATATCACTTCCCGGAAGAGGCTGTAGATGTGGAACATTCAGTTTTTCATTCACGAGAACTGTGTGAGGTACAGTTTAAAAAAAAACGCCACCATCAGACGTTCGGCCTGGTTTGCCAACATTTACATACCGGGATACGTAGTTCACATCTAAGAGCAAATAAAACAATACTGAAGTCGTTCTTGTAGTTAAAGTAGCTGCTCCCGTTGTTGTTTGGGCACTGCAGGACGACATGTTTCCCTGAGCAATGGGGGAAATTCCATCTGACCTAGAAATCTCGCGCTGCTTGGAAGCTGTAAAAAATAAAGCAACAATTAGGACATGTAAAATGAATATTTCATAAATGTAAAACGCATGAGTTTACAAACATTAATCGAACAACACTATGATTTTTATTGGGAATTGTACAAATATGTTTTTAGTGTATACAACATGACATTACATTACACCCCCCACACTTGTTGAGTAGGCCTACGCAAATATTTTGTAATGATTTTTGTTCAAGGAAGAAGATGATGGCAGACAAGAAGAGAATTCTGATGCTATTCCAGAGGTTCCTTCTACTGGTGTTAGCTTCGCATTTGGCAAAGACGACGACTGTGTGCCACAATTTAAGACTGTCTCGCCAAATACTTATCGCTCCAGCATACCTCACGTATTGTTCGACTAGGGGAAAAGAAAATGTACTGACGCAGGTAACAGTGGAAAATTTACAAAGGTGAAGAAAACAAGTCATAAGGATGGAGACCAAACAGATGCCGAGGTTTTGACCCTTCTGCGATCTGTTAATGACAATTACAGACATCGAGAACTCTTGACGACTTTGGGAGAATATGTTGGTGACAAGATTAGAAATCTTAGTAGTTCACATCTCCAATCTCTTGCCCAGTTCCGCATTCACAAGTTACTTTTCGATTTAGAAATTTCAGCGACAGCCCAGCCTATAGTTACAATGTCTATCCTTGAATCGTCTTCAACATACATGTCTCCATATGCCCGTTCTTCAGCAACACCTTGGCCATGCCCAAGTAACACTTGTAGTCCTGAACCTGCGGCGTCAGCGCAACTACAGCAGAACATGCGACTATTTCCCTAGATCAGCAGCCTGACCAATGTCCCATTGGTTAGCAATAACCCGAAATGGGCTAAACTATAATGTTCTAAGGTGTCACAATATACATTTATGAATACATTATGCTACATGTACGCAATGGTGTTGCATTAATATTAATAATACACGATTTACATTTCGACTCTGGCTTTTTGAACTGTAAAGGCCTTCTCGACGCAACCTATCAGTTAACAGAATTTGTACCCGGTTAACTACGGATTAAATTATTGCCATTCGAATCGGGAGGGAAAAGGGTAGGAACTCGAGGCTGTTTATGACAATTTGCTGACTCGGAAAATAGTTTCCCTTTTCACCAAAACACTTTATGTAGGTATGTGTATTTTTAAAAATGTTAACTACCATAAGCCACAGAATATCATATATATAAATAAATTTGACATTTTTTGTTACGTGTGCAGCTCTGGTGTTCTTGCTCTTACAAATAATATAAACGCCATCAGCACTCATTTATCTAACAGTTGTGCTTTATTTTCCAATCAAGATAAATACAGCATGGAGTACTATTCAAAACATAATAATTAACATACAAGTAGGAGGGACATTATCGCATTTTATGCTTGTTTTAAAAGTCAATGGTAATTGTTTTGTGACAAATTCATACGTACTTCATTTACTGCTGTTACGAATAAATCATGGACTACTAAATAGATTGTTCACTTACCTGAATGTAGCCTTGAAGAGAGTCCACCAAAGCTTTGCACACTTCTGGAATGATGCTACAAATGGAAGCTGTAGATACTTTATACTGAAACATCAAGCTTGGGTAATTATCGCCGGTAGCCAAAAAACGTAACGTTAAAGGTAATCTCGTTGTGGCTGGAATAGCTTCTCTGTATTTTGTGTTCTGCTTCGCAATAGATGGGCTGCAAGAGTACTTCAGAGTCATTTGCAGACATACGGGCGAAGTTTCTGAACAGCACATCACTGGCCATTCCAACCTCTTCAAACACACTCAAACACACACTACAACGTCGAACATATTCATTCATCCAACACACGCCTTTCTTTCTTTTTTATTCCTTCTTCGTCGCAAAATAATTACAGCTGCGGCCACAGTGGCTGCTGTGTTCACAGACGCCATTTCCAATGAAGAGACTCATGCGCTCCTTACTTTATGTGCGAACAGAAAGCTGCGTGTGCATGTGTTGTTTCAGGCGCATGCGGCTTAACGCATGCATTACCTTGCATCTTCCATGCGTCGAGGCATGCTCACACACACGCGGACTATGCTCAAGGTGCACAGGTCTAAATGCGCCTGTTGGATGTGTGGTAGTACTATCTGCTGTTGGTTGAGGTTATGATTAACAGTTGGGAGTGATAGTTCTCATATGATCTGCGTCAGATTATGTGGTATTGTGGCGGGTGGACTAGTTTCATTTTGCCAGGAGTTTTGTTCGGTGCTGTCCCGCTCCAAAGAGGAAGTAAGGCGATGGATTTGCCGTTCATGTGCCTAGCTTGACAACATGATACAGTTGTACACGTGTCTAATAAACTGCTCTATATCCACCTGCAACCGATCTTCAACTGTCCTCAGCAGTTCTGCATGTTCACTGGTGTTTACTGCGATAGGCCGGGACTCCACCCTTTTATGCGTTCTTCGAGTGTACTGCATTGTGTGGCCAGTTCTGATCGAGTGTTTTCTACCACTTTACGCGATTTTGTTACGTCAGACGTCATGCTGTAGCCTACAAAGCCTCCCCAGTGTGTTGTAACCGGGTGTCTGTTTCGTCCCGCAAACAATCCATCTGTTTACTGAAATTTGCTGCCAAATTTTAAGTTTGTATTGCCACTTCCTCTTTAAACTGTGCTTGACGAGATTCAAGGGTCTCCTGTATACCAGTAATCTGCTGTGTAAGTCCTGCCTGTAGGGATCCCAACTTTTGCTGTGAGGCAGCTTTTAATTCCGCTATCATCTGTGCAAGATTATGCTGCGAGTCAGATTTTAAATTCTCCTTCATCTGTTGGGAGTCAGCCCTGCTTTGTGCGAGACATCATTAATTTGTTGTATAAGTCCTGCCTGTAGAGATTCAAACTTGTGGGTGAAACCTGCATCGAGTTTTTCAAACATTTCCATTAGGTATTGAATTTAATTGTTGGCAACTATTGGTATTTGTGGTGTTGTTTGGGCGGTATTTTCAGATGTGGTTGGTGGTAGAAGAGTATTTATCACCTACATTTACATTGTGTACAATTTTGTCGTCCACTACCTCGTGATCATAGCCATTATTAACCAAATCTACAAACTTTTCATCCAACAACTCCTATTCATTATCCTGATTGTTCACTTCCATGTTTGTGCTTCTCAAGAACCACATGTTGCTAGCACTGAAGTCCATGTTAAACTGCTTAATCTCCCAAAAAGCCCTCATGTTGTTGCGCTACTCTAATAATTAGGAGAAATTGTACGACTTAGATTGGAAGAGAAGAAATTTGCAAAGATGCAACAAATATATGTATTCTGTGTAGGTATGGTAAAATACTTGTAGAAACTTGTGTGAATAAATACCAAATGACTTACACTCCTCTGGTGCAGTGGAAAACGAACTTTGTAAAGGGAATTCAAGACACTTGAACTCAAAATACCTTGAAATCTCACTAAAATAAAGAAACACTTCATTTAAATATTAATTAAACGAAAATTTACATGAGTCAACCTAGAAATTGAAAGAAACCAGTACTTTTAAAATCTTTAATTCAAATCAGAAAAAAAAAATTAAATATTTAAAACTGTTTAGCTGTGTGAAAACCAATTAAATAAAATTATGCTCTGCCAGTAGGTTAGAATACGGAAATACTACCACAATTCGAACAAAACATTAATTAATCAGAAATAAAATAAAAGAAAATGAAAACTAAAAATATATTTAAAGCTACTTTCGGTGATTAAAATAAAATTTAGTTAAAATAAACTGTGTCAGAATTATTATTTTTTTTTTTGGTTTAGAGCCTGTTGGTAAAATTTTGTCTCTCGAGCTCCATTCTCAAAATTATATTACAATTTCAGGTAACTTTTCCACATACTTATTAGAATCGTAATTTCTTTGAGAAAAATCTTAGTACTCTCCAATAAAAAATGAAGTCGCAGTCACCAAAAATAAAAATAATAAACTATTCTTCACTCCAAATTAAATTAAAGTTGATGTAAATTAAAGTTTGCTCTGGAAACTAACCCAAGCCAGGTAATGCGGGACCACTGAGATGATTCACGATTGACATAGAAATCCAGCAACTATTTCTTGACTAAATTGTATCATCTGTCATCACTAATATCAGGAGCATTAAACAAACTGTAGTAAACTCTACTAGGCACAAGTCCATTGGCCTGAAATACGCCGGTGTCACCTTGCTTAGTAGCTTGTAGTATAAGCGCCCATCATGGCGTCTCGACGTCGTGTAGTGTTTACTAATAAAACCAAACTAAATGTGCTAGACTTAGCCTCTTCCAAATATGACTAAGCTAGCCCTTGTTTAAAACCAACTTGTGGGACGAAATAAGCCAACCTAAGTTATGCAGGTGCCGGGGATTTCGCTCTCGAAATCTCGGCTACAAAAATCACGTCTAGGGACGTTAGGGTCCGTACCCAGAAGCCCCTAATTTCCGGAAACTTCCTACTGAAATCTAAAATGGACCTTAGCTACATCCGGTCTAACTAGACATAACTATAGCTTAACGTAAAAATAAATACAAAACGGCAAACAAAAGAAAATAAACAGTGCTAAAATTAAAATAATGAATTCTGAGGCATGAATCTTGAATACTAAAATATTTGAAATACTCAAGTTAAGTTAGCAATTGCCCAGGATAATACACTCTCTTACCACAGAGTAAAATAAATATACATAAAAAGAATGGAAAAGAATTGTGGATACTAACTCATGATAAATATCAGAACTATCGAAATAAATGTGAGAACATTGCAGGAGCCCTCTAATTAGATTAAGAATACCAAAACATGTGCAAAAATATAGGTGTCATACAGTCCAAAAGCAATATATTTGATAATCTGCATACCAGTTCCTGTGACATACAAATGAGGGTGCTTTGATATGTTACAATTTCCCAACAATTTGTAAAAGTTGACTCTACAGCATACAAATAGTTTCAAAAAATAATATACAGAACAAAATAAGATCTCGTTATATTGGCCTTACGTAATTTTTACTTAAGAGCTGATAAAATAGTGCTATCATTTAGAGCGTACAGAGAAGTGATGTTCTCACACCAACAATTTTAAACAAAATTCAGGTTCTGGAAATATTTTATTCAGTTCATAAAATGATATTTTATCCAAATCTTGATTAACAAAAAAAAATAAAAAATAAAAAGGGGGAGCTTTCATAAGCTACAACCTTTCCAAGTTAATAGGCTAAGAGTTTGGGCATTTCCGGTAGTCAACATTGTTGTAGTTTGGAGACAACCGAAACACATCATCATTAGGACCTGAACCATGTTAAATACAAGTACACTAAAAGTAGTCTTCCTTACACACCAAACCTGTTTTCTAATTACAAAATACTCTAATAATGTACACCACCTCAGTGAGCATAAGCTGTACTGATGCTGTGTGTACCAAATAATGAAATTGCTTGACATTATACAAGTATAACGTAACAGTATGTTTGTAGAACTGTCGAGGATGATAAGAGATTTTATTCTGTAATAATATTTTCAGGACAGTATAAAAACACTATGGTCAGTATTTTGATATATTTTCGACATATGTTCCTTTAATCAAGTCGATAATGACTGGACAGTATAATATGTAAGCTTGAACAGTTTGGGACAGAAATTACAGTTTGAGAACAGTCTAATATCATTATGTTTACTATTCAGACGGACACAGACCCATACCTAGCAATATGGGCAACCATACATGAACATTATTCTATCAGTATGGATAGCTAAGAAACAATTTAACAGCAGAACACAATATTGTTTTTTTGCCATTATAATAGTGTTTTTTTTCAGAGGCGTGACAAGAGCTAATCATCTTTTTACGGTGAAACAGTCTTCACCAGCCAGACACCATAGTCGAAGGATCTTTCTATCACAGTTCTGTAACATTTACAGTAAAATAAATTCGAGATATTAGTTTATTTTGATATTGTGTCATTCAACTTGTGGAGACACATATCACAGTAATCCTATATCCAGTGCTAGTATTCCCACTTTCTATATCCGTACATTCTTGACAGAAACGTTCATGTATGACTAATTCTTGGGACCCATTCGCCGACGGACTGCGCTAGTCAGTGCAATGTCTCTTTCTCGCGTAGAGAAAACTAAGTAAATACATCATAAAATGTGTTTTATCAACTCATACATAGTTTAAAACATACGGGAAAATGTTGGAATAAGCTCTTATGGCACCACACATTTTATAGTGCTTTATATTGCAGCCATTCACATTTCTAATGAGCATCTTACTTAATGAGAGGACTACCTATTGTACAATGTGTTATAAATTAACAAGTGTTAACGATGTAGCAAGTCAGTGCATTACATGGAATTATTTTCAGTGTTTGTTTCAACTTGATTGTTCCACTCAAAGTGTGGCCCAGTTAGTTGGATCCAGCTGGCCGTATGTGTTGCGCACGAATCGCGTCATGGAGGGCGATCTCCTTTTGTTCCGACAATTTTTGTATGCCATAGTCGTTTAACATTTATAACCTGAACTTTGTCTTTGAGTCACCCTCCATGTTCACAGTATCCCTCCGTCGACTCACAGGTTTTTTATTTTTTATTTTTTGTCATGTGATCTCGTTTGCACCATTTTTTTGCAGCTATGGCCACTTACAGGTCTTGTGAGCCAGGTCAGTTTTCGTTCACCTGTACATGTGTGTTATGTATATGTATTTCCTCAATACAACTATTTGCTGTATTTCACACATGTTTTACTCAAACAATACCGAACCAGTGTCAAATGCAATATCACAATTGATGAAGACAAGAAGCCAATTATAGCACTATATTTATGTATCCCACCACAGATCAAGAAATCATGCACATTGATGGGATTTCGTGGTCTCATGAGCTGGGAGAATGGAGATTTGACTTACGATACCAGGTTTTATATTACAGTAGAAAGTCGATTATCCGAACGTCGGTTATACGGACGACCAGTTATCCGGACTCGTCTTAAAAAAAACAGAATAGTAATGTGGCGACAAAATTAACACCATGTAATTTTTGCGGCACCTTGATAGTTTATGCACCAGGGTTGGCAATCTTGTATTTTCTTTTAATGTGTTATACATTTTTGAGACCAGTCTTACTATTATTATCATTATTATATGGCTTATCAATGACATATTTCTATATGAATGTTAATGAGTAATTTGGCTAAGCTTTTATGAGCATATTTTATAGTTAAATATACGTATTTTGTGATTTATTTTTGATATTAGCTAAAGCTTTTATCTTGCACTTGTGAACGTTGGTTGTAAAAGCCGTCGCTAGGGTGCGTGGTTGGGGAGTACGTGACGGGGCCGGGCGGACATTAGCGCTAGTCGTATGCAAGCAGTCTGAGAGAGTAGCTCGCCTGAGCATGTCGCACTCGGGTGTTCATGTGTTCGGTGCGGCATGTCGGCATGTCGGCATGGCGGCATGTCGGCTTCCAATTGTAACTTATTCGTATTGGCAATGAGTGAGTGTGAAAAGCCTACGCAAATATGCTATGTGAACTCGGTTGTTGGAGCTTGCTACGTGCCGGCGTGTACCAGCTGGGCAGAAAAACTGCCACGAGATACCGTCCGTGAGTTTCCGAACATTAACACATTGGAATGGAGGGATTTTGGAAAGTTTGCTTAAAAGCGTTCCGGCGATGCTTTATGAAAGCGATAAGTTATCTGGCCGGCAACAGTATTTAACCTCACTGGTCAAGTAAGACGGTGGCTGGTACGATGATGTCAGCAGTGAGTATTGGCAATATGGGGCTCGCATGGTCATCGGGACGGTAAACGCTCTTAAGTGTATGGATTTAGAATTGTATCTTAGGCTTTCACGTATTTTGATTTACTCAAAACTTGCCTAGTGTATTGGGTGCCAGCTACTTGTGTAACTTTGCTCAACTTTAATTTTTTTCGCCCGAAAATGAAAATGAAGTGTCTTGTTGGGGAGGTCATAACATTGGGCAAACTGTGGATTTCAGTGATGCACATCTCGTAACTATGTATATTTTCCGTGGCCATAAGTATTGCCGTGACTGGAAAATTGGGAACACATAATACTGAGAGAGCCGCGATGAAAATAGCTGATGGAGCCGCAGTGTTTTCAACTGCGGTTAGAGTGCTGCATCAGGTTTTGCTGTGCTATGTGGATTGTCTATTTCCTTCTGCATCAAATTCCTGGTGGTGAAGTAAGTTTATGTCTTTGTGTATTACTGCAACTCTGCGAGGATGTGCGAAATCGTCGCCTGAGGGGGGACAGCTGACTTTTCCCGAGGCCGCATTTGGAGGGCCGCTGGTTTACATCAGCGCTGTTGCTCGATTTTCAGCTGCTGTTTCTTCCGTATGGCATGTAAGATTAATGCTGCTGCCCAGGACTGTTCTGCAAGAACGACTAAGGCCCCCCTCCCTTTCCCCTCCCAATTAATCTAAGGTGGTGTGAAACTGGCACGCCCCCACTACTCCGGGAGTATGTTTACCGCTTTCAAAGGAGGGGCGAGAGCATTTTACAGTTCCAAATATATGTTAGTGAGTATGCTAGGAATCTAAATATTTTCCTGGAAGAAGCTATTTTAGGTTTACCTGCTTACTGATAATTTATCGTTCACTGGATCACGAGTCCGGACTTCTTGGAAAATGAACCGTCGGGATTTGCAACTGCGAAATAAACTCTCCGTAACACACCCGTTAGCGACAATTAAGGAGTAATGAAAATTATTTTTATTGTAACTTTTATATAACTTTCTTTCCGTAATTTGTCAAATAAATTTGTCAGACCTGCCAGGACGATAGAGACACAACAAACAAATTGCTGGCAAACTATTTTGTGATCAAATCAATTTTTGATTACATTTTTGTGAGTGTATTTTTTATAACTTATTAATAATTTTTGAGTACCTGTTGATGAAAATTTATAAAGGCCTTGTAGACCAAATGGGTGCTTAAAGGCACATATTAAAACTGAGTGTGAAACTTACTTTGGTGTCAGTGAACATTTTTTTAGTCTCTCCCTCCCGGCCCCCTCGCGCCTAGCACAGAGGTTCTTTTTTTTAAGCTCTGCTGTTATAGGATTTTTCAATAAATAGCTTTCTGTCCCGCGAGGGTGTCTGTGTGTTTGGTAGTATGTGCGAGAGTGAGGCAGCATCTGACCTACCTGATACCCTGTGGGGTTGAATCTCAAAGCCTGCACAACTCTGCTCCCCATTTGACTATGGGGCAATCAATCTGTTTGTGATCTTGTTGATTCACTTCATTATCATGACGTCCTGGGTATACAAATTAGCCAAGGCCGCTTTCCTGGTAAATTTGAGGGCAGTTAATATGGTGGTAGAGAAGAGTGAGTGTTTAGAGGATCTGCGTAAAATGATGACCGTGGTAGTCCTTGCAGGAGATAAAAGTGGTGTTTCCACTGTTAGTGAAACTATACAAATTCAAAGTGACCAATTTATAAATGCCGATATTGCGCGGAAAATCGCCATCTCTTGCCTTGACGCGATCACAGAGTTACATGATGGTAAGCCAGCCAATATTCTAAAGTTTTGTTTGCAAGTTGACCAACTTCGAAAATCATTTTTTTTGTAAATTTTATCTGTTTGCTTCAAGCCGTAATCAAAAAATTTTCTTATCTGGCAACCCAGATAATTTATAAAGGTATTGAAAAGAGAGAAGGGTGGTGTCGAGTAAAAGAACATCTGTGGGAATGTGTTTGTCCGCAAAGAGTAAAGGACGATTTGGGCCTGAAAGTAGTAGGGACGTGCCGGTTTCACCCCACCTTGGATTAAGTGGGATTAATTAATGGAATATCGATTTTATTTAAAGGGTTATCCTGAATCAGATCTTAATCTCATCAAAAATCGAAAGGGTTAGTTTTATTGAAACTGTTAAATTTAACGAAAGGGTTAAATTTATTGAAAAGTTTAAATTTATTGACAAGTTTAAATTTATTGAAAGGGTTAATTTTTAATTGGACAATTTTTTTTATTTTCATTTTTTTATTGTGTTGTACTTCTTTCTTTCTTTCCTTTTGTGGGGAGGAGCTGTGTACGATGTTGATGCTGAGGTTTCTTGGAGCCGACTGACCACAGTGGTGGGTTGCAACGTGTTATATAGGTGTTAAGTTGAGTGCTATAGTATGCTAACTCTCATTATTTTCTTATTTTTTTCTAATTTTGATGTGTTTGTAGGGATGTTGTTGTAGATAGGCGATTTTTACTAATATATTTAACACACAAGAGAATTTTAGAGTGTTAAAATGATTTCTAATAATGGCCTAAGTGTAAATTTAATGTTTTTTGGGGGGATATTGCTTGTAGATGGTGGTGGGAGATAGGCGACTTTGAAAGATGTGTTTTATGTGTTAGTAATGACAAACGATCTGTTTTCCGAATGCAATCAAACATTAGAGAATTTCAGAGTGTCCTATGTATGATTAATTTTCATGTATCGAATCGCAAATTTCAAACGACTACTTGAATAATAAGTGCAATTATTCCAGTATGGAATTAAACATAATGTGAGTCTCGAGCTTAAAAATATAATTTACATGAGACAGAAGTATAGCACAATTACATGAGTGTGGAATTAACTATCTACAACATAATGTCCCAATAAATGAATGTCCATCTGCCTCTGAGACTGGCGAGGAGGAATTTCATAAACATAATCTAAACAAAAAAATAAAATTATATGACACTGCTAAATGAATTAATTAACCAAGCAAAAATGTCCCTTTAAATTACTTTAATTTAACGACAGGCATCCTAAACACAATAACAAATATACACAAACTAATTTCACATACCTTACACAATTCAGCCTGGTGAATTATATCTTAAAGCAAAAAAACTGAATACTATTTAAACCAGACCCAATAGCGTACATTTATTCTGATAAGTAAAATACATAACAATCGACCAGAAAGTAATCAACGATAGAAAATCTTACCCCAAATAATTTGTTTCAAAATAATCAACTTGCATCGAAGCATAGAGCTTAATCCCACATCACTTTATACTTAACAGAAAAAATGCACAAACTTCCTCGAAGAGAAAATTACTTTTAAAATAACTGACGTACTATAAATTTCTGTCAAATATGGTAAATAGAGTGCACTTGTTAACACAAATGGTATTTCTTAACTGTTACAAAGTTTCGTCTACCGAACACAGAAATGGGGTTCACATGACAAATGCATAATCACACAAAAATTTATATTCTTTTCCCAATAAATTAAAAAAATATTCTCAATAAGACTGTTTTATATTAAAACATGTATTTAATAAAACATTAATCGAGGCTATCACTAGAGATGAAGGGAGGTGCAATGGTAGCCAGTCCATTTTTGTGGTAACCTGCGATTGTGGACTCATCATCCACCAAGTTTCTAGAGGTGTGGTGAAGACAATAGAGAGTTGGTGAGGTAGTCTAGTCCAAGCTTTGATGACCAACTGAAGATGACAGAAGCTCTCGAGAAACCTGCATACTGCTCTGCTTGCTTGTAGCCCCCCTCCCACCACCCACTTTCACCCCTCAGCAGAGCGACGTGTCCTGGGGTTACTCACCCCTCTGCCCTCGATTGTCAATTTTTTGGCAATGTAGCAAGACTGTGTCAACTGCCTAGTTGTTATCAGATCAGGGGACCTACTTGCTGATAGCCACACTATACAATATACCACCTTCACCCCTCGGCAGGGTGATGTGTTCTGGGGTTACTCACCCCTTGCCCTTGATAGTCATTTGTTTCAACTGATCAAGATGGTGACAACTGTGTAGATGCACTCAGATCGGGTGCTGTCTGCTTATAGACATCCCCTCCCTCTCCTCAGAGCCACCACGAGTCCAGGAATCTACAAGGCATTTCATCTTTGCATCAGTTCGCAACAGGTACAATGCATAATGGTCACTGCTGTGACAATTGCGACTCTTACTGTATTGAAGCATTTATGCTATTTTAGTTTGTGGGAAGGCAAAAACCTTATTAAATTTAGAGTGTTCCCAACTGCGAGTGTTGCCAAAAAAATTTATAATTTATTCTGCGGGTCACGTAATAAAACTAGTGTATCTATTCCTGGCTAAACATTTACAAACTTATGAGGATATCTTATCCTATTTGCCATGTGATGAATGTCCTTATGGCATGCCTGCCTTTGCTAATGATGAGAACTTACAACATATGCAGAGGGATTGTATGTCATGCAAGCTGGGACAGCTACTTGAAGGTAGAATCATTCCAGATATAGCAATGGACTCATCTGGAGGTTATGAAGTAGATTCCAAGGCGAGCACTGTTACCTTATAAAATTTTATATGAGAAAGAGATTTTTTTGTAAATAATGTATAAAGAAATAACGTAAAAATGATGTGTTACACACTGGGTTTCGAAAACTACCAAGACAACTCCTTTGTAATTAAGGAGCTCGCTATTTCTTATACAACCAATGCTAATGAATCTAAACTATTGTGCTATAAATCTCCCAGACCTTGGTACAGTTTAAAACCTGCAGTTAAAACGACATTTCGGGAACATGATACATAACCTGAAATGGGACTGGTGACATAGCTTACGAAAAACTTTTTCAATATGTAAATGATGCATTACTCGAAGACTATCCCATATATGATCTTAAAAAGGAGAAGAATACTTAAAAACTTTAACAAATGCAGAAGTAATACATACCAGAAGATACCACGACTGTTCGAGTATTAATACAATTGTCAAATGCTACAATACTAATCACTGTGAGGAAAAAAAATTGTGCTCGCAATGTAAAAGAGAAGCTTTGAGAGAATATCTGTACCAACATCCTACCTACATGTAGAGATATTAATATCTCAAATAAATGCTTTGTTCCAGGTAGTGTAAGATTTCGAAAGAAAAAAAATGGATAAATTCGACCCAGAGAGACGTACTTCATTATTTTTAGAGGACACAAGAAAGTATGATTCCAGTCACTAGGCAACATATACTTTCAAACACAGATGTGTAACGAAAATGAACACTGGAATTTCGCAAAAAGTTTCTGAGAATGCATGTATACAGAACGAGTGCTGTGTGATGAAGAAGAAAACTCTCCTGTTTTTAATATGTGGCCTGACAGTGAACCACCATGTTCTTCTTGAGACCTGTGTTTTAAAAATCGCAATACAGGAATAACCAATGCACCAGGTTTTCATCAAATAAAATATAAATTTATTAGAGAATTTTATGACACTACCACCACCTTATGGACTGAAACATGTAATAATAAGGAACACGTCACACAAATACAAGGCAGTAATGCACTTCTGCGAGCATCATGTTGAATGTGGGACTGTGAGGTTTCGAACAGCATTGTTTGTGTCTGTAAATTTTATCTAACAAAGTTATCATTGAAGAACGCATTTTAACTGGAAGAGAGAGAGAGAGAGAGAGAGAGAGAGAGAGAATCGTACACTAGAGCTTCAGTTATGATGGAGAGGTTTGACTAATCACTTCAGTACGTTAATGTTACTCCAGGATTCAGGTGAGTGTGGTTTCGAATTGATGATGAAGATAGTGCATTACAGATACAGATGTGCAATAGAGATGAACATTGGCATTTCTTGTTAATCAGACAAACAGAAACTTTTGAAATTTTCGATGTATGTTATGGGCGAAATTATTGTCCCTTATATAATTTATGTCTTGACAGCAAACTACCTTGTAACAAAGGTAAACTTTTTATTTGAAGCTCAAAGTGATTACATCACTAAACGCAAGTCTTTCAAGAAAATAAAATACATTATGAAGGCGTGTAGTTGCTGTTCTCTTACTATGGTTTGGACAGAAGAATGCAACAACAAGCAATATCATATGTACATTGGGGACCAAGAATTAACTTCTCCCTGTGGCATGTGATAATGCAATGTTTTTCAAAGTAAGGACATCTGGCAGACTATATAGAGGAGTCTGCCTAGCATAGAATCGTCAATCATGGCTATAATCTTCAGCCCTACAGAAGTAAACGAGGTCCTACAAATTGGGATACAGAATAGTGTTCTTTAAACTGGATGATGGTATACTACAAGTTCATGTCTGCAACAATATAGAACATTGGTGCTACACTTTCGACAATAGTCTCGGCATTCGCTTTGGTGAAGGAATAGCATACAACAATTGTGCTGTGAGATATCTTCACCCGACAGTGAATTAGGGAATCGGTGTCACAATAAAGGTGGTGTAAAGCTGGTGGAAGAAATGTTGTACTCATGTACTGATAATGGAATTCATAGAGTGTTCATTCTGAAAGTTCGAGAATAGCAACACCATTGTAGAAATGTTTGTTGAATGCAACAGAAGTCTTTGACATCTCGATAAGGACCAAGTTTTCATCGATAATCTGCCACACCTTGAATGCTGGACATCCTATAAGCTCTGCAGCCCCATAGATTACGTCATACCTCGAAACTATTCTGATGTCCCTTTCCCGGCCGACATTCTGCAAAGTTTTTCCATAAATGGAATTATTCATCAACTTGAAAAACGATTTTTCGAATGCGCTCGCAGCCTGGGCACGTTTCTCAATGTTAAACTCGATGTACAGAGCTATACGTGCCTTCTACTCAAAGCATAAAACATGATGAACAGAGTAAAGTTTGGCCCAGTACATCATGTACTGCCTGAGTGTTTCCCCCTGCATAACGTATTTCTTGGGTGTCGCGAGTGTTAAAAGAAGTTTCTCATGCGAGCTGTTGTGGGTTACACCATTTTATGGGGCCAAAGGCAGATCAGATAGTTTATCATGACACTCCTCCGGAAAAGAGAGATCAACTTCTGTGAATGAAACAAGTGTCACTATCATGCACCGTGTTTGCAAAATCCCATGAAGGGAACATGTCAGCCTCAACCCACCCGAAATTACCGATCAGAAGCTTGGACCACATCGTATGACTGTACAGCCCATTGATGTCGAAATAGCATATACATTTCGATGCCACACTGGGATCGCAGTCCTCCCCCATGTAAACATTGTTGGCTTCCACACATATTTTTGAAACCTGGGTAATACTGCCCTAACCCCACGTTCTGCAAAAAGATACGTCAGGATCAGTCAACAGCTCTAGCCGCATGCGTGTCATTGACAATAAAGCATCTAATGAAAGAGACAGAGCTGTGACGTACATGGCGGGGTCAAGACCATAATGAGCCAAACATATGGTCCTGAAAGTCTCAAAAACATCAGTCAGCAAACAAGTATCCACACGTAAGTAATGAATGGCATAATGCAGCAATTTTATTCAGTTGAAGGCATCCCATGCAGCTTAGGGTATGAGTGTAATCCTCATCGCTAATGCCTCCGCCTTTCATCACATTATGAAATGTGTCCTTTGGTGGCAGTGACTTGCACATCAGACTGTCTGGCGGCTTAACAAAGTCATAAGGAAAAACTCCCTTCCGTTTTGCCAATTCGAACTGGGTGTTGTCTGGAAACATCGAACAGGTGATACTCATTTGCACAGGTAGTAAATTGCCTGTCAAAGTTTCCAAAGAGGCACTCATGAATTGGAATGTATCAATAAATCGTAATTCGAAATATTGTGCTTTTCCATTGCAATCAATCGCATTGGGAATATGTTTTGTAATGCATCTGTATTTCTCTACGGTCATTCCAATGACTTGAATTTTTCCAGGATTTTCAATTACCATGGTCCCATCGTGTAAGTTTCGTGACATTCAACCAAGGGCTTTATAAGAAAGTGAGCATCATAATTCAGCAAGTTATGGAAAACAGCGACAAGTTGTCTTTTGGGCAGTCTGAAATTCAAGTTACACATATTATGTGTGCGGCCTCTGATATCGCCTGTCAGATGGTCGTGGTCGACCACAATATCATGTGTACCGAGTTTTTCTTTACAAATGTGACAACATTTCTGAGCTGCCAACCTAGCTTCATCAGCAGGGGTTTTTGGCTTCATTGGAACATGGTGCTGTAAGTTCCTGCAACCCACATTGTAAGTTTAACTAATTTATCAACTAATTTGTACTTACAATCAGCACCCACCAACTTGAAATACTGAGATAAAGCCAGAATGTATAAGTACACCAACAAAATGCTACAAGCATATGGAACATGTTGGTTGGTGTTAGTTGTATTACTCATTTCATCATTAGGCAAGCAAGTGGACATGGGTTTCAGGCAACTTTCTATGTCACAATATGTGACGAAACCCAATGTCTGCGGTTTGCTGTAATCTTCAAATTCCAAGTATTTGATATTCCCAGTGGGGAAAGTACTACGGTCAGCTTTTTGTTGCTGGCAAAGAAAAGTGTAACTTGTGAGTTTCTCCTCACTAACAAAGTATTGTAGACAATACTCGCAAACAATTCTGTTATGAGCACGTTTACTCAGCTGACTACCAACCAGCCATGACAAATTTCTAATACAGACAAAATTCAAATGAGCGGCATTTTCAGTTACGTGAATCGCCAAAATATTCAATGTTTGTCATGGCGTACAGGAGGAAAATGCATGGGTACTACAACCCCACAAGTTTAATCAATTATATTGCAATCTTTGTCTTCCACACAGTACTGAAGTTCGGCTGCAAAACCTGCTAAATGCAAAGTTCACTTGTTAAATTACGACCGAAGTACCTATGCATGATTTCTCACTTTAAGGTATTATAATCCTCTATTTTTTCTCTATTTTTTCTAAAAACATATAATATTTCCACCTCTTTTGAATCTCTTTAAAAATGTTTTTGCTGATTTCAAAAAATTTAAAAAAGGCGCATTTAGCAGGTTTTGCAAGTAGGCGACTCACTTATAACTATGAAGGAAAAGCTGCAACATTTTAATGAAGTCAATTTGAAATCAAAATATTAGAGGCATGGAAAACTAAAATCTTCTTGTAGCGAGGAAAATATAAAAAGGCCATTACAATAATGAGATGAATTAATACTCTGGAGATTTGAATTATGCCAGACGTCACTAACACTGATCCAACTACAGAAATATATTGCAATCCCTTCGTCAATATTGTTCATCAGCTGAGCACAACGAATACAAATATTCATTACAATTATCTGAGCATAGTTTTAGTAGGTATTGAAAATTAAAACTTATATCAAGGTTAATGTCAGCATAATCATCCAGTTATAAAAGCTTTCTCCTGCTGTCATTTTAAAGGACTTTTCTAACAGTTAAGTCAACATATATTTGTTTTGTTAGTAGTGTGAGTCAAGAGAAAAATAGGATATGAAAAAGTGATTTTAGCAGTCGTGACAAATCGAATATTACAAGTTTATTCGTAATTATAATTGATGTGCGTGAAAAACAGAATAGTTAAGAGGCGTATGCTGAACGTCATTTTCGAGAATTCCTAAGCACATAGGAGAAACAGATGAGTAAGGAGAAATCTTATGGCAAACACAGTTGAATAGTTTCTTCATATGGAATAATTAATACTAGAAGGAACATAAAACTATGTTTCCAATGAGCACGCAACAGGCTAAATTGTTGATACTAAATTATTATTATGATTGAATAGCGGCAACAAGACGTCAATAGTTATAGGGGAGAGTGAGGGAATACTGATCAACTCGATTACCGGAACTTGGTGGTTGAGGGACGATGCTGGTACTTGCTGCAACCTGGCGGCAGGCAAGACGAACTACAGCATCAGTAGAGAGAGCGGCGGGTTATTGGGATACTTCATTAGAATCATATGTGGATGGAGGCGATAATCGATTGTTCGATTTATCGATATATCGTTTACTCAATTAGTTGCTAATAGAATATTCGATTAGTTGCTAATCTATGGATTAATTTATCAAATTAATTAGTGTAGTTATTTAATTTGAAAAAATTAATATCAAAAATTATTTGATATCAAAATTTGTTATTATTTTATTGGTGTCATAAGGATGATATTGCCAGAGCAGTATCGATGTGTCCTTTGTGATGTCCTGAATTCGACTGAACACAGGGATGGGTTCTGATTGCTTATATAGGAGTTGATGTTGGTGTAAGAGTGGAATACGTAACATTTTTTTTGTTTGTGGATGGCGCAAGACCATGCATGTCAATTGTGGGACACTAGCTGAGTGAGGTGTGGATGGAGCAAGACCACGCATGTTACTTCTGGGACACTAGGTGAGTGAGGTGTGGATGAAGTGGGACCATGCGGATATGTTCTAGCCCACTACGATTTAGGTTCAAATAACCAAATGAAATAAGTACGAATAATTAAAAAGTTATTTTAATCACACGATAATCAAACACATCACATGATATATTAAAAATTACTTTAATCAAGCATTTACCAAACACTTCTCAAGAGACAACCCAGTAAAACGACTTACCCTGAGTACATCGCACATAACAGAAATGAACACCAAATTTATATTAATATCGTAACAAAATATGGAGAACGAAATTCCTTAACAATATTTCAAACACCTGAATAAATGACACAAAATAAATTAATCACACTGAACGAATTTCAGATGTTCAAAATATGAAAAATGGTTAACAATTAGAATGAATACACAAAATCATACAACAAACTATTTAAATACTAACACAGGCAAAATATATTTTACACCAAGGAACAAATTAACTGTCACACACTAAATTACTCACTTTTCGCCCATGAACCCAGGTATAATAAATTCACACTTCACAAATAATTAAAAACACACAATTTAGAATCAAAACTACAACTCCCCAATACTCCAGATCCCCCTCCCCTAATTTAATCCCCTCCTACACTGGCACACATACTGCATCCTCACATGCTCTCAAAACATGCAATGAAACAAGACAAACTATATTCCAACTAACGCCTTACAAAAATGAATTATCACACCAAACGACTGTCTTTAAAATCACTTAAAGTATAAGATTTTACAAACACTTACTTAGGTAGCTCATACGACCATCACAAAACTTGCCTATTGCAAAATCCTACTGCAAAAACTTGACATGCATCCGTTGTATAACACATTAAAAATGCACTACCGCAATCCTGTTCTTACAAAACATTTTCTACTGTATGTTGGTGTCTCAATCGCTTGCATGATTAAATAAAAACCGAAGCATTCATACAAACACACAAGAGTAAACTGTATGGGACGTGATCACTGCTCAAGGTAACTTGTCTACTCGTCTATTTGCTTGGAACTTACCTCTCCAGGAACCAAGCAGAATGCGAGAGTAACCCCTTCGACGTGGTCTCCCGACACTGTCAAAGAAGCCACTCCAATATTTCACGCCTCAAGACAGCTGAGGGAATCGGTAGGGTGAGGAGCAAACTCACCTGTCGAGACAAGCCTGCCACACTGGATAACTTTCAAATGCCATAGCCCAAATTAAATTTAGAAGAAATTTATTTTTACAATATTTTCCAAAAATTCAATGTTAATACAATTCAGACAAAAATAATTTTTTTTCTGGAATTGAAAAACCGGTTTCAACAATCCGTTAACATATTTATTGAAGTGTAACGTACAAGTTGATATTTAAAAAGCTACAAACTTATCTGATGATCTTATAATGTTATGTTAAAAATATTATTAAAAATTAGTTTCAAACATGAGCTGTACATAATTTAAAAAAAAACCTGTCTTCCTTACTAGAAGCTATATGGAATCCCGTATATTTCAAACCAAGTTATACAAATTAAAGTCATATTTGTAAAACATATATTCTAAAATTTCACTCCAAGAAGTATAGTAACGAATATTAGTTCCACACAGAACAAATACATCAAAATGGATTTTATTTGTAAAACATAGATATGTTTACTAAATATGTAAACATCTTTGTTATATAGTCAATATTTTAATTACTGTAAACTGGCGTTTAAAAATATGTGTTCCAACAGCCAGAGTGTTCAGTGTTGCTGTTTACCCCCTTATCAGATATTCAACATATTTTTCATAGGATTTCTCAAGATTCTCCCATTTCCATAACCTTTTCAATTTCATGTTATAACATCGATGTTAGTTTACACCGAAAAACTGTTTCAGAGACTTCTCTCAAAGTTGTTTAGAAACAGTTTCATAAAAGAAATATTTTTTTAAATTATGTGTATAAAGTATGTCACAGCAATTTGTTGCAATACACACATTGTGTATACTGTCCATATTAGCATATATTTAAAAAATAATATCTCTTCACATCCATACCAAGTTTTTCTTTTGTATGCTAAAGTAAAAATTGTAAGTATTTATCAACTTATTTATAAGTTTGTATTTTGGTTTGAGTGTTTCAGAGTTCATTCGCAAGATTTTCTGGAGTTTCTCCTTGATTCCATTACTTTTCAGAGTTCATTCATTTCTCGGCTACTTCCATTTTCACACTTGTTGTTGTTCACATTGTGTAAAAAAAACATTACAGCAAAACCAAAAATTCCTTAAACTTTAAAAAGAATATATTTAAAATGTGACAAAAGTAAATCAAAATTTTAACTAACAAGTCACATTACTTCATTATACCATTAAAATTTAATTTTAAAAAATCACCCTTAATAGAGTTAAAAATATTTACAAACATTAAAACAAGTATTACAAATATTTAAACAGTTTATTCACAACTTTTCACAAATTTTCAAACTGTTCTTTAAAAAAAATAAAATAAGTATGTCTTCTCTATAAAAAAACCTTGCAGTTGTTTTTAAACTTTGAATTTAAAGATAATCGTTGCCTTTTTGGGATGGGAGGATGAAAAACAGGCAAGGTCAACCAGGAGGAGAAGGGTTTCGAATGGGAGGAGGAATTATATGGTTGTTACAGATTGTTGGTGGAGCTGCTGTGAAGGCTGGTGGAGGTGGTGATTGCGCAACATTGGAAAAGTTCAAATATTCAGCCAGCTCAGAAAATAATGATGGTTTAGGAAGAGCTGAGTTTCTATAGCCCAGGTCTAACAGCTCTGTTTTTGGAAGCCACTAATCAAGGACTTCAACAAACCTTGAGGTGTGAGGTAAGGTCATCATTACTGCTGTTCAAGGTGCTGGTGGCACCGGGTTCGACATCGATGGTGTTGAAGGCGCTCGGGGCATAGGGATAATCGAGGCACTGGGTTCGTCATTGCTGGAGGTGCTGGCAGCGCCGGGTCTCAGGAGATGGCGTTGAAGCCCCGGGATCATTATCCTGGAGACATTGGAATCACCGATGCCGCAGGAGATGGCATTGAAGATGCTGGAATCGTCATCACTGGAGGCACTGGAAGCACCAGGATCGCTGGCACTGCCAGTATAGCTGGCAATGGCGTTAGAGGCGCTAAGACCATCCAGGAGGTGCTGGTGTTGGAGGTGATGGTGTTGCTGGAGATGACATGGGAAGTGCCAGCAGTGTCATTGCTCTTGCTGGTGTTAGAGGTAACAGTGTTGCAGGAGATTGTGCTGGAGGTGCTGCCAGCATCATCACTTGTCATGGTTTGGCATGCTATGAGAAAGTTTCTCTTGTGCTGTGAACGATTCTTCGTTTACATGAGTCTTTAATGCTTTAAATAACAACAATTTTACCATGAAATCAGTTTTTGTAATTATCATTTATAACAGTATTGGTTTCTGATATGGGAATGCTGTCGAACAAAATATTATGTCAGTCATTAGATTGAGTTAATGAATATTATCTATTTTGACCACAAAATACATACCAAGCAAATTTCTTTTGTTAGGTTGTTATGCTTGTTCGAAATAAATATATAAATAAGGTTACACCCACGATTAAATACATACTCCTCACACAGGCATTTTGTAAATTTATGGATACAAATTGCTAAAGTAATATATTTTATTTTGTGTAAATAATGAACCACTCATTTCTCTCGAGAAACATAGTCTGTTTGATGTTAAATCAAACAAAGTTTCAGTTTGAAATACATTTTATTATATTCCATTTTTTCAAACAAACATAATATTTATTTACATATACAAAAATCAGATTCTTCTTAAAATATTTATACACATATACACATAATCTTATTTATTCATTTAAGCAATATGCTTTGTAATAATGTAGTGATGTTCATATCTGGAGATGATGCAGGGAGACAAACTTGTTATTATCTCAAATATGAGAAATGGTTTTACTATGAATGAATTGTTGGTTTATTGATTGTCAGATTAGATGTAAACCACTATGTGCTAGAAATTCCATACATTCTTGTGGTGGGTGGATGCTTGATTCACTCATTGAAGATGTCTGAGCTGTATTTATTATGTTACAGAGTGTAGTACTGCAGAAGAAATATTTTTTTCTATGTATCAGAGCAAATCAATAGAATTTGATGGCTCTTGATACCAAGGTCTTGAGAGCTGATAAGGGTGAAGCAAGTAATGGAACAGCACTGGATTACATATCTTCTTATAGGAAATACCTTTGATTACCTCCGACCAGTGGTGAACTGTCTATATTGGGTGATTTATATGTCCATTTTTGTTATCAGTTGAAAAGTTCATCCACTTCCACAACCATTAAATTCTTCAAGTCTGGTTGTTAAGAAAGGCATTATGGTAGTGTTATAAAGGTCACTAATGTCTGTGAAACGTAGAATGGGCAGAGCTTGAGTTTGAAAGTAGAATGTTTCTGTAGAGGATTCCTCTGCTGTGATGGATTTAAAATACTTACAGGATATATTTACACTAAGAGTTATTGGCCAGGGTGATGTAGTTAAAGCTATCAGAGGCTTCCTACACTTTAAAAAAATTTGTGAAATTCTACATCAGTATATGTTTGGTCGTTACATATCCTAGCATCGGTCAGTCTGCTTGCAAACACAGTGTTTAGTATTTCATAATTTAGCTGGGGCAAACTAGAAAGCGAATTACTTCCCAATTCAGAAATAAATATAACTGGAGCACATTATACATCAAACAAATAATTTTTTGTGAAGAAATAATTAATGGAGAACTTATTAAATTAATAGTAACCAAAAACATATTAAAGATGTGCCAATAAAACTGGCACAAATCAGAGACATGTTTGATTTAATTCATTCTGTATTTACAGTCTGTTCAGTAAAAATGTGATTCCTAGTGGGTTACGGAAAAACATTAAAGGAACAACCTCCCAGGCCATCTAACTCTAGGCCCAATTTGTAGGAAAGAGTCTATCTAAATTACGCCATGTATCATGTGACATACTTCATTTACCACTTACATTAACAGTACTACTATGTTGACCAGATGGCGATAGACATGAACCAAATCCACGTTACTGTGTCTGGTTGGGAAACACATGAACAGTTAATGGAGGTTCAACATTCAAAGTCTGTAAGCTACTCCTGGGTAACTCACTGCACTACACTACCCAGGGGTATCTCACGACGACCACCTCACATGGCTCCTGCTTTGTCCGACAGCCCACGCTAGAACTCCACACCACACTACACTACACTACCCAGGGGTATGTCACAATGACCCCCACATGTGGCGCCTGCTTCGTATGATGGCCCAGGCAAAACCTCCTTGCTGCATTACACTACCCAGGGGTATCTCATGACGACCCCCTTACACGGCACCTGCTTTGTCTAATGACCCAGGCTAGTCCTCCTTGCTTCACTACACTACCCAGGGGTATCCCATGGCGACCTCCTCATGTGGTTCCTGCTTTGTTCGACAGCCCAGGCTAGAACTCCTTGCCACACTACACTACCAGGGGGTATCTCACTACAACTGCCTCACATGGTTCCTGCTTTGTCCGACGGCCTAGGACAGAACTCCTCGCCACACTACACTACTCGGGGGTGACTCATGATGATAGCCTCACGTGGCTCCTGCTTTGTCCGACAGCCCACGCTAGAACTCCACACCACACTACACTACACTACCCAGGGGTATGTCACAATGACCCCCACATGTGGCGCCTGCTTCGTATGATGGCCCAGGCAAAACCTCCTTGCTGCATTACACTACCCAGGGGTATCTCATGACGACCCCCTTACACGGCACCTGCTTTGTCTAATGACCCAGGCTAGTCCTCCTTGCTTCACTACACTACCCAGGGGGTATCCCATGGCGACCTCCTCATGTGGTTCCTGCTTTGTTCGACAGCCCAGGCTAGAACTCCTTGCCACACTACACTACCAGGGGGTATCTCACTACAACTGCCTCACATGGTTCCTGCTTTGTCCGACGGCCTAGGACAGAACTCCTCGCCACACTACACTACTCGGGGTGACTCATGATGATAGCCTCATGTGGCTCCTGCTTTTTCCGACGGCCCAGGCTAGACCTCCTCGCCATACTACACGGGTGTATCTCATGACAACCATCTCATGTGGCTCCTCCTTTGTCTGATGGCTCAGGCTAGACCTCCTCTCCGTATTACACTCCCACGGGTATCTCACAACGACCCCCTCACGTGGTGCCTGCTTTGTCTGATGGCCCAGGTTAGACGACCTTATCGCACTACCCGGGGGTATCTCACGACGACCTCCTCACATGGTGCCTACTTTGTCTGATGTCCCAGGCTAGACCTCCTTGCCACACTACACTACCCGGGGTATCCTACATCGACCTCCTCGAGTGGTTCCTGCTTTGTTGGACAGCCCAGGCTAGACCTCCTCGCCACACTACACATGTGTATCTCATGACAACCATCTCATGTGGCTCCTCCTTTGTCTGATGGCCCAGGCTAGACCTCCTCTCCATATTACACTACCCGGGGTATCTCACGACGACCTCCTCATGAGACTCCTGCTTTGTCCGACAGCCCAGACTAGACCTCCTAGCTGCATTACACTACCCGGGGGTATCTCACATCGACCGCCTCACGTGGCTCCTGCTATGGCCGACGACCCAGGCTAGACCTCCTCGCTGCACTACACTACCTGGGGGTATCTCACGACGACATCCTCACAAGGCACCTGCTTTGTCCGATTGCCCAGGCTAGACCTCCTTGCCACACTACACTACCCCGGGGTATCTCATGACGACCGCCTCACAAGGCTCCTGCTTTGTCCGACGGCCCAGGCTAGACCTCCTCGCCGCACTACACTACTCGGGGGTATCACGACGACCCCTTCATGTGGCTCCTGCTTTGTCCGACGTCTCAGGCTAGGTGACCTCGCCGCGAATTACCGACGGAACTGCATCTGCAACAACAACACCACCAAGCGTCAACAGCCGTGACAAACAACATGTAAAACTAGTAGCTACAATCAATAAACCAAATCTAGAGCCTCACTCAGACTGTAAAAATTTTCCTTTAAGTTCTCTTCCAATAAGTTTGGTTTAATAAAGTTGTACACTACCACTGCCATATTAGTCTGAGAAAGTTGGATGGCTTCAGTTTCCATCTAACCTTTGGTCATTAGATTGGTTCTAAAAATTTCTTCAGTGGTTTACAGTCTCAGCCAATCAGAATCGTGCACAATATAAATGGACGTCAAGAAACTTTAATATAACAAACAAATGCTAGAAACTTAGTAGTTTATGAAGCTAATTGTATTATGTAGAATATTTCTGGACTTGAATGCTTTTTTAAGTGAATAATGCAAATACTATTACGAGCTCAGAGGCATTACATTTCAATGTGTAGGAAATATATCTGAAAAATAATATTGGAATTTCTAAAACAGACAAAATAAATTACAATGTTCCTTACATTGCTTCCTTCAGTGGACTGCATGGAAAATCGAAAGCAATATCTGGCTTTGTAAATAATTTTTTAATCATAATTCAAATTAGATTCTCCCAGTAAAAAAAAAAATTGACAGTGTGAGACATTTTCAAAAGCATCCAAGTTTAAGTATGTACTCAAATTAGTTGGGAGGGAAAATTTGTTGTCCATATTCTTCCTTTAAATTGTATTTTCAGACATATTTGAATGCAAATATTTGTCAGTGTGACAAGGGGCTTTTCAACTAAATTGATTAAATATGTACAGAGTGATTCACAGCACCCGTATCACCCCTTGTTCTGGGAAACAACACGACACCGGGGGTTCGTGAAAAAAGTGTGACAACTCTATCCTGTATGAAGAATCTATTGGTAGTAATCTCATTCCCCCGAACATACAGGATGTGGGGGTATGGAGGGTTAGCTTTAAAATGTCAAATATAAATGTGAGTCGTTTAAGTTATCGTTAGATAACATCGTCTAAAAAGAAACAACATTTACTAAGACACCTTTTTTTCTTATGAATATAGTTCACGCAAAATAAAATAAATCATCTAAGATAATGGTTTGTTTGTGCGTAGTTTACACACAATCACAACTGATCATAGACGGGTTTTTTCTTACTACAATATAAAAGAAATTTCCGGAACGCGTTGTTTTTCTGACTGGCGTGTCTAGTATATGTACAATCAAAAGGACGTAAGGTGTATTTTAAATAAAAGTATGGTGTGTGCGAACTATCATGAACTGAGAACTGGGAACACTCATCAAGTGTGGGTGATCGTGTGGAAGCTCGATGGTATTGGAAAAAAAAAAATTGGAAATTGGGAATGGTCATACAAAAATTTGGTCGACTTCATTGTTTAATAATGCTTGATTATGGCTATGATCCTATGGTCTCTAAAGTCATGTTGATCAACCCAGGAGTTGGAAAATTCGTCTCAAGTTAAACTCTACACCAAGTGAACACACATCTGCTGTGAGCCACCAACAAACTCTAAGGTTGGCAGCTCTGCAATACGTAATATGGCGGACAGTAAAAACATGGATCTAGGAGAGTATGATCGTTGTACGCATATAAATAAATGTGGAGTTATGAACTTACTGTTGTGTTGTGATTTATAAATTATAACTGACCCAGACTACAACATGATGTCAGAAGTTGGAGTGAATTGTACGCCGTCAGTGGTGGATTTTGATGCGCCTAAACTAAAGAAGCCGTCGGCGTCCTTAAAACAACATTAAAATTTTTTATCTACAGGAGTAGTAAGGGCGCACGGGTCCTACTTCACATTCGCTCTTATCGACATCGGCATGCATAGTGCCATAGGGTTTAACCTGGGGAGAGAGTGTCGGAGGCGAGCTTGGAATAGGGAATTTTGCTAGGAATTTGGCTGTATCGCCCTTATCGACAATCGTCTAAAAAGTGAGGCTAGGTTCAGTAATTTTGGAGTTTGGGTTATAATTTTTAAGAAAAGTTATGGACATTTTTTATTTATGCCCTTTCTGACAAGGTCAATTTTCAGTTAAGCCCTTTCGTAAATATATTCATAATTTTAGAAGTGTTGATGCTATGTTCACCATATTCATAACATAGACACTGTACCTGACATACAATATAATAGTAAGGTCATTTAGACCCTGAACCCTTTCTGACAAAAGTTGAAAATGAGTTAAGTACTTTTGTAAATATATTCATAATTTACAAACTGTTGATGCTATAGCGATCAATTTCATAACTTAGACACAATATCCGAAATGTATTATGGCGGTAAGAGCATTTAAGCCCTAAGGCCTTTCTGACAAGGTCAATTTTGAGTTGAGCCCTTTTTATAGATGTACTCACAATCTCCGAACCATTGATGATATGTTTATCAAACTCGTAACCTAGACACCGCACCTGACATACACCTTAATGGTAAGGTTATTTTGGCCCTAAACCCTTTCTGGCAAAAGTTTAATTTAAGTTAGCCTTTTTGTAAATATATTCATTATTTCCAAACAGTTGATGATGTAAGGATCAAATTCATAACATAGACACTGTATCCGATATCCATCACGGCGGTAATATCATTTAAGCCCCAAGGACTCTCTGACAATGCCAATTTTCAGTTAAGACCTTTTTATAAATAAACTCGTCATTTCCGAACCATCGAAGCTATGTTCATCAAAATCACAACATAGACACCGCACTTGACATGCACCTTAATGGTAAGGATATTTTGGCCTTAAACCCTTTCTGCCAAACTTTAATTTGAGTTAAGCCCTTTTGTAAATATAGTCATGATTCCCAAACAATCGAAGCTCTATAGTGATCAAATTCATAACATAGATATCATACCCGATATCCAGCATAAGGACATGTAGGGCCTAAACCGTTTCTGGCAAGGTTAATTATGCTTTTAAGGCTTTTTATAAACACATAGTTAGTCATACACTTACCAAGTACATATTCATCAAGGAAATATTTACAACATAGTATTTTTTCATTTCCGATTTTAACCAAATTTTATTTGTGACTTGGGTAAGTGCTAGGGGTAATCAATATAATGTTAATATTGGATTTGGGGTTTGATCCTTCGTCAGGGCATGTAATATTATTTCATTTCTGATTTTAACCAAAGTTTATTTGACAGTTGGCTAGGTGTAAGGGTAATCAATGTAATGTGGATTTTGGATTTCAATCCTTGGTCAGGACACGTAAAATCATTTAATTTTCGATTTTAACTATATTTTATTTGTAACTTGGGTAGGTGCTAGGGGTAATTAATTCAATGTTAATATTGGATTTGGAGTTAGAACCTTGGTCAGGCCACAAAATATTTTTCGTTTCTGAATATTAACCAAATAATATTTGTGAGTTGAGAAGTGCTAGGGGTAATCAATATTATGTTAATTTCGGATTTTGGGGTCGAGCCTCGGTCAGGGCACGAAATATTATTTCATTTATGATTAAAACCAATTTTTTTTAGAGTTGGATATGTGCTAGGGGTAATCAGTGTAATTTTAATATTGGTTTTGGAGTTCGATACTTGGCCATGGCACGTAATATAATTTCATTTCTGATGTTAACAAAATTGTATTTATGAGTTGGGGAAAGTGCTAGGAGTAATCGATATAATGTTAATTTCGGATATTGGAGTTCGATCCTCGGTCAGGGCACGTAATATTATTTCACTTGTGATTTTAGCCAAATTTTATTTGTGAGTTAGGTAGGTGCTAGGTGTAACCAATGTAATATTAATATTGGATTCGTGGTTCAATACTTGGTCAGGGCACGTAATATAATTTCATTTCTGATGTTAACCAAATTTTATTTGTGAGTTGGGTAGATGCTAGAGGTAATCAATGTTAAGTTAATATTGGATTTAGGGGTTCGATCCTTGGTCAGGGCAGATAATATTATTTCACTTCTGACTTTAATAAAATTTTATTTGAGAGTTGTGTAGGTGCTAGGGGTAATCAATGTAATGTAATATTGGTTATGGCAGTTCGATCTTTGGTCAGTGCATGTAATATTATTTCATTTATGATTTTAACCGAATTTTATTTGTGAGTTAGGTAGGTGCTGTGGGTTATCAGTATAATGCTAATATTGGGTTTGGAGGTTCGATGCTCTGTCAGGGCACATAATGTATTTCATTTCGGATTCCAACAACATTTTTTGTGTGGGTGCTAGGAATAATCAATGTTATGTTAATATTGGATTTGGGGGTTCTATCCTTGCTCAGGCACATACTATAATTTCATTTCTGATTTAAACAAATTTTATTTGAGAGTAGGGTAGGTACTAGGGTTAGTTAATATAATATTAATTTCGGATTTTGGAGTTCGATCCTCGGTCAGGGTACACAATATTATTTCATTTCTGATATTAATCTAATTTTATTTGAGTGTTATGCAGGTGCTAGGGAAAAATTACTGTATTGTTAATATTGGACTTGGTGGTTCGATCCTTTGTCAGGACACATAATATTATTTAATTTCTGATTTTAACCAAATTTAATTTGAGAGTTGGGTAGGTACTAGTGGTAATCAATGTAATGTTAATGTTGGATTTGAGGTTTGTTACTTGGCCAGGGCATCTAATATTATTTCATTTCTGATTTTAACAAAAAAAAATTTTGAGAGTTGGGTAGGTGCTAGGGGAAATTAATATAATGTAAATATTGTATTGGTGGATTCGATTCTTGGTCAGGGCACATATTATTATTTCATTTCTGTTTTTAACCGAATTTTTATTTTAGAGTTGGGTAGGTGCTAGTGGTGCTCAAAGTAATGTTAATATTGGATTTGGGGGTTCGATCCTTGGTCAGGGCACCTAATACACTATCTGCACAAAAGTAATTGGCACATATCCATAATGTTTGCTCGGTGTTTGTCACCTTGTTAGAATCTCGTAGGGCCCCCTCTTGCAGCTATAACAGCAGCTACCCTGTCTGACATGCTCTCTACGAGTATTTGCATAACATCCACGGGATTCGTTGCCATTCCAGTTGTAATCATTCCATGAGTTGAGCAATGGATTTTAGCCATTCCTCATGAGCCCTCGCCCGGCGATCCAATTCGTCCCAAATATTTTCTATAGATTTGACGTCAGGTCTCTCATGCATGGCACCTGACACTGCCATCCTGGAAGTGACACGGGTCCATTCCATAAAAACGCCACAATAGTGGGAGCATTTCATTCTTCCGAATGTTACAATAGGCCTCTGTGTTCATACTAACAGGGACAAACATCAGTGGCACTACGTCGAAGGGCATGAAACACAAGTCAACCGACATACCGAACTACCTATCCTCACGGGTGCCCAATTACTTTTTCGTAGATAAAATGTTCTTTCATTTCTGATTTTAACCAAATTTTATTTGTGTGTTGGGTAGGTGCTAGGAGTAATAAATATAATGTTAATATTGGATTTGGGGGTGATATGCAGGTTGTGATTGAGTAGCCTTCCTAGATAAAGCACTTGTATCTTTTCTGCAAGACCATTGTTCTCCTTCCAGAGATGATGTTGGACTGATGGAAGCCTGTGTGGGTGAATATATGTGGTTCTTTGTTGTCGATGAGCTGTGATAGATAGGTGTAGAGAGATGAGGAATGATGAATGCTGTATGAGAGTTGAATATAGAGTGAGAAAGTTAATGGAAAGGCATATTGTTTAGGTGTAGTTGTGTAGTGTGTTGCAGGCTGTCATGTATAAGTTATACATGATATCAAGCATATGTTAGTCGGATGTTGGTTTTGGTTATGGTAAGTTGTATACTTAGAGTGAAATTAAACATGGTAATTATTAAATATGTAAATACTAGTGCGAAAAGGTGATTTTGACTTGCAATAAAGCAATGGGTATATTCTCAAACCTATAGTTGTATTATTTTATTGTTTATGGTTTTTCCAACTGTCGATGGGTATTTGGTTTCAGCTCGTTACATTCTTACTACTTGCAGTTGGATATTCATTACACCAATACTTTGGTTAATTTACTTGATACACGATTAAAAGAAATATCTACTTAATTTGTATGGTTCTTTAATCGCTATGTATATACTACTTATATGTAAATATTCTCGCTATATATGTACTTTTGTTATGCGAATATACATATTTTACCCTTGATAATTGATAACGTATGTGTTCAATTCTCCCGATGTAATCCAAACCTATCATGATCGATCCAATTTTTTTAAACTTTCTCAAAATATTGAGCTGTATAGATAACAATTAAACATGGTGTTCTTCGGAAGATTGCGAGAATTTGTCAGCCCTCCAAAAAAAGTCTTCCTAGAATAATTAAAAATATTCAAATGTCTTTGGTCGTAATTGGGTATGTTAGATACTGCATCGACTTGCATTATGTAAAGTTCATGTTTGTTGCATAATGAGTACTTGGCATTTTTTTACTACACTATATTAAATTAGCATACCTTTAAGTTAAAGATAGATACAAAGAATGTCAATTGTAAAGAATTATTAAATATTTCATGTTTAAGATAAGTGGGTTTAATGGAATATCGCACATAGTGATTCATGTACACGTATTTACCTCGTTGGGACTTGAAACAAAGAATATGTTAGTATAAATATACATGCTTGAATTTATGTCCAAGTATTGACTAAATCAGTATGTATGCTTGATTTTCTTATGATTTTGAAGTAGATAAATATAGTTACATGCAAACAAAACTTCAGCTACTTGTGACATGAAAGAAGGTTTAATTGTGTAAATACGTGTTAGACAGATAAGATCAAAGTATTCTAGAAGGGTCGAATCAACTGTTAAAATAGCATATATTGACAAACACGATTTAATTATGTAGTTATTATGTTATAAACATGTTTTGATTGCTATGTGTAGTATGGGGTAGTACAATTTGAGTGCGACGAGTGTTTTATTTGGATATTGGTTTGGTTTTAAATGATGCTATATGGAAAACATGAAAACAGACTCTTGGCAAGGCTTTTTTCGTTTTCTATATCATTATACTTAAAATTGTACATATGTGATAATGTGTAGTTGGTAGACAAATGATGGAGATTTGTTCATTTGTGTTGTATGATATGATAATATAGTTTTCAAGTATTTAGTTTTGCTTGTCAAGTTTGACAGTATGCAGTTTTGCAATTGCCTGGTATGGTATATGTAAATGAGTTGTGAGAGTGTGTATGTATGTGTGTTATGAATTTGATTCTTCTAGTTTTGGTACATGGGAAATTATGAGTTAGTAACCTTATAAAAGGGTTTTAGGTGTTTTTGACCTTGTAGTCTTGTTTGTTTTGGGCTTGATGTATATGTTATGAATTTGTTGGTTCTAGCCTTTGTATATGGAAATTACGAGTTAGTATGCTTATAAAAGAGCTTTATGTGTGTTTGACATTGTAGTCTTGGTTATTTTCGGAGTTGATGTGTGTGTGTTTTGCTATAACTTGATGAAGTGGTTTATGAGAGTAATTCGTTGAAATAATCTGTAGATGTTGAAACCACGTACACGATGGTTTTTTCCTATTTGGGTTCGTTGAGCTGACAAGGAGTAAAGCAGGGACTTTTCTTGCTTGAAAATATCCTATGGACAATATATTTACAGTAAGGTTTCAGTTTTGAGCTGACGTTCCTTGTGAGCAGACATATGTCTCTCTACATATAATATGCATACTTGGTAAGTGTATATAGTGAATGCTAGCATAGTGTAAGTGTAATACCTTCCACATCTAATAATAAAAATAATAGTAATTGCACATTCTGAAACAAATGGAAAGTTATATGACAGTTGAATTTTGGCGGTTTTGCTGAGAGGATATATTACTTTTGTGAATGTTTAGTTGTTAAATATTCATTAATGAACTTGCATACCTAAGAATTATTCATTGGAAGTTTATGTAAGTATGGATTTTCATGATTCTCTTAATTAAATATTAGCACCATATTACTGCAATCCCCTCCACCATTCTCGACCTTCGACAGTTTACATTGATCATATAACACATTAGTTGAGCAGTATATACTGATCAGGTAATCCAAATATCACATTACATTAATTACTATAAGCAGGAATATAAAACAAAACTAATTCTATGTTAAATTTGGATATAAAAATATTAGGTCTGACCTAGACTCGAAATCGATAATCCGGAATAACAATTGCATTAAATAATCTTAGCACCTAACCAAGTCACAAATAAAATTTGGTTAAAATCGGAAATGAAATAATGTCACATATTCTGACCGATGATCGAACTCCAACCCGAAACTAACATTACATTAGTAAGCCTAGCACCTACCCAACTCCCAATTAAAATTTGGTTTATATCAGAAATGAAGTAATATTACGTGCCCTGGCCAAGTATCGAACTCCAAAAACCGAAATTAATTTTACATTGATTACCCCTTGCACCTACCCAACTCACAAATAAAATTTGGTTAAAATCAGAAATGTATTATTATTACAGGGCTTTACCAAGTATCGAACACCAAATCCAATATTAATATTACATTTATTACCCCTAGCACCTACCTAGTTCACAAATAAAATTTGGTTAAAATCGAAAATGATATAATATTATGTTGGTAAATATGTCCTTGATGAGTGTGTACTTGGTAAGTTTATGACTAACTATGTTTATAAATGGGCTTAAATGCATAATTGACCTTGTCAAAAATGGTTTAAGATCTCTGTGTTCTTAAGCTGGATATCGGGTATGATGCCTATGTTACGAATTTTATCACCATAGTTTCGATTGGAAATCATTACTATGATTACAAAAGGGCTTAACTGAAATTAGTATTTTGCCAGAAAGTGTTTAGGGCCTAAATAACTTTACCATTAAGTTGCATGTCAGGTATGGTGTCTATGTTATGAATATGGTGAATATAGCATCAACGCTTCTAAAATTATGAATATATTTACGAAAGGGCTTAATTGAAAATTGACCTTGTCAGAAAGGGCATAAATAAAAAATGTCCATAACTTTTCTTAAGAATTATAACTCAAACTCCAAAATTACTTAACCTAGCCTCACTTTTTAGACGATTGTCGATAAGGGCGATACAGCAAAAATTCCTATCAAAATTACCTATACCATGCTCGCCTCCGACACACTCTCCCCAAGTTAAACTTTATGGCACTACTCATAGCGATGTCGATAAGGGCGAAATTGAAGTGGGACCCATAATCCCCTACAACTTACAGGGTAAGAACTTGGGCTCTGCCCCGGACGTTCAAAAAATTGGTATTTTGATTACCAGTTTTGGGGGGAAAATGAGTTAATTATACAATACGCTGTCATTAACAAACGAGTCGACATATGAGGTGATAGCAACTTTTGACGAGTACTGTCAACCCAAGAAGAGCACTGTTTACGAACCTTATTTTTCTAACAAAATAGGACAGTCGGAAGAGAGAACTTTTGATTCGTTTTTGATAGAATTGAAAACGCAGGCTACCTTTTGTGAGTTTGGCAAGGAGAAAGACAATTTAATTCGTGACAGGATTGTGCTTGGTGTTAATGACTCCACATTGGCGGAATCAATGCTTCAAGATTCGGCGTTGACATTGAAGAAGGCGGAAGATTTAAGTCGGATATGTGAAGCCTCGAAGCGTCAAGCGGTTGGTATTCGCGGAAGTGGAAAGCCAGGACCGTCAATAGTGGTTGACGCACTTTCACAAGGTTGGCGTAATAAGGGCAATCCGGGTGCAGCTATGTTAAAAAAAATGCGGGGATGCGTGGCAACAGTGGTGAAGGTTCTCAAACTTTGTTTTAAAAAAAAATAGCAGAAAACCACCAACACTACAGAAGTGCAAGTTTTGTGGATTTTCGCATGAATATGGACGCTGCCCAGCTTATAACAAACGGCGTAGGAAATGAAAGGGCACGAATCATTTTCAAGCGGTTTGCCAGACGTCTGCGGCTGCTGTCAATGCTATTTCGAATATGGGCTGCGTGGTAGAAGGAGGTTATGATGATCAGTGTTCATGGTATGTAAGCCTGTTTATGGGAAAACAATCAGTGACTGCTAAAATTGATTCTTGTGCACACACAAATGTTTTGAGCTTGAAAACTGCGGAATCAATAAGCCCTACCCCTAAATTTTTCCCATTACAGACGTTAGTGCTCACTTACGGTTATATACAAATATTGAAGCCTGTAGGAAAAGTTATACTTGAAACACGGTGTAACAATAAATGCTTATTGATTAATTTTGAAGTAGTTGGCTGGTGACGTGGAGTGCATCCTCGGAATAAAGTAGCCTGTGCAGCTGGAGTTAATTTAAAAAATGTTTTCGTTTGAAGAGGGTAGTTTGATACAGAAGTACAGTGATAATTTTAAGGGGCTTGGAAAAATCCCGAGTAAGGCAAAGATTTATCTGGATTCTACCGTCACACCAGTAATAGAGCCTCAACGGCGTGCTCACGTAAAGTCGAGACACAAATTGAAAGATAATTGCAGGATCTATAAAAACGAGCTATAATAACGAAGGTAGGTTGCCCCACAGACTGGGTCTCACATTTGATAGTAGTAGGAAAACCAAATGGAGATCTGAGGCTATGCATACATCCAACATACTTGAATAACGCTATCAAGAGGCCTAGGTTTAATATTCCCATGTTAGAGGACATCACCAAGGAATTGGCAAGTACTACTGTTTTCACAGACTTGGACATGAAACAGGGTTACTGGCACACGGATCTTGACGAACAATCGTCACATTTCACCACGTTTCACGCGCCATTCGGGAGGTTCAGATGGAATCGCCTTTGTTCTGGAAACTCGTGTGCACCTGAGATTTCCATGAATAATTGTATGGACATATTTGGTGATATTGAGGGTTTTCATCCATATTTTGACGACATTATATTCGTAGGAAAGGATATCACTAATCATGGTAAGATTCTAAAACAAGTTTTAGAAAGAGCTTGGAGGTAGGGTGTCAAATTCAATCCTGAAAAAATTCAACTAAGGATGTCCAGTGTTCGGTTCATGGGGGTAGTAGTCACAAGCTCAGGGGTGTAACCTGACCCTAAGCATGTAAAAGCCATTGAGAATGTGCCTCGTCCAGGTGATAAAAAGGCAGTTATGCGTTTGCTAGGCATGTGGAAATATTTATCAAAATTTGTTCCAACCTTTTCTGAGTGTACAGCAATTTGAGAAACTTGACTAGGAATGATGTTCCTTTCAGCTGGGTCCCAGAACTCTAGAAGGAATTTGCACGGTAAAAAAAAATTGATTGTTAGAGCTGCTGTAATGTGCCACTATGTACAGGATAAGCCACTGGAAATCGAGACTGATAGTTCTCAGAATGGAATCGGATCTGTTTTGTTGCAGGATGGACATCCTCTAGCTTTCGCTTCGAGAGCCATCACTGATGCCGAACAACGATACTCACAGATAGAGAAGGAGCTGTTAGCATGTGCATTTGTGGTAAAGAAAAGCTTAGTTAAAGTGTCCTCATGGCTTCAGTGTTTGCTGTTGCGCCTGTTAGAATATAACGTGGTAATTTCGTATCTCCTGGGCGAAGAGATGAATATTGTTGATGCCTTGTCACGGCCATATTTGGCTGATTAATAGGCTGATCTGTCCTACACTTTGTTGACTGGCCATAGTCATTAAAGTTTGTCTAATATTAACATGTCCGATGAACGAAAACAACACTTTATCAAAGCCACTTAGAATGATAAAGATTTATGTAGTCTAAAGAAATTGATATCAGAGGGGTGGCCAGTGAACAGAAGTTTCCACAGAGTTTTAAGAGTTATTTTTCAATTAAAAATAGCTTAAGTGAAGCTGAAGGTTCGTTGTTCTTCAGGACAGACTTAGAGTGCCCAAGAGTCTGGTCCCTGCTATGCTTAATTTGATTCACGAGTGTCACTTTGGTGTTACCAAAACAAAGCAACGAGCGTGTCAGTGCTTATTTTAGTTGGGCATGGGTGCAGACACAGAGAATTTTACTAGGACCTGTGATGTTTGTGTCTCCCTGTCATGTAATAATAAGACAGAACACCTTCTCTCTTATCCGTTGTCTGTAAGACCTTGGGAGGCAGTGGGTTGTGACCTGTTTCAGTTTGACGGCCATCATTACCTGGTCTGTTATGATGACTTTTCAAATTGGATTGAGGTAAGCTCTGTGGATAATAGCAGTTCCAACTCTGTTATAAGCAAGCTAAAGTTCATTTTTGCACGACTGGGAGTCCTAATTCGGTAGTTATAAGTTTGCTAATTTTTCTAAAGAATGGAATTTCAAATTGGTGCTCATTAGCCCCTGGCACAGTCAGTCAAATGGGTTAGTTGAAAAAGGGGTTGGTATGGCAAAAAATATACTGAGGAGAAATTATAAGAGTGGTCATGATGTTAATGATGTGTTATTGCAGTACCGTAATACCGCTATTGCTCAAGTAGGTTTATCACCCGCTCATATAACGATGTGTAGAACACTGAAGTTAAAACTACCGTGTGTGGTGGGTCACTTATTACGAGTGGCAATTAAATTACTCGCGGTTGTACAAAAACGGGAAGAAAATCGGAAAAAGCAGGTTTGCTACCATGACAAGGGTGCAGTATCTCTAGATCTGCTAAGGGCAGGTGAAGAAGTGTATTTGAAAATGAAGTTCAATGATAGTAGAGCAGAGTGGAGGTCAGGTATTGTGGTGGAATCTCTCCCATGCAGGTCATATTTGATCAAAGATAGTAGTGGTCGCCAAGTAAGGCGCAACCGCAAATTCATCAGACTTCATCCCTCTAGCAACCTAGGTGAGCGCTTTGATTCTGTTGATGCTGAGGTTAGAAAGTGGGGCAGATCAGCTGTTAGCATCCCAAATGACCTATTGCCTAAGCATTCAGCCCCTATTATGCCATAGTTTACAGTCCTGCTTCTTGTGGAAGTGGCAGTAACCTTAATAACTGCAATGCAAACCACTATGTCACTAGGAGCGGAAGAGCGGCGAAGCAACCAACTAGATTAGAGGATCATGGTGGTACATATATGTGAGAATTCAGGTCACTTCATTATTTTATTCATAAACTTAAGTGTGCATGTAATAACTTAAACTATGTGATTTGGTTTCCATTTACATTTAATTGTTTGTACTTGGTGGGAAAGGTGTAAGGTTGGCAGCTATGCACTATGTTATATGGCCGACAGTAACAACGTGGAGCTAGCAGTGTATGGTCGTTGTACGCATATAAATAAATGTGGAGTTATGAACGTACTGTTGTGTTGTGATTTATAAATTATAACTGACCCAGACTACAACACAAACCACTCCAAAACAACAAATTTTTCCATATGTTGTTAGAATATACAATAATTAATTTTCTATACTAGCGCTCAGAGCTGCAATAAGAAGAAACTAATTAAGAAGCTGTATATTTGCGCAAACATTTTACATAAATAATCGTGTTGCTCTATGGAAATAAACCAAATTTTACTTGAAAGAATTATGACAATCGATTTTTCAACTATAAAACATAATTTAATATTTAATTGTTCAAAATAGTTTTTCTTTTATAAACACATCATAATACTGCAAATAGCATCGGGTAATGACCCAGAAAATGCATAATATTTTGGTGAGTACAAATTTTAAAATTAAGCTTGTTTGTAATCACCAAAAACGGCTAAGTGTGGAACAAAATACATAGTGAACGATTTATCAACTGTTACACCACTCAAAAACTAAGAAGATTTCCAGATGTGGAAATTCATAGTGACTATATTATTTTTATCACAAGAATTAATTGGGTTAGTGTAAGGGATAGAGACGAAACCAAGTCCTGCACAAGGTAAGAAAAATGAATTAACAATATTTAAACAGAGAGATGCAAAGTCAAAGTAAATAATAATATCAACGACAGACAAAAAAATAACATACTTCTCTTATTGTAAATTGTGCCACTGCTTGTTAAAAGAATACAAAAAAAAAATTTCAGATATAAGAGAGAGATAAATATCAACAAAAATTGTTACTCATGCTAGAGATTTTTGAATTTAAATATAATTGCGATGAAAAATGTTAGATGTCATATTCAGACTTGAAAATTTTAACTTCAGACTCAAAGTTACAGGTATAAAACAAATAATTCAATGACACTATGTTTTTTTTTGGAAAAGTGCTCGCAGTAATACCTGATAAATATCAATATTTCCTTAGTTACTGGGAATCAACACTACAAGAGGAAAGAACATTATAAAATATCACAGTTTTGTTAATCAAAGATAAAAAAAAAGACTTAAAAAGACTGACGGAACATAAATCAAAGTAGCTTTCAAAGTGGGAACAAAAACGTGCTATAAATATGTTTTAGTATATCATCATTCGTCCAGAAACTGCACTCTAAATCAGAGTGGATCTAAATACTAATACAGTAAATTAGGTATCAAAATAAGAATTAAAATTAAAAGCAAAACAAAAATTTGAAGCCATGCAATATTCGCAGAAAGACCCATCGCCTAGAGGAAAACTGTCTTTCCTGTAACAAAAATAAAAACTTAAATAAAGGGATTACTAAACAAGTGTCATTTCTCACCATTAGATCAAATATCTTAACTAAAACAGAGTTCATATTAGATTCAGGCTCGATAAGTCACATGACAAATAATGTAATCCTACTCAAAAATAATAATAGTTATCATCCCAAATAGCATTGACGAGTAGATATTGTATTATGTATGCAACATAAATGGAAAAATCCATAGCAAAAAAGTCAACTCAAGGTTGTTCTTCACTTAACTGAATTGGCTAAAAATCTGTTACCAGTTAATGCTATTACTAAGAATGGTGGCATAGTTAAGTATTCAAAAAATTCTGTGCGAATAACGAAAAATCATGAAGTGTTTTTGGAAGGGAAAAATATCAAAATAATCTATATGTTATAGGTCTAAATCTTCAGTCTGAGATGAGAAAGGAAGAATATCTTGTTGCTGACAACAAACACATCGCTAAAACAAGGCTTCGAAGACTTCGACACATCTGTTATAAATACTTGGCAGAACTTGTAGACATCTCTGATGAAATAAAACTGTCGCCACAAGATATCGCTTATCTCAAAGAACATTGTGAAATATGTTTGGAAGCAAAGCAAGTTTGATTCCAATTCAATAATATTCATACAGGTTTGGTAGGCCAATTACTCCTATCACTTGGGACAATTTTCACTATACTATGTCTGCTGGAAAATATAAGTGATATCTCAGGCAAAGTAATAGTGTATACACTTGAAGTAGAGAGAAAAGGAAATTTGAAAGTTTATAAATTTAGGCCAGATAATGGTCGAAAATTTATAAACTATGTTTTAAGTAATTGGTACCTTGAAAAAGGTACAGTTGTTGATACATCGAAGTCATATACACCTCAGCACCAAGGTAAAGTTGAGCTTCTTCATAGAATGTTAATGAATAAAACAAGGGCATTACTTTTCAACTCCAAGATAAATACCGAGCTTTGGGGAGAAGCAGAAATGACTTCTACTTATTTTATCAATAGAAGTCCGTCACATGGACAACGCAAATCTCCAGCTGAAAAGTGATACTTAAAAAAAGACCTAAATATTTTATAAATATTTGGATTAACTGCTTATGCCGAAATAGATACTCGTATGAATAAACTCCAAGAATGAAATGAGAGGAGATTTTTTCATTGGATATGCAAACACTGGTTATCGCATTTGACATGAAAATAAGAGAAAGATGGTAGTAAGAAGAGGCGTAGCGTTTCTATAAAATGAGGCAAACATTGTTCAAAATGAATTCATTGATGTAATTAATGTCAAGGCTGATATTATCGAATGCAACAATTATGCCAATAGAGAAGAGGAAAATGTTATAGAAATTGAGAGGAAAATGAGATAAACAGTTACGTCAATGGTGAGTATATTAAAAATGAAATCCAACATAGTAATGAGGAACCTGAGGAGAGAGACAGCCAGGGCGTCAGTCTCATGCACCAGCCAGCCTGTGACATCCATGGTTAGCAGCCAGCCAGCTCGCCACCTCTCCTCAGAGGCATCTTGCCTCTCGCTTTGTATTCCACTCGTGTGCCCTCCTCTTGCTCGCCTCACATTCGTGTGGTCAGATACACGTCTACACTTCGCCAGGTTCATGTCTCTCTATTTGCTCCGCTGAATTTCTACAGGGCAAGCATGGGAAACTTTCCAAATATTTTCAAGAGTTCGTTTTCTTTCTCATCGCCATGATGGTACGCGAAAGTGCGAATGTCATGTGCAAGCTTTTTGTACAGTTATGATGTGGAGACTAAGCCTTTTACAACAGTCTGTCAGTTCCGTAAATTTAGAGAGCCAGTTGGAGATTAATCGAAACTCTCTGCCTGTATACAGGCAATAGGAAATGTGTAGAGTTATAAGAGAACATTTTTGAAATGCCGCCTTGGATTCCTCATTCCCAAAGCAGAGCGCGGACTTTTTCGCCTCGGCTCGCAACGTAGCATCCTTGCACATGATTTGACCACATCGTCCTCTTTCAACCTTACTTCGTACGAGTCAGTAATCATGACACAAGTAGATTGGTGCATAACAATAAACAGTTCTTGCGACGAAGAATATACAGCATGTTGGGAAACTCAGTTCCAAAACTGCATACATAGTTTCTTTAGACCAACAGTAATGAAAAAGCATTATACTCTTACAGTGATTCAAAAAAGTATTCATACTCCCACACGTTTAGCCCTAGCGTGTGTATTTGTGGCAATGTAAATCCACTAGCCCTTCGCAGACAGAGGAGCATAATAGAATGTCCCATGGTAATAGATAATAGCACACCAACGTCAGAAGGACGAGCATACAATGGAGAAGTTGTGATAGTCAAAAAAGTATTCACACGGAGCAAGCGTAACCCTGTTTGGTCTCGAATTTCCTGTGATATCCACCTCCAGCAGTTATGCGTGCAAAGACGGGTCCCCTGTGCATCAATTGCCAGACTATTGTGGGAGTGTGTGGCAGTTGTCTGAATGCGCGCAAGAAGCGCGGACTTTTTGTAACGCAACGCGATGAAGTTGTTTCTTTCTATAAGCAAGTCAGGAGTATTCGTGACATTGCGAAAACCCTCTCTGTTCGTTTTGGAACTGTCAGTTCCATTCTTAAGAGGTACAAAGAAACAGGGACAACAGAACATAAACGGCTATCTGGACGCCCAAATGTGCGTACGTGCCGTTAACGACAGCGCCTTGTCACTTTAGTATGTAAAGAACCATTCCGAAGAGCAGCATCAACATCTACGCACTCTGTAATTACTTAAACATTAAGCCAATCTCCATGGTGGAGGAGCCAGAAAGAAACCACATATTTCCGCAGTAAACCGACAATAATGCCTGCTATTTGCCAACGAGTACCATCATATGCCTAACAAATTTTGGGAAATCTATTTTTTCTTATGTGCCGAACTTTAATATATTCGGCTGAGATGGTAAACGGTGGGTGTGGCGAAGGTCAAATACGAAATTGCAGTCGCAACATATTATACCTACAGTTAAACATGGAGGAAGTGTTGTGGTTTGGGGATGCATGGCGTATTCTGGGGTTAGGAATGAAGTTTTTATTTATGATGCTATGTATGCCACTATGTATATGAGTGTTGCGCCATAACCTATCAAGTAACATGCAGAAGCTGGGTCTGGCAGGGGTCATTGTGTTCCAACAAGACAATGACCCTAAGCGCACTGCCATCACAACTAAGGAGTGGTTATTGTTTAATACTCCACGACGGCTTCTAACACCGTCTAGGTAAACAGGTACAGAAACACCGCCCTTGAAGCAAGCAAAGTCTGCAAATACTACTTCCGGAAGAGAGGTCCACAATCTCCCCAGCACACTCCACAGCGCTTGTACTGTCTATGCCACGAAGTCTCGAGGCAATCGCTCGTGTTAAGGGTATGCATTAAAAAATAGATCTACTGCTGCAGTGTACAAGAGTGTGTTACGTTTGTGACTGTATGACTACTTTTTAAGTTGACGACAAACATGTTGGATTGTTTCATACATAGTTTTGTTATTGTGTTATACGTATGTATAGGCTGTTCACGATAAAGTGAGCACTTTTTAAGGCCCTCCCAACAGGCATTGACCACTAATAAGTACGTATATCTTATTGCAGCCTATGTTATTAAATTATGGTGGTGGTGAAATGTATACACTGTATTTATTGGTCACAATGCACTGTTTATATAAAAAAGCAGCAGGATGAAAGGAAACATTTATAAGGGCCATTAAAAGTGCTCATTTTATCGTGAACAGCCTATACGGAGAAACAGTACTGTAATGCGAATTGCAAATGAATGTTACCTTGCAGCTTAGTTGTCCATTATATTGAACCGGGAGCACAACTTATGGATGTATGAATACTTTTTTGAGTGGCTGTATATCCGGAAACATATTTTTATATCATCTAATTGTGTTCAAAGTTACAGTGTACAATGCCTTGAGAACAAGGTGGTGGCATAGTGCGTGTAGGATAAGTTGCGTAGGAAGTAGGCATGAAGATGCGTGTGCAATGATTGTTTAGTGTCGTGCCGCACCGTACACATCGGGTGACACCTTAGCCAGCGGATTGAGTAGTTATGCTATCCCGCTATGCTACAGTCCATGGCGCCAACACTGGATACCGATATCACCCCCAGATTCGAGTTCGATCCCGGCCGTGTTTTTTACAATCATTACCGATGCTTAAACATGTACACAAATGGCAATGATATGTGTAATGATGAATTTAATACAAAATGAGTAATAATAATGAATAAATAATACTAAACATAACAAACGAATGAATACTTGAATATATGCATACTGGCGACTCGTAATTGCTATCGTGTACATAATTTTAAACATGATATAAGACGGACTGCTAAACCCATAGTCGTACTCCGAGAAACAAGAGCATTGTCAGTTGCTGCCAAAAGCGTATTATTTACATGGCGTATGTGTGCGTGTGTGAGAGAGATATTAATTAACATAAACCCCCAACGTGCATCGTTTAAACGTGACGTCCCGAAGACGTGCGCCACGTCAGAAATGTTGACATGTTTTAAGTTTGCTCAGGGATTGCAAAGATACTCTTGAAGAAAGTTCGAAAATGGAGGAATACATTTGCAAAATAACCACGTGAAAAATAAAACGTAGAATAACCTGATAGCATCGAGTAATTACTGAATGAACTGGACAAATTATGGCTGAAGTTAAAATAAAAAAGAAATGTAAAATTATTGACACATTAAAAGCACAAAATAACTTAAACAGTCGGAATGCCGAATTTGCAAGAGGGCGGGCGGATTCCTACTGGCAAAGGTAGAACTGTAGCTTCAGTAGCCGGGAATTAAATTCAGGACTCGCCAGGGATGAAAACTGTGGGAGTTAAAAATATAGTACCTGAAGATGAAAATTATAGTATTTTGTACAAAATTATAGTACACTCACGAATATTGTAAACAAGTACTATATTTACAAAGCAAACTTAGAAACAACGGCAGTAGAATATCCACACGTCAACTATCAGCATATTATGTGATAATTAAAATAAATGTATGAAATTAATATGACACATAAGTAAATTAAAGGTGAGTTTGTTTACAAGAATACCTAAAAAGTGTTACTTTAAATAAAAACTTTTTTTTTAATCATAAAATACATCCCATATAAGGTTGCTTTTGGATTACATGCTGCCAAAATATAGTTTGCTTGTTTTCCGAACCTTTGAACCATAAGAAATGACATACAGAAGATTACACAACAATTCCTCCATTTTCTTCAATTTCTTGCGTATCGTTTTCTACCTTGCTGATAGCTGACTGATAAATGTTTTTTTTTTTATCGTTATGCATGGCAACATTTCTTTTGTTGGTTTAAAACTAACACAACTTCCCACTATTTGCTTAAAAAAAAAAAAAAAAAAAAAACTCACTACACTGTAGTGTGTTTATCATTGTGCAGGGTAATTGTCGCACAAATCAAATAAAATAAGTACAGTACAAATAGTTAAATTATATTATGGTTCCTTTAAAATCATAGTATTTTACGTGCTTTATTGGATTTGCTATAGTAGATCGCATGAAGCTCAAAATTGTAGTATAAATACTATAATTATAGTACAGTAGTGGGACTCGTCGTGTAGAAATTCTCAGTTACCAGATTACTGATGATGATCGTGATAATGTGTTGCCTTTTCTTGATATAAGGGATTACAAAAATTAAAATCACTGACTAAAATATGCTGAAAGTTACGTAGATTACAATTAAATGAATCAAATAGGGTTCGATCTCACTTCTCATCTTGCAACAGTGCAGTGAGATCGAGCAACCCCACACACGGATGCCAGGTGCGTTTGACGATATATTAAACTAGAACATACCTGATAATTGGAGTTTTCATCAGCTATGTGGCCACGCCAGTGCGTTTTTTACGTCTGAAACACGCTGGCGATCGCAACCCGGGCGCTAGTTACCCTGTTTTATTACATATCCATTCCTAGCGGGGTTTCTGTTACTGGTCATGTATCTACCTAAACCAATTACGTTTAGAAGTCCGTCTTATCGCATGTTTAAAATTATGTACATGCTAGTAATTACTGGTATAGTTATAGGTAAGGTTTGCGTAATTCCTTGGTATCCCTTATTCCGTAATACATTTCGTTTGGCGCCTCACAGGCCAGTGGGTAGCAGTAAATAGTTGCATGAAAACTCGACAGATAGCGTCAGATGTTCTCTTTTGCAGCGATGTACCGGCAATTCATTCGCGCGTTTTTTTCTCACACGGTGTACAGTTGTTAAAAGCAGTGAGTGCTTTGCGACGTTATGTTTGCCTTTTCTTCAGCAGCTAGTAAAAGTTGTAATAAAAAGGTAAATACACATATACATACCTTATGACTAAAAGCATTTCGTACTGAAATGTGTAAATGTACGTTATTTTACAAGTAAACTGCTTTCAAAAACTTTATAGGCTCTCCCGTTTCGTGTTTGTTTTTGTGAAATGCACACAAAACGAGGGCACCGAAAAAAAAAAAAGCACGGTGTGCCTTTTTTTTTTCGTTGATAATGTCTTATTCAGGGTCAATTTTTTTCTTGAAACATGTTAAAATATTTGTAAATTCAGTATATTTTAGTGATCATCCCTGAACTACATGATGTTCACTAAAGCTCTGTGTATGGCCTAAATGGTGTCTATAAGATATGTCCTGTAAACAAATAAAAATTAATAACGGAAATATACCAAATAACGTATACATTACTTGTGTTTCTTGATTGCTCCTTTTAAGTTTATTAAAATAGTTTATTTGTAGCTATGTTACAGTACTATTGTTAGACTACAACCCGAAAATGTTTATTTCAGTGGTTCTTCTTACTGAAAAATGGGCGAAGATAAAAATAAAATGTGTCGCCCAGTAGGAAGTAGGCCTAAGAACTACAATAAACAAGCCCTTGAAATAGCTGTCAGAAATGTTCTTCAGGGAGAGTGGACAGTCTACAAAGCATCCAAACATTTTAAAGTGCCATGGTCGACATTAGCAGAAAACGTCATGAGGGCAAGTGAACATTTTTATGGGGGGGGGGGGGGGGGGGGTGATTTTCCTCTTGAGGCAACAGCTCCCGCTCTTGTTTCCAACAGAATTAACGGTTATGGCGTAGGCAAACAGATCTCGGACGAGCCTCACTTAGCCACGCCTACTTATGAGTCACTCGATGTGCGCACTCTTCGCAGGAAATCACAATATGCCAATGTGCATACAGTTTCACCAATTAGACTCCGATGCTGCTCCTTCTTGTAGTCATTGCACCATTCCATACTGTGGAAAAGTTCAAGAGAGAAGAAGACTATGCAAGAAAAAGAAGTGCGCCAAAGTTGAAGCCATTCCCACAACAAATAACACTCACCTTGGTTCATCATGCCGGCCTAGGCATGTAGTGCCAGGCCAAGGGGTGACAGTCTCGATGATTCATTGTGTTCGGTTTGTGGACATAATTATGTATACGATGTAAAAAATAACACATGTGCTAAGAGGATTCAATGCTGTTTTTGTCTTCAGTGGTATCCCTATGATTGTGAGGATATTGTTTATAAATTCGAAGACGATGTTGACATGTGTTCTCAGTGTGAAGATGAATATGCCTAGCATATTAACTAGAAAGAAGAATACTTATGACTACAATAAGTGAATAAGAAACATGCATCTAGTGTAAGTTTTCCTTTATGTATTATAAATATACAACCAATGACACAAACATAAAAGTGGTGTAATTTAATAGCTGTTTTTTATTTGTTAGAGTATCACGGATTTACGGTACAGTATCACGGAATAAAGGCAACTCGTCACGTGTGTGTGTGTGTGTGTGTTATATATATATATATATATATATATATATATATATATATATATATATATATATATATATATATATATATATATTCCATTGTATGTACCAGAAATGGTTGAAAATAACTCTAATGTGCTAGTCATAGCGTAGGCTTTACACCAAAAAATGTAACATGCACATTGTCTTATAGAAATTGCACTGAATTACCTCCAAAATTATTTATCACGGAATAAGGCTACCTTACGCTATACTTGTCATCACTATGTAATTAAATATTCATTCGTTTGTCATGTCTATTATTACTTATTCATTATTATTATTATTCATTTCGTATTTAATCAGTTATTACACATCACCATTGTTATTTGTATACATGTCTAAGGACTAGTAATGATTGTAAAAATCCACGATCACCGCCATGAATCGAGCTCACACCTGGCAGCGTTTTCGGGGTCTAGTGTATGTGCCTTGGGCTGTAGCTCGGAGGGATTCTTAAATTCTCAATTCGTAGGTTTAGGTGAATCACCTGGTATATACGTGCGTGTGTATACAATGTAGTAGGGAAATGAAGGTTCTTGCATAGGGGCACATGGCACAGGAGCCAGGCGCCGGTAGCCGACATGTTATGACATTACCGGTCCGCCATCTTTTTTCCCCTAAAAATTTCCATTTTCCCTCAGGATCGACTAAATTTTCCAAAAATATCCCCTTTTTTCCATTTGCGAAAAACTACCCCACGAAGATTTTCGTATTTCCCGGAGCAGCTTATATAAGCGACTCCGAGCCAGGAGAGCCGTACTTAAGACATTTGACATTTAACCCCCAAAAAAATGACATAAAAAATGTTAAAAATTTCCAAAAATTTTCTGTTATAGATTATTTTTTAATAATTTTAAAATGTTCAAATACGATTTAAAAATTGTTAAATTTCCTGAAGTCACCCCTCACCCATACTCATTCCACCGTATTGGTAAGCGACCACCATCTTGGTAGGAGACCGCCATCTCCGTAGGCGACCACCATCTTGGTAGACATCACCCATCTACCATATTGGATGCAGGTGATCTTGACTTTGACCCAGTGACCTTGAATGGCCTGAAAAACAAAAACTGTAGAAAAATACATAAAAGTCAGGAAGCAAATTACACTTCAGACTACTACTGCCATATTGGACGCAGGTGACCTTGACCTTGACCCCACGACATTGTATAATCTTGAAAACGAAACTTGAGAAGAACTCATTAAAGTCAGCAAGCATATTACATAGTCTACTTCCACTATATTAGATGCTGGTGACCTTAACATTGACCCCATGACCTCGAATGACCTTGAAAACAAAACTCTAGAAAAATACTTAAAATTCAGCAAGCACATTACGTTACTGGCTACTACCACCATATTGGATGCGGGTAACCTTGACCTTTACCCCATGATCTTGAATGACCTTGAAAAAAAACTCGAGAATAAATTCATAAAAATCAGTAAGCATATTTCAATACTGATTACTAAAACCATATTGAACCCAGGTGACCTTGACCTTGACACCGTGATATTGAATGACTCTGAAACTAAACACTTGAGAATAAAATCGTAAAATCAGCATGCTAAAGGTCAAAAGGTCACTAATCTTTGTTTTTTCGTCTGTCATGTGTTTATACATAGCTGGAGCTTGCCTCTAACCTTCGAACGACTGCCAGCCATAATGGATTTCATCATGTACGTGTCGCTAGTGTATTAATTTGCCTACCGGGTGGCAGCCATATGTGTTAATGTTTTTTTTTTTAAATATAGGTTGCGCTGTCGGTGCCCTCCATATTGTATTATATTTTCAACACATAGGCAGTATGAATTTCTTGATTTTACTGCCAAGCGAGCTATCACCAATTATATTTATAGACAAAAATTTACCTGTAATTTTTCATCCTATTTTCTTATATATATATATATATATATATATATATATAATGTGTGTGTATGTGTGTGTTTCCCATCAGCAGCATACCCGCAAGCACAACGAAGACTTTGACTACATGTATAATTTTTTCGATATTTTTTTATTAAAATATAAAATTGTTAAGTTTTAAAAATTAATTTTTTTAACTATACGATTGTATTTAGAGTACAATGGTAATGTATGCAATACTTTTAATGATATTTGTTATATTTCTGTACCTTTTTTTAATATTTATTCAATTCTGACCTATTAGAAAAACATGAAATATAACATAATTTTATTCACATACAATTTTTAATAGAATTAATTTATTACATTCGCCACTGCCCTCAAAAAAATTACACTTTTCTTTTATATGTCTAAGTTAATGGTCGATATGGGTGATCTGCTTGCCGCACTTGTCACACAAATATGACATGCAACAGGGATATTTGGCACAATTAAAGCGCTCATGTCGCAGAGCATTACTGCTGCCTGTGAAGGTCTTTTCACAGAAGCGACACTTACAGTGTCGGAATGGTTCACCATTAGCAGTTATTTTTGAGTCATTATTGGTGGTGGTAGAGTCATTTTGGAGTCATTAGGAGTAATTTTGGAGTTCATTTTGGAGTCATTTTGTACTCGTTACGGGTGGTGGGGGTTTTGATGGTGATCATTTTGTAGTCATTATGAGTCATTTTAGAGTCATTAGAAGTCATTATGGAGGAATTATTGGTAGTGGTAGAGGTGGTGGTGGTGGAGTTAATTTATAGTCATTATGAGTTATTTTGGAGTCAGTTAGCAAATTTGAATATTTAGGACTAATTGTGTTGGTGTGTGTAGGTGTGCTAGTAGTTGCATGTGAGTGTGTATGTGTGTAGGTGAGTGTATGTGTGAAGGTGTGTGTATGTGTGAAGATGTGTGTATGTGTGTAGATGTGTGTATGTGTGAAGATGTGTGTATGTGTGAAGGTGTGTGTATGTGTGAAGGAGAGTGTATGTGTGTAGGTGAGTGTATGTGTGTAGGTGAGTGTATGTGTGAAGGTGAGTGTATGTGTGAAGATATGTGTATGTGTGAAGATGTGTGTATGTGTGAAGGTATGTGTATGTGTGTAGGGGTGCATGTGAGTGTGTGTGTTGGTATGTGTGTAAAGGCGTTTGTATAGTTATGTGTGGGACATTCTTGTCAGAGGGTGGTCTGGCAGGAGTCAGAGACTGACTCCTGCACGTGATGTCTCAGTGCCTGAATGCCATTAGTCACCTGAAATCATGTGGCAACTTGGCAGCCGAATGAAGGTGAGAGACAAGCTCCAGCAATGTAAAAACAAATGACAGACGAAAAATCAAGATGGCGTCCTTTAGCATGCTGAATTTTATTACTTTGTTCTCTAGTTTTTATTTTTAAGGTCATTCAATGTCACACGATCATGGTCAAGGTCACCTGCATCCGAGATGGTGATACTAGTTAGTAACATAATATACTTGTCGACTTTTAAGGAATTTTTTACAATTTTTGGTTTGCAAGGTCATAATGTCAAGGTCACATGTATCCAATATGGTGGATGGGTAACGTTAACCAAGATGGTGGTCGCCTGTCAATATGGCGGAATGGGTAAGGGTGAGGGTGACATCTGGAAATTTAAATACTTTTAAAATATTTTAAAACATAAATTTAATAATTGTTTGGTAGTTTATAATAATTCTTTTTTTAATTTTTTGGAATGTTTTAGCATTTTTGGAAGTTTTTAGAATTTTTTGGATTTTTTTTTTTTTTTTTTTTTAATTTGTTTACTTTTTTGGGGCTAAAGGTCAAAGGTCATGAGTTCTGCTCTCCTGATTCGGAGTCACTAATCTATCTCACATACTCCGGAATAAATGGGAGTTTTCTTAGATTAATTTTTTTTGGAAATGCGGCGGAAAAATATTTAGGGAAATTTTTAGGGAAATTTAATCTATTTTGACGGAAAGAAGAAAATTTTAATGGAAAAAAGGGAAAAATATGGCTGAAGGTGAGGTCACAACATTGCGGCCCCCGGAGGCGCCTGGCTCCTCTATGCCAGAACCTTCATTTTGCTACTGCTTATATATATATGTATATACGCGATTATTCGATTAGATCAAGAATTTCTCAGACGGTCATGTGAAAATATTGGTTACTTTACAAGTAATATGTAGTATTCCTGAACTTTAACTTAAAACATGAAATACTTTATGTTCCTTTAAAAACAAAACACTGCAGTGTAAGGAAGACTTAATGGAAATATAAATTTGGTGCTAATGAATATTACAAGAAAGGAAAATTTTAGTTAAAAACTTCATAAAGAGATCGCTTAATGCATTTCAGGGCACCTTCCTAGTATTTGCCTAGCAGCTGACAGAAACGAAAACATGCCTTTTAAAACCAGCATTTCCCCCCCCCCCCCCCCTAAAATGTTTAAATTCACACAGCGATCAACATGGAAAAATAATTCTACATTTTGGAATATCAAACAATTAAAAAAGATTTTTAAAAATTAATTTTTCGAACTGTGGCCTCATTATATACCATTACGCAACACACGACTGCCGATAGTCATTTCAGCACTTTGGTTTTTTGAAGAAAATTCCGACTACAAAGTGAATTTCTAACTGTATTATATTTTTAATTTGCGCATCTTTTTAGGCTCCATAATAGGAACAGCGATGTAACGTCAAATAGTGTAGGCAATAGCGTAAATACAAATACATGTTACTGATCTTACAAACTATTCTTCTCTAACACCTATGTTTTATGCATTTTCCTGCGGACTTTGTTAATCGGAGAGTAATATGCGCATATTAAAAACTCTGTAAAAACAGAGGAGTGCCTACAAAATATCTGTAGAAGGAATTCAATGAACGTTTCAGTCTTTTAGAAATTTAATTGTGGCGTGATACACAGTACAAATTATCTCAAGGGAAATATTTTTCCGAGTTATGTCGGATTAATTTAAAAATGGTGGCATGAGTACAGTTTCAATATTTGTCAGCGAGGAAACAGTGAAAGGTATGTGGTTAAGCGGTTTATTCACTTGATGCGTATATGTGTTTAAATAAATTAAAAAATGGGGCGTGGCTGTGTTGAGGACACGGCCGTTTGTTTTGCGTGAATACGTCTACGTTGACGCGCTCAGACGCCTTGATGTATATTTTACGTTCCCGGCACCGCTTCACTCAAACATATGGGGTTTTATGGGTATCACTGGATTACTTTTCAGATGCTCTTTCCAACTGTATACGATCTCTGTATTTCGACTTGGCTTTTTGACGAGTATAGGCCGACATTATGTTAAGTTTTCTTAATGTTTTACATTCAACTCATACAATTCCACCGTAACCACGCCACACAAATGTTTTGATAAACGATATTGATTAATCTTGACGAGAGCCGTCGAGCGAAACTTACACAAACGTCGTAGCTTCTTTTAGTCAAAAGTTATACTACGCGGAAGTTATGAGACGCGGCGAAACGAACTCAAAATTGCGCCCCCCCCCCCTCCTGCCGATAACAATGCCCCGCGCAGTGCTTTGCAGTTCTTACTCAACGTAATATATTATTTGATCCTTTGGCAATCGAGCGGTGTAATTGAGTTTTGAATGTAAACGAAAGATTCGGAGTTGCAATGCCAAACTGTATCTCCCGATTTTGTTACTATCAGATTTTCTAGATTGCCTCCCACTGTGGTTGCAAATTTGAAAACATATTCACGTCAAAAAACAAACTATTGTATTCTTGTAGAAAATCTGAGAGTGAATATTTTACTAGCATTATCTCATTCATAAATTCAGAGATGTGGACTGTGTTATGGGATTCGTCGAAATGTATAAAAACTATGTAGAATTATTACTTTGTGATAATAACTTAAAAAAATTGCACTTTATCAGAAGCTCAACTGCTACAGCCGAGTTTCCAAAAAAAAACACACACACACACACACATGCCGAAATCAATATAATATCTTAGCTGTTCAATAGTTTCCATCAGGCAACTACGTATGTTAATAACTCTTCGTAATCTGCACAGAAAGATGGTTTAAAACATTTTAATGGGTTCATATAAGAAATTATGTTTGAAATTTTAAAACAAGATTACTAAAGATGCAATAAAGTATTCGTGTAGTTTTGTCTCCGCCTCAAAGTGTTCGCTTGAGGCGGCGCTTACCTGATACTTAATCTGCGTTTAAAATACTGTTTTTAAAATAAGGAAATCAATATACGTGCGTTCAAAATATTTATCTAACAAAAGGAAATACACTTCAGACTAGCCGTGTGTGCTACTTTCAAGACTGAAGGCTGTTCACGATCAAGTGAGCACTTTTTAAATCAACCTATGAAAAAAGTCACTGTCTCTACCTACTTATATTTCAACGGGCGCCCTGAGTGATATGCGCCCAGTAAGGTTGGTAACGATGGTTGGGAAGTAGTTCCGTAGCTTAACGTCGTACAAAACATGTTAGACAACCATTTCTGGTAACTTAAATGATCTCTTCGCATTCTGTTTTTTTTAATGCATCGAAGACTAAAAATGAGCAGATTTGTGGAACATGTGCCTTTAGTAATTTCACAGTTTTACTTGACCGACGCATGAATAAAGTGATCATGCCCGTGGCAATGGTAATCTTACAATAGCCGTGTCCGAGATGGCAAATTTGGGGAATTAGGGTTTAGGAATTTAGGGTGGATGGTTTCGTAACAGCGCTGCATGTGACGAAGTTGGAAACTACAAGCTTGTGAAATTTCAACGTTATTTTGTTTGTCACACTATCAATAAAAAAACTTACAAGCATTTTTCATGTCTTTTAAATAACTGATCATATTTCTTTCTAGCAAATATCAATCTTCTCATTATTTTTTCGCTCCCTGCAATTAACATTCCATTTAAAAAAACCGATCGCCTTTTTTTTTTTTTTTTTTTACGAACTTTTATTTTAAAATGACTTCATGCAGATCCCTGATTTTCCATTTTTCACGTGCACGTATTGTGCAGCGTTTCAAGAACAGTAAATACCGACGTTCCCGCCACAACGCGGGAAATAAAACGTAAATAAACAACAGCAGAAGATTTTACGGACCTATAAATTCCCAAATATTTAGGAAGTAACCTTGATCACGTAGTCGATTCAGCAACCTAAATAATCGTCTCGTAGCCATTCCGGACACGGCTAATAAGCGGAAGAATACACAACGTGCATATAAGTAGATCTTAAACAGGGCTTTCAAAAGTGTTCATTTCACCGTGAATAGTCTATAATGTCATGTACGCAGGAAACGTTATTTTAATTCCCTCCAACATGACTGAAAACTGCTTTTTCAAATTTACTGTTTCTCAAAAGAAACGATTTGGTTTCATGCGAAACTACGGCAGAGGAGTGAGTACACAGGACATTGCTACAGTGTCGCGTCATGTAAGATTAGAGTGAGCATTGTAAGTGGCGTGGCTGGAGACAGCACTGTACGCCAGTTGAGAGACCTGCGCTTAGTGGCGAAGGAACACTTGATGCACGTGGCAATATCGCCTTCATCGCTGCGTCCTCAGACGCCGAAGAAAGCTGCCGCTAGACGGGGAAGCACTACAACGGGCGGCAATCTGTTCTAGATAGCGCACTCTTCTGTGG